>CM059497.1:10000000-12500000 GCA_030378355.1 Eleusine indica
TACTCCGTATATACTTGTAAATACAATAGCTACCTATGCCGCAGAAAAAGAAATGAAAACGCCTTTCCAGAGCTGAGCGCTCAAGTGGTTAAGGAATATCTATATTCCAGTGTAGAGTAATCTCCGGACTGGTAAATTAGTAGCATTACTGTCGAGTTTCTTTAAAAAATCTTTAGGTGACCGCTTGAGAACATATCTGATGATGCTTTTAAAGGGTTAGGTCCTCCAGTTCTCCAAACGCATAGATGAAAAATAACAATCGTTGTATGACACGTTTTGGCATAAATATTTAGACTATAAGAGATATGTTATGTTAAAAATCGACATTCACACTACAAAAAGGAAAAAAAAACAGCCTCTGGATAGTAGTTGGTAATTTATAGTTCATGTGCCATCACAACTAGCTGCTCGTTGCAGTTAATTTTTTCGCTCTTTTTCACTATATGTTATGCAAGTTGAGTTTTGACATGAAATATACTACATAGATTGCGAAATGTTGCCATGTCATGAACATTTTTGTGAGATTTTTCATTCACCTTTTAAGTGCAGCACAACCAGTGCCACAAGCATATGGGTTGTTCAACTTCCGGTCTTGAATTGCCTAACTAAAGTCACCTTAGCTTGATTTTGATGGTTTAATGAAAAAATATATAAATATACTTAAAGAAAAACTTAGAGTGTTATATATGGAATAATAATATGAACAGACCTTTGAGTTTTTGGCTTCAACCCCTCCCCTCCCCTCCCCTTCCTTACTTAATAGCGCTATAGTATGTATTAGCGCAACCATTGTTCCCCCAGTCACACCTATGAATATTTTGCTATCTATGAATATTGAAGCCAAATAAGTGAGCAAAAGTTAAAGCAACATTAGGGGTAGTATGCTTATTATCCATTAAGCCTTATTACTAAATTCAATAATAAACCAAACTCTAAGGCCTCCTTTGGATGGATTATAGGAATGTTTTTTTCTATGAAATTCCCGCATTCTGTAGGGAGGCCTAAACCCTAACTCAGACGTCATTAAAGCTGACCTACTAGCAATGGGTGGTGGTCGGAGGGTGACTAGTGGGCAATGGGTGGGCACGACAAAGCAAATGGCACTGTTGGCAGTCGCCAATGAAAGAGGAGGGGGTAGGCTTGAGGAGGTTCGAGACTACTAAGAGCGTCTTCAAGGACGACTTTAAGCTAGCTCTTAGAATTGTTTATTAGAGAAAAAAAAATATAAAAAAGGGAGCTAGCTCTTGTCTCTAAGAAAAAATGAGAGACTTAAACATAAACCACACTCATCATCAATCTTTTATAGGAGCTTGTTGCTAGCTCTTAGGTACCTCCACCTTTAGGGACGCTCTAAGGCCGATCCCAATGCACCTTTTTATTGCACTCTTTCCAAAACAGTTTTATAGGTAAGTGAGTCAACATCTTTTCATTCTAATAAAAGGTCTCTCACATGGGATGAAAGAAAACTTCCTCTCTCTTCATAACTATCTTGCCATATCAACAAAAAATACATATATGATATAATATTTAATGTTTATGAAAAACTCCACTGAGACTAACCTAATGCACACGAGGATGATGGCCCCTTCCGGTTTGACGATCTTATCTTGTATAAAGGGGATAGAGGTAGCACAAAGTTACTCTAACACAATGTTGACAGACAAATTGATGGTGCGATATTAACTTGTGATCATAAAGTGTCAGTATCTCCCGATCGAAGTGCTCAACAACGATGTACTTCTTTCAGTGTTTTGGCATTTGACGTCAATTCTTTTGTTCAAGGACCACTTTCTCCATATATATGTGTCGAATCAGAACCCAAAAAAGAGAGTGCAGGGAGAGCCGTATGGAAAGCATGCACTGGTTGCAACTTACGTTTCTCTCTTCTCGTTTGAGGGCACTTGAATTCGGTTGGACATTGCCCCTCCCCTTTGGCTCAAATGCTCCGATCTTCACGTCGTCCCATCTCAAATTCTCACGAGAGAGCAATACTCATGGGAGAGGTCAATGCATGCAGAATGGCATGACCGTACGTGATTGGTTAGAAGTGGCGGTGTACAGCAGGCACATATGGGTTAATTTGGTTTAGAATTACAAGGCGCATTGGGAGAAGTACTGCTTGCAGGGTTGTTGCTTTGTTTTTGTCAGACAGAGACGTGCATGCACTGCATAGATGCACATGCAATCAAAATCTCTTGGTCTCGTCCCGTGTAAGATTCTTCTAGCACAAAGCATATAGAATCACAAATCTGTGTGTGTTGTATGTTTAATTATTTCAAAGCATTTCTTCCTCATGAAATCACATGTTTCTATCGATCAGCAGGTCGAGAAGATAATGTGAAAAAATCAGTAAAGCTGTTGGTCGGATGGTCCATGGCAAAGCTTATCTGGTTCAGGGCACCGTTTGTCCCACACAGGAAGGGATCAAGATGGACAGAAGATAGCTATAGGTGTCTATACCCCTAGGTGGTGCCAAGAAAATATAAAACTCTCATCTATATACTGTTACATCAATCGGCCAATTGATGCATCTTCCCTTTTATTCCACTCAAATGGGAACGGTGGCTCAAGTACCGCCCTTTCCTCTCCTATAAATACTGTACCCTCCCCTTCGCCACTCACCATCCAAATAAACAGTACTAGTAGTAGTAGTGAAGTCCTAGATATAGATCTACATCAGGCAATCTCTAAAATGTTTAGTTCCACATAGACACAAAATGGATCGAAGAAAGAGGGGCAGTGATTGATGACCAAGCCTCTATGATATTTTCTTCTTCCTTTTGTTGATGTTCTACCTATGATGCTCGATTTGTGGGGAGGAAGAGGGGAGGTGGAGGCTGACAGAAGAGAGTGAGCACACATGGTGCTTTTCTTGCATGCTGAATGAGAGAGTTCATGCTTGAAGCTATGTGTGCTCACTTCTCTCTCTGTCAGCCGCTAGAGCTCTCTCTCTCTCTCTCTCTCTCTCTCTCTCTCTCTTCTTTCTTGATCAACGCCCCATGATGTTTTCTTCTGGTGTTTTTATTTCTTGAGGCCTGTGTGCACATCAGTTTTCTATATTTGTTTCTAACAAACTTAATTAGTAGGATATTTCATGTTAGCAAACATTCGTCCGTATTTGAAATATTCCCCATGATAAGCTGTTCATGTGTACTTGGGGGCGCCTTTTCAGTCTGCCTGAAGCAAGACGACGGGTAGAGCTGGCTCCTGAAGGTTTGACAGAAGAGAGTGAGCACATGCGGTGGTTTCTTAGCATGAACGCCATGCTAGGAGCTGTGCGTGCTCACTCTCTATCTGTCAGTCACTCATGAGGCCCTCGTCTCTTCTTTCTACTAATCATAGATATAAGTTTTCTTTTGTTTTTGATCGATCTCTTGCTTTGGTTTACATATTTACACATTTACTTGTATTTCAGTATTTTAAAAGTTTAATTCTTCCGAAACGGCGTTCTGATTCAGCTTCTTTTCATATTTATTTTGCAGCGCAACAGCTACTTCTAAGAGGACTTTTATGGTGGACCTAAATAAATGTATGCCATTCATTATCTCTATCCAATGGTTCAGATTAGTTGTATGATACCTTTTTCTTTCACAAGTATCATAAGTGAGTATCATGAGTATCATAGGGTAGTATAGGAAAGAACAAAAGGAATGACAAAACCTGTAATATGAATCAATGTTAAATATTATGGCTTTTTCAATTAATATCTTCTTGATGCATGTTCGATTGGTGGAAAACGATGTTGATGATCAAGGGAGTTATGGGTGTGTTGGTTCTCTTCGATCGACGTCAGATTGGACGACTGCTGAATTTGGCTCAAAGCCGATGTGAAGGTCCTCTGTGATTGGATCTGGGCAGGCTACCGCGGAACTGCGATTGGATTCGTTGCTGCTTGTCGCGGCTGTTGGCCGCCATGGTGTTGTGCCGCTGGCCGGCGCATGGGAACGAAGTAGCTTTTGAGCCGCCGTGTATCGTCGATAAACTAAGGATATAGTATAGAACTTGCATGGATCAAGGATAAAGAGACCAAATTAGCCACAATAAATAAGATAATTACAAAAACACCATATAAAATGAATGGCGAAATTGTATCAATGATACTTCTAGCCAACAGATATCATGGTCCACTATAAAAGTGTTCACTTCTAATAGGCAAAGCAAGGCTGTTCACCAGTCACCACACTCTGATATCTAGGGCCTTGTTGTTAGTTATTTTTGGTTATCTCTAAAAAATACTTAACCAGTGTAAATTCCCAATCGTCGTATTAGTGTTGATGTACTATAGTCTCACGCTCTCGACGAGCTGAGTAATCCTATTTTCCGAATCTGTCTGTGCCATAGCTTTTATTGAATCAGCTGGTGCTCATGTACAGATCGATGCATATGTACTTGCCTGTTATTTCATGTCTCAATTATGATGAGAGGCCCATATATACATGCAATCATTTTCACCTGCCCCAACTTGTGTGGCTGTGATATCCAGGTTTTTGTTGTAACTAATCCGAGTCTTTCAAGAAAAAAAAAAGTTTCTTGTAACTAATAAAAAGTTTACCCAAGATTGATCAGTACTCGATATGTTTTTGTATCACCTAGCTAAGATAGGCTCAAAATTATATCTACCTGTGTTGCTAGAACATGAATAAAGTCATTTTCCCGCAAGGAATAAAAACAGATGATGTTGAATAAAGTTACTAGTAAGTGTGGAAATATTATTGCTACGCTTTCCAAGTAGCATTGTAGTAACTTCCTTCGATTTGTTAATGATATTTGCATCATTGGTTTAAGTTAACAATATACTCCTTGTGGTGTCATCAATTCATTAGTAACTCTCATTGGAATATGAATATGCTCTTGTGAAAATCGCCTCGTGGCAACCACTAAAAAGGAAAACCACCAACAATATATATGTGGACAACAGCTACAAGTTCATAACCACATGCGAATGAAGGGGACACTAGGTCCCTTGTCAAAACTTTGTCTTTCTCACGTCACTATATGCTTGTTTTTGCTCACTTTCATGGTGACCAACCACTTTTCTCATTAATTTATTAATTAATAACAAATTTTATATGACTATTATAATGATGCGTGTCATAAAACTACGGCTTTGATGAAAAAGCTACACCCATGTTGACGTTGAAGTACCCTTAGCTTGAACTAAATTTTTCAATCGCTAACTAGCCCTGGTTCAAATATCGTAGTTCCATGGTGCTGTGATATCAACTACTCCCTTCAGTTTCATTTTCTTGAACTTCCTTGTTTCTTCCTTGTCCTAACGATAAAAAAGTAGCCATGGCAGTACTAATAAATAGTATAGTTTGTGTTACATGTTGAAATAGTTATAGTTTTTTATTGGTATATATTCAAATAGTTATGCAAAATTTACTCATTAGTTAGTTACAGGCTTAAACATTTATTGTAATAAGCAGCTATAAGTCAAAATTCCTTTTATACTATAAGCCAAAAGTAAGAAAAATCTTGGTTTTCCAGTTTATGGACCAACTCTTTTAGGATAAGCTGCAGGATAAGGTATTTTATGAATTTAATTACTTATACTATAATAAGATAAATAAATTGGATAAGCACTTTTGATAGATAAACTAGAGCGTAAGTAATTTTCAACATAAATAAAAACCCTGTCGAAGGCGCTCAGTGGCAGGAACCCCAAGAGTCGGAGGGGAGTGAAACATTTCTCTTCCTTCTTTCGGAGCGCCCTATTACATACCCAAGCGGTTTGATGGCCAACGATACGATGGTGACATCATTAGATTCGAGTGCCCCGAGGCAGTCTAGTGTTCCAATGCTTGGGAAGTACGACACTTAAGTGGTGTCCGTCTAAGCGGTTAAGGAGATAGGATCGGTGGGTCTAGGATAGGGTAGTGCCCCAGACTCTTTAGCGGTCATATAGATACACTATCTTCTACCTCGAGGCCTTCAGAGGGTCTTGCATGCCTTGTATAATAATATAGTTAGGACAACCATGGAATTTTCTCGACTCGATCAATATAAAAGGGGAGCCAACTCAGGAAGTGTCTTATCATGTTCATCTTCATACACAACACTTGTCTTCTCCATGCTGAACTCTTGGTGCTTGGGCAGCACCAAGTCCTTGCGATAGAATGTAAGGGCGATTTTGTTACCCCAACAATAATCAGAAGAAGTGAAGATAACAACAAAGCCAATACGCTTAGGGTAATCACCAACAAATGGTTATTGCAGAACAAGGAAGGAGAAGGAAGGGAAAGAGAAAAGGATATGTAAAGCATAAAGCTGAACTTTTGGGCCGCGCTTAACGGGCCGGACCGAAGCACGACGCGTTTGGCACGGCCCAGGCCTGGCACGGCACGACGTCTGGTGGGTCGGCCGGCCCGTGGCACGACATGGGCCGTGCCTGGGCCAAGCTATCAGCACGGTGGGCCAGCCCAGGCACGGCACGGATAGCCTGGCCCGGCAGGCCCGTGCCTCGGCCCGGTAGGCATGCGTGCCATGGCACGGCACGGGCACGGCCCACCAGGCCCAACTAAGGAGGGAGGGGGCAGGGCCTAGGGTATAAAGCCAGCCGAAACGCCGGCCGCCCCCAAACCCTATCCCAATTCACCAGAGCGTCGCAGCCGCACTCTTCGGTCTTCGCCTCGTTTCTCTCTCGTCTCTCGCTCAGATCCGCCGCCGTCGAAGTCCTCTCCTCTCCTCTCCTCCCATCCTCCTGTGCTGCTCCCGGCCTAACCCCATGGCCGCTGGTAGTCTCGCACCTGGAGAACCTCCCATGGCCGCCAGATCTGAGGCCATTAGACCTCGACCTCGACTTACTGGGTTCATATACATTCAGATCTAAGCATTCCGGCTTCGTCGAGTGCATCTTCGAGCCCCGTCCCCATGGCAGATGCAGCTATGGGGGATGGGTACACCATCAACGACGATCTTCACGCGCAGGGACTGCATGGCGATGATGAAGACGATGCGGGTGCGGCTGATGCAGCCGATCCCTTGCTTGGAGCTGGCGCGAGTGCTACGACTTCGGTTGATGTGGATGCGAGTCCAACAAATAGCACGGCTGGCAAGCGGTCGAGGAAGAGGACTTCGGACGTGTGGAAGGAGATGGAGGAGCTCACGCGCAAGGACCTCGTCACAGGTAAGCAGGTAACGTATGGAGCCATCTGCAACTACTGTAAATCTCACTACTCTGCTTCATCGACTGGGGGAACTGGTCATTTGTGGCGTCACCTAAAGAGTTGTAGGCAGAAAACTCTAGCTGCTAGTTCTTCTTCTCAATCTCACTTGCATTACAGTTCTGATGGCACTGTCAAACATTTTCAGTACAATGAAGAAGTAGCTAGGATGGTACTTGTACGTTTAATTGCATGTCTTGATCTGCCTTTGAACACTGGTGAATAACTTGCTTTTGGTGATTACATTAGAAGTGCTCATAATCCTGATCATAAGGATGTCTCTAGAGTGACAATAACTAGAGATCTTGAGAAATGTTATGCTTTGATGCAATCTCAAGTAATTGATCTGTTGAGTAGTGCTTCTTGTGTTTGTTTGACTTCTGATATCTGGAGTGGCAATTCTAAGGAAGATTACCTAAGTGTTGTTTTTCATTTTGTCACTGCTGATTGGGAGTTAGAGAAAAGAATTGTTGGTATGCGCTTGATTGATTGTGCTCATAATGGTGTTAATATTGCTGAACGTATCTTGTAAGTGCTAACTGAGTACAACATGACTTCTAAAGTATTGTCTATTACATTAGATAATGCTTCTACTAATACAAGTGCTGTTAGAGAACTTGTGCCTCATTTGATAGCTTACATACCTTCTAATGCACCTTTACCTGTTGATCCCACTCCTGATGATCTTATTAATGCTTCTGGTCTGTTGCATCAATGCTGTGCATGCAATATCATCAATTTGATTGTAAAGTTTGGCCTGAAATGCATTAAGCTACAAATTGAGCATTTCAGGATGGCTATTTCTTGGCTTAATTCATCTAACCAACGCATTGCTCAGTTTAAGAACTTTTGCTTGGCTCGTGGGGTTCGTCCTCGCAAGTTTAGTTTGGATATGGATGTCAGATGGAATGTTACATATCTTATGCTCAAGCATGTTGTGTCATACAAGGCTATCTTCTCTGTGTTTGTCACTGCTAACTATCCACCTGGAGATAATGGTGAGCAACTCTTGACAGATGATCACTGGTATGCTGCTGAAATAATTTTAAAGTTCTTGAAATTGTTCTATAAATGCACTGTTTCACTATCTGGTGTATATTATCCAACATCTCCTTTAATGATGCATGCTATTCTTGGTATTGCTGAGCACCTGTCTTTGTATGAGAATGATGATAATTTTAGACATGTTATTGTGCCAATGAAAGATAAGTTTTTAAAATACTGGGGAAATATTGCTCTGTTGTACTCATATGCTTTTATTCTTGATCCTAGAGCTAAACTTAATGGTTTTACAAATGCACTTCAGCTTATTTCTGTCTAAGGATATCATGACTATTCCTGCCTCTACTATTTCTTTGGAATCTGCATTTAGTTTGTGTGGCAGGTTGCTGGAGGATCGTCGTCGAAGTACTACACCTGAACATGTTAAAATGCTATCTCTAATCAAAGACTGAGAGCAGGGTGACACCAGAGAGCAACACAGAATCGAGAACAAGGAGCTGGAGGAGAAGATGGCCAACATGTACCTCGATGGTTATGGACCCGATGGACCTCCTACTGCTGGACCTGGAGGGGATCCTGCTACACCTACACCTACAAGAGCTGCTGGATAGAACATGACTTATGCTAGCTTGCTGCTGTTATTTTGCTTGAGATCACTAAAAGAGTCTAGGTTGTACTCTTTTTTCCTTTAGGGTTTTATCTTCATGTAGTTAAAATAAGGTTTTATCTAAAGGTTTTTAATGAGGCAGTCACTTTTATAAAACTATTAGACTCTTTTTAAAGCCTGGTGATCTCTAAACTCTAATGTTCATGAACTTGTGTAATGTCTATGTTATGAACTTATGACCTGTGAGTCTATGATTGTGAATTGTGACTTGTGAGCTTGTGGCTTGTCTTTGTTTCTCAGTTTGTCTATGTAACTATGTTATAAATCACAGAATCAGAACTTTTGTAATTGTGAATTATGACTTGTGAGCTTGTGATTGTCTCAACTATACTGGACAAAATGAGGTATTTTTTGACCTCTGCAAAGTAGCTGGACCAGTGCGGTACGGCACGAAAAGGCTGTCGGGCCGCAGGCACGGCACAGCCCGTTTAAACAGGCCTGTGCCGTGCTTGGGCTTGGCTGCCGGCACGATAGGCCGGCACGGCATGGCCCACTGTTAGCCGTGCCGGGTTGGCCCGGTTAGCATTCAGGCTGGCCCGTGACGGGCCCGTGCCGTGCCGGCCAGGGCCAGTTGTTCAGGTATAGTAAAGCACATTGTTGACTACTAAATTTATCCAAAGCTTGATTCATGGTGAAACCGGTATGACCGGTTAGTATTATAAAATCAGTCAAGCTGGTTTCTCGAAGTTTGTCATGTGGCCACCGACACTAGAACAACCTAGGATGATCCATCCCCGATGGATTTCCTCTTGGGCGGGGTTTTATTGGTTTAAACGGTCTGATCGGTTTTAGAAAACGGTTTGGCTAATTTTACTGGCAGCCATGAGCTGGTTCTGAGACTGTATAAGGACGTACTCGTATTTAACGATATTTTTCTGCATCAATACACATATGCAAGCTTGTTATTGTACAAAGGATATAAATCACTTCTTGGCTTTGCGCTTCATGCGCGGAGCTTTTGTTGCATAATTACTCAACTCAGCACAGAAATACACCAATTTCCTAAGATCCCTCATACCATGTGGATGTGGAGTACCTCCCTATGCATCAAGTACCATGCATGCTTTCGCTACATGATATCTCACAAATGACATTTGCCGAGGTTAGCGCACTTCACTCCTTAAGCCCTGTGTAGCTCACGCAAGTACTCCCTCCGTATTTTAATTCTTGACTTTCAGACAAGAATAGCTAGTTCATATATAGTTCAATTTGTTGTCTGAAGCGTCGGGGAGAATAGCTCCGTATTTTTATTTATCTGGAAAAATAGTCATTGACCATCCAAATAAATGGGTTGTGGCCACGTACAACAGGTGACCCAGATAAATAGTTGGACCATCCTGTTGTAAGTGATGGAGCCGGGGAGACTTTTCTACATGTAACTGAGTGATGCATAGTACCTTAGGACGTGAGATTGATAGGGATTATGATTATTTTAAAACATGGTATGCTTTAAATTATTTGTAAAATAATTTGCGTAATATGTTTTCTATAAAACCGCTCATTCAGGACGAATTATAGGTGGTCGTAAGGGAGAAGGGGATCATAAGCTACTATTTACAATGTATGGATTATGAGATTTAATATATATATATATATATATATATATATATATATATATTATAGACTATGATAATATAATTAAAAAGCATATGTCGGTGTAATGGGATCGGGGGTCCCCATAACCGCCCATGGGCCGGCTAGGATGGCCCGCGAGGGATTGAAGTGCGATGGCCTAGCTATAGCCCAGGCGGGGCGAGAGGGAGCGGTTCCTGGGGCGTGTGCCCGCACTCAGCCGCCAACCACCCGAGTAAATACGGGCACTCCAGTGCCTGCAGTCAAGGTGGCTGGGCGGGACGCGGTGCGCGTGGGGCCCTTGGCGCCGCCTGACAGTCTCGCCTAGGGAAGACGCCCACGGGATGAGTACCAAGACAAGATACGCCTTAACGCCTCCATGGCTGACAGATTCGCCTATAGACCCGGATACTGAGGGCGGCTGAACGGGATTTAGGGCAGATACTGTCCGAAATTCCTCTTGGCCGAGTACTCGGCGTGTCTGGGGCTCGAGCCATGTAACCCCCTCTCCCTTGGCCTATAAAATGGGGAGATGCACATCATGTAAAGGGACCATAAGAAATATATTCAGACAAGAAGGACGTAGGGTATTACGCTCCCGAGCGGCCCGAACCTGGGTAACCTCGTGAGTGTTCATCTGCCTCCTCGGCCAAATCCCACCAGCTCGTTAGATCCGTCCTCCCCGCAACCTATCTCAAGGGCGGCTCAGCAGGCCCCCATTTGGAGGTATTCACATTCACCGACATTTGGCGTGCCAGGTAGGGGCGGCAGCATCGTAGGTCTCGTGAGCGATTCCAGTACACCTCATCTTCGATGGTGAGAATCACAAGCGAGCAACCGTCAAGGGATAGCCTCTTCGGGTCGGAGACCGGCTCCAGCACCCGGAGCCCGCATCATCATCGCCTCGAGAAGCCGGCCCTGTCGGCACCAACCCTGAGGGAGACGCACTACCATCCCTTGACCCACAAGGAGGGAAAGGGCGGGGACAACCGCTCCCAAGGGCGAACGGCCGACGGAGCCAAGGAAGGACCCTCGAAGTTGTGACCCCAGAGTGGTTCCCGTCCCCAGGAACCCTCTAGGGCTTGCCCCACTGCGCGGAGGCTGTTCGAGGAGGAAGACCAGGTGGACCCCATCACCGCCGTGAAGAGCATGCTGCGCCAACCACCGCCGGGGGTATCGCGGGTGTCGCACGCCGAGTCTTGGCTCAATGACATGGAGCAAATGCTAGAAACGGCAAGCCGCGCCACCACCAGCAAGAAGAGGGTCAGGAGCAAACGAGCCAAGAAGATTAAGTCTCGGGCACGTAAGCCATGATGCTCGAAGAATTCAACACCGATCACCAAGGTCTCATGCTCAGTGACACCCCCACGGAGCAAAGAGAATAAGGACCTAAGGGATGACGATAACTGACGTAGACGGGAGAACGAGGATGCGTGAGTCACCATACAGTGCTCTCGCGAGCGAACCCACGAGAGCAGGGGACATAGTCCTGAGCGCTCTGATGGGTGCACTCGCAACGAGCACAACTCAGAAATGACTTGTAGCTATCGCCGAGGGTACTTCTCCGACTCGGAGTCTGAGTCATCCTCGAACGACCTCCCAAGCGAAGGCCCTGGGCAGAAGACACCTCTTTCACAGGGGGGTGTGCAGCCTTGTCCACCCAGCTTCGGTGGGTGGCGTGGCCGCACAAGTTTCGCCCGGACCTCCCGGAGCATTACAATGGCACAACACCTCCGAGCGAATTTCTCCAGATCTACTCCACCGCCGTCAAAGCTACCGGCGGGTCCAAAGACGTCATGGCTAACTTCCACATTGCGTTGAAGGACTCGGCCAGGTCCTGGTTCATGAACCTCGCCCCAAGTTCCATCCGCTCGTGGAAACAAATATGCCGGGATTTCCTGGCCAACTTTTAGGGCATGTTGAAGCGATCCGGAAGCCAAATTGACTTGGACCGAGTCATTCAGTGGCCCGGAGAGACACTGAGGCAGTTCATGCAATGCTTCAGTTAGGTTCGTAACACTATCACACGCATCGAGCCAGCGTGAATCATCGCCACATTCGGCCATGGCGTTCGGGACAAGAACATGTTGGGGGAGCTCGGGGTCAATTCCCTTGAGTCGGTTACCGAGTTGTTCAAACTCACGGATAGGTGCGCCTTGCACCAAGAGTCACATGCCTGGCAGGACCCCTCACCAAGATCGAGCCCGACTCCGACGGTGGAATGACCAAGAGCTAGAAGAAGAAGCTGCAGAAGAAGCGGAAGGCGGAAGAGGTAGCGGCAGCTGGGCAGGTAGGTCACACGGCACGTCCCAGCCTGGGTCTCGGGACGGGAAAGCCAAGTACCAAGGCCTCAACCGGCAAGTTCTACGTCCTCCACGAGACCGCCGACCACGACCAAACTGAGTGCCAGTACATCCAGGTGACTATCAAGCATCGCCAAGAGAAGCGCGCAGCGACCGCTAAGGAGAAGAAAGAAGAGGACAAGGACGAGAAGGAATTGAACGCCTTCTAGGATGCGGACGACTTGATCGCTATCATCAGCGAAGGGTCGTCTAGCCACTCCTCGCGGAGGGAGTTAAAACTTCTGCGCCGTGAAATTGGCGCAATACAAGCCGAAAGGGCTCCTATATGCCAGATTAAATGGGCAGATGTACCCATCGCTGATGGGGCAAGCCTCAACCTCATCACCCCGAGAGTATACGAGACGCTTGAAGGGTCCAAGGCCAACCTTTAGCCGTCTCGCCCTTTTCATGGTGTACTCCCCGGAACTGCTCGGTCCCTGGGACAAATCACTCTACCAGTGACCTTTGGCTTAAAGGACAACTTCCAGATGGAGAAGATTGTCTTCAACGTAGCGGATATTGACCTCCCCTACAACACCATCATCGACCGACCGGGCATCAACAAGTTCATGGCGGTGCCACACTATGCCTACCTTACGCTCAAGATCTCGGGTCGCAAGGGTATCATCATGGAACGCGAGGATACGGTTAAGGCAGGGGCTTGCCTCGAAGATATCCTCGCCTTCGAACTCGTAGCAGGAGAGGATCCGGAAGAACCTGCGAAGGTAGTCTCGAGCGCCCCGCGCGTGCGGATGGTCGCTCCTGCCGAAGCCAACACCAAGAAGATCACATTGGGTGCCGATGGGACAAAGACGGCGACCATCGGTGTGGGTCTCAACGCCAAATAGGAACTCGCGCTTGTCACCTTCCTGCGCAACAATGCAGACATATTTGCCTAGAGTCCCTCTGACATGCCGGGGATTCCGAGGGAGGTGATCGAGCACAGGTTAAGGGTGGACCCGGCGGTCGGACCGGTGAAGCAGAAAACGCGACGACAGGCGCCCGAGCGGGAAGACTTCATAAGACCGGAAGTTCTCTATCCAACATGGCTTTATATGGGAAGTCTTCCATCCGACATGGCTTGCTAACCCTGGGGTCGTACCCAAAAGCAACAACAAGCTACGGATGTGCGTGGACTACTCCAATTTAAATAAAGCATGCCCTAAGAATCCATTCCCTCTTCCTAGGATAGACTCGGTAGTAGACTCTACCGTAGGCTGCGACCTGCTCTGTATGTTGGACGCTTACTCTGGTTACCACCAGATCTGTATGGCCCGGGAGGATGAAGAAAAAACCGCTTTCATGACTCCCGCGAGGAGCTATTGCTATGTGAGCATGCCCTTTGGTCTCAGAATGTAGGTCCAACCTTCCAGCGAGCCATGCGTCTAACGCTGGACTCACAAATCAGAAGAAATGCACAAGTGTATGTGGACGACATCATTGTGAAGACTTGGGAGAGCTCATCCCTACTGGAAGATTTGGAAGAAACGTTCACGAATCTGCGGAAGAACAGAGTAAAGCTCAACCCCGAGAAGTGTGTTTTCGGAGTTCTAGTAGGGAAACTGCTTGGTTTCCTGGTATCACACCGAGGAATCAAGGCCAACCCGGAGAAGATCCGAGCCATTGAGGCGATCAAAATGCAAACCCGCCTCAAGGAAGTACAACGCCTAGCCGGGAGCATGGCGGCCTTGGGTCGATTAATCTCCCGGCTCGGCAAGCATGCACTCCCTTTCTTCAAGTTGATGAAGCAAACCGGCAAATTCACATGGAATGATGAGGCCAATGTAGCATTGCAAGAGTTGAAGTGTTATCTCTCATCACCGCCAGTACTCATGGCTCCGGAGCCAGGGAAACCCCTCCTCCTCTATATCACAGCGACCGCACAGGTGGTTAGTGTGGCATTAGTGGTAGAGCGGGCGAAGGAGGTCATCAGGAGACGTAGTCAACCAAAAAGGAGGCAACAGACGAGCTCCACACAAGACTCGGGGGGCTGCGCCCAAACCCTGTTTGGAAGCGGCGCCCGAGTCACACTCAGGGGCTGTGCCTGGGCCTCACTCAGCAGCGGCATCTGAGTCATGCTCTGGGGTTACGCCTGAGCCCCGCTCGGAGGCAGCGCCCAAGTCACACTCGGGGCTACGCCTGGGCCCCGCTCGGAGGCAGCACCCAAGTCGCACTCGGGGGCTGCACCTGGGCCCCGCTTAGAAGCGGCACCCAAGTCACACTCAGGGGCTACGCCTAAGCCCCGCTTGGAAGCGGCGCCCAAGTCACGCTCGGGGGCTACGCCTGATCCCCGCTCAAAAGCGGCGCCCGAGTCATGCTCAGGGGCTGCGCCTGAGCCCCGCTCAGAAGCGGCATCCGAGTCACGCTCGGGGGCTGCGCCCGAGCCCCGCTCAGAAGCGACATCCGAGTCACGCTCGGGGGCTACGCCTGAGCCCTGCTCAGAAGCGACACCCGAGTCACGCTCGGGGGCTACGCCTAAGTCTCGCTCAAAAATGGTGCCCGAGTCGCGCTCGTCTCCTCGCCACCACCGACGCCCAACTACAGCGAAAAGACAACGGCGAAACCTGACATCGACCGTGTTCCTTCAGCATCATGCGGCCTGGGGCCTCCAGCTATGACCGGGTCACAAGGAAAGGGCCGCTCAACGCCCTTGACTCTTATATCCACCAACACAGTCATTGTTCATACCCTAGCTGACCCGGGGGCTCCGGCTCCGACCAGGCCCGATGAAAAGGGCCCGCTCGGGGAAGAATAGCTCTGGCAAATAACAACAACTGCGCCACCGGGTCGCCCAGGGGCTCCGGCTCTAACCATTCCTTAGGGAAAGGGCGACCCGGTATTCCGCACAACAACGCCATGGGAGGAGGTGACGGAACAACGAAAGGCAGCCAAGGCTGGTGAGGCCGCATAAACCCTACTCGTCTAGCGACCCGTGTACTTCATCAGCGAGATTTTACATGATGCCAAGACTCGGTACTCGATGCACTAGAAGATGCTATGGACATTGCTGATTGTCTCGAGGAAGTTGAGACACTACTTCCAGACTCACCCGATCCGAGTCGTCGCCATGGTGTCGCTATACATGATGCTGCACCACCACGAAGCTATCGGTCACATCGCAAAGTGGGCCATAGAACTCGCTTAGTTCGACATCTCTTTCGTCAGCACTCACATCATAAAGAGTTGGGCCATGGCCGAGTGCATCGCCGAATGGACCCCGACGCCGGTAGTTGAACGAGAAGAGGCCAGCACGCGGGTGCAGGAGTCGCAGCCGCAAGAAGAGTCCCACTGGATGTTACATTTTGATGGCTCGCTCGTGCTGAGTGGGGCAGGTGCAGGCGTGAGCTTAACATCTCCCACGGGTGACGAACTTCGTTACATCATCCAATTGCACTTCAAGGCCACCAACAACATGGCAAGGCCACCAACAACATGGCAGAGTATGAAGGCCTTTTGGCAGGACTTCATATCGCGGTGGAACTAGGAGTCTCACGCCTCCTGGCCAAAGGGGACTCGCAGCTGGTGGTGAACCAAGTCTCAAAGGAGTACCAATGCAACGACCCTCCGTTGGCAGTGTACCTTAAGGAACAGAGGTGCCTGGAGTGTCACTTCCACGGATTTGAGACACGATACATTCCACGAGGGGAAAACCTCATCGTAGATGAGCTGGCATGACTCACGTCCACTTGGACTCCGGTCCCACCAGGCATCATCGTTGAAATTCTCAAGAGCCCATCAGCCCACACCGACGACTCGGGCACTCACCCACAACCCTCCTCGGCACTGCGATTGCTGGACGAGCCTTAGGTGTTGACGACCGCAGCGCAGAGCGCCCGCTAGATCAACGAGATCCTCGGGTACCTGTAGTGAGATGTCCTCCTCAAAGAGGATGCTGACACCGAAAGGCTGGCCCGACAAGATCAACGATGCAGACTAGTCAACGATCGGATCTATAGGTGTGGGGCCAGTGGAGTCTTGATGAAATGCATCACGAAGAAGAAAGGGCACGATGTCCTAACGTTGATCACAAGGGCGAGTGTGGGAGTCATATGGCTTCGTGGACGTTGGCCGGGAAAGCCTTTCGATAGGGTTACTACTGGCCGATAGCCCTCGCAGACACTTCAGAATTGGTGCGGCACTGCAAAGCATGCCAGTTCCACTCCAAGCAACCTCACCTGTCGGCTCAGGCCTTGCAAACGATCTCTGTCTCGTGGCCTTTTGCGGTTTGGGGCCTTGACATAGTCGGCCCCTTCCCAACGGTTGTCGGAGGATACCGGTGGCCTTACATGGCCATCGACAAGTTCACAAAGTGGCTGGAAGCAGAGCCGGTAAACACTATCAACAAGCACTTGACTCAGAAATTCATCAAAAACATCGTATGCAGATTCAATGTGCCAAACTGACTCATCACAGACAATGGAACCCAGTTCATCAGTCACGCCTTCATGGCATACTACAAACAATCGGAACCCGAGTGTGCTACGCTTCGGCAGCACACCCATAGAGCAATGGCCAGGCCGAGCGAGCAAACGCGGTGATCCTGCGAGGCCTGAAAACAAGATCCTTTAACCCACTGAAGAAAAACGGTGCGCTGTGGATCACGGAGGTACAATTGGCGCTATGGTCTCTAAGAACCACTCCAAGCCGGGCGACGTGGGAGACTCTGTTCTTCCTGGTCTACGGGACGGAGGTGGTGCTTCTGACGGAGATAGCACACGAGTCCACCCGAGTCGCTCTGTTCGAAGAAGCTTCACAGGACCACAGGCATCTAGACGATGTAGACATGCTGGAAGAAGCAAGGCGGTTGGTGTTGATTCGCAACGCTAGGTACTTGCAAGGCCTCCGACGGTACCACCAAAAAAGGGTGAGCCCACAGGAATTGCAAGTTGGAGACCTAGTACTGTGTCGGACTTATAGCCCGGAAGGCAAAGACAAGCTAACCCCGATGTGGGATGGCCCCTTCGTTGTTACCAGCATGCGGCGGCCCGGCTCAGTCTGACTCGAGTCAGAAGACGGCATACCCGAGCGAAGTGCTTGGAACATAGAGCACTTAAAAAAGTTCCACCCCTAGAGCTTGCATAACTCGGACCCCTCTGTGGCTGAACCACTGTAACAACAAAGGCCCCTGTCGGTAAGGCACCCCCCTGTATCCTTTATTTCTTTCGTTTAATACTATTGAGGTTGTTGCTCTTCTCTTGAACCGACTACCCTGCAACGTGAAAGGCTGTAGCCTAGTTTCCAGCGCGTTCTAACAAAAGTTGACGACCGACTAGCAAAATGCGTCGGCAAAACAGAATGACTCAGAAATATAGAAAGACAGGTGCCCCGCGTCCGACCACGTGCCTATGCGTAAGAAGTCTGAATCGACAATTAGAACAAAGAAGGAAACAACGTGGCAAGCAGCAGGGGTAATAATTAACAAAAATCAAGGATGTCTTTGCGATGCAGGAGACAACGTTCAGGCACAGGCGCCACACAGCTCTACACGCAGGTGGGCAGCTACTCCTCATGAGTAAATGACACAGCGAACTCCTTCGCAAGCCACCGGGCTACCTTCATCGTGCCGCCATGGCCAGGGGGCAGCTCCACGCCGACAACGAACTCGGCTCGGGCATGTGGGCCATGACCAAGGTCAGCAGCTCAGTAAGCGCATCTTCAAGAAGTTGCCGCCCCTCTGCCTCCATCACGAACCAAGTGCGCGCGGCGACTCCCTCCAACAGCTCAGCCACCGGGGACAGCGAGTACACATACTGCCGCGCTGTCGGCTTGAATGGCTGGGGGAGAGCTCCGAGACGGCCATGGATCAAGGCATGGTTCACGCGGTCATAAAGCCCGCGCGCCATCTCGGTGAAGATCGTGTCGGAAAGACCCGACTCCTCCAACTTCTGCGCCAGGGCGACACGCTGCAGCTCCGTGGAATTCAGTAAATCCTCGAGCTCAGCAATGGTTCATCCACTGGAAGACGCGCTACAAGCATCACGGCGGGACGGAGGAGGCGCCTTAGCGGGAGCGGGTGGTTTCGCCTCCTCCAGCTGCTTCTCTAGCTCACGGATGCGGCCCACAGACTTCTTTTTCCAGTCGTCCCAGTGCGTAGCGTGCTCCTCGAGCTCTTGGACCCGCTTCCCAAGCTGCATGCACTCCTGGGCAGTCCCCTCTAGTGTCTCTTGCCGAACCCGAATCGCGATCGCAGCTGCAAGGCCTCGGGTGGTCTCCAACTCGGAGGCAGCATGGGTCTCCCGGGCTTCCACTGCCACTTGCTTCATCGTGGCTTCAGATTGCCGAATGGCGAGCTGTTCCTCGCGAAGGGCCAACCCGCGAACGGAATACGAAGCCTCCGCTTTGTGCAGCCGACCTTGGAGGTGAGGTCGGACATCACAATATCCACCAAGGACCTCAGGATGGCGGCAGCGAGCTCCCTCTCGAGCACGACGACATACTACCCCTCCACCTCCGACTCACGCGCTGCAACGGCTGCCTGTCGCCCCTGAGATGCCTGCTCCGCCTGAGCCAAGCGCCGCTCACGTTCGACCAGCGCTGCTTCCGCCTCCTCCAGCTGTCGCTAGCGAGTGTCCAGCATGTTCTCCCAATCCTCGAGGGCATGCTACCGTGCATACAGGCCCTCTTCGCGCTTCAGTAGAACCTCCTCACGCTCTTCGATGCACTCCTGCCGTAGCAGCAAGGAATTCTCAGCGGTCTTCAGCCGCGCCCTGCAAGCATTTAACTCTTGCTCCAAGCAACATGACCTCACCTCGCGCTCCGCCGCTGCATCAGCCAGCCGCTCCGCCTCCTCCAGCTGCGCCATGGTCGCATCACGCAAACCGGTGGTAGACGCGTGTTGGCGGGTGCGCTCTATCTCAGACGCGTGTTGGTGACGAGAAAGCTTCAAGGCGGCCTCTAGCTTCACCCATTCGGCAGCAATGGCAGCCTCCTGGTTCTCCAGTACGCCGCCAGAGTGGACGAGGCCAGCTCGGGCAGCAGCTTCAGCGCCTCGCTAATCAGGGTAGACAAGGGGCACGGTAGTTGGTGGTGGCCGAGGTCTTCAACGGGCACTCCCCAAGCGGGCACACTCCTGCTCAGTAGTACCTGCTCCAGCTCCGACCGGGCACGTGGAGGCATGCCATCAGCACCAAAGGTGGCGTCCACATCGATAGGATCGTCGACACAGGAGCTGGGTGCAGTGCTGAAGTTCGGGGGCGAGGAGGATGTGCATGCTCTAGCCGAAGCCTCGAGAACACAAAGGAAAGAGAGGGGCCGAGACGCATCGGCGTGAGCTGGAGTAGGCCGGGTCCCCAATGGGGACTCGGATGGCCCTTGCTGAAGCGAAGCAACTCCGATCCACGACGGGGAAATGGTCGACACAGGGCGAGAGAGAGCGGAAGGGACATGCGGCGAAGACTCGGACCCCGGTAGCGATGTGTCGAGACTGGATCTCGGCAATATATTTATAGGACTTTGTCGGGACTAAGAACTACGATGGTTGCAAAAGACACCAAGTTATACAGGTTTGGGCCCTCTCGATGAGAGTAAAAACCCAACGTCTTGTGTTCTGTGGTTTGTATTGCTCTGTAATCTCGTGCCCTCAATGGGGGGTTCCCTACCACCTTATATATCTGGTCGGCAAGGGGTACATGAAGAGTCCTACTCGTAGTCTACAAGGACTTACATAGAAAGTCTATCTCTAATTGCCTTACGCTCCAAGCCGATTCGGTCGGTTCCCTTATTGGTGAGGTACCCGGTCGGTTGCCGACTTAGGCATATCTATAGATACCTGGAAGGTAAGTATTTCATAGCAGCCCTCGAGTGCTTTCTGATTTTAAGCTGTGACTTGCCGAGTGATCTTCAATGTTGATATGAAGAGGTCATAAATTAGGAAGATCTCTTCATTGAAGTTCCTGATAGATCTGGTGCGCCGACTAGGTGCACCAGATCAGGTGTAGCCCCTGACTCTTGTATAATTTTGAGACTAACAAATAATGAAAGAGTCTAATAATATTAGCTCTTAACATAAATTCAACTCAAATCATCAAGCTCGAGCTAATAATCCTCTGATCATCAAACCAAAGGATCAGTCTACACGACATCAATCATGCCGACCGATTAAAAGTAATGCCGAGTGATTTAGACTCTTATCCGAATTATTTATAGACCCAAAATTCTATGACATCAATCATGTTGTAGTCTATATAAATTTATATGACATCAATCATACCATAGTGGTAAGCTAAATGACATCAGTCATGATATAGCCATTCCTTAAGAAATTATTACTCAGATAAAAACAAGCCTAACATTGGTAATTACTTACTGACTTCAATCAGTAAGGTACCTGTGAACTTGAACCCATATGACCATCAAATCCTCTTGCTATATGATCATCAAATCACATAGATATGGTAAGTATTTTATATGGATATTACACTGCTTCGCATCAAAGAAGCCCCCGAGATCAAGTTCTCAAGGTTTATTGCATTAATTCTTTTTAAAGAATAACGCATCTTCATTATTTTTTTATAGGTAGAAAAAGCTTGGCACTGTACAACCCACCAAAGCCCATGGGGTCCTTAAAGACTAGATCAAAAAGGTAAAGGTATAAAAGGGCAGAGAGCTGTTGACTCCAAGTCCACGCCGTCATTTCGCTCGCAGCGCTTCGTCTTCCTTGCGCCTCCCCTGCTCCTGCAACTCCTCTGCTTCAAAGCTAGGGTTAGCCATTTTTCCACCGCCGCCACAGATCCTCATCGACAGCAAGCTCTAAGCTCCTGCTAGGGTTAGCTCCCCGCCTCTAGATCTGACATGCCACCTCTTTATCGACAATGCCTCGCAAGAAGTCCAAGAAGGCCATCGCCGCCGAATCATCCTCCTCGGTGTTGGAGATCCCAGAACAGCTGCGAGAGTTCCCAAAGAGCAGCCTCACCATCGCCGATCTGAACTCAATGGAGATGGGTAGTATCCTCCCGGAACAGGCGCGCATTGATTGGAAGGTGCCGCCGAAGGAAACTCGCCCCCTCCCAATCCATAAACAGATTGTAGTTTTTTGCTTTTTTTTCGAGCATGATTTTGGAGTTCCCTGCTGCAGTTTTTTGCACGGGTTCCTCTTCTTCTATAGGATTGAGCTCGTCAACCTCAATCCCAACTCCATTCTCCATATTGCAATCTTGGTGCATATGTGCGAAGCCTTTCTGGGCGTTCTGCCCCACTTCACTCTATTACACCATCTCTTCATCCTCCGACCGCTGCCAACTAAGGAAAACCAAGTCATCATTGGTGGAGTTGGCTTCCAGTTGCGCAAGAAAGAGGCATACATTAATGTACCGCTAAACACCGGAAATAAGTACTGGAGGGATGAGTGGTTCTACTATGGCAATACTCCCCTTACTCTTGCTGATTTCTCTGGTATGAAAGCTACTCCTCAGGTGTGGTGGTCAGAGAGACCGGACCCAACTGATCCCCAGGTGGTCACTCTGCTAGAGCCACCCCCTGAAGCAGTAGAGCTTCATAGTACGCCGAGTACAACCCCTAAAGCAATAGAGCCACCCCACCTGGAAATATGCCTCTGACAACAAAACGAGGGAAGTTCCTGATCCGCCAAACTCCACTCTACATCGGTCGTGGCTATCGAATATGTTCAAAGGAAATATTGTTCAGGATCACTTCTTAATCGGAAAAGCATACCAGGTGGGCACTCTACGGGCCCGAGTAAGCTTCGGTCATTTTGAGTGTTTCTGATGTTCTTTTTGATAGGTTGATCACAACATGTGATATCTTCATACTTCTGTAGGTTTTGGATACTTTTGTGTCACACTCTCCGCTCCCTCCGAATGATTCCCAGGGACAGGACTATGTTGAGAAGCCGTCGCAGACCGGTATTGGTGGTTCAAGCTCATTAGTGAGCACGCGTCCGACCGCATGGGCCATCGCAAGCATCTCTACCTCATCTCCTGCCAACTTGCCCTCCCCAATCCGATGAGTAAAGTAGACCGCCCATCGTCATCGGCAATACGTGGGAGATGATGATCATGACGAAGAGGAACACCCCCAAGATGCCAGTCTGCCAACCCCTGCATACTCCGACCGACCATCAAGCCAGTCGGAGCCCCCGAGAAAAGCGGCTTGTGATGCAAGGGCGGCGAAGAAGAACGATGAAACCGACAAGCCCTCCCTGAAGAGGAAGCAGACTGACTCGCAGACCACTTCTTCAAAGAAGAGAGTCTGCCGAATCAAAATCAAACAAGCCTCTAGGTAAACTTCTTCACATTTTTGATTCTTCATCATTGTAGTTAATAACCATATTTTAATCTTTAATGTTACGCTCTTTGGTGTTCATAGCGATCGGTCAAGTGATGCTCAAAGCGCCCAAGGGTCTGAGGACACCCAGTCAGCCCTACCCCTCGTCCGACCAACTTGCCTCAGCCAGTCCGCACGCCATCAAGTGCACAGACCGAGCTGAGGAAGTCGCCAAAAGCTTCAACACCTACACCGATGCCAGCGTCGACACCTCAGACTGTCAATCCTTCCTCGACCGCCATTTCTTCTCCTCTCAACAAGGGTAAGGCCGTGTTGGTCAAGGATTCATTGGGTCGGACTGAACCTGAAGATATGGTGATCATCCATCAACATCGAGAGGCCAACAAGGTACATCAATACCAAGTTTTTTTCTTCAATCATTCTTTCGACTAACCATGCCCATTTCACATTTAGAGAATATATTCTCTTATGGAGAAAAAGCAGGCCAGGATTGAGTATCTTGAAGCCGAGACTTTTGGTATGTTCCATATTATTTTTCCATGTTAGATCCTTTCTTCAAGGTGTTGACTTGTTGTTGGCATCTTGCTAGTTACCGGCAAGCAGCTCTCCCAGACCAAAAGGCAAATTGAAAAACTGCAGACCGAACACAAGGAAGTGACCAAAGCTCTAGAGCAAAGTTGTGCTGATGTCATTGATAATATCGCATACCAACTTTCATGTGCTTCTTGCTCACTCTAACGCTAAAGATTTTATATGTGTCTTTAGCTCGTGATCAAAAAGTCACCGACCTGGAGAAGTTGACTTCAAACCAGCAGAGATTCTTGGATGCTCTTACTGCTAAGAAGGATGACCTTTCCGAGTCGGTCGGAGAGCAAAGCTCCAAAATCACTGAGCTGAAGAAAAAACTGGAGGAGGCCGAAGAGAAGCTAGAGGAAGCTAAGAGCATCAACAAATCTTTCAAATGTAATCTTGCCAGTAAGCTCTCCATCGTATCTTCATTATTTCTCTTGTTGACTTCATATTCTGACATTTTGAAAATCTTTTGCAGCATTATCTTACGATGCTCAGAAAGCATTCGATTATATCCATGCTAACCAAGTGGAGAAGACCGGTCACTCCTTGGAGTAACTGCTGGAGCATGCTTTGGAGGCGATCGCTAATCATACCAGGAGGGTGGCGACCCAGGCCGGGAGCCAAGTGCTGGCTGTTTGCTAGTCTTGGTCTCCTGCATTGCCATTGGATAAGATCAAGGAGGTCTTCAACCCAGACTTGACAGTAGATCAATGCCAATTGCTTATGGATTCTATGCTGGAGGCCTCCAGTGCCTTGGTTGACAATATAGAGGTTGATCCCATCGCGCAAAATCCTCCAGTAACTCCAGAGCTAGAATTGCAGGATGATGGTTCCTCTCCTTCAAAGGAGTTGTAATATCTGTAATGTATGAAAACATTAGTAGTATTTATGTAGGAAGATAATATTATTTCCATGTAAATAATAATTTATATGCTTGCTTAGTTTGTAAACATTTAAGAGATCGACAAAGTAGTCATAAAGGCAATCTCCTCTTACTTAAAGCAAAACGATCAGTACTTAGCTGCGTTACTCGCGCTTTAGGACTTAGATCCTCTCACCAAAAGTCTTTTAGAGATAAAAACAGAAGTTGCATCAGTATGCCATAGCATACTAGGTTGTAATTCATAGCCGCGTAAAGGGCAGAATCGACCAATCGACACATGACCTCTCGCTCTTTGGCTCTGGGTTTAGTATAGTGATAGTCTGTTGTGCAGTATAAATTGTATAACCATGATGTTAACCGTTAGACCAAAAATCATAAGACCGTATCAAAATATGAGAAATCGGTTGGACAAAATCCAAAACCAGAATTTATCAAGGTTAAGGAGTAGTGGGACATTATTACTAGCCCCCTAGCTCGATTGTTTAATATTATAAAATAAAGAATCAAGACAAATAAGAATGAAAATCATGAATAAATCTTTCATCAAAAAGACTGAAATTTCATTCAATAATAATGTATGAGAATACTAAAGATAGACTAAGTATAAAAGCAGGGTAGCAGATTTATATTCCATGAGTTTGGTACATCGTCGCCATCTTCATACATCAGTCGATAATCCCCCGGCCGAGTGACTTCTTTGACCACATAAGGTCCTTCCCATTTAGGGGATAGTTTGTGCCAATTCTTGATTGATTGCACTCGGTGCAGCACTAAGTCCCCAACATGAAACTGGCGACTGCGTACATTTTTATCATAGTAACATCGTAGGCCCTACTAACATACCGCCGATCGAAACAGAGCGCGATCATGCAACTCCTCTGCCGCAATCAAATCAATCTCTTGATTTTCTTCAGAGAGCTTCTCGTCGTATCCCTTGACTCACGCTGATACGAGGTTTACCTTGGTCGGCAGCATAGCCTCGGAGCCGTAGACCAACGAGAAAGGTGACTGGCCAGTAGCCCGACTGACATTAGTACGCAGCCTCCAGATCACTGAAGGCAGCTCTCGAACCCACCAACCGACATAAGGTTTAAGCCTGTAAAATATCCGGGGCTTCAACACCGGAAAAATCATACCATTGGCCCGTTCAACCTGCCCATTGCTTTGAGGATGAGCCACTGATGTAAAGTGGATTTTTACTCCCATCTCGTCGGCAAAGTCACGGAACTCCTAAGATGTAAACTGAGTACTATTGTCGGTGATGATATCATGAGAAACCCCAAACCGAGTGAAGATGTCTCTGATGAACTCGACCGCCTTCTTCGAAGTTATCTTGTCGACCGGCTTCACTTCAATCCACTTGGTGAATTTATCAATAGCAACAAACAAATGAGTGAACCCGCCTGGCGCTTTCTTGAAAGGACCGACAATATCAAGCCCCTAGATTGCAAAAGGCAAAGTCATAGGTATCATCTGAAGTTGCTGCGAAGGCACATGTGTCTATTGAGCAAAGAATTGACAACCTTCACACTTCTGAACGACCTGGTGTGCATCTTCAACCGCCGTAGGCCAATAAAACCCTTACTGGTAAGCTTTGCTGACCAAAGTCTTGGAAGCTGCATGATTGCCGCATACTCCTGAATGGATTTCTTCCATCAATGCTTTGCCTTCTGGTATCGAGATGCATCACATCAAGATGTTCGATCCTCCTCTTCTATAAAGTAAGTCGTCCACCATCAAGTATCCTCGACATCTAGCCTTCAACCTCTGCTGCTCATTAGGATCCGTGGGCAGCGTACCCTTGCTCAAAAATTAAACAATCGGGTCACACCAGTCGGTCTCTATAATGACATCGCTTATGGGCTCAGCAACATCGGTCATTAAGACGTCAGAGCGAGAAGAAATAGTGGGAGAATTCAGGGTGTGTAAGAAAACACCGGGTGGGACAATCGATCGAGACGTCATCAGCTGCTTGATTATTATCTCGAAGAACATGTGTGAACTTCAGTCCATTGAATTTGTCTTCCAACTTCCTTACTTCTTGGCAGTAGGCACCCATGTTGTCGTCCGCACAGTTCCAATCCTTAGTGACCTGGTTGATGACCAGAGCCGAGTCGATAGGATGAGCTTGAAAATAGTGCTTTAACTTCCTCGAGGTGATCAGGAGCGCGTATAGCAGCTTCAAGATCTAGTGATATCGTGTTTTGGAGGCGCTGAGGACTTCACTGATGAAGTACACCGGGTGTTGTACTTTTTGTACATGACCCTCTTCCTCTCGGTCGACCGTTAAGATGGTACTCACAACTTGAGTTGTGTCGATATGTAGAGTTGAAGCTTTTCTTGCGGCTTCGGAGGCACCAAGACTGGAATATTGGTGAGGTGGACCTTCAACTCATCCAACGCCGATTGCGTCTCTGTTGTCCAGACGAAGTCATCCTGCTTCTTGAGCAGTTTAAAGAGCGGCAGACCCCTGACCCCCAGTCAGGAGACAAAGCGACTCAAGGATGCCATACATCCGATCAGCTTCTAAACGTCCCTATGAGAATTAGGTGGCCCCATATCAAGGATCGCCTTGATTTTATCTGGGTTGGCCTCTATACCTTGTTTTGAAATGATGTAACCGAGTAACTTTCCCGAAGGAACCCCAAAAACACACTTATTAGGATTCAGCTTCATCGAGTAATGTCTTAAATTGTCAAACTATTGACACCGGAATTTTGCAGTTATGCTTATCAAATATATGATGGTGGGCACACAGATACAGAGGTTGTCAAGATGATACGCGGGTTCGGTTGAAGATGGGAAACCCCACACTTACCTAACATGATTGAGGCATATCTATGGGTTTCCAAACCACCAGAAGCTTTTCTTTTCACATTCTTCATTTATTCAAGGCATTAGGGACGTGATGCTTGGATAGAAGGAAAGTTATAATTGAATTCGGATAGATTTTGTGACAGCTTGATAGACCGGCAGTAAAAAGGCCATATCTCCCTCATCTGGAGTCCGTTTTGGATGCATGAGTATGCGTTGGAAAGCTTATTTGATGGCCCACGTGTTTGTACAGGTCCTAGCCTCTGTTTCCTTTGGCATGGACCAAAATATTCCAGAGGACCGAAATATAGGATATTTAGGGTTTGTTTTTAGAGTCTTTCCTTGTACGACAAGTCCATTTGTCCCTATAAATATAAAGGGAAGTGGCAATTATAAAATTATCTCTCGATCAATATACAACTTTGGCGCATCGCCAACTTTGGAAACAGTTCAACCCCGATGGGTTCTTCATCTGGAGCGGGCTCTCCGCGATAGATGTAGGACTCATCACCTCGGCGTGTTCTTCGTTATGGAGCAGGCTGCATCGACTAGTTCAACCTCGGTGACTTGGCGGAGGACTCGCCACCCCGGTGATCGCGACGACCTGCCCAGGACTATCTTGGTGCGGACCGATCTTCTGGTTAGTTCATCGTGCTTGCTAGTTATCCGGTATACTAGATCTTTCTAGGTTGTTTTTCTAGGATTAGTTGCATACTGTCTTGGGAAAACCGATCTATCGTAGTTAATTCTAGCGATTCAATCTAGTCTGATCTGTATATTCGAGTCACCTCTGCAGATATCTTAGCGATTAGATCTAGTATTGTGTGGACGTTCATTCGTTCCAAGAACTGTCTCAGCTCAGACCAATCTTTTGGGACATCTAGAACTATCTCGGTTAAGTCTGATCTTCTAGTTGGACAACCATGTAAGAACGATCTCGTCGTGAGGGTGTGTTCGGGGTATCGTCGGAGTGTTTAGCCGACGAGTTATCTTGTTACTAGCCGATGATTAGATGCTTAGCTTTTGTATCGGCTTTGGTTCATCGACTCTGTGTATTGCACTAGATCTATTTGTATAAGTTGATGAATTATTATAATATTGTAGTTAGTGTAGTATTATATCGGTTGAGTATTGTAACTCTATTAATTGGCGGATATAGCATTAAAAATTATGATTAGTCTAGTGTTGCATCGGCTCATGGATTCATATTTTATTATTATTATTATTATTATTATTATTATTATTATTATTATTATTATTATTATTATTATTATAAAGCCGATGTGTAATCATGTACTTCATCGACTCTCCGTCTGGAGGCTATCGTCCATCGACTCTGGTTAGTGCACTAGCAGCAGAATCGTGTACTTGGTTAGCCCGGAGTGTTTAGCCGACGAGTTATCTGGTTACTAGCAGCAGCCGATAGGTGGTTAGATGCTTAACTTTTATATCAGCTCTGGTTCATCGACTTTGTGTAGTGCACTAGATCTATCTGGCTAGTCGATGGATCATCCTATAGTTTATTCGTCAAAGTATTGTATCGGCTGGGTATTGTGATTCTATTAACTGACCGATATAATATTATTTGTTATGATTAGTCTAGTATGCATCGGCTAACAAATTTGTGCTTTGTATTATCAATATAAAGCTGATGCTTAATTATGTACTTGGCCTGCATCGACTCTACCCGGATCGACTCTGCCTACATCGACTTCATGCCTGCATCGACTTAATCTTCATTGATTCTTTGTCTGGAGGCCATCGTTTGTCGACTTGCAGACGCTCACCTTGTCAGTTGAATGGTCAAACTGACTGGCACGCCACGCACCGTCTACCGCACGTCATCGGACCTGCACTGGAGCTAAGCAGATCTCCCTAGCCTCGTATTTGCACGCTGAGGATCGACTGTTGTTTTTTGGCGTCAACACGCAGATTTGGCATGCCCGTTGGGACCCAACTTCATTATTTGGTGAGTATTAGAAGAACTCATAATTTTCATCGCTAGATTAGAAGTCAGATTTATTTTCAGTATCTTGTGACGCCGGGAAAGACGTCACACCTCCTAGCTTTAGATGATCAAGAAGATTTGCCATGAGCTTGATTTTGTCTCGGGGGACAGAGCCGATGCTGGGTTGCATTACAATAGCAGGTTGGAGTTTCTAAGCATCGGCTTGCCAGGTCTTCATGTCAGCATATTATATATATTGATTAACTTATCACCGTGAAGCATGAATCCAGTTTACCTGCCATGTCTGCTTACTAGTGAAGCCAAATGTTGTTCCTGTAAGTATGCGACGGAAAGCTGAATGCATGCATGCATGGATATAGGACATTGGAGGAGACAAGATGGGCTATGATATATTTGTTTATAGAGTAATCTGGATATAGTGCATACAGGCTGTTTTGCTTTGTCGATGACTTTATTTCATAAAGCAATATGGACATAGGTTCAAGAGATACTCTCTTCAAAATAGGGTGCAATAATTGACATCAAGATCACCTCTGGCGTTCAAAGCTATCAAATTGAATTCTGGGCTTAGGTCATGCAGAGTGTAATTTGAAAGGATACGAATTGAGTTTGATTTGGAGAAGGAATCGGATCGAATATTAAATCAATTGTGCAGTCATAAGGAGTTGATTTCTGGGATTTAATGGCTTATGCTTACTTAGTAGACTAGTCAGGACAGATTGTCTTGGGGGCAAAGAACAAGTCGATGAGTTGTGGTACTACTTCACCATCGACTTGACACCCTGGTCAAAAGCTATTTACATGCAAGAGAAAATAGAATGTTCAAGGCATGAAGAGACAAGTTATTAGTGCATCAGCTGTGAAGTATCTCATCGGCATTATTGAAACAACATATATCTGGAAGAGCCGATGCGTGGACACCTCATATGAGGACAACCGTTATTCCACCAGTTTGTATATTTTTTGCACTCCAACATCGGCTTAGCTTGTTGCTTTTATTCACTACTTCATGCATCAACTGCTACAATAGAGTGAGTGCAAGAAGTGCTAAATCGACTGATGTCGATTGCTGCTGGATCAAGTGCAAAACTATATTGAGAAGGATGAAGTGAATTACATGGTGTTGTTCAAGTCCAAAGAAGTCAACTGCTCTAGATTATTAAACAAGGGGTTGATGGTGATCTTTGTCGGCTCTGATATGTCAAGTATCTGAAAGAGAGACTAATTGTGATGATGATTCCTGGGAGCGACCAGTGGCTGAATGTGCTACTAAGTTTTCTTTTCACCATCAGCTGATGTGAGGAACCTATATTGTAGTGCCAATGTGAGGAATAAATGTCCTTGAAAAGGTTAATACATGAGGTAGGGCTGAAGATGATGAGTGCGTAAAAATAGAGCCTTAGTCAGAGCTTATTTGATCAGCCAACAAGAGATGGGGAGATGAGGATGAAGTCAATTCAGCGGGCTTGATTTTATTGCTGCATCGAGAAGATCGAATATTCGAGAATGAGAAGAGATTAGAAAATCACCAACCTGGGAGTTAACAGCGATGTATTGCAAACATCAACTTGGCTACAGTAGTGGTGATTGTATACTGAAGAGCCGATGTGTAATTTTTCTTATTCTACCATCGGCTATTTCAGTAAGCGACTAGATAAATGAGATAACCAAAGTGATGCAGAATAAATCTCCAGTGGAACTTTCAAAAGGTACCATCAGCAAGATGCCACATCAACTCGAGGGGCAGAGTCGATGGATGATTGCATCTTGAGAAAAGAGACTGTCATTGGTATTATATTCATCGGATTGCGACTGTGAAGCATTGAAGCCTAGCTAATTTGCTCGTCATGTCTGCATGTCAGGTTTCTCTCTATCGACTTTTGCTATGTATCGAACTACAGCATAGGGAACATTCTCTATCGACTTGGTGAAGGCAAGCAAAGAAGTTGCATGCATGCAGGCTGGGCATAACAAAGGGTTCACCGATGTGGTTATCAGTGAGCATCAAGCTTAGTACAACATCAGGAAAATTCTCTATCGACATGGGAAGGCAAGCATCGACTTGCATAATGTTTAACGATAAGGACAACAGTAGCCATCGACTCACTTACAACGGTGGCAGGAATCTGGTGTGGAGTCGATGCTTTATGTCAGCACCAGATTCAGTTAACAATGATAATGGCTGGACAGAAGACAATAAGTGCATTTGAGAATGACAGAGATTTATCAAGGCTGGACGTTTATTCCCTGGGTGGTGACCATCAACTCACTTACAATGGTGGTAGGAGTCAATTGTGAAACCGAGTTTGAGTCTACATTTTTTAGACCAGCGGCCTGACAAATCCACTAAGGAAGATGTGCATCACTTATAATATTCCACACGTGAGTACTGGTAGTTGTATCGACTGGACTTTCTGTCTCTCTCCATCGGCTAGACAATTTTACTAAAGTATTGTTGGGCCGATGGTGTTCGTCGCTGGTGGACTCCTGTGGAAATCAAATTTTGGATTTGAGATTGAGGTACAACAAACGAGTCAACTCAAGAGATGCTATCAGTTAGTTTTTGTATTGAACGACACACTTATTACACCATAGGCTGGCCGATATGGTTGAGTAGTAGATGATAAAGTTCAGGGGTCTCATAGTACAGACTTGGAATTTTTCAAGGCGACTCAGCAAAGAGCGTTGTCAAGATTTCAGTTGCCAAGTCTGTGTCAAAGAACCAGCCACATTGCAGTTGCTAAATTCTCAATGGGGTTCATCTTTAATCACCTGACAGCCAGAGGAGGATGCAGAGTGACTATGATCATATTGTCTTGAGGGATAGGCAAGGTACATTGAGTAATGCTTGAAGAATTATTGTCATGATATATTGGGTGATTCAAGACCAGGCCGATGTGTGGATATATCATATGAAGACAACCGGTATCATTTATTATTATTATTTTATTATCGGCTAATATATGTGTTGATTATATTACTCCACCATCGGCTAGCATATATTTTATTAGTCACTTTATCAGCTGGTATATTTTTACACTAGATCATCAGCTAGTTTTGTTGTTCTATTTACTTCAACTTCGGCTAGTCAACACAACCCGAAGCGAATTCATTACCATCCAGTGGGCTTGAGCCGATGATAATGTCAGAGGTTGATGGTGGAGATAGATTTTCAAATCTATCAAGCTGTGGAACTTAGGTTGTCACCCTGCGTGTTGGTGTTGTCTCGGTTCAGTCCGATCCATCCAATCATGACGATAGTTTGAGTTTTATCAGATTGATAGCTTATGATTTGGTGAAACATTGGCTCGTCATATGGAGCAACTATCGGCCAACAAGAAGAAGAATCGATGTCCATGATTCTTTCCTTCACACAGTCTGAATTTGATGCTCAGATTAGAAGCAAGGAGCATAGACTAGTCAATTGTGAAGATGGTCATGAAAGGAGCGAGTCGGTTCATGCATTCTTAGAAGAGTCAGAGAATCATTGGGGCATCAGGATTGATACATCAGACGATGGTAACCGTAGAACAACTTGAGAGTCGATGGCAATGACTGGCTTTGGATGTCTGAGCACTACAAATGGCTTCGAGCAGACGGATTACATGAATGGCGCTAATTGTTGATGACTCGGCATACAGATTGATATTGATTAATTCTGGGCATTGCTGAGTTTGAATAAAAGGGTCGAGATTACAAGAAGAGAAAGAATTTCAGAACATAATATATTATATTCTGAAACTTGGGGGCATGTGTTGACATCAGAATTTTATAGTTATGTTCATCAAATATATGATGGTGGACACACGGATACAGAGGTTGTCAAGATGATGTGTACGTTCGGTTGAAGATGGGAAACACCACACTTATCTAACATGATTGAGGCATATCTATGGGTTTCCAACCCACCAGAAGCCTTTATTTTCACGTTCTTCTTTTATTCAAGGCATTCGAGATGTGATGCTTGGATAGAAGGAAAGTTATAATTGAATTCGGATTGATTTCGTGATAGCTTGATAGACCGGCAGTAAAAAGGCCATATCTCCCTCATCTGGAGTCCATTTTAGATGCATGAGTATGCGTTGGAAAGCTTATTTGATGGCCCACATGGACCAAAATATTCCAGAGGACCGAAAGATAGGATATTTAGGGTTTGCTTTTAGAGTCTTTCCTTGTACGACAAGTCCATTCGTTCCTATAAATATAAAGGGCAGTGGCAATTGTAAAATCATCTCTCGATCAATATACAACTTCGGCGCATAGCCAACCCTGGAAATAGGTCAATCCTGACAGGTTCTTCATCTGGAGCGGGCTCTCCGTGATAGATGTAGGACTCGTCACCCTGACGTGTTCTTCGTTATGGAGCAGGCTACATCAACTAGTTCGACCTTGGCGACATGGCAGAGGACTCGCCACCCCAGTGATCGCGGCGACCTGCCCAGGACTGTCTCGTCGCGACCGATCTTCTGGTTAGTTCATCGTGCTTGCTAGTTATCTGGTATACTAGATCTTTCTAGGTTATTTTGCTATGATTAGTTGCATACTGTCTCGGGAAAACTGATCTATCGTAGTTAATTTTAGTGATTCAATCTAGTATGATCTGTATATTCGAGTCACCTTTGTAGACATCTTAGCGATTAGATCTAGTATTGTGTGGGTGTTCATTCGTTCCACGAACTGTCTCAGCTCAAACCGATCTTCTGGAACATCTAGAACTGTCTCGGTTAAGTCCGATCTTTTAGTTGGACAACCATGCAAGAACGATCTCGTCGCGAGGGTCTGTTCGGGGTATCATCGGAGTGTTTAGCCGACGAGTTATCTTGTTACTAGCAACAACCAATAGATGATTAGATGCTTAGCTTTTGTATCGGCTTTGGTTCATCGACTTTATGTATTGGACTAGATTTATTTGTATAAGTCAATGAATTATTATAATATTATAGTTAGTATAGTATTATATCAGCTGAGTATTGTGATTCTATTAATCGGCCGATATAGCGTTAAATATTGTCATTAGTCTAGTGTTGCATCGGCTCATGGATTCATGTTTTATTATTATTATTATAAAGCCGATGTGTAATCACGTACTTAGCTTGCATCGACTCTGCCCGGATCGACTGTGTCTGCATCGACTTAATCTTCATCAACTCTCCGCCTGGAGGCTATCGTCCGTCGACTTGCAGGCGCACACCTTGTCAGTTGAATGGTCAAACTGACTGGCACGCCACGCACCGTCTACCGCGCGCCATCGGACCTGCACTGGAGCTAAGCAGATCTCGCTGGCCTCGTGTTTGCACGCTGAGGATCGACTATCTGTTTTTGGCGTTAACACAAACGTTTGTGCCAGGTCAGAGAGAGGTTCTTCAACATTCCGGGTTTTCACCACAATATCATCTACATATGCTTCTGTATTCCAACCAATCTGAGTTTTGAGGCAGTATTGAATACCACGTTGGTAAGTCACGCCAGCATTTTTTAGATCGAATGGCATGGTAATATAGCAATAGGTGCCAAAGGGAATTATAAAGGATGTCTTGATTTGATCTTCTACTTTCAGTGGGATCTGGTGATAGCCTGAATAGGCATCCAGAAAGCATAAAAGCTCACACCCGGCTGTTGAGTCTACGATCTGATCGATACATGGCAGAGCGAAGGGGTCTTTAGGATAGACCTTGTTTAAATCGGTATAATCCACGCACATCCGCTACTCTTTATTCTTCTTGGGTGCAAGGACTGGATTTGCCAGCCAATCTAGATGATACACTTCCTTTATAGACTTAGCATCTAATAACCTAGCTATCTCCTTCTTCATGGCGTCCTTGCGGTCTTGTGCGAACCTTCTAAGTCTTTGCCTAATAGGGGTGGCCCTAGAAGGCACCCTCAATTCATGCTCAATCTTTTTCCTAGGAATTCCCGGCATGTCAGAAGGCTTCCATGCAAAGATGTCCCTATTTTCCTGGAGGAAAAGAGTGAGTGCGAATTCCTATTTCTCATCGAGGTCGGCCCCTACATAAGTGATCTTAGAAGGGTCCTCTGGGTCGAGCGTGATCTCCTTAGTAGGGACGTCGTCCGTCTGTATCTTGTCCATCGTGGACTTCTTCATGGGGATCTCTGCATTGGTCTGCACCTCATTATCGACTGCCTTCTAAATCTCGAGCTGGTCGGACAACATTAACTGTTGGTCGGCCATCTCACAACTCTGCACATCGTAATCAAAAGAATTCTGAAGATCAGAGTGAAGGAGATTATTCCTTTATGGTCTAGCATCTTGAGAGTGAGGTATGGGTAGTGCAAGACCGCCATGAACTTCGCCATCGCCAGTGTTCCGAGGATAGCATGGTATGCTGACTCAAAATCGGCCACCTGGAAGGTAACACGCTCGGTCCTGAAGTTCTCACGGGTTCCAAAGGTAACAGGCAGAACGATCGATCCAATAGGAACCGAGGTCTTGCCAGGCATAATCCCATAGAAGGGTGATGAACTCGGCTGGAGGTCATTAACCGATAAGACTAACTCCATGAGGATCTTGGTGAAGATCCAGACCACACTGCTTCCTCCGTCGATGAGCACTTTGTTGAACTTGACCCCCTTCATCGTTGCCGCGAGTACCAGCGGGTAGTGACCTGGCTTGGGCAGGTGCCTGGGGTGATCCGACCGATCAAATGTGATCGGTACCTCAGACCCCTCATGTACTTGGGCGTAGCTGGTTCTACGGAGTTGATCTCTCATAGTTCCAGCTTTTGCTTGTGTTTGGACACGTAGGCATCCGGGCCTCCGAAGATGAAGTTGACTTCCTTCTGGAGCTCCTAGAACTCTCCTGCCTGGTGCTTGTCGTCAACGTCATTAGTCTTGTCCTTGTTATTGCGCCTTGGCGGATTTTTGGCCACCTTGAGCGCGGCAGTCGCGAAACCTTTCAGTCGGTAACAGTCCTTTGTTTTGTGGTTTCCCTTTGGGTGCCATAGGCACAGGCCACTTAGCAAATTGTCCATGGTCTGCTGGTTCATCAGAGGGTTCTTCTTGGATCGGTCTTGATATGGACAAGGGTTCCCAATCTTCCGAAAGGTTCTGATAAATCTTGATTTGGGCGGAGGCGAAACACAAATCGATCCTGCTTCTAAATAACACGTTCAGAACCCCGCAATCGCAGCACAACGTCTTCTCTGGTTATCAATCGTCCAAGGATGATTGACCTCGCCGAGAAGGCTAATCCCTGCCTGTGAATCAAGAACACAAGCAAGAACAATGAAGAATGCAACACAATTGCAGATGTATGATTAAACTCACGAAGTTGGGGTCTCACAAACCGACGGACGACGAAACTGTTTATGAACAGAATTGATCTAAGCAAAACCCAAACCCTAATAAAGAGGCGGCGGCTATATATGAGGACTCTAGGGTCGTGCAAGACCCCCTGGACGCAGCCCTAAGTGGGCTCAACTCAATATATGGGCTAAAGACTGATTACGGTGTCGCCGCACCAGGACAGATTCTGGAAGTCGATTTGTTTTGGCGATTGCCGACGGCTCATGATTAATTTTGACATGGGACCAGTTAGGTTTGAAAGGTCTTTTCGTTATCTTTCCAGGCATATGTATAACATATAAATCCCAGTCCGTATGCGTCCTGAGCGTCCGTTTTAGTGCAGACTGGTCCTTGGGCCCGAAACGGACTCAAAGTCGGTTTTGATTAGGCCTCCACCTTGGCTTGCACGTCCTTGCTGGCCCATCACGTCTCCAATCACCTCCCCAGCCATCTCATCATCATCTCTATGGTTCCTAACAACAATTAATTCATTAGGTAGCAATCTATTCTCAAAACCACATAATAAAAACATTAGAAACGATCTCACTTGTAAATTCAGGTGATGCACATGAACTTTCATCTTAGTTGGAGGAGTGTTGTGTGTATCTATGGGTATGATGTACTTATTATTGCAGTGTGATCTTAAAAACACTAGAAAAACATGACATGACATGGTAATTATTATTGCAGTTTTCTAGTTCATCATTTGGTTGTACAACACAAGGAGGATTCATGTTTGAGCAAATATAAACTTTGTGCACCATAAATACACCTTTATGATCATAGTTTCCTATAGCATAAAAATTATTTCTTGTTAGTAAAGGCAATTCAGTTTGAGAAAAGATTTGCTTCTCTACGGTATTTAGATCACAAAAAATATCAAATTCAATATAACCCAAAGTATTTAGAGACGAGAATAATATATTCTCATCCTTTTCACGTGTTATTAAAATCAAATGTTTCATTTCAGCACTAGTACGTGAATCATAAGCAAAAACATCGAGCTCATTCATTTGTTGTGGCAAAGGTATAAGTGAAGCAGTGGCACACAACTTCTCTTTATCAAAAGGATTAGTAGATAAATCAACTTGTGGCAAAGACAAATCAAGACAAGGTTCCAATACAACAAGATTGTTGGAACAATTCAGTACATTACGAAAGTTCTTACTTGAAACAACAATTTATTCTTTATCTTTCTCACTATCCTCTTCTTTGTGTAGAAGCTGAAATATATTAGTTGCAATAAGAGGCAAGGAAATATATTCATCCTCTAATTCAGATTTTGATGTAAGTGTTGCAACATTTGAAACAATCCATTCTTTACTAAACGGTTCATTCTTTCTCCTCTCAAGCCTTTATTGATCCTCTTCTAAAATTTCAGCAGCGGTCATAGGTTTAAGAGTAACTCTTCTACCATTGTATTTAAATGAGTAGCTATTTATAATGGTATTGTGCAAAATATTATTTGTACAAATCTAAAGTTTACCCAATAATAAATGACATGCTTGCATAGGTACTATATCAAATTCTGCACTATCCTTATAAGAACCAATAAAAAATTCAATATGTGTAATTTTATCTACTTTTATCTTACCACAAGAATTTACCCATTGGACGTAGTATGGATATGGGTGTGGCTGTGTGGTCAAGCCGAGCTTCTCGACCAATTCCAAGCTTCCGATGTTGTGGCTACTCCCTCCATCAATGATGACACGACAACATCGATCCTTCACAATAAAGTGAGTCTGAAACAAGTTGTTCATTTTATTTTGCTCTACCTTCGCTATTTGAGAACTAAGCACTCGTTGTGCTACAACACTTGTATCAACCTCATTTGAGACCATCAACTCATCACCATCAGTGTTGTAACCTGTCATTGTTAATAGAAAACAAGAAAACACACAAGAGTATATTTTCCTATCACTACTGTTTGATCACGGTGGAAACTCTCAACAAGCAAATAGCAGCACCTAACTGAGTTCTTACAAGATTCTAAATAGCAAAACAGAGGATACCTTGGAGAGTGTGATCTGACGATTGCGAGGGTCCAAAGTTCTGTGCCTATTCAGAAGGATATCTATGGAGCTATGTAGCCAATTTATAGTAGCAAGGATTAGCAAATTTTTAATTCAGAAATTGTAAAACTGAATAATAGTCCCAAGCTAGTCTATGTTACCGGCCTAAACATGTCTCGGAACTAGTTCAAGCAAGCAAGCAAATGGCTCAACAAAGGACACAAAGGTTGCAAGCAATTCTGAATTTTTTTCTCTTCTCCTTTCGTTTTTTTCTTTTGTTATAGGTGCGGCTTTTTCTTCTTATTTTTTTTAGCACCCCTTTGCCTTTTACTTCTTTCATGATTTTCTTGACACAGAACTGCAGCAAGAGTTGCGAACTTTATAGCACAAAGAAAAAACCTGAACTTTCTTTTTTGCACTCTTTACGTAAGGAATAGATGTACATGTAGAACTGAACCGAACATTCTCATATGCAACAACGTGCAGCAATCTCTTGACTCAAGGAACAATGTGCAACAGAAAACACTCTAAGTTTTTTTTGCACACAAAAATTAGAAGGCTAGATGTTAAATAAATATTTAATACAAACAATTCCAGCAGTACTATTCTCTCAATGTGTGCAACAATCTGATTTTTTCTTCTTGATTGTCTATGAACAAGGACACACACGACTCAAACAAGACCAAAGAACAAGCACTAGACCAACAACACAATGACCTTATAGGGACTAAAATTCAGAGAAGAAAACTAAACTGAAAAATTGCAAGGCACAAGGGGGGTGTAGGACAGCGGAAACACGACGAACAAATATTTTTGTAGGACAATTTTCTGGACTCTAGGATTGAACAAAATAACGAGGATAAGGGCGAACCTAACGGTGTACCTGAAGCTCTGATTACCACTTGATGTGGACAAGGGTTCCCGATCTTCCAAAAGGTTCTGATAAATCTTGATTTGGGCGGAGACGAAACACAAATCGATCCGGCTTCTAAACAACACGTTCAGAACCCCACAATCACAACACAACGTCTCCTCTGGTTATCAACCGTCCAAGAACGATTGACCTCGCCAAGAAGGCTAATCCCTGCCTGTGAATCAAGAACACAAGCAAGAACAACGAAGAATGCAACACAATTGCAGATGTATGATTAAACTCATGATGTTGGGGTCTCACAAACCGACGGATGACAACACTGTTTATGAACAGAATTGATCTAAGCAAAACCCAAACCCTAATAAAGAGGCGGCGGCTATATATAAGGACCCTAGGGTCATGTAAGACCCCCTGGACGCAGCCCTAAGTGGGCTCAACATGATATATGGCCTAAAGACCGATTACGGTGTCGCAGCACCAGCACAGATTCTGAAAGTCGATTTGTTTCAGCGATTATCAAAGGATCATGATGAATTTTGACCTGGGACCAGTTGGGTTGGAAAGGTCTTTTTGTTATCTTTCCAGGCATATGTAGAACATCCAAATCTGAGTTCCTATGCGTCCTGGGCGTCCGTTTTAGTGCAGACTGGTTCTGGGCCCCGAAACAGACTCGAAGTCGGTTTTGATTAGGCCTCCACCTTGGCTTGCACGTCCTTGCTGGCCCATCACGTCTCCAATCACCTCCCCAGCTATCTCATCATCATCTCCATGGTTCCTAACAACAATTAATTCATTAGATAGCAATCTATTCCCAAAATCACATAATAAAAACATTAGAAACGATCTCACCTGTATATTCAGGTGATGCACATGAACTTTCATCTTAGTTGGAGGAGTGTTGTATGTATCTATGGGTATGATGTACTCATCAGGTCTACCGCAGCGATCATGTTGTCGTTCTTCCTTTTCTTGTCCTTCTTGGAGGACTCCGGCTTGTCCGAACGCTTCTTCTTGCCTTTGCCGTGGATATCATACAGTGCCGACTCGCCTGACGCGAACTTATCAGCGATCTCGAAGCACTCCCGAGCGGTCAACTTGAGATTATGATCCCTCCAACCGATCTCCCGGATCAGGTCATCGCTCTATATGCCTCCTTGGAAGGCTGCAATGATCTGCTGATCTGCTACGTTAGGGATCTCGGTCTTCTTGGCACAAAATCGCTTGATGTAGTCACATCGGGGCTGGTCAGACTTCTGCTTGATCCGGGTGAGGTCAAAATGGTTGCCCGGATGATTGCAAGTAGCTTGGAAACTTTCTGTGAGCTTCCTATTGAGGTCTTCCCAAGAGGTGACAGATCTCTCTGGGAGAGATGTGAGCCAAATCCGAACGGCCGGATCAAGGTAGACCGGTAGGTAATTGGCCATCACAAAGGTATCGCTCCCGGCTGACCGAATCGTCGAACTGTATAGCTAAAGCCACCCTCGGGGGTTGATCTGACCATCGTATTTCTTGATGGGAACCGGCTTGAATCCTTTCGGCCATCGAGCTATGTGAAACTCAGGTACATAGGCCTTGATGTTGTCAAATTCTTCATCGCTCGGAGTAGTTGACCTTCTATGTCAGTCAGGAGATGAAGATAGGTGACGGTTATGGTGAGGGCCAATGTTGTCATCATGGCGATGACGCCGATTACCTTCATCATGATTCTCGCGCCAGTCCTGATCGTCACGTCGATATCGGTCGTCACGGTTGTTTCTTGGAGGTGGATTGCGTCGGTCTTCCCGTCAGTTGTCGGTCCTCCGACCGCGGCGCTCCTCATCGTGGTGTCGGTCGTCCCGAGCCTGCTCTTCATAATGGGAGTTGATGGTATCCCGACCATCACAGACGCTGAGGGAACTTTTCAGATCACCACGCCTTCGCTGACCGCGTGATGTCGCATGATTGGAACTTGCCACCGACAGTGGTTCGTCCCTGACCGCCTCTTGAACTGCAGCAGCCTTGAGCATGGCCAACGCCTTATGCATCGCAGGGATCTGATATGTTGCGTCAGCCATCAAGCTGTCGAGCAATGTTTTAGCCCCGGTGATGTTGTTCAGTAGGGTGTCATAGACCTTAACACCGTCTACTTTGATCTCAAGTTGTCCAAGATCCAATCAGCGTGCGAGGCGGAATCCATGCGTTCCTCTCGCTCGGCGATGATGTCCTCCCGACGAGTTGTTGTCTTGGGGGTTTTCTTCCCTGTGGCCTTCTTCTACGCGGCCATATTCTTCGTGACCATCTCTTTTGCGGTCACCTTCCTCATCATTGTCTCCTGATGGATTCTCATCTATCTCGACCACGTTCACGGTCAGAAGATGTAAGCAGGCAGATCCATCTGAATCCTCATCAAAGGAACGGACCGACTTTGAGTCGTAGCCGGTGGGTAGGTCTGTATCGCAGAATCTGAGTGGAGCCAGCACTGGGATTAGATCTGACGAGCTCGGTGATCGCGCCATAAAACTGTCTGCGGTCGAGTCAGATCGGTAGTCCTCCAGACCTAGGTTTCTGTTGGCGTCGACGGTGAAGTCGAGTGATCCGAAGGAGATCTTGAAGTTGGACGAGTACTGGATGTTGGGCATTTCGGCCATCGTAGTTGACGGAGAATCCAGGCGAGCCTTGTCCCCTACCTGGCGGGCCAACTGTCGAGACTTGATCTCGGCAATATATTTATAGGGCTACGTCGGGACTAAGAACTATGATGGTTGCAAAAGACATCGAGTTATACAGGTTCAAGCACTCACAATGAGAGTAAAAACTCTACGTCCTATGTTCTGTGGTTTGTATTGCTCTGTAATCTCGTGCCCTCAATAGGGGGTTCCCTGCCACCTTATATATCCGATCGGCAAGGGGTACATGAAGAGTCCTACTCGTAGTCTATAAGGATTTACATAGAAAGTCTCTCTCTAATTACCTTGCGTTGCAAGCCGATTCAGTCAGTTCCCTTATTGGTGAGGTACCCGGTCGGTTGCCGACTTAGGCATATCTATGGATACCTGAAAGATAAGTATTCCACACGATGGTGATGTCGCCTTGATCTGAGGCCCTCCCGATGAGGGGGAGTCGAGCCCCACTGCTGAATGCTTGGCTGGATCAGGCAATGGAGTAGTGGCAGACTCGGGCACAATTTCCAGTCGAGGACCCCTGCAACAAGGACAAGCAAATCAGTCGGCACCCAGAGCCGAGTCAAAGAAGTGAGGGAAACTATAGCAGGTGATGAAGACTTACTTCCAAAGCCTCCTCCATTTCTTCACTGGCACGTCGGGCACCCGGATACCGACGCCCTCACCCTCGGCAGTAGCAGCTAGGGGTGAAAGCGGTGTGGATAATTTCCAAAACCGATCCAATTCAAATCCGATTTTTGAGGAGCATTTGAGGTTTTTTAGCGGATATGGATAATCCGAATCCGATGACATGAGGATGTAGGATAGGTTATGGTATTGACAAGATCCGATGGATACGGATAATCCGATAATTTAAAGTGAATTATCCAAAGCTCATAATAGGATTGTCCGATAATTTGTTTGACCCAAAATATATAATGTCAAGTGATAGTGACGATGAGGCTTGACCACGTCGCTCAACATCCTATTGTATACTGAAGTGGTCTATGACAAAGAAAAATAAAGATATGTTTAATGTTTGCTTCAGACATTTTATTTTGTTTTTCATACTTGCATGATTTTTCAAATATAGAACACATATATCTTTTGTTTGCTATGAGTAATCACTTAAAAGATTGGGTTGTGTGTTTTGGTTGTTCTTCTTGGTGGCTGCTATGATCATATATGTACTCTGCAAATTCTTAATCAGCGTATATTTATCTATGTGAAGAGGTATCATCCGATAATTTAAAGTCCGCTTCCGATCCGCCTCCGGTCCGAATCCGTACCATATTCGACATCCAAAAATATCCGTATTCATATCCACATCCGCGTATTATTCTCTCCGTCCCGAATCCAACAACAAAATGTGGAGTAGGATGTGGAGAAGATATCATCCAATCCGGTCCGCTTTTTCATCCCTAGCAGCAGCCCCCTGGACGGTATCGGCAGGGCGGTCGGCCGAGCCACTAGTGGGAGGGGTAGGGCTATGCAGCCTCTTCCGGCTCGGCTCTCCAGTCCGAACGGGAACCGGGTGAGCCACCAGAGCAGGAGTCGGGCCGTCATCACCCGAATCGGAGGAAGGAGGCGAGGGCAGTCAGGCCCTCTTGCCCTTGTCAGTCAGCGGGCCCTCCCCGCCACTCGGACGGGAGATGCGGGGTTCGGCAGGGGGACCCCCCATCGGGGCCGCCCGGTCAGACCTCAGGCCCCAAGCGTCCATCTTGGGCAGCGAGTTGATAATGTCCTACTTGTTGGGGACGAGCCGCAGAGGGCTGGCGCCCTCTGGGTAGATGAACCGTGTGGGGAGATTGGAGCCCGTAAGTAGCTTGTATGCCTCCTTCAGCACCGGCTGAAGGGGGTCGGACCCAGGCCCCTGGCGGGTGCGATCGGCGTCATTGAAATCCCGATACAGCCAGCCCGACCGCGAGCACGCCCGCAGCGGCACCACACCGGTGGTGAGGAAGTCAAAGATTACGCCATTCACGGAGAGGCCCGCCGCGCCGAATGCAGCGATCTAGGTCATGATCGGGTCTAGGCGCTCGTCGCGCAACGGCAGGTGATCCCGGACACTCGGGATGGGCTCGAGCTGATGACGGGCCAGACGAAGGCAGCAGGGGACCTCCTCGGACAGCGTCATGATAAACCATTGACGCCTCCACTTCTCGATCTTGAGTTGGGGGCCGTAGTCGATGTACTCGTCCCTTGAGCGGATGGAGAGGCGCACACTCCCTACCGGGTTAGCCCTGCTGGTCTTCAATAACTTGAAGAAGCGGCAGAAGATGATAATAGATGGCATCACCCCAATGAATGCCTCGCACAGATGCGCGAACGCCGCCAACGTGATGACGGCATAGGGACCGAGGTGCGTCATCCAGAGGCCGTACGCCACCAACCCGGCCATGACAAAGATGCCTAAGGTGATGAACTCCCCCCCCCCCCTTCCTCATCCGACGCCATAAGCGCAGTGGCCGACTTGAAGTTATGGAATGCATGGTCTACCAGGTCCACCACCAGGAACGGGCGCACCTGATCCTAGGACTGGTGAGAGCGGATCACGGAGCACGGCAACGGCTCCGCGGGGTTCCCTCCACCGGTTTTGGATGGCTGGCGGCCGGTCCTGTTGCGACCAGCGGGGGTGGGGTTCCTGCTCATCGGAGCGCTCGAGTCGCGGTCACGATGACGCCCTGCCATGGCTGGCGCAGGACAAGAAGGTTGGAGCGCGAGGAAGAAAGCTAAGGGAATCATGAAAATCGGAGGCGATGGCACCGACGAACAAAAATGGAAGAGGCAAGATGTGTGGGAGAATGGGAAACGGTCCCTTCCACCCCCGTTTGAAGATTTGGGGTGCGATTGGTTTCTTGGCCAGTCGAGTCTGGCTCGTATCTAGGAGCCAGGCTCCCACCAGCCAGGTTGCCCAGGTGCAACCCCCTGTTGATTGGTTCATGTTTTTAGCCAGCCAGGCTAGCTAGAGATTGATGATTGGTTCATGCCTAGGTTTATAGAGGAAGCACTGATGGTGGCATATTCTCACCTTCTTGATAATAGGGCTCATGGTTCTGCGTTTGTGAACATGACTGAGTCTCACCGTGTGCTGTGGCTGAGGTCTTGGCTGGCCAAGCACCACTACGTGTGAGCTTCCTCACACTTGTGTTGCTGGTTGATCCATCTTTTGTGCAGTCAGTCTGTTGTTAGCTGCTTTGGTGGTTTGATGTCTTTTGGTGGTTTGATGGTACATGCATGAATATAGAGGTATGCATTACATTGAACAGAAACATGCATGAATGTAGAGGTGTGAATTACCGTGACATGGCCCTTGTAGTGCTCCTCCTCTAAGCTTACCATGAAGTTGTTCTCATCCCACAAAGCACCACTGAGTTCCCTCAGCTTGGTCACTCTAATCCATCTAAGCCTCCACTTCCGGAGACGGTTGTAGACTTGAGTGCCAGTGACCTCATTCCTAGTGAACTCCTGCAGATCCCTTGCAACTTGGTTCAAGTGCACTTCCTTGAAACCTTTGTCAGTTCTAACCCCAGTGGAGATCAGTTGACAGGAGCGGCGAAGCACAAAAGAGGACAAGACATTGGTCCACCTCACGGACTGCCTACTCTGCTGTCCACCCTGCTGCCCGGCGGCAACTGCAGCTGGAGCACCATCAGGCACTGCAACAAGCTGTGCACCAGCTGGGACAAGAAGGTCGACTTCACCAGCCAAGTCAAAGGAAGCATGCTCACCAGCCATGTCCTAATGCCAATTTTGCAACTCCACTTAGAAGAGAATGTGAGGGACAGAAAAAAATGTCAATAGCCTCAAATAACAAAAATTTAAGTAATCATCATTGCATAATGTCCATAGCCTCAAATAACAGAAAGTTAAGTGATCATCATTGCATAATGTCCACAGCCTCAAATAACAGAAAGTTAAGTAATCATCATTGCATAATGTCCACAACCTCCAATAACAGAAAGTTAAGTAATCATCGTTGCATAATGTCCACAGCCTCAAATAACAGAAAGTTAAGTAATCATCATTGCATAATGCCCATAGCCTTAAATAAACAGAAATTAAGTAATCATCATTGCATAATGCCCATAGCCTCAAATAAACATAAAGTTAAGTAATCATCATTGCATAATCAACAAGAAATACAGAAGCATGTTCAACAAGAAATACAGACAGGCTCTAGATGTGAGTGTGACCCCTATTTGCCCACATTTGATTAGCTATTTCAGCTCTAACTGTAGCCCAATAAGAGTTGTCATCCATGGCAACCCCATGACCAGAGGGTGAATTGGTGTTGGGCTCCCGAGTATCCTCAGGTGGAATAACCTCATCTACACCATGATCAAGTATCCAATTATGTAAAATGTAACATGCAACCACCAATCTGACTTGTGTCCTGTATGGATGACAAGGTTTGTTGTCGATAATTCGGAATCGACCTTTCAAAGCAGCAAATGCTCTTTCAGCCGTTGTTCTTAAACTGGAATGCCTTAAATTGAAAAATTCTCTCGTATTGGTTGGATAGTTCCCGCCACCATATTCCCTTAGATGATATCTAGTGCCCTTTTAAGGAGGAAGGAATCCAGGGCGACATGCATATCCAGCATCTACTAAATAGAATTTTCCTAAAACAAGTATAGATAGGGTTTAGTGTTGGCTTTAGCTCATTTTAATTTAAAGTGGGTTCCATGTTAATATAATTACCTTCTGGAACTACTAGACCATCATGCCTCTCTAGTGCATCTGCAAGAATGGTTGCATCATGGGCCGATCCCTCCCAACCAGCTAATACATAGGTGAACTTTAAATCAAAGTCGACTGCAGCTAGAACATTTTGAGTTGGGTAATGCTTCCTCCCCCTAAATGTAGCTTGCATCTTTTGAGGTACTCTAGCATGTATATGTGTTCCATCTATTGCACCAACACAATCCTACATAGGACCCAAACTCTTATGTTTAATTAGTTTAGTCATGCAAGCAAGATTTACTACACATCATGCCTAATTGGTTACCTTAAAATATGGAAACCATTTGTGATTGTTCCTGATCTTAAGTGGTGTGGCACTAGTTGGAGCTTTAATCATTTCATCTCTAAGTTCCCCGATAGCATACAAAACCTCCTTAAAATATCTGCTCACAGTCTCAACAGAACGCCTCCAGTTTTGGTGTATGACTCTGAAATGTTGGTTGTGGCCAAGAACATGCAAAAACATGGCAACTTGCTCTTCGACACTGCTATGTATGCTATCCCTAAGCCAGTTTCTGTCCCTAAGCAAGTTGCAAAGATGGAAAAAGGGTGCTCTCCTCATTCTAAGCATGCTAACACACTCAACATCATTACAATTATAAATTTTATTCAAGTTCTTCTACCTTTCTTCATCCATTGCACTCATGGGGGCATAAGTAATCCTAGGATGTGATTCCTCAACACATGCAGCCAACCTACTAAACATGAATGCATACATAGCAGTGACTAGAGTAGCAGCATGAATGATAAGCATGTTTCTTCTGTCTTCATGAGCCATCTATGCAAATATGCTCAGATTAAGTCAATAACTCCAAATGAATCATAGGCATGGGCACACATGCTCATATTAAAACAAATAATAGGAAATATCATAGACATGGGCACATATGCTCAGATTAAATCAACTAACCAGACATATCATAGGCACGGGCACATATGCTCAAAGAAAATCAACTAACAGGACATATCATAAGCAAGGGCACATATGCTCAGACAAAATAAACAACAACAAAGGAATCATAGTCGCTGCAAATATGCTCAGCTTTAATCATCACAAGTCCAAATCCACACAAGACAGGAGCACACAGATGGGGAAAGAGGGGACGGATCGAACTTACCTTCCACCAAGCAAAGCAACACAAATCCAGGCGAAGGCTGCACATATCACACATACGACAGGATTAGATCGACAAAATTAAGGAAAACAAAGGGGATCGAAAGAATAAGGGCGGAATCGCCGAGATCGAACCTGCAAGGGCGGATTTTGCGGGGCGGATTCGCCAAGATATCAGTGCTTGGAAGAGGAGAGGAGTGCACAGAGAAGAGGGGAAGAGAGGAGAGGACCTCGAGCATCAAATGGCGAGTGGCGTCGCGCGTGAGGAGGTGGTGAGGATTTATAGGCTGCGGAATGGGGGTAGAACCCTAGATCTTCTCGCACGCGCGCCTCGTTCCTGCTTGCTCGCCGCGCGCGCCTAGGCTCTGCGGAGGAAGAAAAAGGGGAGGAATGGCGTGAAAGGGAGGCGGTAACCCTAGCTCTTCCCGCGTGCACGTGCCGCGCTTCCCGCGTCGCCGCCATGACTCCATGCTCGCACTGCGCAAGCCTGGCTCCGGGGAAACAAGGAAAATATCCGCATCTGGCGAGCCAGACTCGGGAGCGCCCCTTGCATCGCCCGGGCCAAGCCCAATACACCGTCCAGCGAACCAAACATGACCTGGATGCATCCTGCGAGCCTCGCTAAGGCATATGCGCCCAACCAATCGCACCCTTGAAGACCAGGATGAAACCGGCGCGGAACCCGAACCGACAGGACACGACGCTCTGTATCCCGATGACCCGGTCGAGAAACCACCCACTGTGCTGACGGGTGGCCCCAGCCCCCGGAGTGTCCCACACACCAGTGGCAGGGGTCGGGGGCTCCTATCGGTGTAATGGGATCGAGAGTCCCCATAAACGCCCATGGGTCGGCTAGGACAGCCCGCGAGGGATTGAAGTGCGATGACGGCCCAACTATAGCCCAGGCGGGGCGAGAGGGAGTGGTTCCCGGGGGGTGCACCTGCATTCAGTTGCCAACCATCCAAGTAAATACAGGCACTCTAGTGCCTGCAGCCAAGGTGGCTGGGCGGGACACGGTGCGCCCGGGGGCCCTGGCGCCGCCTGACAGTCTCGCCTAGGGAAGACGTGCACGGGATGAGTACCAAGACAAGATACGCCTTAACGCCTCTATGGCTGACATATTCGGCTGCAGATCCGGATACCGAGGGTGGCTAAACGGGATTTAGGGCAGATTCTGTCCCAAATTCCCCTTGACCGAGTACTAGGCGTGTCTGGGCCCGAGCCATGTAACCCCCTCTTCCTTGACCTATAAAAGGGGGAGGTGCACATCATGTAAGGGGACCGAAAGAAATATATTCAGACAAGCAAGACGTAGGATATTATGCTCCCGAGCGGCCCGAACCTAGGTAACCTTATGAGTGTTCATCCACCTCCTCGGCCAAACCCCACCAGTTCATTAGATCCGTCCTCCCCGCAACCTATCTCAAGGGCGGCTCGACAGGCCCCCATTTAGAGGTATTCACTTTCACCGACAGCTAGATTACGGATGTTTTGTATTTTCAATAATGAAAATAAGTATTCAGCTTTTGACCTCAAAGAGAGGCTACAACCATTATTACATATAGCAGCACATCGGTCTGCCCATGACACTAACAAATAAACCACCTCAAAACGATAATACCACCCCAAATTTTGGATGATAAGACACTATTAAGAACCAATCCTATTATCAAATATCATGGATGCAAACACCTGCATGGCCAACACTTTCAAACGTCAACATGCATCTACCATCATCTCCTTGCTTTCGTCATTCTTCTATATATAGTTGCGCCCAAAAACATAGCCAGTGTGTTCATTTTGGGTGTTTCTAGACATAATCAATTATGGTTTTAGGTTTTTTGGGTACAGATTAGATTATATCATAATCAGCCATAATCAAAAGTAAAATAACAATCTTTGCCAAAAAGGTACTTATTAGTTATGACTCCAATAAAACTATAAAAAAAACTCGACTTGTAGGGGAAAGAAGCCTCATGACGGCATTTTACTAAGGAGAAAAGCCCCTCACACAGGTCGAGAAAACCCCCGAACCCTCCTCCAACCATACACAGGAACTCAGGTGGTCGTGTGAGCTATGGTGCGAGTCTTTATCTATGCTTTGATCGAGGAGAGCGAGAGCATTTTCTCCACGCGACGCACCGAGTCGACTCGGGTGGGCGAACTGCCACGCTCCGGCGCTCAACCACCGAGCTGCTGGCTCGTTCGCACTCAGGCCATCCATGTAATTTCATCATAAACAATTGAACTTATTGTTAGCCTGACATTATATTTGTACTACATTCTGAAAAATTGATACAATTAATTTCTATGGAGACTTGACAAGGGTGAAGAATTTATATTACATGAGAAACTGTGAATTTGATGACACCGGCAAGTCAAGCAAAAATGTCCGTCCAAAATGTTTGTGGCAAACAAAATAAAATCTTTATCCCCGATCTGAGTGCACCGGTGCATCATCCGAGGCATGTTTTGATGCAAAATATTCTTAGAGTTGTACAAGAATATTATAGTTTAGTAAAAATACTTAGTTTAAGAAAATAGGAGGTGTTCTTCCCCCTCAAAAAAGAAAAAAGAAAATAAGAGGTGCTTGGGTGTAGCAAAAATCTTGTAGTTTTAAGAATCCTAGTATTGCTAAAAATGCAGCCATTTCAGAAGTTTTAGAAACTTCATGCCTGGTCTCTTTTCTCTAAATCATGGTATTGCATATTTGCATGTAGTTTTTTGAAACGGTAGTTTTTGAAAAACATGACATCCAAACGTGGCCTATTTTTTTTTGTTGTGTTGTATTATGTGATATCTAGCTAGTTAAATGAATAACTATTTATTATGTGATTTTTCTTTGTTATTCATTCTGAAATGATGCATTCAGCCGAAGGACCTCGCACTCAGAGTGCCAGAGGAAGCCAAAGCCGGACCATTCCTCGAAGTAGAAAAGAAAGGAGAAAGCTGGTTTCGCTGGAATTGTGCAGCATTAGGCCCAATGGACCCAATTTTATCAGCGTACTTCACTTCATTGTCCCCGGGCCTCCTGCTGCTTCCCTCCTTTCGTTGACTAAAAGTTACACAGGCTGGCCACGGGGCCGTACAATGGCCTGATGGGCTTCGTATCCGCATTATTATTCTTTGTCAGTTTTATCGGTATCAGTTGCGTGCAGTGTAGGCAATACTGACTCTGGCGAAGCTGAACAAGCAAAGTCTTCTTTCGTTTGACAAAAAAGATGACAGGTCCCTCTCCCACTCTGGGGAAAAAGTAGGGAGACAGAGAGAGACGCACGCACCGACAGAGAGGGAGAGGTGGAAGCTCAGCTCTACGTATGCCAGTTCTGAAATTCGTCTTCAGTTTGCTCATCCTTGTTCACCTTCATCCTGGATCACCTGACGTGCTTCCTCCTATCCAGCGATCGAAACAAACGAAGGGATGATGACAGAACGGTCCAAGGAAATTCCATCGTCCATGTCAACGTTATCTGAATTCCAATTTTTTTTATCTGAATTCTGAACTCTCATTCGCTGCCATCCTCCGACTCCGACGCCGTCGAATCTTAACCACCAACATATCACCAAATCATCCTCCAAAGAATCATAGATGTAGCATGAAGTCTAGGGCAGGGAACTGCCCATGTCTGTATGCCCTGCACTCGCGTTATCCTCGCACTGTTCTTTTCGACGCTTATTCGCCGCCGCCTCCAACGACACATCGGCGTCAAATCTGCCATCAGCCTCCATTCTTTTTCCCCCCACCGCCGCCGTCCCTTTCGCAAACCATCCTCCCTTAATAACTTGTCGTCCTGGCCGAAAGGGCGCGCGACCGACCACACCCCGCCGCCGAGAAAACAACCGGCGATGAAAAGGGGAAGACGGAATTGACCTTACTGAAAACGAGACCGTCAGGACATCCACTGGTCGGTCGATTGCTTATTTGCTTGCCAGTTTGATCGCCCGTATTTCCCCACTTTCCTTGCTCCCAGGTTGAGGAAAAAAGCGCCTTTTTTTGTGTGTGGGCGGTTCTGTTTAGTGCGTTTCAGATCGCACATAGTGGTCGTAGGGTCACCCGGCATCTGCTCTACACACGTGTTGGCTTAATGGAAGGATTAGGTGGTGCTCACAGCTCACTGATTTCAAACCTTAAACAGATCAAGCCAGCAGTTCCTGCAGAGACTACTTTACTCGATGCATCACCAACTTGCGCATTCGACTAGCCGAGGATTGATTACCATATTAATTGTCCTGTCAAGTTTGTTTGCTAATCCTGCTTAAACTAAGCCGACCTAAGCTTCTGCTTATGAATGCCAATTAAATAAGTTCGATGGAGATCGGTGACGTCACCAAGCGTCCTCAGTCCTCACAGGCTCCGATCCAAGACAAGCAGAACAAGACGCAGAAGCTCCAGTGCAAACGACAAACGAGCCTAGTTCTCTGCTACGCCAATTGAGCTTGTTTGCCTCGCCTTGGTTTCGCACAGTTGAGTTATTCGGCCCACATATAGAAGTACAGACTAAATTAGGAAAAAGTATAAGTAATGAAGCAAGTTCAAGGTAAATCTCCCTATCCTCGGCTTATTTTGATTGGTCGCTAGAAGGACCAAGGATTCCTCGCTCTAGCAGTAGTTCTAGTAGATCGAGTCTTAGGTCTATCCACGTTGAGCTACCACTAGAGGTCGTTTTTTTTTCCGTTAACTTTCATTATATCGTCAATGGAGTACATGACACTTCTTAAAACCAAGTGAAGGGAATTGTCAACAAAGCAATCTTATGCCTGTTCAATGACAAAATCCAAAGGAAAGCAGGGCTCCCATCTTGTTTTGCATAGCTGCTACACATAGGAAGTCCATTTTCTTACATCACCGAAAAGGAAAGGTAAGGTAGGGAGAAAAGCACCGTTTACTTCTTTTTAGCCCATAGATATAACTAGTTATATCTAACATGCTTTCCCACTATGCATAGTTCCTTCTGCACGAAGGTCCACTGTTTTCGAGATATTCCCACAGGTGTGCACTCACCACCTCCCTCCGGTGGTGGTCTTCATCTTTTGCAACTGGTTTCCTATTAACTTTTTATTCGAGATTCATTACAAAAAAAACTTTTTATTCGAGTTACTTGACGACTCTGCAAGAAAGATACTTCCTCTCACTGATTGATATTATCTTGTGAACTCACTGAATGCTTAATTCCATTACTCGCAAAAAAAAGCTTAATTCCATCACAACATAGTACATATGACATCATAAAGGGTGCCGATCCTCGTGCAGCGGAACTGATGTTCACTAGTATTTTTTTCTACACGCTGGTCTGCCCAAGAAGAATCTTTCATGTTAAAAAACAAATCTTTCATGTGTAACGATCATATCGTTACTTATTACTCCCTCCGTCTTAAAATAATTGATGTTTTGGATTTGGATACGAGATTTAAGAAGAAGTAAAAAAGTAGGTGTGTAAAAAACAAGGAGGAGAGAGATAGAGATAGAAATATATTGGAAAGAGAGAAAGTTGTATTAAAAAATGAGAATGTTAATTATTTTGGGACATTTAAAGTTGGCTAAAGTGTTAAATATTTTAGGACGAAGAGAGTAGTATGTTAAGTAAACACTGTAGACAAACTTTTGTTTATGCCTTATCTCGAGGTAGTCCTTTTCATTAGAGCTTTTTTAAAAACAACTACTCGTTAAATTTTACGATGCCTATAATCTCAGTGTGTTTCAGTATTCCTTTATTGAAAGCAAACATGCACCATAATGTCGAGAAGTTTTCATGCTGCTTACAAGAAAGTCAAGCTTATTTTGTACGAGAAACAAAAGAGATCAAATTCCCACCTTTCACACGACAAATAAAAAAGCAGGAAAGAGAAAAACAAATATATACAATGTGAAGAAAGAAATGGATAAGCCTGTGACTTCACTACAGAAATAGGGGACCTTTTACAAAATCTAGCGACCTTTTTAGATGACTTCCTCGATAAGGTTCCTGATAAATCCAAAACTTCCATCCAATTCTTTCTTTTCCTTTCCAAAAGCACACCGCTATACACTTTCGTCAAGCAAATTAGCACCAACCTGTTATGCAAAACCAATTCTATAAATTGTACTAAGCTGTCCGGCTAGATCTCGTATAAAGCTGTTTCTCATTTTATTTTCTCACTCTTTTTAATCAAGTACCAGTGGCAAATCAATTTTCAAATCAAAGAACGGTTGAAAATCATTCTACCTTTCCATTAATTTAGTGGTTAAACTTTTACGAGAATTTATAGTTTAGAAGATCGACTTAATGTGCATTTACTTGAAAGGGACAAAATACTCCAAGATACGGCAAAATCTATCATTCCTCAGAACGATAAACCAGCGTCTGAAAGAACTAAAGAAAGCAAATAAAGCCAAGTGAAAAAAAACGGCGTGCGTCTTCTCCTCCACTTGTCTTTACCGCCGTACCTACTCTCACGTATCTCGAAGCACATCTAACGCTGCGCAGCCATCTCCTTCCGCCGGCTTCCTCTCGCATCCATTAAGCTGAAAGAGGAAACCCGAGAAAATGGAAAGGGGAAAAAAGGACTAAACCCAAATCGACGCACCAAACCCAACCCGGGACAACCGCCGCCGCCATCGCCGGCGACCACCGCCGTCGCGGTGTCTGGGACCTAATACTGGTACTGCCAATCCCCGAGCGCCTTGGCTCCTGATGCGTCCCAGCCCATGGCCTCCCACCCTCGCCTCCTTCTCCATCTGCGCCTCTTTTTGCTCCTCGGCGCCGTCCTCGGGAACGCCGGCCCCGGCGGGGGCGGCGGGGCGGAAGCATCAGATCGGGCGGAGCCGGACCCATACTCGATCCTGACATGGCACGACTACTCGCCGCCGTCGCCCCCACCCCCGCCACCGCCCCCGGTGGCACCGGCGGCGACCTGTGCGGAGGACCTTCATGGGAAGGGGGACTTTCGCACGCGATGCGAGGTTTCTGAGGAGGTCGAGCTGGACGACGACGTCTACATCACGGGGAACGGCAGCCTCGTCCTCCTCGCCGGCGCCTCCCTGACCTGCGAGAAGGCTGGTTGCGTCATATCAGCCAATCTATCCGGTGAGGTGCGCCTGGACCGTGGCGTGCGGGTCATAGCCGGGCGGGTTTCTTTGGTCGCCACCAACATCACGCTGGCCGATACGGTCGTTGTAAACACCACCGCGCTTGCTGGCGATCCACCTGACCGTACCAGCGGTGTCCCCACTGGGACGCACGGTGACGGTGGTGGGCACGGCGGTCGTGGCGCCAGTTGCTACGTCAAGGATGGGCAGACGCAAGAGGACTCGTGGGGCGGTGATGCTTATGCATGGTCGGACCTTGAACACCCATTAAGCTATGGGAGCAAAGGGGGGTCGACCAGTGTCGAGAAGGACTATGGTGGTGCCGGTGGTGGCATCGTGTGGCTCTTTGCAAAGGACCTGCTCATGAATGGCACAGTGCTTGCCGATGGCGGTGCTAGCAGTGAGAAGGGTGGAGGTGGCTCTGGCGGCAGCATCTATATAAAGGCTGCAACTATGTAAGTGTTTTTGGAATGATTTTAATTTCTGTTCTTCTTTCTATATATTGAGAGGATATGAACATCTGGCCTAGTTAATTAAGTTGAAGTTTAGAAGATAGTACCCTATTGAATACTACCCTTTATATTGCTATAGGCCTGCAGTTTGGGAACTAGTCAAATAAGGATTTACAATGGTTTATGTGTTTTGATGATAGTGGATTAAGAGGTAAGAATGTGGTTCTCTGATACTAGTTGTCATGGACAGGTAGAAGTAGACTGGGTTCATAGAAGCAGGGGACTGGAATTAGAGAATATATAGGCTGGGATACTAGATGGGTCTCATCTTGCTTGATTCTCAACTTTTGCTGTGGCCTCCATTATATAGGAGCCAGCCAATACAAACTTGAGAGACTAGGACTCTGAATCTGACTTGGAGAACAACCCAACTAACAAACTAGGACTCTAATTAAACGACCATGGCAGTCCACCTATAGACTGCATTTTGACCGAGTTGGCTCATGTTTTTACTGAATGAAAAAAAAGATGAAGGGCTAATAAGATTTCAGAAAGTATACTCATGTTTGGAACAGCATGGGTTTGGGGAAGCCATGAGTTAATTTTATTAGTTGGTTTCAATTTGATTGCATGTCTCACTGAAATGTAAATTAAATAAAAATTTAATCTGATTGAGTCATCTACATGACTACAGCGCATTTAGGATTTTCTTTCTTATGGAAAGTTCAGGTAGAAAACAGGCTATAAGGACTCTCTAAGTGTAAAAAAAAAAAGATCAGAATCATGTCTTGTTTCTTTAGATAGATTTATGATTTTAGATCTTCTTAATATGTTTTCGAGAATACTCAAAGGTCAAGGTCTTAAAGTTTTCCCTCTTCTGATCATCTGTTGGCAACAGGCATGGTGGTGGCAAAATCAGTGCTTCTGGAGGTGATGGTTTGGCTGGTGGTGGTGGTGGTCGTGTTTCAATTAATGTTTTTAGTAGACATGATGACACCCAGATTTTTGTTCATGGTAACTTGCTTTATCTTCTATTGCTTTTGCTACATGTGGTGCTGATTATGATCTCTTTTTCAGATACTTGCAATTTCAAAGGTGCACTTTACTAATTCATCTGACATGTAGAGCTTTTAAAATTAGCTTTGTTTCTTGGTTGCCAATCTATTATTTTTGTATTTTTGCTTGGTGAAGTTGCCTCTTTGGTCTTTATAGAACCTTCTTTGTATTATTGGTGGATTTCATTTAAATCAAGGTTCACTCTGAATTAATTTTTACTTTCCTTCTTTCTTTTATTCCTAGAAGTTTAGGTTAGCATTAGCTGTGCTTGCTGTATACAACAACAACATCAACAGAGCCTTTCAGTTCCAAGCAAGTTGGGTAGGGTAGAGATGAAAACCAAATGATTTCTATAACCTATTCATGGTTCTGGCACTTGGATAGCTAACTTCTTCAGCGATATCCCACTCTTTCAAGTCCACGTTTCCCTATTGGTGGCTAGTTCTTTGGTGGTATCCCACTTTTTCAAGTCTTTTTAGTTTTTACACAACCGTAGATCAGAAGTGTACATATCCATTGATCAGAACAACAACAAACCTGTGCTCTTTGTATCAGAATACTATTATTGTCTACGTAACTGTGAAAGCATAATGCTTGTAGTTTAACACTCTTAGAACTTTGTAATCTGTATGTTGTGAGTCTTCTTTTTGTTGTACAAGACTCATAGTCTTAGTAACTTTCTAGTGATTTATGCTTGAAGGTAATGAGTAGAAAATTATAATCGAGTTACTGTCTTAGAAATTAAGGTGCATCATTTTATTTTATTTTTTTTGCAGGGGGGAGGAGTTCGGGCTGTCCGGATAATGCAGGAGCTGCCGGAACTCTCTATGAAGCAGTACCAAAGAGTCTTGTTGTTAGCAACAACAATTTGAGTACACAGACTGACACTCTTCTCTTAGAATTTCCGAATCAGCCACTATGGACAAATGTTTTTGTTAGAAATCATGCCAAAGTTGCAGTTCCCTTGCTATGGAGTCGTGTTCAGGTATGAGACACTGTAATGCTGTCATGACTATTCCTTTATTGATGTTGGTATCTTTTGTTTGATGTTGGCCTAGTTATGCACTGAAATTGACACATTGGGTCTTATAATCTTCCATTTTTCATATGCTTCAATTTGTTTTAAATTGCATCTTTTGAAGACTATATCCACATTTAAAGGACAGGATGCATATCCACATTTGAATGTATCTACGTCGTTATCTCAACGGTATACCACAGGGAACAATATGTCCATCCTACTTTACAGTCTAAAGTACATAAAGTTAAATGTGTTTTAGTCCCCTTAGTGCATACCAATTACCAAGCTAAACCTCCAAGATTTCGGTAGTACTGGGATATATCTGATGACCAGCCTTGATGTCCGCTGGAAAATTTTTGTATGCTTTTGCAATTGAAGGCTTGAAGCTCTTTACATCTCCTTAACTAAACATGACCTGTCTTTTGCATTGCCATGAAGCTGTATTTGTTCTCATAGTGAGACACACCTATTGTGGGTTTGCTTCTTTTGTTTCTGTTGACAATGCATTTATCTTTATAAAGATTGATGTATGCAGCATATATTTATTATTTTCAGGTCCAAGGTCAACTTAGCCTTCTCACTGGTGCTGTTCTAACTTTTGGTCTGACCCGTTATCCATACTCTGAATTTGAACTGATGGCTGAGGAGCTTCTTATGAGTGATTCAACAATCAAGGTGATACTCATTTATTCATTTTGAGCTTGTTGTATCTGCTATATGTACGATCCTGTGTCTAAGTTGGAATTTTTTCCAGGTGTTCGGTGCTTTGAGAATGTCTGTAAAGATGCTCCTTATGTGGAACTCCAGAATGTTAATTGATGGTGGTAGAGAATCATTAGTTGCAACTTCTTTGCTGGATGCTAGCAATTTGATAGTTCTGAAGGTGCAGTATTGATCCAACATTAATAAATGGTTTTTATATTGCTGCTTTTACCTAATGCCCATAATTGTTTGCTTATATATTTGGTAGGAATCATCTGTGATACATTCTAACGCTAATCTTGGAGTTCGTGGTCAAGGCCTGTTGAATTTGTCAGGAGATGGAGACACAATTGAGGCACAGCGTCTTATTTTATCATTGTTCTACAGCATACAAGTACCCCCCCCCCCCCTGCCCCAATTCTTTTTTTTTTTTCATGATGTATTTGTTACTTCCTGCAGTTTCCAACTTTATTTGTTAGAGCAACATTGTTTTTCCTACTATTCCTTTTTTTTTTTTGGTTTGACATTCAGCTGCATGCGGAAATTCTTCTGCAATGTGGTTTCCAGTCTGTGAAGTGCACACATGTACAAGAAGTTATTTCTCTATTTACTAGTAACCCAAGATGCAATATATACATTTGTTCACCTATCCTATGTTGTCATGTTTAACTTATTCAACCTGCGTCTGGTCCACTGGGGAATAATTTCTATTTCTGGATATGTGGCATACTGTTCTTGCTTCTCTTTCATGTCTTATAATCTATTGATTGAAAGAAAGAATCATGACATGCCTATTTGTAGGTTGGACCTGGTTCCATTTTGCGGGGCCCACTTGTAAATCGAAGTAGCGACGATGTGTAAATACTTTCACCTTCAGCTATCAAATTAAGATGTTCTCCTGTCATATTTTTTGTTGTTGGGAAGTTGTTTGCTCGTTAATGAGATCTTGTTCATCTTTTAGGGCCCCAAAGCTGAATTGTGAAGATGATAGCTGTCCTGTGGAAATAATACATCCACCTGAAGATTGCAATCTAAATTCTTCATTGTCATTTACCCTTCAGGTACTTTGAATTTTTAAACGATCCAACAGAGTGTTTCACAGGTTGCCTCTCTCTTGCAGTATAACCTAATGACCACTTCTCCTTTAGGTATGCCGTGTTGAAGATATTGACGTTTGGGGTCTTGTACAAGGAACCGTAATTCATTTCAATAGAGCGAGAAGTGTCATTGTACACACATCTGGGATAATCAGCGCATCAGGCTTGGGTAATTTGTCTTCTTCCTGTTATCTATCTGATTTTGTTTTGGGGTCTTGTTGCCTTTGGCCTTGTAGTTTAAATTGCCAAGGACAGCTTGTATCCCCTGTGGATGAGCAAATCATAATCATTAGTTAAGTTATACAGTTGAAAACTGTTTTGGAGACTTGCAAGGTTGTTTAGTTGCTTAGTATAAGATAGTGGCATATCTTTCATAACAACAACCAAGCCTTTAAGTATCAAGCAATTTGGGGTAGGCTAGAGATGAAACGAACAAGAACTGACACAGGGAAGCAAAGTAGAGCAAGATAAGCTGAAGGAAGGTGAGATGCAACATAAAAAAAGTAATAGACAAGATAATTATGGGGATAAAACATATATTGTGCATATTTCAGAAATCTTGGTTGATGTAGCCTTTTGAGGGATTATGCTACAATATTTCTTTGCCGAAACAAATGTTAAATGTTGTATCCAACCAAATGACTGAAGGTTCTTGAACTCTATAATGTTGATTTCTTTTGTCCTGTGCATTCCATATCTTATCCTCGCTATTTCTTCCGTGTTTAACGCATATGGAATGAATTTAGTGGCATGCTGTCTCATAACTATTCCAGAACTTAAAATTTGTTTTTTATTTTCTTATTTCAGGCTGCCGAACTGGAGTAGGACAAGGGAAAATTTTAAGCAGCGGTATTAGTGGTGGTGGTGGACATGGTGGTAAAGGGGGGGATGGTGTACTGAATGGAAGCCTTGCTGAGGGTGGACCAACCTATGGTGATGCTGATCTACCTTGTGAACTCGGCAGTGGCAGTGGGAATGACACTACAGGATTATCTACAGCTGGTGGTGGTATAATAGGTACCATCTACGCTTTTGTTGATCTTGGTTTTGTTCATAATATCTGTTTAAGGACCTTTCTCTTAAGCCTTGCTGTAACTGCTCTCCAGTGATGGGTTCATGGGAGTATTCTCTGCCAAGTCTCGCCCTCTATGGTTCAGTAGAATCAAATGGTGGTAGCTATGCTGATATGACAACTAATGGTTCCATTGGAGGACCTGGTGGTGGCTCTGGGGGCACCATTCTTCTATTTGTGCACACTTTATCTCTAGCGGAAAGCTCTCTTCTTTCAAGTGTTGGTGGCCTTGGCAGTTCTGGCAGTGGTGGGGGTGGAGGAGGAAGGATTCACTTCCATTGGTCTAACATTCCAACTGGAGACGAGTATGTTCCTGTTGCAGCTGTCAAAGGATCGATACTTACAAGGTCTGATCTTTTCCTTTCTCTAGTATTTATTTTATTACCATTCTTTCTGGATGCATTCACAGAAGGTAATAGTAGTATCTATGAAATAAATACTGGATGAAATTAACATCAAGTGAATAAATCATACATTTTAGAGCTTATAACAAACTTGTACTATCATACAATCTAGAACTTATTACAACCCTGTAAGGAGTATCTTACAGTCTAGAACTTTATTAGACTAATCAGCATCTCATACAGTGCATGCACGCACACACTATATAGTTGCACAATCTTTTTATTGGACCCTTACAAGGATTAAGGAGCTCGAATTTTCCATGCACATGCTTGCTTGCTAGTTTTCAGGACATCTGAACTTTGGAACACCTTCAGATTAAATCTGAGCTTCATATGTGTTTCTTGTATGTAGTTCTGCTTTGGATGATTGTACGGTACTTAAACATCAGTAATGTCTTTGTAATAATTACATACACTTGCTCAGTATATAGAAGTTCTTTGTGAAATTCTCATATTCCACCAGAAAAGACATCTCAAACAAGCATGCCACTGGGTTCGAAATTCGAACGCAACATATTATATGAAAGAGTATGTGTTTTGAAGTTGGGACTTGACTTCATCAGCTTTGGCAAATACCTGTTTTGATAAACTTGAACATGTTGTGGAATATATATGTGTTAATTTACTCTTGACTTTATTACTGAAATAATATGTTGAGACTTTATGGGATATGGTATCAAAATTAGCTGTGGCATTTTTGGTGCAATCTGAACTCAATGGTTGAGTTCGGTGGGGATGATATTGTTTGTAAATTGTACTTCATAGCCTGTGGTGGTTGTGCTGTTCGACATGACTGTAATGTTTTGAAATATGTATGTATACTGTTAGTATGCTAATTGTGTATTCTTCTACAGTGGAGGAGTCAGTAACGGTCAGGGGTTTTCTGGTGGGAACGGAACAATTACAGGAAAAGCTTGCCCAAAGGGTCTTTATGGTACATTTTGCAAGGTAGTTTGCTTATATGTTAAAAATGCGGTCTGCCTTTTTTAGGAATGTACAGTAAGGAAAACCCCTACTGTGTAGCCTTTATATTAAAGAAAATGAACAGAGACTGTACAAGGTAGCCAATCGGCTACCCAAAGGAAAACCAAGCTGAAACTGTACACAAAACTAAGCTAGCCTTTATAGTTTATATTAAAGAAAAGAACAGAAACTGTACAATGTAGCCAATCGACTACCCAAAGGAAAACCAAGCTGAAACTGTACACAAAACTAAGCTAGAGAATCAAGCCAGTAAAGGATGGTGAGCCTAGTAGAGTTTCATTTTTGAACTGACGGAGGGTGGGAGAGATTCTGTTGACAATCTTGTTATTTCCTTCTTTCCGAATTTGCGAAGCAGCAATAATAAAAGTTTCCATGAAGAACTTGTTGTGATAAGAGTGTTGAGTCTGTTACATCATGTCAAAGAAATTGGCTGCATAGTTCCATGCAATCCCTATTATTTTGCAAGGTAGTTTGCTCATATTGAGTATTGAGGTTGGCCATGTTAAGTTGTTAACAAAAACGGCCTACTCCAGCGTTCTGCATAGTAATAATGCTTACTATGCTGGCCATCTTGTGGCAAAATGAAATATTTATATTTACGTATTTAATTGCCATAGTTGTAGTGTCTCTGTCTGCTGTAACTCCAGTCTTACTTTTATGCTGTGTTAACTGTTTTGACATAGGAATGCCCATTGGGAACATACAAGAATGTGACTGGGTCTTCTAAGTCTCTTTGCTTCCCATGCCCTCCGGAAGAACTCCCTCACCGTGCTATATACATTAGTGTCCGAGGTAATTCTCTCTCTATACACTTTTGTTGTGATATTAGCGAATATGCAACCCAACAACTTTGAACTTTCTAATTTCCCCAGCCACCTGGCACTAGACTCATATAATCTTTTTTTCCTTTCGGTCATGCGTGATTTCTCAGGTTTTATTTCTGTTTTAGCATAGAATCTTTCGCTTTCTTTTTTAGTTATAGATATGTGCTAGCTAGGTATCCAGACAGTTCTGTTATTTTATTTGGATGTCACAAGCCTTGCTTTTTTTTTGAAGGTGGTGCTGCCGAAACTCCATGCCCATATAAATGTGTTTCGGACAGATATCGCATGCCTCACTGTTATACTGCTCTGGAAGAGTTAATATACACTTTCGGGGGGCCTTGGTTATTTGGTCTACTTCTTTCAGGCCTTCTCATCCTGTTAGCTCTTGTTTTAAGTGTTGCTCGTATGAAATTCGTTGGTACTGATGAGTTACCTGGGCCAGCACCAACTCAACAAGGATCCCAAATTGATCATTCATTTCCTTTCCTTGAGTCACTAAATGAGGTACTTCATATCTTTATGACTTTATCTGTTCTTACTTCATAGCTTAAACACTATGTTCCCATCCAGAATTCTCATAGAAGTCTTGCTATTGCTACAGGTCCTGGAAACTAATAGGGCTGAAGAATCACATGGTCATGTACACAGGATGTACTTCATGGGACCCAACACCTTTAGTGAACCTTGGCATCTCCCGCACACCCCACCAGAAGAGATCACGGAGATTGTGTATGTATACTTGGTCAAAGTGCACCTTAATGTTTATTATTAGATTAATCCTTTCTGGTCCTTTGTGGTTCCCCCCACTGACCTTTGTTGATTTGACTTTTCAATTCAAATACACTTCTTAACATTCCTGTTGGGAGTCCTGTCAAAATTATTAGATTTATGTTCTAGTTGTGCTTTCTCTTCATTGTCAGGTATGAAGACGCATTTAACCAATTTGTCGATGAGATAAACACCCTTGCAGCTTATCAGTGGTGGGAAGGATCAATTTACAGTATCCTTTGTATACTTGCATACCCCCTGGCTTGGTCATGGCAGCAGTGGAGAAGAAGAAAGAAATTACAGAGACTTCGTGAATTTGTTCGATCTGAGTATGATCATTCATGCTTACGGTCTTGCCGTTCCCGTGCGCTATATGAAGGGCTCAAGGTCTGACTTTGTTTTTTTTCTTTGCTTCAGAATATTCACTGTATTTCTCAGAAATCAGAATGCTTCTTGGTTCTTAAAGCTGGACCCTTAAACCCATGGTTCTTTTTGAGTTGTGTGGTGGGGTGAGGGATCATTCCTGTTTGAAAATCTCTCCTAACAATCTCGTAACAAGTCTTGGGCTAACAAACAGATTACGAGAAAGCCAATACAAATCCTAACTGAATTCCAACGTAAGCAACTGGCACGTAACTGACACAAGGTAGTGCTTATTCTGCCAACCTATTATGTTGTTCTTTTGGCGGCGCTTGTGACCACATAACTTGTTGCATAATCAGTACCACTGTTGTAACTAATCAAATACTAGCTGAACCCTTTAATCTACGGTTCCACTTACATAGTGAGTGTCCACTATTGTCACAACAACAACTAAGCCTTTAATCCCAAGCAAGTTGGGGTAGGCTGAGTGTCCACTATTGTAATTGTAATTATTACAAGTGTAAAACCCGTGTGTTGCTACGATTTTAATGTAAATCATATAGATTATTAAATATTGAAAGTAGATTTTGAACAATCATGCAATTTCTCCGCAACAATTTGTTGGCACATCTATCTAATTTGTGGGCAAAAAAGATGTGCCAGAGTACATTAGCTAGTAATACTTTACAAAACAGGTCATTCATTAAACAAAATCAGAAGCTAGTAGTACTTTTAAGGGAAAACATGAAAGCTTGTTCGTTGTTGCAGTCACTGCAATAATAATGACCATAACAAACAGCGCCCATTGAACAAATGAGTCCCAGTCCAAGCCATCCCCATCCAGCCTCTCTCTCTCTCTCTCTGTGTGTGTGTGTGTGTGTGTGTGTGGCGCACGTGCGCGCGTGGATGTGTGGGCATGTGTGCGTGTACCATAATAAACAACGCCCATTGAACAAATGAGTCCCAGTCCAAGCCATCCCCATCCAGCCTGTGCATGTGTGCGTGCGTGTGTGCGCGCGCGCGTGTGCGTGTGCATGTGTGTGTCCGTGGATTAGAAGGCAACACGAACTAGGTCATGGAGTGCACATTGCGGTCAACTGTGGAGGATGCCCCTTGGATTCAAATGGTTATCTGCTCAAATCAGCCTTGATTAGGTGGGCAGGATTTTGGCTTCAGAAATACGAAGCTCGATAGGCTGGGGCGGGATTCACACAAGATTTGCCATCCCGGAGGTCGATCTGAGTTTGATTTGTGAAGGACTTGATTGGGGTTCAGTTTGACAGCGATGGATGTCAGTCTGAGCTCGAAGGATCGATCCCTAACGCCAATGAGCTCACTCAGGCCTCGCTGGGCGGATCTGGTGTAGGGTGAGCAAACCACCAGTCAAACGGATACCGGAGGTTTAGAGTGGGGATGCTGATGAAATGGTCCCACATGTCAGCATTGCTGGAAGTGGACAGTGGGGAGATGGACCACCGCCACCACCATTCACCACCAACTGGCTTTTTTAGAGATAGTATATATAGAAATATTAGCTGGACCTGTGAACTTACATTTCAGGTGGCATAGTGTATATTAACCAAGGGGAGCTGTCCAGTAATACCAAGATTAGATGTGGATAGCAGGAGTTTTTTTGTGGTGATGCTAATATTTCAACAAATAAAAAAAAAGAACTTATTAAGGTCCACGTGAATTATATTCTGTTATAGTCACTTGTAAATAAAGTTCCCTTACTTTGTTCAGTTATGTAGTTATATTGTCGTTCCTAAAACTGAATTCATATCTTTAAGCTGGTCAGTTTATGGAATTGAAGAGTTTCTTTTTCCAATCCATAGGTGACCGCGACTCCAGATCTAATGCTAGGGTATTTAGATTTCTTTCTTGGGGGAGATGAGAAAAGGCCTGATCTTCCACCTCGCCTTCGTCAAAGGTTTCCAATGTCCTTGATCTTTGGTGGCGACGGAAGTTACATGGCTCCATTTTCACTTCATAGTGACAGTGTGCTCACTAGTCTAATGAGCCAGGTATGATTTGAATCCTTCAAACTTTACCATTCATGTGCTTACGCTTTCTCTGAACCGTGTCATATCCATCACAGGCTGTTCCCTCATGGATATGGCACCGTCTTGTAGCCGGATTGAATGCCCAGCTGCGTTTGGTTCGCCGTGGAAATCTGAAAGTAACATTCCTCCCTGTACTCGACTGGCTTGAAACTCATGCAAATCCCTCTCTAGCGGTGAATGGCATCCGTGTTGATCTTGCCTGGTTCCAAGCCACGGCATTAGGCTATTGTCAACTTGGTCTTGTCGTTTATGATCTTGAAGGAGAACCAGTGGGTGCTGAACCTGATGGTAGTCCTAGAGTTAAAATGGAGCCACGCCCACTGTAAGTTATTACTCATGAGAATTCATCTTTTTGCTTCTTAATCATCATGTACCAATAATGCAGATGGCTTATTACATCATGCAGAACACAAGACATGCTCACTGACACTCTACTAGGCCAGTCAAGAATTAAGGATGCTCTCATGCGCAAAAGGATTACTGGTGGAGTTCTGGACAGCAATAGCTTAAGGACGCTCAAAGATCGGAGAGATTTGTTTTACCCATTTTCTCTTATCTTGCACAATACTAAACCAGTTGGGCATCAGGTTATTATTCTGACATTGTTTCAGATCACACTTTGCAGAACGATATGCTAATTTTCATTTTATGCTAATTATATTTTGGTTGTTCTTTACTTGCAGGATCTTGTTGGTTTAGTAATCTCTATATTGCTTCTTGCGGATTTCAGCTTAGTTTTGCTAACTTTTCTCCAGCTATATTCATACTCTATGGTTGATCTTCTCTTGGTTTTGTTTATTCTTCCTCTTGGGATTTTGTCACCTTTCCCGGCTGGTATAAACGCTTTGTTTAGTCACGGACCAAGACGATCAGCAGGCCTTGCTCGTGTATATGCATTGTGGAACATATCTTCACTGGTCAATGTTGTAAGTACTCTTAGCTACAGGAATCTACTATGTATTCCAGATCCCTGATACCTCTGCTGTTGGTATTGGCCTCTATTATGCATAACAATAGAAATTGTAGCTTGTCTTTTTCAATTTCTAATTTTGTAATCTTTTGATGCTTGTTAACCTCTAGGTTGTGGCTTTCATATGTGGTTTTGTGCACTATAAGTCATCAACCAAAAGACACCCGAGTGTGCAGCCATGGAACCTGGGAACGTAAGCATAATTTTCCTGCTTGTCCACTGGCATCTTTTTAGACACATCATTTTTCCCACCTTGCCATCTTGTTTTTTTACATGCCCTAAATTTTTCTTCTAGAGATGAAAGTGGTTGGTGGCTCTTTCCGACTGGACTCATGTTGTTGAAATGTATCCAAGCAAGGCTTGTTGATTGGCATGTCGCTAATTTAGAGATTCAAGACCGTGCAGTATATAGCAATGACCCAAATATATTTTGGCAGTCATGACACTTGGTGTAACTGAAGTCCTTTTGGAAAGCTTTTACAACTCGATTTTTTGGGAGTTGATAAAAGGACGAGTTCAGGCAGCAAGGCCTTTCTTTATTGACCAGGCCCATGAAGCAACTACAGGATTTATAGATGGCATACTTCCACGCCCTTCGTTGATCATGTGCAGTCGCAACCAGTGTTTTGTTGTATGTATATAAAGGTGTACTTGATCCATTCTTTGTAGGATTTAGACACCATAGAGTTATAATCAGTGCCAAAGCTAACCTCAATGACACATTGAGGGGACGTGGTTTGTTGTTGCTGTTCTCTTGTTGTCTCCTGTCCTTGTCCCTGATGTTATTGAGCTGGGCAGAGGCAGGCATCAAGATGTTAAAACCCTTTTGTTGTATCTGAGATTCTGATGGGATGGCACAAGCCCCGTGGGTTTCACTAACACATAACAAGACCGATACATATCTTGAAAAAAATGGTATGGCGCGCTTGCCCTTCTTATTGACATCTTTTCTTTGGAAAGTTTCGTTTTGACCTATTTCTTTTGTACTGCGCGTGTTTAATCCATGTTTTAAAGGGCGGGCGGTCGGCCCTATTCTACCATTTCGTCCATCGTGGACCGCACAGCTTATCTATTCCCAATCTTGGCTGTAGCCTGTGGCCGTCTCGTGAAATTGCTCTCTCCGTGGCCAAATATTATCTGAGCTAGCCCTTGATAGATCTTTGTTGTCCATTTTGTGAATTTACGGACAACGAAATGATATGAGTAACATATAAAACATTTAATGGCAGACTTTATTTCAATAACTTTCATGAATAGGAAATTCGGCTTGGCAAGGACTAAGCATCTTCAACAGTCTTTGTATTCAATTAAAAAAGCAGTCTTTGTATTTTATTTTATAAAATTAGAGCTTTTTTACCTCTTTTGTAAAAATAAAAAACCTCTAAAAGTAATAATAGGATAACCAACCGTCTCTTCAAATAGGAACTCTATTTTTTAAATCTCCCCCACGTTGACCGAATTGGTTAAATTTTCACTTTTTCCCCCTATTCACTGATCTCTACTTTGGCACCCGCCGCCACCAGCTCCTGATCATCACGATGGACTAGCTGCCGTACTTGCTTGGTGCTGCCTGCGATTAGTTCTACACGGCTGGAGGCCTGCTGCGGTTAAGGTGGTGCGATCAGCTGCTACACGCCTTGCCGGCGAGAGCTTTCCACGAACGCGCGAGCAGGAACGGAGACGTGTTGGATAAATTAGCATTTTTAGTTTTATATTAATCTCGAAATAAATCATAAGTATGATTAACAGATTGCATGATAAATTAGACAAGTTTATGTAAGATCTAGACAGGTCTATAAGGCCAGATAAAAGTATAGCATCTACCATACTAGCAACATTCATCATAGATAAACAGATCACGAAAGCTAGTATGGAAGACATGTTTTGAGATGAGACTACGTATGTTTCCTTCTAGACTGGGTAGAGGAGGCGGCGACGACGTACAACACCGTCACGTTGTTGGCGACGGTGGGTGAGACCGACTCGACAACGAGGAAGACGAGCCGTGGCGACGAGCTTGACGAAGACGAGGAAGCGATCGAGCAGTCGCGCAGAGCGCTTCCCAAAAACCTTATTCGTCCTCTCCCGATGCCGGATCGTAGAGGACGACGGTTTCGGAGACCTGCTCTCCTGTTCGCCGGTGCACACCAACGATCGGGATGGAGAAGTCTTGGCGGCACAACAGTAACGAGAGGTAAAACCCTAGACAATTACGTGATGTGATTTGCGGCGATACCCGTACGTATTTATAGGGAGGAACTGCTAGGGTTGGACGTCCTGCAACCGAGTTGGTTACTATATTAATACGTAGATTTCTATAACTAAATATATAAAAATATATGAAACACGCAGCAAAAATAAAGTGCAAAAGGAAGCCGCGCCCCCGCAAGGCAAGGGACCGACCCGGTGAGGCGAGGCGAACGAGCGCGCGCGCATGTTCTTCCTTCTTCTCATCCACACACTTGCAAGAGATGCTAGAGTAACCAACCTTATAAATTGGACTCCCTTCACCTCCACTAGCAATGTGGGACTAAAACCTTTGCACTCCTATCACTCATGAATGGACCTTTGAGATTTTTCAGAAATTATTGTGAATATTAATGGGTCAAACCCATATAATTCCAACAATCCCCTACCAGATCTCAAAGTCTCAGCTAGACTTTGCCTCACCCCACTGTTGTTTAATATATCAGTGTTTTCAGTGGAGACTATTAAGTTGAACTTTCACCTAAAACAATAAGCTACACTTATTCACAACTTGAATAATGGACTATGCCTTGAATTGCAAGTTTTGTGCAAACAAGTTTCACTTACTGTCATAACTGATACTAGACCTCCAATAGGCTTCTCCGCGGGTGGAGCATATAGGTCATACTCCCTTGATCTTTCATGAGCTTAATAGAGATCACCCAAATCTCACAGATTGTGACCTTACAATAATCGGACTCATATAGGTGTATTCATTCAAGAATGTTCTGTAGGATAATATCTTCGCTATTTAAAGCCAACTGAATATATTAAGACAATAACCAACCTGTCATACAGATATCGAGAGTAATACATCGTTTCTCGAGTAGGTTATAAAAGGTTACTCTCATGCTAACCAATAGCTTGTTCTTCCCAGGTCCTACTTCATAGGATCTCCGATCACATAGGTTGGGTTACTACTATAGAATAGCACATATGGGTCTCATACCCATCTCCTTCGATGCACTGTCTATCACATTACGTGACAACTCTTTGGTGAATTGATCTACCAGGTTCTCACCAGTTGAAATATATTCTACTGATATGACTCCGGAGTTTCTCATTTCACTGACAGACTTCAAACATCTCTTAATATGTCTTGATGACTTTATATTGTCCTTAGAATTGTTCACTTTGACTATCACAGTTTGATTGTCACGATTCATGAGGATTGTCGGCATAGGTTTCTCGACAATAGGCAAGTCCATCAAAAGATCACGTAGCCAATCGGCCTCAACTGTAGCTGTATCTAGTACGGTAAGCTTCACTTCCATGGTAGACCTCGTCAAAATGGCCTGTTTGCATGATTCCATGAAACAGCAGCACCACCAAGAGTAAATGCATATCCACTCGTGGCATACAGCTCATCAGCATTAGATATTCAATTAGAATCACTATAGCCTTCTAGTATTGCTGGATATCCAGAATAATAAATTTCGTAATTCATAGTACCAACTAAATAGTGCATTACCCGCTCAAGCGCACGCCAATGATTATCTCCCGGGCAAGAAGTAAACCGGCTCAGTTTGCTCACAGCAAACGAGATGTCAAGCCTAGTAGCACTAGCTAAATACATAAGTGATCTAATAATCTGAGAATATCTTAATTGGTCTCTGCCAATTCTCTTATTCTTTTGAAGGATCAAGCTAGGATCATAAGGTGTTGGAGAAGACTTGCTATCCTTGTAATTAAAACGGTTCAAGAGCTTCTCAACATAATGAGATTGCGTAAGAGTAAACTCATTCTCTCCTTTTTTTTAGCTTGATGTTCAGGATAACATCAGTCTCACCCAGATCCTTCATATCAAAGCTTTGGCACAGAAAAGTCTTGACCTCATTGATCACGTCAAGATTTGTTCCAAAGATGAGTATGTCATCAACATACAAGCACAGTATAACTCCCTGACCCCCACCATAACAGTAGTACACACATTTATCAGCCTCATTGACTGAAAAGCCTGCTGATAGAAGTGTTGAATCAAATTTCTTATGCCACTGCTTAGGAGCTTGTTTCAGACCATACAAAGACTTCAACAACTTACACACCTTGTCTTCTTGACCCTTTATAACAAATCCATCTGGCTGATCTATATAGATTTCCTCATCCAACTCTCCATTAAGGAAAGCTATCTTAATATCTATCTGATGAACGATAAGACCATGTGAGGCAGCCAGAGCAAGTAATACACGAATAGTGGTCAGTCTAGCAACAGGTGAATAAGTGTCAAAGAAGTCTTCGCCTTCTTTCTGAGTATAACCTTTAGCCACAAGCCGAGCCTTATACTTGTCAATAGTACCATCAGGCTTAAGCTTTTTCTTAAACACCCATTTACAACCCACAGGTTTGCAACCATATGGTCTATCAACAACTTCCCAAGTTCCATTAGAAAGAATAGAGTCCATCTCACTAAGGGCAGCTTCTTTCCAGTCATTTGCATCAGAAGATGCATATGCCTCTGAAATGATTATAGGAGTGTCATCTATAAGATAAACAGTGAAATCATTACCAAAAGACTTTGTAGTCCTTTGTCTCTTGCTCCTCCTAGGAGCTTCACTATCAATCTCCTCATGGATTGGTTCAAGTGTTTGTTCAGCATGATCAGAAAATACACTAGGTTCAGGAGTTGTTTCAGCAATCACATCAGAAGATAATCTAGACATGCTATGTAAATCTTTCATAGGAAATATATTCTCAAAGAAAGTAACATCACGAGACTCCATTAATGAATTAACATGAACATCAGGCACCTCAGATTTAACCACTAAAAATCTATAGGCAATGTTATGATGAGCATATCCAAGAAAGATACAATCCACAGTTTTAGATCCTAACTTATATTTCTTATTGATTGGTACGTTAACTTTGGCCAAACAACCTCATATGCGTAAGTAAAAGAGCGATGACTTTCTATCAATCCATTCCTCATATGACGTCTTCTCATTATTCTTCATGGGAACTCTATTTAGGACATGATATGATGTCAATAAATCCTCCTCCCACTATGCCTTAGATATTTTAGCCGTGTCTAACATAGAATTAACCAAGTCAGTCAAGCTGCGATTCTTTCTTTCGGCAACCCCGTTTGATTGGGGCGAATAGGGAGGCGTCCTCTCACGTATCATACCATATTCCGCATAGAATAAGTTAAACTCATTTGAGAAATACTCGTCACCACGATCGGACCTAATTCTTTTGATCTTTTTCTCTAGTTGAGTTTCAACTTCAGCCTTATAAATTTTAAAGTAGTTTAGAGCCTCATCTTTCGTTTTTAGCAAATAAACATAGCAATATCTAGTCGCATCATCAATCAAAATCACGAAATATCTTTTTCCACCTTCAATCAATATATCATTCATCTCACAAAGATCTGAATGTATAAGTTCTAGCGGTGCTAAGTGTCTCTCCTCTGCAGCCTTGTGAGGCTTTCGAGGTTGCTTAGATTGCACACAATTTGAGCACTTAGAACCTTTAAAAATGGAAAAATTCGGAATTAAATTCAAGTTGGAAAGTCGAGACATAGAACCAAAATTTAGATGACATAAACGTAAATGCCAAACACTAGCATCACTCTCATTAACACCATCACAAATATAGTTCACAGACTTATTGCAATAATCTGAAAGGAAAAAGCGAAACAAGCCTCCGCTCTCATAGCCTTTACCAATAAATTATCCACTCTTAGACACGACAACTTTTCGACTCAAGCACTACCTTAAAACCATCCCTACATAAAAGGGAGTCACTAACGAAATTTTTCTTGATAGAAGGGACATGCTGTACGTTCTTCAATTGGACAATCTTCCTCGAAGTGAATTTCAGCTCGACCGTGCCAACACCATGAACAGAAGCATGTGACCCATTCCTCATTAGGACGGAGGAATCCCGAGCGGCCTGGTAAGAAGTGAACAAAGAAGCATTAGCACACACATGAATATTAGCACCAGTATCAAGCCACCAACTAGTAGATTAAAATACAAAAAAAAACATATGATAAATTAACATACCCACTATTTTCTTCAGCACTGGTCACCATGTTCGTAGTCTTCTGCTGTGGAGGCTTCCTTCCTTTGCGTTCTGAACACTTCTTTGCCCAATGCTCATTAGAACCGCAAATAAAGCATGCTCCCTTCTCCTTGTTCTTCTTCTTGAAGGTAGTGGTCTGCTTAGGCTTATTGTTCTTGCCCTTGCTCTTATCATCATTACCATGAGACTGCTGTAGATGATGGAACATATTGGCAACAGTGTGTCCCTCGTTAGCTTTAGAACGTCCATCCTTCTCACGAGCTTTCTACTCAATATCAAGAGACGCGATCAAATCTAAGACAGATATGTTTGTTCTCTTGTGTTTAAGAGTAGTGGCAAAATCCCTCCAAGACGGAGGCAATTTGATAATCATGCCCCCCAGCCACAAGCTTCTTAGGTACGACGATCTTAAGCAGTTCGAATTCTTTCATAATGCACTATATCTCATGAACCTGCGCGATGACAGATTTACCATCTATCATCTTATAATCATGGTACTGCTCAATGACATACAGTTCAGTGCCAGCATCAGAACCATCATAGTCAGTGATCAGAGCGTCCTACAATTCCTTTACGACTGTATGATGGATATAGACGTCCTGAAGACGATCTATCAAAACTCTAATAACAACGCCCAAGAATATTGTGTTGGCTTCACTGTAGGCCTTTTCTTGATCTGTAGTGAGATCGTCTTCAGGTTTGCCAGTGGACACCCAGAACACATTCATGGCAGTAAGCCACAGAGTGACTTTCACTTGCCATCTCTTAAAGTACACGCCAGTAAATTTCTCTGGCCTCAGTGCATCGACAAATCCAGCCATAACACTAAAGTGCCTACAATAAGATTTTTGATTGTTGGATAAATTAGTACTTTTGGTTTTATATTAATCCAGAAATAAATCATAAGCATGATTAACAGATTGCATGATAAACTAGACAAGTCTACGTAAGATCTAGATAGGTCTATAAGACCAGACAAAAGCATAGCATCTACCATACTAGCAACATCTATCATAGATAAACAGATCACAAAAACTAATATGAAAGACATGGTTTGAGATAAGAGTACGTATGTTTCCTTCTGGACTGGGTAGAGGAGGCGGCGACTACGTGCAGCACCGTCATGTTGTTGGCGATGCCGGGTGAGACCGACTCGTCGACGAGGAAGACGAGCCGTGACGACAAGCTTGACGAAGACGAGGAAGCGATCGAGCAGTCACGCAGAGCGCTTTCCAAAAACCTTATTCGCCCTCTCCCGGTGCAGAATCGCAGAGAACGACGGTTCCGGAGACCTGCTCTCCCGTTCGCCGGTGCATGCCAACGATCAGGATGGAGAAGTCTTGGCAGCACAACAGTAGCAAGAGGCAAAACCCTAGGTAATTGCGTGATGTGATTTGCGGCGATAACCGTACGTATTTATAGGGAGGAACCGCTAGGGTTTGACGTCTCGCAACCGAGTCGGTTACCATATTAATACGTAGGTTTCCATAACCAAATATATAGAAATATATGAAACACGTAGCAAAAAAAAAGTGCAAAAGGAAGCCGTGTCCCTGCAAGGTAAGGAACCGAATTTCGGCGGACCATTCACGCAGGTGATGCGCGCCCATCGCCCACGCTTGGCGAGGCGAGCGAGCGGGCGTGTGTGTTCTCCCTTCTTCTCATCCACACACTTACAAGAGATGCTAGAGCAACCGACCTTATAAATTAGACTCCCTCCATCTCCATTAGCAATGTGGGACTAAACCTTTGCACTCTCACCACTCATGAATGGGCCTTTAAGATTTTTTAGGAATTATTATAAATATTAATGGGCCAAGTCCATATAATTCCAACAAGACGAACGCGTGCGTCAGAGCGCTCGACAAAATTGGCAAGGGAGAGGTTGGGATATTAAGCCTGTATTCTTACCGATTAACTCCCTCTCTAGGATCAAAAAAGAAGTCGCTTTAGCATGTTGTTGAAGAGTTCCTAAAGCATGTCGTTTTACATTTTTCTGGTGTTGTTTGGACTCCCTTGCCCCTCATTAATATGCATGCAACATGCATTCCAAAACATAGAGTAAATGGTGGTTGCCTCCCACCAATCTCGTTGCTCGTTTTGGCCTTCCATCCAACAGAAAATAGACGAATGCAAAAAAACATCGACTAAATTGGCGAGGGAGAGGTTGGGAATATTGAGCCTCTATTCTTACCGATACGTAAGTAGCATGGGATCACGATTTATACGTTACCTCTCCATATTTATCATTCACTCGGTTTTACTGATACTATTGAATTTGACCTAGTGCGTGTTTGATTGGGTTGTGACTGTGAGAAAATTTTTTTTGTAGATTATACTTGTGGAAAAGCAGCTATAAGATATCAGGTATGAGAAAAGTTAAAAGTCGTTTGGTTAAAACGATTATTAGCTATGAGTTTAGTTAAAAATTATATTGTATACATATGCATATATAAATAATCATTTTGTCTGGAGCCACGTCGTATGAGAAGCGACGGAGAAGGGAGGAATGACAACTGGAACAAAAATAGAATCGAATTGTAACGTCTATATATAACCAGTGGCTTAGTTTTTATACCATTAAAAAGTCATTGCTTTTCTGAAAGTAGGCTGAGATGAGAAGGCGTTTGCTTAGCTTTTTATATTTTTAGAAGTAAAAATAGGTGTCTAGATTGTGATGTCTTTTTAAAGTCTTACATTATATAATTTTAAATGGTACTTTTTAAAAGAAGACTAAGATGATAAACTACTATATTTATACACCAGTTCTAGAAATACAAACAAATAAATTTTCTTTTAGATTATTATAAAGAAACAAGCAATATTATTTGAGTCGCACATAGTCAGAACTCGTGATAAGTGCGAGTCAAATCATTAGAGCATCTCCAGTGAAAACCCGCATCTAAGCCCCTATCTCAAATTTTATATGCCAAGTCAAAAAAATCTTCTCAAGCAGGGTTCTCATTTCGGCATATATTTTGTATGGCTCCCAAATTCCCCCTCCAGCTCCAAGTTTTGGAGCTTACTATTCCTCCTCCAAATGTGGACCCTAGGGCTCCCAAATCATTAGAGCAACTACTTATTTTTTTCCTTTTTTCTTTTTCTTTCTCTTTTTCTCTTTTCCCTTTCTCTTTTGCCTCTCTTGACGACACTGGCGCCGCCTGCCGTGCCCCGCCTCCCTCCCCCGTCGCCATCCGGCACGCACGAGCTCGGCCACAAGCATCGTGTCGCCGCAGTCTAGCTCTGGGTGACGCGCCGCCGCGAAGAGCACCAACGCGCGCTCGAGTTCACTCTCCTCCCTTGTCAACCTGTGCTCCAGCGGCAGGCGGTCGTCGGCCACGGGCAAGGCGGAAGGCGTGGCACCCTAGGGCGAGCAGGATGGCGACCCCGGTCGCGAGCAAGATCCAAGGGTGCGGGTGCGGGAAGGGCGTGACGCCGTGAGAGGGGCGCGGTCGGCGGCGGTCACGGGCGGCGCCTTCTTCGCCATCGGCGGCAAGGCAGTCGCTCTGGTGGGAGCTATGCATTGACGTCCTGCGAAAGAAGAGGCGGTCACTTACAGATGAGTCCCACCGGATGGGATGTTCTGAGTCACTGGCGCGTAGGTCTGACATGTCAGAGAAAAAATAAGACCTAGATATTAGTTTGACTGCTGGAGCTGAAAACAATTTTTACATGCTCAATTATTCGTGCTACCTCCTAAATGGAAAATTGGGGGTCTTGATTTACACATGCCCTGCGAGATGCTCTTACTCGACTGAACTTCAGTTTCACGATTGGCGCGACGATATATATGGAGTGATTGGTTGATTGTATATGGACTGTCCAGGCTGATGGCATGCAAGTACTTGTTGATTGGTTGCGTGTGACATGTTGGGCGGGCCGGTGTGATGAAAATACTTGTTGATTGGTTGTTTGCATTAACTACTACTCCTGACTCACTCGATGCAAGAAACACTCCTCAGCCTGGCTCCCTAGGAACGAAAATGAATTTCGTATCTCTAGAGCTTGGCTCGGTCGCTGGTGTCCGCCGGGAGCCTGGCTCCATTCAGCCAACCTGGCTGCTGGGAGAAGCAAACTAATCAGGCTGCCTGCACCGCTGTGCGTCATACCTTACTGCAGGATTGCTTTAACGGAAAATTAGCTGTAGCGGCATGCGCCATGCAGGACAGTATCATTTAGTACCATTTTCGGAACGTTATATAACGTAGCTATCGTTCCACGGTAAAGACAGAAATGGCACGGGGCACATCTGCTTTGGCACGGTTTTGCTGCTGCTTTGTTTTTTTACTGTATTGAATTTTAAAGTAGTTAGAGATTGTTGAAGATAATAATATGTGATAGTTGATATAGATGATAAGATAGAGTATGACAGATATAGTAAAAATTAGTATAAAGAAAAGAATTTCACTGATGAAAATAAAATATTTTTTTAAAGAATAAATTTAGAGTAGAAGTGCGGACAGTCTCAGGCCATAACCGCGTACGAACAATCGCGTCCGCTTCTTCCCACAACCGCGATCACCGCCTTCTTTCCGAGACCAATCTCCGGCGGAACCCTAGCGCGGCTCGCTGCTTCGCCGCCCCTTCACGAGGCCATCTCCAGCCACCGCCACCATGCCGATCTCCTCCACTCTTGCCGCGCGCCTCAGCTCCGTCCCCGCGCCCGCGCCCGCGCGGCGGTGGAGCCCTTACACCCACCCCTCTGTGCATGAAGCCCGCGGCGGCGCTACCGACGCCACCCAACCTCCTCTCCGACTCAACCCCGCGACGAAGAGGCTCCTCGGCCCCGCGCAGAAGGCTACGCTGTCCGGATCGGATCGCCGATCGGAGGTTGCCGCGTCCGTTCCTGCTGCTGCTGCTCCCGCACGACGACGCGCTGAATGCGAGGCGACAAATCAGGAGCCAAAGCTGAAGCCGGATAGTGCCGAGGTTGACGAGGCGCCGTCCTCTGAGGAGAAGCGCGACGGCGGCGGCGGCTTTGTCTTCCACTGCGCCCTCGCAGGACACACGGAGGTGCGTGCTGCCCTGCCTCAGCAAATTCGCGCTATTCCGGCGTGATCGGGGATCGATTTGGACATCGTTTTGTGGAAATTCTTCACATGTTAGTGCTGGACTGCTGGTCCATGGGTCATCGTCCCGTTGTATGTGATGGGCTCTTACGGTGATAATTGAAATTCCGCAGGCTGTCAGCGGGATCTCTCTGCCGCTGGGTTCCGACAAGCTTTACTCCGGCAGCGCCGACGGATCTGTTCGCGTCTGGGATTGCAATTCGGGCAAGGTAGCTGGGCTCTCGGATCTTGGGAATCTCCTCTGAATTGTTATGCACGGTTCAACTTGGAGTTCCATCAGTCTCGATTCATCCAATGTTTAGAGCGGTTATGTGGTGCCTATATTGCCAATTTGCAATCCGGGGATTGGTGGTCAGTATGCTGCCTGTGGCACCAATTGGCAATCCGAGATTGGGTGGTTATATAATGTATCACCTATGTCGTCCAATTGGCAATCCGGGGTTTCTTCTGATTGCTTAATGGTGGTTGTGTGCTGCTTGTGTCAGCAACTGGCGAACCAGGATTTCTTCGCTTAGTGGCAGTTGATTTGAAGTCTACGTACAGTTTTGGACATGTTTGTTGGGCTGATTGTTCTTGGAGGATCTTCACCAGCTTCACTGATCAATGTGCCTAGAATCAGTCATGTTGTCTACCTGTCTGGTTGTCTGAAAATCATGCGGCTTCCTGAGGCTACAATTGTCACACTTGCAGATGTTCTTGCAAGAAAAATGATTAGTGCAAAAAAAAAAACCATAAAAGCATGCAAGAGGGAAAAAAATATTGTGGGATGATCATTTTTTGTAGATTGAAAAGAGGAGGGCAGGAGTGAAGAAAAAAAAATCTAATCTGTTATCACTTTGTATTTTCTTAATGTTTCTGCAATAGTGTGTTGATGTCATCAAGATGGGAGGCAAGATAGGCTGCATGATTACCCATGGCCCTTGGGTATTTATCGGAATTCCGAAGTCTGTGGAGGTAATGCTCCTGTCTCCATGGTTTCAATGTATCCATATGGTGCTGTTATGTTGAATGCTGAGCTGTTGTTGTTCTGTACAAGGCATGGAATGCACAGACTGGTATGAAACTAAGTCTTCAGGGACCTTCTGCTTTGGTTTGTTCCATGACCATCATGAATCAGATGCTGTTTGCCGGTACGGGGGACGGTCGCATCCTGGCTTGGAATTTTCCTTCTAAGGATATCAGTGTTGAACCAGTGGCAATCCTCAGTGGACATGAACGTCCTGTGATTTCACTCTCTATATCGGCAACAAGCCTTTTCTCTGGCTCACTTGACAAGACCATTAAAGTATGTATTTTTACAAGATTGCGCTCATAATTTCCACCGATTTTTATATTGGTACTGATTTCTTTCTATCTATCAGGTATGGGACCTTGCAACTTTGCAATGCATCCAGACACTTTCTGAGCACAAAGCTGCTGTAACATCTGTGCTTTGTTGGGATCAAAAGTTACTATCTTGTTCCCTGGACAAGACTGTTAAGGTCTGGACTCTTTCAGAGTCTGGAACCCTTCAAGTGCAACATACTCATGATGAGGAGCATGTTAGTCTCTCTGTCCGATCAAATCTTGATACTATTTTTGAGTAAGTTGTAGTGTGGTTAACTTGGTTCTACTAAAATTCTGATTTGTGCTACTGCATTGATCATCTTCTGTCTGTTCTCAAGTGACGGGATGCTTTGATACTACTCCCTCCGTTCTTAAATTGTTGTCGTCATTGACTTTTTTATTTAACTTTGATCATTCGTCTTATTCAAAATATTATGTCAAATATGAAAAATTTTAAGTTATATTTCAATTTCTTTTGATGATAAAACAAACTATGACAATATATATGATATTTTCAAAAACAATTTGAATAAGATAAATGGTCAAAGTTAACTAAAAAAGTCAATAACGACAACAATTTAAGAATGGAGGGAGTAGCTGTTACCTTTAGAATTAAGCATGTCTTTTAATCGTAGTTGTTTTTGTCGTCGCATTTGATTTCTGCTATTGTTGCCATTATTTTCATGAAGGACTCCATATGCTTTCAGTCAAGAAATATACATTCATGGGTATATGTGATCTGTGTAGCATATATGGGTGATTGCCTGGCTGGTCTTCTTGATTTACTGGGAGCTCTTTTTATCTAGTGAAATGAGACTTTGATTATAAAAGGTTCTATGACAGAAGCATCTTGTTGGGCAATTGCTCAGGTTGCATATTTATTCTCATTGTATTCATCACCTCAGAATCGAGAACACAAATGATTGAAATTTTTGTCAAAGTGATCAAAACCAGCTGTCATAAATGAAATGTTGTATGTTGCAAAAGCTAACACAAAATGCCAGTGTAGTCAATTTTCTAATCTAATCCTATAATGTATGTCCAAAGTGTTCGCTAATTGATAATCATCTAGTTAGTACTCTAGCAGGACAACTTCCACGATTGATATTAAAGTTTTTGTTGAGCTTTTGTCAAATACTCACACTTTGAACCTATTGTTCTGTTATGGTGCTTGATCAATGAAATCATGCAAAGTGCAATTAGAGTCCTAATTTTCTGAACCTACTGTTCTGTTTGGGGCGCTTCATGAGAAAAGTTGTTTGTCAACTTTAAACAGTATTTCTCCTTTTTCACTAACCATTCCACTTCTGTTGCAGGGTTTGCGCACACTATTTGGCATGCACCGTGTGGGGAAGACACCAGTTCTGCTCTGCGCCCTCCGTAACAGCAACTGTATCCGCCTGTTAAACCTGCCATCGTAAGTGCATCGATTATTCCTTTTCACACGAACAGATCGCCTGTTCATGCGTTGTTGCTGAAAGAAGCTCTGTTTTGCTTTGTGTCATCTTACAGGTTCAACCAGATGGGTACTCTATTCTGCAAGAAGTGAGGACCATCGAGCTCGCTGACGTCAGGCTGCTGTTCACCGGAGACTGTGCCGGCGAGCTGAAGGTATGGAGGTGGGCGCCCCAGGAGCAGGAGACAGCGTAACCATGTAAATTATGGAAGCGATGAATCGAAAGCGCTGATGTAACGCAGGCGGCCGGTTTTTGAGGCCTGACTGATAACTGATGGGCGATGCAATATTGATTGATATAATGTACCCAATATCCATGCTGCTCATTTCACTAGAACTAGAACTAGAACTAGAACTAGAACTTGGGATGCGTGCCATAGCATCTAGGATCGTCATGCGGATGCACAGTTTCCGCACGCGCGGCGGATAGCCAAGCGTGTAGGTTTGTAAGAACTCAAACCATGCCGTGTGCCTAACTTGATAACTTCCGTTGACGCCGGCAATGTCAAATTGACTAAAGAAACCAAACACGTCCATTGATTTGGCTTCCACCCAAGGGTTTAGCTCATAAGCGTAATGGAGCCAATAATTGATGAGCGTTGGTGTTTGGTAAGAATGCTATTTTAACAAATGCAATCTAGCGATAGGCTGGGCTTGCGTACGTGTGATGGTAACTAATAATCTACGACCACCTTTATGCAGGTCAATAGTGTTTGCTTAGCTTTTGTTGAGTGAATTTCTTTGAACCTACACGAGAAGTATGCGAGTGGTCAACGGGTTAGTGCATGCATTTGGTGAACGCTGAGAAAATAAGTAAGGAAAAAGCTTTTTGTGAACGTGTGTATTCCACTTACCAGCCGACATGATTACAAATGACGCTTTACCTGATCTTGTTGTTGGTGTCAAATGCTAACTAATTGATCACGTAACACCAGTGTGCTTCACCAAAACGTCGGTGCCAGCATCTATAGGAAAACGTACGTGCAAAGTGAACGGACAGCAGTTTTCCAAGTGACAACATATATATACTCCTTTTTTTTACCTATATATGACAGTTACAGTTTACACGTGCCGAACTAACCAGTTTGAACATGAACACATCACATGAGGTGTGATTTTAGTTTTTTTTTTCCTTATTACTATTCACATCGTCATGTCAATGACGTACGACCTCGCGATCAATCATCTGTGGTAGATAGATGCTGGTGTAGTTAGCGGTGATGGATGATCAGTTGAAGATTTCTTGGCCGGGGGAGAGCAGCCGCTTGGGGTCGTACTTGTTCTTCATCTCCACGATCCGGCTCCACTTGGCGCCGAAGTGTCGGACCCAGTCCCCGCGGACCGTGTAGTGCGGCAAGTACTCCTTGTACCCGATCCCGGCGTGATCCATGAACCTTAGGATCCTCCGGTTCTGCGCGTCCAGCCTGGCCACGTCGGCCGGCGTCACCGCCGTGAACAGCAGCGCCACCGCGTAGAACACGTCGTCCTCCCCCTCGTCGGGCGTCATCGCCGTCATGGCGTCGTCGAACCTGTCCCTGTTCACCGGGTACATGATGAGCGGGCCCACGACGTCAGTGCCCTGGAGGATCCCCCTGAACACGCCGGCGTCGAAGTCGGCGATGCGCGAGCGCTGCACGAACAGGTCCAGCCATGGGTGCGGGAGCCGCCACAGGCCCAGCTTCTCCAGCGCCACCTCCTCATTGTGCACCCGGTCCAGGAACTCCGCGTACGCCACGTCCCGCACGAACGCGAACCCGGGCTCGAAGCGCAGCCCGTCCAGCACGGACTGGAGCACCGAGGCCACCGTGTCGTTGCTGCTGCTGCCGCCCATGTCGTAGTTGAGCGTGGCCTCGATGCTGTACACGACGGCGACGTTCCGCTCCGCCGCGAGCGCGACGATCCTGGCCACGTCGGCGTCGGAGAAGAAGGCCGTGCCGGTGAGCCCGGTCGCGAGGCTGCTGTTCACGAACACCGAGCCCTCGAGGTAGTTCACGGGGCCGAAGGAGCCGTCGGGTTTCGGGGCGACGAGCCGCTCCTGGTCGGCGGTGAAGGTGGCGAAGTCGGTGTAGATGAGCCTGACCCACCGCGTCCGCGCCGGGGCGGGTTCGAGCGCGATCCGGGCACGGGTGATCACGCCGAACTGGCCCAGCCCGCCCAGCACGGCGTCGAAGAGGTGGGCGTTGCGGTCCTTGGAGCACGTCACCATTTCGCCCAGGCCTGCACATCATCATATGGCAAAAAGTCAGCGCCAACAATCAAGGATCAAACAATAATAAAAGTGAAATTACAGAAAAGGGGGAAAATGTATATATATGTGTGTTTCAAAAGCAGCTGGAAAAAGTCAAGGTCAACGCACTAGTGCGAACCAGCGTTATTGTATCTAGTATAGTTATAGTTAAAGACGTTGCCGCCCTGGGCGGCAGGCCGGTGCAGCGCTGGCCATGAACCAGCATGCACTATAACAAATTTTCCATATAGGAGAGTAAACGAATCGGTCAGCTTTAGTTGCTGGCTGTGGCGATCCAAGAGAAATTCACCGGGACAAGCAAAGGCGACGCGACACGTAATTCATCGAATAAGCCACTTGCTAGCGAAAAAGTTTAGCTTAGGTTCTTGGTGTTGGTACTGTACGTTACGTTGCGTGGATATACAGCTCGTGCAGATACGACGACGTACCGGTGATCACGTCGAGCTCGAGGACGTTGGATATCTGCGGGCCGTGGCGGAACGCCTGGCCGCTCATCCCGGCGTTGGACAGCGTGCCGCCCACGGTGAGGTGGAGGTAGTCCGTCCACGACCGCGGCGTCACTCCCCGCGCCGCCGTCGCGTTCAGCACCTCGGCCCACGTCTGCTCGCCGCCGGCGTCCACGTGGCGCCCGTCCTCTGACACGTTGATCCGCGGGCCGGCTGTTGGGCCGCCCAGGGACGCCATGTTGACGACCACGCCGCCGGGGGCCAGGGCCTGGCCCATGGTGGAGTGGCCGCGGCCGCGGAACGAGACGGTGTAGGGCCAGCCCGGGGTGGCGTGCGCCGCGGCCAGGAGCGCGGCGATGTCGGCGCCGGAGGACGGGAACAGCACGGCGGCGGGGAGCGCCGACGTCATGTTGCCGAAGTCCATGGACGCCGGCACGGTGGCGTTCGCGTCGGTGCGGAGCTTCCCGTCCGCCGCGAGCGCCGCGAGGGAGGCCGGCCAAGGGCGGTCGCCCAACGTGGATTGTGCAAGGGAGGAGGCGATCATTAGCACGGCGAACAGAATGTAAACCACCACCGCCATTAGGAACGTTTGTCTGTGGAGCGACCTCTTTAATTAAGCTGTAGGAGCGATTTGTGTTGGTGATTACAGTGCGGTGGTTGCACCCGTGTATTTATAGAAGCTACATACATGGTGCAACACACACATACGTGCGACATGCGGCTTTCTCAATAAAACTTCTTCTCAACACACTGTACTTGTAAATAAAGCTATACTTTATTACTAAGATAATAACTTGAAGTCGCGCGTAGCTAGTTTTAATCTGTTTTTCTATGGTTTGACCAAAGAAAGATTACGTGCTGATACTTATATTTGTATATGTATATACGTGTGTGATGCGTAATATACTGATCACAGTGCCTGAACATTGGCTCTTCTGCGGAGCCGCGGCCTTTGTGTAATCGTGTTAAAGCAGGTGGGTTGTCTGAACATCGGCAGACCGAGGGCAAGAAAAGGTCTTTGCATCGGGCTTCTACTCACCAGAGATGCCTGATAAACTAACTTATGTTGAATCTTTAGCTTTCATAATGTCACTTGGTCACATCTTAAACCATGGAACACGATTGGAGAAAATGACATGAAGGCAGGGAAATTCTCCTTGATATTGACATGTTGATATATCAATTGTTTGCCTCAAGATATAATAAGGCAAACATACAAATGTGTCCCATGTCAATATTTTCTCTTCAGCTACTAAAGTGCATGATGGAAGATAAATGTGACCTCTTTCGCATTCTAGTAAATAAATATTAATAAAAATGATGTCGTATCCTCGATGAGCTAGGTGTAGAACTAATAATGTCCAGTTCGACGCTTTTTTTGTTTTCTGCTAGAGAATTGACCTTGACTATTTCACATCGCAAGAAATATATTACATACCGTTCTAGTAAGGCAAAGAACCGTCTCCCTGGTCTCCCAGTGATCACACGGTTGAAATTATATGACTGCAGAGAGTAAAATAGAAGGTGTATTTTTATGAGTTATATATATATAGAAGACTATAGACCGTACTTATTATACTACATCTAAATCACGTTTACTTTTTACTTCCTGCTGCTATTCATGTGGTTTGACTTTCGGATCTTTCATTATCAATATGTCTGAAAGTATTGATTGGAAACATAGAAAATATATATCATATGCTTAGACACTTATCACAACATAAACTTTTCTTTTGCAATCATATCTCAACACATACTTCTATTGTAGTTTTAAATTAGGTATGTACCATAAATAATGTGTTACAGAAAAAATGTTAACAATATAATCACACCTGCACTTTGGAGACTTAGTAGTGTGTCCAAAACTGAATTTTTGCGATTGTAGGAAGTAACAACTAGACATATATTTCGAATTCGGCTAGTGGTCCGTGTACGGTCGGTGGTACAAGAATTCGGCTCCATTAACGAATACGCGACGGCACACATGCATACCGTATTCGAAATACCAAGGACGACAAACAAGAGGTCATACTCATACAACCTCGCTGGGCAGGCCACCATGATTTGTTTGCACATTATATATGGCACTAGAACATCGTGTTCAACACTCCCAGTCCCAGTGCACTCAACATTCAATGGAATAATACAGGTTCATATATCTTAGCTACTATGATATAATATCAATTTTAAAGATCTAATTAACAATATAACTATTTTGACATATGCGCTATACAAAACTAAAATTTTCTGTGATAGGAGCCACAAGATTGATGAAGGTATTTGCAAGCAACTGTCAAATCATGTAGCTTTCTACACCTGGCACTGAAAGTTTTAATGTTTCGTAACACATGTCAAAATAATTAGATTTTTTTTAAAAAAATGTACACTCTATAATACATCATTATTATTCGTTAAAAAAGAACTTGGCCGAATGCAGCTACCATAGTACTAGTAATTTTGTAGGCACACGTGCTGCGACTACGTGTATACAGAGATAAATATCTCGATCGACCGTTGAATAAATCAGAACGCGCTTTTTGTACTGTCTGATAGAGCATACATACGACGACGCATTCACAGACAGCACGCTATATGATCGATACATTTTAAAATGGACATAGCAGTCCGATGGATCTTGTCGTTGACGTTCTAAAAGCTCACCGTATAACAAACGTGTATACGTATCGCAGCATTAGAAACACACTGCCTCACAGACGCACCCCAAGGCATGGCAGACAGGCAGGCCGGCAGCCGTCGCGTGTGAGGTTCCTCCCGAGTCCTTAATGCTCCATGATATTTGACATGTACATGCGTATCTGCCACACGTTTATCAGTTTATGCATGCATGTATCAGGCACAAACACGCAGGGGATGGACGAAAGTTGGTATATTCTACCTAACATACGTACCCTGCTGGTCCAACTCCATTAACTAACAGAGAATAAACAGAACAAGCGATAACTTTCACAGATGACCCTAATGTTTTGTTGAATCCCAGCAAACGAAGACACAGGCCGAAGACTCAGACTGAATGGATACGATGATCGTAGATTCGAGGCATGCTCTCGGGAGAAAGTTGGTTACTTCGTCCAGCAAGCACGGCACATTGGTTCAGATAGATGATGACCCCCGAGAGATCTTGCTCCGATCTTCACAGGATATTCCAGGGATGTGAACCGAAGACCGAACAAACCGAGCCTAATGTTGCCTATGGACCAAATATGTACGTACCTTGTTGACTAGAAAGACTCAAATGTCTGTTTCTCTTTGGCCTCTTGTTATGCAAGATTCTTAACGTGTGAGTGTACGTAAATACGACTTACGCCTAATTATGTTTTTTTTTCAAGAAAAAACGCCGTTATTGCACATCACTGACATGTGGAACCGGCATAAAAATTTATAGCTGAATCAGGACCTTTTAGATGCTGCGTATCGTATACGAGAATTTCTCTTGGACGCGCGACTTGACGGCAATTTTGTGATTATTAGTCATCAGTGTCGTCATTTGCAAGATTCGCTGACACGAATGATCTGCCTGGATTTGCATCCCATGATGACTATGACATGGATTTTTCTTTTTCTCAAACACTTTTAATACGGGCTGCCCAGCTATGACCAATCGCGGTTGAGTCGGAATGTTGATCTTTTTTGCAGTGCCGCCTACATTTTAGTCCAAATAATGGAGAGACGAATGTACATATGTACTAGTACTAGCTCAAAGAAGCTCGATCAGGTGGTTAGTTTCATTGTGGTGGAATCAACTCATTTAGATTCAAATCCTTGATTTGATATGAATATCATATTTAGGATTAATTATTCTTTCAATAATATGCGACGTTACCGTCGACAATGAGACGTCTATGATGACTTTATGAATCTCAAGATCAAGCTGCTTTGTTGACTTAGTTTCTCTTCAGTTTCACTATGTGAGAAAAGAGAATCAAAATACTACCTTGGCTGATGAAAGGTCATTTTCTAATGGGGCAATTGAGTTGTACTACCCTACTCTCAAATTTCAGTTGTGATTTTGACATTTTGCTCTCATAATTTTAAATTGGAGATAAGTTTACCCCTACTAATTCTGTTAAGAACTACTACTTCATTCCAAAATTGTTATCATCGTTCACTTTTCTAGTTATATTTTGACCATTTATCTTATTCAAAATATTTGTTCAAATATAAAATATTATAAGTTATATTTAAATTTTCTCTAGTAATAAAACAAATCATGAAAATATATTATATTTTTAATTTTTTTAATAAAATGAATTATCAAATATAATGAGAAAAGTCAATAACAATGTCAAATGATTATAAGACAATACTTGATAGAAATTTTGTATATTACAAATCTAGCTGAACTGGACAAATTTGACAACAGTTTTACTTTTACACAATTTGCATAAGAAGTCAGGTTGATCGTCGCCACCACCATGCTTAGGGTGGGTGGTGATGGAGTCAGGTAAGAGATCAAAGGCATGTTCATTTGGATGATGCTTAGGTCACAAGGTGGTGGCACGGAAAGGAGAGAAATATTGATCATTTTTTTTATCATTTTTTAACTCATTTAACTTGGTTGTACATAATGGAAACCCAAACTAGGGGTAAACGATAGATTAATAAAAAACGAAGCGTCAATCATAAAGTTGAAAAGGTATCTAGGGTCCCTCAATAAAAAGTTGAAAATGTAGCACATATCGTCTATAGCGGTGGTTGAAAAACCACTGTAGTCGTATGGTCACCTGTCGCTATACAACCATAGCTAGAAATAAATTAAAAAAGCGTCATGTGACGACGGGTACAGATCACCCTCCGCAAAAAAAAAATACAATAGCGACGGGCTATGATGTCACCCGCCACAACCAAAATCCAGGCAAAATAAAAAAAAATCAGGAAGGCGGCTAGATCCGTCGTGCCGCCCGTCGCCGCAAGGCTGGCCGCCACCGCTCGTCTCCGACACCGCCAATGAGGCGGCTGCATCTGCCATCGTTTGACGTGATGCAGTTGGCCACCATGCTAGATCCACCGCCCTCGTGTTCTTTGGTCACGCCAAATCCGTGGAGGAGAGGGGGCGGCGTGGAGGGGGGAGGGGAGGGAGTAGGTGGCGACTTGGCTTAGGGTTTCTTTGTTTTTTATAGTTATTGATGAGTTAGTGGACTGCTATGAGATAATGGGTCATATATAGTGGCGGAAAGAAATATGGATTGCGTTACAAATTATAATTTCTTTGTAACAGTGGCCTATAAGATGATTCGTCGCTACTAATGTATATTTAACGGTGGTGTGCCTCTGAATAGTGTTTTCAAGCACTGTAACGGTGTAGAAAAGTTGGTCCATCGCTATGTCAACTTTTCTTCCATCGTCGTTGTAGGTCATTTTTGTGGTAGTGTGTAGAAAGTACAAGAAATCGCTATTGACGTTGAAAGTAGAGTAGGACTGACCCCTTGTTTAATCTTCTGTTTTTTTTCGACAAGATCCCCTGTTTATGATAACCTTTATGTTGAATTTGCATATTGGTCCCCCTCTTCATATTAGAAGACACTGTAACACTGACACATACGCATTGGATTATTCCAAAGAAGGAATTTTTTACATTATCTAAAAATATGTCATAGAATTGACTAAGGAATTTGAGGTGGCTTTTCAAATATGCTTCTTCATTTCTATATTTTTTGGGTGTAGCAAAATCACATGAGAGATAACAAATATTTCTATAGTTAGATTATACAGCGCACACAGCAGCTACAAGCAAACCCTTGGAAACAAATGTACCTCCCACCGGACTCCCATTGGCTGACTTTTAGACAGGCAGTAGTATAGTGCCTAAGGAGGCAAGAGATTCATAAAGATGCTGTGCAATTTGTTTAGAGACGACTATCATGAAACTCAATGCGAAAAATGGTCGAGATCGAGGATATGGTTATGAGATCGATCAAATTGAGGATTGAAAATACCGTTCTAGATCTCATTAGATGTCGAAGAGATCGTGCATGACGCCCATCGACACACCATTACAAACTTGAGATGTCGAAGAGATCGTGCATGACGCCCATCGACACACCATTACAAACTTTCTTGTTTGACACGGCCTTGCTTAGCTCGCACTAATCTACGACAATGTAATCCTGCTGCGATCGTGCTTTGACGGACTCAATTCAGTGGTCATATTCTGAGACGATTCGGGAGAAATGCACTCTCGTCACACTATCGATTCCATGAGATTTCGCATCAGATCAAATCGTGATCTTGCTGTTGTCAAGAAATATTTTGCATGGTGCGGCGATCCCAGCGTCAGTTAGTTTCTCTGAATTTGTGGCTTCATGTTGAAAACATTGACTCTGCATTGGTACACGTTTCTAGATCCGGTTGGCAGCAATTGTATTGCAACATTGCAGTGCTGAATTCAGTTCCAACAACTAAAGAAAGAAGGCGTCCCTCTCGTTACAATCAAACAAAGAAGATTGTTGGCAAGAGAGTATCCTGAATTGATCATGGAGTTGACATTTGTTACCTTGCTAATAATATCCTTGAATGAGCTGGTTCGTTCATCTCATATATGCCATTCTTTCGCGGGTCATTGCCTGCACGTGAAGTAGAAAGATGTATAATGTCTTTACTTGCTCCTAGTTGGAGGCCGGCTTAAGGAACAAAGAGTACAAAATAATGTAGGAAGAGCACTGTAGAAGGTATGTTTCATACCTCCATCAAATCAGCCGATTCAGAATTTCGAAAAAAAAAAAGTATCAGCCGATTCATTCCATCGTTCCATTGATGTCGTTCTCTGTGCATAAATAATAGGTTGAAACAAATTCTACACATGTCAGTTTCAGATCTTCAGTTTATGCACTGTCAAATCAACTCATCATTCACCTAAATAAAAAAGGTCAACTCTTCATCAGACATATTTATATAGATAATTTATTCTGCAATAAACTACATGACGTGTTTGTTTGACGAAACTGATATGTTAACAGCGGCAGCAAATGCAATATAACGATAATAAAGTCAACAACTTAGTGTTAGCAGTGTAATTGGCTGAACAGATATTTTTCAAACTACAAAATAGTGTAGGGCATGGAAGAAGAATCGAACATAACCGTAAAAGCAGAGTTCTTGTTAAGCACAAGACATTGATATTCTCATATCAACCACAACAATCCTGGAGAGATGCACTGCATCCGCAAGTTATTTGGACCACGGGCATTTATTAATTTATCCTACAAAATTCCAGTGTTCACATGATAATATTGATAACATGTTCCTTAATTTTTTTATTACTGCACCATAGTTTTTTTTTATGTGATTCACATAATACAGAAAAGAGGTTCATCATTTTAATGTTCTATCAGATTAGAGTCAGCTATAGCAGAAAATGTGACAGCTAAAATATTGCTCAGAACCAAAAAGGGCTATGATAAATATTGCTTGGACATTTTAAGGTTCATCATTTTTTTCAACAAATATTTTTCTAGATGGACGAAAATAGATATCAGACGATCAAGCAGTTTCCCATAGAACCTTTTTGCGCTGTCAGACTTAATTGAAGGTATTAGTAAGACTGTCCCGGTGGTTATAGGGTCGTTTTTGGACACCAGATCTATTGCTTTATCTTCCTTGAATTCACCAAATAAACGAAGCGGTCTACTTGACAGACCATCCATCTCAACAAATTTGTAGCATAAAAATTACTTGGAAATAAGCCTTCTTTCTGAGAACGCTTTGCGAGCATATTTAATTGCAGGCGTGATAGAATAACTTTGATGAAACTGATAATATTACCTGGAATTGATTAAGGTTCAGCTCTGTTTCCGGTGGGGCAGGTCCTTTGTTTATATACTGATGAAGTGAATGGAATTATGGAATGATTTTTTTACATCTGTAAAACACTGTAAATTGTAGTCCCTAAGAAACCGATGCAGAGAAAAAATGCAGTAGTTAACACCGTTTCTTTCAGTAAGCAAACATGAAAGGGCACACAAGTGGTTGAAGATTTACTGCAAGGTTAAGAGGATCATGCCAACTCAAAACTCAGACCGTCGTTGCCTGAATCCTCAACCATTTCCAAGCATCAACTATGATAGGAAAGTTTTGCAAGATTATAGACAATGTGCAAGTATTGACTGACAAAGAAACATTTTCTCTACCTCAGATGCCCTAGCATTCATGAAGAAAATATTTATTGAAAAAAAAACTATCAGATAATTAAACCAGGAACAAACTGAAAAGGAAAACCCAAAAGGCAAAAACAACATGACTGAGTACAGTGAAAAGGTGATCACTTGGTTGAATTCCTTACATAGAAAAAGATGGGAGACACATCTATAGGAGCGCTTAAGTAGGAAAAACATACTTCAAAGGATGATAAAGTTTCTAGTTTATGCTCCTAAGTATAAATTGAATCAATGCGAAGAGTCAGTAGACGCTCTTTCCTGTCGTCTGCAGACTGCCCAGAATAAAATCAGCATGCTTTCACCCACAAAAGCTAAGTGAAAAAAAAAACAGTCCATCCAAGTCATTCTAACAGCATTTAGGGCTCATGAAGATTTGAAAAAACTTTAATACAACATAACCATGCACACTTGTTTTAAATACGCGGTCAAAAATTCAAATCTAGCACTTATGTGTCAAATGTACAGCCAATTTGCCAATGCATCTTTCATGGAACGTGCATGTAGAATCCCATAACGCAATAATGTAGTCTGACATTAACTATAATATGCTATTTCATTGACATATGTATCTCTACTTTTATCAATAACAAGAAACATAAATTGGAAACAGAAAAACTAAGTTGTTACATGCTCACATTCTGAGATATCGCCACATTGGGACCATAAATACTATCTGCAGAACTTGATCCGATGGGCCTATTTCATGCTTCGTCAAACTGCGTGAATTGGACTGTTGTTTCTCTTGCTTAGATCAGGTCGAGTCCTCGGTGGACTCGCATGAAATGCTGATGACCTTGTATCTGTTGACCCAGTAAGCTGAAGGGAAAGAGCAGTAGGTTCCATGGAGCCAGAGCTGGCCTCACCAATGCTGAGCTTAGACATACCGGCAACATTATCTGCCTTAACCACCTCCTTACCTTTCAAGGGAGTGGGTCGTATGATTTCATGGGTTGTGCCTACATCCTCCACGTTAGGAATGTTTGGAGGCCAAAGAGTCAGTGGAACAGGGACTAATGCTGGATAGAATGCTGGCACACTCGAAGCATTTATGGTCTTGAATTGACTGGGATTCATCTCCAAATTGGCTAGGGGCAATGAAGGCTCTGAGAATTCAGATTCCTCATACTGCCTAGACTGCAAAGTTGGCAGCTGTTTAGCAAACTCGGCTTCCTTCTGTAGCCCCACATGTAAGGATGGCAAATGATTTGAACTAGCAGCCTCATCTCGATTATTTTGATGAGGAACTTGTTCCGCGGCAGTAGGGGACTCATCCATTGGCTGCAGATAAAGAGGAAGCCACAGAGATTAGGACAAAAGCAGACCATTAAGATAGGCCATCCATAACTTTACTTTTTTTTTTTTTGAGATGGAGTATTATGTAAGGTATTACATGGAAAAAAGAAGTTATGCTGTTGTTGTATTACTGAAAAAAAAACAGCATACCATTTCAGGGACCATGTCAAACAAGCTTGATCGCCTCTTCCGTCTTGATGAATTTGTCTGTCTAATAAAGTACTTTTGAGCATGGCTGGCCACCTGAGTTGGAGTTCTAGAAACAACAAAGTTGCGAGATATCCCACGCCAGTCTCCCTTTCCAAGCTTCTGCAGACCCATCAGAAACATTCTGTGTTCTTCTTCAGTCCAAGGTGTACCTGAAGCATAGTAGTAATCCTTAGAAAAGTTTCTTCAAAAAACCAGAGCACACAGCATGACTACAGAAAACCACACTTATTAGAAACTTATCCATCATAATATTATCATATATCCTATGAAGTATCAAACCATATTCGGATGATTCAGTTGAGATCCATCTCTCACCCAAGAGATTACCCCAACATCAAAAAGATAGTTCCATCAAAAGAACAGCAAATAAACTTTCCCAACCTCTGCAATTATCAAATCGAAATCTGGAGGGTTTCAGTGCCACTGTTAAAGTTTCGCAAAACCACCCCCTCATAGTGAGTTTCAAAATAGGAAAGGTAAGAAAACTGGCATGTACATGGTCGAAATTTGAATAATTGTATGCTGAATACGCATGAAATGCAAAATTGTCAAGGAAAAAGTCCATATGAGCAAACTTTGAACATCTGAACCCCGGTACTCAATCGATTTCACATGAGTGTAGTTGTGTTCTGGTCATCTTAAGCATGATAAGAAGAAATAGATGCTGAGAATCCTCATGCAACATTGTTTCCACTTTTCAGATATTTCTGTAGGAAGCTCAAGTTTGTACATGTATTATTCCTTAAAATGCATATTGTTTAAAAGGTCTTCGAATAGAGAAAGTGGTTCTGGAGAAAGATGCTTCATTTGTTACTATGAGATGAGCAAGAACACGAGATGCAAAAGAACAAGTTAGATAGTCTACATGCATGGACACTAAACAAGATGTTGAGCAGCATCCCAGTCAATAAATTTTATTTCTGTATAAAATAAATGAGTTTCATTAGTATATGTCTTCCCCTATTCAATCTTTTCTACCTACACAAATACCCCATAGCTGCAAATTCAAAGTAGTATGTAGAGCAGAGTTGCTCCATCAAATAATGTCTTAAAAGTATTGCACCGAAGGTACCTCCATTACAACTTTGCATGCACCTGTATAGTTATACATTATATAAGTGACCTCTTGTATTGGACATTGTGGTTAAATGTCATCCAATTCATAGCTGAGGAAGGAGGATGGCCGGTAAGCATGATAAAAGAAATGGATTGGCCAAAATCACAAACTACAAAGCTATACAACAGAAGCATGATGTTGCCTCTCCCCCTGTCCCAAAATAATTGCATTTCTAGAGTTGGTGGAAGTCAAACTAACTTTACGTTTGATCAATGGAACTCTATTCCAAGGTTTTCCTCACAAAACTGGAAGCAAGATAATTTGCATAACCATAAGCACAGCTGATGGAACACCAAACACATGGAAGCAAGATAATTTGCATCATCCCATAACCATTAGCACAGCTGATTCAACACCAAACACAATAAAAAGCAAGCAATCCTACATACTGTAACTTAACGTCTTAACCTATAAGCAAACTGTAAAGGTGCTTGGTCACTATAGTATCTTTAAGCCAAGTGCCAATAATGTACTGACTTGCAAGATACTACTAGATAAAATAGCATATCTAGATACATTAGAAAAACATAGGGTGCATGCTTAGGACTGGTCAAAGTAACTGGAAATTGATATGGCTAGATTCTTTTAGGATCAGATGATTAAAATAAAGGTGAAAGAGACATGCAGGAGGCACTTATGGGGCTCTGTAGTCATGGCCAGCCACTGACTCTCGTGGTATGTGATCAATCCAGGTATTGTGATGCACATGTCCACGTAGCTTAACCAGGTGGAAAAAGATATTTTGCTGAGTTGATTTGTGTCGGCCATTCTGGACGGTTCCTAAGAACTCCATCCTCAACATTAATAGCGCCAAAACCTTGAGTCAAGCATAAAGATAGTAAAAAGGAGCATGATTCCTATAGCAGGTTGTCGAAAATATTTTCTATCAGGGCAAGATTGATTGTTTTTCTTTATAATTCCCTGTGGAAAGCTTGATTGCATCTCAAGTGGAACAGGGTCCTACAACTTGAACTCAAAAGACACTGTAGTTATGTGGTTTTGACATTATATTCAGTGCTGTCATTTTGGTTGCATATGAATCTACTAAACTTTGGAGTTTGGAAAGAAAAACTGAAACAAAAAGAGAGAGCTGGACATATCAGAGTGTAGTGTACTATGCAAATAATAGTTCATATTTAACGCAATACTTGAAGAGAACGGTAGAGGATTCGAAGTAATCGGGACTTGGGATCATCCTTCTCCTTACTAAGATAAATGTAGCACTTCCAAGCAATAATTCCTACCGCTCTGCAGCGATCCGTGTGCTCCATGGAACGGCAAGAGTGCGAAAGAAGCAAACAAACACGAGCTCATTCATGGAGGCAATTCACCAACTACAACGCAGAGCGGAAAATCTCTACCGAACAACATAAGCAGAGAAATAGAATCGAGACACGATGAAAAATCTCACCTTTCTTGCGCTCGGCGCGGCCATTCGCCGAGCAGGACGCGTGCGCGGGGTCGTCGGACACGTACCCCTCTCCCCCTCCCCTGGCCCCGCCTGCTCCTCCCGCCGGCGGCGAAGAACCACCGGACCCGCCCCCGAGCGATGACGCGATGCAGCTCATGCTGGCGCTCTTCTTCATCGCCGCCGGCGCCGGCGCCGACGTGAGGCGCACGCCGAACAGCCTCACCCCGCCGCCGCCGCCGGAGCGAGTGGGGCAGGTGCGCGCGTTGTGGCCGTTGTTGCTGCAGTGCGAGCATCGCCTCGTCATCCCCGCCGGCGCGGGGAGCTCTGGCACGTGCCTCGGGGCTTGGTACGCGTGTGCTTTGTACGTGCGACCAGCAGCGAGCGTACTGTACCAAATGCGATGCCGAGTGCTCTGGCTTTTGCTCTCCTCTGTCTACTTTGTCCAACGGAAGTGATATTTTGGGAGTATTTAAAAGGACAGGATGAGACGAAATGACAATAACGACCAGCACAGCACCTACCTTCCCTCGGGCCGGTAATGGATGGCGGTAAACTCAGAACGCGGGCAAACCGCTGGACCAGTTCCTGTTTGTTGGATTTGTTTGGAACATAAGAATGTGTTTAATCTAACGTCAGTTTTAATAAGTCAAATTCAATCTATTTTTTCTTTCTCTTCACTATTTTTCTTCCTCAATATTTACATTACGAACCATTTAAGTATTATAAAAGTCTGGCCTCTGTTTGTTGGATCATAAGTTTTTTTTTTTTTTGGTTTCAAAACATAGGGACGTGTTTAATCTAACATCATTTTTACAAGTCAAATTCAATCTAATTTTTCTTTCTCTTCATTATTTTTCTTCCTCTATATTCATGTATTTGCATTTAAGTGTTTTGAAACTTGTAACAAGTAGTATATGCGTACACTAGCAAAGTCAGCTTGAACCAAGCAGTCGTGTTGTTGGTGTGTACAGAGTCAAACGTTAGGGGAAAATTAGCACAAACAAGAGAGGACGGAGCCCATGTTGACTTGTATCTAGTTTCCTCCATGAATGTATGGTGCCCTATAATTTTTTTCGATAATTCGTTGAAAAGTAACTCCTAGTGGTAAGTTTAGCACGAGGTGGATGAATTGGCCCTATTAATATAATCAAGGTTGAAGCTACCAAGTCAATGAACTAATTAAAAGATAATCCATTTGCGTTTAGTTAAGACATCTTTCCCCGTCGCTTTTGATTTCATTAGGAGGAAAAACCCGACCAAGCCCATGAACTAAAAACAAAATCTATTTCTCTTTAGTTAAGGCATCTTTCCATCAGTTTCTATTTTTCTTAGGAGAAACACACATTCCAAGATGTACATATGACAACTGTTCCTTGCATATCTCCGATCCTCTACTACTAACCAGGCAATATATATGGAGTCAAATATACTGATCATTCTGCAGCTCGATCAACAAACTTTAATCGACCAATGATGGTGGCAATGCATTTTGCAATTTAGTTGCTTTAACTCCTCACTTTCGTTGTGATTATAAAGTGAGACGCACCAGGCTCACGCACTCGCGAGTGTGCCTCCTCGTTTCACATATGCGAATATGCCATAGCCCCGAAGGAGAATGAGCTGGCAAGCTTGAGTGTTAAAACCACCGAGAATTTAATTTGATCGTGTGCATGTAAGAATTGCGCCGCCCCATCGAGAGAGATGGTGAACAGGAGCACGCAACACCGTATCCGCTACGGATCGTCCCATCCTGCCAGAACAGAAGTGAGAAGACAGACGCGGGACCCGGGAGGAGGGAGGGGGGGTGCATTTCGGGGCAGTCGCCCGCCCGCTCGATCTCGCGCGAAATCACGAGGACGGCACCGCCGCACCACGTGAGCGGAGTGGACGGTGCTGGGGAGTTTTCGCGCTTCCGAGGCGATAAGGGACCGGCTTTATTAATTTTATCTAAAATTTCATAAACAGTAATTAAAATATTGTTTATTTAGGGATGTTTTAGTGATAACAGAGAAGTCATGCCCACCTTCGGTCATAACTAAGCTTCGCCACTGGGTGGTGGGGAGCTCCGTCTTACATCGCCTTTGGGGTTGGGGATGTTTCGTCTCGCTTACCATCCGTAACTTTCCTCTCAGTTTCGTACAAGACGCGTTGCTACAGATAGTACACATTGACATTGCGAGTCGTCGTCGTCGGAGCGCAAATTCTTCTCTCAGTGCACACTACGCAGAGCAGAGCAGTAGTAGTACATCATTAGTTGGACTCGATGTTCAATCCAACTATATATCGATTAGGTTAAGATGAGTTCATTTTTGGAGAAAAAGCTCATACCGGCTCCAAGAAAGTCCAAACTGCGTAGCTTTTTTAGTCCACTACCTATCCTGATAGATCCAATGGAGGTCATGTTCAAACCCAAAATGACCATGACATGCCTATCACCTTAGCGAAAATGGAGGCTCCATGTGTCTCCTCCTGTTCAACGTCAAATCATCGCCCAGGTATCCACAATCTTTGGTACCCATACAAAGCTGGACAGTTTATTATTTATGAGAAGAGAGGTTACTTCCAAACGAAGGAGTGCGTCTTTCTGCTTTCTGGCACCTTGTAGGAAAGCAACGCGCTCCTCCACTCCCGACGTCCACGTCGCTTTCTCAATCTTGTCTCTCTCTTTACCTCTCTCGGTCTCCTCGGATCAGATGCAGAGGATCGGGTCGTGCTTCCTCGCTAATCATGTGATTGTTGTTTATCTTATCTCGTAACTAAATCCGGCACAGGTGTCCGGTCCCAAGCAGCGTGCATCTGGACCATAAAAAGGCAGCTGTGTGGAGCATATGCGAAAGGGATTGGTCGAGATGCAGCGCGAACGTCCAAACAGTGTCCGCGGTGGGTTGATTGGACGTCAAATCATGTGGAGCAGTAACATTATTTGTCCCCAACGTTTTCAACGTTTCACGCACGACAGGCGTTCCTTGTAGGGCGCGTCCATTTCTGATCGTGCGAAAAAGATCTAAAGCGGATCGTCTGTTATGTGTCCATTTTGACTGGTGGTGATTATCGCTGAGTAAATTAAAGCATGGATCAGCTAATAAAGTGTGCTACTTATGTACTGCTAGATGTGAAGAAACAAAAAACTCGTTGTGATGTAAGATTGTTCCATAAGTTGTATTTGAATTAGCGACAGCCGAGATCGTGACAGTTCAGTTCTTAATAAAGCTGAAGACAGGCTAATTCTGAAGTTTTGTCGAGGATGAAACTGAGGGATGATGGAAACTGAAGACGCTGCTTTCTGGTAACCCGGCCCACGAAAAAAAAAAAGGCCAAAAAACAGAGCTACATCCAGAACGCGGTGGGCTTCCCCGCCTGAAAACTGGCCGCGTCGCCGACCACCGCGTAGGTTCGACGCTGGCGTCGCCTCGCCGTGGTGAGCTCGCCCTGCTTGCCGTACTTGAGCCCAAAGGCCGTGACGTGGAGCAGCCTGCGCGGCGGCCCAACAAATCGTTGCTGCTGCTGCTTGCTGGTGGTGGGTTCCTCCACGCACTCGAGCAGGCAGAACCTGCTATTATCCCCCATGTACACGAGCTCCTGTCCTCGCACGCCACCCCCGCCAACGCCTTCCACGCCGGCGCCTGAGCCCTTCTCCTCTCCGGCGGCACCACGTCGCACGAACACACGCCGCCGCTGCCATTGTCGCCGTGGTGGCGGCCGCGGAGGCCGACCCAGGCGTCGAGCTCGGCGTCGTAGTGGGCCTGGCCCGCGAACGGCAGCAGCCAGGCGCCGTGGCAGGTCCACTCGAGCCGCTTCGTGTCGAACGAGAAGGTCCCGCTGCTGTCCTTCCTGCTCCCCGACCACTCCGCCGAGAAGAAGACGGCGCGGCCGTCGGGGTGCGCCGCGTGGCAGGTGACGAACGACGGGTTGAACGGCGGCGGCGCGGGCACGGGGCCCCACTGCCACCGCATCCGCCGCGGCGGCGCCGGCGCGTGCATCGCCTCGAAATGCCGCGCGTCGTCGCGGTTAACGCCGCCGCAGCCCAGGGCGTAGACCCGGTCAACGCCGGCGGGCACGAGGACGGACCGGTGGTGGTGGTCGCCCTGGCCCTGCCGCGGCGGCGGGGCGACCACGAGGCCCAGCGTGGCGGTGTCGAAGCCCGGGACGACGGCGGCGCGCTGCGGCATGGCGAGGATCCGGTGGCCCAGGGCCGTGAAGAGGGTCTGCTGTTGTTGCCCGTGCTCGTCGTCGTCGGCCTCCACGTGGAACGCCGGCGGCTCGGGTACGGGCTCCGGGTCCGAGTGGTCGTCGGTGGAGTCGAAGCTGTCGACGTCGATCTTGCGCACGGTGTACCCGGTCTCGCAGTCCTTGAGCACCAGGTACAGGTGCCGCTTGGCTTGCGACATGGCAACGTTGTTCTGCAGTGTCTGACTGTCTCTGTGTATGTCCCCGTTTCTCGCGCACTGTGTCAACCTATATAGACGTGGGCCGCAACTCCACTCCGTTCATGAGTCGGACCTGGTATCCGATCCGGACGATGCTTACATTTGGGCTGGGCCGTCCCAGGACAGCGATGCTCATAAGGCCGTGTACTGATGTACTAGCAACATCGTATTTTGTCTTTTCATAAATAAGGAAAATAAAAGTCCATGTACTTTTGGATATAGTAAATGACTATTTAACAAACTAGTTTTTAAAATTCAAACTCCCCCGTACAGTATTTCAAACAGATTTACTCGTTACTACAACGTTGGTGATGTATCTCCCGTTGGACAAACATCAACCTCACATCAATCTAAATCCTGTTTCAATAGCGGGAAACAATCAGACGCACACAATTTCAAGAGGTTATTATTAATATCATGGTACCTCCAATCGGCTAGAAAAGAAAAACATTTGTGGGACTATATTATGGATTAACAAAGATTTTTTTATATGATGATGGAAAAATAATCCAGTCTTCCCCTCAAAGATGTTAGAGCCAAAGCTTACAAAATTATTGCTGTAACTCCAACAGTATGGAATAACAAAGATAATAAGAGATTGAAATCCAAACTAGTGTCCGATCTATGATCCAACTTCATTGTAAATCATCATGACTTGTGGGACCGCTTAGATTTACCGTGCCAATAAAAACTACAAGTAAAAGTTGAACATTGCAAATTTGCAACACTATGAGTCACCAGCCTGGGGTTACCTCAGGCCATGCATCTACCCTACACAGAGGCAATGATATTCAGTGATTGCAAATGCTCGTTCACTCATCCACGTATGTTAAAGAAGTACTCTGAAATCCACGGTATGTTGTATAACGAGTGGTAGGAAATGCCACAACGCCCGGACAACCCCAACGACGAGCCAAGCGAATCGTGGCAAATTACGGAGGCATCCATGACGTCCAAAATCATCTGAGAGTTGGAATTCCTTACTAATTCAGCTTTAGACTACTCCCCCTGTCTTATTAAAAGTGTTATTCTTGTTTTTCAAGAAGTCAAATGCTGTAAACTTTGATAAAAAAAATATATATTAATATTATAAATATTTATTATACATAATTCGTATTATTAGATAGATCATTGAATCTATTTTTATAATAAACTTATTTAAAGATATAGATATTATTAATATTTTTTATAAATTTAATCAAAGTTAAAAAAAATTGATTGACATGAATACGGATACTTTTAATGAGACGGAGGGAATACTATTTATTGCCTATTCATTTCCATATAGTCGCCATAGAGCATTATTGCTGGCATTATCATCTCATCTTCTTTCCAGTCGTTACTAGTGGGGAACAAAAGAACAAACTTTGTTGACTTAAATCTGACTCACCCATAGTTGCTTGGATTGGATTCTCATGCCACAGAAAAACACATTTTAAATCCTAAAAGTAAAAAACCAATAATTATAGACAAATAGAAGTAAATTCTTTTTTCTTGGTCCAAAGAGGCTCTCGGCATTCCCTAGTCCCTGGCCACCAGAACCAGAAGATCCCATTGCCCGCACTTTTGGTATTGGCCTTCGCTTTTGCAACCTTTTCCACCAACCTTCCTCCCTCTAGACTCTCCACGTATAAATCCTCCATCCCACTCTAATCCGCCAACTTCAACTCTCTGCCTGCGCGCATCCGGAAAAGAGGCGGCTAGACGCGCGCGGGCTCCAATCGAGGCGGCTACGAAAAAAAATAGGAGAGGAGGAAGGGCGGCGGCAACGGCCAGGGAGCGGCAGGAGAGCAAATCGAAGGCACAGGTCAGAGTGAAGGAAGCATGGAGAGCTCGATTTCGAGGACGAGTCTGAATTGCATCAGCCTGGCGGATCCGGACATCCAGAAATCGGTCTCGCTCCTCAAGCAGGTCCGCGGTTCTTTTCTTGATTCACAGTTTCAATGTACATGTGTCTGAACTGCAGAAAGATTATGACATTCCTTCAAGAGAATAGCTATCGCGGTTAAATATTTTGTCTTTTGGTTATTTATATTCACATAGAAAGTCAAAACAAGACTTGCACCTGGGCCTGTTGGTAGAATTCTGTTAATTTTGTCACAAAGCTAGGAATCTCCGAATCTGTTTGTTACAAGGGATGGTTAGTGCACAAGTTCCACATGGACTTTGCCCTTGTTCAAAATATTGTACTAGTAATGTGTAATTTAAATGGTTTTGGTCCGCTGCTTCTTTCACCAAGACTCTGTTACAAGATTCTGCTGATCAGTGTGACCTGAAATGATGCAGTTAAAAAGAAAAACAGTGAAGGCAGAATATTTGCCCTCTAAGGACTTGCGTATACTTGGTTTTCTTTATTTGTGAAATTTCCGTGAGGATCTGACGCATCTATTATACCATGAGGACCTGACCTGTGACCTGTCTATTATGCAAATTCTGTTTTAAATACATGTTATCCATGCGTGCTATTTTGGAACTATCGAAGAGTAAGATAGGGATTTATGACCTTTATCAACTTGTAACATCATGTTCCCATATAGAACTAGAAAGGCTAAGATTTTCATTAAGTTATTTGTTAATACTGTTAGTTCATTTGTGCCATACTAGTTTGCTGCTTGACACTCTGGCTACTGAAATTCAGTATGCATGATGTAATGATCACCTATGTGTGAAGAACCTTTTCTTTTTTGGCTTGTAAAATTACAGTTTGCAGTGTTAAATATCTCTGTTGGTTCTGATTCTTCTCATAGTTCTACAGCATATATTTTCCTGAACAGAAGTTTTGGTTTGGTAGGCATGCCTGGATTCAGGCTTCTTCTATGTTGTGGATCACGGGATAAGCCAAGAGTTCATGGAAGAAGTTTTTTCCCAGAGCAAGAAGTTCTTTGACCTTCCACAGAGTGAGAAAATGAAGCTTCTCCGAGATGAGAAGAATCGGGGTTATACGCCCATGCTAGATGAGATTCTTGATCCAGAAAATCAAGTGAATGGTAATCTATTTAAAGATCATATTTGTTGCGGCACTTAATTAAATTTTCATGGACCACCAACATGGTTTGGAATAGCCGCACATCAATTTTGAGTAGCTCTGAAGTTTTGTCATGATCCTCTTGTGACGAAAATCTTGAAAGACTATCAAGTCATCAGTTGTAGTAATTTCCATTTCAAGGGATTAAGTCAAAAAAAAAAGTTTTGCATCTTAAGGTCCAACTTAATCCCGTGAAAATGGAAATTTCATTTTAAGTGAATTCATACTTGTTTGCATATATTGCTTTTGGTGCTCACCTAAAGCAATATGGGCAAACAGGTATGAATTTTCAAGGGATTAAGTTAAATCAATGCGGAGTAGAACACACCTTGAACTGAATGACTTTTGCATATGTGCAGTAACATTTTCAGTTTCATATTTTGCACATTTTCAGGTGACTACAAGGAAGGATATTATATAGGAGTCGAAGTACCTGCAGATAGCCCAGAAGCAAATAGACCATTTTATGGTCCAAACCAGTGGCCTACTGAAGGTATTTTTCCTTTCTAAAGACAACATGTATCAAATTGCCCATTCTAAAATTGGATGTATTAGTGAATGGCAAGACCTTATGTTTATTTAATATGCCTATGCTAGAAACTTGGTGATAGAATAAAGAACCGTATGGTGTTTAGTTCATCTCTTTTATGTTGGGTGTTTCACCTTGAGTGTGCATTGTCTTTTTTTTTTGCTTATATAAACTTTAATGGTGTCATTAGTTTACCCTATGTATTCTTAAGTGCTACTCCCTCCGGATTTAAATTGTTGACACAGCTGACTTTTTTAGTTACGTTTGACAATTCGTCTTATTCAAAAAATTTGAAAATTTATCAAATATGTTGTTATGATTTGTTTCATTATTAAAGAAAGTTTTAACCTAACTTATAATTTTTTATATTTGGATAAATATTTTGAATAAGACAAATGGTCATACGTAGCTAAAAAAGTCAATGGTGTCAACAATTAAAATCCGGAGGGAGTAATTTTTATGATAGTCATGACATATGAATTTCCTATCATTCATTCAGAACTGTTGCCCAAATGGAGAAAGGTGATGGAGCAGTACCACAGGGAGGCATTGTGAGTTTATTTTTCCTTGAGTTCATATCTGGCACTTTGTTTGTATGAAAATTTGAATTAAGGATTCCAAACAATGATTCATGTAGTTAAAAACTAGGACTCTTCCCACTATTTCTGAAGATTGATGAACATACCTCATACCTGAGTAGCTAAAAAGTTCATTTTAAGTGAATTCATACATGTTTGCATATATTGCTTTTGGTGCTCACTTTATTGGATCATCAGCTAATACAACTCTGACTTTATCCGCATTTTGTGAATTTCAGGAGAGTAGCAAAATCGGTTGCAAGGATCATTGCTCTTGCTCTCGACCTAGATGTGGACTTCTTTGATAGACCCGAAATGCTTGGCGAGCCTATAGCCACATTAAGGCTCCTGCACTACGAAGGTGGACAGAAAACAGGTCATGCCTTTGAGTCAAGTGGTATTTCTCAACAAGGAATGTAACAAATTCTGTTGTTTTGATGTTCCTTTTATTATCAGGTAATGTGTCGAACCCTGCAAGAGGTGTCTTTGGAGCAGGTGCCCACTCGGACTATGGTCTAATAACTCTTCTGGCAACTGATGATGTAGTCGGACTCCAAGTAATACATCTAAAAGTGATGCCTGTTCTTATGCTTCTTTGACTTTGTTCTAACTTGGTTTGCCTCTATTTTGCAGATATGTAAGGACAGAAATGCTCAGCCTCAAGTATGGGAATATGTGGCTCCTGTGAAAGGGTAAGAGTATCTCGTTCTGGGCTGTATGTCTGGAATGTAAATACATGAAATTCATCCTGCTATCATAACTTATAGGGTGCTCTAAACTGAATCTGGTTAAGATCCTCACATTTGTTACCTGAATTTTTTACCTTGATTTTTCAGAGGGTTTATCGTCAATCTTGGTGATATGCTCGAAAGGTGGAGCAACAGCATTTTCAGGTAGGCCAACTCATCTCCAGTCGTTCTTACTACAGGCATCTGTATAAGCTAATCATTTTTGTTTTATAATCAATATAACTAAATAGTCTTTCCTCCATACCAATCTGTCAGTTTGAGGGAAGAAATTAGCTGATGACAATAGTACTTATGCTTCATTCTAATGATACATTGTGGCTGTCTCCACATTTGCAGGTCAACCTTACATCGAGTGGTTTTAGATGGACGAGAACGCTATTCGGTAAGTTACTTGTGCTGCCTATAAATCAAAGCAATCTATTTTTTGTTCTTTTTAGTCGCCAACAATGCAAACTGATCTGGTATTGTGTCCTAATCCCCTAAATAATATAACTGTAACTTTCATTTCCTTACTTGGAGCAGATAGCCTACTTTGTGGAGCCAAGCCACGACTGCGTAGTCGAGTGCCTACCAACCTGCAAATCTGAATCAAACCCTCCAAAGTAAGCTCGAGTTCTTTCACATGGTCATAACTGACTTACGTAATATCATCCTAAGTACATGAAGTTCCAAGGCGTTTAAAACTTTGTCATTTCATTATCTGTTCAGGTTCCCCCCAATCACTTGCTCTGCATACCTATCCCAGCGCTACAAGGACACCCATGCAGATCTGAGCTCTTACAGCGACAACAAGGCCTGAAGACGCTCTACCTTTTTTGAGTCACCTCTTCTGTCCGTGTAGCATTACGTGTAACCTGCGATAATACAGTAGAAAGGATGATGGCAGTGTGTACCTCTATCAATGTATCAGTAATGAGCATAGAAGTGCTATAGCTGTCGATCTTCATGAATCATGAAGACGAGAAATCAAAACTGTCCATTTTTGTGAATCTGTTAGATAAGTTTTGGAGTCTATATCCTTGTCGCTGCTGAGGTCCATCGATTCCTTTTTCGCCATATAGAAATAGATTTCAACGTGGTGAGATCAAGCATCTGAATATCTCTGGTGCCGGTATCTGTTCAGTTTGCAACACCGATACCATTTTGAAGAGCAACTACATCAGCTTTCCTTTTCTATCTCAGTATAGCAAAAATTCTTCCATATAGGGGATGGAAGAGAAAATGCTGCTCTAGCAGTTTTCCTAAACCATTCCCTCTTTTACTCGATGCATCAAAAACTACATTTCATATCCTCTATAGAAAGAATCTCCTCACCACCCCCTCTTTTACTGTGTGGTCATTCTTTCTCTTTCCTGTCACTTACACATGGAATAGGATTATAGGAAAACTGTAGGGAGTAATTTCCTCTTAGAGGGAATGGGATCATAGGGAAACTGCTAGAGTAACTTTCCTCTAAAATCCTAAAAAAGACTCTAGAGGATTCTCTAAAGCTGAATTTGACACATGAGTTTTATAAAAACTTCTGGAGTTGCTCTTATGGAGGAAACTTGTCCCGCACACGTGGCGCAGCACAACGCCAGGACTTTGCCTGGTTTTTTATGTAATGGTTCTGTCGGTGTCACACTTTTATGGCTGCGAGAGTGCGAGCAAGCAGCTGGTTTCGGTCTTTCGGACATGTTTGTTAGTGCTCCGGCTTGTTCTAAAACAGCATTAGCTTTGACTATTCCAGTGAAGCAGCTTTTCTGGCCGTCAAAGCACTTCAGAAAAATATGTTTGATAGATTGGCTCTTCCAAGTCAAAGCACTTCAAAAAAGTATGTGAGGAAGGAAAAGGGGAAGCCATGCATGGAAAACCTTTTTTTTTGTTGTTGCTTATGGCTTTTAGCTTCTTCCCTATATAAGGGGTTTTGTGTTTTGGCGATTTAATAGAACTTCATCAGAGCCGAAGCCGTTGGTGAAGCCCTACCAAGGGAGCCCATGGTGTCAAACTCCATCAGACCAATACTTCACAGCACGGATTTAAAAACTGCTACAGTATAGATTTTTGTTATCATTAAAAACCAGTCTATAAACTGAAAAACTGACCAAAAACCATTTATACTACAGTATCTAGGTTCAGTTTTTGCAATAAAACGATCATGAAAACTGATCAGTTTTGAACGGTTTTTCAATCTATGCTTCAGAGTACCGCTGGCAGTAAATGTAGGCAAAACAATTGCTGCATTTGCTTCCGCCAACTTGCAGCTTTCTGTTTTGCAGAGCGCAGAGTTTGGAGTTTTTTCAGTCGACACATCTGCCATTCATTCACTGTGAGAACTAAAGACTGCCAGCATATTGGGTCATATTATGCTCGTCATATTTCAGCAAAAGAACAACATTGGTACACGACACTAGATGTTTGCTTCCATAACGTTATACAGGATATCACATTATATACGGATACAGCGTCTACAAGCAGCACCAAACAAGGCGACGGCAAACAAACAACAACATCGCCGCAAAACTGATTCAGTGGGCTACCGGTAGTTGCGGTAGACGGGGGTGTACATGCAGCTCTCTGCATATTTCACCAGGTCTTTTGGGGGAGGTAGACGGGTAGCCAAACCTGGCAGAACAAAGTAGCAGTGTCAAGATGCAAAGGCATGAGTAAAAGCACAATGATTAATGAGAACAAAACGGAGAAGGAATATACCGAGTTCGTAGGCCTTTTCAGCCACAGCAGCAGCAATGTGCGCAGAGATCTTTCGGATGTTGGTGAAGGGCGGGAAGATGGATCCCTTGTCAAAGTTCTCCTGGGTGGCCTGTGCAGCTAGTGCTTCCGCTGTTTCAAAGAAGTGAACATCAATTTGGCTATCATAGAAGTTTATTCTTAATACCCTCCAGTGCCAATATAAATCAGAACATTTGATTTGTACATAAATTAGTTCCCATCAGACGGCACTTACAGGCAGCAAGAAGCATATCTTCATGGACACGGATGGCTCCAGAGATAACAACACCCAGGCCAAATCCAGGGAAAATGTAAGCATTGTTTGCCTGTAGATAGGCACAAATAATACTTGAGAACTTTCTTGAATGGAAGATGCTAAGATCAGCACAATGATGCATTGCCCTGTCCACAAGACTTAAAAACAAAGGGTAATACCTGGCCAGACACATGAAGTTTTCCATTGTATTCCACAGGGGCAAATGGACTGCCGCTGGCAAATACAGCACGACCCTGCAAATAAAGAGATAAGTGTCAAAGACTATAGAATTATACAACATTTATCTAAACAGGAAACTGAATGAAATTCATTTTTTTTACTAATCACTGGTGATGACTGCAATTTATATAAGCTATATAGACAAAACAAGTCTTGATTTCTGAGAAAGTTGCAGATCGGTCCACCTCAGCTTGTGTTGAGAAGGCTCACCTGGGTCCAATTGTATGCTTCTTCAGCAGTACATTCAGAATGTGATGTCGGATTTGACAGCGAAAAGATGATAGGCCTCTGTAATTATAATATGCCACGTCATCAGTTAGCTAAAAAATCCTTCCGATATCACAAAAGTTACAGCTGAGGATGCAAGTTGCCAAACATACCTCATTGAAAGAAGCCATGGCCTCAACAACTTCTTTTGTAAAAGTCTTGCCAACTCCAGAAGTCCCAATCAGAACTGTAGGTTTGATAGACTGGAGAATAAATGAAAATGATTAGTAAGATATGACGAAATATAGCACTAACAGAACAGTTTTTAGTTAATGAATCTAAGTTTTGAATACTGTCTTAAATGTGTTTGAACAATCAATACCTGGACAGCATCCAACAAGGTAGTCAAAGGCTCATGGTCATGTGCCCAAGGTTTTTTGAATGACTGAAGGGAGTCTCTTCGGGAGTCAACAATCAGACCCTAAATATATTATATTGCATTAGGCTCACTGCTAAATAATTGAACAAAAACTGTGGTAGAAACAATGAATGAGGTGATTACAAACCTTTGAATCCACCAGCCAAACCCTCTTGCGACACTCTTCGATCGGAGCCTTTGTCTACATATCGATTACACCAGCAAATACTAGCAGTAAGCACTAGGACTAATGAAACCATTCTATCCCACACACGGTTCTGATAGTGTAGTTAGTTACCTGTCTCGAAATCTCAAGAGCAATAAGTTCTGCGATGCCAGTTCCAGCCTGCAGTCAAAAACATCGAGAGAATTCTATTTTTTTAGTCCAATTTTCATCAGAAAATAAATATTATGTTCCAACTGTTGGGCATCAAAGGAACACAAGTGCACCAAGATAAATTTTGACTAACCTCCCCAGCACCAAGGAACAAGTAAGTGTGCTCTGCTAGGGTTCCACCAACAACCTTGAGTGCTGCTAACAAACCTGCAAGGACCACTGAAGCTGTGCCCTGCAATCATCCATTGTGGTACAGTTACAAAAGGCAAATAAACTAAAGGATGGCAACAAGGATGTCTCCGGATTAAATGTAAGTATCATGGGTTGTTTCCTTACCTGGATATCATCATTGAAAACAAGATGGCTCTTTCTATATTTTGCAAGCAAATCAAAGGCATTATGATTGGCAAAGTCCTCAAACTGTAAAAAAAAAAATCCATATTATAATGTCTATAATCAAAAGTAATAAATCTAATGAATAAATACAGATAGTATAGTTGACCGACCTGGATGAGGACCTTTTCGCCATATATTTGCTTCACAGCACTCATAAACTCTTCAATGAGCTCATGGTATTCCTGCAATTAATGATAATACACGTCAGATCTCATCCGAGTTATTTTGCGAGTCCTTACTCTCTGCACTTTCATCTCAAGTAACATACCTGGCCCCTTGCACGTCTTTGCCGGATTCCGATGTAGAACTCATCATTAAGCAACTTCTCATTGTTTGTACCAACATCAATTGTAATTGGTAAGCACTGCAAAGTAGTATCAAATTTGCAAATTGAGATGTATTATTTTTCTTCTAACAAGCAAATTGAGATATAGTTGTTTGTAGGTACCAAACATATTGGGGCCGATACAATGGAGGGTGGAAAAAAGCACAACTACTATGATAGAAATGCTTACAGCTGATGGACGAACTCCTCCAAGGGCAGTGTAAAGAGCAAGTTTACCCACAGGAATTCCCATTCCCTGAAGAAGGTCATTCAACCAAATAAGCAAAAGCTCTAAAGTAAGCAACTAATCTGACAATCATACCTGACAACCCAAATCTCCAAGTCCCAAGATTCGCTCACCATCAGTAACAACAATAACTTGAATGTTTCTCTGGGGCCAGTTCCTTAGAACCTCTAAAACCCTCCCCCTGGAATGCACATCCAATTCATTCAAATCATATTGGCAGACAGAAGATAAGGGCATTATCCTAGTAATCTCAAGCAATATGGGCACACTTACTTATCCTTCAGGCTGATATACAGGCCCTGTGGCTGTCTAAAGATGGACCCATATTTCTGGCAGGCCTCACCTACAGTGGGTGTGTAGACCACAGGGAGCAGCTCCTCCACATTATCAATTAAAAGCTTGTAGAAAAGCCTCTCATTTCTCTCCTGGAAAGAGCAAGGTGTCATGCATGGTATTGAAACCAACCAGTTGTTATGGAATATTAGTCGGGATGGATTTTAGAGAAACAAGGCTTGTCAAGTTTTCGTGATATAACAACAATTATGTGGAACTACCTGAAGGTCCATCATGGCCATATAACGCTGCAACGGTAGCTGGTACTGGCGCAGGTTGTGCATGAACTTCTTTATCTACAGACATACCCGTAAAGACAGTCATCAGTTAAAGGGTCAGCACAGTGGCAGTTATCACGACTAGCGAATATTGGCGCATACTTGGGTCTCCTGAGACACTACTCCTGGAGGAAGCAGGCCACGCAAGTAGTGTGCATCCCTCTCCTTCTCAGTGAAGGCAAGACCCTTGTTGTGATGCGGGTCCCTTAATAGAGTGTAACCACTGTGGCAAACAGAATATTATATCAGCATGTTTCGTTATGGCATGCAGTATCTTGTCTGATTCTGGCATCAATTAAACCTTGAAACTAAAGATTGAGCTTTCTACTGCACAAAGTTTTTCTTTTCATTTGTTTGGTGGCACGGTCAAATTGGTCCATTGACAACTAGTAGTAATAGGCTTAAAAATAGTAATTATCATTAATTAGTAAATAAGTTTTATCATCTATATAGTCAGTTTACCTTACAGTAAATAAAGTTTTACTATCGAAGAGTAGTGAAGAAAACAAAGACAAAGAAGTATTTGTTGTGGGCCAGACTATAATATACTGCAGACTTCACAGGAGTGCAAGAAACAGGAAACACCAAAGCAAAGTGAACTTGGGTCCATCGGTGACCCACAATCTGACACCACTAAAAATATCCTCTGAGTAGAGAAATGCTAGAAATCCACATGTGACCACCTCGATAATACCAAGAAAATACTGGAAACTCATAACCTATTGCCGATAACACCACAGAATCCAGCTGACCAGATTATAATACAGTTCAGTTAAAGAACGGTAATTACTAAAAAAAAACGAAAAGGGACACGTTTCCTCTTTGGTGAAAGCCGCACCACACAGGAATCTACCGAGCCAAACCCACAAGCAGCATTAAGCAATTCGATATTCTTTTTCGCTGCGACGAATTAAGCAATTCGATCTGGTTCGACTCGTCACTACTACACGAGCAGCACGGCGAGACTAGACAGCGAGAGCCGCACGCATCCACGCTTTCACACACGTCAGCATCACGCGGACGAGGCCGAGTACCTAACCCAGATCACCGCTGCGACTCCCGAACCGAATCAGAAAATTAAAAAACCGGAAGAAAAAAACCCAGATCGGCGCATCGAGACGTCCGCCCACCCAGATCCCGTCCCCGAATTCCATCCCCGCCGATCCGAGCAGGCCCCGCTCACCTCGCGACGGAGAACGCCCAGGGTGTGACTGGCAGGTCCTCCGTGGCCCTGTCCTCGCCGTAGGGATCCTTGACACCGCCGCCGGCCGCCGCCAACTCCTCCTTCTCGGTGGGGACCACCTCCACCTCCACCTCCTCCTTCTCGGTCTCCGCGGCGGAGCCCATGGCGACCGCCTCGACGCGCCTCGGCGCCGTCGCACGCACCCTCACCGTCGCGGCCCTCCTCCGCACGACATCCCTGCAGCTCCTGCAGCCGTCGCAGCTCCCGCCCTCGCTTCCTCCCCGTTTCCACTGCAAAGACAAACACACACAAACAAGGTCACCTCGTTAGCAGGCTTTCCCAAAGGTTGTAGCAACTAAGCTGGAACGGGAACCAAGCCGCAATTGCGCAGTCCGAAAGATCGAGCGCGCGTACCAGGGAGACGGGGGACGCGGAGGCGGTGGCAGCGTGGGCGGAGAGCATGGTGGCGGCGAGGTCCGCGGTGGTGGAAGCGGTGTCAGCTGTACGTCCTCCCTCTTCGAGTCGAGCTGCGTGGAGAAGAGAATGGAGGTGGCAGCGAGGAAGGAGGCGGGTATAAAAAGGGGACGGGGTTCGGCGGTACGCGTTGTTTTTTTCTTTTCCTTTTTTTTTCACCCTGCGTGTGCGGCGCACGTGGACAGGGCCCGGTCGGGGGAGTATTTTTAACCGGCAGGGCCAAGCTGTTTCGCACGCCGTTTCGGTTCACCGGTGATGTAGGGTGCCCTGAACCTTACGTAGCGCCGCCGCTAGTAAAATTAACCATGATTAGGAGTCCTAGATCTTTTTTAAGTCGGCTGTTGACTGTTGAGGGGTAACCTAACTTGGACTATGATTCTACTTTTAATAAGGCATTTTTCTCAATTCGTCCGGAAGACAAACAAAAACCACTTGACGATGTCAGTTAAAGCCCCGGTGAAAAGTAATGGACGAAGCAATGACGCGATGTAGTAGCCACTAAAACATATATATTTTTTAGTAAATTTTGCTAATTAAAAACATACAAATTGTCTTTTGGCCTTCAACCTTCTTCTGTTGTGCCCAAACTGAAGAGACCACGACAAATTGAATAGATTAATTCCTAGTAGTAGGAACCTTGGCTATTCGTCAGGCTACATAGTTAAGTCAAAATGATGCGATTTGTCAGATGAATCTTCCATTGATTCTGTGTGATACGTCATCTTATACGAATCTTACAAGTTTTGTTGCTATAACCGAAGAAAATATCATGTCAGAAACAAGCAGCGCAATGCTATATATTAGTATTTTCATTAGGAAAAGGTTGATGAAGGACTTGTTTCAGAAGCAAGAGAAAACCCGTCCTCGATCTGTAGAGGCCACCAGAGAAAGAAAAGAGAGAAACCCCGTCCTTGATCTGTACGTCGCCGACGTATTGCGACTTGGTGGAATACGTCGTGGTTTTCCTTTGCCCGTTGCTTTGTTCATGGTCAAAAATGGTTACTATACTCTCGTAGCTAGAAACTACACTCATTAGCAAATGAATGATCAGGTTGGTGGTCGCTAGCAAGGGCACGTCGGTGTCACATCATCCGATCTCTTAACTTTGCTGACGAGCTTGCCAGATCGCGCGTTTCCGTGGACCGGCGCCCATCGACGAATCCTTTTCTTGCCTGTCAGGCTGCTCGATTCCGTGGTCCTTTCCACTAATCGGTGCTTACAAAGGCGAGCAATCACTAGTGAACGGATCGCCCCGTTTCTTCCACAGATTAAATGGGGCCGCCCCCGATTTGCATTCCTGACTGAGAAAGACAGGGACGTTCATCTACCGGAAGGAATTGGTGGCGCAGATGCTTGGGGGGAAACAGGAGGAGGATTCTGGTAATATGCTCGGTCCGCACGGGACGATCGGCCAAGTTGGAGCAGGAATATACAGGTTGCCTGCCCCTTTTTTTTTTTTCTTTGATGCCAAATACAAACAGCAAAGGGCGAATCCACGGATGTGGGATGTGGCGATGGAAACGAACGAATCCGATGGCTACCACGAGTTTGCAAGCAGCCAAGCAGTAAAGCCCGAGCCGTCGGATTCCGTCCGACCTGGCCACCGTTTGTGCCGTCACACCGCCAATTAGACGAGAGGACCGAGCGGGGGGGTTAAGCAAGCAAAGTGGAGCAGGAATTTTTCGAATAGGGGGGGGGGGGGGGGTCTCATCAGACGTTTTACTACATTTTTCTAGGAGCCTCCTCGTGGTCCTCGCGGCGAAATGGTTTGCATCGGAAGCAGGAGTTCTCCCGTCGTATTACCGATCACGGGATCGTGGCACGTGAGATTGGATGGGACGGACGAACCCGCGCTTCACCGAACAAATAAACAGCCAGGACGAGGCAGCAGGAGGACCAACCTGCACTGCAGCAACGATCATCAAGGAAAGGAAGAAGGAGACACGGCCGCCGCGGCGAGTAGACACCTCCACCCCACCAGCGCGCACGGCTCTCGAGTCGAGCACCTGACGCTGGCTCCGTCCGTGTCATGGCTCCCGGGCTCTACACGTCTCGCGGGCGCCGCATGTCAGCTACTCCGGGTATGATTCACACTTCCGTTGTTCAGAACTGCAGGAGTAGGCGCCTTCCCTGGGTGCACCGGCGACGCTGGGCCCGCTCACGTGACCATGCCCAGGAAACTGGGACCCGGCTGTCAGATGGCGCCGACCTGGCGTTGGTTTCGCCGCGGTTCTTGGCTGGCAGTGCGCGACGTTCTGTCCCCTGCTTCTTGCATCAAAGCGGTTGTCATGGCTCAATTCCGGTGGGCGTAACTACATGGGCTTATGGCACGCAAGTCCACATGATCATGGTTTGTAGCATAATTGTTGTGGAACCCAACGACAAATACCTTTGTTTGTAATGTACGGTTTCGCGAAACGTGCCAGAGTCTCTAAAGACTAGCCACCGTATTGCAGAAAACCAATGTTCAAATAGGAGAAAAAGAAGGTTGGGACATTGATGCATGTCACAGCAGAAGCGGTGCTGAAATGAAAATAGTGACTTTTCAGATTATATTCATGTTGGGATATTAAAGAACAATCATAGACATTAAGTGGAGCAAATAGAGTTGGTCATAGATCTTTCCAAAAGGATGTGATAGAAAGTGGTCATTTATGACAAGCAATGCAACACCAAAGAATATTAGGATGGCAAAAGAATGTTAACTGACGGTAGTTAGAAATGGAATATAAATGTAGTTCTTTTGATATTTTTAGCCTATAAGAACGTCCATTTGGGATTTTCAAGGCCGTGAAGAGGTACTGATTCATGATGGTGCCATCTGTAATATAATAGATGTACACTTGATTATTGCATGTTTGTAGTAATTTAGAGGGTGAGCATGAAAACGTATCTAAACTATAAGAACTCTCAGATATAGATAAAAAATATTGATGTGTATCTCTCTCTTTTCCTTTTTACCTCTAGTCATATATTTCTTGTTTGCAACTCTTTTATCAAGAATGTGTATTTTTTTTCTTTTTCTTTTTCTTTTTGTTGCACCTCTAGTCATAGTTCTTGTTCGCAACGCTAAAAACAAATATTAACAATGATATTATGAAGAACACATTACATGAATACGAGAGTTTCAAATTGCAAGCAAACACGAAGACACTTAGCTCCCTAATGTCGATCATCATCCTGTTTTTTTTAAATTGTTGTTGAAAAGCATATGATTAGATGAAGTAGGCTCCATATTATTAATCAACATAATTGAGTTGATTGTAAAGAATAGATGCACCAACCCAATGACAAAATTGAAAAAAGTACTAATAGATATTAAAAGAAATATATCTTGAAACAATCACACATAGATAGGAGAAGAGATCCTAATTCTTCTTGGGTATTGTAATGCAAGGCAAATGTAAATCTTGTTTAATTTAATTTATATATATATATATATATATATATATAAGTGAAAATTACAAGAAAAAAAATAAAATTAAGGACAGAGCTAAAATTGAAGGTGAAGCATTGACTAATATATGATGTCGTATTTATCCATTATTTATTATTTATGTAAATTTAATTAATTTCATGTAAATGGTATGTATAAATTTCAATACCTATAAAATACTCATTATCTTGTTGGTAAAAAAGGTTTATAGTATTTATAAATAATATTTATAGTATTTAGCATATCATTTTTTGTTATAAACCTCAATTTCATAGTTGTGTACATTTCAAATGACAGTTGCAATGTAAATTTTAACATTTGACACGCTATGTGCTTCGTTTTTTTAATTTATATGCATGATCCTCGTCGATGAATATGTACTTAATCTATTGAAAATGAAGTCAAATAATTGTTTAGTTGAAATCATGTGACAACGTGATAGATCTTAACCAAAAATATATAATTGAAAATAATAAGTATTTGATATCTATTTACTCTTTTCATTAATAATTGATTTTTTTTCTCAAACAATGTATATCTCTAGCATCAAACTAATTTAATTTTAGATTAGGCTACTTTGTTGCAACAAAAGTTGATATAAGTTACTAATTCGGTACAAGATTTTGTTCCAAACTAAAATATTTTGAATAAATTCTCTGTGTAAAGTTAGTATACTAATATTACAAGGTATGAATTATTATGATTATATAGATGTAGCGTATGTAAACTAGTCTTCTTATTCTTCAAAACCTTTTGTTTATCTGAACTGGTCTTTTTTTTTTCCTTTTGCGATGATTCCTGTTTATCTGAACTTTAAGATCCACATGAGAGCCCATATAACTTATTGTGTAGCAATAACAGTATTACATAATACACCGCTCTCTCTATTTCAATGATTATCATTACGTTTATGCACCCTTACAAGCGCATAGCATGAATGTCAAAGGGGTCTTGTTGACAACCGTATCGCGCCCATATCTTTAAGAGAGTTGCTAATTTTCAGGTTTAAATCGTTAGATCTAGATTCAATAATTTATAATTATTATATAAAAAATCTTATAAAAGATAAATTAAAACACAAAGTAACAAATTATCAACTGAAAACTTTAAAAAGATTGAAAGATAGAAAATATGTATCTTTTAAGGTGGTGCCGGTCGATGGCCGAGACTTGATTTCCCCATGTCCGACCAACGGGAGCCACAGAAAATCAGCGTCCGCGTTGGCCGGTGCACCGCCGCTAGCCCGGCGGTACCTACGCAGAGGCAGGGATCTGACGTGGCCGTGCGTCCGGCTCCGTGGCCGTCTCGTGGCCGCAATCATGCTTCCCGAGATGGATCGCGACGCGCACCAGTCCTTGGGTGGGCGACGGGCGGCATCAAAGGCTGGTGCCCCACGACACGAGCAAAACATTGAAACAAAAAGCAGAGGCTGCTCTGTAGCCTGTACCGCCAGCCACCGGCTCGATCGACGACCCCGTGGATGGAGTTACGTTCTGATCTTGTTCGAATTTTGCATACGTTGTTTGGATGGAGTTACGTTGGCGCAGCGTGTTTGTTTTGTTTTTGTCCCTGATGAGAGCTGCTAGTTATAGACGAGAGACTCGCATCGGCATCAGGGGGGCCACCCTGCTCGGAGGAGCTGAAGTTTCTTCTTGGGAGCCTAGCGCACGAACTCGTTCCATACTGTTCGATGCTAAAGCCTGAGGCCTGAGGGTGAAGTGGCCAAGTGGGGCTCAGCTCCAAATTCCATCCAGCTGCGTTCGCGATGAAACACACGCATATGCATGGTGCTACTGCTTGGTGTGTGGCAAGGCCGGTCCCGCCGAGGCAGGGATCACTACCACATCACGATCACATCATAGTGCGCTCTGATTGGAGAGGCTTTTCTTGTCACGCACACGCGGACCGGCGAGCGAAGCGATGATGAAAGCGCGCGGGGACAAGTTGGTGAGGGTGATTTGCGGAGCAGTTTGCTGTTGGGCAGGCCGTAGGAGTGAACGAGCGAGACAAATTAAAGGGCACTCGCCGATGAATGGCACGACGGTGGATATCCTCTCCTCTCCTCCTCGGCGTCCAAGCGGTGAAGCCGAAAGAAATGCACGATTGGCTTTCGGGTTTATTGAACGGAATAAAATTTATCAAGGATATACTAGTGTACGATGACGACGTACGTGCCTGAATTCCTGAATGCCAAAGGGGAATCGATTTTATTGTTTTATCAGCCATAATTCCACGCGCTGAACATATACGGCAACAACTAGTAGTCACCATTGGCTTGACATTTGGGATAAAACTTTGTGTTCCTCATGTCATGTTCTGGAGTGGAGGAGTTCAAGTTCTTTGTAAAAAAACACGCGGGTTACTTACTAGTTTTTCGTTTTTTTCTTGTCCACTAGCTCGCGGAGGGTGACATTGACACTAGGAAGGCAGAAGCGGGCACGGGCTGCTGAGTGACTCGATCACGTCTGAGACTTCTTTCCAGTGTCAGCGCCATGCATTAGACGACGAAGCGAATTGTATGCCTTACGGTTACGGAGACTTTAACTTGGCGGAGGACGACAAAAAACAATCATAAGGAAAAGAGAGTAACTGAAAAACAGACCTCAGCCTAGAGAGCTTCTGTGCATTAGTCGAACATTATCTACTACTTTTTGTAAAGTAGTTCTCTCAGGGTCACCTACTCCCTCTGTTTATAAATGTTAATTTTCAGACATCACTTTTGATCATTTGTCTTATTTAAAAAAATTATAAGAATATAAAAATAAAAAAAATAAACTTAAAATATATCTAATAATAAAGGATATTATAGTAAAATTAATATTTTTTTACTAAAATTTTGAATAGGATAAATAATCAAACGTGATATCCGAAAGTCAACAAATGCTAACATTGTGGACAGAGGGAGTAGAGAAATTCTGAGCCTAGAGTAGCTCCGAGTACTGTCAGTGTGCAAAGTAGTTCTGCTACCTGTTCGAATTCTAGTGAATCTGAATCAGTTTCGGACAAGACATGTAAACCTGGACAGGTGCTAGGCGCCACCAGGACGAACCTTCAACCTGTGACCACAAACTGTGGGTCCTTTTTTGTAATAAAGGAAGCACGGGGGAGTTTCCCTTGGTCAAGAATGTCTTACGTACAGTACAAGGACTTTGAGCAAAACCACACGGCACATTGATGGATCACGCAAACAGTAGGACAGTAGGTGGTGTAGCAGTTTATATAGACTATGGAGCACTCACTCAGTATTTTAATTCTTGACCTTCAGACAAGAATACCTAGTTCAATCTGTTGTTTGAAGCGTCAACACTTAGCAGCCGGAGGTAGTATTGAAAGTTATCTGACGGTTTGCAATGGATCTGGATCGTAATAAATTTTGGTGAATGCCTGAATGTCAACTACGTTTACTTGAAAAGTCAAGTCTAAAGACGCCTTGCCTTGTGCTCCTATAATTCTTCTCTATGTTTATTTTCAAGCTGCTAATACTGAGCTGGAGGAGACATCATCAGATTAAGACATCTCTGCATGTCTGTCATCAGAAACTAAGTTTCGAAGAAGTTGAGAGACCGTAGTTGTTGTTGCTGGGTGGGCTGGTGAATCTTCTGAAGGCCGGAGATATAACAAATTTGGTCCAACGTTCGAGAGAGGCCTGCAGCGATTCTTATTCCGGGCTGAATCTGTATTATATACTATGTCCGCAGCTTCTGGACTGGGCTGTGGACGTTTCTGAAGAGATGCAGAAATGGACCGATTGCTCAGAGTCTTGTGGTGTTGCAAAGCTATGCTGCCGAAATGGATTTCAGTGGCTGTTGTTACCCGAGGGCCAAGAGCCCAACGACTATTGTAATTTTTGCTCCATGCTCGTGTTTTTCTTCGAATATCTTAAAAGAGGTTTATCCATAATTCTAGGTGGTAGAAGTAGAAGAAGAGTGGAAGCGCACGTCACCATGTTTGGTGTTGCTATCTAGGACAAGTGTGTGGCCAGTCCACAGCAGCTCGAGATGGAAAACTCCCTCGTGCCATCCCAAAACCTCCTCCTACCCCCATCGTTCTAGAAACCGTCCACGTTCATCCAAGGGATCATACCAAATTCCCAGCGAACCTGGACACACCGTGCAGCCTCATCATCTCCGTCGTCACTCCCACCCAGTGGCCGCACCCACCCACCCACACACACACACACACACACACCCCTGAGAGTGACCTGACACCACGCCATCAAAGGGTATGGCGAGTTTCTTCCAGGACGGCACCGTCGTCCCCCAGCAGCGCGTCGTGGAGGGCGTCGCCTTCCCGGCGGTGCTCGTGCCCAGCGCACCGGTGGCAGGGGACGGCGAGCTCGACGAGTTCCTGGCGGCTGTGCGGGCGGAGAGGGAGTCCCGGCTGGAGCCGCTGGTGCGGGCCGCCGGGGCGCTGCTGCTGCGCGGGTTCCCCGTGCGTACGGCGGCGGACTTCGACCGCGCCGTGGACGCCTTCGGGTACGAGGAGCTGCCGTACGTCGGCGGCGCGGCGCCGCGGACCAACGTGGTGGGTCGGGTGTTCACCGCCAACGAGTCGCCGCCGGACCAGAAGATCCCCTTCCATCATGAGATGGCGCAGGTGAGCCACTCTCTGCCACTGAGCCGTCACTTTCAGTTTCAGTCATCCTCCTCCCGTCCCGGCACGACGTGGGAAGCCCGCTGTCGAATTCTACAGCAATTATTATTCTATTGTGCGCACCCCACGACCAGATGAGTGTAGAATAATACTGAACTCATGATGCAACACAAAATGTCCATGTACTAATCTTGGGACATTGGAACCAGCAAGCAATACAAAATGCACATGTCGATACACTGAACCTAGGACATCGAAATGTGTTTGATTTTGGGGATTTTGTCCTGCTCTTCAATCAATAATACCTCGACATATCCAAACCAAAAGACAATCTGTGAATGTTGGGGAGCCTACGCTCCAAGTCTCATGGTGGCAGTGCTACACTGAAGTCGGAGCTGCTGCATCGCGGTGTGCGATTGAGCTTGGCGACGATGACACCTAGCAGGTCATTGTGGGACATGTCGGGCGGAACGCCATCGAGGCATGTGCTGAAGTCTGCTGTGAAGAAGTCGAAGCTGCATGTCTTGTTGGCATGCTTGGCATGGCAACGATGAAATGCAATAGGCTCCATCGATGTACAGGGGGTGGAGATGTTCCTTCGGTCAATGTCTGTTGTTTTAGTGGACTGGCTGCTCAAGGAACATTGTTGTTGTTCTTTAGTTTAGTTTTTTTCATTTGCTTTGTGTAGCTTAAGTTGTACGATTTGGTCTTGTTTCTCTTAATATGAGACACCTTCTTCTTATTAATACACGCTGGAATACTTAGTTTCCGGAACTTTCAAAAAAAAAATCTGTTAATGTTGCAGAGCACTGAATATTAGCACAGCCTTTTCCCCCAGATCATATAGTTCTGATAGCTCTAGTGTTCCAAGCTTCCATTATAGTCCACTCGGTCAGCATGGAACACTCAATATATATGTATTTAATTGGGTATGCTGAAGCTCTATGTTGACTCTAGTAAACTGTAATGAACACTGTCTAGTATCATTAATTTTTTAAAAAAAGATATAGTAGTTTACTCTTACTTCTAGTGCTTTGTTTAAGATCGAACCTTCTTAGTTCTTATCACAGATTTCATCTGAGCACACAAAACTCATTTGGAACAGAGTTTCATGATCAGAGCTTATGCTAAATAACCAATTGTTTTTAGGTTCCAACATTTCCATCAAAGCTGTTCTTTTTCTGTGAAGTTGAACCGAAGAGTGGTGGAGAAACACCAATAGTGTTGAGCCATTACGTCTACAAGAGGATGAAGGAAAAGTTCCCTGAATTTGTGGAGAAATTAGAGAAGGATGGATTGATATATACAAGGGTCTTAGGAGAGGGTGACGATCCATCATCTCCTATCGGTCGTGGATGGCAATCCACATTTCTAACTAAAGATAAAGCCATTGCTGAAGAAAGGTAATACATTGCATCATACCATAAATTTGTCATGAGTTCTGAATACATCCAGAAATCCTAACACCATCCGCTTTTTGATTTATCAAATATCGATGAAAGACCTGAAACAATTGATTTTGCAAATCTTAATTATAGTAAAAGTGTAGATCTAATATACTTTGATGGCGTTATCCATTTTCATTCTAGAAGCTGTTCATCACGGTATCTCATATTGATCACAATATAAATTTACTTTGTTTCCTCTTACATTCATTCCATATCTTTTCAGTTCAAGTAATGAATTCTTTGTACTGGACTTCTTTTGTATTGCTGCTAGAAATGGAAAATCATAAGGTATTATAGCTGCTGCGCATAGTCTTAACTGTATTGGACTCGTCTGTTTATCATAGAGCTTCCAAGCTCGGAATGAAGTTGGAATGGACTGAAGACGGAGTGAAAACAATAATGGGGCCAATACCGGCAGTCAAGTGGGACAAGAATCGGGGGAGGAAGATATGGTTCAACAGCATGGTTGCCGCCTACACCGGATGGAAGGATGCTCGAAACGATCCTGTCAAGGCTGTCACCTTTGGCGACGGCTCACCATTGCCGGAAGATGTCATTGAGGAATGTGGGAAGATCTTGGAAGAGGAGTGCGTCGCCATTCCGTGGCATCAAGGTGACGTCCTTCTCATCGACAACTGGGCGGTCCTGCACTCTCGCCGGTCGTTCGAGCCCCCACGACGTGTACTTGCTTCGCTTTGTAAATGATACTACTGCCGAATGGGCGATTGGTCACATGAACTGATGTGAATTGCCTCTTTGGATTCCGCCCAGGCACCTGATTTCGGACACCTGAGGCAGTGATTGATGCCTGGGCAATGAGCTGCCTGCCAGTGCTAGGGGCGTCTGTCTGCACCCTGCCTCTCCCTGCATATACATGGGTTTCAGCTGTTCTAGTGTTCTCTGAACTGGGAAAAATTTCATGCACCGAGTAGGAATGCAGAATCTTTCAAAATGTAATGCTAAATATCAAATCTTTCGCCAATGGAAGTATTGTCTACTGGGTAATGTTACTTTGTAGTAGGTGGTATGTGTGATTAGTTTGTAATTCCCTTTCATTCAAGGATCACAACCTCTTCAAATGCACCCTCGAAGTGGGCTGTGCAGTTTACATGACCCGAATACAAATAGACACAGCCTTGGACTATATGGGCGTTTGAGCCTTTGAGCCCCATTCATCAGAACCCTGCAGCAGGCTTCAGAGGGACCATAGTCATCCATCCAAATACCTTTATCACCTTCTTGTACCGAGGACGAAAGTAATCAATGTTCATTCCACGAAAACAACCTTATCTAAATACCTTTATCAATAGCTATGAATGACTTGTGAACACGCCATATCAAATTAGTAGATAGATTCAATTCAAGAAGGTTTGAGATCCACGTCAAATATCACAACATGACAAATTCAGCCTACAAGCACAAACCCATCTGATCCAACTTAAGAACATCCATACGAGAAATGGCGCGGCGGACATGAGATATCTCCATATATTCACAAAAGTACAAACAAGAAAGCCACCTGCAGCCAAATACCCATGACAAATTAGTTTGTCATCACATAGTATATTCGTCCAAGAAATCAAAAGGATACATGAAAATATCCAAATCCAACAAACGCCACATCAATCTCTACCTTATCAAGCCTCCAACAACATTCTGTTAAGCAAAAGTCCAAATCTTGTCTAAGGCACTACACAATTGATTATGCATATAAATAGGCCCCAAACCTATGAACAATCCATCACCCATCTGATCATCAACATCAATTTAAGAAAGTAGAACATCTGCAATCAAATCCTAGGAACAATGGCGCCATCCAAGATGTTAGCCCTCTTGGCTGTCCTCGCTCTTTCTTGGAGCGCTGCCACAGCAGTCATACTCCCAAAAGTCATTCCAACGACCCCGGCGTTCACAGCTATCAACCACGCTTGCATGCAGTACTGCATGCTGCAACAACCATTCACAACGGCGGCAGGGTTACCCTTCCTGTCCTTGCCGTTCTTGCCACAACAGCAAGTGTTCCCGATCATAGGTTCACCCTGGCAGCAATATCAGCAGTGCATGTTGCACTGTGTTACCGGAGCACATATTCAACAACAGCAACAACAAATTGCGATCATTTCTAACCCGGTTGCTGCGGGAGTCCAGTTCCCGTACCTGTCCAGCCCTCTGACGGCAGCTATGCAAGTGCCTTTTCTATCCAACCCACTCGCTACGACGGCCTTGCAAGTGCCTTTCCTATCCAACCCACTTCCTACGACGGCCTTGCAAGTGCCTTTCCTATCCAACCCACTTGCTACGACGGCCTTGCAAGTGCCTTTTCTGTCGAACCCACTGACCACGGCGGCAATTCAATCACCTTTCCTGGTTAACCCAATGGCTGCGGCGATTCAGTCATCATACTTGTTCAACCCAGTGATGCAATCACCATACCTGTTCAACCCGGTGGCTACGGCCATGCAGGTGCCATTCCTGTCCAACCCCATGGCGGCGGCCATGCAACTGCCGTGCGCATTTTAAATGATCGATGTGTTGTTGTTCTATGATAATAAGGTTCACATGTCTCACATGTGACTTGCCAGTATAATAAATAAATTTCAGAGTATCTACTTTATGTCATGACAATAATCCGCTTATCATACACAGGTTTGTGCCGATGATGATATGACCCACAATTCCACATTACGATGGGTCATATTTCTTTTTAGGCTCCACTTGCATTGCTTAAGATGTCAATGTTGTGAAGAATGTCCAAATTTTATCGATGCGACTTATGAGTCGTGATCACACGCTATGACAAAAATCAACAATACGTAAGCATCTCGCTCAGATGTGACAAACAGACGTATCCATCAGTTGTTGCTGCAAGATCAGCGCGTCTAGGGCAGATTACCTTGTACAAAAAATCTGCAAAATGTGTCTTCTTGAGAATTGTCAGAACTTTGGCTCACTCCACCGCTGGGAGCCGTTCCTCGGTGCGTTCGCCCACAACCATCGAGGCCGCCGACGGTGCTTCATGCGAGACGTTCTGGCGCGAGAGGGCCCGGATCGTGGACGCTCTCTCAGCGCTGCCGTGGACACGGACGACCACGGCGTGGCGGAGGAGATCTCCGCGCTGCTCGACGCGGTCATGGCCGAGTCGCTGGTCACGCACGCTGCGCGACGCGCTGCCCGCGTCGGTGGCGAAGGGCGCGCTGGCGTCTCGGGTGAGGTCGTGGCGGCGCTTGGCGCGCTGATGAGAGCCCACGACGCGTCGGCGCGAGTGCGCCGGCTCGCGCGCTACGTAGTGCGTGTTGGCTTGAACTCCAGCGATGGACGAAGGGAGCTCAAGAACACTTGACGCACGCGAACACGATGGACACTAAGACAAGCAGGTTTGTGCTGCGAAGGACTAAGCAGCGTTTTCGTTGTATTGTATATTACTGGAATATAAAGACTAGCCATGACTCTTGGCGCAACGCGCAAGACTCGGATAATCCCCAAGCTCTAGCACACACTAACTGCATGAAAGAAACTAACTAACACGAGCACAAGTTTATTCAACAAATCACCCCCTAAATCTTGTGCATCGCTACTTAGTGACTTTGACGACTCCAATCCAATCTTCTCACGTAGTTCTTGGAACCTCACACGTCCGAGTGGCTTCATCAGCATGTCCGCCAGCTGCTCTTGCGTGCCAACAAACTGAATTAATGTCGAGTTTCTTCCCGTCCACACATTCACGAAGATAATGGAATCGAACTTCAATGTACTTACTTCGATCGTGGTCGATTGGGTTCTTAGCCAAGGATATGGTTGATTTGTTCTCCACGTTGAGCACAGGTGTGATGACCTCCCCTAGAAGTCGCACCAGCCAGGTCGCCTGGCACGCCACCGATGCCGCGGCGATGTACTCATCTTCACAAGATATAGCGCCACCACCTTCTGCTTGGCAGAGTGCCAGGTGATCGCGCTCGCGCCGAAGAAGAACATCACCTTCGAAGTACTCTTCCGGTTGTTGATGTCGCCGGCCATATCACTGTCGCTGTAGCCGATCAGTCGTGGCCGCGCCGTGTCGCCCTTGGGGTAGTGCACGCCGTACTCCAGCGTTCCTGCTATCTACCGCAGGATTCTCTTCACCGCATCGAGGTGGTCTTGGCGTGGATCTTGCATGAAGCGGCCCACGTACCCAGCAGCCAACGTGATGTCCTGCCGTGTGTGTACGTCTGTACGAGACCGTAGGCTTCCCACAGGCTCTATGTTGACTCTACTAAACTCTAATGAATACTCCCTCCATTTCAAAATTTTTATCGCCGTTGACCCTTTTTATTGATTTTGACCATTCGTCTTATTTAAAATATTTTAAAAAATATTATATATTTTCTCATAAATTATTTTATTATTAGATAAAATTTAAATGTAACTTATAAGTTTTCATATTTGAACAAATATTTTGAATAACACGAATGGTCAAAGATAACGAAAAAAGTCAATAACAACAACAATTTTTGAACGGATGGAGTACTATCTAGCTAGTATCACTTATTTTTTTTTTAAAAAAAAGTTATTACTTCTAGTGCTTTATTTAAGATCGAACCTTCTTAGTTCTTACCACAGATTTCATCTGAGCACACAAAACTCATTTGGAACAGAGTATCATGATCAGAGCTTATGCCAAATAACCAATTGTTTTTAGGTTCCAAGATTTCCATCAAAGCTGTTCTTTTTCTGAGAAGTTGAACCAAAGAGTGGTGGAGAAACACCAATAGTGTTGAGCCATTACGTCTACTAAGAGGATGAAGGAAAAGTTCCCTGAATTTGTGGAGAAATTAGAGAAGGATGGATTGATACATACAAGGGTCTTAGGAGAGGGTGACGATCCACCGTCTCCTATCGGTCGTGAATGGCAATCTACATTTCTAACTAAAGATAAAGCCACAGCTGAAGAAAGGTAATATCGTTGCATTCTTTTTTGAAGGAAATGTCATTGCGTTCTTACCATGAATTTGTCATGAGTTCTGAATACATCCAGCAATCCTAACACTATCCTCTTTTTGATTTATCAAATATCGATGAAAGACCTGAAACAATTGATTTTGCAAATCTTAACTATAGTAAAAGTGTAGATCTAATATACTTTTATGACGTTATCCATTTTATTACTCATTCTAGAAGCTGTTCATCATGGTATCTCATATTGAGCACAATATAAACTTCTTTGTCTCCTCTTGCCACCAGTACAGCAAATTACAAAGACTACACTAATTCCATATCTTTCCAGTTCAAGTAATGAATTCTTTGTACTGGACTTTTGTATTGCCGCTAAAAATGGAAAATCATGGGGTATTATAGCTGCTGCGCATAGTCTTAACTGTATTGGACTCGTCTGTTTATCATAGGGCTTCCAAGCTCGGAATGAAGTTGGAATGGACTGAAGAAGGAGTGAAAACAATAATGGGGCCGATACCGGCAGTCAAGTGGGACGAGAATCGGGGGAGGAAGATATGGTTCAACAACATGGTTGCCGCCTACACCGGATGGAAGGACGCTCGAAACGATCCTGTCAAGGCTGTCACCTTTGGTGACGGCTCACCATTGCCGGAAGATGTCATTGCCGAATGTGGGAAGATCTTGGAAGAGGAGTGTGTCACCATTCCGTGGCATCAGGGTGACGTCCTTCTCATCGACAACTGGGCGGTCCTGCACTCTCGCCGGTCGTTCGAGCCCCATGACACGTTCTTGCTTCGCTTTGTAAATGATACTACAATGAATGGTCATATGAACTGATGTGAATGGGCCTGTTTGGATTCCTCCGAGGCATCTGATTTCGGATACCTGAGGCTGCGATTGATGCCTGGGCAGTGAGAGCTGCCTGTCAGGGCGTCTGTATGCAGCCTGTCTATCCCTGCATATACATACATGTGTTTCTGCTGTTGCAGTGTCCTCTGAACCTGGGAAAATTTGATGCACCGATTAGAAATGCAGAATATTTAAAAATGTAATGCTAAATAGCACATCTTTCGCCAATGGAAGTATTGTCTACTGGTCCCCCCCCCCCCCCCCCCCCCAAAAAAAAGTATTGTCTGCTGGGTAATATTACTTTGTAGTAGGTAATATGTGTGATTATTTTCTAATTCCCTTTCATTCAAGGATCACAAGTTCACAACCTCTTGAAATGCATCTCGAAGTGGGCTATGCAGTTAACATGACCCGTATCCAAATAGAAAGCTTGGTCCTATATGGGCTTTCGAGCCTTTGAGCCCCATTCATCGCGGCAGCAGGCTTCAGACAGACCATAGTTATCCATGCAAATAACTTTACCACCTTCTTGCACTGAGGACGAAAGTAATCAATGTTCATTCCATGAAAATGACCATATCTAAATACCTTTATCAATAGGTACGGATGACTTGTGAACATATCATATCTAAGCTAGTAGATAGATCCAATTCAAGAAGGTTTGAGATCCACGTCAAATGTCACAACATGACAAATTCAGCCTATAAGCGCAAACCCATCCGATCCAGTTTAAAAACATTCATACGAGAAATGATAGACACGTCATATCTCTCTCATCCATGTATCCACAAAAGTACAAACAAGAAAGCCACTGCAGCCAAATACCCACAACAAATTAGTTTGTCATCACATAGTCTATTATTCCAAGAAATTAAAAGAATACATGAAAATGTCCAAATCCACCAAACGCCACATCAGTCTCTATCTTATCAAGCCTCTAACAATATTCTGTTAAGCAAAAGTCCAAATCTAGTCTAAGGCACTAACACAATCGATTATGCGTATAAATAGGCCCTAAACCTATGAATAATCCATCACCCATCTCATCATCGACATTAATTTGAGAAAATAGAACATCTGCAATCAAATCATAGGAACAATGGCACCATCCAAGATGTTAGCCCTCTTGGGTCTCCTTGCTCTTTCTTGGAGCGCTGCCACAGCAGTCATATTCCCACAAGTCATTCCAACGATCCCGGCGTTCACAGCTATCAACCACCCTTGCACGCAGTACTGCATGCTGCAACAACCATTCACAACGGCAGTAGGGTCACCCTTACTGTCGTTGCCGTTCTTGCCACAACAGCAAGCATTCCCGATCATAGTCTCGCCCTGGCAGCAGCAGCAGTGCATGTTGCACTGTGTTGCCGGAGCACAGATTCAACAGCAACAACAACAAATTGTGACCATCTCTAACCCGGTTGCTGCGGCAGTCCAGTTACCGTACCTGTCCAGCCCTCTGACGGCAGCCATGCAAGTGCCTTTCCTATCCAACCCACTCGCTACGACGGCCTTGCAAGTGCCTTTTCTGTCCAACCCACTGACCACGGCGGCGATTCAATCACCCTACCTGTACAACCCGATGGCCGCGGCGATTCAGTCGTCATACTTGTTCAACCCAGTGACACAATCACCATACCTGTTCAACCCGGTGGCTATGCCCATGCAGGTGCCATTCCTGTCCAACCCCATGGCGGCGGCCATGCAACTGCAGTGTGCATTCTAAATGGTCGATGTGTTGTTGTTCTATGATAATAAGGTTCACATGTCTCACATGTGACTTGCCAGTATAATAAAAAAATATCAACTTTCTGTGTCATGACAATAATCCACTTATCATACACAGGTTTGCACCGATGATAAGACCCACAATTCCATATTACGATGGGTCATATTTCTTTTTAGGCTCCATTTGCATTGCTTAAGGTGTCAATTTTGTGAAGAATGTCCAAATTTTATCGATGCAACTTATGAGTCGTACGTTCACACACTACGACAAAAATCAACCAGATGTGACAAACTGATGTATCCATCGGTTGTTGCTGCAAGATCAGCGCATATCCATCGCTTGTACAGAAAAATCTGCAAAATATGTCTTCTTGAGAATTGTCAGAACTTTGGCTCACTCTACCGCTAGGAGCCGTTCCTCGGCGCGTTCGCCCACATCGACGTCACCGTCGTGGCCCGGATCGTGGACGCTCTCCGCGCTGCCGCGGACGCGGACGACGACAGCGTGGCGGAGGAAATCTCCGCGCTGCTCGACGCGGCCATGGCCGAGTCGCTCGTCACGCTGTGCTGGTGTGGGGTGAGGTCGTGGCGGCGTTTGGCGCGCTGATGAGGGCCCACGACGCGTCGGCGCGAGTGCGCGGGCTCGCGCGCGACGTCGTGCGGCGGTAGAGGGCCGGCGTCAAGAAGGAGGTCACCACGGCCAGAGCCGCCCACGATGTGCTCGATGGTGTGTCGGCGCAAGGTTATTTCCGGCCACAAGAAGGCCGACCCGATCTTTGGCTGCGTTCATGTCAAGGCGTCGGCGTACGCGGAAGCTTCAATAACGATCCCGACGCCGCCACCGCCCAATAAGACGACATTGCCCGCAATGACCGGCGGCGCAGGGGACCAGAGGAGGATGATGATCATGGTCCTGCCCAGCAGAGCAGAAGAGAAGAAGATGGATGACACAAAACAGATGCTCTATATACGAGGGCTACCGGGAGGCCCAGGAGGACGCTAAGCGGCACCGCACCGTACGGACGATCGCGATCGAGAGGCGCTTCTTGGTTCTGTCGCTTCGGAGGGCCTAGGACTTGGTAGTTTTCCTGCTTGTAGATTTCGAGTGCCATTATTGCCCATTGGCAGCAGTCGGTGCGTCTGCTACGAAGTTGTAATTTTCTCCTCTGGTCAGGAGTTTTGCCCACGATGTACTCAGCCTCCACGTAATCGGTGAATTTTTTTCACCGTTGGATTAGGATCAGAAACGAGTGCGTTAGGGTGGGCTTACCTTGATCGAGTGAAAGAAACTCCCCCGTACGGCGCCCCTCCTGCTTCTGCATTCTCATTGGCTCTCTGTGGACCCATGTACGTGGTTGTGTGTGGTTTGTGCGTCGTGCGCTGCAACGCATTCAATCTGGTGGGTGCGACTCAATGCCGGTCATTTTGTTCCTCACCTCAGCCGCCGGCGTCTCCTGGGCTCCCCAGTTTCTTGCCTCTTCTACAGTTCTGCTCACTGCGACCCGCCGACGGACAGCCAGTTCTTTCCCCCACCCTTCCCTCGTGCTTTTTTGCTTGTCTATGGTCTCGTTGTTCTTTTCATTACGCTACGTCAGAGACCCATCTTGATTATCAAACATTTGCCACCGGATTCCGTTCTTGATCTTTGTTCGATCTATTTACCAGGTTTGGTGTTTCGCCTCTCGGTTTGCCGTCGGTTTTCTTTGGCTACTGCTCATCTGTTTCGGTTTGCCTCCCCCGCTGCTTTCACAATTTCGCCTAGGGTTTTGATGTTTTTCTGTGATGTCGATCTTGTGCCTTTTCCGTTCGTTGTCTCAGGTGTCTTCATGTTCAGATGTATGCCACCTTCTTACGTGCGGGCCTGCGGCATCGTGGATTTTGATTATGTGGGAACCTACCATTTTTGTCCTGCCAGCTACAGGAATTTTCACCTGTTACTTGTGCTCCGTTTTTTTCACCTTCTGTTGCCGTCTCCTAGGTCCATCTGAACCTGTTGTTATTTGTCACCTTTCAGCACCTGTTCGTCTTTCTCATTTTTTTCTTGCTATTTATTTTATTTTGTTTCTTTACAGGTTATTGGATTTATGATTGTGTTCAAGGGATCCCAGCTTCAGTGCTTCGTGAGTCTTTGTGTGCCTTCACGATGGCAGGGATTGGGTGAGTTAAGAATCTACCTTTTGTTTTGCGTAGATCCCCCCCCTCCCCCCCACACACAGAAGGATGTATGGTTCTTTTGCTATGTTGTTCGAGATCTTGTTTTGAGAGGCTGCTGATGTCCCTTTGCTGGTTGAAGGTGACCTTTCTTTACTACTTTTTTCTTGCAATTCCCTTTGTTTACTGCATATGCCATAGCGCATATTTTATCGGACTTCTACTATGTTTATGTTGCTGCCTCATAAATCAGCATATGGTGATTAGATAATCAGTCATCCATTTAGATTTGTTGAGTTGTTTTAATTTATTGTTTGTGTAGGGATTAGATATCTGTAAATCACCCTGTTGGAGAATTCCAATCTCAGTGAGCTATTCGGAATTTGGCATGGGCAAGGGCCAGCTACAGATTGGTTGTGAAATTTATTGTTCTTTGGCGGCCTTGGTAAATTTACTAGAGCCTTTCCTCTGGTTGGCGGTAAGGAACAAATGTTGGTCAGCAGATCGTCTGGCAAAAAGAAACCTCCCTCATCCTGACTATTGCTTGTTGTGTGACCAAGAAACTGAAGATATCCAACATATTCTTACCATATGTGTATTTGCCAGGGAGTTTTGGTTTCGGATTCTATCATTGTTCGGCTGGCAGCATTGTGTTCCCTCTTAGCACACTGCCTCCTTCACAGAGTGGTGGAGAAAGAGTGTGAAAAAGGTCCAGAAGGAGAAACGAAAAGTTTTAACACGTTGGTCGTCATGGGAGCCTGGCTGTTATGGAAGCATCAAAATGTGTGTGTCTTTGATGGGATCAATCTGAGTTTGGAGGTTTTGTTCCATACCTTCAAGGACGAACACCACTTGTGGTGTCTTGTAGGTGCTCGGAGTCTTAGCTCCTTGAGCTCTGGTCATGTGGTTGGGCTAGGCTAGAGTTTCTAGGCCTTAGTCATTTTCGGGTCAGGTTTTTTGTGTGTTTCTAGTTAGTTACAACCTTGTTGTAATTTCAGCCTCTCACAGCTCGGTTCGGAGTGAGGTGGCGTTGCTTGTACGGGACCGTTTTTCTCTCTTAATACAAAGATACGCTGCTCTCCTGCGTATTCAATAAAAAAAAACTATCTGGTAGCTTATGTCATGGTTGTGCCAAAAAAATAGTCATTACTGCATGGTATAGTATTGAGTTTTGTCCATTGTGTACTAAACCTAAAAAGCAACTGCGTTCCCAAAAATGATTTTTACATGTTGTGTTTTTAGAGTACATCTAAATCCAACAGGTTTTCCTTTCAAGTTTAGGTGTTATAGTTATTTTTGTTGATGCTTTGCTAATTTGATTTCCTTCATCTATAGGCTGCGGTTTCAAACCAGTGTTGTCTTGCCATTTCGTCAGATTGTTATTCTCAGTTACCCGGTCTCACCATTCCACAACATGTGAAAAATCCACCTCGCATGCCTGCCGCTTACCTTGTGAGAAATAGATGTGATTGGAGTTATCACTAAAATTTCTGAGGCAGAAACAATTACAGTTCTGAACCAACCAAACCCAACTAATTCACGCATAATTACTTTAATGGATTCAAAGTGCACTACTACCTATAAAACAATTGTGCATTGCTCACGTTATATTTAATTTAATTGGGCTTTCCTCGACCTATTATGTAGTATATGGCCCTGTAACAATTTATTTCCTTACATTTGAAATTAAGACAAGCTGAGGTAAAGATGATTCTCCCTTGGGGTGAAAGGGCCATTAAATTTAATGCTGATGACATCTGTAACATGAGCAAGAAGAAACCTGTTGTGGCTATCGTTGTTAGACTCCTTAGCAAAATCTACATAGTTTTTTAAAAAAAATCTTTTATGACTGTTATTTTATTTGAATACTGTGATCTACAAAGCTTATTCACATACCTTTTACAATTGTCAGGAGAAAACAGCCTCAGTGGAAACACGGCTTGTAAATGGTACGTAGACCCTGATGTTTTTGAAGCCTGTATGCTTCTGGATAGGTGAGTCATTCTTACTAAATTTTTCATGTACCCATCTGCTTTATATTTCCTTTCCAGCATTTCCTTATATGTTATAGGATTTTCCTTCCATCCCTATTTTTGTCGTAAAACAGACCTGCAGCCAAATCACTAGAGTGCAAATGAATTCTACTCCCATATCACAAGACCAGAAACTTCCTGAGCCTGGGCTCAAAGCTGTGATAGGGATTATAGAGGTCAGTCCATATGAATTTTTCTGGTGTGCATTTTTTTAACCGCTTAGATCGTTGCATTTTAATGATATTGCCCCTTTCAATGTTTAATCTAATTTGTTTTGCTAAAACAGTGTCAAGGATTTAGGTGCGCAGTCACCATTTCAAAATACAGTGACAACCAGTCTTGGCACTTTCCTTCATGCAACAGATGTAGCAAAACACCCATTCCGGAAGGCGGGTATAGATACCCCCATGATCAATACACAAGCAAGAAATTCAAGTAATGCCTCTTACTTTAATAATACCACCTTCATACTAAACCGTTCCTTGAACTGTTGTGTCTTCACAGACCTAATACATTTTCCCTTTTCATCATTCCAAGCCATGCTATTTTGCCTCTGATGGCACAACAGAGGTAGAATTCGTGTTTCTCGATGATGTGGGGCGCCGCCTTCTTGGGAAGGACATCAGGCAGCTAATGTGAGCTTACCAGGGTGCAAGCAATATGCCGAGCCAAATAGCTTCGCAAGTGGCCAGAAATATCAGCTCTTACTGTCCATGTTACAAACAAAACTTTTCAAAACTCCACGTTCTCTTATGAAGTTAAGAGAATTGACTGTGCATATGGCAAACAGCCCGTCATACCAACAATTGACAATACAAGACACAGTGCCTCTGCTGCTAAAGACAAGGTCACTACTCAGCCTAGAACATCCTTTGGTGGTCAAACTTCACAGAATCAAGAGAGTACAGATAGTGATCCTCCAGTCTCCACCAAACCAGTAGCTTCAGGTGTTTGATCTATTTCAGCTTCATTTTGATGGTTTTATCACTAATTATTGAATACAAATAGTGTGTTGCTTTCTCTGGCTACTATTACTTATATAGTGAAAGTATTTGTTGCTAAAGTATTTGTTGCTATTGCACCACTTCCATTTTTCCTCTAATAACATTTGTGCTCTTTGTTTCAGATCAAAGATGTCGTTAGACCACCACCAAGAATTTTTCCACTGAAAACACCTGATACCACCACTGAACCATCAAGGTTAGTCGACACTGTTTTTTTCAAATTTTTCTGAGTCTCCATCGAAACTATTCTCATACTCACACTTGGTGGCATACTCATTTTTCTAGGAAAATACAAGGTATTGTAAAAGAATCGTCTGCTTGTAGACGACTACATACTCAAGAATGATGACTCTAGTGTCAAGGTTCCTTTTTCATGTATCTATTAAGTCTTGTCCGTCCTTTTCTCTTTCACATAGATAATTTACTTTGTTCCTTGCTTTTGCCCTCTTGATATCTTAACAGGAAGAACCTATTGATCCAGTTTTGCAAGATGAGGACGATGATGATGTTGATAGCGACACCATTTTTGTTACCCTCATGCATTAGAAAAACAAACTTTCTCATGACATGCACTACAAATTTAGGTCTGGGTACCTCAGTGACTCCGATAAACATCGTGGCGTGCAAGATTAAAAAAAGCACCAGTGACTAAGCTAAGAGAAGTTAAGATGTGAATGATAGCTCTGATTAATTTATGAAGTAGCTTCACTTTCATAAGTACGTTTCAGCTCCCAATCATCATGATCCTGACTCTTTTGTTGTACATATAACTAAAGATGATTGGTGTGCCTCTGAGTACACTTCGGCTGTACATATATAGTCCCGTTCCTAGCTCTTTTGCTGTATATATGACTGAAGACGCTTCATGTATGTTCCAACGGTCCTGATGTTCTTTTGCCACAACGACAAGTTCATGGTAGATTTTGTACATGCTGCACCCGACTAGATATCTAACTATGTTTTGGTGTTCTAAATATATATGCCCTATGTAAACATTTTCTACCCCTGCTCTTCACAGGGACAACAGTTTCGTTAGATGCTGGAACTTAGTGCTAAGTTGGACCTGCTTGCCATCTATGGATGTTTAGTATGCTGTTAACTACAGCCTGTTACCTGATGGCTTAAACAACCACTCAAGCAGCTCAGATGAAATTTAATATGTTTTAGTCAAATTAAACAATATGCACATAATCCTTGCCTGTTATATTTTCGTTTCTACCTCAGTTGGCAGGTCGCTTTTTGTTTATCCTGTTACTTGATGCCTAAAACAGCCACTCCAGCAACTCAGATGAAACAATACGGCCTACAAATTAGAAAATGAACCCCTGTTTTTGGGCAACATCTTGACGTTGGATAACTCAAATCTCTAAACTTTAGCACGCCATGCCTTTTATTTCATCCATACTATTGTCATATTTTAGGTTTGTTTGTTCAAAATACCTTATTCCTTGCCGTACCCACAAATAACCAAGGCATGTGTTCGGCAGATGCTGTCAACCTACATCAACATACATGCTTCATATTAAGCTTAGTTTAATCTACTCAGCACTCTTCTAAAATACTGTATTATATCAGCACACTGTGCCGTAGTAGACGAACATATTTTGTACCCAGCCTAACGTCGAACATGGTGTGATGCTTTAGTCGTAAAAATACATAACCATTTATTACTATTCCCTATTACTCAAACTACCTACAGCTCTCTTTGCCACGTCACTAAACCACATACCCCAAAAAAAACGAATTTACCAAAGAGGCCAGCCTTCTGTTTGAAATAACTTAACACATAATTTTTACTGTACAACATAATGTCCAACCAATTTGCTATTTAGTTCAAATATTCCTCTCATCTTCTCTTTTTTCACACATGTTATTCATTTAAGCGGCGTGCAAGGGCGCACCGTATGATACTAGTTACTAGTAATATCTAAAAGTTTAAAACCCTCTTGTGTTTCCTCAAAGACACGGGCGTGCGAAATATGTGCATTTAGTAAAGTCGACTGATTCAAGCATTGCCAGATTTACTAGCTTCGGAAGTATTTTCCAAGGTGTGGAGCCAAAAGTGGCATAGAATCAAATGCACCATGGACCCTTAAACTTTTTATGGATTCTCATCTAGATCCATTAATAACTTTTAAAATGTTCATTCTAGGTCCACGAACTAATTATGTAACCAAGCTCAGATCCGTACCTGTTCATTTGAGTTTTTTTTTTGTAGATGTGACAGTGCAAACTTGAAAAACATGATCTGGCCCCTCCCCAATCCTATTCTCAATAACCGACTGCCAACCTCAAAACCAAGCATCTCCAAAACTGGACTTTTGTGCTCCGATCGTTGTCTGTTTTTGCCACCACATATGTCATGATATAACTGTCTCCATGGACCCTCCTCGTTCACAAACACCACATGGAGATCAATGACGCTGCAATGAAGCTTCATAGCTACTTAGATTCCCAGGCTGACCCCTCTATCACCCTAGCCATTGTCGAAGGAGAGAATTCTTTTCTTGCCCCTAAAAAAATCACCTCTTCCTTTTTTAGCCTTTTTTGAAATGAACGTCCCTATATGGACAAGAAGCTAATTTTTGTTCCTTTCTTGACCTTTCTGTTAGATTTGGCTACTAACGGCATTAAGTGACGACACTGTAGACCCGTTGCTAAATGCCACACTACAAAATAATAAAAAAAAACACACGATGAGGTCCGCTGCCGCCACTCGCGCCTCACCGAAAAGGACGACCCCGGGATCCGCCACCGGAGAGCCTGGTCTAGATCCGCGCCCAAGGGAGAGGGGATCTCTCGTCACACTGCTTGGTTAGGATCCACCGTCGGAGAGCGAGGATAGGGCACCACCAAGGAGCCCGAGGGAGAGGGGAGCCTGAGGGAGAGGGGAGCCCGCCACCACTGTCGCGCACTCGAGGGAGAGGGAAGAGAGGGGAGCCTATCACCGCCATCACGCATCCGAGAGAGAAGGAAGCCCACCGCCGCACTGCCTATTCTGGATCCGCCACCGAATTGCAAGAAGAGGGGAGAGGGGAGCCTATAGGCTAGAGGGGGCGTCGATGAGGGAGGCGGTGCCTAGAGGGAGCGGCGGGGAGGGAGGAAACATGTGTTTTTGAGGGAGGGAGAGGGAGTGGGGAGGTGTGGGGCTAGGGTTTAAGTGTTTTTTATATGGTGGGAGGCAAAAGATACTAACAGACCATACTTAGGCCCATTACTATCTGGTGTATCTCAATATAGTGACCGGCTAAGACTTTGAGGCCAATTTAGTAATGGACCTTGACATGCTCGTGCTATTGCATCTAAGACATTTGTTGCTAAAAATCAGTCTTGTAGTAGTGCCACTGTCACACCAGTTTAGTGACATAAAGCTTTGGGGCCTGCTAATTTTAAAGCGTCTAAAAGTTAAAAATTCTTTCAATCACTACTATGAGTTGTCAGTTCCAAATTCAACGGTTAAAAAAAACTTTTTTCCATAGACCATATATTAAAATTTTTTCTAAAAAATAAATACTAATATAAATTCTAGTACAATTTTAAATATTTTCTATATTGAAAGTCCTAGCAACTTTTAGTCGATTGAAGCGAAGGAAAGATATAAAGCTTAGAGTAAAATACATGAATGACCACTGTTTTTGAGTGGTTTTTTCAATTTGACCATCATACTTATAAAACTACAAATTGTGGCCACTGACCTTGTTCCTACATGCTAATATGTCCATTGCACTCATAACACTAAAACGTATTTTGCGAACATGACATACATACAATTGTCTCATTTGGGTAAGCTTGACGTGAAGTAAGTTTTTTTTCCCCTTAGAAATAAAAACACATACAGGAAAAGCTAATAGTCGCATACAATTCATAAATTTGTAAGCATAGTACATAAAACAAATGGAGCACATAAATTCTCTTAGTGACTATGTTCACATATGGAAATGGTTATTGTGTTGAGAAGCTCAATTAAGTTGAAAATATACGGTCAAATATAACTACCAACAACATTGTGGTGATAATTATTCAGATGGAGTGAAATGCATCTTCACAAAATTTACAAATTGTGCACAAGAAATGTTTTCTTTTTCTCTCTAACTTAGGATCAAGATCAACAAGAGATTTTTTCTCGCAACCTCCAAAATTTCCATTGCCTCAACAAGCTTCATATTGATGTAAACATATATAAATAAAATTTTAACCTCACACAAACTCATTGCAAAAACGCAATCAAATTATAAAACAAGTTTTGAAAGTGCCACAAAGGAGTAGGTGGAAAATGAATAAAAAAACAAAAAGTGCATCAGAATGCACACATGCTAGAATTTTTGGTGGGCTAGATTATTGTACATAAATAAACATATGTATGATACATTCTAAAAATACATATGCAATGGTCATGATTCGCAGTTTTATGAGTATAATGAAGAAACTGAAACAACCTTTCAAATAGAGTAGCCATTCATGCATTTTACTCAAGTTTTTAGCAGCTACCATATTGCGCCTCCTAGCCGTAGTGCCTCTATCCTTTTTTTATTGCTGTTATGCTTCTTTTGTTCAGTACGCCTACTGGTGCATTTATCTCAGGATTTTTGCCTTGGTTTCTTTTCCCTTCTTTGTTCCGTTTAACTTTCAGATCAGGCAGCACAAGTTGGCAAAACATGTTTATGTTTAGTTTTTTTTTCTCCTATAATAAAAAGGCAGAACACCTGCCATGCTTAAAAAAGAAAAATACTAGCTTCGGCAGTTTAAAGATCAAAAGCAGTTAAACTTATGCATGTAGTTGTCCTCAACAGGGTATTCAAAAATGGTGAAAACCGGCCGGTTAACCAGAAACTTAGTCCGTGTCTGGTTTCACTAGATGGCCAATCTTTAGCCAGTTTTTGATGAAAACTTAAGCTGTTGCAAAAGGTTAACCAACCGGATTTTCAGGTTAACCACAGATTTTGGTTCCAAAACTGGTAGTGTTCTAGTTTGTGAACCATTATCCTCGACAAGTTGACTACTTGATGAATGTTGTGGCTCTAAACCATTTTCACCCTGCTACTTTTATCTTAGTATTCCCTCCATCGCATATTATTTGTCATTTTATCCTTGAGCATGGAGAGTAAGGAGAGGTGAAAAACATAGTTGCACAAAAAACGAGAAAGAGAGAGATAAAGATGTATTGAAAAAAGAGAAAATTATATTGATGCAAGGATGACAAGTAAATCAGGAAAATTGGATGAGTGTAAGATGACAAGTAATTTGGGACTGAAGAAGTACTAGTAAAGTGCCTGTGCATTGCTATGAACTTGAAGAAAAAAAATAAACATGTTCCCATATGTGAAATGTGTGTAAGCTTTTTTACTTTTGCCTCACTCTCAAAAGCTCCTTACTGTTCATTCACCTTCCCCAAAATGTTTTGTTCGGAGCTCAGATCAGTCCCTCTACTTCCTCTGACGCCGCTACGGTCATGACTTACAATACGTTGTCTTGTTTCAGACTATGATGATGTGGTCTGCTCTTGATGGGAAATTGTTCTGGCTTCTGATCCGCTTACCTGATGTGAATGTCTCAACCCGAAATGCTTGTTACGCACATTCCATCCAATCAAATGGTGGTGGCACAAGTTATTCGATCTCTGAAACTATCTACTTGCATGATAATGACATGAGATTTATCTTATGTTGCATAATAAATGTTTACTGACTTTGTCAAGTGAGGACATGGGGATACAAGAAAGTCATTGATCTCTCTAACAGATTTGGTTGCAAAACTTGCAACTAACCCTTTGCTCAATTGTCATCATGAGTCTGGATGAGTCCTATTGTAATGTATAGGAAGAAGCTTGGTATGGACAATACAAATGGAAGATGGAGCTATCCAAATAAAGTATTTGCATCTAAAGTACTTGCATCAAAGAAAGAATATTCTACAAGAATAGATATTACAATCATCTATTCCCTCTGTCCCAAAATATAAGCATTCTAGGCTATGAGAGAGGATATCTAGATTCATAACATCTCCAATGAATCCGCACATATTGTTGTCCATATACATTGAAGATACTATGAATATGGACTGAACCTTCAAATGCTTATCTTTTGGGACGGAGGGAGTATTGTTATTTAACTTGAATGCTACGATGACATATGTTATTGTTGGCAACTTGACCCGGCATCGACATGAAACAATCATGACATCAAATTGTTAGAAGCTGAAATAATCCATGCCTTCCTCTATGGTGGCCTTGGCCAAACCACAATAATTCAGTTCAAGCTGTCTTAAACAACGTCCTTCCAAGAACTGGTATGAACGAAGATTTAAAATATGTTAAAGACCAACAAACAATTTATAGGCATACAAATATGACAAGTAATAAACCTGCATTATATATATATATATATATATATATATATATATATATATATATATATATATATATATAACAAAAACACACATTAAGGGTTAGACTATTAATAATCAAAAGTATGGAGAAGCTATCCTAAGAAAGTAATTGCACCGCACATCAGGCGAACTTGCAACCAGACTGTTTTTTCTAAATAGAAAAGTACTTGCACCAAAGTATGAATCTTTTCTGAGAATAGAGATTGGAGCAAAATTGATGTTTGCGAATATTGTCTTCTTACATAAGATTTTTCTTTACTATTCTGTTTTCTATGTGTACTTTTGTAATCACTTGTTTTTTGAAAACATCATTCAATTTTTTCATTTTCTTATAATATTGTTTGAATCATACATATATCATAACGTTTAAGCTTTTACCCCTCTAGGTTGCTTGCAATGTCTTACAGTGACCTAGCTAGATTTATGGGTCATGGGTAATAATTAGACAAAATTTGGTAATGCTATATTTATCTAGATGATAGCTACACTAGGATGAAGCATCTTGGTCAATGCTGGAAGCCAAATATGAGTCATGCTAGCCGGTAAGGGGTATATGAAAACTAAATGTAACTTGCAGGTGCAGCATCTTGGTCAATGCTAGAAGCCAAATATGAGTCATGCTAGCCGGTAAGGGGTATATGAAAACTAAGTAACTTGCAGGTGCTATATTAAAACAAAAGTAATTATAGGTGGGTATATGAAAACCCGCTAAAGTGCAAGTGGGTATTCGCAAAATATTAGTCGCACCTCTCCTATCCCAATACGTGCACAGAACATATTTTTTACTCCTATAATTTTGTTTGTATAGCCAACTTCAACTCACATAGCCAAGTTGTTGTTGTTGTTGTTGTGTGTGTGTGTGTGGTGGGGGGGGGGGGGCGTATGGTCGCTTGTAGGTGGGCGAGCTCCGGCCACCCACCATGCCCAAGCACCAAGGCCAGGTCGAAAAGAGAAGGGTTTGAAGATGAGAGAGTTTAGTCATAAAAAATATTTTAAAAAATTGACATGGATGTCATATATGTATGAAATTATAATCTAATGGCACATAGGGGATAAGCATTTTTGAGATCAGTTGCACATGAAACTTCTTTTCTCACAAGATCTAATTCTCTGGGCCACACTTCACTTAAAATAAGCAATGCAAAGATTTTCTCATTTCTCTTTTTGCTTCTGTTGTAGTTCAAGTCTTGGAAGCAGTGACCAACAGAAGCGAGATTAAGTGGGTGCTTGGTGGGATTATTACTTATTTTGTTAATATTCTGCTTATAAGACAAAACAAATAGTGCCATAGTCATCTCACATAACACTACAAAATCCATGCCATGCATGAGCCATAGTAATCCTTATGATACCTCAACAATTAATATTGCTTTAGCATCTATGCATTAGCATTCTTGATTAAGCAACATGTTGTATATATAAACCTCACTAATCATATATAACATGGATAACCTTGAGATGAAAAAGAAACTACAGAATCAACTGGTTGGATCACCTTGTGACATTAAGATAAATCTTGATGTGTATTCTCGTGCATGGCATGGATTTTGTAGTGTTATGTGAGATGACTGCAGCGTTTGCGGCCATCAACCATCCTTGCATGCAGTATTGTATGCTGAACCAACCATTTCTTGTGACAGGAGGCTCGCCATTTTGGTCCTCACCATTCCTGCTACGACAGCAGGCATTTCTGATCATAGGCTCTCCCTGGCTACAACAACACTAGTGCACCGTGCACTGTGCTGTTGTGTCACAGATAATCCAGCAACAACTACAGTTGGCACCCATTACTAACCCGGTGGTCGCTGCAATCCAGTTCCGTACCTCTCCAATCCTTTGGTAGCAGCCTTGCAAGTGCCGTTCCTGTCCAACCCACTAGCTGCGGTGGCGATTCAATCACCCTACGTGTTCAACCCTGTGGCAGCGGCGATTCAGTCACCATACTTTTTCAACCACATGATACAATCGCCATACTTATTGAACCCTGTGGCTTCGGCCATGCAGACGCCATTCCTGTCAAACCCTATGGTGGGAGCCATGCAACTACCTACCTGTCTAGCTCAATAACCGCGGCTATGCAGCTGCCATATGTGTTCTAAATAGTCAATATGTTGTACTCCGACAATAAGGTGCACGTCTCGCATGTGACTTGCCAGAATAATGATTAAGAAGCATTGAAATTTTATTGCGTATTTTGTTACTTTTTATGTTATGGTAATTATATAAACCTATAATGCTAACACATGCACAACTAGGCCTCACTGATATGACCAAAATTAGAATAGCCTATCTTTCCTTTATGACTAGTTTACTTAATTATAAGATGTCAATATTGTGAAGAATATCAAGATTCATAGGTGCAAATGTTCAACAAACTTATTACAAAGTGATGCCACCATTAGGAATATTTTCTTCCTTAGCAATCCCATCCGATGATGATTGTTTCCGTATGTGAGGTTTAACAAGTAGTGCAAGGTAACATATGACCATGAACATTGTTTTTTGAAATGATGGCCATGAACAATTAGCAGCATGTTAAGGACAATAATCAATAATTCAACATCATATAGAAGCATAGAACGTACATAAGCATCTCGGTCAGATGTGGTGAACTCATGCATCTATGGATGATCATCAATAATTGATGCTCCAGGCATCTAGATGCCCTGGATATTATGAAATTTCCTATAATGACAACATGTCATATCAAAAGTCATGGATATATTCAATTCAAATACATCATGGATTGGTCTTTTAGAAAAGAAGATCGTGGATCCATGTCAACATATCATTAAATTACAAACCACTACTCCATCCGTCCTCCAAAATGTGTCGTTCTAGCCAAAAGAATGAAAAACCAAGATGTAAGTCTTTTTACCCTGCTACCCCTCAATTATTGCTTGTCCTCCTTCTCTCTTCCATTGTGTCTCCCATCTCTACTATGTGGTTGTTGTTGGATGCCGTCGAGTATCTGCATTGTGCGCTGCAGTACTTCGCTCGCCCAGCCCCGAGTCATTGTCCGCTGCCCCCAGCTGCAGGTCTTGGTTGGCCTGCGTGCTGCGCTGCTGCTCCGATGACCAGCAATCGAGAAGGGGAGGGGAAGGGGTGAGATCGAGATCGACTAGAGGATGATCGGAGCACCATGCGCTCCCAACTCCTTGTCACCATCACTCAGGTGTTCTTTGCTGTCTCTGATGAGGACATCACTCCTATGGATACACACAACAGTACTCCAATTCGCAAGGTCCAATGACTAGAGCTCGTGTATGACGACTAAATTTATAGGTGAGCTCGTTCCTACGTTCTTCGCTATATGTTACTTTTGAGAATAGATTGCTATCTAATAATTATATTATGATTAGGAACCATGGAGAGAACCAAGAGATGATGGGAGAAGGACTTGGGAATGTGGTGGACCAGCAAGGACTTGAAAGCCAAGGTGGAGGCCCAATCAAAACAGACTTTGAGTCTGTTTCAGGGCCCAGGACCAGTTTGCACTAAAACGGACGCCCAGGACGCATACGGACTCGGATTCGGACGTTCTATATATGCACCGAAATATAAGGAGAAGGCCTTTCCAATATCGCCAGCCTCATGACAAAATTCATTCGGAGTCATCAGGAATCATCGAAACAAGAAAAGGTCCAGAATCTGTATCGGTGTTGCATCGCCTGTTTTTGGCCTTTGAGCTTTGTATCCATCTTTGTATCCAGTTAAGTCCAATTAGGGGCGCGTCCAGAGGGTCTTGCATGATCCTAGGTTCTTCATATACAGCCGTCACCGCACTATTAGGGTTTGGGTTTTGCTTAGATTAATTCTGTTCATAAACAGTGTCGCCGTTCATCGGTTTGTGAGACCCCAACTTCGTGAGCTTAATCATTCATCTGTAATTGTATTGTATTCTTCTTTGTTCTTGCTTGTGTTCTTGATTCGTAGGCAGAGATTAGCTTTCTCGGTGAGGTCAATCGTCCTTGGACGGTTGATAACCACAGGAGACATTATGCTGCGATTGCGGGGTTCTGAACATGTTGTTTAGAAGTCGGATCGATTTGTGTTTTGCCTCCGTCCAAATCAAGATTTACCAGAATCTTTTGAAAGATCGGGAACCCTTGTCTACATCAGTCTCCATCAAGTAGCTCTTGATCTTTGCTACCGTCGCCCAGCTCCAAGGCCTGGCGCCGGTCCTTCCCAGGCCTGTGCCTGCGCGTGACTGCTCCTCATCGAAAGACATGACAACAGCTAGCGAGGATGGAGACAAGTTCACTATGGGGAGGGGGAAGGCGTCTGTGCGTCAGAGGGAGACCAGTTTGCCGGTGCAGAGGAGCTTCATGGCCATGGAGACCAGGACGAGCTCATGGAGATTTGGGAGAGAGACTATTCGGACATGAGTGGGACCCACACCTAAAATGGCACTTTTTTGGGGACAAAATTCGAACTCTAGAATGACACATTTATATTTTGGGGGACAGAGGGAGTACAAGAAATTTAATATTCTATGATGATTATAGAGTGACATCTATTTAAAATATTATAGAGCAATCCATTTTATGACGTTTCACTCAATTTAACAGTGAAGATTTCAAGTGTGTCGTAAAAACCATATAGAAATCATCGTAAACTAAGCCAGTGTCATATTGCGATGAACAATTGTCGTAAAAGGCAAACTAGTAACGTCGCAATTTTATGACACTATAAAATCATGGTAACTAATAATTTTTGTCACTGAATTTTTTATTTATCCTTTTCATGGTTTCTATTATACATTACGATCAGTAGAAATTGGCTATAGGACACTACAAAAACATGGATTCAGCTACAACACACTGCAGAAATCCTATTTAAGTCGGACACACTGCAAAAATATTATTTTAGTTGCAGCACACTACCTCCAATAAAATATCATGTTTAGGTGTGAGAGGGGAGTGAAATGACCCTTTTACCCTTGTTTTGTTCAGAATACAACCGATGATTGTTGGAAGGAGAGGCGATGACGACAACTATGTGGGGAGGAGGGGCCACATCGGCACCGAGGAAGGGGGGAGGAGGGGGAGGAGAGGAGATGACAACAAAGACAGGGGAGCAAAGGTGACAACGACAACAGGGAGGAAGTGGCAACAACTGTAGAGGAAAACAAGTGATGGCCGACCGCAATGGTGACTATGGGGACTAGAGGCGATGGTTGCGAGAGAGGAGCCCGGGTGACGTGATGGCTGGAGGGGAGCACAGACGTTGGAGGCGATGAGCAGATGCCGTGTCTGCGATGAGCAAGAGGGGAACCGTGGCTTGAGTTGGCGCACGACATCGGCTACGAGGGCTGTTGGAGGCAGCCTTACCCTTTGCACGGGCATATGCTGAGCTCAGACCGCCATGACTGAGCACATCAACCTCACCCGCTAAGAATGTGAACGAGGTTTGTTACAAGTTATATGTTTCCTGTCTACAAATATCGACACAATATATACATGCAAACACATTATATCCTAAAACTTACATGGTCCAGGGTGCACATGTCCGAATTGACCAAATGCCTTGTCATTTTTAGTGTATCAGAAGTCTTGGTGAGGTTATGGACAAAATCAGTTCAAGGTACTACATCCAAGTTGATAAATGTTATGATATTACGAATTCAGTTTTGCAAAAATCTAGCGAATTAAATGTAGCTCTTCGGGTTTTACTTCTGGACAAAACTTAGTATATCCATTATGTCCATGCATCAAGAAGATGCAGATATGAAAGTCGCATTAACCATATACTAAAAAATTCATTATATTTCTCACTTTCACGGAGGCTTTGCCAAAAGAGGCCATCATCATAGTGGCAGGCTCAATTAGGTCATCAGGAGTATTTTCTTTGTTTATTTCTTTCAGCTATGATGATTGACTAAGATTTCGTGCGATTATATGATGGCATTTGTAAGTAGTTGCTTTCTCGACCGGCTGCTTCCTCGATTGGTGCATGTCTTTCTATTATGAAGCTTTGTGAAAATGACTCTAATTAGTTAAGAATCGTTACTCCACTACCAGTAGCAGTACAATAGCATTACCAAAAAGAAAAATGATGGATTTACAAGATGATGTGAAATGGGATAGAGATCATCGGAATGTCATGCAAAAACAAAGCTGAATGGGCTTAGAGCATTTTCCTTCTTGTCAATATAATCTTTTTCTTTTTACATTTATATTTGTGTAATAGAGCAAACTGAGCTCTAGTGGTTAGGTTGATTGCTGTGGAACCAACCCACCTAGGTTCAACTTTCACGAACAAACTGAACATCATCGGACCTATGTAAGCTTCATGACCATTGGAGTATGAAAACCCCAAAGGTATGAATGTTTTGATGATTGAATACCAACATGAAATGTGCACTAACATCTAAATCTAATGTTGTGAACGTAGAAACGAACTTATTATCTTTGCATGACCTCGGTGATTAGTCGCCTTGGTGATCGATATGTACCCGGTGGATTGCCATGAAGCTCTTGATGAGGAGTCACAGTGATGGAGATGGATTAAGGCTAAGGACAACTAGGTTCAAGTGTGTTGTGATCACTTAACTAGATTGTAGGCTTGAGTCCATAGGAAAAACCAGACTTTCTAGAGAGCACAAGTCATTCTCTTAGGTCTCACTAGTTTAGAGTTGGGATGCTCAGTGGGTCTCTTGGTCACTAGAAGAGGAATTGGAGAGAAGAAAGGTTGGAATGCTAGGAAACAAAGTCACGAAGACAAGGGAGTTTCAGCTTCAAAGATAGATCACCGTAGGATACGACATGGTCACCCTAAGGTATGGTGAAGGCTACAAGGAGTTACTCAGAGACGGAGTCAAGCAACAGAGGCCGTTGTATGGTCAAGGATAGGTCAATGTAAAGTACAGTGATAGAACAAGATGGCGTCAATAAGAGATGAACTCTATGTACACCATGTATGTATGTATCACTGTAAGCTATGAAGGTTAAGTTACTGTATGATATGGTGAATGCTAGAGTTTTGTGCAAAGAGGCTGCAAGTCTCTGGATGGAACCGTGGAGGTCACCGTATGGAACGATGATGTAGTCATATGCTACGATGAGCCAGAGGAAAAAGAAGACCAAAAATGGAGAATGTTTTTGTGGAGGATACAGAGGTGTCTCCGTAAGATATGATGACCTAGAGAGGAGAAGAAGACAAAACATAGGATGTTTATGTGAAGGATACGACACAATCGTTGTAAGGTATGGTGGATTAGAGGAAAATTATACAAAGAGGAAGTGCCTCTGTATTATGGAGGAGATAGTCACCGTAAGGTACATTGACCTAGCCATTCAACGGCAAGTGGTGAAGTTTGAATACTTAGAGGTCACCGTAAGGTACGGTAATAGGTCATTGTAAGATACGATGGAGGATTGCTTAGCAGTTTGCTTTTTTGTTACAACTAGTGGAGAAGTTGGAGCCTATAAATAGTTGTTGCCCAGCTCGTGGAGAGCTCTCTTGGCTATTAGGATTGCTATAGGAATCAGTAGAGGGCCAAGAGGAGAAGAGATGACACTTGTGCAAAGATTTGAGGTGCTATAGGAATCAGTAGAGGGCAAATAGGAGAAGAGATGACACTTGTGCAAAGATTTAAGGGCTATCTTTGAGTGTCAAGGAGAGTAACAAGAGCATCTCTTCATTTCAAGCCTTGGGAGGTTGTAGAGAGTGTCCAATGTTGTTACTCTTAATCTATGGTAGGGCCTAGATTGGTTAGATGTCGATGATTGAGCCTATCATGACTGGTTGTAAAGGTCGTCACATGTTTGTACAATGTTGGAATTTGTAGTCGAAAGGAGTGTCAAGAAGAGAGCACCCGTGCTTGCACTAGAAGAGTGGAACAAGTTCTTTAGGGAAGCAAGCTTGTGCCTTGGTAGCAGCAGTTACACGACTGTGTCTTCACTTCATGTGATGCAGTATTGTAGGCAAGGACTCCACCTTTGAGTGGCGGGAGTTACCAACACTCTAGCAGGAATTGGTCCAATGAAGAGTAGGGGAAGGCGCCATCCTTCTGAGACCTCGGGCTATGAGTCCATGAGCAGTCTCTAAATCATTCCTTTAATTACCATCTTTAACTCTACAATTGTGTGTATGTAGAGATAGGACTGCTATGAACTTGCATGCTTGTTGATTGGCCTGACACCGCTTGCATTACATCGCTATACTAGTATTGTTAGGATCTTGGCTTAGTAGAATTGCATAGGACTTATTGTTAGTAGGTGGTTCTGAAACAGTTAGCAAAGTTTGAGTTGACGAACCATCTCGCTCCAATTCAAGGGGCCCTAAACAAGTGTTATGACAAACTCAAGTGCGATCATGTACAACTTCTTGAGAAGTACAAGTGCCTTGAACTTGCTTGTGATGCCATCAAATTGAATGAGTTCCACCCTTGAGACTTCTAATCAAAATCTAGAGCTTCTACCATCAAATTGGAGTGTTCCACCCTTGATCATCTAGTTCATCAAAATCTAATGCTTCTACCATTCGTAATGAACTAATCCTCTCATGTGAGTGTTCCACCCTTGAGACTTCTATTTTGAAGGAATATCACAAGCTGAAGGAGGAAAGGAAGATGGTGTTAGATGGCTTTGACCAGCTCACGAGAGGAAGAGCCATGCACAATGAGATCTGACTGAGGATCCTAGTGAACAACACCTCACACTGTGGACTTGGCTCCTACCCAGCCGACATCGACACCGTCGACAAGAGTGATGATATTCCATCTTGGGTCGAGCCTCTACTTGCGGATGATTACTTTGGTGATTGGTGCTATAAGGATGGTCACACCAATAAGGATTGTCCCATTGTGAGAAATTTCAAGGATTTACCTAACCCTAACTTGTTCTATGAGAACACCAATTTCAAACTCTTTAGGAACAAGGATGGCAAGGTGATGTCAAAACCATTGGGACCTTCTGACGAGAAGAGAAATGCTAAGAAGATATGGGTGCCCAAGTGCATTGTAGAACTTGAACGGTCTTTAAAGCTCAAATAGGTCCCCAAGAAGGAGAGCTAGATGGATGTAGGTGGTGGACCGTGTGCCTACTTGAAGATCAAGTGAAGGACACCACAACTGTCATGGACCTCAACAACTACATCTACTCATAATGGAGGTACCCCTTGTACATAGTAGTGGTAGTGTGTTTTTTTTCTTATGCTTTGCATGGTCAAGTAGGAGTGCTTTGTGTACTAGTATGCTTTGCATTCATGCATATGTAAATAACTAAAAAGAAAAACATATAAATATTAACTAATGTCTAACTCGCTCAAGATAGCTATAAGCAAGGGGAGGCTTGAGTCGGTTGTTTGATTCTCTCAAGGAAAAGGTATGGCTTATAGTGAGTAATCTTGAGAGGGGATCAAACTTGACATTGATAGGTTTTCTTTGTGTCTTGTTTAACTTTGCTTGCATCAACACGCCATGTCTAAATTCTTGCATTGTACAAATTGCTTGTTGCATGCATCATATATGAAAACACAAAGGAGGCTTGTCACTCAGAGAATTGTGGTTCATGTGCCATTTGAGATCAAATCTCCACAAGTGTGACCGAAGTAAAAGTATGGGTGCTTCATGCCCAATGAGTCAAGTTCTATTGAGCTCCGAGTTTAAAGCTACTCGTGTGGTTCATAGACTATGGCTCATAAATACCTCGTTTAGCTCTTATTTGCTTTGGTTCTTATTCGATTGCTTCTTCATTTTCCATTTGCAAAAACCATTAAGCAAAGACGCTAAGTATTTGAAATATGAGGGTTTGAGTGGTTTCTTCCAAGTTTAGGTTGAGTTTTTAGTTGTGTGCTTGGCGAGGCACTTCAACTTTGGAAGAATTCCTTGCTATCAACATTATTTGGAATCACCGTAATTTAGGGCGCGATTGGTTGCCTGTATCAGGCCGGACCAGGCTCACGGGATGCAAGCATCAAAAGTTTGGTAGGTTACATGAAGCTTCGGGCTTGTCCCGTGTGGTACAAAACCACCGAGTTAGCCTGGCTCCCGTGAAACGAGAATGAATTCTGTTTCTCTGGAGACTGGCTCGCACAGGCGCCATGGGTGTCTAGATACGATAAAAAAAGCCTGTTATTGATCTAATATGTAGACAACCAATCAACTAATCATTCGGACCTGGATGGAATAAAGCTGGTAACCAATCAAACCAGCCTTGCATGTTATGAGCCCCTAGAGAAGAGAACCAATCACACCCTTATTGTGTGGTCACCGTAACATCCAATGTGTACGCACAGTTCACACAGATTCAGACTTGCACGAGGACAATCACTATATTATACAATGATACATATGATGGTCACCGTACTATATGGTGAGTGGAGGTCAGAGCTCCCGTGAAGTTTTTGACTCACCATATGATCTGGAGATGCCACCATATATTACGATGACTTGTTTGAAACATGATTTCCCATAATTCATTCTATGTCTTTGATATGCCTTGTGATCAATATCAGCCAACCATTCGGATTTAATCATAAGCCCACCAAAAATTTACCCAATCTTAGTAATTCCAAATCATCGCTAATGTTGTGCGCCTGCCCACGCTTGCCCTCGCCGTCAACCGCCACTGCATCCTAACCGACGCCTGAGCACCACAGCTCTCACACTCCTATCCGCATCACCATCACCACTCCTCACCCTGCCTCGCGCTCCGATGCCCGTGGACCAGGACAAACCAGAGTACCTACAGCCGTCGCCAACAGCGTCGCTGTCAACGCCTTTGAGCTGTTGCCCTTGATAACTCTCGTGCGCTTCAACAACTAGTTTCCCATGCATGCTCATCTAAGCTTTCGTGCGCTACTTTGCCCAATGTAACAACAATGGTTACCTAGCCATTCAACGACTAGTGTTGAAGTTTGAATACTTCGAGGTGACCATAAGGTAGAGGGATAGGTCATTGTAAGGTAGAGTGATAGGTCACCGTAAGCTATGGTGGAGGATTCCTAAGCAGTCTGCTTTTTGCCAATGGCTAGTGGAGAGGTTGGAGCCTATAATAGTTGTTGCTTAGCTTGTGGAGAGCTCTCTTCGCCATTGGGATTGCTGGAGGAATCAGTAGAGAACCAAAAGGAGAACAGATGACACTTGTGCAAAGATTTGAGAGCTATCTTCAAGTATCAAGGAGAGTAACAAGAGCATCACTTCATCTCTAGGCTAGGAAGGTCGTAGAGAGTGTTTAGTGTTGTTACTCTTGGTCTATGGCGGCACTTAGACTAGTTAGGCGTTGGTGATCGAGTCTATCTTGATTGGTTATGAACGTAGTCACATGTTTGTACAAGGTTAGAGCTCGCCTTCAAAAGGATTGTCAAGAAGAGAGCTCATGTGCTCGCACTAGGAAGTAAAACAAGTTCTTGAGGAAGGCAAGCTTGTGCCTTGGTGACAGCGGTTAGGTGACTGTGTCTTCACTTGGTATGATGCGGGCTTGTAGGCAAGGACTCCTCCTTTAAGTGGCAGGAGGGAGCAACAATCTGACAGGAGTTAGTCCAATGAGGAGTAGGGTAAGGCGCCATCATTTCGAGACCTCAGGCTAAAAATCTATGAGCATTCTCTAAATGCTCTCTTTACTTATCGTCCTTAATTCTTGTGTGTAAGTAGAGATAGGATTGGCATGAATTTGCATGCTTGTTGATTGCCTTGGCACCATTTGCACTATATCATTCGACTATTATTGTTAGTATCTTGGCTACTAGAATCTCATAAAACTTGTCATTAGTAGGTGGTGCTGAAACGATTAGCAAAGTTTGAGTTGACGATCATCTCTGTCTGATTCAACCCTCCTCCTCCCTGCCTCTTGGTACTCCTAGATCCTTACAACCTGCTTGGTCTCGCCTTGATCTTCTGAAAGATAGGGCTTATAAAGTGTGTGGTTTACTTCTTTTGCAAATTCCAAGTCTTTTGCTTTGGATGTATGCGTGAGGGTAGGTGCTGACTTTTAGTGAATGCTCGATTGACTTTTATCAACATTGAAATTTCTAGTTTTCTCACTTTGTTCATGTGCGGGAATTGCCAGAGAGTCTCTTGATGGTTCAAGTAAACGTGGTGGTAGTTCTATTTGATGAATGCTCATTTAGATTAGTGGTTGAGGTGACATAGTCGCACCCTCAGGGTCTCGGGTTGGACTCCTAGTAGGAGAAAATTTATGGGTTGGTAAGAAGAAAGAGTTCAAGAAGGATGGCAAGAAGAAAATTTACACGTAAGCAACAATAATAGAAGTATTTATTTTTTAATAAAATATTCATACTAAAAAATACTCGCAATATCTTGTACATTGATTTGTGATAAATTAAGTCCAACATCACATTAGTGCTGCAATACATGTGGATGGTCAACATACACGACAATAGTGGCTATGGGTGTTCAAGACGGTTTTGATCAAACCATGACTGAAACCAGCACATACTTCTAAAGCCGATATACGAACCCAAAAACTCATTCGATAAGGTATAAACATGTTTAAAAAAATTGAACGCTTAACTTCTTTTTACATTCCACACACGACAATTGGTTTGTTGGATTGCTTAGGCCCTGTTTGGATCCACTGAGATTTTAAAAATTTAGATTTTAGAATTCGCAAGGCCTCCAAACCGACATTTTTTTTCTAGATTTTAAAATCTAGATGTCCAGATTATACACTACGGAAAATCTCTCCTTTGCCGAGTGTCAAAGGCACTCGGCAAAGACCTTAAAACACTCGGCAAAATCTTTATCGAGTGTAACACTCGATAAAGAGCACTCGACAAAAAAACAGTCGGCAAAGCGCTCTTTACCGAATGTTTTTTATCACGCACTCGGCAAAGGCTTTGTCAAGTGCCAAAAAAACACTCGGCAAAGTCTAACACTCGGCAAAATATAAATCATGAAAAAAACTTAATAAAATAGCAAAAAAATAATTTTTTCTCCTAGAAGCCATGCCTACCCGTCCTGGTGTTTTTTTACAAGTCTCGGTAATTTTTCGCGCGCTCCGCACAAACTACGTCCAAGGGGATTTGAACCTACGACATTTCCTTTGCGCGAGTACTCCTCTACCACTGCACCACACTACCACTTGAGTCTAGACCCTGTTTTGAATCTTTTTATATTTACATCTTTGCCGAGTGTTTTTTACCCTGTTTGCCGAGTGCTAAGTTATACACTAGGCAAATAAATTTTCCTACGAACTTCTAAAAAAATTTAAAAATATTAAACCACTTTAAAAAATAATCAAATTTTGAAATGATATAATTTATGTAATCTATGACCTATAGAAAATAATTTGGAGTCCAATTCAAATTTTATTTTCAATATGACTTTAAATCTTAACCACTAATTCTCAACTCTAAGGTTATCCTTCGCAGATTCTCTGTTTAGTAAGCAAAGAATATGACAATTTGTGTGAAACCTTTTCTACTTTTTATCATTACTTCTACCTGTAATACCATCACATTATAACAAATCTCATGGTTTTTAGACTTTATTTGAGGTTTTTAAAATTTAAAAATCATTTGAACACACATTATTATGGTCATGATTTTCATACTTTATGTCGAATTTCTTTTTATTTCATGTGTAAGGTCTCTAATTAGGCTAAATAACATGAATATAATTTTTATACTTATTGAATTCTTATATTTGAGTCACTTGTAGTTCAAATTTGACTTTAATCAATAAATTGCTTCAAATGTAATTAATTATATAAATATAACAAACAATAACAAAAAATTACCAAATTTTAACATGGAGTCATACATGTTGTATGTGTAGAGTGCAAAAAAAATTTAGAGTAGAAAAGGAAAAAAAATAATTTTTTTTGCGGAGTGTCAAGAAAAAACACTCGGTAAAGACTAGCTTTGCCGAGTGTCAAGAACAAACATATTCAAAAATTAGCTTTGCCGAGTGTCAAGAAAAAACACTCGGCAAAACATTTTTTTTTGCCGAGTGTATTTTTATTAACACTCGGTAAATTATTTTTTGGCGAGTGGTTCTATTTTACCGAGTATTTTCTAGTTGACACTCGGCAAAGACTATCTTTGCCGAGTGTTTGAAAAAAAACACTCGACAAAAAACAATTTTCCTGTAGTGATAAGAATCCCATAATCTGATTATACCCTGTTAGAGCCAGATTTGACATGTCAAAAGACTTATTATCATTTAAATTTTAAGAATCTGATTAGTATGCAAAGGCCACCATCTAGATTTTATTTAGAATTCGGATTCTAAATTTTAAAATAGATCCAAACAGTGCCTTAATTAATTTTAGTTGATATGCATATGGCCATCTCTGCATGAAACGATGCCGCAACAACGGGGAAACAAATCGATTCACGCGATCCATCACCAACCACCTAGCGGAGATTATTATTGGATGACTGATTGCCTGGGTCCTCCCTTGATTTGGTTGGAGTGGCACAGTTGGTGACTGGTTGCAGATCAGCGCGGGCACCCTTCTATCTACGTTATATATCCTTGTTGAAGTTCGGGGCGTCGACGTGGCCACTGCAAATCGTAAGCTTTAGGTCTTGTTTGGATTCATTATAGTTTCTTAAAAACTAGTTTTTATTTTTAATTTTAAAAAACTAGTTTCTAAATAAAAACTAAATGGGTATGTTTGGATCTGTTTTTTATAATCTATAAACTAGCTTTTTAATCATTAATGCATTGGAATAAGGTAAAAATGGCATTAGCTAGATTGAGTAAGATTATGGATTTCTTAAAAACTCATAATCCGGTTTATAGAAACTGGCATAAAAATAGGAGGGCATGTGTTGACGACTAAACTTGACACTTTAGGAAAATTGGAGGGTCTGATTTGTCAAATCGGAGTATCCGGTTTTGACTGACAGCTTATGACAAATTTTGTCTAAATCCAACCTAATATTGAATGTTTCATATATATGGTGTTACATATTTTGTAGGTTGCATATTTTATAGGTATTTTGACCAAGATTCATCAAAGGAAAAAAAGATGTGCATGAAAAGGTATGAAAGTGAAGCCAAATTGCTTATTTTGAAACCTTCATCGGGACGATCGAAATGGACATATGGAACATCTATTTTGGAGTTTATACGAAGAAGTTATGATGTTTAGAAAATGTTCAGAGGCTATAAAACCGGATGGTGCGGTTTTGAAAACTGGAGGGTCTGATTTTAATAAACCAGACCAAGTTAGAGTTAATTTTCTTCACATAAGTTATGTAAATCTTGTTTTCTTGTAGGACAAGACCTTCCACCCTTTGTATACAAAGGGCCACCCTCGCAACCTAATGATCGAAATCAATTTATCTTTGTGTTTTATCTCTTTATACCATGAATTCCATCTCAATCCTAATTTGTTGTTCTTCCTCCTCTTGGCAGAGATTGAAGGCATCCTAGATGGCCTGCTGAATTCCAGAACAACCCAAGAGTGTGTTTGCCTTGACGGGGTCCCTCCCGAGTGAGTGTTCGTTGGTTTTTACGACGTGCTCGTGTTTAATGACGTGTGTCAGCACACTTGTGATTATTATTATTATTATTATTATTATTATTATTATTTGAGACTACACATAAACCTTACCTCTATGAGCACCTTCGAAAGCTGAGCCGATAAATTCTCTAGAATGACAAAGTCATCTTAGCGTCTCATTGTCGATGGGAGAGACTCGTCTAACCACTAAGCTACAAGCCCTCTCACAGCATTATTATTATTATTATTATTATTATTATTATTATTATTATTATTATTATTATTATTATTATTATTATTATTATTATTATTATTATTATGTGAATGTTTTACCCCTCTGCTTAGTGTTGCTCTATTAGTTGTTATAGTGACCTTCTCCAACTACTGAAAATTACAGCTTTGTGAACAAAGGGATATGATATATTGGGCATAACTTTTTTGGTTGTGCGCGGCTCGGCATTAGCACCAAATCGGCATGATTGTTACATATATATATATATATATATATATATATATATATATATATATATATATATATAGCAATATAAAATACACTGCTAGGAATGAAAGGAGTATGGGCGATCTTTGTGATGTGTACTGAAAATATTCAGTTACCTAATTTGGAGAGATCTGGAGTTTCGATCTCCACTTTTTCCTCGAATTCATTATAAACTCGAAACGTCACACTCTGCATTTCTCACGCGTCCGCTTAGTTTATGCTTGTACTCATACTTTATGTCCTTTTCCGGCCTACATCTCGATACGGAAAGCTCTACCATTGTGTGACGTTTTCCATATGCTACAGTCTTAAGAGTGAGAAATTAAAGGGTTAAGTGTAAAAACTAACCCATAATTCACTCAGAGTTTGAGATTCCCACCCATAAGTTTTTTTGTGACAAATCCTCACTCACCTAATGTAATTTGTTGTAAAAACCATCCCAGTTGACACATGTTTAATATATTTCATATGATTTCATCGACATAAATTTAAAATGAAGCTAAGTTAAATAAATTTAATATTGTTAGAGATTTTTATTGTGTTTAATTCTTCTTATTTTCATAAAATTTATATTTAAATTTTAAACTTTATTGTTGAACACCGTTCAAATTTTAATTGATATTTTTGCTATATATTCTCTATAAAAATATGAAGACTATACTTCTCAAATTTTGTATTTTTTATAAGAACACCATTGGCTACTTTAAATAAACAAAAACATGTTGAATAAATTAAACATGTGTAAATTGGGGTGTTTTTTATAATAAAACCCAATGGGTGGTTGGGTATTTACAATAAAATAACATACGGGTGGAAATCTCAAACTCTAACTAACTTATGGTGTGGTTTTTGCAATTAACCCAAAATTAAGCGCAGCAACTGAACACAACGCGCCTCCTGGCCTATATAAAAAACAGACCGTACAACAACTTTTACACTCACAGCTTCAATCAACGTAGACAAGCTATTCTAGCAAAAACGTAGATTAAGTTAATAAACAGTTGCTACTACACACTCCAAATCAGCATGCACTGCGCTCGCATGATGCCGCCACCATCGGTCTGCCACCAATCAGCACAGGTGCAGCATGCAACTAGGATCGCTGGCACTGCTACTCCGGTGACGACGAAGATGCCGTGGCTGCAGCCATTATTCCGGCAGCAAGCCGCGTGGCGGCTGCTGAGCAACGCCGCGGAGACGACGGTATACGGTGGCGGTAGCGCGGCGGCGAACGGCCAGCCGCAGCAAGAGGCGCGGCGCGTGACGCTGGCGACGCTCCGCGGGAAGTACCGGCGCGGGGAGCCCATCACGATGGTCACCGCGTACGACTACTCGTCGGCGGTCCACGTGGACTCCGCCGGGATGGACCTCATCCTCGTCGGCGACTCCGCGTCCATGGTCGCGCACGGCCACGACAACACCCTCCCCATCTCGCTCGACCTCATCCTCCACCACTGCCGCGCCGTCGTGCGCGGCGCGCAGCGGCCGCTCATCGTCGGCGACCTCCCGTTCGGGTCCTACGAGTCCTCGCCAGCTCGAGTACATGATAAGAACTATACACACATGCAAATTTAAGCTTGCTAGTAGTACAGCTAGTACAGCATGTGCAACACTATCTTGGTGGCACCCCACCAGAAGCTAGTGAAGCAACCATTATAGGCTTGGGTGGTGCACATGGACATATGGAATCAATTTTCTCTGTTGTTTATATTTTATAGGCCGTGGAATCGGCAGTAAGGATCATCAAAGAAGGCGGCGTGCACGCCGTGAAGCTGGAAGGAGGTGCGCCGTCGCGAGTAAGCGCAGCCAAGGCCATTGTGGACGCCGGAATATCTGTGATGGGGCACGTTGGCCTCACCCCGCAGGCGATCAGCGCTCTCGGTGGCTTTCGGGCGCAAGGCAAAACCATCGACAGCGCTCTCAAGGTGCACATCATTAACCAAGTACATATATGTTGATGATGATTGGTTGGTTCCGGTGTTGTTGATTGCTTCGTCCATCGGGATCCGATCCATGCAGGTTGTGGAGGCGGCGCTAGCTTTGCAAGATGCCGGCTGCTTTGCTGTCGTGTTAGAGTGCGTGCCCGCTCCCGTGGCGGCGGCTGCCACGGCGGCGTTGCACATTCCAACCATTGGCATTGGTGCTGGACCCCTCTGCAGTGGCCAGGTCCTCATGCGTGTGTTCCTTCTTCCATTCTGTGTTTTTTTGGTGTTAAAAACTTCAGGCGAACTATGAAACATAATCTGTGCATGCAGGTGCTAGTCTATCACGACTTGTTAGGAATGTTTCAGAGTCCGGATCACTCCAAGGTCACACCAAAGTTCTGCAAGCAGTTCACCAATGTGGGCGCCATCATCAGCGAGGCGCTCACTGAATATAAGCACGAAGTGGAAGCCCGGGCTTTCCCAGGCCCCCGCTACACGCCGTACAAGATTTCTGCCCCGGACGCTCAAGGCTTTGCAAAATTGCTACAAAACATTGGCTTGAACAGGGCCGCGGATGCTGTAGCCGCCGTCGCTGACAACGAGCGGAACATAGCAGCAGACGGAAATAAGGAAGCTGAGATCAATGGCAGCAATGGCACCTTAAGCACGCAGGTGGCCGTTTGATACAACAAAAGTGATCTGCATCGGAGCGCAACAGTCCCTGTGCAGACTTCGATCGCTCCTAAAGTACTGAACGAGTTATTGCATGTTGAATATACTTTTTCGTGTGTTATTATATTTTCTGTTATTCAATAAAATGTCTCCAGATCAGGTGATTGAAATTCTTTGCTCTCTCGGTCACTTTTTTTAGTAATTACATATTGATCTAATCATCCAAATTTTTTCATTCATTTGTGTCAGAAAAATGTTTTGTGGAAAAAAATGTTCCATCTAGAAATTAATTGTTCTAGCAGTATAATTTCATTGTTCTAGCACTACATTTTCCATGTTCCGGTAGTATATTTTCTTCGTTCCAAAACAATATGACTGAACCATATACAAAATTTAAGTTAACTGAAAACTAGCAAATTTGTTCAATAAATTACATATTGTACCATGATCATTAGGTGAAATGTTACAGAATCTCTTATACATGCCTATAGTGGTCAAGATGTTTCATCAACACTTAATTAAATTTTGAAAAAAAATTGTTGTATTTATCAGAACCAAAAACATTTGGGTGTCAACTGTTGCAAAGTACACTTCCGATCCCTTGCTTTTGTACCAAAGTGAAAAACATTTATTTATTTTTTTTTGAAAAAAGAGAGTACATTAGTCGTAACAAGGTCATCACATTCCTCGTGCTCGTGTGATTCCCCCAGCCGTTTCTCCCAAAACCGAAATCGAATTCCCACTCCCGTCCTGATCGCTCACTCTCATTTCCCACCAAACCAGCCAACCAATAACTTGTGCGCGCACGCGCCGCGCCAATCGTATTCTTCTCATTTCCTTCTTCCGATTCAATTTGATACGACGCAGCGGATTGGAGTCACCGCAATGCAGCGCGATCCCGATTGCGTTTTCATCGCCGTTTATGAACTCATCTGCTTAGAGCACCTTGTCCTACAATGGACTAGCCTCAAGTTGCCATCTCATTTTCGCGTCATCGTCTTAATTAGTGGGGACTGGCCATGCTGGTTCGTGTGATGAGTAAATAGGACATGCACTTTTTTGTGATGTGCTACTTTTTCACTTGATTTTATTTATAGATAATGGAAAGATTGTATTAATCCCAGCTTTGGCTCTCAAAAGAGAGTTACAGCCAATTATAATCACCGAATAACTTGACCGTCTGATGACGTTTATAGTTGTCTAAATATAAAAAAAAAGTATATTATCACTATATTTTATTTTTTCAATGCAGACCGGCTCAATAATGATTGAAGCATCTTCGAGGCAACTCTAGAGATGATCCAGAATGGTTGATCCTGATTTCAGCATTACTCCACCATGGCGACAACAAAATTCACATGAGGGACTATGTCAAATCGGTGATGAGAATTTTACCGACAAGTACATGCTCCATAATCATGTCGAAAAGCACGGATCGGATCACACATGACGACGAGGAGAAATCACCCATGAATGAATCGAGCTGTTGTCAGCTAGTACGGAGAACGCCAGCAGCCATTGTCGTACGCGTAGTAGAGAATATTGTCATCGTTGTCGAACACTTATTGCTATATGCTAATCACCGATTCTGCAATAGAAAAGAGGTGAAGAAGAATGAACCGAGGAAGGCTCATCTTGCTGCCCCTGCTGGAGTAGTGATGGAAGGAACGGCGGCGATGCTAGAATAGTGCCACCATCTCCACATGTAGGCCGGGGACGCCCCTTGATCTGCAGTGGGGACGTTTTCAGATGGGTCACCTTGTTGCTAAAAAAAATGATTGATCACATCTACCTCTGTCGTGATGTTCTTCATTTTGCCGTGTCTTTCATCAAACACTAGCTAGAAAGTTGAGAAACAGCCTCTCTTGCTACAGAATTACAAGACCGAAACCATTAGGTGGTATGGGTATTTCAGACCAGTACTTCAGCAGAGCCCTATGACTGAGGTGGCTTTGGTTCGAATGGGTGGACCAAGAAAAACCTTGGATTGGCACGCAAGCTACCAGCGACACAACTGACAGTTTTTTCAGAGCAAGCACAACGTTAACCGAGTTTTGGCACTCAAGCTGGTTTGCCCTTCACCATGAGCATTTGGAAAATAAAAGTGCCGCTTAAAATTAAAGTGGTTTTTACGGTATCTATTTAAGGGTGTCGCTCTAATAAAAGATAATTTGGCTAGGAGGAATTGGAATGGGAGTATGAAATATTGTTTTTGTAATATAAGTGAGAGCATTCAACATTTATTTTTTGATTGTAATCTAGCAAGATTTATATGGCGCGTGGTTTTTGTCATATTTAACATTCTACCGCCAAATAGTTTTAGCATATGTTCACTAACTGGTTGGGTAACATGGAGTACAAAATAAATAAAATTATTTGGAGTGGCACTGCTAGTTTATGTTGGTCAATATGGTTGAGTCGTAACGATGTGGTTTTTAACAAATCAGATATTCCTTCATATTTACAGGTGATCTTCAGGAGGACATATTGGTCCTTCTTTTGGTCTCTTCTTCAAAAAGTGGAGGAGTTGTCCGATGGTGAAGACAGCATGTCGATCGTTTGAGACAGTGATCATGGAGATCTTTGGTACTCATGGATAGTACCAAAGAATAAATTTTGAGTGTGATCAAACTGGTGGATAGAAATTTTGTGTTCTCAATCCAGTGATGTAATGTTTTATGCGTACATGGATGTGAGTTTGTAATAATTAACTGCTATATACACATCTTATAGAGCCTGGAATATTAATAATATATTTTCTTTTCTAAAAAGAAAAGCTGGTTGAGGGGGGGGGGAGGGGGAGGGTGGCAAGCCCTAATTGACATTGCTCCGTGCTTGTACAAGCTTGCTGCAGAGTCAACTGGTTTGGATCACATTGACATCAAGAGAAATCTTAATGTGTATTCTCACATAGGCTTTGAGTCAAATTCACGTTCTAATTTCACTACAAAAGTAATCATAGCAACAACTCAATTTTCTTCATAAATGAAACTAATGTAACACGAGGACATGACAAAATCTCCTCTTACAACACCTTTTATTTATTTTTTATTTTCTTTTGGATTTATTTCTATATTTAGAAATGGAATACTATGATTTTTTTCCCTAAAATGACACCATGTCGTATGAAAGTTATGGATAGATTCAATTCAAGAAGGTCGTGGGTCCACATCACCATATCACAATATTACAAATTCAGTTTTACATGATAGCAAACAAATCTAATGTGGCTTCTTACACGTCATACATATCCATATCTTGTCTAAATGTCGACAAAATACATTCAAGCAAATGCATATATATCCTTCAAATGAAATATGTTCAAACAAAATAATTCACAATATGTGCACCTCATTCTTTAGCAAGTCAAAAGTTTCTTAGAAATGTCCAAATCGACCAAACGCCACATCATAGTGTCTAGCCTAGCAAGCCTCCAGCGGCAACTTGTTAAGTAAAGGCAAAAATCTGACGTGTGCCACTATACAACCACTCAGGTGTATAAATAGGCCTGAACCCTTCACTAGATCCATCACCCATATCATAGGCATCCATTTGAGAACTCAAACAATAGCAGTAGTAAATCTTAGGAGAAACAATGGCATCAACAAAGATGTTAGCCCTGTTAGCTCTCCTCTCCGTATGTTGGAGTGTCGCCACCGCCGTAGTTTTCCCAACAACTACGACAATTGCGGCCATCAACCACCCGTGCACACAGTACTGCATGCTGCAGCCACCATTTCTCAAAAAAGCTGGCTCACCCTTTTGGTCCTCACGATTTCCACTGCCGCTGCAGGCGTTCCCGATCGTGGGCTCTCCCTGGCTACAGAAGCAGCATCAGTGTGCCGTGCATTGTGCTGTTGTGTCACAGATAATCCAGCAACAACAACAGTTGTCGTTCATTGCTAACCCACTGGCCACCGCAATCCAATTCCCATACCTATCTAGTCTTGCGGCGGCGCCCATGCAAGTGCCATTCCTGTCCACCCCGCTTGTTGCCACGGCAATTCAATCACCCTTTTTGTTCAACCCAGTGGCCACGGCAATTCAATCATCGCACTTGTTCAACCCGATGATGCAATCACCATACCTATTCAACCCGGTGGCTGCGGCCATGCAGGTGTCATGCCTGTCCAACCCCATGGTAGGAGCCATGCAACTACCCTACCTATCTAGCCCGATAACTGCAGCTATGCAGCTACCATATGTGTTATAAACAGTCAATGTGTTGTACTCCAATAATAAGGTTCACATGTCTCACATGTGACTTGCCAAAATAATGAATAATAATTATTGAAATATCATTGTGCAATTTGTTACTTTAACACTTGAGCACACAACAACTAGGCCTCGTTGACATGGCCTGAGTTATGATAGCCCCTCTTTCTTTTGTGGCTCATTTACTTAAAAGATGTCAATATTGTGAAGAATGTGTCGACATTCATAGGTGTAACATATTATGAAGTGGCGCCGCCATTAGGAATATCCTCTTCCACAGTTATCCCATCTAATGATTCTTGTGTTCTATTTGTGAGGAGAAACAAGCTGTACAAGGTAACATGTGTCCATGAACGTTTAGCAACATGTTAATGATAGTAATCAATATCATATAGAACTAATGCAACTTACTACATAAACATCTCCGTCAGAAGTGAGAAACTAATGCACCCATCAACAATCATCATTGATGCTACTAGCATCCGGATGCCTTGACGCGAAAAATACCACCACCACTCAGAGACATGTCATTTGGAAACATAAATTACCCTTCAAAATTAAAGCTTTTATGTGGTATATGATTAAGGGGGTAACCCTAACTAGAGATAATATAGCTAGAAGGATATGGAAAGGAGTAAAGTGTTGCTTTTGTAACTGCGATGAAACAATTCAATACCTTTTCTTTGATTGGCATAATGCTAAATATATTTTGAGGGTAGTTTGAGTTTCTTTCAATATACCTCCACCACTAAGCATGCAACATTTGTTTCATGGGTGGTTAAGTGGGGTAGAGAAGAAATTGAACCATCAGGCTTTGCTTGGGTGATCGCATTTTGCTAGGCAATTTGTGTTAAGTTTTAATGATGTAATTAACAAGATACATGCTTGCGTGTGTTGGGAATGCTCACTTATATCTAGACATTTTTTTAGTGGCCTTGGCATGTCAATTCATTGAGAGGCTTATCTAAACATTTGCTTAATTTACATATGTGCTTATATAGGTAGAGCTTAATCAAGGGTACAAATTATGACTGGTCAAGACGAACCAATTATTTTGAGTATGTCTTAAGAGGTATCAAAGTAAGAGTCCTCTCGTACACAATTTTGTCGAACAACAAAAGAGAGGTTTTCCATGCAAGGGGTAGAGCAAGGACATTTTGTTAGAGTAGTCAACCGTGATGACCTTCTGTAAAACCAGTGAAAATCATTATTACAATGTTAGGCAATGGTGACTACAACAACGACAATGGAGAAATCATTGTATTTACAATGTCTTCATCCCTGCTCCATGTCTTTGCCTCTGCTCTAAAAGACTCATGTGTCTAGAATCATCTACTATAAATTAGGTACTTCACCTTGGATTTCTAAAGCAGAGCTACTATTAAAAGTAGAATAGATCCTTGGATATAATAGGATCCAAAACGAAGAACATAGGTCCCACCCTCATACATGACTCACATCTCATCATGTGAGGCTAATAGGCATTGCAAACATGGGCCATTTAATTTGGGTCAATTGTAAGGATCAAGAAATACCAAGAGGGAGGGACGAATTGGACTGAGATGGTTTGTCAACTCAAAAGTACCAATTCATTTCAGCACCACCTTCTAACGTCAACCCTATACAATTCTACTGAGCCAAGATCCTAATAATACTTGTAGAATGATAAGATACAAGCAGTGCAAAGCCAATCAATAAGCATGCAAACCCATAGCAATCATAGCTCTAGTTATACATAAATGCGAAATTAAAGATGATAAGTAAAAAAAAAGGTCTAGAGATTGCTCATGACTTTTTATCCTGAGGTCTCGGAAGGATGGCGCCTTCCCCTCTCCGTGGCGCTGGAGTTGGCGACGCATCGAGGTCGTGGACTCGAGAGCTGCTCCAGGTTGTCGAGTTGGACCGAGCCCATCCAAGTCGTGAGGTCTGCCTGCCTGTGGCACTGGAGTCGGCAACGCATCGAGGCCATGGACTCGAGAGCTGCTCCAGGTCGTCGAGTTCGACCGAGCCCGTCCGAGTCCATGGCCGTTCGAGACGCCGGGGATTCCCGTGGCCATCCAAGATGCGTGTTCCACGTCATGGAAACAATAATGTGATTCCTAGCTAGGGTAGCGGAGGCACATCGTCTTGCATTGCACATGGCATGATCGGATGAGGGTCATCGAACAAAGCCAAATATTCAACGAGGCAAGAAAAGATAAGTGATTAGTGTAATTAATTAAAAAAGAAAACGACTTTAGCCTTGAGCCATGAGAGTGGCTTGGTCGCCTGTCCAGGATGTGCCAGCAGTCCCCGAGCTCATGTTGCCAGGAAGCCAAACGTGCGGCTAGGCGCGGCTGCGATGGGTGGTGTGAGCTACTCCCTCCGTTCCAAAATTATTGTCGTCATTGACTTTTTATCTAAAAGTTATAAGTTATAATTAAATTTTATCTATTGATAAAAAAAATCATGAAAAAATATATGATATTTTTTGAAATTTTTTAAATAAGACGAATAGTCAAAGTTGATGAAAAAAATCAATGAAGACAATAATTTTAGAACGGAGGGAGTAAATATGTGCTTGGCGCGGTCATTCCATTGGTGGACATGAGGTGGGCCCCTGAGTTGTAGTCCTGCTCCTTGGTCGACTTGCAAGGGACCAATTCGTGCAAACAACGGCTCTCCGGGTAATAGTGCGTTGGTGAACAGACACAGAAATAAAACACGATAGGGATTAACGTTTAGACAAATGGGTGTCAGGTCTTATATGCTGGATGCATGTCAGAGTTTTTCCTGGCTGGCTATGCGTCGTCGTTGTAGACCCGGGACTGGTCCGAGCCAGTGCGGGACATGGCTTGGGACTAAGAGACCACTGCGGGTTATCATCGCCAGGGTTGCGGGTTGAGGAAATGGACTCGCGAGATGTCTGACATGGTCACACGTCAAGGCGCAGGACGCAGCGGCCAGCGGCCGGGGCAGCTGCCTGCCAAGGCAGAGGACCCGAAGGTCGTCCTGCACGGCTGCGCACCGAGGAGTCATTCCGCATTTTCTGAGTCGTTGTCGGTCGAGGCGAAGGAGCGGGTTGTCTTCCCGAGTTGGTGCATGTCGAGGTGCTGGGACTCGGCCGACGTTCTGACTTGCTGCGAGTAGAGGCGGAGGTCCCGGGCGTCGTCCCGTGTTGGTGTGCGTCGAGGTGCAGGGACTCGACCGACGTTCCGATTTGCTGCGAGTCAAGGTGGAGGTCCCCAGGGGTGGAGCTATGTTGTTAGCTCTGGGTGCGGCTGCACCCAAAGAAATCCAAGACCCAGTACACTGAATTATCCTCTATTTCAGAATTAAATATACCATATGAAACATAAAAAAACCAGCTATGCACATCTACAGAAGTGGCTGAGGCCAATTGCCCAGTGAATGTACCTTTCAGCTTGGTAGAATCTACTCCAAGGTAAGGTCTACAGCCAGCTAGGAAACCATATATGTAGGGTTTTAAAGCCACAAACAACCTTCTGAAGCGATGTTTCTTACCTTTTTTCCCAACTCAATTTCAACAATAGAACCTAGGGATCTCTTCTCAATCTCTGTCTTCTAGTTAAAAAGCAGCTGGAAACTTTCTTTATATGTTCCATGGATCTGATCAATTGCCAACTTCAACCTGCCCGTGCCTTTGAATATTTCAGCTTGATCTCATATTGTTCCTCTAGCTTTTCTTGATCAGCCTTTGCACCCTTCTAAGGATTCTTCTTTATCCAATCGCCCAACCTATCTGCAACCCATCCTTGAGTTGCCATCTTATTCCCTTCTTGCAACTTTGTTATAGAATAATTGTGTGGTTCAGGGAGTGACTTTATCTGCAATCACAAAAGAAAGGATAAATGTCGAATTGTAAAATGAAACTATCTGCAACAATTAATAACGTATGAAAACTTACTTGCATCGTACGGTCATCCTACAACTTGGAAGCATGAATGCGCCAAGGACATCCCTTATGTGCACACCGAGCTGTAAACCTTGATTTATCTGTCTTCAAGCCAGGAGCAAATTAAAACCCCCTCAAAATTGCATGGTGCCTAATAGCTTTTCTAAATGTCACCATGTCAAGGAACATTACACCCTTCTCTATAACTGGGTTCTCAGGATCATGCAAGACAGTTATGACTTGAGGATCTACATCTGTCACCTCAACCTCAGGCAACACAATCCCTGTAGGTTGTGTAGTTTCATTAGCTTGTGCAGATGGTTGTGCGGTTTTATTAGCTTGTGGAGAAGGTTGTGTTGTGTTACAACTATAGCAGGCTGACCCAATAAAGCAGTTGTCAAATACAAGTTCTCATCATTCACACCAAGATACTCCTCAACTTTGTCAAAGACATCAGGAAGACCTTCATCTTCTTCGTCATCTGTAGGTTCCTCTAAATCTGCATCTTCTACATGTTCCTCTGAATCTGCATCTTCTGAGGTAGGTGTTAGCTGCCCTTCCACTGTGGGAGGGCATGTTTCAGATAAATTGCAACTCGGCATTAAAGGTTGACACAAGGCACATACTGGTTGTAAAGCAATTTCACTGTCTACACATGCATCTGTGTCAGTCACTGCAACAATTAGCTTGAAATGCTTTTCTGGCTTGTACATTGTTGGCACTTCCCAAGTGCCCCTTTTATATGTGAATATTACCATAATTAGAGCATAATTGATACTAATTTAGGCCATTTACCTATGATATTGCCTATATATTTGTATATGCGTTGTTTTGGAGCTTTATTGCAGAAACAGGTAAAATTGGTGATTAATGCGATGATGGAGAGGACAGGAGTCCAGAACCAACGAAAAGCATTGAAGAAGCCTAGTGCGCCGATCGGCGCAGCCCATGAGCCGATCGGCGCAAGGGTGTTTTGACCCACAGAAGTGACCGAGGCCCATTCCACATGTTTATGGAAGTTTATCTACGCAAGACACTTGAAGATATTTGTCTAAGAAGATTTATGGAACTCCAAGATCTTTACGTGCAGTACAAGACTTTATCTCAAAGGAAAAGGCCCACATGGCAGCTGTGGAAGACAGAGGAACCAACTCGGGGAAAAAATCAGAGAAGACACGACTTGCGTCGATCGGCGCAATCCTGCGCCGATCGGCGCAACCGCCTTATTTGCTAGAAACCGAGTCCTTTACGAGTAGAACCCCTATAAATACTTGTAAACCCTCGCCGTAGAAGAGGAGGCGACAGAGGGACACCAGATCCATGAGTTAGAGCCACCGGGGCTTGCCCCGTTAGAATAGATCTCTAGTTGAGTTTCAAGAACCATTGGAGTCAAGAGTTGATCCGTCAAGGTAGGCCATCTCGACGGGGATGAATCTTACTCTATGTATCTCAAGGATGATTGAATATGTTGATGATGGTTTTGGTGATTTGTCTATCTTGATTCTATAATCATGCATGTGCTTATTCCAATTGCTTAGTTCTAGGCTAAGTAAGTAGATATTATCTTAATCGTGGTGATTAGGGTAGTATTCGAACATTGTACTGATTATGGTTGCTTGATGATGCCAGTAGTGTGGTTTAGCGGTGACAGCACTAAGCCTGCGCAGTCTATATCACATTACCAGATTCACTAGATCTCGCACACTTTAACTCAGTTTCACTAGTGTGCCGATCGGCTCAATCACCGCGTCGATCAGCGCATCGACAGATTTACTGTCTGGCGCACCTTTGCGCTGGCCAGTCTCCCCCTCATGCAACCTGACCTTGAAGTAGCCTTGACTAAATCTTTTACTGTTAACTTTGTTTAACAAATCCCTAAGGTCCTAGTGGATTCGATATACCTTGGAATACTCAATTCAAGGGAAAAAGTGCTACAATCATACACCGTTCTCTTACGGTATATAAGTGGGTGCGTAGATACGACCAACATACATCCCAAATGCAGCTAACATTTGGCAGTTATCAACAAGTCTCACATCCTTACGCATGTTCTTGTCAGAGATCCAAAATATTACAGTCTGATTCATTCCCCATTTTAGCTCCTCACATAAGCTTGTTGTAAGAAATTCGATTCAAAATGATTGTGAATCGACAACCCAATCCCGATTAAAGCCTTTGGTATAGATTTTCCTACCATCTGTGTCTACTGTTAGAAAGGCTTGAACACAAAGATCTATCATGAACAATTGCCTGACACAACCCACAACCAAAATCAAATCAAAATCAAGTCAAACACTAAAATGAGTCATCATTTTGCCCATGCAACACACCAGATTTGTTATTGCGGGATTAAGGTTACTCACCGTGAAGGAGGGGCGGGCTTTGTCAACACCGCCAGCTCCATGTTGCTTTGGCCTGGCTGTGCAACAGGAGCCCTAAATCAGCCGTCTCGATGACACTCAGATGAGATCCACCTTCATTTTCTCCTAGAACCTGATGGCCGCCACTGAGCTTAGGGTTTGTTAGTTTGACGGGTTGAATGCGTATGGAGAGAGAGCTCCTAGTTGACTCAATTGGATAAGTGAAATATACAAGGGGAATTTGGTACATACGAGGATACGGAAGTCTTGATGTGGGTCTGAATGGTTTGAACGTGTGAAACTAGGCATATTTCAAAACCGAGAGAAATTGTAAGGGCACCTACCAGGTTTCACTACTTGCGGGGGCATTTTTCAAAACCAAGAAAATTGTAAGGGAACAGAACTAATTAACCCTAAAACCTAAATGCGTAAACCTTAGCACAATCCGGGACGAGAAAGTTCTAGACTACGTGCACTAGAAAATTAGGGAGGCGGCGGCACAAATCCTAGGTCGGGCGACCAGGGGGTTGGTCGGCCGACCTGGGCTTGGCCCATTCGCCTCCCTTGTTTCTCGTGGTTGTAGCATGAGTCCTTAGGGGCCTATGTACAGTGTAGTTTTTGGGAGAATTAAAATTGAGGGTCAGGTAGGGCATTAAAGTCAATTAAATTGACTACGTCCACCTCCTCCTTTAAATCTTTAGGCTCTAGAAAATTTTTTAGGTGATGGCCATTTACCTTAAAGGCATTACCTTCATCATCGCGAAGTGTGATTGCCCCATGTGTTGAAGTGTCAATAACATCTTATGGTCCATCCCGTTTGCTTTTAAGTTTCTCGTGCCCACTTAACTTGACCCTAGAATTAAATGGTAGTACCTTATCCCCTGGCTTGAACTCTTTTGGCTTGATCCCCTTATCGTGCCATCTTTTGGTTCTTTCTTTTTAAATCTTGGCACTATGATAAGTCTTCTCTCGCCATTCTTCTAGCTTGAATATCTGCATCCTCCTATGTTCTCATGCCTTATCCATATCCATGTTCCACTTCTTTATGGCCCAATGTACTCGATGTTCCAATTCTACTGGTACATGACAAGTTTTACCATAAACCAATTGAAAAGAAAACATTCCGATAGGTGTCTTGTATGTTGTCATGTATGTCGATAGAGCATCAGGTAGTTTGTGTTTCCAACTCACACCCATTTCTTCCATGATCTTCTACAAGATATTCTTGATTTGTTTATTTGAAGTTTCTACATGCCCACTTATTTGTGGATGGTATGGAGTTGCAATATTGTGCCTCACACCAAGTTCCTTCAGAAATGAACGGAAGGCCTTATAGATGAAATGAGACCTTTCATCACTTATGACCATCCTTGGGGTTCCAAACTTAGGAAAGATGATTTCTTGAAACATCTTCCTTGCTTGCTTGTGATCGGCATGTTTGCATGGTATTGCCTCTACCCATTTGGACACATAATCCACTACCACCAAAATGTACTTGCATCCATAGGACACTAGGAATGGTCCTATGAAGTTAATGTCCCATACATCAAAAAGTTCAACTTGAACATTGTATGTTAGGGGCATTGCATTGCGAGCGGTGATTCCTCCATGTTTCTGGCAGCTTGCACACCTTCGGATATAATCCTTGGCATGTTCTTACATGGTTGGCCAATAGAATCCGGTTTGCCAGATCTTTGTATGTGTGCGGAGTGCTCCATAGTCTCCTCCATATGGGCTAGAGTGACATTTTGAAAGGACCGAGTGACTGAGAGGGGGTGAATCGGGAACTCACACTATGTACCAAATTCGCCAAATACTAAAACCGACCACTCAAAACAACTCCTACACAATCCTAGTGGTGAACACACTAGCAAGATAATGAACCTATGAAAAGGAACAACAATCTAAGCATACTAGTGGAACACACAAGGCAATACAACTACTATGCAAGCTAGTGATAAAGACACGCAGAAGCAAACAACAAGCTAGCAAAGGAGACTACTCATGTAATGCTACAAGATAAAAAACTAGAGCATACAAGCATGAGTAGCACAATACATAAAAGGGGGAGTAGTGAAGCCAAAGCAACTCCTAAACATGCTAGTGATCAAGTATAGAAGCTAAGTACTACTAGCAAGCAGAGAAGACAATTCATGCAAGTCTACTAGGTAGTCAACTAGAGTAAGGCAATCACACAAACATGAATAGCACGGTATGTAAATGCGGAAAGTAAAACATCAAAGTAAGGAGTAGAGTAAGAGATGGCTCATGATTTTTGTTCCGAGGTCTCAGAAGGATGGCGCCTTCCCCTACTCCTCGTTGGACCACTCTCGTTGGAGTACCGGTCCCTCCCGCCACCAATGTGGAGTTCTTGCACACGAGCCCGCAATCACTCCCAGAGTGAAGAAACGTTGTGTCACCACTGCCACCAAGGCACAATCTCGCCTCCCACGAGAACTTGTTAGACTCTCCAAGCCGACACGGGCGCTCACTATTGATGCCCCTTTCACCATCGGGCTCAAACCGTGTATAAACAAGTGACGGCCTTCACAACCAATCACGATAGGCTCGATCACCGACACCTAACCGGTCCAGGTCTCACCATAGACCAAGAGTAACAACCTAGATCACACCCTCAAGGACACCCTAGCCTTAGATATGCATCAATGCTCAAGTTACTCTCACTAGCACTCTCAAGATATGCAATATCTCCTCCTAGTGCTCTCCTCTTTTCTTCTTGTCTCTCACCAAATGCTCCAAGCAATTCCACTGGCCAAGAGAGGTCTCCAAGACCCCAACAACAAAGTTATATTGGCTTCCAACCTTCAACTAGCCATTGCTCTATGAAATCAGCCTTCTTGGCGTACTGACCGGACTGTCCGGTCACTGCCTGACCGGACCGTCTAGTCACTGCAGGCTCTGGCACCAACGGCTCTACCCACTGCTGACATCCTACTGACCGGATCGTACGGTCAGTTGATCGGACCGTCCGGTCCATTTCTCTCTCTAGTCCAGAAACATTTTGGTGTTCGCTTCCTTTGTGCCTTGCGCTGTCTCACACAGACCGGACCGTTCGGTCTCTATGAACCCAGCACAGACAGATTCCTCACTGCTTGCTAAAAGTTCTAGACAGTTGCTCTTGGTGACCGTACAGTCCGGTCACCACTGACCCCTCTGTCCAGTCACTATGTCCAGAAGCTGAAACTCCTCGTCCTCGCTTGACTTCGTTTTCCGGCTTCTTCGAACAGCTCCTTGGCTTCTCTACTATCTTCTAGTGCCTGTGATTTCACTGAGCATTCATGCACATCACCGAGTAGACATGACCTAAGAGATATGACCTAGATCCCCTTGATAGTCCAGTTTTTCCTATGGACTCAAAGCCCTAACAACTAGACAAGTGTTGCCAACACTTGCTCCATAGCTTGTCCTTAGCTTTGATCCATCTCCATCAACCCTTGGACTACATCAAGTTCGACAAGCCTCCATGCTTGTGGTCATTGTCATCAATCACCAAGGCAACCATTTACAATCATCATAGAGTAGAAAAGGTTTCCTACATAAACAACACTCGTGTAGACATTAGTCATGTTTCATATTTATCATTCATCACCAACATCATATCTTGGGGTGACCTCAATGATCATGATCCTTATAATCTCCCCCTTTTTGGTGATGGATGACAACCACTACTTATGATGATCCAAAATGAATGAGCAATAAGGAACCAAAGGAAAAGAGTGGATTGAAAAGATTACCTTGGTCCTTACCTTGGAAGTAGTCTCCCCCTTGGAATGTGCTAGGTGTTGAGGGAGAACTACTCAATCTTGTAGCGCACTAGAAGTTGAGATTGAGTTGAATTTGTGCTCATCATGGTGTCGTGGTAGTTGATCAGGTTGGCGTAGACTCGCACCAACGACATGATGTTCATGTCGGTGTAGATGTTCATTTGTTGTACCGTCGTTGTTCTTCTCCATGTTGGTCTTCATGTTCTCCTTGTTCTTCTTCTCCCCTACTAGACTTGGCTTTTGGATCTTCATGTCTTCACTTTCTTCTTCTCCCTCTTTTTGCTATCCTTAATCTTGACTTGGCTTTTGGATCTTCATTTTCTTCTCCCTTTCTTGATGGTTGATCTTCATGTTATTGATCTAGACTTGGCTTTTCGATCTTCATGTTCTTCTCCCCCTTTGTCACCTATCACCAAAAACTACAAACCAAAGGCAAAACACAAGACAACCAAAGAGAAAATAATTCATGGCAAGAGTTAGAAAAACTCCCCCTTTCATGGTACTCCTTCTTGGTCATGACGGTGTTCCATCATAGCTCCCCCTACACACATGACTCAACAAAATATTTTATCAAGTATGCAATGGTTAGTCATTTGTGTGATGGGAATGTATGAGCCACTTGTCTTTGAGCCACGCGAGTAGATTTAACCTCGGAGCTCGTCCGAACATGACTCAATGGGCATGAAGCACAAAGATCACTATGTGATCATCTAGAGGGTCATATACTTACATTGTAAATAAGCAACTACCTCTAGACACATGCTTGGGAGCATGTATGGTATCACAATGCAAGGATGCACGAATGCAAAGAATGCAAATGCAACAAGTATGCAATGCATGATGCAATGCTAATGAAAAGAGAGAGAACCGCTACAAACAAAAGTGTCAACGACGAGTTGTTCCCTTCTTGAGCTTGCTCACAATGAATCATTCTTCAAAGCCTTGGGCACACCATGAACCACTTTCCCAAGCTTAACTCATGTCCAGTTCTATCTCAAGGAGGTCCGAAGTCAACCTACAAAAGAAGAGAAACAAGCATAAAACCAAGACACAAACAACAAAACAAAACAAACAAACACTATACATATTTACAAAGGACAAGCTCAAGGGTTACTTATGTGAAGTTGGAGAGGTCGAGAACATTGAGTTCTCCCCTTAGCTTGTTGTAGATCTTCTCATCAAGTGGCTTGGTGAAGATATCCGCCAATTATTCATGAGTCCGCACACTCACCAACTCAATATCCTTCTTCTCAACATGGTCCCTTATGAAGTGATGTCTCACTTGTATATGCTTTGCATGACCATGATCTCCAGTTTTGAGAGTCATCTTAATTGCCGCCTCACTGTCACAATATAATGGCATTTGAGTGTAATTGAGGCCATAATCCGAGAGCGTTTGCCTCATATAGAGAAGTTGGGCACAACACGCTCCCGCCGCCATGTACTACGCTTCGGCTGTAGATAGAGCCATCGAGTTTCGCTTCTTTGAGCTCCAAGATACTAGAGATCTTCCAAGAAATTGGCAGCCTCCCGATGTACTCTTCCTATTCACCTTGCAACCCGCGAAGTCCAAATCCGAGTACCCAAGTAACTCAAAGCTTGTTCCTCTAAGATACCATAATCCCATGGTAGGTGTGTACTTGAGGTATCTCAATATCCGCTTCATTGCTTTCAAGTGAGACTCCTTTAGATTTGCTTGATAGCGTGCACACAAGCACACACTAAACATGATGTACAGTCTTGAGGCGGTGAGATAGAGCAAATAACCAATCATTGATCTATAGAGCTTGGGGTTCACCGGTTTTCCCTTTGCATCATCATCCAAGGGTTTGCTTGTTGCCATAGGTGTATGCAAGGGCTTGCAATTTTCCATATTGAATCTCTTGAGGAGGTCCTTGGTGTACTTCTCTTGATGAAGTACTTTTCTCTCAATTGCTTCACTTGAAAACCAAGGAACATATGCAAATCTCCTCTCTTGCCATTATTTCTCGGAACTCCTCATTGAACTTCTCATTGGTTGACCCATAGATGATATCGTTCACATAAATTTGGCACACGAAGAGATCCTTTCCAACATGCCTTGTGAACAAGGCGCTATCAATGCTTCCAATATTGAAACCATTCTTGAGGAGGAAGTTTCTCAAGTGTTCATACCATGCTCTTGGTGCTTATTTGAGGCCACAGAGAGCTTTCTTCAATTTGTACACATGTCTTGGATGTTTAGGGTCCTCAAACCTCGGAGGTTGTTCCACATAGACTTTCTCATTGATCTCGCCATTCAAGAAGGGACTTTTCACATCTATTTGATAGAGCTTGAAGCCGTTGTGTCATGCATAAGCAAGTAAGATTCGAATCGCTTCAAGACAGGCCACGGGAGCGAATGTTTCTTCAAAATCAATTCCCGCCACTTGAGAATATCCCTTGGCCACTAGACAAGCCTTGTTTTTGACAATTGCCCTTTCTCATCTTGCTTGTTCTTGAAGACCCACTTAACACCAACCACATTATGATTTTTGGGCCTCTCAACAAATTTCCATACTTTGCATCTCTTGAAGTTGTTCAATTCTTCTTTTATGGCCACAACCCATTTGTGATCATCCATGGCTTCATCAATTGTTGTAGGTTCAATCATCGAGACGAAAGAGGAGTTCTCGATTGCAACATTTGCCTCCTCATCATTTCCTACACTCACATAGTTGGGCTTGTATTGATTTCTCCTTATCCTAACCCCTTGAGATGGATTCCTAATGATCAAGTCACGTGAGTGATCTTTGTTGACGGCTTTGGGTCTAGGATGATGTTCTTCTTGAGTGGGAGGAGGTCTAGGTGAAGTATCTTGTGCATCATGGATTGCTCGCACTCTTGAGATATGAGTGTCTTGGATTCTAAGTGAGGTGGGGGAATCACTTATATGCTTTGTTGTTTTGGAGCTAGAGCAATAGCTCATACGATGTATTCTTTAACAACCGGTGGAGATAGACATGGTTTGAGGTGTAGCAAGCTGTGTTGATTGCTTCAGCCCAAAACCTCTCATGAGTTCCATAATCATCCAACATGGCACGAGCAAGGGTGATGAGTGTCTTGTTCTTCCTCTCCACTACTCCATTCTGCTCCGGAGTATATGTAGCGGAGAATTCATGCTTGATGCCCTTCTGAAAGGATCTTGATGTCGTCTAGAGGGGGGGGGTGAATAGGCAATTCTATAAATTTCTGCGAAATTAGACTTAACAAAAAAAATCAGTACGATCGGTAGTACCGATGGGACCGATCGGCAGTGTCGATGGCTGCTGCCGATGCTCAATTGGTAGTGCCGAAAGTGGTACAAAAAGTCACCCAAAAGTAAATCTGAGTTGGTTTTGCAGTTACTAGATTGACGAAAAGGCTACAACAGTTAATATTAAGCACTACAACAATATAGCAACTACTAGACACAAGCTACACGAGTAGATCTAGTAATTTAAGCAAATACAAGAGCAAACCATAGAGCATGAAAAAGTAACAAGTAAATAAAGGAGCACACGAAGACACAATATTTGTTTATCGAAGTTCGGACTCCCCAAATGAGTCCTAAGTCTCCGTTGAGGGGCTTGGTCACACTTGAGCCGGGTCTCTTTCAACCCTTTTCCTCGAATTTCCTTCTCTTGATTCCTTTCCTTTCGGAGGTCAATCGAAATCTTCACAAACTTCCCGTGGCTCACCATAAGCTTGGGAGCTCACCGGGCAACGCCTTGTCATCTAGGGGATGAATCCCCAAGAGTAACAAATGCCACAATAATTGCTTGCTTTCTCTAGTGCTCAACAATGGAGTTTTGCTCTTTTTGTCTCAATCTCTCACCCAATCTCACCCACAAGATATAGCACTAAGCAATGGGGAGTGGAGAGGTGTTTTCTTGGCTAAAATGGATGTTTCCTTGATGTGTTTTCAGCACCCCAACCACTGGGAACGAAGGGGGTATAAATAGAGGAGGCTCAAAAACTAGCCATTGGGACTCTGGATGCCCCGCATCGGCACTGTCGATGCCCGGATCGGCACTATCGATGGAGAGGCTAAAAAACTAGCCGTTTGGGGCTCTCGACATCCCGCATCGGCACTGACGATACCCAGATCAGCACTACTGATGAGGGAACCACAGAGGGCAAGAAAAAGACATTTTTCTGAGTTCTGGATCGGCACTGCCGATGCCAGGATCGGCACCGCCGACTGGAACAATACAGGCAGAAAATTGATAGAATAATATCCATAACTTTTGACTCTGAAGGTCGATTTAGGTGATCTTGGACTCTACGGAAAGATAATTTAAAGGGCTATCCTACCCAGCTATTACCAAGCTCCAAAAGCACACATAGGTTTTCAAAACACTCCCCCAAAGGTTATTGGATCATTTTGAGCACCGAGACATAAGCAAAACTATCAAAGTTGCATCCCTCTTTATAGTATGACGTTCTTATACTCAATAGAAAATATATGTCAATTGGAACACCTTCATATCATATTCATTCTTCTTTATGAGGGTCGCCAACTCCATAAGCAATTGATCATTTTATATATTTATTTGATTAATCATCAATAAGCATATATATCCAATATTATACCTTTGGCTTGAGCAATGTCCATATGAGATAGACTTGATGTTCATCCACTTATAAAGTTTCACAACTTCTTATATTAAAGCCACTTGATCTTCTTTTGACATTGTATATTCATCTTTAGCTGTTTTGTCAATTGCACTCGTTGTAACATATCAACATCATCTTCTTGTTCCGTTAAATGAGTGATGTGGATAATCCATAGCTTCACATGGTCTTGCATAGTTCATCGTGCTAAGCCTTAATTCACTCTTCACCATTGCCTTTGGTCCTTCGGCGCCAAGCCTCTTGCTTGCCCTTCACCCTTGCTTGCCTAACCTTCACCGCCTTTCCATGCAACACTACTTTGTATCCAACATCAACAATGTATCCACTTTGTCAATTTGATCTCCAAGATGATATTTCCAAATTGACTTTTATCTTCTTGTAAATGGTCACTAGAAATCCATGTTTCAATTTTATAATAACATCCTTGCTTTGACCATCGTCACGTATTAACTCATGGATTCCAACTAATACTTGCATTGATATTTCCATTTAATACCAAGTATTAACATAACCATTTTGACATCATCAACTATAGGGATGTCTAATTCTCCTTCATGAAGTGCCTTGATCTTCTTTATGTATATGTGTTGCTTGTATCAACAATCAACACTATCATCAATATCATCCCTTGTCATGAATCAATAATATGTTGTGTTTGACCTTTTAACATGTGATGTGTTTTCATTTTTAAGCACGGGTGTTGATTATGTCCATCGCCACCTTTATCAATATATTGATTACCATCATCCTTTGTCAAGCATCTTCACCATATAATATGAGAATTTCCAACATACGATCAATCAATTATCATGTAATGGGTCCATAGCCTTTATGAATGTGTTATTCTTGACCTTTGCTTCATGCTGGAACATAACCTAACATTAAACTCACAAACTCATATAAAAGGTTAGTTCCAACATGCATTGTCATTTATCACCAAAACTCATTATTGATTCAAGACTAGAGACCTAGACCTTTCACCTTTTTGTCCCAACATTCCTCCTATGTTGTATTCTTGAACTCTGTGCCATTGTCACTTCTTATCTTTACAATGTTATCCTTAAATTCATTCCTTGCTCTCCTTGCAAACTTCCTAAAGATGTCACTTCCTTGAGACTTGTCCATAAGAAAGAAGGTCCAAGTGTATCTCGTCAAGTCATCCACAGTCACCAAGCGATATAGATTGCCTCCTAGACTCTTGTAATGTGTTCGCCCAAACAAGTCCATGTGCAAGAGATCCAGAGGACGAGATGTAGACATGAATCACTTGGTGGGATGTGAAGATGCAACTTGTGATCCAGCCTGACACGCACTACACAGTCTGTCCTTCTCAAAGGTCACATCCTTGATTCCTTCAACTAGATTCCTCTTGACAATCTTCTTGAGCTGATTCATTCCAACATGTGCCAATCTTCTATGCCACAACCATCCCTTGGATGCCTTACTCAATAGGCAAGTGCTTGGTGGCATATTGCTTGATTTGAAGTCTGTGACATACAAGTTCCCATGCCTCACTCCATGAAATACTAGTCCCTTCTTTGCATTTTCAATCATTGCACCATCCTCATCAAATGTGCACTTGAAACCCATGTCATAAAGCTGATCGATAGATAGGAGGTTGAAGTTGAGGGTTTCCACAAGAAAGACCTTGGAGAGATGGAGGTCCTCAGTAATGGCCACCTTACCTGATCCTCTAACTCTACCCTTTGAGTTATCCCCAAAAGTCACCTTCTCACTGTCTTTGTCTTCATCAATGGTGGTGAACATGGTTGGCTCCCCGGTCATGTGTTAAGTGCACCCACTGTCAAATATCCAATGAGTACCACCACTCTTGTAGTTGACCATGGTAGTAGCCATAAGACAAGCACTAGAGGAAGAAGGGTTAGTATCCAAAGAATTACTTGATTGACTACCACTAACCTCATCGCGTCGAATGATAAGACCATTCTCATAGATAGGGATCCTTGCAATCCCTTCCTGAAGTCTCCACCTAATGCGATAGTGAGGAGCACGATACCTCCAATGTCCATGACCGTCCCCCATGTGCACATTGTCGAGGTCGATGTAATAGTGGGGAGGATCATAGGGACCAGTGACGTGCTCAAGCACATGTCTTACTTGTGAGTGGGGCACAAGGATCATCTCCATTGCCCTCTCAATTGAGAGCTCATGCCTTCTGTTGACTACCTCCTCAAGTAAGAAACTCCTCTCAGGAGTTGTGATTTGTTGGAGGAGCTTGTCAATCACTTCATGTGGAGCAATCCTCCAAAGACCTCTGAAGGAGTTTATCCTACACACAAGATCATAAATGCTTAAGAGAGTATCACAAAGGTCATCATTCGAGTTTCTCACAAATTCGCCAAGTTGAAAGACCCCTTCCGTGGAGATGATATGACCCAAGAATGGAACTTGCTTTAGCCAAAATTCACACTTGCTAAATTTGGCATAAAGTTGGTGATCTTGGAGTCGTTGCAGAACAATGCGGAGATGTTCGGCGTGTTCTTCCTCGGACTTGGAGTAGATAAGAATGTCGTCGATGAACACGACCATGAACTTATCCAACTCTGGCATGAAAACGGAATTCATCAAATACATGAAGTGGGCTGGAGCATTAGTGAGGCCAAAAGACATGACAAGATATTCGAAAAGGCCATATCGCGTGGAGAAGGCAGTTTTTTGGAATGTCTTCGGCTCGGATCTTTATTTGGTGGTAACCAGATCGGAGGTCAATTTTGGATAAAACTTTAGCACCAACAAGTTGATCAAAGAGAATATCAATTCGAGGTAGAGGATACTTGTTCTTGATGGTTACAGCATTCAAAGGCCTGTAGTCAACACACAGACGTAAGGTCTTGTCCTTCTTCTTCACAAAGAGGGCAGGACATCCCCAGGGAGATGAACTCGGTCGGATGTAGCCCTTGTCCATAAGCTCTTGTAATTGCTCTTTTAATTCTGCTAACTCATTAGGAGCCATTTCGTACCGGGTAGGAGTTCAATCTTAAACTCGACGTCTCTGTCCGGAGGCATTCTCGGTAACTCATCTGGGAACACGTCGGAGAAGTCACGTACCACTGTGATATCCTCCAGCTTTTTCCCTTCAACATGACACACTTGAGGAGTGGACAATCTGGAATTCGGCAATCGGAGAATAGACGGACCATGGAGAGGTGAGTTCAAGTGGACTTCCCGGGATTCAATGTGTAAGACGGCTCTATGTTAAGTCATCCACCTCATACCAAGAATTATGTCAATGCCCTGATCATCTAAGATGATTAACGAAGTGGGGTACACGTTGCCTGCTAACTTAAGTGGCACTTTTCTCAACTCGAGGTGAGCCCTTATTTTCCCACCGGGGGATGTGATGATGTACGGGGTTCCCGTAGTGGTGGGGGTGATTTTCAGATGATTCACACATGCTTGACTAATAAAATCATGAGTTCTCCTGAATCAAAAAGAACCATAGCAGTGTGTTGGTTGATCGAGAACGTACCCGCGAGAACGGGCTCTCCAACTTGAATCTCTTCGACCGTGGTATAATTGATTCGGCCATTCTTGTGGGTAGGGGTAGAAGACGGGGGACGACTCCCATTGTTGCCGTGGTTGTTACCTCTGCTGTGGGGGTTGTTGTTGTTCCCGGAGGGGTTAGAGTTGTTGTTGTTCCCTTGGTTGCGCTTCGGGAAACGGCACTCCTTGGCAAAGTGACCGGTTCGGCCACAGTTGTAGCACGGCTGCGAGGAGTTGTGCCTCACAACTTGATAAGTCTGCTGCGGACGGCGGGGACCAGAGGAGGGCTGCTGGTTGCCTCCATGGGAATGGAAGTGCTGCTGCGAGTAGGTCGGACGAGATCCTCCTCCTGATGGTACCGCAGCTCGGAACTTCTGTCCGGTCGGGGAGGTGATTGCCAGCCTGTACTTGGGCAGTGCGGAGCCGGACGAACTTCCCATAGCACGCTTCCTCTTCTTGTCCTCCTGGTTAGCACGGATGGCATCTTCTTGCACAATGGCGGCACTCATTAGGTCGTTGAACGTTCCTGCGGTAACTTGTGCCAAACGGTCCTACAGCTTCGGGGTAAGGCCCGAACGGAAACAATCCTTCTTCTTCTCGTCCGTATCGGCGTGATACGAAGCATACTGAGTCAAGTAATTGAACTTCCGTGCGTACTCTTGCACGGTTCCCGTGCCTTGCTTCAGGTTGAGAAATTCTTGCAGCTTGCGCTTCATAAGGCCGGCAGGAATGTGGTGTGCACGAAAGGCGGTGCAGAATTCCGGCCAAGTGACTGGGTGGCCAGGGGCAAGAGCAGTGGTGTAGCTTGCCTACCAAGCACTTGCGGAACCACGGAGTTGCTGCGCGGCGAAGAGGGGCTTCTGGTGGTCGGTGCAGTGGAGCAGAGCAAACTTCGACTCCAGAGTGCGAATGAAATTATCCGCTTCCAGCGGATCACCGGCTTCGCCGAATGTGGGCGGGTGAGTTGCCCAAAAGTCGATGTAGGACGATTCACGGGGCTGCTACGGTGGTGGTCCGGGAGCTCCTTGGTGATTCATGTTCTCCATGAACATGCGGAACATCTCGTTCTGATTGTGGATGAGCTGCTCCATAGGCGTCATGGGCGGAGCATTGGGTGGCGGCTGGTTTCTACCCGCGTTGGAGGCACCAGGAGCATCACCGAGGTTCTCTCCACCACGGCGAGTTTGCACCATCTGCCATAGGAGTAAATCATGTTAGCTCGATCATCACCTGAGACATCATGATAATATGTCTATAATAAAGCGACGAAAATAAAATTTTGACAGGGAACGGTGCAGATTACGGGTGATAACTCAGATTCCATTGGTTCCAACGCCGTAGGCACCTACTTATGATCAAACCAGGGGTACATGCGACACATCTTCCGATACATGGCAATCCTTAGGTTACATCACTACATCATGATAGCAACGTGGTCCCGAGAGCTTAGGTTACAACTCCCCTTAGCGTTACCAGCACTATTCATATACGAGCACAAGGTTTCACGAGTTTCCACCCTACACATCATACTACACCGCAGTCACTCGGTGTGGCTGCTACCATCGGACTCCCACTCCATGTCACCCGGTCCAGGGGGTGCCTCGTAGTCAACACCGGAGTCACCGTCCTCACTCAAGTCGACGTCGTCTGGGGGAATCACCACGAGTGGTACGGGTGGCTGGGCATCAAAAACCGCGTTCAGCTGGGCATTGGCAACTTGGAGATGCCCAATGAGTTGTTCCTGTTGTGCGATGATGACGTGAGCGTCGTTGAGGTTCCCTTCCATGACATCTCTTGCATCTTGGGCTTCTTCGCGTTGAGCTTGGAGCTCGCTTCGCTCCTCCAAGAGAGCATCAATCTGGCCATGAAGAGAGTAGATCTCCTCTTGGGCAGCAGTGAGTTGGGCATTACGCTGGTTCAGTTGCTCCTGCAACTGATCGCTAGCATCGCCCTCGATGATGAGCTGAGCGTCACGGAGCTGCTCAAAAAGATCAGCTCGCTCCAACTCGCCAGTGTGCAGTTTGTCCTCGAGGACCGCGATCCTAGCATCGCGAGCGGCGAGCTGGGCATCTCGGGCGGCAAGTGCGGACTGCAGCGCCACACGCTCTCGTTCCAGCTCGAGAACGCATGCGGAAAGGTGCTCGGGGTTCTCCGGAAGCTTGTCATCAACCATCTGTCGGAACAATTTTTGCACGGATGAGTCAAAACTTGCTATCCCGCTAAGTACACATGCCCAAAGTAGCATAAGGATTGATGGGTAAGGGAAAAAAGACGCAAAGTGCCCAATCCGTTGGACGGAAAACTATGCAGTTCTACGATTGATAGGGTAACTTGCCGGTATGACCCAAAAACACGTCGCTTCTGGACAATTTAACCTCTTGACCCTTTTATGATAATTGTAGAGGAGTTCATTATCTTTCCAACGCATGCTCCCACATCTCTAATCGATAACATCTCTGAGAGTTATGATCATCCAAAAACAGAGGACAGAAATAAGACTACTGCTGAACTTTCCAAAAAGCTTGCTGTTTTTGCAAAATCCGACCCATTTACAGATTTTTCTGAGACAAACCCACTATACCAAACTTGTAGAGAAAAACATTAGCTTTCCAACAAGTACTTACTCGCCTTTGTCGGATTAAAATCAAGGAAGTTATGTTCATTTTAGTGGAACCGACTTTCCTGGCAGAGTTTGGTTTCTTCCCAATTGAGTTCAACTTTTGTTTTGAGTGCCGTAGGGATTCGAATTTGCCCGGAGTTCGATTATTTCACTTGTTTGTGATATTTGTGACTTTTTACACAATTTGGTAAGGATAAATGCAGGTGGTATGCATGAATGCCTAATGCTCAATATGCCGATTTCCTACGTCCTCATAACGGAAAACTTTGACCGAATATATAGATCGATCCATTCGATGGCACGCACACCTCTCGCACGTTTCTAAGCGACTACACGTGGTTAGTGTACCTGCAATGGATCCATTCCAGAAACAATACATCAAATCTAAAAGAAAAACAAGCCAAAATAATAATGACAGTTTATGTCCAGGTATTTGCCCACCCGGAAGGCAGCCGATATTTAAGCGCAATCGGTCCGCGCATCAAACAAGGTCCAGGTCTTTGCCCACCCGGAAGGCGTTCGGCGTTTATTGCACAACCGATCCGCGCACAGGCACATACCTTCGGGGAAGAATCCGTAGATGCAAGTAATTTACACAGACATAACCCAGGGTTAGCTTTGCCATCTACTAATAAAGTCCTTATATGGGCACTACTAGTTCGTACCTCACCGTACGGCGTAAAACGGGTTGTTTAAGTCTTTTAAAATGTTCATCGGAGTGACGCTTATCCCGAGTCGGCTCTGATACCAGCTGTCGCAACCCTATACCGAAGCATAGAGTCTGCCGTACAGGATCGCCTCGGGAGATGGTTAGCGAAGTAACCATACATAGCGTTCACACACGAACATCCATCATTTAAAAAGATACATCATCAAGTGCTTAATATTACAAGCTCGAGAGTCATAGCGGAAGCAATTTTAGCTATATTGTCGTACATATGTTCTTGGTTCATATTACATAAATATGCGGAAGCGAAAGATACGACAACACTACGCGGAACCTAAGTAAGCCATCCCGGCCCTAGGGCAACGGCTCACTCATCTTGATTAGAGGAGCTGGGGACCCATTCAATGGTCCAGTTCTGGGGCTCCTCACCTTCCCACACAACTTTGTTACAGCAATCACAATAAGTAGCTTGAGGGAAACCTGAAAAACTATATGATCGCAAAGCCTGAGTATCTAGCATACTCCGCAAGACTTACCCGTCCAAGAGGTTTACTAAAACCGACTCCTAATATGCAGGGGGCTGACCGGGCTTATTTGATAATTGCATAAAAGCACCTATTAATTCTATGCTGCGATGCTTATTCCTTAACCAAGATTTTTAATTGTTTGTTGCAGAAGAGGGACTATAGTTGAACCTAGTTAGCTGCTAAGACTTGTACAATTATAAGAGCAATACAACATAGCAATATGTATCCATAGAGTAAATAAATTTCAGCATCATAACCAAACTGCTCTACTTAAAGTATCATTGCTACTGCTCGAAACAAGAGGTACTCATAACCACGAGGGCCGGTAATTCGAATTGATTTACATCCCGCAGGAGAATAACCCAAATGCACGACATACGCATCATTTAAGAACACGTATGGCCACCGTTCACGAGGTTGCGATAAAGTCAATCCGGGGCCATCGATCCCGAGTACACGTCCTCCCCGCGATACAGTACTTCGTATCTGAGGCTTAACCCGTGCACTCTCTAGCGGTCCTCAACCCGTGCATCCACCGTGCCATTCACATCACCTCTGGATCGATGAGTAATACCGTCCAACCATATGGCGCCCAAGTTACTAGGTTTACCAATTCCCATATAGAGGTATGCACTTGGTACTGTTCAATACTTGTCCGCGGAGTTGCAACGATAGGTTCTCAAATTTTAACCAATTTCGTTCTTCACGTGAATCATGATTGAATCAAGTGATCCCATAGCCTACCGTTGACTCCACTAGTTTAAGCCTAGCAGTTGCTAACGAAAGGCTTATTAACGTAAACTAAGTATAGGTCATAGTTTGTTTATGCAAGTGGGTTTCCATCCAAGCCCTATACCTAATGCACAATACAATATTCCTCTATTGTGACAACATAAAAAGGACTCGTAAATCAGTAGGTGTGCACCGGGGCTTGCCTTGGGAGTGATCATAGTTAGAGTTCTCGGCGGGGTTTAGCTCAACCTCGGGCTCCTCAGGGTTGCTTGCCACGTCTTTGCTCCTAGTCTCGCTTCCTAGTCAAAGCAGTGCAATGCACGGTAAGGAATTGGACGATGATGCATGGCACTTCCTCAATAATTAGAATTTGATGGGATGATGCTCCTGCATGAGATGACATGCTTGCACACACTCTGGGCAATTACTGAATTTAAGGGGACAAACTTCTAATTAGGGAAGTGGGAGGCATGGCAATTAGTAAGCATAACAGTTATATCCCCAATACAAGGATACCTCTGGTGCTAAGGAATTAACAGGTATTTCTCATCGGTGTGACAAGGCCTATTTAGCAGACATGCAAAGCCTCTTAACTACATTCCTACCCGGGGTGCATTCACCAATTAATATGATCATGCAAGGGAACATAGAAACTTTATATTGCAAAGTTAAACACCAGCATGTGTCTCCTTCCTTAACCTCCTAAAAGTTGACATGCACACTTTTAAATATAACCCTAAACCAACCTAGATATATAAGCTAATTATGAAACATGAGCATACAAAAGAAAATAATAAACTTTACTGTAAGTCAAGATTAACATGTTGCACGAGCTGTCCCAAAGATGGATTTATCACTAATAATAACTATATGCATATACAAGGCAATATTTATATTGAAATTCTTAAGCTAATTATGAATGAGTAAATTTAACAGCAAAAAGCATACTGATGGTGCCCAAAATTTTTCATGGAGATTTTATAGTTATGTAGAAACTCACTTACTAAAAATGGGGATTATGCAATAACACTAAAAATTTGCATAAAAGATGGGGATGTGCTTTTGTACAAAGTTCAGGAATGACATGAAATGCTTAATGACCAAATCCCATGATTTTACCAACTCTAAATGTTTACTTATAACTTTAACACTCTTAGCAAGGTTCTAACTTTGGTGATTTAATTTTATTAATCTACTGCATAACTCTGGCTCTCATCTTGTTTTCCTGGTAGAGGAGGATTTTGTGAATCCAACAAAATTGGTTTCATGCTCATTGGACTTTTATTTTTTGAGTTATGAATTTTTGAAGTTTTTAACAAAGTTGAGACTAAATTACAGAAATGCCATTCGGCATTTTCAAATGCCCAAAGGCGCGCGCGCGCGCGGTGGCCGGCGCCGGCGAGCCTGGGCCAGCGTCCAATCAGCGGCGCGGCTCGGCCCTTGCCGCTTGCGCACGTGCTCAGCACCTCACGGCGACCTTGTGGGCCCGGTGGGTGGCCAACGGGAAGCGCCTGGGATGGCCGGCGGCAGAGCAGAGGGATGGTACGGCGACGTCACGCGGCGAGCACGGCGAGCGAGAGGGGTCGGGGATTGGAGGGGGAGCATCACCTTGGTGCGGAGATCGACGGCGTGGAGGAGCTAGGCAACGGGGAGGGCCGGAGGAGGGGTCTCGTCGGCGGGGTGGGGGGGAGCCCGACGGCGGCGGCTCCTTTCTTCTTGAATTCCGACGAGGTCACCACGGCGGAGGAGAAGTGGGCCAGGGGCACGCTAGGGAGGGCACGTGCGCACCAGTTTGAGGAGACAGGGGCGAACGGGGGGCTGCCTAGGTGGAGCTCGACGCGACGGCGGTCATGGCGGCGGAAAACAGGGGCGTTTCTCAAATTCCGCCATTGCTTTCACCGGCGATGGAGATGGAGGGGCCGGTGGTTCCTGGAGTGGCGAAAGGGGGGTGGAGGACGGTACGGGGGGGGGCTGTACTTGCCAGGAGAGCGGGGAATAGCTTTTGCCGTCGGGCGCTTATAACCGAGAGAGAGAGAGAGATCGGGGGGGGTGAGCTGGCCGTGGGAGAGTGGCTCGTCGGTGGGGGGGGTCTTCAAAGCGGCACCGGTGGCACAGCGACAGCAGGTGGAGCAGTGGCCGGGATGGGCAAGAGAGAGGAGGCGATCGGTGGCCGGCGGGGGAGGTACGGTGGTGTCGATCGACGAGTGGCCCAAGGACAGAGAGTTATTGACCCCGATTGACTAGAACAGTATGCTGTATTTTGCTGATTTCTCTCAGTTACGGTGCTTCAAATTTTTAGCCAATTGTTTTGTAGGTTCAGAAACACCTACTTGCCAACTTCGTTTTTGGGGCCACGTCGAAATTCCGTCTGGAAAATTAATTAAAATTCTTGGAACAGAGGTGCTGTTCTCTGTACTTAGGGAATTTTTAGGGGTATTAAACCCTTACCAAAAATTCCAGTAAATTCCCCAAAATTCTTTCTTGACATGCTCCACTGGAATATGCAAAAATATGGGCACACTTCCATTGAGTTTTGTAAATGTTTTGAAAAGCTACTAATTGGCCAATTGGTGGAATTAACTAATTAAATTATTTCCCCTTTTTCTTTGGTACTTAAATTATTTGAAATTTGTAATTAGCCAGCAATTTAACATTGTGTTAGCTTAATTGACTTTTTGTGACTTGGGATGTCACAGCCATCACGGATGACCTCCATCTCTCCAAGGTCTTTCTTGTGGAAACCCTCAACTTCAACCTCCTATCTATTGGTCAACTCTGTGATATGGGATTCAAGTGCACATTTGATGAGGATGGTGCTTTATTTGAGAATGCAAAGAAAGGGCTAGTATTTCATGGAGTGAGACATGAGAACTTGTATGTCATGAACTTCAAATCAAGCAACATGCCACCAAGTACTTGCCTATTTACTAAGGCGACAAAGGGTTGGTTGTGGCATAGAAGAGTGGCACATGTTGGAATGAATCAACTCAAAGAAGTGGTCAAGAGGAACCTAGTTGAAGGAATCAAGGATGTCACCTTTGAGAAGGATAGACTGTGTAGTGCTTGTCAGGATGGAAAGCAAGTTGCATCATCTTACCCCCACCAAGTCATTTATGTCTACATCTCATCCTCTATAGCTCTTACACATGGACTTGTTTGGGCCAACACATTACAAGAGTCTGGGAGGGAATCTATAATGCTTGGTGATTGTGGATGACTTCACAAGATATACTTGGACTTTATTTCTTGAGGATAAGTCTCAAGCAAGTGACATCTTCAGGAAGTTTGCAAGGAGAGCAAAGAATGAATTCAAGGCTAGCATTGTGAAGATAAGGAGTGACAATGGGACTGAGTTCAAGAACATAAAAGTGGAGGAATATTTTGACAAGAAAGGGATCAAGCATGAATTCCCCGCTAGATATACTCCCGAGAAAAAAGGAGTAGTGGAGAGGAACAACAAGACACTCATCATCCTTGCTCGTGCCATGTTGGATGAATATGGAACTCATGAGAGGTTTCGGGCTGAAGCAATCAACACGGCATGCTACACCTCAAACCGTGTCTATCTCCACCGGTTGTTGAAGAAGACACCATATGAGCTATTGGTTGGATGGAAACCCAATGTTTTCTATTTTTGGGTCATTGGCTGCACTTGCTACATTCTGAAGAAGAGGAGGAAGCCCAGGAAATTTGAGAGGAGAACTGATGAAGGCATTCTTTTTGGGTATTCGGGGACTTCTAAGGCATATTGGGTCTACAACTCAGCCACAGGATGTGTCGAGGAATCTTATGACGTGCAATTTGATGAATCAAAGGGATATCAAAAGGAAGATGAATTCCATGAAGTCAATATTGGAGATGAGCCAATCAAAGAAGCTTTGAGGAACATGCCTGTGGGCGAGGTTTTACCCCACGAGGTCAATAATGATGATAATGGTGAGCCCTCTACTCCACCACCTCAACCAACCTCTTCCTCTAAGGTGCAAGAACCAACCCAAAATGCCATTAACACACCCACTAGCTCCTCCCAAGATTCATTGAGAGTGCATCCACCTACCCATGAGGAAACCCAAGTGAGAAGTGAGCCACAAGCCTCTCCACATACCTCACCTCGAGCCACTTCTCCAAGCTCTTCACATGACACTTCCTCATCCTCTCCAAGATCAAGTTCTAAGACAAGAAAGCATATGAGTGATTCCACCACCCTACTAAGAATCCAAGACACTCATATCTCAAGAGAGCAAGCAATCCATGATGCACAAGATACTTCAGCTAGAGCTCCTCCCACTCAAGAAGAACATCATCCTAGACCCAAAGCCATCATCAAGGATCACTCATGCGACTTGATAATTCGGAGTCCATCTCAAGGTGTTAGGACAAGGAGAAATAAATACAAGCCCAACTATGTGAGTAAAGGAAATGATGAAGAGGCAAATGTTGCAATTGAGAACTTCTCTTTCGTCTCCATGATAGAGCCTACAACAATTGATGAAGCTATGGATGATCACAAGTGGGTAATGGCTATGCAAGAAGAATTGAACAATTTTAAGAGATGCAAAGTATGGAAATTGGTTGAGAGGCACAAGAATCATAATGTGGTTGGCATCAAGTGGGTCTTCAAGAACAAGCAAGATGAGAAAGGGGCAATTGTCAAGAACAAGGCTCGCCTAGTAGCCAAGGGATATTCTCAAGTGGCGGGTATTGACTTTGGAGAAACATTTTCTCCTGTGGCTCGTCTTGAAGTAATTTGGATCTTACTTGCCTATACATCACACAATGGCTTCAAGCTCTATCAAATGGATGTCAAAAGTGCCTTCTTGAATGGAGAGATCAACGAGAAAGTCCATGTGGAACAACCTCTAGGGTTTGAGGACCCTAAACATCCAAGACATGTGTACAAATTGAAGAAAGCTCTCTATGGCCTCAAGCAAGCACCAAGGACATGGTATGAACACTTTAGGAACTTCCTTCTCAAGAATGACTTCAAGATTGGAAGCATTGATAGCACCTTGTTCACAAGACATGTTGGAAAGGATCTCTTTTGTGCCAAATCTATGTGAATGATATCATCTCTGGCTCGACCAATGAGAAGTTCAATGAGGAGTTCTAGAAAATGATGGCAAGGGAATTTCAAATGTCAATGATTGGAGACTTGCATGTGTTCCTTGGTTTTCAAGTGAAGCAATTGAGAGAAGGAATTTCATCTATCAAGAAAAATACACCAAGGACCTTCTCAAGAGATTCAACATGGAAGATTGCAAGTCTTTGCATACACCTATGGCAACAAGAAAACCCTTGGATGATGATGTGAAAGGAAAACCAATGAACCCAAAGCTCTATAGATCAATGATTGGTTCTTCACTCTATCTCACCGCCTCAAGACTGGACATCATGTTTAGTGTGTGTTTGTGTGCATGCTATCAAGCAAATCCAAAGGAGTCTCACTTGAAGGCTGTGAAGAGGATTCTTAGATACCTCAAGTACACACCTACCATGGATTATGGTATCCTAGAGGAACAAGCTTTGAGGTACTTGGGTATTCGGACTTCGCGGGATGCAAAGTGAATAGAAAGAGCATATCGGGAGGTTGCAATTTCTTAGAAGATTTGGAGCTCAAAGAAGCAAAACTCAGTGGCTCTATCTACAGCCGAAGCGGAGTACATGGGAGCAGGAGATTGTTATGCACAACTCCTCTATATGCGGCAAACACTCTCAGATTATGGCCTCAACTACACTCAAATGCCACTATTTTGTGATAGTGAGGCGACAATCAAGATGGCTCTCAAAACCGGAGATCATGGTCATGCAAAGCATATTCAAGTCAAGAATCACTTCATAAGAGACCATGTTTAGAAGAAGGATATTGAGTTAGTGAGTGTGCGGACTCATGAACAATTGACGGATATCTTCATCAAGCCACTCGATGAGAAGACCTTCAACAAGTTAAGGGGAAAACTCAATGTTCTTGACCTTTCAAACTTCACATGAGTAACCCTAAAGCTTGTCTCTTGAAAATATGTATAGCCTTGTTTGTTTTGTTTGTTGTTTGTGCCTTTGTTTTGTGCTTGTTTCTCTTTGTTTGTAGGTCAACTTTGGACCTCCTTGAGATAGCAATGGACACAGGTTAATCTTGGGAAGGTGGTTCATGGTGTGCCCAAGGCTTTGAAGAATGGTCCATTATGAATAAGCTCAAGAAGGGAACAACTCGTCGTTGGCACTTTGGTTTGCAGTCGTTCTGTCTCTTTTCTTTTAGCATCTCATCATGCATTTGTATACTTGTTGCATTTGCATTCTTGGCATTTATGCATTCTTGCATTATGATACCTTACATGCTCCCAAGCATATTTCTAGGGAGAGTTGCTTATTTACAATGTAAGTATATGACCCTCTAGATAATCACATAGTGATCTTTATGCTTCATGCTCATTGACTCAAGTTCAAATGAGCTCCGAGGTTAAATCTACTTATGCGGCTCAAAGACAAGTGACTCATACATTCCCAACACACAAATGACTAAACATTGCATTCTTGAGGAAATATTTTGTTGAGTCATGTGTGTAGGGGGGGGCTATGGTGGAACACCATCATGACCAAGAAGGAGCACCATGAAAGGGGGAGTTTTCCTAACTCTTGCCATTTATTATTTACTCCTTGGTTGTCTTGTTTTTCACTTATGGTTCGTGGTTTTTAGTGATAGGTGACAAAGGGGGAGAAGAATATGAAGATCTAAAATCCAAGTCAAGATTGAGGATAGCAAAAAGGAGGAGAAGACGAACATGAAGACATGAAGATCCAAAAGCCAAGTCTAGTAGGGAAGAAGAAGAACGAGAAAAAACATGAAGATAAAAAGAGGATATGAGGTGACAAAGAGGAGAACATGAAAACTGACATGGAGAAGAACAACGATGGTGCATGTCTACAACAACAATGAACATCTACACCGACATGAACATCTACGTCTTTGGTGCGTGTATACTTCAACAAGATCACTAACCACGACACCAAGACGGACGCGAAATTCAACTCAAGATCTATATCAAGTGCGCTACATAATTAGGCAGTTCTCCCTCAACACTTAGCACATCCCAAGGGGAAGACAACACTTCCAAGGTAAGGACCAAGGTAATCATTTCAATCTGATTCGTTTCCTTTAGGTCCTTGTTGCTCGTCTATTTTGGATCATCATAAGTAATGGTTGTCATCCATCACCAAAAAGGGGGAGATTGTAAGGATCATGACCATTGAGGTCACCCCACGGTATGATGGTTTTGGTGATGAATGACAAACATAAAATGTGATTAATGTCAACACGAGTGTTGTGCGTGTAGGAAACCTTTTCTACTCTATGATGATTGTTGACGGCGGCCTTGGCAATGGATTACAATGACCACAAGCATGGAGGCTTGCAAGCTTGATGGAGTCCAAGGGTTGATGAAGATGGATCAAGGCTAAGGACAAGCTATAGAGCAAGTGTTGGGAATACTTGTCTAGTTGTTAGGGCTTTGAGTCCATAGGAAAAAACGGACTATCAAGGTGGTCTAGGTCATGTCTTTTAGGTCACGACTAGTCAGTGATGTGCATGGATGCTCAGTAAAATCAGAGGCACTAGGTGACAGTGGAGAAGCCAAGGAGCTATTCAGAGAAGCCGGGAAACGAAGTCAAGCGAGGACAAGAAGTTTGAGCTTCTGGATATAGTGACCGGACAGAGGGGTCAGTAGAGACCGGACTCTATGGTCACTAGGAGACCAGAGAGAAGTCTGTGAAGGAAACTGTCAGCGTGAAGACCTCTAGAGACCGGACGGTCCGGTCTGTATAGAGGTAGCTCGGGAAAAAAGGGCACAGAAATGGATGCTCTCTGGAATGGAGAGAGAAGATTGACCAGACGGTTCGGTCAGCTGACCAGACGGTCCGATCAGTACGAAATTCAGCAGTGGGCAGAGCCGTTGGAACTGGATTTGCAGTGATTGGACAATCCGGTGAGTACACCTACAAAACTGATTTCGTGGAGCAACGGTTACTTGGAGGTTAAAAGCCTATATAACTTCATTGCTGGGGTCTTGGAGATCTCTCTTGACTAGTGGAATTGCTAGGAGCATTTGGTGAGAGCCAAGAGGAAAAGAGGAGAGCACTAGGAGGAGATATTGCATATCTTGAGAGTGGTAGTGAGAGTAACAAGAGCATCTTGCACATCTAAGGCTAGGGTGCCCTTGAGGGTGTGATCTAGGTTGTTACTCTTGGTCTATGGTGAGACCTGGGGAAATTAGATATCGGTGATCGAGCCTATCATGTTCGGTTGTGAAGGTCGTCACATGTTTGTACCCGGTTTGAGCCTGCCGGTGAAAGGGGCATCGCTAGTGAGCGCCTGTGTCGGCTCGAGGAGTCCGGCAAGTTCTCGAGGGAGGCGAGCTTGTGCCTTGGTGGCAGCGGTGACGCAACCGTGTCTTCACTCCGAGAATGATTGCAGGCTTGTATGCGAGAACTCCACATTGGTGGCGGGAGTGGTCCAACGAGGAGTTGGGGAAGACGCCATCCTTTCGAGACCTCGGGAAAAAATCATGAGCCATCTCTTACTCTACTCCTTACTATGATGTCTTACTTTCCGCATTTACATGTTGTGCTATTCATGCTTGTGTGCTTACCTTGTTCTAGTTGATTACCTTGTAGACTTGCATGAATAGGCTTCTCTACTTGCTAGTTGTGCTTAGCTTTCACTTGATCACTAGCATGTTTAGGAGTTGTCTTGGCTTGATTGATCACCCTAGTTTGTATCATGCCACTCATGCCTGTGTCCTTATCTTGTACTTGATGATCTAGTAGCTTTGCATGAGTAGGCTCCTTTGCTAGCTTGTTGCGTGCTTCCGTTTTTCTTGGATTACTAGCTTGCATAGGAGTTGATTGGCCCTTGTGTGTGATCCACTAGTATGTTTAGGATGTTCTTCCTTTCATAGGAGTATCTTGCTAGTGTGTTCACCACTAGAATTGTGTAGAAATTGTTTGTGTGGTCGGTTTTAGTAATTGGCAAATTAGGTACATAGTTTGAGTTTTGGATTCACCCCCCCCCCCTCCACCCCTCCTCTTGGTCACTCAATCCTTTCAATCTGGAATACCCATCAAGAAAACAAAAGGAGTGTTTTGCCAATCGCTCTAACATTTCATCAATGAAGCGGGGAGGAAAATGATCCTTCATTGTGGCTTTGTTGAGTTTCCTATCGTCAATGCACATTCTCCATCCCGTGACGGTTCATTGAGGGATAAGTTCATTCTTCTCATTCATAACGATTGTCCTTCCTCCTTTCTTAGGCACTACTTGGACAGGGCTTACCCACTCACTATGTGGGATGGGATAAATAATCCTGGCATGCAATAATTTAAGCACCTCCTTTTTCACAACTTCCCGTATCGCATTGTTCAGTCTATGATGAGGCTCTCTGGAAGGTATACTATCAGAGTTAATGGGAATGCAGTGAGTGCAAAGCATAGGGCTTATTCCCTTAAGGTCTTGGAGTGAGTAGCCTAGCACAGATCTATGCTTTTCTAGGATAGTGATTAGCCTACGGGTTTCTTCGTCCGAAAGTTTGTCACTGATGATGACAGGAGTTTTTGTGTCACCATTAAGAAAATCATATCATAGGCCTGGAGGTAAGGTTTTGAGAACAATTGGAGGGCCAGTTTCTGGCTCTAGTTTAGGCCACTCTATGGTTTCCTATAGCTCGTCGTCTTCTTGAATATAGTCATTTGTTTCTCTTTCAAGAAGGGAGTCAAGGGACTCAAATGGGAATACGGTCATCACTTCCTCAATTGGCTCACTATCGGGGGGAGGTTCAGCGATGCTATTCTTCGATCATAAGATCGGCACGCAAATATTCCTACCCCCGAGTTTAACGTCTAGCCGCCCCAAATTTAGGACATCTATGAGAAATTTCTCAATAGGATACCCGAATAGGATGTCAAAATGTTGGATATTCAAAAGGTGGAAATCTAAGATGGCCTTGACGGTTTCGTGTCTCATAGACACTTAGTGCAAAATCCCAATCCCCACCAACAATTTCCCTTTGGGGCTCTTGAAGGTTTTACATGTTGATGCTAGCGGTACATCATTCACATGAGTGAATGCAAAAGAATCTGACATTATGTTGGCACCAACAGTGGGATTGTTCTAGGCTATTACCAGTGTCCCTCTAATGTAGAGTTGGATGTAGGAAGAAGGAGGGCTTATTTTGAGAATGTCATAAGAAAGCTCAATCTCCCTCAACCATGCATCACTCATGATGGAGGTTAGCTCCCTGACTGTCTCTTGAAGAAACACCTTGTCATGGGGACAAGTGAGAATGTCAGGAGCGGACGGTCTAACCTATATTTCATAATTTGAGGTATTCCCATAGTCTTAAAATAGACTATCCTCGAATATGAATGGAGAGTCAGAGGATGAGGATCCTCATCCTCTGAATTTGATGGTTCGGATGAGGTTTTTAAATTCGAGTATAAAGATGTAGAAGCTACAGGCTCAGGCTCGATAGGATTTTGGACCCCGTCATTGTATTTGATGTGTTCCGTCGGTGGTTCTTCGTCTTCGGCTAGGAAGAATATATTTTCAAGAATACGCTAAAGGATCTCCCTTCCTTCGGCCGGTGTTTTATGCATGAACGATCCTCCAACAGAAATGTCAAGATATAGGGCAGATTCCTTGTCCATACCCATACTAAAATGTTGTAAAAGTATGTGATCAGGAATGGACAAGTCTAGGCCAGAGCAGATTAACAATGTGAATCTAGTCCAGGTTGCACCTGTAGACTCCTCTCTCTGCTGGAAGTTAAGAACTTCCGAACGTAGAGTGGTGATACGTGATAATGAGAAGAACGCAAGACATAATCTATCTCGCAGTGTCTCCCAATCACCATTCACTCTACCTGTGGTATGTGTGTACCATTGTTTTGCTCTATCCTTGAGGGAAAAGGAAAATAATTTCCACTTAAGAGTTTCATGTGAAACACCCCTGAGTTTCTGGCATGCGCATAGTAGCTCAAATTCGCGCAGGTGTAAATACGGGCTTTCATTAATTAGCCCAAAGAAGGGTCACTCCCAAACCATGGCTATAAAGCCAGGGCTAAGCTCAAAATAATTTGCCAGGATCACCTTTCCTTACAAAGGAGGTTCGTAGAACTCGCCCTTGTCGGTGGATAGACTAGATATAGAAGGTTTGTCCATGGTACAAAGGAAAGAAATAAAATAGAAGAAAAACAGATACGAGGACGACTAGGGTTTTAGGATAAATTGACAACCGTTCCCTGGCAACAGCGCCAGAAATTCTTGTTGGTATTTTTAACGATCACATACTAATTCGCAAGCGCACGAAAATACTGTTGTAGCACTTCCTCAATGGAGTATTCCAAGGGTTATCAATCCAAGGAACGGTATATGTAAATCCTAAATTCTAGTCAGTCCAAGGACACAAGAGATAAATGTTGGTGTAGTATAGAGAGGTTTATCTATGGGTAAGCTTCTAAGTAAATAAGGTTGAGGCTCTAATTACTACTTCGTGTATGGATTCATGTCCGGCATACACAAGGCAACTCCATTTTGGACACACGTCGCAACCGAGCATGAAGGAGTACAATGGATAGATAGGGTTGTCATCACCTACTACATACCTCTACAGACCATGGATTACGAGGTGATCAAAGATGATTTCTAACCTAAGCACCATGATTAATTATTAATCACTATTTAGCTAAGCTATCACTTAGACTAAACAACCTATATAGGATATAAGACTTTGAACCCGCAAGTAAATAAGCACCCAACTTACTTAATTAAGAAAGCGTAAGAACATAAATAAACTCGAATACTTAGTTAAGAAGGCAAGGCTCCGACGAGGTACAAGGTTGGAGTAGAGGGCCCACAGACAAGGCTCCACTCCTACACTTCTCCTCACTCTCCACCTAGTCTAAGTACTAAACTAAGTAGCACTAGCATCTTTGGAGTGTGGCTCTCTTCTCTTGGATGTGTGTGTGTGTGTGTGCGCGCGCGCGCGCGTGTGTGTGTGTGTGTGAATCCCCTCCTCTCTTTATATAGGGCCCATAGGTTGGTTTTCAGGAGTAACCGCCATGCACCCACTTTAGAAAATGAACGAGGAAGCAACACGTGGGCCTTGTGCTTTTGCTGGGTCACTGATAGGTGGGTCCACTCCTGTTTTATGTTGGTGTTCTCCTGAGTTGCGCGAGGAATTCCGTCTATTCACGTATGCAATCCATGTGTTGGCTCCTGATTGACCGAATCGGTGTTTTCTTGGATTGATGACATGGATTTACCCATAATTCGTGGATAATTCACCTGCACTCAAATATTCATCACTACTTATAAAATTCATTAGTAATAAACTCCTACTATTATGTTGGATTATTATTTTTGCTCTTTAATGCAGGTAATTAATGATCAAATTTGGTATTTAAGGACCGTCAATAGTATGGCATACAGTGAATGTATGGCAAGAAGAAAGTACGTAGAGCATGCATATCGCTCCAGCACAAAGTTCACAAAATCAAAACCCACTTGGTTTTTATCATAAAGAAAAAATCAAATGATAAACCTCAAAAATAGAATGAGAAATACTTTTAACAATCCTTTCAATGTCATTGCAAATTTATATAATCCCAAATATATCATTGCAAAATGGCTTATCCCATATATATTATTTAAATACAATTTTTATTCCTTATATGCCATTGTTGACTAGTCAATCATGTGAAAAGATAAAATTGCCCATGCCATCTTCTTCTATCTTCCTCCTCTCTTTTCTCTCTGCCATGGTTGTCTGCTCCTACTGGCCACCATTGTACAAGCGGTGGAACTCCAGCCCCACTGCCATAGATTGTGCACACAGGGAAGCTCGAGTCCTGACACCCTAATCGGCACGTCCGAGCGAGCTCAATTCCCACCATTATGACTGGCATGGGCAAGCTCTGCCCTGACCGCCATGGTGCGTGCGGGCGAGCTCCGCCCAGTCGCCTTGGTTGGCCCGTGCAGGCGAGCTTGAGCCCCGCCGCCATAGATGGGCCCTGCCTGCCCGCCCTACCTGGCCTGCATGGGCGAGCCCCGCCTCTTGGGCCAGCGCGGCAGGGCCGTTCCTGAGATTTTAGAGGCCCGAGGCGAATTTAGAAACCAGAGCCCCTTTATATAAATACTAGAATTTATCCATTACTCTTTTTTGTGATTCTAACAATTCATCCTCTCATTTCTTTTGCCTCCTTTTTTTGTTGTGTGATATATACTTTCTAGTCAACATGATATTGATCAAATAAACTAATCTATTCATCTATCACGTTGTAAGATACTAAGGACAACAATTATCATAGGTCAGGTCGTCAGTAGAGGGGACTAGAGGCAGTATGTACAAGATCAAGGGGGTGATTCACCGTGGATTGGATGACTAGATTGGCACTGGATTTGCATAGTAGCAGAATACCGCCATCATGTTTTTTTGAACGAACGAGGAGCAGGGCAGTTGGCATGCGGCTTCTAGCTTCCTTCTTGCCTGCTTTCTTGCTTCTAGCTTCCCTAATTGATGTAGACCGCTTTCGACTTCCTGACTTGTATAACACAAAATAAAACAGATTGCACAATCTGTAGTGGAACAAGCAGTCATGCACAGGCGATGGGCCTTATACACAAACATGTCAATAGGAGGGGACCCTTAGATTCTGGAGCCATGGGCGGCTACCCTACCAGCCCTCCCCTCAGGACCAGCCCTAAGCGTGGCTGAGGTCCACTCCAACTGGCGCGGGTGAGCTCCAACCCTATCTCTGTCATAGCATGCTCGCATTTGGGTCTGTCGTAGCATGCTCGCATTTGGGTCATTTTGAAAATAGTCAAATGCTGAAAATGACGTGGAGGGCAATTTCGGATTGACTTTGGAACTCAATGTTACCAACCGAATAAGTGGTTTTGCGATTGACGAATTTGGGATTAATGAAATCTGCAATGTCATGTAAAGAATTGCCTATAGGAATAGAATACCTAGGTTCGTTTTAATCAATCGGCAATCCATTATAACCGGATTGGACCGGTTTTTGTGGGTTTCATGAAAGCCGGTCTGGTTCCAATGTTGTGTTAACCCTGCTCTAGAGAAGCGGCGAATTGATGTGTGTTAACCCTGCTCTAGAGAAGCGGCGAACTGATGTATCCATCCAAAATAAAGTGATCAGTCCATCGATGCTGCCAGCTCTGCGGCGATGCGCACTCCAGAAAAGGACCACCACCGCACGCGCCAGAAATTAAATCATCCATCCATCTCTAGTTTTGCTGAAAAGATTTCTCTTGTAAAAACGACAACAGTTGCGGCCTCGGGTTTTACTCAATTGCTTTTGCATGGTACGTGATCGCATGATGCTACTAGTAGCTAATCAAGCTTTTGGTTAGTTCTGTAATCCGAATCAACTGAGAAATTTTGTACTAGTAGTAGTGTGCGCATCTAGAGAAGTTGGAGACATTATTCCGTTTCCCGACATGATATAGAAAGCAGGTAGGTGATAGTAGTAGGTTCGAGCAATTCTGCACTGTTTTAACAGTTCAGGCTTTGGGGGGATATATGCTACAACGAATATTGGCAGAAAACGGTCTGGGCGATAGTTTTTTATAAGAAAAAGAAAATATTATAGTGCCATGTATCTCTATATATCCAGGATCCCCCTTGGTTTCAGAGGGATGGAAGAAGACACAGATCAGGAGGCCGGGCGGTTTTCCCAGATGAGTGAAAGGTAGCTGGGTGAGCAGACTTCAAAATTTTGGAAGAGAAGGCTCATAATTTTACAGTGTTTTCAAGGAACTTGTCAAATATCTTTCTTTTTTTCACATTGGCTCTCAGAATTATCTAATTAACGCGAAGAACAGATGATGACATTGTTAGCTCAGCCGGGAATTGTTGAGGTTGTGTAGGAGCATTTGTCTGAGAGTAGCAGCAAAGCTTTCACAGGAGACGAGGCTTTCTACCATCCTTTCCGTAGGCATGCAGTTGGCCCATCGTGTCATGACATTTCTTTCAGGGCGGCAAAAGAGCATCACGCGCGCGCAAACGCAACGCGACTGCCGATCCACGAAGCTAATCAAGCAACGCAGCATCAAAACGAACAAAGCCGTGACAACGACCGCATCACGGCACGCGCTCTCGCAGCAGAGAAAGCATGCACAATTGAGGCCCATCCGGCCCCCTAGCTAGTTGAGTTGAAGGCTGTCGACTCAAGAATCGATCGCCCGCAGTAGGTGACTAGGTGTGTCCTCGTCGGGTTCTCATTTCTATTAGCTACTTCCTACTTACTTCTTTTACATTTAGATATTGTTTTAGAGTTAGACATGAAAAATAAAGAGAAATAAAAAAATAAGTACACTGAGAATAAGAAGAGAGATAAAGATAGAGATATAGTAAGAAAAGATAATATTGTATTGAAAAGAGAAAAAATATATTAAAAAACGAGAATAACATGTAATTAAAAAAAATTTAAAAATCTTAAAATAACATCTAAATATTAACGGAGTGAGTTGAACATACCGCCCGCCGCGTGCCTGTATATCATCGATCTGAGGCGGCTGCGATGTTGCAAATTAACACGTGTGAAAAGGAACGAACCTGTGGTGAAGGAAACAGTAGCGCGCACCAGTTTCCTGTCCGATAAGATGTGGACAGGGCAGTAGCGCCACTCGCCGGTGGCTGGGCGCGCGCGTGACGACGGGGGCTAAAGTGGCCGATTGCGGCATGTTGTTATTCCTCGCCCGAAAAACGTGTGCCATCTTTGATCGGATAAAACACCCGTGATTCGACAACTACAACCCGGCGATAGAGCCATCGAAATGGCGAGGCCACAGCCTCGGTGCACAGGCGCCTTTGTTTCAGCCAGAGAGATTTTGGATTGTAGATTTTACAATCTAAAATCTTAAACAAAAGAACAGATTATGAAATTGGATTCTAGAATCTAACCATCCAGATTGTGGAATCCAGCCCAAAAAACTAGATCTGTCAAGGCCCCAACGATATTGTATTAAGAAGAAAGAACCTTCTCATACAAGTCTAGAAAAATTACGAACCTTTCCCCGCTAATATGATGACCTCTTTTTCAGCCTATGTAAGAGGTTTATAGTATACCAATCTTTAAATTTGAAACAATGGCCGCAGCAATTGACTCAAGATAGGGTGTTACGCATGCTTTAGTTTAGCGGAGAGATGAGTAAATTTTTTTAGTAAGTCCGAAAAATTCGCTCCCACTAATATTGAATCCGAGAACTAGAAAGTGCTGCTAAGTCACCTTATCATTGACGTGAGGACCCGTTTTCATGGAATATGACACATATATTTATCATTTTGGTACTATACTCCACTATAAATGACATAAAGCTAGATTATAAAATACGGACAAATAAACATCAGGACTCTACGTAATTCATTATTCTCGACGAACTCGATGATCCTCAGATTTTTACAATTTTAAATTTCACACTCCACGATTCAAAATCCACGGTCTTAACTGAAATAAAGGTGGCCTCAGTTTGCTCACCAACCGCGTGCTCCGCGTAGTGCCCTGGTTGGCAGCACGTCTCCGCTGATGAGAACAAAGCTCCATAGACGGGCCGTCTGGTCCATATTGTATAGAGAAGCCCGAGAAGCTTCTCCCGTTCCGCGTCCACTGTAAAGAGAAGGAAGAAATGAAAAGGAGGCTTATTGGAGGTGGGATCGAGCCGCGGCCGGGCCTGTGGTGTCCACGGCACGATATGCAGCGCGAGCGAGAGCACATGGCTATGGCTTCACTTTCGTTCACGGAGGCTTCGGCAAAAGCGTCCATCATCAATCATCATGGTGGCAGGCTCGATCGATCACGGAGCGTTTTCCCTTGTTTCTTTCCTTCGGCAATGATGACCGCCTGATTTCGTGCAATTATATGATGGCGTGTTTGCAAGTAGTAGTTGCTTTCTCGACCGGCTGCTTCCTCGATTGGTGCCTGTCTTTCCATTGCAAAGCTTTATGAAAAAGGACTCCAATCAGTTAACAGCCGTTATTCATGTACTAGTAACAGTACAATAGCATTGCGAAAAAGTAAAACAATGGATTTTACTCTACTGGATGAAACGTGACAGAGCCACAGAGGTCGCCACAATGACAACACAACAAAGACTAGTACATTTTTCTTTTTGTCAATATAATCTTCACAGTGTACTACTATTTTCCTTCAATATATGACTCTTCCCATTTCAAAATAGTTTTCGTTCTGCCAAAAGATCTTTGATTTTTTGTTTAGGTATAGTTAGAGCCGGATTTGAAGGAGGGCAAGTGGAGTGCACGGCCCTGGGCCCCCAAATCCTAGGGGCCCCTCCCCATGTATATATGCATACAATAGCAGCATAGCTATTAGCAAATTACGCTCAGAGCTTATTCCTAGTCCGCAGTATTTCTTAAGGCAACAAAATCAAGTCCACACAAGTTTGTAGTTGTCGGTTGACTTTTGAACTTCTGATTGTCCTTCGTCACCACCTCTACGATGTGCGTAGAGAAAAAAAAAACATGTGTCATTGAATGTCATCGACTTGTCACAGATTTACAATACAGATCCTCGTGGCACGCATTGTCAACATAACCACATGAGTTGGTATATCATTGCCGCATCACCGATTGTCGAGCCCCGCGTCCGTCAAAGGTTACATATACATATACGGATGACCCTTGCCTAATTTCTCAATGGCCTAGCGACATGGTTGTAGGGTCTCAATTTCTTAATAGTCTGACAACATGGTTGTATGATAGAAGATCGGTTAACTGATTTTGATCATTTTTTAATTACAACAAGGTTCTGTCAACTAGAAAATATCTATCAGCCAATGAAAAACAGACAAAATAGATAGCAACAAGATGACTTCGTAGAATCATAAAAGGGAGCCATGGATAAATTTGTATCAAGAAATATGAGAAGAAGCTTAAAGGTAATGTACAAATAATTTGTTACAACATTTTAATGCACTATTAATTTTCACAAATAAAAAATTTTATGTATGAAATAGAAGTAAAAAATATTTATATACAAAGGACCCTCATATTTAGGTTGGCCCTAGCCCCAAAAATCTCAGCTCCGGTCCTGGGAATTGTCAAAAGATCTTTGATGACGCGCCATGCGTCATACCGTATCCGACTGTAGTGTGAACGGTGGCCAGAGCCGAAAGAGGGTCCAGGCCGAATAATGAGGATTGGCCCATCTACAGCCCAGGTGCACTTTGTAGGGTCCTCTGGCCTGGACGAAGCCGCACCGCCGCCACCTGCGCCAAAAGATTCCACTGCTTGTCAACACAAGGAACAGGGTCCATACATGTCGCTTTCCAGCCTCCGGGTTTTTCGTCTCCGGTTCCACAAAAAAAAAAATTACTGCTCGCCCTTGTTTCCTTTCGACTTTGGATACAGGCAAGGAGATCGTACGTACAATCATTTGTTTTATTTTAGCATGGTATTTTTACCTAAATATAAATTGTTGCTAATAGATCCGTACCGCGAAAAAGCGATCATAATCAGAAGAACATCGATCGAGGTTGGTAACATCAGTAAAAAAAAATGTACGTTAAAATTAGTACTATGCTCTTCTATGAAATTAAATCAAATCAAAATTTCAATAATTGTACGAAGTCACAGTGTTGTTAGTGTTGGCTCATAAATCAAATCTTACACATCATATCTCAAAAATCTTCCCTCTACCCTTTATGGAAGCACTTCTATGCTGTTCAAGCCGTTCCAGCTCCGGATAGTGCCTTTTCTCCGCTTGCTTTCCACTTTGCATAGCTCCTTTCACGAGAACATTTCACTTTGGAACTGCGCAAAGGGCTCTAGGTGCAAGAACGAAAACGACAGCCGTTTTCACCGCACCAATCATAACTGCAGACTTCATAACACGCATGGAAATTGGAATTTCCATGTTCCATGCATCCTAGGTATTGCCCGCACAAAATCTACTGTACTAGGAGCATCCAGAAAGGCAATGAGCCTTTGCTATTTTAACCGAGTGAAAGCAGGGAAAGCTACGAAAGTGACATAATTCAAGTTTATCATTCTACCGTTTTGGGAGCACTTCAATGGATTTGCCCTTGGAGCTTTCGGATGGAGCCTTTCCTCCGCTTGGTTTCCAGTTTTCCATATACTAGTTTGACGAAACAGTTCGTCTTGGGACTGCACTGAAGAATTTAGGTGCCTGGACGAAAATGACAACCATTTTCTTAACACCAAGCATAAGTTCATAACTGCAAAATCCATACTAACAGGCATGATATTCCATCCCAGGTATTAACCGCACTAATGTGCATATCATCCACAGAACCAAAGCCTTATTTGCTATTGTAACCGTGTGAAAGCAGCCAAACCAACCAAAATGCGCCCTTTGGAATCGGTCCTGCACGGCAGCACGAAAACGGAACGCGAAAAAGAATCAGGCCACCTTTTCTGTTTCACCATCAGAGAGGGGAGCTAGCCGGTACTGCCTATGATGGTGCCTGAATGCTGTGTAGATGGCGTAGGGGAAATGATGGTGCTAGATTTTGGGGGTGGCCGGCCGGGGTCAAGTCGCGACGACGCAGCCGGTAGCTGTGGCTTCATCGCCAGTAACCTCCAGCCATGTGGGACCCCACCGAAAACGACGGGAAAAGTAGCGCCACGTTTCGTCTCCTGGATGGCTGGCCGCTGCCGGGGCTGGGACACGGCGAACGGTCGCAGAACACACAGCCTTCTGCCGCTGTCTCATGCAAAGCTTTTGCTTGCCATTGCGGTGGTGAGTGGTGAGCCTCCCTCGCCTTAGCAGACCGATGAAGAACGCAGTGGTTACGTAAGGGTGATTATAAGTATAGTAGTACTAGTTGTCAAAAAGGGTTGTAGTAATGTTGGCAAGCATGGTCATATGTGTCACGTATTATTCCTTCGTGTCAAATATGACAGTGAGGCATCGTTAATGAACAGTCACAGTGCGCCCTTGTTTCGGTGATCGACCAGAGAACTGGCGGGCCACAACACTTTGTGCACTCCACAGTCGATGATCTCAAGATATTTCTATGTCTACAGTTTGATCTTGAAATAAGTCTAGATGTTGAAAACTTCTCAACATGTGGCTAGCTAGTTCTAGTAGGGCAAGACAACTCATCTTTGCGTGGATGATTTTTTTCAAAGTGACATGTGTTCGCTTCTAAAAATGGAACCCTTCATTTTGCCTGTGTCCCACGTCTGCACTAAATACATTTGGTAAATCAAACAACCAGTGGGTGCCAACTCAGAGTGGTGATAGCCAAATGCAGCTAAATTCTATAGGATATGGATGGTTATCTGATGGCATGACTTCACTACAACAAATTAGTACAGGTTCAAAAAAAAATAGTACAATTATTTTGAACACGCAAATTCTTTATGCGTCAGTTTCATAGATTGTATCCCAAACATCGAGCTCTTCTTGATTAATTGAGTTGAGAATATGAGTTTGCAAAAAGTCCTCTTAAAACCTATATATGGCGATGATTATCTGAACGCAATCACAGAATTTGCTGAGCTTATCTTATCAAGGCTCCTGGCCTATGTTGTAGGCTTGTAGCGTAACAAGGACTTATTTATATTAGTTCAATCTTGAAAACTTCTTAACATTTAGCTACTTCTACTAAGGCAAGACAGCTCATCTTGGGTGGATGGTTTTTTCAAACTGACATGTGTTACTTCTATGAGCGGAACCTTCTCTTTTGCCATTTTTTGACGCTCTGCACCACATAAACTTGGTAATTCAACAACCAAAGAGGACCAACTATAAGTGTGGATAGCCAAATGAATCCGACTTCTACTAACATGCTAATCTATCCGACTTCTACTAACATGCTAATCTGATGGCATGACAACAACTACACCGAACTATTATTCTTTTTGAAAACTCAAATTCTTGACGCATCGGTTTCATAGATTCTATCGCAACACTGAGCACTGATGATTTTGGTTGAGTCCATCAGCAACATGAATCTACAAAGTCCTCCCAAAGCTTACAATGAAATATAATAAATATGATTATCTAAGGAAAAAGAGCTACCACAATCACAGAATTTGCTGAGCTTATCTTATCCAATGCTCCCAACTTTTATCCAACACGGCCGTTTTTGTCACTTTCACACAGGTGCATCACAAACCGAACGGGACCCAGAGAAGCCACTACCCTGCCTCACTAGCCTCGGTGTCGTCAGATTAACCACTCGTGTTAGTTTGCGATGTTTCTCATCGTACAAGACAAGTCTTTTGTTACTACTAATTCCATCAACAACAAGGAAGTATAGCAATCTTGATTTCTTTTAGCTGAGAAAATGCAGTAGTACGTTCCTTGAAAAAAAAATGTAGGAGTAGTAGACATCTGAATACAAATACAGAGTATACTTTCGCATAGTAATTAAACCATTGGATATGATCATGTACCCTACAAGGATTCATCATTATGCAAAAGATCTGGTATAGGGAGGGATAAAGCACCCCCGCCGTGAGACAGATTCGTAGCTAGCGGCCTCTAGTACCCAGTTGGGGTTCGCAACTTTTCCGGCCATTTATAAAGGGCAAAGAGGAAGGGCGAAGGGGAGCACACTCATCAGAGGCTACTTTGGCTCCTGGCGCGCAGAGAAAGAAAGAGAGAGAGATCCTCTCATCGATCGGTGTTGTAGGCAGCCGTTGCTTGGTCGCCGTAGCTGGTGAGCTGCTTTCCTTCCCGGCGTCTGCTCGCCTCTGCTCCTACACATGGAATCCCAGCCTAGCTTAGCTTCTAGGAGTAGGAGTAGCTACTAGCTAGCCAGCTAGCCGGCCAGGCAGCAGAGAGAGAGGGGAGAGGAGGAAGGGAGGGAGCAGGTGCTGCTCTCTTTCCGTGCGACGGCAGCCTTGCTCGCTTTGAATGCCCTCTCAGGTCAGGTCAGATCTCTGAAGCCTCAAAGCACTCGAAGCTTTGTTGTGCCTTGCTCGCAAAACCTTGCCGCCTTTTGGTCACACTGCTCTGCTTCTCGGGCACCGCGCACGCAGCACCTGCCCCTGTTCTGTCTGTTCAGTGTTCACTGCTCCCCTTTCTTCTCTCTCTCTTCTTGCAGCCTTCCCTCGCCGGTCGCGGTCTTCATTTATAAATCCCCCTCCCCTTTCTGTTCTACTGCTACAACTGCTTGCTTCTCTCTTTCTCTGTGCGCTCTGCTTGTGAACTCTTTGCGTCCCCTTTTGTCGGCGACAACTGCGCGCACTAAGCTTCTCTGAGAGAGAGAGAGAGAGAGGCGGCGATGGCGTGGAGCGGACGGCTCGGTGCGGCGGCGGACAGCGGCCTCGAGCTCAGCCTTGGCCTCCCGGCCTACTTCTCCAACCCGTCAGGTTCGGACGCCGTCGACGAGGAGCCGAGTGACTCTTCTGCTTTCGCTCTCCAGGCCGCCGCCGCAGGAAGCGATGGCTCCAAGGCAAGGTTGGTTACTCAATACTCATGCATGTCGACTTCCCCTTTCTGGTCGCGCTCGCGCACTCTGCTTCGTTTATGACCAAAAAAAGGTCAAATTTTTACTCTTGCCATCGGCGTTCAGGGCGAGGCCAGCAGCTGCTCCGGTGGTGGGGTGGCCGCCGGTGCGATCGTTCCGGCGGAACCTGGCTTCCTCGAGGCCGCCGCCGCAGTCGTCGCCGTCGACTCACCAGGACGGGCGCGGGCAGAAGAAGGACGGCAGCGGCGCGTTCGTGAAGATCAACATGGACGGCGTCCCGATCGGGCGCAAGGTCGACCTCGCTGCCTACGGCGGATACGCCGAGCTCTCCGCCGTCGTCGGCAAGCTCTTCCGCGGCCTGCTCGCCGGCACGTCACTCCACCCCTTCCCGCCTTCAACAAACGGGCGTTCCTCGTCTCATCGCGCGAAATTTTTTGCAATTGTGCAGCCCAGAGGGATCCGGCCGCGGCAGGCGATGACGAGGAGGAGGTGCTGGTGATCGGCGGCGCCATGGACGGCGGCAGCGGCGAGTACACGCTGGTGTACGAGGACGAGGAGGGCGACAGGGTGCTGGTCGGCGACGTCCCGTGGGAGTAAGTCCAAACGCTCGTAAAAGTACTATCAACACCTCTGTCTGCATCACCATATCCCGTCGAATTCTCAAAACGCAATATTTTTGCAGGATGTTCGTGGCCACCGCCAAGAGGCTGCGAGTGCTCAAGAGCTCCGACCTGCCGGCGTCGTCAGTGTCGGTGAGCCCCGCGCGTGCACTTTGAGCACCGAATGAAACTTTCCCAAACTTGTTTTGTTTGCTGGTGAACTAACGCGTGGCCCCGTTCACTCTTTGCAGCTGAGAGCAGGGGGCAGGAAGAGGGCTGCAGCTGACTGTTGAACCGTGTGCTTCGCTGAGAGTCACTATCAACCGGCGTGTAAAAAACTTCGGCAACTGCGACCGCAAGGCTTCCCTTTTTGGTGTCCATTTGTGACGCTGCAAGTAGTAGTTTTTGTACTGAATCATGACGGTATTAGGGAGCGTTAATGTTATGTAACTGTCGCTAGTTTATCTCGTGGAGATATTATCAGTGCTAAGATGCCGTTAATCTTTTTCCTGCTGTGCCTAGTATCTTGCGGCCGTGGTGTAATTTTGGATGATTACAAGCTAGATCTTCTTCTCTTTCTTTTGCTGTTCGATGATGATGCTGAAAACCTTGAATGCGCCGTGTCCACTCCAATTGGACCTGGGCCTCATAACAATACAAAAGCCCAGCAGCAGCTCGACCCACGAAACTGTACTAGGCTGTGGCGGCCCATTGCGGGGCACGAACCTTCACATGGCGCTTGACCGTCTCGTCTCGAATAGTCCTGGTCAAACAAGCCGCCCGGCCCGGCCCGGCTCAAATCCGAAAAGACCTGACACGTTATATATCAGGTTGGCATGGCATGATATTGGTTTCGGGCCGGGCTGGGCCGCCTATCATGCTGCGCTGTTGGCTCATAGCACGACATGAATTATGTGGGTCATGTCGGGCCGGCCCGTTACGTCCGGTAGCCCGATAAGTTCAGTAGCTCAATAACTCTAAAATAAAAAAAAAGAGGTGAAAATAGGGGTGAGGTGGGATTCGATAACTCTAAAATGAAAAAAAAGAGGTGAAAATAGGGGTGAGGTGAGATTCAAACCCTGGTCTTCAGATTAAGAGTGAAGTAATTTATCATCAGACTACTTTAACTTTGTTGTATGCATATAAAATATCTATTCTTTAATATCAAATCGTGTTTAACTAGGCCGAATTCGTACTCCACTAGGCCGCCTCTAAACGGCCCGTGGCCATGCCGCCCACTGGACCGAGGCCACACCGAGCCGGCCCGAACACAAATTAAGGCGTGCCATACCGAATCTGGATTGGGTCAAATTTTACAGGCCTCAGGCCGGCACGGCAGGCACGGCCCAGTTGGGCAGGACTAAATAGCCCCGTTCCGTTTTCTTTCTTCTTCCCCAAACCGGGCGGGCGGGCTGTGTTGCTCAAGCAGAGCGGGGGCCAACACGACGGTGACGAGTTCATCGCTTCTTCCCTGCGTGCCCATCTGAACCCGCGATTTCTCAGGTGCGACTTCGAGATCCCTCCATCTACTCTCCGCTTCTCTTGCTCCGTTTTGCCGATACTAGTTTACTCCGACCGGCGGCGGCGAAGGGTTCGCCCGCCCTTGTTCCGTTGCGAGGTGCCCGTTTGTTTGGTTCCGTTGCAATTCCGTCAAACAAAGCGGGCAAAGGAGCGGTCGTAGTGGGATACTAGATTTTTCCTTTGTGATTCGTCTCGTATGTTAAAGTTTCACATTTAATTGCTCTGGAGGATTTTGATGGGTCGTAGTTCGACTTGCTATTTTTTTTTTCTCTCTATGATTTTATATATCGCGTATTAGCTTGATTAAACGATTTCTAAGTTTTTACTTAGGAACAAGGTTGCACGTGACAACGTTGTTAACATTGTAATTCGTAAAGCTATCCGAATTAAGTTTTACTTAGAGTTGATCTTTATGCAGGATGGTTGCATCAATGGATGTTCCTGCTAAGGGTGGGTTCAGCTTCGATATGTGCTGTAGGAACGGCATGATGGAGAAGAAGGGCTTCAAGGCTCCAGGTTTTCTGAAGACAGGGACTACAATTGTAGGTCTGGTATTTGCGGTATGTGGGATCCAGACTTCCCTACTTTCCTACTTTCTAGAGATCGGATCAATAAAAAGTTTGCAAATCAGTTTTTTTTTTAACTAGGGAACTTTATTTCATTCCCTGCTTCTAAAGAAGCTTAGCACACAAACAACAGAGTTCAACAAAACAAAAGGAAAAGAGCAGAATCAATCAATCAAGCTATCCTCTATATCATGTACATCTCAACCACTAGCGAGTAGCGACCCACACCTCAGCTGACACCATTCCTCCTGCTGAATGCTCCGCTCCTCTTCTGTCCCGTCTTCAGCTCTCCCTATCCAAATTCCGATACGGGATACAAATACGGCGATACGGCTGCCGATACGTGACTTTCAAAACAAAACAAGGGAAACAGTAGTTAAACACTGTTAAGTATCGGATACAGCTCTCCCTATCCTCTGCTCCAGCCAAGCCATCTTCGTCAGCCTTGCCTTTCTCAGACCTATTCCACCAATCAATTTAATTTCCCTACAAACATTCAGATATATAACCAGAACATACGCGACATAGGCCCATCCATTTCTCACAAACACATTCAAATCCCCATAATCACACCCATAGCATTCAGAATCCTGCAAAGTACATGTTACTCGCTGGTTCACTTTGCCACCCAACTTGTTAACAACAGCCAATTTCTCCACACTCCCAAAACATTGTTTACATGGCTGCTGCCCATCAGCTCAACCAGATGTTTACATAGAATGAACATACTATCCATTTGCAAATCAGATTTCATAAGACAAAATTATTTCATTAGTTATGCCACTTTCAAGAAGTCGGGTTGATAATGAGGTTTGTGTGGACGAGGAAGTGTTGGCATATCGGGGTGTAATCCCCGCTGTATCATCACTGTAGTTTATCTTGGTCTGAAATCAGTTGATGGGGATTTCCAATAGCATGACCTGTATGTGATGTAGTGAATTTTGCAACTACTTGTTTTGTGACTGCTCTTTCCATGGACATTATTGTAGCCACGCTCATATACACATACACTTTTGATGCATATTCTTCTAGAGGGTCATACTTTATTGTTGTCATTTATTTATTATTTGAATCAGAGGGTCATACTTGAAGTTTGCACAAAATGCCTGTTTTGCTTCTTGTAGCATTATTATCATGATGAGACGAAAGTAATGTGGATCATGGTATGTTCTTTTCTAGGATGGTGTTGTTCTTGGGGCGGACACAAGGGCAACTGAAGGCCCTATAGTTGCTGACAAAAACTGTGAGAAAATCCATTACATGGCACCATATATCTATTGTTGCGGAGCAGGGACTGCTGCGGACACTGAGGCTGTAACAGGTAGCGGATTAGTCGTACAGTTTGTTTCTTTGCACTAATATATGTTCCTCTGACCAGAAAATATTGTTGTCCTTTTTCCTAGATATGGTGAGCTCCCAGTTGCAGCTTCATCGTTATGCAACTGGCCGTGAGTCCAGAGTTGTAACAGCCCTTGCACTTCTGAAGTCGCACCTTTTCAGGTTTCATCTCATATCTCTCCCTATCTTAAAAATTGCTACCACTTAATTTTGGACCTGCCTACTCACTTGGTATATCATTGCACTGAAGGTACCAAGGACATGGTAGTGCTGCCCTTGTTCTTGGTGGAGTTGATTGTACTGGACCACATCTACACACTGTGAGTTAACCGCTTGGCCTTCCACAGAAGTAAATCCAAACTCTGTGGTATTGACTTATCTGTGCACAGGTATATCCACATGGTTCAACAGACACACTACCATTTGCCACAATGGGTTCAGGATCCCTTGCTGCAATGTCAGTATTTGAATCAAAGTATAAAGAAGGCCTTACAGTTAGTGCCACTGCCTCCAACAGTCCCTTTTTGTTGATATTTCCTGTAGTTTTTGTTTCAGTTAAGATGCTATTGTCGGTATTCCAAGTATTTTGTGATACTTATAAGTAAAGCTGACCAAATGATAGTGAACTAGTCCTATGATATCTGTTTTCTACGAACTTCCAAAAAAAGATATATCCTTTAACTCCATGATGCAAATTGGTATCTGTTTGTACAGAGGGAGGAAGGAATACAACTTGTGTCAGAAGCAATTTGTGCTGGTATCTCCAATGACTTGGGTAGTGGCAGCAATGTTGATGTTTGTGTAATCACCAAGGTATGCACTTTCTGTTTCATGTGTCATGACTATATCTATCAGGAGCTATATACAATTGTTTCAAATTGACCTGTTCTGTTATCTGTAAGAAGGAAGTGAACGACCTCTTTCCTTGAAGGCCTTAAACAGGGAAAACAAATTGCTTGCAATTGCTAAGATCATTAGCATCATGAAAAATATACTGATGCAGCTTGGTACTTTAGTATAGCTATTTTTGGCAACTTTTGTACTTTTGCCAACTGCGTGTTGCATAATCTTATGATCACACAAAGTAACTGCAACATACATAGTATTGTTCTATGCCCAACATTCTGTGCTACTACCAAAGTATAGATAGATACTCATCCAAGTTCGTAGAACTATTGTCAGGATGGTCCTCAGAAAGGATAAAGAGCAACACAAAAAAAATTGGAATTCTTTGAGTCTCAGCTGGATAGTATCTCCTCGAGACCCAGTATTAATATGCATTTTGTTCGAGAAAAAAAAGTATTAGTATGCATTTTGCTGACTCGTATCCTATTTTTACCAGGGTAAGACGGAATACTTGAGGAACCACCTACTGCCAAACCCACGAACTTACGTCAGCTCCAAGGGATATAGCTTCGTTCTGGGACAGACTGGTATGAACTTGTTTTACATTTTTGCTGATTATGTTATTTGGCAGTACACAAATAGTGCTGGGGGCAATTGGATATATTCAAATTGTAACGCTCTTTTGTTTGCAGAAGTACTGGCTACAAAGATAACTCCACTGAAACAACAAGCCGAGGTCACGGTTGGGGATGCGATGGAAGAGTGATGCCTGTATGGATCTAAAAACAGTGGTTCTGGGAAATTTGAGCACAAGAGGAATCTACTCTTCTAATCCGGTGTTGTATGTGCTGAATTGACTTCAAATGTTATTTTACTCATGCCTTCTAATTTGAGATATGGTGCATTTACGATCACTGATTACTTTTCTTGAAACTGTGAGCTAAACATGGGTGGGGATACTTGCTTATTACCATTCATACGGTCGGTTCGTTGAGGCGTGACGACTAGAAATTAACCATAAAGTTTAACAAAGGTAGCTGAATATTCAAAGTTTTCAACAAGGTCAGTGGTTTTTTGAGACCTCTGTAATTCCAGTTTTATTGTTACTATGCAAGGTGTCCTCATTAAGCCCTGTATCGGTTACAATTACAGAGTGCTTCCAACTCCAGCATGGTAACTGCACATGCTGGACTGCATAGATATGGGAAAGATATTCAAGCTACTTGCTAGCTAATCTTTTATACATGTATTGACAGCAAGATTCGATTACTCAACGCTCTTGTACTGAGATTGAGAAGCTGCAATCAGGGCAGCACCTATTCCTGAGCCGTCATCTGCGTGCTTCACGGCTACTGACTTCGCCGCCTCCTCTCCCAGTAACTCATTTAGTGTGCTCTCCAAGCATTTGCGGAATTTGGTGTAGTGTTCAAACAGTCCTCCATCGATAGCGATAACTGATCGTTGCTTCTGGGCATTACAATCTCTCCCAAGCTTCTTGAGGATCCCTGCAAGTCCAGCAGCAGCAAGCCGAGCTGCCCTTTTTGCTACAATATCGCAAATTTCAACAACCAGTTTTCGAACCTCTAAGGACGTGCCAGTAATCTGCAAGTACAGATATTCACGTCACTTCACTGTCCCTAAGCTATATATGCGGTTACCAGACATGAAAAAAGTACACATACCCCTAGGTTGTCTTTCAGCTTTTCAGCTACAATCTTCAAATCAGGTGTTTCATCATGGTGCATTGCAGATATGTGCGGGGTCCTGTGTAATATATAAACCCATATGTTGTGAGCAAGTCAGGGTAGCAGAGAATCTAATAGGTTTCTGCTAAAATTTACAGTGTTAACTTCTGTATATCAGTGAAAGGCATCTGAAACCATCTTGCTCTGCTATTCACAGCTGGTATTCCTGAATCCTGATCACCTGTGTACCAACTACGAAGAAGCCAAGAAGGCAAACATACCGCAGAAGGAAATGAGTTTTGAGTTTTGTATGGTCGATATCACCAAAAATTGAAGATTGCAACGACATTTTAAGGAGCACCCTCCTAACAATTTCGCCTAGATACATTCCTGAGGTTAATTTCTCATATATCTGAAACAAAGTGAAAGCAGATAACCACATGAATAAGCAAGCAATATGAACTAGCTGACATTAACTTAGCACGCAAACTTGCCTGCTCTCCTGGATTTAAGCTCTCATCATCTAAATCATGATCATATTCTGTGACGGGAAGATGGGATGAATAGAAATTACCCCATTCCATGTTGATGACCTGAAGCACATGGGAGGCACCAAACAAATTATTTAGAGTTTCAACTTCTTAAAATGCAGTAAATCCAACCTGTGTGATATTTGGGACCATTAAATTTGAAGAGGAAAACAGACTCAAACCTTACCATATCACCTGACTTAGGCAACTCACCTTCCCATTTGGGAATAGAGTTTGCCTTCTCAACATATGCTGCATTTGTACCCGTTCCAAATATCACACCAGCAACAACATCATTGTCATAGTACCTTGCGCCAGCCAAAGTCCCAACAGCATCATTAATCTATATCATAAAAAAAATTGTTGAAAAACACTATATTTTAATTTTACTAAAGATAATCCAATGTAAAATTTTATTGACTCTCACCAATGCAGCAACATGCATGTCCAGATCTTGTTTTTCCATAGCAGTTTGTAGTTCAGCCACCACATCTTCACCTACCTGTTTCACAGAAATGCTATTTTAAAGGCATATTCATTTACAAGCAGTTAAACGTGTTAACTTTCCCTGCATACAATTAATCTAAGAAAACATTGACATCATATAGTAACATCATAATTTTAGCTGTTTACTAAAATCAGAATGAAATGACAATGGGATCTATGAAACTGTAATTAACACCATCGAACTATGTTCTGATGCGCTTGTATATTTTAATTTTCTATTTTGTCCTGCTTAGCGTTACTACAGTTGGATTTTGGACGATTTAGAATGCCTTCAGACTTTTTTTTTCCATTATGGTCAGAAGCAGTGATATCAGATCACAGAGGAACCACAACTGACAGAACTTTTACATACATCAAAGGCAAGTTGGGTTCTGGATACGTCAATTACTTACAGCATCATCGATGGAGAATGCCTTTGTCCATTTGACAAGGGTACCTGACGCAACAGAACGTTGTTTCACTGGGAATGAAAATGTGAACCCTAGTTCTCGCTTCTTCCCATTTGATAAGTTAGTACATTTCTCCTCATCCACAACAAACTTGGCCAATTCAGAAGCAATGAAACCAAAAAGCTCCTAAGGTGTAAGAAATATGGATATCGTCAAATCCGAGTCAAACATAGTAATAGATATCTGAACATATATACTTACAGAGGAGCTCCCTGACATCAAATGTGGAGGAATAGAGACTTCTCTGGACTCACGGTTAATGACATGCTTCTCATCCCCACCTAGTTGCACCCTCAAGACACGGAAATTTGTCCCTCCTAGGTCCAATCCATAGAATAATCCTTCCTCTCTCCTAAATTTAGTTGTACAGAAGTACGTAAGCAGTTGCATCGGCATGCTTAAGAACCATCAATTTGCCTCTTCAAATTTGCAGTCATCATCGAATGACCTAAGATTGTTTCTATCAGCTAAGCTGAACCTAGATAAAATACGGCACATCCAAATCATGCTTTGCCATTGTTCTAACCCTCCAGTTATCATCACGTATAAAGGTTATTGTTCGTCCTTACTGTATTGTGCTCATATCAAAATTGTGAGTCTACTTTGCAGCATCAAAACCAACAAAATCAGAAAAATAACATCTTGCTACATTCTCATGTACAGTCTGTAAGAATCACAGCAGGTGGTCCTAGAAACATTCAGCGTTCTTCTTCTATTCTTATTTAACCCTCATATCAAACAGAATCAGAGACGAAGTACGAAAGTACTAACCCTGTGGGGAGCTTATCAACGTAGGAGAGGAGCATCTTGACCTTGCTCCCACCTTCCTTCTCCAATCCGGCGCCCATCTCATGTGCCATCTCCGACGCCACATCATGCAGCAGCGAAACCGGCGTCTCACACTTGTGCCGGAGGTCGGCAACCACCTGCTCTGCCATTGCTACCGCGGCTGCCGTCATGGATGACCCCAGTTCCCAACAAGCAAATCAAGAATCGGGGAGCCGAAATGGAAAGAGAGAGGAGAGAGAGAAGTTGCAGGATCTTCACTTCTTCAGGCTCGGAACCAAAGGAAAAAGTACAAGAAAAGAAGGCAGGGTATTCTGACTTAAATAACCAAGAACAAGAGCTTCATGAAAGAGGGGGGAAATGGCAGGACATGGAGCTCACAGCTCAATCAGGAACGGGAAACAAATAGTTAGAAAAGCTAATAGAGCAGAGCTTTGGATTTGGATCAACTCAGAACCCAAAAGATGGCGGCACGTGAAATTCTGCTGCGACTGATTGATCAAGTGGAGGAGAAAAGGCAGGAAAAGGGACGGTGGCGCCTTGTGTGTTCCTGATGCGCTCCAGTGGCCTTGTTTCGTTGCTAGCTTCTCGGGAACAACAGAGCAATATGCGCAGGGGAGTAGATATGTTGTACTGTCCAAGAATAGAAACAAAGAACCAGATGGTCGGGTTGAGAATTGGGCTTTTCTGGAGTAGATAAGATGGAATGGAACTTTGTGCATCAGCCTAGCATGGAGGTGAACGGAGAAGCTGGCCGGAAATGCTCGCCTGGGCTGCAAGCGGCGTAGGTGGTATGTGTCATGTACGTTTCCAATTGCAACTGCCTTTTGCGTTATGCATGCGCCGATATACACACACGTGGTGACTGGTGACGACGACAAAAGTGGGGAGAAAAAGAAAGTGAGAGCGAGATGAGATCCAACATGGAACTGGTCCACAAGAACATACTGTGTTCATGTGGAAATAACAATATCATGGTGGCCAGATGGCTGATCCAACTATCCAAGCGATTTACGTTGTGAACTTGTGATATGGCCCGAAAGGTGCCAAAGGCCGTTTTCACTGTGTTGGAGGCAAGAAGACTTATTTACTCCTTGTCCTTGATGAAAGCAGATGATAACGCCGAGCCCTACCTAACAAAGCAGCCAGCCAAGGATTTAAACAAAACGAGTAACTAAAGATAACGACGGCGCCTTAGCTGCTAAAGTTGATATGTACTGTTTCTTGAGGAACTCCCATTTATGTGCAAAAGTGGTGTATCACAGATGTGAGCAACATTCAATCCATGATGATCAGCTAACAAATTTGAGGTAGCATATAACAGAAAACTCAAAATTGAAATCACAGTTCATCAACATGACACGCAACTAACAATCTCATGCCGTATTTTTGCGCACTCACCTTTGCCATAACATATGCAGAACAAAGCTTTCCCTTTCATGAAGAGCAGATTCCTAGGGTCTGGCCGCTCCATGTCCTCGGGTGGAGAAATGCCGCCAGCTCTGCAATATGCACCCAATTTATATAAAATCAAGAGACATAGATGTCAGATTAAATAATAACACAACAAAACACAGTCACGAATTCAGTCATCAAAGCCACAAGTACCGCACTTGAAGGAGTGCAATAAGGTCTAGTAGGTATTTAGATCTGTAGAAACAGAATACTGAGCTTAGCAGACCATCAAATTAAGGGCGATATTTTAGTCATAGAAAATGCAGATATTAGAGTAGCTGTATCTAAGAACTATTTGATGCATGGATACACAGTGATAATCACATAACAAAACATAAAGAATAAGATCGCCGACGCCGATCGAATCGCCGCCATCTCTCTCTCTCTCTCTCTCTTTCCTCGGCCATCTGAGGAGACGAGCGAGGATCGAAAAGGAATAAGATCGTCGACCGTAGCCCATCTGAATTCTCCGGCCCATGTACGTTGCTCAATTGAAGCCCACGACCGGTCGTCATTCACACCTGGACCCATCATCTGGACTTGTGCCTTTTAGGCCCGCACCAGGGCCCGCTTTCCTTGTATTTTTTTGGGAGGGGCCCTTTTTCCTTGTGTGCCGTTTAAGCCGCTCGCGACCCACGCCCGGCGCTCCAGAGTTTGAACGGACTTGGATCCGCGAGCTGGCTTCTACTCACCACGAAGCAGTGATGATTTCAGACCACTCCATTTGGCATTTTCCTTTCTCCTTTCTCCTTCGGCTGCGGAATGCGGATAGCTTTTGTTGAGTTGATTACACCGGGACAGCCGAGGCCGCTTCGCCATGCAGCCGCACGCACACCCACGCGAGCTCCAGGTTGACCGGACCGGCGATTGGTCGACGTATGGCGCGGCGCGGGCGCACGTGGCGAGGAAACCCATCGCTGATTCCTCGGCGCGGGTTAAAAAGGCCCGCATCCGCTTCGCCACTTTGGCAGCAAGGGGCTGTGAAATTCCATGGGTTTCTCCTTGGAGGTTCAAACCCACATGATTGGCTCTCTGCCTTTTTGTTCAAAATCGCGATTCGTACCTCTGGTACGTGACAACCAAAAGAAGACAAGACGGCGCGCAATATATAGAAGTACTACAGTGCTCCATGCTCCCGCTGCTCCTCCGAGAATACGCCGAAGGAATTCGATACTAGGAAATCTGAGCCGTCATTCGCAAAAGAAAAAAATATATATAAGTCGTCACGCTCCAACGTCCGCCGAGGACGAGGAGGGTTTTAACATTCAACAACACGTTGAAGTGCGCAACGACGTGTGTATATAGTACATGTCACTCCCTCTATTATCAGTGTGCTACTACTCTTTTTGCGACAAGTTAATGAAAGACTCGTCCAGGGTTTCATCTCTCTGATGAAACGAAGGAGAAGGAACCTGCGTGGGTAGTCAAAGTTCGCTGGCCGTGCCTTGTGGGTCTCGGAAACCCATGCGAATTCGAACGTTCCGGCCCAGCAAATCCTCCACCGTCGGCCGGACTTCGCGGCTCCCACGAAACGGAGGCACTTCTCATCATTCAGTAAAAACCTCTGTTTCACGCGTCCTCAGAGTCAGCAGCTATCTCTGACTCTCAATAGCGCATCATGCACCATGGCAAGCTGATGAGTTGACTTGAACCATCGCATATCGCGCGTACTACTGTACTAGTATAGCGCTCTCTCTCTCTCTCTCTCTCTCTCTCTCTCTCTCTCTCTCTCGTGAAGAAAGATACCGTATCAGCCAAGAGTGGTACGAAACTCCTGTGCCTTTCGGAGCCAGAGCTGCGAGACGCTGCCGCAGTTGGCTCCCTGCATGTCATGTTCAAATCAAGCCACAGCAACAGTGCCTTTTCTTCGCCCACGCCACCGCCTGATTCGATCCGGCCTGGCCTGCACGTGCGGCTTTCGAGTCAGTGGTGGGCGGTCACGCACGCGTCGCGCCCGACCTCGCAATCTGAATTTGAGTTCTCTGCTTGATCACATATACCCAGCCACGCCGCGTTTCTCTCTGTCTCTCATGTGTGCTCTGCTCGATCACAAGCTGTCCTCCTCGTACAAACCCTGTTTCATCTTCAATGTCAAAGGTAGAGGTGCCTCACAAAGGAGCTACACAAAAATCAGGAAAGGCATCACCAAGTAGCTGTTCATAGCTCAACGTTGCATATGTTCGTGCAAACCCTGTTCAAAATGACCTACCGAGACATTTGAAATGTCAAGTGAACCAATGAGATTATTCCCTCTCGAGCAGATAGAGCATGCAACAGATGCTGGTGTCTATCGTGTGATCTTACACAGTAAGTAGCCAGTAGTGTTGAACACGTGCGAGGTTATGGGACATCTTATCAATCAATCAATTATCAACGGCGGCTGCTTCGGAGCCTTGACCTGTTGCTATACGAAATGGAATCGATATTCCCTCGACCCCATGTCGTACGTTCATGTCGATCCGGCGCCTTTTTATCCTGCTGACGTCCGCGCGGAGATCCTTTGCGCAATCAACCGCGGGCGATAGTAGTATAGCTTTTCGCTTTGCTTTGCAGGATGCCAGTGCGTGGCCACCCCCATGTCGTCGTCGTACTTGTAACACGAGCCCATGCACAAAGTCAAAAGCCGTGGTGCTCACGAGAGAGGAGCCGATGCACTTTGTTGCGCTGCTTCTTCATCTGCTTCACTTTTGCTGGGAGGGGAAGAGTGCAGAGATGCTGCCCTCGTGCTTGTCACCTTTGCGATTGCACGTCGCGGGTGCCTACTGGATTACACGTGTACTCTACTCCTCCTCTGCAACTACCCGTACTAGTAGTCGTTTTGGTGTGCACGCTGTAGCTATACCTGGCAGGTGCCAATGCTAGTTATTGGCGCACAGTGGGAAGAAGAAAGCAAGAAAAAGGAACACCCCAAATAAAAAAGGGCAAATTACCTTTGTAATCTTTCAACTTTTTTATGCTCGCTCACGAGACATGACATGCGAACACAGCTCCTTGTGTTCCCGAAACCACGTCAATCAAAGAAAGAGGGACGTAAACTTGCCCGTCAACTGGTGCGCTTTTTTGTTAGACGCTATTGTGTTTCTACCTCTACTTTAAATTTTAATTATGTTTTTATCTTATTTTTTACCATTTGCGATTTTACCTCTGTTTTTTGAAAACAAAGCTCTCGTTTATCCCTCCTTCTAACAATGCTAGTCCAGAGCAATTTGTGAAATTCAAAAAAAAGAAAAAAAAATTCAAAAAATATAATAGGGCAAAAGTGCCCCTCCCTCACGCGTGGCCTCTCATCTCTCCGGACCCGACCTGTCGCTCCACCCTAACCCTAGGCAGCGCGAGCTGGCGATTTGGAGGCGGGCGCGGCTGCGGGCGCGGGCTGAGGAGCAGGCGCGGCGAGCAGCTGAGGGCGGGCGTGGCCAACAGCAAAGGGCGCGGGCGGAGGAGCAGGTGCGGCCAGCAGCTGAGGGCCGGCGCGGCTGAGGAGCGGGCGCGGCGCAGGCAGAGGCGCGGGCAGAGGTGCAGGGACCCGCACACATTCCCGAGCATCGTCCTCGGCCACGGCGGCATCACCCCTGTCCCCGTCGACGCCCTCTCACGGTGCCTATGGCGGCTCGTCCCCACCGGCCCTCGGTGGCGCGCCGGCGACCACCACGCCGATGCCGTTCGTCCCCGTCGACCCGTACAGCCCTGCCGCCCATGGTTAATTAGCTATTGTCTGGTTGTGTTCTTGTTCTTGGTTGTGTTCGTGTGATGAACATTTGCGCTATGGCTTGTTTGGATGTACTCTTTTCGTATCGATCTCAACAAAGAATGAAGCATATATAATGTGATTGTATAATATACGTGCTGCTGAAATGATGTCGAAATGTTGTTGAAATGCTGCTGAAATTGTTACAAACTAAGGGAGAATGCTGCTGGATTTAAATCAAAATGTTGCTGAAAGTAGAGTTAAAATCGCAAGAGCATTTAGGTCTTTATATATCAGATTTAACAATGTTAACTCGTGTTAACGGATCAAGGGTAAACGTGAGCTTCGTTTTCGAAAAACAAGAATAAAATCACAAACAGTAAAAAATAGGAGTAAAAATGCAATTGAAGTTCAAAAATAGGGTAGAAATGTAAGTGTCCCTTTTTTTGTTAAACTTGCAGCTGTCTAGTTCGATCACCGCCACTAGACACACTTGCTTACTGTACTTTTCTTATCCCCTGGTGGCACTGACGTTACGAGATCGATCCACATGCGCAGCGACGGTAGTGGCTGGCGCGTAGACCTTAGTATATTTGGTGCTAATGCGACGTCACTGCGGCAATAAGATAGTATACTAGTACATGTAAGCTCCGTCGTTTCTATCGGTTTTGAACTGATCCTGCTGCCTCATTTTGAACGCCGGGCACCAAAACCAAATCTTCGCTTGCTTCCACGACTAGTGACATAATGCTATCGTCTCTTGTGGTATGACACGGCAGCACTTCTTTAATCGCATCAAGGTCGCGGTTGTGTGCTGGTAACCTTTGAAATTAAAATAAATAAATAAATCTGTCCAAGATGAGTATTTCTCATCATCGTCACTTGCACTGCTACTAGTGTGAGTGTGAGCAACAGAGGAAGGCTCCTCTGTAGAGTACTGTATTTCTGCATCGTGTTTAATTGATTTTCCGGGAGGGAGATCGTGTTGTTGTCACCCCTCTCGTTTCTTTTTATTGGAAACCCGCTCCACCCATCATCCATATCCAGCCGTTTGCGGTTTCCCTCTCTTATTCAAACTCGTCCGCCTTTTTTAACACCCGTCTCCACGCGCTCGCACTCACTCCTGCTCTGCTTGGCTGCGAGCGCGCGCGGGTGCGGCGCGGATCCCTCCCTCCCTCCCCTTCTCTCTCGCCGGCGGTTTCAACTGACGAATTCGATGGGCAAGGCGGCGCGGTGGTTCCGCAGCCTGCTGGGCGGCGGGAAGAAGCAGCAGGAGCAGCAGGGGAAGGACTCCCCCCATCGGCGTGCCCCGGCGCCGCCGGCGCAGGACAGGAAGCGCTGGAGCTTCGCGAGGTCGCGGGACTCCGTCGACTCCGCCGCCGCCGGCGGGAACGGGAACGGGAACGCGGCGATCGCGCGGGCGGCGGAGGCGGCGTGGCTCAGGTCCGTGTCCGTGTACGGCGCGGGCGGCGGCGAGAGCGGCCAGCGGGAGCAGAGCAAGCACGCCATCGCGGTCGCCGCGGCCACCGCTGCGGCGGCGGACGCGGCCGTGGCCGCCGCACAGGCCGCCGTCGAGGTCGTCCGGCTCACCAGCCAGGGCCCCGGTTTCGCCGCCGGCGGTGGACTCGACCCGCGCGGCCGCGACGGCGCCGCGGTCAAGATCCAGACGGCGTTCCGAGGATACCTGGTGAGCGACCGAACCCAGTTCTGTTCTTGCTGTGTCTGTGGTCACGCGAGCACAGAGAGGAGGGACCATACTCGTTTTTTCACATTACTGTTCATCAAATGATTCCATTTTGGGGGTTCTTGTACCTGCTTAGCTTTTCTGCAAGTAAAGTTAGTAGTAACCAATTAGGATTTGCCTGAAACCATTCATGGCAGGCGAAGAAGGCGCTGCGCGCGCTCAAGGCGCTGGTGAAGCTGCAGGCGCTGGTGCGCGGGTACCTGGTGCGGCGTCAGGCGGCGGCCACGCTGCAGAGCATGCAGGCGCTGGTGCGCGCGCAGGCCGCCGTCCGCGCCGCCCGCTCCGGCCGCGCCGTTCCCACCCTCCCGCCGCTCCACCACCACCACCACCACCTTCCTCCCGTCCGACCGCGCTTCTCCCTGGTACGGCCTCCATTGCTTCTGCCGGAAGCGACCGGGGTCGTCGCATGTTTCTGTTCTTTTCTTTTCTTAAGACAGACGAACCATCAATTTTGCGTTGCTTGTGTCTGCAGCAAGAGCGGTACGCGGACGACACGCGCAGCGAGCACGGCGTGCCGTCCTACAGCCGCCGCCTCTCCGCCAGCATCGAGACGGCGTCCTACACCGGCGGGTACGACCGCAGCCCAAAGATCGTGGAGATGGACACGGGCTGCCGGCCCACGCCCAGGTCGCGCGCGTCGTCCTCCTCGCTGCGCACAACGACCTCCCCCGTCCCGGACGGCGACGAGTGGTGGGCACCCCAGTCGGTCTCGTCCCCGCTCCTGCTGGCCCCGCCGCCGCGCATCGCGATGCCGAGCTCGCGCGACAACGACTACTGGTGCGTGCCGGAGAAGCCGCGGCCCGCGACGGCGCAGTGCACGCCGCGGCTGCCGCTGTCGTTCGCGCCGGCGACGCCGACCAAGGTTGGCGGCGCGGAGCACAGCAAGGGGTACATGTCGAGCACGCAGTCGTCGGAGGCGAAGACGAACCGGTCGCAGAGCGCGCCGAGGCAGCGGCCGGACAACCCCGCCGCTGCCGGTGGAGGGAGGAAGCGGGTGCCGCTGAGCGAGGTGGTCCTGATGGAGGCGCGCGCCAGCCTCAGCGGCCTCAACGTGCAGCGGTCCTGCAACAACCAGAACGCGGCGGCGTTCGACTTCAGGAAGGCCGTCGTCAGCCGGTTCGAGCGGCCGGCGGAGGAGAGGGGACGGGACATGTTCTTGCAGACCAGGTGGTGATGGGACATGTTCTTCCTTCCCCGGCTCGTCGCCTCCGCAGAGAAAGATTGATGGGGGCGGCTAGCTAGATTACTAAGGCATGTCATTAGTCCAATGTAATAGTGATCATCAGTTTGTCATTAATGTCTCGTTTGTTATCTCTTCGTGATCCTGTACCCCTGTGAGCTCTCCCTACTACTACTGTTCTTGTTTGTGAGCTGTTTGCTCACAAACAAATCAAAGTGTATCGGAAGTAGGGAGATTTTCTTTCATTCATTACTTTGGGATGTACATTCCACCCCTCCTCCTACCAAGAAATAACTCTGTTTCGTTTTCCTCATCCTGCCGCACTGCCAGTTCTTCAAGTTCAAGGAACGCGATAAGTGCTCGTTGTTGCAGCACGGGAAACTTCATCGCGCGTAGCAGAACAGCTAACATTTCAAAACGGTCATCAACTTGTTCTGCTTTCATCAATATATGGAGTGCTACTACTATAATCAATCACTATTTTGAAAATTAAAATACTGCGGTCAATTTACAGCAGCTGAAAGGACGGATCCGATCTTAAACGAGGTAACGGAAAAGTTGCAGTACCACGGGGCTTAAAAAACTCCACGGAATCTAGGACGTTTTCGAACGGAAAAGCACCACCAAGTACTCCTACAGTGGTGATAGCTGTAGCTGTTGTTACTATTAGCTTAAACAAAAAACTCCAGAAACGGCAGGGGGGCAATGACCCCGTCTGATTCATGTGACTGATGTGAGATCGGAATGGTGGTTCAGGATTCGGACTGCCTCCGGTGGGGCTGCCCGCGGAGTGGCGCGCATGTGGGCTGCCGCCGCCGGGCCGTGGAACAAGAGGAGGAGGGGGTCCGGTCTATCCCGACCGCCGCTGGCCGCCCTGCGCCGGGAAGGGACACGGCGACGCCGACGCGCGGAAGCGTCTCCCGGCAGTACTGTGCTGCCACCGTATCATGAGGTGTCTCCTCTCGTTTTGTTTCCTGGCTCCTCGTCTCATCAGCGCCGCGACCCACACCACACATGCTCAGGTTCAGCTCATGTCCAGGCAGTGATAAATAAAAATTTCAAATTAGTTACCGGAGGCGGACGGAGGGAGGAATCTTTTTTTTTTCGAACGTGTAATTCTTGACGCCGCTACGTGGATCCGTGGTCCACCCACGCGTCGTCGTCGTCTTTAATGGCCAACGACGCCAGTACTAGAAGGAGACTGTGCCGCGAGCCCATCACGGAGGCAACGACGAATCCACGGTTCCACTGTTGGTAAACGGCTAAAAACCCGTCGATTTGGATCGTGATATTCCCCTGTTTTCTTTTTGCCACGCACGACGAACATGGGGCGCTCGTGGTCCCGACGACGTGCGTGTATTAATGGCTGACGCCAGTACTAGAAGAGGGAAGGCGAGCTGACGACGCTGACGGAGACGCACAAGGGAACAAGGAATTGATGGGGTTCTACTGTTGGTAAACGCCCAGGAACCCGTCGATTGGAACCCGGATATTCCGATAACGGCAAAAGGCGACATCCAGAAGAACCATGCTGCGATTCAAAGTTTGAGATCGAGGGGGTACTAGTGCTGGGCTTGCACAGTACTGTTCCAGCTGATCTTGCACTTGCACGGGTCGGGCTCGGCCGTACATCTGCGCTTATTATGCCTAATATACAGTAGACCCACTTGCTAATAACTGCACTGCAGTAGGCCCCAAGGTTTCATTAACTCGTCATTACACAAAAGGCGGTTTAAATTGAGGCTCAGTACACAGCGCGAGTCCTTCTTCAGGTGTCCCAGCATTGCCCAAATATATTTGTAAAGCTGGGAGAGTCCTTCAGGAGTCCTAGCAAGAGGTTTAAATGGAGGCTCAGTACACAGTTCTGCGGAGAATACTCCTGCACTCTGCTGCTATGCACTGTACTACTACACCGTATGTAAACCTTGTACTTGTACGTACAGGTAGATGTAGCCCTTTTAGCCCTGTCCTATAGGATCTGTTGTCGCCCAACAATGATCAATCAAACGGCGTGCGCACGCACATCTATTTTTCTACAGTGCTCATCCTAGACTAAACAACAGAGAATGCGCCGGCGTTCAGTTCGCCAAGTCAATCCGGTGAGGTCATGCTACGCTCTGCAAACATAAAAAAAAAAAAAAGGCCACGCCAGCTAGTGTAGCGTGGTGACGATCGATCCGTTCCCCGGAAAACAAGGTGCCGATCGTGCCAACGCATGTGAACGTCGCGAGCACCCGGGGCCGGGGCAGTGTTACTGTTGACTCAGGTACCGGCAGTAGTAGGGGTCGTCGCAGCTGCGTGTGCTTCGCGACCGATGGTGGCGTCAGGGGTGATGTGAAAGCTCGTCTTTTCTTTCTTTCTTTTCCGCAATCATTAGGTTCTGATTTGATGGGAGAGGTGAGAAAGGCGCAGCAGCAGGAGTCAGGAGCGCACTCGATCGATCGCTGGGCCTGGTGGGGACGCAATTTTCTCGTAGGCCACTGGTTAGCTGATGCACCTACTCCTACCTCCTGTCCTCTGTCGCGTCTCAGGTAGTATCGGGCGAGTAGCGGCGTGCATTCAGCATATGCTTCAACTCCATCCTTTCTTTCCTTGTGCTGGGGCTTTTGCGTTCGCTTGGTCGCATCGCTGCTCTCCTTGGTTGCAGACTGGCTGACTTTTTTTTTTTTTTTTGTGCCGTGTCTCGTGGTGCAGGGGATGCATTTGAGTGCGCGAAATCTGTACTACAGTAAGTACTTTGGTCAAGTCCTGTGTGATTAATTGGTCGCACGTCTTCTGCGTGATGCAGGGCTTTTACACTGCTTCTTTGCGTCGGTCGCATGCAAGTTTGAAACCGTACGGCACGACCAAGTCCGGTCCCGGCGGCTCGACTACCGATCCATGAAAATGAAAGCCCGTGTGTGCCGACCCCAAACGGGAGTTGGCAGGCAGAAGCGGAAGCAGAAAAGTCATAACCAAACGGGCCTATTCTGCTGCCGCCGTCCGTCCGTCGGTCCGTGGAGTTGGCAGGCAGCGGCGTTATTCTCCGACGTTCCCGGCGGAGCATGCATGCGATTGCAGCAGGCGGTGACGACTGAGATGGAGCAGGCAGGGCCGGGCCTCGATCGTGCAACCAAACCAACTGTGGCTCACGCATGCATTCCATCAGGATCAGGATGCAGCGAGAGGCGCCGGCGAATGCTACAAAGGGGACTTTTTCGGCTGCGGTTTCGGTGCCCCTGTGACGCTTGTGACTAGTACTCGCTCTGCATCTAGCTGCGCGCCGCACGCTTCTCGACGCGAGACCGGCGGCCGGAGATCTTGCTCGCCGCCTCGATCGCCCTGCCTGCTGCTAGCGCTGCCCCACCTCTCTCTCGACAGTACGTATCCCGTGACGTAAGACGGATCCATGTCCAAACGGTTCCGTAACTTCTACGACCGACCTCTCTGCATACGTGCCTTCATTTTTTTTTTCCTGTCTTATACTGCTGGACCGATGAAAAGACAAAACAAACGACGCAAAGTGAAGAAGCTCACCCTGATAGCTCGTCGTACGCGTCGTCACACCCGGCCTATACTACTACTAGCAATGAACCAACAACAGTAACCACGTCGGAGCGTGGCATGCAGACACATGAACGAACACATGTGCATCACGATCGAAGAGAACTAGATCACGAGTGCGCCACTGTTAAAACACGAGAGGACGAAGCTGCAGGGGTACACTGCCCTGTGAGGTGATGGGCATATTCTATCCCACGTCCTTGTATTCTCATCGGTTTCATAAAACAAGAAAAACCTTATCTGCTGCGCTTCTTGTCTCCCTCCACGCACAACTCTTCCACAGGAGGCAATGCGAGCACAGTAACGTTGCCTGTGTGTACGTACATGTTGTAGCCTAGGCAATGCATGCAGCTGGCCCTTCGAATTTCAAAACGCACATAAGGCCAAAAAGAACACACTACAATCATTCTTTTTCTATAAGGGTTTGGGTGTGCTACGAACACAATAGTTCTTTTTTCTTTCTTTTTTTTTTAAAAAAGAACGAACATTTTGTGGGCGCGCGGCGGCTTCGTTCCTTTTTAGACTTTCTGGTGACGACTTTGAGATGAACGCGGCGACCGCCAAATGCAGCTCCTTCTGATGAACACCTGCCATGCAGCAGAACCTTCCGTTTGGGGGTTACAAGTTGCATTATTCGTTGCTCTTGAATTCGTCGATTGACACCAATAGCTGTTTTCTTATTACTCCCTACTATTTTTTCCTTGCGGCCTTGCCAATACGATCTTCGCATGAACGCCAAAATTACGCAGCTCGCGTGTATCTGACGCCTACGTCAGTAACAACATATATGCATGTCTCCATCTATACACTGTCCGAATACTACTACTAAAGAACTGTAACTACTAGTAGTACTAGCTTTTTGAGAAACGCTGCCACCAGCAAATAATTTACGGTTGATTGATCAGATTTGGCAGTGTCCGTTTGTTGCTTCATTTCGTCGTATTTAGCTTTGTTTCCGTGTCCTGCTAACATCTTTTGGCGCATGCCAAGGGGCAAATTCAATAATGCTACGTAGAACCTGACACACTGAGAGTGAGAGTTGAGTGTTATAATTCAAGATTGTGCACTTTTTCAAACAACGAAACACGGACAAATGTTCTCAGCAGCGATGTCAGTGCTTTGCTTCCGCCCGTTCGCATCGAGCCCAGCAATGGCGGCATGATGCAGTTGGGTTTCCTGTATCGGCCCAGTGCAACCATTTGGTCGTATTTGGTTGATTGGAAATCGAGTTAAACTGCCTTTTTACCACTATATTCTTGAATCAAACAGTAACAATCCAGTGTGATTTATCCATCTCATTTTGAAAACTATAGATGAAAAAGGTAGGGAAAAGTAAATCGCCTCGAGGTCATACATACACACTTGAGAGGGTTTTGAAAATCCCTTGCATGTGCAGTCCTTAAATATATACTCTCTGCCCTATCGAATCCTCCGCTAATTTACTCCATCACACTGAGCCTTTGTCATTAGCGCGCACCTTATCTGCCCCCCTAAACTCCAGGGCGCTGCGCGAACTAAACAAACCGCTCATTTTCAAAAAGTTTGAATGCTTTTGGACCAAGTGCATACCCTGCTTATTAGTACTCAGTTGCAGACAGCCTGATCTATCAACTAATTGATACCGCTAGTTTAAACAGAAGCAGTAATATAGTATTGCACCAGGGGCTAATTGGTACCGCTAGTTTTGTCTTGCTCAAGTCACATTGGCTGATTGGGAATTATCGTCGCTGGTTGACAAAGCCAGTTGTTCCAGCAGCTCTCGCCTCGGGATTCTCTCCGGCTATATCGGTGAACCGTAGCGCGCCGACCTACTTCTCGTTACCGTTGGGAAGATACGCCTGTGGTAGCTGCAGCTCAGGGTCCGGCTTGTTGACTTTGAGAGAGGAGGATTCGAAAGCCTTTTGGAGGTTGTGTACGCATAATGTGATAATATGCAACCGGCAGTATCGGCTCAGGGCTGCGATGGTGCTGCTCTTTATTTAGTCAATCAAGGACTAAACTACGTTTGATCGCACGCAGGGGTCAGTGCTTACCGGCAATCAACACTGGATGAAAAAGAATCAGTGCGCTGGTGTTCGTGACACCAGGTGTCCTTTGCAGTAGTGTGTATACTTTCTTCATATTCCTGGTGTCATCAGTACACAATGTTCGTTACAGTTTTTCTCATTTTCGTATGTTATTAGGGCTTAAGTAGAAGTTTCATTTCTAGCGGCATGGCTGGTCGACACCCAGAGAACGTTCGCTGTTGAAGAAACTGAGACGACGATGTACTACAGTACTAGTAATCTCTGGTCAGACTTTTAGCATTTGGTAGTTTCTCAAAAGAATAACCACGTACGCTTAGCTATCAACTTGCGGTTGTTTGCAGCGTCGCCCATCCATGGCATCATGGGCACAGCAGATCACAGAGCACGGTAAACAAGGCCAGAAACAAATGCCGAGAAACACCGTCTGTTCGAGGTCCGTACGTGTTCATAGCCGAAAATGATTGGCGAGGTGGGTGAAAATCTCTGAAACTGCGCAGCAACCGCCGATCCGCGGCTTAGACAGGGACCAGTTTCATTATTCAGGCTCAGAGCGGCAGCTGAAAGTTTCGCGGGAATGTTTATGTTGTTCAGGCAAGAAAAGGGTTTGAATCACTCCAGCAGTTCAATGCTCGCTTCTAGTAACCGGCTTCCCATACCATGGTTCAGGATTCAGAGGCTCAAAGCATCCTGGTACACCGACCTTGAGATACTGCAGTGATCGACACGATGAGCAATTCTTATTCATCAGAGGTCAGAGCAATCGATACCATCACAAGGTAACCTACCCAAACAAGTTGCTATGCATTAGGTTATCCGCACTCGTGATACTCTAAATTCATTCTCTAAAAAGAATATTCTATCCTAGTCAGTAAGATTCTCTTCTCTATATCTAGTTTTCACGCACCCATAATTCTATATTCATCCTCTATCCCAACTACTACTTATTAAAATAATAAATTTATTTAAATATTAATTTTGCTCCATGTTAAGACAGCGCACAAGTCATTGGGAGGCGCGTAGATACGTGGACCCCATAGATAGCATTGCTTCGCTATGTCCGCTTGATTTACCGGAACCAGGACGAATGCCAGCGGTAGCGGCATAGGTAGCGGAAGCCGGTGCTACAAAGTTTCCTCTATTGTAGCACTACAGGAACAGGTAACGGAGCCAGTGCGAATAGCCTTACACAGAAACCTTCTAAAAAAGGCTTTTTAGCTGGTAGCTTATGAGAGAACAACATCCGAGTCACTTGCCTCCTTTCCTCCGAGTGTTTCAGAAGCTCTGTACAATTCCCACAGCTCATGCTCAGTTTCCCCATGAAAATTATTAACAGGAGCAGAAATAGACAAACCGCTCATGTGTTTTTGAATGATGTTTCAGTAATGAGACATTCTAGAACTAAGTTCTGGTGGCTGCGGTTCTGAAAGTTGTAGCTGGTTGTCCAGAATTCAGATATCCCTCTTTTTTTTCTTTGCGAGAACTGCACATTTCAGAATTTAAGGCTAGACAAGCATCCTAGTCAGTACCTGAATGCTGCTCCTGTTAAGCTACGCTGACGAAAAAATCTCGACTGATGGAGGTAAGACCCTCCCTACGGTATTTTTATGAGAGAAAAAATACTAGTACTACAGTTTTGCAGAAAGATGAAGGGTAAGGAATTTTTTTTTCACTGTTAGAAAGAGCTTAATCCGTTGCAAGAGGTTCTAGGACTGTCAGACTCTAGTGATTACCTCAATGCTGCCTTCCTATCCGAGTGAATTTATTCAAAGCACAAGACTGCTCTCTCAGGGGCTCAGGGCACATAACGTCACGCACCGTTTCGAATCAAAACATGCTACTGGCTCCCATGTAAAGCAACGGTCAGTGAATACTTACCGCGTTTCAGATGGTGAGGTGATTCATGTGACTACACCCAGAGAGGATGCAACTCGTTCAGATTGCTGAATTTAAGAGTTGAACACTCGAGTTCAAAAAAAAAAAAAAAAGGTTGAACACTCAGGCTGTAGGAGCAACTGAAAGCAACAAAACATCACTACAAACATTCTTGTCAATATCGTGATGTGAACGAGATAAACATTTGATGTCTGCAGGGTTCTTCCCTGCCTGTTTCCTAGTACCTTTTATGTTTTGTGCTTCTAGTGTCCATGGCAGCCTGCGGACAGGCCAACGGCCTGGTGGCAAGGTGCCGGTGTGGCAGCTGCCAGGTTGGGGGTTCGAGGCCTCGATATCGTATCCAAAAAATTTTCTTGATCTTTTCAATCAAAACATAGGTAAAGATTCGCATTATAGTTTATACGGTCAGCTGATTCCCTGTGTATGGTTAGAGAGGGGATTCAGAGATTTTCTCGGCCTGCGTAAGAAAGCTCTTTCCCTTAAATAATGCCGTCAGGGTGGCTTCTTCTCTGATAGATCAAGTTTTTTTAGTGTCCATGGCAGCCTGGGCTACTTTCTAGACCTAACTTTCTTTTTCTAGTTTGTACTTCCTACTACTTTTCTCCTTATAATGAAAGCGCAGAGCACCTGCCATGATTCCTTACCCAAAAAAAAAAAACCCAATAAGGATTTGGTCAACGTGCAGGCCCTGAAAAGGATATGACATGTTTACAGGCACTGTATACGCCATTCTGCAGCTGACAACGTGAGGATGGTTTTGAGAAATTTCTACACACACTTCCACAAAGATAACACCACCAATTTTCTCTCTGTAGTGGAAAATCTGAAAATGTAGGGAAGGTACCAGTCTTTGCAATGATCATCTTTAAAAATTACATACAAGACCCCTGAAATGTGGGAAGGAACTCCAGCACAATGAAGATCCAACACGTGTCCTGTGTCGTCCAGATATATGCCAATTATTCATAAGATACATGGCATATTTCAGGGACCAAAAACGTGGAAAATTGCAGATTTTGAGTTCAGAAGCCCTGTTCAACAAGGTAATCTCCAAGCCTCTCCACAACCATGTTACACTGGCCAGGAGTCATAGGCTCCTCGTAGATTCCGATGATGATGGATAGATTGGTTTTCATGATAGTAACCCCTCCTGGTCCCTGCAAAAAAGCGACACAGGGGCAGACCCCAAATCAAGTAGCGGATTGGTAAAACTCCTGGAAATGTTAATGTTCTAGAACCAAATCTAATCAGTCGATAGTTCCAACTTGCAATAAGAAATAGGTTCCATAGACGAGATCAGATGATAAGTTAAAAGTCCTATAAACTATACAACAAAGACCTTTGACAGGATTTCCTGACATGAAAAATGGAGCTAACATTACCTACCCCATCCGTCCAAAAATAATTGACGTCTTAACTCTAAGCACAAGAATTAAGGAGGACTGAAAAAAGATGGGTGCATAGAAAGCAAGGAGTAGAGCGATACAGATAGAGATATATCGGGAAGTGAGAATGACAATTATTTTAAAAAAACTGAAGATGGCTAAAATGACAACTATTTTGAGATGGAGGGAGTAAATCAACACATATTTACTCAATTGATGTAGTGGTTTTCATTTTGAACTGAAATGATCAGCTTTCCATTGATAAAAGGGATTTCCTCATTTGTTTCATTCATTCTCTCTCACAAAAGGATGTTAGGCTGAAAAATTCAGTTTTTTGTGAGAGAAGATAGGCAATATGACTGAAAGAAATTCAGCATATTTGGTATACTAGTCAGTGCAGATAAAATAGTATGTGCAAGTCTAGCTGATGGCTTGAAACTAAAGCTGAATGAAAATCCATCACATCAATAAGCATGGGTAATAGAATAACGAGCATCTCAACTTCTAATCTGAAACGGTTTGTAAATTCTGGTTCCCTACAATTTCCACCTAATGATTTGGAAATATAAGGTAGTGCAAGCCTGTGGCCAAAAAAACAATCCATCAATGACCTCTTGCAGCTCTTCACCTAGCACATACCGTATAGTGTTTCCTTTTCATTTTTCTTCTTTTCCTTAGCTGCCCCTGGGGTGCTGGCTAGTTGTACAGTTCCTTTTTCTTTCTATATGGTATGAGTTTCCCTGCTGTAGAAGCTCCCTTTCGGTAGTTTTTCAAGAGGAATCTCTGCAAAAGCCCACGCCCAACTAATTGAAAGGGCCCCATGATTTTGGGCCGGTAAAGAAAATAGGGGGCAGGTCAAAAGGAAGGCCCAATTCTCTGTACCTCCTACCAAGGCGTCTGTAAATGGAATATTTTGTACCCCTCAGGTTCTTAATTCAAGTGCAATCCACTGAGTTGAGAAAATGAAATGCAAATTCCTAACCTTCTTCCCTCGAATGACAGCTCCAGGTTCACCTTGGATAACCATGTATTTTGTACCGCCGAGGTATAGTCCAGTTGGTGCCAAAGAACCTGGTTCACTGAAGTCATTCATGATGGCGCTGATTTCTTCAGGTTTGACCTGAAAAGAGTATTAAATCAAATATGTATCAAATGGATCATCCGTTTGACAAACAATTACATAAGCTGATGCACGTTCATATGTCTTCCAAAGTTAGGCAACTTATGCAGCATAGTTCAGAATTAGCATGAGACACCTTATAACTTAATATGTATCTCAAACACTCATTTCTCTGCTTCCAGAAATTTGAAGACATGGCCCGGTATATGAAATCAGAAAAGGGAATACTCCCTCTGTCTCAATATGTAACCATTTGTAGATTTGGTCGAAGTCAATTTCTCTAATCATCGACTAGCAATATCTATAAAAATAAATTACTGTAAATATATTTTTTTTCATATTATGATAGTTGGTCCCATGATGAATCAAACAACATCATTTATACATGTTCCAACATAATGAATTATTTGTAATTGATAGTCAAAGTTAGTAAAGTTTTACTTTGATCAAATCCAAAAACATTTTGAGATGGAACGAGTATTAAGCAGCAAAATGAGCAACATCACAAAGAAGAATGTCATTACTAAACCACTCCTCTGTCAACAAAGATGTTTTTTTTTTTTTTGTAAAAAGGAGGATCTGCCTTCACCGTGTGCTAAGATTACTGAATTTGCTAATTTGTGCATGCAACAAGTTCAATGCAGGCATAAGCATCAATTGACATAGGCATACTGATGCCTTGAGTTGAAGAATCCAAGGCAGATCTGTTCTCTCTTTTTTATTAGCTAATTATTACTTGCTACAGCTAGTTGATTCAAGTGATCTACACATCTAAAAGAGAGCACAAACAGCTACACTGCAGTACAAAGCTCTGTCTCTGCTCATGGTAAGACGATCCACCTTGTGTTTACCAATTACAGAAAAATGGCGGATCTCAATTTTGCAAAGAAAAGCCAAGCACGGGGGCTGAGTCAGGAGCACTAATCTGCCTAATGAGTAATGGCATCTGCTTGCTTACCCTACTGCGACAAAATCAAAATGTGAACGAGGAACGACAAGATGATGGAAAACGATGAAGAACCTGCGGGAAGGCGTCGGACTGCGCCCAGACGGCGCCGTCGTGGCCGAGGATGGCCGCGGCGGTGAGGCGCTGGCCATCGATGGCGCACAGCAGGTGCTCGTCCACGTACGTCTGCCACGACATGGCCCTGCTCGTCTCTTGCTCGCAGTCGTTGCCTTCCTGGTTCAGCTGCGCTGCGTGCTCTACTACTTATATGCCGAGGTCCCCGGCGTTACGTGGCGTCTGCTGCTTGTCGATGCTGTTTCCGCACCCTTCTCGCCGCCCGCCGCTCAATGTGGGCATCCTTCTGAGACGCATGGCACTGGAAAAAAGCAGGCATATCTCGCCCGATGATTTGGTCACCGAATTCCAAATCTCGTTTCCATGATTCGATCCTTCCTTGGACGGACTACATTGTGCGCATGTGACGTCATCTTCGTGATCATGAGGTTGACTAGCTAATAACAAGTGTTTAATTTGGATGGACAGACTGCAGATTGGCACTGTCTCTCTGTGATGAGGTCAAATGGCTCACTTCCACTCGCCGGCTCCTAGATTTGATCTGCTCCGCTTTGCATCGAATCAGTTGAACGGAACCTCGTTCACATGGCTGCCCTGATACAGCTGGGTTCAGGATGGCCTCTTGTGTGGAAGGAGCATCGGGCCACGGATGTGTTGTTGCATTAAACTGAACCATGAAAACTGGCGCACGAACCAATCGAATCAACTCAACTCAATGGACGGATTACGCAGGCCGGGTAAAGAGAAAATCGAGGTGAGAGAAAATAGCCCACAATTACATAACTAGGCCGAGGACCGAGGTACTCACCTCTGCGGCCCATCAGACCACGGGAGGCGCGTGTGGCCCGCGTGAGTTGGAAGGTACGAAGTCGGCCTTCGAAGCCGAGGCGATGAGGCCTCGCACTGCGTTGTACAGTATTGGGTCCGGCCTTCCTGCCAGTTTTGTCTTTCCTTTTTTTAGAAAAACAAACATTTGCAATTCTTTTTGCAGAAAATAATTATATACGCAAAGTTTTTTTAGGGAAATTATATACGAAAAGTTTTTTTAGGGCAGTTATATATGCTAAGTTACCCGTGTGGACATTTGTGTAATCGTTTGTCGCTATATAATGGTAAACAAAGGTATTATCCTAGGTTTAAAATATTAAAATATATTTCCATTTCTAAAAAATATGAACAACAGACGTTTATTTGCTGGTGCGACGAGCTCATAAATGCTTTTATGCGATATCTGAGATTCCAATACGTGACATTCTGGTGTTCACCAGCTTTTATGTTGCGCGTGGATCTCCAAACATGGGGCAGATAGGTCGAATCGAGATATCCGCGTCCGCATATGCCATGCCGATCTATTAGCGACCTCAATAAAGTGATTATTAACAATACTATTTGCCGCAAATGAAAGTGCTGTTTATATATATGGGCTTCCATTACTTGGTTCACTTGCCTTTACCTAACAATAAAACTATAAACAAAGCAGAACATCGCATCAACGAAGCTGCAGGCATGTACTCTTTCGAGCTAAAAAATGATGAACGTCATTAGGCGAACACAATTGCACTACAAAGGAAAAGATCAGCAGCATGCTAAAGCAAGCAGCTAGAGCTAGCTCAACAACGTGCCACTGCGCGCGAGAGAATCCAAAAAGGGACGAGAGAAGCCATCGGCACGCACGTTCTGTTATTCGCAATCCCACTTACGCAATTCTCCTTGCAACTTCTTTATGGGATCGAATCAACGAGCCTAACAAAGCTGTTTAAGTACTAACCAGAATACTGCATGCATGTGCACTTTACACGATTGATTACTTTTTTTGAAAATAAATAATTTCTGTGTTTATGCATGGGAGAGAGTGAGACAATCAACAACAACAAAAAAAAAGATCCTATACATATATGTTCCTGCTGATAGAGTACGGGAGCAACGAACAAGACACGGCATCCTTGTCCTCCCTTTAATTTCTCCTTTCTATCTCCTGTGGAAAGCGACAGACGACGGAGATTGAATTCTATACGCCACTACTATTGCTGTTGCATTGCATGTACTTGAGCTATTGGCATTTTCTGCCACGTCGTCCCTTCAACAAGCCATGTTTCACACCTGACTACCTAGGCAACTAGTCAACTACTATTGGTGTTGCATTGCATGTACTCGAGCTATTGGCATTTTCTGCCACGTCGTCCTTCAACAAGCCAGGTTTCTCACCTGACTACCTAGGCATATCACTGAGCGCGTATATATACAGCAGATACGACAAAACACTACATGACCGACTTGTTAAGCAACAACGACACTGCCACCTGGTTAGCTGCACCTGTGCACGTCTGCAAAAGCACTACTACGGATGGAATTTGGCTTAAATCTAGTAGTAGTGTAAGAAACCTTAATTTGGCTTAAATTTAAAAAGACTACAATATACAAGATGGAATTTGATTCGAATGTCTTATATATAGTAGTACTCCGGATGTAGAAGTAGCCTAAAATAAAGAGACGGTGGAAGCAAGAAGGCAGATAAAATATCACAAATTATAGTACCACCGTGCGTGAACAACCTTTTCCTTTACCTAACTTGGCGATGATCAAGAGTTCTGTGAGATGAGAAAGGCAAGCATATGTGCCATTAGTACAAGGATTCTCAGCTGTCCTATAAAAGTGGCAATATGCCCTAGAAAAGAAGAACCCCATTAGCTCGATCGAGGCGTGCATATATGATCAGACCAAAGGGCAGGACGAAGCATCCTGCCTAACCGAGCTCGAAGATGTTACACAAAGGGTTTGCATAAAAAATATTCCACCACGTACTTAGCTAGCTAGTTAGGTCCTGTCTTACAGTACTGCTGTCCTAGGATCGAGCTGCAAGAGAAGAATCTCCATCATCTAATATAATGATTGTTTAACGAATATCTAGGGAGATATCGAATGTTAGCTTGTCCGGTATGTTCTTACCTACAAGGCCATTGCATTAATCAGGGTTCGATGAATCTTTAGTGCTCCATGCGTGCCCATTATATATTTAAATATGATACTACCATGCGTAATACTCTTATCTTAAGGATGATGTGCCGTACATATTTATCTAGAAATTCACGTGTACCAAAATGTCTACTGATTCCAATTTTCCACACTAATATGTTTCATACGTGCCCTTTTTTTTATGCTTTGCAAGAACTCACAAAATATATACTCGTCTAATTTGTACATAGGATATAAAAATAGAAAAATCTTAGTACATACTAGTATAAACTTCGTATAGTCCTGAGTTACATGGTGCTCCCTGTGTACTTGTCGCACAGGTGGAAAGCAACAAGCCTTGAGCTCGTGGAAACCATGCATCATGGACCTACATCTCATCCACTTGCCTTATTGCCTCTCTCACATTTACACCCACACACTGGCGTACGCGTCCATACGATGTTACATCAAGGATTCAAACAAACTTCCCATATGGGTATTTTCGACCAAGATTTCAAGAGATATATCTTTTGTTCTCTTTTTGTTTCAGCTATTGTCAAAATAATATTGATGGAACCAACTTGTTTGGCATATAAATAAATACCATAAATACATTGTCATTATGTGCATGCATATATACGCATTTTAATTGACACAAAGTACCATTTATGATAATTCATCTAAACTTATTTATTAACTTAGACAACAGTCCGAGTGTAATGCTATTAGTTCCAAAATTGCCATCATTACATCAATTGGTTGACAGAATAACCTACTATAGCTAGCCTTGTATGTGATGACAGAAGCTGTCTAATTATTACTAATTACTTTATAATAAATTAGGCAATTTGATTTTAAGTTAAGCCGATGCAATATTATTGCTTTTCTTTTGGGATGCGCAATCTGAGATTTTGTACTAATCTCTAAGTTGTTGTTTGCGCACAATGTTATGTAACAACAGAAATGAAAATTAATGGTTAGGAATGACAATATTATTTAATTTGATGCAAATTCAAAAACTTGTGGTACACCAAAAAGTGAGATATTTCTGCGTGACGTGTTCTATATGAATCAGGCAAAAATATGATATTGTGAAATAAATTTCATATTATTACTATTTTTTCTTTTCCCAAATTAAGCATAAAAATTAGTAGAGAGATCAAATAAAAAATGACAATACTATTTGATGCAAATTGAAAAACTTGTGGTACACCACCAGAAAGCGGCATTCTACGTGTTATGTGTTATATATATGAATCAAGGGAAGATATAGTAATGGAAATAAAGTTCTTGTTAGTTTATTTTTTCCCTCACTAAGCATACAATCTAAGTGAGAGATCAAATAAAATGATTGTTGTATAGTATACACTAGTCCATTAAATAACATGCATGTAATCTTAACAGGCTTAGACCATAATAGCATTTTTCTTGTGTTAAAAAAATAAACATCCTTATGACATGCACAGTAATATGTCGATCAGCTTTGCAGCAATTTAGAACAGGTTCTGCTTATCACAAGAGAGTTAAGTGATAATAGTAAGAATAATACTTGTGCTGTTAGAAATAAGAAAATAACTTACTAAGTTTATTCCTCAAATGCATTTGGAGCACAAATGAAGCAAAACTCCAAGAAATAAAGTGTGAACTTAGAAACCAAGAAAAAAGTTAATGTACATGATGCAAACAATACTACTTTTTACAATTGGAAAGATATCTAATTAATACAAATAAAAAACTATAATGAACCAGGAATCGATTATATAGATACTTCAATTAAATTGCACATATATTGTCTGCATCTAGGCGAGTTATATATGCTTCATTCTGAGTCAGCACAACAACACCTTTCCTCTCATCCATCTTTCATTTTTCTTTGCTCATGTTGTCTCTTCTCTATCTTCTGGAGTTCACAGATAAGATGATTTTTTTTTTCATCCTGAGAAGATCTACATAGATCTGTTTTATCTTTTCTTCTCCCAACAGCAGTACATTCTCCAAGAAAGTGACATTGTATATTCAAACAGACAAAGATCCAGACTATCGAAAGTGGTTGTGGTTAGTTTTCTCTGTTGGTATTGGTCGCCGCTATTTACCAGCCTTGTTGCTACTACCTATGATGATCTTGGTTGTCAGGTGGCCAGTACGTGTAAGGCCATTCTGTCTCCTGGGGGTGAGGAATTGAAGCTTCCTGCAATAGAATAGGAAAAGGGGTAAAAAAGAGAGGAACAACTAATTCACTGCTTCACTGAACACCAGTTGAAGATGAGTAAAAAAGAACGAAAGATAATAGAGTTGAAATAGGGCACCAGATATGACAATTGACACCAGTGAAAAGTATGTGCGTTGCAAGGATTAATTGGACATTAAAGCATGAGAGATAAGAACAATAATTTCATAGATTTATGTCTGAAGTGACATCTTTGGTCGTGACAAGACTATCCCCGGACTGTTTAACACGTACAAGAACATGAATAGGAAAACAATGATAACAATGACAAAGCATATGTGCATGCATGCATGGTTTTCGTGTAAATACGACATTCATGTAAAAAGTGAACAAGAAATGATATTGCCTCCTTTTCCTTTGATTTTCCCCCTTAAGAGATAACAATAAAAAAACTAATATAGTCTGAAAAGCGAGGAGGGCTACCGACACGGACAAAAAAGCTCTCGTTTTCACCTATATGGTCATGAAAGCGAGGAAAGTGTGGTCTTGTTTTCACGCTGGTCTTTGGGCTCTCCTTTGGTGCTCAAAAGCAAAGCAAAGGGTGGTCCTTGTTTGCACATATTCATGATGTTTCTTCTCTCTCATAAGGAGCAGTGCACTACAATCTAATACAGATCTCTCTCTCTCTCTCTCTCAGAATGCTCTCTCTTGTTGGCATGCATGCTGTAAAAGCACCCAAAATGACCAATATAAAATAGAGAACCGAATGGGATGAAAAAGCTGTCGTGGTGGGCTTGTTTCGGAATGCTAGAACGACAAAGAGACTAGGTGACCCTACACTGAAGTTTCCTCAGGCCCCCCTGGTGCAGTCTTTCTCTTTCTATCCTCACCTCGCTTGCATGACAACATGCAGCTTTCCATCCTACAGATACGAAATGATCTACAGAACATAAATGTGCAATACATCATTCCGAACGATATTAAGTAAGGCAACCCCAATCGTTAACACACGCTGTTTGCATACACATGCTTAATTTAGTTTAGACAAATCAACAAGATTCATCAACCCCAAAAAATTTCGTGTTTATCAGTCTTATAAACATGTTTATCAGTGTTGAGGCGATTAAATAGAGAATTGAAAGATACTTACGCCTTTTGCGCTTGTGGACGACGTGCAGCCCATTATCAGTTCTTCCAAGCCAGCAGACCTGCGGTCAAGCTTTTGTTGTGGCTGTTGGTGCTGTTGCTGTTGTTGCATGTTCTTAGTTATGATAATGTTGAAATGAAACAGTGTAACAAAAGTACTGTGTTTCAGTGAGAAACCAAACCAAAAAAGGTAAGACTATTGGAATGAGTATGAATGGCTATGCATCGATACTTTATTTGCAAAGCTCTCTATAGGCCAGAGGTAAGTCAGCAATCTACTGAAAATGAAAGAGAATTTCCTGTACTAAAGCTAGTAACAGCATATCATCAAATAAAACAAACATGACATTGAAGTTTCATATAGACATTCATGTGTATGTCTAAGCTGAATGCTTAAAATGCTGCGACAAAATGATGAAGCAATTCTTGACAAGCTATGTTTATTGTAGTTAATACAAGTTACACCTCAATTGCTTGAGAATATATAAAACATCCAAAGTTTCCAAATTCCAATATATAATGATGCAAAAATGTAGTAGGGTACTAAAGAGCATATAAAAAAATAAATATAATTAGTAAATATATAGACACTAAAACAGCAATTTTATATACCTTCTCCCAAGTCCTTTTTTATGCACAATTTGGGGTCTGAATAGTATAAGTTTCAATAAACATGCTAAGGCACACTTCTAAAACATGGAACAACTAATCAAAAGACACCCTCACTTAATTAAGCATGTCAATATATATGTAATTCGTCGTTTCAACATGCAAAAGATCCAGCAATTTAATCTTCAGGCAAAACACGAAGAAGAAACAAACAAGCCAAAATGATTTGATTACCTGGAATTTGTCGTGGTGGTGGAGAAGGATTGCCGGCACATGGAACTGGTCATGGTCTAGAACAACTGATGCGTGCTGCATGGCAGGCGGCACTATAGTCGAGACGGGGTTCGATGGCCTACTGATCAGGAACGCTGCTGCAGGCACGGCCGTCGTCGTCGCTAGGACCGGCCGGTGGTGGGGCTGCTGCTCCGCCTGGCCGGCATGATGCTGTTGTTGATCTGATCTTCCAAGCTGATCAGGTGGCACCTGGTCACCACCTATACCAACCTGTTCCGTATCCAAAGTTAATTCTCTTATATACGACGTTAGCATTTTGTATGTAATTCAGACTCATATATAGATATGTGACGCATACTTCTTTTTTTATCCCCTTTCAGCAATCCTGTTACACATTTGCGCTTTATTTTCCTTTTACCGTCCCCTTTCCTCTTTTTTTCCTTTTCTTTTTTTTATGAGCGGGGGTAGGGATATTATAATAGGGACGCACAATTTATTCAAAACAAAATTAATTGTTGTTATAGTTTTTGCTTTCACGGTGGGTGGATGGTTTCTGGCTAGGGTTGCTTGAGATTTGAGTAAAATGATGTGAGACTCGAGCTAATTAAAAGGGTCCATACTGACTGTGTGATGTGTGTACCTCATCTTTCGCTTTTGCATTCACATCCTACACTCATTCGGTCAGCTACCGGAACGCCCATGCAGATATTACGCAACAAAACGCTCATCTAACCAAACAGAAAGTACATACTATATAACTGCACCCAAAGAGAAAAGATCGAGAAAGAGAGAGAAGGAAAGGCATGAGCATGCATGGGTGTGCATGGGAGTAGATCGATCAAGGAGGATCTGCGTGATGTTCAACTCCACCTAACTAGACACAATGGACACTGCAAGGATGGTGTTTTATTACCTCCTGATCAAAACTCTTCCTGAAAGGCGCGAAACTGAAATGGTCCGATGGTTGCTTCAAATGCTGCTGCATCTCGACGGCCGCGGTGACCGTGTATCCGGGCGTGAACGAAGTAGCCGAGACCTCGTGGTCCTTCGACGAGCAGCTGCCGCTGCCACTATCCCTCCGGCGCTGTTCTTGTGCCGTCACCGCTGTGGCGGCACCCCGGTCGGAGGACCAGCTGCACTGCCTGGGCTGCGTCTGGTAGAAGATCTTGCACACCACCAGCTCCCCCTCCTTCTCCTCCTCGAGGTCGCCAAGGTGGTACTGATGCATCACCCAGTTGGTCTTCTCCGGTTTGCGGTGCTTGCCAAAGTTGGTGTACAGCACCAGTATCTTCTTGCAACCCTTCTGCCGGCCGTTCACCATAACCGGCCGTGTCTTGCCCGTCTTGTGCCATCTCGTCTCGCCCTTGTGGACGTCGCACTCCGTCTGTATCTTCCTCCTCTTCCTAGTGCCCGTCGTGTAGGCCTTGGATGGGCGGTGGAAGAAGTGCTTGCTTAGGCCATCCCTTGTCACACCTGATGATCATAGATGCAGGAAACTGATGTGTTAGAAGAACCTGTAGTTGGGTGGGCGGCCTATGTTTCTTGAAAGATGCAGCAACAAACCTCTCTGAAAAGGTAAGAGATGGAAAGGAAACAAACCTATTTGGAAACTTCAGAAGCATCTTACCATCATGACAGAGAGGAGAGAGGGGTAGATCAGGGTAGGCACAACTTTCCATAAACAATAATTCTCTTTGCATATACCAGAGAGCACATGTAGATAGAGAACACTAAGAATAGAGGGCAGAAGAGCACATCAAGAACAAGGGAATATATGCCATACCCCAAATCCGAACCACATCAAAAAAATCACGGCGAAATAACCCCAACATACAATATATCAATGCAACCGTGAAAAGCAAAGCTCAAAAGCCAGGAATATATCTGTTTAAGTATATGGTTTCGATATTTCTGCCCACATGTGTCTATCAAGTTTAGCCAGTTCTCTCTCACCTGGGAGTTTCTCAGGATGGGTGTAACATATGCCGTCCTCCCCGTCGATCGTCGGTATGAACTCATCGATAAGAGGGTGAGATCTCGAGCCTTCTTCCTTCACTTTGGCCTCTAGGTGCTCGATCAGCTCCTGGTCAGTTGGATCGAACTTGACGCCAGCCGGCAGCCCCACCCAATCCTTCTTGCAGTTACAGCAATTAATTTCATCAAAAGAAGTCGCGCCTTGTAAGTATCATCAAGCCTAGGCTAGAACTGCCGAGAGGTGCAACTGCTTGTGGACACAAAGGCAAAACGGAATTGGCAACTTGGTTCACATACGCGTACCGGCTTGCTGTCGATTTTGTGGTGGCAGTTGGGGCAGTGCTTCGCGGTGGAGATCTGGTGTTCCTCAAGCTTCTCGTTGATGAGCTTCGAGCTGCTGATATGCCCCCTGTTCATGCCTGCTGATTCACATGCGGCAGGAGGAGGAGGAGGAGGCAGTACTGTTCATGCATGAGTAGGTAAGAGGTCCTTCGATCTTTCGGTCCAGCTGCAAAGAAATCAAAGAAGCGTACATGGTCAGCAAGCACAATTCAGCAAGAACTAATAACTCGAGATCGAGAAAACAATTAAGTGACAGAAAAGAAGGCGGTAGAGGAGGGAAGAGCAAACCGGAGGGGCAGCAAGCCTAGGCCGGGGTGCAAAGGAGAGGGCAAGGAGTGAGGGGGAGGCGTACATATAAAAAAATCAAGGCAGGCAGCCTGCTGCTTTCACCGGTTTAATACAAGGGCGAGCAGAATTCCTGCCCACTTTAACTGAAGCCACACCCTCTTGAGGAAAAGTTAAAGGGCCCCTCCTCCTCCTACTTAGCCCTTTCTCTCTCTCTCTCTATCGCTTAAGCATATCACACGACATGGACACCTTTTGTCTACGCTAAATGAAACTGCCTGTAAGACGATGCCGCGCCACGCACCTTTGGCGCTTATAGACATTTAGTGTTTATATGGAAGTAATATATTTTATTGGGCTGGAGACTTTCAGAGCTCAGACACCGGTTGGCTGGCAAGCTAGTAGTCGAAACCAAAAGCAAAAGGCATGAAGAGGAACTGCTGCCTCACCAGACAACAGCTGTTACTGCAGATTCTACACGCTGCGCTGCACTCACTCTCACGCGGCTAGGAAGAGAAAGAAGCTAAGTACTAGATTCATCAGTACGTCGAGGTTAGCAGCACTAGCATGAATACTAATCTATAGGCTGAAACAACCAAATTTGCAGCATTATTACTGTGCATGCATATATGTTAAATAAAAAAAATGACATAAGAAACAGACTGGACCAAACCTAGTACCTTGTCCATGCATGACGTTTGCTTAGTTCAAAATTGTCATCATATATTTAAATCAGATGGAGTACTTATTAGAGACAAGATAGAACCTAATCACAACGAACATAAAGCGAACATTTTGGTATCATTATTGGCCAATAGAAAAAAATAATATGCCGTTCTTGGTTTTTTTTCTCTAGCTAGCTAGCTAGCTTGCATCGCATGCATGGGATGATGGATATAGGGGCATTTCTTTCCGGTGCACAATAATGAACGTTTGCAAATTGCCGGAGCAAGAAACAGCAGGCAGGGGATAAGAGGTGTCACATGGGCGTATGGCGGAGGCCTCGTGCTCAAATGATGATCCTTTTCGGCATGAGAGTGCGTGATGCTGGATAGTGAGAGAGAGAGAGAGAGAGAGAGAGAGAGAGAGAGCGCGGCGGAGGTGTGAATCCCAGAGCTCGCTTCCCTCCCAAGGCAGATGGTGCAGTACAACACTTGATGGACCCCAAAACTGGTTAGAGAGGGCAGTATAGAGCACATAAACAATATGCTAGCTCTCGTGCTGCTTCGCATGCTGCCGATACAGGGGAGCAAAAACAACCTTCTCCTGCAAGCCCGACCACCCTATTCGCGGGCATCCAAAACAATTCCTGAACCGGTTCCGGAGAATTGCCCTCGGGTGTTTATTAACATGATCCATTGATCGAATGGAGTTATCCAGAAAACTCGTGACGAAAAGATCTCGGCCGCGTCAACTCAGCTTGAAACTCGAAGCCACTAGTCGAGAGGGCGAAAGAGTCAAGCTCGTACGATAAGAACTACTCGTCCGAGCTATAAGTAGTAGTAGCTGAACAAAGCAAGGCGTGTGCAAATCACAACCGGTGGTTCGTCCCAACATCTGGGCCCCGGCCGGACGGGGGTGCGCCGTTCAGTTCAGCTATCCCTGTGGCTCCCGTCACTGTCAGTCACGAAGAAGAAGAGCAGCAGATCGTAACAGCAGAGCATGCCCCACCCGCAGAGGCTCAGGCGGTGGGCCCAGCCGGCCTGCTCCGATCGGAGTAAGTACGTGTGTAGCTAGGTAAGTCTAGCCGCCTCTTGTCCCCCGTCCACGGTCGAGAGAAAAAAAGGCAAGCTGGTTAGGTTTGTTCAACCACGCCCGGACACACGGACACCTCCTACGGCGTAGCCCCAGCTCCCCCGGTCTGCTGGTCGTCGTCCTCCCTTGCGCCGCACTCCATCCGTTTCCACAAGAAGGAAAAACAGAGACCCCAGCTGCTGCCCTGACCTGCTCCCCAACCCCAAGCCCCAGAGTTCAAAGGCGATCTCATCCCACCACAGACAGGCAGACCGGTCCACCTCCCCGTGCGTTGCATTGTGGCTCTCACGGCCGGGCGGATCGATCGCGGCCATCATCATGACCTGATAACCCCCTCCTCCTCTCTCCTCCCATCCCAAGATCGACACGACGTCGTGCCATCGAGCCCGGCGTTTGGCCGGGGGGGAGATCGCGGGCTCGTCGCGACCCACGCACGCATCGTCATCATTTCGCATTATTATTTGGCGTATTAGATTAATGTGCTCTTGCCTCATTGTCAGCACCGGTGACAAGGCAGTGGCACCTCACTCTCGAGCTCACAAGGGTATCATCACCACAGACTAATTAACCCATCCAGGTGCTTTATTTGACTACGCATATATACCCGGCACGAGGTCTTTGCAAGGATAGGAGAGGAGAGGTTTTGTGTACGTACCATCCACTTGGAGTCGCGGTTCTGGCCTACCGACGGACCTGTCGCGGCCATCACAATAATTGCGACCCCGTTGCTTGGCAGGCGTGCAAAGCCTCCTCTGTCCTGTCCCTGATGCCTGAGTCGCAGCGAATACGTAGGATCCTAACAGTACAACCATTTTTAGTCTACAAAAAAGGATGCCCCCCTGCTGCTCTCCAGAAAGCAACGCCCAAGACTAGTGACAGTACATACAATGAAGCAGTACTGCTGATTATTAGCGGAACATATCAGTTATTATCGTGTATGTGAACAATCAGTATTAGCAATATGAAAAATGAGGCACGAGTGAACTTATTAAGTATACCTAGAAGCCTCCGCCGATCACCAGGCACCTCCCAGGTTGAATGAATGAACACCATAGACGACTGGTGGATGCAGCTGCCACTCCCCACGTAAGACATGAACACACATCTCTCTGAAAACCGACCGTTCACCTGAACATGATCCGGACATGTGGCGGTGTTACTCAACGGTTCATCATGCCTTTCTTCGCGCCCAATGCGATCTGTGCACACATAGCAAATTAAAAGTCAAGTCACGTATTATCGACCTCACCACATTCCTGCTTGAAAACAGGTTAGCACCTAAAAGGGATGAAAGCAAGCGGAAAAGACTGATAGCAGCTACAGGAATAAAATGTTAGCTTGTCGCAGTTTTAACTGTCCAAGATCAAGTGAAAACCTGCATGGCACGCGAAGGCGACAGCGGAGTGGGAAGGGAAACGGCGCATATGTAACCATGCTGCTCGCTTGCAACAAACTGTCGTGGTCATGCTCATGGCACACGCAGCAGGTAGTACAACAGGAGCCTTCCCATGCGCCATGAGGGCTAGCTTTTAAACATCATCAAGCGCAAGCTTCAAGGACATGCTTCCCTTTGATGGTTATTTAAGTATATACCCTATTGGACAAAAAGAGGAGCAACAATCATTAGCTGATCACACTGCAACAGCCGCGTCTGACTTTATCGAAAGAAGCAATGTTACATGAGCAGATGCAAGACAAGGATGAGCAATTAAAAAGAAACAGAGGTAACTACCAATGCCACCCCATCTTAGTAACACCACAAGACCACAGAGCAGTACTTACCAGCTATTATGCTGTCCTGTAGAACGCAGACATGTGTGTCTGAACTTTAGAATGTTGTGTTATCTCAGGTTTTTTAAGTATTTCCATGCTGAACAGTAGGAATATGAAACGTTTAAGAACCTAAATGAGGATCAGTCATAAACAATAGTAGAATCAGTATTCATCCCATTCAGCCTCAAAGAGAAATGAAATGTTCTCTGTTTTTGGTCCAGATGCTCACCAGCAAGTTTCCCTTTGGTGGCATTTTTGCTACTTAGAAAGTTAGAATGTAGGTCATAAAGTTGTGTTTATATAGATATGAAAAATTGCCAATGGAGATTAGTAATGGCAATGGGAAACAAACAAGAGTGGAATTGTCAAACATGTAAATAGGCATACAGTTGCATTAACTTTAGTAACTGCAAATTACCAGCTTACTGCTATCAACTCTACAATTTTTTTTTTAACAAACTCAACTCAACAATATTACAATCACAAGCTATGAACTGTGAGTTCAGTGAAACAATAGTGTGCTAATCTAAAGAGTACTCTACAGTTTCGTTGACTCACTTGTGCTTTCCACCAGATACGATCTTGTGTATTGACCAGAGAACTAACTTCTCATGAAAATACGATCTGCATAATAATTGACCACCTACGCCACAATGACCAAGCACCCGCAGACACCAAGTCACCAACCCTACTCATTCTCAACTCTAGGTCCAGGGCAACCTAGCCCATATCATCGTAATGATATCCAAAATGTACAGCCCAACAAGCGGCATGGACCATCTGAATACCTTGTACAGGACACATCTTCAGAGAAAGAAAACAAATACAAGCAATCTGCAATGATGCAACTAACCTTTAAGAACCGGGATCGGCATTTCATCGAACAGGAAATCTAATCCATACGCATATGCCCAACGTGACCCCATTAACCAATTCCATTTTTCTGCAATGGAGTTGGTAGATGATAGAAAATCCTCGCCTGCGAAAGGTCAAACACAACATTTTTTTTTTTGAAAAACGCAACAAAATTAAGGAGACAACAAGCTACAGAAAGAGGAGAAACGGATGCAGGCTTCGAAATCCCTAATCGGCAATTGATCAAACAATTCACCTGCCGGGCCGCTAAGCACCTCAAGCTATTCCCAGTGGAGGATACGATGCCAGCCAGACGTCTAGCTGAGCGTACCAGGGAAATCCTCACGGCACGCTGTGCCCTCAGTCCTCCGCGTTGCCGCCGGCGCTGGAGACGCCGAGCTGGCACGCGGCGCCGGTGGCGCGAACGGTTGACACGCAAAGAGCAACTTGCTCCAAGCAAGGCCAGAGTTTGCTTTATGGGCCAAAAATATTTTCATTTCTAGGTCCAATCTAAACTGGGCTGGCCGAAGAAACGCTGCATCGAGTCTCGTGCAAGGCCAGAGTTTGCTTTATGAGCCAAAAATATTTTCATTTCTAGGTCCAATCTAAACTGGGCTGGCCGAAGAAACGCTGCACCGAGTCTCGTGCTCGAGATGTGCGTGTATGGTGTATCGATGCTAGAGCTATCCAAACGGGCGGCCCGATCCGGTACGACACGGTCCACGGGTCATTTCGGGCCATGTCGAGACAGCCTTAGGACTCAGTTGTCGTCCCATGACATGACTCTAAAATACAAATTCATGTCGGGTTGGTCCACTAGCCACGCGACTACATACGGCTCAATAATTTAATTACAGCTCATTAATATTTAAAAATATAAATTTATAAAAGAAATAGAATGGATGGTAGGATTTGGACTTAAAACCTCCGCTTAAGTAATGAGACCACTTACTAGCACACTAAGACACTTTTTTAACTATAATATAAATATAGTTATACTTAAATAAACTTTATTAGGCCGGTCCGTGCCGGCCTTCGGGCCTTTTGACCATCAGCCCAAACATTACCATAGGATTGTGCCGGCACAAACTCTAAATTGAGTGGACCGTGTCGTGCTCGAATCATGCTTTTTTTTACGTGCTTCGTGCCGGCCCACTCGACCTGACATCAAACTCGGTAGATCATTTCAGAGGCCCATTAAAGAGGAGCAAATTTGACCCATTTCAAACTGGATGGAAAAGGCTTCAGACATGATCACGTGTCGCACTATGATTGGAGTGCGTGGAGAGAGGAGAGAGAATCGAATGGGTTTGTAAATTTCAAACGTTTTTTTTCTTCTGCTCCGTTTGAACTCCTTTGTTATTTAGAATTAGTTTTATAAAATGAGATCTAATATAATTTTTTTAAATCTATCTAAAATTCAATTTTTATTAATATTTTAAATACTATATATATCAACATGTTGTTTGTATTGTGTTAATATTTTATATACTATATGTCAATATTTTTTTAGAAATATTGATAAATATTTATAAAAATGTTGATCAGTGTTGAAACATATTTAAAAAAATAAAGAAATATTATACAATATTGTGTTGTTTGAAATTCGAAACAGATTTTCCAAAATATCCACGCGGTATGTGGGCCGCAAAAGTCACAAGTATGTGAACCGCAGAATGTGCCCTCACGCTGATGGGCTGCAGAGGCGCGCATCCATGGGCCTAATAGGCCGCTTTACCAATCGACTCCTATCAATCAATCAATGTCTATAGATAGGAGGTTCCCGATTCGTCGCCTTCCCCACTTGTCTTCCGGCATCTGCAGGCTCCTCCGCCATCTCCGCCGCCTCCGCTGCGCCGCCGGCGACGACTCCATCGAGCCTCTCCGCCGCAGGTACCGGCGACCATGTACCGCGTCTCCTCCAGCCTCGGCGCCCTCAAGGTGAGCCGCCCTCGTCTCGAACTTTAACCTTCACTTACCCCACCTCCTCCCATTTCCGCTAGATCTGAGCACTCTGCGCGACGCGATTTGCCCGATCGGAACCTCCATCTCTAGTGGTCGCGTCACGAGGCGCTGGATCATGGTGTATGAACCTGTTGTTGTGATTCGTCGTGCGAACGCGGCCGGGTTTGATGCATGAGCGTGGGAGTTAAAGGGCGTTTCTGGCATTCCAAGTGAAAGTCGTTGTTTGAATGCTGGCCCTGTTCTTTATGTTTGTTTAAGATGTGATGGCCGGCTGTGGCCATTTGAGAAGTAATGATTTTGTTTTTCTGAAGAAAAAAAATCGTTTCGTTAGAGTGGCTGGTCGTTGTACCATAGTCTCAAACTTAGAACTAAGCAGCTGTAGTTATTGTTATTGTTCAGCCGTGGTGTTGTTACTTGTTTGATCTCTGAACCATCGTCTTCGTTTTTGAATCTGTACCAGGATGGTTCCATTGTAATACTTGCTTTCTGTTTTACACAGGTCCTCTCTTACGTCGTTAAGACGCATTGTGTAAAATATCTGATTTGGATGGGCCTAGTATTATATCATGTGATTCATTCCTTATTCATCAATGTTTTCTTGAGTGATAGTAAAATGGAATTAGTCCTGAAACCATCAAGTGTTTACTTGGCATGCAATACTCATGCTATTTTTGTTCAGTACATTGGCAGATCTTTTTTATGTTCATGGCAGCCAACGTGCACTGTCATGCTGTTCATTGTTCAATTCACCGTTCATTGCCACTGATAATCCTTTTGGTGTCTCATTGTAGATAGTCATTGCCTTCGATGTTATGTCTTTTTATGTGAGGATGCATATAAACTTCGTCATTCACATTTTGTTTGTTAGAATGCTGGACCATAAGACAGGCTTTTACTGCAATGATCTCAGATTAGAGAGATAACTTGATTTTTCTTAGGTTTTCTGTTTGTAATTATAGTTATCACTCATCAGATTAATATTAGGACCACAGCCGTTGAGCTGGAATATTGATTCTTTTCCCCTTAATTGCAGAGGCGTGGGGCAGATGCTCAGATGATCAATACTGCGATTAGGTCTGCTAGCACAAGTGTTGCACAAAGTTCATCAGGTGGCTTATGGACCTGGTTGACCGGTGCACGCTCAAATACATTACCTCCTCCAGACTTTACTTTACCAGGAGTCACTATCCCCCCTCCCGTACCTGATGATGCTTATCCTGGCAAGACAAGAATAACAACACTTCCAAATGGTTTAAAAATAGCTTCTCGGACAACTGCGGTATGTGGCCTTTATTTTCATGCATAATTCCTTGTTTCATCCTTTTTATCATTGGTAGCTGGTGATAACTACTTAGCTTCATGTTTCCTTTACAGGGACCGTCTTGTTCAGTTGGAATTTATGTTGATTGTGGTTCTGTATATGAAACACCTGAAACAACAGGTGCCAGTCAGCTGCTGAAGAAAATGGCTTTTGCAACTACTACCAACAGGAGCCAGTTGCGTGTTGTACGTGAAATTGAGGCCACAGGGGGAAGTGTCAAAGCATCTGCTAGCCGTGAGATGATGAGCTACACTTATGGGGCACTGAAGACTTACATGCCTGAAATGGTTGAAGTGCTTATTGATTGTGTTCGCAACCCTGCTTTCCTTGATTGGGAGGTCAAGGAAGAGGTATTTGTCTTAACTTCGCTTCATCATTGTCAGTCATATATTGAGGGATTATGATCTTTACTGAATTATTTCCTTTGTAGATTTCGAATCTACAGGCAGAGCTCGCGAAAGCATCAAGTAACCCTGAAACTTTGCTTTTGGAGGCTCTTCATTCTACTGGCTATTCTGGTGCTTTGGCGAACCCTCTGATTGCCTCAGGATCTTCAATTGGCAGATTGAATACAGATGTCCTCGAATATTTCTCAGCTGTGAGATTCATCTCCATTTCTCTTTATAAAGTCCTTTGCTGCTGGTAGTAGGTACCCTTCTTGTCATATTTTCCTTACTTTTTATTGCATGTGTATTAGGAGAACTACACTGCATCTCGGATCGTTCTAGCAGCATCAGGCGTTGATCATGATGAATTGGTATCTATTGCTGAACCGCTTCTGCAAGACATTCCAAATGTAGGTGGATCAAGGCCAAAATCTACCTATGTTGGTGGAGAGTATAGAAGAGCTGCAGATTCATCGGTAGGCTTCACTGTTTAGTCTACCTACCAAGTGACTTATCCAACTTCAACAACCTAGACTCCGTAGTCTTACGTTGCAATTTTTCTTGAAAAACAGAGCACAAATGTTGCATTGGCATTTGAGGTTCCAGGTGGTTGGCTCAAACAAAAAGATTATGCCACAGCATCGGTTCTTCAGGTTTGAGAGCCTATTCATTGAGGTATTCACCATTTTATTCAAACACTTAAATCGAATTTGCTATCTCGGACAGACAATTCTGGGTGGAGGTGGCACATATTCCTGGGGGAGGCAGGGAAAAGGATTGCATTCTCGTCTAAGTAAGTAGAGCATATGCTTCTTTTTTAACCTTTTAGCTTGCCCGATATCGTACACCATAGTTTGAGAAACATCAGATGCATATTTAGACTTTACTATGTGAGAAAAGCAATCGTATGAAACTGAACTCATTCAGTTATCCTGTATGATAGTTCAAGTAGGATCTGCTGCCATTTTGTACAAGATTGATACCAGATATTCATAAGAATATCTGGTAGTCAAATCAACTTAAGATGTATAACATGTAGTTTCACCCCCATTTTATTCGAAACATCGACTTCAATCATGCAGCATTTTTGCAGATGCATCGCTATGCACCACAGCTGCTCCATCTTTATTTTCATTCAGAGATACCATGATGTTGCAATATGATGTATTACTTTCACAAATGGAAGCCGCCTTTCATGTAACTTGTTGGTCATGTTAATGCCGGAATTTGAGATATGGTTTCTGATTTGTGCAGATCATTTGGTCAATGAGTTTGATCAAATCAAGTCAATCTCTGCTTTCAAGGATGTTCACAGTAACACTGGCATCTTTGGGATTCACACATCTACTGTGAGTGTTTACTTGTGTTGGTGTCATGCCTAATGCATGCCCCTTTATGTGGAGAGATGTATTCCTTTTCTGTATGGGGACGAACCATGCTCTCGTCACTCATATTGGAGTTAAATCGTTGCAGTGAAGTGTAATATTCCATTATTTACTTTTGAAATACATTGCATAACGGCAATATAATGTCTTAATTCAGGATGCATCGTTTGCTTCTAAAGCTATTGACCTGGCAGCCAGGGAGCTCACTGCTCTTGCCACTCCTGGACAAGGTATCCTAATCCTCCTATCTTGGCCCATGTTTGTAGATTTCTTGCTTGTCTGAAACTTGATTCCATACTACAGTGGACCAAAGCCAGCTGGATCGTGCTAAAGCCTCAGCTAAGTCAGCTATTTTAGCTAACCTGGAAACAAAGGTATATGCAAGCTTTATAAATTCCAGCAATTGTGCTATTGGTTCACTCTAATAATTGGTTCTTTGCAGGCATCATCAACTGAAGACATGGGGCGCCAAGTACTGGCGTTTGGAGAAAGGTACGGTGTTAAAACTGTTATAGTGCCCGTGCGAAAGCATAAAATGTTGCCTTCTACCTATGTTTCTATTCCTTCAGATTCACAGCAGAATATTGTAATGATATAAGCTTCAGAAAAATCACATGGACCACAGGTCTGCCCCCATCATTGTAGAAATTAAGTTCAAGAATGTTTAGATGTACTATACAACCCTTGTCTTGAAACTCCTTGTTGGAGGATTAGTTGGTCTCTAGTAACTACTGGTCTAGCATTGATGGCAAAATCTGAATTAGATGCAATAAAGCTGTAAGACAATGAGACAGGTCTAGAGGAAAGCAGACCTGTTGTCAGATCTTCAAGTACTAGTAGCTATATAATCTAGTGGTTGGATCAATTTTGTTTTGCAAGACCTCTGTAGTGAGTACTGTTGATGTGGCTGTTGTGAACTCGTGTTGCATTTTTGGAATATGGTAGTGTCTGTATGCACAATTAGTTAAAACTTAGGATTGTGCAGGTTCAGATGTACTAGAAGTCACTACAATGAAATCCGTGAATCTTTTGTCCACTGATCTGATATTAACGTCATAAAACTCTGCAGGAAACCTTTGGAGGATCTTCTCGATGCTATTGATGCTGTTACTTTGAAAGATGTAACATCACTTGCTGAAAAAATTATTTCATCACCATTAACAATGGCATCTCATGGAAACGGTGAGCTTTTATTTCTTAACTAGTATTCTGTACATATTGCAATATCAGTTACAGTATTTCTGATTATCTTGCCTGCAATTTGCAGTTCTGAATATGCCAACTTATGACTCTGTCAGTGGCAAGTTCCGCTCAAAGTGAGTTCAACAGTTTGTGCCTTTCACGCATAGGCCATTATTGAAGTTTAAGAAAAAAAATAAGGAACTGACTACAATTTTGATCATTAAGTCTGGGATCATTTTTCATTCGCTTCCCTTTTCCCCCCTTTTGTTGTGGGGCATTCATCCACTTGAGTTGGCAGTTGTTGCTGGTGACAGACCTGTCATGTGTTTGTAAATTTAACAGATCCAAGGCTCCTCTTTCGGTGACAAAGTCCGAAGAGTGTACAAAATCTGATTCGGTTCCGGTCCCTAAATCTCTTGACAAGAATACTGAAGCACATGAATAAAGATTCTGTGAGACGATGAAATTTTGCATGATTTTTGTTCGGAAGCTGCATTCTTAGCGTGATTTTAACTGCAGCGAGTTTAATTTTTATTAGGGTTCTTGTCAGTACAGAGTGCACGGTTAATATAGTAGTTTTTTTATTATTGTATTCTCCTTTTCTATCTTTGGATGGCATCAACAGAAATCCAGCGAGGACAAAGTGAACGGAAGTATCCTGAGATCATCTGCTGTAGTAATTGCAGCAGTACGTGAATTTCGTGAAATCTTTCTTAGTAGAAAAGCTGCAGATGATGCTTGATAATTTTCTTCCAGACTAGTCCTTGACCTGTAAGGTGCATGTATGGCCAACTTACAGAGCGTGCATTCATACACGTCCAAGCAGCTTAGAATTCGTCCGGCCATCCAATTGTTACTGGAGAATCTGCGCTGAGTAAGGTGACGCCACCGCTGGGCTGGAGGGTAGAGCAGAGAGCACTAGAGCTTGGTATCGTGGCGGGCGTATTCGAATTGCCCAACGGTCGACTCCTGCTGCGGTAGGAAGGGAGAAACCCTTCGTTTGATCGAGCTCGTTGGCCAAATGGCCAGGGAGAGTGACTAGTGGCGAAGTGGGTGGCGCATGGTCGAGCTTCGTTTGGGGCGAGAGACGGCGGAGCTAGTGTCACATGCCATCGCCGGTGAAATCCCGACGACTAGGCTTTGGGAGTTGGGACAAAGAATTATGAGGTGCGTAGCAGAATAGGAACTTTTCAAGTGTTTTCCTTTTCTTTTTTTTGAAGTGAAGTGTTTTCCTTTTCACTATTAATCAAAATAGGAAACAATTCAAAGGAGAAATTGGAAGCAACGGTAATATTGCCGGTTTATAGCAGGCAGCAACCCTTTTTCTTCTTACTTTAGGCACTGTACGTTTCTCTTCCCCACTCCGATCTTTGTCCACCGCCTGCTCAATCTTTCCCCCATCCATCGACTCCCTTCCTTTGCTCCCATAAAATAAATTCGATCTCCTCCGCGTGCTGGTGTGATCGCGCCACAAGGTATCGCGGCGGCGGAAGGGCACAACCTCGGCCCAACGACGCAATGTCTGAAATTCTTCCCAGAGGTACGTGATTTCGCCTGATCGAGGGCCAGTGCTGTGGATTGGAGGCTGAATCCTTGCATCACGTAGGCGTAGGCACAGTGAATCGTCTTCCTTAAGCAAATGGGTTCAATTGTTCAAGTTTTGTTTGTTCCAAACAGGTCCGCCGAACATCAATTAGGCTCGAGAAAGTTTGTGTGTTCCTTTTTTTTTTTTCCCGAGTCCCAGTGGCTGCCTGTCCAGTTCATCTGTGTCCGAACTCCGAAGCGGTGCTGCGGTTTGGTGGGATGGGGGCACCACTTGTTGCCGGGGCCGCGCTTTGTGCTCCCCGTCCTGATCGCTTGCTGTGTTATGCCCTCCCCAACCGACCTGGATTCAGGCAACAATCGCTGCCCCTGTTCGCGGCTGCTTCTCGCCATCGACGCCTCTGTCATTCCTCGCCACGTTCACTGGTTTTCTCTCCAGGAGACGGTGCGCCGCGTCGCTGCCTCAAAGGTGAGTTCCGTTTTTTTTTTCGGTTTAGTTGTGACTGCAATTTTAGCAATAAACATGTTGGGATTCTTCAATCTATTATCTTGGTAATGTTTCTATTTCTCCGTCAGTTTATATGTAGAGGTAGAGCTCAGGTAATGTAACAAGGAAAATCAGATGATACAGTTGATGAAAAGAAAAAAAAAATCTGGATATAGAGACAACATAAAAGCACCATTATTGGAAGAATGTATCTAGTGCATAGTGCAAGCTGCTTTTTTTGGTACAAGAATCAAATCTCCCATTCCCTGTGACTACCGGTTGTGGTAGTCAGTTCGAAAAACCATTGTTTGTGGTATTGGTGTTCCAGATGTTATGAGACTTGAGGGAATGGGAGTCCAGAGTCCTCATGCTGTCAGAGATAGGTTTGTAAGGTGAGGGCTTGGTGCAAAAACTACTGATCCATGTTGACTTCACGTTTAACTTAACCAAAGCTCCATGGCTTATACCTAAGTTCAGGATTTGAATGATTTACCACAACATACAGTGCGCAAGACATCCTCCATCTTTGTTTATATTATATAAATGAAGATAAATGATGTAACCCTTCTTTTATTACATATCTATAATATAGTAACTGACTAACTGTACAAATCTTTTGTTTACTTTCTCCTAATCATGTGCAGCCTACAAAGCAACTATTTTGCACAACCTTCTAAATGACAAAGCAAATGAGGACGCTTTTGATTCTCAGAGATCAGAGTCTCATTTCTCCATGGCTGGATTTTTTTAGCAAGGTATCATTTTGGTGGATGAATGCCTTGGTGAAGAAGGGCTACCAGAAGCCTCTTGAAGAGGAAGACATTCCTCTTTTGGGTGTTGCAGACAAGGCAGGCACTCAACACTCAATGTTCGTAGAGAAAATCAATGCCAGGCAATCATCTCTTTTCTGGGCGATTATTTCATGTTACAAGAGGGAGATTTTAGTTTCTGGGTTCTTTGCATTGGTCAAAGTACTCACTCTATCTGCTGGTCCATTGCTCTTAAGGGAATTTATCAATGTATCATCTGGAAAAGAAGCTTTCAGGCATCAAGGTGTTGTTATAGCTCTTGGACTTTTTTTGTCTAAATGCTTGGAATCATTAGTCCAGAGACAGTGGTATTTTCGCACGCGGCGAGTGGGAATCCAAGTAAGGTCACTGTTATCAGCTGCTATTTATCAAAAGCAACAGAAGTTACCTTGCTTTGCCAGTATAGATCATGCTTCTGGGGAGATAATGAACTATCTCCTAGTGGATGCCTACAGGGTCGGGGAGTTTCCTTTCTAGTTCCATCGGATATGGACTACAGTTTTCCAACCTGGCATTGCCTTGACAGTATTATACAACACAGTTGGTCCTGCGACAATAGCATCTTTGCTTGTTATAGTTCTGACTGTTCTACTGAATGTGCCTCTTGCTAAGCATCAGCAAAATTGCCATAATAAACTCATGAAAGCTCAAGATCTAAGGTTCAAATCTTTGTCTGAATCTCTTGTGAACATGAAAATCTTGAAGCTTTATGCATGGGAACTCTATTTCAATGGTGTTATAGAGCATCTTAGGGAGTTGGAGCTAAAATGCTTGTCAGAATTCCAGCTGGGAAAAGCATATACTAGTGTTCTGTTTTGGGCGTCGCCTGCTCTTGTTTCATCAGCAACATTCATAGCATGCTACTTTCTAGGAGTTCCACTTGATCCCAGCAATGTATTTACCTTTGTAGCAGCACAGCGTCTTGTTCAAGATCCTATCAATCATATTCCAAATGTTATTGGATCTGTAATTCAAGCTAGGGTTGCCTTCTCACAGATAAGTGAATTTCTCGGTACATCTGAGCTTCAGAAGGAACAAACTTGGATGGATCATAATGCACCTTGTCAGTATCCTATTATAGTCAAATCTGGGTGTTTCTCATGGGACAACTCTAAAAATTCTAATTTAAGGAATATCAATTTGGAGGTGAAAGCAGGAACAAAATTAGCAATATGTGGTGAGGTTGGCTCAGGAAAATCAACTCTTTTAGCAGCTATTCTAGGGGAGGTCCCAAGGACAGAAGGAATGGTATACTTCTGTGCTCTATGTTTTAACTACTTCGCCATTTAATGTATCATCGATGATGGTCAATGCTACTATATAACCTTCCTCCCTTCTACCATCAGCTTAGTACTGCCTATTTGTTAAATTCTTGTAACATGGTAAGTATTTTTTTTTTATAATTACTCTTATCATGTTTCAACTATTATTTGTAGTAAACGTGTTTTTTATTAGGAACGAAATGTGTTTCTGTTATGATGCAAACATTTTTGTAGTATTGTCTGGCTGGTATTGATACATAGTTAAAACTAGTGTTCTATCAAAATGTTCTGCAGTTCATAGCTATAATGTTCTATGAAACATCACAATATACACAGTACAAATTTTCTTTTAGGCTTTCATCACCACCTCTTGTTTGTCCAAATGGAAATAGAGGCGGACAATGGAAGTGGTACAAGTTTTTACATCACAATTCATGTTACAGCGATCCTCAGGAAAGTATTATTACATATGATGTATATCTGAAATGCATAGTATACTTCTACAGCATAATATAAGTTGACATAATGTAGTCCAAATATGGGTCTATAAAGAAAAATCCATATTATTAATTAACCAATTTTTGCATTGACATTTTATTCTACTACTTCTATTTTTGTAAATACTAATTTATTTTGTTATAAACATAAGTGCAGATTAATGTTTCTAGTAAAGTAGCATATGTTTCTCAGAATGCGTGGATCCAATCAGGATCTGAGCAAGACATCATACTTTTTGGATCTACCATGGACAAGCCAAGATACGAAGAGACTCTTCAACGATGCTCATTGGTGTATGACCTTGAAAACCTGCCCTTTGGTGATCTTACTCAGGTTGGGGAAAGAGGAGAAACTCTTAGTGGAGGACAGAAGCAGCGTATTCAATTAGCTCGTGCATTGTATTGTGATGCAGACATATATCTTTTGGATGACCCTTTCAGCTCTGTCGATACACATACTGCTACGTGTCTTTTTAATGTATGGATGCTTAAGCTTCTCAGCTTAGTTGCATATCTTTTAGAGTTCTCTAAACTTCACTTTTATTGCAGGAATATGTGATGGGAGCTTTACTAGAAAAGACTGTCCTGCTAGTAACCCATCAAGTAGATCTTTTACAAGCATTCGATTCTGTTCTAGTAAGTATTAACACCAACAGGGGCTGTACAGAATCCTTAAGAATCATACTGTTATCCATTTCAAAGTCTATTTATATACATATAAACACATTTCAAATTCTATTTCTGGCTAGGTTAAAATAGGACAAGCTTGAATCTACTGAACCATCACTTATTGCGCTGGTGTTAAATAGCCCTCTCAAGTATTAAGAATGCCAAATCATCTGTGTCAGTACAAAGTGCACATTATAAAATTTTGAGCTGAAGATGGGTTAAGTTTAAAAAATGAAACCGTGAAGGGGTTTGATTATCATCTTGTCTTGAATAAAAACTTTGGACATGCTTGATTGAGACAAAATTGTCTGAATAAGTGCATTATCTTTAAGCAGCCTCTGTGACTTGAATTTATATTGTAAAAGCACTTGAGCCTAGTTCAGTTGGTTATGGGTGACTATTTTCTTTTGACACAAAGCTACCTAGTTCCTCCTAGGTTGGTCTCTATATATGTTTTTTGAATTGATTTCATAATTTATATGTTGGCAAATAATGCTTGATTAACCAATATGTTGACAATGAAGCATTTGAATTGTCTACTCGTGCTATTTGCATGATGTATTGAGTCTTTGATACACGAAATATGTAGCTAAGGAACTTTGGACATGCTTGACTGAGACAAAGTTGTCTGAATAAGTGCATTATCTTAAGCAGCCTCTGTGACTTGAATTGATATTATAAAAGTACTTGAGCCTAGTTCAGTTGGTTATGGGTGACTATTTTCTTTTTAACACAAAGCTACCTAGTTCCTCCTAGGTTGGTATATATATATATTTTTTGAATTGATTTCGTAATCTACATCTTGGCAAATAATGCTTGATTAACCAATATGTTGACAATGAAGCATTTGAATTATCTACTCGTGCTATTTGCATGATGTATTGAGTCTTTGATACATGAAATATGTAGCTAAGGAACTCGTGTTGTTTTCTTAAGGAACTCGTGTTGTTTTCTTAATAGTCAGTAAAATTTGTTTTTGGCAGGTAATGTCCCAAGGACAGATTATGCATGCGGCTTCATACCAAGAACTGCTAACAGCTTCCAAAGAGTTTCAGGACCTTGTGAATGCACATAAAGATACTGCTGAGTTTTCAGATGTTAACAATATAGTGTATAATGGAGGCAAGAGTAATATTATAAGGACTACTGGTGTTGCTCATGACAGGGGAAAAGATTACGTCAAGCCATCAGGGTGTAATCAGCTAATTAGGAAAGAAGAGAGAGAAATTGGTGATACTGGTTTGAAGCCTTATTTATTATATTTGAGCCAAAATAAAGGATACATTTATGCTACTCTTGTTGCTATTACTAACAGTATTTTCACATCTGGGCACGTATTACAGAACTCATGGCTTGCTGCCAATGTTCAAAATCCCGGTGTAAGTACATTATGTCTGATTATGGTGTATACAGTCATCGGATCTGGTTCGATTATTTTCTTGCTCTTCAGAGTACTGTTAGTAGTTGATCTTAGCCTACAGACATCAAGGTCTTTGTTTTCCAAACTACTTAGTTCTCTATTCCGTGCACCCATGTCTTTCTTTCAGTCCACTCCAGTTGGAAGAATACTTAGCCGTGTAAGTGCTCAAATTTTGAATAAAATTATATGCCGCTTATATTATGATAAATAATATAAATTATGTGCTATTAATATACTCTTTGATGCAGGTATCTTCTGACTTGAGTATCATTGATCTTGATCTTCCATTTACTTTCTCTTTCAGTATTTGTGCTACAATAAATGCATATATCAATCTAGGTGTTCTATGCTTCTTCACTTGGCAAGTTCTGTTTCTTGCTGCACCTGTGATCTTTATGTCTGTCAGACTGCAAGTAAGCAATCACTGTTTATATCGTAGTCTTCTTTCCCAGCATTTATGAAAAAGACATTATGTGCATGCTCATGGTTCTGCTCAAATACTGTACTGCAGAGATACTACTTGGCCTCTTCGAAAGAATTGATGAGAATCAGTGGCACCACAAAGTCTCGTGTTGCCAATCACCTTGGTGAATCGATTTCAGGAGCAGTTACAATCAGAGCCTTCAAGCAAGAAGATCGTTTTTTTGCTAAAATGTTGGAAATTCTCGACAATTATGCAAGCCCATCTTTTCATTGTTCTGCTGCAACTGAATGGTTGACTCAACGCTTGGAGATAATGGGTGCCGCCATTCTTTCATCCTCTGCTTTTGTTATTACCCTTCTTCCCCTGGGAACTTTTAGCTCTGGTGAGATACTATAAGCTATTCTAGGTAATGCTATAGGTAGTGACCTTTCTATTTCCTCCATGGTGCTAACCTAGAAACTTAACTTTTTTGAGCCCTTTTGGTTTGGCCCAACATAATACTCCCTCCGGATTTGAAATTGAGTTCGTTTAGGACATGAGTTAGCATACCATGAAGTAATTAAGTTGGGTCTATTCTTTCATGTTTGCCCTTATTAAATACTTGGCGGAGCCGCTTTCCAACAACAACCTCTCTCCGCTGGACTGTCGAAGCTGAGGTCACCGGTTCGACACCCCCCCCCTCATCATGTTTTTTGCGTTTTCCGCCTCGGGAAGACGAGGAAACCGGTTTGAATGCGTTTCAGGACCCTGTGTTAAGCAGGGGCAAAATTGTCTCAAACACACTATTTTTTCGAAAACGTCGTGAGTTGTGAAATCTCACTCCACCTCCTAAACGACTAGAATTTCAGAACCGGAGGGAGTAAATTAAAGTACACATGAGCACAAAACATACAATATCGGTCTTTTTTCTCAGTGGATATATGATTTTATTCGAAGATCCTCTTTCCTGTCCTGACTATACCCTCCAAAGATCCTCTGGAAGCAGTCTCAGGCTCTCAGCTGATCGTCTGATCCCCTCTCTTATATTACAGTATAATTAAACCAATACCGATCAGACACTCTCATATACACATGTACAAGCACACAGTAAATTGTGTTGAGTTTGAAATAGAAGAAGCTATACCAACATAAGATCCGATTTGAAAGTTGGACTTGTACGTAAGTAGTATAAACACTCTTTTTGGGCGGGAGAGGATAGAACTTCATCTTGTACAAAGTAAGCAAGTGACTCGTAGATATACTTTCATTATAATCAACTGCAGTGCTGGTGTTTGCAAAAAGAGCTTCGCTGCCTGTAATGTCCCCAATGGAACTCAGAACTGTAGAGCTGGAGTTTGAAGTTTGCAAAAGAGCTTCGGTGCCTGTAATATCCCCAATGGATTACATTACAAAAAAGGAAACGACAATGAATTGTAGAATGTTCTTTTCGCTCAATACTTTAGTCTTCACATAGAGCTAGAATTTGTGTGCTAAGTTTGGGAAAGAAATACAAATCGTATTGCAGCATAGTATGCCTGCATGATGTGTTCAAAATTACCCTTTAAATATCTTCATATTCCTAGCTTATTAATGGGGTTCGATAACACTGTCTTATCATTTTCAAGTTCGAGGCTTGCTCATATGTAATTGTATGATATTCCACTACATTCTGTCTTTTAAATAGTTCTTGAAAAGATATAGGAACCAAATTGAGTTGTTAACATTGGTTTATGCAATCCCACAGGTGTTATAGGAATGGTGTTGTCTTATGGCCTTTCCCTTAACATGTTATTCCTTTTCTCAATCCAAAGTGATGAGTACATCACACTCATGGATACACACAACACTCCTCCAACTAAGATGAAAGTTCATGTGCATCACCTAAATTTACAGGTGAGATCGTTTCTAATATTTTTATTATGGGGTTTTGCTTAGATTATTCTGTTCATAACAGTTTCGCCGTCATATCGGTTTATGAGACTTCAACTTGTGAGATTCATCATATACTTGCAAATTTGGTTGCATTCTTCTTTGTTTTTGCTTGTGTTCTTGATTTGTAGGTAAGGATAAGCCTTCTCGGCGAGGTCAATCGTTTTTGGACGGTTGATAACCATAGGAGACGTTGTGCTGCGATTGCGGGGTTTAGAACGTGTCGTTCGGAAGCCAGATCGATTTGTGTATTGCCTCCGCCTTAATCAAGTTTACCAGAACCTATCGAAAGATCGGGAACCCTTGTTGTCAAGGATCGACGTTGTCGTGTTATCATTGATAGAAAGAGTAGCCACAACATCGCAAGTTTAGAATTAGTAGAGAAGCTTGGATTGACAACACAGCCACACCCATGTCCATATTACATTCAATGGGTAAATTATTTTGGTAAGATAAAGTTAGATAAAATTACACGCATTGAATTTTTTATTGGTTCTTATAAGGATAGTGCAGAATTTGATATAGTACCTATGCAAGCATGTCATTTGTTATTGAGTAAATCTTAGATTATTACAAATAATGCTTCGCATAATACCATTATAAATAGCTACTCATTTAAATACAATAGTAGAAGAGTTACTCTTAAACCTATGACCGCTGCTGAAATTTTAGAAGAGGATCAACAAATGTTTGAAAGGAAAAAGAATGAACCGTTTAGGAAAGAATGGACTGTTTTAAATGTTACAACACTTACATCAAAATTTGAATTAGATGATGAACATATTTCCTTGTCTCTTATTGCAACTAATACATTTCAGGTTCTACATAAAGAAGAGGACAGTGAGAAAGATGAAAAATATATTGTTGCTTCAGGTAAGAGCTTTCTTGATATGATGAATTGTTCTAACAATCTTGTTGTATTGGAACCTTGTCTTGATTTGTTTTTGCCGTAAGTTGATTTATCTACTAATCCTTATGATAAAGAGGAGTTGTATGCCACTGCTTCACTTATATCTTTGTCACAACAAATGAATAAGCTTGATGTTTTTTCTTATGATTCACCTACTAGTGCTGAAATAAAACATTTGATTTTAATAACATGTGAAAAGGATGAGTAGAAATTATTGTTTTCTTTAAATACTTTAGGTTATATTAAATTTGATGTTCTTTGTGATCTAAATACCGTGGAGAAGCAAATCTTTTCTCAAACTGAATTACCTTTACTAATAAGAAACAAATTTTATGCTATAGAAAACTATGATCATAGAGGTGTATTTATGGTGCATAAAGTTTATATTTGCTCAAACATGAATACTCCTTGTGTTGTACAACCAAATGATAAACTAAAAAACTGTAATAACAATTACCATGTCATGTCATATTTTTCTAGTGTTTTTAAGATCACACATTTTCTATCTTATCATAAGAGTGAGAATGACGTTCATATTGCTGAGCAAGTTTTCAAAGAGGTCATTAATTTGCATGGCATGACTTCTATTGTGGTTTCACATTGTGATGATAATTTTTATAACACATATAAACACAAGGTGCATTTCAAGTTTGTGAATAGTTCTATATTTTATATTTCAGATTTGAGACCACTATTGAGAGAAAGAGATGGGATCGAGTCGAGGACGACTCTAATTCAAAAGGGGGAGAATGATGAGTACATCTTACTCATGGATACACACAACACTCCTCCAACTAAGATGAAAGTTCATGTGCATCACCTGAATTTATAGGTGAGATCGTTTTTAATGTTTTTATTATGGGGTTTTGCTTAGATTATTCTGTTCATAACAGTTTTGTCGTCATATCGGTTTGTGAGACTCCAACTTGTGAGATTCATCATATACTTGCAAATTTGGTTGCATTCTTCTTTGTTCTTACTTGTGTTCTTGATTTGTAGGCAAGGATAAGCCTTCTCGGCGAGGTCAATCGTTCTTGGACGGTTGATAATCATAGGAGACGTTGTGTTGCGATTGCGGGGTTCAGAACGTGTTGTTCGGAAGCCGGATCGATTTGTGTATCGCCTCCGCCTTAATCAAGTTTACCAGAACCTATCGGAAGATCGAGAACCCTTGTCCACATCACAAAGCCAGTGTTCCCTCGCAAATCAAATAATATCTGTTGAAAGGTTATGCCAATATATGCATATTGTGAGCGAAGCACCAGACAAAATAGAAGATAATCAACTACCAACTGATTGGCCCTCGGTGGGTAAGATAGATCTGCATGATTTGAAGGCAAAGTGATGAGAAACTAATTTCTTTTGCAGTAATAGTTTCTCATGCATTATATACAAGACATGATTTCTATAGATTTGAGCAGATTAAATATAATCAAGATGCTTCACCTGTACTGCATGGTATCACTTGCACATTTGAAGGTGGTGATAAAATTGGGATAATTGGTCGAACAGGAAGCGGAAAAACAACTTTGGTAAATGCAATTTTCCGACTTGTTGAACCTTCTGGCGGTAATATTGTCATTGATGGTCAAGACATCACAGCAATGGGTCTTCATGACTTGCGATTTCGAATTGGTCTTATTCCTCAAGATCCAATACTCTTTCATGGCTCCATAAGATTTAATTTGGATCCTCAAGGACATTTCTCAGATGAAGAGATAATGGAAGTACGTATCTCACATATGACTCAATGTAAAGAATAGTGTTGAGAAAACCTGTAGAATTATAGTAATTTATAGAATAATCTCACTCTCGTTAGGAGTTGATACTTCAAAATTTTGGACTGTATCCCAGAAGTAATGCACCTTGGTGGTCCTCGTGATGTTATTTTAACCATAATTAGATAATTGAAATTTTTGATAGTAGAAGTTAATGATCCATAGGCCTCACCTTCACTGCAGAGCGTATCTTTTGCCAGCAAACAGTTCAACGCGAAGGTCATGATGTTAAAGTGTTTGCTGGCAAGATAACTTTGAATATTCACCTTTGAAGCCTTGCCCTAACTGGAAATAATATTTTAACGTCTAATCATCATTTGTGAAGTTCATATTGTCGTAGGACCAAAGAAATAGTTATGCTATTACATATCTATAGTTTGCTTCTATAAACATTCATCCTAGAATGAAAAGCTTCTAATGCACTTCTGAACTCTTGACTTGCAAGGTTATATGCAAATGCCAACTTTCTGAAGCAGTTAAAGAGAAGCAAGGACTGGATTCACTTGGTAGACCATTACCTCATCATCCTTCTGTCTACACTTTCTGTAATTATATTGTATTGCTTTGATTTATTATTTATTTGCTTTTCCTACAGTTGTGGAAGGAGGATTAAACTGGAGCATGGGCCAAAGGCAGTTGCTTTGCTTGGGCCGTGCATTATTGAGAAGAAGTCGCATCTTGATCCTTGATGAGGCAACAACATCAATTGATAATGCAACTGATGCTATCCTTCAGAAAATCATCGGCACAGAGTTCAGAGACAGCACCGTCATTACAATTGCACATAGAATTCCTACTGTGTTGAACTGCACCAGATTACTTGTTATTAATGATGGTATGCATGCATCCGAATCTTGACCTTTTCCATTGCATGCTTGTTCCATAGGCTGTCTATCTTCTGTAGCAGGTCATGTAATTGTTGCAATCCTCCCAAGACAAATAAAGATTGAGTGCAATCATTGAGTGGAAACTGGGGGTTGTGGGGGTAGCAGGGTGTATGTGGGCAGGTGTTATATGCTATATGATGCTTAAAGGCCTGTTTGCTTTGGACCCTGGAAAACTGCCTGGGCTAGGCAACTTTCACCAAGCATGTATATCATGAATTATGGTAATGTTTTTTCGTTTTCCTTCTTTTTGTAGTCTAAAACCTATGAACGATCCTTGCATCATGGACACACCACACATTAGTTATGCAGTGCATTACAACACATTGTCCTTTTCTACGATTAGATTTGGCCTTTCACTGTATATATGTTGAATGGTTTTCCTTGTTCGAGAGAAAGTGTGGGGTGGGTGGGAATGATGTTGTTGCTAATATTCTTGAGGCCAAGGACACCTTGGTTTTTCAATTTACATATTTTTTCCATTTTATTGGGTGGTATTTTCTCTTAGTTCCACCCCTTGACCGAAAAAAAATAAACTCGCTCTCCTAGATTTGTCAATTTTATCGATAAGTTTAGCGGAGGAGAAACAAGGACATATTATGGTATAAAGGATGTTGGTAAAATAAGAGTCAACAGTTTGGTCCTCACACCAAATGTCATCAATTCTCTTTTTCACATGTCCAGCCTTTTATATGCCACACATCCAACAAAGTGGTGTGAGCCATGTTTGCCCACTTGACAATGTAAGCGAGGAGAATGTTGTAATACTAGATTGATTGATCATAGGTCATGATGGTTACACATATATAGGGGCTGGGCAACCCGAAGGGTGCCAGGCGCACGGGTCAGCATAGGGCCGACGCATAGCCCACCTGAGGGCCAAGACATATGTATAGACCTAAACTCTGTAAACACCAAAGTTTTCAAGCCCTTGGTGAAGACATCCGCAAACTGCGTAGAGGTGGGGACATGCAAAACTCAAACAACACCGATGCGGCGCGTTCTCGGATGAAGTGTAGGTCAATCTCCAGATGTTTCGTACGCTGGTGCTGCACGGGGTTGGTAGGGAGGTAGACCGCACTGACGTTGTCGCAGTAGACGAGCGTTGTTGTCGAGAGTGGGTGATGAAACTCCTGAAGTAGTTGGCGCAGCCAGGAAGCTTCGGCGACGCCATTGGCAACAACGCGGTACTCAGCCTTCGTGCTTGATTAGGAGACGGTGTGTTGGCGCTTCGAGGACCAAGAGATCAGATTGGAGCCAAGAAAGATGGCCTACCCCCATGTGGATCGACGAGTATCCGGGCATCCGACCCAATCGGCATTTGTGTAGACCACGAGCTTGGAAGGAGCGGTGTAGGGGAATCACTAGGTCGTGACCTAACTGAAGGTATCATAAGATTTGTTTGGCTGCAACGAGATGAGCCTCCTGAAGATCTTGCATGTGTGGGTAGACTTGCTGGCCGGCATAGGCAATGTCCGGCCTAGTGAAGGTGAGGTACTGGAGGGCGCCGACCAAGCTGCGGTAGGATGTGACATCGGCGACGGATGGTCTTGACGCAGCCAAAACCTTGGCGCAAGTGTCAACGGGGATCATGCATGGCTTGCAATCCTTCATGCCGAAGCATTCTAAGATGTCCAGGGCGTACTGCCGTTGAGAGAGAAAGAGTTGCTCGGGCATGCGGGAGATAGATAGGCCGAGGAAGTGATGAAAGGGGCCAAGGTCCTTCATGGAGAACTCCTGTTGGAGAGCAGTGATAATTGTCCAAAGGAGAGACATGGAGGAGGCCGTGAGGACAATGTCATCGACGTAGAGGAGCCGATAGGTGAAGAGAGGTGTCAGACTTGGCCTTGGTGAATCCCAACTTAAGGATGGAGGCAAACCTGCTATACCAGGCATGCGACGCTTGCTTCAGGCCGTAGAGGAACTTGTTGAGCTTGCACACATGATCGGGGAATGCGGCATCGACAAAACCAGCAGGTTGGGAGCAGTACACAGTCTAAGATAACGTTCCATGGAGAAACGTGTTCTTGACGTCAAGTTGATGGATGGGCCAATCCATGAAGTGCGCCAGTGTGAGTATAGTCCGTACTATGGCAGGCTTGACGGCCGGACTGAAGGTCTCATCGTAGTCGACACAGGGACGCTGAGTGAAAGCGTGAAGGACCCAGTGAGCTTTGTATCGATCAAGAGAGCCATCGGAGTGGAACTTGTGCTTGAAGATCCATTTGCCGGTGACGACATTGATGTTGTGAGGCCGAGCGATCAGTGTCCAGGTATTGTTGGAAAGTAGGGCGGTGAATTCTTCTTCCATGGCGTGGCGCCAGTTCGGATCGCCCCTGGTAGGTCTTGGAAACCGAAGAAAGCACTGAGGCATGGAGCCCAAGATGGGGTTGCCGAAACCCGCACTTCCCGTGAGTGGCCATGCAATGAGTGTTGTCGACCGACGCAATGGGCACGGTGCCACGAGGAAGCTTGACCGGCGGAGGCACGGTCGGCATGATGACACAGGGCTATCGACGCACGTAGGTGCGCACAGGTGGCGGCTTGATGCAGGGCGCGACCGCCCGGGGGGTCGCAGCGGGCGAGCTGATCGAGGCCGCGTGTGGTGTAGGTGAGACCATCTGTGCCGCACGTGGCGTGGGAGACGGGGGGAGCATCGATGCCGCGCGTGGCATGGTAGACGGTGAAGCCGTCATGGTCGCGCGTGGCGACGAGTTGTCGGTCAAGCCAGGAGGGGTGGTCGGCAACTCGGCCACGGAGGGTGCGCGCGGAGGCACAGCAGTCCCGAGCGGAGCAGCAATAGACAGACCGTGCCAGGTCATGGGGGGAGTACCTACGGGAAAAATTGGAACTCAAGGGAGCTCATCATTAGTTAGAAAGTCAAGCGCGTCGAGGGCGGAGGAGGACTGATGGGCTGCAAAAGAAAAAGAGAGCTCGTCGAATACGACGTGTTGAGAGATGATCACACGGTTGGTTGAGAGCTCGAGGCAGCGATAGTCCCTGTGATCAGGCGAGTAGCCGAGAAAAACGCACAAGGTGGATCGAAGAGCGAGTTTGTGGGGGTTGTGAAGGCGATGTTAGGGTAGCAAGCACAATCAAAAACCCGAAGGTTTGAGTAGGTCGGGTGGGTGCCATGGAGGGCAAGGTAGGGGAAGGCTAGGCATAAAGTCTTGGTGGGGAGTCGGTTAAGGACATAGGTGGTTGTGTAAGGGGACGACATGGAGGACTAAAACAACAAAGTGCGAACGATGTTGTTGATAGTGCGAATGGCGTGTTTAGCCTTTTCATTTTGAGGCGATGTGTATGGGCAAGACATGCGAAGGTGGACACCTTTGGTGAGAGAACGAGCGCAAGGAGGAGTTATCGAATTCGCGGCCATTGTCACATTGCACACTCTTGATGGTGCAGCCGAACTGGGTGGCCACATAAGCGAAGAAATTAGCAAGCGTAGGAAAAGTCTCGGACTTGAGGCGAATGGGAAAAGTCCAGAGAAAATGAGAGCAATCATCAAGAATGACCAAGTAGTATTTAAAACCGGACACACTAACAACAGGAGACGTCCAAATATCACAGTGAACTAAGTCTAAATTCTTGAGAGCTCGAGACGGGGAGCTTGAAAACGGTAATCGCGAATAATGGCAAAGTTGGCAAGCATGACAAAAAGTATCACTAGATGGCTTATTACATGAAATAGCGGTGGAGCGAGCTAATCTAGAAAGAGCCTCCTGCCCGGGATGACCAAGCCGGCGATGCCAAAGAGAAGTCGGCGCGGCAAGGAGAGCGTGCGAGGAGGTGGGAGGCAGCTACAGGGTGTATAGGGGGCCAAGGTTGTCATATTGAAGGAGCCTAGTTCTGGTGCGAAGATCCTTCATAGATAAACCATAAGGGTCAAATTCGACGAAGACAAGATTATCAGTAGTAAATTGGCGGACAGAAAGCAAGTTCTTAATAATATGAGGTGCAATGAGAACATTTTTAAGATGGAACGGCCCGGGGAGGGAGGTGTGACCCATGCCAGTGACGAGAAGAGTCGAGCCGTTACCAATAATGATGGATGAAAGAAATGAACAAGTATGAAGGGGGGTGACGTTACTGGGGTGAGGCGACATGTGGGAAGAAGCGCCGGAGTCAAACACTCACTCCACCGGGTTGGGCGGCACGGTAAGGGATGAGGTGTTGAAGGCGTTCGCCAAAGAGTGGGGATCCCATGGCAGCCAGGCAGGCGAGGACGCCTGCGGGGTGGATGGCATCATCGGGGTCCGGGGGTGGGGGCACCGAAGGCAATGATGAGGCAGGCATCTGCGGCAGGTGGAGCGTCGGAAGGTAGTGTGGTGCCGGTCCGTAGGGCGTCGGATGCTATAGGGACCAGGGACACCAACGAAGAAGCCATGTTAAGACGACGGTGTTGCGGGCCACGGGGACGCGGTCCGGGGGGGGGGGGCATGCAGATTGTGTCGGTCCAGGGGTCGTAGATGGAGGGCCATGGCTGTTGGGAGCCGTTCCGGTCGCCGCGGCGATGGCGATGGTTACCACCACCACCCGAGGGCTGGTTGGAGACGGGTGGAGATGCTCCAGGGAAACTAGGCGGTCGGGTGGGCACAGAGGTAGGAGCGGGAGCCCGTGGGGCGCCGGCGACAGGCGGAGTGGTGACAAGAGCCGTGAGGGTAGGCGTCGGTCGAGGCATGTTGAGCTCGATGAAGCGGAGGTCAGAGCGTACATTCCGAAACAGAGGGAACGACTTATGCCTAGTGAGGAGCTAGGCCATGAACTGAAACTGCTCGTTGAGGCCGCGTAGGACACTGAGCATGTGGTCATGGACAAGTTCGCCGAGATCGTCGAGGGTGTCAACCATGGCCTTTATCTTGCACCAGTAGTTGTCAACGGCGAGGGAGCCTTGGATGAGGTTGCGAAACTTGGCGTCGAGGTGGAGCGTGCGGGTCTCTCGGTTGCCAAGGAATTGCTACTCGATTCCGAGCCAGGCGGCCCGGGCGGTGATACCACCACGATCATGGGCGATCTCCATGAGCTCGGTGGAGATGGAGTTGTAGATCCAAGACAGGATGACGCACTCCATGCGCGTCCATGCTAGATCGTTAGGTTGGAAGGCGTCACTGAGGACGTGATCCTTCAGCTAGCGTCCAAGCGTGAGGAGAAGGCAGTCGCACCACTTGGTGTAATGCGGCGACTGCAGATCAATGAGGACAGGCACCAGAGCCTTGATGTCCTGGACCGCCGTGGCCTGAGCATGCATGTTGGCTATGGTGGCGGCTTTGTAGTCGTCCGAGGAGTCACCGTCGTCGATCGGCGGTGGGTTGTGACGGGCGAGGATGGAGGTGGCCTCCCGTTCAAGGGCGGCGGCAGCATCACGCTCCTGAAGCAGAGCTTCGGCGGCGATGCGAACGCGATCCTGTGTCGCGGCCGTAGCCTTGAGGAGGTCAGCCTCTTTCTAGAGATCAGAGCTGCAGGCGTCGTTGGTGGCTTTGGCCTTGGCCGCAGCATCTTCCAACAGTTTGGCCTGGGCCTCGACGTCGTCACGTCGCTTGGCGGCGGCAATAGCGGCAGCACCGGCATCAAGGACAACGTCGGAGGACGTGGCGGAACTGGAGGAGAGCCCGGCGGCGAAGGTAGCGGCTGCTTTGGCTATGGCGGCGTCAACGTCCATGGGCAAGGCGGCTGCTTCGATTTTAGTGGAAGCATGGATCATAGGACCGGAAAAAGTCTTTATATACCATGTAAGCGAGGAGAATGTCGCAATACTAGATTGATTAATCATTGGTCACGATGATTACACATATATAGGGGCTGGGCAAAAGGCGGCTGCTAGGATTTTAGTGGAAGCATGGATCACAGGACCGGAAAAAGTCTTTGTATACCATGTAAGCGAGGAGAATGTCGCAATACTAGATAGATTAATCATTGGTCACGATGATTACACATATATAGGGGCTAGGCAACCCTAAGGGTGCTAGGCGAACGGCCAGCATAGGGCCGGCACACAGCCCACCAAAGGACCAAGACATATGTACAGATATCAATCTAACAGACAACATGTAAGCTATTACGAGTAACAGGGAGTCCTGAATTTCATATTGGAAGGGCCCAACATGGAAATGGAATAGATCAGCATATGCCGTAGCTATGTTATTGTCCCTCCCTACTTCACTTTTCTGAAAGATTCTTGTTATAGGCAAGAAAGGGGGTCAATAAAATTATAACAACAACTTCTTGTCACTTGACTTTTACATGTTATGTTCTAGTAGACACAAAATAGGTCATCCACAAATAGCATTACAGCAATACCATTTTTAAAAGATGCAGGAATAAGGCCTTCAACTAAATCATTCTGCTGAAGTAAACCATATCTTGAAATCCTATGTCACTCAAACAAAATATTTTAGACTAACACTCATAGAGTTATTAAATGATCAATACGATTATTATGTTTTCCTTTAGTTGGCAAAAAAATTCTCTTAATTCCTTGATAGAAGTCCATATGGTATATGTTTTAGCTTTTCACTAAAGGTGTGATCTCAATTTTAATATTTTTTTTTTCTCGAACACGCAGGAGAGCTGCGTATCATTGTATTAATAGAAGAGAAGGTTACACCTAACACACAACACACACCCACTTACATAGGTCACAATTGCGCCTTTTTTATGAAACTACCCGACCGTCAAAAACTTTGGTGACTAATCCTCATCCCCACGACCACCAACACTGGTTAGGGAGGAGAGGGCTTTAGCTCCTGCCATAGACCACATTTTGGTTTCTTCACCGGCTAAGATCAAAACTGTTCCAATGCTCGGTGCTGCCTTATTGAAAACACAGTCGTTACGATGTCTCCACAGAGTCCACGCTCCAAGGATGACAATTGAGTTCAGTCCTTGCTGCGTTGTGCCACTTACTAAAGATGAGATTCGGCGCCACCATTCATCGAAGTGATTGTCTGTTGGTTGAGGTGAGAGGGCAGCTAGTCCAATTCGCTGCAAGGCTATAACCCAGAATTGTCTCGCGAAGACACAACCGATGAGGAGATGGTGTCTTAATATAACTAGTTGCCTAATATTTTATATCAGTGGACTTATTAAATCTTCCATGTCATTTTTTTTTATTTTCTATTGTTTAACTGCACTCATTTGAATGTTCCATCATAATATGTTGATTTCTTATCTTTGTAGGCAATGTGGTAGAATATGATCGACCTGAGAAACTGATGCTGATGGAAGGATCTTTTTTTAATAGACTTCTCAATGAGTATTGGCTTCATGCATCAAAAGCAGCCTTGCATATTAAGAAATGTTATGACTAGTCGACTGGGTAAAATTTATAGGGTTGTTCATCAGCAAAGGTTTCAGGTAGATTGTCATCGTGTGTCAAGCGCAGTCTGAGAAGTCTCTCTGTGTAACTAGCATTTGTGTAGGCCTGTAGGGAAATAGGCTTTTGAACAAGTATAGGATGCTTACTACTATATCCAGTAACAAATAAGTGTTGATTTGACAAAGTCAAGTCGGCCTCTGCTTTAGGATCTTCAGTTGTTCACAGTACAATGGGCGTCTTTGGAACTCATACATCTACTGTAAGTATTTGTTTACCTGCATGTGTGTCAGGCGCAATGCATCCTTTTATATGGGGAAATGTATCTGCAACTTATTACACCCCTCTTTGATGAGGATTGTAAGGTACATTATCCTTTTCTGTGTAGCATGCTCTCACTGAACACTCATATTGGAGTTAAAAGGTTATAGAAACATATGGCATCCCATAGATTACTTTCAAAGCACAGTTCATAATGAAAATATGATATCTTATTTCAGAATGCATAATTTGTTCCTAAAGCTATTGGCTAGCAGCCAGAGAACTTCACTTGCAACTCCTGGACAAGGTATAGGCCTCCTATATTGGCTCATATTTCATGATAGACTCACAATTAACTATTGGAATATTGTGAATTTCTCATACACAATAGTTAAGTTTTTGCTACGTTTATAGTACCAGCAGTCGGTGAAAAGCTGAAAGTAAAACCAAGTCGTTGGATTCTTTTATATATCTTATTATTAATCTCTGCATCATAGTTTCACTGATCTACCTAATCTTGTCTTCATAAAAGTTCGCAGGAAGCCTGTTGTAACCCAATCTTCGGGCTGTTAATTTTTTTTTTCTACGACATGGGCATTGCCCCTTTCCATTACCATCTCTTAGGGCTGTTGATGATGTTACGCTGAAAGATGTAACATTGAATGCTAAAAAGATAATTTCATCAACTATGGCATTTCATGAAAAAAAAATGAGCTTGTATTTTCCATATAACTAGTCACATGTCCTGTGCATAGTTCAATGTCGACGGCAGTATCTCAAATTATGTTATTTTGTCATGTGCTGTTCTGAATATGCCAGCTTATGAGTTAGACAGTGTCTTGGTGGCAACTGGCTAGTTCTGCTCAAATGGTTAGTATATGGGCCTTCATTTTCTAGTTATGTGCCTGTTGGACAAGTTTAACAGCCTTAGGCCATTCTTGACCAAAGTTTTAGGGCAAATAAATAAACAACAACATCATACAATTGATCATCCATTTTGGCCCATTCTTGGCCGAAGTGTGGGATATTTTCAATCATTTATTTTTGTTCTTAAGCGTTACATTCATGCACTTGGGTTGGTGGTTGTTGCTGGTGATAGACCCTCGTGATTTAACCGATTCTGAGGTCCTCTTTCCGTGACTAGGCCCAAAGAGTACACAAAACTCCCTCCGAAAAAAAAAAAGAAATCTGGTGTAATTATATTTCCTTTACGCCAAATTTGACAGAAATATTGAAGCACATGAATAAAAATTCTATGAGCGGAATTTTGCATGTTGCAAGATAGTTACTGCTGACCTTTTGTCTGAAAAAGAGAGTTATTGCTCCGGCCTTCCATTTCTTTGTTAATTTCGACGGTGGTGAGTTTTTTTCTCAGGTGATGTGATTCTTCTAGTAGTGATGACATTACAGATTGTTTGCTTTACGACATTTTCTGTTTTTGGATCGATTCAATGGGAATCGAGTGCACGAAAGAATCACTAGTATTCTCCCTCATAAAAAAAAATAAGAATCACGAGCATGTAAGGCATATGTTCACATGGACTAAACGTGTTAGCTTATCAAAAAAAAAAAAAAAGGCTGTTGATCAAGGTTGGTGTGACGGTAGACAAATGCTGCCCTTCCTGGAGTTCTCACTTCCGGAGCAGGCATGCATGACCAGCGGAACACATGCCCATGGAATTGGAGCTTCCAGATGGCGACACCATTGGCGTGCCTCTTGTTTTTCCGAGTCGCCGTTTTTGACTCGGACCTCCCGCCAGTCAGAAGGGGCGGTGGCTGGAAGCAACATCGGAAGAAGGAAACGACGCGGTGCCGGTCTTTCTCGGCTCCTGCCCGGGAATTTTGGGCCAAGAGCCCCCGTGGTTTTCTTCAGGTCCTTTCTATTCTACTCGCTTTTCTGATGAATTCTCTCTCTCTTTTTTGACGCTGAAGGTCAATGCAAAAGCCTCTGCTTCTGATAAGTGATAACTGCTCAAGATTATCAATTCTGTTTTTCTGTTGGTGCATTCTTATAACCTAAGCCTTTATTTTTTTTAAAAAAAAATCTTAACCTAAGAAACGCATAAGCCACGTGCTGATGGCTCTTCTAACAAAGGGGGGGGGGGGGGGGGGGGAACCGTCGATCACTAATTCACTATCTATATGCTTGTTGCAGTTGACCGGTCCCAAGTATCCGTGCTGTTTCAGATGCTGTTGATCATCCTTTTTATATGTTGATGATCCTAGACGCCAATTGAGATTTCGATTCTTACTTTTCTACTGTGCCGGACTCCAGATAAGACAGTGGACATCGTAGACAATCAAATTAGAATCCCCCAACATGTGTTATTAGAAAGAAAAAGGGAAGAAAAGTCATACTCACTTTCGTGCCAACTATAATCCTGCTCTAACAATATCAATGGCACACTTCATCTTTCTATATTTTAGCACGAATCAACTCAAAACATTGTTTGAGTTTCTCTGTCTTAAGAGCACGGAAAATATATATTTGACTTCATTTTCTTTTAAGACTAATTTTTTTCTTTCTTGATGAAAAATAAAAAGAACCATTTAAAATGGACGTTGCACGGAAAAATATATTTAACTTTCATTCTTTTAGGAGCACACAACAATTTTCTCATATTTGAACTGCAATATTTTTTAAACATTTCTATTGTATAAATCAAGATAACCAAATGGCAGTTTCCTATTTTGTGGTTCAAGCTTGAATAAATGATAATGTATTGCAATAAAAAACAATTACTCAATAAATAATCATCAAACACATCCACATCACGGTATTTAGAAAGAAAAAAGGTCCAGCTTGAAGAATGAAAGCTAAACATTGCTTGAGAAGGTACCAATGCCCACTTTTTACATTCATACCGCGCAATGCTATTTGATGACTCCAATTATTTAAATACAGTTAATACAAGTGTTAGGGATCATGGATGTAACTTTCATGTATCTCGTCACTAGTTAGAACATCACATGTAGTTTATACATTGATCAAACCTTTAACTCTCACCAGCGGATAGAGATCAAATGAAACAGGGGAGTGGTGGATGGAGCCATCGAAGTGCCATGCTTGCGTGTGCTGCAACCTATCAGCTGAATTTTTCAAACGTAATGCAAACAACACCTTCACCAATTACAAGCTAAAAGCATGCAGTTTTTCAAGATTTTTTTTTGTGTGCTCCTTTGATTGGATAGGAGCATTTGGTCTCTACAAATATACTTACTTTAGATACATCATGCTAGTTAGATGTGATATTTCTACTAATTAAATTCTAATGCTTGATGCAAACATCACCTTCAACGATCACTAATTAAAGCACATAACTTTTCAAGATGGTTTTTTGTGGCTCCTTCCATTTGATTTGGATTATTTCAATTTTCTTCTAACACAAACTACCGGCATCCTCAAAAAGATATCGTTTAGGGGCATGTATAGTCAAAGTTTATAGACTCTGACTAATTATAGATAAAAAAATAAAAGATTTTACACATCAAAATGATATAGGTAGGTTTCAATCTTATGGAATATACTTTTAAATGGATGCATTTTCATAAAATTTCAATGATATATTCTCAGAAAAATAGTATAAATTCTAAAGTATATATTGAAGACCGACTTTATATACCTAAACAACATTCAATTGAAAAGCAAAGGGGCTCACAGCGCAGTGGCAAAAGCCACTGGCTGGAGTGCTCCCGCCCAGGGTTTGAACCCTGGGTGTTGTACCTGCACCTCAAGGGTCTCCCTTGAGGTATTTCTTTCAAAAAAAAAACATTCAATTGAGAATGTAGGTAATATGCATGTATATGCAATAATATGAAACTGGTCAGTCTTAGCTGAGTTTGCTGAGAATTTGCAGCCAAGCAGGGACAAAATCTCTTCCCAGATTTCCAAGGGTTCGTAAAAACCTATATCATGCAGCATGCATATAACAGTTTCCATTGTTATTGATCTGATTTTATTGCAGAATAATGGATCAAGGCATGAAACTGAAATTCATCATTCGTCTGGTTGATTGAGGATGGTTTTATTCGGCTTCTAATGGGTGCTTAATTGTGTGAATCGAGGTTAGCCAGAGAAAAGACAAGATTGACTTTGCCTCTTTGAGTTAACAAGCCTCTCTGTTTTCCGTAGGAGTATTTGAATCCTCTTGTTAGGATTTCTGTTTTATCATATATCTTACAGAAGTGCAAAAGTCCAAGAGGAAGAAGCAGAGAACACCCAGGTTCTTGGAGGTGATACATGTAGTTAAGTCAATCTCAGAGAGGCGATACCTGTAATCACCATGCAAAGTGCAAACCATGAAAACCAAGGTGCTAGAAACATATATTGAGATGAATTTTGGGGGAAAAATCAGAATATATGCTGTACGGCCCTACAGCCTCCGATTACAACAATTAGTGCGCGCCGACCAAATCCCTTATCCAATCAGCACGAGATGGGTACGCCTAAGCATCTTCCTGAGAATATTTTCTTCTCGCTCCTGCATGATGATGACACCCGAAAACAGCAAACAGAGACAGGCAGCCTATCAGGTGGTAATAAGCTTATCACACACCATGTGAGAGGCTATCAAGGGGAGGACGTGCCACTGGTTTTGGCCACAGCTTGATCAGCATACATATGTTTTTGCATTAATATTCTGCCCATGAGTGGGCTGTTAGTTCAAAGTTGTTCAAAAAAAAAAAAATCATCAAAAAAAAGTTGTTCAAAAAAGAAAGAGAGAATCACTTTTTATTCTCTGGATGAGGAGGAAAAGAAATCTTTGTTGAGCGGAAGCCAAGACGGATCTCACCTAGTCTCTAGAAAAATATTTCAACGCCTGTTGTTTTCATCAAGCGCATTCATTATCCACCATGTACGGTCACATGGAAGCGGCGACCTATGACTATGAACATGCGTGGCCGGCTGTGGCCTGTTCCTCGTGCGGTGATCATGTTCATGTGGGCAGCAGCAGCAGCATAGGTCCTCTCGTGTCCGTATCTGCGGCTCATGCCATCCATGATGGATAGGAACGAGTTACTTTGTGGTCGATATCTGTTAGCCGTACGTGCAGATTGGAAGAAGTTGACGTAATATGGTGGAATATGTCGTAATTTGATCTCACATATATGAGGAAATTATTGTGGCCATCGTTTATCATGTTTAAAAAAGGGTGAAAGTGAAGTTATTGTTAGCATTCGATTCAGTTACAGTCTAGAGAAAAATTCTATTAGTGAGTTGTGATAATGCTATCTTTTGTTATAGAGTATACTATACATTGGATTAGTACTGTAGTATGTGAATTATGCCTTGGGACTCAAGGAGTCGTTGTAGACTTATTAGTTGGCACTTGGCAGCTTTCAATTAGGTTTCACAACCTGGCGTGGATTGGGGAAGGGGCAAAGCAATCAATCAAGGAACAAACAAATAACCTTCTAATAATCGCGGCCAAAAAAAAAAGAAAGAAAATAACAGTGCCCTCCTCGCTTTCCCGGGGCAAAAGAGAGAACATACATTTCAGAGCGTATGCCATTAGTATTCAGCATCGCGGCGCGTTTGAGAAGGTTTGTTTCAGAGGGAAGAAAACTAATCAAAGAATTCTTCTGCTAAATTTAAAGTGACAATTTTTTCCCGTTTAACAGAGATTAAGGAACCAATCATTAGTTCTCTCTCCCGGCGATTTGGGACGAACCAGGATTCGAATTTTTTACTCGTTATTTTCTATCTACACAACAATATTTGTACATCTGTATTATATACTCTTCTTCATTAATTTAAGAAGATGTCGTCTTGGATTGTGCTTGTGCTCGCAAGAGAAAAAAATTATGCATTATGAGCCAGGAAGGCCCGTGACGTCCACAGCCACACGCGGCGTGCTGCACAGAGCCAAACATCCCACGCGTCATGCATCTGGAAAGTATTTGTGTGCTCAGAGAATGCTAGTACATATCGACCTCAAAACATATATATGCTCAACTGATAACAGCCTCAAAAAACCGAAAAGAAGAAATCAGTGGTCGATCTATGAGGTCGAAATCACCGAGCGGACGGAGCGGAGCTAGAGGACGAAAAGAAATGGTCCAAGTTGCATGCCCATGCCTAGGCTTTCTTTTCGTTTCCTTTTCTTTTCGAAAACATGCCTAGGCTTTCTTGCTAGCTCTACAACCTATTATTGCACTTCTTTTCGCTCTTTAATGTTTCGCTAATCTAGAAGCGTTAGTGTCTTCCATGCCCTACTAATGGTCCAGAAGAAACATTTTCTCCGTCCACTATTTTGTGGTCGCTTGCTTTTCCTCGAGTACCTTTCTCATGAGTCATGAGTTGAATCCCGTGTCCGGACGTTGATGATGCCTCTATGTGAGATGTCATGGGCTCATGGTCATGGCTACTGTGCCTGGGTTTGTCAAAAACTTACGGGATAAAAATGCCGTTCTGTTTTGACGGCAACAGTCCGTACTGCCCGTAGTGCCCTTCTCCTTTCCAACTCGATGGCTAGGTGTGAGTCAAGAATGTTACCTGCTTTCTCATTTATGCCCCTGGTTTGCAAGTGGGGAATAATCGGAACAGAAAAAAATAATACGTACACAACCAGATGCATTGGGTATGCTAAAAAAAATCAAAGTTTTTTAAAAATTAAAGAGATTTGTTATTTTTTAACAAATTGAACCATCAGATCGATAGATCAAACGGTTTATAATTATTATATAGATAATTATATAAAAATTAATACACAAAGTAATAAATTATCGATTAAAAACTTTTAATCCATTAAAAGCTAGAAAATATGTAAACTAAAAGGTCTCTTAGTTTCAATCTATTTTTTTCCTAAATCCGTGATGTATGTTGCTCAAGTGTATTATCCAGTACATAATCAATCCTATAATGTGTCATATAATTCCATCTTTTATGTTATTGATAAAAAAAAATCATGATACGCCTCAACAAAAAAAGTTAGAAAGAAAACTATTTACTCCCTCCGATCTTAATTTGTTGTCGTTATTAATTTTTTTAGTAAATTTTAATCATTTATTTTATTTATAATATTATTTTAAATGTACAAAATTTTAAATTATGCTTCAATTTTATTTGATAATAAAATAAACTATAATAATATATATAATATTATTTAAAATACTTTAAATGAGATGAATAATAAAATTAAGTAAAAAATTAATAGAGATAACAATTTAAGAATGAAGATAGTACACTGTTACCAATATCTTGTGGAATGTTCCCCTTTACTAGACAGCGGGGCATTTCTTCCGCTCCAAACCGAGTGCCATTACGAAATGGCAGATCGGCAAATAAATGGAAACCCCAGCCCCTCTTCTGAACTCGAGAACCTTCTCAAAGTTCTCGTCTCCCCTTCGTCCTCCGCCGTCGCCATCATCGAACGCGATGTTTAACGGCGGCGAAGGCAGCTAATCCAGCCCCAGCTCGATATATAATCTCCCTTTGCTTCCCCACACGCCAATAACAGCCTCATATTAGTAGCAGAGAAATCTAGTTAGCCTCGCGATTCGATTGCACTTCTTTTGATCGCGGATTGGACACGAATATTTGCCTTGTGTCCGACGAGGGGCGCTTTTCCATGGAAGCCGTCAGCGTCGCTCCCGCGCCCGTGACGGCGCCGGAGACGAAGAAGCTCATTGACCTGAAGGACCCCCTTGCTGCTCCCGCCCCGAGGGCGTCTCCGGCGCCGGCCAGCAAGTGGGCGATGAAGAAGAAGCTGGTGGGCGGCGACGGGGGGTACGTGCTCGAGGACGTGCCGCACCTGACGGACTACCTGCCCAATCTCCCGGTGCGTGCGAGAGCCTCCATGGTTGTGGGTGTTTCGGTCTCACGTCGGGGCCGGTTGGTTTCCTGACGGTTAGTTCTCGGCGTGGACTGCAAAGTTGTTGGCTTCTTTTTGGTCCAGTTTCTGTGAGTTTTCCTCATAAAGATGGGTTTTTCAGCCTCTTTTTTTTTTTTTTGCTCTTTGGGTCTATATTTTGGCTATGGAGAAGTCTATTTTTGTTTCGACTTGAATTATTGCATTACAACTTTATGGTTAAAAAAAGGGAATTTCAAAAAGAAAGTAAAAGAAAAAGGGGATTTGTTGGGCGGATAACTTTTGAAGGATGGTAAAAAATCAGTCTCTGAAGCAGTATATTATACTATCTGATTACTGAACTTTGATTGCGTTGTTGATCTGCAGACATACCCAAATCCTCTCCAAGACAATCCGGCTTATTCAGTCGTCAAGTAAGGATTCCTCTCATTTCTTGCTTCCATTTTAGTTCCGTTCGAGTTTGATTCATGTCCATCCAGACACGGTTCTTCCAAAGCTGACCTTTCTTTCCACCACGTGTCATCTCAGGCAATATTTCGTCAACCCAGACGACACCGTCACGCAAAAGGTGTGAAATTTTTCTCCCTGGGTAAACTATAAATTGAACGCTGCACAGGGTGATTTTGCTTGGAGGTAAACATTGAAACATTGGTGTTTGCAGATTGTTGTTCATAAGACCAGTGCGAGGGGTACCCACTTCCGACGTGCAGGTCCACGGCAGAAGGTGTATTTCCAGTCCGATGAGGTGAACGCGGCCATTGTCACCTGCGGAGGGCTCTGCCCTGGGCTCAACACCGTCATCCGTGAACTTGTTTGCGGATTGTATGATATGTATGGCGTTACCAGCGTAGTTGGAATAGAGGTGAGGATTCTGAGAGTGATTTTTGTAAGTGTTTTTCATTTGTTTTTGCCTGTGTTAGTTACAGTACTTCAAATTAGTTTTCAAGTTCAACCTACTGTTTTTTACGGTGCTAACAAATAACTAGAATATCCCAATAATTTTATTGGATTTATAAGGTTGCAACTGTTGACAGTGACAACAATGATAAACATTTCCCGTGAACACCTAACCACATGATGTTGTCATATACTTACTATATTGTGTGATAATACTTGTCAATATTATGACCACTCTTGCTTTTTGATGAGCTAATTGCGAATGTGCAATGTGTAGGGTGGATACAAGGGATTTTACTCTAAAAATACTATTCCTTTGACACCAAAATCAGTGAATGATATCCATAAGAGAGGAGGGACTGTCCTTGGAACTTCTAGGGGAGGGCATGATACTGCAAAAATTGTTGACTGTCTTCAGGACCGTGGTATTGACCATGTTTATATTATTGGAGGTGATGGTACTCAAAAAGGTGCTTCTATAATTTATGAGGTAACAGAGGCATAGCGGTTGTGTCAAAATTGTTTGCAGATGCAAAAGTATTATCTGATACAAATTTTTGGAAATGTGATTCTAGGAAGTCCGCAGGCGGGGCCTCAAATGTTCTGTTGTTGGTATTCCAAAAACCATAGACAATGACATTGCGGTACTTTTTTTTTTGTGCCCCTGCATCTTTATACAATATCTATCAGTTCATCATGTTTGACTGCAACGTGATGTTGAATTTTTTGCACAGGTGATCGACAAGTCATTTGGGTTCGACACTGCTGTTGAGGAGGCCCAGAGGGCTATCAATGCTGCTCATGTTGAGGCCGAAAGTGCAGAAAATGGCATTGGTGTCGTGAAGCTAATGGGTCGTAATAGTGGTATGCTTATCTATACGAACTTGCAGCAACATCTTGAAGTGATGCCTGTTCCTGCATATTTTGTAGCAGTATGATTTTAACTAAAGAGCTTCTAATTTCTCCTGATGCAGGGTTTATAGCAATGTATGCTACTCTAGCCAGTCGTGATGTGGTATGCTCTTACCATTCTGTTATTAATTTATTGAATTATCAGAAGAGTAAAATAAATACCTAGATATTGAATAGATTAGCTATTTAGCTGACCTGACCGCTTCATTCAACTTGTTACCTCAGGACTGTTGTTTAATCCCAGAATCACCATTCTATCTAGAAGGAAAGGGAGGACTCCTAGAATTTATCGAGAGACGGCTCAAGGACAACGGTCATATGGTCATTGTGGTGGCTGAGGGTGCTGGACAGGATCTCATTGCAGAAAGTATGAACTTCGTGGACACTAAAGATGCTTCTGGAAATAAACTGCTTCTGGATGTTGGCCTTTGGCTATCCCAGAAGATAAAGGTCAGATTTCTGGTCCAGAGCTTTCATTTCCTTGTCTATGTGTGGACAAACAATTTTCTGTCGTGTAGCTCATTGAAAGTAGATAATGCCCCAACTGCAAATCACAATATCTTTGATCCAAACGATTTCCTTTCAGAGCAAAAAATGTAAAACTCAGTTATCCTAGAATTAGTAGTGATCTTTAGCTGGAAGCAGGGACAATATTAACATGTCCTCATATCACTGCATTGCTGAAGTATTACCTTATGGTCACAGTTATCCTAGAATTAGTAGTGATCTTTAGCTGGAAGCAGGGACAATATTAACATGTCCTCATATCACTGCATTGCTGAAGTATTACCTTATGGTCACGCAGGATCACTTCAAAAAGAAGCCCAACTTCCCCATTACTCTCAAGTACATCGACCCCACCTACATGATCCGTGCAGTAAAGTCAAATGCATCTGACAATGTATACTGCACCCTGCTTGCACACAGCGCCGTCCATGGCGCTATGGCAGGATACACTGGCTTCACAGTCGCTCCGGTGAATGGCAGACATGCTTACATCCCGTTCTATGTAAGTCCGTCCACCAGGGTCATCTGTTATGTTACAATAACCGCCTTTAGCTTATCTGATGGTCTGTACTGTGGACATCCTTTGCAGAGAATCACCGAGAAGCAGAACAAGGTTGTGATCACTGACCGAATGTGGGCAAGGGTGCTGTGCTCGACGAACCAGCCCTGCTTCCTCAGCCACGAGGATGTTGAGCACCTAAAGCATGACGACGATGAGCATCACCATCACAACACGCAGCTCCTGAAGGGCGAGGGGTCCCCTGTGAAGGACTCGTCCCAATGCAATGGGTCGGCTTAAGCCATATGACAAGGAAAGGAATATTGCCAGGATATAGCATTAAGCATGTAACTATAAATCATTTTAACCTTTCTCTTGATTTTTTTTTGGTTTTGGCTTTTGTAGAGAGACCACTACGGCAGCTACTGTGAGCATTTCGTAATAAAATGCTTCATTGTATAGTATGCGCAGTTTTGTTCGTGAAGGGGACCGCATACAAATCGAAACTGTTATGTATATCTTTATTGAACGCTCCTCAATATAAATTATTAAATTTTGAAAGCCTGCCAACTATTTTGCAACCTAATTTTGTCCGGCTATGATGGCATATACAGTTTCGACCTTGACAATGTATATTTTTTGCTAGAACAAGGAAAGAAGTCTTCCGAACTGTGATTTCGATCGATATCTTCCGAACTGTGATTTGGACGACAATAAAACGACCATTGTTAATAGGACGTATAATGGAACAGCAATCATTCAATTCTCAAAGATATCCTCAGTCAGAATACTAAAAAGGAATCAGAGATTTATTCCAGAGTCTTGGAACTGATGTTAGACTCATAAGAAGGTTGTCCAAGATTGCTACATTAATACAGGGCATTTGCCGTGTAGACCACGGTTCCATGCATTATACACACACCCACAAGTACACACGATACAGCTCGAGGGTGCAGAAGTTGGGGGGGGGGGGGGGGGGATTTCAGCGCCGACGCCATAGCCTACGTGTTGTGGAGAGCGGAATCAGACTTCGCTGAATTCTACCCTCTGTACACGCCAGAGGGGTCGGCGTTCTGAATAATCCACGGGTGCTCGAGTACCTTATACAGAGGAAGCCGGTTCGCAGAGTTTTTCACAAGCATCTGCATATCAAACATTTGTGAGATCCAGAGGCATCGGAATTCTAAATAACTATTTCTGGTTATTACCACTGGAATAAGGAAACATCGAGACATAAACCTCTTACCTGTGAAATTAGGTCCTTCGCGGCAGCAGAAACATACGGTTTCAATGGGAACTTCAGGTCCACGTTCACTATCCTGTAAAGAAACAATTCAGAATCATATATTTAGAAGACAGTTATAAGAAACACTCACAAGTCTGAAACGAGAAGGCCAAGGAATATCCTTTAGAAGATAGTGCAGAAAGAGACCATTTTTACAAGGAATATCCATGGCATGCTAAACCATGAGAATAGACAGAGAGCAGCACTCACCTCAAACATATATTGCTTTGGGACATTTTAGTGATGAATCAACTCATATTTGTAGGTATGTGATGTAATTTAGCATGCACAGTTGTGGTGATCATTTTAGTGTTTCATTTTGTACATAACTTCACATTTTGCTTTGGGACAAACATTTGTTATGGTAGCATAAATTTGACATCATGCAGGGTATCAAAATACAGAAGAACTAAACTACATTGTGAGTTTACCTTCGATATGTCTCGGAATGTTCTTTCGCTTCGAAAGGCGGGGCTCCATAGAGGAACTCATAACAGAGTATTCCCAAGCTCCAGATGTCAACATGGTAATCATGCTCAGTCTTCTCAACTGGACAAAGCAGAATAGGTATCAGTGCCAAATAAAGCAGCTAGGCCAGCAGAAAAATGAGGAAAATTGTGTCAGTTGCAGCAAATTTTTAAAAACCATTGATCGGTTGAGAATCGAAGTAATGGTTAGCAAATTACCCATTTCAGGTGGCAGGTAATCTAGCGTTCCGCACATTGTTCGTCTTCGATTGAATGTATGAACAGACCAGCCAAAGTCTGCAATTTTCAGCTCGCCCTGTTCAAATGGACAGATACAACATTGTAAGTACCTGAGCATCCATCCAGTACAAGATTGCAGAAGGAAACAATGCCGAGTTGGTTCCAATCCACAGGAGATGAAAAACACAGTGTAAGTACCTGAGCTCCAATTAGAAGATTCTCTGGTTTAATGTCTCTATGGATGACATGCTTCCCATGAAGGTAAATGAGTGCTCTTGCCAGTGATGCGATGTACTGAAATAGAGGGAAAAAATCAGTACAGATGTACTGCCGCAGCCGTTAAATTAACAATGCATAGAATATCACTTACAGTAGCTGAACGTCTCTCATTGAAATGTTTGCATCTTGTCAGCTCCTTGTACAGCTCTCCTTTGGCAGCATATTCCAGGATCAAATAAACACGAGTCTGCACATTTCATGACAGATAAATCATCACTAAACTGGTACGTATCTACATGAATGAATGGTTACACAGTATGAGAGCTATGTCTGATTATATGTACCTGGTCATAGAAGTAACCATACAGGCGTAGAATATTGGGGTGCCTTAGGTGACTCTGGATTTCAACTTCACGCCTAAGCTGATGCTCGACTTGAGATTGTTTCAGTTGGCTCTTGAAAAGAACTTTCAAAGCCACAATCTGATTGCTCTATTTCAGGAAAGAAAATATTTTAAGCTCGTCAAGATGATCAGATAAAGCATAAAACGAGCATTATATAAAAAACATGCACTATCCAGTGATGAAATTAATCAGTGCACAATAAACATAACAAAGCTTAGGCATTGTATTTTACCCTTTTTTCTCTTGCCAAGTAAACATGGCCAAATTTTCCCCTGCCAAGTGGCTTTCCAACCTCAAAATCTGGCAGCACCCAACTCTTCTCCTCATTTGCATGTGATGCAGCCTGCAAAAAGCAACAAATAATACTATTATCATTCTCCATTAAAAATGCAAGAGTTCCTAACCCCAGACACTACCAAATAACATTTTTCTTTTGAGAACGACCCTTTTAATAATTTGACAGGGGAATATGAAGAATTGCACCTGAACTCCAATAATAATTAATCACTTTTGGGGACATGAATTTCACATAATGTTAGTTAATAACAGTGTAATTTAAAAGCTGCAGTTTGAAGCTCAAGTAAACTGCCATAATGCCTCGCAAATCTCAAGTAAATAAAATTAAAACTTCTGAGCCATCTCAACCATACACTCATACTCCAAATCAAAGCCACAAATGACAGATAATAACAGGCATCATTTGCAGTAGAGCAGCACCTAGTGACAACCATTGGATGTGGAAGCAGAAGAAACATACAAAGACAACACTGTTTACCAGAATTCAGTGGCAACAATACGCTGCAAAAAACGAAAGGTTGTGTGTGACAGCACTAAGAAAATGACTAAGCGAGTTGAATTGAACGCTTGCACTAATAATCTATGCACTTAGTTCCCGTTCAGAATATAAAACACCCAATTCAGATTCCAAGTGGCACTTAGTTACTAATTTGCTACAAATACAACGATTGCTATATGACCACAAGTATATCTTGGAAACAAAAGAGAATACACTCAATATTTCACCATTAAACATCATTGTTACTTGCTGCCCAGTTCACTCAAATATCAACTCAGGAATATATATCACAATCTTTCTGGTACAAAGTCAGTTAGGGTTGAGGCCAACAGGGGATTGATGCGACCCACTAAGAAACTGACCAAACGAGTTGAATTGAACTCTAGCATTAATAATCGATGCACTTAGTTGCCATTCATAATATAAAATGTCCGATTCAGATTCCAAGTGGCACTTAGTTTATTTTATACAAGTAGCACGATTGCAATATGACCACGAGTCCACAAGTATTTCTTGGAAACAAAAGAGAATACACTCAGTATTTTACCATTAATTAAACACCATTATTACTTGCTGCCCAGTTCACTCAAATATCCTGTGGATACAAAGTCAGAGAACCCTAAGGTCGAGGCCAACAGGGGATCGATGCGACCCCTAGTGTTCAACGGGTCGCGACCCTGCGACAACCTCGACGCCGGATCGAGCCGAACCGAACCGAGGGAAAAAAATCATGTGCCGTTCGGCGTGTCGGCCCGACTTGGTTTCAAGCGGAAATCAACCCTAAACCATTATGCCACCAAATTTCGGAAAAAAAGGACCGATTGTGACAATAAAGTAACCGTTTCTTGACTAATGCAGGAAAATAAGCATTTCTCCTTTGACAATGTCGGAACAGAGAAAAAAAAATCTCCACCGATTTGACCACGACCACGATAGATAATCCCCAACCACTATAGAGCTACCAACACGCTAATCGACCCCCTAATCCCAGGAATCCACGCCAGTACAAGCACCGAAGCACCCTCAAACCGATCTGACCTGGGAGGAGGAGGAGGACGGGGAAAGGAGGCCGAGAAGTAGTGTACCTTGTCCTCGCTGCCGCCGCACGACTCAGTGGCGATCGCCATGGCTGGAGCAGCGGCGGAGAGGGAGGAGGGCGGGGAAGGAGGGAGCGGAGGGGCGAGGCGAGGGGAGCGGAGCAGCGGCGGAGTTTGGAAATCAGATGGGGGGGATCTGGCTGGTATCTGCGACTCGGACACGAGAGGGGCTTTATTTGGACGGAGAATGCAACGGTCGACTGGAACTTTTTTTTTTTTTTTTTTTTTTTTTGAGGCAAGGTCGACTGAATGCCGCGCGCCGCTCACGTGCGGTCGGCCGTGCGGGTCCGCGAAGCGTTCGCTCTTGGCTGGATCTGGGCTTCCGTCCTGCCTGAGAAGTCCAACGGGCCAAAATGAATCAGGGGCTACAGTTTTGGTGTTAACAGCCTGTGTGGTGGCTGAGCCAGGCCTTTGAAAGAGTGGGCTGTAAACTTTATCGAATGGGCCAGGCCTTGGAAAGAGTGGTGTCAACATAATTTCAGGGTTAATTCCCGACAAAACATGAAGAAAGATATATGTTTCCCTCAAAAAAAAAATGAAGGATGCAATTATAAACGAACGTATCCTTGTGGTTAAAAATTTGAGTGGTAATAGAAGCATATATGATTTATATAGTTCGCATATAGTTCAGCAGTAGAATTTAGTAACACTTAACTGAAACAGTGTGACTAAGTCGGAGTGCATAGCTCGAATAGCGCAATGATTAGCTCAGCTGCTCAAGTCATTCGGGAGAGAATTATTATTGTACAGTAAGTGCAACACACGGAAAACAAGTGAACCAACTTGTATATGACGATACGAGCTGCTTCAGAAAAGATACATGCGTCCAGCATCCCCCAGAAAACCAGTACACACATGCAGCGCTCACTCTGTCACGCCTTTACAAAAAAAATGCAACTTGTGTACGTCTCTAGATGCATGTATATACAATCACACAGCCTGTGTTGTGTACGTCATTAGTGCTGTACAAGCAGACAGGCCTAGCATCTTCACATATATTGTCATATTGAAGTATGTTACACGCGATCCCATAAAGAAAATTCCTCGCGTCTTATCGTCTGGGAGGCCAAGTCAGACAGACAAGTTTCCGGCTGACTTTTAAATCAATTCTCCCTGATCGCAACGGGCAAACAGAGTGCCTTGGCGTTTTGGAACGTTCCGGATCATTGACTATTGATTATTAACGTCTTCTTTTCCAATACTGTTTTTAATGCGTAATTTTTTCTAGACAGCTTCTAAACAACCTTGTTAATTTAATAGAAAAAGATAGCTAACAATCGATGACTGAGGATGACAGATTCCTTTAGACATCCCTTTTTTCTCTCTCTCTGGCCGGAGTGGTGAAGGGTGATGAACCCTGCGCTAAGTCTATTTTCTTTATTATATTTGTGTAGAAAATATTTGTTAGGACAAGTTTGAAGACGGCACAATATATTAGGATGCGTTTGGTTTGAGGTCAAAGTGGGATGGGACGAGGTCATCCTTATTTTCTGGGATGGGATGGTCCTTGTTACTGTTTGATTGAAGGGAGTGGGCGAGCCATTTTTTTGTTTGGTAGGGTGGATGAGTGGTGGATAGGGCGGACCCGGTTTTTGTTTGGATGGATGGATGTGGATGACCAGATTGAATATGGTTACCTTCTTCTAAATATGATGATATTACCTTTTTATAGAATTATGCATTAGTGTAATATATTTTTTTACAACTATATAATATGCATTAGTTGAGTTATAAAAATTATGAAATGATAATATAAAATAGTATAGGAAAATAAAAAAGAAAGAAACAACAATCGTTGAGTTATAAAAATTACTGAGTCTTTTTACAACAAAATCATCATTGTTTTTGTTTTTCCCAAATTGCCCCGGACAACAACCGTTCATTTCTCTCAATCTAACGGTTTAGATCTATTTATACTACTTCAACACTCTAAGTAGTATTAAATAGTATTTTCAAGTAGTATAAACTATTACGCATATTTTGGAAAAACAAAAGTAACGACAGAATCATCAAGCGCATCAAAATAGCAGTAGTGTGTTGTCGTAACAAGAAGATTGCAATGCCGTCATCGTCCTTCTGGTAGAAAAGCAGCAGTCCGGCGAGTCAAACTGCATCGTTGTCCATGCGGGAGGTGGAACAACAATAAGCGTCTGGGCAGTCACAGGTCGTCGTCCGCCGAGCGCTAGGTCACACACATGAAGCCGTGGGTGCCACAACAGGCTGACAACTACGACGGTGAGAGCAGTATTGCAAACAAAGATTTGGAGGTGGATGATTTGAAGTCGCAGCCGAAGATGATGGAGCTATACACGTTGCGCTGGGATTCCTTGCCGCGCCGGAACCAATCATGCTTCTCATGCCATCGTTTCTGTGTGCAGAATAAGAAGTGGGGCATGCATGTACTTGACACTGTTAAACAGTAGCATGCACGTTACGTGCTTAGGCTATTTTAGGCTGTTTTCTCTCACGCGATCACGCGTTATTCTCGGCAGGACTCCTTCCTTCCTCCACGGATTCTGTTTCTATAAGCCGTTGGTTAGGATATGGAAAGGAGCCGTCTATTTATGTAATCGCTCTTTGTCGAATACATCAATTGCGTGATTTCTATCCGCTCTCATGGCATCAGAGAGTTCGATCCTCTCACCGCACGCTTCCACCTAATCCCGTCGCTGCCCTCTTCCGCCACGGCGCGACCTTACTCCAACCCTCCCCTCCCATCGCCGTCTTCAGTGCGATGTCTCCCGAGGAGCTTGCAGCCGCCAAGGCGAAGGCCGACGCCGACGCCGCTGCAGCCGCCAAAGCGCAGGCCGACGCCGATGCCAAGGCGAAGGCCGACGCCGACGCCGCTGCCAAGGCCGCAGCTGACGCCCACGCCAAGGCACGGGCCGATGCCGAGGCCGACGCCCTCTACGCCGCGCAGGAACGCGGCCAACTTCATGCCCAAGCCATTGCCGTCTCCAACATCAAGACAATGGTGCCGTTCGTCCTCGAGCAAACCTCCGACAACTTCTCCCGTTGGCGCAACTACTTCCTCAACGTCCTCGGCAAGTATGATCTCACGGATCTCGTACTTTCCGACGAGGACTTCTCCTCCGACCCGCACTGGCATCGAATGGACTGCACCGTCAAGTCGTGGCTGTATAGCACAGTCGCCCCTGATCTTGTGGAGATCGTCTCCACCGCATCACCAACGTCCCGCTCCATCTGGTTGGGTCTTCTTGAACAGTTCATCGGCAACAAGGAACGACGGGCTCTCATCCTTGATGCTGAGTTCCGGAATTTCGAACAAGGAGATCTCTCAATCTCTGAGTATTGCCGCAAACTCAAGTCCATGGCTGACGCCCTTGCCGACCTCGGCGAGCCCGTCCCGGACCGGACTCTAGTGCTCAACGTTCTTCGGGGCCTGAACGAGAAATTCGCTCACATGGCGTCGCTCATCACCCACAGGGACCGTATGCCCACCTTCATCCAGCTTCGGGCAGATCTTCGTGTCGAAGAAACCATCATCAAGACCCGGCGGTCGTCCTCTACGGCACTCGTCGCTGGCTCCACCCCGACGTCCGGCCAGGCACCTCGGCCCCCTGCTCCGACTCCGCCCCAGCAGCCTGGCGGCTCCAGCCACCCGGCTCAGGCCAGCAATCCAGCACACAACACCGGCTACGGCCGCGGTGGCCAGGGCCGAGGCCGCAACAGGCGACAGCGGCCCAACAACGGGCAGGGTGGCCAAGGCGCACAGGGAGGAGGCCCGACCGGCGCACAGGGTGGCGGACAGGCCGCTTTCCAACCTGGATGGAATCCTTACACTGGAACTTTCACCATGTGGGCCAGCCCACGTGCCCCTGGCGTCATGGGCCCTCGTGCCCAATCTGCTCCGGCCCCTCAGCAGCCTCCGCAGCAGGCCTTCACTGCCTCCCACGCCGCCCCAGCGCAGCAGCCCATGCTGCAGTTCGGCCCTGCACAGTATGGCCTGCCGCCTCACTTCGGTGGCCTCCCGCAGTACGCTCCTCCGGTGTACCCGCCCATGGTCTGGGACCAGAATTAACTGGCGCAGTCGTTCAACACTATGCAGCTCCAACCTCCTCCCACTAATGAATGGTGTTTCGACTCCGGCGCGTCATCTCACATGGCCTCCTCCTCTGGTACTCTCTCCTCTCCTCAACCTATGAATTCTTCTACTCCTTCATCTATCATTGTGGGCAACGGTTCTCTTTTACCAGTCACTTCCACAGGGTCCACCTCTTTTCCTAGTTATAGAGGTCCTTTATTTTTACACTCTGTGCTTATTTCTCCTCATATTATCAAGAATCTTATTTCTGTGCGTCGTTTCACCACTGACAATAACGTTTCTGTTGAATTTGATCCTTTTGGTCTCTCTGTGAAGGATCTCATTACGAAGAACGTAATCGTCAGGTGCAATAGCACCGGGGAGCTCTATACCTTCCGCCCACCTGCGCCCATTGCTCTCACAGCCGTCACCAGCAATGCTACCCTTTGGCATCGTCGTCTCGGCCATCTCGGTCTTGAAGCTTTATCTCATTTAGCTTCTTATATTAATTTTTCTTGTAATAAAAATGAGCTTGAAACTCTTTGTCATGCTTGTCAGTTAGGGCGTCATATCCGTCTTCCTTTTAATAGGTCCACTTCTCGAGCTGTTAAAAATTTTGATTTGATCCATTATGACTTGTGGACATCACCAGTTTTGAGTGTCTCTGGTTACAAATATTATCTTGTCATTTTAGATGATTGCTCTCATTATCTGTGGACCTTTCCCTTGCGCCTCAAATCTGACGCCTTTGCCACTCTAGCTCATTTTTTTGCTTATGCCTCCACCCAGTTCGGTGCCACTGTCAAGAGCGTCCAGTGTGACAATGGTCGCGAGTTTGATAACTCCTCTACACGCGCTTTCTTTTGCACACACGGAGCCACCATGCGCATGTCATGTCCCCATACCTCACCTCAAAACGGTAGAGCCGAGCGCATTATCCGTACCACTAATAATATCATGCGTTCCCTCATGTTTCAGGCTAGCATTCCGGCATCTTATTGGGTTGAAGCACTTCATGCCGCCACCTATCTTCTAAATCGCCATCCCACTAAGACACTAGACTTTGCCACTCCGCATTTTGCTCTCTTCGGCACCCAGCCATCTTATGAGCATCTTCGTGTCTTCGGTTGTAAGTGCTACCCTAATTTATCCGCCACTGCGCCGCACAAACTTGCGCCTCGCTCTACCCTTTGCGTCTTCCTCGGTTATCCCTCCGATCACAAGGGCTATCGGTGTCTTGACCTCACCACAAATCGTATCATCTTATCTCGTCACGTCGTCTTCGACGAGTCGTCCTTTCCTTTTGCAGAGCTCCCCGCTCCCTTGTCGTCCTCTACTCTCGATTTTTTGGATGAACTTGATTACGTGCCAAGTCCTATTGGCACTCGTCTTCTTGCAGGTCGCCACGGAGATCACCCTGCTGCCCCTGATGGATCCGTTCCTCAGGCCGTTGCCAGCAGGGCCACTGGTGCCGACGCGCCATCCCCGGATCCCCTGTCTCGACTGCGCGGACCTCCTCCTGGATTTCCCGCTGTCCCGGCACATGCTGCAGGCGACAACTTCCCGCGGTCCCCACCCGTGGGCCCCCCGCCAGCAGACAGCTCCACGCCGGGCTCCTATGCACCGACAGCTGCAGACGGCAGCTCCCCGCGGTCCCCACTCGCGGGCTCCCCTTCGGCCGTCAGTCCCGCGCAGGGCGACTCCGCACCGCCCGCAGGGCGCAGCCCTCTGCCGCTGTCACCTGCTGCCGACGGCAGCCTTCCTGGAACGCCACAGCCGGCGGTCTCCCCCCTGCCCCGCCTTGCCGTGCGCGCTCCGGCCGTGACAAATGACCACACCATGCAGACCAGAGGCAAAGCAGGTTTTCGACAGCCCAAACAAATTTTTGATCTTCATACTGATGTGCTTTCTCCTCTTCCCAAGACATACCGTGGAGCTTTAGCTGACCCCAACTGGCGTGATGCGATGAATGCCGAGTTCACTGCACTCCTGGAGAACCATACCTGGGATCTGGTTCCCCCGCCACCTGGAGTCAACATTGTCACAGGCAAATGGGTCTATCGTCACAAGATGCATCCAGATGGCTCTCTTGACAGATATAAAGCTCGTTGGGTTCTTTGCGGATTTACTCAACGTCCTGGTATTGATTTTGGTGAGACGTTCAGTCCAGTTGTAAAGCCTGCTACTATTCGTACTATTCTGTCTATTGCAGTTTCACAGGACTGGCCCATACATCAGCTTGATGTGAAGAATGCTTTTCTTCATGGTACTCTCTCTGAGACTGTGTATTGTGCTCAACCATCTGGTTTTGTTGACCCATCTCGCCCGGATCATGTCTGTCGGCTCAACAAATCACTGTATGGTTTGAAACAGGCTCCGCGTGCTTGGTACAGCAGGTTTGCAGTTTTTATACAATCTCTGGGATTTGTTGGTGCTAAATCAGATACCTCGTTATTTGTCTATCGCCATGGCTCAGACACAGTTTACCTTTTGCTATATGTTGATGATATTGTGCTCACTGCTTCATCCTCAGCTGCTCTTCAGCGGGTCATCTCTGCTCTCACCTCTGAATTCAGCATGAAGGATCTTGGGCCACTTCATCATTTTTTGGGTATGACTGTCTCTCGGCTCCACTGGTCTCTTTCTTTCTCAGCGCCACTACATGCTAGAAATTTTGGATCGGGCTGGTATGTCGGATTGCAAGCCTTGCACCACTCCTGTGGATACTTGTGCTAAATTGTCACCGGATGGAGATCCAGTTGCAGATGCCACCCACTTCAGAGGTCTTGCTGGTGCTCTACAGTACCTCACCTTTACTCGGCCAGACATCGCCTATGCTGTTCAGCAGATCTGTCTATTTATGCATGATCCGCGCGAGCCTCATCTGGCTTTGGTTAAGCGCGTTCTTCGCTACATAAAGGGCACGCTTGACTTTGGACTTCAGATACATCGCTCTCCCTCTTCGGATCTTGTGGCTTATTCTGATGCTGATTGGGCGGGTTGCCCCGACACTCGTCGCTCTACTTCTGGCTATGCGGTCTTTATGGGTGATAATCTTATTTCTTGGTCTTCCAAGCGCCAGCCTACAGTTTCTCGCTCCAGTGCCGTGGCAGAATATCGTGCAGTTGCTAATGCCGTTGCTGAGACTTGTTGGCTACGTCAATTACTCACTGAGCTTTTTTGCCCTGTCCGGCGCGCCACTTTAGTTTACTGTGACAATATAAGTGTCGTTTATCTCTCGACTAATCCCGTGCAACATCAACGCACGAAACACATCGAGATTGATTTGCACTTTGTCCGTGATAAAGTTGCCGCTGGGAGCGTTCGAGTTCTTCATGTGCCTACCACCTCTCAGTATGCCGATATCTTCACCAAGGGGTTGCCTTCGTCCATCTTTGTGGAATTTCGGTCCAGCCTGAACGTCCGTATCTGTGGCTAAGTTACGACGATCAGACTGCGGGGGTGTGTTAAACAGTAGCATGCACGTTACGTGCTTAGGCTATTTTAGGCTGTTTTCTCTCACGCGATCACGCGTTATTCTCGGCAGGACTCCTTCCTTCCTCCACGGATTCTGTTTCTATAAGCCGTTGGTTAGGATATGGAAAGGAGCCGTCTATTTATGTAATCGCTCTTTGTCGAATACATCAATTGCGTGATTTCTATCCGCTCTCAGACACACCATAGATGTTTGGTCTGTTATTGATCTGTGACCAATTTGTTGTTTGTACTCTGACTAGTTCCTTCTCTGTAAGTTGAAAGCCAACGATCGAACTCAATGTATTCCCACAAACTCTGAAACATAAATTGGCATGACAAATTTCTATGAAAAATGGTTTTTACACCTTCACAGTTTGGATTGGAGATCATCATGTGAGGCACGCAGATCAGAGGAGATTGGAGGGAATGAAGCCGAACATTGGCACAACACACTTCGTGTCTCGAACGAGGAGGAATTTCGTCAAAGGGTTTGGTTGATGTAAAGAAACGTTGGAAGTCTGTCCACGAGCATACTTCAACATTGGCTCACGCGACTAGATTGATGGTGGTGCCCTGCGGCACCACCGGCAGCGACGACGACGACGTACGTAGATGAGTTGCCTTCTCAGATTGATAACGATTTGATCCTCAGGAGATTAACTAGTCAATTACAAATTTACCCCTGACAATGATCCGATTTGATTATACTACTTTTATGGTCTAAGTAGTATAATTCACCATAATAGGGATCTAATTATAATGTCAATTCACTATCAACTACATACATAATACGCCAGCACTTGTACATGTGGTTCACATTTTTTTTTTGAAGGATGGAGTCAAATGGTGAGTAAGAAAACACCATTGGTATGACGTCGGTGATCAAATGGAAGAGATTGTCAACGCAGTGGATCCAATGGTTAAAAGTTGCTCAATATGATGAACGAGGTGCTAAACGGCAAAGAACCACAATGAATCCGACGAATGATTCCAAGGTTGGTGGATCGTATAGTAAGCAGCCTGGGAGGGGGTGTGAGCAATCCATGTTGGAGATATGCCCAAGAGACAATATGAATTTGATCCGTATGTGAGGGTCATACAGATATTGATCCATGAGGAATTAGTCCACTAATGGGCCACCTAGTCGAGGCCCATTAGAGGGGTCAATATAAGTGGAGGTGGGGCAAGGGGTACGATATACAACCAGTCCATAACCCTAGCCGCCGCGCTCCTCTCTCTCGCCCACAAAACCCTAACCGTGTTGCCGGTGCTAGCACGCCGCACATAATGCTCCAACTCTGTACGTGTGGATACCGCGAGGAGGTGCTGCTGTTGCTACGGTGCCGGACGACTGGACTAGGAGGAAACCATTGACGTGATCGACTACTTCCTCTACACCGACACACGATTACGTTGGATCGAGCTGCTTCAACATTTGCTTCCGCTCCGCCTACGCGTCTAGTGGTAACGATCCATGATCCCCTCTTATAAGGTTTCCTGGTTGAACGGTAGAAATTGTTTCATGCTATTATAGCTCCCCGTTTCCCAACAGTGACATCAGATCCGACCTTGTTTAGTTTACGATCTGGATCTTGCGCATATAGTTGATATGCCGATGTAGTAGATTAGATCTATTGCATGTTTTTGTACTACAGGTTGATTAGATCAGTCGGTCTTAGTGGGAAGTTCACAAGGTGTTTGATAGATAGCGTGCATGTGTCGCTGATGTAATCGTGTCGCCTCTCGGTGTAAGCGATTTGTCCCTACCGGCTGGTATCACTATTGGGACTAACAGCATAAACCAGGAGAGGAGACCGACGAGATCAGGATTATGTGTCGCGGTCTATCATGAAACCCTAATGAAAATTAAGGCATTATGAATGACTCGGATTCGGCCAAATATGATTTGTCCGTTGAGATTTTCATTGCGATTCCAAATATCACTAGCGGGACCGTCGTACGAACACACTCCTAGTTGGTTATATCCCTTTTGATTCACACGATAGAATTCGTTCTCGTCTAACTTGTTTTTGCAGAGAATGTTGTGTATGGTATGGCCCAAAATGTGTATGTGATGCATATTTGTGTTCTTTCATGGCCTACGAGTCATATTTAAAACAGCTGGGTTGAGGCTATCATATTATTGTATAACGTCCTGTGTGTCGACTTGTGATGCTTGATCTCTTCGTGTAATCCACTACTAGCTATTAGATGTAGTAGCTTAGTACTCGTTCATGAAGGCTGGAGCATGATGGACACACGGACAGGAGGAGGGCCTATAACAATGGAGATGGAGATCACCATGTGAAAGGGTCATACTATTTCACAGTTAATATGATTGCCTGTGATGATGTTCCTGTCATCCTATTCTTTTATATATTATATGTTGGATATAATGAGCATGCTAGTATATGTTCCCTCTAAAAAATTGAGATTAAAATTGATGCCCTTCTAATAGCTGCACCTACTATAATTTCGATCGTTGTGTGGTAGGTCTACCAAAGTAGAGTGCCCCAACTATCTTAACAAGTAGGGTAAATATCGGACATTCACAAGCATAGTATTGGTTTGCTTGACAAAGCTATCAAAATGGTTTTGAGCTTTGGGGCATGGTGTTGGACGCCGTGGCATATGATGCCTCCCAACAAATAAGAGTCACATATGATGTGACTAGCAAATGTTGCTTACCTAGGATACTACATTTCTAGCAGTGATACCAAAGCTCACTAGGAACTAGTTGAATAAGGATCTTGGACCACTATATGTCGTTTTGAAGGAAACGATTACAAGCATATAGTGAAAAAAACTCTTTTAAAATGGCTTAATAGGAGTTTTACATTTACATAGTGCTTATACACTTGCATGGTTTTCAGTTGTAGATCATGCCGCCCGTTAATAATGCTTCCAGTTTTAATTTGCGTTTGATCTTAAGAAAGAAAAACTTAATGGAACAAACTTTATGGATTAGTATCGCAACTTGAGAATAGTTCTCAAGTAAGAGAAAAAGGAATATGTTCTAGAGCTTTCTTATCCTGATGACCTGCCTGAAACTGCTAATGCTGTCCAGAAGAGGGAGTATGATAAGCACACTAATGATGCACTTGATGTTGGCTATCACATGATTGCTACTATGTCCTCTGAGCTTCAGAAGTAATATGAGAGCACTGATGCCCACAATATGATTATTGGGCTTTGTGGCATGTTTGAGAACCAAGCAAGGACTGAGAGGTATAACATCTCAAAGACCTTGTTTGCGTGCAGCCTAGCTGAAGGTAGTCCTGTCAGTCCTCATGTAATCAAGATGATTGGTTATATTGACAGCCTGGAGAAGTTTGGTTCTCCCCTTAGCCCAGATTTGGCTACGGATGTCGTTCTCCAGTCGCTCTCAATGAGCTATGAGCCATTCATAATAAATTTTCATATGAATAGCATGGAGAAGACTATGGCTGAATTGCATGGGATGTTAAAGACTGCCGAGGAAAGCATTAAGAAAACCAGGGCAAATCATGTGATGATGGTGCAGAAGGATAGGAAGAGAAAGCACAAGCTCAAGGCTAAGAGTGCGGATGAGATCTCAAGCTCAAAGCCTAAGGTTGCAGCAGCTCCTCCCAGGCCAAGAGTGCCTCCAAGCGATCCTTGCCATTATTGCAAGAAGACTAGGCACTGGAAGAGAAACTACAAGTTTTACTTGGAAGAACTCAAGAAGAAGAAGACTGTTGATCCTTCTGCTTCATGTATCAATGTTATTGAAATTAATCTTGCTACTCGTCCTGATGATTCATGGGTATTTGGTACCGGATCGATGATTCATACTTGCAAATTGTTGCAGGGTCTTAAATGGACAAGGAAGTGTGCAAGAGGTGAGGTGGATGGTCGTATCGGCAATGGTGCAAAAGATGCTGCGTTGGCTGTCGAGACTTATCCACTCTCATTATCGTCGGGATTAGTTTTGGAATTAAATAATTGTTATTACATTCCTGCCTTAGACAAAAATATTATGTCCTCCTCATGTTTAGAGGAAGTTGATGGTTATGAGGTCATAATAAGGAACAAATGTTGCTCCATTTATTTGAATGATATTCTCTATGTAAATTATCCATTAGTGAATGGATTGTATTGTCTTGATATGTAGAATAGGCCGATTTATAACATTGATGCAAAGCAGCTCCGTCCGAATGATTTGAATCCCACTTACACTTGGCATTATCGTTTAGGTCATATAAATAAGAGGCGCATGGAGAAGCTCCATAAAGATGGTCTTATACACTCATTCGATTTTGAATCAATTGAGACATGTGAATCTTGTTTGCTTAGCAAGATGACTAAGTCACCTTTCAGAGGACATAGTGAGAGGGCAAACGACCTATTGGCTCTTATACATACATATGTATGTCGACCAATGAGTTGGTTTTTAGTACTTCATTACTTTCACTGATGACTTTAGTAGATACGGTTATATCTATTTAATGAAGCATAAATCTGAATCATTTGAAAAGTTTAAAGAATTTCAGAATGAAGTACAAAATCAATTGGGCAAAACAATTAAAACCCTATGATCTGATCGTGGAGGTGAGTACTTGAGCCATGAGTTTGGTGATCATCTAAGACAATGTGGAATTGTTCCACAATGGACGCCACTTGGAACACCTCAGTTAAATGGTGTGTCCGAGTGGAGGAACCGAACCTTGTTGGACATGGTTAGGTCCATGATGAGCCAAAGTGATCTTCCATTGTCCTTTTGGGGATACGCTCTAGAAACTGTTACTTTCACTTTAAATAGGATTCCATCTAAATCGGTGGAGAAGACGCCATATGACATATGGACCGGGAAGCGTCCCGCTTGTCTTTTCTCAAGATTTGGGATTGTGAGGCTTATGTAAAATGTATGATGTCTGATAAGCTTTCTTCCAATTCAGATAAATATTTCTTTGTAGGATATCCTAGGGAAACCAAAGGGTATTATTTCTACAACCGGGAGGGGGGCAAAGTGTCTGTCGCTCGAAATGGTGTCTTTCTGGAGAAAGAGTTTCTCTCACGAAAGATCAGTGGGAGGGCAGTGCAACTTGAAGAAGTTCAAGAAACACTGAAAAATGTTTCTTCTCCCACTGAACCTTAATTGGAACAAGTTGCACAAGATGTTGTAGAACCTATTGTTGAGACACCAGCCTCACGTAGATCTAAACGGGCACGTCGCGCACCTCAAAAGTTCACGCTCCTAATGACGGGGCAGCGCAACATATTATTGTTAGACAATGATGGGCCTAAGACATACACGGAAGCAATGATGGGACCAAACTCTGAGAAATGGCTTGGAGCCATCCGAATTAGAATCTATGAGAGAAAATCAAGTTTGAAACTTGATTAATCCACTTGATGGTGTTAAAACCATTGAGTGTAAATGGGTTTTTAAGAAAAAGATAGACAAGAATGGAAATGTTCACATCTATAAAGCACGATTGGTGGTGAAAGATTTTAAACAAATTCAAGGTGTTGATTATGATGAGACCTTCTCGTCCATCGCTATGCTAAAGTCTATTCAGATCCTTCGAGCAATTGCCGCATACTATGATTATGAGATATGGCAAGTGGACGTCAAAACGCCTTCCTTACTGAAAACCTAAGTGAGGATGTGTACATGATACAGCCTGAAGGTTTTGTTGATCCACAAAATACTGGGAAAATATGCAAACTTCAGAAGTCCATTTATGGACTGAAGCAAGCATCTCGGAGTTGGAACCTTCATTTTGATAAGGAAGTCAAAAGGTTTGGCTTCATCAAGAATGAAGAAGAGCCTTGTGTTTACAAAAAGTCTAGTGAGAGCGCACTCGTATTTATAGTCCTTTATGTGGATGACATATTGTTGATCAGAAATAATATTCCAATGCTTGAAAATCTTAAGTCTTCATTAAGAAAAAGTTTCTCAATGAAGGACTTAGGAGAGGCATCATATATTTTGGGCATTAAGATCTATAGAGATAGATCAAAAAGTCTAATTGGATTAAGCCAAGACACGTACATCGATAAGGTATTGAAACGGTTCAATATGTAAGATTCTAAGAAAGGTTTCTTGCCCATGTCGCATGGCATTACTCTTAGCAAGACTCAGTGTCCTTCGACACCTGATGAGGTAGAGAAGATGAGAGCGATCCAGTATGCTTCGGCTATCGAATCCATCATGTATGTCATGATATGTACGCTCCTAGATGTAGCTTTTGCTCTAAGTGCTACAAACAGATTCCAATCAAACCCAGAAGAAGCTCACTGGGTGGCTAGTAAGAATATCATAAAGTACTTGAGAAGAACTATGGGTATGTTCCTATTTTATGGAGGTGAGGAAGAGCTCGTTGTAAATGATTATACCGATGCTAGTTTCCAAACCGACAAAGACGATTCAAGATTGCAATCAGGATATGTATTTTACCTCAATAGAGGCGCGGTGAGCTGGAAGAGTTCCAAGCAAGATATGGTTGCTGACTCAATAACAGAGGCCGAGTACCTTGCCACTTCAGAAGCTGCGAAGGAGGCTGTTTGGATCAGAAAATTTGTTTCTGAGTTGGGTGTGGTTCCTAGTGCGTCCAGTCCAATGGACATCTATTATGATAATAGTGGTGCCATTGCGCAAGCCAAGGAGCCTAGAGCGCATCAAAAGAACAAACACATACTACAGCGTTTTTATCTCATCCGGGACATTGTTCATCAAGGTGACGTGAAGATATGCAAGGTGCACATGGATTCAAACATTGTTGATCCGTTGATAAAACCTCCCTCTCTCTCTCAGCCTAAGCATAAGGCACATATGAGATCCATGGATATTAGATATCTACATAATTAATGTATGAGAGATTGTGTAATGTCTATGTTTTTGAGTGATTGAATAAAGTGTTATTCTGTTCCTTGGATAATAATTATTTTATTGATTGGCAAGTACGTGACTTGTTTGTGAAACTCATTGTTCTTTCATAATATTATCCTAAATGATTCATAGTACCTTATCGTTATGTGGGACAATGATGATTCATGGACTAGCACATGTATTGGTTGATGATCATGTTTCACAGATCATAGATATGGAGATATCAAATCAATAATATAGACACATGTTAGCGAACATGGTGTTGGATTGACCTACTAATAGACTCTGCTGAGATGTTATTATTGTGCCATCAGTTATTGTCTTGTATGATGTACCTTCGGGATCCTTACCCTGAGATCGTCATTGATTTCCAGAATGTGTAATAACATACTTAGGGGTTACCAAACGCTATTCCGTAACTGAATAGTCATAAATGTAATTTTCGGGTATGCTATGAAACATGTCGTGGGGTGTGAGCGATCAAGATGGAATTTACCCCTCCTGATAATAGGAGAGATATCTCTGGGTCCCTCGAGTTAGATGGATTTGAAAGTGCATGGCCATTCCAATATGATTAAAAGTTAATCACGATGACTAAGAGTTAGTCATAATAAATCCACTAGACGTTCGAGTGAATGGTCAAGCTATTACAGGGATGGCACGTATCTCGCCTTGAGATTGACTGATATCGTGAGGCAAAGGGATCAGTGAATGCGTATGTTAAAGGTTTAGCCGATATAATATTTATGTGTACACGAGAATCAATATGTGCTGCTAGGTGCCGCTATTGATTTATGATTTGAAAAATAGTTTTCACATCATTGTCGTGTACATGTGAACCTAACGGGTCACACACTTAACGGGTTGGAATTTGCTTGCCTACGTGATTGTCTCTAGTGCAAGTGGGAGATTGTTGAGATATGCCCAAAAGACAATATGGATTTGATCCGTATATGAGGGTCATACGGATATTGATCCGTGAGGGATTAGTCCATTAATGGGCTAACTAGTCGAGGTCCATTAGAGGAATTTATATAAGTGAAGGCAGGGCAAGGGGTACGACATACCACCAGTCGATAACCCTAGCCGCCGCGCTCCTCTTTCTCGCCCATAAAACCCTAACCGTGTTGCCGGTGCTAGCACGACGCGCACAATGCTCCAACCCCGTACATGTGGATACCGCGAGGAGGCGTTGCTGTTGCTGCGCTGCCGGACCGCTGGACTAGGAGGAGACGATTGACGTGATCGACTACTTCCTCTACACCGATACACGACTACGTTAGATCGAGCTGCTACAACATTCACTTCTGCTCCGTCTACACGTCTAGTGATAACGATCTATAATCCCCTCTTGTAAGGTTTAGTAGTTGAACGGTAGAAATTATTTTATGCTATCGTAGCTCACTGTTTCTCAATAATCCAAACATCTACAAATAGTATTATTTAAAAAAACACAAAATTGAATGCCTATCGGTGCAAAACTCAAGCATGATACATACGACCAAGATAGAAGCAAGCGAAGACTTGATATTGTAGTAGAACCGATCGCAAGCTGCACGGGTTCATGACATGACATGCACGGTACGGTGATTCTTTGACTTGATGAAAGGTACACGCCGATGTATAATAAGCTGAACAGAGGTTGTATTGCTACGACATTTCACTTTCTCGCGCAGGAATATTCAGAAAAACCAGCGTGGTGACAAGAGCAAAAGGGCGGTGGGACTTCGCTGTCTAACGCGAGTCCAGTCCAGTCCTCCGCGGCCTTGTTTAACCAAACACAAGACAAATTCAATGCCAGGCGCCTCCCTGGCTTTGCGTTTCCCATGCTTGTTAATGTGTGAGCCGGAGAGCGAAAGGCGGGAAGAAACCCTTTTGATTCATGCTCGACGTGACCTGTCTAGCGATGCTTCGAGTGGATATTGATTACTAGCGGTCTTGTTCTTACTTCTTAAAATGTATGATCATTGATGCTGTTATGTGGGCCCTGGCCTGAGCTTTGTGGGAACTAATTAAAGCCTGTGTTGTTTGGCTGCAAAATTCCATATTCCCTAATGGTGAAGTCTTCAGAACTGAGATGGTAACATCGACTGCATGAGTAGAGATCAGTACTATTCCATGAAACCAAAATGGCTTGGTTGCAATATTTCTATTAAAGAATGGCTCACAAAAGTAGGTTAAATTAATATTTGGAGAAAGGACCAAAGTCAAATTTGAGGGAGAGGTCAAGAAGCTCCATGATCAACCTTGTTGTTGTTTATCTTCTTCTTTATATCCTTTGATTTCCCTTTTGAACTCACGAGACAAGATAGCAAACCATAAGCAGTTTCATGCCAAAATCTGTCACAGCAACTCCTGATGCGTTTCATCCTCTTCTTCTAGAACTAGCACTAGCACTGAAGCCTGGTAACAATAATCAAGCTTTGTACAAACGGATAGTACTGTAGATGAAAGCGTGAAGAAATGGAGCAGACGAGAAACGTACTCCGTGCATCGCTTGCAGGAAACCCAAAAAAAAAAAAAACAGTCCTCGCCTGGACGCCTCTGCTGTGGGGTGAAGCGGAAGCCGGCAAGGACTGATCACTGCAGCCGGCAGTGTGCAGTGGTCAGGATCTGCCCCCGCTTTTGATTGCGTTTGCGCGACCGAGCTTTTCGGCTCACAAAGCGCAACCGATTCTATGACACGTTCCGGACGGTCGTGGCCCGGTACGCCGGCAAGCGGATGATGGATCAAAGTGTAACGAAGCAGAATTACAAACAGATGGAGCATAATAACCACCTTCTTTAATCATTTGACTGCTGAACTGCTGCACACTACTACAATGCATCGTCATCAATGCTATCCAAGTGAACCGCAGATTAGTTTTTCTATACCTTTCAATCAAAAGTGATTAGTTTAACTCTACCTTTCAGAAAGCGGATTTGTTTTCCCTACCTTCTCAACTGGACACCTTGTGTTCTGTCAAAAAGGTGAAAGCAGGTGTTAAAGAACAACCATCTTTCTGGTCCTTCCGGTGTCCGTACTCTCGCCTCCCTTCTGCCAGCTGATCTTAAACATAATTCCCAGACGGATCAAGCTAACAATCATAGCCCTCATTTCAGTTTTTGCTAACCATGTGCCTCATCTGTTTCTTTGCGTGGGCCCCGCGCCATCCATTTTGTTCCGTGGCGGGACCACTTCTGTCTCTACTGATTTTCAATTTCCCTTTATTTTAAATATTTTCGCCAAGAGAGAGAGAGAGAGAGAGAGAGAGAGAGAGACTTTGTTGTGATCTTATCGGTAACATGGAGACCTAGGGGGCGCATCATCATACGGGGGCCAGGCAATCGAATCTTCAGATCGATGATGGTTCATGATCTTTGGCAGAACATCCTCTCCACATGCAAAATTCGTGCAAGGAGTACAGCCATTGACATGGTTAAGCACCAGAGAAAACAAGCACGGGAAAAGCACACGAGACTCGACCGGCGTTCTGCTATACACAGTTTCCTGTAGGAGCAGCATTCACAAGATATATAGAATAGGAGCGCTCACAAGATTCCTACTGTGTACTAGTAGTTGGATTCATTGAACGAACAGCATCTCCAGCAGAAGACATGGACAAAAATGTCTTCTAAAGCAGGAAGCACAACGATCCCTGTAAAAGCTGAAGTAATGCAACGAACACTGACCAAAACATGCGCATAGTTAAGCCCATGCTTATCCAGAAATTCTGCCAGTGGATAGTGCTTGCAATACGGAATTCTAGTACTAGAAGAGAACACATGCAAGGCATGGATACCGCATTTGAATCACAAACAATAATGAAAGCTGAATTTTTTCTTCACCGCCTGATGAAGACGCGACGCGACTCGCACGCATGCAGCATCCCAAAAGTTACTACCATCTTTGCTAGTAAATGTTTTGCGACTGATCGATGGATCGATCACAAGAACGTGCACATCCACATGGAGTGTACTGATCCTACTGCTACTTGCTGTGTGCCGTCTGATCCGATGACGGAAGCTAGACCAGCGACAAGCTCGGATCGAGAGGGTAGTAGTAGCCGCCGGGGAGCTCGAGCTGGGCGGCGGCGGCGCCGAGGTCGGAGGTGCCCGCGCAGAAGTCCAGAAAGAACCCCTCGCCGGCGTTGTCCGTGGACCAGTTGGACGCCGACGACGCCGCGGAGGCCGGCGTGGACCCGCCGCCGCCGCCGAGCGTCGTGTCCCGGAGCGCGGCTGGCGCGAGGAAGAAGTCGTCGCAGGTGTAGGTCTCGGTCTTCACGGTGGGTATGGCGAGCGACGGGAACAGCGACGCTGGCGCGTGGTGGTGCTGCGCGGCGGCGAGGGGTGCCGGTGGCGGCGGGGACGGGGTGGAGACGGTGGCGGCGGCGAGGCGCTTCTTGAGCTTGGTGTTCCAGTAGTTCTTGACGTCGTTGTCCGTCCTGCCTTCCAGCTGCGAGGCGATCAGCGACCACCTGCGAGATGAGATGGTGAGGTGAAGCCCCCATTTTTTGGTTGTTGAATTTGAGGACGAGACGGAGGAGGAGGAGGGGAGGAGGGAAAGAAGTGCCTGACTTGCTTCCGAGCTGGGTGTAGAGGGAGACGATGACGGCGTCCTCCTCCTCGGTGAAGCCGCCGTGCCGGATGTCGGGGCGGAGGTAGTTGAGCCACCGCAGCCGGCAGCTCTTGCCGCACCGCTTCAGACCTGCATCATCTCGTCAACATCATCATCAACAACAGCCGCGGGACAATACTGCTAGTATTACAACGGGAGGAGGATCAGGCAGGCTGCTCACCGGCTTTCTTGGGCAGGGCGATCCAGTTGCCGGCGGTGCCGTGGCGCTGGACGTAGCCGCGCAGCGCCTCGTCCTCCTCCGGCGACCACGGGCCCCGCTTCACGGCAGTCCTGTCGCAGCACGGCGTCCGTCCCATGGGCACCCGCACTGCAACACCACAATCAAGTCACCAACCCAGCGGAACCCAAACCCAACCCGACCCGGCGGCAGGCGCGCAGGAGGAACACGAAGACAGAGGACTGGCTGTTGTGCCGGGAGCAGGTGGTGGTGTGTACTTGTAGACCCACTGTCGTTCGTTCGTTGCCTCTTGAGTTGGGGGCCATTGGTGATTTGCCTGATTGGACCGGACCCTCTCTCTCTCTCTCTCTCTCTCTCTCTCTCTCTCTCATGAGTCATGACTCATGAGCAGGGCAGGCACTCCACAGACAGAGTCTTTAAAAATGGCGTTCTTGGGGACAAATCAAACACGGTGAAAAGAGCGTGTTGGAGGAAAGCTGCGTGGACTGACCGAGCGAGGGCCGCCGCACCGTGGTTTCCCATTTCGATGGCGATTCTCTCCCTTTTACAGCCACCTTTTGAAGGAGGGTTCGCGATCAACTTTTGGCATCGTTTTTGCTCAAAAAAAAAAATAGAAATACACCCGGACCAGCAGCGTTCATCATTGACACGTTTGGTTGCGAGTAAAGCGCTGTCCAGAATCAGTTGATCACAAGCACAGACAGACAAGAAAGGAACGCCCAAGCAAAGGTGTTGTTGCTCCTTTGACTGTTGACACCTTCGTTCCGTTGTTTATATAGCAAAAACAGAAAAAAGCTCTTCGCTTTGTTCGATTAATTAACCAGTACAGCACCAATCGAAACAGTCAAGACAAGGAAATGTATGAGGACCGGGAATGGTTCCGATGGTTTTTAAGGTAAAACAAAAATCAATGAAACAAAATTTACATTGTGCCTGCGTGCGCTTGGGGACCGGAGCTCGGTCCAAAGTGCCTGCAGTTTCAGTTTTTGCACCTCAACTGCCAGGCAGCAACCACACAGTTTCTGCGGCAAACCCGAAACAAGTACAGTACCTGGTACTATCTTCATTGACCGATCGGTTTTGTCGGTCATTGGCGGCGAAGAGGCGTATCCTTTTCTTCCTACTTCATCTGATGATGACTCATCCACACCGTACGCACCAACATCTCTGGTACATTTCTGGTGATGCAGATGCTGAATAATGCTGGTAGATTTTCTGATCATAATTTCAACTATAAATATGATTGCCATGAAACGTTCCTGTCTAGTGACTGGATAAAGGAAAAGGAAATGGAACAAAACGACGATGGAAATGCATCATTAGATAACATAAAACGGCATTGATTTGAGAAACGGAAACCAAGCTTCTGAAACATATTTTTAAGAGGGAATAGAGGTGTAGTAACTTGCAAAGACATCACAATAACTTATAGATGCATATTATAACAGCCAAATAGTACATGAGCAGCAATATGTGATTCTTTACATGTACTACTCCCTCCATCCCCTAAAGATTGTCACTTTTGACTTGTGAATATTACGTTTGACCGTTTATCTTATTCAAAAAATTTATATATAAATAAATTATTTTTTATAAATTAATTTATTATTAAAAATATTTTAATTATGATATATTTATTTTTAAATTTATATAAAAATTTAAATAAGACGAATGGTCAAATGTGATGACTGAAAGTAAAAAGGGACACACTTTGTGGGACGCAGCTAATACCTCTCTTTCTTTTGGTTCAATTAACTTACTAGTGATATGCTGGTGCCTTGGTGATTAAGAGTGAATGATTCATCGAGCTTTAAGAATAAATATAAGGAAACTTGGTGTCTGCTTTGTCTGTATGACTTTCCTTCAAAATTCCTTTGTTGCAGTGTAGAAGAGGTCTAAAGCTACAGTCACATTGTTTCTTATCTCGAACCAAATTGGTCCAACCTCATCCTATCTTACGCCTGTAAGCTCGCAAGCTAGGTAGGCCCAGCCCAGTCCAGCACTCCCAGCCCTAGTCCGCTTCCGCAACCACTTCACAATCACCTCCCCTTGCCTCGTGGCGACGGCCGGCGGGCGACCCCACCGAGCAAGCGGTAAGCCGGTGACGGCGTCCAGGCGTCGGCGGTGCCCATCTGAAACGAGAAGCTTCGGCGGCAGATCCTCAATCACGATTCTGGCCTCGGCTACTTCGGCAGTCGAGCACGGGCTCAGTGCGCAGCGCAAGCAACCGCCCACAGGCACTGCAGTTAGCACTTCAGGTACTTCGCATCCCAAATTCTCACCAATAATGCTCCCCGATTTTGTTCGGTTATAAGAGAATCTCCAACCCTTCCCCTTTCCTATCATTTAAACACAAAAATCTGTTATATAGGGAATGGGATGGAAAAAACTTCTAAATCAGTTTCACTTTCCCGTACCCTGTAGAGGGGATCACCCTTCTCTTACCTAAATGGTGGACACTATCCTTTTAGTTGATAGAATACATGAACTGCTACCACACCATCACCTATAATTCATAAAGTGAGTTTAAGGGGTCCCCTTTGACCTCTTTTAGGTGATGAGATTAAAGGAGAAGGGTTGGAGTTGCTCTAAGAAACTGAAATTTCTGGTCGATTTGCTTATGTGGAGGCCTGTGAGTTCTCAATCAAAGATATAATATCACGTTATCTCCTGTTCATGTGAATCCGATGGGCGATGGGTATTGAATTACTAGAGTGCTGAACTTGTATAGTTGTATGTATGTGCCAAATCTCGAATCTGTTGTATGACTGATGTGTGATTTCGGTGTTAAGGATCCGCTAGAAATTGGTTAACTGCGTGCTTTTTTAATCCTGCACCCTCACTGTTGTTTCTCATGTGCAGTCCAACAACCACCTGAAGCAAATTGGTGGATGCATTTTGCATTACATCTTGAGACTCTGACCCTTTGAGTCTGGAATCGAAGTTGATTATGAATGGGTTTTCTTTCTTCTGCTTGCAGGTGGAATTCTTGAATTACATGTCATTGCATCACTTGAGACGATAATGCGTTGGCCAAGGAGTAGTAGGCTATGGCAACTCGTGTTCTATCGCGTCAAAATCTGAAAATTTTGGTTTCTTCCACCCTCCTCAAAGTATCCCAGAGGCAACTAGTTTCACCTTACCCTCTAGGTCTCAGGTAACGGAACTACTGCCGGTCCTTGAACCTTTCCTCAGTTGACACACAAGAAGAAATACTACATGCCTAGAATACATGCCTAATGACATACTCCTACTATTCTGGAAGTTTACAAGCTGCAATTTATGTTTCTTCTTAGACATACAGGCAGCAACTGATTTATGCAACAGGAAGCCACAAAACTTCAATCCAGTTATTATTCGCAACTGATTTATGCAACAGGAAGCCAGAAAACTTCAATCCAGTTATTATTCTTTAGTACATTTACTTTTGCTTTTGACACACTCATGAGCAAGTAACCAAAATTTTCTTCTGTGTTCTTGAACATACACCGCTAGAGTTCATGTAAGAAGTGTTTTCCATTTGGTAACTTGAATTAATTTATAGAGTTTGCTGAACCAAGCTGAGATGTTAAACTGATGAAGTGTCTAGAAAAAGGCATATCATGTCTATTTTGACTACGTCATTTCGTCTATAACAATCTATTTTAGTTCCCTAATATTTTTCCTTCTGGTTGTTACAGATATGCTGTTTTTACCCCAAGCAAATGCTTGAGCCCTCTTAGCATATTTGGGCATTCATGGTCTGTTAGATGGACTAGCTATGGACAAGTGAATCTAGTTCTGTCTGATGATGGCAGACCCAAGTTTCAGATTGAGGAAGTGGAGCCCTCCACAAAGAGTAGGTATTTGACAAAAAAGCGCCTAAAGGTTCAGAGGAAGCGGGAAAAGAAGAAGAGAAAGGAGGCTAATAAAAATGATCCACGGCGTATCAGACCCAAGGGAAAGAAGATAAAACAAAAATTTCCCACAGCTGAAGCTAGGCTGAAATATAAGATTGAGAAGGTAGCCTACCTTATTCCTTTTGCTTTATCCTGCTGGATCATTTTATCATTGTTTTAACTGATCTATGTAATTGTCAACTTTCTGATATTAGGAACATGAACCTCCTAATGATTGTACAGTAACACCATTGTAATTTCATTTTTCAAGTAATTGTTTGTGGAATATTGTTCGGTTGATATTCCTGCTACTGTTTCTTCTATGATATAATTACTTGTATGACAGTTCTTTGTATAGTTGATCTATCTAAAACCCACAGGGAATGCAGGTTAGCCATTTAAAATTCAAAACTAGATAGTTAAATGCTTGTTTCTTCCTTTTTCTTTTGATTTTTTATAAGAGCAAATGAATTGAAATGAGTTGCTTCTGTTTCAGGCTAAATTAAAAGAAGCTATGTTGGTTCAAAAGCTAAAGAAATATGAGGTTGCCATAGCTCAAGGCCCTACGGCTAAACCAGATGATCTCTCCGGTGAGGAAAGATTTTACTTGAAGAAGGTTTCACAGAAAAAGTCAAATTATGTCCCTGTTGGAAGACGAGGAGTTTTTGGGGGCGTAATTCTCAACATGCATTTGCACTGGAAGAAACATGAGACAGTGAAGGTCATATGTAAACCCTGTAAACCAGGGCAAATCCAGGAATTTGCAAGTGAAATAGCCAGGCTGAGTGGCGGTGTCCCTGTTAACATCATTGGAGATAATACTATAGTCTTTTATCGAGGAAAGAACTATGTTCAACCAGATGTCATGTCACCTATCGATACACTGTCAAAGAAAAAGGTAAGTAGGATAGGTTTTGTTGTTAATTTTGTTTCTACAGATATATGGATAGTCAAGAATATTTGTTCTATAGATATATTAATATTCGTAGAGCTATATTGATTCTTATGGATATTGTTAACTGAGAACATTCTTTGCTTCCTTTTATTGTAAGTAACACTTTAAATAGTACATGGATAATAATAAACCAGTGTATCCATTCCTCCACCACAAGCTTATATCCCAATACATAGCTTAGATCCTGTTCAATCTCAGGTCCTGATATCTAGCAATCTGGTTGAATCTAGTATATCCTTACAGCTATTGAATGCGCTTTACATCTGCCTTTTTTATCATCAGGCACTTGAAAAATCAAAATATGAACAGTCACTGGAGACAGTTCGACGTTTCATTGCTGTATCTGAAAAGGAACTTGAACTTTATTATCGACACGTTGCACTTTATGGAACTCCTCAATCACAGAATGTGGATCTGGATCGTGATGATAGAAAAGCTTCTTTTGTGAAAATTGAAGAACTGGATCAAGGGAAGGACCAAAATGATTTATCTGATGTTGACATTGGTGATATTTCTGAATCAGATGAAGTGGAGGAAGAGCAGCTGAATCAAGGGAAGGACCAAAACGATTCCTCTGATATTCACGTCAGTGGTATTTCTGAATCCGATGAAGATGATTCCAGTAGCGAATATAATGCTAGTGATGTTGGTACTGAAGATGGAATTAGTACTGATGAAGAAATTGTTGTTTCTGATCGTGATGATCTGGTTTTACCAAATAGGGTGTAGTGTATGATTACCTTTTTTGACAGTACATTGTTGAGTTGACAATACAAATTGGTACAGCAGCTCTGTCCCTCCATATTCATATGTCAGGAAGAGCCTGTTTTATTTTCTTAGTATGTATAAGGTTTTCTCTTACTATTATCTTTATTGATACGTATATCCGTTTCAATTTTAAAGCTCTTTTCTAGATATTTTATCATTTCTTTTCTTGTAATACTAAGGGTACCTTTCTTTGCGCATGCTGTCCTCACAGAAAAATAAAGATAAAGACACGTTGGGCCTTCTTTTCTGGTCGAAATAGGCGGCATGTCCGGCCCGGTGTCAGCCCAGTGGAAGATTCCAACTCAACCCAGTGCGCACGTGGTCTTTCGTTTCTTTCGTGCCGCCCAAGAACGGACCCTAGCCTAGCCCAGCTCAAATTCGCACACGGCTCCAGAATCAGAAGCCGAACCGACCTCCAAAACGCACAAGGACCAGAGCCACGACCAGGAGAGCCCGGAGCCGCCGCTTTTCCGACGGGAGCCACGCCGTAGTGGCCATCCAGTGTGCCCCTCCCTACGCGCCACGCACCGCCGCCCGCCGTGCCTCAAGGTCCTAGGATTCTGCCGCCGTCACCTTAGGAGGGGGCAAACACACCGCGATGGTACGGAGGTTTTCTTATTCCTTCCTCGATTCAATTTGAAGTTGCCGATGCCTGATGCTATTTATTTGAATGCCTGATGCTATTGATTTGAGCAGGCCGGTAGGCTCCTCGCTAATCTGATTGTCATGGGCGGAACCGTGGTGGGCAGGGCAATGCTCCAGGCCTATCGACAAGCCATCGTCAGTGAGTGCCTCGCTTCCCTTCCTTTGTCAAATTAGGAACCTGTTGGCGCTATTATGATTGTGAACGGTGCCTCACAGTGTACAGTTGTGAATGATGCAGGCAGTGAGTAGTAGAGTAATGGGAGTTATCTGCTACTCTTGTTTTATTAGTCAGTCGTATCTAGCTTACAATGTCCATCCTCCCAATAGGGAGTTTTTGTTTCTGAGTCCTCGTGCTGCCTGTGGCCTGTGATGCCCATATTAGTGCTAGCACGAAGGTTCCAGTCATCTTTTCATTTGGTCCAAATACTTACAGAATTTTTTGAAAGCACTCTGTTGTTAGAATGCAAATTGGGGGCGCTAAAGTTTGTTGTCCTTTTAAATTCTTTTAGTAAGATTACCGTAATTTCAGATACACTTTATATAGCTTATATAATGCTGATCGCAACATGGATCTTTTTAGGCCTTACCATGGCTAGCCTGTGCTTTCACGGTTTGGCTAGTCATGAAATGAGGGTGCTGAGGTAACTACATATTGCATATTTGTGTCTCTTGGTCGTCAAATTCAGGGGGCATCATTTTGAGTCCTCAGCAAATCCTTGATGCAAAAAATATATTCTTCTCTTTCTAATTTTGCACCTCTGAACTAACCAACATATTCTAAGTTTCATGCTATGTCCATCTGTCAGTACGATGCCTTGACTTCCCACTTACTTTCACAGGATGTACTAGATACATGTGTTAAAATGTGATTATGGTAACAATTATCTACTGAGATTAAAATCATACCATGTTCTTAGTCTACGATTGCATCCTGATCAAACTTAATAAAAAAGGCTGGGTTTGCTGCAAGCATCATAAAATGTGTGTTTTGAGCTTTGACAATCCCTGATCTTGACTGAATTGTTAGGTTCAAAGATCCATAATACATATTTCCATAACTAACTTATTCAGACCTCGAGTGGCACACTCAGTAAGTTTAGGGACCCAGATGACATGGTACGAAAAGTTTAAGGTATACTAGTGTAATTTACTCTTTATAAAGAAAAGGAATTGTTTTATAGTGTAATGTTTTCAAAGCAACATAACCTTATATGTTGATCCCATAAGCGATTTGTTATGGCCTTTGTCCCTGGTAGCCTGTGGTGTCACTATTGGTTGCCAAGCTAACCAAGTATTGCACGTCACAATTCGGTTGTCAGATTTTTTTTTTTATTTTTTTTTTTTGGCGGGGGGGGGGGGGGTGTCATTTGGAGTTCTCTGATGTTAGTATGTGGATCATTGATGCAAAAATATTTTTCTTTTCCTAATCCTGCAACGGTGAGCTTTTGATCGTTGGGATGTATTGATATTCTCACTTGCTATCATGACATGTACTACTGTTGGAAATAATCTTTGTCATAAGAGTTACCCAAGTCAAGAGAAAGTTAACTTGTTCCATGAACTACTGGTTAGTTAACATTATCAAGTAAAGTTGGGATTTTAAGTTTCTAGTTAATACTTTATGTTATTCTAGTATGCACAATGGATGGTCGTGAAGAGATCAAAGTCAATTTGAGTAGGTAATGTAGCAAAAGGATATGATTCAAAATTTATCTAGAATTAGCTTTATGAGTTATAGCTTAATTGTAATGGTAGAGTTGCACAAGTGAATTAGGAATCACCTGATAGAGTTAGCTTTATGAGTTGTAGCTTAATTGTAATTGTAGAGTTGCACAAGTGAATTAGGAATCACCTGATAGAGTTAGCTTTATGAGTTGTAGCTTAATTGTAATTGTAGAGTTGCACAAGTGAATTAGGAATCACCTGCTAGCTAGTGCTAAATTAATTATGAGCAGTACATACCCCTCCTATGTAACTATAAGCAGTTTGTAATAGATAGATATATGATGATACAATAGTTTGAGTAGTGTTCTCATGCTTGTGCAAATTAAGGAAGGGAGAGAGCAAAGAGAGGAACAGGCAAATTATTTTCCAAGAGCTACAAGGGATTGAGTGATTCAATTGTACCACGGGCTTATAGTTATACACTTATGCCATGCTTTGTTTAATAAAAAAGCTTTGGTTTTGCTATAAGCATCATAAAGTAGTCAGGCTCTATTTTTGGAACATCTGATGATCCTTGGTGTTGACTAAATTGATATGTTATGTGCAAACTTGGAGAGAGGGAGGAGGGAGGAGGCCGGCGACCCGGCTGGTCGTCGACGGCGGCGTGTGGAGGTGGTGGCGGCGGCTAGGGCAGGGAGGGGGCGTGAGAGGAGGGGGAGGCGCAGGGCAGGAGGAGGGCAGGAGAGTAGATGGAAAAATCCCTTCTAATTTCTTGGAGAGATCAATTACAATTGCCCACATATATATGAGGGTCTTTTCTTGAGTCTCAAGCAAACCTAACATGGAATCCTAATCGAATTGCAATCTTATCTTTCCTAACAATTTAATTTAAACTTCCTAAATATTCTAATTAATCTCTCTTTTTTTATCAATCCCTAACTCTAGCCACTTTTGGAAAGGGAACAGGGCTGCTCCCCCCTGGCGCGCCGGCCTGCTGCCTCTGGGCCGGCCTGGCCCATAACACTTCCGCCCTCGCTGAGAACCAGCACGTCCTCGTGCTGAGCAACCATCCTGCCATGAGTGGTGATCACCGGTGTCATCGGAGTCCTACGAAGCTTGATGAAGACAGTGAAGTTGCCAAGGATGAAGTCGGTGAGGAGGTTCTGGCGAGTACGGTTCGACGTCAAAGAAGATGACATAGCTAAGGCTACCGACGTCACCGGCAGTGGCAAAGTGATATGAAGTCGGTGTTGGAGATGAGCCACGAACAGCCGGGGTGCCAGGGGCATCAATCAACCTCCGTGGAATGCCGTAGTCGAAGCAGAGGTGAAGCTCGTTGCGAGGTGGTCCAGTGAAGAAGGGCCTCTTGCCCTGCTATGACGGCAGTAGAAAACCCTCGAAAGTCACCATGAAGATGTCACGGGGTCGAGGATGAGCTACTGTCTCGATGAAGTGGCCGAAGAGGATCCCAAAGTCAGCAGCCAAGAGTGGGGCCACAGCCCCGTCTGGAACAGTGAAAGCCACCTGCCAAACATGGAAGAGGTCGTGGCCCGCGAGGTCGACGAAGCGAACATCCGCAGCCTCAATGCTAGTATTGGGCATCTCCTGCAAGAAGAGAATACCTCGTGGAAGAAGTGGCTCATGCTGAGGAAGACCGCGAAAACCCACCGCCACCTGACGGAGTAGAGCCTCCTCGCCATGCTTGAGGAGGACGGCTAGGAGACGGTGTAGGCGAGCTGAAGAAGCCGCAATGTAGAGACGCACGTCGAAGAAGATGAGACCGTCGCGGAGACTCCACACCGGGGCAATGTCGCCGGAGGAGATGCGCGCCGCAAGGAAGGACAACTCAACATCAGTGATGACATCGTCGCATAAAGAACCCTCGTCATCATAGACGATGGAGATAATGTTGGTGACGCGGCATGGTCCTCCCATGATGGCCACCGTCGCCTCTACAGGTGCAGGCGCTACCCTCGGTGGAGAAAGAACCAGCGCCGGTTGAGGTTGGAGCACCGAGCCATCGCCCACCAAGAGCACATGACGGCCGCCGTCGAAGAAGGACATGCTCAGGGTGGTGAAGTCCATCATGATTGGTCCTAAGGAGGCCAACCATGGCGTCCCGAGGACGAGGTCGACACCATCATGCAGGTCCGTGGTGTGGACGTCGATGACGAAGGTGTCGCAGCCGATGACGAGTGGTAGTTGATGGCAGACATTGCGGCTCGTCACCCTATCTCCTGAAGCGAGGGTGAGAGCAAGCAAAGCGCGACGAAGGGGAAGCTGCATGTCGTTGGCGATGGTGAGGTCGATGAAGCAGTGGGTAGCACCAGAGTCGACGAGGATGCGAAGCTCGATGTCGAATACGTGCCTCGCCGAGAAGCGGAGAGTGCGCCCCCCAGGACCAAGGAGCGCCATCAAGGAGTTGTCGTCGGAGATGTCGATGTCAATGAGGTCGTTGAGCATCTCGATGTAGAAAAGGTTCTTGCACTTGTGATCCCTAGAAAACTGCTCATCGCAGTTGAAACAGAGGTTCAAGCGAACGACGTTCTGCCATCTCCTCGGCAGTAAGGCGCTTGAAAGGTCGGTTTCCAACGGTTGTCGGAGTGGTACCCGGTGTAATGACGCTCGGAGCAGCTGGGGCGCTTGTCTTGGTAGGAGGACGAGGAGCAGCCAAGTGAGTATGAGTATTAGATGTGGACGGTCTAAGTACCTGGGGTGCATACTCCGCCGTAATCTAGGCCTTGCGCTCATAAGCACGAGCAAGGCTGATGGCTTCCTCCATGTCCGTGGGTTTGTTGAGCTCGACCTCTATCTTGAGGGGCTCAAGAAGACCAGCAGTGTAGATGCTGACTTGCTGAAGCTCTTGGAGGTCCCCAACGCGAGCCACTAGAGCCAGGAAGTTCTCCGTGTAGTCGTCCACCGTCAAAGTGCGCCGGAGAGTAGCGAGCTCGCCCAAGGGATTGGCGCGTGTCGGAGGTCCAAAACGCTCGTTCACCAAACGAACGAAAAGGCTCCAGGAAGTGATGGCGCCGTCCTTGGTGCGGCGCATGTACCACTGCTGGGCTGCCCCAGTAAGGTGGTAGGAAGCGTACCACACCTGCTCCGCTGGTTTGATCTTCTGGCCCTGGAAAAATTGCTCGCAGCGGTTAAGCCAGGGCAGAGGGTTCTCTTTACCGTCGAAGGTGGGGAAGGAGAGCTTGTGGTAGCGTGGCACGGCGAGGTCGACGTCGGGCGTCGGGAGAGGTGTCTCTCCCTGCGGTGGTGGAGGAGGGGTGCCCCCCATGGCGGTGTGCACCATGTTCGCGAGGTCGTTGTCGGTGAAATCGGAGGAGGGCTTGCCGTAGACGTCCTCGATTGCCTTCTTTGCGGCAGGAGCGCCGCTGCCTGGCGATCAGCCTCTTCCTTCTCGTGAAGCTTGGCCTTGATCGTCGGGTTGTCGGTGAGGACCTTGACCGCAGCGAGGGCCTCGACAACGCGATCCATGGTGGAGATGCAATGCATGGTCATCATCTCGAAGCCCTTGGCGAAGTCCTTGAATAGGCCGTAGAAGGTCGGCACATCCGGAACCGTGTCCGGAAGCTTGGGCATGGTGGGGATCGCAGCAGAGGATGATGAGGAAGATATGGTAGTGGCGGCGAGGATCGGAGTGGCCTCTGAATACCAAGTGTTATGTGCAAACTTGAAGAGAGGGAGGAGGGAGGAGGCCGACGACCCGGCTGGTCGTCGGCGGCCGGCGTGTGGAGGTGGTGGTGGCAGTAGGGCAGGGAGGGGGCGTGAGAGGAGGGGGAGGCGTAGGGCAGGAGGAGGGCAGGAGAGTAGATGGGAAAATCCCTTCTAATTTTTTGAAGAGATCAATTACAATTGTCCATATATATATGAGGGCCTTTTCTTGAGTCTCAAGCAAAACTAACATGGAATCCTAATCGAATTGCAATCTTATCTTTCCTAACAATTTAATTTAAACTTCCTAAATATTCTAATTAACCTCTCTTTTTTTATCAATCCCTAACTCTAGCCACTTTTGGAAAGTGGAGCAGGGCTGCTCCCCCCTGGCGCGCCGGCCTGCTGCCTCTGGGCCGGCCTGGCCCATAACATGATAGTTCTGTACTTCTGTGGGCACTTTTTTTCCTTGGATAAGCAGGAGAGTTGTGTATCAAAGCATTAATTAAAGAAGAAAAGAAGCAAGTATAACACAAACACCACACTCTTAGCTACAACATTCATGCCACTGAAATGTGTTTCTTTGTAAAAATGTTCCAAATATGCATCGAGCCAAAATGCTAGTGAACAGAGAGTTTTCCTGTGCTATAGTATATGTTTGGCCATACCATCCTTGCGACGTATTGTTTTTTTCAAAATGGAAGTAATGACAACCACATGTAACTTTGTAGATGCAAACAAAACTGGAGCTGCCCAGGAAGCTATAAATGGAATTAAAAGGGCTAGCAAAGCCATGACAGAGCAAGAAGCCCGGCAGATACTAGGTATCTCTGAACGATCGACATGGGAAGAGATTGTTAAGGTCTGTGGCATTTTTCTTACTACTTGTGCAACAACTATCCCTATAACAGCTGTTTTCTTCTCCTTTTATATCAATGTCATGTGCCCTAAGAAAGTTAAGTCATATTCTCTATCTGGGCCAAAATCTAATGTCAGTTTTCTTTCTGCTTTGCAGAAGTATGATACAATGTTTGAGAAGAATGCCAAGAATGGAAGCTTTTATCTGCAGTCAAAAGTTCATCGAGCAAAAGAATGTCTGGAAGCTGCATATCAAAAGCCTGATGTAACAAATTGAGAAAAAAAAATCGAACCACTGTAGCAAATTGAGATCACCTAGATACCTAGCTCCATTTGAAGCATTAGGTCTAATTGATCCATTTGCCGATGTAGCCAAAGATCATCAGTGTGTTTTGAGTTCTGTTGGGTGCATCAGGTTGGTTGGTTGTAACACGGGGCACACGGTTTCCTGGGACTCGAGATAATGTTCCACAGTGAAATGGAGCTGACCGACTTTTCTCCATGGTGTCTCATTGATGTTTTGTCTGTAAATTCATGTCGATTGGATATCTGCTGGAGCAGCTTCGCCTTTGTCTGAACCTGCCCAGCGAGTGGACTACAAGCTGTTGGTTTGGTTCTGTCCTGTTCTTAATTTCTTATATAGCACACTAGCGTGTGGCCGTGTGCTCAGTTTTTAGGTTTTGTATCGACGGATTGTGCGTGAGAAGCGAATATTTAAGAAATGTAATGTCGATCATATACAAGGCGCCCGTGGCCTAATGGATAAGGCGTCTGACTTCTAATCAGGCGATTGTGGGTTCGAGTCCCACCGGGCGTGTTAACACTTAACAGTTCTTTTTGTCACTTTTTTCCTGTATTTAATACAGGAGAATTTTGTCCAAAGTACCGAACAGTTTCGTATCAGTCATTTCGTTACTTAGGTTGCGCTGCTTTAAGACTTGAGAACAGTTTAGGATGTGGAGTTGTGTTGCCCTTCTGATACTTTAGCCATTATGCAAAACCCTGAAGAAAGAAATCTGACGTATGGTTGGAACTCAGAATCGTGTTGTTATGAGGAGGTTAATTTGTCACATATCATTCTATAAAAAAAAATTGTCATATTATCTCCAACCAGCAACAACCACAACATGGTTTCCTTTGCATCAAATCACTTGGCTCAGATATTGTGACTTCATTCTGACGGCTTGGCTCAGGGTGTTGGATTCTAATTTGACGTATGGTTCGAACTCAGAATCGTGTTGTTATCAGGAGGTTAATTTGTCACATATTATCTCCAACCAGCAACAACCACAACATGGCTTCCTTTGCATCAAATCACTTGGCTCAGATATTGTGACTTTATTCTGATTTGCTTGTAAACTTGCAGATTTTCCTGAAAGCAACAGATTGGTGGAAGCTGCAACGTGACAATGGTTTAGGATCATGCCGTGCCTAGTCCTCTCCTCATTATCCTTCTCCTCAGCTTTACCAAGCCCATTAACACGGTCTTAGACAGCGGAGGCTCTCTACTGGAACCACATTTTTTTGTTGTAAAAGAAAAGGTTTTAGTCTCTGGACGTGTCATCATTTTTTTTTTTACTTCTGCCACTGTACAAGCTTGGAGAAGTAGTTTGTTGCTCTCAGAACTTTGGGGACCGTCTCGATAGCACCAATGATTTGAGATGATAAATGTGGGTGACATCGGCTATAGCTTTCTCCCCAGGCAGGCTTGGTTGTGTACCTGTATTGTTCCGATGTTCCCAGAGTCATGTGGAGTCAGAATAGTCGACTGCATTCAGTTTTGCTCCTCGTTCGTCCAGAGATTTAAAATTCTATTTTCGTATTCCATCTGTTTCCCCTTCGCCCTAGAACGATCAACTAAGCATGTTCAACACATATTTGACAGCAAATCAGATATATTATTAACTGACAACTGCACTCTGCAGTTTTTTCTTACATAACCATGGACATGAAATTAAATACTTTTAAAAACCATTGTAACACATAGCGGGCATAGCTCAGTTGGGAGAGCGTCAGACTGAAGATCTGAATATCTATTAGTTCTTTTTTTAAAAAAAAAAGTTTATAATTAATCTCTTATAGTTTTACCAAAGCATGTCATGAATCGACGGCATTTGATTCCGCTATTGAAAGGCAGTTTCAAATTCCTGATCCACTTACTTCATAATGCAATTTTCAGTTTTGGTACCGGTAAGATAGAGTGTTAAATTACTATGCACAAACTACTTATACTTAAAAGTTTAAACTAATAAGAAAGATAGATAATTCACTTATGATTTAACACAGAGCAATGTCATCTAATTCTATTTGCTCAATATCAGTGAAAAAAAACTCTATTTACCCTGGTCGTCTCTCGTAATATGAACTCGCTAATACATATCATTGTCACTTTTTTACACATGAGCTACGATAAAAGTGTCATTAATATTAATTATAAAAAATTGTATCAAATCTGAGGTCAACAACGAATACACCGTCATCTTGAAGGAACAAAAAAAGAGTAAAATGTATGATTGATTCTTAAATTTATTCAGCTGTGTCATTTAGGTCTCTCTACTATTAAATTACAGTTTTGATTCCCTAAACTTAAGCTTGGGTGTCCTCTAGATTCTTATACTATCAAAAATGCAAATATAAGATCTTAGGGATAATTGCATGAACACCTCATAAGTCGGTTAGAGTTTGGTATTCTCATCCATAAGACTTTTTGTTGCAAATCTCCATCCATCCAATGTGTTTTGTTGTAAAAACTATCTCAGTTGACACGTGTTTAATTGGTTTCATATGTTTTTATCGATATAAATTTAAAAAAACTAAGTTAGATAAGTTTCATATTATTAAAGATTTTTAGTATGTTTAATTCCTCTTATTTTCAGAAAGAATGTATCCAAATCTCAAAGTTTGTGGAACACCGTTTAAACTTTAATTGATATTTTTACTATATAATCTCTATAAAAATATGACGATTGTACTTTTAAAATTTTGTATGTTTGATAAGAACACCATTGGATACTCCAAAGAAACAAAAATATGTTGAATAATTTGAATATATGAAGTGGGACAATTTTTGTAACGAAACACAATGAGTGGATGGAAATTTACAAAAAAAAATAACTTATGGGTGGAAACCTCAAACTCCAAATAAATTATGGATGATTTTTATAATTAACCCAAATTTCTTAAACTTGGCTTCAGGTGTCACCTAGGTCCCATACTCTTGAAGCATAATATTTTTTAATTAATTTTATTATATATATATATATATATATATTGATATAGCTTAATTATAGTTAAATAAACATGAATTTCAGTTCAAATGTATGTATAGAATATTGATAAAGATGATAGTGACACTTTATTATTGAAAGGAGTGGTATAGCTAGGTGCTAAATGATGTCACGATCAGTTAGGCTACACACTATGATACTAAATCATAAAATTAGTTTGTTTTGTTCGTAAACTAGATATTGCTAGGTAATCTTTTAATGTTCTTTATTGTATTTCCTTTTTATATAATGGTATCCTTATTGATGAATGATTGCATGATTTATGGAGGTCACTCTTCCAATTTAACTAATTCAATTGAGATAATATTGTATGAAAAATGTGTGCATTGAGAATCAAGATAGGTTACAAACAATATTTAAAAAATACTAAAAATAATCTGAACACTTGACTGTTTGTTTTTCATAACTTATGTGTGTAGCCCTGTATACACGTCTAGTGGTGAAACTTGCTTCTGGTAATGGGGCCATGGCCCCCCTAGCCATCACAAAACAACATGGAATAAAGAGCAAAATGCTACTATTCATTAAGGATTTATTATGTCGAAGGATTTATTATGCTGAATTACTGAGGCGCTTCACTATATTAAAAAAATACGAAAAAGGTGGAGATGTCAGGGATCAAATTTCGTGTTCATTTAGAAACACTTCAAGAACAAATTACCAATAATATCGAAGATACAAAAAATGATCTAACAACTAGACTGTTTGCTTTCGTAACTTATGCATGTAGCCCTGTACACGTCTAGTGGTGAATTAGTGAGCCGCTTCACTAGATTAAAAAAATTCGAATAAGTTGATGATGCGAGGGATCGAATCCCATGTTCAGTTAGAATCATTTCAAGAACAAATTACGAATAATATCAAAAATACAAAAAAAATGATCTAAAAACACTCCCGTTTGTTTTCGTATGCATGTAGCCTTGTGCACGTCTAATGGTGAAACTTCCTTTTTTGTGTGAAGGAATAGTGAAACTTCCTTGTGGCAATGGGGCCATAGCTCCCCTAGCCATCACAAAACTATATTAAATAAATAGTAAAAAAATGCTACTATATTCATTACGGAATTACTATGCTGAACTAATGAGGTTATTCAGTAGATAAAAAATACAAACAGTGGAGATGCATACAAACAGAAAAGGTGGAGATGCGGGGGATCGAACCCCGTGCCTCTCGCATGCAAAGCGAGCGCTCTACCATTTGAGCTACATCCCCAATGTTGATGCTAGATTCTCTAAGCCCTTAGTTGAACGGATAATACTTCTAGCCAATACAGCCGTCACACTCTCTATCTTTTTTCTTTTTTTTTTTTTTTTGGCAAGGGAGACATTACAGCACGGCAAGGCCGTCTAGATACCCCACGCCCGCGCAGCCATTAGCGGTCAGAGCTTTTGATGTGCAAATGTTCTTTTGTGACGTTGCGGACGTTAGTTGCTGATGTTGCAGCAGTGCTTCGATATCGGAGTTTCCCGTCGAACGCCAAAGCGCATGCACTAGCGATCTGGTATACCATATGGTCAGTTCATTTCAAACGCTTATAATTAGTGTTGGGGATTGGGCGACCCATGGATAGTCGGAAAGCGGCAAGGGGAGGAAGGATACACATACACAGGGCGGGATATTCAACAGTAATACACACGGAAATCCTCCACCGGAGAAGATCGCATTCGTAAAAGGTTTCATTTCCAGGCTTACATACAAGTCGTCAGACAAAGACACGGTACATGCCAAAGTCCGACAAAAATGGGTTACATCATCTAAAAAAGATCGTGTCATTGACAGGACACGAGATCGAGATGCCTTGGTCAGGGCGTTACCCCCTTTTCAGGAGTCAAATCCGTCCGGGTCTACGAACGTTAACAACAGTTTTATAACTATAATACAAGGGTCTTGCTAATTTTCAGTCGCCTGATCACCTCTATTGAGCCATCCAATCTATATCCAACGGTTTCTGATTATTATACAAAAAATCCTATAAAAAACAAAACAAAACACAAAGGAACAAACCGGTGACTGAAAGCTTTCAGTCACCTGAAAGCTAGTAAATCCTATAATACAACTCAAAAAATTCTTACACCGGGTATTACTTCGCCTTCCTTCTGTATTGTTGCCTGAGTGTCCTAACATCTTTCAAAAATCTTGTAAAGTTTCTCCAGCGAAGCAACCTGCACGTCAAGTTGACAAATAAAAGCAAAAGATTAGCAGGATACCAGCCACTGACAAAGGGTGTATCATACAATTTCACTGGTAACACTTAAAATTCATTTGAAAGCTTTTTAGGAGATGATCTGAAGCTGATTTGAAAGATAATCAACAGAGAATAAGATAATTGACTCAAAACAATGCCACTCGTAGGTGGCAATATGGTTGAGAAGTTATGAAACTTTGATTTGAAGCAAAGCACTGTGTTATTGGAAATTTTAAGAAATGCAAGACCACATATACATGTACTATCTTAATGGTCCAACATGCCAAAAGATTTCTACCAGTGATTAAAAGATGGGGTGACCGTTTAGATTTTGGTAGTATGGATCAATCTGGATGTACATTTGAGTTTTTACTGGGAACTATATGTGAATGCAGTTATAAATGGCAAAACCATATTGGCGATTTGTTAATTGATTCCATGCCAAGCTGGTGAGAAATATAAAAAAGAACTTGTACATAAAGCATGCCAATGAATTAGGGGCAGCAATTGTACCTTCCATAGACAAAAATGCACCATCAGGGGTTAGCTAGATTGAATGGTCATTCTAGACTCTCACACGTATAAACATATCTGAAAGCTTTGAAACACAAAATGACTGAAGGATGGGGCACAAACCTGAACAAACGTTCCATCTGTTGCCATTGACTTTGGAGGCTTGAGAAAAAGTCGCATTGATGGAAACAAGACATGTTGAATGGTCCACTCGCGTTGAGACCATGCTGTTTCTGCTTCCGCAACTAGTTCATGATCAATGCCATCTTCTGCGGTGCGGTTTACATTTTAGATCCAATGATCCATAGAATTAATAGTGATGAAAAGACATGCATTTAGGATGCCATAATTGAGCCTAAAAAAGATCTAGCCCTAGCATCATACTCCCTCCAGTTTTCTTTTGTTGACATTGGCTAGTGCAAATTTGCACTAGCCAACGTCAACAAATAAAGTCCGGAGGGAGTATATCAATGGAATTTTTCTCCACGTCCTTGAATTTCCATCTCATGTTATCTCACAGTTGTCAACAGGGACAAACTCCAGATTCATCAGTAATACTACTCAAATGGCTAAACCATGTCAACTCTTAATAATGTTGTGGCACCAATCACACTTCAATATGTACTTGTCAACAAATACAGATAAAAATTCACCTGTATCATCAAGATGCTCACCACTCGGCATGCCATCATTATTTTTCCTATATAACTGAATGCTACTCCCAGATGGATTTGGAAGGATGGGAGGATGAAGTGCATAGAAGTTCCCAATAGCAGCTGCTGTTGTTCTGAAGCACTCTTTCTCATCATCCCAGGTAACCTGTTGTGAGATTGTAACTGCTAAAAGTCAGGGTACCTCAGAGCAAGGATGGCGGCAAAAATCCCAAACAAAATAAGGCATGAAAAATTCTTTAAAAAAAACATAAGCCACAAAATTTTCTTCAAAATAAACACCCAAGAAGGTTTTAAATAATAAATTTGAATAAGAAGAAATTATCAAGCAAAGGGGCTCACAGCGCAGTGGCAAAGGCCACTGGCTGGAGTGCTCCCGCGCAGGGTTCGAACCCTGGGTGCTGCACCTGCACCTCAGGGGTCTCCCTTGGGGTATTCCTTTCAAAAAAAAGAAGAAATTATCAAAAACTAAGGCATGAAAAAACCCTACATGCAAATGAAAATTGAATTCGAAACATTGACACAGCTTGCAAAATTTATTCTTTCCATATATACATGAACTTGGCAACTTGATAAGAGAAAACTTACATCATTTCCCAAAGACAATACAAATTCTGGGAGACAGTCCATATCGGGGGTGTACTGATCAAGTACAACTGGAAGCCTGATCAGATTCCCATCCTCATCAATGTGAATGGAGAAGTACTCGTTAATCATCTCAGCGTTTTCTTTGAGTATCTCAGAGTTAACCTGCAAAAAGATAGACTGTGTTTGTTAAAGGAGTGATGATGCTACCAGGAGTCAGGTGACTCAACCGTAATAAATGATTCCAAAATGTAAAGCATCCCCTATCACATTAACAAAGAACTGAGCAATTCAGAAAACAACTTACTTCAGCAATCTCCAGTTTCTCAGCGTCATTTTCCTCAACCATTTCATCATCTTTCAGTGCCAACAAGAGCAACTCCCGAAGAGGAGCTGGTTCGCTAAGTTGTATAGCATTGAAGTTCCCGAAACGACACAGAACTTGCTGGTACATCAGTTCTTTACTGCATCAGAAATGAATCATGAACATACAACTTGTATCATAAACATAAAACTTCAAAGTAATGCTAAATGGCCCCCAAAATAAACAATTAACGATGAAATATTTTGAAGAGGTGGCATAACTGCAAGCTTGCAGATATGCAGGGATAGCAGTTTAATGGTGGTGTAGCATGACTGCATGTGCCCTAAACAACTTTATATAAGAATGCATGCATTTGTGTATGTTATCTGTTTATGGGTAGAATGGAATTCGGATACCTGGGACCTTTCGTGAATCATATCAGAATATGAGCTATTTACCTCAGACAAGACATGAGAGATAAATTAATGCGATTTACCTAACATTTACCACATTTACAAGATATAAGCGGGTACTATGTTGTACCAACGCAAAAACTTCATCAGCCATCCCAACATATGAACAATTCTTCACAACTTCTAAAAGACCTGCGGAAATACACAAAAATTAACTAAAAGAATAGAGGCACTCCTTTCAGCATAAGCAAGTAAGCTCACCAGGATGGCAGTGAGATTCTATTTCCACAAGAAGCTCATGACGGCTGGATAAATCACCCGCATCTTTTGGATTTCTCCTTGATCTTACAACATTTCTTGAAGAACCATGTATAACCATTAGATAAGAAAATGAGTCGTCCCGAATATCAATGACTTAAAACAACTTGCTGCATGTAAGGGGAAAGTATCGACAAACACAAAGATCCATATGAAGTAACAAAAGTACACTGAATGGATGTCAGCTTAGTAGTTAAGAGCATACCTTACAGAAACAAGATCAGATTTCTTTTCAAGATTTGAAGATTGCCCGTGCCAGTAAGTGTGCAACCTCCCAGATGGATTGCGTGGATCAGTTCTGACCATTTGGCTTACAGGAATCTTTTGAGATTTTATTCCTAAATGACATGATAGTTACGGTGAGATGACTTGCTGGGTGAGACGGTGGATGTTTCATACACTACTAACAAGGTATCAAGTACTAAAACAGGGCATTACTCAGGGATGCAAGTTTGTAGTTTTATGGGTAGATGGGTCGGCCCAAAACTCCCTCAAATGAAACTAGAATTCACCCCCATCCTATCAATCTAGCAGAGCAAATGAACTCGAGGCTTGACCCACTACTACCCATTGGGTAGCCCACCTGCAACTAGCATTACTGGAGCACATTCTAGCATAAAGAGCTATGATCAAAATTTCCAATGCAAGTGTTGAATAGCATTCTACATACCAGAGGCCATTTTGACCTCAGCCTTTTCCTTCTGCGTGTTAGCTTGGGTAAGTGCTGAGTTAACTGCCTGCACATACATGAAATGGCATCATTAATTGGCATTAAAAGTACAAATTTAGATGTACATACAGCATAGAACATTTCAAGTAGAAAAGCCTGTAATAGTCTATTATCAACTGCATATGCACAACACTGACCACCACAACTGAGATACAGAGGGAAGCTTGACTAAAGCTATATGCATGAGCTTATAGGCAAGGTCTACAAGTGACAAATCATATTTCTAAGAAGTTTTAAAATAAAACAATACAGCGTATGAAGTACAACATAATTTTCTGCAGTTTTTGCATGTGTTTGTGAACAAAATGCACGAAGTCATACAAAGTAGCTGCTTTTACAGATTGATACAACATCTCTGAAGATACTGACCAAGTATGCAAGCAAAAGTCATCAAAATTATATTGTAATCATACAGAGCTGGAGACCACATACTAATTTTAGCAGTACAAAGGTAAGTATCTCAGAATTATTGAGGCATAAATAATGACATACATGATTATAAAACACAACAGATATAGAGTGCTAAATAACTAGTTGACAACCTGAGTTTGGAATATTCTTGTCGTATTAGAACTCCTCAGCTTTTCCTCAATAATGTTTTTAATTATTTCAATAATACGCTCTTGGTTCAAGAGGCTGACCTGCAAGCCAGAAGATTAAAAAAAATCTTTCATTTGCATGCCTATTAGTTTGGGTGGAAAATTTCTTCAATGTCAAAATAAGAATGTTCCACAACATGACAACATACCTCTTTTTTAGTTGGATGTATATTGACATCAACATGTTCTGATGGAAGATCAATGGACATGTATATGAAGGGTTTGGATGCTTGAGGCAGCGTTGCAGAGTACACAAATTCAATAGCTCTTTTCAGTGTAGTGCAGTCTACAAGCCTATCTGGAGAGTAAATATGAAGACACATAAATGATAAAACAAAGATGTGATACATATACAAAAGAAAAAAGAGCTGTAACCGACTAGTTTACCATGGGTCCATGTTAAAATATGACAGACTAATAGTTGAGTATCATACAGTTGAGTGCATAATTAGACAACTTCTAGATCTTGAAAAGGGGGAAACCCGGTTGCATCCTTCTGTTGGTAAATCCACAGAAGACATTCAAATCTTCCAAAAATACTTTGGAGACTATTGGTCCAAACACGACTGCATGGCATTTGGCATTCTAGACTATCTTTCAAATAGGCACATATAGCATAGAGTTTTTCAATACACGGATTGTTTGGCAAAGAATGTTGCATGCAAAACTGAGCCTTAATCTGATTACATGCATCTTCAAGGAAGAAATAGAATTTCAGTTTAAATGAATATAACACAGATCGTTTGAGAAATTTTGACCACAAATATGGCACATTGATTATCTATATTCATAGCTCATAAATGTTTGCAAGACCAAATAAAATCGTTTTTATGGAGGAAATTTGTCTCAAAAAAATATCATTGGTGCTCTGCAAAGTATACCATTTATGAAAAGGATCATTGTAATCTTCTTTGCCACATAATTTGCGTTTGAGATATAACCATTCATTTTGAATACCGCATCTGCACCCTCCTCATCTGAAACCTCAATTTCCATAAGATCACGAACAACGGAAGCTCCATAGACATTCTTTATAGCATCCAGCCTAGAAGTTGTACTCGCACTATGAACATCTGCTCTATTGGCTCCATGCTGTGAAATAAGAATAAAATAACACTCTATTCAATTTAATGACTTATGAGATTAAGAAAAAAAAGAACACAATCGGTACTTACCTTCCTGCAAGAGAAGTTCACATTCATATGATGGACTGCAAATCGACTAATGAAGTCTACAATTTTGGGGTAGTCATCATTGGAGTTTTGCAATGTTTTTCTACGAGCTACCATATTGTAAAATAGGTTCTCAACCTGCAAAGAATTTTTTTTTTTAATCAAAACACAAAACATGCGTACCCCAACTTGCTTGGTCTAAAAGGCTTTGAAACTACAAAGCATGTACAACAAGTAAAGCAGTAGCACATTATGCAAACTCACCATGATTTGAGTTCCTTTAACCGCAGCACAAGGTTTTGGCTCATTCTCCATTACACCATCTTTATAAGAAGCACTGACAAGTGCGAGAGAATAGGATTAAACTTATCAACAACAGTTACAGAATGCAAAAGAAGCATCAATTTTTTTATAAAAAAAAATAATGAACTAACCGGTAGCCGTGAAGTTGGCCCTCTGTTATTGTTGTCACAGTAACATGGCCAACATAAGTCATACTGGCCAAGGCCTCCCCTCTGAAACCCATAGATTTTATGGTCTGTAAATCCTCATATGCAGATAACTTTGAGGTAGTATGCCTTTCACACAATATTGGCAAATCCTCAAACTGTGAAAGGAAAATAATTTTAGCCCGCAACAGGTGAGGATCAATGATATGTAAGTGAATACTCCTCCAATTTTTAGCATAATGGATGAACTTTCCATATTGTGCACATAGCATCGCAAACAACTGCAGAACTAAAATTAGCGCTTTCGATCCTGCGTTTCTAGTTTGGATAATGATGCCATCGCGTTTTATTTCCATGACATTGTTCGCAGTTTAGCAAAAACTTAAAAACATTTCAAATTTATCAAGCACTTTTTTTCCTCGAACACACAGGAGAGCTCTGCATTTTTATATTAATAACAAGAAAAGAGAAGATCCAAAATAGACCATTACATGCCGCCATATGGCTGTTCATCAAGCACTGAAATGAGATTTCCCTAGCTCTTACTTGTTCACATGGTTGGCAATTCAACAAAATTCCACTAAATGGTCCTACAAGGGCTCACACCTTACAACAGGCGCGATTATGCAGCAAGCGCAATTAATCAACAAGTCCAATGGCCGGGCCTCCGAGTATTTGACACTAGAAGGCGACAAAATTCCCAACAGTAGCACAGCGGCCAGGGTTCAGGGGATAAGGGAGTTTGTTTTAGGGGTTTAGCCGTTTAGGGTTTAGCGAGCGTACCCGGATGCCGTGGCCGTCGTCGGAGACCTGAATGAGCTTGAGCCCGCCGTCCTTAACTGTGACGGAGACAGTGGAGGCGCCGGCGTCGAGGCTGTTCTCGATGAGCTCCTTCACCGCCGACGATGGTCGCTGGATAACCTCGCCCGCCGCGATGCGGTTCACCACCGACTCCTCCAGCCGCCGGATGCGGGGCGGCTCCGCGGCGCCTCCGACGAGGCGCGGCGATGGGTCCTCGATGTCCATGCCCGCACTGACCAAGGAGATGCGGGGAATTTTTCGGGTTTATGGAGTTCGCGCGGGCTGTACCGCAATCACTGGTTTAGCTCTTTTTCACCGAGACGTGATTATTTACCTCTCTTTTTAATTTTGCCATGTCCAAAAGTCAATTTCTTCTTTATTTTAGTGATATGGTAAGTTAATACGTAATAAAGAGTGAAAAAAACAAATGCATCTAAATAAAACTAAGTATACGCTATTTTCAATGCTACGAACATGTGTACCAACATCGGCATAATCCACACTTCTAGGCTTCTAGCTAAATTATGAACATCACCATTGGATGTTCTCTTCTCGTGAACATGGCGGCGAGCATATAGTACTTTCGTGCAAGGACATCCAGACCACATATGATTCCGGACATTTGGGCAGTGGCTGGCGGGCTTCAACTTGAGAGTGTACACAAGAACAGCAGCAATGTGAAATCGGCCTGTTGGAGAACGAAAAATGACCGAGAAGTATCATTCAGCCCATCACTGCAGTCTGCAGAAGATGAGACGAACAAACTTAGTTCGCCCAAGTATTTTTAGTTGATTAGTGCAGGATTCATGAATCACAAAGAAAAGGATTAAAAGGCCGTCCACGATAGTACTAGTATGTATTACTATTGCTTAATCACTCCGGAAGAAGAAATCAAAGGAGACACAAACGATTGTTCGGTACGCCTTTTGATGGTCGGGAAATCCATGCAAGTGCCCTTGCCTCGTCCTCGCATCCTGACGCAAAAGCAAGTTGACGTGCCGATGCTGCCGGGTGGTCTGGTCGGTACAAGGCACCGCGCGCTTCTAAGGTCTGGTCGGTACAACGCACCGCGCGCTTCCACGCCCACCCACACACATTCATGAGCCCGACCTATACCTGGGCATTTGGGCGTGCCAAATGGATCGGCACGTGTCTGGCCAATTTAACCTGACACGGCATGGAAGAAATCAGGTCCGTGCCAGCACGGCCTGCTGGTGCGGGTCATGCTTAGGCCATCCCCTGAGCCCGTGACACGGCATGAGGCACAGCCGGAAAGAAGGGTGACATGAAAACATGAGGTTAGTGCTGTTCAAACGGGCCGTCCGGCATGGCCCGACTCAAGTACGGAAAGGCATGATCTGTTGAATTTTGGGTTGGCATGATATGAAATTCATTTCAGGCCGTGTCGTGCCTGAGGATCGGCCCACGACACGGAAATGAGTAGCCATGTCGGGTCAGCCCATTAGGCCTGTTAGGCCCAGTAGCCCGTTAAACCAGTTAAGCCCAAAATTGAAAGAAAAAAAATCACAGCGCCTCGACGTCCGCCGCACAAGCAACTGTGTTCGTCCATGCACCCGACCGTCGTCCACGAGCACGGCCTCGGCGTCGTCAAGCCCGGCACGCTGCCACCATCAGCATGCGGCACGGCGGTCGCACGAGCAAAGAGAGGGAGGATAGGAGGATGCGGGTGTTCGGGCTCGACGCAACTGCCGAAGAGAGGGAGGGGAGGAGACCAAAAGCGTCGGACGAACGGATAGCAGAGAGGCGGCAAATCTGGGTGGAGGCGGCGGATCTAGGAGGAGAGGTTTGGCGCGGCGTCGTCGAAGGTGGAGAGAAAGTAGGGTTAGGATTGAGGAAATTGTCGTCGGCCATAGTTTTTATATGGCCTCAAAATTGATCGTTGTGGGTCGGACTTCCCAGACCGGAGCAGAGATGACTATTACCTGTTGGGTTGGATGAAGTGGGTTGTGTCGTGCTGAACTAATGGATCAATTTCGTGCCTCAACGGGCCGTTACTAAATGGGTCGTGCCCGTGCCGCCCATCGGGCTGCACCCTCGGCCCAAGCATGGCCCATGACCTTAGAATGGGTCGGCCCGGTATGAAATTAAATGGGTCGTGCTATGCTTGGACCGGGCCAAAAATTGCGTGCTTCAGGCCGGCCCGCTTGGCACGGCCCATTTGGACAGCATTACATAAGGTGAACTATGGTGGCACTTTTCTAGCCCACCGGTACAGCAACCAATGGCCCAGCAGGCCACTCATTCCGAAACCCTAGCTTGCCTACTTCTCTCCTCCTTGTCATCTCTCTCGCTCACTGCTCGCACACCTCCGCTTCCTCTCTCTCCACTCATCGCCGGCGGTCGTTCTCTCCCTGCTCGCCACCTCCGGCCATGCTCTCGCTCCCCACTCACCGTTGCTGTCGGTCGTTCTCTTCCTCTCTCCCCGCTCGTCTCTCTCCTCACGTGCAGGCGTTGCTGCCTCTTTCCTTGCGCGTAGGAGCCGCTTGCCGCCGCCCTGCTCTCTCCTCGCGCGTAGGTGTCGTGTCGCCCGCCTCTCTCCTCTCTTATCTCATTCGCTCCTCTAGGCTGTCAAGGATTGGTCTCCTCGGCCGTTGTGCTGCCGTGCCTCCATGCTTGCAGGCCAAACGAGGTGACCCAACACGACGAAGTCAATTCCGTTTCGTGTCATGGACCGACCCTCAAGCCCGTGGGCTGCTTCAGCATGGTATGGATGGCCCGTCGTGTCATGTCGGGCTAACCCGAGCAGGCCCGTGCCAAGGTGGGTCCATGTCGGGCCGTGCCGAGGCGGGCCCAAATGTTCAGCCTAGGTCGTGCCAAGGCGGGCCCATGCCAGGCAGGCCAAATGCCCAGCTATAGCCCGACCCAAAACTACATTTCTCCTCCGGCGGTCCGGCCACTTGGATCGGTAGCAAGTGCTCTGTTGATAGCAGCAATTGCGTGTAGTTGCTCTTGCTCACGTATCGGTATTGTGCTACTTGGATCGGTACTCTGGTATCTGAAACTCTGAACTTGCTTTGAGGCATCGCAAGGCATCGGTTGAAACATCCAGGCTACTCTTTGAGTATCCTGATCGCAGAACCCTGCAAGTCCAAGCCATGATCAAGAAGGTAGAGCAGAGGCCGGTGCACTCGTCATCTGATACAGTAGACAACTGTTTGCTTGTGCAGTAGTAGTTGCCGCTACAAGTAACAAGAAGATGACCTCTTTCGACTCCGGAATTCTGTGTGGGATGCAGATCAGAGGCAGTTGGATTTGATAGATGAGGTCGATGGGGAAAGGGACCCGAGCATGGAGCTCACGCGTGCATCTTGACAGGTTTGGGTGGATTGATGTGGCAGGGCGTATAATTGCACAGCATTCTGATCACAGTATCCGCACAGGCGCGCTTCTGTTCTAAGAATAATTGCTGTACTTGGTAGTGTCCCTCTCTCACCATTGGTTGACGGGTAGGAGTACATAGGACAGGGCGTGCCAACCGCTGCCACGTTGCTCTGCTTATCCAAACCGCACTTGCGGGTTAACGCTCTTGGAACAGCAGAGGCTATCCTTGCTTCCTTTCCTTGTCACGGTGGAGAGCGGGAGCTCCTGACACTCGCCGCCTGTCTGTCTCTGCGTATAGGGGCATGCCGCTGCACATGCCAAGCACCATCCTGTGCCTCCGTACGTGCCCGCGTCACGTGAGTTGATTTATGCACGGCCGCGGGTGGGGTGGTACAGCCGCACAGCAGCAATGAACAACAGACGCGCGGCCCCCATGCATGCCGTGGCGTTGAGCGACCTTCTTATCCGCAGGAAGAGGAAAGGAAAGGAGTCCTGCACCTTACAGCGAAGGTGCATGCACGTTCGCTACCCAACAAATCGCTGTAGCTCTATCGTTAGTTGCTGGTCCGGGTGGTGGTACCGGCCGGCCCGCTCGCTGAGGTGGTGTGCATCGAGCCAGAGATATTTTCTCTAGTCTAGCAGCCGTTGTGTGCTTCAGAAGCTACTAGCACATTCTCTAGTCTAGTCTACCAGGCGTTGTTAATCTCAAAAAAAAAAAAAAATTGTTTGCTTCTTTAAGCTTATCCACTTCGATCGATCGCTGGCCTTGTTGCTTGCTTCTCCAACCAACCATCCGTCGCCGTCGCCGTCGAGTTGTTCATTCGTCATTCGGAATAATTAACCAGGAAAAGGAAACAAGGTAAAGGGAATGACAAGAGGAGGAAATTGACTTTTACCATTTGCCGATATGCGGTTCCACGGCGCTGGATTGCACGCGAGATTTCCTCACGTGACGCCGACGTGCCTCTCGTTCGGCGAAGGAGTGGACGATAATATCTGTGGATAACCTCCATGACTCGACTCATCGGCTCCCTGGACCCGGTGCCACGGACTGCCCAGCCTACAGCTAGTAGTAGCAGGATAGTTTTGTCGGATATCCAGCGGCATGCCGTGAGTAGACCTCGACAACTCCTCGCAACGCCGATCCTTTCTACTACTACTCGTCGGGGTTTGCCCCTCCTCTCTGCATCCGTCTGGTGTTTGCGACGTGAACGCAAAGAACCGCAGAGAAGGACGCCAGTCCTGTCGCGTTCTGTGCGACAGCTCTGGCTGGGAACACTACAGCCACCTGCTCTCCGCTCCGCTAGCCAGGCAGAGCAACACCAGCGCAATGACGGAGTCGCTCGTGACATGTACAGGCGGCAGGCCTGGCCGCGCCCACACTGCCTCTGATCTGCATCCCATCCCACGGCTCCGTGGAGCAGCTCGTCCCCCGTACACCCGGTAGTGGCCTGCCCGCTGCGCTGTGCGCGGACGCCATGCATGACCTGCCGTGTGCTGTGGTCGTCTGCTGCGGTTGCGGGTGCCACCATACCTGTCCACGCGAGTCAGGTGACCTGATCTGATCTGAATTTTTGATGCATGGGTTGCCGCAACCTTATCCACACAGCGCAGCAGGATTGGTGTGGGGTGTGTGTGGAACAAAAGCGGTGCGCCCGTACGGCAGATAGTGTACATGCACGTTGGGTAGCCGACAAACCAGATCGCCATGGTGGACGCGGGGTAGTCGCAGTGCCCTACCGGGCTGCACGCCACCTATGACGCCGCGTGGAGCGAAGATATTTTCTTGCCATTGGGTGAGGTGTACTACCACCATACCCGGTACCCTACCAGGGCGTTGCTTTTTTGGCAACGCAAAGCGACAGCCGCGGCAACTTGTGCGTGCTTTGTCGTTAACCGGAGAGAGAGAGAGATTTGTGCCCGTTGAAGTTACCAGTACTTTCTCCAAGCTCTTCAGTACTGTGGACCTCGCTGGCCCTTTCTGCCTGCTTCACCAAACCACTCGACGTTGGACTCTGCGTGCAGCATACCATTGTGGCGTCATATCCCCGTCGGCGTAGTGCAAGTACATTTTGTGTAGAGGCGCGGTGGTGACTCTTTGTGTCTCTTTCCCAGACAAGGCAACAAGCAGGCAGCGCCACGTTAGTCAACTGATGGGCTGTTTCCCCGACAAGGAAAGGACCAAGGCACGAACGGGGCGGATCGGATTTCCTCACGTGACGGCGACGTGCCTGCCTCCATCAAGCGGACGGAAATATCTACGGGTGTGGATAACCACCGTGACTCGGCTAAAAAAGTTAACTAGTGCTAGTATTAGATTAGAGGATGATGCTCTGCTGACTCAAAGCTGATGTGGCTGTGAAGTGCCACGCCACCAGAATCTCCGATCTCGGCTGGCAAAGCAAGCTCATCGTCCACAGCTGATGTGGCTCGGCTGTGACTTTGGCACGTTCGGCAGCTCTGCTCAAAAGCTTTTGGTGGCGCCGTGCTCACCTTCCTGCCCTCGGCCCAAAAGTCTGCTCCTCGGTCTCATCCATATCTTGCACACCACGCATTGCGTCCCTGCTAGAGCTGTCACACTTTCAGAATCAAACTCTGCAGTGGTGGCAACAGTCGTTTGGTTAGAGGGACGAAGAGGAATGGGACAATGTCATTTCTTTTTTACTAGTGTTTGGTTGAACGTCAAGTAGAGATAGGATCAACCATCAGATAATATTCACTTAATATGTTGAATGAATTCATCCCTTAAAGTTGGTGGGACAAAGCCATCCATCTTTCTTGATCATACTTATTAGTAAAAGATTAGTGATATTTAAATAGATTATATTAATAATTAAGATATATAATTAAATAATTAGTATTTATAAGTGCTAATATACTAATTAATCGATAATTTGTGAATTAATTTGAGTATATTTAATATTGATTAGTATATTTTTTATTGATTAGTGATGATTATATCAAGATAATATTAATATGTGTTAGTAGATATCAATAAAAGTAATATTAATAATGAATTAAGATATATAATTAAGACTAATTCTTGTCTCTCTCGTCCTTGTCCCTCCAACCAAACAAAAAACATAGATGACTCCATCCATCCAACCAAACATTAGGGTGCATGAGCCTATCCATGCAATCCTAAATGACCCAGTCCCATCCCACCTTAACACTCAACCAAACGCATGACAAACGAGCGATCGTACGCACAAGTACTCCCATGTAGGCCTACGAGGGCAGCAACAATGGTTACTACCAATTTCGAAAGTAAAGGTGGGTCCAAGTGTCAACCGGCATTAGTTATTTTCACTCACACAATACATAGGTATTAAGCAAGGGCTCACATGTTAGTTAAAAAATTTACTCCCTTCGTTCCGAATTATATGATGTTTTAGCCTTAGACACGAGAATTAAGAAGAGGTAAAAAAGGTAATTACATAAAAAACGAAAAGGAGAGAGATAGAGATAAGAATGTATTAGGAATAGGGAAAGGTGCATTGAAATGTGAGAGTATCTTATAATTTAAGAAAACTAAAAAAAGCTAAAATATCTTATAATTTAAAATGAAGAAAGTATTTTTTTAATGAATCTTTCTTCTCATGCGGGATGAGGATGGGTGTCAGGCATCAACCAAAGTACCAAACTAAAAGAGAAGTTATATTTTATTCCTCTACTATTGGCAGTATCCATATTACCGGTTTTTACTAATGTGGGCCTTGCTACCTCCTCCCACAATGCAAAGTCGGCAGTAAGGATCCTTACTGCCGATTTAGAAGAGACGTGATATACCAATGAACGAAATAGACATTCATCGGTACACAAACACTTAAATACTATTTTCTCCGTCCCAAAATAATTGTCATTCTAGTCATCTTCAGTTTTTGTAAAATAATTGGCATTCTCACTTCTCGAAGCATCTTTCTCTCTTCCCAATACATCTCTCTCTCTCTCTCTCTCTCTCTCTCTTTACTCCTCATTTTTTGTGCACCTATCTTTTACACTTCTTCTTAATTCCCGTGCCAGACTCCAAAGTGTCATTTAAATTGGGACGGAGGGAGTATACTAGTAGGCGTCCTCCTTTGCTTCAGCTTGTGCTGCTGCCTGCCTCCACGCATGAAACGGTGGAAGTGTCGTGGTAGGCTGGGCCGCCTTCTGGCTACTCTGTTAGGATTTGCCGTGCATATGCCTCTGCTTTTTGCACATCATGGATGGAGATTTATAAATAGGATTGCACTATGATATGTCTTATCATTCGAACTTTATGGTGTGTCTTATCTATGTTTGAGTGAGTTGGAGACAGAAGTGTTGTAGTATTGTAAGGAACCGCTATAATCTTCAAAAGAGAGAAAGGCCAGGAACATTTTTTCCATTATCTAAAAAAAAAATATACCTTTGGTCACATTTACTCGTACTGTATATATAGATTAAAAACCTGTCGGTTTTCTTCATTTTTGGTGAAACCGCCCGGTCCATTTTCACCAAATGGTCAGATTATCACCAAAAAAAATCCCGAACCTGGTACCCTAGCATAAACGTTTTTTTGGTCTGTTTTTCTGGTATATCAATAATTTTTATGATGACAAAAATCAGTACTGTAGTGGGTTTTTTAACCTTGACTATAAACAAAGATGAAATTTTGTCCACGTAAATTTTTATCTAAATGAAGCAATCTCTGTCATGACGATATTGAACTCAAGAAAAATAAAATAAAGACGAGAATGACGCATATATGCAAGACAAAACTCATCTTTGCAAGACAAATATAGAGCACAAGTGCTATGGGCTACGTCTCTCTTAACTTGAAGAAATTCCTTTAGTGCTTACGAATGAATCAGTTTGTTCTAGCAACCACACGCCCGACACTTAGCTGCAAGAAAAGGTCCATCTCTTCGACAATTTACCTTCCGGAGTACTGACCCAAAGCATGGACACCGCCACGACACTATGACACAGGCTCTACATGAGATTGTAGAGACTCTTAACGGAGGGTGGCTCACTATCACCTTCATCGAGACATATCAATTGTGTCTAGTTCTCATGTTCACTAACCTATATAAATTGACAAATATAATAAAGTTGTAATCTTTTCGTACCTCTTTTCCGCCACCTTGATCACCATCACGGTGGTCAAGATTGCCGCCACCTCAGCCCTGCCTAATCACCTTCCTCCACCATCCCGAATAGCAGCGTCCTCGCCGCCCTCCCATGAAGCGCCACTATCCTCGAGATGGCCTTTCTCTTCATTTCTTCTAAGCCTGATGTTCTCCGGTGAGTCTCTAAAGTGTAAACCCTAACCCTCTAATCGGTCAGGGACCTTGCTCGTCGGAATCAGAGAAGAAGCTACCGTGAGCAACGATAATTGTTAGAAAAATTTGAGTGCTAATCTCCTTTGAAACACTCTTGAGTGTAGTATAATCTTTCATTGTTAATCCATACTTAGAGATGCTGATAGTAATTTACTTCGTCGAAGTAAGGAGGGTATGAAAAATCAGACATCCATGACGTAAGCACAAAGGCTCAAAAAGAGCAGTTCTTATCCGATGGTACAGAACGAGAGAGAGAAAAAGATCAAAGCCGCTGTGGAGTGGAAATGGAAAGGGAAAGGCGCTGTAATCCGCAAAAGGAGGCCATCCTGTCGCACAGAACGAGACAGGTCTCTGGGTTCGCACCGCCACGGCTGAACCGAGCCGCGCCGAGAGCCAGGGGCCAACCAAAGCGAAGTTGCGTGCAGGAGGTCTATAGGCCTAGCAACACTACTCTGCTACGGTAAGGATGACCACACAGCGGAGCAGCAACTGTGGCGCCGCGTGCCGCAGCCGCCGCGATCGGAGCTGGGAACATCGCGCTTCGCCCCTCCCGTCTCGCCACCTGCTGCCTTGTTAATTACGGCCGACGCTACGGCCCCGGTCTCCGTCGCCGTCGCCGGCCCCACCCTGGTCCCCGTCGCCGACGAAACCATTCCCCTTGGCCGCACCTCATGCTTACAGACTGCAGCTCCAATCGCTGTTAACATCAGTCACAACAGTCGCGCCCTCTGTAAATCAGGTTCACGTATGCTAATCTCTGGCACCGAGCAGTCAAGACCTGTGGACGCCTCGCCATTTCATTTTCTTCACATTTTCATCAAGGAAAAGAAAAATCGCGACGTTAGTCCTGCAGCGCAGATTCAATTAGCGGCATCACTTGTCAAGCAAGCAGCAAAATATCGCAGGTGAACCCCACCCGACCCGTTGCAGTACTGGGGCGCGGCGTTCTTGGGACTGCTCAAGGGGAGACCACCTGTGTGGCGGAGGACGCGCAGCAGCAGCAGCGTCGCGCGGCGCATGTGCAGCGGCGACAAGGACGGCGGGTGGCCGTGCAAGTCGTCGACCTCCACCCAAGGAGGAAAACGACCCGCCGGCGACCCCAGCGGCGTCGCACTCGAGAAGTTTCCACGGCCAATCGCCGACACCGCCCCCAAATACCATCACACACAGCACTCTCCCCTGTCTTCTCCGCGCAAGGCTCCAAGAAGCATAGCAAGTCACAAGGCGCTCAAAACATTTACCAAACATGGAACTATCAAGAGACGAGACGAGCTGATGATAGTAAAAAACATTGATCATTTACTTTGAACAACTGGAGATTACATGGGGGAAATTTCACCAATGGTGGGTGAATACTAGTAATAAGGTAGTACACTACTTGGTAGTACAAAATATGCTGTGCGGGATGCTGGTCTTAACAAAAATTACATCAACAAAATGGGCAGAAGTAATCAACAAGCGGCTTGAAATCTAAGTCGTCGATGCACATACGACAAAAGGTAGTACTAAACATCATCAACCTAAAAGCAAGCTTGGGAATCACAGAAATCAAGCGGCGCCGGCGACCCCCCGCTGCAAATCCGGCCACCTTCCCATCTTCTTCATCGTCGCCATCAGCCGCAGCTGCCATGCTTCGGCTCCACACCCCTTCTCCATCCCCTATGCACGGGCCAGAGAGGACACAAACCACCACCTACTACTACTAGACATTTCTATTCACTATTTTTTTTTTGTGGGATATTTTTCGGCAGCGAGCGAACCTCAAGAACCCCAAAACAAATCCACCCCTCCTTCCACCGGATCCTGCTGCCTGCCTCCGATCTACCAACCAAGAATATTCACATGGCGATAGATATGTACAGAGGAATTAGAGGAAACTGGAAGCAACGAAAGGAAACTAATGAAGCAGAATAGCAGATGCCATCCTTCTCTGACGGTCTTGCCAAACTCATACCACCGGAACCTTGTCACTCCTCCAGGAAGAACAGCTTCTCAGTTGATGAGATCGGAGACCCAGCCGACGTCGGGGCCTCCGAACCCAGCAGTAGCAGCAGTGGCGTCGCCGGCGGTGACGGTGCCTTCCTTGCTGAGACGCTCGAACACCTTGGCGCGCAGGGCACGCCCGGACTCCACCCTCTGCACGGGCTCCTCGTCGACGCGGAAGCCGACGTCCAGCGGCTCCAGGTTGGGCATGAACCCGGTGGACGTGACCATGGTCGGAGCAGCCCTCGGAGTGGACGGCATGCTGTACAGCCCACCGAGGCTGGCGTTGGTGGGCGAGCCGTAGGCGGAGGGGTAGCCGGTGGCCCACCCGCCGGCGGGGGACGAGTTGGCCTTGTTGAGGCGCAGCTGGCGCAGGGAGGCCAGGACGTCGTTGACAGGGGACCCCACCCCGGCCCAGGAGGACCGGCGGTACCCGTCCGGCGACAATGGCGGGGAGTCCGATGGCGGCGACTTGGGCGGGGAGACGAGCGTGCTTGTGGGCGAAGACGACATCATGATGCTCTTGGTGAGGTAGCTCTCGAACGCCTGGCGCCGCAGCGGGGACCCGTCGTACGACTCAGCCACCGGCGACGCCGCCGCAGCCGCGCCCCTCGGGCTAGACTGCTGGGGCGGGAGGACGCGGAGCTGGTCGGGCGTGTGGGCGAAGAAGCAGACGCGGCGGCGGCATGCCGTCCCGTCCTTGCACGGCTGCGTGCGGTAGCGCGCCGGGTGGAGCCAGCACTCGAAGACGCCGTGCGCGAACTCGCAGGCGTCGCCGCGGCGGCACCCGCCCTTGCGGAAGTCCGGGCATGCGGTGCCCGAGTAGTGGTGCTTGCGCGGGTCGCGGCGGCGGGCCTTCTCCCCCGGGTGCGCGAAGGGGCACTCGGTCCAGTCGTGGCTGCGGGCGCGCGTGCAGCGGCGGACCTTGAACTCGTACATGCGGAACTCGTCGGAGGCGTACGCGTCCACGGCGGCGGCCATCGCCGCCGCGTCCTCGTCCTCGTCGGCGGCGTAGTCGTTGGAGGGGAGGTACTGCTGCAGCGCGGCGAGGAGGTACGGGGTCATCTCGTCGTCGGCGGAGGCGGAGACGTCCACGCCGCTCACGGGGAGGTGGGGATGCGACCACGGAGGGACGCTCATGCCTTCGCCCATCATCATCATCGTCGTCGATGCTCTTCTTCTCTCTTCTTCGTCTTCTTCTGTCAAGTGTGGTGGTGTACCGGGAAATCTCGTGGACTCGGCTCACGGGGAGGAGGAGTGGGTTGTGGTTGTGGTTGTGGATGGATGGGGATGAGAAATGCGACGCGGTGCGCATTTATATGCTGCTCTGCTAACCACGGTTGTCCTCCATCGGGAAGCGATCTGACCGCGGTTAGCTAACCACGGTGACGATGACGGCGGAGTCTCCATAGCACCAGCGGATACCAACTGCGCACATTCGACCCGTAGGCCTAGTGTCTCACTGACGTCTGGTCCCATGATGTCGCGGATCCCACATGCAGTGATAAAGAGCAGAATGTAGCGGAGAAAACGGAGTGCCCTTCTGGTTCGGACGCGTGGTGGGCGGGGAAGGGAGGTGTCAGTCATGGGGGCACCGTGTTGGGGACACGTAGGGAGGTGGCTTGGCGATCCGTCCGGCCGTGTAGGGGTGCTGGGCTCGCTCCCTCTGCCCCCGCGGGCCGTGGTTTGGGTCCGTCGTCTCGTCTCGCCTCGCGGTGTGGGGTGTCCTGCGCCTAAAGATAGAGATCCGATTCGTGTAGGTTCTAGAAACCTTGGGTAGGGACTGGCGCCCCTGATTTGGACACATGCGGAACTGTGAGTTGGGCTTGGCTTCCCTATTCCTATATTCCCCAAACAACGCGCGTCTCTCCGCTTTTTTGTTTGGCTGTATACTCATTTTGGTAGTACATGCGGTAATATCCATATCCCCTTGCTGCTTCTCCCTCTTTTTTTTTTATGGGGAAAAAAAGCGCTGAGGCGGTCTGTTTCTGGATGTGGATAATGTCGATTTCTTTGACCTGTTCTTGGTTGGATTGGACTACACACAGTCTGGGTTTCCTTTTCTTTTACGGACTCAATCCGTTCAATGTCCGTATATTCAATTATGAGAAGTGCATATACTACCAAATCCGGAATGTAACATACGCAGACAGCTGAGGTGAGACGGAATGAGTAGACTTGTAGGATTTGAAAAAAAAATTTACGGTGTCTTCTCAAAACAAAGAATGACCTTGAGGTTGTTTATAAAGTCTGGGGTTGTTTAGATAAAAGGGCGCGAGGAGAAAGAAAAACAAAAAAAGGCAAACGGCCCCGCGCAATCTAACGGCCGATGATGCGGACACCGCCCGCAAGCTCCAATACAATGCATCCAATCCAACGGCCGGGGTCCCCCCTCGCTCCCTCCGTGCCACGCAGGCGCCTTTGCCCATACCGCAGGCCACGCCCGCGCGCGTGACCCGCCACACCAGCTGCTACGTGGGGGCCCGGGCCACCTACTCGCCATTCCTTTCTTCCCGTGCTTTTTTTTTTTTTTTTTTTTTGAAACCTTTCTTCCCGTGCTGGGACTGGGAGAAGAAGATGTTTTGTTGTTCTGGGGATAAGACCAACCAAGGGCTGCAGAGCTTTTCGGGCCCACCGGTTATGGGTGTCGCTGCGGAAAACGGGAGCGTGGTCTTCCGTCACCCGATTGGTGTGTGCCGCGTCGTTTTTTCTCGCCCGTTTTTTTTTTTTTTTGTACGAGCGGGAATTTAGTACTACAGAAATAAGGCAAGTTGGGAGTTTAAAAATGTGCACCCGGACAAAACGAGATGATTCTCTCTCATTTTACAGAAGCAGTGGACTCTACTCCTCTACTGTTTTGTCTGAGTCTACTGTAGGTTGGAAACATGGTAGCTCTTTGCGGTGTTGTGTAAACCACGCACGGTTCCCTGTCGGTGCGAACGCGGCCGAACCGGACCGGGACCGGGACAAACAAGCGAGTCGTGCAATGATATGGGCGCGCGTTATGCGTGTGCCACGCGTAGCGTCCGAAACGGCGGGCAGAAACCGCCAAGACTGCTGACGACGCCGCAGTCGCTCATTGCGGAAGCTTTGACGACCGTCGATCGGCCGGCACTGGGATCCCTCCAGCCCGCGCTTATTCTCCTCTCTGTGCTTAACAGCAAAGTAACCGGCGGTTATGATCACCACTACTGAAGCAGACGATAAAGCGGCCGGGTTGATGTTGATCGTATCTATCTATATCCTATCCCAACGGCGGGGGAAAAAAAAAAAGGAGAAAAAGGGAGGTGGTGGATGTGGGGAAAGGTAGTGTACGGTGTGACGCGCGCGTACGTACGGCCGTGTACTGCCAACGGCGCTGTGAAGCACCGCGGAAACCGTTCCCCTCGAACCCGACATTGGCCGTACTGCCCTACACGCAGCACTCTCGGTTGTTGTACAGCGACCCATCTGTTTGCGCGTTTTAACCTCCCCGGCCGCTTTTCTTTTCTTTCGTTTTGGCTGGAATTATCTTTAACCCCATGCATGTGGTGTCTTCTCCGATCCTGCTTAATTAGCGAAGCCGTTGAACGACGACCTCACGTTGCCTAATTTCACAGCTTCCAACAGTACCAAGGGTAGCGGGACTCGTGGACAAGAAACGACCTCCATCCATCCATCGTTCAAGTGACATGTTAACAAAGAAAGATTGAAAAGGACATACACAAAGAAAGATAAAGACGTGACTAACAATGCTCCTAGTGCTGTAGCCCAGTGGTCGTAAATGCAGGAAACAGTACTGAGTAATATAATATAATAGGAGCAGTACTGTTGTGTGTGGTTGAATAATCCGTGTGCTTTGAATACGAAGGTCGTGCTGGCTTAAACCGGACCGTTCGGAGATAAATGCGGATAAGTAGTAGTACGTACCGGCGGGGAGCAGTAGCACGCCCGTTAAGATAGTAGTACTAGGAGTAGGGCGATGACGACGGCGCCAACTTTGGCGTGCCATCAAATAAACTCACCGCGTCGTGTCACGTGGATCCCGCGCGGCTGCCAAGGCTGACTGCTTCACGCTCCTCCCATGCCTGCCGCGCGGAGCTGGGACATGATTTTCTTGTTTTGGACGGACAGGATCGGCATGATTTTCTGCTGGGATATTTCTCTCTGTATTACTTTTTTTGTTAAAAAAGGAGACAAGAGCGTCGATGGGACCGTACCGAACAGTGCAGATCGACACCTCTGCTTTGTTAATACCAAACGACAAGAGAGGGATTTGCTCATCAGCGTTGAGGTGGTTAATTACGTGGCGGTACACCTGTCTGCGCCTTCACCTCCACGTACGGTGTTTAACGTGCGTTTGCTTGCAGTAATTAACCTAGAGTTTTACCCCTAATCATCATCCAAGGCGTGCGGTACCGCGATGCGTCCAGAATGCCCTGGACCCTGCCTGCTGCCTTCGCCGTCTCAGGGTGCAGGCGCGGGCGTGGACCCAGTAGCCAGAGAGAGGATTTGAGACGACGGCTTTGAGTGAGCCGTGTCACGTCGGTCAAGCAAGCAAGGCACCTTTGCTTGGCTTGAATGGCTTTGCTTGCTCCCCGCCTAGGTTGTTTGTTCCCTCATTCCCTAGCTACAGACGGCCTAGCTAAGGCAACAACAGTACAGTAGTGAAACTGGCACCACTCGTCATTATTCCGACCCTGGGGTAGGCAATGATCGGCCGAGAGCTCCCTTTGTTGCTTTGCATCAATCCCTTGATTGTCCCTACACTTGTACTACTAGCCTTTAGCTGCTTTAACTCCTCCTGTGCCAGCAGCACGCGGCACCGTGCTGGCTGCTGCCTGAGCCGAGACTGGCCACGGACCAGCTGCGCTGGGATCAAACACGGTGCATTTCCACTGGACCCCGTGCCTGTGAAATAACAGCAGCCGTGATCCCTGGTCCAGGCCAGCGCGCACAGCTGGGTGGTTGCTTTGCTTGCTTGCTCTCAAGTCCGAGCTTGAGTTGAACTTCGCGAACGGTCTCGGGCATGACTGTTTCCGGAGAACTCCAGCCAGGGTCTCCATGCTTCCATTCCTCCCGCGCGCGTTCTTGGATCCTTCCTTGCTTCAAACAGACGGCTCGGCCGGTACACTTTCGGTCTTTCACGGACGCCAACAAATGCGCAGTGTCCGGGCGGTGCATGCACGGATAGCCGAGTACGCACGTCACGGTCGACGGATCCGATCGCCGGTCCCTCGTTCTGGATAAGCAAGACAACACGCGTGTCTCAGTACGTGCTAGCCTGGAAGGGAGCAACGCGTTGGCGTCGTGGGTGGTGGCCTGCTCATGGTGGGATGGAACGGAAGGATTGGGGCGTGGACCACGCGCGCTCATCGATTAGATAGCCGATGCATCCGGTCCGGGATCGGCCCGGATCCGATCCACTCCCAAAGTCCCAAGTGCAGTGTCCCTGGCTCGTCCCCTGCACTGCCACTGCTTGCTTTTATTCATAGGCGCTGTGACGATAATGAGCAAAATCCATCGTACGCCTTCATCCATCCCCCGTGTCCGCGTTGCGGGGAAAAGCTTGCCCGCATTAATTGGTTCGTGGACATTCGTCCCCTTTGATACACGAGGCAGGTGAAGAATCGGCAGTCCATACGTAGAGACGATCAATCAATTTATGGTATGTGTGTGTATACATTGGCTAAATACAGTCGTCCTACGTGCGCATGTTTGCACTTTGCAGGCATTGCTTTCGGTTTTTTTTTTTTTTCTAAACAATACTTCAAGCACTCTCCGTGCAAAAGGATCTTTGATTTACTACTAGCTGCGCTCGCAAGATGAACGTACAAGTTATTGTAATACTTAAATGCTCGTGGTTATTAAAAAATAAATCCGTAATCCGTTAATGGGAAATGGATCGACGACACCGTGCGCCGCTTGGCCTCATCCGACGACAGCGACCGAACAGAGCAAGTGTGCAACAGTCTCGCACGTACGGGCGTTGAAAGCCCATCCATGTTCTGCAAGTCCGGTTCGACCAGCTCAGCCAGGAACCACGTGCCCATGGATAAAAAAAAAAAAAGAAAAGAAATTCCAGTGGCTTACAATCTTTTGGTAACCGCTTAGCCTGACAAGCCCTACCACCTAAACTCCATCCCTAGCGCCCCTAAACAATGTAAAGAGTGTGGTAACGAAGAATCCTGTTACAGGACCGGCAAAGTCCAAAGTGCTTAGACCACAAGGTTTGACCGGTTATTCCCACGGCAACTCTATCCGCTTTGGTCTCTGGGTTGCATGTTCCCCGTCACATGCATGCCACTAAATCGCTCTGATACAAAGCAAGCAGCCATCCATTCCTTGTTTAGTACTGCTAGCTTAACACTCAATATAAGCCTACTAATGCTGTTTATTGCAGGTCCAGGTCGCAAAGGCAACCACTTGGTGGTTTGCTTAACTGCTCCCCCGCTTTGAGATTCCGAGGCTGCACGTGTGCGCGTCCCATGTGGGGGTTTGGATAGGAGTAGATTACAGCCCCAGGTGTGCGAGGTAGAACGCAGATTCTGCCTTATCTTGCTGTGTTATCTGCTTGTTCAGCATCTACCATTTCTACCAATAAGCTTACGTGCCATGCAAGCTCTTTCAAAAGTAGTATAATATTTGCTTCCCGATTCTTAGAGGATACGGTTGCTTACTGGAAAGCTACCATCTCGTTGCTATCCTCTTCTCTCAACGAACTAAAGCCGCATTGTAACTGTTGAAAGCGGCCTTGAACTTGCACACTGAACCAATCGTAGCTCTTTCTTTTATTTACGCTTGCGCCCTTGCAACTTGCACATTATTAGTACAATGTTTTCCTGGTGCAGTGAGGAAAAGTTAACGTCGCCCAAGCAAGTCGTTGTCTGCTGCCAGGCATAATGCGCCAAAGTTCTGTATAGTTAATCAGTTAGACTGTCGATTTGGCGCACCAAACCCAATAGTCCAGCCTCCCGGATTTCGCCCAATGGCCGCATCCGTTTGTGGGCGCAATTATATGCAGCCTCTGTCTATCTGTGGGGGGGAGTCTTCACTTTTCAGAGGCACGGCGAGATCGCGGCTCACTAGTGGAGTAACTGTAAATAGATTATGGAGCAAGTAACAGAGACACGCTGACGTCGACGCGATTAAAAAGCAGTAACCGGTGGTGTTAACTAGTAGTGGAACAAGAGACCCACAGACCAATGCAAAGACATCTCTATGCAGCTACCCTCGGTTGCTGTGTGTGTGAGAAGCAGACAGACAGACAGAACGTCAACTAAGCTATTAGTAAAACCGGTGGAGTACTAGCTGATCTGAAAATTTAAACTACTTCAAAGCCAAGATATGCTGTACTACTAATAACCCGTTATGAATAGTCCTGCCCTGCGAGTCAGCATGCAGTGTCTGTTAAGCAGGTTAAAAGGTCAATCAACAGGACACAATAATTGGTCTCGCAGCGTACATCTGAAGCTCCTGTGGAAATGGACGTTGTGCTCTATCTACGGCAGTGCATGAGCACCGAAAAAATCCGAGTTTTGTCGCCACTAGGGTTCGCCGTCTCTATCCAGAGCAATTACTGTAAGCAACTTTGGTCTCCTACCATCCACTGCGATAAACTCAGCCCAAGCAACGAGACAAGGAAAAAACTTGAACTCTGCGCATACGCTGTGATCGAGTACTGTCACTGAAAACTCGTCCTACGAAGCAGGAGATGAGATAGGCTCGAACCTCTCCTCTAACCTTAAAAGTGCTGTGTGAGTCGTTTAAGCATCCCAGAAGTCTTTGCTAAAATGGCCTGTCGGATCCCCATGAATACCCATGTGAAACGATCTGTCGACCAGACACGGCCATCCCAACAAAGAAAACAAGCTATAGATTTTATTCGGTCAGAGGAATGTAAGCATTGGACGTGATCCTCGTCAGCGGCCCCCCTATCCAGTTATTCTTATCCCATAAAGATCTTGTATATCAGCCCTTGCTGGTGGCCTGGACCAGTCAATCAATCCCTTCATATGTCTCTGACACTCTGACGGCTAAAAGCCCAGCGTCAACTAACTAAACCGAGGAGGCGAGGAGTAAGCACATCCATGCGGACGTGGCACGGCATATTTGCGTTGTGTCTCTCTGGCCATGTTCTGAACCAACCCGATACGACTCTAGTGCACGTCGCGAGCAAACGTCATTATGGATTGTAATCCAAGCAAGGTAGTATCGGGATAGAACGGTTAGGGCATCATCATTTTGTAGCTGATTATTAAACGGGTTACAGTAATACGAATTAAGATGGGTGGTCGAGACCCTGTGATTGACGGATAAGAATGTGCTGGACGATCGATGATGGGTAAGGTGCAGATGGAATGTCGAGGCCTCCTTTTCAATCTTTCCGTCGTCCCCGGCCGGCGCGCAGCCACGAGAGCCCACGACGACGGCATGATCATCAAATCAAATCCAGTCCTGGAAGCTGGAAGTAGTGAAATAATCCTGGTCCATCCACGTCCCTGATCATCAGCAGGCATAAACTATCGAAACGGGCAGTGATCGTGTCTGCCGGTTGATCTGATGAGCCTGCCTTTTGATCACTGTTACGGGGGTCCAAGATTCGAGGAGGCGGTGGTTGGTTAGCATTAGCAAATCACGGAAGGTTACGCGGCGAGCTGAGTAGCAGCAAGGTGGCGGACGGATCGGCGCGGATAAGAAAGCATGCGACGGCGAATTAGGCGAGCCGTACATACGTGGTGCTGGATCCGGGGGTCACATGCGACGGGCGATCTTCCCATGTGCGAGCGTGGCGAGGCGGAACACGTCGCGCACGGGGTCTTCGATCTCCTTCTTCTGGAAGGCGCGCGGGGGGCCGTGGGGACGTGCGGCACGCGGGGGACATGGTCGGGAGGGAGACGAACGGGGGAGCCGTGGCACGTGAGCCGCCCGGACACGTCGTCGTCTCCGCCGGTTGGTGGGCGCAGCAGCGCGCCATGAATTCGTGGCCGCTCCGCGCGGTTCAGTTTTTTTGGATGATGATTGATTCCCTTCTACACGGCGCTGCGGGGTCCTGTGCGTTTTGCAGTACCGGGGTGGCGACCTCGCTCGGTCGCTGCCTCCCGGCCGGTGACACGGAGACCGGTCAGCCGGCGCGGATCGGACGTGACAGCAGACAGATCAAGTGGATGGTACTCGTCGCCGCTTGCAATTAAACTTGCATTGACGCCATGCCGTTGCCGCCCTGGCGGAGACTCCTCTCGGTCCTCTGCACCGATGGGCGATGGCGTACGCGCGCGGCGAGTTTACGGCTCCATCATTCCTGCCAGCGCAAGACTTCGCAGCAGCGGCAATTGATGTGGATCCGGCCTTGGACGGTGCCGCTTCTCCCGTTGGAACGTCACTGTAACCTAACCGGACTCCGTGCTTGAGTGAGAGAGGGGCACAACGGCGCAAGTCCATGACGACATCGCAAACAGCCAAACATATCGTGGTCGCAGTCTTCCAACAAGCACAAAATGGGAGCGCGCATCATAACACCAGACCGCCGCCGTGTTCGTGGTTGCCTTCAAAAGAAACCAAATGGCACACAGCTCTAGAACGGTATAACTTTCTTTTTCTGTTCAGAGACAGAGAGAGAGAGAACAGTATTGGCAGCTTAATCGGCCCACAGGCAAAGCCCATTTGTCATTTCTTCGGCCCAACAAGTTTTCTAATTCATTTTTCGCCCACCTAACTACGTGGCCTCACAAGTTCGGTCACAATTAAAATTTTCATTTAAGCAAACCATATATGAGTGATTGGTTCCGTAGAGGAAGCCACATCCCCGAAGTGCGCCATTCCTTTGATAGGATCGGGAAGGAGAGCACACCGGGAGGGGGGCTCAAGCCCCCACCCCCCTACCTTTTTAAAGACTTGATTGGTTGGGTGGAGGAGCCTTGGCCAGGCTCCATGGATACAATATATGAGTGATTGGTTAGTTGGAAGCTTAGCAGAGTCTGGCTGGACACATGTAAAAGGCACCAACAAAAGTTATCAGCGAGGCTCGCTTCTCAGAAACAAAAATGAAATTTGTTTCTCACGAGTCAGACTCATTGGATGGAGGTGGCCAGTAGCTAATGATGAGATTAAGTAAGTAATTAGTATATCTTAATTGATATTAGTGTTTTTCAAGTGATATTAAAATTTATTAACATAAACTAAGAACTATGTTTATATAAAATACACATCATAATAATATTTTATCTCATACGAGATGTTCTCGTACAAGTAACCAAACAACTTATATCCTTGACCTGGCTAGATATATATAGGTAACCAATCAATTAGCCATTACATCTACATAGTCTCGCCAACATGAGCCTCGCTACCAGATACGAGCCAGGCTACACTCAACAAGAAACCAATCAGACCCCTAGTGACCTCAACAAAGGTGTAGAGAGCCCAAATCAGTTCTTAAGACAAGTAGGCTCCTAAATCTCCTTAGCCACAGCCACATGAGTGGTTGGCATGTCTTAATCTTTGAAAAGCAGCTCCATTCGGTCTATAATAGAATGTATCATCCTCCCCTTCACCTTCCCCTAGCGTCGATGTGATGTGTTGTGAATTTTAATAGTAGGATAGAGTCTCTACGGATGCAAGTAGGTGTTAAAATCAACACGAATATATGAACAAATAGGCGAAGATTAGCTCATGATTCTTTAGTTTTCGTCCTAATTGTTAAGCTTCAACCTCTTATCTACTACGTGAGAATCTTCGATTATCCTTTCGTTTTGTGATGTCATCACTCCTATTATAATCGTATGAAGTAGTAGCGCTGTCACCCATATGAATTTCATGTAGCAGATCCGGTCCAGTATTTAGCCGCAAGTAACACATGTTTCTCCGAGCAATGGAGCCACGGATGATTGGCAAACATCAAAACGGTCGTAATCTTCGCCTTGTGGTACCCTCGTTCATCACGCCAAATGACTGTTCACTTTCACAAAACTATTAGGTATCTGATGACCACATCTTCGGACCGTACCTGATACGTTCGGAGCGACGAACAAACCAAGCCTGTTTTCCAGCAGCTCATCTCATGGGATTGAGAACAGGCAGTACATCGGATTGAGAAGAAGACTTTGAAATCTGCGTGTTGCGTGCTCACGTAAAAAACAGGATTCGTACTACGGTACAAGACGCCTTCTTTTGCCGGATTGGTCTTTCTTGTCAGGTTTCGCAAGATTGGTCTCCGTCGTGTTCGTAACATTAGCGACAGTACGAGGGGACCAAACAAATGGCCAATCAGTTCGGAACAGGACCATCGTTTTTGGGCTCCTCCTCCATTATTCGGTGCCGTGATTTGACGCCGCCCGCGACGTGTTTGGCCAGTCTATGTGGCACGAGTCGCCGTCCCTACCGTCCATGGCTTTGGCTTTGGGGTGCTCGTGACAGATGGCCACCACCACACAAGAGATGAAATAGCTGCAGCTATATACGGAGTACGATTCATTTTACGTAGGTTTCGGAAACATAGGAGGATATATGTGACTGAATTCTCGTAGAAATTTAAAGGATTTTATTCTACCATTTTTTAATCTATTTTTGCTTAACTTTGTCTTTTTCGAAAGACATTTTTGCATAACTTTGTCGAGTGGCGGGCGGATGCCGGATTGTTCATAGAGCACCGGGTTCGAAAAGAACAGTGCGGGCTACCTAATCTGTTCTAGGTACGTGTTGGAGTTTAAAAACGCAGAAACTCTTATGTCAGAAAAAGACATGAAAAGGGCTTCTTATCCTACCATATCCACCGCGGATCAAATGACCAAAGATAAGATTTTGCAGCACACCAACTTTGTCCGCCCGGATTTTTCTTGTCCCGTCGTCGTCCCTCCTCTCTTTTATCTTCCAAGTTCCAAGCCCGTTTCTCACGTTAATCGATCTACATCGCCTTTTCTCAGCATGTGTCGCCGGGGCCTACATGCTGCGTCCCCGATCTGCAGCTCGCATCTTAGCCGTGGCCTTTACTCGACAATAATCTACACACCGTGTCCTAATCCTCCCACTGATGGTATGGCACATTTATTTAGTCTCAAATTGGCAAGCAGATGTGTGATTTGTTAGGTAAATGGTTTGATCATTATCAGAAAGCAATTACTTACCCGAGAGGAGAACAGAATTGTTCGGAGGGTGAGAGCGACGCGAGCTGCAACCACCGTTGCTAATGCTTTCTCACGTGAGACTTCCTGTCGCTCGCGACCAACGTGCGGGCGCCGCGCGTCCGGCGAGCTAGTTTGGGCGAGGGATCATTACATTACACGAGATATTTGTTCAGAGATCATGTGGTTCCTGCCTGGTCTTGCATGACACAGCAGACCTGGCTCACCGGTAACTTGTGTTTATGGATTGGACCATGGTTAAATAGGGATTGATACGTGGATGGATGTATTGATATACGGTCAAAATAATTGTGAGATGTGGTTACAGATTTGATGTAACTTGAATTTCTGACCTCTTCTTTAAATGGCTAGATGTTAACCTCTGCTGACCTCCCATAATCTCTGTTGTTAGGTGTTAGTTTGTGTAGTACCATACTTCGTTGCAGTGGCAACATCAGTAGGACTAAGAACACCTTGACATGATGCGGCCCATACCAAACCAAATTAAAACAAAGAGTGGGAAATGAAATGGAAAGATTTTCGCACCAGCTAGTGACCGCAAGTCAGTATCCACTGCAATAATCCAAACTGAACAGGTGAGTGAGCTCATCTTTCACCATCTCCATCCCATAAAAACAAAAGAAAACAATCCCACTCTGAGCCTGAGCTGCCTTTGTGTCAACATAAAGGAGACGCCAAGTGATGAAAGAAGGGAGGGGATCGGCAGCCGTTCTTTATTTGCACAGCTAAATTATATTAGGCCAGTAAAGTCTCATCTTCAGATGATACGTACATGATTGATGGCATCGTTTTGCCAAGAACACGACACATAAAACACCACTAGCAAAAGCCCTTCCTTTTTCTTTTTTCTTTCTTTCTGAGAGGAGCGACCGAACGAAAGGTCTTCTAGATACAAATCTTCCAGTCATTTCCTTGATGATGGTCATTCGATTACGTGACCCTGATGGTCCCGAAAAAGGGAGTTCTCTGAGACGGACGTGCCTGGTCGGTCTGCCTGGCGGTTGAGATCTTCAGCTCCAGGTCCGGCGCCTGGTGGCTCACCGGAGGCGGCTTTGACATCACAAAGGATGGGTATCTTGGTGCAAGGTTCGGCGATGTGATGCTGCTGCTCATTGCAGCATAGCATCGAGGCGTCAGAGCCAAGCTTGGAGCATGTTCAGGCTTTGGCCTGTTGCTGATGCCCAGAGACAGAGCAGGGAATTCTGTTTCAGACATGGCGGTCGTCTCGTCTCTCAGCTTCAAGCGTCCGTTCAAGCTTGTCGCCTTTTCACTGTTTTCAACCTGAAAAAGGAAAAAGTTAAAAACATGGTTTTACTACTAGAAACGTGATGGTCGTGAATAGATTTTTTTTTTTCAGTTGAGAGGTGATGCATGGCATGAACATGAACGTACCACGTCGAAGAGGCTGGACCTTCTCTTCTTCTGCGTGAGGCTGCTCTGCCTCAGGAAGTACTTCTGGGCGTGGCTGGCGACCTGCGTCGGCGTTCGTGTCGTGACGAAGTGCCGGGAGATGCCTCGCCAGTCGCCTTTCCCAAGCTTCTCCAGGCCTGCTAGGAACCTCCGGTGTTCGTCCTCGGTCCATGGAACCCCTGATGGTAAATAAGCAGACTTTTTTAGGACTAAATAATTCGAGCGAGATGAAAATTATGATATACTCCCTGGCATATAAGCTGCAAGATCTTATTGAGGCTCTGAAAGTAAACGATTGGGACAGGAGGCATCTAGTCTAGGAAGATACAAACTCTGAGACAACAACCTTAATTAACCTTAAAAGGATTCAGTCAGGCATGCAAGAGTTTGGGAAAGCAAAACAGAACTGCTTGTCTGCTAGCGAATTAATCATGGAAAAGATTGTTACTATTCATATGAGATAAAACTAGAGAAGAAGTTGCCAATTCTGAACTCACCCTTCTTCCTTTCTTGAGCCCTGCCCATGAGACCATCCGAGAGGTACCCGTTGGTCATCTTCTCGGCAGTCTCATCCACCGAAACAAGCGACGACGATGAAGACGCGGACGGCGAGGAGCTGGAGGCACCAGCAAAAGCAGCCGCGTAGTACGCCGGTGCCGAAGACGACAAACACTCCATGCTGAAGCACTTCTTCATGGGAGTTGGAAGAGAAGAGCCTACGTGCAGCTGCACGCCGAACAGCCTCACGCCGCCGCTGCCGTTGCTCTCCATGCTCCGGTGCCCGCTGTTGCAAGTTCTCGAGTTGTGGCCATTGTTCCCACAGCTAGAGCACTTCCTAGCCATGGCTGCTGTGCACAGGAAGAGCAGGAAAGTGGAGGGCACAAGAAACAAAGAATAATTCTGTGGAGTTGAGAGATAAGATGTTGTGAGGATGTTGCATCTGGGGGCTCTTAATATGAGAGAAAGATGTGGCAGGGGACTACTGAATTGCTAGGGAGTGCACACCTGTACCATTTGAAGGGGACGCATTGGCATCATCCCCTTTTATGGTATTGACAATTCGATCCAGATGGTCGGGCATGCTGGCCTATTTAACTGCACTTAGAATCCGCAGGAATCTGCAAAGTCCTGGGCGCCTCTCCAATAATATTGCTGTCACCGTCACGCTGTACATAGGTTATTGTGTGGCTCATATCAGGAATCTCATGCAATCTTCTGCATTATTTGCCACAGATTTTTATTCCGACAGGGTCAACTATTTGGAAAAAAAGGCTGTGTTTCCTGATTACCAATTATGACATAGGATTTATTTGCCAGAGTTGTAGACGTGTACGCCACACATACTAGACAAACAAATTTTTGCGTTTCAGCTCGAGATTTTCTTTATATAATCAACATTTATTGAGACTGGATCTCATTTTCTGGATTTTGTGATTCCCCAAGTTTAGATAACGTACTTGAAAGTCTATCTTATGATGGTATTCTGCTTTAAGGTAGGTAGATTACAGACAGTGTCTCTGGGCTACTGCTTATATTAAGATAGGATGTCAGGAGGGAAGGCGCACTAGTGTAGTCTAGGTACTGCTATTTCTGGTGCAATCATTCTCTACCTTGATTCTTCTTTTGTTTCCTCCCTAGAAGCTTAGTACAAGTTGGTTCCTCCAATATGGGATGCCACAAAATCTGCAAATAATAAGTAGGATTCAAAAGGTAAGACAATTTGGTAAGCCAATTAAACAAAATCAATAAACAACTGTTCCTTTGAACAGCTAAACTAATAATAATAAACAAAACACTCATTGTCTACCAATACCTTTCATCCTAACCTGTAGTAGAAAAAAAAATCACCAATTGAGTAACATAGACATCTCAACCTAACCTATAATAAAACAAGATCCATTTCTAACACATGCCAAATGAGAAAGATCCAACTAGTCGTTTGCTCAATTTTGACTAAAATATTTGAGTTCAACTGTAAGAAAATTGATGAGGAGATCAATTGTGATAGGATGTGAGATAAAAAAAATAAAAGAATGCATAGCAGTTGATGTTGGTGAAGATATCATATATATTTCTTTGGCTTCTGTTATACCAAGGGCCAATAACATTGGGCAAATAAGAAGCCTTTACTGTGGAAGCAAGCATACTTATCAATGTTAGGTGCCAAGGTACACGATTTAGAAAAGGTCATAACCATAACAACCACAAAAGGGATATATATGAAGTACTCTGTACCTTCTAGACTTATCATAACTACTATACTTACCGTGTAATACTTTTATTTGATCGATGACTTCAAGAAATAAAGATTTTTGTCTTGTCTTACATCGCCTATGTATTATATCTCAAGCATCAAGATGACTTATAATATAGAGTGTTGTCTGTGCACTAACTTTTAATTAGTAGTAGTGGTAGTATCCTGATTCTTACGGACTCCATCTTACTTTCGATATTTCATTCAGTAGACCCAAATAACAGGTCTCTCTTTAATGTTTGATTGACTGCAAGTGGAGTAGAGTTTCTTTTAGTCCACACCAATCCAAAGTGGATTAAACAAAGTAGCAAAAGAAGGTTGTCTCATTAACTTAGCAGACTCGCATCTAAAAAGTGAGGCCTTGCTTGGTGGGTCAAGCACATTGTCTTTACTAACCACAGCACTTGTTTAACATCCTTTGAGCTGAGATTATCACCACTCGCATGTCTTGTTCATCTCTTAGTTTCTCATGGCATCATACATATGCTACGCTACCCTATGAAACTGAAAGTGAGGCCTCCCAATGATTTGAAGTAGCACAAGCAGCACTACTCAAACTAACTTGGCTTGTTAGGTGTTAGGCAGTCGACCTTACTGAAAAGAACACTTTGGTACGTATGAGACAAAACTTGTGCACCAATAAAACCAGATGAGATGCTATATGGATTCTATTGGTGCACCAGGATAATATTTAATTCAGTGGTACGTTGGTGTAGCTTATGCAGAGAGCGCTTCATGCCCTCTGGAATGAAAAATTGCGCAAGTCGAGATGAAATCACCTGTAAAATTCATTGTCGGAAGGAGCAGAACATCATCATTCTAAGTAAACCATCCAGTAGCACTAGGGAATATCGCTTTACCACCAACTTTCCAAAGTTTCAGAGACACAACACTCTACTTCCTTAAGTGTGATCCCTCGTGTTGCAAGTGACCACAAATGAAACTGGATGGGTAAGGTAGGAGGGGCATCTAAATCCAAACTGGGTGGTCCGTGGGAAATGTTGTTCTTGGTGGATTGATTGTGAAGGAACCAAAGGAGTACTGTTCAGATAGACATCCAGCAACAGAACACTACTGCATCTTTTGTTTCCCCTGCTCCGGGTACTTGCAGTTCTGAGAAGAATAAACTTTATTTTTGGGAAAGAATCCAATCAATCCGACTTTCAGTAGTAGGAACATAGGTTTGGATAGAAAGCACACGTCCCATATCGATTTCTACTGCCCCTTTAAGCCCTTTTTGTTCTCTTTGTGCCTTCCTACTTTGGCAGGATTCAGATGCAAAACACATGAGTTTGTTTTATGGTCATCAGTGTACCAGCAGCGTGCAGCGAGGGTTGAGAAATCCCTCCGTTTTTCGCCGAATTCAAGGTTCACGTCCTGAATAATGAACCTAAAAATCTAAATCCTGTACATAGAATGCGACGTTTGTGCAGTCACGAACAGTTTAGGTCACTGCATACGAATCTGCCGCCATGGAAAGATTGCTCGCTCTAGCCAATGTCAGTCGCATGCATCCGATTCAAGGAACGCGCCAGGTCACGATCCCGGCGAAAGATCGAAAATTTCGCGCGTCGAGTCGTCGGAGTCGCGTGGTTGCTTGAAAAGAGAGGCAGCAGAGGACAGGCGACAACATCAAACTGCTCGTCATCTGTGACATATTTGTGGACGCTGTCTTCTTGATGACCGTATATTGCTTGTGCTCGGCCGTGTTTTTTTGTGGTTTATACGGCCCGTGGAAACGATGGAGCAGGCACATGCACTGCACGCAGGAAATGGTCACAGGTCACATACACCTTGTAGATATGAATTCAACCAAGACAAGGACGGAGGCTGGATAGTGGACAGCTGACATGGCCTTATGTGCACAGCAGCACGTACACATGTATGGCGTGCGACGAAGCGGCGATGGTGAAGTCTACGGTCACCGAACCATGTAACGGGCACGGCAAAGAAGGTAGATCTCCTTTATATCCGTTGCAGTTTCAACCTGGGATGCTGTCAACAGACTGAATCTTAGACTGTGTGCAGTGTGCTCCCTGATACCGAACCTGACAGGAAACGAATCGAGAAAACCGTCTAACATTCACTCAGCCTGACCGACCGGTCTAACATTTCACAAGCGTTCAAAGTTTGGATCAACCGTGGACCCGGGCACGAAATCTGAAAGAGGCAGGTCTGAACAGTGATGGCCTGAATGACTTACCGTGCGCTCGTAAAATTCAGCAATCGGCATAGTAGAGGCACATGGAAACCATGGTCGCGTCATGGAGTACTGGACCCCGGGTGGACGTCGAAGCAAAAGTCTGAGACGGAAGCAGCACTGCTCACAGATGGAACTCGCGGCAGGCACTCCCCGGCCGTGACCGCGACGAGAAACGGAGGAGGACCACCGGACGGCGGCCGGCACATGGAACTCATGCTGTTCACTGCTGCTTCGCCGGAACAACATGGAAATAGGGCTCAAGACTGATGGGATTGTTGCGAGGTGGATTGGGCACCCAGTTGATCTTTGTCGTCAGCAGTGCGAGCATATGGGGCATTGTCCGCAAGGTAGGCCTGCATAAGACTTTTTTGGGGGGGGGGGGGGGGGGGGCGGTAAATGATGGAGCTTTCATTAATCAACAACAGGCAGATTCCAACACTGGTAAAGGAAAATCTGTTGACCAAAAGCAGGAAGGGGAAGAACTAGTAGATAACTTAGCACACACATGTGCGGCCTGATTCGCCTCCCTTCTGACAAAGGCAACTCTGAAACTCATAAAACTTCTGCTTAGCTTCTTAATCTCATGCCATAACCGGAATCGATCATAAGTGTCATCATTGAGGGATTTTACTAAAGCGAGGTTATCAATCTCTAGCACCACCTTATCAAAGCCACCGGTCTGTGCTAGAAGTAGGCCATCTCTCACTGCAAGTTTTAGAGCATCTCCAAGAGACTAGTTAAAAATGAATAGCCAAAATTCTGATTTAGCTATTATGTAAAATAAAATGGCTAGCGAAAAAAGATGAAACCAAACAGTCTCTGTAAATTTTAACTCTCTCTTTATTCAAATTGTTGTGGGCTTCATTATTTTACTTGCGGACTTGATTTTCTACTGCTCAGGACCAATGGGCTAGAATGTTAAACTCAGCCTATCACGATGGCACATAGGAACAGGAACGAAACAGGGCTCCTCTGTTCCCAGACGTCATGGATAAGCCCTTGAGGCTCCAATCGGCGTGGGGAAGGGGGGATATGACGGATTGGGACTTGGGAGTGGGGAATTGGATCGTCTAGGTGTGGCGCAGCTATTTGAAGTGAAAAATTAGTTCAATACCACGAGAAGTTGTGGCTGCTTTGGAGAAGACGGCCATGATGGGTTTTGAGCTCAAGCCTGGCTGTGGCAATGGTTTTACGCAATTAATCGCCAGTTTCAAAGGAAGCCAGTCATGGCATCACGAAAGGCGTCTGCTTACGAGGATAGCATTGCATTCGCTCATCTGACATAGTGACATAGCATCCATGTCGGTTGGCCTGAGGTTCTTTTTCTTGAGTGCCATGGTGAGATTAGCGACAAAGACGAAAGGACCAGCAGATCGGTTCGGTTCTTGCCTTAGCAATGTTTGCATCGATAGAATCCCTTCTTCGCTGGACGCCGAGCACGCGGGAGCGGCAACTTGGGCGTGGGAAAACGATTCGCGCGCGGGCGGACAGAGATGGCGAGTGTTGTGCACTCGGCAAATATGCCGAGCGAGAGAGGCTAGATACCGAACGACTATTTTTACATATCAAGTTACAGAGTCTGTTGGATGGGGATTTTTAGAATGTTTTTCTATATTTACATAGCAGCTCTAATTTACATAAGCTGTTGGAGATGCTCTTAGGCCTACATAAGACTTAGGCCTTGTTTGTTTTAGATTATAATCTATTCAGATTAAATAATCTAACAGTTATATAAGCAGTCTAGATTATACCCTCAAATTATATAATCCAGGTGATTAGATTATCATAATCCATAATCTCTTCCCGAGGTGTTTATTTCAGATTATTTTTGACAAAAGATCCACAACCCATACTGAGTTGAAAGGAATTACCCACCAATGCCACTAAACTACCTCGTCCCCACCCGATCCCGAGCCAAGCGCCTAGACCCCTCCTCCCGTAGCCGCACGCGCGAGGCCTCTCCCAGCGCCTATGTTCTTTCTCTTCATCCCTCTCTTCTCTCTTTCAACCCTAATCAAATCTTCCCCAAATTCGGCCAAATCCCGACGTGAATGGAACCTGCGGATGGAGCCGACGCAGAGGACCATCTCGCGAATGCTCTGGAGTACCGCAATTCGTTAAGGCGGAATTTGTTTGTGGAGGAGGATGCGATGGCCGGCGACGGGCGGGATGTGACCTCCGACGAGATCCTCGATGGGCGCAGCACCCGCGTAGGAATGACTCTCAGTGGCGCAAGCCTTGGGCTCAGGCGCGGTGGCCTGGGCGGAGGCAGCAACCATGTCGGGTTGCCTATCGGCGGCGCAAGCCTTGGGCTCGGTCGCGGCGGCGTGGGCGGGGGCACCACCAGCGTCGGGCTCAGTCTCGCCATCGCGAGCCCAAACCTAGGACGCGGCGGCCTGGGGGCGGCTGCCAGCAGCACTAGCCTAGGTCTCGGTGACGCGAGCCCAACCCTAGGGCGCGGCCGGGGAGGCACAGGCCCAGTCCTAGGGCGCAGGCCCACCCCTAGGTCGCGGCGGCGCGGGCCCTCCACTTGGTCACAGTGGCATCATCTCACCTCTGGGGCGCGGCGTCGGTAGTGCTCTTGTTGGTCACGGTGGCGTCGGCAGTCCTCCTGGTCAACACCGTTGGCGGCCAGATTTTCATGGGCGCGACAGTGGACCTAAATGAAGAGGAAGACACATTCAACGCAGATGCAAGTAGTGTTGCACCATTTTTTGATTCATCTTCCTTCGACGGCGACAGCGACGACCCATGGTATGGAGTTGGTGCAGATGTGTTCTATGATGATAGGACAAACCGTTCTGAGGTCCCTATGCATGGCCATGACCGTGGAAGAGGCAGGTGCAGGCCTCGCCGTGCTACCAGTGGCGGCCTGTCGCGAGGCGTGGGCACAGCTGCTATCGGAGAAATGGCACCGCCATCGAATGCACATGGTCGTGGCAAACAAGTTGCTTCTTCTGAAGGGGGGCGTGCAGTTCGTGGTCGTGGCAAAGGAAATGCTGCCTATTAGCCACCCCGTCCAACTACATCCGAAGCGGATACCCATGTTGATTCTCAGGCTACCGATGATGAAGAAGAAGAGGTCATAGGAGCTGTCGATGCAAGCACGGTACGTCTGATTATCATAATCCAACCAAACGGCATGCTATGTTATGTTCCATTAATAATATATTAGATGCTTTGATGTGTTTTTATGTGTTATTGATATATTGATTGATAAACTAAAAATGTATAGAAACAAGTGTGTGACAAGGCAGAATGGTTATTTGAGAATGTTAGGATTTTTTTTTGTGAAATATGCATTGAAGAGATCAAAGATGGGAATAGGGCTAATGGTACTATGACCAATCGTGGGTACAAGAACATGGCTGAAAAGTATTTCCAAAGAGTTGGGTTGCGTCACTCAAAGCTACAATTGAAGAACAAACAAGATTTATTGAAAGGCTTATATTTTTTTTGGCTGCAATTACTCAGAGATACCGGACTTGGATGAAATGAAACTTTAGGAACTATGACAATAAGCGAAGAGTACTGGCAGCGTGTTACTAAGGTATGAAGTGCATTTTCTCATTTAATTTATATTTGTTGTTATTTATTTTAAATTGTTCTAATCTATATTTTTTGCTTAAATGTAAGGTCATTCCCATTGGAAACAACTCAAGAAGGGCCCTCTAGAGCATGAAGAGCTATTGCAGAAAATGTTTGCATCTGTTGTGGTTGATGGTTCAGGTGATTATGTTCATGGGAAAGAAGTTGGACAAGATGTGACTGCATGGGCTGATTTAGTGGATAGAAGGAACGATAATTCTGTGGGTATAGGGGTTGATGCACCACATGTGAATGCATCACCAGTTGCAAGTGGTTCAAGGAGAAGCTTGAGTGCAGTGAGTAGTCCTTTTAAAAATACAAAGAATCTTATAGTATGTGTTATGAAAAATATTCATAACACTTTGGAGACACATTGCGCAATTGCCAACAAGGTCATGTTTGGTGAACATTTGGACGAGGTGATGAAGGAAATGTTGAACATGGCTTATTGCTTGTAGGGCAAAAGAAGGAACATTAGAGCACTTCATGGCAACTGTGTTGTTTAAGATACGGAAAATCGGTCCGCCTTCAAGGCATTTAAAACCAATGACACTAGACTTATTTGGTTGAAGAGGCACTGTACAATGCAAGGCGTTGTTTAGATTACTCCTTTGCTATCATTAGAGACTACTTTATATCATTAGAGACTACTTTATGTCATTAGAGACTTCTTTATGAGACTATTTCAGAAATTTAAATGCTTGTGCTTTATGAGACTTTGTGCAATTTAAGTGCTTTATGTGACTATTTTATAGTTGTTGCATTCTTTATAGATGAGTATTTTTAGTAGTAACGATGAGCAAGATATGGCATTAACTGTTGCAAGTACTCGTGTTGGTACATTGAGGAGAGTTGAAGCTGCAATATTAGCATTTGGTATGTACCATGCTAAAATTTTTTTTAAACAAGTCTACAAGAAAAGAATTTCTTGATCTACCGTGTTACATATCGGGCTATGTTTGGGTTATGAGAACCCTTAATGATGCTACAGAATGCTATGAAATGTTTAGGATGAATAGACCACTATTTGATAAGTTATATGATTTATTGGTCTTATTTTATGGTTTGGTCTCAACTTTTAAAATGACAACCACTGAAATGTTAGCCATGTTTATATGGATTGTTGGGGCTCCTTAGTCATTTGTTCAAGAAAAGAATATGTTTCAGAGGTCTAAAAAAACTATTAACAGGAAGTTCAATGAAGTGTTGGAATGTTTGTACCGTATGGCTAGAGATATTGTGAAACCTAAGGATCTTCACTTCAGTTCAGTTTACCCAAGAGTTCTTGATGATCGGTTTGTAGCATATTTCAATAATTGTATAGGTACAATACATGATACACATGTTTCAGTTGTTGTACCTTAATCAAAAGTTGTACAACATATAGACCGACATGGATATCCTACTCAAAATGTGTTGGTCATTTGTGATTTTGATTTGAGGTTCACTTTTGTGGTTGCCGGATGATCCGGATCTGTTCATGACATGAGAGTATTCAATGATGCTTTACACAAATATCATGATATATTTCCTCATCCTTCAAACGGTATTTATATTTTTACATACTTGAATGAATGTGAACTTGTATGTATGAATTATTTGTCTTATTGTTATCTACATTATTGTAGGAAAATTTTACCTGGTCGATTCTGGCTATCCAAACTAACAAGGATATCTAGCTCCATACAAGGGGTGAAGTATTATCTGCCGGAGTTTAGAGCGGGACCTCGTCCAAAAGGCAAAAAGGAGGTATTTAACCAATTGCATTCTTCTCTCCGTAATCACATTGAACGCTCGTTTGGTGTTTTGAAGATGAAATGGAGAATTTGGTTGGATTTACCGAGTTATCTAATGCTCAAGCAATCAAAAATCATACATGCATGTATGACTCTATATAATTTTATTCGAGAGAGTAAAATAATTGATGAAGAGTTTGATCGATGTGATCAAGATGAAGACTACATGCCATTTCCGCTATCTCAAGCTACCGCAAGTCATTTGGGAGATGAAGGGTCATGAACAACTTTCGTGATGAGATTGCTAATGCGATATTTGCAAGAAGAAGAATGTAATATTATTTTTTAGAATATTTATATGAATCGAAATACTTGTGAGAAATATTTGATAATATTTATATCAATCAGTTCATGCGTGTGCCATTGAGCAGAGTATGCTAGCAGTGCTGTTTGGTTGATCGTTCAAATGAGATGACAAAATATAACTAGCGCATGTATTGTTTCCACAAAAAAATAAGGCTTAAAAAAAGAGAAGGGCATTGTTGTCTTTTCCTCTCTATAACCAATAATCTGAGAATAAATAATCTGGATAAACAAACAGCCCCATCCAAATTATATAATCTAGACATATAATCCAGATTATATAATCAACACATTTAATCTAGATTATATAATCCATAAGCTAAAACAAACAGGCTCTTACACGGGCCACAGATTGCGAGGAAGCATGGTAGATACAGACTCCTACGCACGCGGTGGGCACCCGCTCGACTCTCTCGGCCCGGCCAGATAGATAATGGAGGCCCATATCTCAATTCCCGTCGTCTCATAGGCCCGCTCCTTTCCCTTCTCTATATGAAGCACCGGTGCCTTCCTCCTCTTCCACGCATTCGCCCTCGCGCAGCGGCCGCCGCTAACCCTAGCGCCGCCTCGTCTTGCCTTTTGGACGAAATCCATGGCACCAGATCCATGGCACCAGAGGCGGCTCTAGTTATCACATACATACTTTGCCTTGTTCGATTCGAGTCCTTCTCTGATTTTCCTTTCGATTTCACTCAATTTTTGCGTCTCGCATTCGTTCATGGTCTTCGTCGCCGTTGAGAGATCCGGATGGCTTCTCCTCCGTGCCATCTCGGTTCCGTTGCAGGCGTAGAAAGATGCGGTTCGCGTCTAGATCCTCTCTGCTTGCCCCATCCTTACATTTCTTCTAGTAAGATGGCAGAGGTGATTTTGAACAGTGTTTTCCCTTCATCGGATGGCGTATTGTTGTTTGGTTGTCCGCTGGTAGATGTAGATCTGTTCTTATGTTGGATTTACCAAGTGTGCGAGTCCATGGCCTTCATAATCCCGGATTAACTCGCTTAGCTGTTCTTCTGATTCATGGGAGGCCAAGATCGATGTTCCTGGGAGTTTCGCTGATAGCGCCTTCTTGCCCGTGGAGGTGCTTCATTAGTAACTCGCCACACAAGTACACAACACATTGTCAACATTTTCGTTTTTATCTCCGCCTTCAAAAAAAAAATTTCTGGGTTTTTGATGGTTTCTTATGTAAGACCTAGAATGTCAGCGTTTTCAATTAAGCGGCAAGTAATGACTATCGTGTAACACACATCAAACGCGCTTTTCAGTAACACCTGAAACAGAACGTTGAATCTGGATTAACGTAAACAGATAAGCTAGCACAAATATAATAGAGAAGTTTGCACGTAATTTTGATTTTTCAAAAATGTCAGTAATTTCGACTGAAGCAATCTCAAATTCTGTATAGTGACTCGTTCAAAACGGCGTAATAGGTAATTTTGACTGAATCAATCTCAAATTCCCAATAGGGTCTCGTTCAAAACGACGTACACTTTCTTCGGCCCACTGAACTGTAGCCTGCAGAGAATGTGCATTCGTGGACGTCCTCGTCCAGGCGCCCAGGCGGACGAAATCGCCCAACAGCCCAATAACGCCGTAGTAGCCCATTTATCGGGCATGAGGCTTTCTCCAACGGATGATCTAATGGGCAACCCAAACCAAATATGGGTCTCTAAACCTCTAAAACAGCTTTTTCAACCGAAGAATCAAACACTCACTTATTTTTAGGAATCACCTTGGGCGCGACCCACAACAAATAGAGCAGTTGCTCTCACGATCGAAACCAAATCGCTTCGTATGTCCGCCTCTCCCGCCAACCGAGCTCCTTCTGTCGTTGTCGTGCTCGCGCAGCTCCCCTGACGGCCCAGCTCCGCTGTATCAACACCTCCCTCGTCGGTCGTCGCAACCTCCGCCCGGTTCCGCCTGCCCGAGCTCCATCGCACCACCTGCCTGTACCCCGTCGACCGTCGCGACCTCCCCTCGACTCCGCCCGCCCGAGCTCCGCAGCACCTCCTGCCTGTGCCCCGGCCGCCCGAGCTTGGGACCGCCATGTCACCTCACCTCAGCTCCGCCAGCCGAGCTCCAAGAACCGCATCAGCTCGCCCTAGCTCTGCCGGCCGAGCTCCAGGAACCAGCGGGGGACGGCGGTGACGGACCCAATTTTTGGTCTTCTGTTAAAGACAGATATGTTTGGATCATGTCCTTTTAGCTCTACAAGCATCCATTCATGGGTTTAGGTCTCCGATTTGGATCTCTACCGTTGGAGATAGCCTGATAACGAGCGATCAAAGCAATCTTGTATGGCATGTTGTCATCTGAACTTCATATTGTGTGAGTTCGTATATCCTGGATTCTGCAACATCATCTTTAGAATGAAATCACGAGTTCAGTTACTGCGTCTTGTGGATCGCTACAAACCTGGAGCCACCAAAGATCTCGTTGAAAGGTGGTCAATCTGTGATTACCGGTATCCATGGTTCAGCTGGAGCGGCATGTCTTAGCTTCAGTTCGGCTCTTCCCTTGTTCTGTCAACAGCCACGAGGCAGACACGAATTACATCCTCTGCATCGCTCAACACGAAACGAACAACCATCAAACTCGTTACGCTGACGCATATAACGATACTTGCTTGTCGAAACTATGTAGAATACGTGCAGAGAACAGAGCTCAACTAACAGACCTTACAAGCAGTACGCAGTGCATCATCAAATATTTAGTTTAATGTAAGAAATATCTGTGAATGTTCATAAGAGGATTCTGTATTACAGTTTTCTCTTTTATCGTTATGATGAAACGATGGCATGTTGAGATTCAGTGCAAACAAAATCGTGTGTAAATGTTCATCGAAGCTCCTGATACATCCATATGCACAGAGACCAACACAGTCACAGCAGCGGAACAAGAATGAGACTTCGTGGCACGATTGATTCTGCTTTGCTATTTTCTTTTCTATATGGAACGATGCTGTATTGAGATATACATGTGTAGTGACTACAGACATATGAACAAACAGCCAACCCTCCTTCCTACAACCTCCACCCAACAACTTTCTCTTGCCTACACCAGTGACTAGATTAATCCACAACAAAAACTGCCTTCAGCTTGTAGAGTCTTTGCATTCCAGGAGCCAAAAGGCATCAAAACTGACTTGTGTGGTTGCAATTTAGCCCAAGCAGTCTTCACTTTCATGAGCTGTATTGTCAGGCCATCCAAGTTCTGCCCATGCTAAGCATTAAGCGAGATCCGAGTCTTGATGGGCTTCAGCTTCACTCCCATGCTCTCGGGAGATAGAAGTTCAGGCGATATACAAAACGGGCTCAGTGTACTCCGGGGGCTACTTTCATGCTGGGAAGGTCTGTAAAGCCCATATCCCATAAGGAAGTATTCCATTGGAATCAGCATTGCATGTGGTTGCTCTTCAGTAACAAGTGAACCACAGGCCTGGACCTGCAATTCATCCACAGAAGATTAATTAAAACCTGTGCATTACACCATGTAGGAATCACCTTGTGATGTTGAATACTGAAATATATGCTTACCTCGACAAGGGCACAATATCTTTGGTCCAATTTTGTGGTCATGTGGACTGCGTCGACATGGAATTGTGAGTACTCTCCGACAAAAATCAGTGTACGACACTGAAGCTTCTTCAGGGCATCTGTTAGGTCATGTCGCCTGATGGAACCACAGTTGAATTAGGTCCATTCAGACCTCTCATTTCTTTGTATACTCAGGTTATTTGTAGCAAAGATATAACTTACTTGTTTATCGCTTGAAGGAACCGCCATACATTGGCTCCTTGTCTCTCATGGAGTAACTGCACAAAAAGAAAGATGAGTTGTTAATGTTTTAACAGTAGATGTAGTGATCATATCAAGCACTAGGAAATAAGAGCTGTAATACTAACACTTCTACAGGCTTGCACAATCTCTGATTCAGGATCTTGTCCATTTCCACGAACTTCCTGAACACAGCATCAGAAGGAACTTTGAATGAAAAATGTATACCTATAAGGATGCAATAAAATAAAATACTGTTACATCAAAAAGAAAAAATATTGAAGGAGAAGCCAAAAATACCGTGCTGAAATATCGTTGCAGCAAGCTTTCCTTGACTAACCCACGTGTTCCATAATAATAAAGTAAGTTTAATAATACCTGCCATATGAGTTTTTTCATATTAATACAAATATACATGAAGAAAAAACTGAAGAAAAGGCATACGAAAATAACTGAAAAAGGATGTAGGCTATAACCTTATTATACAACCATTCACTCCATGAAGGGGCTTTACATAGAGGTGAAACCAACATTAGTCCAAGAACCCTCTCCCGATATTTTGTCTGTGACAGTGAATACAAATTCCCTTAGCAAGTGGTCAAAGTTCAAACAGAGGAGAATCTATTTATGGTAATACTCACTGCAAAGAGGGTGAGAATATAGGCACCAGCGGTGACACCCAAGCACATTACGGAACCCAAACTGCAAGGACAAAGCCAGAAGGGCAACATTGAGAGGCCTCCTACACGCACTAAAAATAGTTGGCAGAATTCAGTAACTTTCCAGATACAATACCTGAAGAAATCAAGGACATCAGCAACTTGATCAGCGAGGTCATCAACAGATGGTACTGGCACATCAGACGGAATTGGAGCCGCTCCTAACTGTAGTACTTAACATATACCATGAAAAATAACCATGTAAGAAGCAGAGCTAACACGAGGAAAATAGTTGGTAACATAATCAATTCAAGAAACAGCCATCATAACTGACCTCGTGTCCTTGAGGAGTGATGTGGTAGACACAGAAATTGTGAAGCAACAGCGACGCAGCCTCTGGGCAGAAGAACAATCCTTGGAAGCAAGACATGTCTACCCAACAGAAATTTGCCAGTGTAAGTCCCTTTTCTATGGCAAAAATGCAATCCTTTACCTAAAAGCTTAAGGCAACGGAGACACTCACAATTTAAAGCTACATCAGGGTAGGTTATGAGCGCGGGCTTGTCTTCATCTCCGTATACAGAAACCGATAGAATGCCACATCTCGTTTGCACTCGATGCTCCTGAGGCATCACAAGGCAACAGGAACGGATTAGAAGTTTTGTCAGATATCATAGCACAAATGAATGCAATTGAAATTTTGAATTACAACATAACATTTCATCCCGAACTGACCAAAACATAGTCCCCCTCCCCCTTGCTGCCGCATACCATCACACAGGAGCATAGCTAAGATAATCAAATGAGTTTGTGCTACCTTTATTATTGTTGTTGTTGCTGAGCAACATTACAACCATAACCAGGTGGGGGATTCTCCACCTCCCAAATTACAACCATGGCATAACTACGAATGCCTAGCAAAAGCATACAAGTATCACAGAACAGCTAGTATTCCCCATTCGTGATTGGTAATTGAAACTAATATCATAGCATCCCCAATTTACAAGCATTGCTGCTAATTAAGGCCAAGAAAATATAGAAAAGAATAAGAATCAGAAATATCAAGAACCAACATGTACCAAAGCACAAACAAGAACTACAGGAGCATACAAGAACCCCGGCCACGAATTCAAACCACCTCCCCCATATGAACGCACCCAAACCCAAATGTGGAAGCAAATCAAGAAGCGGGAGCCGGAGCACGAACCTTGCCGCCGAAGAAGAGGCGCTCCACGTCAATGGAAACCGACCCGCTCGAGTCCCCCATGGCGTGACGCCTGCCGGAACCTTCTTCAAAGATTCTCCTCCGGCCTCCGCCACCACCAACCTCCGGCTAGCTTTCTCCTCCCCGCTACCCTTTTTTTCCCTCTTTCCCTGCTGGCTTCCCTCGGAATTCTTGGCGTATACTGCGCGTGCATATATACGCGGAGGCCGCAGCCCGGAATAAGCTCCCCACCGACGGCGGTCAGCTCACCGAGGGCGGTGACCCAGCGGCGCCGCGAGACTAAAATAACGGGATGGGATTTGGGATCCACTCGTTATTTCCCTCCTCGTTTTTGGTGGTCCCACATGTCATCGTCCGTCGCTTGCTGCGCGGTTTGACTAGCCGGTGGCCCTGGCGTTTTTCTTTTGCTCGGCGCGTGACAGCTCGGATGGAGGATGGTCGCTTGCTAGGGGCACGCCGCGTCGCCCTCGTGAAAAGCATTACTCCCGCGACGTTTTTTTTTCTTTTGTTTAGAGAAAAATGGTTATGTCAAAGTTATATCTAGCACATGGAAAACTTCTATACTGAAAGTGCCCTAAAAAAGGATAAACCACCATTTTTAGGTTCCTATATCATTACATGCTAATCTGCTTCATCAATAATAGGAATCCGCAAAAATAGGTTCCTCACAAGGAAAAGGTGTAATGCAATGTTACAATTTTGTGCTATCGGTGTTCCAAAAAAAATTTAACAAAGATTGTACTATTTTCTCTATCTAACCAAAACAAGGAAAATGTGGATGAAATATCTAGAAATAAAAAGGAAATATAAATGGATGCATCATACGAAACTACATGTTAGGCAAGCACTAGTATTCTCTTTTGTTTTATTAGATATGACAATTCTGAGCACTAGTCACCATATTTGTTCAGAAAGAATAAATGGCTATGTGCAAGCCGTGAAGAGAGTTACGTACAGGGAAATCTAAAAAGGGTTTGTATTGGTGCTGGGGAAAAAAACGAGAAAATAGGTTTTGCTCTAATTTTGAGAACCTTGTCATTTTGAAAAAAAAAACATGTCAAAATCTACTTGACCCAAACGGTTACTAGCAAAATGAAAATAAATGTAGAATATAACAAAGCTTAAACCTACTCCACTTAACATCTAGAGTATGCAAGAAACTGACGCCACGTATATTCACAAAAACAATACTACTTTGCTTTTGTTTGTATATATGAAATTACGAGCAGTAGTTAGCAAATCAGATATCACGCCACGTCGATGCACCAAAGCGAGTGGTCCACGTAACATACGCAGAGTTCGGCCAGTTGAATTCTTTTGCTCAATTAGCAAAAGGAAAAAAAGGAATTTTTTGACTCGAGGTTTGATCTAATAAAAAATGCTTGCTCAAGGTTTAGTCTAAAAGGAAAAAAAAATGCTTGCTCAAGGTTTCTGGGAGCCAACTCAAACTGATGCCATACTGGCATCAATGTCGCTTTTTATGCTGAGCTGGATGAGGCCCACGTTTCAGTCTGAGAAAGCACAGTCCACCCGCAGGCCCCGGACTCGTCATGTGCTTCTCCTGATTGGCCGCGCTGCTGGGACCCGGACGTCAGTCCGGAGTAATGACAGCCCATGCTTAGCCTCGTGAGTTGCGACGGAATGAATACGGTTGATGAGTCTCGAAAATTATTTCAGGGTCCAAGTCGGGATCTAAAATCCCACCAAGCAGGTGACTAGTATGAAATCTGTGTTTATTCTTTTCTTTCAGATATTGGTGTGTATTTTCTTCTCAGACATTTCTAGGCCGAGATATGGTTGATCTTTCAAAAATTAGATTTTGTTATTGATGGTACAATGATATATACGCTATTATTTTACAGATGCATCCAGCTTTAGGTTGAAATGGACGGATCATTAGGGGAACGAACAATTGTTGAACTCTTTCCTAAGCTACCTTTAGCGCCCTGGTCGGTCCCGTTGACTTGCTGCCAACTAAAAACAACGTCTCTCCTAACTCTTTGTTTGCTGTTGTTGTCTGATCATGCTTTCAGACGCGGCGCAAAAGCAACGCTAGATTCTTCGCTTCTCTTGCATTGCATGGCTGCCTTTTTGCCGGCCTTCTTGAAGCTAGTAAATCATACATTCATGGCTGCTCCTGTGTTCAAGGAGAATCGTTTTATTTTAGCGTGACTTTTGATAGTCTATACAACAAGAACACAAGAGATCGCAGAGAACTGCCAGGACTGCATGTGGAAAAAGATCTCACCTTGGAATACTTTGCAAGGCAAACACCACTAATACGACATGAATGCGATCCACGTGAAACAAGCTCTGCTCGGCTCGTGGATCTCGACCACCACATGCTCTATCACCATCGTCAAACACCGGGCTCCATCTCGATCGATTACGCAAATCTTGTGTCGGTGCAAAGATGTGGCCAACAGGCAACAACAGTGTATGTATAACGATTCCAGAAGAAACTTCTGTGTCTCCCTAATCTTCGGCAAATTAGCGTTCCATCAAGTTGGTAACAAGGTTGGAATAATCGATTTAACCGGCCAGCTCGGTTTTTATATTATTATAGTACCAGATCTAGTTTTCTACTAACTGATCGGTTAGTATGATTAGTCTGAACCAATTATCCGGTTAACTGGGATAATCGACCGGTTTCTATCGGTTATTTCAACCCTGGTTGGCAAGCATGACGTAGTAGTGATTGGCAGAAAACGCAAATAAGGCAAGCGATCGAAAAGAATGTGAATGTGTAGGAGGAAGTGTGCGAAGCCATGGACACCTAACCCTGCTTAGACATACTGTACCATAGAAGCAAGGCTGTTCATTGGAGCACACGCGACAGGGCAATTAAAGGTTCCCCAGGTCTCCATCCAGGTTCGTCGGCAGGTCCCTAATTGTGGAATTGACCACCACTCCTAATTTAATCTGCTGCCCGGCAGTCGCAATACAGTAGTACTCTACACTCACCAGACGCGTACAAGTACTCACACGTGCGACGCGAAATAAAGCGCAGCTGCACGAACTGTGAACCGAAAAGCTCTAGTTGACCTGCAATTTTCGATGCGCGGCCAGCTTGGCGTCATGAATATGCGAAGTTGAGTTCGTCATCAAGGGGGAGATTTATTAGTTACGTACCCAGCGTCAGAAGCATCACAGAGTACTTGTAAGTTTAAAACAGGCGGCTTGCTTCTTGTAAGCACGACGACGCGTCTCGTGCGCGGCTCGTGTGGTTATACACCGGAGATGCATGTGCAGAGGCAGCAGCAATACGACTACTAGCCTGCTACTATGTGTTGTGTTTTGTCAGCAACCATAAGAATGAAGGAAGAATCAGCGTGGCGTGTTCAGACGTGTAATGCAGGAGTACGTTGGTATGAGCCATATAATCTATCGATCATCTTTTTTGTAGCATCTTTAAAAAGCTCACTAAAAAATTGATCCTAAAAAAATATTTTTAGGAGCAGTTTAAAAATGATTAGAAATTTTTTTTCCTATCTCCTCTAACATTTCTCCCTAAAATAGATTAGAAAAACTTTTGATTGGTCACGTCAGCATCTGGTATCATAACAATATTAATTTCCTTCTAAATATAAGTATTGGGGTCCCTAATTTTCCTCTCGTTTCTAGCTACAAATGAGAATTTAGAGAGAGAATAAATCTATGAGTTGTTTAAGGAAACTGTTGGAGATGGTTTTTTAGATTAAACCCCATTAATTTAATTTAGAGAGAGTTTTTGAAAAGCTTTTAAAGATGCTCTTATTTAAAAGTTAAAATGTGACTCTACCTTTGCTCTGAAGATCATAAACTTATCATATTATTCGAAGAAGAAAAAAATCATTGAATTTATGAAGTTTAAACATCCTAGGTCGGATGGATGAAAGAATCCAAATAAAATACAACTCATAAATTCAAAACAAAAAGGTAAAGAAAATTTTGAATCGTGATCCTCTTACAAATTCATAGTCTATATCTAACACAGTTCTAATCCTATATGTTTGCATATAACACAACATCAAAAAGGACAGAAGAGAGGACATTACATCGTCAAATTAATCTGCCGGAAGCTTGCATGCAGCTAGCCTAAATCGATCGTGGTCGTCATGGTCATGGTCAGGACGAGAACGATGGATCAATCTGTGGAGCACTTGTCGCCTTGATTGGCTCATGTGCTGATGTTAATGGTTGGACAGACAACCAGGGTTTAAATAACCGGCAGAAACCGATCGGTTATTCCGTTTAACCGAATAACCGGTTCTGACCGGTCGCGCTAATCGATCGGTTGGTCGGAGAAAACCGGATCTGATACTATAGCAATACGGTAAACCGGTCTGTTTTTTATCGAACTGAGCCGATCGGTTAAGTCGGTTATTTGAATCTTGTACACAACTTGAGCTACTGTTTCCCATAGAGACAAGAGCTGCGCTCGCTCGCTCTCGCTCCCGTCATATGAGTCAAAAAAGATTATGAAACCTTGAAAGCTACCTGTATACTCCGAATTTTGCTTTCGACGGATACATGCTCTACAAATGCGACAACGTGGGGATCCTCTCCCCCCGTTGACATTCAAAAAAAAATGCGATGACATGTCAACGCCTCAATGGCAGTAAGGGGGCGTGTTATTTCAGCATTTTAGTAGACCTTCTACAGTCGATGAGTGGCGATATATCGAGAAGCCAAATGCTCTATCCTGTTTCGTTGGAAGCGTTTGGTCAGCTGCTTGTTCCAGTTCCAATGCTAATTACTCTGAGCAATTGACCAGAGGGAGGATCAAACTGCGATTGGAATCGTGCTAGTAATAAATCGTAGCGAGCCAGAGCTTAAGGTCATTTTTTTAAAGGATTTTTTTATGAGACACTTAATAAATATGATTTTATCTGTTGAATATCAAAACTCTATATTTTGTCTCTCAAACACTAAGAAATTATGGCTATTGTCTGTAGAACACTTTAGCAGGAGAAGTGAACTATTTCAATATTTTTATCTCAATCTACACAATGCATTTACAACTTGAAATTTGGCACAAAGATATATTGATGCATTTCTTATACATATGTTTTTTTTACAAATTTATTGTTGATGTTTGAATGAGTATTCAACAAAGAAAATATTTATTTTCAAAATAAACTTGTGCTGCAAATAACTAACAAAAAATTAGGAAAAATCACATAGATTAGAAATATAGTAGTGTATCTTTGTGTCATATTTTAACTTATAATGTCTTTTGTGTATTAAGATAAAAATATTACAAATATTCACTTTTCTTGTTAAAGTGTTCTACAGACAAAAGCCATAATTTCTTAATATTCAGAAGACAATAAAAATTTGCGGTGTCCCATAAACAAAATCATATTTATTGAGTATCGTACAGACAAAAAGCCTCTTTTTTAAACACCCACGATCAGTGAGAGACCTAGTCCTACTTTCTTTTTCTTTAGTCTGCTAAATTGCAAAGCAGGCTCCTCGTGTGCCTCGTGGTTAGGGTAGAGAAGGAACGAACGCGCGAAGGAGCGATTCCGCCGGCGCGGGAGCTGTGTTTTGTCGGCAACGCTCAGCATCGGGCATTCATCAAATCGCTGCTTGGCCCTCTTGCTCTCACAACTCACATGCTACTAGAATGCACGAGTACACGTCACTAGAATGTAGAAGTATACCATATGAAAAGTTTCTGCACGCAACGTGGAGCGAACGAACGTACTGATCTCGATGGTGTGCTTTACGTGCCGTCAAATATGCCAGAAAGAGACGCCTTTACCGTTGTCACGACGAAATGATCGGTCAATGGAGAAGTTTACAGCACGACCGGCTAACTTCATACTCTTCACTCCCGTCCCAGACTCCCAAACAAGTTCGACGCTCGAAAGCGACCTACACTCTTTCGCCTGCCTGTCCACACGCTCAAAATAAAGCAGTCAAGAGACAAGCAAGCAGCAGGCAGGAGTCCCCTGAAGAACAATCAAAAGCTGAAGCCATCAACCAAGCACTAAATTTAAACATAACAAGCTTAATATAGCGCACCTTTATAGTTCCTTGTTTGAATAAAGCTGTCAGTTATTCTCAGGGGTCCAATCATTCAAGCAACTAACGTACTAATTCATAATTTATATGGCCGTCTGTAGCTAGCCGTGCCAGATTCTATATATCCTGCTTCGGCTTATTGTTAGTTTGCTCCATCAGCCAGTTGTCCGTTTAAAAAAAAAAAGTTTGATCAGGCCAGCCCGCTGATTGTTGACCGAATGAAAATCAATGATCACATTTTCTAAAGGCAAGTCAAGGCTGAAGAGAAGATCATCATCACTTTATACTACTTAATTTGAAAAGAAAAGTTCTTTGTATTTCCTTCCATCAGAACAAAATGCCACCTACCTACCTGCTAAAATATCTGCGTCCAAGCTACGCATAATACTACACGTGTCGTCACAACTTAGTAGTTTAAACCCTGGCCCTAGTAGCTTAAAACTGTCGGTGGCTGCAGCGTTAAGTTAATGCGATTCACGCCTGCCAGTGATGGGTTTTAATCTCCACCACGCACGCACGCGTCCATGCAATGGTCCAGACGCAGCAGGGTGGTTGGAACGAACCAGGGAAAGTACGTGTCGGTTGTGGCTTAATCAAGCAGCAGCGCCATGGATGGCCCCTCGAGTTGAATGTGCAATGTCTGCATGCATGGATGATCAATCAATCCGCTGTATTAGTTGTACCTGCAGGAAAATGCCCGGCCGTGTCAGCAGATTGCCTGTCCCGTTCTTCACCACCAGTTAATGGCTCTCTTCACACACACAAAAACACACAAGTAATGGCTAACAGAATCGCCGTACGTGCCGGCATTATGATGACTCGCACGAACTGGGCACAGGGCGCAAGCCACCTACCCCGGCGTCCTCGCTCGGCGATCGCAGGCCACGTATACGTCCCTCGAGAGGAGCCGGCATTGATGCAGTTTCATGTTCAGCCACAGATGCTCTTGTCTTAATTTATGGACAAAGATTTACTGACCAGATTCTGTGCTTACATTAGGAACAAAAAAAAAACAGGTTACGAGCCACATAATGACGATACCAACAGAATCTCAACCACCACCCACGTACGATTAAACTGAACGCGGAATCAACACATCCTGGATCCCCTCAAGATCACTGCCTCCGGCAAGTTTATTCGCCCTGGATCGTGCATATGGCTGCGGCGCGATATATATGTACTAGAAAAGATGAGATGACAGTATGGTTGCTGGTTGGGACTTGGGAGGACATATATAAACAGCCAATTGTTAACGTGTTGTATACCTGGCGATCAAAGCAGACGCGCATCTATACTCGGTTCAAACTGCCGGGCGTTGCAACACCCAAATCAAGCGAATAGCTATAGTTAGCCATATAATGATTGCTGGCACATGCATAGAAAGACGATTTAACACACTTGATAATTAATCTGAGTGCTCCGAGCACCCGATCTATCACCACCGAGATAGCCACTCCTAGATGAAATAAACGTGCAGGCAAGCATGTCGCCGTTTAGCTTTAGCCAGCTTCCCTGGAATAAAGCGGCCGGCCGGCCGGCTGGGTCTCGGTCTCTCGTGGCATTATTTTCAGACAGCAGCAGCTTCCGATCGTCCCGGTCATAATCGAACAGCCCGCTAACTCAAAATCCGTACCGTGTTCGATGGGTCGCGCATCAAGGTCACTTCGGACGTCATCGAAAAAGTTGGTACTCGTTCGTGTCATTTTCGTGTGACGACGCACCACGCATATGGTGTTTGCGATATGTAGGTTTGTTTAGATGTCCCTGCAGAGCGTGCAGTACGACTGTGTGTGTACTGATCGATCGTGGTCCGATTATTGTTCCCTTCCTGTCCGAGAGATCGATCCACCGACAGCTTACGAAAGATGGTTCCATTGTAGTATATGCGGAGCTCGTGCGTTGCGTGCTGCGTGCTCTGATATATATCGCGCCGCGAGTCGTTATTGACTAATCGAACCCCATGCTGTCACCATGCATGCATGAGCATTTGGTACTGTAGCACTCATGGTCCGAGATGCCGAGCACAGTGGGACGCTGCTGTCTGCATGTCCTGATCGCATGGATGGCGCTGGTCCATGATCGGAGCTTCTTCTTCTTCTTCTTCTTCGACGATGCATGCCGAGCACAGTAGCAGGGAGTGAGTAGCTGAGGGCAGGAATAATAATGGAGCTTGGAATGGACAGGGACGTGGCACCAAACTAATTAACGCACGTTCGTACCAACGTTTGGCCGATTGAGGGCGAGCGTTCGCTTGTCGCCTCTCGGGTCGTCGGGTCACGATAATGGATTCCGTGCATATTCCCATTGGTAGGCGTCGCGTACTTTTTGTTTTCACAAATGGGTTTAGTCGTTTTTCTTTTTTTTTGAGAACGACAAATAGGGTTTAGGCTCTGATTGTTTTAGCTTATAATTCACTCAGATTAATTAATCTAGCTTAATTAATCCAATAGACAAACAAACAGGATAAATTATTAGACCAAATTAATTAATCTAGAGAGCAGATTATTATAATCCAATAATCTGCTATAGATGTGCTTATTTTGGAGAAAAACCAATAATTCATGCTAAGTTGATCTTCTTACATAAAAAACAACTTGATTTAGCTTAAATAATCTAGAGAAACAAACATCTCCTTAAGATTAATTAATCCAATTTAAATAACTCAGGTTAAATAATCTAGCACTAGAATTCATATTAATTAATCTGCTCAGAAAACAAACAGCCCTTTAGTATAAGTACACTGTTTTTTTTTTTTGGAGCAATTGTATGCCATCTTTAGATTTTGTTCCGTTTGGGCTTCTTCTCCTCTGATTAACAAAGCCTAGCAAAAGGTATCCTGTGGGCCGTACCATTAGGAGAAACGGCCCATGGTCTTACTCAAGTCGGGCTTCTCAGAGATGTGGGCCGTACTTATTAGGAGCAATGGCCAATGTGTTTCTTTCCCACTCCAGAGAAGGAACTTTCTGTTGGTTATAGCTGTTGTTGGCTTGATGCAGTGACGGATCCAGACAAATATTGTATGGGGGCTGGTATATACTATAAAAAATACACCAATGACAATGGTTTTCAAAGATGTTTATATCATTTTAAGAAGAAAAAAAATATTTATCTATTGTTTTTAGGAAAATATATTTATATCAAATGAGAAGATCAATACTGGGGTATTTTTTGTGGTGTTGTTTTGGGCAAATTTGTTTTTGTAATAATTCTTGAATGAATTAAAAAAGGTAGTATGTAAGTAATGTTCTTTGGACTCAAATGGATCGTGTTGTTTGCGATGAAAGCAACGTGATGGGTTGATGTATTACTAGTTAGTTGCATCGGTTGTTCATTGTTGGGCCTTATAGGGTTTAGAGGTTTTTTTTTACTACTTTCACCTTTGGGCTGAGGTAGTAGGGATCGAAGATGGTCCAACTCATGAAGTTTTGGTCCAATTCATGCAAAACAATCGGCTTCCACCTTCAGCTCCTCCTCGATCTCTCTTCCATGACCATAAAACTGGAGTTTGAGACCCCTTTGCCCTGTTAGATCCGCCATTGGCTTGATGTAATCAAAGGATAATAAATTAAGGACAATATTAGGTACTACAGTATATGTTCCACGTATGCCGAGGATGCAAAGTATTTACCAAAGTATTCCACGGACAGTGAAGTTATATATGTTGCGCTAACGTGATTGCATAATGTAACAGGGGCATTGCATGACTCTAAAGAGTTGGTATTTCCTAAAAAAACGTAACTTCAAGAAACTCCTTAAACATGGTCTCCTTCTCATGTGACCAAGCGCTAAATATAGTGGAGAGTGTCCGTCAACAGGTCGTTGGGCATATAATCACTGATTCTAAATTTCTGTTAGGAATTTACTTGTGCACACTACTTAATAAATAAGGGGGTAGTATGAAAATCACACTATATGGAATATATGAACCTCAGTGCATAATTCATTCCTGTATACATTAAACATATATGTAGCCACAGTTTCTATTTGCTCATTACTAAGAAATGATTGCTAGTAGTACGAAAAGCACACTATGGAATATCAACACAGGAACCTGACAATACAATTCATTTATTTATATATTAAACATAGAATTTGACTATTTTTTGGTCAAAATATATACTATAAAGTTTGAATTTTTGGACCACAGATGTGCAACAATAAAAAAATAATAAACAATGAGGCGAAGCACACAAGCAGACCATAATTTTATATTGGATGATCATATAAGCACAACCTAATTAACCTCTACACTAAATCAGGAGTCCATCACATACGTATGGCCTGCGAGAAGAAATAATGATAATGCGTACAAATTTTATCGTTGACGTCTTGAAACCGTCCACGATGACTTCCTGGATCGAGTAGGCAAGAGGTCGCTCTCTCATCTCATCCGGTCCAAACCCAATTAAAAGTTTCATTCATGTTAAATTTATGCAGAAAGTTTGACTTCCTTGAGGAGTCGTCGCCGACTTTTGTCATCACAGGAGGGAGGCGTACCAAAACTGGAGGAGAAACGGGAGGTACAGCCCACAGTTTACTGGAGCTGATGATGAAGTCATCACAAGCAGGTTTCCGCTGCTAGGCTGGCTCCCCATCTCATCACAGATCGATGTGACCTAGTATAGATAAAAAAAAAATACTAGTATTATTTACTTCTGGAGTCAGCAACGCCAAATGTCAACCCCCTTAAACTCCATCCGGTGCAGAACTCTACCCTTTTTTAGATAACGGAAAAGATTGTCAACCGGAAGTGAAACCGACGTCTCAGTATATCTGATGGTTGACTTGCAAATATGGGTTCAGTGTGTGCTGAACTTATAAATTGTTTCCGCGGCGTCCTCTACCAAATAATAATTTGAGGAAACCCATTTTTGTATTTCGACTAGTTCCACTGCGTCCTATGTGGCACCATTAGCTAGGAGATGCGAAGTTAAGAAATGGACAATAGGACGTTTTGTATGTAACGTGCCTAGCGTGTGAGAAGGAAGAAGGTTTCCGACCCCGCGCCGAACTTTTAGGGCCAGTGATGTACATGGCACGCGCATCATCAATTCATCATCTTGTTTGATCTTTTCAGCCGTGGCACGCGCCAGCCCAAAGGTTTCGGACCGTGACGCGAGTCGATAACAACAGATTATGAACGGGTACGCAGTATATATGTCCGTGCATTTTGTTGTGTTCACCAGTTCTCTGCTGCCAACTTGTCACAGATGTATGTTTACTCAAGTCGTGGAATTGAACTGGCCGTGTTCGTTTCAATTCCTCAGTTTTCTGGTGGCAAGTTGCTTCAGATGAGTCGTCTGTTGTTCGCCCGCGAGGGCCACGCGACGACTCGATCATCGTCCGCCGCGCGCATTCCTATCTGCCAATGATCTCGAGCCGCAGCAGAATACGAGCAACTTGCTGCACCCCAATCACAGGAGATCATCCTCGTAAGAAAAACCAGATGCACCTTTACCATCGCGAACATGCATGGCACATACGCGGACGTACGGCCAGGTTCCGTGCATCGGAGAACCGTGCGAGTGCGAAATCTTTCTCGGCCGCCGGCGGGGGGGCAAATAGAAAGAAAACCTTGCAGTTGCAGATTACTAAAAAGTCGAAGCATGCAAAAAAAGATTATCCTTTTTTTCACTCGTACGAGGATGCATCGGAACAGAGCAGAAGTCTTGATTATTCCCGGGGGGGGATGGATGAGACGATAACGCACATTCGATGTTCCATATGCTCCTATGATTGGGCCACATGCGCACGCATACACAGCCTGCTGCTCCGGAACGGCCAATTGTTCGTCCCCGCGCACTGCTCTGTTCATACACGCTGTGGCCATTTTGCCAGCCGTGCAGATCGCCCTCACCTTACTAAACCATGTCGTTGTTGGACGCCAAGCAAAGCCAAACCATGATCAGCAGAGAGAGGGTCCACGTGCTCATCAACAAGGCGCGCTTTCACCAGCAGAATCTCCGAATCATATGGTGCGCGGCAGTCACTCAAGCAGGCTTATCGTCAACGAACAATGTGTGTGTGCCTACGCGACGCGGTGCAGTGCAGTAGTTGTTGGGAACTTTTTTTTTTTTTTTTTTTTTGACAAAGAGTTGTTGGGATGGAGATGGAGGAAGGAACGGACACGGGAAACAGCAGGGCAGAGAGGAAGACGACGACGGTTCTCCTCGGGGCCGGCCAGCCTGGACGAGAACACGATTCCATATATGCTGGCCAATCGGCATCGAGATTTCTCCCTCCGGTCGAGGCGGACGGAGGAGAGCTTGAGGCCGCCGGGAATATCTTGGTGTGCGCGCTGGATCAGGGGATCTCTCGGTCCCCCGGCCGTAGCGTAGTGCTGGAAAGGGGAGGCTTGTACGCCGTCGTGGGGACCTTTGAACTTTGAAGAATTTTCCATGTCGAACTATCTTGCGCTACGAGACAAACGTTTTGTTGTTTCTTCTGCTCACACAATCCAGGGTGGCCGATACGCTCGCCAAAGTGCGAGCTCGTTACAAGCACGAAACTTTCACGATCATGCACGGCACGCTGAACACAAGCTCCCTATAACAGGTTACTCATGAATACGTATTCTCTCTCCTCTAAAATTATTGTCGCTGTTGATTTTTCTTATCTTTGATCATTTATTTTATTTTTTAAAAATTAAAACTATTACATTTATTTATTTATTTTATTATTAAAGAAAATTATAACATAACTTGTAATTTTACATATTTAAATAAAACAAATAATCAAATATAACTGAAAAAAATCAATAATAACGACAATGATTTTATAATGGAGTTGCATGTATTTGGTATAAAAGTATACTACGTGTTATTTCTTAAGTTTGTCTTGTGTTGATTTCAGCCGAGTACTATAGTACAGATCTTGTATGGAAGATGAATGATTTACTTAGCATTTCTGTTCGACCTTGTAACGAGTATTCCATTTGAACTCAGAATTATCTGGATTAAAAAAGCACAAAGAATCAAAGAATGAATATAATGCTCTTGAGAAATATACTTTTATTTTACCTATTTTTTTCATTTCAATAAGTTAATTATAATAACAAACTATGAGCGTGGTTTATATGAAATGTTTTGCAGGATGCATCTCTCCTCCATCTAGGCAACCTGGTCCTGACTCCCGACCTAGCGCTTCGAATCTTAAATGTTAATACTTGTAGCACATCATCACCACCTTTTGCTCTCGATATGTTGTAAGCAGTAACCATGCATGTGTACAATCATCACTGCCAGGTATTCTATGGAGGCAGAAAAAAATAATATGAGTTGTGCATCTCCAAAAGTTACATCAAAGTGCTGAACTCATCGACCAAATAAAATTTGTTATCCCTAGATGAGTGTCCCTGGTTCATCGCTTTTATATGTGATACACAGTACAAATGTACAGTAAAAGAATAATTTGCCCTAAATATCACACACATATACTATATAATTAATCGATCGAAGACTTGAGCCTGGGCGTTCTTGTATTAGTAGGTTGTTGACAAACCCTACCGACTTAAGCAAGGGGTTGACCTTTGGAAATTGATTGAATTTATGATGGTGTTGGTTAGTCAGGACTTGGAATAGCAATAGTTTTTTGTTTAATTATTTATTGCAGTACGTCTAAACAGCGAGTCCAGAATATGGTTTAGTATACATGCAGGGAGTCAAGCGCCAAGCTTCCACATCGGGGAACTAATAATTCTTTTCCATGAAAAAGAAGCAATGATGCAAAATGAATGATGACTATGAAATGAAAACAGAACTCTGAGATTCCACGGAAAGCAAACGGAATTTTATTTTCCGCAAAAGATGATGAGTAATACTTTATTACGGCAGTCGAAGAAAGCAAACGCACACATCACGTAACAAGGAGGAACAGAAAATATTGCTATGCAAATGACAGTTCTTATATATCTGTACTATCCCTCCATTTGAGAGAGAATTATTTTTGACAAAATTGATGTTACCATCAACAGTGCAATGGAAAAAAAAAAGAATCCCCCTGATTAATTACCCTGAATAAATTAATGTGTTTATTTACCACCCGAAAAAAAAAACCCTTTATACTTGTCTAATAATGCTGTTCTTGTTCACAATAATGCTGCGGCGTCCTTGTTCCACGTGTCCATGAACCGTCTGATCCTGGCGAGTGCAAGATCCAGCGTGTCCAAGCTCATGTTTGCGAAGCAGACCCTGAACCAGCCGGGCTCGGAGCAATGGCACGACGACCCGGGCGAGATGTTGAGCCTCACCTCCCGCAGCAATCGGTCCCAGAGCCTGAGCTCGCCGGCGACGGTTTGGTCGTCGAGCAGGCCGCGCATGTCCATCCACACGAAGAGCCCGGCGTTGCTGCGCAGGCACGGCACTCCGGCCCTGTCCAGCCCCGCCACGATGTGGTCGTGCCGCGCCCGGAGCCGCTCCCTGTTGGTGCGGATGTACGATTCCGCGAAGTCGTCGTCGGCGAGCATGGCCGCGAGCGTCTTCTGCGTCTGCGACGACACCAGCGTGAAGCTGGACATGCGGCGCGCCATGGTGACCACGTCGTCGTTGTACGAGTAGACGACGCCGACGCGGAACCCGGGGAGGCCCAGGTCCTTGGACAGGCTGTACACGATGTGCACGCGGCGGGCGAGGCTCTCGTCGACGAGCTCGGCGACGCTGACGAGGTCCGGCGCCGAGAAGACGGAGCCCGAGTAGATCTCGTCGGAGATGAGGTGGATGTTCTTGCGCGCCACGAAGTCCAGCACGTCCTCCAGCGCGGCGCGCGTCACGGTCGTGCCCAGCGGGTTGGACGGGTTCGTGAGCAGCACGCCGGCCACGCGCGTCCCGGAGGAGACGGCATCCGCGTACGCCGCCTCCAGCGCCGGTACCGTCACCTGGAACCCGTTCGCGCTGTCGCAGTGCACCGGCACGATGTTCACACCGGTCCTCCACCTCAAGTCACGGTCGAACCTGCACAACAGAGCCGACGCGGCCATGTCAGAACACACTCTGCTTCTGAGCACTGTGGCAATGTTGTTGTGACTGTAGGTAGGTGCATGCATGCAGCAATGAATGAATGCTTGTTGCTTATTGCTTACCCGGGGTAGTAAGGAGTGGGGATGAGCAGCGCGTCGCCCGGGTTGGCCAGGACGAACGTGAGCAGCTCGTTGGCGGCGGTGGCGCCGGCGGTGAGCACGATGCGGTCGGGGTCGAACCGGGCCTTGCCGCCCCTCACCTTCTCCATGAACCCGGCCATGGCCCGCCGGAACGCCTTCAGCCCGTGGTAGTCCTGGAAGAGGGCGTTGTCACGGAAGCTGGCCACGCCGGAGCCCGGCGCGGCGCCGCCCCAGCCCGCCGCCTCAGGGTGGGCCTTGAGGTAACCCTCAAGCAGGTCGAAGGAGACCTGGTTCTCGGCCAGGCCCATCTGGATCACGCCGCCCGGGTTCGACGCCGCGTCGTACGGGTTCTCGTCGTAGGCCTTCCACCCCGCGAAGTAGGGGGAGTCCTCGCCGTGCAAGGCCGACGTGGCCACGCGCGACAGGGGAGCATCGGCGACCACCAGCCTCTTGCCAACCATGGCTACGGCCTTCTTCTGTTCTTCACACAAAGGAATGCTCCTGTTGATGCTCCAACAGCTTAATTTGCAGTGCAATGGGCGTCGTTCGAGTGTTCAGGAAAAATGATGAACACTCAAAGGCGCGCAGAGCAAGGTAGTAGGCAGGGTGTGATGGATGATCCTAGCTACCAGGTGTGCGTGGGGGTATATATAGGCGGCGCCAGTATATATACTCGTATGAAACCACTAATACATGTCAGAGAGGCGACCCTGACTCTGAGCTCTCAAATCAAATGATACAATAATCAAGGAGCTGCTCCGGCCGAACCGAGCTTACTTCTGTGTCAATCATTGAGCCGTGTCCCTCCGATCTTTATTCCAGTCCGATCCTCTAGTGTCAGCTCGACCCCGCAGGCCGCGGAGGTACGTACTGAATACTGATGATGAGGAGTCTGTGCACGGCAGAGTACAGCTGTTCCCCGCCTTAATCCTGCTTGCAAAGGTAGCTGCTTCAGCTGTCGCCTTCCGCGGGCTGACGACGGAAGCGCAGCGCGCGCGGCTTGATCGTGCGTACAGATCGATGTGCGCGTTATCTCCTAAGCAACCCGTTTTCTTTAATCCCGCGACGCGATCGGAGCCTACACGCCGGCGTTGGCGTTGCTGGTGGTTCCGCGCCCGCGAAATCGCCAGGGGAATATTTGCCGGGTTGGGTTCCGATCCCGAAGCATGTTGTCAGCCGAGGAGGGAGGAGATGCACTAGCACAGCTCGACATGTTGGGGGACTTTTCTCTCAAGATCTTCATTTTTTTACGGCATCCGATACGGCTTTTGTCTCTGTTACCCATGTCGTTAACCCTTTTCAAACTCGTGTTGAACCTAAACCTTGAAACTAAGCCGGGCTTGTCTATGCGGACGTCGACAACGCCCCCGCGACCTGGTGACAGCGTATCATGCTTGGACTGGCTGCATCTGATTAGAGAATTAAGCGCATCTCAGCTAGCCATGTTTGACCTCCAAAAGCCACCCGATTAAACAAGGGTGATGACCCCCCTCTAAGCAGGGACGACTTGTCCAGCTCGAGCTGTCCCCGCCGGCCGGAGTGCGAGGTTGCCCCCCCAAATCTGAACGCCGATAAACAAATGCCGCTTCCTTTTTGAGATGCCAGCCATCCCATCTCGAAATTAAAAAATGCACCCCCATGAATCATCCCAGCTAGCCAGAGAGAGCATCGGTCATAAGGCTGGCCATTTCTCTCATCATCGACCAAAAAGACTTTGATACCTGGGTCGTCGTCGAATCATCGGAAGCTGCAGCGTAATTCTGTACTTGTCTGGTTGATCGATTCAGTGTGCCGTTTAGGACGTACAAGTTCTTGCTTAATCTGGAATTAGCAGTACAGATACTAGTACGGCTCTCAAGGTCTGCCAAACTGTGTGTATGCTTCATTGGAATTCTTTTTTTCCTGTGTGCTATCCTTGTTTGGATTTTCGTTCTATGTGCTCGTATTACAGTGTTAATTTTTTGCCGATTCTGGAGAATTTGAGAGTGTGTTCTCATTTTGTAGGAGCTTAAATTATTAGCTCAACGTCTTTTCCAGGAGTCAGTACAAATCAGATGACAACTTAAGCCTTGCTTCTATTGAAATTAGTTTTTTTTTTATCACGCTGCGTAAGCACCAGAGAGATGCAGCAAACCAGCGCCGCTGGAATTGACACTGGAGTGGAGAAACCCTGGCTGTGGTTTTGCCAAATCAGCTTTTGCGGAAAGGAATGGAAAACCACGGAACCTGTTCGACGGTTTTCGGCAAGCGCGCATTTTTAAATTTCGCGTTGCTTGCTTGAAAAGCATTTTCGCAGCGAATGATAAGGCTTTCGCGCCAGCAACGTCAACATCACGGCTACGACAGCACCAAAACAGCAGTTTTGACCAAGTCGTTTTTGTTGGAAATGGTTACAAATCACAAGGAGCGTCTACGCCGACGCCGAAAAGTAAACCAGCATATTCCGAACTGGTTGGACTATCTACCAACAGTAAGCTGCCTTTATGTTCAGGTTGTCTACATTGCATTCGTCTTTCATTAGGCGAAACTGAAATTAAAAAAAAGAAGTGATACATTCATCTGAAACTGGCTAGATAATTATATTAGCCTCTTTTCAGAAGAGCGATTAATCTTCTTATATATATATATATATATATATATATATACTAGCAAAATATCCGTGCGTTGTCACGGGTTTTTATTAAAAAAATTTATGGTTAGAATATTTTTTGTAATTATAATTTTTTTTAATTAATCAATTTTTTTAGCTTGAGCATTTGCTCTATTTTTATTTTGCTTTATCTTTTTAAGTTTTAAAAAGAATATTCAGTATAATAATTTTGGAGTGAGTTATTATTAGAATTCTTGTTATTAATTTCCATCCAAAATATGATATTAAAGTAATAGATTTAATTATTGTTAGTATGAAATATCGAATTGAAATCGGAGTCCAATTTAACAAAGGATTAGAAAATGGTTAAAAAAAACGATTCAAACTGATTGGTGAATCATTATAGGATACAAACTAAATACGATAATGTTACAGACACATCTGGACACGAAAAAAGTGGTCTAGACGACCTCACTTTAATTCTTGGGTATACGCACATACCCATTTATCATTTTGAGTATGTACATATACCTAAAATAAGATTTATCAAAGTGATAACCATGAAAAAGTTTTAGTGGAACTCATATTTTTTTTTGCACCTTGTGATATATCGCGTTTCCTATATAGACAAAGGAGTATGTCCACCAACTTTATTTTTCCTCACATATAAGAAAAAAGTATGGTCACATACCACTTTGAAAAATCAAGTATATGTACATACTTTTTTTTAGAAACCTCAAGTATGAAGAGATACCCTCTAATTTGTGAGATATAAACATGGGAGTAGCTACACCTGGAATAGAAAAAAGGTGTCATATATATATATATATATATATATATATATATATATATATATATATATTTGGCAGATATTTTGTGCTCTTAAACAGTGAGACGTGGATTTGCTCAGGATCAGACATCAATTCTTGAGTTAGTCCTACAGGACCATCTCCACCTCAGAAGAGGAATAAAATCAAGCATGACATCTATTAGGTATGGATCCATCATCCATCCAACTGTACACATGTTCAGCATCGATCAAATCCTGATCAAGTGTTTTACGGTCTTATGAAACCTCAACAGCTTCATATTTTACAAGATACGAGAGATCGGTTAGGTGCTATGTAATGTTGCTAATAAAATTTAATCTAAGAAGTTATAACAGCGTCGTCACACTCCTATGTCATGAACACGAAGAGATCGGCAGAACGAGCGAAATCTGCTGCACCAACCAACCAAAAGTGGGACAAGTTGTAACTTGTAAATATAAGTACGTGTCTATAACTAGCGGCCGTTCATGGCAAAGCCAGTTGCAACCAGGAAATGGAACTTTGAAGAAAGAAAAGACGAGCCAAGTTTTTTTTTCCGAATAAAAGAGAGCCAAGATCTAATAAAGTGCGATTGTCTTTTTTTTTTTGAATTGACTGTCCATTATTTTGGAGGGTTGACAAGCATGCAAAAAAGTAAACCTAAGTTATTGCCCTTTTTTTTTGATAATTTACGTGCCTGCATTTATCATTGACAAATTACACACACTGGGGTGAAGATACCCCAGCTAATGTTCTGGAATGCCTGAATTATCAGGCATTGATCACCATGTGTTAGATGGTTACATGAGAAATTACAAGATGTCATTGATCTCTGGAGTGCTTGACGAGCTAAGTTGTGTGCAGATGTATTGGCCCGTGGCCCGTCTGTCAATCTTGCACACCTGATACGTGTTGGTGCTGTTATTGTTGATGAACTGCATGAGAGTGGGCCGGAGTCGCCAGTCTGCTGGGTTGTTGATGGGGTCGCTACTCTGCAGATTGGAGACCAGAACTTGGCTGTCGGAGAGGTAGGTGGTGTGGCTGTTCTGTAGTATCTTGGTCGCCCATGACGCCAAAAGTAGTGCCATGGCTTCAGCTTGCAATGGAGTTGAAATGTTGGCAGCCTTTGCCTGGATGTGGATTGCCGGCATGATCGGCCCTCTTGAGTTGCAGAAGAGTACTCCTAGTCCTGCAGTTGATGACGTTCCTTGCTGTAGTAGCGGCAATGCAGCATCCACATAGCATTTGGGCTCCTGATGGGGGGGAGCTAGTAGTAGTTTGCATCGGTAGTAGGAGCATTGTCAGGTCTGAAGTTGATGAGAGTGGAGCCTCAGGTGCATTGTGATTGGCACTTAGGTCCGCCTGTGTCGTCGAGTGTACCTGCAAAACCGACCAAGTTCTTGTTCTAAAGCGGTGTTCATTTCTTGCCTTCCATATATGCCAGAGCAAGCATATGTATTGCATCTGTTCTTTGAGTGGTGGGTGATTTAACAATGTTAGCAACTGTTATTGTACACCTTGTTGTCCCTGTGGAAGTTCATCTGCTCGAATCTGCATGGGTGTGGAGAACCAGACTGCTCTAGAGAAAGAGCAGGTAAAGAAAAGATGGAGTCAGTTTCTAGTTGACCACACCTACTGCGGGCCTGGTCGATGTGTTGAGAGCATTTTCCTGCCCGTTCCCCTGTGGCCAGAGCTTGGCAGAGAAGACACCATGCAAAGGTCTTGTGTCTTGGTTGTATTTTCTTGTGCGTCCAAATGACCTGCAAGAGATGTTGTACCTGCTGGGGTAGTGCACGACTGCCCTGCTAAGGCAGGGGTTGCTGCCTTTGGATTGCTAGGTGCTTGTATGCCTCTTTTGCAGTGCATCGTCCTGTTCTTGAGGGCTCCCAACATAGGATGTCCTGACGGTCCATGTGGGTGACTGGTACCTGCAAAATTGATTGGAGAGCCTGTGTGCCAAACACACTTTGAATTTTGATTGCATCCCATTGTTTGGTGCTCGGAATCCAGAGATTAGAGACTGTATTTGGGAGTGTTGATTGTGGATTGGGATATATAAGATGGTCATGCATTTGGTCCCAGATAGGACACCAAGGAGAGGTCCATACGTTGGAACTTCCATTGCAAATCTGGTAGGAGGAGTGTTGGATTAGTTCTGGTTTGATGGTTGTAAGAGAAGACCAAAAAACTGATTTTGGTATATGAACTGGAGCTGTCCAGAAGGAGTTGTAGGGGAAATATTTTGATTTTAGTACATCAGTGAGCATTGGGTCTTCATTGTTGGCTAAGCGCCAAGCAGAGTTTAGGAGCAGACTTCTGTTGACGAGAGCTAAGTTTCTAATGCCTAGACCTCCTCTACTTTTTGGCTGAGTAATATCTCCCAAGCTCGGAGGTGAAGGGACTTGGTTGTTGGTTTGTGCTGAACTCCGGCCCACCAGAAATTAGAAACAACCGCATTTAGCTTAGCTAAGAACTTTTTGCTGAAGAGGACATTGGAGATGTAGTAGATCGGAATTGAGGCAAAAACCGAATTTATGTAGGCTAGCCTGCCGGCATGGTTGAGCTTGTTTGCTTTGATTGTCGGTAATTTGGCTCTGAATTTCTGGAGGATAAAATGGTAAGCTTTGGCTCTATCTCTGTGGTTTATGATGAGCGTATGACCCAGGTGAATTGTAGAGGAGTCCATGATGGGAACATGAAATATGCTTTGGATGTGAGCTTTGGTTGTGTCATCAACCTTTCGGCTAAACAGGATGGAAGATTTGGTCCAATTAGGGGTTTGACCTGAAGCTATACAAAAATCTGTTATGATGTTTCGGATTAGATTAACTTCCTGCATGTCAGCCTTACCACAAATAATAAGATCATCTGCAAACAATAAGGAGTGTATGGGTGGGCTATTAGGTCCCAAAGTGAAACCTGTCAGCCGATGTTGTTGTAGTGCCTCTTGGAGTTTCAGCGCCAGCTCATTAATGGCGAGGACAAAAAGATACGGAGATAGGGGACAACCTTGTCGAATGCCTCGTTGTGATCTAAATTCACCATATGCCTGCCCATTAATTAGCAAAGAGAAAGTAGATGCTGCTATGCAAGAGTGGATAAGGTCAATGAAATGACCATGAAACCCACGACGCCGAAGTGCATGCACAATATAAGGCCACTCAATTCTATCGAAAGCTTTAGCTAAATCTATTTTAAGCATAAAGCCTTGTTGGTCCCATGCACTTAAGCGGAAGGAGTGGACAATCTCCTGGACTAGGGTGATATTAGTAGTGATATGCCTCCCTTTGATGAAGGCCTGTTGAGAAGCATTGACATAGTCAGGGAGATGTTGCATGACTCTCTATGCTAAGGATTTGAAAATTAGTTTGTATATAACATTGCACAGGCTAATGGGCCTAAAATCTTTAGGTTCAGAGGGGTTGTTTTTTTTCGGGATGAGAACTATGATTGTGTTGTTAAGAGCTGGATGCAAGTGACCAGTTTCATAGAAATCTTGAATGAGAGATACAATATCATCTTTGATCCAGCTCCAGGCTGCTAGATAGAAGGCAACATTCAGGCCATATGGGCCTGGGGAAGCATTCTTCTTCATCTGTTTCAGCAAAGCTAGCAATTCTTGTTCATCAGGTATCGACAGAGTGTGTTCATCTAGAATAGTTAACTGATGATCATGGATACTATTGTGGAGCTGTTGAGGTAGTTGTGTGGTGAAGAGCTCCTTGAAGTACGTTATGAAGATCTCAACAATGTCCTGAGGTGCAGCGAGTGTGTCACCTGAGAGGCTGATGATGAAAGAGATTTTGTTTTTCCATGCCCTTTTGAGGATAGCTTGCTGGAAAAAGTTGGTATTTCTGTCACCATCTGTTGCCCAAAGTTTCTTAATTCTTTGGCGATGGTACTCTGCGTCTTTGTTTAGCAACTGTTGGTGGTTGTGGCAAAGAGTGGTTAATGTGCCGTGGTGTTGCTGTTGTGGGGGGAGGTTTTGATGCTAGAGGATTGTTTTTTCTATTGTGGCTAGCTGCTCATTGATAGGTTTTTTCTTCTTGCTCTAGATTTTGAGATCTTTGGCGAGCTGTGTGGTGCATTTGTGGAAAGGCATACCATGGGATTTTGTCTAGCTATTATTTGCTGTTTTATTATAGTCTGATTCTAGTAGCCACCAGTTTTCGAAACGAAATTGGCGCTTGGGTTTTTTGTTGGTGGTGGAGTGAAGAACTGCTAGGATTGGCGAATGGTCATTGTAGATCATCGGGAGGTGAAAAATGGCTGTTGTTAGGAATGCTGTACACCATTCTGCATTTGCTAAACAGCGATCAAGTCATTGAAAAATAGGGTTAGTAGTAAAACATTTATTAGTCCAAGTATAAGTTGAACCGTTGTAACCTAAATCAAAGAACCCACAATCCTTAACTAAACAGAAATTACGAATGCGAGCAGCATTAGCAGGACTGGGACCACTTTTCTCATTTACATGCATGATATTATTCAGGTCACCCATACAAAAGGTGGGGGTGTTGGGATTATCTAACACAGAAGTGGACACTTCCTCCCATATTTCATTAGTTTTCAGGTGATGAGGATCCCCATACATGTAGACTAAATTAAAGTTTTTTTTTACTAGGAATATACACACCCTGCGCTAGAATTAGGTGTTGACTAGACCGAACTACCGTGATGGTTATGTCATCATTCCACATAAGCCAAAGGCCTCCTGATTGACCATTTGCAGGAACTACATAGCTATCTATAACTAAGAAACGATTGATCAAATGACTTCTATTTATGCGAGACGAGCGGGTTTCGGAAACAAAAATTACTTGAGCTTTGGTGCTTACCATGAGGCGGGCCAAATGGTTTGTTGTTGGACTGCTAAGGCTCCGGTCTAAGCCTTGGCAGTTCCAGCTGAGTAGACTCATGGGGCACCCGACGCCCTTGAGGCTGGCGCCCTAGCCTGAGAGGAAGTGCTAAGAGGCGGCGTGCTATCGCCGTTGTTGTCTTTGGGAAGAAGCTGGAAATGAGCAAGAACTCGACCAAGTTTGTGGATGTCCATGAGTATGTTGTCGCTGCCGGAGTGTAGGTGAGCCAATATCTACAGGTGTTGAAGATTCCGCGGCGTTGCGGTGTCACCGGGAGCATGGACAGTAGCAAGTGGCGATCCATTGCGGCTAAGGACAAGGCCCGCAATAGCCGCCTGCAGAGCTTTCGTCATAGTCCCGCCAATAGTGCGGCTGCTGAGATGGCGACCAAGCAATAGAGGAGGTTGCATTCGATGAGCTTCATAGCCACTATCGTGGGTTGTGTCGCCGGTGGCCTTACCGAATTCACAGACCATGGGGTCGGCTATAGCGGGAGAGCGAGCTCTACAAGGATCCACAGTCAGGCATAAAGATGAGACTAGAGGACAGTCATTGACCGGCTGCTTGCCCTTCTCAGCGGCGGTAAGGCGCTGGCACGGTGCAACCTTGTGCTCTCCAAGATCTGGAGCGTCTTCCATAGCAGGGTCAAGTTGTCCAGGCCCTGAATCTGGTGGCGGAGGCGGCCATGGGACAGGATTCGGTGGTATGAAGAGCTTCTGAGTGATTCGCATGGATGTTTGGTTTGGGTCTATGGCTGTGTGGTGATGCAGATGAGAAGCACCAGATTTTGATAGGGATTCTTACTTCCCGTGGTGGGGTGTTTGATTACCTGCGAAATCTGGAGCAGAGGCATGGATTTGTGAGATGATTTGGGGATGAACTTGATGAACAGGGGAGGGGAGGAGGAGGAGCGACATTTCACCTACTAGTTCGTTACTGTCTTTTTGGACCTAGCGGAGAACTCGAGCTCGATCTTTATGGTTGCTTGAGTGAGAATAGGGTTGAAAGAGATTCGGTCCTTTGTGGACTTCTCAACAGAGACGTAGGGTTCTTTGTGAGCCTGAACTTCGGTAACAAATCTTGTGTCTCCGTGTGCTCCTTTATTTAGTTGTTATTATTCTTGTTCTAGGGTTTGCTATTGTATTTGCTAAAATTAGTAGATCTACTTGTGTAGGGTGCTTCTAGTTGTTCCTTACTATTATAGAGCTTCTTATCAACTGTGATAGCTGTCATATATCACCTAGTAACTGCGGAACTACTTAAACCTAGTTTTTTCTTATTTGTCTGTTCACTCATCGGTACTGCCGATCCACCCAACCGGCACTGCCGGTCAGACTGATAAAATTTATTTAAGTCCGATTTTGCAAGATTTTTATTGCCCTTTACTTTTGTGTGCGAGTCTCAACAAGTTCCAGTTAGACTATAGTAGTAGTATTTTTGTTCTTCAGAAAAACGTTGTGCGTAATCAGCCATACCGAGTCCTCTCCCAAGCTAATCTTTCATATATATTTTTTTTTCTCCGGCCTAGTACGTAGTTGAAGAAGGCAAAATTTGCTACAACGTTGTCATATACAACTTAAATTGAAAGAAGGATACTCTGGTCATTTAAATGTTTCCCTTCTAGTAGTAAATTATTATTAAATTAACTTAAGTGCCTTTAACAAATAATCATAATTGAAGAGTGTGTTCTAGTAAAATCTAGATTGAGTAGTGCATTTTGCAAATTTCACAATTGAAGAGTGCACTAGAGTAAATTTTGGCTTGAAGAAATGAAGGGGACTAGAGCCCAGCCGAGCTTGGCTTGGTACTTGCTGGCCAGTAGCGCCTCAACCAGGCTTGAGAGAAACAAGATTAATTCTCGTCTCCCACGAGCCAAGCTAAGCTCGACGTGAGAGACATCCGCGGGTGCTGGGAGCGTTAGGAACAAGCAACCAATCAATGGATGACGTCTATGTGGAGCCTGAGCAACAGTTCTACAAACAACCAAACAGAACAATGTTGCATTCGGACAGCCTGGTTGAGCCATGTGTATCAAACCAACCAATCATGACCTAATCTACCCGTTTACCTCTTTAACGTTCGTGTTTGTGTTGCTCGACGCGCGAATCAAGGATAGCCCACCTATGCCGGTAAGAAATCAACCACGACCAGATCATTGAGGCCTTATTTGTTTTTCACCGGATTGAGTGGATTGATTTAGTCTCGTTTTTATTCTAGCATATTAAAAAATGGTTGTTCGTTTAAGGGTTGACGGGGAATAAAATCTTGTTTATCTCAACAATTTTGTCTGCTTCATGATCCGGATTAAATTTTTGTCTTTTGAGATCCGAAATAAAAACAACCAGCTCAGTGATTTCCGATCCAGAATAATCCTTGGGCCTATTTCAATCCCACGAAACCAAACAAGGGCTGAATGTTTCGTCGCACTCTTTGCTCTCGGTATGCGTAGGGGGACTGGTTGCATGCGTGCGGACGAGACAAAGAATGATTTTCCGCAAGCTTCGAAACCGAAAGAAACGCATCAGCGTCCCTGCCTAACCGCCAAGTGAATGTTACGCTGCTGCAGCTCATGGCAGTAGGTGGGCAGTAGAAGAAGCAGCCCGCGGCAGAGGCGAAGCTTCTCGATCGCCAAGTACGGTGATGCCCATGCCAATGGAGCTCGTGTTTGTCCTTTCCCTTCCGGCCGCGCGTCGAGCTATCGTGGTGCGCTTGTTTGCGGTTGCAGATGTTCTGTGTGTGTTCGTTCAGTGTAGGGGATGGTGACCGGAGAAGTATCACGTCACAGGGGTCTCCATCTCATACTATACTGTCTTGCAGATGCCAGGAACGGTGATGGCTGGAACTTCTTCGCCCATCAAGATCCTTATCTTGAGTATGATTATATGGGAGCCAGGAGATTTTTCCTTTGAGGAAGACGGGCAGAAGACAAAGAGGACCAACCGCCCACCCCCTGTAATTTATGTTTCCAATAATATTGGACAATTCTGTGGGATTAGTTATCTTATCTGTGTACTATATAAAACATGCATATAAAAAAAATTTAAATCCAAATAGCGCAGTTTCCAAGGATGCGAGATGGGCAAGTTGATATGCATGACGAATGCCGGTAGAGCATGATCTTGGACTGGAGCAGTTAGCGCCTATGCGACCCCTCAGTGGAAGCTAAGTTTCGGCCCAACCGTAAGGCTATGAGAGTTTACGTTTGTGTTGCAAACAAAAATATGGCACGTGCCTTTTTCGTGATTGAAGCAGATCAACAGCATCTGACAACTAAACTGTTTCCACCACGTCGTCTGTGTGTACTTACTAAGATGTTTTCCTCCAAAAAAAAAAAAAGATGTATGTGTAAGTGTAACTTCCACAGAGAAGAAAGAGGATGGAAGAAAATCTCGAAACAGAAGAAGATTATTCTATAGCTGTCCAAATGGGCACATGGGCCACATATCAACGCAACGGGCAGCTTTCAAGGCCCAACTGAGCATCAGACAGCGTGTGGGAGAGTAAAAGGGCCCAGGGTTCAGATGACTGGCGATTCGCAATTAAAATATTAAATCCATGCCGAAATTCCTCAAGGTTTATGTTTTCGTGTTCAGATTACTTATTGTAGAGGAAGCTACTGGCTGGTGATAGGTTGACGCGCCCACAACAATTTTTCCGTGGTAGGTTGCCACATCTATATAGGATCCTGAAGTAGGCTATCACTCTCATTTCTCAACGTCCAGCATGGGCGTTCTAGTAGTCGTTGTTTCGCCGCCGCTACTCCGATCCGCGCGCCCTGTTCCAGGCCGGGCGCCGAATGCTCTGTCCGATTCATGAGAATCACTTGCCCAATTTGCTTTGGTGCTGTAGTCGTTCACGTGGAACAGTTTGCGTACTTGTACAACGAGCGAGGTTGAGTCTTGACCGATCAACTGCTAGTGCTGGAGATATTCCAAAGCTAAGCTGCGTACGTAAGCGCGGGCGTCGCGTACTACCTTTGAGCACCAACTCCCTGCGCGCGGCAGCTGGCTGGGACAGTACTCTTGTCTGTCTTGGGGTTTGCCTGCTTGGCCTCCCTCTGCCGCCGGCACGTACAGGAGCCGTGGACTGGAGGACGGCCATGCAGCAGCGCAAGCCGACAAATTAAAAACCAGTGCCTGCCGCACATTGTCCTTGCCCAGAGTCCCAACACCGAACCCTCCTGCATGCCTGTCTCCACCACGCCGTCCATGCCGTGGCGCCTGCCGGCCGTTCTGAGTTCTGACAGTGAAAGGTAGCCGCGCCGCTAGTAGTTTGGCTGGCGGCACGCACGGGACCACCAGGTTCCCGTTCTGGTCTGCGCTAGTACTAGTTCGATTCCATCTTGTTGCAATAATTCGAGGTGAAGCGCCAGTGTGAGCAATGATCGATAGTGTAAATACGATATGAAAATGATGATATAAATGAAAATCTGAGAACACAACATAGTTCAACCAAACGGCATACAATATAGGTACCGCAGGCGGCCGAGAACACAACAAGTCCCCCTCCCGTCCCCACCCATATATGCACAATCAGGCTGCTGCGTGGTGCGGCTTTAGTTAGCCAAACGATCCAAATCGCAGCGGCTGCCCCGGACCTCCAGTACGCACGCCGTATGCGTTACGTGGGCGTGTGCGTCACACAGCTCATCACGACGACCAGCTGTGCTGTACGTACGCGCGCGCGCGTTGCAAGAAACACGCACTGGTACTGGTGTGTGTGGTGGTTTGTAGTACGTAGTAGCTAGGTCCTGATGATTAGTTATAACGGACGACGACGGGTCAAGTAAGCCTTCTTCTCCTTCTTCCGGTACGTCTATCTACTACTAGCCTAGTAGGAGTAGTAATTAACATGCATCGTCGTCCAACAAACACGCACGATAAGACCATGATAGGACGAGTCGATGCGGACCGGGGGGCGCCCCGCTTCCCCTACCGGCCCCTTGAAGTGATCGCGCATCCACTCGTGACCAACTGCGGAATAATGACAAGTGATGACATGATGCGGAGCGAACGAGCATTATTATTACCTCTCCCACTAAACAATCTCCAATGGTCGTTAATTAGCTGGTATGGAGGCGATCGACCGGTCATAGCTTAAGTACTAGCTAGGCTAACGTCGTAGCTAGGCTCGTGGCGTAGTTGACGATTGCAGCACTTGTGTTGTTGTGCCTGGACTGGGCACGGCACGATGCAGCGTATCGGAACTCGCACAGAACCACGAGTCCAGTGGCTGTGCCGCCGCCCGCCTGCCTAGCTACCCAGTAGCCTGTAGCCGGCTACAGTAGCTAGAAAAAGACTCCTCCTTCCACGGCTCCTGTCCATGCCTCCATGCTTGCACTTGTTCGCACGGCCCGAGACCCAACAACGGGACAGACAACGGTGCAGCGCAGTTGCACGACGTGCGAGTGCACTGTACTACGCAGTTTTTCCATCAGAGAAAAAGGCCGACCCGGGTTGCGAGAGAACACTTGCACATGTGGCAATAATGTCCAATCCAAAGGACGACGGAGGGAGGCAGCGAAAGAACCCTAAATATTGTCCTCATTATGCGTGGGCCTTGCTGCCGGCGTCCGAGAGGCCAAAAGCAGGGTGGGAGATGGAGAGGGAATCAAACAGCAGCGTTCTAGTGGTACATGTACGATCTGAAGCTGAACAGTGTGGTCAGGATTAGGATGTGCTGCTGTGTTCTGCAAGAGCAGCCCAGCGCAACCGAATCCCTGCCACCCTCCGTCCCTCTCTCTTTGACTGGACTACTGGAGGCGATGAGGTTTGATTGAGGCCAAACGGCTAATGCCGCTTGCCGCTGTACTAAGAATACGGATCCAACGGAGGTGGTGGCCACCGGCAGGATGATGAGGATGAGGGTGGCCACCCGTCCGGAGACCAACAAAGATGCGGGCTTCGCCGCCGCCGCTTTGTCCGTTTCCCAGAATAGAATGCTGGTCTCCAGCTCCAACCCCTATTCAAACTCCTCCCTCCCTCTCTGCCACCTGACTACTCTCTGCGAGGGCAGAGATGCTTCTTGTACATTTTGTTTTGTCCTACTCCTACACGACGACGCCCCCCCCCCCCCCCCAAGGCCTCCTCCTCCTCCTTGATCCTTCCTTGTCTTGTCGTGTTCCTCCCCTCCTCCCTCCGCTCCCCCCCGCCCGCTACAAATTGCTTGCCTCCCTCGGCTCGGGGCCTTGTTGCTTGTCGCGAACCAGCAGTTCTTGCACTTGCGCAACACACACACACACACACAGTGAGAGAAGAAGAAGCCATGCAGGTCAGTCGTGCTGCTGCTGCCATGGAGGCTGCTGGCCAACAGCAGGTGGGTGATGGGAACGCGCTTGCTCTGGTGGCCGTGTCCGCCGCTGGGTCCGGTCCGGGGCCGAAGGAGCCGGCGGGTGTGGCGTGCCCGCGTTGCGAGTCGCGGGACACCAAGTTCTGCTACTACAACAACTACAACCTGGGCCAGCCGCGCCACTTCTGCAAGGGATGCCGCCGCTACTGGACCCGCGGTGGCGCGCTCCGCAACGTCCCCGTCGGCGGCGGCTCGCGCAAGCCCACCTCCCCCGCCGCCGCCGCGCGGCGCAAGCAGCACCGCGCCGCCTCGGTCTCCGCCACCGCGTCCCCGACCACGACCACGACCACCTCTCCCGCCGCGGCGCTCATGACGATGATGGCGGCCTCGCCGGCGCCGCTCTCCGTGTCGGCGCCGCCGGCCTACGCCGCGGCGGCGCCAAGGGCGTACGAACACCTGCCACTCCCGCCCTTCATGCTGCCGTCGTCGTCGCCGCCGATAGGGGACCACCACCACGACCGCGGCAGCAGGATGATGCTGGCCCACGCCCACCACGACCGCCGCATCCTGTTCGACGCCGACCGCCGCCTCCTGGAGCTCGGAGGCAGCTTCACGTCGCTGCTCGCGCCGCCGGACGCCCACTTCTCCGCCGCCGGCTTCCTCGCGGCTAGCAGGCTCCACCCGCCGCCTTCTCCTGCTCCTGCTCCTGCTCTCCTCCCGCCGCCGCCGCAGCAGCAGCAGCCGCCGGTGATGTCCCACGTGTCGCCGACGGAGGCCATGATCTGGGGAGGCATGGGCATGGGCATGGGATGGCCGGACCTCTCCATCTAGGAGGACCTCCATCTCTTTCTCTCTCTCTACGGTCTGCTTCAAGCGCGCAGGGTGCAACGTCGATGCCAGCACCGGCCGATCAGTGACGGCTCCGTCGCGTCTAATTTAACACCTTTCCCTTTCCTTTTTAGCTGTTTCATCCATCATTAGTAGTAGCAGTAGAAGTAGATTGCATCCTAGCTAGCTAGCGTTGCATGATCAACGACGAGGTTGTCTTTTTTGGGAGCCAAGCAGTGGTTCGGAAATCTGTTCATCTTGTGGCTCAGGAGGAGAGATTGTGAGAGTGAATTTCAGGAGGATGTAATTCTGCCTGCATGTCTTGTTTTTTTTGGGATCCAATGATCAACTCCAACTGATTGTCGCGTTACTACTTTTCTAAAGTCTTCCTTTGTCTCGATGAATCGCATTCGTCTTTGTTGTTCTCTACATTTCTCACTCAGAAAACATTGCTCCTCTGGCTCAAAATTTCTTTTAGCAGTTTATGCTGGATTCATGTTCTTTATACCTACTCATTAATTAATTATCTAGTTGTAGAATCAGAACATGGAAAGCCATCTTCCTTTATTTATCTTTTTACCTTTCCCGTGCAAGGAACATCCCTACGGAAAACAATCATTTTGTTCTCTTCGCCCCCTTCGCAACAGAGCAAATCGTTTTGTGGAAAAAAAAAACATGGGCCTGTTCAAGCATACTGGAAGAGATTGTGAAAGTGATTTCAGATGTCAATTTGTCTTCATGCATGTCTCTGTTTGCACGAGGAGCTGAGGACCTTCAAAGCATGACCATCATTACGAGCAAGTTTGTCGTTGCATGTTTGTTTTTTATCTGAATGATGAGCGGATTGTTGCAGTAGTATAGTACTTCTCTAAAGTTTTCCTTTGTCCTAGTAATTAATGAATTGCTGCCTTCTTTGTCACTGTTTACATTTCTCATAAATGGTTGCCCGTGGGAGTGTTTGGCTCTTCAACTCAAAAAAAAAAAAAAAAAGGTAGTGTTTGGCTCCTCGCCAGTCGCCACACTCCCCCACGCAGAGGTGCCTGCCTGTTCGTTATACCTAGCCGCTAGTAGAATCTGAACACGGAAAGGCAACCCTACCTCTGTTTTCTTTTCATCTTTTTTGCCTTTCCCGTCTGTGCAAGAACCTCGGAGAACAATCGTTTTCTTCTCTTTGCCCTGTTCGCGAGAGAACAAATCTTTGTGAACAAAAACTGTGCCTGTTCAAGCACATGGGAGTTCAGGTATCACAAGATTCTTACAGCTGACCTACATTTGTGCACTCATTTTTTTCCTTTTTTGTCTTGAGGGAAACTCATTTTTTTCCCCTGAGAATCGACGTATTATTTGGTTGAGTTATGGGCTTCATAAAAGGAGTTATGGGCTTGGGTAGTGCTAATAGTAAAAATCTGGGCCTTGTGTAAACTTGTAAACACATAACCTGGAGAGCTTCACGATATAGCGAAGAATGTTGTCCCATCCGTGCTGTGCGTACAAGAAACTCAAGTTCATAGATCGCGGGTGGAAGGTCTTAAAAGTACTTTAGGTTTTGACCATGCTTTTGCTGTCAGTAGAACGAGCCACAGTGGTGGCCTTGGAATTTTTTGGAGTAAAGCCACGAGAGTGGAGATTTTACCCTATTCCCACTATCATATAGATGTAATTGTTGAGGAACAGGGCAACAACCATGGAGGTTGACATGTGTCTATGGGGAAGCTCAAACCCTAGAAAGACACAAAACTTGGGAGATGCTAAAGGCTATCAAGGCATGCTCACTGTTGCCTTGGTTATGCATCGGGGACTTCAATGAGGTATTACATCGATCGGAGCATGAAGGGGTGCAAGAGAGGAGCTATGCTTAGATATCAGGGTTCCAAGAGATGGTAGACGTTTGTGGCCTTTACGATCTAGGCTATGAGGGTCGATCATGGACGTATGAGAAAAAGGTTGTTGGGGGGACCTTCTCGGTGCGCTCGGCCTACCGGATGTTGGTCTCCAATCGAGCAAAGAGGACAGCCTACTGGGAGAGCGCGACAGGCAGATCGGATCGACAAGCTGAATCGAAAGAGTGGCCATCAATCTGGAAAGTTAAAGTACCTTCAAAGGTCAGAGCTTTTCTTTGGCGACTAGCTCGCGTATCCTTACCTACGGGAGATGTTCTACACCACGGGAACATGTCGCCTCAAAGTTTATGTGGACTGTGTGGCGCGCACGATTCATGGCGGCATTCCCTCCTTGATTGTCACATGGCTAAATGTGTGTAAGCCTTAGAAGATGAGGAGATTGGGGAGTTGCTAAGCAATGAGCAAGATCAAGATGCAAAGGGTTGGCTCATGGCACTATTCAAAGCTCTCCCTCACGACAAGCTGGTTCGAGTGGTGGTCACTTTATGGGCTATCTGGCATGCCAGAAGAAAGGCAATCCACGAAAACTTATTCCAAAGTCCCTTGTTGACACATTGCTTCATTGACAGATACTTAGCAGACCTAGAGTTGACGAAGCCTCAGGTGCAATTAGCACCAAAGTCAAGGGTGCAGAGTCGCAGATGGATCCCTCTGCCGACGGGTTATGCAAAGATCAACGTGGATGCTGCTATTTCTAAGAACACACAAATTGCTTCAGCAGTTGCGGTGGCTAGAGATGAGATCGGGAGTTTCCTGGGAGCTTCGGCGATCGTTCTACAGGGATTGACGGAACCAGAGAGGGCAGAAGCATTAGCTTGTCAGGAAGCACTAGCTCTAGCTAGCGATCTGGCTTTGCAAAAGTTCAGAATAGCTAGCGACTGCCTGAACATGGTCCGACAAATTGAAGGTGCAGGAATGGGCAACTACGGACACATTATCCGGGAGATTAAAGCGAGAAGATGGGAATTTGTGTCTGTCGAAATCGTCCATAAAAGTCGAACTTGTAACTTAGATGCTCATAGTCTTGCAAGGAACTCCATTCGGGAGCCCGTCGGTAGACACATTTGGTTTTTGGGTCCACCCTTAGGCGTTTGCAACTCTGCTTCAGATCAATAAAGGAGTGCACTTCCCCTAAAGAAAACCTAGAGAGGGATATTGTAACCGTTGATCATATCCATTGTGCGATAGTTACATTCGGTATGCGAAAGAGACATGGCTAATGACACATTTACATTATTACTACCACTTTTTAGTCTAAACTTTGGTATTATCATGTTATTACCAAAACAAAAAGAAGGCGAGCAAATCCAACAATTCTGACCCATTTGTTTGTTCAATGTGAGCTTTTAGATCTTTACCAAGGTCATGACAAATATGGTGGCATTGGCGACAAATCTAACAATTCCAATCCATATGCATCATAGAAAGTTATCTAATACTGATTGACTAGTGATTTTGAAAAAGTTAAAAAAAAACTAAGCAGTTAGAAAAAAAAAACTTCTTTCGGATGGTGGAGGACTAGTCTTGATCAATTTGGTCTTGACTAGTTTAGCCATGTATATGCTCTCTTCTTTTTTTGAAATCCTAAAGGGAGTACTTCAAAAAGTTAGACTACTACCGATGGAGATTTTTTTTTTAGAGAAAGGACCACAGTACCTGCATTATATGAAGGCGCGTGCAGGAATCGGGGGTCGAACTCCGGCCGGACGGCTCCTAGTCTAGAGCCTAAGCCACTGAACCATCTGCCCGTCTGCTGATCGAGATTTTATTGGCAATGTGACAAATGCAAGAAAAGTATAGGATGAGAAAGGGAGACGAATGTCGGACGTTGGATCATAAGCAACGAACGGATGAGATGCAGACAGGTTAAGGCAGATTAAGACTAACTAAGAAGACTGACTCAAAACTATTAGGTAGTAGAGGAAAAAAAATAATATCCTAAATTAATTTCCAATAACTAAACGAACTACCTCCGTGAAATCATAGATTTCAATGGAACATTCAAATCCTGGTAGCTTTTAAGATTCGAAAACTGAGGACTTAATTAAGGGTGTGTTTGACAGGGCTTATGTTTATGTTAAAAATAACTTATATTTTGACTTATCTATGAAAAGTGTTTATCTGGCTTTTCTAGCTTATTATAGCATAAGCTGTTAAGCCGTTTGGCAAAACAACTTATCCTGTTATTCTGAAATGGCTCATTCATGTTCAATAGTATATAAGTCCAAAAAACTAGTGTTTGTTGGCTTTGCTATTCTAGTACAAAAAGATAAATGGCTTATGAGGACTTATCACAATAAATGTTTATGCAAAATAGCTGTTTGACAATACTTATGACTTATCATAGTATAAACTACTCCATAAAGCGTGCCAAACACACCATAAAGAGACACCCTCGATCGGTAAACTGAGGAGCTCAAGTTAGCCACAGCTGAAACTGCAGCCGCAATGTCTGAGAGCTCATGCCGCCTGAAACTGCAACCGCAACAAAATGAAAAGAAAAAAAAGAATGCAATTAACACGAATTCAACGAATGCAGCTAAAGCTAGATTGGAATGTTTGAGAAGCAACAACCGTGCAATTACAATCTACTTTCAGTGTCAAGTACAATTGCAGTTCAGCTGAACGCAGAAGTAATTTCCATTTTGTTGTACAGCATGCAGCATATATAAATCGAATCCGACAGCAGAAATACTAGGCATACGAGAGCTAATTCCATGTCAATAGCAGCAGTAGCATGGCAGAAATACTACTGGGAAGACTACTATCAGCTCCAGGTATGCCGTGTTCCCAGTAGTAGGATGCTTCTCCTGTGTCATCGGTGGCACGTGTTTTGTGCTTGCACCCACGACATCAACCCTAAGCTACTAGTAGGACGCTCCTTGACTCCGGCAGTGTGATTTCCAGCAGAAACAGCCCCGCAAATACGCGTGGCCTTGCCTCGATTTGGTCTGGAACTGAATGTATGGTTTCCCCGGTGTCGTAGCGCGTAATGATTTGCAGGGACACCGAGCCAACCAAAAATAGCCCGGGCCTCGCGTTGGCACGCGCGGTACCGGCAAAATGGCGGTGCCGTCCTTAGCTGCGCGGCCGGCTCCGGTCCTCTTCTTCCCTCTCGTGGCAGCCCCGTGCCCGTCCAGTTGGGGCTCCTCCTCCTGTTCTCCAGGTGACCACACCGACACCGGCGATTTCGATCGTTAGAATTGATGTCTTGTTGCGTTGTGGAGGTACTAGCTGTTAATTGTGGTGTGATGGGCGCAGGGCGTGGTGATGGAGCCCCAGCCCGGGTCGCCGTCGTCGTCGTCCTCAGGCGCCGTCAGTGCCATTGTAGAGACGCCGCTGCCGGACCAGCCAATGGAGGAGGCCGCGGCCCTTGAGCAGGACAGGCACTCGACGTCGTCGTCCTCTTCGTCCTCGTCTTCGTCGTCATCGGCTAGGAGCGCATTACAGCTCGACGCGGCCGACCTCGGCAATGCGACGGTTCCCATTGTTGAGACGCCGCCGCTGGACGAGGTGAAGGAGGAAGTTCTAACTGTCGAGCAGGACAGGCAGTCGGCGTCGTCGGCGTCATCGGTCGGGAGCTCGTTACACCTCGACGTGGCTGACCTCAGCACCACGTTGGCGCTGCCGCCGCCGCGGGAGAACGACGAACATGAACAAGCCGCCGCCACACCAGCAGTAGAAAGCGCGCCACCTGTCAAGCCGGAGGAGTGGGTGACCTGGTCGGAGGAAACGCCTCGGGCCGCCGACTCCTCGTCGGACAGCGGCGGCGGTGGCGCGGCGGTCCCGTTGCCGGCACCGACGGAGGTCCAGATGAATCCGCCGGAGCTCAACTGCGCCGCGCCGGGCGGAGGCGGGTTCGATCCGGAACGGATCCCGGCGTCGGTGTTCCAGCCGCGGACGTCGTCGGTGTCGCAGGCGGAGTGGAGCGTGGCGTCCAACGAGTCGCTGTTCAGCATCCAGGGCGCCGGCGCCACCAGCAGGTCCCACTTCGACTACTTCTACGACGAGGCCATGGCGGCGGAGCAGCAGGACGCAGGGAAGCTGCCGCCCGTCGCGGAGGGGACGGAGCTCGCCGTGCCGGGCAGCGCGGGCTCGGACGCCAGCCATGGCAGCGCCGGGGCCAAGAAGCCCGCCGCCGTGTTCCGGCGGCACGAGAGCGGGTCCGGCGGCAGCTCCAGCAACTTCTCCTTCGCCTTCCCCATGTACGCGTCTCCTCGTAATTACTCCCTCTTCCTTCGCGCATCATGGCCGTCGTTCTCTTTATCTTTGTCCTTATTATTACTGATAAAAGGGAGCCGCAGACTGGCGGAGACGTCGCCCAAGAAGGACTGCGTCACAGGGGCGCTGTACCAGCCGCCGCCCAAGGAGTACGAGCCTCCGGTGCCGCAGCCGCCGCTCGCAGCGCCGGCCGCGTCGTCGTCGGCGGCGTTCGTGGAGATGACGACGGAGGAGGAGCGCAGGCGGAGCGACGGCTGGTGCTGCTGTGGCTGCTGCTGGTTCGACTGCTCCGCCTGGTCCTCCTGCTGCTGCTGGTGCTGCCGCCGGCAGTGGTGCCAATGCGGCGGATGCTCCTGCCCCAGCTTCTGCCGCTGCGACTGGTGCCTCTGCTTCTGACTTCTGACTTCTGAGAGAGACAATTGGCGGGAAATGTAATCTTTCAGCTGGTTAGCCCGATCTCTTGGCGGGTCTCAGATTCTGGGCCAGAGTGCGGTGGGATGCTGATAACCAGCTCAGCACAAGATCCCTCGGATCATCTCATCTCATCCCGCGCCTTCCTGCTTGTGTTTTCGGAGGAATTCTTTAGCGGAGGGTTAGGATGCACTGCGCCCAAGGAGCGACAGCGGATACACAGTAGTACAGTACAGTGTAAAATGTTGACAAAGAATGAAATTTAACTTGCGTGATTTTGATATGTGACAACTTCCCTGCTTGGTACTTAATGAGAACGATCCGTGGATCTTTTGTGTCTGTTTTATGACACAGCAACACCCAGCAAATTACCATGATTTGACTTTCAAAGAATTAAAAAAGAAATGGAGAAACAGGAATGGTAGACTTAATAACATATAAAAGTCACTACAATTAAACACTTGCCTTCTAGTGTTTGTGAACAATGCCATGTGAAACAAGAGCTTCTATTCACCCGTCTCACCACACCAATACACCATAAGCAAAATAAAGCAGTCCATAGCTATGTACAAGACGCGCTAAGTTAACGAAAGTATTCAGGATTTACTTCCAAGTACACCAGTGCTAGTGTTCTTCTGTGAATCTGGGTCACTGTCAAATAACTGACTACCTTTCAGGACTAATTCCAGGTACCCCACTGCCATCTGATCTCTGGAAATTTTGTTTCCCAAGTAGACATTGCAACTTCATGGATACCATCAGTTGAATCAGTATGAAAAAGGACAGTCACCTCGCACGAAGGTGCACAGATTTTAAACAAGGCTAAGAGTTGACAAGCACTGACCAATGGTGGCATATGAATTAGAAGTTTCTCCAGGCAGCTTTGAAACTGAGTATCCCTGCATAGGGCAAGACATCTTATCAGTTCACATGAAAATCTTGGGGTCAACTTGACTTCACTGATGCCAGCAAGCATTCTCAGAAGGTAATCTGGGTGGTTAACTTCTTCAATGAGAACATACTGTCTTGCAGAGTGAGGTAGCTCAAGCTCCAAAGTTGTGATAGTTCGATTCTCTATAAATACAGGTAAGAGAGAATTCAGATCCAGTGACTCTATGATCAGATTTCGCAAACTCACGAGACCATCAACACCGGTAGTTGCACCTAGTTTCTCAATTGTAAGCTTCAAAGTAGACAAGGATGAAGCATCCAAAATGAGCATTCCTGGTCGAACACATTTCAAGTCCAGAAAAACCATGTTTGGTGCATGGATGGCCAAAGACTGCGGGACATTTGATACTTCCCAGCGACAAGTCTTTAGCTGAGGAAGGTGAATCTTGGGGTCCTTGAGCCCTCCAACTCCTATAAGATTGAGTGTATGAAGGCAAGGGAAGCATTCATTCAATCTGTCAAGGTTCTCATCATCCAGTCTGATGAACTCAAGCGTCAGATGAGTCAGATTTGGCATTTCCTTGAGCCCATCAACAGAAAGCCATGCATTTCTCAGGCCCAGTTTCACAAGATTGAGACCTGCGTAGAAACAGATCACCAGCAGCATGTTAACCAGCCAATCATCTACAGCTCAATCAAGTATAAAGGATAGCTTCTTCACCACACACATGACAAATATCTGAGCCTAGTTACTCACATGTGCTGAAATAAGCTTATTCGCTTTATCCAATATCTACGTGATATCTAAACTTCCTCAATACACACCTGATATCTAATGCAATATTGCTACGAATCAAGCACACTATACTAATCATTCAGTACTCATGAAATTTATTCAATCATTTGCATGGTGGGGAGAAGATAAGCTATCTAGCAGCAGGAAACCTTTTTTTTTGTGGAAACATATGATCTGCAACTACATCATTAGTCAACTCACGATTGGCGTTCATTACCTAACTACATCATGTGGCCCCTGGACCAACAAGTCAGTGAGGGATTGAGAGGCGAACCTGAATAGTGCGCAGAATGCACAGTTCAACTAGCTAGTGAAACAGATAGAATTTACCAATAATCAGCAGACAAACTAGATCTGACCATGCAATACAAATTTATGATTTAACCAGCCTGAAGAGACAAATATACTACAGCTTGCAAGATAAGCCCCGATTAGGTCATTTCCCCCTAATTTATGTAGCATTTGCCAACTATCACATAAGAGCTAGATTGCAGGCAACAATTCAATTCCTTCAAACAGGAAACTATAAGTCCTTCTCATTCCTATATAGTGACCAAATAATTTTAGGAAAACAAGAAACAGCGTCATTATGCCATGAATGATGCAATGATCCACAGAAACATGAGTACTACAAATACTTGGCATTTGTTTTTGGTCCTGTGTTGTAGGCTAGTCAGTTACAGTGAGCCGAGTTGCATCAATCTCTACCACATACAGGGATTATATGACAGCCGAAACATAAAAATTGAATAATCAAATCGCAGTAAGAAGTGAGCTCACAGAAATGAGAGATAAGAGGGAGCGCCTCCGCCTTTCGCCAGCACGCCTGCGGCCAGTAATCAGCAATCTCCACCTCCCGAAGGACGGGTCCGGCGTCGGTGGCCGCCCACGCCGTAACAGCCTCCCTGCTGGTGAGGTGCAGGTCGTCGGCCTCGTCGAACTCCCCTTCCTCCACCCACATCGCGTCGTCAGGGGAGCCCTGCCCGTCAGCCGCGTCGAGCTCCAGGGAGCGCAGGCGCGACCCGAGGAGCGTCGCCACGTTCCCGGAGCTCGCGCGGAACGAGAGGGTTCCGCCCCCGCCCTCGCGGCGGCGGCGCGCGAGGTCGGCGGCGCGGATGCGAACGCGGGGGCAGAGGTAGGACGCGGACAGGAGCGCGCGAGAGGCGAGGCGGGACGCCGCGATGTCACCGGAGTCCGCGACGCGGCTCAAGATGTCGGCGAGGACCGCCGCCGGGAGTGCGTCAAGGGGGTCGCCGGCGGCTGACATTCCGAGTTAGAGCCAGTGGCAATTTGCTGGCTTGGTCCTTTGGGTCTTGCGAAATTCTGCGCACCTGAGATATGTTCCGTTCGACTACACGGACGAGATGGCCCACAATCGCAAAGCCTCGTCCAAAATGAACGTATTTGTTGGGTTTTCACGCGATTGGGAGTCCATGCAATCGGAGTTTTTTTTAGTCTCTCAGGCTTTGTTTGGGTACCAGGGTGAAAAATCCATAGGAATTGCAACCCCCAAGGGGGATTTTGTTCTGTGCAAGCCACCTCCACCCCCGCCTGGGATAAAAATCCCATCCCAGGTAATTCCCAGTTGTTGTTTGGGAGACATAGGGATAAAAATCCCGACTAGACAGTAAATACTCGAAAAACCCAGAATAAATCAAATAATCCGAAAATAATATTGAAGGTCACAAAATATGTATCCTTGACAATTCTTTCACAGAATATACTTGCATTTGACAAAGTCAAAACTTACAATAATCACATAATAACTTGATTTCAAGGTTTGGGCATTGATTGCAAGATGAAAATAAACAGGTCTCACTGAACGATGTGATCTAAGCTGAGCATACAAATATATAGCATACATCAGACCCTCATTCTTGCTCCATTTTGTTCTGAACCCAAAGAAATATAAGAAAAGAGGCAGATACGATTCTTGAATGCTTTGCTCATGCAAGGTAGATTAGGAAAAATGAATCCCTCCTGTTCAAGTCCTTCAAACTTCTGCTGCCTGTGTAAGAAAAATGTGTACTCAGTAGTGGCGATGGTGCATGTCCATGTATAAATAAATGCACTTGCATTGCTTATGCGGTAATGCTAATTTTCAGTCGATTGAAAAGTAGCATCCCTTTTAATCAATGGTAGTGTGTATATTCTTTTGTTCTTTTTATTCTTTTTGTTATTTATCTATTTATAGGATTATTTGTATTAATTAGTGTTATGTATAGACTATGAAATTTTTTTGTCTTTTTGTATCCATTAGATGTAGATCCAAGGGCTAAAAGCGTTGATTGAAAGGAACCTCTATTTTCAATCGACTGAAAATTAGACACTCCCTTGCTTATGGTATCTATAGAACATATTTTGTTGTACAAAATACTAATAACACTACTTGGTGCACAAAGGTCTCCGGTCCAAATTAAAAGGCTTATCGCTAACAAGTACATAACAAGGAACAAGTAAATCATGAGCATAAAGTTAATGAATTTCAAAGGAATGGTGACATTTGATTTTTCTGAAATTTATGCCCAACAAATCAAATTCAGCAAAAATAGTGACACAACAATGCATATGCAATTCAATTCACCTCCCTAATAACTCAACTAAAATTTAACACTTCAGGCAAGCAAGGTTTGCTACTTATATAGATGTTAGGCGGTTGCTGAAGTAACAAGATAAGATAAATAAGATGTCATCACATAAGTTCCATGCAGCACCCAAAACTTAAGAACAGAACCACATACCTATTGAGCAATTTCACTTTGAATCCATAATAAACGAACTCTTGGGTTCTTGAAACTGAGAAAAATTTCTCGATTTTGATCACATTTGAAAACTTTGGTCGCCTTTGCCTTTTCAACGTCCGAAAGCTCCTCAATTGACTCCAAAACAGCAAGGTAATTTTTGATGGAATACTCATCTATTAGCAGCCTTCCATTGCTAGCATTGTGTGAGATCATGAACATAAATATTCCAAGCAGCTCTTCAACAGCAACTCCACGTGTATCATGCAGTAGGATACTTTCTTAAATATGTGTGGCTCCATACAAAACTCACTCTTATACCAACTCTCATGTCCCGCAAGAATTTCCTTCATCTTTTTAGCACCAGTATATTCAGAAGTATGTATCTGGTCTTTTTCATCATTAAGACCTTGAAGTAAGGCAGGAACAATAACAAGAAATAGTTCATCATCCTCTTCTTCCTCCATCTTCATAAATTTCTTAATTTTCTCCCTCCTATATTCCATAATCTCATTCCTAGACCCCATTATCTAAAATTTACATATTATGGAAAAATTTAGAACATGTTAACAGTTAACAGAATCAAGTTGAAGGAAGCTAACGACTATAGAGTATGGTTGCATATGAATTAGGTAGCAGCAGGTAAATTAGTGAAGAATTAACAAGACACATATGGTTGGATTCTAGATTTAGCTACATGAATTAGGTAGCAGCAGGTAAAGCAGGGGAGGGAGGGCAGACTCACCTACTAGAGCTGCAGTAGTGCCTTTGTCACCACCAGGGCTAAAGACAACGACGTCTTTAGAGCTTGGAGGAATATGCAGGAGCTCTGCAATACAAAACCCACATTTTACAACCGAGCACTGAGTCAGTACTAGCACAGAAGCATGAATGAATAATTTATTGAACTGAAATTACATAACTATTCATTGACAACTCGAACTGAACTGACTAGCTCCTTGCACTTAAGATACAAAAGAAAGCCATCACAACACAAGCTAGACAATACGGCAGCCATCACATGTCTTCCAATATATGTGAGAAATAAAAAAAATATTGGAACCTTACTTGGTGGTGTTGGAGTGTAGTGCGGTCGTAGAGTTCAGACAAGCAGCAGTTGGGCACCTCAAATAGAAACTTGTTGTAGGTTGGTCGACTTGAACAACACCATGTATTGTCCACTTTCTCCTTTGAAAACTAATACTTTGAAAGATTAGAACCTGAAGCTATAAGCTAGTTTTCAAGAATGCTACTCCATTGAGAACTCAAGAACAGAAGCACATACCTAGGGAGCTTGTAAAGTTCAGACCACCAGCAGGTGGGCACACTCCTTCTGCTTGTCTTCTTTGGATCTACATATTATCAACAGCTATAGAAATCAGATGAACATCATTAAACTAACCAAACAGTACCCGCTTCCACTCCACTACTCTGCATACGACACTAAGTTCTAATACAGAAATACAGACTAAATTACAAATCTACATAATGTCATGTTACGGAGATCTGAGTACAAGTATCATTACACGAAGATGTAGTGCAACAGGTTGTTCCCTAGTGAATGGAAAAATTCATACTGGACATTTGTGTTCAGTACTAGGTATATGCAAGTGAAAAAGGAATATACAGGTTAACATGTCCTGTTCTACTTTTGTTTTCCCCCTGCTAGGTTTCTATCTAGCCGAGCCATTCTTTTTCTATTAAAAGGATGATAAAAGGGAGCAGAACAGAGTAAAAATAAATACAAAGTCATTTCCTTACCTGACAAGTATCCCATAAATCAAAGTGCAACCCCAAAGACAATTTTTTGTCTCGCTTGATTGCAACCCCACGACTGAAATAAATTAAACTAGGCAAAAAATAGTCAGCAAATTTCCATTTAACAGGCCATTATTGGACGGTTCGGGCCCTAAAGCTGAGGATTAAGAAGAAAAGAAAAGGTTCTGCTTAAGCGATCAAGCTTCATCATCTGTTAAAACGAGGCGCATTGAATCGTTACATGCAAGTATGACAACAAGGTATCTAATAGTGGCCAGACTAAACCCCAACTTTCCCCCCTTTTATTGGAACAAATAAATTGCAGGAGGCGGCTCGATCGATGGGGGTAGACGCCCTCGTCCCCTCTCCTCTGATGGGTTCGCTCCCTAGGTCGGCTGCCAGCAAACAAAAACAAAATAAATAAACAAAACAAAGACATGGAGCAGGCGATGTGGTGTCACGGTGGAACCGAACTGGAATCGAAAGGACTCGTATGTATATGCTACAGATTGTCCGACAAGAAGACAGAGGGGCCTCACCGTGGTTCTTGGAAGCCGAGTTCGAGGTCAAGCTGAGCAGATCTCGGAGGTAGGGTTTGATGAAGTTGTTGAGGATGCACCAGGTGGTTCTTGAGCAGCGAAGCTTGTTGACAATGATCCGCACGCCGATCCACAAGCCGCTCGCATCAACTGGTCGACGTGACGAGTTCCCGCTCCCGCCGACGAGGTGGCACAGTCGAGCGTCTGGAGGAGGCGACGCCGACTGAGGACTCAGGAGGAGAGGTGGAGATGTGCGGAGGGAAGTAGCGACTGGGGCGGGGCGGCGACGGCAGTGGCGACTAGGGCGGGGCAGCGACGAGAGCGGCATCGGGGGCGAGACGGGGAAATTTCACCTGACGTCGGAGGATGATTTTTCTTTTCCCTGGAATCGACGTGGGTGGGGCTGAAATGTCCTACGGAATTTTTGGCCCACTAGACATCCAAAAGGCGGGTCGGGTTAGATGGGGAGGAAAGATACGGGCCGAAAAACACCTGGGGATTGGCCCGAATTCCCTAGGGGAATCTGGCTTCCCAAACAAGAGCTCGTCCTCCATGCAATCGGAGGAAAAAAAATTCCCTACAGACGGTTCGCAAAGAACGCCCATGCGACCCTGTCCTCGATCGATGATCGACACGTGGATGATTCGGAAAATCGAAGAGAGCAGTGATCGGGTTGGTAAAAGGGTAATTCAGTGAACGCGCACGTGGCTTGGCTCACAACGACACGCATGACTCGGCTTCAGCGGAACAAGGGCCTGTTCCGCGTCCGCCACCGGAGTTGTCGGATCCACGAGATCGATCCGTCGCGACCGCCCGTGCTCGATCTAGAACAACATCTTTCTGCATCTAAGTTTTCTCACGTACGATGAGGAGCTCCGCCTTTACCTAGAAGGCCACGAGCAATCCTATGGTTCTGTATTGCCCAAGATCGATCAGGGAAGTTGCATCGTCCTCTCGTGTCCGGAGCTGACTATTACGTCAATCTCATTATCCTTTCTTGTCCTTGACGCGTCAACAAGTACGTCAACTTCATCGCCATTGTGTCCCGACTGCTGCAACTCTCTTGCCCAATGGCTATGTCTAGGTCTTGTCACGGCTGTCGTGGCTCGTCGACGACTATCGAGGGTGAAGAAGCTATACGAACTCGATCAACCAAAAGACGTTCTTAAAATACGTGGATGCGAATAGAGTAAGCCGAGCCTGCCGAAGGACTGGAGCCGTAGTTTTAGACTGCTGAAGGAGCAGCAACTCCCTTCGATTTTCCTAATCATCCACGTGTCGAGCATCGAGGACAGGGTCGCATAGGCGCTGTTTGCGAACCGTCCGTAGAGAATTTTTTTCCGCAATCGAAGTTGGTGGTGCTCGGTCGCCGCAGCTGCGTCTCCTCCGAGGATTCTCACTTGGTGCGTCCATGAGCAGAAGCAGAGGAGTGTTGGACATCCATCAAGTTTTCACCTACACGTAACCTTGAGGTGAGAGTCGACGTCACGTCACCACCTGACGCCTTAGTTCGGTTAGACTTGTAAATTGCAATATAAATTACATAAATGGATCAGAAGTGATTTGAAATTTGATCTGGTATGGAACGAGTATTCGGTTTGGTTCAGCATGATATAAAATCTAATCCGTTCTGTCTTTTTTTATGTCTTTAACGCATGGAACAAAACTCAGTCTTCCGAGTCTGAAAATGCACCCATGACATTGTTTTATTCTTTCACATGGATTGAGTGACATATAGTTTCGCTCAATCTATGTCTTAGAACTAATACATTATGGATTTCATTCCACAACAATCGAACAAGACCTGAGATGATTTATTGATTTTTGTGGGATAAAGCTCCAATTTTTTTATATTATATTTTACATAATATTAGGTTATGACATATTTAAATTCGATTTTAACTCTAACACACTATGAAATTGTGCATAGTCATCACTGGATTCTAATGTCCTAGAAGTATTTTGAATTTTCTCAAGAATTTACTCTTGAAAGAGTCCAAAATCTAAGATCCAATAGTGCCTAAAGTTTTCTAAAAGAAAAACTCAACAATCTTGTATTGGGACCATCGCAAAAACTAAGACAACGAAAAATCCCTTCGTCTAACAGCACGAAAAAATAATCTTAATATATATGAATTTTGCCACATTACGAAAAGATTTCCTTCACGTTCATATTCCCCTTTGATTTTTCCTTAAACCGATGATAAGATGTTCAAAGAAGTCCTTGTTCATGTGGCTCCTTCTGGGCTGTTGTTTTGATCATCTGCCGTTGATGGTATTTGTGCATATAGCATTTACTTAATCATTGCAAAATATATTGGCGCACATAACTTGTGAAAACTTTTTTTTAGTTAGAAGAGAACAGTGCATAAAACTTGGTATATACACTTCATATTAAGTTATTTACTCTGACATGAATTTTAACAGCCGTTGAAATGGCACCGAAGGGGCATTTGGGTAGAATTATTGAAGGAACGAGCTGCAACTGCTTATATTGGCTTCTCAGCTCTTCTGTGCAGGCAGACATGCGTGGACATCTTGCTTACAGTGGATCTTTCATGTCGAACCCCACTGGCCATTGCGATGTGTGCACCACATCAACAAAACCAGACTACTAACCGTGGTAAAATAAATGATTTAGATAGTTAAGGGAAGAACAAATATCTGATTTTTCAGATGGAAGGAAATAGAATAATGACGAAAGTAACTTCGACTAACTTTTGAAAAAAAAGAAAGTAACTTCGACTTGATTCTAAGGTCAGATACAATGCTACATATAGACAGTCTCATAGGCCGTCTTATGCATTCCCACGTAGGATTTCTGATAATGTGGAAAAAAGAGAGGGTGGTAAGAGAAAAAGATGATTATTTCGCATAGCAATCATCTCATGCACTAAAATTTAGGAGTATAAGACGACTCTTATACCATTGTATAAATTTTAGTAATCTTTTAATCTATAAATATTCTTTTTTACATCCATAAATTAAGAGAACATATCATTAATAGAAGACAACTGAAAAAACCACATATTATATAAGTCGTCTGATGACCTGTCTCAAAATTACGTGTTATGCATGAAACGACTTATGAGATGACACCATTGTATTTTCCCTAACAAAGGCGCAGCCAACCTCCATGGAACCAGCGCAACTGCCTTGTTTTCCTAATTTTTAATTGAACAAAGGCCCCCTTAAGCATGAGCCACCAGGACCGATTTTCTGTAATCAATTTTACCGAGTCTGGACGAGCATGTAGATGAATCCATTTACACAATATCGATGACATCATTCATATATTTTTGCAAAAGTTAGACTGTGCCGTCTCGATATATTCATTCATCACAAAATGGGGTACCATCTAATTTTGGACGGACAAGGCATCTCTCTAGTCATTAATGACCGCCCCACAAGATGCGCATGGGATCTTGGCACACCGCTCGGCTTGTTTTCTCTAAGGAAACTAACTTGTGCCTCCCATATGATGGTTGAAGATCGTCGAGTTCATTCAGCAAAAAAAAAACCCCGACATGTTCATCAATATTGCCTTCAGCCCTTCAAACAAAATCCTGGGAATCATCCAAATACATCCACTTTTGAAATGTCATATCAAATAGCCTAACGCAATGCATGCTCTGGACAGCAAATGACTTCCCCCTGTCAAAACGTATGGACACTCTGCAACACGACACAAATAGAAACAGTGAATATAAGTGGTACAAAATAAGGTCAAAATTTTCAGGAAATACTAGAATAAAAAGTTCAAAGAAACCTTTCTATGGACTCAGCTGGCTAAAACAGGAAACTAGCGCAGCTCCAATAAGCAGACACACTCAATATGAGGAGTGTGGGGAAACATATCTACAGGTATTACACTCTTCAGCTCATAGTACCCTTGCAAACCTTTCTCCTCCTGAAGACAAATTTATTGAAGCAGTATTTAAGTACTGGAAAAAAGCTAAAGTACAGCAATGTATTTAGTCGTTGCTTAAAGTAGGACAATACATACCACACCGTGGCATAGGTAGTCCAAATCCCGTGCACAAGTTGCAGGATTACATGAGACATAGACAATTCGAGGAGCTTTAACTTCTAACAGCCACTTGATTAACTTCATGTGCATCCCTGGCCGGTTAGGATCTGAACAAATTATGGTTGTCAGTTCGGTTTTAACATAACAAAAAAAAATATTCATCAAGCATTGTTGTTTAATTTTTTAGGCTCAAAATAATGTTTATTGCATTAGTTATTAAGTGTGATAAGATAAAAGCTTCATTGTATCAGTCATTGGTGTAACAACAAAAAAAAGCTTCAAGCTTGTGGTGCTGTTGCCTACCCAACTTGCTTGGGACTAAAAGGCTTTCTTGTTGTTGCCTATGGGTGCTGTTATATGCAGCTAGCAAAAAGACTTTTAGATCTACGAAAAAATTCAAAAGCATGTGAACCAAGACAAACCTGAGATAATTATGTCAGGCTTTGGAAATTCCTTCCCAAAAGTTTCACCAATTTTATTCAAATCTCCCTGAACAAACGTAGCATTACTGATACCATTAAACTTAGCATTCTTTCGAGCATCTGAAATGGCTTCAGGAACAACTTCATATCCATATACATGCTTTGCCCTGGACATAATAGAAGAGCATTTAGTAACTATGGTTGTTGCAAAAAGGGATAACATATTAGTGAAACAGTTTCCTACTTTTGTGTGAAACAACAGAATTTAGTAATTATGGTTGTTGCAAAAAGGGATAACATAATAGTGAAAGGGTTTCGTAGTTTTGTGTAAAACAAAAGAAGCAATTAGACTCGCTAGTAATAGATACACCCACAATAAAGACTACCTTCTGGCAAGTGTCAAACCAATAGTTCCAGTTCCACAAAACAAGTCAAGAACAATCTCAGAGCCATCTCCTTTAAGACCAGCAGAATCTTCTATAAGCTTGTAAAGAACATCAGCCTGCAGGCAAACATGCGTTCTTTTATATGGTTAATATGTGATTCTTATTTAGCTTATGCCTTTGCTCTCTTTATGCATCAACTGAAACCTCAACAAAAACATAAACATGGGACAATAAGAGAAACATAACACAGTAGAATGGCGGCAGCTGACAGGAAAATATGTTACAATAATCCAATACTGAACAAAAACAAACCTGCTTCGTATTAGTTTGAAAGAAGGAATTAGCAGATATCTGGAATGTAAGTCCTCTCAAAACCTCTGTAATAAATGGCTTCCCGTATAGGGTATATTCTTGTTCACCCAAAGAGGTGTTGCCGACAGATGTGTTTACATTATTTATGACACTAACCTACAATGATAGAACATGAATGAATTTCAATACTAGAGGTCAAACTTCATACCCAAATATTCAATAGCACAAAAACCAACAGTTCATGCACAATTCTAAATAGATTTATAAGACAACAAAAATCAATACAAGCTCTACTCACATACCACTTCAGGTATTTTTGTGATACGATTAACAAGAGGCATCAACAAGTCTGGTTCATAACATGATGTCACAAAATTGACCATCACTTCCGGAGTTCCAGTGGTGACATTTCTGGAAATAGAAACATAATGCAATGTCTGAAGGTGCTCCAAGGGTAACAAAAGTCAAATGGTGATATTAAGAATAAAAGTGCGATAAATTATTTTAATTTTTTTTTGCAAAACAAAAAAAAAAGAGAGGAAAGGTTCTGCCCATGTAAAGGAAGGCATACAGAATCACTAGTAGAACATGCCAATAACATACGATGGATCACCATACCTTCCTGTTCTAATCATAAGGTGCTTGAGAAACCCGACATGCTTGTGGACATCATAAGGTGTGAGGCCAAGAGCAGGATCCATCCAGGATTCTTGAACAACTGCAAGAACCTATGGAAATTAGCAACTAATCAATTCAACATTCCATTAGATGTTAATCGAATGTTACGAGGTAATGAGCTATTTGACCACCAACTGTAGTGAAGTAGCATGGTCAAAATATTTTAAGTAGAATGTAGAATACGGTGTAATCTTCATCATCCAAACATGCTCCCAGGATGATCACATAAATCTATCAACCTCAAGAATTGTATGTTGACAGAGTCATAACAATGCGATAGTCTATAGCTTTCACAGAATCTCCAAACTACATGGTTCGAGATAAACAACGAAAAACAATATATTTCTCAATACATGGAAAATCACCATGACAGATTATCAAATACAAATGCAAGTGGATATTTCTACGATGTAGTGTTCAACACCAACAAGCAACATCATCAACTAGTGGCAACAGTCATTATACAATGGCCTATGAAACTACTACCCATCAATCACTTCCATCCAACCAGAAAAGTACCAACAGATATGATTTGAATGTGTTACTGAACCATATATAAAACTGCACTTCATAGAAGTTTTATTCAGTTCATAAAAGGAATCCTAAGTTTAAACTTAGTATCACAATGGATCCAGAACATCATCAATTTTGTAAATTGAAGCAGACTCAACCAATTCATCACCTTATCTGCTGGCTCACTCTGCAGAAAGCATTTCTGCACATGAAGCACCTTGTCAAAGAACCCTGGTGCATGCAATCCAAGTGCATAGCCATCACGCTCATCTGTTTCCAGCTTCATCCCCTCCTCCTCTTCGTCCTCCTTCTCCTTCATCAACTCTTTTGCCACCCATCTCTTCGTCCCAAATGAGAACTCCATCTGCGGAAACGAAAATAAATTAAGGCGTAATGTTTAGCACCCAAAACCCATCTTAAACCCTCCATCCAAACCTCACCTTGTTCCTGTACCGAAATATCTCATCGCACGGCACGATGGGCTTAAGGATGGCATCAGGCTCCGCGCTGTCCAGGTGCTTGGGATCGAACCTGCCGAAGTTTACCAGCAAGTCGCGGACCTGCAGGTGCTTATGGCCGATCTGCGCGGCGTAGGCGAGGGACTGGCTCTTGCAGCCGCCACAGTCGGCGGCGAGGGGGCAGGGGGCCTCGACAGCGTCGTGGTGGGGCTCGAGTGTCTTGAGCTTGGCGGCTTCGCCGAAGGCGCCGCGGCGGAGGCGGCGGACGCGGGCGAGGAGGCGCTCTCCGGGGAGCGCGCCGTCGCAGAGCAGGACGAAGGTGGAGCCCGCGACCTTGCAGACGCCCTTTCCCTTGAAGGCGAGCGCCTCGCATGTGAGCTCGATGGTCTCGCCGCGCTTCGGAAAGTAGCCCTTACGGGGCGAAGCCGACGATGGCGGCGGTTGGGATAGGGCTGGAGTAGGTGCTGGCACTTCTGACGCGGTGGCGGCTACGGCCAGGAGGCGACGGCGGTGATGGAGCGGGACGCCCCGGCGGAGGAGGCCGCCGGTGAGGGGCGAGACGGCGTGGGCGGCCATGCGGGGGCGGGTATGTGTGGATGGGCAGTGGACGGCGGAGATGACGCGGGAGAGAAGACGATGACGTAACGTAGGTGAGGGTTGGGCAAGATGGAACTGGGCTGATTTCATTTTCATGCTGACGAATAGTAAATTTATTTTCATGCCGATCTGTCTAGACGAATAGTAAATTTAAAAAAGTTCTATTTAGCTCCTCCAACTCTTTAGATAGTTGTAAATCGTACCTCTAATTACAAAATCAGGTATTCTGAGTCCCTCAACTCTTAGCTGTGTTACAATTTTCCTCTCTCGATGATATTTTGAGTGGTTTTGTCTGATTCAGTATGATGGGCCCATCTGCCAGCTGCCAACTCAGCATGATGGGACCCATCTATCAGCTGTCTCATCAACAAATACCATGTTCTCCGGGCGGGTGAAGCAGGGCTCGAGGCGGGCGGCGGTGGCGAGACCCAGGGCGGGTGGAGATGCGCTCCAGACGTGCCACGACGATATCCTGAGGCGGACAGCGACAGCGGGACCTAGGAAGGATGGAGATAGTGCTCTAAGCAGTGGCAACGGCGGGTCTCGAGTCGGGCGACGGCGGCGGGACCTGAGGCAGGTTGTAGATGCGTTCAATCGAGCCGCAGCCCGTGGCGGCGGGTCCCGAGGCGAGCGGCGATGGTGGGTCCCGAGGAAGGCGGTGGGACCCAGGGCGTGTGGACGACTGCCCGCTCTTCCTCCTCCCATATCTTTCCAAATCTCACCGCCGCACGGCGACGACGACTGCCCGCTCTTCTCCGCCATCGATGTCGCGGCGGGCTCCAGCGTCAGCGACATCCTCCCCGTCATGCTCGTCACGTGGGGGCCCAATGGCTGCCGGCTCCTCTCTGCCAGCAAAGACGGCACCGTCGACGCCGTGACCTTGAGCGCCAGCGCGGAGGTAGCACCCTCTCTCCATCGATCTAGGGCCCCCGCGCCGCCGCTCCGCCACGACCGTGCCACAGGCCTGAGCTGAAGCGGGTGTCGTCATAGCAGCGTCGCGCCGTCAGCTCCTCCGAGCAGAGGAAGTCACCGGGTCATCTTCCTAAAGTCCCCGCGGCCACTCTTGGTGTCGCAGCCGGAAGAGTCGTTGGGAGTAAAGGAGAGGAGAGGAAGGAGAAAGAAAAGAAAAAAAAATGATGGGAGAGTGCCTACATGGCAGCTGACATGTGGGCCAGGAAGCGCTGAGTGAGCCAAAACCACTCGCAATACCGCCGAGGGAGGAAAATTGCACCGCACCACTGAGTTAAGTGAGTCGGGTTACCCGGTTTTATAATTGAAGGTATAATCTGCACCTCACTTAATAGTTGAGGGAGCCAAATAAAACTTCTTGCAAATTTAAGCCATTGCAGCTCATCATCTCGGGCCGTGAGGAAATAGCACCAAAATTTGAACCTTTGTTGACGCAAGCATCCGCAAATATGCAACTGTTTGCGTCGTCTACAAGAATTGCAATCGTTTACAATAAGATAAGATATTTAAAATTATTGACTGCATTTGAATTTCTCGGATATGATACATCAGATTAGATACGCTCGTGAGCTAGCAAAACAAGCAACAGAATGGAAAAATATGGAGGACAGGGACGGAGTTGGGTGCAAAACTAGCAATACGAAACCATGGGACGCCCACATGGCCACATGTCACAATTGCATTCTTCTTGCGCATTGCAGCTGTGTCGACTGTCGAATGCGCTACAGGCAGAGGCAATTGCTTGCCAACAATCACTCTTTATTCGCCTGAAATCAAGGAATGGTGTCCCTGGGAGTAGAAAACTAGAAACTGTTGATTGCTTAACACTCAAAACAGCTCTAACAAGCTCACGTCTAGATGCATCTCAAGGTGGGGGTATTATTCAGATCTAATAAACTAATATAATTACAGTGCGGTCGTCTCTTTTCGTGTCCGCGCGTGGTGGAGTCCGTAGCGGACACACACAATCGTTCCCTTAATCATCGAAAGAAAATCAAATTTATTTTCATCGGTCACTCGGTCCACAACCCGGCCATGGATTTGATTGTAGACTTCGTACACCATGAGATCGAACAACGGGGAGGCCAGCCCGTCCTCCGCACGCATGCCGGGATCCCATCCAGATTTCGAGTTCGAGCGCCGCCATGTTTTCTTTTCTGGTGGTCGCCCTTAACTTGGTAAAACGGATGCGCGTCGCAAGGTGCTCCGCTCTGGTGTTTTTGTTGCCAATTTTTGTAGCCATTTGCCGCCTCCGACGAGCTTCCGCCGCTTCATGGCCACCATGCCCATCGGCATTGTGTGGGCCTTTCTTTTCCTTCATGCACCCCCACACACGCTGCCGATGCGCCCCGCAGAATCCGGATCGCCTAACCAACCTTGTCGCCCACCTTTGTTACCTCAGCGCTCACTCTTGCACCCCTTGCGCTCCATCATGGTGGTGGCGACACACCCTACTGTGACAGGAGGAAGGAGGGTGCCGCCTCAGTCCTGGCAGGCCAGACGACGTGATGGATTGGAGCAGACGAGGTCCAGAAGTTTTACCAGCGTTCGTCGAGGTGGGGGCATGGCTAGACCAGCAGGACAATATAACCACACTAAAATATGAGGGCCATGATCGTTCAAGGATCTCATATCAAGAGAAATTCAATTCTTTCTTCTACCTCTATTTCTATTAATATAGCAGTAACATCGGATTTAACAACGGCATCAAATCAAGTCACATGTGCATAATCTCCATGGTGTGCTTGACCATGTGGATGGCCAGAAAGATCCACCATGCTGTCGACGAGGTCGACATACTAGGCGTCCTCAGTATCGTCACCGTGAGCGCATGGACAAAGTCGACGAGCTCCCGTCACCGGTAGCGACGGCTAGCGTGCATGCTGGAAGACAAGGGAAGATATAATTATTTCTGTAATGTTTATACATATTTTTCTCACATATTATTATATTTGATAAATATCCATTCCATAAAAAAATTAATGGTGTTTTTATGATATAGTTCACTATGAAGTTGAGCATTATGCATTTTTATGGATTATCCGCATAGCGAAGTTTTGATATTTTGTTCTCAATTAGGCCACCATATTATCTGTTCATTAGAAGCAATACAAATTATTTGGTTCGCAAGTACTGGCATGCACATGCACTCAGTTATACAAAAAAAGGCCTCAACCATTACATGCGACATGTTGTTTTATCACAAACTTGGGCTCAGTTGATCGATCTACTGTAACTGACAAAGTTTATAGAGGAATTACAGTGCATGTCTTTTAGAATTGAACTGACTCCGCTTTATTTTCTTCCGCTTTCACAAGTGATCACGCCTCTTTGGCCTTCAGGTTGCATTATGGCCTAGCTATAATTGGTAATTTGTTGCTTTTACTCTGTCCGGAAAAACTTCAGCTTTGATTTCTTTATGCGATTGTTGATTGTGGTGTATTGCAATTTTTTTAATCCGTAGTAACGCACGGGCACTTAGCTAGTTCAGAGGTATAAAATTCGTGATCGTGTCCTTCTTCAACAATTTTCATGTTTCACTTGCTCTTTGCTCTTGTAATTCAGTTGTCGTTAGATTAGTATTAAGCTACTATTTATCAACCAGTTACATCCAAAAATTTAAGTTGATATAATTCAACACTCTCTCTTACGTGCAATTCTCTTAAAATGCAAACGTGAATTATGAGCGACACCGCAGAAAATATAGATCACCAGTACTTGATCTCAAGACCTATAACTCGATATCGTATTAAGCTACTACACACCCACTAGTTCATTATTTATGGTTCAACACAACATTGACTCTATATTTTGAAAGGCCCTAGGACAAGCCCGACGCCGGGCCCTCATGCTATGTGTATAAATATATTTATCTTATAAAATAGACATATAGAACCAAAATAAATAAACACTAAACCATAAATAATAATAAACATAAAGCCAATATAATTTACGTTAATCTTCTTATCTTAGACTGACCGCACCGGGTACGCTAGAGCGTCCGGTACCCCGGCCTCCAGTACCGCTATGGCGTAAAAACACCCGCAGCGGGGTACTGGAAGCGGTCCGCTACGCAAGCGGACACGCGCCCATCTGGTACTCCCAGCGTACTGGGCGGTGCTCCGCTATTTGACATGGCTTGAGGCCCACGCGCGTTCCCAACCACCCACGCTCCGTTGCGCGCGTGAGAGGACGGAGGGCGCGTCGCCGCCGAGGAAGGAGGAGCAGGGGAAGGCGCGCGTGGAAGAGGAGGGAGGTAGAGGAGAAGGCGGCCCGCCGGAGCTCGAGGAGAAGGCGGCCCTCGCCCGCGGCCGAGCTCGCCTGGGAGTGGCCGTGCGGTGGCGGCGGTAGCGGCCGGCTAGCTCCCTCTGCGTTGTGTTGCGTGGCCTCGCGTGGGGGCGACGGGCGCGGCGGCGTGGATCTAGGCGGGCTCGGCGGCATGGATCCAGACGAGCTCGGTGGTCGATGTGGATCTAGGCGGAGGGCACGGCGACGGCCCCCAGGCGGAGTGGTGGCCCGCGGCTGCGACCCCGGCTGGGCGGCACGGTGTGTGCACAACGGCCTGGTGGTCCTGATAATTTTTTTTAATTTTTTTTAAAAAATAATTGCCGAGTGTCAATTTTTAAAACACTTGGTAAATATCATTTGCCGAGTGCCTGAAAATCGACACTCGGCAAAGAGCCTTTTGCCCGGGACCTCGTTCTTCGAGTGTTGTTTGTCGTGTGCAAACAAGGCTTTGCCGAGTGCTTCTGGCACTCCACAATAGAGGGGATTCCCGTATTGTAAGCTAAGCCATTTCGTTGGTCAAGGTGGCATCAACTTGAACATGGATCCTGTACAAGATGTCAATCACTTCGTTGGTCAAGGTGGCATCGACTTGAACATGGATCCTATACAAGATGAGCTTCATGGCGAGATGAACGTACAACAATCTACAACTGGTCCTTGTAAGTTTTCTTTTGATTAGGATTAGCTATTCTTTTTTTTACTACTCATAAATTTAAATACCATGTCTCTCATAAATACCACATCCTCGTCCTCTTCAGCGACATCCTCGTTCTACAAGGGTGAGTCGAGCGGGTCGAGTCCTTTCCCAACTATGAACGAGGGCAACTAGAGAGGCGATCGTGTTCTTCGTCTAGATCCAGCCTCGCCGGTAGGATCTGACTGCTTCGCCGTGGTTTCCACTCCGGATCACGGCGCCCACGCCCCGTTGGTGACGCCAGTTTGTTAACGGACACCGCAAATCGCCGGTTAGCCATTTCGGCGCCGTCGACCATAAAACCCTAATTTCCCAATTAGGGCCTAGCGCCGCTTAGGTCTTAGTTTTGGGATCGCCTTTCCCCTGATCGACTACTGTCATGGCCGCGATCAGTGATGGAAAATCTATGCCATTGGGGAACCGATCTGGTCGCCGATCGGAAGAAACTGACCGAGAGGTGGAGGAGATGCTGCAAGGTCTTAACCTAACTGCAGAGGAGGAAGAGATCGCTGAGCTTAGTGATGACGATGATGGCGGGGTGGAAGTGGTTGAATTGGCGCTGATCGGGAAGGTCCTTTCACCGTTCACGCTCCATGCCACTACTATCCTCGGTGCTATGAAACCGGCCTGGGGGAATCCTTTTGGGCTGAAAATTCGATCGGTTGGAGATAGGGGGAACAACCTCTTTGTGGCGGAGTTTGGTGATCGCCAGACGTTGGAGAGAGCTTTGGGGGGACCACCATGGTCCGTGGGAAAGCACGCGGTTATTCTGCAGCCATACAACAGCTTGCTGAAACCTTCTGAGATCAGATTCGATGTCATGGAGATGTGGGTAAGAATTTTAAACTTTCCCTTGGGATGGATGAATGATACTCGTGGTGCAAGGGCTATGAACTTGATAGGGGCTATTGTGAAGATGGATGTTGACCAGGATGGTAAGGGGAGTGGCCCCTACCTTCGTGCTCGCTTATCTGTGGAATTGGCAAAGCCTTTGAGGAGGGGGGTAATGTTGAAACCGGAGAGGATGGTGAAGCCTGAATGGTTTGAAATACAATATGAAAAGCTTCCTTTCTTTTGTTTCTCCTACGGAATCATAGGCCACACGGAGCAAGAGTGTGAAACACCTTCGCCGAGGAACGATGAGGGGAAGCTACCATATGATCTCAAGCTCCGAGCCCCTGATGACAGACGTCGACGCTTGCAGGGTTTCGCTCAAGCGGCGGGTGAATCCTATGGGAGTGGCTCCTCAGCTAACTCCAAACATTCGAGGGGTTCTAGTGGCAGTAGAAGAGACTAGCAACATTCAGCGAAGCCAGTATGGGATAATCTGGAGGAGGACGATGAAGTCCAGTCACCACTGAAGGAAACACACGTGAACCGGGATGGGGATAAAGGGAAGGGAGCGACAAATTCCAGGAAGGAGTTGTTCCCTGTCTCGGACAAGCATGAGACTCTGCTGCTATGAAAGAGAAAATCTAAGAGCGGGGCTGTGGCAAACACTGCAACACCAGATTTGAACCTCCCTGTGGATGATCAATCCGCGATGGTCCCTTCTGGACTAGTGATGGAGAGGATGGCACAATTGGGTAGTGGGCGTCAAAGGCTAGATGACAAGGCATCTGAGATACCCAAAAAGCACAAGACCAACAACAACCAAAGTATGAACTGCCGGGGCTGCGGGCAGCCCGAGGCAGTTCAAGGACTCCACCAGCTGGTGGAGATCCACAAGCCCACTATGGTCTTCTTAATGGAGACCAAGATGACGAAGGGACGCGCTACTACCTTGATGCGCCAACTGGGCTTTCCCAATGGGGAAGTAGTGGGCGCTCAGGGCCTGGGGGGAGGTTTGGTGCTATTCTGGAGAAGAGATGTCCTGGTGGCTCTTCAGAATAAATCCAAATCACACATTGACGTGGTGCTTTCTAGTGACTTGCTGGGGGGACAGCAATGGAGGTTTACCGGCTTCTATGGGGAGCCAAGGCGGGAGCGGAGGAAGGATAGCTGGTATCTCATGAGATTTCTACGTGCGCAATTGGGGCTACCATGGCTCTGCGTGGGAGATTTCAATGAGGTGATGAAGATTGAAGAGCATATGGGGGTGAATGACCGAGAACAATGGCAAATGGCCGGTTTTTCCGAAGCTGCTGAGGATTGTGATCTGCGTGACTTGGGGTACCAGGGACTTCCCTACACCTGGGATAATCGGCAAGATGGAAACCGCAATGTGAAGGCACGGCTGGATCGTGCTTTCGGTGATGGTAGGTTCATGAACTGGATGGGAGGCACGACAGTGAAACATATTCAACTCACTGAGTCCGACCATTGTGCGATCTTGGTTGAGATTAGAGATACTATACGGATAGGGGAGCAGAGAGGAATACATGGTAACAGACCCTTCCAGTATGAGAATATGTGGCAACGACACACCGTATATGATGCCTTTGTTCAACAAGAATGGAAACCAGAAACAAGAGCAACTGATCTGGCAACTATTGTTTCTTCCTTGAGCTCGATGCAATGTGCGCTGAGGGCGTGGGACAAGGATGTTTTGGTTCTGTTAGGAAAAAGTTAACACGTCTAAGGGCAGACATTGAGAAGGAGCGGAGTCATACATTGTATCGGGGCCCTACGGCGAAGGAGAAATCACTTATGAGGGACCTGGCCGAAATGGTGGCTAGGGAGGAAGAGATGGAAAAACAACGACCACGAGTTGATTGGCTTAAAGCTGGGGACCGGAATACAGAATACTTCCAGGCCAAGGCAAAGGCGCGGGCCAGAACGAATCGCATCAAGGGCTTGCGACGAAGTGATGGCACGTGGACCTCAGAGCAAGAGGAGATTGAGCAGGGGGCGGCGACATTTTATCAGAATCTGTTCACGGCTCAGAAGGTGTTGCAACCATAGCGGGTGTGCCAATATGTACAAAGGAAGGTGACGGCGGAAATGAATGAGCTTTTGGATAGACCATTTACACCAGAGGAGGTTAAAACAGCCCTTTTTAAGATGAAACCCAATAAATCTCCTGGGGTAGATGGCTTCACTGCAGGCTTCTTCCAAAGACATTGGAACATAATGAAGGAGGGGGTCACTGATGCTGTGTTGGGTTTTCTTAATGGGGGTGAAATGCCAGAATCAGTCAACAGAACCATCCTTGTTTTAATACCGAAAGTTGCCAATCCGCAAGAACTTACACAGTACCGGCCAATTTCACTTTACACAGTACTATATAAAATTTGCTCGAAGGCAATGGCTAATAGACTCAGATTGATTTTGGAGGAGATAATATCAGAGGAGCAAAGTGCCTTTGTTCCGGGACGCTTGATAACTGACAATGTGGTCATAGCCTACGAATGCATTCACTATCTACGGAATAAAAAGGGGAAGCAGGGGGCCTGTGCGATGAAGCTCGACATGACAAAGACATATGATAGGGTAGAATGGCAGTATTTAGAGGAGATCATGAACTCTTTGGGTTTCTCTTCAAGATGGTGCCAGTTGGTGATGAAGCGTGTAACAACTGTTACATTCTCGGTCCAGGTAAATGGCTCACTATCGTTGCAGTTTACACCGGCAAGGGGGATTAGACAGGGGGACCCGATCTCCCCCTACCTTTTCTTATTGTGCGCAGAAGGCCTTTCAAGCATGCTGAAACAAAAGAGGCCAGTTTACATCTCTCGAGGCATAAGGGTGAGCCGGCACGCTCCCTGGATTTCTCACCTTCTATTTGCAGATGACTGCCTAATCTTCATGGAGGCGTCTGAGAGAGGAGCGAATAGGATTGCCACTATCTTGGATGACTACAACCTGGGATCAGGCCAATTGGTGAACAAACAAAAATCGGCCATTTTCTTCAGTGCAAACTGTGTGGCAGAGGCAAGACAGATTGTACATGAGGCTCTGCAAATTAACACTGAAGCTCTTGGAGAAAGGTATATGGGATTGCCCACAAGCGTCGGATTGTCCACTGATGGTACTTTTGATTATGTGCCTAATAGAATCCGAGGCTTTGTGACAGGATGGGGAGAGAATACCTTGAGTTGTGCCGGAAGGGAGGTCCTTATAAAGGCTAATGCACAGGCGGTGCCAACGTATCCTATGAGTCGTTTCAAGTTGCCATCGAATGTGTGTGATAAAATGAGGACAATTATATCAAACTATTGGTGGGGCAGCTCTCTAGATAATCACAAGATCCATTGGCAAAAATGGTCAAAGTTGACTCTCCCGAAAGGGCAGGGAGGTATGGGTTTTAGGGATTTTCAACTCTTTAATAAAGCCATGCTTGGTAAGCAGGGTTGGAGACTCCTTACTCGGCCAACTGCTCTCTGTACCAAAGTGATTAAAGGGAAGTACTATCCTAACGGTGATTTCCTGTCAGCTACCAGGAAGAGAAATAGTTCAGACACATGGAAAGCTATGATGTATGGTAGGGAAGTCTTGAAAAAGGGGGTTGTCAAAAGGGTTGGCCCAGGCACAAATATTGACATTTGGGGTGAAAATTGGGTACAAGGAATACGGGGGCTGAAACCACGAGTCCGCTTGGAAGACGTGAATCTTAACAAAGTAAATGAACTGTTTGCCCCAGGGACGAGAATATGGAATGAGGCACTGATCAGAGACTCTTTCATTGCAATGGATGCAGACGAGATACTGAAATTGAAACCAGGCCGGAACTGGGATGAAGATCTGCTTGCTTGGGCCTTTGAGAGGCATGGGCATTACTCTGTTCGATCGGCATACAGACTTCTCAAGCAGGATCAGGAGCAAAGGCGTATTGACAAAGAAGGAGTTGGTGAGGCTTCGGATAATGCAAAGTGGTGGAAGATTCTATGGAACTTAAAAATTCCGCCCAAGGGTACGTATCTTCTGGTGGCGAGTGATCAACAACTTTCTGCCGTCAAAGGCTGAACTGCACAGAAGACATGTGCTCCAGGAAGGACATTGCGAGGCATGTGGAAATATCTCAGAAAGCTTCTATCATGTTGTTCTTGAGTGTAGTTATGGTAAGAGTTTCTGGAAGGCTGTGCGTCAGATTACGGGGGTAAAAATGCCTGAATTACATCCATCTTCTTGGGCAAAAGACATCATCTCTGAGCGGCATGGTAGACGAGAAGCTAATATCATGGTGTGCGGTGCATGGTCGCTCTGGTCCGGAAGGAATGCACGGAATCATGGGGCAAGAAGCTGGGACGCCATGGCAGCGGCCTCACATGTTGCCAAAATGCTAGAAGATATGACGTGCATGGATATGAAGCAGGATCGAGTGGTGGTGCAGAGAGAGAAATGGAGACCGCCTGACCAGGGCTGGGTCAAGGTTAATACCGATGGTGCCTTCAGTCCGGATACCTTCAGGGGTGCGTCCGGGATTGCGATCCGAAACGATCAGGGACAACTAATGGCTGCTGAAGGACGATGGCTGAAAAATCTGCCAGATGCATTGACGGCTGAAGCGATCGCGGCAAGGGATGGTTTGTCCTTAGCAGTGGCAATGGGCTTTGACAGAATCATCCTTGAAGTGGACCGTCTTTCGCTGGCTAATGTAGTGCGCCAGGCTGACCAGGATAGATCACATATCAGTGGAATACAACAGGAAATTCAAGAATTAGGAACAGGTTTAGATGGCTTTGTTATCTCGTTTGTCAAACGGGATGTAAACTCGGTGGCTCACCGTTGTGCCAAGGAGCCATCGGAAACTACTAGGCTTTTCTCTGTAGGTAGCTTAAGCGATGCCCCTAGCTGGCTGATTCAGCTTGTAACAAAGGATTGTAATCCCGCTGAAAATTAATAAAGCCTGGTACGTTGGTCTCAAAAAAAAAAAAAAGCGACATCCTCGTTCTCTGCAGCGACGACGATGTCCTGCTCCTCTGCAGCGACGCCATCCTGCTCCTCTACAGCAAAGCCGATGTCGTCCTGCCCCTCTTCAGCAATGGCAACATCGACATCCGGCGCCTCGTCTTCCTCGGAGTCCGGAACGACGAGTACGTCATCCATGGAGTTTAGGAGCTTGGCGACGACAGCGTGACTGCGACGCGATCGTGAGCAGAGGAGCAGGATGACGCGCACACGGCGAGAGGATGTGATAGCTAGTTAGGGTTTCAGGCGACGCAACGAGCAGCTGAGAACTACGGATGCAACGACGCCGGCATGCGAGCGCTAGTATTTACAGCGAGCACGGGTCGCCACGCGCTACGGAAGATGAGTCGCTGGCCTCGGGGCTGAAGAGGAATCGTCGAATCACTGGAGTCTGCGGCGCCATTAATCTTTCTCGGGACTTACCGTGAGGGAGGCGAAGCGAGCACTCCACGAGGACTCCACAGGGGTAGTTTGGTCTCAAACAGAGAGAAACTGACGAACGACTTCCTTTCGTATATTTCTGCTTGTATTCAGAACGACTAGCTTTCAAAGTACGGAGGGAGTACACATACATATTAAGTTATATCAAAATCACACAAAAAATCGTAAAAATGAACTGTAATGAGAACACATACCACTACTTAATAGTTATGTGTTTGTCGGATGCTTAAAGTTATTTTTTCGTTAAACTTTAAAAGCTTTAGCTTCAAAATCATTTTTATTTTCGTCTAACTTGGACAAGATCGAGCTCTCCCATCTAAACATGAACTGTGCAAATGATTTGGAGCTAAAAAGAACAATAACTTGTAATCACGATTTTATTCTTTTCGATTGAGCCGAATTGGTCCGATTGAGCTAAAAAGAACAATTACTTGTAGAGCACACACACGATCACCAGCGTTAGGTGTTGGGCTGCTGGGCAAAGCAAATCGGACCCAATTGATTGGGCCTATTGTAAAAAGCCCATACCTCTTCGACCTCCTACTTATTTTTCTTCTTCCTCACACGTTCTGAAACTGGAGCAACGGACCAGCCATGGAGAAATATTGTAGAGCTCATCAGAGAAACAAACAGAAGAGAGGGGTGGGGTTGAGTTCCTGCCGGCAGGTAGCTGGGGCAGCCGCCCCACTCTACCGTAAGAGGCCGTCCGCCCATGGAGCCGACACTGTTTCAACACTCTCTTCACGTGTAGCTCTCTCAAGATGCAAACTTAAAAATAGGAAGGACATAATAAGAAATACAAACACCTATTCTGATATTACACTATTATGTTCTGATCAGTTATACTTAAAAACTTAAATTGATGTAAAAAGATGAATAATTCATTTATGTTTCAACAATTACCTAGTACCGAAGATGCAACATCTGTAAGACTGTGGCTGGATGGTATTCCGGACTTTGTAAATTCCCTTGTAGCTGGTGACTTGACACCAGTTTTAGTTTCATGGAAAACTGTTTCCAGTTCCAAAAAAAAAAAAAAACGAGTCAATGATTTTGGTTTTTCTTTTTTGAGAAGAGGAACCCTCCGGAAGCCCAAGGCCCACCAGAAGCCCAAGGCCTGCTAAGTGCAGCGTCCCCAAGTTACCGTCTCAGGCTCTCCGTCCCCGACCCTAATTTTTCAAACGCGCGAACTTGTGCGTGGCCCACCTGTAAGCCCCCACCCACCTCGCAAATCCGCTCACACCCGTCTCCTCTTCTTCTCTTCCCCTTCTACTTGTATCCTGCGCCCGCCAAGCCGCGGCCGCAGCGCAGCACAAACGCAAACCGGGGAACCGGCCACCACCCCCCAACTCGCCGCCTCATCTGCTCTCCCCTCCCTGATCCAGCCCCGCTGCTGAAGTCCTGAAGCCCTAGCTCCCAGGCGGCCCCACCTTCCCAGTCGAAGCCTTCGTCGGCCCGCCGTGCGACGGTGGCGGCTTCTGGAGTCCCACCCGGCCGTGAAACGGCGCCGGCGCGCGATTCCGCCCAGATCCGACGCAGGTGAGATGTGGTGGGGGAATTTGTGTTGGAATTCCGCGGGCGAGTGATCTCCGGCGCGGTGATTCGAGTGGCGCCGTGATGTCGATTTCTGCCCGTGGGTTTTTTCTGCGCTGCCTTTGTGGTGGGGAATTCGCGGGTTTTGCTTTGTTTCCGAGGCGCGGCGGGGGTCCTCTGCACCGCGGGCTGGATTGGTTGAGGGAATCGCGGCGACTGGCCGAAGAACGCCTATTCTCTGCACGCGAGGCATCACTGCGCCTGGATCGCGTCCGTTTGCGGAGGCGCTGCCCCGCAGTCCGGATTGGCCACGCGCTGCTTCCTCAGTTCGGCCTCCTCCTCCCTCTCGAAACAACGCTGCCGCCATCTTATGCACTGGCACTGCAGCGCCCATCTCTCCCCCGTCTGCCTTACTATCGCTCTTCACGCTCCCTGGCATATAAGGGTACCACGGTAACTGTAATCCGTCGCTGTCAAGCTGGGTAAAATTAGAAGAGGGCTTTTCTTTAGGGTTACTATTTTGGCAGCTAACAACCTTGATTCCTTTCAATTTTAATGCAAATGGGGTTTCCTCGCCTTTTGGAACATAAAATCTTTTGGCAACTGCTTTGCAAGTACGGTTTTTTTTTTTCTAATGAATCTTCTTTTGATGATTAAATGATCTGTGATGGGTTGTTTCGGATAGTTTCATATGTTTTTTGATATTGATAGCTTGCCAAGTCTAATGGATCGTGTTACGAATATTTGTTTTAGAATTCAATCCTTTGTACTGCATTTTAGTTTAAACCAAAATAAGTATGTGAAACCTTTGAAGGTTGCAGGAAATTCCGTAAAATATGAATATCATTCTTTGCTTTCTGGTTGCCAAAACATCAGTTAATATGGGCTGTATGTTTCTGCTGACTTCTGTCTTAAACGATATTCCATTTGTTGCTTACAGCAAGATATTCATCAAGTCTGAAGTCAAGGGTCTTTTTGATGGGTCCAGCAAAAGGTACTCGGGTAGTTAACAAGGCTGTAATAAAAGGGTATGTGGATCGACAGCAGCCTGAGGATCCACATAGTTCAAGCAAATCTAAACAAAAAGTAAGCATACTTATCTGGATGCTTTATGGAGATTTAAGATTGATGATTCAGTAGATAATTTCAGGCAGATGTAGACATGTCTATCATTCCACTTTCGGTAATGCACTATTCAATTGTTTTGTCCTTCATTGAATTTTTTAATTTTGCAGAAGAGGAAAATTGCTGACTTGGATCCCAAATGGAGCAAAGATGAACTTAGACACTTCTATGAAGCCTACCGCCAACATGGAAAAGACTGGAAAAAGGTACCTTTTACATTTCACTTACCTCAATGGCTACTTACCTTTTTGTCGGGCCATTGAGGATTTGAGGTATAACGACAGTTCATTGTTGGCCATGAATGCTGATCGGTGGATATGCATACGCAGATCAGCTTAGCGGTGGGTAGTAAATCACCAGACATGGTGCAATCATTATACAGTGTACATCGGGTGAGTCTATACTCTGTAGTCTATTATTAGTACATTTTTGATTGTTGCAAAGTGCATCATCCCTGCATCTTCTACCATTGACTGCACTTGTCGAACTAAGATGATACTTGGCTCCTCGTAGGACAGCAAATTTTGTTGCAGTACTTATTTGGACGTTCATGCCTTAATGCATAGTTTTATCGGATAATTGTATCCAATTTAAATTTCAGCTTGAAGTTATGTTTCATTCTTTGATCTCTGCAGACTGACACTGTTTTTATTGTGCTAGACATTTTTATCTCTTCCGGAACGTCAAGCCACTGCCACAGGGTTTATTGCATTGGTGACTGGCTATCGCAATGTTTCGGTAAGCTCATATTGGATGTAATGTGTTATTTGTTCCAAATCCAACTACTGTATAATTCTGAACATGTCATGGGCAGCAATTTCTTTCTTTTGTTATTTTATCAAGCGAATATTCGTATCATCGGAAGCGGCGATGAAAATAGTGACGATGTAGACAGGCCTGATCATTCTGGTTCTTTTGTGTTCAGTCACAATGTTCCGCATATGGCAATTTTATTAAATATCATAATAGCAACGTACTTCCTCTATTTTAATATTGCATGCTACTGTTATTACATTATATAGTTTTAGTATACTATTAACAAACAACCATGACCATAGGAAAATTCTTTGAAATATGAAAGCAATGGTGCCATTTTGTATCACAAAATATACACGGTGTTAGATTATTTGTCAGTCAAAATTTATGAGATATATTAATCTTAAAAAATGTTCTTGCTTTGTAAAAGAAAGGGAATGGTTCGTAGTGATGATGGTCTTTTAACGTTAAATGGCATTCTACTAGGATAAATTAGACTATTTTTCTATAGTTGGTACTTGGGCTGGCTCTTCAGTGCAGTTCATGAGAAATGGGTGAGTGTCCATGAAGTATGAGATTGGAAAAGGAAACACAATGTGGCATATACATGTAGAAACAAGTGAGAACTAAAAGTGTTGTCCTAATGACAGCATCTAAAAACCCAAGAGAGCAATTAGCTGTTGGTTCGTGCTGGCCTATAAATAACATAGCATGCAGTTTGGCAGCATGAAACTGATACCTGTACAGATGCTGTGTAAGGATTCTATATAATGTAATTGTTGAACCATAAGTGAATTGCCCATCCTTCTCCATCAGCTTAGGCTTTTGGTTGCAACTGGTCGGTGCGTAGTAGCTTAACATGGTATTGAGCCAGAGGTCTTGAGTTCAAGTTCTGGTAACCGCATTTTCCGCTATGCCGCTCCTATTTCCATGTTTGCGCCCCAAGGGAGCTGCACGTGAGGGGGAGTGTTGAACCATAAGTGAATTGCCCATCCTTCTCCATCAGCTTAGGCTTTTGGATGCAACTGGTCGGTGCATAGTAGCTTAACAGTAATGTCATAATATTTGCTAAAATATTGATGCTCCATGTTAAATCTTGGAGCTTCAGTATAAAATTGCTCCCTCTGGATGTTTATTCTTGACATTAGGACAATATTGCTAGTTCAATTTTGAACTAATTACTGTCTTAACATCAATGAAAAATAGTTGGAGGCATATTTTTAAAATTGAGAGTTGATTACCTTTTATTTTAGGAAATATACAGTAGGGGGAACACCTACTGCATTAGATATATAAATATATTAGAAAACAAAGGAACAAATGCCAGGAAAAGGCCAAGTACAACAAAAGAACAAGATGTGGCTCGATATGCACCTAAAATTGGCTCACTTTGAATATATATTATGAACTTCTTTGGCAGTTCTAGCTTAGCACTGGATTATGTTTACTGTTTTCCTTTTGGATTATCTATTTGACATAACAATTTTGTTGTGTGATTTGTGATGCTTAAAATGATAGGATGAATCCACAAGTCATAGAGGAGTCGATCAAACAGTTAGAGCATCTGGCAAAGCACGGAAACGTGGACACACTACAGAACAGAAAGCAAATGAATGGGCTGATCAACACCACTCCTTTCATGACAGGACAATTTCTGGGTTTTCGTCTTCTTTCAAGAAAAGATACTATGGAGGTAAGTACTGTATGGGCAACGTGTTTGCCTCCTTTTTGCCTTAATAGTATTTCAGACTCATAAAGTTGTCGTGTAAGAGAGGTAAAATACTTCTGATGTTTTAATTTACTTTGTTGCTTTTCTCAGAACTGATGAGGAAAAACCAGATTCATACTGTTGGCAGGCGTACTCCTCGTACACCGGTTACAGTTCTTGCACAAAGGAATGCTACTGATGATGACAAGCCAAAATTTGAAAACGTCAACAATTCTACCAAGAATACTGCTGAAGAAACCAATAATGTTTGTACTACCTTTCCCATGGGCGAGTTCTCTCCTACTGGAAGTTCTGGAATCACAGAAGCAAATAAGGCTGATCAAGGCCAGGCTTTCTTGGATTCCAAAGGCGCTGAAGATGCTGACATATATCACTCTCAGCATTTGAAGAAAAGAAAATTTCAGCAAACTGTGGAAGAGAAAGTTCGAACAGGTAAAGTTGAGCATGAAACCATGATGGCAGCGAAAGAAGGAATTAGGCTTGCTGCTGATTCACTCGACCAACAACAAACACTTAGCGACTTTATTTCTGAAGGTATTTCTCTTAAAATACTTGTTCCTTCCATTGCCATTGGTTTTTGTCCCTAAAGTTTTACTTTTTGTTACAATGCTTTTCTAGGTATATAATTTATACATTCATTGTAGTTAGCCAGATTCTGAAGATCAGGTTTCCAGATCAGATTTATAAAACCATGGTCTGCACACACCCCGTCAGACCTTTAACTGCGGTCTGGCGATTTAGCAAAAGGCTTTTATAGCTGCTTATGGTTTGAAAAAATTGAAAGACAAAATACTTACAACCATTGTAAGCTAGTGATGTTACTTTGCTCATTATTCGGTGCAAGAGTTCTCTTAATATCGTCAAATTTCTTTCCATTTACTTATTGGAGAACCTTTATCTCATGAAAATAAGTGTGAAGTTTCCTAGGCTCATAATAGAGTGCAAGAGTACTCTTAATATCTTTCATTTTCTTTCTGTGGAGAACCTTTAGTCCTTTACTGCAAATTAGTGTATTAAGTTACGGTAAGTATTTACTAATATAAATGATAACTTTTATGAAACGGTGGCATGCAATCAGATTTTTTTTCTTTTTCTAAGATATATATTGCAGATTTTTGTCTTTAAACCCACTTAATTTTAGAATTCTAAAAGATATCAAGCCTAAATAAAACGAACTGGAACCATGGCATTTCTGGGCAATTGTAACCTGAGTGAAAACACATCCAAAGGCAACATGATTGCTGCCTGGTATATTCATTTTTGGGCAACGTGATTGCTGTCCAGTATGTTGTCCTCTCCGTAGGATTTCATCTATATGTTAAAGTTTTCTATTAGTTATTACCCTCTCAGTCCTTGTTAAAATATTTGGTATTGCTAATAAAAACAAGCAGTGCAATTATTTGACTACTGCTATTGTATCATGTTTGCAGATGATATGCTGGTCTTGGATGTATTGCAGAGTCTGGTGAATGCTCCATCTAAGACGTCAAAGCTCAAGATAAACTTGCCTTCAGGTCAGCTTTTACTGCAGCGCTTAGCTCATCTTGTTTTTTGCATTTTATGTTATCTCAGCCATGTTACTCACTGTTGCCTCTGTTTCTCTAATGTAATGATCTACTAGGTTCACTTGGGAAAACTTATTCTGCATTATCTCACAGACTAGAGGACGATCATTCTCCCATTGATCTACCTAAACAAGCAAAACCAGTTGGCAATTGCAGTGCTCTCAAGACTAGGCAAAAAAGGGATAGGAAAATATTAGATGCAGAGGTAAGATATCTTGAATATTAAACTTTGTTCTATTTACCACTATTATCAAAATTTATGTTATCCCTTTCTGGATTTTTCGGGACATAATTTCATTTTGTTATCTTTTGATGAGCTGCTTTCTTTGTCAGTCTAATAAGTCAGTAGTTTATTTATTTATTTTTGAGTGGTATAGGATGTGACTAATGAACTCTAAGCAACAGTATTAAATCCAGATATACTGTTGTTCTTGGATTTTGCGTTTTGAGATTTTATACATCATTCACATCCCATTGACTTTATAGAGTCACATGTGCTAGCTGTTCATTGTTTAGATATATTTATTGTTGAAAGTCATCCTAAATGTGATTCAACCATTAATGCTTGTCCTGTCTTACAGGTGCCTGGTAAAGACCAAAATATTTCTGTTGTTAGTTTGGTCCAACCAGAAGCACATATGGTCGGTATCACTGAGGTTTCCTCCTTTTGTTCTGACTCCAAAGGGGTGATGCCGGAAACATCTGTAAACACTTCTGCTGAAGTGGCCTCCAGTGCTCCAGCAGAAACCAAGCCAGAAATTAGAATGTCAAGGAGGACCAAAAGAAAGTTGGAAATGCATTGCAAAACAAAGTATGTGCCATGCAAATTCACTGAAGGTTCAGATAACTTGCAGGTAGTCTATACCTTTGCTTATCAATATTGTAAATTGCAATATTGCTCTATGCTTAGACTTCTCTCCTAACTCTTGATTATGGTTCAGGCAAGGAAATTGCAGCACTGTTTGTCATCGGAATCGCTTCGTCGATGGTGTACATATGAGTGGTTCTATAGTGCTGTTGACTATCCATGGTTTTCAAATAATGAGTTTGTGAGCTACTTGAATCATGCAAATCTGTGTCATATTCCAAGGTTGACCAGATTTGAGTGGAGCACAGTACGAAGGTATTAGCTAGCAGAGCTTAGAAGCTGACTACATTTATCTTTTTAGCTTCTTTGTTTATTTGTGTGCTATACACTGAAAAACAAATTAATAATTAATGCAGTTCTCTTGGCAAACCCCGACGTTTTTCTGATCAGCTGCTAGCTATGGAAAAAGAAAAGCTTGAGGATTATCGGAAGAGTGTTCGTAAAATTTATGCTGAACTGAGTGATGGCTCAAGGGATTCTCTTCCAGCAGACCTAGCTAGGCCATTTTCAATTGGCCAGCAAGTCATTGTTCGTCATCCAAGTTCTCGAGAACTTTGTGATGGCAAAGTGGTGATGATGGGGTGGGATTTTTACAAGGTCCATTTTAGTAACCTTGACCTTGGTGTCAATATAGTGAAGGTATGCAGTCAGCATTTTAGTTGCTTTCAGTGCTTTTCACATTGCACAGGCAATTGTGTCAATTTTCATATTAATTATTTATTGTTTTTATAAATTTTTCTCCAAGCAGCAGAATCGCATTTCTGACTTAAACATCACTATACTTTTTACTCCCCATTCCCAAATAGAGATGTGGTGTCCAGCATTTTTACGGTGTTCATATGATGATTAATAGCATTTTTTACTTTAACAAAAATCTGTTTGAAAGTGTGTTATCAACCTTTGTAGTCCTTTGATATGGTAGCAATGATCAATCTCGAAATACCAATTTCTCATCTGTAATCATCCATGCACTTTTGCTCTATATTGTGCTGTTTGTTATTTTTATCCATATTAGTATTCACAATCTTTTGCATTCATTTGGTTTAAAGAATCTCAGCCTGATTGTGGGATATACCTGTCTTTATCAAGAGGCATAATTAATTTTATCTGTCTTCAGGATACTGATTGTATGCCTGTTAATTGGTCTGATAATCGTCCTGACAACATGAGAAGAAGTTATCTTTCAAATAATGCGCAGCACGTACTGGAAATGGAGCACATTCCTAACCTCGTACCAAGTGAGAACTTTTATCATACCACAAATGGAGTTTCTGTAACTGAGCGGCCCAAATGTCTGCATTTAAAACCAGATGAACAACTTAAGGTTCTATTCTATCTAAATTCTTATTATGATTCATATGTACTATAGTAAGATTCAAAACACTTATGCAGCCTATAGAAGCTATGTATTTTCATAATACTACTCAGTGTTGACTGTTCCATAAAATTCAATTTCTCATTGTCCTAGAATCTTTGGACTGATTTCTGTTGATCTGTTGTTTGCAGTTTACTGTAAATAGTGAAAGGCCACCAAATAGGCACACATATGATGATGCTGTGTTACATAGAGGTTGCCCAGACAATAAATTTGATCACAATAATGAGCTAGAATCATATGTTACTTCATTTATTCAATTATCATTATCACAAGCCAGGCAGATTGTTGACAAAGCCATGCAGGTAGGTTACATCCTAACTAGCAACTACCCAATTCTGGGCAAAAAGTTTTTTCATTCAGTCAATGTTTTGTTGATGTGTTCTACAGGCAAACTCTAATGATGAAGTGGTAGGCACATCAAATCAAGCAACAGATTTTGTAGGTCAGGAATCTGAAGCTGCTATTCCTGATGCCCGACTTCCATCCAACTTGATATCTAACTGCATAGCAACAGTTATTTCAATCAAGGTAAAGACTAACATATATTGTCAACTAGACTAAGATATCGTTACTATTGTTTCAATATCCCTTCAAGTTGTTCGATTTGTTGCAGCGCCTTAGCGACTCGCGGCACCCACCTGCTAGTATAGCAGGTGTTCTGGAGCGTGCTTCCTTGATGCTGCGCCCAAGCTGTCCAGAGAACCTTGCAGTCTATAAAGATATCGAAAGTTATCTCTCTATCATAGCGAACCAGATACTTGCACTTGTGCCAACAACATTGGGCAGTGATCCTGCCCTGTCGCCCATGTAATGAGCCCTGGGCTGGTTAGATTTTCAGTGACTTCTTCCAGGCCCAGCAGTCGAACATGCTACTTCCCGTTTAGTGCTATCAGTTCAAAATGCACAGGCTCGGGTCATCTGACTGCCACTTTATAATGTTACAAAGAGGTCCTGTTCGAGGGCAGCTCATCAGAGCATGTGGAAGAAAGATAGAACGTTGATGTGATTGAGCTTGGAGCCTTGGACGTGCGGCTAGGATCACTTGCGGCCTTGCTCCCTTGTAACCAGTGTATATACTTGCATCAGTAGGTTATAGTTTCATATATAGATAGATTAAATATACCTGTCATCTGACATTGTAGCGAAAGGCTAGTGAGTAGTGTCAGAATATGATGTATACATTTCATAATTTCTGAAATGGTCAGCCATTGCTGTATTGCACTATGTATTGTTCATACTGTTCTTTCCTTCCTTTTTTGAATCGTTGTTCGTTCTGTTTGTAGAGCTCTCAGTGGCTCACAGATTTCAGTATTTTTTTATTCAAAGATGATGCAAATGAAAAGATCACAACAGGGCGATCACTTGAATGCAGAAGAGTAAATCTTTAAAATGATTTGAATCACAGAAGCAGAACGTGGACAATCAAACAAATTCACCAGTGGTGTTCTTTAGTGCAGTGCACCTAGAAAATTTAATTAGCCATGCTTATTTACTGCTCAAACTCTCGCTTGATGCCCATATATTTCGAATCTGTAGCAAAATAGCTTTGTACTTTACAGTCCATCGTATCAGATTTATGTCGTACAGACATGGATATATTGGAGCAGCTCTAACTCGCTGTGATGCTAGTTATCGAAAGAAGAAAAAACTTACCAGGATGTGCGGATACACATAAGGTCGTCTCAAATAGGAAAAGAACTGAGCCGTTCAACAGAGCTAAAAATCAATTACAAACGATATCCCTCAAAATTTTCATTCCAGATAACACATTAATTGGATTAATTAGATCATAAGAAGGTAAATAGATTAATAATACACAGAAGTTTCATCACAGACAAGCACCAAACAAATCTAAACATTGTACCATACGGGCCCCCATTCATGAAGGCATAAATGGCTGGCAACTCCGTATGTTTGCTAGTTCCCTAAACAAACACAACTCCACACGACCACACATAGCAGAGAGCAACCAGGCAACCACACGATCAAGCCTAAACAGCACCAAGCGAGCAACTACGATAAGTTACATGATCAGACCCGGCCACTTCATAATCTAGTCTTCATCTGATGTGGCGGAAATCCTTCATTGACTTCACCATATAGCACATCCCTGATCCCAGGAGAACCACTGTGACTGCAAGGCCCATGTTTTCCTTCTCTAACTCGTTTGCATTTCTGAAACGGTCTCTAGACCTATCAATAACAGCATCTTGTGCAGTTGAGCGGGTGTCACGGAAACTGAAGCGCCTCACAAGGGATCTCCAATCATGGAGCCAACGTCAGGTTGGTCATGTGAAAACACAGCTGGTCTTAGCACGCGAGGTTCTCCATAGCATTGAAATTGCTCAAGACGGCCGTGCACTAACACAGGATGAGAGCTGGCTACGGGGTGAACTCAAACGCCATTGTCTGGAGTTGGCATCTCTCGAACGGACGATTGCACGGCTCCGTTCCGGAATAAAATACCTCAAAGATGGTGATGCAAACACCTCCTTCTTCCACGCGCAAGCCCGCTGCAGAAAGAAGAGGAACACAATCACGAAGCTTCAGGTGGGTGATCAAATGGTAACATCACAGGAAGAAAAACAAGAGGCCATATTGGAATACTATGAGCAACTGCTGGGTACAGCTCATTCTCGGTCCAATACTCTGAACCTACAATACTTTCATCCCGGAGGCCATGATCTTGCTGATCTTGACACTCCAATCTTAGAAGATGAAGTTTGGGCCACTATCAAGATGCTTCCCGCTGATCGTGCCCCTGGCCCCGATGGATACACGGGTCGCTTCTACAAAGCCAGTTGGCAAATTATAAAAGCTGATGTTATGGCAGCTATGCAGCAAGGGAATGCGACTAAACTTGGGCTACTAAACTCTGCTTATATTACTTTGATTCCCAAGAAAATGGATGCCATCTTGCCTTCTGATTTCAGGCCCATAAGCTTGGTGCACAGCTTTGCAAAACTGATAACCAAGGTTTTGGCTAACAGATTATCAGCAAAACTCGAGGAGATGATTGCTGCGAACCAAAGTGCATTCGTAAAAGGTCGATCCATACATGACAATTTCATGCTTGTGCAACAAACAATCAAGCTTCTACATCGACAAAAAGTCCCAAGCCTATTTCTGAAATTGGATATTTGTAAACCCTTTGACTCGGTCTCTTGGTCTTTTCTTCTCGAAGTACTGTCACACTTGGGCTTTGGACAGCGGTGGTGTAATTTGGTCTCAAACCTTTTGACCACAGCCACAACTCAAGTTTTGCTAAATGGCAAACCTGGTGACACTATCTACCATCAGCGGGGGCTGCGACAGGGTGACCCCTTGTCTCCAATGCTATTCATTATTGTCATGGACGTACTCAACAACCTGTTCACAAAAGCAAGCAGTGAGGGACTCCTGCAACCACTCTCTAGTAGGGCAGCCAGTCATCGCAAATCGCTCTATGCAGACGACGTCACCCTCTTTATTCGGCCTGTGCAAGGAGAATTGCAAGTGACAAAAATTATTCTTGACTGCTTTGGTGAAGCTACTGGTCTCCAAACAAATTTTTAGAAGAGCTGCATTGTGCCAATCAGATGCGAGGAAGTGACTCTAAATGTGGTCGAGGACTCTTTGGGTTGTCCAACACAAGAATTCCCTTGCACCTACCTCGGTTTACCAATCTCTCATAAGAAGCTTCACCAATGTGACTTGTTGCCATGGATAGAAAAGATAGCGGACAGATTACCTGGTTGGAAAGTTTCCTTACTCAATCTCAGTGGTAGGATAACACTGGTTCAGTTCGTATTATCTGTCATGCGAATCCATTTGCTGCTTGCTGTCAATGCCCCTGAAAGTCGCCTAGAGGGGGGGTGAATAGGCGATTATTCCTGAAAATCATTTAATTCAAATAATTAATAACACAGGAAAACTTTGTCCGACTGAATTGTCCGATTATAGTAGGATATTATCCGATTACTTCAAATATCCGACTAGAGTAGGACAATGTTCGACGACGTCGTAGCGGAAAACAGATCAGCCGTTGAAATGGATAAAATTGCACGATACAAGCTAGGAGTAGGCAGCTAAGCAAGCCAGAAAGCAACAACAAAAGGGGCACTAGTTACCAAGCAACCGACACATGCAAATTTAGGAAAGTAAGCACTACAACAAACTAGATAGATAATAACAAGCAAAGCACACAAGTAGAACTTAATCAATAACAAATGAAGACAAAGAGACAATGATTTTTCACCAAAGTTCAGTTCCACCAAGAAGTCTACATCTCTGTTGAGGGATCCACCAAGGATCGGGTCTCTTTCAACCCTAAACCTTTTCAAGCTTCCACCAAGGCAAGCTTGTGCTTCATTATCAATCTTCATAAAGGAGGGGCCAATACAAACGTCTCGCGTCTCAACCACAAACTTGGGAGCTCTCCGGGCGATACCTAACCATCTAGGGGATGAATCCCCAAGAGTAACAAACATAAAAGACGTCAGTGTTGAAGATGAACCAAGTGCTCTTGAGAGGAATGTATTGCTCAATCAAATCTTCTCAAATCTTCTCTCAAACCCACCAAAGATTGGAGTAGGAACTAAGGGAGGAGAAGTAGAGTGCTCAGATGAGTGTAAAGTATGTTTTTTAGTTGTGGAAGTGGCCAACCGACCAAAGGGGGTCGGGGTGACCTTTTATAGTCGAGGCTTGAAAAAGAGCCGTTGGAACAAATAATTGTCGGACATTGTCCGACTAGGGTCGGACATTGTCTGACAAAATGATGTGCACGGCTCTAGAGTCCGAAAGAATAGTCCGAGGGACTCGGATATTGCTCTGGTCATAGGATAGTCGAACATTGTCAGATGGAGTTGGACATTGTCTGAGTCTTCTTCACTCGACGAGATTCGCACCTTTCTGGAGTCCGATGGCATTGGCCGATAGCTTCGGATATTTCTAGGAGTCGAACATTGTCTGATAAAGTCGGACATTATCCGATGGAGTCGGACATTGTCCTATTGAGTCGGACATTGTCCTGCTCTGCCTGAAGAGAGAAGTTGTGCACGGTTCTGGAGTCCGACAGGACCGACTCCACTGATATGAAAGAAGTGCGCAACATTCTGGAATCTGATTACAATGTTCGATGGACTCAGACATTATCCGATGAAAAAGATTTAGAAGGGAATTTTGACTCTTGGAATATTTTTGAGCACTTGGTCTTTCAACGCTTATTTCTTTTGTATCCCTCTTGATAGTATGATGTTCCTATACTCAAGATAAAAGATAAAAACATTAAGCCTTGATTCTTAAGCATTGAAACTCCTTTTCCAAGATATGCACTTTGTTGGCATTTCTTTTCTTTCACTTTTAATTTTCTTACTCTCATATTCATCAAAGATTAGAAACTGTACACATGCTTAATGAAAATATTAGTCCATTTTTATGGTATTGACGTCAATCACTTAAAACCAAAATTAGGAGCCTAGATGCACTTTCAATCTCCCTCTTTTTGATGATTGATGACAATATAACTAAAGTTCATAGATAAAAGAGAATTAAGGAGAGAACAAATAAATAGGAGCTCCCCTAAATGTGTGCATGAATTGAATTCCAAATTGGGCATTAACAACCCATATGCATATATTTGAGAGAAAAGTAGAAGAGCTCCCCCTATGTCCTTGCATTGATCCACATAGTATCAATAAAAAGAAAAACAACAATGCATATGACATGTGAATCACACAAATGTAACTAAAAAGAGAAACAAATAACATTGCATCAAGCCATATTTTCATAACACATAGTTCATCACATAGAGCATAAATAAGTCTTACACAAATAAGGTTCACACAATAGAGTTTTGAAAACGCATGAATGACATGTCCGACGAGATCACAAGATACAAAAAGATAATAAGCTAGATAAACTTTTTGACTCTTCTTCTCCCTATTTGGCATCAAAACACCAAAAAGAGGAAAGGAAGAAATCACTCAACGCCATCATAGTCGCTATCCTCTTCCTCTTCATCATCCTCATCATTCCTCCCGCGCGGTAGTGTCTCCTCCATAATTTCATCGTCATTATCATTCTTGTCATCAAACCTAGTGTAGGAGGGTCCAACACCACTAGTACCAACTATAGCAGTAGGATAGGTGTAACACCCCAAATTTTAATAACTAAATTAATTAGAGAAAACTAGTGCGAAATTTAATTTTTCAAAGTTAATACGGTCTAATGATTTTTCAAAGACAAAATATCACTCATTAATCGAACCATAATTTTAGAAATTGAAAATTTCTAAGTAATTAAAATTAACCTTGTCAAAGTGATTGCTTTCTTGTTTTGATTTTTGATTTGTGTGTTCATCCTCCAACTTAAAACTCCAAAATCGAATTGACCAAACAAATTCATAGAGAAAAAGAATGAGCCTTTCTATCCGTGCCCTCCCTGGGCTGTGCGCGCCCCCCTGGCCCAGCCACCTCCACCAGCCCCACCTGGGCCGCGCGTGGCACACCGGCCCAGCGCGCTCCCTCCCCCCTAGGGATGGCAATTTCACCCATGGGTGCGGGGCCCGATGGGTTTTACACCCGACGGGTACGGGCGTGGGTCTAATTTTTCACCCATGGGTGTCACCCGCACCCGACCCGACAAACACGGGTGTAGGTGCGGGTTTTATTTCTCACCTATGAGTGACCCGTTGGGCCCGAAACATACTCAAATACAAAATTTATTATCATTTTATAATAAGCTAACTCTAAATAAATATAAATGTAATGAGAATAATGACTAAATTATTAAGATTTTATGTATAATTACCTAAGTACATATTCATGACTCATTTTTGTTGATTGTTGTGACATATATAGACATTATGTATTTGTGTTGACCTCGTTAAAGTACTTATTTTGAGATATTTTTCATATTACATATGAAACCCGATGGGCACCCGACACCCACCCGAAATCCGGTGGGTGCGCGTGTGGGTCTCAATTCCCACCCGTGGGTGCGGGTGTGGGTGTCAATTTTCATCCGAAACATTTTTCATAATGGATGGATTTTTACTCCACCTAACCCGAAGCCGACCCACTGTCATCCCTACTCCCCCCTTCCTCATTGAGCCGTGTGCCCCTGGCCCAGCCGGCATGGCTCCCTCTCCCATCGTCTTCTTTCTCTAGTAAGAAAGAAACGAACGCCACTATCGCTGCCGATTGACCCAGCACGCCAAGCCGCCACGACGCGAGCCGACCTCCCCTCTCCCCTCCTCTCCACGCGCTTCACGTGCCCCTTGTTTCTCCCCGCCTCGCAACGCCAGCTCCAATCCGAGCCACGAAGCACCTGCTCGCCATGAATGGCTTGACGGGTCAAGTCGCCGCTGCCCACGTCGTCGCTACCTCCATTACTCTCCCTTGGCCCCGCCTGCCTCGCCGCTCAAATCCCAGCTGCCCAGAACCCCGCCGTCCACGCCACGACGCCGCCATTACTCCCCTGCTCGATGCATTGCGTCACCCGAATAGTGGCATAGGCGGCCATTAATCACACCATGCCATGGAGCACCGAGTCGTCACCTCCGTCGCACAGCGCCGCCGTCGTCGCTTCCAGCCCCGCATCGCGCCTCCCCGGCTCCACGACGCGCGCACACGTTTCACGCCGTTGCCGCACACTGCTCGCACAGTGCCGCCATTAATGGCGAGCTCAAGCTCCACGCACCACCCGGTGCCTCACCGACCCCTTCCCCGTGCCCCTCTGCCTATAAATGGACGCGCCCGCGTATTCTCTCCGCAACGACACCAGCGCCACCTCCTCCCTCGACCCGAGCAGCTCAAATCGCCATTTTTTTTCCTTCCTCCCGAGCTTCCACCCGTGGCCGCCTCCCAATGAAATCCACCCCAATCCGGCGCTCCCCCACCGAGTTTCCTCCCCAGATGGCTGCGCGAGGGCACCACCTTCCTTCTCCCCCAATCGCCGGCCATTCCCCCTCTCTCCCACTTCGGCCCCGAGCTCCAAAGCTCAGCTTGGAGCGGGCAGTGCGAGGAAGAAGACGAGCCTTTCTGTTTTTCACGTGAGTCATGGCATTTTTGCAAATAAGCCCCTGACCTTCACCATTATTCTGTTTTAGTCCCAAATTTTCGCAAATAAGCCTCTCCACCTTTTACAACCAGGCCCCAGACTTCTCTATAATTACAGAAGTCGGCGTCACCGTCCTAATTCAAGTCGGCGTCGTCTGGGGGAATCACCGCGAGTGGCACGGGTGGCTGGGCATTAAGAACCGTGTTCAGCTGGGCATTGGCAACTTGGAGATGCCCAATGAGTTGTTCCTGCTGTGCGATGATGACGTGAGCGTCGTTGAGGTTCCCTTCCATGACATCTCTTGCATCTTGGGCTTCTTCGCGTTGAGCTTGGAGCTCACTTCGCTCCTCCAAGAGGGCGTCAATCTGACCATGAAGAGAGTAGATCTCCTCTTGGGCAGCAGTGAGTTAGGCATTACGCTGGTTCAGTTGCTCCTGCAACTGATCGCTAGCATCGCCCTCGATGATGAGTTGAGCGTCATGGAGCTGCTCAAAAAGATCAGCCCGCTCCAACTTGCTAGTGTACAGTTTGTCCTCGAGGATCGCAATCTCAGCGTCGCGAGCGGCGAGCTGGGCGTCTCGGGCGGCAAGTGCGGACTGCAGCGCCTCACGCTCTCGTTCCAACTCGAGAACGCGTGCGGAAAGGTGCTCGGGGTTCTCCGGAAGCTTGTCATCAACCATCTGTCGGAATAAGTTTTGCACGGATGAGTCAAAACTTGCTATCCCGCTAAGTACACATGCTCAAAATAGCATAAGGATTGATGGGTAAGGGAAAAAGACGCAAAGTGCCCAATCCGTTGGACGGAAAACTATGCAGTTCTACGATTGACAGGGTAACTTGCAGGGATGAGCAAAAACACGTCGCTTCTGGACAATTTAACCTCTTGACCCTTTTATGATAATTGTAGAGGAGTTCATTATCTTTCCAACGCATGCTCCCACATCTCTAACCGATAACATCTCTGAGAGTTATGATCATCCGAAAACAGAGGACAGAAATGAGACTACTGCTGAACTTCCCGAAAAGCTTGCTGTTTTTGCAAAATCCGACCCATTTACAGATTTTTCTGAGACAAACCCACTATACCAAACTTGTAGGGCAAAACATTAGCTTTCCAACGAGTACTTATTCGCCTCCGTCGGATTAAAATCGAGGAAGTTATGTTCATTTTAGTGGAACTGACTTTTCTGGCAGAGTTTGATTTCTTCCCAATTAAGTTCAAACTTTCGTTTTAAGTGCCATAAGGATTCGAATTCACCCGAAGTTTGATTATTTCACTTGTTTGTGATATTTGTGACTTTTTACATGATTTGGTAAAGATAAATGCATGTGGTATGCATGAATGCCTAATGCTCAATATGCCGATTTCCTACGTCCTCACAATGGGAAAACTTTGACCGAATATATAGATCGATCCATTCGATGCACACACACCTCTCGCATGTTTCTAAGCAACTACACGTGGTTAGTGTACCTGCAATAGATTCATTCCAGAAATAATACATCAAATCTAAAAGAAACAAGCCAAAATAATAATGACAGTTTATGTCCAGGTATTTGCCCACCCGGAAGGCAGCCGATATTTAAGCGCAATCGATCCGCGCATCAAACAAAGTTCAGGTCTTTGCCCACCCGGAAGGCGTTCGGTGTTTATTGCGCAACCGATCCGCGCACAGGCACATACCTTCGGGGAAGAATCCGTAGATGCAAGTAATTTAAACAGACATAACCCAGGGTTAGCTTTGTCATCTACTAATAATGTCTTTATATGGACACTACTAGTTCGTACCTCACCGTACGGCGTAAAACGGGTTGTTTAAGTTTTTTAGAATGTTCATCGGCGTGATGCTTATCCCGAATCGGCTCTGATACCAGCTGTCGCAACCCTATACCGAAGTATAGAGTGTGCCGTACAGGATCGCCTCGGGAGATGGTTAGCGAAGTAACCATACATAGCGTTCACACACAGACATCCATCATTTACAAAGATACATCATCAAGTGCTTAATATTACAAGTTCAAGAGTCATAGCGGAAGCAATTTTAGCTACATTACCATACATATGTTCTTGGTTCATATTACATAAACACGCTGAGGCGGAAAATACGTCAAGCACTACGCGGAACCTAAGTAAACCATGCCGGCCCTAGGGCAATGGCTCACTCATCTTGATTAGGGGAGCTGGAGACCCATTCAATGGTCCAGTTCTGGGGCTCCTCACCTTCCCACACAACTTTGTTACAGCAATCACAATAAGTTGCTTGTGGCAAACCTAAAAACCACATAATCGCAACGCCTGAGTATCTAGCATACTCCGCAAGACATACCCGTCCAGAAGGTTTACTAAAACCGACTCCTAACATGCAGGGGGCTAACCGGGTTTATTTGATATTTGCATAGAAGCACCTATTAATTCTATGCGGTGATGCTTATTCCTTAACCAAGATTTCAATTGCTTGTTGCAGAAAAGGAACTGTAGTTGAACCTAGCTAGCTGCTAAGACTTGTACAAATATAAAGAACAATACAACATAGCAATATGTATCCCTAGAGTAAATAGATTTCAGCATCATAACCAAACTTCTCTACTTAAAGTATCATTGCCACTGCTCGAAACAAGAGGTACTCATAACTGCGAGGGACGGCAATTCGAATTGATTTACATCCTGCAGGAGAATAACCCAAATGCACGACATACGTATCATTTAAGAACACGTATGGCCACCGTTCACGAGGTTGCGATAAAGTCGATCCGGGGCCATCGATCCCGAGTACATGTCCTCCCCGCGATACAGTACTTCGTATCCGAGGCTTAACCCGTGCACTCTCCAGCGGTCCTCGACCCGTGCATCCGTCGTGCCATTCACATCACTTCTGGATCGATGAGTAATACCGTCCAACAATACGGCGTCCAAGTTACTAGGTTTACCAATTCCCATATAGAGGTATGCACTTGGTACTGTTCAATACTTGTCCGCGGAGTTGCAACGATAGGTTCTCAAATTTTAACCAATATCCTTCTTCACATGAATCATGATTGAATCAAGTGATCCCATAGCCTACCGTTGACTCCACTAATTTAAGCCTAGCAGTTGCTAACGAAAAGGCTTACTAACGTAAACTAAGTATAGGTCATAGTTTGTTTATGCAAGTGGGTTTCCATCTAAGTCCTATACCTAATGCACAATACAATATTCCTCTATGGTGACAAAATAAAAAGGACTCGTAAATCAGTAGGTGTGCACCGAGGCTTGCCTTGGGAGTGATCGTAGTTAGGGATCTCAGCGAGGTTTAGCTCAACCTTGGGCTCCTCAGGGTTGCTTGCCACGTCCTTGCTCCCGGTCTCGCTTCCTAGTCAATGCAGTGCAATGCACGGTAAGGAATTGGACGATGATTCATGGCACTTCCTCAATAAATAGAGTTTGACGGAATGATGCTCATGCGTGAGATGACATGCTTGCACACACCGTGACAATTACTTCTTTTAAGGGGACAAACTTCTAATTAGGGAAGTGAGAGATATGGCAATCAATAAGCATATCAACTACATCCCAAATACATGTATACCTTTGGTGCTAAGGAATTAACAGGGTATTTTCGCCGGTGTGACAAGGCCTACTTAGCAGACATGCGAAGCCTCTTAACTACATTCTTACTCGGGGTGCATTCATCAATTATAATGCCCATGCAAGAGAACATAGAAACTTTATATTGCAAGGTTAAACCCTAGCATGTGTCTCTTTCCTTAACCTCCTAGAAGTCGACATGCTCACTTTTAATTATAACCCTAAACCAATCTAGATATATAAGCTAATTGCAAAACATGAGCATACAATGGAAAATAATAAACTTTACATGTTGCATGGGCAGTCCCAAAGATGGATTTATCCCTAATAAAAACTATATGCATATACAAGGCACTATTTACATTGGAATTCCTTCAAGCTAATTATTAATGAGCCATTTAACAACAAGTACATGCTGATGGTGCCCTAAATTTTTCATAGAGATTTTATAGGTATGTAGAAATGCCCAAAGAGCAGGAATACTAAATTTCAGAATTAAAATCCTACCCAAGAATTTGTATAAATTCATTTACTGAAAATGGGGATTATGCAATAACACTAAAAATTTGCATAAAAGATGAGAATGTGCTTTTGTACAAAGTTCAGGAATGACATGAAATGCTTACTGACCAAATCCCATGATTTACCAGCTATAAATTTTTAATTATAAATTTAATACTCTTAGCAAGGTTCTAACTTTGGTGATTTAGTTTTATTAATCTACTGCATAACTCTGGCTCTCATCTTGTTTTCCTGGTAGAGGAGTATTTTATGAATCCAACAAAATTAGTTTCATGCTTATTGGACTTCTATTTCTCGAGTTATGAATTTTTGAAGATTTTAACAATGTTGGGGCTAAATTACAGAAATGCCACTCGACATTTTTCAAACGCCAGCAGGCGCGCGCGCGCGGTGGCCGGCGCCGGCGAGCCCGGGCCAGCGGCCAATCGGCGGCACGGCTCGGCCAACGCCGCTTGCGCACGTGCTCAGCACCCCACGGCGACCTCGTGGGCCCGGTTGGTGACCAACGGGAAGCGCCGGGGACGGCCGACGGCGAGCGGCGGAGCAGGGGAAGGGTACGGCGACGTCGCGCGGCGAGCACGGCGAGCGAGAGGGGTCGGGGAGTGGCGGGAGAGCATCACCTTGGTGCGGAGATCGACGGCGTGGAGGAGCTAGGCGACGGGGAGGGCCGGAGGAGGGGTCTCGTCGGCGGGGTGGGGAGGGACCCGACGGCGACGGCTCCTTTCTTCGTTAATTCTGGCGAGGTCTCTATGGCAGAGGGGAAACGGGTTAGGGGCACGCTAGGGAAGATACTCGTGCACCAATTTGAGGAGACAGGAGCGAACGGGGGGCTGCCTAGGTGGAGCTCGACGCAACGGCGGCCATGGCGGAGGGAAATAGGGGCGACGTCCAATTCTGGCGGAAGAAGAGAAAGAAGGCGAGGGCAGGGGCACCTGGTCTCACCGGGAGGCCTGGGAATCGTGTGGCGTGCGTGCGAGAGCAGAGAGGAAAGGAGGAGGAGGGTTCTCGGCGGCTGCGGCCTTAAGTACCGAGCGGCAGCGAGAGAGCAGAGAGAGCGAGGAGGCGAGCTGGCCGCCGGGGATTGGCTCGCCGATGGAGCTTCAATGCGGGCCGGTGGCACAGGAGGGAGCAGTGGACGGAATGGGCAGGAGAGAGGAGACGATCGGTGGCTGGCGGGGGGGGAGGGGGGGTACGGTGGTGTCGACCGGTGAGTGGACCAGGGAAAGAAGATGGTTGACCCCCTTTTTGACTAGAACAGTGTTCTGTATTTTGCTGATTTCTCCCAGTTACGGTGCTTCAAACTTTAAGCCAATTTTTGTGTAAGTTCAGCAAAACCTACTTGCCAACTTTGTTTTTGGGGCCACGTCGAAATTTCCGATGGAAAATTAATTACAATTCTTGGAACAGAGGTGCTGTTCTCTGCACTTAGGGAATTGTTAGGGGTATTAAACCTTTATTAAAATTTCTAGTAAAATTCCCAAAATTCTTTCTTGACATGCTCCACTGGAATATGGAAAAATATTGGCACACTTCCATTGAGTTTTGCAAAGTTTTTTGAAAAGCTACTAATTGGACAATTGGTGGAATTAACTAATTAAATTATCTCCCTTTTTCTTTGGCAATTTAGTTATTTGACATTTTTACTTGGTGACTTGGGATGTCACAGCACTGCTCCCTTAAAAGAAATCTCGCCCCAAGATTTGTAGCTGGATGAACAAAAGAGAAAGGGCGTGGGTGTTTACCGGATTTGCGAGGTCAGGAACTCAGGAAAGTTAGTTTTCAGAAACTCCTCTTGCTCCCAGGTGGCTTCATCTTCGGTATGACTGCTCCATTGCACTTTGTAGAAGGTGATGGTGCGATGGCGCGTTACCCGGTCCTTTTGATCAATGATTCGGATGGGGTATTCGGGGTAGGAGAGGTCTTCTTCCAATTGTTCGGTGTCGGCAATGACCACGTCGATCGGAGGCTTTAAACACTTCTTGAGTTGGGATACGTGGAAAATGTTGTGCACCCGCTCAAGAGTTTCCGGTAGTTGCAATCGATAAGCAACGGCGCTATGCTTCTCCATGATCGGAAAGGGTCCGATGTAGCGTGGTGCCAATTTACCCTTGATTCCAAAACGAGATATGCCTTTGTTGGGAGAAACTCGAAGATAGACATGATCTCCCTTCTCGAACTCCAATGGGCGTCTCCTTTTGTTGGCATAGCTTATTTGACGGGATTGTGCTGCCTTCATGTTAGCTTGAATTTGCCGCACCTTTTCTTCGGCTTGTATGACAAGGTCTGGACCAAAATTAGTTCTTTCTCCCGATTCGGACCAATTCAGCGGCGTTCGGCATGAGTGGCCGTACAAGGCCTCAAACGGTGACATTCCCGAACTCTCCTGGTAGCTATTGTTGTATGAGAATTCGGCAAACGGAAGGCAATCTTCCCAATTCTCCCGATTGTCCAGAACACAGGCTCTCAGTATGTCCTCCAAATATTGATTCAGCCTCTCGGTTTGACCATCGGTTTGTGGGTGATAAGCTGAACTTCGGATAAGGGCGGTGCCAAGACAAGAATGCAGCTGCTCCCAAAAACGAGCAATAAACTGGGGACCTCGATCAGAGACAATAGTCTTGGGCACACCGTGCAAACATAGGATTCTTGCGATGTAGAGTTCGGCATATTTCTTGGTAGAGTAGGTTGTATGGATGGGAATAAAGTGAGCGAATTTGGTCAACCTATCCACGATAACCCATATGAAATCATGTTTCTTGGGGGTGAGGGGTAACCCAACAATAAAATCCATAGCAATATCCTCCCATTTCCAAGCAGGGATTTTTAATGGGTGTAAAAGACCGGCTTTCTTCAGATGGTCGGCCTTCACACGCTGGCAAGTATCGCATTTGGAAACATAACGAGCGACTTCTCTTTTCATGCGCGTCCACCAAAACTTTTCCTTTAACCCACGATACATCTTGTTGCTGCTGGGGTGTATGGAGTATTTGGACAAGTGAGCCTCATCCATAATTTTCTTCCTTAACTCCTCCTTCTTTGGAACAACCAGGCGATTGTTGAACCATAGCACTCCATCTTCGTCCTGTCGGAAACATGTAGCTTCATCTTTGCGTATCTTTTGTCGAATGTGTTCCATTCCCTTGTCTCCCTTCTGGGCCTCGACAATTTCATTGCGAAGGGTAGGAATGAGAGCTAGATTATACAAGGATCCAAATGGAATGATACGAAGACTTGGTTCGCTCGAATCTGAATTTGGGCAAACTTCCATGGAACAAACAACTGCGTGATTGCATTGGTCCCGACGACTTAGGGCGTCGGCAACCACGTTGGCTTTTCCGGGGTGATAATGAATCTCCAATTCATAATCCTTGATTAATTCTAACCATCTACGTTGCCTCATATTCAGTTCTTGCTGCGTGAATATATACTTGAGACTTTTGTGGTCGGTGTAGAGGTTGACAAGGTTACCAAGCAGGTAATGGCGCCAGATTTTTAAGGCCAGGACGATGGATGCCAACTCCAAATCATGAGTGGGATAATTTTCTCATGCTTTCGGAGCTGTCGAGAGGCATAGGCAATGACACGGCCTTCTTGCATAAGCACACAACCCAATCCAGTGCCAGAGGCATCACAGTAAACGTCGAACGGTTTGGTAATATCGGGTTCAGCCAAAACCGGGGCAGTTGTCAAATGCTTCTTAAGTGACTGGAAGGCTTCTTCACATGCACTACTCCACTTAAACTTAGCATCTTTTTCCAGCAACTTGGTCATAGGCTTGGCAATGCTTGAGAAGTTGGGAATAAATTTCCGGTAATATCCAGCAAGACCAAGGAAGCTACGAATTTGCTTGACTGATTTCGGAGCTTTCCAATTCAGCACATCTTCTACCTTGGTAGGATCAACGGCTACCCCTTCCGCGGAGATGATATGACCCAAGAATGGAACTTGCTTTAGCCAAAATTCACACTTGCTAAATTTGGCGTAAAGTTGGTGATCTCGGAGTCGCTGCAGAACAATGCGGAGATGTTCGGCGTGTTCTTCCTCGAACTTGGAGTAGATAAGGATGTCGTCGATGAACACGACCACGAACTTATCCAACTCTGGCATGAACACGGAATTCATCAAATACATGAAGTGGGCTGGAGCATTAGTGAGACCAAAAGACATGACAAGATATTCGAAAAGGCCATATCGCGTGGAGAAGGCAGTTTTTGGAATGTCTTCGGGTCGGATCTTTATTTGGTGGTAACCGGATCGGAGGTCAATCTTGGAGAAAACTTTAGCACCAATAAGTTGATCAAAGAGAATATCGATTCGAGGTAGAGGGTACTTGTTCTTGATGGTTACGGCATTCAAAGGCCTGTAGTCAACACATAGACGTAGGGTCTTGTCTTTCTTCTTCACAAAGAGGGCGGGACATCCCCAGGGAGATGAACTCGGTCGGATGTAGCCCTTGTCCATAAGCTCTTGTAATTGCTCTTTTAATTCTGCTAACTCATTAGGAGCCATTTTGTACGGCCTACGAGAGATAGGCGCCGTACCGGGTAGGAGTTCAATCTTAAACTCGACGTCTCTGTCCGGAGGCATTCCCGGTAACTCATCTAGGAACACGTCGGAGAAGTCACGTACCACTGGGATATCCTCTAGCTTTTTCCCTTCAACATGACACACTTGAGGAGTGGACAATCTGGGCCATGGCAATCGGAGAATAGACGGACCATAGAGAGGTGAGTTCAAGTGGACTTCCCGGGATTCAATGTGTAGGACGGCTCTATGTTTAGTCATCCACCTCATACCAAGAATTATGTCAATGCCCTGACCATCTAGGATGATTAACGAAGCGGGGTACACGTTGCCTGCTAACTTAAGTGGCACTTTTCTCAACTCGAGGTGAGTCCTTATTTTCCCACCGGGGGATGTGATGATGTACGGGGTTCCCGTAGTGGTGGGGGTGATTTTCAGATGATTCACACATGCTTGACTAATAAAATCATGTGTTGCTCCTGAATCAAAAAGAACCATAGCAGCGTGTTGGTTGATCGAGAACATACCTGCGAGAACGGGCTCTCCAACTTGAATCTCTTCGACCGTGGTATAATTGACTCGGCCATTCTTGTGGGTAGGGGTAGAAGACTGGGGACGACTCCCATTGTTGCCATGGTTGTTACCGCTGCTGTGGTGTTTGTTGTTATTCCCGGAGGGGTTGGAGTTGTTGTTGTTTTCCTGGTTGCACTTCGGAAAACGGCACTCCTTGGCAAAGTGACCGGTTCGGCCACAGTTGTAGCACGGCTGCGAGGAGTTGTGCTTCACAACTTGATTAGTCTGCTGCGAAGGGCGGGGACCAGAGGAGGGCTGCTGGTTGCCTCCATGGGAATGGAAGTGCTGCTGCGAGTAGGTCGGACGAGATCCTCCTCCTGACGGTACCGTAGCTCGGAACTTCTGTTCGGTCGGGGAGGTGATTGCCAGCCTGTACTTGGGCGGTGCGGAGCCGGACGAACTTCCCATAGCACGCTTCCTCTTCTTGTCCTTCTGGTTAGCACGGATGGCATCTTCTTGCACAATGGCGGCACTCATTAGGTCATTGAACGTTCCTGCGGTAACTTGCGCCAAACGGTCCTGCAGCTTCGGGATAAGGCCCGAACGGAAACAATCCTTCTTCTTCTTGTCCGTATCGGCGTGATACGAAGCATACTGAGTCAAGTAGTTGAACTTCCGTGCGTACTCTTGCACGGTTCCCGCGCCTTGCTTCAGGTTGAGAAATTCTTGCAGCTTGCGCTTCATAAGACCGGCAGGAAAGTGGTGTGCACGAAAGGCGGTGCAGAATTCCGGCCAAGTGACTTGGTGGCCAGGGGCAAGAGCAGTGGTGTAGCTCATCCACCAAGCACTTGCGGAACCACGGAGTTTCTGCACGGCGAAGAGGGGCTTCTGGTGGTCGGTGCAGTGGAGCAGAGCAAACTTCGATTCTAGAGTGCGAATGAAATTATCCGCTTCCAGCGGATCACCGGCTTTGCCGAATGTGGGCGGATGAGTTGCCCAAAAGTCGTTGTAGGACGATTCACGGGGCTGCTGCGGTGGTGGTCCGGGAGCTCCTTGGTGATTCATGTTCTCCATGAACATGCGGAACATCTCGTTCTGATTGTGGATGAGCTGCTCCATAGGCGTCATGAGCGGAGCATTGGGTGGCGGCTGGTTTCTACCCGTGTTGGAGGCACCAGGAGCATCACCGAGGTTCTCTCCACCACGGCGAGTTTGCACCATCTGCCATAGGAGTAAAGCATGTTAGCCCGATCATCACCTGAGACATCATGATAATATGTCTATAATACAGTGACAAAAATAAAATTTTTAGATTGCTCATAACAGAAAGGTTGACAGGGAATGGTGTAGATTACGGGTGATAACTCAGATTCCATTGGTTCCAACGCTGTAGGCACATACTTATGATCAAACCATGGGTACATGCGACCCATCTTGCGATACATGGCAATCCTTAGGTTACATCCCTACATCATGGTAACAACGTGGTCTCGAAGAGCTTAGGTTACAACTCCACTTAGCGCTACCAGCACTATCCACATACGAGCACAAGGTCTCACGAGTTTCCACCCTACACATCATACTACGCCGCAGTCACTCGGTGTGGCTGCTACCATCGAACTCCCACTCCATGTCACCCGGTCCATGGGGTGCCTCGTAGTCAACACCGGAGTCACCGTCCTCACTCAAGTCGGCGTCGTCTGGGGGAATCACCGCGAGTGGCACGGGTGGCTGGGCATTAAGAACCGCGTTCAGCTGGGCATTGGCAACTTGGAGATGCCCAATGAGTTGTTCCTGCTGTGCGATGATGATGTGAGCGTCGTTGAGGTTCCCTTCCATGACATCTCTTGCATCTTGGGCTTCTTCGCGTTGAGCTTGGAGCTCACTTCACTCCTCCAAGAGGGCGTCAATCTGACCATGAAGAGAGTAGATCTCCTCTTAGGCAGCAGTGAGTTAGGCATTACGCTGGTTCAGTTGCTCCTGCAACTGATCGCTAGCATCGCCCTCGATGATGAGTTGAGCGTCATGGAGCTGCTCAAAAACATCAGCCCGCTCCAACTCGCTAGTGTGCAGTTTGTCCTCGAGGACCGCAATCTCAGCGTCGCGAGCGGCGAGCTGGGCGTCTCGGGCGGCAAGTGCGGACTGCAGCGCCTCACGCTCTCGTTCCAACTCGAGAACGCGTGCGGAAAGGTGCTCGGGGTACCATCTGTCGGAATAAGTTTTGCACGGATGAGTCAAAACTTGCTATCCCGCTAAGTACACATGCTCAAAATAGCATAAGGATTGATGGGTAAGGGAAAAAGACGCAAAGTGCCCAATCCGTTGGATGGAAAACTATGCAGTTCTACGATTGACAGGGTAACTTGCAGGGATGAGCAAAAACACGTCGCTTCTGGAAAATTTAACCTCTTGACCCTTTTATGATAATTGTAGAGGAGTTCATTATCTTTCCAACGCATGCTCCCACATCTCTAACCGATAACATCTCTGAGAGTTATGATCATCCGAAAACAGAGGACAGAAATGAGACTACTGCTGAACTTCCCGAAAAGCTTGCTGTTTTTGCAAAATCCGACCCATTTACAGATTTTTCTGAGACAAACCCACTATACCAAACTTGTAGGGAAAAACATTAGCTTTCCAACAAGTACTTATTCGCCTCCGTCGGATTAAAATCGAGGAAGTTATGTTCATTTTAGTGGAACTGACTTTTCTGGCAGAGTTTGATTTCTTCCCAATTAAGTTCAAACTTTCGTTTTAAGTGCCATAAGGATTCGAATTCACCCGGAGTTTGATTATTTCACTTGTTTGTGATATTTATGACTTTTTACATGATTTGGTAAAGATAAATGCATGTGGTATGCATGAATGACTAATGCTCAATATGCCGATTTCCTACGTCCTCACAATGGGAAAACTTTGACCGAATATATAGATCGATCCATTCGATGGCACGCACACCTCTCGCATGTTTCTAAGCAACTACACGTGGTTAGTGTACCTGCAGTAGATTTATTCCATAAATAATACATCAAATCTAAAAGAAACAAGCCAAAATAATAATGACAGTTTATGTCCAGGTATTTGCCCACCTGGAAGGCAGCCGATATTTAAGCGCAATCGGTCCGCGCATCAAACAAAGTCCAGGTCTTTGCCCACCCGGAAGGCGTTCGGTGTTTATTGCGCAACCGATCCGCGCACAGGCACATACCTTCGGGGAAGAATCCGTAGATGCAAGTAATTTAAACAGACATAACCCAGGGTTAGCTTTGCCATCTACTAATAAAGTCCTTATATGGGCACTACTAGTTCGTACCTCACCGTACGGCGTAAAACGGGTTGTTTAAGTTTTTTAGAATGTTCATCGGCGTGATGCTTATCCCGAATCGGCTCTGATACCAGCTGTCGCAACCCTATACCGAAGTATAGAGTGTGCCGTACAGGATCGCCTCGGGAGATGGTTAGCGAAGTAACCATACATAGCGTTCACACACAGACATCCATCATTTACAAAGATACATCATCAAGTGCTTAATATTACAAGTTCAAGAGTCATAGCGGAAGCAATTTTAGCTACATTACCATACATATGTTCTTGGTTCATATTACATAAACACGCTGAGGCGGAAAATACGTCAAGCACTACACGGAACCTAAGTAAACCATGCCGGTCCTAGGGCAATGGCTCACTCATCTTGATTAGGGGAGCTGGGGACCCATTCAATGGTCCAGTTCTGGGGCTCCTCACCTTCCCATACAACTTTGTTACAGCAATCACAATAAGTTGCTTGAGGCAAACCTAAAAAACCACATAATCGCAACGCCTGAGTATCTAGCATACTCCGCAAGACTTACCCGTCCAGAAGGTTTACTAAAACCGACTCCTAACATGCAGGGGGCTGACCGGGTTTATTTGATATTTGCATAGAAGCACCTATTAATTCTATGCGGTGATGCTTATTCCTTAACCAAGATTTCAATTGCTTGTTGCAGAAAAGGAACTGTAGTTGAACCTAGCTAGCTGCTAAGACTTGTACAAATATAAAGAACAATACAACATAGCAATATGTATCCCTAGAGTAAATAGATTTCAGCATCATAACCAAACTTCTCTACTTAAAGTATCATTGCCACTGTTCGAAACAAGAGCTACTCATAACCGCGAGGGACGGCAATTCGAATCAATTTACATCCTGCAGGAGAATAACCCAAATGCACGACATACGCATCATTTAAGAACACGTATGGCCACCGTTCACAAGGTTGCGATAAAGTCGATCGGGGCCATCGATCCCGAGTACACATCCTCCCCGCGATACAGTACTTCGTATCCGAGGCTAAACCCGTGCACTCTCCAGCGGTCCTCGACCCGTGCGGCCACGTCGAAATTCCCGCTTGAAAATTAATTAAAATTCTTGGAACAGAGGTGCTGTTCTCTGCACTTAGGGAATTTTTAGGGGTATTAAACCTTTATTAAAATTTCTGGTAAAATTCCCAAAATTCTTTCTTGACATGCTCCACTGGAATATGCAAAAATATTGGCACACTTCCATTGAGTTTTGCAAATTTTTTTGAAAAGCTACTAATTGGACAATTGGTGGAATTAACTAATTAAATTATTTCTCTTTTTCTTTGGCAATTTAGTTATTTGACATTTTTACTTGGTGACTTGGGATGTCACACTTGTATGTCTTACCCTACCACCCCATAATCTTCACATACACCGATAGTAGATGCCTAATGTACGGAATGCTGCTATGCTTAGAAGCGCTTAGGAACCCCATGATGAGGTTCATCGCAACATCCTATCACATACTTCTATTTCAAAAATGGGTGAAAACACATTAGGTGGTGTGCGTGTAAGTACGGTGTGAATGGGTGGTAAACCAACTGTGTGATGGTGAAGCTAGGTGGGATGTACTTAGTCGAGGGCAAGACTTCTTAGTACTGGTGCAGAGTACTTGATGATGGTGTCTTCGGTGTAGATCCACCCGTCGTGGATGAGTGCTTGCCCGGCCACTTAGGAAACGATAGTAAGACCTCAACTTGGTGGTATTTCAGTACGACCACATAATTTGTATGGGCAGGACTAACGTGGACCCTGGGTAATGCAACAAGGAAGTATCACCCGGCGAAGTAGAAACGGACTCAGGGATCGGTGCGGTGAAATGGTGATAAGTCCAGTACTTGACAAAATTATTAGTTGTGTTCCTTTGTTGTGATATGACTAAATGTCATGATGGTGGGATCCCTGAGCTTCATGGTGGACTTGTGGGCGTGCCTGGGTGAAGTGGAAGCATTATGTGTTTCTGAGGCTAAGAAGCACATAGCCTTGATCATTCAAGCCTTATTACTCCAGAAAGAAATAGATTTGTGTGCATACACAATCAGGATGTAGCTTTATTTAGAGCATACATTTTTTTACAGTGATGTTTTTCAGACCAAATATTACTAGCAAATGGAATCATTAATCACCATAAAAGATAACCATCTATGAACATGACATTTATTACATCCTTGCGACTTGGCTCAATAGCTTCTGTGTTTAGCGATATGCTGATCCGATACTTTTAGGCCCAATATACTGCTTACAAGCCCAATTAAAGACTGACTTTGTTGAGCCAACAAAACGCACGCTACTCTGTACTTCAGCTAAAATAGTGTTCAAATGAGCATGCAGATCCTTAAGAAGTCAGTTAAATGAAAAAAAATCCAAATAATATATATATGTTTCTTTTTTCTAATTTAAAAGCATATTTATATATACTCCCCGTGTCGGTGTATCCTTATTTTTTTTATGAACGCCATATCGGCGTATCGCCATCCTGTATCCCCGTCTTCGTACCTATAGCTCAGGCTTCCTTAAATCGGTGGCTGCCAGCCTTGAGTACACATCATGCAGACGATTGTAGTTGTTTCAGTGCCTAGGCAGGAGCAATGGAGTTAAATCGCCCCTAACCACCATTAGGAACCAGCATTGCTACTGACAGAGAACAGAGGTGAGCATCGATAGGATAGATGGGCCCATTGGCAGAGGAGGTGGCTGCGCATGAGACAGGCCGATGGTGGTGAGTGAGCCCGCGTAGAGGCTGCTAGCTTGAGGTGCAGTGGCGAAAGTAGACGAAGCAGGAGCTGACGGCCCTGAAGATGCCCATCGCTCCCTACTCAGCCGAGCGACGGCCTCCCCTGCACAGCCGCGCAACAGTTAAACCGCTCTTGAATCTTCGTCACCACACCGACCTTGTTTGATTGGATCCACCGATTGAGGAGTTGTCCCACAAGGACGTGATGTCCCTGGTGAGGAGGAGTTGTTCCATTGTGTGGCAGAGGCAGAGAACCGTCGGGGGCGAGGAGGTGAGCGTGACGAACAATGCACAGGTGGGTGGATCGGATTGCGATTCTTACTACGTGAAGGGTCCAGAAACAAAATGACAATGACCGTAGGTGGGAGGACCTGTTTGCCATTTATTCCTCGAGACGGGTCTAGAGAGAAACATCACAAGGAGCAGATCCGATGTTTATTATACGCTAGAGTAGAAATCGAACGGTTAACATTTGGAGGGTGACGTAGAGTGCCCTTTTTGTAAGAGAATGCACGCGTTTTAATATATTTAGATTAGTTTGGACATGCGGCCTGGATCATTGGCTGTTTAGCTCCTTTGTAACCTGTGTATCCCCGATTTAAATCTCTGACTATAACTGCCGCTATAGTCCACTATAGCTGCTAGAAAGAACCTCCGTTAAATCATTTTTAATGCTAAATTCCGCTAAATCCTGTTAATAGCCCGTTATATGAGGCTATAGCCAGTGGCGGATCCAGACGGAAATTGTAGGAGGGGCTGAACTAAACACAACTTAAATTGTCTTGTATATAAATTTGAAATTAAAATATTCAAACAAATTTGATATACAAAGATAAATGAAAACACACGAATACTTTGAATACGCCCCATTACATCTCATGAGTAACAATAGTCCAGAAAAAAACATTAAATTAGTGATTAAATATTAATTTAGAAATATTATTTCAAATTATTTGAGAATTGAGAACAATTGCATACAAGGTTGTTTGAAAAGATCTCCATTCACCACTTTTCCATGTACGAAGAAAGCTATAATTAGTTGGTTAAGTTGGACCAGCCAAAGCATATGTCCTGTTTACTTGATCTCTAATTTTAGACGCATAGTGGTCAATTTGTTTGCGTTTCCTTGGGTCACCAACTATATCTGAGAAACGAAATTCCACTTTAGCCTTCTTTGATTCATGTCCAACGACTGCTCTGTTTTCTATATTTATGCTCTCCTTAGTATTTGGAGTACTAGTACAACCACTCTTAGCATTGTTTGAACTTGAAAAATATGTCAACAATGTTCGTGTGGACATCTTGAAAATCTACAAAATAATGACAAAGCTTAAACCGTTAAAATCTACAAAAGCCTTTGAATGCAGCAAATATGGGGCTTGGCCATCAGAATTCAGATTGCTCCATAAAACAGATACATTACCTGCCGCTGCTGGCCTTCAGATCGCTACCTGCGCGCCCGTTGCCAATTGGCGCCCGCGCTGCTGGGTGTAGGATCTAGGATAACGACTAGAGGGGGGTGAATAGCCGGTTTCAATTCTAATTGCTACCCGATTAAAAATAATTATGGAATTTAAAACAATTGATCATGAGCAATATAAATAAAGCTATTATTTTTATTTATATAAGAGAAGCATATCACTCTAATGCCTAAGTCAAGTTTTGCAATCCTAGGGTGAGATGAGAGCTAAATAATTCTAGTAAAATGAATTACATGAATAAGAGAAGCACAAGTAAAATACTAAATAGATATCACTACTAAGCAATTAATTTGAGCTCTATGTATATGAGGTTGCAAGAATGTATACAGCATAAAATAAATGATAACAAATAGACAAACCAAAAGAGGGACACCAAATTTTTTACCGTGATCTCGGTGACTTAAGTCAAACCAATCTCTTGAATATCTCCAAACCTCGATTCCACTAGAGTTGCCCTTCACCACTCCGGCGAGGTGAGCACAAGATCTCTCACAAGAACACCGGGCCACATTCACAATCTTCTTAAAGGACTCACGGTTTTCACACCACCAAGCCATCTAGGAGGCGGCAATCTCCAAGAGTAACAAGCCAAGACACACTTGACTCCCACCAATTTGCTCAAAGCTCAATCAACAATGCAAATGCACTTGAATCTTTCCTCTCACACTCTATTCAATGCAACACATGCATAAATATGTGGGAGGACTCTTCTCTAGCTCAAGGATGTTCAATAGGGTGTCAAGAGCACTAAAAAGCACGAAAGGAGTGAGTATATATAGCCAAGGCATCAAAACTAGCCGTTACAACTTTCTACGCACCTGGCGATCAGACCGCAGCTCCCTGGCGGTCAGACCGCCAGCAGCCCAACGGCTAGGTTGACCGAAGATTCAAATCTCTAACTAGCTCGCGGTCAGACCGGGAACACCCAGCGGTCAGACCGCGCGAGGCTGACGGTCAGACCGACCACACATGACGATCAGACCACCACAAGCACCAGGAAAGAAAAACTTTCTAGACATATGCAGTCGGACCGTCAGCAGGCCGCGGTCAGACCGCCATGACCACGGTCAGACCGCAGTCAAACCCCGGTCAGACCGCCATTCAAACCAACGGCTAGAAAACTAGCCATTACAGCTATTTTTTGACCTCTGTCGGTCAGACCGCGAGCTCCTGACAGTCAGACCGCCACAAGCACTCTTGGGACCAAACTCTCTAAACGTGGGCAGTCAGACCGCGTAGTGCGGGCGGTTGTACCGCCACCCCTTTTTTAGCACGACCAACGATCAGTGAAACGGCCATAACTTTTGACTCTTAACTCTGATTTTCATGATCTTGGACATTCTGAAAAGATAATTCAGAGGGCTACACATCTCTACTGATTGCTTGACCCCAAACACAATGGAGCAAACACAAAATATTGTCCAAAGATCAACCTTCAAGGAATACACATGTGCCTCAATCATTTGCAAAACACATTTCCAAATATTAGCAACATGTCAAGGAGACTATGCATATGCAATATTGAGCTTCTCAACATGTGGTGGAAATCAAGTGATCATCTAGACCCCCCTTAATAGTGCGGCAAACTATTCTAGCAACCCGGTCTTTCTCCCCTAATCACCAAGACCCGAAAAAGAAAATTCCTATTATTTATACCTTTGCCTTGCACGAATATCCACGTCAAGTCTAGCATGATGTCCATCAACATATGAAGTATCCATGATTTTTCTTTTCATCGGATGAGTGATGCGGATAATTCATAGCTTCACATGGGCTTTCATGGTTCATCGCGTCAAGCCTTCACTCGCTATTCACCATTGCATATGGTCCTTCAGCGCCAAGCCTCTTGCTTGCCCTTCACCCTTGCATGGTCCATCGCAGCCAAGTCTTGCTTAACCTTCACCACCTTTCCATGTAATGCTATTTTATATCCATCATCATCAATATGCTCACTTGTTGACACCATCAACTCTTGATATTCAATCACCTTCTATGATGTATCTTGAATTCTTCAAGCAAAAATGATATTCATTTCACCGTTGTCTTCATCAATTCATATCATGATATCTTATCAAGCATCTTCATCAATTATAATATGTCGATTCTCGACATGTGATCTCTCAACACTTGATATCAATGTTTTAGCTTGATTTTATAGCTTGACCTTTTCACTTGATGTCAGAACCTAACTATACACATGAAAGCTCACAAACTCATAGAAAAGGTTAGTTCCAATAATCATTGTCATCTATCACCAAAACTCATCATTAAGTCAAGGCCATAGACCTAGACTTTTCAATCTCCCTATTTTTGATGATTGATGACAACACCCTTATATAAAATATAATTGATAAGATTTATCTCTAAAATCACTAGAGGGGTTAATTTCAACAAATGAAACACTAGCCATAAAGTGAGCATTCCTTATTATAAGCATGTGCATATAAATAGATATGAGATATAAAATATAGATAACCATATGCACACTTTCCTTTTGTACCATCCTTTTCTCCATTTTCATTCTTTCCCCGATCCCTATTTTGTAATTCTTCCATTCTTCTCCCCCTTTGGCATCAAGCACCAAAAAAGGGCAAAAGAAGACAACTTGAATGTATATGAAATTTAGAGCTTGGGATCATAGGTGCTCCATAATCCAAATGATATATTAGAAAGAAATGAAAGTGAAATCATACATTCAAGTCATTGAATCAACTTATTGGTTCATTGAGAGTAAAGCAAAGCATGTGAAGCTCAATAAAATGTTAGTCTCAAACTCACAGAGCATAGAGCAATTTCTTTGTAACTAATAGGGTGAGCATATATAGAATAAACATCATATTCACCCTTTGGCATGAAGGAAAATTTTGTTCTATCATTTGGCACCATCATCGAAGGAAAAATATCCATATAAAAACATAGCAAACCCATTAGTCTCACAAAGCATAGTGCAAGTTTCCCTCAAACCATGCATAGTAGAATATTCAACATACACATATGCATTAATCATGTAACAATCAAAATAGAAAATTGCATTATATCTTTTGATCCAAGAAGGCAAATATTTTAAAGATTTTTCATGAAGTACAAATTATATAACGACAAACTTTCATGAACCAAAGGAAATATAAGCTAGTAGATCACAAAGAGCTACACAACAAACATGAGACTCAATCATTTGCAAAACACATTTGCAAATATTAGCACCATGTCAAGGAGATCATGCATATGCAAGATTGAGCTTCTCAACACATGGTGGAAATCAAGTGATCATCTAGACCCCTCTTAATAGTACGACAAACTATTCTAGCAACCCGTTCTTTTTCCACTAATCACCAAGACCGGAAAAAGAAAATTCCTATCGTTTATACCTTTTCCTTGCACGAATATCCATGTCGGGTCTAGCATGATGTCCATCAACATATGAAGTGTCGATGATTTTTCTTTCCATCAGATGAGTGATGCGGATAATTCATAGCTTCACATGGGCTTTCATGGTTCATCGCGTCAAGCCTTCACTCGCTATTCACCATTGCCTATGGTCCTTCAGCGCCAAGCCTCTTGCTTGCCCTTCACCCTTGCATGGTCCATCGCAGCCAAGTCTTGATTAACCTTCACCACCTTTCCATGTAATGCTATTTTATATCCATCATCATCAATATGCTCACTTGTTGACACCATCAACTCTTGATATTCAATCACCTTCTATGATGTATCTTGAATTCTTCAAGCAAAAGTGATAATCATTTCACCGTTGTCTTCATCAATTCATATCATGATATCTTATCAAGCATCTTCATCAATTATAATATGTTAATTCTCGATATGTGACCTCTCAACACTTGATATCAATGTTTTAGCTTGATTTCATAGCTTGAATTTTTTGCTTGATGTCGGAACCTAACCATACACATGAAAGCTCACAAACTCATAGAAAAGGTTAGTTACAATAATCATTATCATCTATCACCAAAACTTATCATTAAGTCAAGGCCATAGACCTAGACTTTTCACTGGGCTTAATCGGCAATCGACGCCCCAACACCTCGTGCCACGCGGCCCACGCCCGCCTGGCCGCTCTGCCGCACCCGCGTGTGCTGCAGTCGCCGGCCTGTCACCGCGCCGCCATCGCGCGCCACTCGCTCGCTAGTCTCTCGCCTCTCTTCCCCAGCCGCCGAGCGGTCCACACTCCACAGCCCCCACTGACGAGAGAGAGAGAGAGAGAGAGAGAGAGAGAGAGAGAGAGAGAGAGAGGAGCAGAGATGCTTGGGATCAAGTGTTCACCGATTGAGGCATTGAGCCATACTGGAGGCAGTCTGGGCCTTTGGGGTGTTCGGGGTTAGGATTGGGCCAAGGCCAATGGGCTAAAAACATTAACAATAGAAACTTTCAACACAATGGTTGTTCGGCGCTATTTTGGTTGGGCTAAATGGCAGCCTAGTTAAAAGAAAAACAGTCCAATTGCAGCCCAAATCGCGGAAAAAGAGCTTTTCCGGTCGTCTTCAACCTCTAGTCCCCCCAATTTCTCTTCCATGGCCAAAAAAAATTAAGGGGGGGGGCTCCCGTGTCCGAGGGGCAGTAGGGGGGCTCGAGACCCCCTGCTGCCCCGTTAGATCCGCCACGGGCTATATCCTTGTTTTTGAAGCTTGTCGCTGAATGGCTTAACCGGAGATTTTAACCGTGGATAGTACTTGCATCAGTACGTTATAGTTTTTTTTTCTCATATTTATCAGATATAGATAGATCAAATATAGCCGTCATGTGACAGTAGCAAGGGACTAGTGAATATAATGTTTGCATTCACGATTCCTGAAACGGTTGGATGCGTCGTTGTATTGCTTGCTGTTCATACAGTATATAGAGCTCAGTACGTAGCTCACTGATTTTAGCACCTGTATTTTGGATTCAAAGATGATTCAAATGAAACAGATCACAGGAGGGCGATCACTGGAATGTAGAATATAATAAAGATGTAATCTTTGAAATGATTTGACTCTCAGGCGCATAACGTGTGGACGCTACAATAATTCAGTGTCAAATAAAATCAAATTAACCCGTGACCTTTAGTGCTCAAAGTCTGACTTAAGGCTCATGTATTTTATTCTCAAAAAAAAAGGCTCATGTATTTTCAAATACTTGCCAGTTATATCAAAGTTGACATATTTGAGCAGCTCTATAACTTGTTTTCACGTACGCTAAGGCCTCAAAAAGACGCTAATTAATTAAGCTAGGTCCTCTCAGAAGGGAAAAGGCACATCATTCAACAAAGCTAAAAATCAATGGCAAATATCCTTGAAACGCTCATTTTAGATAATGACACATTATTGATAAGAAAGGTAATTCCTTATAATGCAAAATTTCACCACACAGAAGCACCAAACAAAGTCATGGGTCTGCTAATGCCTTAGTTACCTAAACAAACCATAAATTGTGTAGCATACAGCCCCGCTTAGCAAGGCAGAAATACAAGACTCTGCGGTAACTCCATATGTTTGCTAGTTACCTAAACAAACACAACTCCACACAGATTTAGGATACGGTAATCAGGCAACCACAAGATCCATCCTAAATAGCGCCAAGAAAGAAACCACAAATGCACCGGCGATCCCCAGCCACTTTATAATCACTCTTCATATGATGCGGCGGACGTCCCTTGCTGACAACTTTACCACATAGCATATTGCTGACCCCAAGAGAACCACCGAGTATGCAATGCTCATCTTTTCCTTCTCTAACTCGCTTGCATTTCTGAAACGGTCTCTAGACCTATCAAATGAGGCAGAAAAAAAGGTTGCATTTGTAAGTTTACCGAGTTTTGTGGCAAATAAATAAAGATTTATATAAGGACCTTAAAAAGGTACATTAACACAATAAATTATGATTAATTAAGCGCAAAAACATAATAATAACTCATGAATAATTTCAAAGATAATATTTCAAAGAGCAATTCCTGACCTGATTTTATCTTTAAATGATGATTTATTTAATTATACCAAAGTTTACAAGTTGATTCCATTCTGGTTTCGAGAGCATAGGTGCGATGACATTGCCCATAATAATGTGTTTACAACTTGGTCAGAGTAATCAGTAGTTGAAGAGATATCGAACCAGATAACCATGTTTGCATTTTGAACGCATTTGGTTGCATATACTACACGTTTTCAGATGAGCTTGTACCCTTTTATGAAATAGCTTGACCAGAAAATATGGACCTCTTTAAAAGAATAGATTTGATGATTTAGACAGGGAAAAACTCAAAACCACAGTTATACAAGAAGAAGTACAGCCAGCAATTTCATCGTGTTCTTGTGCACTTACCGTTGCCACCACCAAGGTTTTAAAAACCGATCAAACCGTAGAAACCAGAGATCACCCATTTAACAAAAACCATAAAAACCGAAAAAAACCGATCGGCTAACCACTCAAAATTCGAAAACGAGAATTTTTAAATTTGAAACTGATAAACCGAGCGGTTTTCTCGATAAACCGGTTGGCTTTATGGTTTATCAGTTCATGTGCGGTAGAAACCGAGATCAATTAACAAAAGGAAAAATGAAAAGAAAAAAAGATGAAATTTTGCATTAATCTGCTTGTTCCCTTAAACTCGGATCTAACTGCATGGGTTGTGTGCTCGGCATTGCATGCATGCATGGAAAATCCGCATGCAGCGAAGTCTCACGGCGGCTCAATTTCTCTCCTAATCACCATACTAATTACTCTCTGCATGGCTAATAACTACATTTGCATGGATGAAAAAATCTGCACTACCACACGGCGGTTCAATTTCTCTCCTACTAATCCGGTGCTAACGACTCTCTGATTTCTCTCCTTTTTCTTGGGCGTTTTAATTGCTCTTCTAATCAGATGCTAATTACTCGCATTAATTTAATCGCATGCATGCGCATCACCTTCTCCACCGGCATGTGAGTGATTATGAAGGATTAATCACCCCGATTAAACAGGAGGAGGAGGTTGTATTTTCTTTTTTATTTTTGTTCTTTTCATTTCTTCTTTGATTTTTTTATCATTAAAACTTACTTGTTTTTATCATCTTCTTCCACCATAATTCATCATTATTCATCTAGTTTTTTTACAAATTTTTTCAAATTTTTGAATTTGAACCGGTCGAAAACCGGTTGTCCGGACCGGTTTTACCGAAAACCGCGGTTTTTGACCGGTTTCCGTCGGTTTTTAGATCCATGGCCACCACATACGAAGAAAGCTCCCAGTTTTCTGTGGCTCCCCACCGTCAGTTGAGAAACGTCGCCAGCCCTGCAACAAAACATACACTCTGATTGATTAAAGTTTATAATTAGAAACTATACAGGCAGTGCAGAGTGATCAGAGAATTGGCACGTATTATTCCTCAAGTTTTGTTTGCATTTGAACCTGTAATAGAAGATGAAACAGGGTTGCGTTCAGTGTTTTATATCTGAACAAACCGTTTATACTAAATCACAAAAAAATCTCAACTTAATAAAAATTTGTTGGTATCACGGAGATCCCAGAGTATGCACGCACTGCGCAAAATTATTTGTTAGATCTCAGGGACAGTTTTTACGCATGCATGATTAGGGTTCATTTGAATGATCAAAGCTTAATTAAAGTACAAAACGCCTCATCTCAAGGTTTCGTGGGGAAGTGCGGAGCATGGACGCGGCCGCCGAAGAGGAGGTGTGGAGCGGCGGCAGAGACTCGCCAGCGCTGGTCGCATCGCCGCCATCCCGAATCCCGATCGTCTCTGAGTCAGCGTTCGCCGTGCGCGCGTGGTTGTTGAACTCGGTTACAGTTCCAGTCCCGTGGACCGTGGTCGGATTTCTCGGACTGGGCCCTGTTACCGTCATACGATCTCCTCCTTCAAAAGTCCGGCCTGCCAAACCAAAGCTTTTGCAGATGAGATAAGTCATATTTGTCTGGCTTAACTACATAAGAATTATATAGGGTAGAGTAGTATATCTTCCTCAATTATAAAATCGGATATTTGATATGGTATAGAAGTCCCACATATCATATGACATGTCATTCTCTCTCTCTTTTCTTCTCTTTTTCTCTTTTCTTCTCTTTTCACGGTGGGCGACGACTCTCTCGCTGCTTCAACGGCACCGGGGACAAGGTAGCCACGTGCGCAGTAGGGGCCAGGGCACATGGCGGCGGCCTCCCAGGCGGAGCGTATGAGGGGCGGCGATAGAACCGTCGGTGTGGCCGGCAAAGACGAAGCAATCGGAGTGGCCCGGGGAAAGGTAGACGATGAGCACGGTGACCAGGGACTCACCATTAGCACTGGCCTCGAGCTCGAGCATTGTGTCCCCGCAGCGGAGAAGACGAAGACGGGGCCGCGGGATTCGCCGTCCCCGAGCCGCATAGCCGTCGCGACGCCCTGTGGCGGGGGATCTGGCGAGCGTGGACTCGAGCAGCGCGACCGAGCCCTCCAGGCCCGCATGGTCGAAGAATGCCGCCTGCGCCCGAGTCTGCCTCGGCCCCGCGTTGCGCCTGCCGCCGCCTCGCCCCCGCCTGGGCCTGCTCCCACCCGCGCCGCGCCTAGATTTGAATGCGCTGAGAAGAGGTTTGCTGTCGGGACTGTGCCTAAACGTGCGCGAAGACCTCGTCTGGCACACGCGCAAGCAACCGCCTCAGCCAGCGCGGGTGTGGGCGTGCGCACAGAAAGCTTGGCCAGGAGCAGCTCGTGATGGTGTCCGTGGAAGGGAAGGAGAAAGAACGGCGCCCCATAATGTACCCGCCACTTGCGCCCATGTGCGGGAGAGAGAGATGCCCACTTGCGCCCATGTGCGGGAGAGAGAGATGCGGAGGAGGAAAGGAGAGAAGAAAAAGAAAGAATGCTGACTCAGCATGCGACGTGTACTCGATGCTGACGTGGACAGTTGACTCAGTCAATACCATTATCAAAATCAGCCAAAGAGTCAAGTGAACCATATATAAGAGTTGAGAGTGTCAGATACCTGATTTTATAGATAAGAGAGATAGACTGTGTTATCTTTTTTATAGTTTAGTTGAGGAAAACAAATAGTACTTTTCTTTTGGAAGATCGCCTTCCTTCCCTGCTCGCCTTCGATCTGCTGCATATCACGCCGGCACGGCCGATACTTCCCTCAATCCTGGCATAAATAAATGTGAGTAGCTTCAAAGAAATCCCAAGCGCGGGTATATGCCGCCGGCGATACCCAGGTGCCCTTCGTCGGTGTTGCAAATTGCCGCTGCTTGTTCCGTTGTTCGGATAGTGAATACCTACGAATAGAAGAAGCAGGTGCTGCTTCGGATCGGCGGTGACGCTGGCGATTGGCCGCGGAGCGAATCATTTCGGGTCTGGGTGCCGGCTGTGCCATGAGTAGAAGCGCTGGATTGGTGCACACCAGCTGCTCAACATAGCGCGTGGTTGTCTTTCTAGGGGAGCCTAGCCCGTATATGGGAGCCAGGCTCATACCAGCCTGGCTGAGTACATGCAACGTTGTTCTGTTTGGTTAATCGCATCTATTTAGTCTGGCTGCGAGGAGATGTTATTTGGTTGGCTGTACAAGTATCTGCTATATAAATTATAAAATAAAAAATAAATATTAAAATAATATTTATTTACTTCAAATCTATAATAATATTATTATTATATTATATAAAAGTATAATCTAATTTTAAATATATTAATATCAATTAAGTTATGCTAATTATTTGTTAACAGTGTCATTAACTAGCTAAGCTATCGCACGGCGTGAACCACGCCCGCCAGAAACGAAACTCATTTTCGTTTCCACGGAGCCAGCCTCACGCGGCGCGTTTGGATGTGCAGGGCCAGGCCCGAAGCTTCGCGCAGTCAACCAATCGACGGAACGCTGCATGCGGCCAGCCAGGCTGAGCCGCATGCAGCTAACCAATCGCGCCCATAATGGATCACAGAGGCGTATTTGCTTCAAACACAAGAACGCTGCTGCTCATATTGTCAAACTGCAATGTTTCACTCACTGCTGGCAAAAATATTTGGCAATATTTTTTTTATATTCATCATAAACTATGATGGGCCCAAGAGGAGCAACTTGTACATCAAAGTGCATTATTTAGCTTGCTTGAGATGTCTGGATGTAGTGCAGGTCTAAATTAATTTAGCGACCCAATAGACAATGTTGCACTAACCCTGCTTCTTTGCAGCTGTGGAACCTCCTTCTCCATGCGAAGTACCTTTGGCAAGGTACCATGAGCCTATGACTAAGAATAACCTGTAATCAGCTATGCAGTTCGTGTTTTGGTTGTTCATTTTATCTGTACCCCACACTTAGAAATCACGTGTTTTGAATCAATGGCTAAAACTAGTAGATATTTTGTTGTTACTAAGTGACCTACCCAATGCTTGTTGAGCAGTTTTACAATAGACTATGATACATGTAAAATTAGAGTATCATGGATTAAATCTAACTCTTCATTTAGGATGGCATTAATTATAATTATTATATAACTTAGGGTTAATTAAGTAACATGTTAATTACTGTATAGGCACTTTTCTATCCTATTTGTATCCTGAGGGCAGCCCTCACGCACGCCCGCCTGAGACCTGACCGCAAGCTGCAGTCGATCGTCGCCGACACGGGTCCTCGCGGAGTCGGCCGCAGCCACCGCCACGAGTCCTCACCGGAGTCGGTCGTCGCTACCGTACTAGAACCTCGCCAGAGTCAGCTACCCCAACCAGATCGTCGGAGTCGGTCACCGTCTTCGCCGCCGTACCAGTTCCTCGCTAGAGTCGGCCACCGCTGTCACCACAGGTCCTCGCCAGAGTCGGTCACCGCCGTCGCTGTCGTACCAGATCCTCACCGGAGTCGGCTGCCCTAACCAGATTGCCGACGTCGATCGCCACCGCCGCTGCTGTATCGGATCCTCGCCGGAGTCAGCTACCCCAACCAGATCCTTCCCTTGTCCTAGCAGGAAGCGGATTGCTGCGTCACATGAAATTACTATATTACCCATATGATACATATAATTCATCTTCATGATACTTATGATACCGGTGGATTGAAAAAGTATCATAATTTACACACCGATATATCTAAACTATTGGATCAAAAAAATTAACGGTGTGCATTCATTTGGGTCTACTATAAAACTGCTCATGTTATAATGTTGGATACTTTTGGTTAGATGCACCCATTTATCTACTTTCTTCATTTATAAGATTCATTTCATTTTCATATATACTGAGAATAAGCTCCTCCTTAGTTACTTTCTTCTGAATGTCTTGAAACAACTTGGAAGATGATGATAGTACACTTAAAATATACACTAAGCTGAATGTACAATGAGTTTTGTGCATGTGTAATCAAATTAAATCTCCATGGACCATGGTCATGTTACTCAAGGCCGAACAAGCATTAGACCCTAAAAGGCATCACACTTTTGACAATATATGATAGCTGGACAAGCATTAGACCCGAAAAGGCATCACACTTTTGACAATATATGATAGCTGGATTTCAATGTACCGTGCGAATGTGCGATCTTTCTACTTAAATATAGAATGAGACGAATGAACCTGGCTAGGTTGAGAAATGAATCAAACACTACACTATTTTTGCCAAGTGCATGAGTATACCTAGCTTTGCGGTACATCTACCAACCAGGCCAGGAGCTCTGCAGGGAACCAAACACAACTTATGTGACTCGCGTACGCATGTCTCCAGTGTTGGAGGGCCGGCTTTCCGCCTTTTCCACAAACTCGGATTCCTTTTCTTTCTTGTGCTGGTTGATCATGGCCCAAACTGTGACTGAATCGATCACTGTCCTAACACTTTCAAAGCTTTTGAAAAAAATGGAAAGGAGATGCACATGGAACGAAAATTACATAATAATTTATTGCATCAGGGCTGAAAACAAGTATCGGTGCGATCAGAGACTTAGAGCTTGTTTGGATCGCGTCCTCAAAAACTTGCCTGAGCCAGACAGCAACGCTAGGCATTCGATTTAGTGCGCATGAGGTACTGATCGATTGCCTGGCGCAGGCAAGCTTCCGCAGGCAGGAACCAAACGAGCCCTTACTGACGGCAAACTCGGCTCCGCTGTCACATGTAGGTGTGTAGAACACAAACAACGGGTGCAAACGGACTACATACATACCTCTCTTACAAAAGTGATGTTTTGACAGGTGAAGGTGGGATCGAGAAATGGATCCATCTCCTACCGAAAATGGTTAAAAAAGAAATAGCATCCTACATTTTGTATTTTCCCCCCTATATATGCCTATCTCCTATCCAAAATCAAACAGAGGGAGGAACCAACAATCCTAGCCTGTGTATATTTTAGTACGTACTGTATAATCCCTGTGTTCGTGTACAGCGTGGATGAATTTACATTATGTTAGTATACAATGCAGTCAGCGAAGAAACACCGAACTGATGCTCTGAGATTAGCTGATCATCATCTCTGCTCGTCTTGTTTGAGAACTGTGAAGTGGAACTCGATCTGCAGGCGCCGGTGCGGCGCGCCACCGTCGATGCCGCCGCCGGCGCCCTTCTTCTCGATCTCCAGCTCCTCTCTGAGAGGGATGGCCGCCAAGAACCTCTTGATGAACTCCCTGCAGCACTCCTTCCCGGTGACGATCACCTCCTCCTTGTCCGACAGCGAGCGCATCTCCGACGTGGCGTCGAACCTGAGCATATAGGCCTTGTCACAGCCCTCGAATAGCCTCTCCCCGAGCGTGTCGATGACGTAGTAGCAGTCGCTCTCCACCTTGAGCACGAAGAAGTGGTCGTTCCAGCTGACGATGTACACGTCGGCGCGGCCCGGGGCGGCGGCGCCGCCGCTGACCTCGCGCCAGATGTCGTCGAACGACATGGCGCCGGACAGCGACGCGAAGCTCTCCGGCTGGAAGAAGCCGACGAAGGCCTTGTCGTGCTGCACGGAGATGGGCCTCGTCCCCGCGGCGAGCACCGTCTCCAGGTCGAAGTGCCGGTTCGGGAACTGCGCCATGTGCGCCTCGTCGTCGCAGAGCTTCCTCCACTCCGACGAGCCGTCCCTGATCAGCGCGTCCAGCTCCGGCCGGGTCGGCATCGTCGGGTGGGTGGCGTGGAGCGACGCCGCGAGCACCGCCACCAGCGCCGTGCACGCGCTCTCGCCGCCGGCGCTGTCGTCGCGCTGGTCGATGGACGCGAAGAACACGGGCGTCTTGAGCTTCGTCTCAGCGTCCCTGCTCGTGAACTCGCGTGCCTCCCAGGTACCGGCGCCCGGATCGTCGTCCTACAAAAGATCACAGTCATACATGATACATCATTGATGCTATACCGTCACAAATGCAGATGCATATACTATAATCACGTAACAACTCTGAATTTCATCACCACGTATATATCAGAAGCTCACCATGCATTTCAATTCTTGGGAGAGCGACTCGGTGCTCCGTCTGTCGAAGTCTCGGCTCCTCCTCATCCATGGAAGGAACCGGCGCTTTGAAGTCGAGCCGGGCTCCGGGCTGGCCCCGCCGCTCGAGCTGGCGCTGCTGATGCTAATTGTGCTGCTGCTGTTGCTGCTGCTGATACTGCTGAAACTGCTCACGCTGCTGCTGTCGGAGTTCCGTTTGCTACTGTACATGGCCGCTCTGCCTTCATTTTCAGCCAGGTCAAGCAGCTGCTTCAGATCAATAACATCATGATGATAAGAGACTTCCTCCGAGCTCTTCCGGTGACCACGCGTTGTCGGCGGCAGGTTCGCTCTCGGCTTCTCCCTAAACGAGATTGTTCTTTGAATGTCTGATGAGGGCGCGTTCACGTCCACGAGCTCCACATTAACCTGATTCATTAGCAATGCAGTTCCACCGTTAGTACTGCTACTACTAGTTAATTTAACAATCATTTTATGCTAAAAGAAAATCAGCAAGCACTAGTCATTTTCTTCTTTTGTGGACATTCTTAAGTTTCCTGCGTGTCAATTTTACAGATAGGGTCGCAGGATGCAAACACGTGAGCACTAGTCACATTCACGATCCAGATCAAAAGTAATTCCACCCAGGAATGTAATTATGTAAATGGCCAGCAATTGAAAGAGAATGGTGGGGGGAAAGAAGATTTTGCTTACATAAAGCATGGCATCATTTGCCCACCCGTCTTTCCTCACCCTGATGGGGACAACCACCAGGTGCTGCTGTTGCCGCTGCAGCTGCATCTCCCAGCAGCACTCCTCCAGGCTTATCATGGCTGTCCCGATCTCCTCAAGCTTCACTGTGTCTTTGCCCCTTCCTTGTTCTTGGAATCCCTGCATCACAAAGCAATTCTTATTGCCAGCCTCGATGCCTACACGCCTACGCATGCATCCACAAAAGGTTACCCAAAAGGACAGATGCCTTGATTGGTACTCTGATTCCATTGTTACGTTTCAATTCAAAGAGTGACCCAAAATGGCATAGGATGATCACTCAAAGAATAACATTCCCTGCCAGTGCCAGGTACTACTACTCCCCAAGATTATTTTGTTGGGAAGGAACCTACATATGCCTTTGATTCTTGTTTGGTTCTGTCCTTGGTAGGTTCCAATGCAACATCGAGTTGTCCTTGTTAGTAATTGCCATTATACTGACTCCTCAACCAAAATAAGACACTAATTGCCAATTTTTTTGTGGGGAAACAAAACATTACAAGTTGATAACTTGGACAGTTGGACAGAAGCGTCACAAAGTAAAACAAACACGCGAACCGAACCTCTCATGAAATGCAGCTTTAACTTATTCGAAAGCGAGGGGTACTGTCAAACTAAATCTTGGCGCTCAGAATTAACGTCGCCAATAGATCTCGCCGCCTAACTAAAAAAAAAGGCAGCGCAACGGAATGAAAGTCAAAGCAACCCGGCCAATAGGAACAGCCCACGTGGCCCCATCCCCCCATGTTCCCGGTTTCAAACCTCACATTAAAAACTTTTAGACAAAAACGGTGCCGCCACCAAAGGCGACGCGATGGATTACTTTTTCTTCAGCCCCGCACTAATTATGAATTATGGAGGCACGCTTAGCCTGACCATTGACTTGTACTCCCCGCCGATTGCTGACCGCACCTCAGCACGAGTAAAAAAAGCTGGGCATTGACCTGAAGCGTTCCAAATCCCTCCAATTTACAGGAACGGGGAATCCGCACATCTTACCACCAATGTCGTGCCAAAAAACATCGACGACAGTTTCGATGGGAACCTTATGTTATGTTTTGGTTTTTCTAAGAAAAAGAATAAAAACGCACCTAATTCGTGCTTTAAGACGGTAAACAAATCATGATCATAAAAGAAAACTTTTTAATCATCTTTTAAAAAGATCTAAAGCTAGTGATTGCATACGGGAGAGCATGCCTGAATGATACTGCAAGCAAGCTGATTGCCTGCCCGCAATCCCGCGTAGCAGAACAGGAACAGAGGAGTACGGCAGCATGGATTTGGTCGAAGAAAAATCAAGCGAGAGGAAGACTGGAGGAGGAACAAGAACAACACAGGGTGTGCGCGCAAGGTAGTAGGTTAGGCGTGCTTACATATAGGACGGCGAAGAAGACGCCGCGCTCGGGCCGTCCCCTCGCGCCGGCGGGCTCGACGGCGAGCCTGAACCTGTTGCCGTCGCGTGCGGCCCAGCGGACGGTGCCGTCTCCGGCGACGTGCTCGACGGCGGTGACCCCGCGCGCCCACTTCCCCGTGAGCATCTGCGAGAGCGCCCCTCCGGGTGCGGGCCACTTGACCTTGACCGCGGCCGCGCCGGGCCAGCCCACGGGGAGGCCCTCGAGCCTGGCCGGGCCCACGCGGACGCCGCACCGCCGCGCGCCGGCCGGCGACTTCTTCGCCACCATCCCCGCCGCCGTGGCGTGGCGCAAGAAGCAAGAGCACGAATCCTCCTCCTCCTCTGATGGTGGGCGCTGGCTGCAGCTCTCGTCTCCTGCGCAGGTGTTTGTTTGGCCGCGAGGAGCAGCCAGGCACCACCGACGGACGGAGGAGAGGGAAGTGGTGGTGGTGGCAGGGGCAGGGCGTCGGTTGCTTTCTTTCTTGGAGGCGTCGCTGGCTGGCTGGAGCTGTCCCCGTCCCGTTCGGCCTCTCTCTTCTTCGCTGGGAATGGGATGCTGTCCTGTCCTGCTGGGTCCTGCCTCCGTTAATTTCAACCGCCCCGAGGCGACGCAACACAAACACACACAAGGAGGGGGGTTAGCGCTGGTTGCGGAAGCCTTTAATAGCACCTCCCCGCACGGGATCCCGGCTCGGACGCGGATACGCGCTGGAGGATCCACGCGGGGCCAGATTGTCAGCCACCTATCCAGCGGAGCCGCGGAGATCGGATGTGGACATGGCGGTGGGGCCGGACAGCCCAGCGGCACCAACCGCCGCGACGGACGGGGGCGCAGCTGCGCGCCACATGCAGATGCACTCACTCATGCACAGGCACAGCAGGGACGAGAGGGCGCGGCGCCACCAAACCAAACAAACGCGGGAAGCAGAGGACGACGCGTCCATCGCACATGCACGTTTTTTTTTTCTTCGCCGGATTTATTTTAACAAGAAGCTGCTTTCTTTCTTTCAATCATGACATTATTGCTTGCCAGTACTACTTGCTGCCGTTAGTGCTGCTGTTTTCGTTGCATTGAGATTTTTTTTCGGGGGGTTCTGATATCAAAAAAATCAAGAGATTTTTTTGTGTGTGTGTGTGTGGCTTGCTAATCACATGGAGAACCACATGATCTCATGCAAATATTCTCGCAAATCATGTTTTCAATCTGCCACTTTGACTTAATTATGTACGCGCAGCTGTCTTCTAGACACTCTCTGACTTCCGACCTCTCCGGGTCCGTAGTACTATCATCAACGGGGTTAATTACAGTCCTCGGAGACGTCGTCGCCGATGGATAAGCCGAAGAAAATTACTCCAGTACTCTACTCGCGTGGTCACTGCCAGTGAAGTCAATCCGCAGTGCCCGTGTGAGCTCTGCTGTCACCGAAGACCTCGTCGGTGTGTACAAGGCCGGAGCGACGGACGACGACCCATGCTTGCTTTGGGTTTCCGACGGATGGACGAATGTGAAGCGCACACGGGCCTGTCGATGTGGGTACAAGTCGGTTAGGTGGTCGGAGTCCCGGTGGTTACGGTGGCTCCTTCCCGACAGACCCCAGCAGCTCGAAATACGTACACATACGTGTGCGCAAGCTGCCTTTGGTATACGTACAAATACGGCGGGGCGGCGGTGACCGCGACCTCCCTCCCGTACGTACGTTTGCTGCACGACCGAGGGCCGCAGGAGCAGCTCAGCTCGTCTGGCCGGTCCAGTGGCCTTATTATGGCCAAATGACAGGCGTAGAGGTCCAGCCGGGCTGATCAGCTGGCCTAGCTTATTGCTCGCTCTGGCTGGCTGGCTGAATCGTCGGCGCAAGGCAGAGGAGATGCTGATTAGGTCAAATCAGTCGTCATTCGCTGCAGGTTGATTAGTAGGAGGAGGAGCGCGTCGTTGGTGCGACGACGAGGATTAGTTAATCCGGTAATCATTGACCTCGCTCGCGGCCGAAGCAGAGCTTTATTTTGTTGCGCGTCGGTCCGTGGAGTCACACACACGCCTTTATACGGTTTTTGCCGTGTTCCACAGCGACGGCGCGTACGAAGTTGTGAAGAGAAGTTGCTTCCTCATTGCAAAAATACAAGGACTAGTTCCGGCAAATTTCCTATAGTAGTATTACTATTCTTTCATGATGGTGTGTCGGTTGTGCCAGTTTTGGGCCATTTTTTATGGAAGAATGCTTCGAGCCGAGGAAACATTCCTTTCCCCGGGAACTCGGTTTTTTTTTCAGAAGTGGAAGAATTATCAGGCGTATACGACATGCGCACACACGGATAACCGTCAGGTTGAAAGTTGTATAGAGATAAGAAGCAAACGATTGTTTCCTGACCGTGCATTCTGTTGCTCATCGTTATACAAGGAAGCATAAATAAACTTGCACGCGCGAGATGCAGTGGCGTGTGCGCTCGAACTGAAGGAACAGAAAACTTGTAACTTACCAGCACGTATACACATATCTGGTGAACTACGGCGTCCGCACCGCGTGTTTGCGTCATACGTTCGCCGCATAAAGTTATTATTAACGAGTTTATTTTTCCTTTTCCGAAGTACTAGAAGCATTTCCGTTTCTGATCTGGCATAGAATATACGGATACGACTGGACTGGACGACACAGTCCAAGTTCCAGAACGGCATTCGCCAGCGGGTACGTGCAAGTGACGCATCCGCGACACCGCGACTACGCGTGGGTATAACTTACTTAGCCGAGGCGCCGAGGCAAGCCTTGAAGGTGAAGCAACAAAACAAAGCAAAGCCAAGTCACGCGTTCATCTCATCATCTTCCCCCCGCGCCCACGGAATGGGGAAAGTTTCCACAGCGAGGAGGCCTGCTACATTCGTTCGTAAACACACGCGTACGCACGGCCAGGGACAAGACTTGCCGTGATTGGCATCGCCGGCGCACGCACGTGTGCGCTCGTAAAAAGTGAACATTATTCGAGATGGAACTTGTAAAGTGAACCAACCAGTTCTAGATAACTCCCTGGTCCGGGACGCCACGGCACGCCGCCGTGAACCCGTGAGGCGCGCGTGGCTGGCTGGCTGGCCGCCCGGTCGTTGCTTCGTCGCCACGCACACACGGGACGCAACGGGATCGCTTGCTTCGAGACAGCATTTTGTCAGGTTTGTCCGCATCCTGTCGTCGTCCACCTTCACGTACCGGGAGAGCATAATTCATCATAGTATTGTAGTGGTAATAACTTGTGACGGAACCGCATGCCGCGGACAACCCGGCCGGGTTCGCTCCACGCCTTCCACTACAACAAAACAAAGCTTGAAGCCCCGGTTGAAAATCAACACTAGCAGCGGTTATACGGTATCATAGCTCAGAAATCGTAGCTAAAAATAATATTTTATAGCGGCGAACGAAATAAACCGTAGCTAAAAATATGTTTGTAGCGGCAGATGACATCTTCACCTGCCGCTACCATTGACTCAAAAAAACAAAAAAAAGAGCAGAGCCCACCAGCCCATTCGTAGCCCATGACGTCGCTCGTAGCCCAAGGAAAGGGGAGGGGCGCCAGATCTGCGCCCAGAGGAGGCCGCCACCACGCCGTCGGGGAGGGGAAGAGCCGCCGTCGGTGAGGTGGAGGGGCGCCGGATCCGTGCCCTAGAGGACACCGCCGTCACCATGCCGTCAAGGAGGGGAAGGGCCGCTGTCGGGGAGGGAAAGGGGCACCGGATCCCCTTGCCGCGCGCCGCCGTCGAAGAGGAGGGGGAGGCACCGTTGGAGAGGAGGGGGGCACTGTCGGAGAGGAGGGGGATGCGTCGGATCCGGCCGCCCCTAGCCGCGCGCCGCCGTCGGAGGAGGGAGAGGCGCCGGATCCAACCTCCCCTCGCCGTGCGACGCCGTCGGAGGAGGCAGAGGCCAAGGATCTGGCCTCCCGGCCCTTCACCGCATGCCGCCGTCGAAGGGGGAGGCGTCGTTTGGCTTCCCCCCGTGTTGCGCGTTGCCGTCTCGGAGGGGGAGGCGCCGGGTCTGGCCTCCCCTCGCCGCGCAGCCCGCATGCGCGAGGCCGCCGCCGCCGCCGTCATGCAGCCCGAGGGCGAGCTCACCGCCGCCCGCGTGCGCGAGGCCGATCGCGCCCGCGCCACCGCCGGCTGCCACTGCCTGTGAGGGTGAGGCCGCACCGGGGAGAGGGGTCGAGCTCTTGGGTGGAGGGAAAGGAGAGAAAGGAGGAGAGGCGGCGGCTGGAAAGAGAGGAAGAAAGAATGAGTTTAGGGTTGAGGATTGGATGAGTTTTTATATATGTTACATAAGCTGGGCTCAAATGGGCTAAAAAAAAAGAAAGCGGGTCTAAGGTCATTTTTAATGGCGGCCCACAATATGAATCGCTCTTAAGAATCGATTTCTAGGGACGGTCCATATTATGGACCGTCGCTAAAACCTATAAGTTTTTTGTAGCGACGGATTTCTTCTAAATCGCCGCTGTAAGGTTTTTTAAAACTCTACTACAGACCCGTTTTATGGTAGTGTTCCTTGCCGTCACGGTGGGTCGCCGGAAACAAAATCAAGAAAGGCAGCATGTAATGTATTATTACGCCCCATCAACCTGAGTTAACGGGTCATCATCATCATCGATCACGCATGATCCCAGATCAATCAGATTCGGCATCGCCAATCATCGTGGCGTCACGTCATGCGATCTCGACGTGTCACTCGCGATCTCGATGGACCGTGCGCCAATTTGCAGCCGAGAAGCCTTCGTCAATCGCCGTCTGCGAGTTTCTTGTGCTTCCACAAGACGAGTCGCCGTTCACGTGGAATCACCTCGCATCTAATCGTTCGCCATTGTCCAGGACCAGGATGTGATAAAATAGTAGTAAGTGGGCCTACCGGGCTCCTACGCCGGCGGTAACCCGGCCCATCGAACGTCTGTTTCTCAGTAGGCCCTTCCACGATCCTCTATTCTACTTTTCCATTGAGTCTGCAAAGTGAAAACAATCGCTCTCCCGGCCTTTAAAAAAAAAATTCCCGGCCAGTGACAACAATTCAAATATGTAGAATATTTTTTTTTTTGCTTCTTCTTCAAATTATAATCTTGCATCTCATGTCGCATCCCACTGATTCTGGAATGGAAACAAAGCTCTCTTCTCCCGGTGACAATAATTCAAGGCTGTAGAATAATCATGTGTGCGTACAGTATTATCATAGTCGTGCATACTGCTTCTCATGTCGTATCTCCACAGCGCCGACACAACTACACAAGAAAAAAAAAATCATGTGTACAGTATAAAATAGTGATATATGCCAGAAGGATACGAGTAGCAGGTATCCCGTCGGTGGCTCCGTGCCAACAAGGGCTTGGGAAGGCGGAGGGACGCCCGTGCTGCGGTCCCGCTCGGACGGCATGGCGCCGATCGCGACGCGCCACTTGTACACACGTACGTGGCACGCCCCTAGGCCAGCTGCTCCCGACCCCACTGAAGCACACAAGGTCGTCTTCCAGCTCAACTCGCTCGTCCGCTTCTTCCCGCATCGCCAACAAGAAAGGGGCGGAGGGCCACCCGGCCACGCCTAAGCCGGCACGCATGTTCCCATCGCGTGCCAGAAAACCACGACAGCAACGCCTCTGCTCTGCGCGACGGCGCCGTCTCTCGACTCCTAGCTAGCCTGTCGCACGTGCGGCATCGGGTTCGTTGCCCTGGCAATGTTTGTGTTTGTACGGGACCCGTCGGGCGTCCCTCATCAGCTCAGCTGTCCTTTCACGGAGTTTGTGTACCACTAGTACGAACGCAACATTGGCAGCTTCCATCTCTCTCTTTTTTTCTTTGTGCCGTATAGCTGACGTGATTATGAATGAATTTTCTACGAGGCATAAGTGGGCGTAGTGTAGAATGGAAGCCGCGCGCGTTGTAAGGAAAAAAGACCCGGTGTATTCTCAGCACATAGGTGTTAATATCAAGAAAAAAACGAGTGTTTACACCGGGTACTTAATTTGTGTAATAAAATGATTAGCCTTTTATAAGCATCCTCTGTCACGGAGGTTTAATCAGCTTTTGAATCACGTTGCAGGAAGTGCCTTCTTGGTCTTTCTCTTTCCGGCCCCATCCCCGTTTGCTGCAGCTGCATGCTCATGATGAACGAACAGAGGCCCATCAGCCGTCCCTCCAGCGTTTACTGCATCTGCCACGCATCCTGAGCCCTGACAGACGCCGAACAAGATGGTTTCAAAAACATTGCCTGACATGACACTGTAAGTATAGTTTCAAAAATTACTCCCACCGATCCCATTTCAAGTCTATTTTTAGGATTGTTTGACTGTGTTTCTTTCTTATCTTTGACCAACAATTTCTATAAAATATTAGATTTATATTTCTACATAATTCAGTTGATTGAATATCTACAAACCAGTGGCCAAAGATAAAAAGGAAAATAAGTCAGTCAATCGTAAAAATAGATTTTAATTGGGACAGGGGGTACAACAAGTTGCTTGTGATAGCACAGCATTCACGTCAGTTGCAAAATGTTCAGAGCATTGCAAAAAGGCACTGCTGTCATGTAGTTGGGCCTAGTAGGCTTATTTCGATAGTGGATAATTTTTCAAACATCCATGTTGATTGGCAGGCTTTTGGAGTAAATTACTTCACATTTCACTCCAATCAGTCTCAAATGTTTCGTCCACCATGACCAAACAAACTTTCTGTAAATGCGAACTGCCTCAAATAAGTGTGACATTTCAACTCTGAGCTGCTCATGTGTATTGACTGACATTGTTGTGTGCTCGAGTAAGTTTTTGGGGCCTATGCTCCAGTCCAGGCAGTATGTCTGCAGCCAGCAGATGCACTAGTCATTGACTGAATCGCAGGCCAAGAAAGCGTCCTTAGATGCTGCTACCTGGAGCACAATCAATGCACTTTCAGTGTGGGAGTGAGAAATCCAATCAGTACGTAGTAATTTTTTTTTGCACTGTCAGCATTGTTGAAGTAGGCACAAGTTCAGAACCGACCTGGAAGCCATCAAAAGCGCTAACCACTTTGCAAAAACAGCATGCCTGGCTACAACAAACTATCCCAGCAATTTCAAACTTTGCCACTAGCATGTTGCATTGTGCAGCAAGGACTTTTTCTTTTCTTCTTGAGTAAACTTTGGCACTAGCATGATTCAAACCTTTCCATCGTAATTAAGGAATTTTTACTCTTCCTTAGAACAACGAACTTGTTTGACCTGTTGCTTCTCTCTCTCTCTCTCTGCTTTTCCTTCCATTCAGGACAAGGAATACAAGAAATGGACGAACCAGTCCTTATAAACAAGATTTTTTAAGGCCTTGATTTTCTGGTTGTTCGGTCAAATAGAAATTGTAAGCACGTGACGCATAGATCGCTAGGTCTAGGGCCTTTGTTATCTGGTGCAACTATAATGTTCGTTGACCTAGATTTGCCACCATCTTGTCTGTTTGTGGAAAACATCAGCAGTTCAAGGAGGTCAAACAAGGCTAATAGAATCGTGTCCGTGTCTGATTCCGGGCAGAATCTGTTGTGGTCATTTAAGGGCCAACCAGTCGTTTACTTGGTAGGAGCAAAACCATGTCATGTGTTGGGCTTAAAGTAGTTCTCAAAGTGTGAGCATTGCATATTCAATTGCCGAGTATCTGCTGCAATGTCCTTGGTATTGGATATTGATACACCGAGGCTAATTGATCTGATTTTCTAGATGCTCCTGCTTACCACCACTAGCTGTTTGAGTAGAGTCACCTGTTTCAGCGGGCAAACAAAAATACTTTAAAGTTGCTAGTTCTACAGTTGAAACGGTAGTGTGCAATCAAAAACATTATTTCCACCGAAATCAACAGCATTGAGAAAACAAAACCAGAACGCTTTTCCCACTCAGAAAACTATCTTATAGACACTGTCACTGACAAAGAGGACTGCCCCAAGATGGGGCAATCTGACTTCAGACTCTGAACAATCACATCAGCAACACACAGACGACTCGACAATGCAGCCTCAAGCCACTCAAGAATGTGGCAAGACAATGCAGTAGTACCAAGCCACTCAAGAATGTGGCAAGACACCTAGAAAACACACAAGCCTACAGAGGATGTTGATGTTGGCTCTATTTCCGCAAGGAACTTCACTAACACTTACACCTGAGCGACCTTCAATTCGGTACCAGAAGCCTTCCTCTCCTCCGACTGCTTCAGTGCCGTCGTTCTCTGCGCATTGCTAACCTTCTGCTTGGCCTTGATCGACTCTGTCATGCTCATGTAGTTGGGCCTTGGCCTGATACCGTCCTCGGTCTTCTCCGATGTCACAAATGTGGAGAAGGATATAGGAGTTGATGCAAAACATGAAGATGACGACGCAGAGCTCTCATCATTATGCAATTCGGTGCTCAGAGAAGAGATCGACTGAGCTTTCAAACGCTGATGGTGGGTGTGAGAGTGAGACGCTCCGGGAGGCTTTGCGCTGACCCGTTTGCTGACATTGTTCTTGCGCACCTTCACTGAACTCGGTTCAGAGAAGTTTCCAAGAACACCAAAAGAATCCTCGCAGTTCTTGGAGGATCGCAGGTCCGGCGAGCTGGAGTTGGTCTGGTTGTGCTCCTCCATCAACCTGTTCTCCCACGGCCGCGCTGCCATCCACCTCTCTAGCCAGCTCCAGTTGCCGTTGCTCTTTTCCAAATGCTGATGCTTGAGCAGCATGCCAGAGTGGTTCAATAGGCCATTAGCAGTAAGCTTCGGTGGCTGCAGAACAGGCATAAAAGAGTTGCATGTTATTATTCTGAATTAGTAGTAAGTTCGAAGATAGTACTTCTGAAGAATCAAATGCAGATTGTTGATAACGCATACATTGCATTTTGCAGCGCCATCAAGCTGCTGCGAGTATGCGTAGGCGATGGCTCGCTCACGCTTGATTGCCCCTTCCTGCCGCTTCTGCAGTTTCACTCTCACTTCTTCCAGCGTTCCCTGACTGTCACACCATCCTTCCTGAAAACAATAACAGCAGTGAGTTTGCATCGTTCGTCGCAAATCAGGCTCTGAGCCTGCCACATGACTCATCGAACGAGGAGCACGAAGGTCATTTCATTTGGTTGTAGAGGATAATGACCTCGGCTTCCCGGAGGATGTCCATTTGGGTGCGGCGCGCCTCGATGAGTTTCTGCACGGCCTGGCCTTCGGTGGACATGCGCACGCGGCGCGCCCGGATGCGCGCCTGAACACGCACCAGCGCCTGCATGCACCGCAGCGTCACGGCCGCCTGCTTCCGCACCTGCCGGCCCCTCACGATCGCCTGAAGCCGCACCAGCCCCTTGAGCGCACGCAGCGCGCGCCGAGCCTGCACACACGAATTCGTGTCAAATCGCCACGAAGAACAAGACGGATACATCCAAGAAGAGATGGTGGGGAAATGCTAGTACCAAGAATCCCCGGAACGCGGTCTGGATGCGGATGGCGGCCCACTCCTGCCGGACGGCCATGAAGTCCCTCGCCGGAGCGCGCGCGACGGTGACGGCGGCGGCGGCGAACGGGTCGGCCGCCGCGGCAATCGAGGATGTGTCGTCGGAGGCCTCTGACGCCGCCGAGCGGTGACTGCCTCTCGAGCCGCGCCACAGGGAGCCGTGGTCGCCGGAGGAGCTCCGCCACAGCTTCCACTTCCGCCCTTTGCCCCACCCTCCTCCATGGATGGATGGGAGGTGCAGCTTCTCCTGAACATGAAACATTTGCCGTTTTGATTAAAATAAATCCAGATTTTTATTCGGTGGCGAACTAGAAAGGGTGAAGTAAGATTTAGAGCTGTGATTCCTGCCGAGGAATTGAAGCCTCCCTATGAACATTGAGGCAAGAAAAAAAAAGATGACATGATTTATATACGGACACTATGATTACTTGTCAGAGGGACAAATTGGAGTTTGAGCTAATCAAAAGGCAATCTTATTTGTGATATCTGAAGTAAGATTGCATAGTTGAGTTACGAAATCACTGTACGCGGAACGAAAGAGACACTTCAGTGGATTTTATTCAGTACTCCTAAATATTTGGGCAAAAACGATAGCAATCTTAAGGTTCTGTGTCTACTTTTGAAAGGGAAATAGTTTGACTCGAAGAACGTTGGTCCAAGCAGACCACTAAATTGGGGAAACATGGAAAAATACAGCCAAAGAGAAAATACTAATGACACGACTCAATCCGGAAAAACACCCCAAAAACGAGCAAACAAAATCGAACACTTTTTTTTTTCTTTAAGAAGCCAAGAACCTTGCAGTCCTCCTTCTCGGGCTTCTTGAGCCCTATCAGCGATTTCACCCACTTCCCGGACCCTCCCATCTGCCTCCCTTCTCGCCAAGAACAGGAGCTCAGGCTAGCTGCAACCGGACGAGGAAGAACCGAGAAGTGGAGATAGACACACAACACGGAGATGCGAGGCACCCAACGCGGCAGCAGCCTTTGCCAAGAACAAGACGCGCAGCTGCGGTATGGTAGCAGGGGAAGAGAGAGAAGGGGAGAGGAGTGCGACAAGGCGGGGTGTGCGCGTGCGCCGCTTTGCAGTGGGAGACTGCGAGAGAGAGCGAGAGAGGCGCTCCGAATTTGAAATTCGAAATGGAGGGAAGCGGTCAAGCCAAAGGGGGAGCGGAGGAGAGCTGCATTTGCGTGCAAAAAGCCAGGGCTCAGTGGACAGGGACAGCTGCTACACACCCATTACTACGATTGGTTAATCGCCTAATCATGCGCTCAAATAAATACAAAAACAAAGGATTGGGATTCAAACTCCACGTACTATACACAACTGGTAACTGAAAATTTATGTTTTTCAAGACGTAAACAGTTGGTGCGGTTGGGGCTCGGAAGCAACGCGAGAAGAAAGGATCCTAAGCAAATATTTTGTTTGACGTTCAGCCCAGCTGTTACTGCTATCTGCTAGCAGCAGCAGCGTTTCATATCGGCATTGGATTCGCTTTTTACTGTGTGGCCTTTGAGCCTTTCTTTACCCTTTGTCGTCGTCGGGCCTGATGGACGGAGCAAGTTCATCGGAAATCTTTCTTTACCTGCCTGTAACATTTTTTCTCGTGTTTCGCTGCATCGGAACCCGTGCGCGTCAGCAGCGGGAAGAACAGAGAGGCTCACTCTGTTGGTTTTTTGTGGGTTCTTGGGAAAGCCCTGTGACTGCGAGTGTTTGGGGGAGAGAGAAAAGATGGCTGGATTCGCGGTCCATGGCCATGGGTCAGAGCAGAGGACTGTGGTGCACCGCACCGGCAACTTTTCTGGGCAGTGGGTTTGCGTATGCCTCGGTTTGCTGTTGCAAAAGTTTGGGACTACTCCTACAGAGGGAGTAACATTTTCGTTGGACCAAACGAATGGGTCAAATAATTTCTTTCTCGTTTCTGGTTTGTTTCTACACGTCATGTGATGGCCTATGGTGGCCTGCTTGACTGTCTGGTCTGTCAAGTGCACCGCAATATCAGAGTGCATGGATAGGATTTGGATATTTATTGCCCTTTGCATGTAAAAGGAGAATAATCAAAGCCTCCGCGGGAAAAAAAAAGAGAGAATAATCAAAGTAGGATCACCTTTGTTGTCAATAGTTAGAATTCAAAATGAAACTGCGGTTGTCGGTTGACGTCTATGGTGGACCATGGCGATTACTAATGCATGCCCTTTAAGTAAATCTCTCAGACCACTAGACTTATGTAATCAGTGGTACAGATGTCACTTTTCGTTCGGACTATCTTGTGAGCACCAATTAGTCATAACGTTTATGACGCAATAAGTTGACTTATTTATGAATATAGTTTTACAACACAAAAAATGACATTTTAGAGTGATGGCAAAAAGCCTGTCATAACAAAATGAAATACTTCTTCGGACAAGGGGAGTACGAAGTCTACCTAAAACAATTCAGTACATCTAATCATCCACGTGCTTAGGAGAGATCTCGTGAAACGTCGCTCTAAAAACAAACAACTTCAACAAATCGATGCGGCAAAGCCAAACACTCCACAAAATGTGAAGGATGGTGTCGATGTTCAAATGACATCGTTTTTAGTACAAGAATAGACTCCATCATCTATGACCATCCACAAGTATCGATTTTAAATGAAAGGGTCGAAAGGGTAAGATTTAGTCTGTATTTATATAATGATGTTCACTTTTTTTGACGTGTAAATAACGATGTTCACTTTCAAATAGATTATGCAAATAGCGCTAAGGGCCGGTTTAGTTCATGAAATTAAATATGGCACCAAAACCAAACAAAGTTTCACGAAAATGTCTAGCAAAGTACCTACTTCATTCTTCACAAAATAATTGACACTTTAGTCCTCTTCAGTTTTCTTAAAATAGTTGATATTTTCATTTACCAATACAACTTTCTCTATTACTTATACATCTCTATCTCTATATCTTTTCTTTTTGTTTTTTTTATAAATCTATCTTTTATATTTCTCTTTAATTTCTATGTCGAACTTTAAAGTGCCAATTAAAATAAGACAGATGACCTCTTAAAATTCGTACTCACAAAATGCTTTGATATGGATACGGGAGCTAAAGCAAACAGGGGCGGAAGCCTTACTAATTGAACTAAAAGTAAGATAAACAATGAGTAATCTATAAACTAATCATAGAGTTTTTGTTGTGAAAGGCGGGGATGGGCTTGCTACCCTTGGCCACGACTAATCTCCATGAGTGGGTCATGCAGGCTAAAAACCGGTGTACAACATACTAAAATCTACTACTACACAATGATTTGCATACTAAAATAATCATCATTACAAAACCAGTAGGAAAAGCACGAACAGATGTAGTAGTACCACAGGCGAATATTTTCCCACAGAAAAACATCACGGATCTGACTTCGTTCACACATTCCCGACTCGTGCAGGACCAAAAGCATCCATGTATATGTACTTCCAAACAAATGCACACAAAAGTCTTCACTGCAAACTGACTTGTCCGATAGCCTGATCTATGATCATCCCCCCATCTGCAGCACTTTGTCGGCATCATTTGAGCATGATGGACCCATCATCTTTCATCCAGCTTATCCCAATTTAATTATAAACATTAACTACTATCTACTGCCTATGGGCATGTTTGCTCCCTACTCGCTCACAGTACTATTTGCACGTGCATGTTAGATCATCAGTTCAAACTCGATCAAATTGTCATTGTTTGAAAATAGTATCCTAGCGAATGGGTCGCCATGAGTTGACAGAGGTCGGTTGGTGCCTGAGAAAGAATGAAGGCATCCGTTCAAAAGAGAAGGCAGCGAACCAAGAAAGGCTAAAAGAAAAAAGAATGTGTCCTTGCCATTTGCATTCAGAAAAGAGAATCTCGAGATTTGAACATGCCATCAGCTTTATCCTAATTAGTGCTCACTATCAAACAGACAACGAATTCATAAGAGCAGGTAGGGATTTGAATTCGGGCACTCCAACTTGTATCGTTATGGGGTAATTGCATCAGAGGACCTGTTTTTTATTCTAATTCTAAAAAAAGACCTCTTTTTCAGACTTTGCAACATCTGACCTCTTTTTTGAATTTGAAACAATCATCAGCCCCAATTTCGTTTGCAATACTTAACAATGTTAAATCTAAGGGGAAAAGACATCTATGCCCTTCTTACCTACGTGTGTGATAGCCTGAAAAATTTTAAGAGAAAAGAAAAGTAAAACAAAAGAAGAAACTTACCTATTTTTATTATTTTACCATGAGATCCACTGATCCCACCTCCATCGCTTCTCCCTCGTAGAGAGCTGCGCCTTGGCGCTAGCGCCGCTCCGTAGCGCAGCCACACAGCTGCTTGCTGCTGCGCTGGCTCTGGCACTGCCGCTAGCGCCGCTTGCCGTCGTCCAAGCCCAGAGGTTAATGCCTCCGACGCCCCCTGCTCTCTTCGTCTCTCTCATCTCTCTAGTTTTTTTTCTCCCAAAACACCATTCACGACCCTCACGAGCTCAAGCTCGGTTCCCAACGCTAGCGTGTCTCCCCGACCGAACCAAGTCCGCAAACCGTCGCGTGATACACCCCTGCTCCTCCCCAAGGTCACCAATCGACCCCTCCTGCCTTAGCATCAAAAATCGACGACAATTTTCATTGAAGGTCGGAGCAAACTCCCTTCTGCGTCCTTCCTGATTTCTCCTCTCATTGAGCCTCACTGCAATTCAACTTGGAGGAAGCTCCAGTGGGTCGACCATTCCCCAGTGAGACACCGCTGCCGTTGCTCCGTGCTCGCCTATGCGCGCGCGCCCTACCCCGTAGTTGTGTCGAGGCCGTGCAGCCCCGTCCCCACAGCCGTGCCTAGGCTGGGCGCGCCCACCCAGCCGCTGCATTGAGGTAACGCATCCCCGCACCTGCCGTCGGTGCAACAGAGAGGAGAAAGGAGAAGCGTATCCCCGCCCCCGCCGCCGGTGCAACAGAGAGGAGAAAGGAGAAGAGAAGGGTCGGACATGGGGAGGGGTGCCTGCTGGAACGGGAGAGAAAGGAGCAGTTAGGTTATTTCTTTTTTCTTTTTACGTATTTTTATTTCGTAAAAACGAGATGACATGATGGAAGTGAGAACAGGGGCTAACGGCTGCTTCATATTCGAAAAAGAGGTTCGATCTTGCAAAGTCTCAACAAAAAGTTTTTTTTTAAAATTAGAGTCAAAAACAGAGGAGACACTAGCGTTTTCATTTTTATCTCTTCTTTTGTTATTAATAAAAAAGCACACGACACTTTTTATCATGGCGGCGTAACTGGCAGATGGGGTCCATAATTTTGTTAATGTTGCGCATGGATGTAGATATTGAAACCCAAAATTATGAATTGGCGCCATTTGGTGCAGTCAATACATCAGCTATATTTGGATGGTCTATGAATTGGTATTGGAAACTGATCCCAATGGATAGCCATATTCAACATATTGGCATAGAGAAAATCCCTCTATGGCCTTAAAAAAGATGACCCTTCCTTCTATGATCCTTACACCAGTCGAATTTGTGTATGTACAACATAGCCAGAATATAAGTATTTCCAATCGAATACTTTTTCTCAAAAAAAAAAGTTCATTTCATTTCAGGGGTAAAACAGTCTTTTTACACCAGACTTAACACCGTTAAGTCCTAAATCTGACGGAAAGGCCATAGAAGGAAGGAAAAAATGGTTTTGGGCCTCATAGGAAAATTCAATTTTGAAAGGATCATAAAAGGAAGGGTCATCTTTTTTTAGGCCATAGAGGGATTTTTCTCATTGGCATACCCTTCCCAATATTCTGACCCCTCTCTTCAATATTAGGTTTAATCGTTCTCCCTTCGTGGTATACTCTCCGAATCTTCATCTCTCTCTCGCACCTCTCCCCTGTGTTTGCATCGTTGTCCCTCCATCAGCGTCTCACGTGTCGCTCGCCTGCACTCCTCCACCATGGAGTCGTGTGCCACTCTTCTCTCTTATGCCCTAAGCCTCATCATCGTTCCTTGACCCCCCCCCCCCCCCCACCAAACACACACACCACCACCACCTCATGGGCGGAGCTACAACTGCTGGGTGCGGCCGCAACCAGCAGAATTGAAATTCAAGCTTATGAGATCAAAATTTCACTATATAATCAGCTATAAACTTCAATTTCTTTAAAAAGCTACACCCCCTAATATTTTTCTCTAGCTCTGTCCCTACCTCTAGGCCTGGGCATTCGGTTAATACGGCTATTACAGTTCGGTTTAATCGGTTTAAAAATATTTCAGTTTCTAAAAAATGAAAATCGAAATTATTAAAGGAAAATAAAAAACCGAACCTAAATAACTAAAATATTTTGGTCTGGTTATTTTGGTTTTTGGTTTTAACCAGAATTTAAAAAAAAAACTCTTCAGATCAAGTAAACTAGAACGTTGTTTTTGTAGAGCCATATACCCATGTCTAATAAACATTCAGACACTTAACTTTATTTAGGCCTAACGTTATTCATGTCCAAAATTAGGGACTAACTTTATTTAGGCCTAACGTTATTCATGTCCAAAATTAGGGACTTAGGGTGCTACGTTAGTACATACATGGGTTGGCTGGGCCATCAGGAGGAGATACCTAAATATTTGGTTATTTAGGTTAATTCGGTTTTGTAAATCTGAAAACCGAACTAATTACAGTTAAGCGATATGACCAATTCTGATAACCGAACTAAAAACTGAAAACCGAAATAACCAACTATTTCGGTTAATCCGGTTCGGCTTCGGTTTCGGTGTTCGGATTCCGGATTTTTTGCCCAGGCCTACATAGCCCACCCTGGTAGCATGGCATGCGCCGCTCCCGTCGCCCCTCTGACATATGCAAAAGAGCTTCAATCGGTGATGGCTCGGGCACGGACACCTTCTTCCTCAACTCCAAGCGGCGCCTGTCTCCTACTAGGATCCTTCTCTGCCATTATCCTTATCCTCCCCTCCATCATGGCTTCCATTATCACCAAGGTTTTCAAAACCGAAGAAAACCTACTTGTTAACCTAGTTAATCAGAAGACCAGTTTGGTCCAGTTTCGATGAAAATCGAACCTGTGTACTATAGCAAAATAGCTAAACCATTGTTTTCCTGCTTAATCGGCCATTTTTTCCTTGCTCCCAGTTTTGCAAACCCTGGCTGTTGCGCGGAGCTAAGTGTCATTTTCTTGGGCCCCAACCCGCAAAGTCGAGCGCTGCTGGTTGTAACGTTACTCTGATCTTCTGCCATGAAACATCCACTCAGGTCTGAGGAGCAACGAAATCCTAATTCTACGTCATGTGCATCCAACATAAATTGGTATTTGCCCTTGAGTTGTATTCAGTATTGCAATTCCATCTGCATCTAAATAACCGTTTGGTATTGAACTTATTTCAGTGTCTAGGATGAATTGCCATTGAACTCAATTCAATGTCAAGATCCGCGTATCTACATTCAAACGGTGCCTAAGCATATCACCAGTGGCCACTCACCTGCAAGTGTCCCCAAGAATTTCCACACTATCACTTGTAAAAAAAGAAAATAAATGTGCACACTAGATCATCATATCGGCAGTCAAAAGGGTATTTTTAATCCATTTTGATTTGGACGACTAATTCACAAGGGAACCTGAATTCCCAATTAGCACTTTCAAAGTTTATTGTAGAAATGACACCCCTTATAAATTTGAGGACATCCATGTTTATTTAGAGGAAATACGTAATACATCTTTGTTAGAGCATTGCTCCAGACTGCATATTTTGTGTTCTGAAAACAGACTCCAGAAGTTTGTAAAACAAAAATATTGTACTTGGATAAAATGGGCCATGTAGCCTGAATCGTGGGATCGACTCTATTTGGGCCATATCACCATCTTAACAAAAGAGCACAAACACGGTCTATTGGGCTGTACTGTAACTCATCCTTTTTGGGGCCGTGAAGGCCTTTATTGCTAACGCCAAATTTTCGGCTAAGCTAGTGCTAAAGAATTTAAATACGATGGAAAACTATAAAAGAGCAGAATTAGTAAATACAAATATTTCACATTGCCGAAGGGAAGGAGCGAAAATTGTGATTTCATCGACACATTTTGGCGGAGCTTTTTATTGTTTCCACAAGGGATTCTGATCTCAAATATGAAAGGCTCGTAAATTTTCTAGTTTCCCCACTCAACTGAGACAAGCAACGTTAAAATAACTGTGGCAGCCGGCCGGCTCGGTTTAGTCAAAAACTGATCGGTTAACCGGAAAACCGATCGGTTAATTGAACTACTATAATACTAGTTTTTATTTTTTTTTTATTAATCGGTCAGTTAGCACGACCAGCCGGAACCGGTTTTCTGGTTAACCGGAATAACCGGCTGGTTTTTATCGATTATTAAAACCCTGCTGACAAGACATGCGAGGAAAATACAACAAAGGTTCGGAACGAATAGGTCAGACAAACAACTTCATCATTTGAAAACAAGCCAAATGCATTACGATTAGAGCACTAGTATCTTTTCTTTACACATGCACCAAAAGTACTTAAGCAACATATAACAATATCCAGAGAGATGACAACAAAGCCTCGGCATAGCTATTATAGTTAGTATCCCTATTAGTAAGGGTTCTCATCAAAATCCTCTAATCATCTCCGACTCCATGCTCCTTGCGATTTCCTGAAGTCTGCGCAGGTTCGGCATCAGAATAGTTTGCGGGTTCCCTGGATCCAATATGTCTTTCCAGAAACTTATCGTGCTCTTCAAGAATCTCCCGACATTCGCCAATTAAACCTTGAATAGCCTCATCATCACGTTTGTGCTTGACCCTATCATATGTTGGCAGCAGCCATATGCGCGTGAAAATCATGTATGACAAGCAGAGTATTTATCAGTTTATTATTTGTAGGGGCTCTCCGTCGTGGGACTGGGGCAAAGGAAAAGGAAAGGGACCGCCGGCGGCGGCACGGAGGCGAAGATGATTAACGCACGACACGTCAGCCTAATGGGATGGTCTCGCCCTTTACAGCACTACTTGTATCTGGTACAGTAGTAGGAGTACTATATAGTATATACAGATAGTCATACGGTACAATGCATTAGCATCAGTGGCTGCACGCAAGCAGATTAATCAGAATTCAGGACAGCAAAAGGAAGGCTTCGGTTGGAGTTGGAGCAGTTTGTCATCATGGATCGAAGACGGCGGCGCCGCACTTGCACTTCCAGCCGACGGGCTCGTAGTTGGCGCACTGCGGGCGGAGCTGGCCCTCCGCGGCGCGCACCTGCACGGCCGTGCACGGCGCGCAGCCGCCGCACTTGCGCTCGCAGAACGGCGGCCTGGATCCCAGCTTGCTCAGTTGCTGCTCATGCTCTCCTGCTACGCCGCCAACGATCTGATGAACGAAACACAGCAGTGAACATCGGCAATGCTGACAAGCACAGATGCTGCAATGGCTACTGCAGCATTATTGCAGGGAGAGAAGGTCTGAGGTGTGAAGGAAACGCAGTACCAGTGACGAGTGTGAATCCTCTGTGACATGCACCAGCTCATGTCCGCCTGCAGGGATCACTACTTGACACAAGCATCAGAATCTAACGAAACGAAATGAAAGGATCCTTCAGCCGTATATCAGCACCTCACCTTGGGACATGGCATTCAGAGAGAGCAGGAGGAGGAAGAAGAAGAGGAGGAAACGCAGACGGCGACGAGCAGCTCCCCACATCACGAAACGCAGCTCCTTGCAGAGCTGTTGGATGTCTTCCACTTGAGCTCTGCACTCTCCCTCTTCACTTCAGACTTTCAGAGAGAGATCAGAGATTCCTGGGCCGGCTGGCTCTGTGGCTCCCCTCTTCTATCTTTCTAGGACCGAAAGGTTCCTGCATGTGGCAAAGCGGCCAAGCAGATGCGTGCACTGCAATTGTATCTCGTCGTAATGGTAAGGCATCGTCAGGTCCCCCATGACCTGTCCGTTGCCTCTCTGCACGCTCGCATCGTCTCAGAGAGTTCGCCTGTGCTGGCGCAGCGTCAAAAGGCTACGCGCTAGGGAGGAGCCGGTTTAAGGAAACCGCGCAGGCTTTATCGAGCGCCCTAGGCTGCACCCCGCCGCCGGAAGTTGCATGGACTCGCACTCGCCTCGCATCAATGGCGTGAGGCTCTGCTGTTTTTACTCTGCAAACAGGACAGGAGAAACAGTGTCTCCACGACTTCTACGTAATCTACTGTTCCATTCTACTTTTTACCAAAGTGGTACTACATGGAGGCAACAGGCTAAGAACGGTGTAACAGTAGTAATTTTCAGTGTGCCTCAGGTAAATCCTTCAGCAATTGTGAATACACAGGCATTGAGCCATGTAAAAATGATTGGTGAGACAGCATGAACTCTCCTCCGTCAATCAAATACAGGAGCCAAGCGAACGCAACCACGGTGCGGTGGTAAGTCCACCGGCTGGAAAGGACGCCCGCCTAGGTTCGATCCCTGGTGCACTATTTGTCGAAAATTTGGTAGGTCTCTTCTTACAAATAATATTTAGTAAGATGTCTCTCCCACTAAATCGAATTTTCAAATACAGAAGCCAAACGCCCGAAGTAATTCAGTTTCTACCTGTTCATATTACACCTAGAGCAGTGAGCAGAAATGCAGAATCAATCAACTTCCTTTCAAATTCAATCAACTTCAACTGTTCATATTAGACCTAGTGCAGTGAGCAGAAATGGCGATAGTTACAGACGTTTTACAATAATAACTTGGAAGGGCTGTAAGCACTGATGACTCTGTACAAGCTAAAATGTGCATAACTACGAGTAGCTCTAAAAGACCAACTGATTGAGCATGGGGGATATCAGATTTGGAATCTGGAGGAGGCAAAATATGAGGACGTTAGCTATCAAAATGGCGTCAACAGGAACAAGGTCGCCTTTATCTCCTGGGTCGAATGGCTCCTATCGTTGTTGATGATGACGAGGATGATCTGGCTGACCTGTCAAACTCCTCCTTGTCCTCGCTGAATGCCTTCTGCAGCACATCTTGCAAGTCATGAAACCTCCTCTTCCTCTCGGATGTGTCTCTTCCAAGGGAAGCCAACTCAGTTTCATCATCCATGATCTTGTCGAGTACATTTGAACAGCGTGGGAAGAAGCGCTTACCAAGTTCCACTGTTACATAAAAACGGCTTGTGATTAGTCCAGATCGAACATTATTTCCACAGCCTTACTATTAGAAGCTAAGGCTCATATTCAGCAACTTCTGTTCAGACAAGGTGAGTGGTCATTCTCAAAGAGCAGAAAAGGGCAAAAATGTCCATGATTAACGGGTTGATTGAGCTCTAAGTTATTTACAAGTGTAGTTATCCAGGATGTATGCACCTCACAATGCAGCGGCTGGAATTAGTTTTGTTCTTGTATTTTTTTTCTAAAAGACTGTAGTAACCTTTACTGTTACAAGCTAAGACTGGTATTCAACAACTTTTGTTCAGACATCGTGAGTGGTCATTCTCGAAGAGCAGAAAAGGACAAAAATGACCATGATTAACAGGTTGATCGAGCTCTAAATTATTAAACACTGTAGTTATCCAGGCTGCATGGACCTCACAATGCAGGCGCTGGCATAAGTTTTGTTCTTGTTTTTTTGTTTTCTAAAAGACTGTAGTAACCTTTACTATTACAAGCTAAGACTGGTATTCAACAACTTTTGTTCAGAAATCGTGAGTGGTCATTCTCAAAGAGCAAAAAAGGACAAAAATGCCCATGATTAACAGGTTGATCGAGCTCTAAGTTCTTAAACACTGTAGTTATCCAGGCTGCATGGACCTCACAATGCAGGCGCTGGCATAAGTTTTGTTCTTGTTTTTTTTTTTCCCTAAAAAAACTGTAGTAATGCACCAGAAGGGTGAGCAAAAACTAAAGAGTGTCACTATCCGCCACAAGTGACATGATAAAGACGTGAACTTGTTTGTGAATACAGATCATATAAGGATTTGTGGTTAAATAAAGGCAATTTGTGTCACCTGTTTTAGAGAGGGCTCTCATCCGAGCTAAGTGTTCTTCCTTCATTATGAAAGGGGCGTCATTCAGATCAACAGCTGTCAGTTGTCTATCAGAAGGCGGATTTGCCCTAGAACCAAGGTTGAATTCTAAAGTTCCATCCACTTGAGCAATGTCCATTGCTACTCTTGCCTCCATGGGAAACATTATCCTCGCCAAAGCAACTGTTGAACATATAAAATAATTATATGAAGGCATAATTTTCATGAAAATGAAGTTCAGAATTGTAAGTTAATTTCTGCTAGAAAACTATGCTTTGAATCTGATTTTACAAATTCTGAAAACTGGATATTACCTCGGTTTTCAAGATACAGCAACTTTCCACGCAGACTGTCGCCTGCCAATGCAAGAGAAACCGATGCTTCTCCGATTTGTGGATCTCTTCTCTCAGCTTGCTCTAGTATCTCAATACATAACATGTCTTTAGGAGAAGGTTTTCCATCCTCAGTATGCCGAAAGTAATCCCCATGTTTTGTAAGCCTCTTAGAGATCTGTACTGCTTTTCTATAGTCAAATGTAAGATCTGATGGTCGAGCTCCCTTGGTCAAAAGTGAGACGATGATTTTAGGTTCCCTTCTCATTGCAGCGATATGAAGAACTGTGTAGCCTCTTGGGTTCCTATGATTAACATCTGCAAGTGCGAGATCTAGGAGCTCTGTAGTAATTTTTGAATCACAATGTTCGACGGCGTAGTGCAAAGCATATGAGTCATCAAGATTTGTCTTCCCTTCTTTGAGCAACATTCTGACTAGTTCCACATCATCGGAGTCGAGGGCCCTGTGTATCCTTCTCACATGTATGTTAGGAAAACCCTTGTCTTCAGGCGAAACTAATCCGAGACTAAGCCGTGATTCAACAATTTCCTTGATAACATCTGGAGGCAATGCCTTCTCAAGAGTAATCATATCAAGATTTGACTGAACAACAATCTCAAGGCATCTCTCAAACAGTTTCGTACAAGATTTCTTGCATAAGTTGGCAACAGATAAGATCAATGGGAGATTATCTACTTCAACCTTATCAAGGACATCAAGGAGACGCCGCTGCATGACATAGACGAAAAGTTTGCCTTAGCAATGGATTGTTAATTGTGAAATATAGTAATGATAGCATGAATTTCTGAAATGAAAACTAAGCTAGGTATTAACAAACCATCACTGATCTTACCATGAATTCTTGAAATATAACATACAGTAAAACAATGCAAAGCTACATATAAAGTTCGTATGATTTGTCAATAAATTACAACTAGAAATGGAGTAGTTATTACATAAGGTGGATAGATAATTAGAACAATCAAAACTGTGTATCATGATTGTATGCAAATTACACTAGGAGATATTCCAGTTCTTTGCCTATGCAGACCATCTCAATCCCAATTCAGACATGTTATGAATAGCACTACATAATAAGGAATTGATCGTTAAGCTGCATATAGGCATTAATGATCTTATGCGTTTCAATACTTATGTGACTTTCTTCAGAGCTGAGTGAAGCTCGCCTCAAATATTACAGAATCACAAAGACAAAACAGCTGGTAATAACTTTCACCATTATGTTCAGGCATGCCTGATGCAAGCGGTGTGTATAGGTTATTAGGTCGTGTTTGTCATTGTTTGGTCACTCTTGTACCGTTTTTTTCTCTCTAATATATGGCACGTGGATGTCCTGTGTGGTCGAGAAAAAGCCTTTCACCATTATATACATAATTTTTCCTGATTCGCAGCTTGTTTCAGCAACATATTTCCTTTTCTAAAGACAATCACACCTTGTTTTGAATGATGACGTTGTTTAGGTAAAACATAAACTAAAAATGTTGTCTGTACATCATGGATAGTAATGAAACCGGAGGGGTTTAGTTTATTGGGGTTTTTTGAAGTACAAAATAAGTTCTAAATGGTAATGCATAATCTGAGTTTTTTTTTCTAGTCGATGCTTTAGAAAGAAACTTCCTTCTGATGTAGGCAAAAACAGAGTGCAACTTCACAATTTCAGCAGTGTACCTGTATAAATTTTTGGTACAACTGATAATTGGCCTATCATTACGCAGCTTTACCGTAGGACTGTGCAAATGGTCATGTGCAGGATTGGGCCATTAGCCCATTATACCTACTGAAATACGTCTATCCGTGTACAGCATGGGATCCATGTTACTTGGACAAACGGAACAGGGCAAAGGTTTGGACTGACTGAGGACTCATGATGCATTGCTTCTAGAGCAGCTTTGATCAAATCGGGGACAGTACGATGCAGACACAAAGTAACTGTTATCTTCGGGCCATATTTGGAAAGGGCAGACTTAGCCGGAATCTGAAAGAAGCAGTTCAGTTTCCACTGGACGACGAGAAACAACACAACACGACTTGTCGTGTTATCTTATCCATCGAGCACTGCACCCATCACTGGGCAATCACCATTGTAACGGCTAAGCTGCAGTGGTGATTAACACTTGGAATAATGCAATGGAAGGAAATGTGCCTTATCTGATTCATCATGATTTGCATACGAATAGATGGTGCGATCTCATTCCTCGTTTAAAACAAACATTAACAACGGCAACAAGCAGCATATAATTTTAATTTGATACCCAAACTCATATAGTAAGTACCATTAAACACCTGAACGGTACTAGCAATCACAGATGAAATTGAAGACAACAAAAAAGCAGCAAGAAGCCCGGGCCAACGAGGCATCTTGGCAGGGGCGAGAGGAGGGAGAGTGAGGGTGACCTGGAAGAGGTTGGTGAGCTCTGCGACCTGGAAGGTGCAGGCGGCGAAGAGCACCTGCGCCATGAACGCGACGGCGGGGCGGCAACCGACGTGCGCGCATCCGTCGTCGTCGACGCAGACGCAGGCGGCCTTGGGCAGGTCGCCGACGCGGCCGCAGTAGAGGTACTCGATCACCAGCACCAGCGCCTCGTGCCCGACCTCCACCTCCTCGCCGACCAGCTCCCGGAGCTCCACCGCCGCCGCCTCCCCTTCCTCGCGGCGCGCGAAGAAGTCGCGGAGGAAGGGGCTGCGCGCGCAGAGCACGCACCGGTGCACGCGCAGCTCGGGCGCGCCGGGAGCCGCGACGACGCGCGCGTCGGCGAGGAAGCCGAAGTCGTCGGGGCGGCGGAACGCGGCGGCGAGGTTCTCGGAGAGGCGGCGCAGCGCCTGCACGTCGGCGGCGTCCGGGGCCGCGCCCTCCACGGAGGCGGCGTCCGAGTCCGGGGACGCGACGGTGGTGACCTGGCTGTCCATGGGCTCCATTGCCGCCGCGCCGAGTAGCTGCTGGTTGGGGGACTTGGAAGGCGCGCGGAAGGCGAAGAAGCGGAGTCGAGCGCGTAGGAAGCCAAGAAGAGAGGGGCGCACGGAAAGGGATGGAATGGGATTAGTAAACGGCGCGAGTGAGGGCGATCTTGTAGTTTGGCCCCCTTCCTCCATGGATTTTTTGCGGCCACGTCCTACAGTTGACCAGCACAATTCTTGTCATTTTCTCGGCTGACTAGCCCCATGAATGAAGCCCAAGTACGCATGTCTATCCATTCATGACTCATATCCGTCGCATGTCGGACGGTACGTACGGTTTACTCTTTTCTCCACGGTATCTCAAGGTTTCACATGAAACTGTTTTCTTCTCTCATGTTTATGCAACACAAATGACAAGATATGTACCAAAAAGCCCATTTCTACCAAGAACGAACTTATTTGCACTTTCTAAGTCGGGCTGAGAGGAAAGCCCTTTTTTTGTCTAAACAATCGCTTTCCACGCATTTGCTGGTAGCTGAAGGATGAATGGGCAAGGTACGTCCAAGCCCCTCCGTATGAAATTGAAAGTGACATAGCTGAGCTTTGCACCCGGAGATGACAAGGCAGCCGCACTGGTTGAAGGACAAGGAAGATGAGCTTCCTCTCCCACGTAAATTATTGATTCACCTTCTTGGCGTGGGCGGTGGTGCCTTCGCGCTGTGGATCTGTATCCTACTCTACTCCCTTGATCGTGGCAAGAAGTGGCAATGTCAAGCCTCCTGCCACCGTGCTGGACTGGACCCCAACCAACCCAACCGGTCCCGTAAACTAAACGAGTTGTTGCACAGTGCCCGACGTGGTTTACTCGAAACGATGTATGGCCCTACGAGATACGCCTGGCCTAATCCTAGATTCAGCCCACTGTTTGGAGCTCGACCTTAAATTAGTCTACTACTAGAAGTATGTTAATGGCAACTGGCATCGGCTCCACGTAACACCGCGGACGACCACTTGTCCTGCAGTGCCTCTTCGAACATAGCTAAACCCAAGCTTCTTTTTACGTAGCAGCCAACCCTTCCGTCGGAAGAAAACGTATCAACCATACATTGACGGAGCTCGACAAGAAATTAAGGAGAGACGGAAAAAATCAACACTTCTAGGTTCAAAATTTCATTGTTCATATATGCACTTGTTTACAACAGTATTTGGTGAAATACACAAAACTAAAATTGTTTACGAAAGTCACAATATATCTTGTTTTTAAATTTCAGTCAGTAATTGATTTGTTGTGACCTTAACCACAATATCTCTCAACAAAATTATATCGTCTATAATGTTTAGATTACTATTTTTGAAATGACAACGACATATAATTGTAATTATATATGGGTAGTTTCAACTTTTTTTCCCATAAAATGATGCATAATGTTTAAAAAATATATGAGCACCATAATGATGGTAGCGATATTTTTTTAGAAAATATTTATAGAAGTATTTTGATCTAAGTTCTTTATTCATAATGATGGTGATGGACGTAGCAGCCAACACTTCTGTCCAATAAAAATGTATCAAACATACATTGACGATAATGATGGTGATGGACGTAGCAGCCAACACTTCCGTCCAATAAAAATGTATCAAACATACATTGACGAAACTCGACAATATCACAAGAAATTAAGGGGAGGCTGAAAAAATCAACAGTTTTAGGTTCAAAATTTTAACAATTAATCTGAAATTTTCATTGTTCACATATGCACTTGTTTACAAGAGTATATGGGGCAATATACAAAACTGAAATTGTTTACATAAGTAGCAATATATCTCGCTTTCAAATTTCAGTTAGTAATTGATTTGTCGTGACCTCGACAGTAATATCTCTCAACAAAATTATATCGTCTATAACGTTTAGATTACTATTTTTGAAATGACAATGACGTGTAATTGTAATTATATATGAGTAGTTTCAACTTTTTTTTGTCATAAAAACGATGGGTAATGTTAAAAAAGTATTTGAGTATCATAATCATGATAATTTTTAAAGAAAATACGTTTAGAAGTATTTTGATCTAAGTTCTTATCACAATGTTGGTGATAGACAATGTTTTCTCTAGTTATAGTATGAGAACTTCTGGATCTAAAAACCGAATGGACCATTCTTTCATTATCCACATAGTCACAATTGTATAGATGTGTCTTCTTTTTACCTACCCTGTTGGATTGCATTCTGAAAACAGGGTGACCATGTGTTACAATACTATATAAAGATTTGCAATTGATGTGAAACAGAGTTGACTTCGTCAACCAAGTTTGTCATCTCGGGCACACCCTGTTGTTAACTGTTGCTGGTAGTGATCACTATATTAAAAAAAATGGCTTAAAAAATTTCATCGTTACAGTATTATTGACGGATTTTAAAAGTAAATGACAAGGTTCTAAACCTATCACAAGCATTAGTGACGAAGTTTCAAAATTCTCATGAAACCCTTAGTGACACGTTTTCAAATCACCGTCACAAGCCTTCACGCCTTGGTGATGACCTTCCAGTTCCCTATGACAATTCTTTATCACAACTCATTAGTGAGGTGCCTGAAACAATGACATCTAGAATTAGTGTTTTGGTTTTAGTGACCAGTCCATTTTTGACGTAGTGGATGGTGGCTCAACATCAATATTCGGATACCAAATATTAAGAGAAAGTAGACATTGCTGGAGTTTCAAACTCAAGATCGCCTACACGAGGAGGAGAGATGGTGACCAGTCACGCTGTCTCGATTGTATGATAAGGCTGGAGATGGTACCGTATTTAATATGGATATAAACATAGAAATTTTCCCTAATTAACTACTTCTTGATATGCGAAATGTTGTCCAGAACATAATTTATTTTGAGATGTGGAGTAGTTTGCAGCACAAGTATAGCTCATCAGAAATTACTAAAACGCAGGGGGAGGGCGCATGGGCCACGTTGGTCTGTGTGAACCTCCGTCGCGCCGCGATGGCAGAAAACGACGGCCACGTGTAACGTGTTGACGTGATTTCCACTGAGAGCAAATATAGTGGAGCAGTTTCAGCTGGCTAAATCCGACGTGGAACAGAGAGAAAGAAAGAAAGAGAAGAAAGCGGGCGAGCAACCAAGTGCCAGCGGCAAGCGGGCGTATGCGCCCTTGTGGAGCCACCATCACTGCTCTCTGCCTTCCTATTCGCTCACGATTGCTGTTGAAGCATTAAAAATATTAAATAATATTAGATCCCACTGATACTATTCTTTTCGAATGAATGAGCTGGCATTTTAAAGCGTCGGCAGCGAGCGAAATCATAAGTCCTGCTCTGAGTAAACACGGTATACACATCGACCCCAAAACGTTCGGCACCTCATTAATGACGAACAGATACTTTCATGTTTCAACGGACAAGTACACGGTCCTGCTGGGGTCGGGACGTCGGGTACGAAAGGAACAAGATGTGACCACGCGTTTACTCCAATTTTGGCGAGAATCCATGTGTAGAGTGAAAGTTTGATTGCTTGGAGACGGGAATCATTAGTCGTAATGGACTAGTCAAAGTCAGAGTCAACTAACGCAGCAACGACCTGTTTGTCTCATTACGCGCGGGCAGGCCCCATGCGTTTTTGTTTAATACGATGATGATTCTTGTTAAACTCACCTGTACTACTGGACGGTCGGAGCGCATCGATGCTGGATAAGATCGCTGGAATCTGAATCCTGACAGGCGCTCATCACGCGCTCACTCGCAGTGTCCTCTGAACTGAACTGCAGCTGCAACAAGTGCCATGTGAAGGAAAATTCTCGAGCCTACTGGACGAAACTGAACTGCTGGCGGGCATATACTTTTTGATACTAGTAACAATTTCTAACGTGGTCCTTTCAAAAAAAAAACAATTTCTAACGTGGTCTCCTGCGCGCTCCCAGTTGCATCCCACTTGTCAAGGCCTTTTTTTTTCCTTTTGAAATGGTAGCTTTCTTGTCAAGGCCTATTTGACGAACCAGGCACTGATGTACACCTGCGCCTACCGCGCACGTGGATGCCAATCGGCAAACTGAATTGGCAAGCTCCACGGGACATAGAAAACTGTCAACTGGTCGATAGTTTACGGCATGGTCCCTGTCGTATGTAATTTTCAAAGCAGCACACATACCTTCGACAAATGAGAGTCGAGAGCAACCACCATGACACGATCCACCATTTTCGGGCGACATAGATGCCTCTGCTTGCATGGCATAATATAAACTGTGCTCGACTCACATCATCAACCGACTCTTTAGCAGGTAGCAGCTTTGTAAATTCTCTGATCAGTTTGAATTGGCTTCTCAACCTTGTAGGTCACTACTACTCCAGAAAACAATTAAACAAGCTTTTTCATATGTACATGGCCAAACCTACGGTAAGATCACAATTGCTCTCAACGTCATTGCCCCGATCCGTTACTAATTATCCCTTAAGGGTCATGTGATAGTCCGCAAGATTTAGCTCGGATCCTGCTCTAGTTGTTGCCGATTGGTATCCACTATCCACTAATCCAAGCAAAGGTGCGGGCGTGCGGCGATGATAAGTCCACAACCACAATAGGGCGACGAACTCGCTCAGAGCCCACTGCAAGGCCGAGGACAAGCCCATTAAAGGATTGGACTCGATGACGGCCCGTCATTGACGGAAGAGCCCCAAAGAAGTGAGGGACGCGTTTGTACTACAAAGTAGTAAATGGATATTGGGTGTGTTTGGTTCTGCTTTCAACCTACTGCTTTTGAAAAGGTCAAAAGTCAAATCAAACAACATGCTTATGGGCTAGGTGTTTTCACAAAAAACAGCTTTTACATAATTCATTTTTTACAACATTCGAATAGGTGCTTTCACTTTACATAATTTATCCACCATGCCACTAATTATGAAAATAACAGTCTGTTCCTTTCTTTCTTTTCCCCTCTCCACACACGAGAACAAGCTGAGCTCTGTCACGGGAGGATGACCGAGCGTGGGGGAGGAGGAGGCAATAGCGTTGGTGTCGGTGGCGGGCGCGGGGGAGGAGGAGGTAGCGGCGGCGGCGGAGGCAGTGTCGATGGCGGGCGCGGGGGAGGAGGAGGTAGCGGCGGCGACGGAGGCAGCGACGGTGGCCACAACTACGAGCGTGAGGAAGGCGGCGACGTTGGCATCGAGCGCGGGGGAGGCGGCGGAGTCGGACGCGGGGAAGGCGGCGGTGTCAACAACGGTGGGCCCGGGGGAGGCAGCGGCGGCGACAGCGGCTGGCATGGTGGAGGCGTCGGCATCGGCGTCGAGCATGTGGGAGGCGTCGGAATCAGGCGCGAGGAAGGCGGCGGTGTCAACAACGGTGGGCCCGGGGGAGGCAGCGGCGGCGACAGCGGCTGGCATGGTGGAGGCGTCGGCATCGGCGTCGAGCATGGGGGAGGCGTCGGAATCAAGCGCGAGGAAGGCGGCGGCGGTGGGCGCGGGGGAGACAGCGACGATGGCAGCGATCACGAGGGACAAGGCATCGATGTCGAGCGCGAGGGAGGCAGCGGCATCGAGCTCGGACACGTGGGAGTCGGGAGAGGAGCTTCACGTGCCTTGCATCGAGTCGTGGAGAGAGAGAGAGAGAGATCTAGAGGGTGGGATCCATTCGTCAGTGTGAGAAGAAGTCACAACTGACTCTCATAACATCTAGTCAACCAAACGGCTTTTGGTTTTTCTTATAGCTGATATCGAACAAGAGCTTTTTTTGAAGCCCTACTCACAACACATTTTTCTCATAACCACAACACGACCAAACACACCCTGATTCGCCTCAAAAAAGTATATAGATATTGATAATCCATAATATGATTAATATCCAATACTTGTATCCGATAAAACGTAAATATGGCAGGAGTATTAATATGGATTGTTTATGTCTAGCAAAATGCAAAGTTCTCTATCTATTTTTCAGACAATTTGTGTATGATTTTAGATTCATTTACTATGAGTTTTTTCCTCTCATCCGGATTACTCCCCCTTCCCATTAAAAGCTTATTTCTAGGAGTTGACTGGTTTTCTTATGTTGTCTTTGACTCTTTTTTTACATTTATATTTTTAGATTTATCATAAAAAACATGTTAAAATATGTTGATAGTATGTAATTTGCATAACATATCCAAAATACTCATTTACAATTTGCATTCGTATTTGCATATAGTGGTATCATAAATATATAGAATATAAGAACCTATATTTCTATGTATATATTAAAGACCTAAAAATGATTTTATGGGCCAAATTAGCACTTATTTTTGTTTATTTACATGCATGGACAGGGGGACCAGTGCAGCCTACTACAATGCTCGTGCTCGCGCCACCTGTAACAAGAGGTAGCATCAGCATTGGATTTAAAAAATTATTAAATATCATCATAAAAAGAAAGGAAAATGCATTGGTGATTTATGTTTGTTCAAAATAATGGGTTGTTTCTTTTGTAAATATATGTGTATTACAAACTTAACCAATAAATAGCATAGAACAGGTTTTATTTATCGCCATAATAGGCGCCACTACAGGAATGCCCATCTTTGTCGAGTGCTCGCGGCACTCGGTGAAGCCTCAAATGCACTCGGCAAAGACTTTGCCGAGTGCCGCACTTGGTAAAGAGCACACGACAAACGACTTAACGGCAAAGAGCTCTTTGTCGAGTGCTTTCGGTCGAGCACTCGGCAAAGCTTTTGCCGAGTGCCGAAATCGACACTCGACAACCATTTTCTGGAAAAATTAAAAAAAAGGAGCCGGGACTGCCGCCGTCGCGTAGGCCAGGACCACCGCCGCGCATGTCGGAGCTGCCGCGCCGCGCTGCGTCCTGCTGTCCTGCCGCAGGCCTGTCCAGAACTAGGGCCGCCGCCGCCACTGCCTGCCGCATCACGCTGTGTTGCCTCGTCATCGGCCACCGCCGCCTTCTGTGTCGCGCCGTGCTACCTCGCCGTCGGCCGCCGCCTGCCGCCTTGCGCTGCCTAGTGCTCGGGTCGTCGCCTGCCGTGCTGGCCGGAGCCACGCCGCCCCGCGCTGCCTAGGGCTCGGGCCGTCACCTGCTGCGACGCGCTCGCTGCCCTGCCGCCAGCCTGGATAGAGACGAGAGAGAGATGAGGAAGGGAGGTCACGGAGAGAGATAAGAGAGATAAGAGAGGAGGAACCCGGATGAATTTTTTTGGACCAATGGGAGGCCACCGTTTTGAAGAGATAGATCGCTGATGTGGCACTCTTTGCCGAGTGGTAAGAAAACACTCGGCAAAGAGGTTCTATTTGCCGAGTGCTACATGAGTCACTCGGCAAATTAATTTTTCTATCAATTTAAAAAATAATTTAAAAATATCAAACAATTTTAAAAAATAATCAAATTTTATAATGATATAATTTATGTAATCTATGACCTATACAAAATAATTTGGATTTAAATTCAAATTTGACTTTTAATATGACTTCAAATCTTTACCACTTATTCTTAACTACAAGGTTATTCTTCGGATATTCTCTGTTTCATAAGCAATGAACATGAACAATTCTGTGAAACATTCTGTACTTTTTATCATAGCTTCCACTTGTAATACCATCATATCATGATAAATCTAATGATTTTCAGACTTTATTTGATTTTTTTAAAATTTATAAATCATTTGGACACACGTCAGTGTGGTCATGATTTTTAGATTTTATGTCAAATTTCTTTTTTACTTCATGGGTAAGGTCTCAAATTGGACAAAATAACATGAACATAATTTTTATACTCATTGAATTCTTATATTTAAGTCACTTGTAGTTCAAATTTGACTTTATTTAAAAAAGAATTTGAAATATAATTAATTAACTAAATATAGCAAACAAATACAAAAAAATACCAAATTGAAACATGGAGTAATACATGTTGTATGTGGTAGAGCATAAAATGTTTTGAGAGAGGAAAAAAATAATTTTTTACCGAGTGTCAAGAAAAAACACTCGGCAAAATTTATCTTTGCTGAGTGACAAAAAGAAAACACTAGGCAAAGAAGGATTGCCGAGTGCTAAGAAAAAACACTCGGCAAAGAGTAGTGTTTGTCAAGTGTATTTATTATGACACTCGACAAAGTATTTTTTATTGAGTGTCTCAATCTTTACCGAGTGCTTTTTGCGTGGCACTCGGCAAAGACCTTCTTCACCGAGTGTCCGATATATTGCACTCGACAAAGAGCTAGCCACTCGGCAAATAAGCGTTTTTCCGTAGTGTGCGGAGAGCATGCATGTAGTTATAGATCAAATACTTTCAATTTTCATAAGCTACAGTTACACAAGCATCTGGGTACTGATAAATTCTTTTTTTTTTCTCGAATGGGTACTGATAAATTCTGGTATATACAGTCAGGGGCTGAGCCAGCAATTAAACCAAGGGGGTGCTGATCTCTTATTCAACAGGTTATTAGGATTATAGTTAGATTATTTACACATCAATTTTCTATCTTTCAAATTGTCTAAGCTAATATTTTGGTGCACAAGGGGGTACGTGCTACAGCACGCCTCGTGGCTCTGCCACTGTATACAGTTAAATTATACGGGAGTTAAAACCGTAGCTTATTAAATAGTATATAAACGTTAAAATAATACCTTGGTTTTTGTTTGCTTCTTCTCACGAAAAAGAATAGCGTACATTACAGTACCCCAAATAGACGAGGTGGCTATTATGAACTGCACAGTTAAAGCATAGTTACTACAAATCCTTCATGGACCGAGTATATTCTCAGGGGCGGAGCCAGCCTCGAGCTGCAGGGGTGCTGAGTCTATTGATTAATAACTACAAATGCATTTCTAGTAGTCATTTTTTAGATTTTTTTCTCTACTTTTTTCAGTTTTCTAAGCAATAATTTAATAAACAAAGAGAGTGCTGCAGCACGGACAGCACCCACTGTATTCTGTTATATCATCGCAAAAAGATCATAAACAACATCATGTCACCAAGTGCAGAGAAGTATTACTTTTTAATTAGTTGGTGGATAAATAGGACGCCACCGCCGCAACCAGACGAGACGCCATTATTGTTTCCAATTCGAATGACGACTTCTCTCGAAAGAATAACCGCATGAGCAGCACTCTCGTTGTCTCGCTCGTCTACTCCAAAGATGGATGGGATGGGATGCGGACCGGTGTGCAATACAACGCAGGTTTGTCCAGACAGGACTTTGCCCAGTTATCCAGCCCATTAGACGATCTTGGGGCCGTATTGAACGTTCTGGGCCGAGCAGTTCTCGCTTTCCTTCGTCTTTTGCTCGTTACCGCAGGGTGGACCGCGCGGACGGACGGACCGGAGGAGGAGATGAAAACAGCATGATGAGCAAAATAACCTAGCGAAGCGAAAGCGAGAAAGCTTTTTTCGGAGCAAACACGTAGAATCAGGCTACTACCTCCCTTGCTTATTATTTCCAAAAAACGAAAACTCTCCCTTGCTCAGAAATGGTGAGACGAAACCTCTCGCTCGCAGTCGTTGCAGCTGTAGCAATGATTGATGGATCAGAACAAAGACAGGGCCGAGGCCGACACGCCCGGTCTGGAAACTTTTCGAATGATATAATGACGATGCTTATGTTTCTCCAGGAGATGTGACGGCGGTAGCTCACGGACGATTAGGCTGACTGGGCAGTGGTTGGAGAGGGCCCTGCATACCCACATGTGGGGTTTCTTCTATATACATAGAGTAGCTGCAAGTTGTTGCTACTCGATAGTTCCTATCGGCTTGTAATCTATCGCCTGGACTTAACCGCTTAATTATCTCCCTGCAATCTAACCTCTTTCGCCGCCGCGGCCCATTGCAAAATCCCCGTGGCCGGATGCCAATTGCCAACAAGAGGCGAGAGGAAGATATGATGATGATGATGGTGCGTCAGTGCAAGGTGATGACGTGGGGCCAGCTGCGCTTATATATTCTCGCCTTTTTTTTTAGCATCGCAATAATTCTATTTCTGATGGTCCATTCATTATATCCAAGCGCATGATTGGTAGTAACATCTCGATCGAACACCTTGTCTAGAACAATAAGTAAGCAGAGTCAAACAATGGAATTACAAACACCTTGCTGTCGTCCTGATCCCCTTTTTGTGTTAAAGGGGCGCGCGATAAGGTTGAGATAACAATGGTTATTAGGGTTTTTTTTTTTGCGAGAAAGATAACAATGATTAGGTTGATAAGCTTGCTCTCATGCCAACACTTTCGTTTTTACTGCATGTGCCGGGCCCTTTTATTACGATACGAACCCGAATATTAACAAGGGCCCATAATTGTTTGTGGCGGCGAACAAGAGCTCCAGTATGCGGGGCCCCATTGATTTCTTTCACCTGTCAGTCCTGCGTACGTCCTGTCCGAACAAATTGAAGTCCGGATCTGAACCGATCGTCGAGCCGCAACCACCGCCACAGAGAGAGGTTTGACCTGTGGAGCTAATATTCCAGTGAGATTCGGTGAAGATTCATGGATTCTCAGGACCAGGGATCCATTCCGTCCACCCAACCAATGGCCATCGCTAACAGCAGCAGTGAGTCGTGGAACATGAGGCATGCATTCTCAATGACGATGACGGCACGGCAGCGAGCACCACTACAGCCACCCTATCTATCTATCTATCTGCTGGGTTAGTGCTGCAAATCAGGACTAGTATAGTTAATAAAGGTGCCCTTTCCACCAAGATCGACAGTCTCCGGCCGGCCCCCAGATAAGAAAACTACGGCCATTAGGTTCGACCGGCGCGCGCGGCGGTGGAGGCAACGCAATGCGTAACCAGATGGGCCACTTCCGCCACGACCTTCCACTCCATACACACCCCACTCCGGCGTTGGAGCGAGCAATCAAATACTTAGATGCTTTTTATCTTTATATATTTATTATATGCTTTGCAAGAGCCAGCAACTTATTACTAGCGAATTCATCATCATCAAAGATGCACAAGGCGAAAAAAGAATCCGTGTGTTAGTGGCTGGAAGAAAGGCAATTAGGGACATCAAAGCTGCAGAGTATATGTCATCCGTGACGATGTTTGCTTGCATGCTACTCTTTCCTGTTTTTTTTTTCAAGTGTTGCTTTAAGAATTTTACATTAGGATAACTTTTCTTAGTTAAGCAGGGCGAAATAACTTCTTGATGACACGTACACTCACTTACACACATGAATACACTCTACCCTTACGATGCTGTTGGAAGACTTAGCCGGTTTGATTTTACGATTTACAAAGTCACTAGATTTATCGATGATGATGTCAGCTTCTATTAAAAAAAATTATACGTAACTGCAACACACATATTAAATCTAGGATTAAAATCATAGTGGATTGGTTTCATCATAAATAAACCTAACCACCTACGGAACAAAAGAATGTATGTACAAGACAAAAAAAAAACATCAATAAAACAACAGCCGACAAAGCCAATATGCATGTAGCACCCCCATCTATTTTCCTCTAGCTTTACAATGGGAATAAAAACGGCTTAGGTGACCAAGACAGGCTAAAACTCAATTGATTAGGTGAAAATTTGATATTAGAGTATGAGATTAGGAAACATTTTCCAACGAGGTTTTCTCTCCTGCACAGGTTGTCAGGGTTGTCAGAGGGGTAAATAAAGGAGGATGCTCCTATCTTTAAGTGGCTACGAGCGCCATGCTTCATGTTACGAGAGTATGCTTTAGAAATTAAACTTGTCATAGGTATCCTCTGCAATGGAATGAGCTTCATCTCTGACCCTCTCGTAAGACTACTGGCGACCACAACGATGGTATCGCATTGCAAGGTCCTTGCGTACCAAATTCTTCTTTTTAAATTATAAAGAGATATATAGCTCTTTTGTGTGTTATAGAAAAAAATCGATAGGCAATTATCCTCAAGTAAAATTTTCTTCTTCTTCTCTTCTCCTTTTTTCTTTGCCATGACATAAAAAAAATCCTAGTGGCTTAATTTATGTAAGAAGCTGTACTTATTCGCAAAAAAAAAAAGCTGTACTTTTCTTGAACTACAAATGGAATCAGACATCAAGAGGGGGGCTTGATTTGGTCCCCCCCACACTCCCCCCTGGCCATGCAAATCAAGTGGCGCCAGTAGTACTGACCATCAGTAAGCATAGATCGATTTACGTACGGCCTGGTGTGGTGTTTTGAGCGTCCGCCGGTTTGCCGCCCCCCGCAAGCATCATCGTACGGTGAGACAGATGAACATGTGCGTATTCTCGACGATCGAATAAGCAAACTCTCACGGTGACGTGTTACACATGTGTGCGCCTGTGAAAAATCGGCTTTGACGTGGTACCACGCATCCATCCCGATGCACGCGTCCCCGCTCGAGCCGAGCGCTGGTTTCTGCTGACCTTTGCTTCGATTGCATGCCATACCGAGGCTGCGAGGGGAGGCAAGTAGCATGTAGCTTCCGTGTTTTGTATGACTTGGACCTGGGGAGCGAGGATTCGATCGAGGACGAAATAATGCATACTACTACTGCCGGACTTGTAAAATTAACTTTGATCCTGTTGAACAGAATCAAATCTTTTGTGGCGGCGTATCGAAAAGAATCGTCTTGAGCTGCTCGACGTGCGATGCGAGCGGTGTGCAGGCACTGTGTGCGCGCGCGCGCGTCGTCACGACCACGCCGGGTCGTACAGCCTCGGCGTGGCGTCAGCAGCGACCGCGACCCGCCAGCGGTCAACACCACCGGAGATCCGGGCGGGATACGATGCCGACGCCCGGCGCATCCGGCCGTCGAATTTCGAAACCGATCGGTCGGTGGCGGCAGGCACAGGCCGGGTTGTTTGGACGCGCCCAACGGCCGCCCGCCGCGCCACGTGTCGCAACCCGTGACCGACGCGACGGAGGTGCACACATCCTCCGCCGCACGAAACGAACGGCGGCGATCGCGCTGGCGTCAGCGCCCTCATATCCCGTAGTTGTGCTGACGAACTCTGCTTTTTGTGGACCTCCTGGTGAGCTATAGTATAGCACACTACAGTCTACTACTCCATGGATCGCTTGGTGGTAGCGTCTCCTGTTTCTTGTTTGACGAAGCCCAGTTGGTACGCCATGTCTCGTCATAAAACGCCGGGCTCCAACTCCAATTATTTACCCGCGCACGCCACTCCGCCGGAGCAGGAACGAACAATCGTACGACCGAATTCCTTCCGATGGCCGGAATCGGGGCATCTGATCTCCTCTTCACGCACGCGGAATCTTTCCCCCTTCTTCTTTCTCCACACGCCGATGGCCCATATAGTACTTGTACACCAAAAGATCACAATATCTTTCTTTCTCCGCAATAATTCGCGTGGTCTGTCGTCACTGTTGGATGTGGCGCGGCCCTGTGCTGAATTTAATGGGCTCCCCCTTCCGGACCGGCCACGTGACGCAACCTCCGGCCCCACCGCTCCCCGTCACGGCTCGCCTGACGTCACCTCCCCCATGTGATGTGCCGCACCCGCACCCGGGCTATATATGACGAGACGAGCCAGCTTCCCCTCTCCTCGCCCTAGTAGTAGTACTACCTTGCTCTCCCTTCGCCTTCCTCCGGATCTCACGGCTCGATCGGAGGGACACATAATTACTCCCTCACTCTCTACGACTACTACTGTATACTGTATTGTTAGTAATATATCGAACAGAGAGTATCGAGGATGCAGGCGGTGAGCATCCGCGGGCGCGGGCTGACCATCGACCCGGCGGGCGAGGAGGAGGCCCCGGCGGAGCGTGTGGGCCGGCTGGTCCGTGAGAGCCCCGTGGTCATCTTCGCGAGGCGAGGGTGCTACATGGCCCACGTCATGAAGCGCCTGCTCGCCGCCGTGGGCGCGCACGCCACGGTCATCGAGCTCGACGCCGGCGCCGCCGAGGAGCTCGCGGCGGCGGCCGAGGCGTCGGGCCACGGCGCCGTGCCAGCGCTCTTCGTCGGCGGCGCGCCAGTCGGCGGGCTCGAGGGACTCATGGGCCTCCACCTCAGCGGCCGACTCGTGCCACGGCTCCGAGAAGTGGGCGCCCTCTGCGCCTAGGCTTAATCATCTCTTCCTCTCGTCTCGTCTCCCAGTCTCCCACCGGCCACCACCACACCACGCGTGCTCTGCTTCGCCACGCCACACGCTTCCCGCGCTCCATTTCCAACCATGGATGGGCCTCCTTTTTGCATGTACATACGACGCACGGGGCAACCTCTGCAATTCGGGAAAGGCTTCAGTTCAGGCTGCCGAGGGACGCGGATTCAAGCTACTACACTCCAAATAATTAAGCTTCTCTTCTTTCTTTCTTTCTACTACTAGTACACACCACCACCACCACCACCGCAAGGATGGGTGAGTTCGATGATGCTTGTAAGGGTGAAGAACAGATCGAAACAAAAGGGGGTTTTCTCCTCCTGGTATAGTATGATCCATGGCGTGCTCTGCATCTGCTAAATTAAAAGCCCGTTAATAATTACTGTAGGTACTCATTACTGTCTCTGTGGACTCAGGCAACCACACATGATTGCCGTATCACGATCCTACTTGGAAGCCGATTATTTTATGCCCGGAAGATAACATATTAAAAGCTCAGCTCCGGAGTGGGTATATAATGGAAGGGAAGCGACGTCACCACGAACTTAACCGCAACCCTAATGGCTGCTTTACTCCTCTCCCTCAGATTGGCGGCTTCTCCTCTCTCGCAAGTCATTCATGTTCATCGCGGTGCTCCCTTCTTTTCCTGCGGCCCGATCTGGACCGTCCGTTTTTCCCGCAGGGACAAGTACGCTTCATGAAGCCTGCTGAATTTTAGGTGGGACACACACAGGAGTAGAAGCGAAGCGGAGTCATGGTGAGAAGGGTTGCCAGCGCCGGAAGGCAGGTAGCGAGCGAGAGACGCATGTGCCCGCAGCTTAATTCCCGGCGGCGGCGAGGGGGATGGTGCCGGGCACACGATCCCACACTGTTCACCCGTGCATCCTCCGCACTGCACTCCATCCAAACAAACAAAACCGTGGCGTTGTCTGCTCGCTCCTCCGTCCACCGATCCAAGGGGTAGTGTGGGAGCTACTACTCAACGAGCTGCTTTCGTCCATTAATGAGCCACCAGTATTTTAATCCCCGCATAATTGGGCTGTCTGCTTCCGGAGCCAGAACGAGGGGCTCGCCCCGGACACGTCACCCCTGTCAGCGTGCGACGACTAAAATTTCCCCCCGCTGATTGCTTCTTTGGCATGTAGCGCCTTGGAGATTAATATTGGTTCGGTTTTATACTCTCTGGTTCGGGGGTGGAGTGGCGGTACGTGACAGCTGACGTGGATCCCCAAGTCGTAATTAACTAGTACAGTGCACACATGCAATGGGCGCGATTAGTATATTCACACGGTGGAAGCATCCAGCAGGAGCAGGGAGGGTGCAGAGTTCAGGTTTGCGAGAGCCGAGTCTGATGCCCCTTCTTCTGAACCCGAAGACCCACTGGTTTCTGTGCGCCGCAACCCGTGGCCCTGCGTCTGGTGACGTGGTCGATACGTGCTCGTCTTCATCTTTGCTTCCGTGGTGGGGTATCGTTCTAGTAGCTGTTTCATCGCCATTGCGCGCCTTTCTTTGACCTGCAGCTGCAAGATGTTGCTTCTCACTGGATACCACTCCTCTTTCTACTTATGCTTCTTTTACATACCATTATGTATAACTTCGCAAAAATTAATATGGGCCAAGCTGTAGAATGGGCTTCAGGTTTTATGTGGGCCTTGTAGGCCTAGGCAGACGGAAATCGCGTCCCGTCGGACCGACCTCCAGTGCCACGTGCCCCCATGGCCCCATTCAGACCGCACAACTGGATCCTCCCAATTAAGGCCTATGTACAGAGTCATCAGCCCATGAAAAGCTGGACTTCAGCCTGCAGGCCAGCCCAGATTGGCCATACCATTTTCCGGTAAAATACAAGCAGCCACGAAATTAATTTCAAACTACACCACTGGTAAATTTTCTTTGTATCAGCAGAAACATTATAAAATAACATGAAATCAAAATTTTAAATGAACAATTAAATCGATAAAAAACCTGGAAATAGGTACTGAGAGTATATAAAAACAAAGGGGCGAAGCAAACAAAGTAAACCTGTGATACAATACACAGAAAACAAAAATGGTGAAAAATAAAACCAATCAATAATAAACGATGGACTAACAGAACAAGATCACCATGTAGAGAATAATTGTTACTCTAGAACCATCATATCAACAAATTGTGAGGTAGCGATGAGCTGGTCAGGGAAAACATAGGTACTCCCGTTCAAGTAAGAGCACGCGGCCCAACAAAAGGAAAATAAATCCAAAACTCAAATTGACCCGTGTTGAGTCAGCCCAATTATTCTAGCATAATATCAGCAAGACTAACTTTCGTATTTTACACCACTTTTCCACGAGAAAACGAATTTATCACACAACTTTGCTTTTGAAAGTGCAACAAGCACTACCATCCTTTTAAATGATTTGGCATTAACTTGACTGCTTGCACCAAAAAAGTTATGATCTCTCGCTACAAAGATAGAAAAATGTATGGGCACATGGATTTACTTTAAGAAATTTTATCATCGGAAATACTAATGAGTAATTTTTCAAAATTATTGACCATTAGTTTGATTTAACGATATAGAATTTATAATCTAAAATCATAACTAATGACTAGTATTTCATTAGTTTAAGAGTAATATTAGGAAAATTAATAGTAGTTATATCTATAATAATGAATTTTTATTATGATAAATAAAGTTAAATCAATAATCTTATTAAAAAATAATGTTATATATTTTTTAAGATGAACTGATGTTTTAATGATTTGATAGGTTAATGTTCTATGATAAAATAAAATATAAATTTATTTATTAATAGTGCATATATAAAATTACCTTCAAACTACTGGCCAATAGTTTATTTAGACAGTAAAACTTCTCTTTACTTTACCCTGTATGTATGTATCGGCTTACTCTGGGGACATTACACCTTAGTTTTCTATTGATATGGATCTTGTTTTATTTTGCATTTTAGTTGTTTTATGTAGACGCATATTTTAAACCTTTTTCGTAGTCAGTTAACACTGTAATATATAAACATAATATGGGTAGAGTACTTTTTATTTGTTGTGGTAGTTTTTGGTCTTAAGAACAAACGTGGAGACTCATTTTACTTTATCAAATAATATAATCATTGCTATTATAGTACACACTGACGGTACCGCATCATCAAATTTTGGCAACAATGCATTAAAATATAAAAGCCAGTGGGAAGAGTCAAGTGACATCAACTAATCGTATCACGTGAACTGTTATTTTTGATCGGACATTATTCTTTGGACTTTCATCCTTGTCGGCCTTCACTTGATCTCTTCCGCAGAGCAACCATTCGCTAGCTTTTTCTTTTAAGCTTTTGACCGATGGCATCATCCAACCACTAGGCAATGGAACAAAAGCCAACAAAAAATGGCTCGAAATCTGACAATTAAACCTATACAGCTACATGTTAATAAATAATGTATTAGCTCAAACCTTTCATTAAACCCGGAGCCATTGTTAAAAGCTCAACTGTGTCCATACATGGACGGAGGTTAATTTTCGGGTACGTGTTCGATATTTTTGTATAGCTTCAAGATAACAAGGACTCGAAGTGGTTGTATATGCTGGCGCATGTTTGGTGCCGGCCCATCTACACACCGACAAATTCATAGTACAACGTAGCAGCAGTGCGAAGTAAGTACACGCATATAGCTGCGTAGGTAATGTCATGGACTAATGGACAAGAATGCCACAACACAATAGAAACGGTGAATGATGTGGTTTTAGCTAGCTAGCCAACGACCAAAACATGGTCCATCATCCATCCAGCTGCAGCAGGGGGGGTCCTGAGATGAGTCATCACTTGGGAAAACATGGGCATGTTCTTTGGAGACAGTTCGTGTACAATTATTTAGCCTAAATGCTATTATTAGTAAGTCCAGATATGTTGATGTGTACCATTGGATTCCGGACAATATTGGGACCACATGGTTATACGGTACCATCTACACTAGTCCACATCGCTTTTGCAGAACCATTTTGCATCACCACCGTGCCTACTCTGCAAAACCATTTTTTCAGTTCAGGACAAGCTACCACACTACCAACCAACTCATCCTAATTAACCTATCACCAACACTCGAACAACGACTCACGCCAGAATCCATACAAAACTCATCACCCAATACATGCAGTTGGTTACAATAAACCAAACCACCGTAGTACGTGCACGTCTGTATATTCGTCAACTTACCCAGCGTCGCCACTTTACTCGGAACAAATCGACAAGAGGAAGCAGCTGCGGGAAATGGTTTGTGGGCTGTGTACGCACCATATATGCATGCATGCATGCAAGAAATTCTCTATCTCGGTATCTTTTCCTTGCTTGGATCCAAAGGAAAATTAAAGACATGTGAATACTATTATATAGAATTCCAAGTCTAGACGGCCTAGCTGGTAATCTTGTACTATATAGAATTCGAAAATGCGCTTTTGCGACGCGGGTAAGCAAGCCCACGGGTGCCTGAAACTGTAGCGACGCTGTCATATTCTGTTGTTTGTTTCTACTACATGCCGGGACGCCTCTGCTCTTGCTGACGGCAGGTGCAAATCTGATTAATCAACTTGCTTGCTTTTGTTCCCGTTCCACGCGCATCAGGAGCGGCAGCATGGCCGCGTCTGCGATGCTCTTATCGAGCCGCAGTTGACGCGGAACACGGACGGAAGCAAGTCGACGACCACATCCCGTCCTCGTGAGACAGACCACCCTGATGAACCATAGGACGGCGACGGGCAACGGTGCCTAGTCGGAGCGGTGGCCCTGACTGAGCCTCTGACCCTGAAGAGATGTGGCCTGCTCGAACTGAAAGGCACCATGCCATTCCATGCCATGCAGCCGCGGGTAGTACGACGACGGACGACATCGGCCAGTGGTTCGGGCAAAGGGATCCACCGGATTCTTGCTTTCGTTGGTAGCGGTCCCAGATCGGCCCAGGCTTTATTAGTTGGGGAGCTTTGCGTTTGCATCAAAATGTGTTGCTCTGCTGATTTGTTTGCTGCTTCTCTTCTTCCTCGGCTTGCTGACCCCTCCCTCCTACTACTGCGCGGGCCAAGCTCCAGCTCTGCCGCCGCAACGCAGTTAACGTCGTACGTGTACTCCAGACCGCATTGACATTTTTGGCCTGCTTTTGCTTGCTTGCTGCAGAATTTTGGGTTCAATCAGATGCATGCCCACTTCGATTTGACATTTTCCTTGTTCATTTAGTAGTTCACAGTTCACATCAATTGCGGATAAACTCTTCAGATACGAGTATATCTTTCGAAATTCAGGTGTGCGTCCTAAAATATGTGCACTGAATCGTACACTTCTTAGTTATTATATTCTTGCCAGAGCAATTTCACGTAATGTTGATGTACAAACGTAGATAAATTTCAGGCCGGACATGCAGGCTCTGGGATTGCTCTACTTGCACTCGCAGGTCAGGAAGGCATGGAGCGATGGGCATGTCAAGCAAGCAATATTGTGAATCCCCTCAATCAATACACCAATCATGTGTGCGTAAATGCAAAAAAGCTGACCCTTTTGCTTAGCTTTCTTTACCACTCACTCACTCTTTCCTTTCCCCCTTCCTTAACAACAATATAAATGGAGCAAGAGCCCATCATCTCTCGCCCAAGGAAATCATACCAACCTTTTTATCAGCCCCTTTCCACTTTTCATGACGGGAAAGGTTGTGCGCCCTAATTTATTTGGCCTACCTGAAAGACATACACATTTGTGACGAGGAGTGGAGGAGATACCAAACCCAAGGGCGGAAGGGACGCTGTTTACTCCCCTTTGAAAGGTACACATGCATTGCACCGATCACGATTTGAGACAAACGAAAAGTCGGGCCTTTGTGTCTTATGTCTGTATGTTTTCCGGTCCGGAGGTGTGTTCGGCAGCTGATACTTCGAAAAGAGAGCACTGGGCTTTTTGAACGACGTTATACGTTAGCGATTTTACCGGCTTCTACACAAAACTACTGAGACAGTTACTGAGAGTAATTCCCTCCTGCTTCTACGCTTATTAGAGCAAAACTACCACTGTACATACTATTCTGCACAGTTAACTTCAGGTGGAAAAAGGAAAAAAAAAATGCTTCAAAAATGTGTCACCTTGTCAACTCATATTAAAACTTTAGAAATAAAATAATTATCTAGTACTACTTCGGAGTAACTAGTACTAGTAGTATTCTTTTGAGGAGAAAAAGGAAAAGGGAAAACATAGACAAGTGCTGCAGACTCGGTACAATTTGCAGCTCTAATCAACCTCATACACATTTGTACAGTTGCCGCGTGTACCCGCACGTTACAGTACAGTACAGTCCTGTAAAAAAAAATCCCACGGGGTTGGATGGAGCTGCATGCGCAAATAAAATCTTTCGGAACAGCATGGGATTGGAATGGGATTAGCGAGCAGTTAACAGCAGAAGGTACTCCTACAGGGGATTTCTCGAGCCGGGTGCGTCGCACAGCATCAGAGAGAGGTGAGGAAGAGGCGACCAGAGGAAAAGACAGAAAGCCCCGCGCGCCACTGCTATTCTCTTCCGGAGCCCAGGGGCCAGGGGCAGCGCGATTCCATTTCATTCCACCCCGCCTCGCCCTCATCTCCTCTCTCGCTGCCTTTCTCCTCCATCTACTCCGTCTCTCTTTTTCTCTGTGGGCTCATCATCATCAGCTATCAACCCTAGCAGATTATCTATCTATCTATCTACGCCTTCTTCCTCCAACCCCACAAGCAGCTCGACCGGCCGGGCCAGCTGCTTAATCCAACCGAGCGGAGCGACCTCTCCACCACTGACCCCGTGCACGCTGGTTCACGGAGGAGGCAGCGAGCTGGTGCTAATAGTAGGTGTCCCCAGCCCCCACTGCTTCTGCTGCTGCTGTTGCAGGGATCGAGCAGGACAAGCACTAGCTGATCCGAGTGCAACTCTGCAAGTACCACAACAGCTGCACATGATCGAGTCGCCGACGAGATCTGTGGTTCCGGTTGGATTATCTCGGCCCCAACCTGCTGCATGCGCGCGAGCTGATTCCTGAATCCTGATCCGTCCGTCACATCCACACAGTAGCAACTGGCAGCAAGCTGTGTGATACCTGTGGTTAGCAGCAAGCATAATCGGAGGAAGAAGATGATGCTCAAGGATCTGGCAGCAATTCAGCAGCAGCAGCAGTTGGCCGCCGAGGAGAACATGTCGAACCTGACCTCGGCCTCCGGCGACCAGGCCAGCGTGTCGTCCCACCCGCTCCCGCCGCCGGCCAAGAAGAAGCGCAGCCTTCCCGGGAATCCAGGTACAAACAAAACAAATCGCTCCTGTATGTGTGCCTGCTATATGGATCGATTTTTCATGCATGATGCAAAAAAAAAAATCCACCTTAGCTTGTTCTTGTTGAATACGAATAACCGGTCGGATTGCCTACTTTTAGACCCTGATGCGGAGGTGATCGCGCTTTCGCCCAAGACGCTGATGGCGACGAACCGGTACGTGTGCGAGGTGTGCGGCAAGGGGTTCCAGCGCGACCAGAACCTGCAGCTCCACCGGCGCGGTCACAACCTCCCCTGGAAGCTGAAGCAGCGCAACCCGAAAGAGGCCGCGCGGAAGAAGGTGTACGTGTGCCCTGAGGCCGGGTGCGTCCACCACGACCCGGCACGCGCGCTGGGCGACCTCACGGGCATCAAGAAGCACTTCTCACGCAAGCACGGCGAGAAGAAGTGGAAGTGCGAGCGGTGCGCCAAGCGATACGCCGTGCACTCCGACTGGAAGGCGCACTCCAAGGTCTGCGGCACGCGCGAGTACCGCTGCGACTGCGGCACGCTATTCTCCAGGCACGTCGTCCTTAATCTTCCTTCTCTCTAATCCTGTGGTTGCTGCGTGGAATCGTGGATGATGATATTCTGATGGAGTGATGATGTTTTGTGCACACAGGAGGGACAGCTTCATCACGCACCGGGCGTTCTGCGACGCGCTGGCGGAGGAGAGCGCGCGGGCGGTGGCGGGGCAGCAGCATCAGCACCCGGGGGGGACGATGCTCTTCCCGCACGCCGTCGGCTCGGGGATGCAGCTGCCGCCCGTGTCCGTGCTGGACCCGTCGTCGCAGCCGCTAGGCGGCGGGCTGTCCTTGCAGGAAATGTGCCTCAAGAGGGAGCAGCACCAGCCGTTTATCGGGACTCAGTCCTCATGGCTCACAGCATCTCAGCAGCAGCAGCAGATGGAGATGGCGCCGGGGAACGTGTTGTTCGGGTCGGTGAGGCTGGACCACCACCAGGAGTACGTCGGCAGCTCCACGCCGGAGAGCAGCAGCGCGCAGCCGGCGGCGGCGGGGCTGGCCTTCGGGTTTTCGCCGTCGTCCGCCGCCGCCGCCGCCGCCGCCTCCACGGCGCACATGTCGGCCACCGCGCTGCTGCAGAAGGCGGCGCAGATGGGCGCCACGCTGAGCCGGCCGGGGAACCAGGGCCAGATGGCCGGAAGTCACAGCACCAGCACCACCAACAATAATGTTGCCACGTCTCCCGGTGCTACTGTTACTACAAGCAACGTGACAACAAGCACTACTACTGGCCTCAACTTCGGGGCGTCTCATTTTGGACCGCCGGACGCGAGAGCTGATCGCCAACTCCGCGGCAGTAATGCCGGAGGCGGCGGCGGCGGCAACGACGGCCTGACCAGGGACTTCTTGGGCCTGCGCGCCTTCTCCAACGGCGACATACTCAGCATGGCAGGCTTCGACCCCTGCATGTCCTCGGCCTCGTCATACGAGCAAGGGCACCAGAGCACCAAGCCATGGCAAGTCTAGCTTAGTGTCCAGTGACCCAGTCAGTTTCATACGAGAGGAGGAGGTGAATCATCATATCCGAAAATGATGCATGCATGGACATTGCTCGATCATGTCGAGATGGATACTGGGTAAGTCGTCCGATCGGTCCATATCCAGTTCGCCTTTTTGTTTGGCACTTATTTTGAGAGCGAGGTGCTCGTTTTGGGGGGAAGTATGGGCTGTTCAATTCTTATATACGTTTGTAGACGAAGACTCGAAAATGTTCATCTTGCTACATATCATAGATATATAATTGATGTTGTTATTAGTAGGAGTACGTATATCCATTTTGTGATCTTTCATTACTGCATTGCTCGTTGGCTGTGCAGCTCAACATATATGCAAAAAAAACCATTGTTTACTGGTTATTAGCTTGATATGTTATGCTTGTGCTTGGCAGCACTTGATCGAATAGAAGAAATTCATGTGTTTCCCTCATATTCAAAATGTAGTACAGCAAAGTTTAAGGTCGGAGGATGGAGTACTAGTAAAATTCATCGATGATAAGCATATTCAATCAATCTGGTAAACCGTTCCACAAGCAAACTGTTTATTGTTACAATGCGTATATGTGGTAGATATAAATGCTTAAAGAAAAAAAAGCTCCCATGTAAACCATTCCACAAGCATTCTAGATTATACCAAGAAAAAATTGAATGCAGTATTTTATTTTTCTTGTCGAAGTGCGTCATTTAAAAAAAAAATACTTAAATGAAGATAATTTATAGTTCATGTCTCCTGCATCCTTGTATCGCCTTATTAAATAAAGGTACATGATGTGTTTCAAATAGAACAATATATGTTTATATTTGTGTAAGACTGTATACAAAAGTATTCAGGGCATATTTTCGTGTGGCAAGCCATTAAATTTGTACGTGTTTATTAGTGCTTTTTGAAACACGTCATCTTCACAACATAGGGTTTGCAAAAAAAAAAGAATCATAGGGTCATTTGATGATATTATCCTATATATAGTTAGGTGGGAATGAATAATTTAGAAAAATGTAGGGTGATATTTACTATATATTGTCGAATTGACGATTTTTTTTTTTTTTGGATTGACGCATTGACGATACCACATGTATTAGATACACTTGGTCGCCGGGAACCATTTTGTATTACTGCTAGCCTTGACATAACAAAAACAGGTAATGTAAAGCTGTTATGAGCCATTTTGCTATGAAAAAAAAATAAACACAAGAGTCTTTGATTGATTCAGATCCAAATGAGCATGCTTCGTGCATGGCACTGAAAAAGTGGACCCTTTGAAAGAAAATGCAATACTACCTTATCTGATAGAGTGGGCATTTGTATTGTTAACTGATAGAGTACTCCATAGTATCAAGCCATGTCAGTATAAGATTAGTCGGCGACACATTGTTAATTTGCAGGCCCATCCATGCATGTAAATTTTTGCTCACGTGGCAGCACAATGGATGATACTGCTGCATACAAATCAGTGAAACTTTCTAGAGTGTGTATCAAAGCTACACTGGCTACCTAGCTCTTCTTTTTTGGGGGCGAAAAGTGTACAAGTTCTAGAGCAAAAAGGGTTTTGTTTGCGTAGTATTTGTCCGTTTTTGGAGAGAGTCTTCGTCACCTACTAGTGTCATCAAACATGGAAGAATTCAGGTTTGTTCTAACTCTATCAAGGGAGTCTTTCACTGCTGCATGCATGCTGTGTCCACCTGCACCATCATTGCACACGCAGAACTCCTACACAAGTTTCTTTCTTTTCCTCTTGGGCAGGCCTCGGTGATCATAAATGTTTGCATCTCTTCCTTGTCTTGTTCCGGGGAATCTCCATGATTTCATGGCAGCTTTCGTACCGGGAACAAATGTCTCGTGCAAAGTTTCAAAACGCCCATCATTGACATCCAGCTTGCCTGAGTGTCTTCTTAATTTTCACTATGTCCTATACCAGCTTGCCTCGTTGCCTGAGTGTGTTCTTAGTAATTGTTATGCGCTGTCCAAATGAGAGCTTATTTCCACCGAACACACTGTGATGCAAAGCTTGTTGCTGTAGTTTGCTGTTGACATTTCACAATAGCAGGAGTGAGTAGTAGCTATAGGCTAGGGGTTTGGCAGTTGTGGTGGCTGGACCGGCAGAGTTCCCCGCCGGCCGGGAAGTCACTGTTCACATGTGAGCATGAATGAATGATGCTACATCTAGGTGTACTGCTAGTGCTATGGCTGAAGAGAAAAAAGAAAACACACAGAAGAAAGAAATGATATGCTACTCCTACAACTAGAGATCAGGCTTGCAAGTTTGGAATTGCGCATAGACAACTGCTGCGTCCCTTTCCACATCAAATATTCCGCGCATCAAAGTCTGGGCGTGCCTCCAAGGGCTACACGACAAATGCATCTTCACGTGTCTCTTTCCCAGTCAGTATGCGTAAGAGAGAGAGTGGGAAAGGGATCCATTCAGATGCGTTGGTTGTGCAAAATTAAAATTAAAGCTTCAAAATTTTCAAAGGAGGAGGACGACAGGTGCGAGCAGGAGTGCAGAGAGATGCTGATATGGGGAGGCAGGCAGCTAGTGCAGACGCAGCCTTTGTGCTGCGTGGTCTCGTGTTGTCAACGAGGCCAGGGTGTTGGTGGTACTGGACTACTGGTGATGGGAAGACCAACAAGAGGAGGACAAGCGCATGCTCGCTCCTCCGTTCTCGGTCAAGAACTCGGCGACACGCGCACGTATGTACAAGCGCGTACCGTTACATACATACGTACGTACTGCCTTTTTTTTTGTGCGGTCGTCTGCTTTTCTTTTACACGCAGTCATTTTATACGTATTTTCAACCTAGCTTGATTGAGAGAGCAAAACGCGACGGGAATGAAAGCGAGAGAGAGAGGAGAGAGAAGCAAAGCCTATTCCTTTGCTTCTTCTTCCTCACGCGTGCTTTCGTTTGGGGTCACGCCACAGTGCATTGCATTGTTGTGTTGGCCGTGGGGCTCCTCCCCACTACACACTGCACAATCAAGGCGTCGAGCTACAGCACTACTACTCCAAAGCCAGAGGCTGCACACTGCACCGCGTTGCTGCATGCACACATCTCTATCTCCTCCCCTTCTTCTCGTGTTCCTACGACGTCCTAGATGACCGTGCAAGAAAGAGAGAAACTGTGGACGTGCAGGAACATGATGGTGATCATACCATGGCCCTGAAATAAGACCATTGGTGGCGTGAGGTCTGAAAGCCTAAACCTTTGTAGCCGTTGACGTGGGAGATCGAGCCCCATCGATCCCTGTCTCGGTCTCTTGGACACTTCGGCCTTTCCGGGCTCAAAAGCCGTGCATGTCTCTCTCGACTCTCTCACTGCTCACAGCTCGCTCCACGGCGATGCAGTAGTAGTAGCCCCAAATTTCCTACTAGTGGTTAGGCATCTGCGCGCTCGATTAATTAGGACGCAAGCAGCAACGTTGACTGCTCGCCCGCGCTCCACATGCACTGCGTTCCTTTCTTGGGAGGCGAGGAATAATAAAAAATTTGATCCCTCATAGAGTTTGACCATTTTTTTGTAGACATCCTAATCCTAGACCGTGTGTCTTGGAGCGGGAGCTATCAGAATCTTCTCATCATCCCTCGCAAGGCTAGCCCCGTGCTTGGTGTACAATAAGCAATGGCAAGGGTCTTCGCGATTCAGAATCCAAGGAACTGTCAAGGTACATACTAGAATTTCGCACGTTGTACTACTGCACAGATTACGTGTTGATTTAGTTTTTTTTTCTTTTTTGAGGAGAACGTGTTGATTTAGTGCACGAGAAGAAATGGTGATGCATGCCCTCTCGGTTTTCGAAGGGCAGAAAAGTTGCAAAATGAACAGAAACGGGTCTTGGTGCTGGCTGGGCCATCGCCCCCAGTAGAAACAGGTCGGACTAGGAGCCCACGCACCTCAAGCGGTCGGCCCACCCCTTCCCCTCGTTCAATAATGGACCGAACCGTCACAAAGACGGATGGGCTTTGCTCCTAACCGGGCCGGCACAAAGTTAAACGCGCGAAATTGCGCGAAGGAATCACTGTCTTCTGATCGCCATCAGAATATCCACCGTGCATCCGAAAAAAAAAACGTTCAAGGTGTACACGGTGGATATTCTGATGGCGACACTCGCAGCTCAGAGCACCCACCAGCCGAGACACGAATATCGCTTCAGAGTTTCTTTTTTTTTTCTTTATTAATGCCAATCAGTGAGCGATATTGGAGCCTAATTGCTGGGATTTAGTGGCCGTTCTTTTCTGCTTTATCACTCTCCGTTTGCACTTGTCCCATTCGTCCTAAACAGCTCGCACTCTCTTTAGCAGCCTATCACGACCTCAGCCCTCAAGTGCCGTCCTCTTTTCGGGCCATGACTCGGAAATTAGTTAGTACTTAACAGTCTGCAGGTAAAAAAACATCACAAACACCACATGAATAATTTGTACACAAGTCTTGGCAATTCATCCGTTTACGTTCCTGTTTTTGTTGTGCCGATGTGACGCAACTTTCAAGCAAAAAGATCCGACATTCTGATTTCGCACTGTAATGCCGCGATAGCTCTTTGGCACCTAAAACGGAAAACATTGAGGGGCAAGTGGAAAGGAACAGAAAGGAGATAGCAAACCTGCTGCACCGAGGAGAAACTTTTGATTCGCGACTGATGAACAGCGTAATGGGCTCAGAACAAATTGAGGTTCTGCCAATTCTAATGCTATATTTTCATGAGACATGCAGACAAAATACCTCAGAGGTTCCAGATGCAAAATCACAGAATTCTGCTCAACAGGCATCACTCTGATTTTTTTTTTTCCAGACACTTGGTACTAATCAAAACTAACAACATGTCAGAGGTCAGAACCAAGCAACTGTCATCCTAATTCCAGGAGCTACTATTGTACAAGGAGTTGAAATACACAATGTCAACAGAAATGTAGTCTGAATCTATACATGAATAATGCTACCAACCAAAACTGAACAAAAGATTGGCACAAATAAATAACTAAACTAAAGCACTAAAATAACTCAAAGCTGTAATGGAACCAGGCTATCAGTGTCCATAGTGCGTCCATATACGGCGTATGTAACTGATCGATTCAAAGGCAGCTCACATCTGAGCAGAGAGAGCTTATCAAATCTCCAATATCATGTCTCAAGGTCCAGTGAGATCTCTAGTATCACGATTCGCCCCATCTGCTACTCTGATGATCCCAAGTCATAGCTTCTTATCACCAGACTGACAATTTATTGATCTGGAACTCTTTTTATTTCAATCAACTGAATACCATGTCTTCTCAAGACTGGAAGTTGAACAAAGAAAATATTATCAACCACTATACTGCGAATGTGTCTCATAATCTGGTGAGAAACCATGCTCACTCATGCTCCCCCTTGACAAGCTTCGCAACCTCTGCCAGAACTTCCTGTTTTTGCCTGTCATCAGAGGGCCTGAGCTGGATTGCTTGTGGAAAGAACTTGTCTCAGCAGCTGGAGTGAAGACAGGTGTCGAGCCAAATATCTCAGATAACAGAACCCTCTCCGCTTCCATGCCAGTGGCATCATAAACTGTTGTAGTTTGTACCGGCAACTCCTGGCTGAATCTTCCCGATCCAAGACCGTCATCACCCTCACTGCAAACAAGTTTCAAGGCCTGAACAACTTCGCCCATACTGGGACGATGTGCGACCTCAGGTTGCACACACATTTGTGCAATGGCGGCTGCTTTTGCTACACTGTCAAGTGGTACACTAGGCCCAAGAAGCGGATCAACAGCTTGCCGTAGGCTCAGCACATTTGTCAGAAGGGGGCGAGCCCATGCAACAAGGTTTTCTTGCCCTGCAGGCTGAGACATGTCTACAGGCTTCCTACCAGTGAGGAGCTCAAGCAATACAACTCCATAACTGTATACATCACTCTTTACAAGAAGATGCCCTGTCATGGCGTATTCTGGTGCAACATAGCTGAGGAAAAAAAGATAGCAAGAAATCACTTTTCTGTCTATAAAATACAGTTTCATCAAAACAAACGATGATATGGTTCATACCCGAATGTTCCCATAACACGAGTGGAGATGTGCTGGCTCCCCTCCCCTCTTGCAGTCCTGGCTAGTCCGAAGTCCGACACTTTTGGTGTGAAATCTTGCTCAAGAAGAATGTTGCTCGATTTGAAATCACGATGAATCACACAAGGGCTTGAATCTTCATGTAGATATGCAAGTGCTCGTGCAGCCCCCAGGGCTATCTTCATTCGGGCATTCCAATCAAGTGGAGCAATCTCACGGTCCGCTCCTACAATGAGGATACAGGGAAAGACAGAAAGGATTACATTTAGTCAAATTTAGCAGGTTCTACATGTGGATGGATCATGGACTTGAATATGCAAATACTTACCATGCAAATGGGATTCAACACTGCCATTTGGAATAAGCTCATATACCAGACACCTGGCATTCTCCTCTACGCAAATGCCTAACAACTTAACCAAATTCCTGTGATGCAAACGTCCTAGCATTTCAACCTCAGCCAAGAACTCTCGCTCACCCTGGCCATCATATCTCTTCAGAACCTTTACTGCAACCCTCGTTCCATTTTCAAGTGTGCCCTGGTAGACACATCCAAAGCCACCTTCTCCAAGTACCTTTGAATCATCAAAGCCATCTGTGGCCTTGTCAATCTCAGCAAATTTGAATGTTTTTGCCTGTCCTGCGTATGTTGCGATGCTTGAGCCCAGTGAACCCGATGGACCTGAATGGGAACTATAGCGACCAGCTAAATGCGTGTGACCTGTCCCTGAAACCATTATAAATGTTTCAGAAGCAAACTAGTACAGGCTATAAATCTACAGAATAACAAGGGCATGGAAACTTTGGGGAAAGTGGGTATAAATCTACAGATATAGTTCTAACAAGGACGTTGAAACTGTCAGGAAAGCCTTTTAACTGAAAGTATTGCAATCACTGTTCAGTGGCGTTTCAAATAAGCTAACAAAATATATCAGAAGGTCACTGCCAGATAATATTTCTTTATTGACTGGAGATGAATAACTGCTACTCTACCATGAATCAAGCAGCCAATGCAAATGACATCACAGTATGGTGCAACTATAAAAAAGAACGATGGGCCTAGTTAGTAGTTAAACTTACCAGATGACCTGGAAAATTTCGGAAGTACACTATGAGGAATTTTTTGGGACATGTCACTCGATCCCCTGAATCCAAGTATCAGCAGCCATGCAGCCAGACAGCAAATAATCAATGCTACAATGGTAGATAAGACAGCGATAGCAACTACACTGCCATTGACTTTTTTCTGGGGCCTTGTTACATCAACTCCGATGGGCTTCATTGCCCTTGAATTTCTGTTCTTACCAAGTTCCCCATCGCCGACACCTTCCGGTGCTGAAGGTGGTGAAGGAGGTAGCCCTGCACAAAATTCATGCTTGTTGAAACTGGTGATGCAGAATTTCATCATGTTCAGTGATGAGATAGTGCATTATAAGTTATTGTTCGACACTGAGTTGTTCACTGTATGTTTATGCACTCAAATGACAATAATAGATCAGACAACAAATGACGCATCGATCAGCAAGAAATGAACAAATACAAAAGGAGTCAGGAACATTAGTAAGACTACAAACCTGGATATACAACATAGAGAATTTCATAGTCCCCAAAAACAGGTCTTAAAGGAAGTTTTTTGCTCCACAAGCTTTCAAATGCTGAAAATGCTGTAGCATTGTTGAACTTCACTTGCATTGGTACTAGATCAACCAAAACTACTGTTTTTCCAGGTTGATCATTGGCCACATTTGCACCCATTACCCGAACCTGCTTCTGTGCCATACTTACCCCAGAAGATACCTCCTCAGCAAAATCAGAGACTAATGGAAAAAATGAATAAAGGTCAACACTTAGACGAATTGCAACTTTAATTGGTAGAACGCAAGCACATGGGGCTCCAGAAGGTGGATCTGTTAAAGGCTCTGGGCATGTTAAGGATTTGCAATCTGCATTTCACAGTCATCAGGTAAGCAATAATTAAGATCCAATATGTAAGTTTTAAAATGATAAAGATATGAGAACAGAAACAAAGAAACTGTACCTAGATTAGGTGGTGGTGGAGGTAGTGCCCAGATAGCATGAGCTGATGGTGCTTCTGGCTCTGATTCAGGAGGGATTGGTGGAATAATAGGAGAAATATGGTGCCCTGAAAAAAAATCCAGCAGTTTTGAAAATTTGTATTGGCCCCAAAAAATAATAAGAATCAAAGCACAGGAATAACGGACTGAAAGTACTTTTGTGTCCACTAGTTTGACCCCTTGATGGCACTGGTGAAGGTGATGGGGAATGTACAGGAAAGCTTGGGTGACCTGCAATGGAAAAATACATGAAAGTTGTCAGTCTACGCAATGAATTCATTGTGTTTAAACAGGAACTGTAGCATCAATTACCTTGAGGTATTGGTGGAGGTGCATGGTGTTTTTGCCTTTTAGTTCCAGCCTGTCTTGGAGTTTGTGAAACTCCGGGCCCTGTAAGTGTAACTTTTTAGATCAATGGTCGGAATGGAGAACATAGGCTAAGGTGGAAATATTTCATCAAACCTTGAGCATGAGATGGTGGGTAAGATGGGACTAATGGTGGATTTCCTCCATTGTTGGTGTTATTGGATTTCCGTCTGCCAGTATGAGATCTACTAGTCGGTGTTGACTTAGGAAGTACACTTGGCGGAGGTGGTTGGGCTTGCGGAATTGATGAAGCATTCTTTGGGTTTGAAGGCATGTTTGTGTTCTGGGGCAAAGGACTTGTTGCAGGTGCAGATCCTGAAATGAGGAATTTTAGTTGTAAAGCTAAATTGGTGTACACAAGCTGATGCAACCCTTTTTTCTTTTAACTGGGATTACCTGTGATTGGTGATCTACGTATTGGGACAGTTTGACCACTAGATTCCTTCGGAGGAGATGCATGATGGTTCTTGAGATTTGCAGGAGGGGGTGTATTTGCTGGGGGCGCAGTGTTTCCTAACATAAGGTCAAATATGTAAGGGAAAAGGGACTCAACAAATACAGTCAGACAGATTGAATGGGGTAATTTTATCCTCACCATCCATATGCTTGCTACTTGGAGCAGCTGCCTTCTGTTGTGGTGCTTCTGCAGTAAACGGCGATGCGGTCGGAGGGTTAACATGTGGAACTGCTTTTCAAAGATGGGAGAACTTGTAAGAGACAATGGTAAAACCTGAGTAATTTGATCCATTTTCAAGGCAAACATTTACCTGAGGTAGAAGGAGGAATGGCAGGAAAACTTCCTGTAGGTGGGTACGGTGGAGCATCATTACTTGAAGGGGGGAATGCAGGCAGTGGATAAGGTGGGACTACAAACATTCAAAGAAGTGGCGTGAGCCTTTCTGCAGCAATTATATTCATGAAATCAAGAGCTTTAATCACTGGTGCCATTAGTCAGAACATATACCTGACCCAACCGGCCTGCTTGGTTGATTGTTCTCGGATGGAGGCGGTACGACTGGTGGATTAGGCTTGAAGGCTGCAGATGGAGCAGGAGCCTGAACAGAAGGTAGCAATGGAGGTGTCCCAGGAAGTACTGGAGTGGGATTAATCGGCATGCTTGGTTGATTGTTGACAGACGGAGGAGGCACGACTGGTGGATTAGGCTTGAGGGCAGCAGATGGAGCAGGAGCCTGAACAGAAGGCAGTAATGCAGGTGTCCCAGGAAGTATTGGAGTGGGATTTTCGACTGCACCTTGTGGCGGAGCTACTGGCGGGGGAACATCGCCAGTGGGATCAGGGGGTGCATCAGCAATTGGAGGGGTTGCACTGTACTCTACAAACATAAAGTTAACAATGTACCAGTTAGGACTGGAATATCATATTACATTTGGGCAAACAACAGAATTTCGAGGATGATGAGCAAACCTTTCGGGGGAGTTACTGGAATCGGAGCATTTTGCGGCTGGGTGGGAACAGCAGGGCTAACAGCTCCCTTCTCCGGGGCAGGACTTACTGGTGGAGCAGGCGGTGCTGAAAGAAAGCAATGTAAATGAGTACACTTAAATGTTGATTATGTTCTTAGAACACAATGTCGTACAATATTAGAAATTCAGAGGTACCTGTTGGAAGGATCACTGGAGCAAGAGCAATGACAGGTTCAGGAGGAGTAGAATTTTGTCCTTGATTTGCAGGAGAATCACTAACAGCTGGAGCAGGAGCCAGAGTAGTACCTACAGCAAAGTAAAAGGCACAAGTTCATGGCAAGGACTACATTTATGAATACTATTCTGCAGTTACTAAGATCACGGTTGACAACAGCCAGGTTACGATTAGAAAAGTGTCAGTGTAGTGTCACCATAAAAATTAACACATTTCAGAGCAAGTGCAATGGTGATCGAAACTTCCAAAGCATGCGACATGGAAATGTAGCATAATAAAGGCAAAATGTGCAGTCACCCCAAGCATTTCAGTTACTAGAAACCTAGCAGAGCCAACACGCACAGGGATAGAAACGCCAAGGCACCGACATTGCCATCTTAATTGGAATTCAGAAACAGAAATCCCATTTAAAATTTCCGAGTATCTCCTAGCAACTCGTTGAAATTTTGAAGCAAAAGCCTAGAACTGCAGCCATAATTCAGTCAAATAACACGCGCATTGCAGCTAAAATTCTTGAAGGAGGTCACAGTGTACCCTGACAAATCACACGATACTCAATTGAGGCCAGGAAAGCGTGAAGTAGCCAGGCCAAATTACTACGGCAGCATCGACAAGCCAGTCGATCCCCATATAGTGCCCTAGAGACCACAAAGGGGCGAGAGATGAAACTGAAAAGTGGGCAAATGTGTGGAGCTCTCCTCACCTCTGGATCCAGGAACCGAAGCAAGAAGAAGCACCAGGAGAGCAAGACGCCGCATCTCGGCCTCCCGCGCGCGCACAGCAAGGGGGAACCGCAAAGCCCAGCAGCAGCAGTCGTCAATGCCGCCACAGATCACAACCATGCCTCCTCAGGGGCGGCGGCGCTCCTCCTCCCACAGCCGGCATAAGCGCGTGAAAACGACGGAGCTTGACTGCCATTTTGGCACCACGCCGTGGACGACACCGAACCCATGTGAGGCGCGGCGGGGGAGACGGCTGAGCAGTGGGGAGAGATGAGGAGGAGGGGAAGGTGCCCGGGAGAGACCAAGACACCACCACCACCACCACCACCGCCGCCAGTACAAGTAGCAGTAGGAGTTACAGGGGAAAAGGCACACTCCCGTAGTAGCTACGGATAAATTAGTACCCTAAATAACAAAAAAAATACCAATGAAGAGTGCTTTGATTCAAGAAACAAGAAACTGATCCCGCCACTAACAGTAAACTAAACATTCCTTGCTTCCACCCCGCGCCCTGCTCTCTCACCCTCCCCACAGTCCAGACCACATGCTACTAGATCATTAACTAATCGTGCCCACGGATAAAAGGACGGACGAGAGAGGCACGGAATCTTGGTTGGGTTTTTATGGCCTTGTAATTACGCTGTAGTACTGTCATGAAAAGGTGCAATCTTTGGGTAATTTACCGCGGGGATAATGCGCCCTCACTCTCGTCCCGCTGTAGTAGATTCGTGGCCCGCGGGCGTGGGGCTTCCCCCTCGTGCTCCACCGCACACCGCAGCTGCGTCGGGCGGTGGGCGTCAGGTGAGTGAGTGAGTGAGCTAGCGATGGTCCGGCATCGCCAGCCTGGTCACGGTTTACTGCATGCTGCTGCCCCGCTTTTACTGTGCGTGCTCTGTCACCTTTCCGGGGTTTTTTTTTTTTTGATAAGGACCTTTCCGGGGTTGGACGCGCGCGCGCGGCGGCATTGCGTAAATGAGAGAGCCACGGTGGCCGTCTGTCTCATCGGATTCCGGTGAACATGGTCGGCACCTTGCGCGCCGGGGGCACGATCTGTGGTCTGCCGGGACGGGTTGGCATTGGTTCGGGGCGTGGGCGGGCGTTGTGGCGTCGCGTTCGCTGACACGGACTGCTAACTTGCAAGCTTGCAGCGTAATATTGGGGACGCGACAGCAGCTAGGGCACCCAGAGGCCAGGGGCGGCCCGGGGGGTGCTGCGCTGCCTGCTGTTGCCTTGTACGCTGTACACGTACGTGGTCAGAGATCCTGGCAATTAACAAGGGAATGATTGCCTGCAATTGATGTGTCGAAACAAAGATTAACAAGGGTGTTTTGCCCGTTCACGAGCAGGACACCAAGCGGCTGTCAGGATAGGAACAGACAGTACGCGGCGTCCACAGCGATGGTTTACTTGTAGCTATAGCTCCATTAGCTAAACAAAATCAGTGCCGGCACTGTCATCAGCCTGACACTGCCGCGCTCGTGATCACGGAACAGAACACATTCACCCGTGGTCGGCTAGAGCAGCTCCAAAAACCAGATTACAAAACTGTACTGTTAAACTCCAAAAAATACCGCAGGCAAGCCGAGGCGCCCGTGGGAGCCCGCCTGTCTTCTACTGAATCGCGGAAAATAAATTTCTTGTGCGACTGAACCTGCACTACTCAACAACAAATCTGCTACATGCTTCTTATCCACTTCTCATGTGGCAAAACTCTGAAGCAAGCGAGCACGCCAATTGGCAATGGGCGTCACTTTTTCTTGCGTGGAGCTCGATTCAGCAGCAAGCAACAATGTTTCTGATTGCCGATTCCTGCGTTTCATTTCCTAAACGTATGTTGGTTGTGCTTCCGGAAAAGAGCTACTAGAACAAAGATGATTCTATATATCAACCACAACCACCAACTGATCAAATCAACAGTTTTTTCACTCCATGACTCAACATCAACCTGCGTACACACAAGGCTTGAGACATACTGCAGCAAAAGAACAGAGTACGTTCTCTGTCTCATGGTCACTCGTCCTGCTGCTACGTTAGTACGTACCTTTGTCATCGGATTGGTTGATGGCCGTAGGTGTCGACAGGTTGCGTGATATGGAAATTACCAGCTCCTTTGCTTGCCAAGTTGCCATGCGCCCACGTGCATGATCACCCATCCGATGTGGATACAGAAATTATTCTAGTTTTCACTGTGTTCAATTCGAGATATAGTAGTGAACTTTTAGGGAAAAGGGAGCCATAACTCACTAAAGGGACTCAGAAGTTCAATTGGAGGAAACAGTTCCACATTCTTTATCTTGTCCCAAACCGGGCTTTAATTAGTTCAAGAGTATATGATTGAGTCGAGATTGGACCCAACTCTATGTCCTTGTTCACCAAGTAGACCGGTCCAGGCACTCAAAATGTCGACACCAAATTTTGAACGGTCCCAGGGGTCAGCGGCGCGAAGGTAAGAATCAGTTGGAGATTAGCAAAGCTCAACGGTCGAAAGGAATAAAGTAGATCCGATAGATTTATTATATCTTTTTTCTACTATTTTAATTTAGAATTTGATTATCGAATTGGTTTTGAGAGTCCTGACTGAATCGGGTCAGAAACCCTTGCATGAGGTTATAAATATGTAATAGAATCTATACGAAAAAAACAACACATTCGTTAAATGCAATTCGGCGCATCGCCAACCTGTCCTACTCGACGAAACCCTCGTCTCGCATGGGCTGCATCGGCTCCGATCTCGGCGAGAGACTTGGATTAGTCAACCTCGATAATTCTATCAATCTCAACTAGAACTTTCTCATTTGTTTGATATTCTAGTTGTTATCGTTAGAATAGCTAGTTATTCGATAATTAGATCTTTATTGTGCTTATTCTATCAACTTTCGATTGCAATACTGTCTTGGCTGAGTCCAATCTATTATAATTTTTAGAAGGTTTTATGAGTATAGTTTAGATCTTTTACTCGAGTCACTCTATTGATTTTATCTATAAATAGCTTAAATCTAGCTCTATTTACCGTGTTTGAACACTGTCTCAATTAGGTTTAATCTGTTCGAATCAGCAAGGCTGCATCAGTGTCGATCTCTTGCTGGGTTGATAAGGCTAGGTTCAAGTCGTTTATAGGTAGAGTCGATAGAGTTCTACCGGGACGTTTAGCCGATAGATTATCACGGTTCGATCGACTTTTATTTTATGATTGATTTCTTACATAATTTGTTAGTCGATCACCCTCTTATTAAAATAAGTTAGATCTGTGATTTAAGGCATATTTGCAATACCAGCTATCAGATCTATCGACTTATCACCATCGATAGAACGAGTCTTTATATGTTTATTGTAGATTCATTGACTCTATTCTATCGACTTAGTATCATCAGCAGAGCAGATCTCGACATATTTACTTCTAACTTATCGATTTTGTTCTATCGATTTATTCCATTATCGACATTAATTACGTTCAATATTTAAACTATTTAATTTGCCGATGAGCCTATATAATCAGCCAATTAGTTTATTCATTTAAATTAATTCGTGTTAGCATTGACTGATTCTCACAAACAGTGATTATCAGCTTTCTTCATCGGCCTGTCCTGGGCCGGTGACCCATAAAATTTGACTGTTTGCTCCCTTTATCGATTTGCAGGGAAACTCGACTGACACTCCCTGTTTTCTTCGTATCGATCCAGCACTAGAGCTAAGCAGATCTTCCAGATCACGCGTGATGATTTTCGCGTCAACACGCTTTTTGTCATGCTCGGTGGAACAAAGAACTCCATGGATTTACAACATGTCAGAACTCGGAATGCCAAAAGAAGACACTCCTCTCCCTAAACAAGATGTCGGTGCTGATCTAAAGAAGGAGAATATGTTATCGGTCAATAAAGATGATCTGAGTGATGAGGCAAAAGCACAAATTAATTAGAGAATGGCTGAGTATAAAAACCTTCTATTGGGAATGTTTAGCAAGACAAGGCATGACAAGATCGTTCAGAAAGAAAAGTTAGCAGTTGTTGCCTTGATTGAAGATGGAACAAAAGAATCACTCACCAACAAGCCAATGGAAGTTATCGATGAGGCAACTCTGAACATTATGATTCATACAGCTATACACCACACATTAATTAACCAGTCACCTGTATTGGTTAACATATTGAGAATCTTGATCATTCAGACTGTGGAAGGGTGCTTATATGAAGATTCACCTCGTGGTCCGGTGTATTTCCCCGTATCTGGGGATACTCATCGGCCTGCAATAGAAACATCCAGTCCACAGCAGCCAAGTGCGAGCACGTCAGATCCCGTTACGGGTTCAAGGACATCTCCTTCTCAGGCTACTCCACCTCCAAAGAGCGTTGATGATGGTACAGTGGAAAGAACACCTCGGAGGATAATATTATAAAGGACTACTCCATAAACACAACCACAGCATTACAGACAAGAAGTAACAGAGCCAAATGTCACATACAATACTACGCCCAATGTTGAGCTTAGTATGTTTGGGATGCCATCATCATCTTCTATGTCAGGAGAATTAGGAGGCTGGCACACAGTTGTTAATTTTGGCTCACAAACGCCATCATCTGGTCCCATATCGACTATTCCAAATGTCAATGTGCCGACTGATGACTGAGCTTTGAAGATTGCTGAGGTAATGAGAGAATAGTTTGGACTGAAACCAAAACAGCAAACATACATGTATCGACCCCCGTATCCACCGAGTTATGATTTGATACCTATGCCGAGTCGATACAGGCCACCAGAATTCACCAAGTTTACTGGATAAGATAGTACTACCACTGTTGAGCATATCAACCGATTTTCAGTATAATGTGGAGAAGCTGGTAATACTGAAGCATTGAAAATCAGGTTGTTTCCATTATCATTGTCTGGATTGGCATTTTCTTGGTTCGCATCATTGCTCCCAAATTCAGTTATTACTTAAGCAAATCTTGAACAAAAATTCTATAAGTACTTTTTTACTGAGACTAGAGAGTTGAGGTTGTCCAACTTGATTGCTGTGAGGTAGAAGGCTGGGGAGTCTGTACATGATTATGTGCAGAGATTTAGAGATGTGCGCAGCAAGTGTTTTAGCCTGCAATTGACTGATAATCAGATGACAAAAATAGCATTCAATGGTTTAGTTGCACGAGAGAGAAGTTTCCTTCGGCTGAATTTGAGAGCCTATCCCAGTTAGTGCATATGGTGTCGATCCAGAAGAATCCGACTCGGGGGGCACGATCAAGGCCGATTCAAGTCAACTATGATTGTGAATCTGAGTCCGATGAAGAAGCTGAAGAGGTCGATATGGCTGAATGGACTAGAAACAAGAATGTGTTGTCGTGCCCATGGGTGAAGCAAAACAAGCCAGAAGAAAATATGATTATGGTATCACCAAGGCCGATAAGATATTTGATATGTTGCTGCAGGAGACACATATTCAATTGCCACCTAACCATGTGAACCTGCCTGCCGAAGATTTGAAGAAGAAGAGGTATTGCAAGTGGCATAACTCGCCATCTCATAATACTCATGATTGCAAAGTTTTCAGGAGGGAGATTCAGATGGCAATCGAGCAGGATAAAATAAAATTTACCAAACATGCAATGAAGATAGATGGACATCCTTTCCCAGCAAATATGAGTATGGCTGGTATCAATAATGTTGAAGCCTTGATTAAGCAATATCAGAAAAAGAGGGACAGAGAAGTAAAGGAATCGTAGTTTGATCCACATTGAGAGTGCCCTTTCTTTCAATACTGCTGGGATAACAACATGAAACCGCCGTCAATCGACAACTGTTCTAGATGTAATAGACGCGCGGAGCATGTATAGAAAAGCTACAGCAGGTCATCGGCACTAATATCGTGCAAATAATTCTAAAGAGTTATTAGTGGGTTCAGCCGATCGACATCATAGGGTCTCTACGTTTGTTCGACTTGGAACAAAAAAGATGGGTGAAGAGGCCAAGTTTGACAAAGAAATCGATGAAGAGATGCAGGTGCAAGAACAAAATGATCAATGATGTCCATCTGGCATTTTTTGTAGAAGCCAGAAGCGCAGTGTGCAGAGTATGCGGTGCAGACAAATAAGGGCTAGCAAATATTATTATGATGAAGAAGATGATCAGTCACCAAAGAAAGTCTGGAGGCCAAAGGTGAAATCACAAGTACAGGCGTCAAGTGCTATAATGAGTATGGTGGTGATGTTGCCATAAGAGTTCATGGCCTTGGAAGAAGAAGAAGTGTTTGCTGATGAAGGGAGTTCAGCACAGCTGATATTTGATACACAACAAGCAGTGTTTGATAAGCTAGATGAATCTAAGCATCAACATTTAAAAGCTTTATACCTTAGGGGATTCGTCAATGGGATGCCGATGGGAAAGATGATGATCGATGGAGGTGCTACAGTGAATATCATGCCAATCACTACTATCAGAAAGTTGGAAAAAACTGAAGATACTTGATCGACACGAATATGATTCTGAGGGATTATGATGGTCGTACTGCAGCAGCTAAGGGAGTCTTAAATGTGGAGCTCACGATTGGCAGTAAACCTTTGTCGGTTACTTTCTTTGTTATTGATGGAAAGAGAACCTATAGCCTTCTGTTGGATCGTGAATGGATACATGCCAACTGTTGTGTTCCATCAACAATGCACTAGTCTCTGGCCCAATGGATTGACGATCAAGTAGAGATGATCCCGGTCGATGAAACCGTCAATGTCGCATCGGCCGATTTAGTTCCATGGCATGCAGTTGATATGGTGTGTTTGTCTGGCAAGATTTAGGATGGAGACTACCTCAAGATTACTATTCAGGGCCTTGAAGTAGTGGATCAGTCAAATTCAAAACTGTTTCTCTGACAGGCACCCCAATGGAATTTGCAGAAGATGGAAAGTTGGGAAAGGGATTCATGTCGGCCGATGAACTACAAGAAGTCGATATAGGAGATGGTGACAAACTAAGGTTGACATTTATCAGTAAGAGGTTAGATGAAGATTTTAAAGTTGAATTGATAAAATTATTAAAAGAATACCGGGATTGTTTCGCTTGGGAATATTCTGAAATGCCCGGTTTGAGCCGATCCATCATTTAGCATCAGCTACCCATCAAACTTGGATATCGACCTTATAAGTAACCACCAAGAAGAATTGATCCAAAGATTTATGATGATGTCAAGACCGAGATTACCAAATTATATGACGTTAAGTTCATTAGGCCCTGCCGATATCCAGAGAGGGTTTCGAATATCGTGCCTGTGTTCAAGAAGTGCGGGAAGTTGAGAGTTTGCATTGACTTTAGACCATTGAACAGGACTACACCAAAAGATGATTACCCAATGCTGATAGCGGATCTTTTGGTTGATGCAGCAGCAGGGCATAAGATTGTTAGTTTTATGGATGGTAATGCTGGTTATAATCAAATTTTTATGGCAGAAGCAGATATACTAAAAACTGCTTTCAGGTGTCCTGGAGCTCTTGGATTATATGAATGGGTCGTCATGACGTTTGGATTGAAGAATGCTGGAGCCACATATCAGAGAGCCATGAATTATATTTTCCATGATCTAATTGGCAGGTTAGTTGTGATTTATATTGATAACATGGTAGTTAAATCTAAAAGGATGGAGGATCATATAGTTGATTTGCGGGAGGTACTCAAGAGGTCTAGAAAGTATGGTTTGAAGATGAATCCAAAAAATTATGCTTTTGGCGTATCGGCTGGTCAGTTTTTAGGTTTCATTGTGCATGAGAGAGGGATTGAGATTGGGCCGAAGAGTATAAAGGCTATCAATGACATTGAACCGCCAGTTAACAAGACAGAGCTTCAGTCGTTAATTGGCAAAGTAAATTTCATTAGAAGATTTATTTCGAACTTATCAGGGAGGCTTGATGTGTTTACCCCGTTGTTGAAATTGAAGGCCAATCAGAAGTTCGTATGGGAACTAGAACACCAGAAAGCCTTGGATGATATCAAGAAGTATTTGGTTTCACCTCCCGTATCAGTACCACCAAGAAAAGGACGACCCTTCAGGCTTTATCTTGCGACTGACAAGAAGTCGATTAGATCGACTTTAATTCAAGAACAAGATGGCAAAGAAAGGGTTATATTCTACTTAAGCCGAAGATTGATTGACGCTGAAATCAGGTACAATGAGATTGAAAGATTATGTTTATGTTTGTATTTCTCATATGTGAAGTTAAGGCATTATCTGTTATCGACTGAATGTGTGGTGGTTTGCAAAGACGATATCATCAAATATATGCTATTGGCTCCTATTTTAAAAGGGATAATTGTTAAGTGGGTGCTTGCTCTAGCCGAATATGATCTTATGTATGAATCTGCCAAGGCAGTCAAAGGTCAAGTTCTAGCTGATTTAGTTGTTGAACATTGTGGATTCGAAGTGTCGATGGTAGAGCCGGTGCCATGGTTATTATTTTGTGATGGTTCTATTTGGAAGAGTGGGTGTGGTATCAGGCTCGTGGTCATATCGCCTCGGAGGGCAAGGTTTGAGTTTGCATTTGCTGTCGAGGTATCGACTAATAATCGGATTGAGTATAGAGTCGTGCTTAAGAGATTGCAAATATTGAAGGAAGCTGGAGTATATTATGTTAAAGTCGTGGGAGATTCATTACTGGTGCTTAGGCAACTGGCTGGAGAGTTTGAATGCAAAGATGATATTTTGAGAATGTTTTATGCCGAGTGTCAGGAGGTGCTGCAACACTTTAAAACAGTAAGATTCAAGCATGTCCCAAGGGAACAAAATATGAAAGCGAATGACCTAGCACAGAAAGCATCGGGCTATTAATTGAACACTAGTGGAGTTATTGTTGATATAACTGATATCGATGAAGAAGATTGGAGATCCAAGATTGTCCTCAAGGATCCAGCTCAACGAACTCCTCGGAAGATCCGATATATGGCGTTGAGGAATGTTTTATTAGAAGAAAAACTTTATTATCGGACAGTTGATGGTGTATTACTAAGGTATTTAAATAAAAAAGAAGCCAAAGTTGTTATGTGCGAATTCCAGGCATATATGGTACACATCAATTTGCCCATAAGATGAGATGGTTGCTAAAAAGAACTGGATATTATTGGCCTACCATGCTAGAAGATTGCTTTAAGTATTATAAGGGATGTCAAGATTGTCAGAACTTTGGAGTGATATAGAGAGCACCGACATCGGCTATGAATCCAATTATTAAGTTGTGGCCATTTAGAGGTTGGGGTATGGATATGGTTGGCCAAATTTATCCAGCCTCTTGTAAGGGTCATAAATATATTTTGGCGGGTACAGATTACTTCAAAAAGTGGATTGGGGTAGTTCTTATGAAGATGTTACCACTAATAATGTAATCAACTTTGTGAAGGAGCATATTATATATAGGTTTGGTGTGCCGCAGACTATTACGACTGATCAAGGTTCTGTCTTTACTTCGAAAGAGTTTTAAAACTTTGTCGATAGTATGGGTATCAAGCTGTTGAATTCGTCGCCTTATTATGCTCAAGCTAATGGACAAGCAGAGGAGTCCAACAAGAGCTTGATCAAATTGATTAAGAGAAAAATAGATGAACAACCAAAAAAGTGGCATACCACATTGGCAGAGTCATTCAAAGTGAGTCAATGTGCGCCGGACAATGCATATTTCTTGCAAGGAATAGAAGGAGAAGAGTTTGGAAGAGCGATTAGTGGCAAGTACTTGAAGAAATATTATCCGAGCGTTTGGGTTGGCGCATGAACTCGATTGCTAAATCTTGGGCGATGTGAGAAATTTTATCCGTAAGAAAAGTGTGAACATATGATGGATGCTCATCGACTTGAGATGGCCGATATTGAAAATATCATCCTTAGCAGAAAAAAATATTAACGTGATGTGCAAAAAACAAGGATAATACATATTATAGAATATTCGTCCAATAACAATATTAAGAGTATTGCTCATAGAAGAAGTTATAGATGGCCATTGTTACAAGATGAAGATGAGTTGATTACCTGCAGGAAATCAATGTCTGAGGAAACCTATTCTCCTATTACAGCTAGAAGATGAGGATGTAATTATTATCTTCCAAAATACAAGAAAGGAGGTACATAGAAGGAGGAAGAAACACATTAGCAGTTTCCTCTGCTCCCATGGAAGAGTGGCATCGTCATCAGACATCGCCCGCCGGACAAGGGGAAGAGAGTGCTACCCCGCCGATGCCATTCTTGACATTTGTGCCGCCGTCTAACGGCAACTAGTGAGTTGATTTCTGAGCGGGGATAGCTGCAGATTTTGGATTGAAAGGATCACTCTGGGGGCAGAAGAGGCAAAGAATATTCGCCATAACACACTTAGCAGATTTGGAGATAGATGATACTTTTCCATCAAGGCTCTTGAGAGAAGACCCATGGTTCAAAGTGTTAAACTGAGATGAGAAAAGGAAGCTAGCAGAAGGGTCTCTTTATAGGGTCTGAGCTTGGCCTTTGAGGAGTCCAAACATTGGTTCATCAGAAGAAGCAATAGAATTTGAGGGGAGAAGATAAATGAAAGGATAGTGAAAAAGTAAAGGCAGTGGTCGGATCGATGCAGAGAAACGGCAGGCTGCAATTAAACAGCCATGAGTAGTTGGGAAGTATACTAAAAGACGAAGTCTAACGAATAGGCGACTCCCAGATGACTGCATCGCGAAGCAGTAGGGTGATAAAAGCGCGTGGTAAACGAGGAGATGAAATCCGGCGCACGAAGGATTTCGTACCCCGGACTCGGGGGGGGGGGGGGGCATGTGTTGACACCGAATTTTAACCGGTCCCATTGGTCAGCGGCGCGAAGGCAAGAATCAGCTGGAGATTAGCGAAGCTCAACGGCCAAAAGGAATAAAGTGGGCCTGATAGATTTATTATATCTTTTTTCTATTTTTTAGTTTAGAATTTGATTATCGAATCGGTTTAAGAGTCATGGCTGAATCGGGTCAGAACCCCTTGCATGGGGTTATAAATATGTAATAGGATCTGTTCGAAAAAAAACAACATCTTCGTTCAATACAATTCGACGCATCGCCAATCTTTCCTACTCGACGAAACCCTCGTCTCGCGCGGGCTGCATCGGCTCCGATCTTGACGAGGGACTTGGATTAGTCAACCTCGATAATTCTATCAATCTCAACTAGAACTTTCTCATTTGTTTGATATTCTAGTTGTTATCATTAGGATTACTAGTTATCCGGTAATTAGATCTTTATTATGCTTACTGTATCGACTTTTGATTGCAATACTATCTTGGCTGAGCCCAATCTATTGCAATTTTTAGGAGGTTTTGTGAGTAGAGTTTAGATATTTTACTCGAGTCACTCTATTGATTTTATCTATAAATAGTTTAAATCTAGCTCTATTTACCGTGTTTGAACACTGTCTCGATTAGGTTCGATCTGGTTAAATCAGCAAGGCTGCATCAGTGTCGATCTCTTGCTGGGTTGATATGGCTAGGTTCAAGTCGTTTATAGGTAGAGTCGATAGAGTTCTATCGGGACGTTTAGCCGATAGATTATCACGGTTCGACCGACTTTTGGTTTATGATTGATTTCTTACATATTTTGTTAGTCGACCGCCCCCTTATTAAAATAAGTTAGATCTGTGATTTAAAACGTATTTGCAATACCAGCTATCAGATCTATCGACTTAGCACCATCGACAGAACGAGTCTTTATATGTTTACTGTAGATTCATCGACTTTGTTCTATCGACTTAGTATCATCAGCAGAGCAGATCTCGACATAGTTACTTCTGACTTATCGATTCTGTTCTATCGATTTATTCCCTTATCGGCATTAATTACGTTCAACGTTTGAACTGTTTAATTTGCCGACGAGCCTATATAATCAGCCGATTAGTTTATTCATTTAAATTAATTCGTGTTAGCATAGGCTGATTCTCACGAACAGTGATTATCGGCTTTCTTCATCGGCCTGTCCTGAACCGGTGACTCATAGAATTTGTCTGTTTGCTCCCTTTGTCGATTTGCAGATAAAATCGACTGGCATGTCCCGACTTCTTCGTATTGAGCCTGTAGTGGAGCTAAGCAAATCTTCTAGGTCACGCGTGGTGATTTTCACGTCAACAGAAAACAAGCAGCAACAACTTTTTCCTTGCCTAGCTTCATCATGTTGTTGCCAACATGTTGGTCCCGTCCATCAAAATCACAATGAAAAAAAAAAAAACTCTATCTATAAGCCATTTTAGCCCAAACGTGCTGTGCAAAGAGCACAGCAAACCTTGGCACTGCACAAGGACGTTCTACCAATTGAATAATGAATAATCCTCCAATGTGTAGTCGGCAAGAAAACCTAAAGGGGATTACTTGCACTCCAAAGCAATTGATACTACTAGTACGAAGCATACATCTCCTGCACAGTTTCTTCTCCAAGACATTGGAAGCATGCACATTGGGTCCGTATTAACATGATGCAGATGCTGATATCTCATCGCGAAAAAAAAAAAGATGCTCGTATTCTCCCATGGGATGGAGTAGCTTTTCTTGTGGTAGTTAGCTTGCATCTCTATTCGGATTATGTATGTGTAAGGCTCTGTCTGTCGTAGTTGGTCAGTTAAGTAACACGTACGCATGCTTTCGAAGCAGAGAAGCTGTTGTAGAAGCTACTACTGCTGAACTAGTCATTGTGTGTTATTACAACAGTACACTAGCTGCTGATACTGGAGAAATTAATGGAGTAATATCCAGACAAGGACACAACTACAGCTTGTCATGCTATTGTTGTTGTGCTTTGGAATTAGCTGCAATCGCCTGCAGTCATGACTACCGGAAGCCATCAAGCCAGTTCGGCTCATGTGTCGTGTTTACCTACCTTATAGTACTCTGAATTTGCCAAGTACAATGCACTACTACCTACAGTAGCATCAATATGTAGAGAAGATGAACATGCAAGTCGTTATAGCATGTGTGCAAAAATTGTGGTTTGGAGTCTGTTGGACGTACTACTAGAAAGGACAGCCCAAAGCAACTTGGTCGGGCCTGACAGGTGGCATGCATGATGAACTGTTGATTCAATGATTAGTTAAGTGACTGTCGCGCAATTCCAGGAGAGAGATGTGCTCGCTCGACTTTGTTTAGCACGCACCGAAAGCACGTTGTATTCCTAGTAGCAATAGAAATCCGTACTTTGTACGCCTGAAAGACAGCTCAATGATTATTGTTTGTGGTATCATTCCGATTTGGATGGTGTTGTGATTTCCCAAAGGCCCGGGATCAGAATTTCTGTCCCATTTCTTAATCTTCATGTGCTCTGCTTTCGTCGAAGATGAATAAGACACATTGCCGGCCGGTATATGTCTTTCATCATTGCTTCATTATACGAACCGTATAAAACTCTCTCGATCTGTTGTATAGATCCTGCCACTAGCTCTTCACTAATTAATTAGCGCGTTCTGTCTGTCCCTTTTTGTTTTTTCTCAACTAGCGCGTGCCTTGAACCGAATCCTTTGCCATGCTTATAAAGCCCGGATGAGCACGCGGCTTGTGGTTTGTTTGGAAGAACTCACTTATCATCTCTGTCATCCAGACGATTAGCACGGGCCTCGGTGTATAGGAGAAGCAGATAAGAGGAGCAGCGCGCATGCTTGTTTTGTGTGTGTTGCCGTAAAGCGGAAAGGGCAGGCATTCACCACATGGACTTTGAGGTTCCTGACCACCTCGTCTCCCTTTCGTCAACACGTGCAGGATCGTGCGTGACAGAATGGACACTTACAACCGGTAGCAGGAATGATGAGCATGATGACTGCTGCATTTTGACAAGTCCACTGGAGCATGTTCGGAGCAGGGTTGAAATAATCGGGATTAACCGATCGGTTAATCTGGTTAACCAGAAAACCGGTCCGAACCGGTTATCCCGGTCGGCCGGTTAACCTCCGATTATAGTTTAAAATTTTTTTAAATTCAAAAAAATTCGAATTAGTCAAAATCGATATAATCGGCCGGTTAACCGGAATAACCGACTGGTTAACTAGTAAAACCGCTCAAAAACCAATATTTTTGAATTTAAAAATATATATTCAAAATATATCACTAAAACAGATCGAACCGACTGGTTAACTAGAATAACCGACCGGTTAACTGATGTAACCGACCAGTTAACCGGCCTTCCAGTTAACCGGCCGCCGACCCCGCGTCAACCAAAACGAGTTTTGTTCGGTTAACCGGCCGTTAACCGGTGAACCGGACTCGGCCGGTTATACCGGTCCAGCCGGTTATGTTAACCTTGGTTCAGAGTAACCATTCTGGGGAGGAAAAAAACGTTCTAAAGCACTTATCCAAAATGGATCCAGAACCTCTTCAAGGTTGCTGCATAGCATGCATGGACCATTAAACGCATATGCACATCTAACATCTTCATCCAACACCTTGTTCTCTTGTTGGTTGTAATATGTTGATCTGATCTGAATATCTGATCCGATCACTGCAGAGGCGAACTGGCCGGCCTACCAAAAAAGTGACCGAGGATCTGTTTCGCAGCGTGCATACATCGCAATGTAACACTGGCACGCAGGCAGGCACATGTGGGCGAGGGCACGCAGGCACGTACCTTTGCCCCCTCAGCAATCAGCGCCCAAAGCAGCAGCACCTTTTCCTTTTGGCCCCGCAGAGAAACAAGGAACGGATCATGGCGTCGCTTTGCCTTGCCTTGGCTCGCAATTCTACCCATCTCAATTACAGTCTCAGCCCACAACTGACGATCAGTGAGGCGTAGCATACGCATGAGGCTACACCATACACCAGACAGCAACTGGTCCTGAACTCAAAAGAGATCATCATCGGGCTAGAGCTTCGCCAGGAAGCTTCTGTTCCTCTTTTTTTCCTTTCGCAAGACATAACAAGCTATTAAGAGCATCTCTAGCAGAGCACTTAAAGGCACCTCCTACTCTAATTTTAAGGGTATAACTTAAAAAATCAACTACAACAGACTGACTATATTGACTCTCATTTCAGAAGGACTCTCAAATTTCTCCACCAGACTCTCACCTTTTGAAGCCCTCTCATTTATGCACCTTGCCATTTTTTTTCTTCTCTCCTTTTCCTCCTCTCCCGTTCAGACGCCCGACCCAGCCAACGTGTACACGCAGCCGTCCGACCCAGCCGCGCCACCCCTCCCCTCTCCAACTCGTCGGAGCTCCACCACCTCCCGTCGCCGCCGTCGGAGAAGCCGCCAAGATCCGTTCCCGTTGCCGCGTCGGAGGAGCCGCCAAGATCCGCTCTCGTCGCCACCAAGATCTGCACTGTTGGAGTTGAGAACTAAAAAATGAGCAGCACTATTGGAGTTAAGATAAAAAAAAATTAAGAGATGAAAAATGGGACCCACATCTCAAAGAAGAGAGTAGGAACCTACATTGAAGAGGTACCACTAAAGATGCTCTAAAGAATAGTTGCTGCTTCAAAGAAACAAAGCGTTTTCGAAAGTTTTCTAAGATTCTTCATCATTTTATTTCAATTTCCCCCTTTTTGTTTTTTGCTCTTTTGTGGCGTGCTGGTAGTATAGTACGCGGGTGAACTGAATTACCATGCTTTCTCTTTCTAGCTTTGGGTGGGATGGAAGGGTCGGTCATTGTTGCAATGTTGTCGCAGGGTATGTGCACCTTCTCCGATGTGGGATAGATCTTTTTGCGAGTCAGGGAGTGTGAGCCTATGAATCACGCCGGCGCATCATGAGTCGCCTTTCGTTTCCGATCTTCTATGAGTATCATAAGCACGGCGTTCGAAAACGGGTCGTAAGGTTTGGTTAGCAGGAGCACAAAGTGCACATGATGATGACCACAGCTTTGGGGTGTTTCCCTGCCCCTGCGGTACTTGAGATTAGTACCTTTCTCCTGCAACCAGTTCGTGTGGTAACCTGAAAGCCTGACCGCGGTTAATTCCCTGCTCACAACAGACCAGAACGGGCATCAGGGCCCACTATATCCATAGGCAGTCAGCCTGGTGCTACTAAGGACTCGAATCCGTGGAGGTGTCACGACTCCAGGCCCAATATGACGCGCCAAATCATTCGGCTCAATATGACTGACTATGGATATTCGAGCCGGGTGCCAAATCATTCGGCCCAATATGACGCGCAGGTCGTTGCGGCCCATGGAGGTGTCACGACTCCAGGCCAGTTTCTTCCCACCGTAGACGACTCTACTGTTGAACGAGGTTTGTCGCTCGCTCCAAAAAACAAGATTGAAAAATAAATATATCTGTGATCGCACAACGGAACCAGAAACAGAACGGTGGAGCAGCAGAATGATGTGTGATGACCCTGCTAACAGTTTTCAGGAACAGATGTGCAGCGAAAATCAAGCATCCCCTTGTTTAGTACTTTTTTTTTTCTTTTCATCCCTTCTAGATACATTATGTACTCTTTTCTTATTTAAATTTAAATTAATATACCAAGTGTAGCAATGTTGAGATGTCGGACTTTTGTGGATGGCAATATCTTTCCATTAGATTACATTGCACCGTCTCTCTAAACAAATATAAGGATCCAGAGTGCCCCTCGTTTCTTAAATAAAAGGATTTCAAGCATTTAAAAGTTTTGTCAAAATGTAAAGATTTGTAGCTCCTTGTGGGCCGCATGTGCATTGGATTCTTCAGCCATTCAATGATCTCCTAACCCATCTCCATCCTCTTTATGCGGTGCTCCTGGCCGCTACTACTAGAGAGCCACTTGTTACCATCGGCCACAGCACGCCCCGTCCTACTGCTGCTCCCTGGCCGCCATGGAGAAGTGCAATTGTTCCCTACCAGGGATGCGAGGGGAGTTGCAACGACGCTACCAAGTGGAAGTGCGGCGACGCCATGGAGAGAAGGTACATCTACATCATGAAGCGGAGCTGAGGCCAATGAGCACGAACATGAAGCACTTGGATTTGGAGCCATCGGGGATCCATCGCCGGAATCCTCCTCCGTCAGGTTGTTCGTGGGATGTGGGGAAGGAGTTCTAGATAGCATCCAGTGTTATTCTTGTGCTTGCTGATGAAGAGTTAATGAGGGGTAGCAGGGACTTTTTCTTTCACTGCTAATTTGACCTCAGAAAGCTAGGAATCGTTACATATGAGGGACGGACAGAGTACATATTTATTATGCATATATAACGGGTGTAGTAAGGGGGCTCAAGCGCCCCTCTCCTCCCTAATTGTTAAGTCCTCTATTGCATCTTACAAGAATTCTTTATTACCTAGTATGTTTTGAAAAGCTCAATGACAAGGTTTTACCATGGTATCATATTTCTTTGCACCGACCAACAAGGTAAAAGGTCATCGAATTTTGGTTGAAAAGTTTCAAGTTTTAAGTGAATTAAACTACACACCATGTTTTGAGGCCATATTGTCATGTTGAACCAGGCTTAAGCATGTGTTGAACAATGCACCAGGTTTTAGCGCAAGAGTTTTTTACTTTGCACTAAAATTTTTTAGTATAGAATGGCCTTAGGCCCATATGTAATCTTAGGCTCATGTCAACCATACATGTGCTTTGATTGCAGGAGGATATCATCTAAGAAATAAAAATAGAGAACACAAGCATAGTGATATTTTTAAGAAACTATAACAAATCTTAGTACAAGGAAAAAAAAATCCTATGATATTTAGGTGATTTGTTAGATAAATACTATTGTGATGTTTAAGTGCCACATAAAAATTTTATGTGCCAGTTTTGCGACTCTGTTATTTTTGCATCATTTTGACATTGAAATGCTTCAAATCCTTTTGCAATGTCAGTAGCATTTTTATAGCGATCCATTTGGAGCACTCAAACTGCTTGTGTGGGGTGACATGTGGGCCAAGACCACCCTATACTAAAACCTGGTGCAAAATTAGAAATCTTGGACTAAAAATTGGGGCATGATGCAACATGTGCTTAAACTTGGTGCAAGGTTATAATATAACCTCAAAACATGATGTTTTGTGCAATTCACTTGTTTTTTTAATAAAGAATGATCTGTGCACATTATTTTATTAAAATTTGGACAATTCGACCAAACGGTAAAACCAAAATTCGATGAAAGAATCGGTAATTTCAATCGTATTTCAGCTGAACTTTTCTGCCCCTCTGATTCATGGAGTGTAGTATCTGGCCGTGCTCCTAGACTGCTACTAGCGCCCATCAAAACTTGGCTGGGAATCTGCTGCCACAGTTCAGACCCTGTATCGCATCTCATCGCAGCAGCCGATGGACTGCAAAAGCCTTGAAACGCAGCGGCCTACGAGTAAAAGGCTGCAGGCCTAATCCTGCAGCGAAGCCAGGGTGCTCTGCGGCCGTCGCATTTGCTGCAACTGCACTGCACGCCCTTTTGAAAGAAGAAACAGACCGTTGGGTTTGTCCTGTTGCAGCTTGTATGTTCAGGTCTTTCCCGTGTCATGTGTCGCTTAAACGTTTGTCGGCAAGTGCGAGCGAACGAAGATGCAACATGTAGATAAACATGTTGATCTGGCTACCCATCGGTTCGTCGTCTGACCTCGGAGCTTCCAGAAGACTCACAATGCAACTCATGCGTCGCCGTACATGATCACATGGTCCAAATTCCATCTTACAGCCTTTCATACAGGGCACAAGAGCACCAGAATCAACATACAGTATAATGTCCGTGGTCCAAGGACAGGAGTACATGTTTAGAGAATCAGAAGCACTTGTCACGTACAGCGAGCCCCCGAATCAGATGGAACGGGTGGATACCTCAGCAGTTGAGGTCGTCGTGTTGATAGGAGGAGGTGCACGGCGCGGGCAAGGACGGGACGGACGGGCGGCGGACCATGCTATGCGCGACTGGCGACGCACGTACGGGTCGACCGCAGCGATTGACGCTGACGGATCGCACAAGTTTGTTCGCTACTCCCTCCGTTTTAAAATATATAAATTTATTGATTTTTAGATATTATATTTGATTATTTATTTTATTTAAAAAAATTATGAGAATATTATTTATTTTATTATAAATTGTTTTATAATTAGATATATTTTCAATATAATTTATTTAATTTTATAATTTTAAAAATATTTAAATAAGACAAACGATCAAAGTAATATTTAAAAATTAATAAATATTTACATTTTAAAACAGAGTTAGCACTGGTCTACTCCGTCGACGATGAATGCACAGGATTAGGTAGCGTATCGCATCGGATCCCATTGCGGAAGGAAAAATCATACGTCTGCTCGCTCCGTCGGCGATGACTGCACCAGTTTCGGACGAGCAGCGGTCCTGACGCTCGGAAAGTCTGAAAACGCGGAAGAGAAAACAAAACGCGCGACAGCAACCTCACAGGAGACGCATTTCGTCCACTTTTGTGATTAGCAGTAGGGATGGAGACGGACGTCCCCGTGGCGGTTACCAGGCCGATCCGATCGATATCTCCGTTCCAGTTACGACGGGGCACCGATCGCGACGTGCCGTGGCCGTACCACACGGCGGTGACGACGCCGACGCGGAACGGAAGAGAAGGGAAGGAAAAAAGCAGCGGATTCATTCCATGGGTGGCACTGGCACCCCACACGACGCGCACAGAAAAACGACGAACCATTTTCGCACTGTACAAGAGTCCAAAACGGGCAAACAACAAAAGCTCGCTCTGCTCTGGCTTCTACTGCTGTTTACGCGCTAAAAGCTGTACTAAACCCCGTCGAGTTCGAGCGCGGGCCCGCACGCCAGCAGGATCTCCGCCAGCCACGCCTCGTCTGCCATCGTCATCATCTCCTCGTCCTCGTCCGGCGCCGATGACTCCTGCTTGGCGGGAGGTTCGGGGAAGGGCCACGGCACGGGCGGCGGCGGCGGCGCCCCGGCGCGCGTGTCGACGGAGGCCATGACGGTGGATGCGGCGCAGGAGAAGGAGGGCCCGCATGTCTCCTCGTTGCCGTTGATGGTGACGAAGCCGGCGGGCGCGTCGTCGGAGATCTCCGCCTCCAGCCACCGCATCACCTCCGCCACGGCCTCCTCCGCGATCCCCTCCTCCTCGTCGCCGTTGTCGTCCTCCTTGAGCAGCAGCCGCAGGCCCGCCTTGTCGAACGCGCCGCCGCCGCCCTCCTCCTGTGGCTCGATCATCTCCTCCTCCTTCTCTGCTTCCGCGCCGTCCACGCCGCCACCGCTGCGCTTGCGCTTCCGCGCGCCGGCCGTCGCTTCCTCCTCCCCCGCCGCAGCGGCCGCCTCTTCCATCTCACCCAACCGAAGCCTACTACTAGCAAAGTAGCAACACGGGAATGGAATGGAGCGTGGGAGACGATGAGATGGGGCGAGAGAGCGGTTACTAGGTGGGTGCGGGTGTGGTCGGCGCAAGGGGCCACACGACCAACGCCGTGTTTATATAGCCGCGAGGGGAGCGTGGCTGCGCGTCCGGGACCGTCGGATCCGCATCCGGGGGCCGGCCCGTCCTCGGCGAGCGCACGACGTGGGCACCGCTTTTACTCCTACTTGGCGGACGGAGGGGGCCCCACCACACCCCGTCCCGCAGCCGCAGCCGCAGCCGTCCCCTCCCCTCCTGTCCGGTGGCGCGTAGCGCGGGTTTGGGAAGACTGCAGGGGGGTCCCGCAACATGACACGGAAAAGGAAAGAAAGTCCACTGGACTGGACCGGCCGGCGCGTTCGCTTGGCTTGACCCGACCGGGGTCCGTCTCACGACCACGGTGACCGACTGGTGTACCGTGGCGCGTGGGTGGGTGGGTGCCAGTTTTCCTGCCACCCCAAAATATAGAAAAGACGTTGGGCTTATGTCCCGTGTCATGGTGCGTGCGCCGGGGCAGGTGGGAGTAATGGCACGCCCGGCTCGTTCCTCGCTCGCATGGATCCATCCACTGGCAGCACCGCCGATCGAGCACGGCGCACCAACCAACCAAACCTTCTCGGTGAAAGCTCTTGGCCCGCGTCCATGTGCACCCGCCCCGGCGCCAGCTAGCATTCCATATCCGTCCATGGTTCACTGTTAGTAGTAACATTACTCAGCAGCCACAGCCAGCCAGCAGCGGCTCACTGCAGCCTGCTTTTTGACCGAAAGGCGAAAGAAAGCAGGCGGGACGCGCACGGAAGCGAATGCTCTCGCCGCGGTCACGTCGTCTGACGTTTGCCACCCACCGCACTGCTTACTGCTAGCCATGGCTGGACTCGCAAAGTTCACATGCATGATGCATGGCCCCTTCACAAGCAGCGGCCACGCGCGCGGAACCGGGAAACTGACGGGCAAGTTCAAACCACGTCTATTGACCCCCCGTCATCACGCGCTCGCAAACCGGCCAGTCAAGTCTACTTTACCCAGATCGCGGTGGCCTGAACGGAACGCGACCAGAACGGATCTCACGATTGATCGGGCGACCGTCCGGTCCGTCGTCAGCGTAGGTCTCACGCGCACAGGTTTCTGCGTCACCCGTCTCATCATGTCATCTGGTGTTGCAACTGCGTATGCGCGCAGATTAAGCGGCCGGAGAACGCAGCCCAACCTCATTGGTTTTCTTTTTTGTTTTTCTTTGACGGAAGCCCAACCTCATTGGGTGCTCCCCCCCGGAGAACGCAGCCCAACCTCATCGGCTTGCTCGGCCGGACAACCCAGCCCGACCTCCAGGCCTGCTGCCTACATTTCACGTAACGTGTTGGACCGGCCTACTAACACCTGGGTCTAAACTTGATCGAGGCTGTGGAAATGGAACTGTAATCTAAGCCCAGTTGCGGCCCTCCAGCCTTTTAAAAAAAAAAAAAAAATACTATTACTACTCTAGTCTCTACCCTCCAAACAAAATTGCCGCTGTCAGCTGCAGCTCCAACTAATCTATGAAGTGGACTTCTCACTAGCAACACAGAGATTGCCGCCGTTCAGCGCAGCCACTCTAAAATACTGCAAAATATATATACTGCAGTAGTAGTGTTTGCAAAAAAGGTTGAAATAAAAAATATATACTGGAGTAAGATCTACTCTAAAGAAAATTGCCACTGCCAGCTGCAGCTCCAACTAACCTAGGAAGTGGACTTTTCACCGGCAAACAGAGCATCAGCAATCAGCCAGCATCCCCGCCTGACCACGAGCGCGCGGGTTGCTGTCCATGTGTGATAGTGGCCATCATTCTAAGCATCTTCAGCTTCTCAACGCAACGAGATTACTACCACACACACGCTCTTGGGGGCGTCTCAGTTGTTGGTCACCGGTACATGATGTGAACCGCCTTTTCTTTTAGGTCACTTGGCCGTGTTGCGAAAAGACACAACCTATTCGCTTTATTTGATTGTATATTGTATTGGCCTTTAACTAAGGACTGACTCACTCGCTGATCCCGATCAACCAACCATCCATCCTCATGCTGAAGCAGGAAATGCCTCCTCGCGAATCACAATAGCCCTTTCTTGTAGAAGCTCCTCTTTGGATTAGTGGTAATATTATAAAACTATTACAGGGTGTTAGGTTTTCTTGAACCACTCTACAGTGTATGTGTCCCTCTCCCTGTCCCTGTCCCTCCCCACAAGTCACGTCATGGAACGCTAACATTATGCTAAAAAGGTAATGGTAGGCTCCAAGTTTGCAAGTTGTAAACACCTCACATGAAAAGGGCAACCCCATGGCTTGACATCTTTAGCCATTTTTTTAATGTGCAAGAATTAGTCAAACACCAGCTCGGAATCAGGCTCACCGACACTCCACTTCAATTCGATTAGCAATGCATTTACGCTTGCATTGCCTGCCCATTGAGCTCTTTTTTCTTTTATATACTGATAATGGAAAGTCAGGTGGTTTTGAAGTACACAATCAAACAGTCACAGAAAAGGGAGAGTAAATTGGCATTGTAAGAAAACAATTTTGACAGTACAGTGCTAGTACTACTACATTGCACGTGGCTACCAATTATACATTCAGATGATTCGGATTACAAGAGTTAAAAACAACAATCCCCAAATTGTACTTGAGTAACAACCAGAAGAACAAAATAAAAGAGAATCATACTACAAAAAGGAATAGAAACAAAAAACAAATCTTTCAAGCCTCTCACACTGACCGGCGACTGCATAATCCACAACCTCCTCCTTTCCCTTCTTACCACGCCACCATTTCTTGGCTTTCCCTCCCCCGCCAAAATTCATAAAACTGCAAACTGGAAAAGAATTTACAGCGACCGACGCTTGAATTCTGCTTCGGCTTCCTAGTTCCTACTACTGGAACTGGACTTCAATCATCGACGTGAATGACAAAGTAAATCAACTTTTCTTTTTACCCGACGAAAATTTTGCAATGCGGCCCCTGGGAGGCTGTCGACACGCGACTAGAAGGTCCACTTCCAGATCTTGACTCGGATCCTGACCTGGCACACGCGCGCGACGGTGGTCGCCGCCTCCGCCGTGGTCGGCGCGTCGTCGGCCACTGCGGCCGGCGCCGGCACGTCCGCGACCGCCTTCGCTGATGGCGCGTCTGCGGCCGACTTGGACGGCGCGTCAGCCGCCGGTTTCTTCGCTGCTGGCGACTTGGACGGCGCGTCCGCGCCCTTGGTCAGCTTCTTCTTCTTCGCCAGCGGCGACGGCGCGGGCGCGGCCACCTTGATGTCGTCGCAGTGAACTCGAATCCCAATCTTCTTGGTCTTGAGCCCGCCGACCTTGACCCCTGCCTTGGTCTCCAAATCGAGCGTGATGGGGAAGCTGCCGGACTTCTTGATGTCCGAGCTGGCGGCGGCGGGGTCCACCGTGAGCGCGGACGCCGAGACGGTGCCGTTGATGACGGTGATGTTCCCGACCTCGTGCGCGAACCCCGGCACGGCGGCCTCCCCGAGCGGGACGCCGTTGGCGGCCGTCGCGGCGGTGACGGTGAAGTCGTCGTAGAAGTAGACGAGCTTCTTGTTGGGATTCTTGGCGGTGAGCGTGAACTGGACGGCGGAGGTGAGCGTGGGCGCGGCGGCGGAGGACGAGAGGCTGAGCTTGGAGACGCGCGCGGCGGAGAGGGTGAAGGCCGGGCGGTGCGGGCGGTACATGAGGTAGAAGGCGCCGCCGACCACGGCGGCGATGAAGGCCAGGAGGAGGATGACGAGGACCGACCAGAAGAAGCAGCAGCAGCAGCTGAACGGGCAGGACCGCCCGCCGCGACGGCGCTTTCCGCCGCCCTGCTGTGGGCGGTAGATGGGACGCTGGTACATCTTCGGCGGCCCGCCGGCGCCGTTGCTGCCGGCGGCGGCGGCGGCCGGCGGCTGCGGGGTGGGCTTGCCGTTGGAGGACATTGTCGCTTGGCGCGCGCGCGACGCAGGAGAGGAGGAGTTCAGCAGACCTCAGAGCCGGCGGCGCGGTGTGTCGTCACTGGGATTCCGTGAGCTTGGTGGTGAAGTGGTAATGGAGGAGATCTATAGGAGAAGAAGAGGGTGGTGGAGAAGGTGAGGGCAAAAGGGACGGGGCACCTCACGGATGGTTCGTCCTTACCAAATCATTTGTTGCTTGCTACTGCTGGCTGCTGCGGTGGCTTTTCCTTTCACTTTCCTTCACTGGTAGTCTGGTAGCAGGCTCTTTTCCCAGAAATTATTCAGTCTGATAGGTGGATTAAACTGGTATTTGCATCCAGCTGGGTAATTAGCGTAGGTCATAGTCTAACACATTGTCCTGGATTAGATACCGTCAGGCAAAACAGCTAAGTTTGTTGTATTTGTGTAAGTAAAAATGTTTGGTAAAACTGAAAGTTGGTGTCAAGGATGTACAGCTAGCAAGAATTTCGCTTTCGTAAAGGATTTTAGGTGTTTGGTTTCACATTCCATGTCTAATTTAAGTTACTAGTAGTATATAGTAGTATACTTTCTATAATAAAGTACTTGGGCAATTAACAGGAGCTAGTTGCTTTTCAGTGAAATCAATTTCTCAAGGAACAAAGTGACAGTGCTACTACTGTTTCCGCTTATATTTTGCAAATTGCAAATACTAGTAACCTGAATCTTTGCTTTCCAAAATGGTATACAGTGTAGTTCACGAGTTCAAGACTGCGCCGTTTGACCTACAGTTTAGTAGAGACTAATAAAAGTCCATGTGGAGTCTAACTAATTTGTAATGAACTGTAAGCAGGGATATGAACATGTGATCTGGGTTTGCGCAGGAATTTCTGGATTCAAGAAGACGGTTAAACAAATAGTGGAACTGCAGATGCATGTTCAATTTGACTTAATAATTTAGCAGGAGCTGATGAGCTGCATCTTCTAACCAGGGCCGTGCCCGTGCCCTGCCCGCGTGTCTCGTGCATCAGCCTCGCCGCCCGCCCCCTCCTATCCCTTTCTCACGATTTGGCTTACTCCAGTTAGTGTCTGAATAAATGCCGAATTCAAAGAGCAGATACGTTCACGTACAATTGCAAAATGGATTTATGATGCCGTCTCCATTACTTTGAGCCGTATTGCCATGCACGCTACATGTGTCGCATATGGATGCCGTCCACGTCAGAGCGCGTCGCGCCAGCAACAAGCTTCAGCTTAGCTGAGCTGGAAGAGATGACTCGTGGTAGATGAGGACGATGGATCCACCTGGCGTGGCTCGGTTGGCTTTCGTCCTCACAAGGTTTCGACGTCACATTAACCACTGGAGCGATAAAGCGAGGAACAGGAGCATTTGCTTATTTGCTTACTCGCTAAAGAAATTGATTTTGCAACTAGAGCTGCATTGATGAAGCAAACATGGACCCATTCCTATTTATATTCTCCGCCTCTCCCTTTTCTCTATAATCTAAGAAATCGCGATGAAAATGACAGACTACAGGAACTGTATACCGAACGTTGGCTTGTCGAGAGTCGAGACATCCACCTTGCTTGTAAAATGTTTTTTCTCTCTCTGTCTCTCAGCAGTGGTTGTGATTAAGATTTGAAAAGCCCTTTTATTTCCGGGTCGTTTGATATTGCTGCAATGTTCGTTCATGGGCATGCCATCCCCGGACATGCATGCTGGCCAAGTAAAATGAAACTTCGTTTCAACGGTAGTTGGTCGTCAGGGCTTACTTGTTTTTAGTACGTGATGGTGATGCTACGCTGTTAGCGGCAAATGTCTTAACGTGAAGCCAATCGTATGACAAAAAAGTAGACGACCGGATGTGGATTTGATCCAATTATATATCTATCTACTATCTATTATATATATATTTAAGCAACAAAAAGAGTCATCACATTCGTTCCTAAAGCAAAGAAATTCCCACATTAATTAAAGAAAACAAGAAAAAAATTTATCCATCACTGTTATTATGAAAATTTAGACTAAAATACCTATAAAAAGTTAAAAAATTATTCATCATTGCTATTATAAAAAATTAGAATAAAATACCACTAAAATTATTAAATTATTCACCATTGCCATTATAAATAAATTAGAATTAAATATTTTCAAATATTTTTGTAAAAGCACCACATTCACCCATCTCTCTCTCTCTAACACCACACCCACATTATAAAAATTATTCACCACTATCATTATGAAGAAATTAGATTGAAATACACCCAAAAAAGTTATTAAGGTCCTATTTGGATCCATCGTATTTTCTTAAAAACTGATTTTTATTTTCCGCTAGACCTCGGTTCAGCAAAACCCACCTGCTCACGGCAGGGACAAGAGGGCTTCAGTCCACAGGCGGATTGGACCCACACACGATGCACGCTCCACCCTCCACGCGCGTTGCCACCAGGAAAAATGAGCTTAAGAGGGAGCGAGTCCGCCACCTGCGCCGCGGCGGGTGATATGGCGACGAGGAGGACATGAGCAGGAGCCCCCCCCCCCCGGGCCATGGGTCTTCAGTTCGCGCATTCGAGGAGCGGTGTTCCTCTAGCGTTTTCGACCGTCGATGACGGTCACGAAGACCCTGGGGAGACGAACCTCCGCCTCTGGCTCGAGGACTACCGTCTCACGTGCCAGGCGGGCGTACCAAATGATGACCTCACCATCATCCACACTCTACCACTATACCTCGCCGACTCGGCGTAGGCATGGCTCGAGCATCTTCCCATAGACCAGATCTACGGATGGTCTAACTCGCGGGAAATCTTCATCGGCAACTTCCAGGGAACATATGCACATGCCAGGCAACCCCTGGGACTTAAAAAGTTGTCAGTAGATGACCGGAGAAACTCTATGAGAGTACATCCGATGCTTTTCCCGGCAATGCAACGAGCTGCCCAACATTGGCGACGCCGATGTCGTGGGCGCTTTCCTTTCTGGAATGACCTCCGAGGTGCTTATCTATGAGCTAGGGGAGTAAATGACCTCAAACGGCTCGAGAGCTCTTGGACATCGCCACGAGCCACACCTCCGGTGAAAAGAGCTTCAGAGCTATCCTCCACCACACCCCGGAGAACAAGGGCAAGGGCAAACGAAACGATGTAAGGACCAAAGGCGTATCGAGAGGGGGGAGGGTTTGAATCGGTAAGCCGACCACAATCAACAAATGCTAATAATTCATCCACTAAACCCTGGTAATTGTTGCAATCTAACAATTCTAGGAGCCCAAGACACTACACATACTAGTGTTTATGATGCAAGCAATGCGGAAGCTAAGCCACACTAGCCTATGCAAGACTCAAATCAACCTATCCACTAGAGCACATAATTGCAAAATAGTAAAGAGAGGGTCAAGGAATGCTCATGACTTTTTTCCGAGGTATCGGAAGCATGGCGCCTTCCCCTAGTCCTTGTTGGACCTCCCGCCGGAGTGTCGGTCCCTCCCGCCATCAAGTTGAGTTCTCGCACACGAGCCCGCAATCACTCCTGGAGTGAAGACACAGTTGCATCACCGCTACCACCAAGGAAAATGCTCATCTCCCTCAAGAACTTGCCGGACTCCTCGAGCCGACACGGGCGCTCACTATCGATGCCCCTTTCAACGACGGGCCCAAACCGTGTACAAACGTGTGACGGCCTTCACAACTAATCACGATAGGCTCGAGCACCAACACCTAACCGGTCTAGGTCTTACCATAGACTAAGAGTAACAACCTAGATCACACTCTCAAGAATACCCTAGCCTTAGATGTAGATAGATGCTCAAGTTACTCTCTCTAGCACTCTCAAGATATCTAATATCTACTCCTAGTGCTCCTCTCTTTTTCCCTTGGCTTTCTACTGATGCTCCCAGCTATCCCAATGGCCAAGGGAGATCTCCAAGACCCCAGCAATGAGTTTATATAGGCTCCCAACCTCAAACTAGCCGTTGCTCTATGAAACAACCTCTCTAGACATATAGACCATACAATTCGGTCTCTTCCAGACCGAACCGTTCGGTCTCTACCGGACTGCTCCTCCAGAGTCGTTGCAGCCAAATCCACTGCTACTTTTGTACAAATCGGACCATCCGGTCTCTTCAAGACTTCCTGATTCCAGAGAGCGTCCAAAGCTACTTTCTATCTGCTTTCTCCCTATCCATACAGACCGTACCATCCGATATGTAGACCGTACTATTTGGTCTCTATGGGTCTGCAGCTCTGATCTCTGATCCTTTGATGATTGTACAGTCCGGTCCCTCTGATCCCTCTGTCCAGTCTCTATCTCCAGAAGCCGAAACTCCTTGTCCTCACTTGATTTCGTTTGCTGGCTTTTTCTAACATCTCCTTGGCTTCTCCACTACTACCTAGTGCCTGTGATTTCACCGAGCATCTATGCACATCACTGACTAGCAAGATCTAAGAGACATGACCTAGATCCCCTTGATAGTCCATTTTTTCCTATGGACACAAGCCCTAACAACTAGACAAGTGTTCCAAAGACTTGCTCCTAGCTTGATCTTAGCCTTGATCCATCTCCATCAACTCTTGACTCCATCAAGCTCATGAAGTCTCCATGCTTGTGGTCATTGTCATCAAACGTCAAGGCAACTATCATCAGTATGATTTGTAGTAGAGTTAGAGATGATTCCTGCATACACAACACTTATGTAGATATTAGCCCACAATTTCATAGTTATCATTAATCACCAAAACATCCATACCTTGGGGATCCAATCATCAATGGTCATGAAGCTTACAATCTCCCCCTTTTTGGTGATTGATGACAACCACTACTTATCATAAACATCAAGGCTAAAAGAACTACACTATGATCAAGAGGAACCTCAAAGGAATAAGAAAGAACGAACAAGGTCCTACTTAATTCAAGCATCATCAAGAGCTAAAAGAATAAAGAGAGAGCACACTCTAGATGATATGCATGCATGTCATGGTAGGATAATAAAAGAAAGCATAAGGACATGCAATGCAAGGCATGGATGATGATATGCAACAAGATAGCATGAAACATGCAGGAAATTAAACGAAAGCAATCATCATCACAAATACATACACAGCCATATAAGAATACATAAAAGAAAGACAAGCCAATGCGTATGTAAATAAATCAAGTGAGATTATGAAGAGTCAAAACACAAGCGAATGTAAAACCATGACTCATCAAAATCCATGAACACCATCAAAATTTCTCAAAATAAGATCCAAAAGTATTGCATCAAAACCACGTATACTTCCCCTTAGATACAAGCTATACTCTCAATCAGGACACAAAGTCACACTCCCTTTAGCCTATACGACAACTTCTCCCCCTTTGGCAACAAGCACCAAAAAGAGAGGGAAAACTACTAAGCGCTGGAGGTTGAAGGAGGTGGTGGTGCAACAACGTCCTCTGAGGTCTCTGCCCTAGGCTGCTCCTGCGTTTGATCCTGCTCCTCTGCCTGAGTCTCTGCCACCTGAGCGCCAAGCTACTCGAAATAAGAAAGATCCTCTGGTGACTCGGACCCCCCTGAGCTCCTTCTGGGATAGCGCCGGTATCCTACGCAACACATGCCTGAAGGAGACTAAGGTCGACCACATCCTGCTGGGAGAACCCTCCACGAACCAGATCCTCTGCTATTTGAGGTGTGACAGGAGTTGAGTCTATAGCAGAAGATGGTGGAATGGAGGTAGAAGCTGACTCTGTCTGTGGGGCTGCCTGTGTGGTATGGACAATATTAGAAAATACTAGACTCCTGACTAGCAGCTGAAGTGTGGAGGTAGAAGGCACTGCCATCTGTGGAGCTGTTGTGACATCTCTATTTAGAAAAAAAAGTTTTTCCACGCTGACCAGTAGGACCCGTAGGCCCTACCCGTCAGTCTCCAGCTCTCAGCGCTGCTCGTCGCTCGCGCCAAGGCAGCACTGGCGCGCGCGCGTGAGGGGGTGCCATGCAGCGTAGCACCTCCCTGCGCCCGGGCCCCGCCGCCGCTCGACCCCGGGGGTTACCCCCGGCTCTCTTCTCTCTCTCCATCATTCTCTCATCTCTCTCGCTCCGCTCTCTCTCCCTCTGTTTTCTCCTTCGCCTCCGTCGAGCGAGCTCAGAGCTCGAGCTCCGCCCGCCGCTCCAAACCGCCGTGCAACATCTCTAGCATCCCGCCATGGCCGTCGATTGAAGTCATTCACCGTAGCTCGCGAATTGAGGCCGTTTTCTTCTCGGTGAGCACCGACATCTCCTCTGTTCGTCTTCAAATTCTCGAGCTACATCAAATCATACTCAAATTCCTCGCAAACGAGGCTTGCTCACTTGTTTGCGTATCATTTGGTTAGGTTCTTGCACCACTTCTATTGTGGAGTTAGCTGTGTTCCCAGTTTTTCTCGCCGCCGACGCCCTGCCAAAGCTTGCTTCTTGCCGCCGCCTGCCGTCGCCCTGTTCCTAGTGAGCACCGCCGTCACCCTGCGCATTTTACCTTACAGCACCGCCCTCGCCCGTGAGCTCGGTTGGCTGAGCTGTGCTCGGGAGCGCGCCCTGGCAGCCATGGCAGCACCGCCGTGCGCGCGCACGGGCAAGCCAGGGGCTTCCTGGAGCTGGACCGGGACCCCGCGCAGCTGGGCCGAGACCTAGGCCGCCAAGTGGCTTGGCCACCATGCGGCTAAGCCAAGTCCAGTAGCGACTGGGCCGCTGAGTGGCCCATGAGGCCGAGTTAAAGTGGCCCATTTCAATTTCCAGGATTTTTCGTTTAAAAATAATTCCAGAGCTTTGAAAAATTATAACTTTAGATTTAGACCTCCTAAAATTGTGGGGTTAATTTTGTTAGGTTCCAAATATTATTCTCTACTACTTTATGCAATAAAATAAATAATTATTTTCCATAATTTCTAGAATTATTCCTTTTAATTATTAATTAAGTTAGTATTTTTTGAAGTAATATTTTATTTTAATAAGTTAATTTAATTTAGAATTGAATGAGGTAACTAAGGGTAATTAACTTTGATTAAAGCATGTCAATCCTTTTTCATTTGTAGACTTAATCACTTTTAATTAGAAGGAAATACTTCAGACAAGATAACTAATTCTTAATTTCCTTTTTCTGAACAATGATTTTAAGCATTGCATTTCACATTCATGCATCGCTAGCACTAACTTGCGATGTATCGACAAATCGTATAGGACCCGAGATTGTCGAGCCGCTTGTCGAGAGTGAACCTGAGGTGGTGATCATCGAGACCGACCCCGCACCTGCATCGTCGTATTCGGACGAACCCCAAAGCAAGCCCCGGTGCATCCTACCTATTTTTTTAAATTCTTTCTTTTATCACAATGAATCGAGTCATGATTGTGCATTAAGTTCCAGGAATTGATTGACACCTACCTACATCACTACCATATCCTATGATGTCTTTATGCTATACAGGTACAAGTAGCATGATAGACGCTATGCTTATGTCGCAGGAATATCGGTAGCGCTGCATAGGATGATCTTGAAGCATGGAGGCTTTAAGTTGTTTGAGATCATTGAGAATTCAAATGAAAGTTATTGATGATGATGAGACCGGACGGGCCCCGTAGAGGAAAGGGGAAAGACTGGGTCTTGCAAGGTGGTAGCCCCATCCGTGTCGAATTAGGACCATGTTGTGGCCTAGGGAGCAAGTATTGAATAGTACCGATCTACATGCTGGTATATGGGACCCAGTAAGCTGATGTACCCTAACTACCTTAGTGGTAGGACGTAGCCAACTTTCTTTTACTGGCTGTTAGTGAGATTGAAGTCTCACGGGAGGGAAATGGTGGTCGCTCACGGATAACGTCTTGGACGGGTATCACGTGGGGTCTCCATATTTCCGGGGGAGTTGGAAACGGATCGACCTCTGGTTGGGGTTAGTGGGAAAAGTTGTCATATACGACCAATGCGGTGTGTATGTGTCGTGTAGTCGGGTTTTACCCAGCTGGTGAAATTGGTTCGAATCGCTGTCGCTCGTAGCAATGAGTATTGCTTGATCGCTCGTCACAACGTAGATAATCGAGAGTAATGAGAAGAGAAGAGTTGGATGAGTTAAATGATTCTTGCTTGCAAAACATGATTGCAGTAGTTGCAGGATGCAAACCTTATTATTATTAAACATAATCTTGAGCTAAAATTTGAAAATAGATATCCACTATTAGTTCTGTTTTCGCAAGTCTGAGTCAACCCACCAGCCAAAGGCCTATGCATTCTAGGTGTCGGCCTTAGCGAGCCCTGTTGACGGGTCAGTCTTGCGGAGTATATTAGATACTCAGGGCTTTGTTCGTAACATTTTCTAGGTGGTGAGCCATATTCATATGGTTGGTCCGAGAGCATGCCAGGAGAAGGACAACTTCCGGAGGGAGGTTCCATCCCGTGGGAACGCATCCCATCCCCTAAAGAATAGAAGACAACCGTGCTTAGGAAGCGTAGTGAAGTTAGTAAGAATAAAGCTTCCTATTGTCGAACAACTATCGTTTAAGTTTTAAACTCTTTTATTATAATAAATGTTTTTCCGCAACAAAACTCTTATTTATTTCTAAAAAACTAGTTGTTTTATACCATGATGTGATATATTCCGGACTTATATGAATGTATGTATTGTTGTAACTCGCTTCATCGAGTGTTCTCCTGTACTCAATCCTGGTTATCCCGGAGGGGATGTCACAGCTGTAGATTGTGTGGGCACAGACATAGAGAAACTGGACACCTGTCTGCATAGCATCGCTACGACTGCCCACTGGTGTAGCAAAGTAAACTCCTCCATGTATCCCGACCTAGGAATGATAGTCCTGGTGACTATTGTTCTAACAACCTTCCCCTTAGCAGTGAGTCTCGCAGGGCGTCTATCAAACCCTGAGGTGTGTGGTGGCTAAAAGGATATAGACACCACGTCGTCTGGAGGTAACATCCTTTCCTATGGTCTATGGGGTGGAGCCCAGTCTTTGTAGGTGCTCCGGTACAACTGAGTGTATGAGGCTATCAGGCCAAGTGCAGCAATAAGGTCCTTCCTGCTCAGACGCTGGGGCTCTCCTCTGAATATAAACCAGATCTCGGAGCGATCTTTGGCTACCCAAAGTGAGGAATAGAACTCCAGCACTATGTGCTCTCTGTATCTGTAGGGGGTGGTGACTAACTCTGCTAGTCCGGGCATGTAGTCAAAGTATTGCTCCATATCTGTGACAGTCGCTCTCCTCAATGCCTGGAAGGTCACGTACTGCTGCGGCACAAATATGCTAGTCTTGCCCTTCTCGGCGAGGTAATGACGAAGTCCCTCACCAATCCTCCTCTTCAAGTCTGTCTAGAAGCGGTCTCCTCTAGCTGGATCCCTAGGGATGGGAACCCCCTCCTCGAACGGTATAAGACGACAAACATTTGAGATCCTGGCTAGGAACATCAAGGATGTCCCTCTCTCCAGCTGCTACTACCAGTTTCTATAGCCTCATGGTGGACACTACATAGGTGCACTGTAGGTCATCTGCCCGGTGAGCTGTCCTCTGCTGCTGAGCTGTCTGCTCCTGTGGCTCCTCCTCCTATGACTCCTTAGAGTCCTCCTCCCGTGTCTCCTCCTCCTCCCGCCTGGAGGAAGACAAACCTCTCTGGCAAGAGGCCGGAGTACCCTGCGCCCAAGATGGGCCTCGAATCCCCGTGTATAGCTCTGGGGCATCTTTCCTCCTCCTGCTACTCCTCCGGAGTCCCAGACCCTTAGTGTCGGGCTGCCTCTCTTTGATCAACATAGAACCAGGTGTCGTGCGTGATTGCTCCATAGCCTCAAAGTGCTGGGTAACCCGTTTGGCTCTCTCTGACTCTAGGTCTAGCCTGGTCCTATTCCTGCCTCTAGTCTGCTCTGGCATCTTTCCCTTTCCCTTATCCTAATCATCTTATCCTGCCATCTCTACTGCTCACTGATCAACTATCATCTGGAGATACTCGAAGACAAATGCCGCAAGAAATGAAACCGACCACCAGAGAACGGACACCGATCACCAATATCGAGAAAAGGGGCCAACTTTGCCCTAGGCATGTGAAGCTCGCAGAGAGCATGGAAGAGGGTGTGGTCTGGAGGCGTGCATGCGCAGAGGAGGCATTGGAGTTGCTGTTCGGCAGCGAGGCTTGAGGCACACGGTGGCGGCGTCAGATCTGGAGGCAGCGGCGGCTGCTCTCGGCAGCGGCAGCGCTAGGGAGCGGGCATGAGAGCGACAGCGCAGGCGCAGGTGAGCGGGGGTGAGTTGCGGCCCTACCGTGTGTAAAGGTGTTGGCGGTGGCTCGGGTGTGCGGTGAACTTGCGGCGGGAGACGGCGAGTAGAGGAATCGGCGACGACGACTCTGGGCCTGCTCTCGGCTTTGGTTGTGAGAGACGAAGGGGTCAATGCAATTTTGACCTAGGTCAAAGAGTGACGAATGGTCGAGATCCATCAAGACAAGATCAATGGTCCTAGATTGAAGCGGTACTCATGTTTCAACCATAGAGACATGACCGTCCAGTCACTTCGGAAGCCTAGAAATTAACATTCTGTTACACAGAACCTCATGTAGGCCGGATCGTACAGTCTTTAGGTGTAGTTTTGTCCGGTCTCCATTTCCAGGCAACACGAAGTACTGTGCATTGGTGCACAGACTGGATTGTATGGTCTCTAGAGCGCACTGGACGATCTCTACCAAAATTTCATAGAATCAAGGAAATTTTCCAATTTCCAAGTGCCCTCACTCAATACCCAATTAAACACTGCACTTGGAGCATGAAGGGAACTCTCAACCACTCCTTTTCAAATAGTGGCCCTCAATGACCTAATAATTTTCACAAATGACAAATAAAGAATCAAGTAAATAAGAACCAAGGCAATTAAGAACCAAATGGGTAGATATGAGCCTTAGTCCATGAACCATGCCAGTAGATTTAAGAGCCAATTCCCTCTATGCCACTGAAAATTTTTATAGTTCTTATGTGCCATCAAAACTTTTGAAGTTCCCTCTGTACCAACCACTTAAATTTCTATGCCTTGTATGCCATTGGCGATAATGCTTAACATTTTTTGTTATTCGCTAGCTTGAAAAAGATATTTTCTTTACTCCAAAATTTATGAAAATTTGTATATCGATAACATTTTTGAATTTAAAATTGGTTAACATGGCAAAACATTAAGGTTTAATAACATTTAACATTGTCTATGTTTGTTAATTTTAACGTAAAAATGAAAGAGAATAAATACATGTGATAATAACAAAAACATTTTCTTATGTGATTCTCTATCAGTATAAAAATTTACAAAAAAATTGGGATAAATAAATTACTCAATTGCATAGAAGAAATAGGGAAAATTTTTAGTGACATGTAAGGAATTTCTCTAGATTTAACCTCGGAGTTCATAAAAGCTTGCTTAATGGGCATGAAGCACAATCCTTTCCTTTGGCCACACTTATGGAGATGTATTCTCATAATGATCATGAGACACAAATTTTCTCCAAGTGTGACAAGCCTCCTTTGTGTTTCCTATACGATGCATGCAACAAGCATATTACAAATGCAATAAAATTAAACATGGCATGTGAATGCAAGAAAATTAAACAAGACACAAAGGAAACCTAACAATGTCAAACTTGAACCCCTCTCAAGCTTAATCACTATAAGTCATACCCTTACCTTGAGAGAAGCCAAACCACCATCTCAAGCACTCCCCCCTTGCTTATAGCTATCTTGAGCGGGTTAGACATTGACTAATTTTTATGTGTTTTTCTTTTAGTTATTTACACATGTATGGATGCAAAACATACTAGTCACAAAGAAGTCCTAGTTACCATGCGATGCAAGATAGAAAGAACACACTACAACTACTAAGAACAAACACGGTCGCCTCCCTCATGTGTAGATATGGCGTTGAGGTCCATGTCATTTGTGGTGGACTTCACTTGATTTTCAAGTAAGCTCTCGGTCCACCACCACAACCATCATCTAGGTCTTGTTCTTGGGCACCCACTTGTACTTAGTGGACCTCTCACGATCAACAATGCACTTAGGCACCATATGTTCTTGACCTTTCTCTTCTTGTTCGATGGTCCCAACGCCTTTGCTTTCACCTTACCATCCTTGTCCCTAAAATTCTTGAAATGGGTGTTCTCATGGAACAAGTTAGCGTTAGGAAAAACAATGGAATATCTCACCATAGGGCATTCCTTGATGGTGTGGCCATCCTTGCAACACCTCTCGCAATAGTAGTCATCGGTGAGTAGGGGTTTGACCCATGCAGGAATGAAGTTACTCTTCCCGATGGTGTCGATGACAGCGGGGTATGAGCCAAGACCACGATGGGAGTTGTTGTTCACAAGACTCCTCCCAAGAATCTCCTTGAGGATGGCTCTACCACGTGCAAACTTCTCAAATCCGTCCATCACCATCTTTCTCTCTTCCTTGAGCAGATGATATTCCTTCAAAATAGAGAGCTCAATAGAAGAAACCTCAACCAAGGTGGTTAGTTCATCACACATAGTAGAAGCTATAAGGTTCATGACCATTGAGGTCACTCCAAGGTATGAATATTTTGGTGATGAATGACAAACATGAAATATAACTAATGTCTATATGAGTGTTGTGCATGTAGGAAACCTTTTCTATTTAATGCTGATCGTTGACGGTTTCCTTGGTGGATGATGACAATGACCACAAGCTTGGAGGCTTCATGAGCTTGATGGAGTCCAATGGTTAATGGAGATGGATCAAGGCTAAGGACAAGCTATGGAGCAAGTGTTTGGAACACTTGTCTAGTTGCTAAGGCTTTGAGTCCATAGGAAAAACAGGACTATCAAGGGGGTCTAGATCATGTCTCTTTAGGTCATGCTAGTTGGTGATGTGTGTCGATGCTCAACAAAATCACAGGCACTAGGTGACAGTGGAGAAGCCAATGAGCTATTGGAAGAAGCCGAGAAAAAAATTCAAGCGAGGACGAGGAGTTTCAGCTTCTAGACAGAGAGAACAGACAGAAGGTCTAGAGAGATCGGACTATACGGTTAGCAGAGGAACAGATAATGGACTACGAGGATTTTGTCAGCACAAAGGCCCATAGAGACCGAACAGTACGGTCTATAGACCGAACAGTCCGATCTATATGGATGAGGGCTGGGACAGAGATGTGCAGCTTCGGGTGCTATCTGGAATGAACAGGAGAAGAAGAGACCGGACGGTCCGGTCTGCTAACTGAACGGTCCAGTCAGTACGAGATCTTCTACGAACAGTGAAGCCAACGGCTCTAGGAGCCGTTCCTGTAGTGATCGGACGGTCCGGTCAGGCAGTGATCGGACAGTCCAGTCAGTGTGTCCAGAAAGGTGATTTTGTGGAGCAACGACTAGTTTGAGGTTGAAAGCCTATATAACTTCGTTGCTGGGGTCTTGGAGACCACTCTTGGCAAGTGGTAAGACATTGTAGCAACTCATGATCAACAAAACCTAAGTTTAGCTTTGATTGGGACTTGTTGATGGTCGTTAAATACCAATTTTGACCGTAAATATATCCATAAATAAGGGAGGACTTAGCATTTCATATACATATGTTAGCTAGGATGAATAAGATTCCACTTGTCTTTAGAGATTTATGTACATGCAGAGAATACATATGAAAGGAGTGGAGAAATGGAGAAAGATCCGTGAAATAACATTATGACTAATGGGAGAGCGCCAACCGGACTCCCCACGGATCAATGACGTGGTTACACAGGATTGCAGGGAGAAAACCGACTTAATAGAGGATGGGACCCACCTACCAGCCACCTCAAGAAAGCACACCCCAAGGGACCCACCTTTAGGTCGGTCGATCGAGTCTTGAGGCGGTTCTCCTCCCCCTTCCATGTGTCACTCCCTCAGCCCTTTGCCAACATCAGTGCACCGAGGTTTCATGGCGGTTACGCTCCAGTATCGACCTTTGGAGGCTATATAAGGAGGGGAGTGCCTCCCACTTCCACACACACTAAGAAGAGTCCATTCTCTAGCATTACACTTAGTCTTCAGGTCCTAGTGGAGTTTAGGATAGAGGAGAGCTGTCTTGAGGTCCTTGATGTAGTCTTGGAGTCTTGAGTATAGTTCCACACTATCCCTCTCTAATAAGACTTATTCCTTTTATTAATATATTTATCTTCTTTACTCTTATGTTTTGTCTTTATACTAGTGTGATAATCATGTGCCTTTTATATGGTTGTTGCCTAGTCATGTTTGGTTGCTCTATGCTTCACATACTTATACTAGTCAATCTATGCTTTTGTACTCGTTCAATGCATATAGGGACCCAGCTTAACTCTTCCTAACCCACTTAACCTAGACTTTGGACTAATGTTAGATTGGATTGTTCTGTGTGTCACTACCCATTATCTTTATTATCCTTACCCCTATCTATGACTTTGGTATATTATTAGTTATATGGTTATGAACATGCTATCTCTTGACCGCCTCCTTCCCTTGGGAGAACTATAAATGACAACCATTGGAGTAATCTAGTGGTGAAATGCTATAATGTGATGTCCACGCTTGCGGATTTAACTTGCCCACACTAACCATCTGTTGAGTTCTACCTAGTAGTAGTTCTGGCACCTTGCCCAGTCTATTTATTTGGTGTGACTTAGCAGATGTCAACAAGTATTTGTGACGCCGTTGCCAGGGATAGTAATATTTCTGGTGCATCATTGGTGTGAGAACCTCTTGAGCATTTATGATCTTGTGTGTAGGATAAATTCCTTTTGGGGTCTTTGGAGGATTCCACCACATGAAGTGATTGACAAGTGCCTCCTACAAATCACAACTCCTGAGAGGGGTTTCTTGCTTGAGGAGGTGGTCAACAGAAGACATGAGCTTTTAATTGAGAGAGCAATGGAGATGATACTAGTGCCCAACTCGCAAGTGGGACACTTGCTTGAACACGTCATTGGCCTCTATGATCCTCCCTATTACAACATCGACCTCGACAATATGCACATGGGGAATGGTTACGGTCATTGGAGGTATCGTGCTCCCAACCGTCCTATAACGAGAAGATTTTATGAAGTGATTGCAAGAATCCCTAATTATGAGGATGGTCTCATCATCCGACCTGACGAGGTTAGTACAAGTGAATTGAGCAATGATTTGGATAATAAGCCTTCTTACTCTAGTGCTTGTCTTATGGCTACTACTAGGGTCAACTACAAGAGTAGAGGTACCCACTAGACACTTGATAGTGGGTGCACCCAACATATGACCGGGAAGGCAACCATGTTCACCAACATTGATGAAGACGAAGACAATGAGAAGGTGACTTTTGGGGACAACTCAAAGGGTAGAGTTAGAGGCTCAGGCAATGTGACCATTACAGAGGACCTCCATCTCTCCAAGGTCTTTCTTGTGGAAACCCTTAATTTCAACCTCCTGTCTATTGGTCAGCTTTGTGCCATGGGATTCAAGTGCACATTTGATGAGGATGGTGCAATGATTGAAAATGCAAAGAAAGGGCTAGTGTTTCATGGAGTGAGGCATGGAAACTTGTATGTTACAGACTTCAAATCAAGCAACATGCCACCAAGTACTTGCCTATTCACCAAGGCAAATAAGGGATGGTTGTGGCACAGAAGATTGGCACATGTTGGAATGAATCAACTCAGAAAAGTGGTCAAGAGGAATCTAGTTGAAGGAATCAAGGATGTGACATTTGAGAAGGACAAACTGTGGAGTGCTTCTCAAGCTGGAAAGCAAGTTGCTTCTTCTAACCCCACCAAGTCCTTCATGTCAATATCTTGTCCTATGAAGATTTTGGACATGGACTTGTTTGGGCCAACACATTACAAAAGCCTGGGAGGAAGTCTCTATTGCTTGGTGATTGTGGATGACTTCACAAGATACACTTGCACCTTCTTCCTTGTGGACAAGTCTCAAGCAAGTGATATCTTCAGGAATTTTGCAAGAAGGGCAAAGAATGAATTCAAGGCCAACATTGTGAAGATAAGGAGTGACAATGAGACTGAGTTCAAGAAAACAATAGTGGAGGAGTATTGTGACAAGAAGGGAATCAAGCATGAATTCTCAGCTACATATACTCCCGAGCAGAATGGAGTAGTGGAGAGGAAGAACAAGACACTCATAACTCTTACTCATGCTATGCTATATGAGTATGGAACTCATGAGAGGTTTTGGGTTGAGCAAACAACACAGCTTGCTACATGTCCAACCGTGTATATCTCCACCAATTGTTGAAGAAGTCACCCTATGAGCTATTGGATGGACGGAAACTGAATGTTTCCTATTTTTGGGTCTTTGGCTGCACTTGCTATATTCTCAAGAAGAGGAGGAAGCCCGGGAAGTTTGAGAGCAGAACAAATGAAGACCACAGGTTGTGTGGAAGAATCCTATGATGTGCAATTTGATGAGTCAAATGGATCTAAAAAAGGAGATGAATTTGATGAAGTGAATATTGAAGATGAACCCATGAGAGAAGCTTTGAGGAACATGCTCGTGGGTGAGGTTTTACCTCACGAGGCCAATAATGATGATATTGGTGAGCCCTCTATTCCACCAGCTCAACCAACCTCATCCTTCGATATGCAAGAACCAATCCAAGATGTCAATGATACACCTTCTAGCTCCTCCCAAGATTCATTGAGAGTGAACCCACCTAGTCAAGAAGAAACCCAAGTGAGAAGTGAGCCACAAGCCTCCCCACATACCTCACCTCAAGCCACTTCTCCAAGCTATTCACATGACACCACCTCATCGACTCCAAGCTCTAGCTCCAAGACAAGAAAGCATATGAGTGATTCCCCCACTTCACTAAGAATCCAAGACACTCATATCATAAGAGAGCAAACAATCCATGATGCACAAGATACTTCACCTAGACCTCCTTCCACTCAAGAAGAACCTCTTCCTAGACCCAAAGCTATCAATAAGGATCATTCTCGTGACTTGATCATTGGGAGTCCATCTCAAGGAGTTAGGACAAGGAGGAACCAACACAAGCCCAACTATGTGAATGAAGAAAATCTTGATCAGGCAAATGTTGCAATTGAGAATTTCTCCTTTGTTTCTATGATTGAGCCCACAACCGTTGATGAAGCTATGGATGATCACAAGTGGGTAATTGCTATGTAAGAAGAGTCGAACAACTTCAAGAGATGCAAAGTGTAGAAACTTGTTGAGAGACCCAAGAATCATAATGTTGTTGGTACCAAGTGGGTCTTCAAAAACAAACAAGATGAGAAAGGGGCCATTGTCAAGAACAAGGCTCGCCTAGTGGCTAAGTGTAAGGACCGAAGATGTACCGAGAGAGGGGGGGGGTGAATCGGTAAGCCAACCATGAATCCGAATACTTTAATTCACACCACTAGAACCTACCAATCATTGCAACCTAATAACTCTAGTAGGCCAAGACCCTACACATGATATTGTTCATGAGGAAAGCAAGCGCGGAAGCCAAACGCACTAGCCTATGCAAGCCACAATTCAACCTAGTTACTAGAGCACACAATTGCAAAATAGTAAAGAGCGGGTCAAGGAATGCTCATAATTTTTTTCCTAAGGTCTTGGAAGGATGACGCCTTCCCCTACTCCTCGTTGGACCACTCCCGTCGGTGTGCCGATCCCTCCCGCCACCAAAGTGGAGTTCTCTCACACGAGCCCGCAATCACTCCCAAAGTGAATACATGGTGCGCGTCACCGCTGCCACCAAGGCACAAGCTCGCCTCCCTAGAGAACTTGCCGAACTCCCCAAGCCGACACGGGCGCTCACTAGCGATGCCCCTTTTACTGACGGGCTCAAACCGGGTACAAACGTGTGACGACCTTCACAACCGATCACGATAGGCTCGATCACCGACACCTAACCGATCTAGGTCTCACCATAGACCAAGAGTAACAACCAAGATCACACCTTCAAGGACACCCTAGCCATAGATGTGCATCAATACTCAAGTTACTCTCACTAGCACTCTCAAGATACGCAATATCTCCTCCTAGTGCTCTCTTCTTTTCCTCTTGCCTCTCACCAAATGCTCCAAGCAATTTCACAGGCCAAGAGAGGTCTCCAAGACCTCAACAACAAAGTTATATAGGCTTCCAACCTTAAACTAGCCATTGCTTCACGAGATCACCTTTCTGGACGCACTGACCGGATTGTTCGGTCTCTGCCTAATCGGACCGTTCGGTCACTTCTGTAACGGCTTCCAGAGTCGTTGGCACTTCTGTCCTAGCTGATCTCCTATACTGACCGGACCGTCCGCTCAGTTGACCGGACCGACCGGTCACTCTGTGTCCTGTGCATTCCTGTGAGCTCCAGTTTGCTTCCTCTCTGTCTCGAGCCTTAGCCCTACTGACCGGACCGTTCGGTCATCAGATCGTACCGTCCAGTCTCTAGGGTTTTTAGACTTGACAGATTCCTCGCAGACCCCTCTCTGATCTCCTAGTGACCGTACAGTCCGGTCATCACTGACCCCTCTGTCCGGTCACTACATCCAGAAGCTGAAACTCCTCGTCCTTGCTTGACTTTGTTTCTCGGCTTCTCCGAATAACTCCTTGACTTCTCCACTGTCATCTAGTACCTGTGATTTCACTGAGTATCCATGCACATCACTGACTAGACATGACCTAAGAGAAATGATCTAGACCCCCTTGATAGTCCGGTTTTTCCTATGGACTCAAAGCCCTAACAACTAGACAAGTGTTCCCAATACTTGATCCATAGCGTGTCCTTAGCCTTGATCCATTTCTATCAACCCTTGGACTCCATCAAGCTCATCAAGCCTCCATGCTTGTGGTCATTGTCATCAATTGCCAAGGCAACCATAATCCATATGATTTGTAGTAGAGTTTAGAGATGATTCCTGCATAGTCAACACTTATGTAGATATTAGCCCACAATTTCATAGCTATCATCTATCACTAAAACATTTATACCTTAGGGATCCAATCATCAATGGTCATGAAGCTTACACTAAGGGATATTCTCAAGTGGTGGGTATTGACTTTGAAGAAACATTTGCTCCCGTGGCCCGTCTTGAAGCAATCCGGATCTTACTTGCCTATGCATCACATAATGGCTTCAAGCTCTATCAAATAGATGTCAAGAGTGCATTCCTGAATGGAGTGATCAATGAGAAGGTCTATATGGAACAACCTCCAGGGTTTGAGGACCCTAAGCATCCAAGACATGTGTACAAATTGAAGAAAGCTCTCTATGGTCTCAAACAAGAACCAAGGACATGGTATGAACATTTGAGGAACTTACTTCTCAAGAATGCCTTCAAAATTGGAAGTATTGACAACACCTTGTTCACAAGACATGTTGGGAAAGACCTATTTGTGTGCCAAATCTATATGGATGATATCATCTATGGATCAACCAATGAGAATTTCAATGAAAAGTTTTGAGAAATGATGGCAAGGGAATTCCAAATGTCAATGATTAGGGAGTTGCATGTGTTCCTTGGTTTTCAAATCAAACAATTAAGAGAAGGAAACTTCATCTATCAAGAGAAGTATACCAAGGACCTCCTCAAGAGATTCAACATGTAAAATTGCAAACCCTTGCATACACCTATGGCAACAAGTAAACCCTTAGATGATGATGTGAAAGGGAAATCTATGAACCCCAAGCTCTATAGATCAATGATTGGTTCTTTGCTCTATCTCACTGCCTCAAGACCGGATATCATGTTTAGTGTGTGCTTGTGTGCACGCTACCAAGCAAATCCAAAGAAATCACATTTGAAGGCCGTGAAGAGGATACTTAGATACCTCAAGTACACACCTACTGTGGGTTATGGTATCATAGAGGAACAAACTTTGAGTTACTTGGGTATTCGGACTCAGACTTTGTGGGTTGCAAGGTGAATAGGAAGAGCACATCGGGAGGTTGTCAATTTCTTGGAAGATCACTTGTATCTTGGAGCTCAAAGAAGCAAAACTCGATGGCTCTATCTACAACTGAAGCGGAGTATATGACAGCAAGAGCTTGTCGTGCTCAACTTCTCTAGATGAGACAAACACTCTTGGATTATGGCCTCAACTTCACTCGAATGCCACTATATTGTGATAGTGAGGCGGTAATCAAAATGGCTCTCAAAACTAGAGATCATGATCATGCAAAACATATTCAAGTCAAGCATCATTTCATAAGAGACCATGTTGAGAAGAAGAACATTGAATTGGTGAGTGTGCGGACTCATGAACAATTGGCGGACATCTTCACCAAGCCCCTCAACAAGAAGACCTTCAACAAGCTAAGGGGAGAACACAATGTTCTCGACCTTTCAAACTTCACATGAGTAACCCTAAAGCTTGTCTCTTGTAAATATGTATAGCTTTTGTTTGTTTGTTTTGTTATTTGTGCCTTTGTTTTGTACTTTTTTCTCTTCTTCTTGTAGGTCAACCTCGGACCTCCTTGAGATATCAATGGACATGGGTTAAGCTTGGGAAGGTGCTTCATGGTGTGCCCAAGGCTTTGAAGAATGGTCCATTGTGAGTAAGCTCTAGAAGGGAACAACTCGTCATTGGCATTTTGGTTTGTAGCCTTTCTGTCTCTTTCCTTTAGCATTGCATCATGCATTTATATACTTGTTTCATTTGCATTCTTGCATCATGATACCTTACATGCTTCCAAGCATGTTTCTAGGGGGAGTTTCTTATTTACAATATAAGTATATGACCCTCTAGATGATCACATAGTGATCTTTGTGCTTCATGCCCATTGAGTCATGTTCAAATGAGCTCCAAGGTTAAATCGACTCGCGCGTCTCAAAGACAAGTGACTCATACATTCCCAACACACTAATGACTAACCATTGCATACTTGAGAAATTTTTTTGTTGAGTCATGTGTGTAGGGGGAGCTATGGTGGAAAGCCATCATGACCAAGGAGGAGCACAATGAAAGGGGGAGTTTCCTAACTCTTGTCAATTATTATTTGCTCTTTGGTTCTCTTGTGTTTTGTTTTTGGTTTGTGATTTTTGGTGATAGGTGACAAAGGGGGAGAAGGACATGAAGATCCAAAAGCCAAGAAATGAGTGATAGCATGAAAAGGGGGAGAAGAACATGAAGATACAAGAAAAGCCATGAAGATCAAAAGAAGATGGATGAGAAGAACATGAAGATCACATGAAGGAAATATGATGAAGACAATGGTGCATGTTCACTTGGAGTACATATGAAGATCATGTCTATATGAACATCTACACCAACATGGACAAGAACAACAATGGTGCATGTCTACAACAACAATGAACATCTACACCGACATGAACATCTACGTCTATGTGCATGTCTACATCAACATGATCAACTACCATAACACCAAGACGGGCGCAAAATTCAACTCTAGTCAACCTCTAGTGCGCTACATGATTGGGTAGTTCTCCCTCAACACCTAGTACATTCCAAGGGGGAGACTACTTCCAAGGTAAGGACCAAGGTAATTTTCAAACATTTCTTTTCTCTAGGTTCCTCGTTTTCATTCAGATCTTTTGTCCCTTCCTTCTTATTCTTTTGGGACTCATTCATTTTGGATCATCATATGTAGTGGTTGTCATCCATCACCAAAAAGGGAGAGATTCTAAGGTTCATGACCATTGAGGTCACCCCAAGGTATGAATGTTTTGGTGATGAGTGACAAACATGAAATGTGACTAATGTCTACACAAGTGTTGTGCGTGTAGGAAACCTTTTCTACTAATGATGATCGTTGATGGTTGCCTTGGCGGATGATGACAATGACCACAATCTTGGAGGCTTGATGAGCTTGATGGAGTCCAAGGGTTGATGGATATGGATCAAGGCTAAGGACAAGCTATGGAGCAAGTGTTTGGAATACTTGTCTAGTTGCTAGGGCTTTGAGTCCATAAGAAAACACGGACTATCGAGGGGGTCTAGTTGTCTCTTTAGGTCATGCTAGTCGATGATGTGTGTGGATGCTCAATAAAATCACAAGCACTAGGTGACAATGGAGAAGCCAAGGAACTGTTTGAAGAAGCCGAGAAACAAAGTAAAGCGAGGACGAGGAGTTTCAGCTTCTGGACAGAGAGATCGGATAGAAGGTTTGGAGAGACCGGACTGTACGGTCAGTACAGGAACAGAGAGCGGACTACGAGGATTCTGTCAGCGCGAAGGCCCATAGAGACCGGATAGTACGGTCTATAGACCGGATGGTCCGGTCTGTATGGATAGGAGCTGGGCATAGAGTTCCAGCTTTGGGTTCTCTCTGGAATGAACGGGAGAAGAAGAGACGGGATAGTGAAGCCAACGGCTCTAGGAGTGATCGGATGGTCTGATTAGGCAGTGATCGGACAGTTCGGTCAGTGTGTCCAGAAAGGTGATTTCATGGAGCAATGACTAGTTTGAGGTTATAAGCCTATATAACTTCATTTCTAGGGTCTTGGAGACCACTCTTGGCAAGTGGAATTGCTGGGAGCATTTGTAGGGAGCCAAGAGGAAAAGACAGGAGCACTAGGAGGAAATATTGGATATCTTGAGAGTGCTAGTGAGAGTAACTTGAGCATCTATCCACATCTAAGGCTAGGGTGTCCTTGAGGGTGTGATCTACATTATTACTCTTGGTCTATGGTGAGACCTAGACCGGTTAAGTGTCGGAGATCGAGCCCGCTGTTGAAAGGGGCATCGCTAGTGAGCGCTCGTGTTAGCTTCGAGAGTCCGACAAGTTCTTGAGGGAGGCGAGCTTGTTGGTGGTAGAGGTGACGCAACCGTATCTTCACTCCAAGAGTGATTATGGGCTCGTGTGTGAGAACTCCACTTGGTGGCGGGAGGGACCAGTACTCCGACGGGAGTGGTCCAACAAGGAGTAGAGGAAGGCGCCATCTTTCCGATACCTCGGGAAAAAATATCATGAGCCATCTCTTACTCTACTCCTTACTATGATACTTTACTTTCCGAAGTTACATACTGTGCTATTCGTACTTGTGTGTTTGCCTTGGTCTAGTTGATTACCTTGTAGACTTGCATGAATAGGCTTCTCTACTTTTTAGTAGTGCTTAGCTTTCACCTTGATCACTAGCATGTATAGGAGTTGTTTTGGCTTGTTTGATCATCCTAGTGTGTGTTGTGCTACTCATGCTTGTGTGCTTATTTTATACTTGATGATCTAGTAGCTTTGCATGAGTAGGCTCCCTTGCTAGCTTGTTATGTGCTTCCGCGTGTCTTTGATTACTAGCTTGCATAGGAGTTGCTTGACCTTATGTGTGATCCACTAGTATGTATAGATTATTCTTCCTTTCATAGGGTTATCCTATTAGTGTGATCACCACTAGAATTGTGTAGGAATTGTTTAAGTGATCTGTGCAAGAAGATTGGCAAATTAGGTACATATTGTGAGTTCCTGATTCACCTCCCCCCCTCTCGGTCACTCGATCCTTTCAGAAGCATCGCTCTTTGATGAACTAGAGGAGGGAGAGGCAAGGTCATCAACATTGATAGCCTTAAAAGTAAGTTCAAGGGCCTCGTACTTCTCACATAGCTCTACATGATCACCCTTGAGTTTATCATAACTCTTGTTTATGGCTGCATGAAAAGTGACAAGGTCCTTGAGTTCACTCTCAAGATCACCAACATAGTCCTTAGCCAGCTTACAATCTTTTTCTTACCACTTCTAGCATCTTGGACTTCTTGACGGCGATGTCGTGAGCTTGCTCAAGCATGCTTCAAAGCTCAATGTAGGAGAGCTCCTCATCATTGCTGTCGTAATTGCTCTCATCCTTACTCTCCCCAAGTTGGCTCGTGGCCATAAGGCACGTGGGAGGTGGAGGAAGAGCTCGAGGTAGAGTGGTCTTTATCATGGCTAGACCGGCCACTTCTTCATCATCACTTGAGGAAGAGGATGCTTCACTTGAGTTGTCACTTGTCCACTCTCCAATAAGGGCCTTGCATGAGTACTTCTTATTGTACTCTTTTCCTTTGCCCTCGTCCTTGTTGAAGTATCTCTTCTTCTTGAGCTTGGCTTTGGGATCTTCTTCATCATCATCACTTAACTCTTGAGCTTTGAATACTTCTTTCTTGGGCTTGGGGCAATCCCGGACAAAGTGATTCTTGGAGCCACAGTTGAAGCACTTTCCCTTGGACTTGGAGGCAAACTTGTTCTTGAAAGTCTTCATCTTCCTCATGAGAAGTGTCAAGTCCTCACTCAAGTCATCTTAATTATCATCATCATCTTCATCGATCACCACCTTCTTCATTCTCTTCTTGGTTTTGACAGGTTCTTGCTTCTCAGCTTGAAGAGCTAGGTTGCATGGTTGAGGATCATCCAATCACAATTGATAGCTCTCAAAGGCAGTGATCTTCCCAAGCACTTGGATGGTCTTCGTCTTGAGATCACCTTGCAAGGTGAAGCTAGTGATGGACTCATACTTGGGGGCTTTGAATAGCCTCACAAATCTTCTTATCACCTCAACAGGCTTGAGATTGAAGTCATCCACAAGAGCATTGATCTCCTCCACTAGTACATGAAAACGAGAATACACAGTGTTAGCTCTCTCATGTGGCAATCTAGTGAAATTATCATACTTGTTTCTCAGCACATAGTACTTCTTCTCTTTCACATCATGAGTGCCCTCATGAATGCTCTTGATCTCATTCCAAATACTATGTGCTGTCAAACTAGAATGTAATCTAGCAAAACATCCTTAGTAATACGTGCAAATAGAGAATTCTTGGCCTTAGTGTTGTGCTTAATAAAATCAGGATCTAGCGGATTCACTTTCGCATTTCATCTCATGGGTCACCTTCCATATCTCCGGATCAAGGGACTCAAGGTAGGCTTGCATACGAGCATTCCAATAGTTGTAGTCCTCACAATTGAATATAGGAACACTCCCCATCTCTTCTGGCATCCTTACTTAAGGCGGTGAAGCCTCTCGATTGAGCACTAGGCTCTGATACTAATTGTAAGGACCGAAGGCATACCGAGTCGGGGGGGGGGGGGTGAATTGGTAAGCCAACTATAATCAACAAATGCTAATAATTCATCCACTAAACCATGACAATCATTGTAACCTAACAATTCTAGGAGGCCAAGACCCTACACATGCTAGTGTTTATGATGCAAGCAATACGGAAGCTAAGCCACACTAGCATATGCAAGCCTCAAGTCAACCTATCCACTAGAGCACACAATTGCGGAATTGTAAAAATAGGGTCAAGGAATGCTTATGATTTTTTCATGAGGTATCAGAAGGATGGCGCCTTCCCCTAGTCCTTGTTGGACCACTCCCGCTAGAGTGCCGATCCTTCCCGCCGCCAAGTGAAGTTCTCGCACACAAGCCCGCAATCACTCCCGGAGTGAAGACACAGTTGCGTCACTGTTGCCACCAAGGCACAAGCTCGCCTCCCTCGAGAACTTGTCGGACTCCCCGAGCCGACATGGGCGCTCACTATCGATGCCCCAAGAGTAACAACCTAGATCACAATCCCAAGGACACCCTAGCCTTAGATGTGGATAGATGCTCAAGTTACTCTCTCTAGCACTCTCAAGATATCCAATATCTCCTCCTACTACTCCTCTCTTTTTCTCTTGGCTTCCTACTGATGCTCCCAGCTATCCCAATGGCCAAGGGAGATCTCCAAGACCCCAACAACAAGTTTATATAGGCTTCTAACCAACTAGCCATTGCTCCACAAAACAGCCTCACTAGATGTATAGACCGTATAATCCGGTCTCTTCCAGACTGGACCGTTCAGTCTCTACCGGACGACACCTCCATAGCCATTGCAATCAAATCCACTACTGCTTCTGTATAGACCGGACCATTTGGTTTCTTCAAGACTTGCTCATTCCAGAGAGCATCCTAAACTGCTTCCTCTCTATTTTCTCCCCATCCATATAGACTATACCATCCGGTCTGTAGACCCTACTATCCAAACTCTATGGGTTTTCATGCAACAGATTCCTTGCAACTCTGATCTCTGGTCCTCTGATGACCATACAGTCCGGTCTCTCTGACCCCTCTCTCTGGTCTCTAACTCCAGAAGCTGAAACTCCTTGTCCTTGCTTGACTTAATTTCTCGGCTTCTTCCAACAGCTCCTAGATTTCTCCATTGCCTCCTAGTGCCTGTGATTTCACCGAAATCTATGCGCATCATCGACTAGCATGACCTAAGAGACATGACCTAGACCCCCTTGATAGTCCGATTTTTCCTATGGACACAAGCCCTAACAACTAGACAAGTGTTCCAAACACTTGCTCCTAGCGTGACCTTAGGCTTGATCCATCTCCATCAACCCTTGGACTCCATCAAGCCTCCATGCTTATGGTCATTGCCAAGGCAACTATCATCAATATGATTTGTAGTAGAATTAGAGATGATTCCTGCATATACAACACTCATGTAGATAATAGTCCATAATTTCATAGTTGTCATTAGTCAACAAAACATTCATACCTTGGGAATCCAATCATCAATGGTCATAAAGCTTACAAATGAGGACACCAGCACGAGTCACTCATGGTCACGAGTCACTCATGGTCACGAGTCACCCGAGGTCGGACTGGTATTCCTCTTGCTACTCGGGGTCGCAATCAAGCTTGGCGATTTGAAGTTCGAAGGGACTTCTAGCTCGTGGTTGACCAAATCGTAAAAGATTCAAGTCGTGGAAGCGACATCATGGCTACATACGACCAAGTGATCAACAATGCCTAGAACACTAAACAGAGCGCCTTGAGCTTTGCAGACAGGGCACGTCGCCAGGGCCCACTACAACATCTACAAGCCCATCACGACCACCACGCCTCGCGCGCAACGGCTCCCTGCTTCATCGAGTTGCGTGCAACATCACCGCTTCATTAGGTCATGCACAACAGCTCCATGTCGCTCGGCCCCACCACGACACACGCATGAGGTAAATGTGCCACCCTGTTTTCTCGGAACGTGGGGAAGTAAATTGGAAACCATTGAAATCCCCACATTTCCTTTCGGTCCTCTTTCATAAATAGTAGGAAACGACTTGACTCCCATTTAGTATCTTGCAACCCCTACTTGTGTTACTTTTTACAGCTTCCGCTCAAGGGGAACGAGGTAAGTTATGATTTGATTGACCCCATGGGGTTCGACCCATGTAGGTAAGGCATGATAAGAGGCTGAAAACTGCCTCGATGGCCCGATCATGCCATGGTTCGAAGGCCGGCCCCTCGAAGGGCTCGACAGCCACATCGAGCATAAAACCGAGTGAGGAGCAAGAGTGACGGACCCGCTAGCGGTCAGTACCCTGACACCCCGGTGTCGAGGGCGTCAGAGAGTCATATTTGAGTGTTGTTCTGACTCAACTGTTGGTATCTCACCGTAGAGACTAGAGAGGCATCGAGCCCTCAGGACCAATCGAACAGTCCCGAGAACCAGTCAAGACAGATAAGATGGATTAATGAAGTCGACCACCAGCTCATCCGTCGGAACACCTTCGACAAGGAATAGGGGCTTCACTCGAGCAAACCCGCTATAAGCTCACTGAGCACCACGTTTCGACCCTTGAGGTAAAATGTGGCCTGACCCTACCCTTTGTCCCACAAACGGGACGTAGAAGGGGAAATCGACAAAGTTGAAATGACCACTCGACTGATCCCACCGCAACGTGCGGGAGCTCGAGGGTCGGCATCGCCAATAGAGGCCTAACTACAAGGTTGCAAAACCATTCGTTCGAATTAAAGCCAAAGCACGAGTCTAAGACTCACCCTCTGGCTTGGGGGCTACATCCGGTGGGTGCGCGCGACTCGGAAAAACCATCAATAAGACATCGCCTCAACCAAAGACCACAAGTAGACCCCTGAACGACTCTCCGACGCCATCATCGCTCTATCCGACAGGACGGTGCATATCGCCGTGATGCAGCCCATGCTGGGCAGGTTAAGCCAACATGCTGTGCTGACAACGTCTGCTACAGTGACGACGAGATTCAACCCATCAGTGGAAAAGGAGGGCACGCCTCAACTCAACAGTACGCAACGACATGAAGAACAGGCCAACGGGGCCCACAATGACCAAAGACCACGTCATCGATCCCAAGATGACTCCATCATCAACCTCGGCGGCCACACACCGCACCTCTCTCTGTGTAAATGGGCCCAACCCCTTGGACTGTAAAAGGGGAAGCCTTCTTCTTCTTCCTCTGGATGGATCCACACGGCTACACATTGCATCGCACTCACACACGCACAACTCAGGGACTTGGAGCTCGCTCCTCTCTCACCACCGTTGTACACCCCCTGCAAGTAATACAAGCAGCCATCCGAACAGGACGTAGGGGTTATCCCCAATCCAGTATACATCCTCGTGACCACCTCATGCAACGCCATCACCGACACATAGATTATAGAAACTGCATTGTTTGGAGGCCTATTGGAGGGATCCAAATAGGGCATAAATTACCCACCGTTATCATTATAAATGATTTAGAATTAAATATTTCTAAAAATATTTATAAAAACGCCACATTCACCATCTCTTTTCTCTATATATATCAATATATAACACAACATTCACAAGCGGATAAGACTACAAAACCAATCAAATTGTGTGACCTTTATAAATTGATATAAACTATCATTCATGTTGTCAAATATTATTGTTGTTTTTGTGTGTCGGGTCGGTGATGATTATCTTTAGGATCAACATAATTGGAGGCCATAATAGATCGTGGCCATTAACCCACTATGGATTAAGGATTCCATTGCAATCATAACAAGTAGAAATAACTCTGTCATCCTCATGTCGTCATAAATTATGGCTGCCAAATAGTGTGTGGCAGCCATTAGTTACCTTTGTCAAAATTATATGTCATTTTTCCATCAACATGCAACCGCTATCTTTGGTTCCTTGTTGATCATGCCTGATAGGCCATCCATATATTGTTGCGGTTATAGCGGACGAGGGACTGCTCCATTGTCCTTGCATCATCATAGATCATAGTGGTTGTATCATTCACACAAACATCTTTTTTATTTTCTTGGATCAGTCTATCGCTGACATCTATGCTATTGCACACTGTTATGCAATTCACACAGCCAGCCATGAACAATAAAAAAAAACAGTAGAGGATTCCTACTTAGCAGACATGTCACTCCAAAATGCTCACGACTAGCCACGTTAAAGAAATAAATAGGTTTTAGAACTTCATCACACTAAAGATGGTAACCAAAAGGTAAGCGAAGTTCCAAAAGCCACGAGCATCAGAAGTTAGTATGCTGAGTGCAATTTAGTATGCCAATTGCTCTTGCTAAAGTAAGTGTAGACATATGTTAACGGCTAGATACGATATATTTTTCCTGAGTAAGCGATAGAAGGAAGTCTTGGACCCTGTTTTGATTGGTGTCGGAATAAGTAGGAATGAGGGAGTATCACCTGGAAGATGATGACACTTTGTTTATGTTAGAGATGGTAACTGAAAAATCAGTAAACTCACAGAGACATCATTAGAAGTCAACGTCTTGAGTGCAACATAGTGTATAACAGGTGCTCATGCTAAAGTAGGTTTAAGCATACATGCTACATAGCTATAAGGATTCATGTTGAACATTTCAATTCGTCGAGTTTGATATATTCTTTTTTTTACTTTAATGCAAATGACATGGGATCTATGATATTTTTATAGGATAGGTATTAGTTCTGAGTAAGTGATAGAACAAAGTCTTGGGATCAGATTTTTTTCAACAAAGATACTCCTATTATCATTATAAAAAAGTATTCAAAATATCCATACATAGGTTTAAATAAAATAAATAAAATAAATTTGGACAATTTTTATATTATTCTTTATGATGTTATAATTTAACAATTTTATTGATATAAGGTATAGTATGATAAAAAATGTTACATTTATTATTTTTATAACAAGATGTAAAGATTAGCTGTGCAAATGCGCGAATGTTCAGGTAGGTTGACTAGTTATGTACAGTAGACATAAGAGGAACAAGTTCATTCAACTGAAAAAACCTTGCATGTTAAGCAATCCTGGAGGAACAAGCACCACACACACAAACACAAGCTATGTCGAGCGGACGGTCAACTTCGTTAATTGATCACTCTAAAAAAAACTTCGTTAATTGTTTTTTCTAGAAAAAACAAATCTTTAAATAATCTAGAGGCTGGGGATCGATGTTTGATATCTCGTGAGAAATCTGAATCGATCTGTGAAAGTGAACCCCAGTTGGAGAAATCAGGCGGCCCCTTTTCTATGTTAACAAGGATTTAGGAAGACCGGCCTCCCAAGAGGCCAAGACCGAACGCACGCTGACACACCCACCCCGTTGCCAGGTCCAACGTCCAAACTTCCTTCACTGAGACGGCGGCGATGCGAGCGGCATTGGCGAGGTTCGGCCGCCGTAGCAGTGACTTAGTTACCTGGGTCTTCTATTGGTGCAAGAGTACCGGAGATCCGCCAGATTCTACGTCCCACAGCACCAAGGACACCGCTGATGATCCCTGCCGCATCGACGCCGACGCTGCTGCCCTCTCCCCTCTCTCATGCATCGAAAAGTGCGTCAACACATTTATAGTTTGCAAGAGACATAGACTAAAGTTGCATTTTATAATTAGTTTGAAGATCATACCATATCATTATTGTATTTGTGACCAAGAATTACTCAAATACTACCTTTGTTTCATTGAAAGTGTTATTTTAGACTTTTCGATACGATGTTTAATCCTCTCGTCTTATTTAAAAAAATTTATGTAAATATAATTTATTTTTTATAATTAAAATTATCACTAAAAATACTTTAATAATACCTTCTTTATTTTAATATTTAAACAAAAAAATTGAATAAGATAAATAGTTAAAAATGATATTTTAAAAGTAAAAAACAACGCTTTTAATAGGACGGAGAGAGTACTAATCAAATAGTACTCACCAGCCACGCACCCCGACATGACTCAAATATCTGACATGCAAAGTTTGAATTAATCACAACTTACATTGTGGTTTCCCGTTTCTGCAATTTTGGAGATAAATTCGCTTACATGTTGCAGGCCCGACGATATTACTCAAATAAGCTCACCACAGGCTGCGCAGACAAAAAGTTGATTTTGATGAAAGCCAACTCTGGGAGTCGTCCGCGAGTGTGGCCACAAAGGTAAGCATTGATGAATCATGATTTTGATTTCAGACTCTTACGATAACTACAATAGTGTCGTCTTATAGGTTATCTCATATATAACATCTAATTTTAATCTTAAGACAGTTTATAAGAATAAGTGATTTTATTGGTTTCCACATATTAATTATATAACTTCTTAATTTATGCATATAAAATAAATATTTATAGGTTAAAATACTATAAGAACTCGTACAGTGGTGTGAGGGCCGTTTCATCTCTCTCTACTACTTAATAGTTTATTTAGATAAAATTGTCATTGGTTTTGCTTTAGTTTGGTATTGATTTTACGTATTAGATTAGTTTAGTGCGAGATCATGTGAGTCCAATTTAAATATGTATATTGTGTCATGTCTAACTTGCATGTATGTCACGTGATTTCAATTCATATACATATATTTCTTTCTATGTTGCAGCGATACATGAACAAGATGTTGTATTCATGTTAGAAATATCGGCTGACACAAATACAATGCAAACACATATATGCTGAGTATGTAAAATAAAAAAACAAAAAATTGAGTCCTTTGAGACATCCTAGGCCAAGATTGAATATGGTCCAAAAGCAACACAAACAGCCATGGCCCAACTATGTAGTATGTTACACATGATATAGCAGTATGTACATGATTCAACTTCACTCTCGGTAGCCATACCATTCACTGCTGCTAGCACCACCATCTGCACATAGAATGAGTACGCCGACGGCTGCTCGTTGTCTATATCGCCTACTGATGACAACCCCCTTCAACACCATCGTGACTGCAAGACGCTCTCGATTGACACTACACCACCGGATGACACCGTTTCTTGACTCCATCCATCTCGTCAACGGTCACCATAAATCCATGGATTAGCGTCTCGGTGTTGCAGGAGCAATTGAGATCGCAGATGTTGGTTCCAGTAGAGATGTTATTGCTCGATCCATCTTTGATCTTAAGGTTCCCCTATGGGATTTTGACTATGGTAGAGAAGTCATCTATATGTGGAGGCAATGCTAGATGGAGATGTAACTTTAGGTTGAGTTTGCAACTTTTAGCATGAAAAAAGACTCATGTCTGAAGCAATTGATAGAGACGGGGACATGAATATCCTTTTATTTTTGAGTTTAGAGAAAATAGTACTGTACAACTACTAAGAAATAGCCAAGCACAAGATATATTTTAAGTTATATATGTAGTAACATCATATAGGAAGGAAAGGGGCCGATATGAGCTTCTAACAAAAAAAAAAATTTCGAAGAAGATGAATGAATAGTGAAGAGTTTTCAAGATAGAGTGAGGCAAGAGTCAAAAAGCTCACACACATCATACAGAAACAACTTTTCTTTGTTTCTTTTCAAGGTCATAACAACACATGGATACTTTGATAGTAATTCTAAATTTTGCTCATGAGGTGGTTTCTACGCGAAATAACTACCTCTTTCTTTTACCATCCCCTCTTTGTTACACATCATAAAAAAAAATCCTTTGTGACAATGCATGAAGTGACATATGAAACTGCCTACATGTAGCATTGTACTGATGTTTACATGGTCTTAACGAAGACAGCGACAACCATATATTACTTATGTAACTTTATATTGTGCTGAGGTTTAAAGCAACAGTGGTACTTCCAACCTAATAAATTTTGCATTTAACAACCCGTAAACATGGTAAATACTTGAAGATAAGTCAAGGTGCAGGTGTAGGTGCTAAGGCTTGTACTACAATCTTTGAAATGAAACTATTTAGGCTCTGTTAGGAAAAAAGGAACACAAAATAGAGGAATAGAGAAAAACACAAGAACGAAGAAAAACATAAATTGAAAATATAAGAAAACTACAGTAATCAAAATAGAGGAATGATTAAGCAATTTTGCTGTTTGGATTGCAGGAAATTTTTCACTTGAACAACTTTGCTGTAAACAAGAAAATGACCATTAATCTTCATAGTTGTATGTTAGGCCAGTCTCAATGGGTCTTTCATTGGCAATTAATTAGCTGTCATATCGAATTTTTAAATATCATGGCAGAAAATTTAGATAAAGATATAGGAGATACCTTTCATCTAGATGAAAGACTATTTACACTAGAGGATGAAAGGCAAATGAAAATGGATTGAGACTCATTTCGTTCATCTCTCACATTTTGCATGACACATTTGATCATCACCATGCAACAATCAATGTTCCGTCAAACATATAAAATTGTGAAATGAAAGTAGGAATTGAAAGAGGCAGTATCATTCTTTTTCAAAGAGCCAAAATCTGACATGACAACGTTGGTAACTGTAAAATGAAAGACAACACTGAGACTGACCTTAGCATCGCCCACTAGTCAAAATAAATACCCAAAGTGTAATAGGGCCCGTGATCTATGTATCTTGGATGCGTGTGCAGTTCACCACTTAACACTGTCCTTGTGCTTGCACCATGGCTCATCTTTTTCATGTTTGTCTTTATTTTGTCTTCATGTGCAACTGATGTTGAGTTTTGATTAGCTGCTTACGCTAAATATTCAAGGCCAATCTCAGGGGTAGTTTCATTCTCATTAAATGATATGCCAGATAAGCAAATGGATTTTATGAGGATAAAACTCTAAGTACACATTTACTAAACTTTGAAACTAGAATAAAACTCCATTGAGAGTGTTTGAGTTTGATCTCAAGATATTTATCAACTCTTATTGGTTATTTAGATAAAGCATGTTAATGATACACTAACATATGAAATTATAAAATAAAACATTGCATTGAGAGACATAGTTTCATTCATCAATTAAAAATTGATAAGATGACATGACACTTTTAAAAACAACGAAATGAAATCATTGACTGAGAACGGCCTAAACCATAGACGTGGGTGAGAGAAACAACATAAATCAGCATTGATAGGGCCAAAGCTAGAGCTAAGATTCTTTCCTTTGTTCTGAGTGGAATTTTCCTTTCGTGTGAAATATACATCAATCGGTTCCTTTCCTCCGGAAGGGAATGCAGGATTCCCATCTTCCCAACGTGGTCATACAATTCCGTTCCAGAGGAAGGTGTTCTTGTAAAATTCCTTTGAAAATCCTTTATGCCAAATAAGGCTTTGTAAGTGATGGTGCAGTAGTTTTTTTTTCCTTTTTGTGCAACCTACATTACATAGTCTCACTTAACCAGTGCATCGATTCATGCTATCTTTTTTTCTTTACTTTCAGAAGGTGCACTCTTTCAAACTTTTTGGAAGCAGTAGAGCATTACCTTTTTACTTTAGCAGTATGTGCTTTTGCAATGACGGCAGTCCATTATATGCTAAGATTTCAATGTTTCCGACATCACATCACACATTCGCACCAATATCCTTTGATGTGGATGAGGAAGATGATGGCGACAAGGACGAAGAAGACAACTATGATGAGGACGAAGACAGCTACTACGATGAGCATGAAGAAGACAACGGTGACGAGATCCCCGAATAGGCTTGACTGCATATATTGTGCTAGATTAGGTGGTAGATTTGGTATTACGACAATAGATTGATTCAGGTGTGGTGTTATAAATTGTTGTAGATAATTCGTGTCGACTGATTTGAAGGTGTTTCATGTAAGGAATATGAAAGACAATAGGAAGTTGGATACTAGTATTGTAACTTTGAACACTTCAAAGTTTTAGCGATGGGACTACGTACGGAGCGCCCATGGCGACATATATATGTGTGTGACCAATTGATCTATTTCCATTCTTGTATTCCACACATCAAGTGGCGAAGTCTAGAGCGCTATGCTTCTGATAAACTCTGAATTGATGGTTAACTCAGCGTACCTCCCATGGCTGGATGACGCAACTCCGCACCGGCGTGTTCGGGCTGGCGTCGTCCCAGTGATCGAGCAGTCTGCCAGATCACTCCTAGTAGTTCCGTGTCTTACTCGTTACATGGCCCAGATCATCGTGTCGACCCCAGCTGCACACCGTTGAACAGTATATGCTTCATCATCGTCCGTGCGGGTTTCATCCTCCATCGCTGGACAATTGCTGCTAACATAACATCCTGCCTAGTTGATTACATGGGAATAAGGACAGCAGGTTGACCACGGCGTATATATAGGGGCCAATTCCATAGGTACCATTGCAATTTTCATTTATCCTAAATTCACCATTGCAAAAGCACTTATCTCATAGGTGTCATTGTGTTGCAAAATTAATCCCTTTGGTGCAATCCACGTCATCAAACTGCTAATTCTTTTTCAAAAATGACTAATATGCCCTCGTCCTCTTAATTATGATTATTAAACTAAGAAAAGCAGAGCAGCAGCGGGCGGTTGATGCAGAGTGGCGGCAGGGCACGCTGCGCGGGGGAGCTCGGCCGGTTGCGCTTGGACAGCACACGGCGGTGCGTGAGCAGCCGCGCGGGGCGGCGCGTGGTCGCAGCACGGCTCGATGCGGAGGCGGAGTCGGGCATCTATGACGCGTGTGCAGATGACACGGCGCAGGGGAGCTTGACTCGGAGACGGCACAGGCGGAGAGGTGCGGCGCAGGGGAGCTCAGCCCGGAGATGGCGCGGGCGGACGGGCGCAATGCAGGGGAGCTTGGCTAGGAGGCGCAACGCAGGGGAGCTCGGCCTGACAGTGGCGCTTGGGCGGTTGCACTCGGGCGACACGGGGGAGCTCCCTGGAATCCTTAACCCCCCTTCCCATAAAATAGTCCTAGAACCCTAACTCAGTCGTCACCAACCAAAAAGGCGCAGCGCGGGGGAGCTCGGCCCAGAGGCGGTGCTTGGGCGGCGCGAGGGAGATCAGCATGGCGTCCATTGGCTGAGCTCACCATATGGCTAGAGGAGGAAGAAAGGAAGGGGCATTTTAGTCTTTTCCTATGTCTGATGGCGTATTCGGGAAAGAAAATTACAATCTAATGACATCAACATGAATAGTCGCTTTGCGTTGGCATATTTGAGATTAGAGTATTTTATAATAGCAATATGATATACACAGGATTATCTCTATGTAGATTTGTGCCGCATGGACGCCTATGCCAATCAACACCTGGTACCCACGCTCGGCTCTCAGCAACGCTCAGGGCCGGTTCTCGCGGTTAGCGTTACTTGGCTCCAAGAGAGCAGAGGGGTGAGCCTTAAGAGCATCTCTAAGAGCTCTCCAAAAATTTACTCCCAAAAATATTCTTTTGAGAGCAACCTAAAAAATAATGAGATCAAATTTTCCCTCCTCCTCCAATAGTTCCCCTAAAAATAGACTAAAAATCATTTTGAATTAGGCCTGATCGAGCACGGCGCTGGGGCGAGAGACCGTGTCGTGGGCACGATCAGCAGCCTGAGAAACAAGACGGCAGACGGCCCTCTGTTCTTCGAACCGCTAGAGTTCGTCGCGGATGGGATGTACGCGGCGCAGATCACCGAGTCTATCTCGTGGATGGACGTGGAGCACGTCATGCTGGTGGCCTCCATGACGCTGTCCTGTGTCTTCATCGGCCTGTAGCTGCGCCATGTCCGGAAGCACCCCGAGGTGCTACCCGTTATGTCAGTCACCATGCTCGTCTTCCTCGCCGTGGGCTACGCGGTCCCGCTCCTGCTCAACCTCGAGGCCATGTTCGTGGACGGGAAAGACAGCCCCAACAACAACAAGCGCTTCGTCCAGTTGACCAGGGTTGGGATGCTGGAGCTGAACAAGGTCGTGATGAGGGTCAGCGCCATGCTGGCCTTCGTGCTGCAGCTGCGCCTCCTCCAGCGGAGGACGACTCGAATGCGTCCAGCGCTGCTGCCGTCGTGGGTTACGTGGTCCTGATCGGGCCCGGCGGTGTGTGCGAAGTGCGGGTTCGCGCTCTTGCAAGCGTACATGCCGTTGATGAAGGGCGGGATGCGGCCGCGCATCGGGAGGGAGTGGAGGGGGAGGGGGGGGTGGTTGCTCTTCGACGGGGGCGAAGTTGACGGTGGGGTCGGCGGTCTTGGGGAGCACGTGTGGCTTCTCGAGGAGGTTGGTCGACTCGAACGCGTCCAGCACCGCCGCCGTCGCTGAACATGTTCAGCTTGTCGGTGCCGTCGTCAAGCTGTTTGGTGGTCTCTTCACCACGGGAAGGGATTGGTGCTTCCGGTTGTTGTTGCGGGAAGGAGCGGGGGGAGCAGCAATGGGGGCGACGGGCTTCGACGAGATGTACACCGGTGGGCGGGGCGACATGGTTGGCGCAGCGAGGACCGAGTTCGCGGCCGCCGTGGCAGTTGGAAGACGGCCTTGAGCTGCATGTCGGCGGCGTTGATGATGAGCATCTCCGAGGTGCCATTGACCTTGTCGCACACGAAGGAATACCCATCTTTCGGGGAGCTTGCTGGTGGCCGTCATGGCCTAGCCGCTCGCGCACTAGGCTTGGCACAGAATCGAGCGAGAGGCGGGAGTAGGATTGGGGAGCCTGATTTGTTTCCTAGTTTTACCTACAATTAAAGTGGATTTAGGGAGGGGATAAAAATAAGGAAGTGTTTAAGGGAGTTGTTAGAGAATGAAATCTTAATAATTTAATTTAGGAATACTTATTGGGGAGCTCTTGGAGATGTTATATGTCGCAGCACGGCTCGATACGGAGGCGGAGTTGGGCATCTACGACGCGTGTGCAGATGACACGGCGCAGGGGAGCTTGACTCGGAGACGGCGCAGGGGAGCTCAGCCCGGAGATGGCGCGGGCGGACGGGCGCAATGCAGGGGAGCTTGGCTAGGAGGCGCAACGCAGGGGAGCTCGGCCTGACAGTGGCGCTTGGGCGGTTGCACTCGGGCGACACGGGGGAGCTCCCTGGAATCCTTAACCCCCCTTCCCATAAAATAGTCCTAGAACCCTAACTCAGTCGTCACCAACCAAAAAGGCGCAGCGCGGGGGAGCTCGGCCCAGAGGCGGTGCTTGGGCGGCGCGAGGGAGATCAGCATGGCGTCCATTGGCTGAGCTCACCATATGGCTAGAGGAGGAAGAAAGGGAGGGGCATTTTAGTCTTTTCCTATGTCTGATGGCGTATTCGGGAAAGAAAATTACAATCTAATGACATCAACATGAATAGTCGCTTTGCGTTGGCATATTTGAGATTAGAGTATTTTATAATGGCAATATGATATACACAGGATTATCTCTATGTAGATTTGTGCCGCATGGACGCCTATGCCAATCAACACCTGGTACCCACGCTCGGCTCTCAGCAACGCTCAGGGCCGGTTCTCGCGGTTAGCGTTACTTGGCTCCAGGCGAGCAGAGGGGTGAGCCTTAAGAGCATCTCTAAGAGCTCTCCAAAAATTTACTCCCAAAAATATTCTTTTGAGAGCAACCTAAAAAATAATGAGATCAAATTTTCCCTCCTCCTCCAATAGTTCCCCTAAAAATAGACTAAAAATCATTTTGAATTAGGTCTGATCGAGCACGGCGCTAGGGCGAGAGACCGTGTCGTGGGCATGATCAGCAGCCTGAGAAACAAGACGGCAGACGGCCCTCTGTTCTTCGAACCGCTAGAGTTCGCCGCGGATGGGATGTACGTGGCGCAGATCACCGAGTCTATCTCGTGGATGGACGTGGAGCACGTCATGCTGGTGGCCTCCATGACGCTGTCCTGTGTCTTCATCGGCGTGTAGCTGCGCCATGTCCGGAAGCACCCCGAGGTGCTACCCGTTATGTCAGTCACCATGCTCGTCTTCCTCGCCGTGGGCTACGCGGTCCCGCTCCTGCTCAACCTCGAGGCCATGTTCGTGGACGGGAAAGACAGCCCCAACAACAACAAGCGCTTCGTCCAGTTGACCAGGGTTGGGATACTGGAGCTGAACAAGGTCGTGATGAGGGTCAGCGCCATGCTGGCCTTCGTGCTGCAGCTGCGCCTCCTCCAGCGGAGGACGACTCGAATGTGTCCAGCGCTGCTGCCGTCGTGGGTTACGTGGTCCTGATCGGGCCCGGCGGTGTGTGCGAAGTGCGGGTTCACGCTGTTGTGATGAAGGGCGGGATGCGGCCGCGCATCGGGAGGGAGTGGAGGGGGAGGGGGGGGGGGGGCGGTTGCTCTTCGACGGGGGCGAAGTTGACGGTGGGGTCGGCGGTCTTGGGGAGCACGTGTGGCTTCTCGAGGAGGTTGGTCGACTCGAACGCGTCCAGCACCGCCGCCGTCGCTGAACATGTTCAGCTTGTCGGTGCCGTCGTCAAGCTGTTTGGTGGTCTCTTCACCACGGGAAGGGATTGGTGCTTCCGGTTGTTGTTGCGGGAAGGAGCGGGGGGAGCAGCAATGGGGGCGACGGGCTTCGACGAGATGTACACCGGCGGGCGGGGCGACATGGTTGGCGCAGCGAGGACCAAGTTCGCGGCCGCCGCGGCAGTTGGAAGACGGCCTTGAGCTGCATGTCGGCGGCGTTGATGATGAGAATCTCCGAGGTGCCATTGACCTTGTCGCACACGAAGGAATACCCATCTTTCGGGGAGCTTGCTGGTGGCCGTCATGGCCTAGCCGCTCGCGCACTAGGCTTGGCACAGAATCGAGCGAGAGGCGGGAGTAGGATTGGGGAGCCTGATTTGTTTCCTAGTTTTACCTACAATTAAAGTGGATTTAGGGAGGGGATAAAAATAAGAAAGTGTTTAAGGGAGTTGTTAGAGAATGAAATCTTAATAATTTAATTTAGGAATACTTATTGGGGAGCTCTTGGAGATGTTATATGTCCCAGAAAACAATGATTTGAAAATTTGAAGATCAGCAATGGCTGTCTCTCGACGCTGGCGTCATCGAGCTTGAACTCCGTGTGGCCGAGTTCATGAACAGATCGTCTTGTACATGCGCCATGCGCTGCGATCTGACTAGAAAGAAGTTGGAGCGTTCTGCTCGTCTTCTCGCGGCGGACAGTAAAAACGGAGACTTACGGGCAGCACAGGGATCACCGGACCAGCCTCGCCATCCAAGAAACAACGACGATACGGTTGCTGCCCTTGAATGGGTCCTCACCCCATATCGAAACGTGTTATGTTGCACATATGGATGGAACATGGAAGACGAAGGAGTTGCGGAGCAGTGCATGGAACGGAGTCGCAGGATTGGATTATTGCGTCGCGCGATGGGTTGCACGTTTAACCTCTCCCAACGAAGAAACGCGGCGGGTGTCAAAGAAAAAGAACCGCAGCACCCAAGATGGAAACCGCTGACGAGCTGGCCAGCCCACGATGACGAGCTGCCGCGCTGCCTCCATCCTCCTGCTGCCCCCAGCGATGAGCTGTCTCTACCTTAGAGCAACTTCAGCGGAGGTAACCATCTCTTTTTCGAGTGCGTAGTTGCTCAGAATCTCTGGGAAGAGGCTTCAGAGATCTTGGAGAAGTTGACGACGCTTTGTTCCCGCCCAGGGAGGCTGAAGTTCTGAAGGACGGCGAGCGGGTGATGGCCCAGCCAAGTTGAAGACAGTGATGAAGGGTCACGGCAATGGAGAGCCAGGCGAGTTAACGGATCGCTTAGTTGGTGTTCCTAAGTGTGTGAGGTGGCTCTTGATTTTCCCGGGGGTGCCCGGCGTTGTGCTTAAACGGTTTTGCCGATACTTTTTAAAGTAAGGCTGGGGCTTTGTACTTAAACTCTAAAAAAAAACTTCAACGGAGGTTCCCATCTAGACCCTCATCTCAAATTTTGTATATCAAAGTAAAAAAATTTGCTTTAGTAAGACTCTTATTTGGACATGTAAAACATATGGTCTCTTAAATTGCCTCCTTCCAGCCCAAAGTTTTATAGCTCTCAATCCCCCTACAAAACTACTGATCATGGTGGGGCCTGCAATTTTTTCCTCTTTTCCTTTTTTCTTTTTCCTTTTCCGTCCCGATCTCTCATCCAACCCCGCCGCCCGCCGCCCCTCTCCCTCGCCTATTGTCCCTCGCGCCTCCCCTCCCCTAGTTTCTTCTCTCCGACGATCAGCCGCAGCCCGACATTCGTCAACAAGCCCCCCACCCCCACCCCACCTCGTCGTCGCGCCTTCCCTCCAGCGCCTCGCCCCACCTCAACCTCGCCGCTGCACGAGCACCTCGTCACCGTCGACAGCGGCGTCGCGGAGCCTCCATAGCACCAAGGAGCTGATGCACCACCTCCGGCTCGCCGCCCTGCCACCTCCTCTTCTCCGCGTTGCCTCCTCTCTGCCACCAGATCTTACGGATGGAGAAGTGGGCGGTTGTGGATCCAAAGCTCCCCGGTGTTGGCGGCGGGCAGCCTCACCGGTCGTCGACGACCAAGATTCCGCGGCGGGCAGCCTCCCCACGAGGGCGGGAGCACGGGCAAGCGCCAGAGCTTGGGCGAGGCACGGCGCTAGACCTCGGGGCGATCGGGGAGAAACGAGGAAGAAGATAAAAACCGATTCAATGAATGACATACAGGGTCCACTCGTGAAGGGGGAAAATAGAGGCTATGTTGAAATTGGCACTGGAGTTCGAAGTCTTTTTTGGAGACCCGCATTTTACACGCCGGATTACAAATGAGATTTGTGGCTAATTTTTGAAGGCCGGGCTGGCGATGCAGGTTACCACCTCGTCGACGTCCGGCCCAAGGACGGTGACGCCAACCAGCCAGCTCCAACCTCGTCCCGGACGACTATGCCGTGCAGCAAGAGCTCCGGAGCCTGCTGCCTCCATGCTCGGTCTGCCGGCCTCGTGCCCGGGGGCAGCATCCGGCCTGCTCGATTTCAATGGCCGCAGGCCAGGCTACCTTGCTCGGCTCAGAAACGGTTGCGTGGAAGTGGAACCGAATACGAGATAGAGACGAACGGGCTAGGGCACTAGGCCCAAAATAAATAAACAGGAACAGGCAACGAGAGAGAGAGGAAGAGGAGAGTCCTGTGGAAGTGTGGATTGAGATGGCGGCGATGCGATCTGCTTTGGTGATGCTTGGCCGCCGTACCTGTAGTTCATCACGGTCCATGGTCAGAGGAAGAGGTCTGGAGGTCAACCGAGTTTTCCGCACCACGGCGCCATCGCTGCCGTTGCTCCCTTCCGCACGAAACCTTGAGGTGATGCGTTTTCTACTTTCCTTTGAGACTTTGATTTTTCCTATATGAAACTTGAAACCAACCCTAATCAGTAACACTGAATTTATTGCGTTTGTAGGTGTTACACTCCGGTTTTACAACTCATAATGTGATAATGTAATGTATTTGTTAGTTACAAATGAAGTCTGATTCTTGAATCGAACATTGTGTTGGAGCATGCTTATCCTATGTTTTCATCCCCCTCCATTTTTTCTTTGTTGATCCTATGTTTCAGCCCCCTCCATGGATACAGCCTGTAAATGCCCAACATGCATCATCTAATTAACCTCACAGCGCAGAAAAATGGCTCACCGCAACACTATCATTTGATCGTTTCTTTATTTTACTTTTCACGCCCATAGCCTCTGTTGTGTGTACAGATTCATGTATATAATTTATTCTTTATTTATGTTTGCTATGTGATGGCTGTGGTGTAGCATTGCCTCTTTGGTGAGTTATTCAGCTGCTTTGTGATTATGCCTTGATATGATGGCACAGAATTCCCTTACACATTCTAAATATATGAGTGCAATGTGTGGGAGAAAATAAATAGTATGGTAAAGGTAAAACATGTATAGGGGGATTGTTCTGTTCCTCTCTGGACAACGATCTACCTACATACTACATTTTCTTCCTTCTGGACTGGGTTCCTGCAAGTTGTGCTTTGATGAAGTTTCTTGTAGGCGCATCCCTAAACACTGTGGTCTGTTCATGGTTTATCTGCACATCTTTCTGACAAATCCAACAATATGCATGAGATTGTATATATGGCGCTAATCAAAGTGTATGTTGCAGTTGCAGGGCTTGCACCGTTTCTCAACCGGCGGTATGGAGTGCTCTGATCAAAACAAGCCGCTTTTGATGAAACAAAAAACTGAGAATGTTCTTCGCTTGTGGTGGCAAAGGTGAGTGCAAAAGAAAAGGTGCAGCATTAGTTCAATTTGCAATGGCACTAAAGGGATTACAATTTCGTATATGTCATTGTAAAATTCATCAATTCTGAATCCGTCATTGCAAAAGCACTTATCCTATACATGCCATTCTGTTACAAAATTTATGCCGTTTGTGCCATTCATCTCATTAAACTGCTAACTTTTTTTTAGAAATGACTAATCTGCCTTTGCCCTCTAATTATAGTCACTAAATTAATTAACCTCGGCAGCAGCCTTGGGCGAGAGCGCGCCGCGGCGGCGAGCGCAGCGGCGGCCGGGCCTGCACGGTGGCGGCCGAGGAGGCGAGCTCGCGGCGGCAGTCGGCCGAGCGCACGCGGCGGCGGCCAGGACGACGAGCGCGCGACAGCGGCTGGGTCTGCGTGGTGGCAGTCGGGGAGGCGAGCTCGCGGCGGCAGTTGGCCGAGTGCGCGGCGGCAGCCAAGGAGGCGAGCGCGTGACGACGGCCGGCGAGGCGAGTGCGCGGCGGCAGCGATCAGGGAGGCGAGCTCGGGGTGAGGCGGCCTGAGCTCGGAGCACGGTGGCCAGAGCTCGGATGCGGCCGTCGAGGCAGCGAGCTCGGGGTGCGGCGGTCGGGGCGGCGACCTCGGGCCGGAGCAAGAGATAGGCAGCCATGGCAGAGAGAAGAGAGGAGGAAGGAAGATGGCATGGGCATTTTTGTCTTTTAACATGATTGACCAGTCAACAATGACATATAAGAGATAAAAATTGCATTTGAATGGTATATATGGGATATGTAATTTTGCGATGATATATTTGAGATTAGTTCAATTTGTAATGACACTAAAGGGATTATCCCTTTCACATATGGGGAATGATTTTAATTTCAGTTTCTTCTTACATGCAATAAAACTTGCGGTGATTTATTGGGCATGAAAATTGACTTATAGTCAAACAATTTCAGTTATGCCACTACCAATCAAACTGTGAGAGGCTGTTAACTTAGTGAAAGAGAAATCAAGATGTGCGATAGTAATCATCATTTTTGGTTGGCAATGTTATTCAGTTGTTATCATGGGAATGTTCAGTATCTTATATCACAATATTTTGTGGTACTTGAGTATATTACTGTTTTACGTCAACACGCAGTATTCTAACAAGTGTCTTTTCATTTTGATAGGTCTAGTGATCATGTGAAGAATTATCAATCCCCAAGCTCAATCCGCATGTTTGGTACAATTATTGCTCTGGCATGGTTATGTTATCTGGGGTTGATGTATCGGTCCAGCCACCTCCACTCTATTAATTGCAGCCATAATACAAGAGTCAGTCCATTGCACTCTCATGTGAAGAAGAGGAGTGTATTCTGTAGGCTGCCACCCAGTCATCCTTGGCACCTCTACTGCCGTCGACATTAGGCAGAGCAGATCAGCTTGTGCACTTTGTTGAGGATAGGACACAAACTGATAAAGAATGAAACCTCGAGCTACAAGCGGAGCATGAATGTGTTATATGTATTCAAGGATCTGTATATATTATGTTTAAGTAATTGATGCACATCTATAATATTTATGATTGGTTGTGGTATTTATATATTTTGTGCTTGCTGAGGGCTTAACTCTTCTGACCAGTAAATTTTGATGGGAAAGTGAATATTTGTCTTACCATTTAAATCAGTTACATAGTTTGAGCTTGAAGCCTCACTTACCACTAGGCATCAGTTTGAGTTCGAGATTGAAAACTCAAGTTAACAATTTTTGGATAAATGGGTCCTATCAAAAGTTGTGACTGGCATCAAAATATTAATGACTTGTTAGATTACCAATACTATTCATTATCAAGACTACAATCTATCATAATTTTTAGATGCTCTATAATTATATTGTCTCCATTATATTTTTGTTGTTACTTTGGAGTCTGGTATAAAAATTATGAAGAAGTATAAAAGATAAATGTACAGAAAACAAGGAGGAAAGAGATAGAGATGTATTGGTAAGAAAGAAAGATGCTATTAAGTTATCAGTACTATTCATCATCAAGTCTGCAATCTATCATAATATTTAGATGCTCTATAATTATACTCTCTCCATTATATTTTAGTTGTTACTTTGGAATCTAGCATAGAAATTACGAAGAAGTATAAAAGATAGATGCATAGGAAACGAGGAGGAAAGAGATAAAGATGTATTGGTAAGAGAGAAAGATGCATCAAGAAGTGAGAATGACAATTACTTTGAAAAAAGAGAGACTCATTTTATAATTATTTTAACACAAAGGGAGTAGATACCAAGAAAACATGATTATCAGTAAATTAAGGACTTGGTCCAAAAGTTAGAAAATAGGTGTAAAATTATAGGCTAGGGTTAGAAAGGAATTGTTTGGGTTGATTGAGGATACAGAGCAGGTGGAGCTACCTTTGCAAGGGTGCAAATTCACTTAGAACAATGATACCAACTATGTTTTTAAAGCGTCGCTATGGCATCTAGGCGAGCTGCGAGTATGGGCGTTCTGCCCGCCTTACTGGGATTACCTATGGTGTATGCCTTAGTTGATTTGGTATCGCTTGGTAGAGAGAGAGAGAGAGAGAGAGAGGTGACGGCTAGGACCTGGGAGCCATGGAGAAGACGATAACATGTAGTCTTTAGTAGGTCAATATGTGTGCTGATAAAATGTTATTGAGCTAAGCGTTTTTTCTGAAACTTGATATTTCAAAGGCTTTTGACTCGGTTTCTTGGTCATTTCTGTTGGAAGTCTTGACACATTTGGGGTTTGGGTCCTCATGGCGAGCTTTAGTCTCTAACCTACTCTCTATGGCTTCTACAAAAATCATAGTTAATGATGAACCACGAGAAGCAATAAGACATCAGCGAGGTCTTAGAAAAGGTGATCCTCTCTTGCAGATGCTTTTCATATTGGTGATAGATATCCTCAATAGTCTATTTACCAAAGCGGGAGAAATTAGGTTGCTTCAACCGCTAACAAGTGGGAATGCTGGTCAGCCAATCTCCTTATATGCAGATGATGTGGCACTCTTTATCAGGCCGGTGGAAGAGGAGATGAACCAATTTCATACAAACTTGAAGGTGTTCGGGGAAGCGACAGGTTTCCATACAAACTTTCAAAAGAGTTGTGCAATTCCTATCAGTTGCGCGGACTCGAAAACTGAAATAATATCTAGAACTCTAGCTTGCACAGCGGGTGAGTTTCCTTGTACCTACTTGGGTCTACCAATTTTAGACAAGAAACTTAGAAAATCAGACCTCCTTCCATGGATAGAGAAGATCGGCGACAAGCTTCCAAGTTGGAAGGCAAATCTCATGAACATGGCCGGGCATGCAACATAGGTCAAGTTTGTTCTCTCAGCATTACTAGTGCATGTTTTAATTGCCATCAATGTCCCAAAATGGTTCCTAAAGGCAATTAACAAAATCATAAGGGGATATCTTTGGAAGGGAAGAAAGGAAGTCAATGGAGGTTGCTGCCTCGTGGCCTGGGATAAGGTGCAAAGGCTGCTAGACCTTGGCGGTTTAGGCGTCCCTGATCTCCAGGTGATAGGGTGGGCCTTACAGATTTGCTGGTTGTGGCTCAGGAAAATGGATACAAGCAAACCGTGGATCGGCCTAGAAATACCGGTGCATTCTAATGCGGTCGCCCTCTTCCAAGTTTCCATGCAAGCAGTCATAGGCAATGGGTCTTCTACTCTATTTTGGAAAGATAGATGGCTCAATGGCAGCTCGATCTCGAACATTGCTCCCTTGGTTTTAGCTGCTGTTCCCATTCGTACACAGAACGCTCGGTTAGTTGCAGATGCCATGTTGGACCTGAGATGGACCCAAGACATACAAGGCGGCCTCTCGATGATCGGGTTGCATGAACTGTTCCAATTGGCGGATATCATTTCAGAGGTGGCCATAACCCATAATGAAGATATTCATGTTTGGTGTCTAGATGCCTCGGGATAGTACACGGCCAAGTCGGCATACCGAGCATTCTTCAGTGGCGCCATCACCTTTGAGCCATGGCGCAAGATTTGGAAAACATGGGCACCAGTTAAATGTAAAGCCTTCCTTTGGTTGGCAGTACGAAATATATGTTGGACAGTCGACCGGCTAGCCAAAAGGAACATGCCGCATCCTGAGTATTGCTTGCTATGTGATCAAGAAGGTGAAGACATACAACATCTTCTCACAACTTGCATTTTCTCCAGAGAATTCTGGTTTCGTATACTCTCCCGGTTTGGTTTTCAACAGCATGTCCCTTCACAAGATCCAATATCCTTTGCGGACTGGTGGAGGAGGGCAAAACGAGTACATAAGGAACAACGCAGGGGTTTCAACTCTTTGGTCGTGTTGGGGGCATGGATGATTTAGAAACATAGAAACGAGTGTGTCTTCGAAGGTGCTACGCCATCCATGATAGCACTGCTTCAGACATTCCAGAATGAGCACCATCTAGCAGGAGCTCGGAAGCTCAACTCTTTGAGCGCTGGGCATGGTCAAGGATTAGAAGGATAGTCTCCTTTTTCTAGTCTTTGTTTGTTGTGGTCAAGTTCCTTGTTATTTAGTTTCCCTATAGATCACATCTACATGTAATCACAGCCCCTCACAGCTCAGTTCGGAGTGAGGAGGCGATGTTTGTAAGGGATCGGTTTTCTCTTCTTCTTAATACAAAAAGATATGCAGCTCTCTTGCGTATTCGAGAAAAAAAGATTATTGAGCTGCTTGTGGGCTGGGGTTTCTTTTCCTTCTATCATCCTCTTCTTTTCTCCAAGATACACATTTAGTTTGTTTTTTAGATAGGTATTGTGTCGTCTAATCTCACCATACGCCTAGGCGATTGGAAGGGGAGCAGTCACCATGCCTCGCATTACCACCTTAAAAACATAGGATCTACGTTAGCCAAAATATCGCTCCAGGCTCCAGTCAAATTCAGTCCATTTCTATTAAGGATCACATTTCTCTGCTCTCTGTTTGTAGTCACTAATTAAAACTCGACCTACGGGGGGTATGATAGCCCCCAGGCATTTTTCTAAGAAGAAGATCTTCTCACGCAGGTCGAGAAAACCCCCGACCCCCCCTCTCTTTCCATATATAGGGACTCAGTTGGCCTTGTGAGCAATGACGCGAGTCTTTACCTATGCTTTAGAATAGGGAGGAGCGAGGGGATTTTTTTCGCTACACTGCAGCTACTATTATTTCGCTATAGTGTAAATGCGGGAACGGGGGTCAAACCCCCGCCGGTGGGCTGCCAACTCGGCGATCTCACCATTGAGCCGAAGGCTCACTAATTAAGGACCAAGTTTGCTGCTCCTTCCGTCTTAAAATAAGTATAATATATATATCTCCTCTATCATATTTTACTTGTCATGAGTAACTTTTTTTTGTCTAGTTCTATATCTATAAATGTTTATTGATCTTGGACAAATGGTTTGTTTACTAAATGTTCAATAAACCCGGTATAGAGTCATCGTAATTTGGAAGAGAGGGAGTATGGAAGAGAGGGAGTACTATTTGACACGACCGGTGTAGTAATGAGTTATGCTCAAACTTGTGCATGTCCTTGACGTCACTTCAATTTTTGCAGAATTTATATTTACTGTTTCTGCCCTGCCCAAGAAATTTAATATTTTCTACCAATCAATTTAGTAGAGTAGTCAATCCACCCACTATTCATTCTTGAATTTATATTAACTGTTTCTGCCCTGCCCAAGAAATTTAATATTTTCTACCAATCAATTTAGTATAGTAGTCAATCCACCCACTATTCCTTCTCAAGATTTAGCTCGACAACTGGCAGATGCGGCAAAGAAGACAGTTCAGACCACAACGTTTGAACTGTTGTAAAGAAATCCTGGTGGCTTACGCTGCTCATTACACAATATATTTGTTTTCTGCTTGTGTAAAAGCAGTTGTAAAAGAATTTGCAGCCGGGCAAAAATCATCAAAAAATAAGAAACTTGAGGCCCTTTCGTGCATGGAACATTGACAGTTCAGACGGATATTATGACCAATCGCATGAAATCAGCTATTAAACAAAAAAAAAGGAATAGAGTATATAAGTGATAATAAAACATCACTATTTAACTGAATGACATTAGAACAACCACATCTTGGAACAGAATTGATGAACTCATGACAAAGACATGCGTTAACAGCGAATCTTGTCTTATATTTCTACTATATTTGTAAATCCACTGGTATTGATTCAGTGATTGGCAAACATGTAACATCACGCAGCAGGAACTTTCCTTCCATCCTCAATGAAGAAAATGGCCGTTTCAGGAACCTAAAAAGCAGCAAGAGAAACTATAAATCATATGTCCTCTGATGAAATTCCCAATATTTCACGGTATGTGGTGACTGGTATAATCATAATGTGCTAATCAACTATTCACAGATTACTGATTATCCTTCTTAGCGATGTTACACAGAAAATTGTTTTCTCTGGTCAGATTTGTGCCATAGTTCAACCTAGGAAACAACACTACTCAGAATTGCATCTGACTAGTTTAAAAAAAGAACATTCAATATGGTTACACAATTCTCCTTACAAGCAGTGCCACCTTGCACATCAATTTGTGAAGGACCCATGCACTAGTAGGAATGCAGAAGCAGAACAGCAACTAGTACCTTATCAGCAATTTGGTGGTGCTAGAATGCTGCCTAGCGGTGTAAATCAGCCAGGCAGCTATCTGCTTTTCCCTAGAGCCTAGTCAGGCTAAAAGGCCATCTAGAGGGAATTGCTTGAATGACACATACTAGCATCAAGAAACTGAACCAGTGGCATTTTTCTATGGATGGAAGAGTGCAGTTATTGTTCTATGAACATGGGTTGACCAATAAGAGATATTTATATTTCCTAATAAGACCTTGCTATACAAAATTGACAGAAAAAAACTTGAAATACATAGGCGGCCTCAATTTTGTTCACCATACATATAACCACTTGATGACTACAATATCAATGGCAAAGAAAAAAAATTGTGTTCTTCCACTTCATCAACAACTAATCCTATAATTTACAACTTAATTTATTTCTTTTGTTGACATGTACATTATTGCTAATGCTAAATCAAATTTATGGAAAATGATTATGAATTCGAAGAAGTATGCAATCAATAACAAGCAGAGTTTATAGATAAATTACATCAGGCCATGTATCCGTAATGAACTCCACAATGTCATACGATATGTCCCCTTGCACATCAATTTGCTCCTTTTCAGTTGGACCCTGAGGAACAAAAATAATGATGTATCTGGACAACACTTCAAAGGAATCAAAATACAGAACTGAATCACAGAAAACAATGGATACCTTAACAACAGAAGCCCCAGTTGCAAATTTCTTCCCAAGTTTCTTTGACGCGTCACTCAGTTTTACACCTAAATTTTCATGAAAGAACACAAGATCAATATGGAAACAGCTGCCATTGTAGAATTTTAAGGAAGAATCGTTTTCTTAACCCTAGATATACAATCCACATAATAACTCTTTTCTACAATGCTTCTACATAATCATTTTCCTGACAAAAAATTATGAGAACACGCCTCACCAAACAATTCAAGGCCTTTCACCACTGTAACACATTTGCGCTTGTTGCGGACAATCTTCTCAATCACAACCTCTTGCTTCTCCTGCACACCAAAGAAAAATGGTGTCACTAACGAAATCCAATCCAGGAAAAAAAATCAGAAATGTTGCATACAAAACTAAAATTAGCACATTAACTCGAAATTAGAAAATATTAGATCAATAGGTATTTCATAACAAGGTAAACCAGCAATAGGATCAGGGCCTGAATCTTTGTCTTATTGCGTCAGAGGAGTTCTAAGATCAGCAATACCATTCCTGATCTTAGAAGCCTGAATCTTTGTCTTCTTGCGTTGTGGGTGGCCAGATTCTATAAAAAGGATCAAGGACTTTGGAAAGAGATTATACTAGGAAAATAAGATTTAGAAAATCCAAATTTGTTCTGTCTTAAAGACAGGGGAGTATCTCCTTTCCTAAAGGGAGTAGTCTGGGCAGCTGAGGCTGCAAAAAGTGGCTTTAGATGGCAGATAGGTAATGGCAAAAGAGTCAGGTTTTGGGAAGACCTGTTCAGTCTTTATATTCTGTGGTGGCCTTCAGAGGAGTTTTACCTGTCTACTTACCTGCACTGTGGAAAATTAATGTTCCCCCGAGAGTACATGTGTTCCTATGGCTGGTACAGCAAAATCAGTTGCTTACCAGGGACAACTTATAAAAAAGAAGAGAGTTGGATGATAAAACATGTCTGATGTGTAATAAAAAGGAAACAATATTGCATTTGTTTTTTGAATATTCTGTAGCTAAGCTGATCTGGTGTATGGTAAGGAGCACTTTGAAAAAACCAATTGGGTCTAATTTTGAATCAGTTGCCAGATGGTGGTTGAGTGAAAATAAAAATAGTGTTGTAAACATGATGAATTCTGCAGTGTTGTAGTGTATATGGAAACTGAGAAATGAACTGTGTTTTTAGGGAAAATGCTGGAACTCGATACAGGACTTGCAGAGGATGATATTGAAGACGATGAAGAGCTGGAGACCGCTGTGCCAGGAAAAGAACCAGGAAAAGATGGAGGACTGCGTGAAGGCCAGGGAGGAGCTGACAAAGGAAAGAATTGCTGTGATGGAACAAGCATGGTGGACATCCCCAGGATCTGGTGGAGAGATGGACAAACGTTCATTAGCAGACCAGGGCGCTCAATTTGAGCCTGAAGCTCGTGATGTAATGAGTAAGGGGGATAGAGATAATGCTGAAAGGAACTAGACGGATGCAATGGGTCATAACAACGATGTCGTTTTATTCCAGTAATAAGACGAGGGGAAACCTATAATTCAAAAAAAAAAAACCAGCAATAGGTACTTTGTTAGACTTGGCACTGAACTTGGCTATCCTGAATACTAGAAAGAGGATCAAAAGTACAGACCCTCATCTGCCACACTAATTTTTAACACTGCTAGAAGCAATAGAATTTCAAACCATGGCTTGTCACTGCTCGAGTTATAACCAAGTGAATTTGTTCGAAGAGGGAACTGTGAGGAAACCAACCTTTTTCTTGAGCTTACCACCAGGCAAGCGTTTCACCTCCTCCTTCGATGCGGAAGCAGACCCTGCAGAGACGGAATACTCATGGAAGTCAAATTTCATCAGAATCAGCACAGATCGAAGGTTTGCATCCATGCTCCCTAGCTCCGAAAGAGTGCTTCCAGGAGAGAAAAAAAAAACGAGAGAAATTAAGAACAGCACGGGTACGGAGCAACGCGAACCTGCAGCGCTGGAGGAGCCATCCGAGATCCCGACGCCCTGAAGGCGCTCCCCGACCTTGCCGACGTCCTTGTCGTCGCCGCCACCTGCGCGCCCGACCAGATCAAACGCAGATCAGATTAGGCTACGGAGGCACCGAAGAGGAGAAAGGAGAGGCTGCGGGAGACGGGGGCGCGCGTACCGGAGGAGGACGAGGCGATGAGCTCGTCGGGGTACACGCCGGGCGCGTTGGCGCGGAGCCAGGGCTTGCAGCGCTCGAAGTCGGAGCCGAACTCACAGTACTCGGCGGGGAGGCCGCAGACGCCGCAGTAGAGCACCCGCACCGGGGCTGGCTTCTCCGCCGCCATCGCCGCCGGATAGATTCGGTGGGGAATGCGGCGGTGGTGGACTTGGGGAGGGCTGGAGGGCTGCTGGGCTTCGCTGTGCTGCTGCCTCGGCCCCGCTCGTGCTCGCGCGGTGTTGTTCTCTTCGGCGGATTCGGATGCGATCTCCTTTTCTTTTTTTCCCCTTTTTGCTTCGAGAGAGTCCGCCGCACCAGAGAGAACAGATAATTGGCTTGGGCCGTGCTGGGCTGAGATTGACGGACTGCTAGATGGGCTTCCACCTTTAGTTTTCTTAGTCGATTTGTTTCTGAGATTTGAGTTGCGTATCGTGTGCAGCAGTAAAGTTTTGACCAGGGCACGAGCTGTATCTTCTTGAGCACTTTACAATGGGCTACAATTAATATGGGGCATCCATTCCTTTTAATCTAACGGTTTAGATATATTTATATTATATTAACCTTTTAAATAATATAAAGTAGTATTTTAAAATAGTATGAAGTAGTATGGGTATTATAGAAAAATAAAAGTAACGACAAATTGTAATTTTATTGATCTTTTAGCGTGAATTAAAACACTAATTTTTTATCAAAATAAATAAAAAAGTATTTTTGATTTTTTCAATTGTTGTCCCTTGTCTCTAAGAAAAAAAATATTGACGTCCATTTAATTTGTGCCTCGTTGTTCTTTCGTTCTCGTGTTCTTTGGCTCTGATTGCCTGCGGATCAGCAACTGGGGGCGGCACGGGGTGATGGGCATGACATGCAGTCAAAGAAACTGTAGCTGCCGCTATCGATTTGGATCAGTCAGAGCGGATCCCACCGACTCCTGGGCGTGTAGTCCGTGGACGGCGTCAGGGTGCCATGGTGTCGGTGTTTCGATCACCGGCTAATAGAATTTGTTCCGGGAATGCGTGTTTAGGCTCGATGATGGCAATGCAAGGGGACACAAGGAATTATACTGGTTCAGGGAGCTTCCCTATATCTAGTTCGAGTAGCTGCTAGTGTTACTTGCACTGGAGTATACAACGGGCGTGAGAGAAGAGAGTTCTCCAAGTCTCGGTGTGTGTGTGTGTGTGTGTGTATGTGTTCGACTTGGTTTTAGAAGAAGAGTGGCCTCCCCTTTTATACCTCAAGAGGAGGGCCCGCATTATAGAGAGAGAGAGAGAAGAAGAAGAAGAAGAAGAAGAAGAAAAGAAAAAGAGATCACGTGGGGGGAGTTGTTGAAGCCGTGTGAAATGAGGCATGGACTTCGGTCGGTGGCGTGATCTTCGGCCTTCGTGGGTCCTGGCGTTCTGGTCTCGTGCTCTGTAGTCGCTGCATCGAGGCATGTCCCCGTCTTACGTTGATGAATTGAAGCTTATCGTTCCTGTAGTTGGCGTGAGCCGGATAACCCGGATGGCTTAGCGCTAGGGACTGTCATAGGGCCGTGCGTCGTCTCGTCGTGCCTGTCCATCGAGTCATCCTTGATTATCCCTATTAGGGGCGTCATCATATCGAGTTGTGTCAGGACATCGGGTTCCATCCTATCGGGCAGGTGCTGATGGCGATGAGGGTAGGTTTACAGGGGATTTAGACCCCTCGATACTGTTGTCGCACGCTTGGTACGACATTTGTAGAGTCGCGGGCGGTAGTTGTGAATTTTCGTCCCATTGAACCGTCTTCGATGGGAATTGATTTGTCGTGAGTACTTGGAACGGGGTTCTTGGATGTCGTCCCATCATGCCATAACCACGATAGTCGTACTTCTCAGCTTCATCACTCCCGCGGGGTCAGCGGTGTGGGCACTGTCGCGCCCTGTCATGATGGCTGATGCCAGAGGTTAGCGAGGGTAGCAGGTGTGCTAGTGTCACTGTGCATGTGCAGGAGGGGACCATCACTATGAGAGGGTGCTAGCGACCTTATTCGCGGTCCACACGACCCCTTATAGGGGTCGAACAGGGCAAGTGCGGGCCCAATCCCCTCGTAATAGGTCGAGAGGGACGGGGCGCGATCGACCCCTCCGATGAGGGTCGAGAGATGACGTCATGTCCTCAACCCCTTTGACGGGGATCGAGTGAGGCGAGGTCAGCTCGTCCTCCTCAACAGGGTCGGGCGAGGCGAGACGCGCTAAGTCCATTCTTGGGACCGTTGGCTCCATTGACTCACTGTATTAGGTCGTGTACCCCTTGGCCCACTATGGCTCCCTGGTATGGTCATTCATTATTTTCGAAAAGAGAGGGTTAGCGATCGCCATGTGGCGCTGCTAACATTTATCCCTGATAGTAGCCTCCGAGCACTCGAGCAGGCCGTTGTGTCGGGCGAGGTTTTGATTTTTCTTGTTGCCTTCCTCGGCAGGGTGCGCGCAAGCGCACTCGCTGGGTGTAGCCCCTGAGCCAGAGGGCGAGTCGTAGACTCATGCTTTGGCTTGATATGTCATAGGTGTGGTGCCTCAATATTCGTGCGACTCGCTCCAGTTCGTCACGCAGACGTCCTATTGAGGCGTGCGAGGTTATCGTCTTTCGACGTTTCTGCCCAGGGCATCTTTGTTTCCCCAATGGGCGAGTTACGTGACAGCCGAGGTGGCAGAGACTTTGTCGCAACACGGCATGACGATGAGGCCCGTGCCTGCCTGCTTCGGGTAGCGCGCAATGCGACTGATGAGCGCAGGCCTACCCTACCACTTGGTGGTGTACAGGTGGCCCCTGAGGGGGTTTTCATCGCAGAGTGTTGTTGGTTTCGCCTATTTAAGGCACCGTTCAAGGTGTGTCCTGCTCAAGTGTGTCGCGGTTTTCCTCCTCTAGTACCTAATAGCCTAGAGGCGAGTAGCCTCATCCCCGGTGCCCGCTTTGTCTGCGCCGGGCTACCGAAACGGTCATGGTTGCTCTGGCAGACTCGATGTCCGGAGGCGGTGGCGAGGATGGTGATGAATATGGTGATGGAGATGTCGCGCCTTGTGAGGGCGACAACGGGGTGGAGAGTAGCCGCGATGTAGGTCCTAATGTCCCTCGATTTCCTGTGTCTTTGTCAGCCAACTTGGAGACGAGGCTGTCTTTAGGGGGGGGGGGCTTGTGCCTCCCCGTCGACGGGCGTCCGAGCGCCTTTTTCGACACTTGCAGGCTCTGCACAACCCAGAGTCACCACGTCGCTGTGCGCCGTGCCTCCCCTCGGGGAGCATTAGCGCTAGCGGCGACCGCTCACCGCCCTCAAGAAGAGGATATTCGAGGGGTTTCGCTTCCCTTCTGCAACCCAGGGGAGATGAAACTCCTGAGGGCGTGTGTTTGCCACCAAGGAGCTGTTGGTTCCCCTCCTTCAGAGACCCGTGAGCGCTCTTTCAAGGAGAACGTGTCTTTGTTGTAACGTAGCTAGTTAGCTTTGGCCATTGTTATTTGTAAGTTCCGAACCTCCGATGTAAGCTACCTTGTTACGTGATTTATATGGGGGCTGGTCCCTCGAGGTTGCGTTCCGATGAATGCGGTGTGCAACCCTGCCATTGGGTTTCTATTTGCGATGACATCCCTCGAGCCCCCGCGCGATGCGCTGGGTCCGGTCGAGTAGTCATTTCGTCTTTGTCGGTTTCCCCTACCGCGTTTCGTTCGTGGAACAGAGGGTAGAGTGGATCCTCGTTCTTGCCACCAGGGCCGAGAACGGGATGCTCATTGAGCTAATATCGGGTTCGTTCGAGTGAACCCCCCCCCCCCCTCCCGGTTCCCCATCGAACGGGTTCCAGCAAACCAGCTGGTGGTCTACTTCATAGATCCGTACCTCTGACCCGACTAGTTGCCATTACCATTCGATGGGTCGTGGTGGCTCACTACCTCTGTTCGAGGAGATACCAACAAACAAGTCAGATCGAGACTCAAACGCAACTTCGTGATTCCCTCGACCTCCAGGAGTCAGGATATTGGCCGCTAGTCGGGCCCGTCGCTCTGTTTTGGTGCTCGAGGCGGCTGCCGAACCCGCTATAGGGCCAGCCTTCAAACTTCGGCAGGGTCAGGCCGTCGAGGTAGTTTTCAGCCTCTTATCTGTCTTACCTGTGCCGGTCGGTCGAGTCGGGTGATCGAGTCGCGCGCTACAGAAAGGTGGTTAGTAAGGGGCAGCGGAGCCCTCTGGGGGCCGAGCCCGTTCCCCGTGCAGGTAAAGGTAATGCCGCAAGGTAAATAGAAGCAAAATTATTAGCAGAATCCGGTGGACCGACTCTATTTTAAAATTTGAGAACTCGGAGGAGGGATTTATGAAGGGGTGCAGGAATTCGTATGACTCAGAGCCATTTCACCGCAGCCCAATAGGGATGCCGCGTATTTAGCTTGCGCGTGCGTTGTGGTGGGTCCATGTCGTGCGCGACATAGCTCCGACTTCTACAACATGGCAATCATGGGTGCATTTCTTTCGCGCCGAGTGGTGGAGGACATGGTCCCGCACCGTGCGGGGCGTTTGGATTGCGGTGGAAGCCGCGGAGTCGTGGAGCGTGGCGAAGTAATGGGGCAACGTGGAGCATTTTCAGCCACACATTGTGGTCGGGTCCCGTGGTCAAATCGGAGCGTCTCTCTGGGGGCTCCGCCTATTTAACGAGGCGCATAGTAGCCTTCTTCCTCCTTTAGCACTTCTCGCATCCACACCTCTTCGTCTTCCTTACACCTATCTTGCTCCTGCCGCCGGTTTCCTTTTCTGTAGCCTCTCCCTTCTTATCATGTTGGTGTTCTCCGTTTCGACGGTGACGAGGAGGGACTTGGAAGGCCTTGTTAATGCGGGGCTCCTGACTCCGCTCATTGGAACAGCAGAGTGCCTAGTCCCTGGGAACGAAACGTTGCTGAGACCCCCTCGGGGGTATGTGGCGTCGTTCGTGTCATTCCATGAGTGCGGGCTCGGGAGACCTCCGCACGAATTTCTCCGACTGCTTCTCCTTCATTATGGTGTGGAGCTGCAACATCTGAATCCCAATGGGATCCAACATATTTTGGCATTCGTGGCCCTGTGTGAGGGGTTCCTGGGCATCCCGTCCAACTTCGACCTGTGGTGACACTTCTTCCTAGTTGTCTGCCTGAGGCGCAGCATTGGAGACGAGTCCTTCCCTTGTACCATCGGATGCATGGGGATTCGGCTTCGTGCAGAGCGTTTTGGTGAGTACATCCCGATGCCCACCCCTACCAATCATTATGGGTGGCATAGGAGGTGGTTCTACTTGCGTGACGACGAGGTGCACGCTCTCCCGAAGTTCACTGGTCGGGAAATCCATGAGTCCTGGGAGTGGTGGATATAGAGGAAAGGGGACTCTGGCAGGAGGTGGATTGATGATGCCCTCGCCGCAATTGCCCATCTAAAGGAGTGCGGCCTCGACTGCGCCGGAGTCGTCGGGTGGTATCACAAGTGGCGCATCCCTCCCTTGTCCGCCCGTCGCCTTCCCATGTTCCTCGTCAATGATAGCAAAGATCGCCCCATGCCGAACAATGTGATGGCAGAGGATTTGCTACCTGATGATGAGGTCGCAAAGCGGGTGAGGGCAGTGTTGGGGACCAGTGCCTGAGCGTGGCCATTCCCAAATAGGCCATTTATGCTTCCCGATCCCTGGGCAGTTGACGTGGTAAGTCATCTTGCTTCTCCATCCTTGTTTGTGTTTCTGTTTTACCTTCTTTTTTCCAATTGTCGTGTGTATTGACTTCTCCCATGTTACCTCGTCACTAGTCTCAGTGGTCGCCCTACATCTGCCCCGCCCCTCTCCGTCTGTCGGAAGACGGGGCACGGCAGGCCGCCAACCACTTTAGAGGTGTGGAGCAGCGAGATGCCACGTGGGAGAGGAGGAAGAAGAGGAATGCCGACATCCTGGCAAGGAAGGGGAAGGAGGAATGAGAGCGGAGATGCTAAGCGCTGCGGGAGCAACGCGAGGTGAGGGGGGAGGCTACGAATACCCTATCTCTTGCGTCGAAAGAGGAAGACGACAACGACGAGCGTGATGACGACGTGCTTGAGGACGAGGAGGTCCTCAACAAGTACGTAGTTTCTGATGATGCTGCAGGGGATGACGATGATGACGACGGCGACAGTATTGATGATGGACTGGCCGTCGGACTCGGCTTTGCACCATTTGTGCCACTGACCCTGGGGAGGGGTGCTCGCTGGTTTTGCCCCCGTCGACCCAGGAGTAAGGCGGCATGGGTCTCCATCTGGGTGAGGAAGAGGTGCCCGCGAGGCGATAGGGGGGGGGGGCTTGGCGGAGGATCCCCCCTTAACGTGGTCCATAGAAGTCGTGACCATTATGCGGGGCCCTGAGGTGGAGCCAGCAGCGGAGGAAGACGGTCTCGGCGACGGCGATGGTGAATTGTTGTGGAGTGCTCGGGCGGTGGGGTCGGTGGATGTCACCGAGGAGGTGGTTGATTGGGTGGCTGAGTCGTCCGAGCCGGTCATTGGCGTCGAGCCGCCGTCGGCTAAGAGTCCTTTGGCCGGGGCCGAGACCGAGGCGACGCCCTCTGTTTCTGTCTTGGGAAAGCGAGACCGTGAGGTGGTGGCAACCGATGTCACGCCAAGCAAGAAGCATCGGGCCGTGGGGAAGAACCCCCGTCAGCTGCAGTTGTCCGTGGTTAAAGTGCTCAAGGCGGACGACGCAGCCCAAGCGAGGCTGCGGGGGCCGCGGACGCGCCGTCGACGGGAGTTGGTCATGTTGGTGTTAACATTCCCCGCGGTCCAGCTTCGATTGGTGCGGCGTTAGGCTCTACCCCGGGCGCCACCGGTGCGGAGGGTACTACCCCGAGTGTCACCGATACGGCGGGTCCCACTTCGGGTGCCACTGGTGCGATAGGCTTTACCTCAAACGGGATGGCTCCTAATGGGCAAGTTGTTTTGCCTCTGACGGATGCCGAGCGTGTGCTTGATGGGGAGGAGGAGGGCAGGATGAAGGAGTTGCTCGATTCTCTCGGGCTTTAAGTCACCAGGTTGTTCAACAAGATAGTGAAGGAGTCCGAGGACTCGCTCATCGCAACTTTACGGGATTTGGCCCTGGTCCGTCATGAATTGCAAGAGGAGTGTCAGGCCAATGTAGAGTTAGGCACCAAGAGGACGGATTTGGAGGTCTCCCTGGAGCAGGCTGAACTCTAGGCGGGGAAAGCTGGGCATGCCCTTGCCTCTGCTCGGAAGGAGCGGGACGATGCAGTTGCGAAGGCGAGGGTGGATGCCACGAAGGTCTAGAGGCTAGGCGCGGCTCTCCAGTGGGAGAGGCTGCAGTGCGAGATGGAGGAGGAGGCTACTGTGGCCTCCGCTAAGGCCATGGCTGCCCATCTTGAGCAGTTGCAGCAATTCCACCGGGTGCAAGAAACAAAGGTCTTCTTTACTTTACTTTAATCTTGCGGCCACTCCCGGTGTGCCGCTCGCTTCATTGATCTTGGCCATTTTTTGTGCAAAGCTGGGATCAAGGTTGTCGGTGCCGAAGGGGGCCCTTCGCCGGGAGGTTGAGGAGAAGGACGCCTTACGTTTCGAGCTCGAGCGAGCGGCACGGGAACCTCAGATCTTGTTGCTTCCCGACTCCTCACCGATCGAGCCAGAGCCCTAACGGCGGCAGCACGCGAATGGATCAAACAGGGGGGGGGGGGCCGTTTTGGCGTGCGCACCGCCATCACCGTGTTCGCCACCCACTTCGATTTGGGTGAGGCTGAGCTCGACCTAGTGAGCACGGGCTACGTCGAGGGGCATACCCTCGAGCAGATGGAGGCGATCCGAGCTGTCGCCCACCCCCATGCGAATGTCTTGGCCAGTGCCTACGAAGGGGAAGCGCTCTCAAAGATTAATGATAGGAACTAGTTAGTAGGAGTTTTAAATTTTTTGTTGTTCATATGAATAATGGGTCATCATGCCCGGAATTATGTAATAGCTTTAGTTTGAACTCGTGTGCTTGTTTTGCTTCACTTGTGGTGGTCTTTAAACGATTTTAGTTTCACGCAATTGTGAATTTTGTCTACTCGACCCCTTTAAATTTGCTTTGACTTACAAAGTGTTAGCCCTCGAGCCTCTCGAGGCTTAGCCCCCTCGGTGATCGCCGTTGCCATGGCCGCTGGGGCTTGCATGACGTTGCGCCGTCCGATCGAGCAAACTTCGAGCCTCTTTCACTCGTGATTTACTTTGTTCGTCGCTGCGGTCGAGTTTGGGGTCGATGATTTTGCAGAGTTTTTTTTTTGTGACAAAGGTGTGAATCGTGGTGTGTGTGTGCCTCCTAGCGCCCGAGTGACTTGTGACCCCTGGACAGGGGTCGATGATCACTGAGGACCGTTTGATGCGCGTGGAAATTGAAATCGACTCAGCTTTAGGGGTAGAATTTACGTAGCTGTGATATGTTCCACGCATTTTTGAGCTCCATGTCCTCCATGGTCTTGAGCTTGTAGGAGCCGGGATGGATCACTCGAGCGTCGATGTACGGGCCTTCCTAGGGCGGTGAGAGCTTGTGTCGACCCCTATTGTACTAAACCCTACAAAGAACGAGATCACCGATGACAAAGCCTCCACTTCTTATGTTGCGGTCGTGTTAGTGGCAGAGGGCCTGCTGATACTTGGCCGAGTGAAGGAGCGCGATGTCTCAAGCCTCGTCGAGCTGCTCCATCATGTCCTTGAGCGATGCTTCGTTGCCTTGCCCGTTGTAAGCACGTACTCGAGGCGCACCGTAGTCAAGGTCGGTGGGTGAGATTGCCTCGGACCCATAGACCATGAAGAAAGGCGTGAAGCCTGTTATTCGACTTTGTGTCATGCGGAGACTCCAGAGCACAGCATAGAGTTCAGCCACTCATCGACCGCTAAATTGTTTTAGGCGGTTGAAAATCACGGTGGGGTCGAAGATTCAGGGCTTTAACCTCTAGAGGATCATACCATTCGCCTTATAAGGATCATGACCATTGAGGTCACCCCAGGGTATGAATGTTTTGGTGATGAATGACAAACACGAAATATGACTAATGTCTACACGAGTGTTGTTCGTGTAGGAAACCTCTTCTACTCTATGATGATTGTAGACGGCGGCCTTGGCGATTGATGACAATGACCTCAAACGTGGAGGCTTGTGATCTTGATGGAGTCCAAGGGTGGAGATGGATCAAAGCTGAGGACAAGCTATAGAGCAAGTGTTGGGAACACCTGTTTAGTTGTTAGGGCTTTGAGTCCATAGGAAAAACCACACTATCAAGGGGGTCTAGGTCATTCTCTTAGATCATGTCTAGTCGGTAATGTGCAAGGTTGCTCGATGAAATCACAGGCACTAGATGACAGCGGAGAAGCCAAGGAGCTGTTCGGAGAAGCCGGGAAACGAAGTCAACCGAGGACGCGGAGTTTCAGCTTCTGGACATAGTGACCGAACAGAGGGGTCAATGGTGATCAGACTGTATGGTCACTAGGTGAAGTTGTCTGGGACTAACAGCGAAGAAGCCAGGAAACTGTTAGAGTTGGAAGTTGTAGAGACCGAACGGTCCGGTCTATACAAGTGACTCCGAGCAGCGAGGAAGCGAGCGTTGGAAATTTTTCTGGACTAGAGAGAGAAACGGACCGGACGGTTCGGTCAACTGACCGTACGGTCCGGTCAGTATAGGATTTCAGCAGGGCAGAGCCGTTGGTGCTCAGGTTTGCAGTGACCAGACAGTCCGATCAGTAGGCCCAGAAAGCTGATTTCGTGGAGCAACGGCTAGTTTGAGGTTGGAAGCCTATATAACTTCGTTGTTGGGGTCTTGAAGACCTCTCTTGGCCAGTGGAATACCTGAGAGCATTTGGTAAGATCCAAGAGAAAAAGAGGAGAGCACTAGGAGGAGATATTGCATATCTAGAGAGTGCCAGTGAGAGTAACAAGGAGCGATCTTGCACATCTAAGGCTAGGGTGTTCTTGAGGGTGTGATCTAGGTTGTTACTCTTGGTCTATGGTGAGACCTAGACCGGTTAGGTGTCGGTGATCGAGCCTATCATGATTGGATGTGAAGGCCATCACACGTTTGTACACAGTTTGAGCCCGCTGGTGAAAGGGGCATCGCTAGTGAGCGCCCGTGTCGGCTCGGGGAGTTCGGCAAGTTCTCGAGGGAGGCGAGCTTGTGCCTTGGTGGCAGCGGTGACGCGCACCGTGTCTTCACTCCGGGAGTGATTGCGAGCTCGTGGGCGAGAAGTCCACATTGGTGGCGGGAGGGACCGGGACTCCAGCGGGAGTGGTCCAACGAGGAGTAGGGGAAGGCGCCATCCTTCTGAGACCTTGAGAAAAAATCATGAGCCATCTCTTACTCTACTCCTTACTTTGATACATTACTTTTCATATTTACATATCGTGCTATTCATGCTTGTATGCTTACCATACTCTAGTTGATTGCTTGTAGACTTGCATGAATAGGCTTCTCTACTTGCTAGTTGTGCTTAGCTTACACTTGATCACTAGCATGTATAGGAGTTGCTTTGGCTTGATTGATTGCCCTAGTATGTATCATGCTACTCATGCTTGTGTGCCTTCCATGTTCTTGATGATCTAGTAGCTTTGCATGAGTAGGCTCCTTTGCTAGCTTGTTGTGTGCTTCCACGTGTTCTTAGATTACTAGCATGCATAGGAGTTGTGTGCCTCGTGTGTGATCCACTAGTATGCTTAGGTTGTCTTTCCTTTCATAGGATTATCTTGTTAGTGTGATCACCACTAGAATTATGTAGGAGTTGTTTGAGTGTATTGACATTAGGAATTGGCGAATTAGGTACATAGTTTGAGTTCTCAATTCACTCCCCCCCCCTCTCGGTCACTCAATCCTTTCAAGTGGCATCAGAGCCAAGTGCTCAATATAGGGTTGCCTTGAGTAGTGACCATATTGAGTTGGGATGTCATCCCAGTCGGGGCTGGGTCATGGCTCATGGAAGGATCGCTTAAAAAGCTACCTTAATGCCATGGTTCTGGATGAATTGATGAACACACTTGTGGACTTTGCCAATACCTTTACCGATGATCATGTATATGATGATAATGATTGTGTGACTGTGCCAATACCTTTACCTAGTTCTAGTGAGTGCCTAGATTCTACTAGTGATGGTTTGATAGGTTGCTCTACTAGTGTGCCTAATGTGATGATTGATGATATTGGCTCTCTTGATCTTACTTGCACTTCTAGTATGACTTGTGATGATGATGCTTGTGAGTCTTTTATTGGTCATGCTAGTGATACACTTGTTGAGGAGTTCTTTGGTTTTCATGCTAATGATAATAAGGACTTACTTGACTCTCCTATTCGCTTGCGAGGTATTATGGACAGGCTTGGAGCAACTACTTTTGAGCTTCCCAAGACTGTGATAGTCGAGAAGATCCTCACCTTGCTCCCTAGCAGCAAGCTCCTCTACATCACCCTTGATCTCATCATGGAGAAGGATCTCTCCGTCGAGAATATGATTGGGTTGCTTTTTGATGATGAGAAGATCACCGCAAGCTAGACAGGGGAGAAGATCTCCAAGGCAAATGGAGTATCATCAAGAAAAGGGAAGGAAGTAGCTTGGAGCTCAAGATTCCTTGATCCCTCTACAAGATTGCCTTGCAGCAGCTTCTACAACCCCTTTGGATCAAGACTTACACCAAGCTCTTCATCAGGCGCTTCATCAAGTTCTACCCCAAGTGCCATTCCAAATTTTACTCCAAGCATTTTGAGTGGGCCACACACTGGTGCAGGGGGAGCATCATCTACATTGCTCATGTGATCATATCAGATGATCGATTCTACGAGTCCAGCTCCCCCACCTCCTCCACAAGATCAACTCTGGAGCATTCGTCGAGCTCAACAATAGGAGTTCTTAATTTGATTTGATGAAGTTGTGAGAAATCCGAATGATGACCTTTGTGATACTTTCTTGAGGATTTATGATCTTGTGTGCAGGATAAACTCCTTCAGAGGTCTTCGAAGGATAGCTCCACTTGAAGTGATTGACAAGCTTCTTCTACAAATCACAGCTCCTGAGAGGGGCTTCTTAGTTGAGGAGGTGATCAACAAAAGACATGAGCTCTTAATTGAGAGAGTAATGGATATGATACTTGTGCTCCACTCACAAGTGGGACATGTGCTTGAGCACGTCACCGACCTCTATGATCCTCCCCATTACTACATCGACCTCGACAATGTGCACATAGGGGATGGTCATGGACATTAGAGGTATCATGCTCCACACTATCCCATCAAGAGGAGACTTCAGGAAGGGATTGCAAGGATTCCTATCTATGAGGATGGACTTATCGCTCGACATGATATGGTTAGTGCAAGTCAATCAAGTAATGCTTTGGATACTAACCCTTCTTCCTCTAGTGCTTGTTTTATGGCTACCACCAGGGTCAACTACAAGAGTGGAGGTACTCATTGGATTCTTGACAGTGGGTGCATCCAACACATGACCGGGAAGCCAACCATGTTCACCAACATTGACAAAGACGAAGATAGTGAGAAAGTGACTTTTGGGGATAACTCAAAAGGGAGAGTCAGAGGATCAGGCAAGGTGGCCATTACGGAGGACCTCCATCTCTCCAAGGTCTTTCTCGTGGAAACCCTCAACTTCAACCTCTTGTCTATTGGTCAACTCTGTGACATGGGTTTCAAGTGCATATTTGATGAGGATAGTGCAATAATTGAAAATTCAAAGAAAGGGCTAGTATTTTATGGAGTGAGGCATGGGAAACGTACTTCAAATCAAGTAACATGCCACCAAGTACTTGCCTCTTCACTAAGGCAACTAAGGGATGGTTGTGGCTAGAAGACTGGCACATGTTGGAATGAATCAGCTGAGAAAAGTGGTCAAGAGGAATCTGGTTGAAGGAATCAAGGATGTGACCTTTGAGAAGGACAAATTGTGCAGTGCTTGTCAGACTGGAAAGCAAGCTACATCTTCACATCCTACCAAGTCTTTCATGTCTACATCTCGTCCTCTGGAGCTCTTGCACATGGACTTCTTTGGGCCAACATATTACAAGAATCTAGGAGGCAATCTATATTGCTTGGTAGATTGTGGATGACTTCACGAGATACACTTGGACCTTCTTTCTTGTGGACAAGTCTCAAGCAAGTGATATCTTCAGAAAGTTTGCAAGAAGAGCAAAGAATGAGTTCAAGGCTAACATTGTGGAGATAAGGAGTGACAATGGGACTGAGTTCAAGAACACAACAGTGGCAGAATATTGTGACAAGAAGGGAATCAAGTATGAATTCTCCACTACATATACTCCTGAGCAGAATGGAGTAGTGGAGAGGAAGAACAAGACACTCATCACTCTTGCTCGTGCCATGTTGGACGAGTATGGGACTCATGAGAGGTTTTGGGCTGAAGCAATCAACACAGCGTGCTACACCTCCAACCGTGTCTATCTCCACCGGCTGTTGAAGAAGACACCATATGAGCTATTGGTGGGATGAAAACCCAATGTTTCCTATTTTCGAGTCTTTGGCTGCAAGTGCTACATTCTGAAGCAGAGGAGAAAGTCAGGGAAATTTGAGAGCAGAACTGATGAAGGCATTCTTGTTGGGTATTCAGGGACCTCTAAGGCATATAGGGTCTACAACTCAGCCACAGGTTGTGTGGAAGAATCCTATGATGTGCAATTTGATGAGTCAAATGGTTCTCAAAAGGGAGATGAATTTCTTGAAGTGAACATTGGTGATGAACCCATGAGGGAGGCTATGAGAAGAATGCCCATGGGCGAGGTTTTACCCCACGAGGGAAATGATGGTGATATTGATGAGCTCTCTACTCCACCACCTCAACCAACCTCTTCCTCCGAGGTGTAAGAACCAACCCAAAATGCCACAAGTACACCTTCCAAACCCTCCCAAAATTCAGTGAGAGTTCACCCACCAAGTGATGAGAAAACCCAAGTCAGAAGTGAGCCACAAGCCTCCCCACATACTTCACCACAAGCTACTTCTCCAAGCTCTTCACAAGATACCCTTTCATCCAATTCAAGCTCTAAGTCCAAAGCTAGAAAGCCTATGAGTGATTCTCCCACCTCTCTAATAATCCAAGACACTCATATCTCAAGAGAGCAAGCTATCCATGATGCCCAAGATATTTCACCTAGACCACCTCCCACTCAAAAAGAACATCATCCTAGACCCAAAGCTATCAACAAGGACCATACTCAGGATTTGATCATTGGGAGTCCATCTTAAGGAGTTTGGACAAGGAGGAATCAATACAAGCCTAACTATATGAGTGAATAAAATGATGATGAGGCAAATGTTGCAATTGAGAACTTCTCTTTTATCTCCATGATTAAGCCCACAACAATGGAAGAGGCAATGAATAATCACAAGTGGGTAATTGACATGCAAGAAGAATTGAATAACTTCAAGAGGTGCAAGGTATGGAAACTTGTTGAGAGACCCAAGAATCACAACATTGTTGGCACCAAGTGGGTTTTCAAGAACAAACAAGATAAGAAAGGTGCAATTGTGAAAAACAAGGCTCGTCTAGTGGCTAAGAGGTACTCTCAAGTGGCGGGAATTAACTTTGAGGAAACATTTGCTCCTGTTGCTCGACTTGAAGTTATTCGGATCATGCTTGCCTATGCTTCACACAATGGCTTCAAGATCTATCAAATGGATGTGAAGAGTGCATTCTTGAATGGAGAGATAAATGAAAAAGTCTATGTGGAACAACCTCCAGGATTTAAGGATCCCAAACATCCTAGACATGTGTATAAACTGAAGAAGGCTCTCTATGGACTAAAGCAAGCACCAAGGACATGGCACGAACACTTGAGGAACTTCCTTCTCAAGAATGGGTTCAAGATTGGAAGCATTGATAGCACCTTGTTCACAAGGCATGTTGGGAAGGATATCTTTGTGTGCCAAATCTGTGTGGATGATATCATATATGGGTCAACAAATGAGAAGTACAATGAGGAGTTTCAGGAAATGATGGCAAGGGAATTTCAAATGTCTATGATTGGAGAGCTCCATGTGTTCCTTGGTTTTCAACTGAAGCGATTAAGAGAAGGCAACTTCATCTATCAAGAAAAGTACACCAAGGATCTTCTCACGAGGTTCAACATGGAAAATAGCAAACACTTGCGCACTCCTATGGCAATAAGCAAACCCTTGGACATGGATGAAAAGGGAAAACAGTGAACCCAAGCTCTATAGATCAATGATTGGGTCCTTGCTCTATCTCACCGCCTCAAGACCATACATCATGTTTAGTGTGTTCTTGTGCACATGCTATCAAGCAAATCCAAAAGAGTCACACTTGAAGTCCGTGAAGAGGATACTAAGATACCTCAAGTACACACCTACCACGGGGTTATGGTACCCTAGAGGAACAAGCTTTGAGTTACTTGGGTATTCGGATTCGGACTTCGTAGGATGCAAAGTGAAAAGGAAGAGTACATCGGGAGGTTGCCAATTCCTTGGAAGATCTCTTATATATTGGAGCACAAAGAAGCAAAACTCGGTGGCTCTATCTACAGCCAAAGCGGAGTATATGGCAGCTGGAGCATGTTGTGCTCAACTTCTCTACATGAGGCAAACACTCTCGGACTATGGTCTCAACTTCACTCAAATGCCACTCTATTGTGATTGTGAAGCGGCGATCAAGATGGCTCTCAAAACTGGAGATCATGGTCATGCAAAGCACATAGAGATCAAACATCATTTCATTCGAGATCATGTTGAGAAGAAGGACATTGACTTGGTGCATGTGCGAACTCATGAACAATTGGCAGATATCTTCATCAACCCTCTTGATGAGAAGACCTTCAACAAGCTAAGGGGAGAGCTCAATGTTCTCGACCTCTCCAACTTCACTTGAGTAACCCTAAAGCTTGTCTCTTATAAATTTGTACAGCTTTGCTTGTTTGTTTTGTTGTTTGCGTCTTTGTTTGTGCTTGTTTCTCTTCTCTTGTAGGTTGACTACGTACCTCCTTGACATAGCAATGGACATGAGTTAAGCTTGGGAAGGTGGTTCATGGTGTACCCAAGGCTTTGAAGAATGGTATATTGTGAGTAAGCTCAAGAAGGGAACAACTCGTCGTTGACACCTTGGTTTGTAGTTTTTCTCTCCCTTTCTTTTAGCATCGCATCATGCATGTGTAAACTTGTTGCATTTGCATTCTTTGCATTCATGCATTCTTGTATTGTGATACCTTACATGCTTTCAAGCATGTTTCTAAGGGGAGTTGTTTATTTACAATGTAAGTATATGACCCTCTAGATGATCACATAGTGATCTTTGTCCTTCATGCCCATTGAGTCATGTTCAACCAAGCTCCGAGGTTAAATCTACTCGCGCGGCTCAAAGACAAGTGACTCATACGTTCCCAACATACTAATGACTAACCATTGCATATTTGAGAAATTCTTTGTTGAGTCATATGTGTAGGGGGAGCTATGGTGGAAGACCATTGTGACCAAGGAGGAGCACTATGAAAGGGGGAGTCTTTCTACCTCTTGTCTGTTATTATTTGCTCCTTGGTTCTCTTGTGCTTTGTCTTTTGTTTGTGGTTTTTGGTGATAGGTGACAAAGGGGGAGAAGAACATGAAGATCCAAAAGCCAACATCACTCAAAAAGGGGGAGAAGAAGTCAAAGAGGGAGAGGTTCATGAAGGTCCAACACAAAAGATGGAAAGAAGAAAATTGAAGATAGAGAAAAGAACATGAAGGAACATGAAGAAACATGAAGAATCCAAATGCCAAGACTGTGGTGACGAAGTGGAGAACATGAAGATGATCAAGACAATGGTGCACGTTCACTTGGACTACATATGAAGATCATGACATGATGAACATTCACACCAACATAGAGAAGAACAACAATGAACATCTACACCGACAAGAACATCTACGTCTAAGGTGCCTGTCTACATCAACAAGAACACCTACTAGGACACCAAGACGGGGCGCAAAATTCAACTCAAGATAGATATCAAGTGCCCTACGTGATTGGGTAGTTCTCCCTCAACACCTAGCACATTCCAAGGAGGAGACTACTTCCAAGGTAAGGACCAAGGTAACCCTCTCATTCCATTCTTTTCCTTTGGTTCCTTATTGCTCATCTGTTTTGGATCATCATAAGTAGTGGTTGTCATCTATCACCAAAAGGGAGGAGTCTGTAAGCATCATGACCATTAAGGTCACCCTAAGGTATGAATGTTTTGGTGATGAATAACAAACATAAAATATGACTAATGTCTACACGAGTGTTGTTCGTGTAGGAAACCTCTTATACTCTATGATGATTGTAGCTGGCGGCCTTGGCGATTGATGACAATCACTGCAAGCGTGGAGGCTTGTGAGATTGATGGAGTCCAAGAGTTGATGGAGATGGATCAAAGCTGAGGACGAGCTATGGAGCAAGTGTTGGGAACACCTATCTAGTTGTTAGGGCTTTGAGTCCATAGGAAAAACTGGACTATCAAGGGGGTCTAGGTCATTCTCTTAGGTCATGTCTAGTCAGTGATGTGCAAGGTTGCTCGGTGAAATCACAGGCACTAGATGACAGTAGAGAAGCCAAGGAGCTGTTCGGAGAAGCCAGGAAACGAAGTCAAGCGAGGACGAGGAGTTTCAGCTTCTGGACATAATGACCGAACATAGGGGTCAATGATGACCGGACTGTATGGTCACTAGGTGAAGTTGTCTGTGACTTACAGCGAAGAAGCAAGGAAACTGTCAGAGTTGGAAGTTGTAGCGACCGGACGGTCCGGTCTGTACAAGTATACCTGGGCAGCGAGGAAGCGAGTGCTGGAAATGTTTTTAGACTAGAGAGAGACACGGATCGGACGGTCCGGTCAACTGACTGTACGGTCTGGTCAGTACAGGATTTCAGAAGGGCAGAGCCGTTGGTGCTTAGGTTTGCAGTAATCGGACTGTCCGGTGAGGCAGCGACCAGACAGCCCGGTCAGTAGGCCCAGAAAGCTGATTTCGTGGAGCAACGGCTAGTTTGAGGTTGGAAGCCTATATAACTTCGTTGTTGGGGTCTTGCAGACCTCTCTTGACCAGTGGAATACCTGAGAGCATTTGGTAAGGTCCAAAAGGAAAAGAGGGGAGCACTAGGAGGAGATATTGCATATCTTGAGAGTGCTAGTGAGAGTAACAAGGAGCGATCTTGCACATCTAAGGCTAGGGTGTCCTTGAGCGTGTGATCTAGGTTGTTACTCTTGGTCCAAGGTGAGACCTAGACCGGTTAGGTGTCGGTGATCGAGCCTATCGTGATTGGTAGTGAAGGATATCACACGTTTGTACATGGTTTGAGCCCACCGATGAAAAGGACATCGCTAGTGAGCGCCCGTGTCGGCTCGGGGAGTCCGACAAGTTTTCGAGAGAGGCGAGCTTGTGCCTTGGTGGCAGCGGTGACGCGCACCGTGTCTTCACTCCGAGAGTGATTGTGGGCTCGTGGGCGAGAACTTCACATTGGTGGCGGGAGAGACTGGGACTCCGGCGGGAGTGGTCCAACGAGGAGTAGGGGAAGGCGCCATCCTTCCGAGACCTCGGAAAACAATCATGAGTCATCTCTTACTCTACTCCATACTTTGATGCATCACTTTTCGCATTTACATACCATGCTATTCATGCTTGTATGCTTACCATGCTCTAGTTGATTGCTTGTAGACTTGCATGAATAGACTTCTTTACTTGCTAGTTGTGCTTAGCTTACACTTGATCACTAGCATGTATAGGAGTTTCTTTGGCTTGATTGATCATCCTAGTATGTATCATGCTACTCATGCTTGTGTGCCTTCCATGTTCTTGATGATCTAGTAGCTTTGCATGAGTAGGCTCCTTTGCTATCTTGTTGTGTGCTTTTGCGTGTTATTTGATTACTAGCTTGCATCGGAGTTGTGTGCCTCGTGTGTGATCCACTAGTATGCTTAGGTTGTCTTTCCTTTCATAGGATTATCTTGTTAGTGTGATCACCACTAGAATTATGTAGGAGTTGTTTCAGTGTATTGGCATTAGGAATTGGCCAATTAGGTATATAATTTGAGTTCCCAATTCATCCCCCCCCCCCTCGGTCACTCGATCCTTTCACGCCTGCTCGACCTGGCCATTTGACTCGTGGTGAGCAACGGCGGTCCAGTCGAGCCGGATGTGGTAATCATCACAGAACTTAAGGAATTTTCTCCCTGTGAACTGCGTCCCATTATCCATGATTATGGAATCGGTAGTTTGAACCTGTGGATAATGTCGAGGAAGAATTCGACTGCCTCCTCGGATTGGATCTTTGCTATGGCTCGGGCTTCAATCCACTTCATGAACTTGTCGACCGTGAAGGGCTACATGAGGGGGATGGTTTGGAGTGCCTGAGCCGGCATATGTGTCTATCGAGCGTAATACTGGCAACCTTTGAAGGTTCGAATGATGTGGGTCGCATCTCCTACGGTGGTAAGCCAGTAAAAACCTTGCCGAAAGGCATTGCCGATGAGGGTTCGGGGGTTCACGTGGTGGCCACAGACCCCTCCGTGAATATCCACAAGGAGTTTAATCCCTTCCTCGGTGGTGATACAACGCTGCATAATTTTGGTGTCGTTATGCTTGTACGACTCTCCATCGATAAGGACAAAAGACTTCGTGCGGCTATAGAGGCGCTTAGCCTCGGTCCCGTCAACAGGGAGCATGCCCCAGATTAGGTACTCGATGAATAGGACCCGCCAGTCAACTAGGGGTTTGGCCTGTTCGTCTAGGGGATCGACTTGCTTGATGTCGGGGTCAATGGGTTGGTGCCGAGGACCCAGGCGGTCCCCCTTAGGAAAATCGATCTGCTCGTCATGTTCGGGACTCCATCAAACCTCTATAGATATCCACATGGAGTTTAATCCCTTCCTCAGTGGTGATACATCGCTGCATAATTTTGCTTATGCTATGCTTGTAGAGCTCTCTATCGATAAGGACAATAGACTTCACGCGGCGGTAGAGGCGCTTAGCCTCAGTCCCATCGACAGGGAGCGTGCCCCAGATTAGGTACTCGACGAAAAAGACCCGCCAATCGACTGGGGGTTTGACCTGTTCATCTGGGGGATCGACTTGCTTGACGTTAGGGTCAATGGGTTCGATTGGCGTGACGATTCGCTCGACAGGCAATCAACATCCATGACCTCAGCCCCCAGCGGGTTCGTGGCTTGCTCGGTCTCCTCGTCCGGCTCGCTCAACCCCTTGTTTGTTACCTCGACTGCTTTAGGCTGGACCGAGGGTGCATGCTGGTCGTTGGCGAAGACCTCGGGTGGGATCGCTTCCTGTCCGGATGCCATCTTGGCCAGCGAGTCAGCCGCCTCGTTGAGGCATCTTGAGATGTGCTTAAGTTCGAACCCATCGAATTTTCCTTCGAGCTTGCAAACTTCTTGGCAGTAGAGTGCCATGGTGTCATCGTGACAACTCAACTCTTTCATTAACTGGTCGATCATGAGTTGCCAGTCACCACGAATCTCGAGTCGCTAGATGCCGAGTTCGAGGACAACCTTTAGTCCGTTCACGAGGGCTTCGTACTCGACGACATTATTAGATGCGGGGAAATGTAAACGAATTGAATACTTTATGCGTACTCTGAGTGGCAAGATGAAGACAAGGCCGACGCCGGCCCCTCTCCGCATGAGCGAGCCGTCAAAGTACATGATCCCATACTCCTGATTGACCGGAACGGGAGGAATCTGCGCCTCGGCTTGATCACCGATTGCGGGAAGTATGTGATGTTGTGCCCCTTGAGCTTGAGTGCCCATTTTGCCACCTTGTCTGCAGAGTCTCTATTCTGAATGATTTTACGGAAGGGAAATGAGCTTACCACATGCATCGAAAGCGCGTCGAAGTAGTCGCGTAGCTTGCGCCTCGCGACCATCATGGCGTATAGGATCTTAAAGATCTGCGGTATCACGTCTTCAAGTCTGAAAGTACCTCGCTGACGTAGTAGACGGCATGCTGGACTTTGAGGACCAGCCCGGAGTCAACACTAGGGGATTTCTCAAGACGCGTTTGACTCCTTCGAACGCGGTCTGTGCCTCTGGCGTCCACTCGAACCGGTTGGACTTCTTCAGAAGCTTGTAAAGCGGCAGCACTCGCTCACCTAGGCGCGAAATGAAGCGGCTCAGCACCGCTATGCACCCGGTGATGTGGTGTAGCCCCTTCAAGTTTTGGATGGGCCTCATCCACTCGATGGCCTCGATGCCTCGTTTTGAGATGATGAACCCCAGGAGCATGCCTTTCGGCACCCAAAAAAGCATTTCTCGGGGTTGAGCTTGATGTTGTTTTTGCGCAGATTGGCGAAGGTGCGCCCCAAGAGTGTCACAAGTGCATCGGCCTTTTTGGACTTGACCATGATGTGTCCATGTAAGCCTCGACCGTGTTCCTGATTAAGTAATCGAAACACTTCTACATGCAGCGCTGGAAGGTAGTGCCCGTGTCTTTGAGACCGAAAGGCATAGTCACGTAATAGTAGGAGCCGAACAGCGTAATGAAAGAGGTCGCGAGTTGGTTGGATTCGTTAATCATGATCTGGTGGTACCCGGAATACGCGTTGAGGAAGTAAGGGTTTCAAATCCCGAGGTCGAGTCAACTATCTGGTTGATGCGCAACAAAGGAAAAGGGTTCTTCCGACAAGCTTTATTCAGACTAGTATAGTCAACACACTTCCTCCATTTCTCATTCTTTTTACGTATAAGAACAGGATTGGCTAACTATTCGGGGTGATACACCTCCTTGATGAACCCGGATGCCAGGAGCTTCGCGATCTCCTCCCCGATTGTCGTGCGCTTCTCCTCATCGAATCGGCACAGGTGTTGCTTCACCGGCTTGGATCCTGACCTAATATTCAATGAGTGGTCGGCGACCTTCCTCAGGATGCCCAGCATGTTCGAGGCTTTCCACGTGAACACTCAGCATTCGTGCGAAGAAAGTCATCAAGCTCGCCTTCCTATTTGGTCATGAGTGACGTACTGATCCTTACGATGTTCCCCATGTCACCCTTGCGGTCGATCTGCACATCCTTTGTTCCCTCGCTCAGCTCGAACGAGGCGGCCTTGCGGTTGGTTGAGGGTGCGTCCTCATCGACCTGCTCGCGGATGCCCGCGACCTCTCCGGTTGACAATACCATGGTCGTGGCGAGGTCGTAGTTCTCCATCTCGCACTGATAGGCGTGCTAGAGTGATGCGTCGACAGTGATCACCCGCTTCGACCCAAGCATCTTGCGCTTTAGATAGGTGTAGTTGGGAACAGCCATGAACTTGGCGTAACAGGGCCACCCCAGGATGGCGTGGTAGGCTCCTGGGAAGCCGACCACCTCGAATAAGAGGGTCTCCATCCAGAAGTTTGACGGAGTTCTGTATGTGACGGGTAGATCAATCTGCCTGAGGGGGACCGCCTCGGTCCCTGGCACGACTCCGTGGAATGGGGCGCCCGCCGGCCGGAGTCGTGATAGGCCAATGTGCATGGCCTCGAGGGCCTTAGCGTAGAGGGTGTTGAGGTTGCTGCCTCCGTCCATCAGCACCTTCATGAGACACATCTCGACAATGATGGGGTCGACCATGAGCGGGTAATGCCCGGGCCACAGGACCCAGTTCGGGTGGTCCGAACGGTCAAAGGTGATCGGGAGTTTCGACCACCTAAGGAAAGAAGGAGTCACGGGCTCGGCCACGAAGACCACGCGTCGCTCGACCTTGGCCGAGCGACAGCTCCCTCGTGCCTCGGCAACTGGGAAAATCATGAGGCATGCCTTGGCATTCGGGAATCCCCCTTCGTTGACGTCGTCGTCATCGTTCCCGGCATCTTTCGATGTCGGGTTTGGCTTGGCCTTTGGGTCCTTGCCCTTGCCCTCTTCCCTGAGAAATTTCTTCAGCAGGAGTAGTCCTTGAGCAGGTGTTTCACGGGGAACTCGTGGTTGGTGCACGGACCGTTCCATTTCTTCTCGAAGTGGTTCGACGTCTCGCCGATCAATGTCCTTGGGAGCCTTTCGGTTGGTTGCCGCCATGGTTCTCTTGCGGCCTGGTCGCGCCTTGTTCTTCTTCTTCTTCGAGCGGTCACAGATGCCTTCGCTGGCACCTTCATCCCGCTTGCTCTTGCCTTTGCCGTCCGGGGTGTGGTTGAGGACCCCGCCCATGCATTCCTCACCGAAAGCGAAGCATGTGGCAATGTCTAGGAGTTTCCAAGCCGTTCGACGGCCATTGTGCCCCAGCTCGTGGATAAGCTGCTCAGACGTGGTGTCGGAGAGGAAGGCGTCCACGATGTCGGTGTCTCCGTGTTGGGCAGCTCATTGCACTTCTGGAGAAGCACCTGATGTAGTAGTGGAGGGTCTCTCCAGCCTTCTTCGGCAATTCTTGAGCTCCCAGGGGTTACCCGGCCGGACTAGGTTCCTTGGAAATTGCCGACAAAGATGTCCCTCAAGTCAGACCAGTTGTAGATCTGGCCCTTGGGAAGGTGTTCGAGCCAGGCTCGTGCCGAGTCGGCGATGTATAATGCTAGGTTGCAGATGATGGTGTAGTCGTCTAACGCCCCGCCTGCCTTGCAGGCAAGGCGGTAATCCTCCAGCCAGAGATCGGGGTCAGTTTTTCTAGCGTACTTGGTGATGGTAGCCGGTGCCCGGAAGCGTTGGGGGAATTCCACACCGTGGATCCGCGAGCTGAAAACGCGCAGCCCTACGGGGCTCGGACTTCAACTCTTGTCCTCGTCGATGTCATCAAACCGTCCGCCGCGACGTGGTTGGCGACTCCTCTCCTTCTCGATCCGCTCCCTCTCGCGTCGGTGCGTCCCGGTGAGCGCCGACTCGTTTGTGGACCAAGGGTTTCTTGGAGGCACCCCTAGCGGGAGGAGCCTGTTGCACCGTGGGTTGTTGCGAGCCCATGGCACTGCCTCCCCCAGCTCGCTGGGAGGTGGTGTTTTGCTGGCCTGACTGTGCGGCACGCCGCAGCGAACTCTCGGCTTGGAGTTCGACGGTCTTAGCCAGTAGTGCCGCGACTTCCCGCGGCGCCCGCTGGGCTTCGGGCGTCGTGGGCTCGGGGAGAGTTTGCAGCAGTGTAACAGCTGCTGCAATGTTTTGTCCCGTGCGAGCAAACTGCGGGGGCCCTTGGTCATCGTTGACAATGCGCTGATGGACATCGTGAGCCATGGCTCGGGCGTGTCCTCCTGCATCCTGCCAGGCCAGTTTGGGGCCAACCGCGGCTTGCTCGTCTGCCAGCTGGCGCTTCACCTGCTCGAGCTCCAGTCATCGCGCTTGCAACCGCTCGCCGGCGTCACCCATCTGGGGTCCAAGCTGAGGGCCCGCCCCATCGCACACGGGCACGTTGACGACAGGCTCCCTGGTGGGACCCGTCAGAGGAGTGTTGGGCATGGGATCCGTCAATGTGCCTGTGCAGGAGGAGACCATCACTGTGAGAGGGTGCTGGCGATCTTATCCACGGTCCACTCGGCCGCTTATGGGGGTCGAACGGGGCGAGTGCGGGCCCAATCCCCTCGCAGCAGGTCGAGCGGGGCGGAGCACGAATGACCCCTCCGACGAGGGTCGAGAGATGACGTCATGTCCTCGACCCCTTCGACAGGTCCTCAAAGGGGGCCGGGCGAGGCGGGATGCGCTAAGTCCTTTCTTGGGACCGTTGGTCCCGTTGACTCGCTGTATTGGGCCGTGTACCCCTTGGCCCACTACGGCTCCCTGGTATGGTCATTCATTGTTTTCGAAAAGAGGGGCTTAGCGATCGCCATATGGCGCTGCTAACATTTATCCCCGACACATGGTGACGCGGACCTTTAATGTATTGAGCATGCTATCTTCTCTGTCATGGCGCCATCTCTCCCTAGTCCCTACTGCATAGCATTCAAATGGTGGCCCCTACCAGTTCAATCAAATGCCGCGCTGATGTGGCCTGCTTTGTTCGACGATCAAATTACCTGGAATCCGTATTTGGTTCATTGTTTTATCTCAAGTCAGAGAAGAATAATACGGGCACTATGCTGCTTCATATAGATCATTGTGTAGATATCCACCCATAATTGATTGGAGATACATATTGTAAATGAAATTTTCTTGATAATTCAGAGATAAACTAGGAAGGTGGCCCGCGCAAATTGCACGGCTAGGATATATTTATAAAAAAATTGATGAAAATTTATATTTATTTAAAAAAGATGAGCATATAAAATCTGATGCTTGACTAAGTGTTTTAGATATTTTTCAATTTTCTTACAACTTTGTAATAAAATTATTTTTAGGAATGTTAGATCCCTCATTTACCTAAGTTCCTAGCTCATTTAAGAATCAAAACTTTAAAACTTGGTCATCATACATGTATCCATTATATATGATTTCTTTATAATTCAAAATTTATTATAATTTACCGTCCCACATTTTTTATCGGATCAGGCATATTTTATTTTATTTTACTCTAACCAAGTCATATTTTAGATTGTTTCTGTCTTTAGGTTGCGTTAGTCAAGGTCTGTCTTGGCTTGGCTGAATTTTGTTTTGTATTTTATGATTTTTGTCCCTTTTAATGAAACATGTGCCCAGGCACATTCGTGAAAAAAAATAGATTGTTTCAGTTTATACTATACCTATCCTTCTAGCACAGCCTTGACATGTGATCATCATCATTATTTCCTTTTCAATTCTACAACACTCATCCTTTGTCTTGGACGGCATAAACTCTAAGATGTCGTGCGCAATATAGTTGCGCTCTTAGCCATCAAGGCCATGTCCTCCGTATGGATGCTTACGTATCTCAATCTTAACTACAGTCAGAGCCCACACTTCGAACAACACGATTCACTGGTTGTATGGGTAGGGCACTGCTAAAGCATTATGACCACTACATTGAACATGTTGCATAGCTTCCTACCATAAGGGTTAATAAAAATTTTGGCTATATGTGACTGCTCAAGCTAGAAGAGATGGAAATAACCAAGAAAATATAATCTGAAGCTTAGTAATGACTCATCGTGGCATGGTTTTCTTTTCGTGACACCAACTGGAGGGGATGCCTAGTAGCGAGGTATCATGCCTGATTAGGTCGGTGCCAGCAATCTTCAGGCTAGATGGCCGACTGCCTGAAGAAAGTGGCCAATCCTAGATGTATATACCAAAGATCATTATTGCTTCTTTGAACAATTGGTCGCTCGATGGCATCATACTTGAGGTGATAGATGTTTTGACCTACCCGATAATTACAATTGACACCTAGCAAGTTGTACCAAGACAATATATTCTTTGACATTGCCATCCTTATGAATCTAGAACTAATTATTCACAAAAAGGAAAATCTTGGAAATTTCTTCTCAATTTTTTTCTCTTTATCAACCAGCCATGTGCTCATCATGGATATTCAACACACTAATGGATCTTCCAACATTATCTAAACACTCTGCTAATTAGCTCATTCTTGTTGATACATTCATTGATGTCAAAGGATAAACATGTTGCACCAGCATCATATCTGCTTTAGCTCTTCTACATTCTCACTGCAAGCCGTACCTATCTGATATCATCAACATGTCGATGCATGTCTATCGCAATGCACCAACAACTGAAGGTGTTCATGAATGTGTAGTATAGGCTCATGGCTTGTCACCTGCATGACATCAACATGTCCATATATGTCTATTGCAATGCATGATGAATGTGTAGTGTAGGCCCATGGGCTTGACATCTGCATGACGGACATATGTTATACCACGTATCACTTAGAAGAAAAAAAAAGAATACATGTTATATTTTTTTAGGATTATACTTTGTATAAAATTAGAATAATTCTACTTTGATGATAAGGATTGAAAACAACACTCATATATGTATACAATACATATGAGAATATTCTTAGGACGCCAAACTTTTAGTGTATTATAGCTTTTCATATATGAAAACCAGAATCACTTTTTTCTTAATATAAAAAATATGGATCACGTTTCTATGACTTTTTTTCTTAATTTGGAAAAAAAGAAATTAAATTTGTAGCAGGGAAGCCAACAGTAAGAGGGAGATTAGGGTGGGTGTGGCGTGGAGATTGGATTTTCTTTTATTTTTCTATTAATACAAATTTGTTAAAATTATGTCCCAAACAAAAAATAAAATTAAATTGTAGTAAAAAGCCAACCGTAAGAGGGAGATTAGGGTGGGTGTGGTGTGGGCATTGGATTTTCTTTTCTTTTTCTATTAATCTGAATTTTTTAAAATTATGTCCCAAACAAAAAAGGAAATTAAATTGTAGTAAAAAAGCCATAGTGTATTATGGCTTTTCATATATGGAAACCAGAATCACTTTTTTTCTTAATATAAAAAATATGGATCATGTTTGTATGACATTTTTTTCTTAATTTGGACAAAAAAGAAATTACATTAGTAGCAGGAAAGCCAACCGTAATAGGGAGATTACGGTGGTTGTGGCATGGGGATTGGATTTTCTTTTCTTTTTCTATTAATCCAAATTTGTTAAAATTATGTCCTAAACAAAAAAGGAAATTAAATTATAGTAAAAAGCCAACCGTAAGAGGGAGATTAGGGTGGGTGTGGCATGGGGATTGGATTTTCTTTTCTTTTTCTATTAATCCAAATTTTTTAAAATTATGTCCCAAACAAAAAAAGGAAATTAAATTGTAGTAAAAAAGTCAATCGAAAGAGAGAGATTGGCGTGGGTGGGGCGTGGTACATTCATTGATGTCAAAGGATAAACATGGTTGCACCAGCATCATATCTGCTTTAGCTCTTCTACATTCTCACTGCAAGCCGTATCTATCTGATATCATCAACATGTCGATGCATGTCTATCGCAATGCACCAACAACTAAAGGTGTTCATGAATGTGTAGTGTAGGCTCATGGCTTGTCACCTGCATGACATCAACATGTCCATATATGTCTATTGCAATGCATGATGAATGTGTAGTGTAGGCTCATAGGCTTGACATCTGCATGACGGACATATGTTATACCATGTATCACTTATAAGAAAAAAAAGAATACATGTTATATTTTTTTAGGATTATACTTTGTATAAAATTGGAATAATTCTACTTTGATGATAAGGATTGAAAGTAACACTCACAATCCATATGAGAATATTTTTAGGACGCCAATCTTGTAGTGTATTATGGCTTTTCATATATGGAAACTAGAATCATTTTTTTCTTAATATAAAAAATATGGATCACGTTTCTATGAGTTTTTTTCTTAATTTGGACAAAAAAGAAATTAAATTAGTAGCAGAAAAGCCAACCGTAAGAGGGAGATTAGGTGGGTGTGGCGTGGGGAGTGGATTTTCTTTTCTTTTTCTATTAATATGAATTTGTTAAAATTATGTCCCAAACAAAAAAGGAAATTAAATTGTAGTAAAAAGCCAACGGAGATTAGGGTGGGTGTGGTGTGGGATTGGATTTTCTTTTCTTTTTCTATTAATCTGAATTTTTTAAAATTATATCCCAAACAAAAAAGAAAATTAAATTGTAGTAAAAAAGCCATAGTGTATTATGCCTTTTCATATACGGAAACCAGAATCACTTTTTTTCTTAATATAAAAAATATGGATCACGTTTGTATGACTTTTTTTTCTTAATTTGGACAAAAAAGAAATTAAATTAGTAGCAGGAAAGCCAATCGTAAGAGGGAGATTAGGATGGGTGTGGCGTGGGGATTGGATTTTCTTTTCTTTTTCTATTAATATGAATTTGTTAAAATTATGTCCCAAACAAAAAAGGAAATTAAATTGTAGTAAAAAGCCAACCGTAAGAGCGAGATTAGGGTGAGTGTGGTGTGGGATTGGATTTTCTTTTCTTTTTCTATTAATCTGAATTTTTTAAAATTATATCCCAAACAAAAAAGAAAATTAAATTGTAGTAAAAAAGCCATAGTGTATTATGGCTTTTCATATATGGAAACCAGAATCACTTTTTTTCCTTAATATAAAAAATATGGATCACGTTTGTATGACTTTTTTTTTCTTAATTTGTACAAAAAAGAAATTAAATTAGTAGCAGGAAAGCCAACCATAAGAGGGAGATTAGGATGGGTGTGGCGTGGGGATTGGATTTTCTTTTATTTTTCTATTAATATGAATTTGTTAAAATTATGTCCCAAACAAAAAAGGAAATTAAATTGTAGTAAAAACCCAACCGTAAGAGGGAGATTAGGGTGGGTGTGGTGTGGGATTGTATTTTCTTTTCTTTTTCTATTAATCCGAATTTTTTAAAATTATATCCCAAACAAAAAAGAAAATTAAATTGTAGTAAAAAAGCCATAGTGTATTATGGCTTTTCATATATGGAAACCAGAATCACTTTTTTTCTTAATATAAAAAATATGGATCACGTTTGTATGACTTTTTTTTCTTAATTTGGACAAAAAAGAAATTAAATTAGTAGCAGGAAAGCCAACCGTAAGAGGGAGATTAGGGTGGGTGTAGTAGGGTGGATGTAGCATGGGGATTGGATTTTCTTTTCTTTTTCTATTAATATGAATTTGTTAAAATTATGTCCCAAACATAAAAGGAAATTAAATTGTAGTAAAAAGCCAACCATAAGAGGGAGATTAGGGTGGGTGTGGTGTGGGGATTGGATTTTCTTTTCTTTTTCTATTAATCCGAATTTTTTAAAATTATATCCCAAACAAAAAAGAAAATTAAATTGTAGTAAAAAAGCCATAGTGTATTATGATTTTTCATATATGGAAACCAGAATCACTTTTTTTCTTAATATAAAAAATATGGATCATGTTTGCATGACTTTTTTTCCTTTATTTGGACAAAAAAAAAATTAAATTACTAGCAGGAAAGCCAACCGTAAGACGGAGATTAGGGTGGGTATCGCGCGGGGATTGGATTTTCTTTTCTTTTTCTATTAATATGAATTTGTTAAAATTATGTCCTAAACAAAAAAGGAAATTAAATTGTAGTAAAAAGCCAACCATAAGAGGGAGATTAGGGTGGGTGTGGTGTGGGGATTGGATTTTTTTTCTTTTTTTATTAATCCGAATTTTTTAAAATTATATCCCAAACAAAAAAGAAAATTAAATTGTATTAAAAAGGCCATAGTGTATTATGGCGATTCATATATCGAAACCAGAATCACTTTTTTTCTTAATATAAAAAATATGGATCACGTTTGTATGACTTTTTTTTTCTTAATTTGGACAAAAAAGAAATTAAATTAGTAGCAGAAAAGCCAACCGTAAGAGGAAGATTAGGATGGGTGTGGCGTGGGGATTGGATTTTCTTTTCTTTTTCTATTAATCTGAATTTGTTAAAATTATGTCCTAAACAAAAAAGGAAATTAAATTGTAGTAAAAAGCCAACCATAAGAGGGAGATTGGGGTGGGTGTGGCGTGGGGATTAGATTTTCTTTTCTTTTTTCATAAATCCAAATTTTTTAAAATTATGTCCCAAACAAAAAAGGAAATTAAATTGTAGTAAAAAAGCCAATCGGAAGAGAGAGATTGGCGTGGGTGGGGCGTGGGAGATTATTATTTTTATTTTTATATTAATCTGAATTTATCAAATAATAAATAATTTTATTTATTTGTCAATTGAAGTTGATATGAACTTTTTTTTGGCTCTTCATCTAGACCGTCCAATCTTCATAAAATTCAACGGTTTATCTCTTTTCTTTTTTTAGATTAACGTGATAATTTTCATGATCTTGAGAGCAAACGTGATGACTTCTTTTTCTCTTCAAATAAGAAGATAATAATAGATATCTTCAAGGTATTTGATTCAAGGTAGCACTTGTTTACAGGCTGATTCTGCCGTCACTTTGTCTGTACGCAAATTGCTTATGAAGACGAATCCTGCGGCCGCAATTGCAATGGACGCGGAGGGAGACAAAATCGAACGAGGTCAAATTACTGATTGAGATGGTTCTCACGGGGAGACAAATCGCACCCGGCAGTCACGAAATCGACCGCTTGTCCGCGCAAAGCCTCGGCGCTACAAGGATGCGCATAGACATAGACCATAGAGGCGGACAGCAGACCGATTCGGATCGGCAGCGCCAAGAGGATGTCAACAGCGGCAGCGGTGCCATCCCTGCTGAGGCGTAGGTGCATTGTGTTTTTGTCTGATGGATAATGTTTTTCGATGATAAAGAGTAATCACACGGTGGTGTCATGCGGTGGCATTAGATGTAAATAACTGTTTTGCCTAGTTAATTATATAATTATATCCTTATGAATGAACGGTTAGATCAAGTTTATACTACTACTTTTTAAGATTTAAAGTAGTACTCCACCGTAATGAGAATCTTCTTACCTCATTTTCGTCCCTCGGAAGAAAGCGTAGCTCCGGAAGATGGTGCCGTATAAGAGAGAGTAGCTATATGGATTGACCAGTACGATACGTTTTAGTCCACTGTAGTCAATGGTGATAGATAGGACGATTCACAATAGTAACGTGGATGGATCGTCGACTTGTCAGAAGATGAGGCAGCAGGAGCAGCGGCCGTGGCTTTGGGTCATCGCGCGCGGCGTGGAATTCTGGTACCGGGAGCCCCGGCTGTACACATGCATTCCCATCCTTTGTCGCCGTGACGAGGCTGCGCGGCAGCTCCGCATGTTGGCCACGGCACCAGAGTGAGGTACACGAGCTACCTAGCTAGCCGAAGAATGGGGACGGACTTCCGAAAGACTGGCCGGCCGAAGGCCAGTCATGATCAGGAGGAGATGGATACGGAAAGCAGCTTGAGGAGGTGGACAAGTTTGAGCCGGCGGCGGCGGCGTGGCCGGGCACGTACGGGCGCTGGTACAACTACTTACTATAACCGCTCACCTCTCAACGTCTGCCGAGCTGTGGATCTGCGATGTTCTGTACGTATGTGGCTCATCTCTGTACCCGTCTTCCTGGGCTCCTGGCCTACATGTACAGTACATATAGAGATCGATCGGGGACAGAGGACGGAGAATAGTAGTCACCGCAGTAGTACCTGCCCAGTTTAATGCGCGAGAAATTAAACACTGTCTCGGGCCTTTCATCTCAGCAGGGCACGGACCGGTGGGTGACCCAGCTCCGGCGACGACCGTTCGTCTCGTCGTCGGTCGCAGTAAACAGACGCTTTTCAAAGAAAAAGCACGCGCGCAAGACCCGGTGGCGTCACCCACCTACGTAACGTGTTATAGGAAAGTGCCGCACTGCTTCTCCGCCGGAAGTAACGAGGGTCCCCCTCCCCGTTTCACCGGTGCAGTCTGACCGTTCAGGCGTTCAAGGAATCCGCTCGGAAGCAAGGGGAAAAGCGCTAAAATCTTGTAGTTGCGCCGCTGGACGCGACGTCCGTCCGTCCGCCGGTCTATCTCGGGATCTATGATGATTGCGCGCGACCCGACCGGATCGATCCATCCGTCGACGGAAGCAGCAGCCGGGAACTTTCTGTGCAGGGGACAGCGACCGGACTAGTAGTAGGCCGCTCTGCCGTCCGTGGAGCGTGTGTGAACAACCCGGCGGGTGTCCGATCCCCAGCTAGTTGCGTCACATTGGCTCTAGCAGAACAGTGTATTATTAGCGACTGACGACGACACTGACTAGGCCAGTGGAGATGACAAGAGGTATTGTGTCCATCCTCCCTAGCTGCCTTATCATTTTGATTCGCGCACATTTTTTTTTTCAATCAAGTTTTGACTGTAAAGTTAGGTATATTTCTCATATAGCTTCGCTCCACCGATGGTTAAAGGTGAATGTTTGTCAGTGTTTATATGTACGTGCATACACACGTCTCCTATATATTCTACCGTACTTCTAAAACAGTGGGTCAATATATGTATGTGTTAGACAGTACAATTTGGTATGTTCCGAGTTCGTGTTTATTTCCGAATGTTGATTGCCACACGCACGCGCGCCACATCCGTAGCAGCAGCCCCACATGTATGGTTATATACTAGCTCCTCAACGAAAACCTGGCCGTGCACGTGCGTAACAAACACTACTATAATTCGGATCTATAATGACAAACGCAATTTTAATATCAGTGGTGGGTATTTTAAAAACCATCATTATTTTGGGTGAATCGATGATGTCCGCTACTAAACTATAAAAATAGTGGCAGTCACCTTGTGTGTACTACTAAGAGGACAAAAATAATGACGGACAATACAGTAAAATATTTTAGTGACGGGCATTGATGAAGTCATTTTTCTGTCACTAAATTTAAGTCATCCGCAACCGTTAGATAAAAAATAAACAGGCTAGATTCACTCTAACTCCTAACCCTACAATATAAAAGCACTTCTTCCTCCCCACCACAGCCGCCACCCCTCTTCACTCTCCATCTCTCTCTCTCTTCTCTCACGTAGATCCACCTTCATACGGCGGCCGGCAACACCCTCTCTCCTCGCGGCGGCCGGCAATCCCTCCCCCTCCCTCCCACGGCGGCCAGCGGCACCCTCCCTCCCCACGACGAATGGTGACCCCCCCCCCCCCCTCTCTCTCTCCCCACGGTGGCCGGCGACCTCCTCCCTCCCCGCGGTAGCTCAACGGCGGGGATCTGAGCCCCGCTCCGTATCTGAGGAGCCCTCTCAACGGCGAACGATGACCCCCCCCCTCCCTCCTCGCGGCAACCGTTTTCTTTTTTTTTAAGTGCAAAATAGTAGTGGGCAAAAAATCGTCACTATATTTTGATCTCCGTAGTGACAGATGCTTAGTGGCGGGTAAAAAACCGTCACTACGTTTTGATCTCCATAGTGACAGATGCTTAGTGGCGGAATTCGGTTCCGCCACTAAGCCTCTTTTTGGCTCGTCGCTATAGAGTCTTTTTGTAGTAGTAAAACTACACACACAGAAGCTGAAACAATCCACATAAACGAGGGGCTGTAGCGTGCTGCATAGAATTTTCTGGTGCACTGGATAATAAACATGTGGTGCATTGGATGATGAGCGTTTGGATGAGCAAGCCCATTCATCTCTGCTTGCGTTAACAAATTAGTAGTTGGGAACCTGCTCTCGGATGCAACTAATATATACTAACAATATATAGCAAGTTGTTGCTTATATGCATGTATCGCGTTTGCCAAACATGACATAGTTCTAAGCTCCGTACAAATAATAAATAGCAACTAATATATATATATTATAACAATAGCAACTAATTCATAGAAAAACATTGGAATTCTAAGCTCCGTCGCCCGTCTCACTCGGATGGATCCAAGGTGTTGTTCAAAAAGATTAAGGTTTAGTATTTCTTTAACGACTGACCCTCTTTTCTTCTTTCCTCCTTGATTAGTACTCCTTCCAACGGCTGGTGGTAATTTCTTTCGGCCGCAGCCAAACCAAATTGACCGTAGAATCTCGGTCGCTTATCATGGCCTGCTCAACCCGTTTTTCTCACTCTAAACCTGCACGTGCGTTCTCTGTCCACATCCTGGCTAAGCTAGATCTTCCTTTCCCCTACTTCAAAGCTCGCACTAGCCACCAGACTGCCTTTTAGCATCCATCTATCACTATATATACGCATCCAACCCACTCCACTCGTGCTACTACCATCTCAAAAATATCGATCTCTACTAGCGGTATTGATCCTCCGCCGCCTTTCTACTGGAGACAGATACCGAGCAACAAACCGTGAACTACTGAGAGGATTTGTAATCAAACTCATATGTAAACCTCCGAGAGTAATCTAGAGTCGTGTTGAGAATAACATACTAGGTAGATCGTTATCAAACATCTATTTGAGACAGCAGCAGCAGCAGAAGTGGATTGATCCCATGGATAACAGCTGGTTCCATGGCGGCTACACCACGGTCAACACCACCGTCGGCAACAACGGCTTCATGTGCGGCTACGCTGCCAGGTACCACGACGACTTATTAACATGTTCGCATATGATTGCCCATAGTTGAGTGTTCTTGTTTCTAGCTTGCTGATCTCTGTTACTTTATTTTCGAACACGCAGCTGCGCCCCTGCTGAGTTGCAGCACAAGGAAGACGAGGAGGAGCTGCTCATGAGCTCACAGATTCAGCACCACTTGAACCAGGTAATAAGCGTACCTCAGTGTGAGATCAGTTGATTGAACTATGCAATCGTACTGGAAATACAGATATGTGAATGCATGTATTAGTATCAATCAGAGAATGGAGTAAGTAATTTTCGATCGTTAACTAGTATATGGTACATGCAGATCAGCATGCACATGAACATGGAGGACGAGGTAGCAGCCTATGAGGGAGCCCTGGCCCTGGACATACAGCAGCACCCAATGGTGGACGGCCTCCTCGATCCGCACCACGCTACCAGCAGCTTCCCCTCCTCCTCGTCGTCCTCCTCCCTCTCCCTACGCTCCGCCTCCCTCTCCTGCAGCCCGGAGAGCTCTGCGCAAATCTTCGGCGGCGGCCCGCCGGCGACGGCGATGACCGCCATAGGCCAGCAGTATCCCGAGGTCTCCTCGCACGTTCCGTTACCAGTACCACCCGCTGTTCCCTACACCACCAACGTTCACGTGCCAACGCCCCCGTTATCATCAATGGCGGGGGATCAGTTATTACCGGCCGCGAAGAAGGCCGGCGCGTTCAAGAGCTTCGCGCGGCACATGGGCCCGAGGAGGCAGCCGAAGCCCGGCGCGTGCGGGCAGAGGATGTTCAAGACGGCCTTGTCCGTGCTGTCCAAGATGCACGTGGCCGCGTCCGCAAGGTACACCCAGCAGCACCAGCAGCAGTACTACTACAACCAGCAGGCGTCTGCTGCCGAGGCGGCGGCGGCGGCGCCGTCGGTGAACCAGCTGCAGCACATGATCTCCGAGCGCAAGCGGCGCGAGAAGCTCAACGACAGCTTCCACGCACTCAAGACCGTCCTGCCGCCTGGCGCCAAAGTACGTTTATGATTTCTCTGTCATGCGTGCCGATTATTTATCGACTCTACTAGTAGATGTTTGTATTAATCATCAGCTGCTCCTGATCACGAATCTGACCGTTTAATTTGCTTCTCCTTTTCTCATCACAGAAGGACAAGACGTCGATACTGATCAGGGCACGGGAGTACATAAGATCTCTGGAGTCCAGGGCGTCGGAGCTCGAGGAGAAGAACAAGTCGCTCGAGTCACGGCTGATCCAGCGCGGCAGCAGCGGTGACAACGCCCGCAAACACGCCGGCGGCGACCGAGACAACTCCGGCGGCGACAAGGTGCAGATCGAGATAACCCGAGCGGCGAAGGAGGAGGAGTACTACTGGGCGGCGATGGAGCCGCGCGACCTCTGCACGCTCAAGATCGTGCTCCGCTCGCGGTGCAACATGACGGACGTGGTGCTCCGGACGCTGCAATGCCTCAAAGATCAGGTGGGGGGTGACGTCAGCCTGGTGTCCATGAACACAAGCGCCGAGCCTCAAACGAATTCTTCTCCACGGGGAGCTGTCTTGACGATGCAAGTCAAGGTACTGTTTCTACGCATTGATAGATCAGTTAGTTTTACATCCACTGTCTAGTTAGTAGTAAGAGCTAACGGTTAATCGCTCTTCTGATGTCACAACAAATAATTAATGAAGTAAATAAACACCAAAACCGCCTCCATGCAGCTAACCTTTGTTCACCATAAATGTCTATTAGCTAACGGTTATAAATCGCTCTTGTGAAGTAAGCTAGAGTATCTACCTAGGTGAAGAGTGAAGTAACCTAGCATTAGTAAGTACTAATAGTAAGGTCAGACTTCAGATGGAATCTCTTGCATTGACAGAGACTGAGAGGGACGTATGCATACGCATCGATCCTCAGTTTCAGCAAAGATTCTTTGAAAAGTAAAACCTTTTGAAATCACCATATAGACGAGTCCAACAACCCTTGCTGTTCACTTGCTAGGGGGGAGATCTTTAGTTTAAACAAGCTTGTCGCACGCACCTGGCACTTCCTTACGTGTGGCTTGCCAAATTTCATCCAATACGTCAAATATAATGTTAATTACCAGCCGTATTTGGACTAGTGATCAATGCCAGACAAAAATGCTTCTATTTTTCTTTGAGGTGGACACAATGAACACTAAACGAGGGCGACAGCTCGATCTGAATGTTGATTTATAGTATTATATTATAGGTGCTTCAAATATCGTTCGTTATAAGCAACGACAACCAAGCAACAACGAGTTCTCATGTCGCTTTTTTTTAACTCATCTCGCAGTCGTCGTTGCTTGTTGGCGCCCAGTGGGAGGAGCAGGCGGTCAAGGACGCCGTGGCCAAGGTCGTTGCCGATGCGCTGATCCTGCCATCGTCATCCACAGCGGCAGAGGCGGCTCAGCGTCAGTAATCGAAGCGCGCACCCTCCTTCGGCGACGGTTCTGCTGCCGCAAGAGACAGACGCTACTAACTGAGCAGGCACGTCCGTACTTTGACCACACACCAACAACCCAGTCCATGGATGTGGCTGGCAGTACATCGGCAGAGGAAATATTTTTACGTCAAGATTGCTGTTCATCCAAGCGGAAGTGTCAACGACGGGGACAATTCCAATTCCACAAAACCGACGTTGACACATGACATGTACACAGATGATTGGCATGAACCACGGGTCCGGTCCAAGCAGGAAATGTGCACAGCTAGCCGGCCATAGTAGACACAGGCACTTCTATCTAGGATTAACCATCACGTATATAACCGCCAACCTAGGATTTTTCGTTGGACCTTTTTGGTTAAGAGGGGAGTGTACTGTATAACCTTGCTTACTATTATGTGGTAACTATCGGTCGGTCTGCCCCTCTATGTACGATACGTAGGTCTTGTTATTATCATATAAATACTAATAAGGATAATTAATCATGTATTTTTAACCAAGTTTTAAAGTTTCAGGAAATTTCTTATTAACCATTGAAAAAAGTTCAACTCCTGACCATCAAAGTTTATCTTTCAGTGTCTTGGCATCGAATGGATGACCATGCGATATAGGATTTGTTTTTAAATTTTCGCCACTTTTGTGCGCCACATGTTGTAATCAGGGTGACTTTGAGGCTGTATGCATACATGTAAAAGACCGAAACTTTATTCCATTATCTAAAAATCAAAGCTTATCTTTCTTTCATTTGTAGCCATCAATCCATTTCCTTCTGTCATGTGCCTCTCCCATACGACCTCAACTTGTGACTATTTTGTGTTGGCTCCTTAGCTTCCTGACACTGACGGGTAAGTGCACCGCCCCTAGCCGAAAAGAAACCAGCAAGTAGTGCAGTGGGCTCAATCACCAGATAGCCGGAGTCCATCTAGCATGTGCGCTTTTCAGTCTTCAGTTCTAACGTCTCATTTGGAACGTAGGATTCCAAAAACAACACAAGAATACAAAAAACACAAGCATTGAGTTCCGTTCATTGCAATCCTACAATAATTAAAAAGAAAGAAAAATTTCCTAGTAGCAAGCGTTTGATAGCAACAAAAAAAAAAGTTTGAACAGAGAGATAGACTGGTAATAATTTTACAAGAGGTTGGACCTCTTACTTATTTTCCTCCGAAACTTGAATGAAAAAAGCATCTCATAGGAATTCTGAAGTATTCAATCCTGCATTCAGAAGGTTTACACAAGAAATTTTCTGTAGGGGTTGAATCCTAGACAGATTCTACATTTTTCCTCAATTCCAAAGGAGACCTAAATTCTCTGCAGATCCGGCCAACTGTTTTGGTTGCCCCCTGTTTCATTCTGTAACTTGGCTCTGCGCAGCTATTTTTTTCAAGGGCTGTGCATGCAGCTATGATGGCTGCCGCTATTGTAGGCAAGAACACTTGACTCGTTGTAACAAAACTGATGGTACAGCCACATTGATGCTCGTGTTTATTTTGCCTTGGACATTAACCTTGCGAATGTCAACCATATGGTCACGTGTGTTGATCCATAAATCCTCTTGTTTCTTGTTAAAACCACAAAATATTGCTCTCATTGGCTTGTTTTTTTTAACAAAAAATATACATTCATGTTGTCCAAACTTGTGCCGAATGGAATTTGTGTTTTTGAAAAATAATGGATGTTGAAATTGATTTGCTATCCACTCAAATGGCTGATAAGAAACTTTAATAAGAAAAATACAAAAAGGAGCAAATAATATATTTCTCATTTCATTTAATACCGCAAACCCATGAATTGAATGGTACTGGCTACAAAGGAAACAAATATAAGGTTAGTGGCTAATAAGAAAGGAACTTATTAATTTTTAGCTGACTGAAAGTTTGGTTAACTTTCAATCACCATTTTAAGCCATCGGATAGATCCAACGGTTTATAATTATTATATGGATAATACTACAAAAGAAAATTCAAAACACAAAGTAACTAATCATTGACTGACGAAAACTTTCAGTCAATTAAAGGTTAGGAAATATGAATAAGAAAATTCAACCTTTTCTAGTGATTGATAAGGAATTTTCTCTAAAATTTGTCTCTTTACACAACATGGACAAAAAAAAGAAATGAAAAGGAGCCGGCATATAGCTGGCCGGAGCATGCACAATTCTAGGTATACAGTATACTCCATACCTGGGAGCATTTAGTATATTATGTTTGTTGATGTGTATCGACTTTAGACTTTGGAATCCATCTGATGCATAAAAGAGGACTTTCCGAATTAGTCACTATCTAAGTGGTCGGAAAAAATTGTACACCCTCCGTTTCCTAATTATTCTTGTTGTTCTAACTGGTGGTTTGAATTAGAAGTAACTGGGGACTGTTCTCTGAATGTGATCATTTCAAAATTAGAGGAGTACAAGCTAAGGAGAGAGCGCTACCACCCAGATTTTGATCTTTGGGATGCAATCAAGCAACCAATGAATATGAATGCACGGTCAAATGTCTTGTTTCTAGTTATTTCTTAAATAAAGTTATACATGCAGAAACATCTCTCTCTCTCTCTCTCTCTCTCTCTCTCTCTCTCTCTCTCTCTCTCTCTCCAATTCCAAACCCCATTCCTCCCCCGACCTTCGGATCCTCTAGGCCCATGAGTCATGAAATTCTCAGCTAACACCCCCGAAACCCTAAAGCTTTGCTTGACTTGAATAGCAAAAAAAAAAAAAAACTTCCCTCGCTTGTGTCAGTCGATTGTAACAAAGTAAACTCAATAACTTTCCCTCTAAGAAGATCTATGTGACATTATTTGGTGACATGTTTGCAAAGAAGAAAATTTGTCGTCCAAAATGAACTGCATGCATGGACATTTTCTGTAAAACAAAAACTACATTAAATAGAGAAGATTTTGCCTATAATGATATGATCTAACTTTTAAAAATTCTACTTGTAAAGGAGTAGAGAAAATTTAGGGGAACGAACAGAGCTTCCTACTTGCTTACGCAGAAGAGACATCCTACAAATCTACACACAATTTCGTTCCTTTTTTTCTGCAAAAACAAACACATATTTCATCAGCATATAATGTTGGTCTGTGGTGTGTGTAACAATCACCAATAGCATGACGATGTTGACAGCTAAACTCTTCCATTTGCGTCAAAAGGGCCCAATATCAAAACTAGTCTCCTTCGCAAAAAGAAAAACTAATCCACTTTTCAGCAGATTTCGAAAGGACAAATATTAGCTATCATTTCCACTAGGTTGTGTACTTTTTGTAGAGACTGGAAACTATTTCCATTTTCTAAAAAAGGCTATCATTTCCACCTTTTCCATTTCATCAAAGTTAATATTGGGAATGGTGATTAATTCCAAAATAGTGAAAAAGAAGGAAGAATCAGGAATGGTACACACATAATAAGCTCGGTGCTTTCTATGAAAGAGAAATATCATCCCTGAAAAAAAACACTACGATATTCTTGTTTCTAGATCAAATGCAAGTGTCTACCGTGTTTTTTTTTTTAAGCACTATGGCATTGAGTGGCCAATCTGAGCAACAATACATTTAGCACAACTAAGATCGACATATTGCAGGTTCTAAGTGCAAACACAATGGCTCAGAAGTAAATGACAAATGTTTTTATTAAACTAAATGACTTAACTTGATAAAATAAAAGAGGCCACCATTATTTTTTATTATAACAAATCAGAACTCTGAAGTCAGATGACTATCTGTAAAATTAAAAAACTGCACATTATAGTTACCTCTCTAAGTTGGAATTCCAAAAAAATTTCTGACTGAGTATTTGATGATTTGAAAACCATCAAACTTGACTTGGTACAAAAGGTTCCCTCGAACCATCTCCAAAAGGGATAGACAGTCTCTTGCATTCGTAACTAAGATTTACACCAGGGGCACGTGATTATACCTCTATCTTGGTGTTTTTACACAGCAACTTATGCAGTTTAGCCTAATTAACTTATATTTCCCCAAGCAAAATCCCACAGCTAATCATTGCATAAAAATAAACAGAAAATTAAAACCTTAACTTTATGTCCTAGTGCCACACACCGCAACAATCAACGACAGACCAAAACATTTATCTGCACAGACACAGCACAACGAACAAACAGAGATGAATACCAAGTCGTGCATTCATAGCACCGGGGGGAATTGCACAAGAGTTTTCTTCGTAAGTGCTTCAAATCTTCCATCATGGTAGTATTGGAATGTCGACCTGTCTAGGTCGACCGGCTAGAGAATGCAGATTAGTTGGTGGTGCAAGCTACTCAACATTCATGAAAGTGACAAGCGTATTGCCAGTTTTCCCACCCGTAAACTGTAATGCATTTTTAAACAAGCCATGTCAGTCACTTACAGTAGTAGTAATGACAACCGTTGGAATGGGATCTCAGCTCCAACATTTCCAGGAAGCTATGTCGTCAGACTTAGAAAGCAAAAATGTAAGGTCCTCCTGAGAACAGTAAGTCAGCTGCGGTCCTTGTGCTTTATTACACTGAAACTATTAGTATTAGCTAGTGTAACTAACTGTCAATCCCTATATGATTCCTTTCACAGATCTTTTGCTGGACCACACGATACAAGGCATTGGACCAAAGTATCATCCACATGAAGACAATTCAATTCCGCCCCTCTGAAACAATCATTTGATTGCAAAAGGGCTTCATATACTTCTCCAAGTAAAACCCATAACAATAAGATAATTCAGTGGGACACTCAAGTATGCATAAAGTGCACACTTTGTTACAGTAGGAGGGGCACGTAGCTGAGCAGCTGTTATAACAAAAGAAGTTGTTGGTCGTGGTAAAGTCTAAAAGATAAAGGTAAAACATCTTATCTGCATTTCTGAAATGACTTAAATTGAATCCTGAGTTGCACCACTACTACTAGTAGTTAGAAAAGAATACAGATAGGGAGGTCATCACGCCGCCGTGGACTAGTTGCTTCATGTTGAATATATATGGAAGAGAAACAATATCACAAGGAGAGTAATAAAGGAAATGTTATGATCTATCTCCACTCTAACCTTCCGTCGGCTGAAAGCAAAAAGGTAAATGTGCAAGCTTTAGGAAGTCACCTGGCCAAATAATATGGGGAGTCTCACAGTCACACACCACCACCAATCAATTATGATGATGTAGAAGTGCAGAAGAAAATGCATGATCTAATTATTAGGAAGTGAGCTTAAATTCTCCAAGTTATCCTAAAAGAACATCTAGCCTTGACAGCTTTGTGTCAACATAACATAATTAGTACTTCATTTTTGGTACTTCAGTATTAGGTAAAAAATACAAGCAAATGGCACTATGACACGAATATATGCAGTGAACAAAAAGTCAGTCGAAGAGATCTGACATCAGGGGCAAATGGACAGCCATTTCGTCCCTTAGTCCTAACCAGCAAGTCTAAATTTCCCCATCAGCACCAAACGAATCAGACTTCTCAGGCTCTTTTGTCCTGCAGAACGTATTTAAGCTTTGAGGTTCAGGATTTTTTCCTTTCAACCTATAAAACCACATTGTGTTGTTCAAATTGAACTGTGCCCTCGTTAAATATTACACAAATTAATTCAACGCATGTTGGTTCAACCCTAAAACCATGGATGCATGCATGGAAAGAGCGGCGGTGCCCAAGGGTCATGTCTGAATAAGGTACCGAACCAGTCTCAGATAACGGCATGATGTGCTACACATCAGATAAGGATCTACAGTATAAGAAAGATAATTAATTGCTTATGGTTACAGTGATCTTGAGGTCGTCATGTTGAGTTCGAAAAAAAATAGCATGCACAGTGTTGAAACAGATGCAATGTGCAAAATCCTATGCTGTGAGCAAGCTTCTAGAAAGTTTAATTGTTCAAATATACATGCATATGGTTCAGCAATATGCAATACTACTATCTATATTGGTACAGCAAGGACGCGAGGGTGATGGAAACAATTCCGATAAGAGACTAGCCACATGGGGCTCGAATAAGAAAAATAAAATATGATCATGTACCAATACACTAGCTAACAAAATCTGTCATCGACTCAAACAATAAGAAAGTGGTATTCGCAATGAATGGAACCAAAAAAAAAGGAATACATTTACATCTTGATTAGCTATACAGTGACAAATCAGTCTGTTAAAGATAATTTTGCAAACATTCTAAAGACATCCAACTATGAATCATTGGCTTACAATATATAAGGCTATACTTGGGCACGTGGGACTAAAGACACTACATTACTGATCACCTTTTTGAGAAAAGAGAATTTTTATTCTGGCTTCAATAATGGAGGTTACATGTAATCATTATAAACATCACCACAAATCCGCACTGTAGCGGCGGGTCAATATGCACTGTAGCGACGGGCCGACTAACCTGCCGTAGTGTAAACGCATCTAAAAATAGTGCTTTATTGTGACGGCTATTTTAAGAGCCAAACAACCCGCCGCTGAAAATATTATTATAGCGGCGGGTGACATTTGTCACCTGCCGCTACCAAAGCCCTAGAAAACAAAAAAAAACCCGCATCTAAGCCTATCCAGCCCACGGGCCTCGACCTCGCCCCGCACATCGGAGCCCACATCTAGGATCATCCGTGCCACCACGGAGGGAGGAGGCCGCCGCCGCCCGGCCGCCAACGAGGACGCCCCGTCGCCGCCACGTCACATGGAGGGGGCGACCAGATCTGGCCGCCCCGGCCACCGTCGTGGAGAGGGGGGCGACCACCGCCCCAGGCGCCGCCCCGCCACCGTGGAGAGGGGGGCGACCAGATCTAGCCGCCCCGAACGCCGTCCCACCATCGTGGAGAGGGGGGCAACCAGATCTGACCGTTGTCGTCGCCTCCCAAGACGCTTCTCGCCGTGGCCTCCCGAGCCGCCTCCAGCTGTCGCCTCCCGAGCCGCCTCCCGCTGTCGCCTCCCGAGCCGCTGCGGCCGTCGGACGCCTCCCGCGTTGCCTCTCGAGCCGCCGTGGTCGTCGGACGGACGCACCGTCGTGGCCGCCTCCCGCGTCGTCGTGGTCGTCGGACGCACCGTCTCCTGCCGTCGGGAGAGGGACCCAGGAGAGAGAGGGGTTGGGGGCGGTCGGGGGAGAGAGAGACGCTCGGGAGAGAGAGGCAGGAGGAGGGAGAAGCGCGCGCGAGAGAGAGAGAGTGCGCGGCAGCGGCGGCAGTTAAAATTTTAGCGACGGTTTACACAGTGAATCGCCTCTAAAAATTATAAACCATTTTTAGGTGTGGATTTCTTTCGATTCGCCGGTACTTTAAAATTGCTTCCGCCGCTAAAAACCTATTTTGTAATAGTGAAAATGATCACAAAGATTAGTAATAGGGCAGCATAGCTCAAGAAAAGCAAAAGAACTCCCGCTCCCCTAAAACAATTTCTAGTATGACTGAACAAACATGAAAAACTCTAATATCGCAGATCATAAAAGATGACAACATCTACATATATGTCCGTAATGACGTCTCCAACGAGAAAACGACTTCACATCTCCAACTTTTGATCTTTTCGTTCCTGGTCCTGGCAAGAAGACATGTGCATTTACTATCATGACAACGTCCAACGTCCACACGTGCTGTCCTCAACTGATCTCATGAGCAAATATCGATTATATATATCACGGATGACATAGCACATGCCAACCGTTCCCTGTTGTAGAAGACGGGGCCCTTAAAAGTCCGAGTACTCCAAAATTGGAACTACCAAAACTTTTGACCGGCTGGTGTAATCAGCGAAACAACACTCAATGTAACACATATTAGCAATTAACGAACGGGAGATTTTTGCTATTTTACCTAGCGTTTTGGCGGGCTTCAGATGAATGTCCATTAAAATACATATCCCTACGTTGTATACTCCGATAAAATGCCCACCAATCTTTTTTGGAACAAAACTGCCTCTGAGATTGCTGAGCATTTTACTAAAATGTACAACATAGCAGTATGTATTTAAAAAAGGTTTAATGTTAGATAGACATTACACTAAAGTCTACCGAAACGCTGGATAAAATAGCAAAAATCTCAAGGAACGGACGAGTCGGAAAAACGGTCACACGTGTTATAAAAGGAAAAAAATTCCGTACGAACCGTCCGCAAAGCGCTGCTGTGCGGCCCTGATCGGGATGCTCGACACCTGGAGATCCAACGGGAATAGAGGTGGGTGCATGGACTTGGCTCCAGGGGAACTCAATCGGCGTGGTCTCGGCTCCAAACACAACAGCGATTCGGCTCGATCTAAACTCGTCTCCCTCATCTAACTCAAAAGAATCGCCGCTTTCCTCATCCCATCTGCACAGCGCCGACGATGGCCTCCCCTATGGGCTATGGCTCGTGAATGGCGACGGCGACGGTCTCACCTACAGCTCGCGTCGTTCTGCCCTCTGTATCCAAGTTCCTCACATGCTGCAAGCTCATAACCATAATTGAACATGGTTATATTCCAGTTGATTTATGAATCAAATTGCAATCGATCACCTGGTGGTGAGAACAATTAATCCACCATCTTTGCACCTCGTTTCCTTCATCTCACTCTTTGCAGCGCACGACTCAGCCATCTACCGCTATTGCTGCAGTTTAGCTTTGTCTTTGCCTCTGTCATCTGCCATCATCGCCAGTGCAGTGTCAATAACGATAAATACGATAACGGACTCAACTGCAGCTCGTGCATCCCTATCGTCTATATTTAAACTTCCGCATGCGCGAGCCCGCGCCCTAAATGTGTTCGACGACTCCTCACTGTAGGTTGTTCGGATCAAATCCCTGCACGGCCGCGATAGGGATGGCATGGACTTACAAATGCGATAGTATTTTGTGTTCTAATCAACGCCTGTAGCACGTAGTGGATTCGTTGATGCATGCGCACGGAAGCAACGTACGCCATCTTGCAGCTGGGAGGAATGTCATCTCCGGTCGTTCGGCAGCTCCTCTGTGCAAACCATGCCTCCCGCGAGGATCGATATAACCTAAGCTGATCGGATGGGAGGGGGCCGAGCTGAAGCCGCACGGAGCCGATGGCTTCCGCATGGACCAAGTCGTTCTTGGTGCCGTTTGATCTCCACATGTCGAGCATCCGATCAGGGCCGTACAACAGGGCATTACGGACGGTTCGCACGGAATCTTTTTCCGTTGTAAAACGCTTATTAGATCAAACTCACCGTCTAGGACTCCTGACTTATATAGGCTCATTATCAAATTAGGACCTAACACGAAATAGAATTTCCACCTTATAAATAGTTGAGAAGACAACTCATTATAATTTCGCCAAAATTACTGAATAAAGAATTTTATCTCATCTATTCTTGTTGCTTTTAGTTTTCATTCTCTGTTTCAATCTACATGTCTATGTTCGTCGATAACTCAACACGTTATCAGCAAGCTCTAACAAAGCAAACGTCATCCACTTGGTGATCTACAGTATGTTTTTCAATTTGAATTTGTATCTTGACTCGTTGCAGCCAAGATCTGTGTCAAGATCTGTCCAAAAAGTTTGCCATCAAGATCTAGATCTAAGAAACATAGCAAACCGCAGTGTGAGGCGTCGAGCACCGCATGCCTCGCCGCCCCCTACGACCAGTGCCATGAAGGCACCACCATCCAAATCCATTATAGAAAGAAGAAAAAAATAAAGCAAACAGCAAAGCGAGGCGACGAGCACCGCGTGGCTCGTCGCACCCTGCGACCTGCGCCATGAAACATAGCCCCGCTGGAAACGCGCGGCCAAGGCCGTCACGCCCAGTTGAGAGGCCTGATCTACAAATGATTGACAAAGAAAATCAAAGAATAGAAGACCAAGATCTACGAATCTTGTTGTTACTAACCTCACGAAGAGGTAGATCGTTCATGAAGAACCAAACCCTAACTCTAACAGGAAAGGGCGGTGCGACTCATATCTCAGAAAAATAAGATCGACCCCACCACGGTGGTGGTGGCGCATCGCTGGCACGCCATGAATGAGCACCCGCGCCCAGATCTAGTCCATCACAGATGCGAAAAAAAAGAAGCAAAAGAAATAAGATCCGGAGGCTTGGCCACCGGATCTACCCTAACCCTAATGGGGACAGGAACTCCATCATGAAGAAGCATCAAAGCCCTGCAAATCAATCACCAAGAAAGCAAGAAAAAGAAGATAGCTCAGATCCGGCTTAGATCCAGCCACCGCAAGTCATACCCTAACCCTAACGGGAAAGGGCGACCCACCATGAAGACACAAAACAAGAAAAAGAAAAAAAAAAGAGCCAGCCCCACCATGAAGTGGCGACACAACTTCGGCAATTGGTCTCGTCCTCGGCCCGATCTGAAGCTCCACCATCAAGATCTATTGCAAAAGAAAAAAAAACGGGAGGCTCAGATCTGGCGTATATCCGGACCAACCTTCCACGGATGGCCCCTCCCTCCCACCTCAAAGGTGGCACCCTGGGCCGACGCGTGGCGGCGCAGCTCGGCCCTGCCCTCCCGCCTCGCCCACGCGCAAGCCCCGCACGAAGCGAGCCCTGCCTGGCCCACGCGCAAGCCCCGCACAAAGCTGGCACCGCCTGGGCCTACCTGGCCCACGCGCACGGCCTGGCCGAACGCGCTCCCGCGCTAGCCGCCTAGACGCCTGCGTCAGGCATGGCCCGCACGCCCGCACCCTCCTGCCCTTGCTGTCCTCAATGGAGAAAGAAAGGAAGGGAAGAGAGAAAAGAAAGCGGCGACGGGAGGAGGAAGAAAGAAACCGGAAGTGGAAGAAAGAAGTAAGGGAGTGAAGGGAAACCTAGGGTTTCAGTCCCTTTTATACTCCCGCACGTGAACTGGGCCGGACTCTGTGAATTTGGCCGAATTTTGGCCCATTTTCAGCCCCACTCTGAAAATATCTGGAAATTTTGTGAAATAGCCCTTGGAATTTCTAGATTTTCGATCAAGTGTCGATTTTCTTCCAGAAACCACCTTGACATTTTTTAGAAATCATCTCACAGTCAATTTTTCATAAAGGCCCCTGGCATTATGGAATTAATGCTTAGTCATGGTTTTCGCGCAGAAATGACCCTCACTTTCTCTAGAATACACCCATTGTCTGGAATTTTGTAGAAAGGTCCTCGATAATTACGAAAATTACCATTGTCCATGAAAAATGCAAAATATCTTCAAATTTTGCAAATAAGACCTTAGAAGTGTCGGATTTTACAATAAAGTCTTGGTTTTCTCGCAGAAACATCATGGCTATTAGAGAATAAATCTACAGTCCGGTATTTTAGACAATGTCCCCAGAAATTACGAAAATTATCATGGGGATATAGAAACTCGCAGAATATTTAGAAATTTCACGGGAGCGTTTTATTTCGTAGATAACACCCTGGTTTTTTTTTCATATTTGTGAGAATGGATTATGGTACTTATAATATACCGTTTTACGATTTATTGGTCGTTTTTCTATGCAGAAACATGAATACAATAACTTAAACATGAAGTTTTCGTCATATCACCTTACTTATGCCCCATATTATTTGGATACATGAAGAAATCCTTTGTACAATGATATCTCACAGATATCTGACCTCATGAAGAGAGAGTTTGAATTGCTTACTCCAAATGGAAATAACTACAGGTCATGGGTACCTGATGCTAATATATTCCTTAGTAGCAAGAACCTCTTGTGGCAAAACAAGAAGATTCTCCCGTAACAGAAGCGAAGAAAGCTGAGGCCCTGTTTTTCTAAGGCGTCACTTAAGTGCCACGTTGAAGGATGAAAGAAGCCCGAAGTTCTTGTGGGAATCATTGCATGAACGCTTTGAGTAGATTGAAATAGTCGTACTCCCTATAGAAGACATCATGAATATAAATTCTAGACTACAAGACCAAGGAAGATTATTTATTTTGAGTTGGAAAAAGATGTGCATGAAGATTCCAAGTAGTCTCGTAGACTACCTAGAATCAAATTAAATATTTTATACTAGGGGTGCATCAAGTCTTGATTCCTACAAGAAATTAGGTGGTTTATTCATGTACTCTCATGAAGAGAAGACATTTTCCTATTAATATATCATATTAGTGTGTGAAAAATTTTTGAAGTACAATGGCTATGGATGAGGAGCCCTGTCTCGTAGACAGTTGCACTATCACCACCGTTCTAAGGGACACTTGTTATTTCCAAACACTATGAAAGTGTGATGGAGATTCAACTACTATCATTCGCAATGATACTTTGATTATTGGCACATGCAGGGTCACAATCGTCCTAACAATTAAAACTCAAGTGGTAATTCATGATGAATTACTTTATTCAGAGTTTACTCAAACATTGTTAAACTTTAAGGGCTTCCATGCAAATGTCTTTCACAAAGAAACCAACGACGATGAAAGCGTAGAACCTATCATTATGACCATGATGATGCAAAGAATATTGAAGAATTCTAAAGCTCACAAATTGAAGACAAAAGATTTTCCAAACCAAGAAGATTTTTGTGCATCATATGTGAAAAAGAGAAACTAATCACTCGATCCAAGCTTAAGATTCAAGCAAAATCAATGATAGCATGACCGTTATTGTAGTATTGCTCATTGCCTACCTCTTGTTTGGGGGCATGCGGTGTTGCATGCAGCAGCACTAGATCAATTGAGGCTATCATCTACACATGAACAGACACCATTAGATATGGTATGTGTTTCCCACTTACGAAGATTTGGATGTGTTGAATACATACCAATCCCTCCACCTCAATGAACTACAATGGGAGCACAATGGAAACTTGAAGTTTACATTGGCTATAAAAGCCCATCCATAATCAAGTATTTAGAGGCCTCCACTGGATATTTGCATATGGCTTGGTTCGCTGATTGTATTTTTAGTGAAGAGTATTTCCCGACATTAGGGGAAGGCAAGCATCTCTCTAGAGGTGAACATTGAGAAATAGATTGGGAAGCTAAAGGAATCCACGGAATGGATCCTTCCACCAGAGAAAATGAACTCGAAGTTCAGAATATCCTTCATCTGCAGAGCGTTGCTAATGGACGCACAATAGAAACTGGACATAGAGCATGTTTAGTTCACTGCATATGAATTTACAAAATGTGCGTGAAATTATTGAAGAATTTTTACCATAATAGCATATATGAATGGGCACTCACATGAAGTGAGAGATGGACCAATATTGAAGGTACATCGTTGAAGCTCATCATAGGGGATAGATTTATAAATATGCTACTGAATGATCTGATGAAGGCATTAGGGGGAGAGAATGTCCATGGAATTAATGCCTTACATATTTGCAAGAAGAAAAATTATCATGATCATCAATATTCCTTGAAGGAATATATTCACGCACAAGTATGAAGCTCAAATGAATGCCAGATAAATTTGCATTGAAGCAAAGAGGAGTGCAATTTGAAGTTACAAACTAGAAGCTATATTTTACATGAAGTAAAATGGGCATTGAATTTATATATTACGGGGACGCCTGCATATATATCATCATGGTAGAATGACATAGAAGTCATTTATTACATTCTTATGGATAATTATAGATTCTAGAGCTGATCACTCTAAAAGCTATAATGATGCCTTTGTATTATGGAACTACCAAATTCATGAATGAAATCATTGAGGAAACTCCTCGCTCGTATATTTCATGAAGAAAATATCTCACAAAGAGAACATCATGTAGATGAACCCATTACTATAAGCGCGCATATATAGTAAGGGAATACAGAACAATCATGATATGGTATTGAATCATCATGAAAGATGACTGTGGGAGAGGATTGAAGTATTGTTAACAATATTTCCTCTAAAATATTGCTATTGTTTCTCTTATGAGAATCCGGATCCAGAAACAAAGTCCATGGCATAAATGCTTGCAGCATTTACATTGGGTCAATGAATAAAGCAATTGAGGATGAAGCATAAATAATGGTGAAATTTATGGTTCATAAGTTACGAAGACTTATATTCCTACTCAAGAAATGTTCTGATTATTTCTGGCAAGTCATATTGAATAAATGCAGTGAATCAAGTGGATTATGTAAATCTATACTATGAAACCCTCGAAGGATATAATATTGTAACATTTGAATGATTTATGATGAGAAGTCTCATAAAGAACATCTCATTGAAGAAACGCATCCATGAAGGAGCATCACTTAATGCAAAGTCTCATGAAGAGCATCTTCCTAGAAGAGATACATTCACGAAGGAATAGGTCAGTGAATGACTTCACCGATCGAATTATGAAATAAACACCACTGATCCTTGAATGATTTTGACCCGATTCGATTAATATAGAATCATAAGTACTTCAAAAGTACAGGTTGGCAATACAAATATGATTTTTTATGATACCATGAAGGTATTTGGTGTAATCCCCAACTAGAAGCAAAGACTGGTATATGATCTTGAAGATTTCAATTGAATGTTGCAGTATTGTAGCAACTTCTACTTTTCCAATCATATGAAAGAAATTATCCTATGAAAGGATAAAATAATTACATTGCACATATCAAATAAGTGATAATTTGACTATGTCAAACTTAGATGTGCACGAAGCACATTGCTCCATTACTCTTATTACAATCCTAGAAGAATTATGAGAAAAATCTTTTCAAGACTTAGCACTATGGTAATATTTTTTATCATTGCTTAATATGCATTTTTGAAGAATGTATGATAAATACATTGAACACAAAGTTCAAGGAATGTTCATGTGAGGGGAAGCAGATTGAATAATATCACTTATTTATTTTTGATCATGAAGTTCACTTTTCTTATTCATGAAGGTTATGTATTGTACTCTTTTCCTTTATGAGTTTTACTCGAAGGTTTCTCATGTAAGATTTTTGACGAGGTAATACATCTACTAGCAAGTACAACTGGCACTGACCAAGTGACATTAGAATGACATCAAGCAAATCCTCATATATTTAAAGGAAACTGAAGATCTCGGATTATTTTCAAGAAGAATGCAGAAGTAACTCTATCATCAATGCAGTCCATCATTGCTACTTCAACAAATCACTATGAGATCATTGTAATATTTGAAGCTGTTGAGGAATGCATCTGGCTCAGGAGAATGTCAAGACATATATTGAGTACTTGTGGAGTGACGCACACTCCATCCCCTATAATTATCTATAAAGGTATTAAATCTTGTATTGCACAAATACAATCAGGATACATAAAGTCGAATGGGACAAAACATATGTTACCTAAATTCTTCCATACGCATGAAATTGCAAGAGAAGGGAGAGATTTTGGTAACTCATGTCCAATCTTGTGATAATCTTACAGATATGTTCACAAAGACATTACCAGCTTACACTTTTGAAAAGTGTCGATATGGTATTGGCATAAAAAGATTTAGAGAAGTGCTTGAAACAAGAGGAGAACTTCCCTAAGTACATCACATTCCCGAATTAACAAAATTATCTTGAAGATAATTCATATCATTCACCAAGATTGATAATTATTAATCATGAAGATTATAATATTGTACTATTTTTCCCTTATAAGTTTTTCATATGAAGTTTTCTCAATAAAGTTTTTGATGAGGCAATGTGTGCAATGCAAGTAATAGTAATATGTGCTCTTTTCTCTATTTTTCCCACTGGGTTTTTAAAGAGTTTTTATAACACATATTTATCGTGATAAAGAGACTAAGGAGGAGTGTTGTAAAATGCTTATTAGGTCAGACCCACCTTCTAGAAGAATGACTCCTGTCCCATATGGATTTATTATCAAATTAGGATCCAACACAAAGTAGGGTTTCTCACTTATAAATAGTTGAGCACACAACCTATTATAATTTCACTAGAATTATTGAATAAAGAATTTTATTCCTCTATTATTGTTGTTTTTAGTTTTCATTCTCTTTTTCAATCTACATCGATGACTCAACAACACGCACAATAGGAGATTTTCTCAAACTACTGCAGGCCTTGAGAGACGCGGGAAACGGAGAAGGTATGGAACTGATGCTTCCATGGATAGAGAAATTTGCCCGGGCCCAACTTACCCATTCCGTTAAGCCAGCCCAAATACGAGGCAAAGATTGAACCACTCGAACTGTTGTTGTACCGTGTCCACTGTCCAATCACACTTGAAATCGAAAAGACAGTCTGTGATAAAAGACAGAACCACGCCTGAAATTGCATTGCCCACAAGGAGATAATAACAACAGTCTCAACAAATGTGTTCCAGCCATCCAAACTCTCAAACACGAGAGACAGATCTTTCTGACAAATTGTTATACACGTGAACAAGTAAACACAGCTTTGTACGGTTCTCAAAAGTGGGCGTGAAGATCAGGTTTTACAACCCGGCAACATCATTGTAGCCAAAACTTCCAATAGAGCCAGCAGCAGGTGAAACACAATCACCGTTGACAGGTCTTCATAACGGTTGGCCAATTTGCACAGCTGGAATACTTGGATACGGAAGGCATCATGAACACACTCAGATCCTGCAAAACAGAAATGGGGGTATTTATTAGTCTGTAGATTAAGAAAATTTTGAGCACTGTACTCTCTGCTTAGAAAACAAAAGGTAAGTTGTAGATTAAGATAAACAGCAGGTCATTATCTACTCCAAATTCTAAGTTTCAACCACTTCTGCATTCTCTCATAAATTCCAAGTTTCAACCACTTGCATTCTCTCATAACTATCTTAGTCCAGAAGATTAAACAGATCTGTCCCATTGATATTTGAGCTTGATGAATTATCGATCAAATACAACCCATAGTTAATTAAACCTTTATCTATTGTATAATATAGGTGGGTCAATGGTCAACTCTGCCAAAGCAGTAAGTAGTATATGAATATGACCACCAAACTTTCATACTACCATTTACATTTCTGACACTGTCAATATACTATAAAGAAGATTTGTGGAGCGCATTTAGATTTTTTTTTGTAGATAAATGTCCTTAAATTTACGATGATAGACTACTTTCACGCTCAAGTTTAGAAAAGGGTTTACGAAATGCATATGGTTAATAAAAGGGAGAATAAGTACAATTTCACGCTACAACATATGTCCAAGCAAGAATAAACATGTTTGAAACCAATGTCAGTCGTAGCCAACATACTACTGCAACAGGGTCATGCATCATGCCTCGTTGGAGCTTCAAAACAAATGAGTTTACAGTCTAATTTCAACAGGTAAGAATTCGGACCCAAAAACTGTTTAGCCAGTTCAATAAAGCCACCGTCTAGCTGTAGCGTTCTAATGCATATAGAAAGAGAGGAAGTAGATGCCCTCCACTTCCATCCCAAACTAATGATATTCTATAATAAATCTGGTAGTACCATTGGTTCAAGTTTGTCAATCCAGCCATTTCCCAATTGCTACCCCGAAATGCATCCCCTTTTAACTAGAAACCTTTAAGATAGGACATAAATAGATTATAGATACACAAGTGGCAGCTGCCAAAGGCCAAGGGGAACACAACATTGATATGGCATAATTGCTAGAACTCTAGCTGTTCAAAAGGTTTGTATGCAATGGTCACTTATCTTACAACAGTCAGACAGGCAACTGCCTGCTGTAGCCAGGACATACATGATTGATAAAAGTATAAAACTATTTTTGAATGCAGAAGATGACAGTGATAAGTGCCTGGAATCACACCAACTCAGCATACTTTCAATCAAACTTATAGGTTAAACGTGTTTACATTTCTGTCCAGGCCATTACAGGTTTCTTTTCTTCCATAGTATCAAGATAAAGATAATCAGTACTAGTTTTTCAATCCATCCATTCCCCAACTGATGCACCAGAGTCCCACACCTATTCCTTTTTAGCTGGCACCCTTCAAGAACAATAGATAAACAAACACAAAATTGGCAACTACCAAAGATCAGGTTGAGTATATTAGCCTATAAAGAGACGATATGCAACAATTATTTTTTGAATTTGATCATGTAGCATGATATCGATAGGTGAATGGGGCCACACTAACTCATCGTCATCTCAGTCAAATCTAATGCAACAAAACATTTTCACAATTATGCCGTATTTTGCAGATATTTAAAGGTTTCTTTTCTTGTTCATTACACGGTGTTGACAAACCGGTGCACATAATTTACAGGATATCTCAACCTATGTTTGTAAAAGGCAACTTCTCAATAATTAGCATAACGAATTCCAGAAGGGGCGAAGTCATCAAAACGACTGATGGTAGAGCAGAAGAAACAAGAAAGCTTTGCGCCAGTCAACGCGGAAACTCAACAAGCCTCATTTGCACAGTAGCTGCTCTAATTTATCAACAAGTACTCAGTACTGTACTACACAACCACAATTCGTGTTGACAGATGAGAAGCATCACAAAATTCAATAATTCATAGCAAAGAAGCGCCAATAAACATTTGTGTTCATGTCCATGAGTAAGTAACAAATAGCAACACCATGACAAGAACATTAACAGTTGATACACGAACAGCAACAATAGTGGTAACAATCATTGCACGGAAGGGAGCAATAAGAACAATCGGAGGGCGGTCGATCTCACACCTAGTGGGAGGGCTGCGGGGGCACCGACGCATACCAGCGTCCGGCCTCTTCGTCGACGTTATCCTCCGCCTTGTGCAGCGCTGCGTGCAGGACGACGAGCACAAGGCCGATGGCCAGCGAGGAGAGGATGTTGGCGGTGGCGTTGGTGAGGAGCAGGAGCCCGAGCGTGATGACAGCGAGCACGGCGAGGACGACGCCGTCTCCGATGACGCGGCCGAAGAGGACAAGTGGCTCGTCGCGCAGGAAGTAGAGGACGAGCCAGGCGAGCATGCAGACGAGGAAGACAATGAGGGAGACGGGGTGCCAGAGCAGGGACAGGAAGACGACGACGAGGACGACGATGGCGTAGTTCATGGCGAAGTGGGCGAGGTTGGCGCGGACGCGGAGGTAGGCATCGCCGAGGCTGGGCGGCAGCCCGAGCGCGTGGACGTCGGCGAGCTCGCGCCAGGGCCGGCGCGTCGCCAGCGCCGAGGCGCCCCGGGCCTTGGCGCGGGAGATGAAGTCGAGCGGGGAGGCGTCGCCCAGGGGCACCCCGCCCGCCGAGGAGGAGGTGGGGATGGTGCCGTACTTGGACATGGCTGCCAGCGGCGAGGTGGGGGTTGAATTGGATCGGAGATGGGAAGGGGATCAGGAGGCCGGAGAGGGGAATTGGGGTTGACGATGGGACCAACGATCAGGAGCGCGTTCTCAAAAAAAAAAAAAAAAGATGCGGGAGCGCTACCGTACTGGATGCCGTCCGATCCAGTTACGCGAGCGCGACACGGATACACCAGACACGGCAACGTGATTTTGTTTTCTGTTTGACACGGGCAACGTGGTTTCAAGAGGCTGGCTACTGGACGTGGACGGGAACCGAACCGGTCAAGTGGGTGTGGGCCTGTTGTTAAGCCTACAGAACCAGACAAGCTTTGGCCCGCTCTCTAAAATTTTCGTTTCGCAAATCGCAACTACGAGCGCAGTATTCTTGTCAAATATTAAAACATCCCAATATTTTTCATTGTAATAAATGTCATGACTTACAATTTTTTTCCTGTGGTCCAAGGCCCAATAAAATAGTGCACTCATAATTTTGAAAGGTCCACAGGGCTCTAAATTCCGATCAGATCCGGGCTGGATATCGACGTCAGAGGCCCATCAATCAAACAAGATCGTGAGTTCGTGAACTACTGCCAACTACAGTACCAGAGCCGCACACGCATCACCAGATCTAAACGAGAGACGGCGGCACTCTTCCCATCCCCACGAGTCCAAAAGGTCCCAGCAAGCCAGCAAATCATCGCTCATGGCGGCTCCGGCCTTCGCCGACTCGCCTCCGCCCACCGCCGCCCTGCTCTCCGGCGAAACCTCCCCCGTCGCTCGCGCGCCCCGGCCCTCCACAGCCTCCCGCCTCCTGCTCCTCCTCACTGCCGCCCTCACCGCGGCCACCGCCTTGCTCCTCATCCGCCCGCCCCTCCCCGCCGAGGCCGTCAGCGCGCGGCCGCTCGCCAAGCTCCCGAAGCCAGTGGTCCTCCTCATCTCCTCCGACGGCTTCCGTTTCGGGTACCAGTACAAGGCCCCCACTCCGCACATCCGCCGCCTCTTCGCCAATGGCACCTCTGCCGCCGAGGGGTTGATTCCCGTCTTCCCCACGCTCACCTTCCCCAACCACTACTCCATCGTCACCGGACTCTACCCCTCGTCCCATGGCATCATCAACAACTACTTCCCCGACCCCGTCACCGGGGACAAATTCAACATGGCCAACCACGACCCCAAGTGGTGGCTTGGGGAGCCGCTCTGGGCTACCGCCGCTGATCAGGGTGTCCGAGCCGCCACATTCTTCTGGCCCGGCTCGGAGGTCACGAAGGGCTCCTGGAACTGCCCGGATAAGTACTGCCAGTACTACAACGGATCGGTGCCGTTTGAGGATAGGGTGAACACCATCCTTGGTTATTTTGACCTCCCGTTTGAAGAAATGCCGCAGTTCCTGACGCTGTATTTCGAGGATCCTGACCACCAGGGGCACCAGGTGGGTCCTGACGACCCGGCTGTCACCGACGCTGTTAAACATATCGATGAGATGATTGGAAAGCTAATTGCTGGTTTGGAGGCAAGGGGGGTGTTTGAAGATGTGAACATTATATTGGTTGGAGATCATGGAATGGTCGGTACCTGTGATGGGAAGCTAGTGTTTCTCAAAGAATTGTCTCCGTGGGTTGAGCTGAAGGAAGATTGGGTTCTGTCCATGTCACCATTGCTGGCAATCAGACCACCAGATGGTGTGTCACCGGCTGAGGTTGTGGCCAAGATGAATGAGGGGCTTCGGTCCGGAAAAGTAAAGAATGGAGAATATTTGAAGATGTACTTAAAGGAGGATTTGCCTTCTCGCTTGCATTACTCAGAGAATTATAGGATCCCACCTATAATTGGGCTGGTAGAGGAAGGGTATAAGGTGGAGATGAAGGATTCTAAAAGAAAAGAGTGTGGAGGGGCACATGGCTATGATAATGCCTTTTTCTCGATGAGAACCATATTTGCTGCACATGGACCTCGTTTTCAGAAAGGAAGAACTGTGTCCTCGTTTGAGAATGTGGAGATATACAATGTCATAGCTTCAATTCTCAACTTGAAGCCAGCTCCGAACAATGGTTCAGCATCTTTCCCTGGCATGATTCTTCTACCGAGCAAATGATAATGAAGACATGTGCAAGTGGGACAAACCCCATGGAGCACCCTGATGCCTAAGATGTCCTCTTTTGGTTGTTGTTGTTGCCGTTGTTGTACAACTTTTAGATTAGACATCTGTCATCAGCAGCAATTCACTGTGTCTGAAATGAAAATGCTGCTAGTGCAAAATATCCTTTCTTAGGGACAACATTGGTTAACATGATTCACATCAAAACTTTAGCTGCTCTGTGCTGGATTTTCCATAGGAGTTCATTTGAGCTCCATGTTTTCTGCTTGAGATGATGCTGATGCTCGTCCTGTTGATAAGAGAATAAGAGATGCATTGCTCCATGCTTCATGGTACCCATTGTTAACCATTGTGTTACATTACGATAAATTATTTCCATTCATATGGTTTGTCACCTGGCAGTCAACCGGACCATTGGATCTCTATGATTTCATAAATACATGTGTACTCAGTTACTTATCCTAACACTAACATCTAAAACTGTTACACAAAATGTGTGGTTGCATATTATACAGGTCAGCAGTAGCAAATGTTACCATCTTGCAATGACATCATTTCTTGACCTACTCTTGCTTTCTTTTTTATTGACATTCTCTTTCCATGTCTATGCGCTCATGTCATCATTTGCTACCCATCACCAAACAAATGGTGTTAGAACTCTTTGTTTAGTTCAGGGTGAAACACAAATCCAGAATAGAGTTCTTTCATTGCTTTTATGATTAGTTGGATATTTCAGACAATCTTGTGGACCCCCTTTTACCCTTCTGTGTCATGAATTATATGATGTCTCTTTCACTAGAAGTGAAATATGACCTTAACAAGTTCTTGTAATATCAGTTAGATCTGTACTGTGAACTTGATAACAAAGCATATGTTGTTAAAGTGGCTTTCATAAGCGCATCATAACACCATGATTGTTTCTGTGTCTGTCTCCTCTTTCTTCATGTATATAACTGAAATAACCTGCTGTCAGCGACTCATTTCTCCTTTGAATTTAAACAAAGCACAAATTTGTTTATGCAAACTGTTCTTGTGTCATCATGTACTTCTGCACATTACAGGTGTACTTTCTTGCGTTTCTTGTATATTTCAATTTTTACTAATATTATAGGTATCATTTGCTGAATTATGCTTCTTATATTTTTGGTTTGATTAGATCCAAACTGAGAAGATCTTCAATGTTGGAAAAGTAGTATACACTGCTTTAATATAGAATATAGTCCCAGCATGGTAAGAGCCATGTTGTTTGCTGCATGGTAGTTCGAAAAGATTACTGCACTTAAGCTACTAAAAATATTAGTTGTAGAAGGTGACAACTATAATTTGGTGGTTACCAGTATTGTTGCTTGCATGACACCTTGGAGTTATTTGTACTTAATCCACCAAAAACATAGTTGTAGAAGGTAAGTTAGTTCATCCGAATTAATCATCTCGTGGTGGAACTGCATCACTGTGTATATAATATTATATATGTGGACATGGTATCTCCATGTGAAGTCTACATGGATCTAGTAGCTACCTTGTAAACCTTCTGCGAAAATTGGTATTCCATGAAGCATTGTTCAGCACATTTTCTGTTTAAGAAGGGTGTTTTTCATATTTATAATCAGCTTGTCCCATTGTTATCACATTTTTCTCAGAACTTTGCATTATTGTTGATTCCTTTTAGCTTCAGTGTGCCATGTAAAGCGCTTGATAATCTTTCAATTTTGTTCAGTACTTATTTGCTTTTGCCTTATCATGTTAGTTCTTCTGGGTTTCATCTCTAGCCTACCCCAACTTTCTTGAGACAAAAAGGCTTCGTTGCTATTGTTATTTGCTTGCGTTTATTATCACTGCAACAATTGGACGACACACAAGATACTATCACAAGCTGTGTATTTTCTCTGTCATGAGCTAATGGCAACAGTAGATGCGCAAAAAGTAGTGCATCACTATGAGGGAATGCTAACATTTGCTGGTTTGGTATTGAAGTACATTACATTTAGATCCTCAGAGGCTGAGAGCATGATGGATGCAATTAGGACCTGTTAAATGAGATAGGTGTCCTCATATTAGTTATTCTATAAGATTTATTTTTCTTTTTTGATCAGACAGATATTTACTTGAAAATGTGATTAATGTTATTATCTATAAAATAAAAATTATTCAAGTTGAAAAGAGTGATGGGTCCAAACAGTACATGTTAAATGAGAAATATTGCTTGTAAGTTGGATTACTATGTTGAAATCCTGGTCATGTGTTTCTGATGATTCCTGTTTGTCCAGAATGAACAAGAAAAGCAATAATGACCCAGAAAGAGAGCATCATTGGTGGTTTCCTGTAACTTCAACGTCATGGGTACCAGAAAAATGTTAATGAAATAACTATGATTCCCTCCTTCAAATATGATGGCTTTCAAGAGTAGAAGACCACTTGATACTGTTGAAATGGTAACACTAATATTATTACAATTCTTCTGTTAGATCTTGTTTTAGTTCATGTATTTATTAATGATTGCTGAGATGCTCTATCTGTAAAAAAAAAATTAGTTCATATACTGATTAATGATTGCTGAGATGCTCTGTCTGTAAAAAACAATGTACTTCCAGAGATGGCATGGATAAATGGCTTGATAACGAGCATGTTTGTCTAACATTTGTTGAATAAATTTCATTAAACAGCATTAGAATTTCAAAAGCTTACTATGCTTTAGTTATTTTGCAAAGCCACACTCTTACGGACACTGGACATTCCGTTTCAGGAAACTATACTTTAGTAATCAGTCGTCCAAAATTACATTTTTGGTCATCCCATGTCCTGAAGCTACATTTTTATTGTTGTATTACATTTTTGCCCCATGCTGTAAGATTGACTTTCTATCCAGGTTCAAAGTGTTGTTTTGCAATATAGAATGATAGTAAATCTGCAGTGCACAGTATGTCAGTATAACAAGGTAACTCCTGTTTTTGTGAAAATTGAATTTGAATTACAATAAAAGTGTATATTTGCGATGGAATTCTTAAAATGTGTTAAGATAGTTTCCCCAGTGTTGGTATACTTTTGTAAAAGGTGCTAATGTTAATGTCTATACATTGTAGCACTGTTGCATTGCATCTCGATTAACATGTCCTACTGCTTGAATCTTGTGTGCCTTTAACTTGAGGCGTTAAATGTAACATTGTAGAAGTGCAATGGCCATGTTATCCATTGGCTATTTCAACATAGTTGGGCTCTGTACTGGATGCAAGAGGTGTCAGCCATCAGCTATTCTCCCAGACTTTTTCATGAATAGACTGAGATCAATGGGATACTGGCACACGTGTCCTTGTCCTTGTTCTAACTTGCAGGGACCGGTAACACGGTAACAGTGATACAGCATGTGCCATAAATAATGAGGGTCCAAATGCCTCCCAATTTGTTAATTTTAATACGTTCTCTTATTGATTCTTTCTTTGCAAACTGTACAAACATTTCTTGCCTGGTAGTTTGTGATCTTAATTGCTTTGGTCCATATTAGTTGTTAATGTGCTTAACTGCTTATGCTTTAACTAGTCCTAGTTCTAGAGATTCTTCATTTTATGAAACATATCTGCTGGGAGTGTAGGACCATTGCCACAGCTTTGTTGTCTGCAATAGTCTACACAGCTTTGTTAATGTGTCTTTGCTTTGAAGGCTATTATGTACTGTTTTCCCTTTAATTAAGTCATAACTGATTTGCAAGATTTGGTGGGACAGTAAGTGCTTATAAATTCTTGTCGCTGCTTCTGTAGAAATTCTAGTAATTAGTTACACACTGCAATAACTTCTTCCTCACTGTAGCTTTTACCAATGCAACTCCTGTTGCAGGGCTCTCTAGAGAATTTGCGGAAGAGGTGCTGTGATAATATGTGCTGGTCGATCAAGAGAGACAGGTGTACTAGCGGCAGCTGCTGGAATTATTAATCTTTATAGTGAACACTTAATTCTCAGGACAAATGATGCCAACGATACTGTTGCCCTAAGTATCTCATGGTCAGTTATTACTACATCCTGTAAGTTTTTACCTTACCACTCTGCACGCACTCTGCAGTGCCTTCATACCAGTTTCGCATTACTGCAAAGAACACGGTGGTATCATTGCCGTTACCGTTTAGGGGTATAGTACCACAGTGACACGAACAATACTCAGTTCCGTACCCAAGAAGTCCATAATTGTGTAAGAGTGCATGATGAGAAGATAATTTGTAGGCACTAACTTGGAGGACCCAAAGTGAGGCTGTACTTGCATCTGTTGCCTCCATACAGAGATCTTTTGCTCCTGACTATGATCCATCAACCTCCGAGCCTATCTTGCCCCTCCTATACATATCTCTTGTACCCGCACTTGTAAAGCTAGAAATTGCAACTCACTAGTGTACTCGTCAGCTGCATGCAAATAGGAGCAAGGCTCTGTGCAAGGTCACTATTGAGATCCCCCCCTATGGCAACTGCTGCTCAGAATATTTTTTTCCAGCCTCTGTCCTTGTTGCCTTCGCCCGTCATTGATTCCTTTTGTTCCTTCATTGAAGATCCCAATGTGATGTGCCCTCTGTGCATACACGACTCCTGGCCTGTCTTGTTTTTGCTTATGACTTTCCTGTGTTCTTCCACTAACCAAGCCAAGGATTGGGTAGCCGGTCGTCATCAAATCGGTATCTGAAGTCCCAGATTTCTCAATTCCTATACAGGTAGCTATCTAGCTTGTTCTGTTTGTTGGGCTTAGGGTTAGACGAATGTTCTAGCAACTGTCTGGGCATAATCAAGATGACTTCCCATCACACTGACCAAGAAATTCCTGGCAAGTCCTAGTGATTGAACCCATCTAAATATCTGAAACTGGGCCACCTGGACCTCTATATGATATGTATTGCAAGGTGCATGAGCAATTTCTGATAAATTTTCGTGTCGTTTGCAACATGTGTATCTGTATCAGCAATTTTGCAGCTTCCTGAAAGAACTGTATGTTTGTAATGCAGACTGATGGCGCCCCTATATCTGTAGCTTCTCACCACCAGCTTCAAATTTGGGTAAGTTGTCATTGCTAAATGCCTCTGTTTTTTTTTTAATCTGATTAGCATGAAAATCGCAGCTTGCTATTTTCCAAAAACAAATAAATTGGAAAGGATCTAAGTTAGTGGAAAGTAATATTTCAAACCGAAATCACAGTTCAATATATTTATATTTTAACAGTTTAAAAAAAGATTTCAAACCGAAATGGACGTCTCTTTTATAGCAGAACATCAAGTGCAGCAACTAGTTCCCACCTGTGTTCTCAACTGATCTTGCTAAAACCACGAATTGAGTATCCATCCAATCCACAAAGTGGCTTCTACCTTTCCTTTCTTGTTGTTCGTGCACCATGCTTTAAACCAATCAGACCTATGTTATACTAGGTCCTTGAGTAAAATGGTGAGCCTGGTTTCCCCTTGGGCCACTGAGCGACCCATAAAATTAGGTTGAGTGCCGACTGGTGAGCTGCCTTAAAATAAAATCAAGAACTCTGAGCCTTTACCACCCCATGGGTGCGTTGCTAAGTCAATGAAAATCTCTGATGCATTGCTGGAAGAGTAAAACCATGCATGCTTAGCAGCTTAGGAGTGGGGCAGATAGGAGATAAGGACCCCTAGGTTATAGATTAAACAAGTGATGGGTGTGCTCCGCATCGTTCTGGTGGGGGTTATTGGTTTAGTCACGTCATTGCTTGATACCGCACTATACAACAATTTGTGATATTTTACAAATTTATTTACCTACTGCACAGGGTCTCTGAGCCTGCGGTAATCCGCTAGTAAACGCTGTGAAGTAAAACCTTCCTGTGGGTACTAAATTACTACCATATAGAAAATGAAATGTGGTCAGAATTGGCTAGGTCGGGAGCTCACACTGTTGCACTTCGTATTCATTGTAGCCGCTGTGAAAAGATTAGGATGACTCTGCTTATCATAAGTAATAACTGGAGGAACAACCATACTTCAAAATTCTTCACTGTTTCATTTCTAGAACTCATGAGCCCCAAACAATCCAAACGAAACCATCGAGTTTGCTACCCATGGTCAAGCCACATGGAAGTATTTGCAATTGCAACTAAATTTGATGAGAACAAAATGCTGGAGAGTGAGCGAGTTACATGATATTTCCGTGAGGAGTTTTGCTTTCGGCTCTTTTTGGTCTGTCTATAAAAAAAAATCTTGCCGGAAGCAAGAGAACTTGTACTTCTGCTTGCTACCCCTTTGATGTAGTCCTACTTGGCATCCGATATGCTTCCTGTAGTGTAGTGGCAGGTAAAAACGATTACCTAGTACCCCACCGGTGACGGGCAGGACAAGCAATAGGATGTGTCGCTCGTGCTGTTTCGACCTACCAGTGCAGGTGCGCCGGTTTGGGAGAGCAGAGCAGGGGGCGTGTACACCGCGGACTGGCCGAGGGCTTGGGCAGCGGCTGGGACGTCCGTGCCCAGCCAGCGCCACCAGCAATTGGTGCTGCCGTGCCGAGACACGGTGTCTGCCTCTCTTGTTTTCTCGTCAGTTTTGTTTCTGCGCTATCTTTTTTTTTTTCTTCTGAGGGCAAAAACTCAGAAGCTGATATTCATCGAATATAGGAGTGCAATCATCGGCAAGAACACTCATTAGGAAGTTTGGGGCGTCACCGATCCAAATACAGCGTCTTCATTCACCGGATCCACAGTGGCGAAGCTAGCAATTAAGACCCGAGTGCCACTTCAATAATTTTAGCTGTTTTGGTCAAAAAGTGGTGCACAAGAGTGATTTTGAGTGGTGCACATAAGCTGAAAACAAGGTTGTAATCACTGAAAATTGATTAGGACCCTGGTGCCATGGCACTCGGAAGAGTCCATGTAGCTTCGCCCATGCGGATCCATAAACTTTGCACAACTATGTGCAACCTTGTTTGCTTCCCAGTTTACATGCGAGAATGAAAGTGAACAAAACTCCCTCTGAACTCCTGAGTACCATGCCAAATACTTGCTATCGTCGATCTCGATCTCTTGCCATTATCAGGGCTGTTGCGTGGGACGGGGGAGGAGGGCGATCTATCGGCCTCGCTTTCTTTTGTGATGTAATGTTGCTTGCTTATTTACGGAGTTGCTTCCAAGCAATAGACCATTGAATTTGTTTTCGAGTTCTGCCTCGCACTGACCTGTTAGAAGCCGAAATTGGTTGGCCGCATCAATCTGTCCTTTATTGATGCTGGGAGAGTATTAGTGTCGCACGGAAACGTGTTTGTATCTTAGAATGATGTTTTCATTCATAGTAAAGTTTGTTCCTCCACATCTAAAAAGAACTTCAAACAATGATATGGCAAAACCTTTGCCTGAACATCATGTAGGAGTAGCATGATTAGTAGTATATTTTACTACAGTATCATCAACCGGTATTACAGGAGGAACTTGCCTAGCGACTCTGTTTTGTGAGAAAAGGTATTTCCAGCCGAAAGGAGTTGAGTTGAGCTGCCCAATGATTCACCGCAACGATTGTCTTGCCACACTGTTGTTTACATTTGTGGTCTTACTTTGTTTTCGTTGCATCAGATTCTTGGTGAGGCTTTATCCATTTGCTTTTCTAGTTTCCAATGCATTTAGTATTTGTAATCAACTGCAAAGCCGCCGTAGTCAAATTAAGCCCCCCCCCCCCACTGATCATGCATGAAGCTAGTGATCACCATGATTGCGAGAAAAACCTTTTGCTTCATTAGTGTGCATGGCTGGTGCATCTAGCTTTCATCAATTTGAAGTTTATTTTCCCTTCTTGATTGCGTCAACGCATGCGCAGACTGACAATGATAACTGTTTGTTTTAGTATAGATCACAAGTATAATGGCATATGAATCTTATGATGCCGTTAAGGGTTTATTTAGTCGCAAGTTAATCTGTTGGGCCGGCGGGGTGGAGTGGCACGGCTGTGTCTTATCCGTTGCTCCTTTTCACGAGCCGTCAGCCTGCACAAAGAAAACCATATCACTCAACAACCCTATACATCAACAAACTGGCAAGAAATGGGCACCACATGACATGAACCCTCATTAGTCATGGTAGAATGGAACAAATGCTTACATTACAGCTCGCGAGACGGGCACATGCCGATCAGTGGACCGAGTGGTGTGAGGATTTCCTTTTTAATGGTATAAACCCTCGCGATGGTTTGCTGCTCATCTTTGTATTACCGAAATTTTTAAGCGAAGCAGAGGTGAGAAAAGAAAAATCTTCTCCCTCTCTCAGCGGCCGATAGGGATACACTGATTGCATTCGCAAGTCTTTTCAAAGCAAACGTGTGCACATATTTGTCGTGGGACGTACCGGTACCACTGCTGGTACTGTGGTGGTGGTCTAGCCGCCTAGGAGTGCTACCACACTAGGAATCTTTTTCCGTAGCCTAGCTTTAGCTTACCTACAAGGCTCACGCCATTCAAGAACTTGGTCTCAGCTCCTGGTGCCAAAAAAAAAAAAAAATCCTTCTAGTAATGGTGCTCTGCGTCGATCAATACATACATGTGGTACCGCCCCCGGATTGACCGCTCATCCAACATTCGAGATGGGTCTTTCCTATTCAATTGCACATTTGTTTTTCTGGATACTGAATTTGAAAACCACTTTGTTATCCTGTCTGTGTCTACTGATTCATCCTGCTGGTCACTGAACCATTTCAATGAAATTTTCTAGGAATATGTTTTCTGATAAAAATATGACCATGAGTATTCTTTTTCTTTTGTACGAACTATAGTACGAGTAGGAAAAAAAAAAGAAGTACTTTACGAGGTCTTTTATGGGCGCGGGCCCTACGTATGTGCACGAGGTGAGCATCGGCCGCCATCACTCATCAGCAGCAAGCCAGCAACAGCTGCAGCTGAGCCCTGCCTGTCGCCTTACCTCTGCCGTTCGGCTCGGGACTCTCAATTTTCAATCCTCAAAAAGGAAAAACAAAGAGAAAGAAAGGAACAGTAGGGCTCTGCCACAATACACAATCATAGACGTGGGGACTAGTACACACACAAGAAAAATAAACTATACTAGTCCTCTGATGAAGGTCTGTACAAATATTTATCAGCAAGGAAAACAACCATGGAATTTGAATTTAAAATTCTCTCTTTTCCTCCTCTGTACTTTGCCCTTGCCAGATTCCATTCCTCGTCGCTGCATATAAGTGCCTCTCTTCTCCCTCGTCCTCTCGTAGCTTACGCTCACTTCTCGGTGGGTGCAAACGCACACAAAAGCACCGGTATAGCAGTCTCGCCATGTCGGCCATCGCCGCCGTTCCCTGGTCGGCGCCGGCGAGCTTGGCCGTCGTTGCTCTGCCCCTGTTCGTCGTCGCGGCGGCCACCCTGTTGATGTTGATGTCCGGCAGGCTCTTGACGGCCATCATGGCGGGGCTGAGAGGCAGAGTCGGTTCCAGCAAGGAGGCCCGGCTCCCGCCCGGCAGCTTCGGGTGGCCGCTGGTGGGCGAGACGCTGGACTTCGTGTCCTGCGCCTACTCCTCCCGCCCGGAAGCCTTCGTCGAGAAGCGGCGCCTGCTGTAAGTCGCTCGCTGCTCGTCTCTCTCTCTCTCTCTATCGACGGCACAAGTGCGTGGCATGAAGCAAATTAAACGACGTTGTGGTGTGCAGGTACGGGAGCGCGGTGTTCCGTTCGCACCTGTTCGGGTCGTCGACGGTGGTGACGTCGGACGCGGAGGTGAGCCGGTTCGTGCTGCAGAGCGACGCGCGGGCGTTCGTGCCGTGGTACCCGCGGTCGCTGACGGAGCTCATGGGCAAGTCCTCCATCCTCCTCATCAACGGCAGCCTGCAGCGCCGCGTGCACGGCCTCGTCGGCGCCTTCTTCAAATCGCCGCAGCTCAAGGCGCAGGTCACCGCCGACATGCAGCGACGCCTCGCGCCAGCGATCGACGCATGGCGAGACCTGGGCCCCGGAGCGCGCCTGCGCATCCAGGACCACGCCAAGACGGTACGTACTACTCTGCTTGCTTACCGCCCCCCTCTACTATCATAGCTACAGCGAGCCTATATATTCAGTGGTCACTCCTCCATTGCCGCCGTCATGTTGTCTGCTTCTGCTTGATTTCGCCAGCGCTAGCTATAGCTCTTTCGTCAGTCCACATGAGCATCGCAGCAGCACCGCGTGCCGTGCTTGGGAGTGATTTTGATGAATTGGAGGATTAGCCAGGAGGATGATGAGGGAGAAATTGAGGAAAGGAGAGGAATGGCATGGCGCGCAGACCAAGGGGTGAGGACATGCCGGCGTGCACACGTGCGCGGCCGTGTCACCACATGGACGTAGCTATCCAAGGCCGGGCAGGGGCAGGCCGGAAAGGGTGCGGTGGGGGTCACTCCCTCTCATCCCAGTCATACTTCCAAACTACACATACGCGTATTAGGTGTCCCGTGCGCGGTACCAGCAACTGTGCGGCCATGGTATGGTGTAGTATCTTAATGAGATTGGGGGGAGTTGGAGGGCACTGCTGGTGCCTACCTTTTGTTCGCGCCATTCAATCCCCGCACGCGCGCACCTTCAATACGTCCGGCGGGGCCCGCGCACCGGATCGAGTTGCCGGCAAAAACTTACATTCTTCAGACACAGATGCCACAGTACTTCTATCTCATACTACATGCATGTTCTGTCTACAAACACTCTTTCTTGCACTTGCTGTCAGTCGCACGCGTCCTAGGCGTCTTGCATTGCGCTCTAGGTTACGGCTTCCGGACATGTTTAGCTCGGTTCAAGTACTAGCAGTACGCCAGCAGTCTCTTGATTCTGCCGTTTTAAATGCCATCTTAACTGATGAATCAATAAGCTACTAGAGCTGCTTCAGAATTGGAATTGAAATAGTACTGTCACCATGTTGTCGATAGCAGCGTGTAATGACTGAACCTGTTGTGCAGATAGTGTTCCAAATCCTGGTGAGAGGTCTGATCGGGCTGGAGCCAGGTCCGGAAATGCAGCAGCTCAAGCAGCAATTCCAGGAATTTATTGTCGGTCTCATGTCCCTTCCCATTAAGCTGCCAGGGACTAGGCTCTACAGATCGCTCCAGGTATATACAACTCCTGCACTAACCTGCACCTGCACACGCACACATTGAGCTCTCTCTATCATATCAGGCTGAAGCAGAGCATCAGTATCTGTTCTTTGTTCTTTCTATTTGACTCGCTTCTCCGTGCGCATGTACCTGCTCCAGGCCAAGAAGAGGATGGCGAGGCTGATACAGAGGATCATACAGGAGAAGAGGAGGAGGATCCTTGATGCCGACCGGCAGTGTGAACCTCCGCGTGACGCCATTGACGTGCTCATAAGTGGCGGCAGCGACGAGCTCACGGACGAGTTGATCTCAGACAACATGATCGACCTGATGATACCGGCAGAGGACTCTGTGCCGGTGCTCATCACGCTTGCTATAAAGTATCTCAGCGAGTGCCCTCTGGCTCTGCAACAATTAGAGGTAAGTAATGTATGTGCTGGCCTACGTTCAGTACAGTACTTCAAAGTATGCAACACTGTTTTTGGTGGATATTCATAAACTTTCAAGTGTATGGCAACCCTTGAACTTGAAAAATTAGATCGATGATTTGCTGCATAGAATGGTTGTTTTCCTCCTAATATAGAGAAGTTGGAACCAGAGCAGGGATCGTGCCAACCATGGTCCGGACCTTTCTTCTGGGCATGAAAAGCTTTGTATGTTTGTCAAAAAAAAAAAAAAAAACGAAAAGACCACCCGACTAGACATCGTTAAGTTGGGCGCATATCTGTTTCCTCTTGCTTAATGAATGGCAGTGCTCCTGCCTTTTTTCAAAAAAGAAATGTTGGGGCGCATATCTATCATCTGTGTTCATCAGTAGTTGTCAACATGTCATTCATTAATCTTCTCGCTCCAAAAAAAGGTTCTGAACCATGATTGTGCTATCAACTTGGTCGATTAATAGTCATGCTATTTAGTCACTTCAACTGGACGTTGTCATGCCACCTAATTTGGTATCTAGCTTTTGGCATTGGATTGTATGATGGAAAAACTAATTTGTCCAGTTAGTGCATTTGATAGTGATGTGTGCCTAAATACACAAGCATTTACCTTGATTTCTGATTCCCAGAGCTTGAAAAGCAGAGCTGCAGAAAATAGGCATTTCTAGCATGGATGCATTTTGGACATACAGTTTATCAGCCGAACATGGAATAGAACTTTAATTTCCTTTTCCATTGTAACTACAGGGTAAGAATCTAGCCAAGAAAGCATAATTGTCGACTCTAGCAGCATCATGCCATTTACTATAGTAGTCCCCATTTACAGAGCTACAATGTAAGAAAGTACTCTTTGTTCACCTTGTTTCTGCTTTGATGCTACGTGAATAATGAACTAATTGCAACCTCTGCTAGTATGCTTCTGCCTACTATTAGAGAACATGCCTGCCTGTTTTGATTCTTTTTCCTTCATAAAAAGATATAAAATTGGCCCAATCGATAATTTACTGAAATAATGGTATTAACCAGATTGTTCTGTTACCAGGAGGAGAACATGCAGCTCAAGAGGCGAAAAACTGACATGGGAGAGGCCTTGCAGTGGACAGACTACATGTCCTTGTCATTCACTCAACATGTAAGTATAGCTAATAATTTCCTATATTATTGATGATCATGTGCTCGTTTTGATCTTTTGATCCAGTTTTCTTCTCTAACCTTGCCTGAACCAAACATTTCACCACAGGTTATAACCGAGACACTACGAATGGGCAACATCATTAGTGGGATCATGCGCAAAGCAGTACGGGACATTGAGGTGAAGGGCCACCTCATTCCCAAAGGTTGGTGCGTGTTTGTGTACTTCCGATCGGTCCACCTTGACGACTCACTCTACGATGAGCCCTACAGGTTCAATCCATGGAGGTGGAAGGTAAGAACCAGCCCCACATTTGGTGGAGATGTTCATCCAATTGCTACCCCTTTAGGCAACACCAGCATAATAGGGACTTCATAAGTGGGGGCTTGTGGGACTTCTAACATGTGGGTTTACTAAGCTCATCATGGAATTCTCCTTGTAGTAGCACCTAGCTAATATGGCAAGAAAATAACAGAGGCCTTTTGACATAAGGTTCACACTGCTGGTATATTATCAGGCTCATGTTTGTTCAGTTTCTGAAAAATGAATGCTGAATATTTTGTAGTGAACCAGTAACTTCATTATTTCTACACACGCACTTCCTCAAAGAAGAAAAAGAAAAAAAAAAAGAAAATGAACACGTGCATTTTCACTTACAATTAATTGTTTGAGATCTCATAGGATGTGTGATAGCTCATTCTAAAGAGATTATACCAACAACGCTGTGCGAACTGCTTGCGAAGCTTATCATTGTTGTTGCTATTTGTTTCCGAAACCTAATAATGTGTTGATTTGGTAACCAACTTGATGAACAGGAGAAGGACACGAGCACCAGCAGTTTCACTCCTTTCGGCGGTGGGCAGAGGCTGTGCCCAGGCCTGGATCTGGCCAGGCTGGAAGCTTCCATTTTCCTCCATCACTTGGTCACCAGCTTCAGGTATATGGATCAATCTCATCCTTCCATTTGCAATCAGAAGAAACATCCTTCCATTCGTTGCATGAGCAGTGACGACACCACCGATTCCCAAATTCTGATTTGAGGCTGGCAGCTCTCTTTCTTCACTTCATGCATGAGTGGTCGATATCATAAGTTAGTGGAGAGATCGGTCGTCTCGTCTCACCAAGCTAGGATGTGCACATCAATAATTTGTGAACCTGGATCGTCAAACTTGTTAATATAGCGAGGTCCCAAATCCCAGAGGCAGCAGGGGACCCCTACACTACACAGCCTAGTCATGCATAGAGAGCGGGGTACGGTTCGGCTTGATCGTCCCGTGTGGGGCCACACGTGCGCCATGGTCGCCAAGCGCTGCAATTCATACGTGCACCTAAAACCTAAACCGCACCTACACCCTGAACACTAGCTGCCACACGCGTGCCGGTAGAGTGGCTGCCGGGCTGGTGGCGTTCGCGTGCGCGAGCGCGAGAGAAGGCGCACGTGTGTACAATCTGTACTGCGTAGCTGAACATGCGTCCGATAGATAGCTGTTGCCAGGGGTCAAAGTCGTGTCGGCTCCTGCTGCCACGGCTGCACAGTGCCTGCACGCCTCAGCCCCTCCTCTTCTCAGGCTTGCTGTGGCATACCCCTGTAGTACTAGATGTTTTGCTATCAGTACACCTGCTCTCAGTAGATGTTTTGCTGAGGCTTTTTTAAAAAAAACTTTTTTTGCTTAATTGGAGACTGGGGAAGGGACAAAAAGAGAGAAGATGACCTCTCTTCTCTCTCGGCGGATGGCCTGAAGATGGCAACAGCATAGGGAGACAGTAGTAGATGGCTGATGGCGAGTAGAGGCGGCGATCACAGACGAGTAGATGGCTCGTGGGCAGCAATAGGGCGGTTCATGGTTAATCACTTTATCTTGAGCATCTGTCGAGTCTTGGTCCAAGCAGGTGAAAGTGTGCCAGGCTTTCATGCACATCGTCTTCAGTACCAGAGTGAAGGTGGGGGACATGAGTGTGACGGTTGGCCTCACAAACCACCCATCCATGGCGATCGATGGAGATGGGCATGCATGGCTCGAGCAGTGAGATCAGATCAGTGACATGCTTTGTGCCTGCTCCGTCCGATCCGTGATTGGCTCAGCTGAAGCCCAGGAGAGGAGAGACGCAATAAAATATATTCGCTGCTGGCCAGGCCAGGTGGACAACTTTGACCAATCAGTCAGCCTCTCGCCCGTGCCAGGGTATGGCCGCTGTCCACCAAAAGATAAACATATCGCTCGATCTAGTACTGCTTTTCCTTTTTTGTGGAACTTGCTCTGGTACTGCTTTCTCTGCCCTATAAACGCATACTTCTCTTCTGTGGTTACTAGTATAAGTGGATAAGAGCTCCAAGTATAAGGCCCATAAACAACGGCTGCAACGTGGTACCTCACAAAAGTTTGCTCCCACTGGTTGCATAAACAATCTGCATATGGACTCACATCCACATCATACATATTAACTACTTGAGCATGCAAGCGGCCATCGCGGTACGCATGTGGGTGCACAAGCACAGGTCATTTTCATGGCGATTAATCGTGCATGGCCTCGGTATCCTCATCTCGGTCGTGTGCTCGATCTCTCTCTTTCTCTGGCTGCTCCTTGTTTATAGCATTGTTTGTTGCCTGACGGTAGCATTGAATTGCATTGCAGTTGGGTGGCTGAGGAGGACCACATCGTCAACTTCCCGACCGTGCGGCTCAAGCGAGGCATGCCGATCCGGATCACCAGCAAAGACTAGCTTAGATCTGCAGATGCAACTCGCCGGCAGCTGGTTACATGCGCACTTTACACTATCATGTATAGTAGTAGGCTTATATATATATAGCAAGAATGAAGATTGAATCCTTGAAGGCAGCAAGCAAGCTCAGAAGGTACATCTTGGATATGGAATAGTTGCTGTTTACGTCGTTACTCGTTAGTGTTGGATATAAATGAAGATGCACAGCAGAAGAGAGAGGATGGGTAGGCAGATTAATCATTCAGATTCAGGAAGAACACTACTGAAATACCACTATAAGTAGTGGTAATGTAGCATTAGTATATTATACCACTAGTCATGGATCATGGACTTGATATGGTGTTATGGTAGGGATTGGGATGGTCCACGTCCACAATGCCTAATATGAAATGATTTGTAAAGATTAGGTAGCCGATGTGCTCAAATAAGCCAATGGGTCCTATAGCACATATGTTGATAGGACTTTGACCAATGGAAGGCTAGGGTTTTTGTCTCTGGGTCTGGGACTGAGCAGCCAGCGTGGTGGGCATGCACCTGCGGCTGCATCTGCTTCTCTGCATGCTTTTGCTTTGGGCAAGGGGAAGGCAGGTATACTATATAGGGCCTAGAGCGAGAGGTCCAAGAAGAACATGACGCATATGTGCAGGAGGAGAGAGAGAATCGAAATGGATTGATGGATGGACAGTGATGAGTTCCTCCTTGGGAACTCCACCCAGTCCTGCAAGCTGTGTGCAACTGCCAAAATTGCTGTCCCTCCTGCGTTGGGAGAAAGGGTAAATGCTCTGTATCCTTTTTGGGGATGCTTTTTATGAGGCTGGTAGTATGGCACTGAAGAACGGATGATTAACAGCTCCCTGAGAGTTTGAAATCATTTACCAGCGTGCAGCTAATCCCATTTCAAGAATCGTAGTACGTGTATTTCTTCCTCCTCTCCCTCTCGTGATGAGGAAAAGTAATCCATCAGTAACTCGTTGCCGAAGTTCGATTGAGGGAGTTATTTACAATGAACGATGAAACTGGAGTTCAGCTTTGCATCTTCATATGCTTGTTCTCTGTGCTACTGGAAGCATCTTTATTCTCACCTCAAGCTCTCCCCACGATCCCGGCAAAAAATGCCGGTCAAGATCGAGCAGCAACAATCTAACACAATATCGGAGGGACCCTTGCAGTTCTTAGTCCCCAGTGTGAGACTAATGACCCCAGCTTTCGGGGACACGAAAGGCAGAGCAGGCACGCACGCTTGCTTGGCCAGGGCCAGCCTTGTGATGAACCAGCCCCGGCCCCCGTGTGGCCTCTGGCCTGCCTGATGGTCCAACTACATGTGCGCATGTTTCAATGTTTGCTCGTGTGTGCACTTTTGCACTAAAGCTACACTGTGTACAAAAGATGAGAGACCTAGATCTTTGTTCTGGGAAAATGCTAGGTTCTCATTTTCGGGTGCAATCGAGAGATTGCTCCAGAAAGAAGTGCATCATTTCGACATATAAGCTCAGCTTTTTGCGAGCACTTGCTGCAGTGTAAACTCGCAGCCGCAGCGACAGGAGCTAAAGCACCCAGACCACAAGGGCCAACCATGGCGAACGAGACATCTGCCATAAGATTCTGCGAAATGGTGGTTTACTTCTACCATTCACTGACAAGGAGTAACACGGGTAAAGCAGTACCAACAGAGCAACGGAATATCTGCAGCACGCTCGAGCAAGATCACTGACAAAATAGCACTTATGCCGTACCAGGTAAAGAAAAACCAGTCTCCGTGTTTTTGCTTCTCCCTTTCACACACATTGTACTGAAGAAAAAGGGCAGGCTCAAACTTCGGAGGACGAATAAACGTGTGCAGCCCTCGCGGATCAAGAGGAAATCAACAATGAAATCTCATACTTTTTTGTCCCAAAGCAACATGGTTCTTTTCCCCCAACCTAATGTAAATGGATGCTCAAAATAATTTAAATATTGATGCAGCAAATGACAGACAAAAGCAAAACAGAAAACATACTCTCTGCCAATGTGATGCTATTTGTTAGTACACCACATTCAAAATAAACCCATTTAACTTGTTCCAACAATGAACCCATTGCTATCACTAAAAAGTTCCATTTTCTGGTAACATGTATATATTAATAACTAGCTGTGTTGTGAAAGGCTTTCCGCCAAAAATAGAAGATTTCAAATTAAACTATAGCAAGAAAAGATAAATAAATGTTATTGTCCTAATATCAATAGAATGTAATATTCAACGGTGATATGATTCAAACGATTGGGCAGGGTGCACCGTTGGGGCGTAAAAGGAATCCATGAACTACTGTGCAAGTCCCTTCACATCATACAAACAAAATTCAGTTTTCCCAGATAGCAAAGCCAGACAGCTCCAATTGACAGATGTATTAGATACGCAACAGCAGCCACGACCATAAATCCATATCCTGCCAGATCCTTGATACCACTTGCTCATGGGTTAGTACTTGGGACAGCAAAAGCTGGTGAGAAGCTAGAGGCCGTACCAAGATGGATGTGGAAATATCGGTAGCAACCACTACAAAGGGAACCACATGCCAAACAGAGCTAATAATTCCAGACTGCAATGTCACGGATGAACACTGACTTATGCTGCATCAAAGTAAAAAAGAAGTAAAAAAGCTATGGGACCAAATTTCTGTCTGTCTGAAGAGTTCCCAGTGCCAGCAGATGGGGACGTTTCTTAGATCTTGTGAACAACTTTAGGTCAGTAATAGCATACCAGTAGATGCATATCAAAAGCATCCTATGTTGGGCAGACAGCAAATCGCACGACCTGTGAGGCTGTAGTGCAGGAACCATGTTCATGACCCTCAGAATATCACCATAGAAGATGTGGCCATAACACCTTCGCATAAAAGACAACAACCAACAAACTACTATTGCAACAAGGTGTTCATGAACCAGAAGCCATTCTATCTAACAAATGGTGCATACATGCAATGCAACGGTGATTAACTATTTAGTTCATTTAGTTGAACTCTAGAGATCCATGGATACCCATGGATCCCTCCATGCCTATCATTACTGACAAACATTGACACTGAAATAAAAAGGCAGAATGAATTAAAAAGGAATGATTGTGTGGAGAAGAGGCGTCTTATTTTGCAGAACTTCATATTATATGTTTGATTCTGCAGGTAAATAAAATAAAGGGGCAAGAAAAAGGTGACGAATTAATCTTTGCTGTAGATTCTACTACAAACACAGGCTCATTCCAACTTCGTTCAATGTTGATTGGTAGAAAACAAAAGGCTACACTAATGTAAACAGAACCATGAGCTACACTGTCACCCTGAAGGCTAAAAGGCAAAATAAATCTAACGAAACTGAAGGTATCATACCATTCTACATCTCTAGTACTAAGATAAGCAGATGAAATGGCCCTAATCAGAGCCCTGTAACATGATATCGTGTTTGAAAGCGCATACATATGAATCCATCTTTACTGGATTAGTCAAAACATTCAGTGAGCCAGAAATACATGGCCGTTCACGCATAAAGTAAAATATAATCTTAGCAACAGCTAAGCCTTTGAAAGTCAGCTTCATTATCGGCCACCCCCAAAGCCCCTATACCTGTCACGGTAACCTGCAAGATGTAATAATAGTCCAATTCATTCATAATGGTGAATGATTAATACACAGGGCTAAAACATATTGCTGAAACAAAACTAATAAAATGCATTGTCCAGTAGCAAACTAACCTGTCGAAGGAGGTGGTGCACCACGACCCATAGCAGCTAACTCAGAGCTGACCTTTTGTCCAGCTTCCTCTAAAATACTGATAAGCTCCTTCGCAAATCTGGCATTAGCTGCAGTGAAAAAGGAGTAAGCCGTTCCTTTTGCACCAGCTCTGCCAGTTCGACCAATGCGATGCACATAATCCTCCAGCGACCCCGGAAAGTCATAGTTAATGACATATTTAACATCTTTGACATCTGTTTCCCACACGCAAGGAACATTTATTAGACTTTTTAAGTCCCCAGAAAACATATATAATGTAGTATCATATCTGAGAGGCTTTTGCATACCTAAGCCTCGAGCAGCTACATCCGTAGCTGTCATAATAGGACTCTTCCCTGATTTAAATTCAGAAAGAACCCAATCCCGTTCAGCCTGGCTCTTGTCACCATGGATAGACAAAGCAGGCCAACCATCCATACGGAGCTGTCTGGTTATCTGATCACAGCCCTTCTTTGTGTCCATAAATATCAAAATCCGGCTGCCATCCATAATATCTTCAAGTAGATTAACCAACCTTATACACATCAAAGCAACTCATCATTAATACATTGCATTTGCATTATGTTAGTGCACAATAGAATAAAGGTAAGCAATCCTACTTGTTATACTTCTGACTCTCAGATAATATCTCCACATGCTGAACAATGGCATGATTAGCCTTCAGCTCCTCAGAACCGATAATGACCTGCATTACATGAAGTCCAGCTGAATTGGCAATGCATACAAATGGCAATAATGTAATGCATAATGACGTGTGAGCAGTAGTGTGCACCTTGTATGGGTCAAAAAGAAAATTCCTTGCTAGCTGCTCAACTTCCTTAGGCCAGGTAGCACTCCAGTATAATGTTTGGCGATCTGGACGAATCTGAAATAATAATAGATAAAGTTTTGACATGGACTAAGGATGTTCTTTACAGCCATCAAGAGAACAACTAAACTCATCAAGATATAGAAAAAGTTCAAGATACAGCAAACATTTACATAAGATTATTGATTAACACGTGGATTTATCAAGGATGGAGGAACCATCATGAAGTACAACATTTCCTGTAGTAGCAGAAGAATCAGTATATACCTGCGAAACAATTTTCTTAATTTGAGGTTCAAATCCCATGTCTAGCATCCGGTCTGCTTCATCTAAAACAAGGTATGTCACCCTTCGCAAGTTTGTGTGATGTGATTCAATCATATCAATTAGTCGTCCTGGTGTGGCTATAACAATTTCAACACCTGGCATAAAAATACAACACAAAATTAATATGATCCAGGTAATGGTGACTTGTAACTCCATCCTTTCCATCCCCAAAAAATTCATTTACACCTCATCTGGATACAACCTTGTGATGCCATGCTAGACAACTGTTATGCCCAAACAAACAGCAGTCCTAAACCAGTCAATGCTTGACGTATAGATTAACAAAGTTCCCTTCCCTTCATGTAGAGTGAGTGAGGAAGAAAACCTTTTTGAAGATCACGAACTTGTGGACCTTTTGGAACACCACCATATATGCATGTACTTTTTATCTTCGAAGATGCACCGAATTTGGTTGTCTCTTGTTGTATCTGAACAGCAAGTTCACGTGTAGGAGCCAACACCAAAACAATTGGGCCATCGCCAGGAGCTTCAACAATACGAGATAAAGAAAAAACGATCATATTTGTGGTCAGGATTTCACAAAGATGTCCAAGAACAAAAAACATCAGTGAAACACAACCTTACCAAGAAAAGGCTGAGCATTCACGTGAACAATGGCAGGTAAAAGATAAGCAAGAGTTTTCCCTGATCCTGTTTCTGCAATGCCAATAAGATCACGACCCCTGAGTGCCATTGGCCAACCCTGTGACTGGATAGGAGTTGGTTCTACAAAGCCAGCTTTTGTGATTTCTTGCAACACATATTCTGCAGGATGAAAGTGAAGCTGCTAATGTCAACCTTATTATAACCTATAAGTATACAACAAATATCACACTTCCATAGCTACACAAAAAAAGGAACACTGCCAATGCCCCAATTTTAAGGAGATGGACCAACTACGATACATAGAAGTACAGGAACTGACATAGACAACAATAACATTAGGAGCTGCAAAACATCAGCTAGTTACAACATTACAAACTGTCCAACCAGAACAATCACGTCAAATCAAAAGCTGTCTCTCTGATAAATATTTTTTCCACGCTAGGCTCCATTTCCAAAGGAACCAGTTATGGTGATTGCTCAACTAAATAAAAAGATAACCAGCAATTTCTGTGCTCAACTTGTTAAAAAAAATTCAAGGTCTTATAACACAAGAAATGCTACAGTCGTCAATATGTCAGATCTTATGCAGTTGCCATTTAATTTCATTATCAATACTCTCATTAAAAAAATAATCTCATTCTGCTTCTACTGTTTCTGCATGTGATTGCAAGAAAATTCTACAGTGGCTCACTTAGCACCACTTAGACATGCGCACCTGTAGTCTGTACATAGATTTCACAGAGTAAAACTTAGAAGGGAAGATCCTTCTCTTGAAGAATCAGCCCATTATGTAATTGTAGGTGCCATGAAATCAAAAGGTCCATAAGTGCATTGGAGAACACCATAAGACTAGTGTTCCAACAGGAGTTTAAAACTGAGCACCTTGTCTAACTGATTGGTCTGGGTCGCTTGCTTGGGATTCAGTTTAGGTGCACTAACAATAATCTTACCCTCTGAATTTGAACAGTATCATACCAGGGAGATTATGTTTCCATTGTATAATTTGAACATGTACAATTAATTCTAGCCAAACAGACGGAGAATTGCATCTTTTCCTGATTATCTAATTTGTGATACAGCAGAATAGTATCATACCAGGGAAGCCGACGTCACCGAAGTCACGCACCGGCTTGGGCACGTCACGGCCCTCGACGGTGATCTCCCGGCGGCGGCGGTAGGCCACCACCTCGTCCTCTGTCATGCCGGCCACCGAGGGCGCCTCCACATAGAAATTCTTCTCGAACCGCGGCAGCCCATCGAGCTCCGAGGCTGCGACGGCATCCGCTTTGCTCGGCGGCGCGAACGCCCTCGTCCCGCCTCCGAACGCCCCCTCGCTGCAGCACAAGCGGAGCAGATAACCGGAATCAGAATCGGCGCCAGGGCAAAGGCTACTGCCAGTGCTTAGGGTTTAATTACCTGCGGCGGTCGCGGTAGGAGCCCGGGTCCGCTTCGCGGCCGTCGAAACGACTCATGGCGGTGGTCGGCTAGGGTTTAGGCGCGGGAAGGCACGGTTCGGATTGCGAAGCCGCGAGGCGGTGCGTGGCCTGGCGTTCTCGAGAAGAAGATTCTAGAAGGAGCAGGCGAACGACGCAGGGGAAATGGAGAATCGGGTTGAATCGAATCGGGTGACGGCGAGAGCGGCAGTGGCCGCGCGTTGTGGAAGCGCTCGAGCTATGCTCCAGTGACGTATTCCCAGAAATACGCCAGCCTCTTCAATAAATGTAAATATGTAAATAGCAAAGTGCCCGGGCTTTTAAAAAATTATACTTCCTTTGTTCCAAAATTGTTGTCACTATTTACTTTTTTCGTTAACTTTAACTATTCGTCTTATTTAAAATATTTTAAAAATTATCATATATTTTTTATGATTTATTTTATTACTCGATAAATCTAAAATATAATTAATAATTTTGTATATTTGAGATAATTTTTTAAATAAGACGAATGATCAAAGTTCATGAAAAAAGTCAATGACGACAACAACTTTAGAATAGAGGGAGTATCAAATAATATGCACCCATATGTATAAATGAAGAAGTTTGTTTCACTATTTCACTTAATTTTTTAATAGTTCAGAAGAGAAATAGGCAAATAAAAAGAATTATAGAAGTAATATATTTTCAACTCTCCTTAACTAAAAATTTAAGTATTTCCATTCCATGCTTTTACCATTCCTCTTTCATTATATTCTACCAGAGATAAAAGAAGAAAACATATAAGGTTTTGATGACGCACTGGTTGGACTGACTTAACAAACAGTACATAGTCCGGAAGCATACTGGTTCTCAAGTTTTTATTAATGTAAAACACTTGGTCTGACGGTAGTTTCTCTATTCACTGATCAGTTTCAGACGTTTATTAATAAGCCGCTTTCAGTCTTGATACTATCCCTTTTTTCCCACTTAACTGTGAAGCTTGTAAAAGTGGAAAGCTGTCCAAAATTGTAGACATTGAATCAAGGATCTCTGAGTGGCATTTTAACATCATGATCAAACTTCTAAGCAAGCAACGATGAGATTTGTAATGTGGTAGTACCTATCGCAAGGAACGTGGAGTTTTCTCTTCTCTCATTATCAATGCATTCAACGGCAGTACTCTTCCCATCAGTTAATCCATAGCTTTGAAGGGCATCTGTAACGTGCATTCCTTAGCCCAATTGCTATTCTCGAAATTAACCGAGAGCATATGTTGGCGTAGTGGCCATCAAGGCTGGCACAGGACCTTGTTCTGAACCATGCTCAAGAATCCCATTTGAGCTCAGTTAGAGCAATAATCGACCTCTCTTCATTGTTCATGGATCCCATTGCCAGACCACCGATCATCTCCTTCCACTCTTCACTCTCAAGATCGAAAGGGAGTAAGGGACGGTTTGGTTCCAGCCTTGAGGTGCACCACTGGCATTGCGGGGCATGAAGTGTAGTTGTAGAGGATGCCACTGATCCTGTCGAGATTCATCGGGTCCGGTTACCCAGGCCTTAACCTCACGACGCATCCCCCCTCCCTCTTCGTCATCGCCGACGAGCACAGCCACCGACGTCGACGGCCCGAGAATCCCTTTATGGGGTTCGAGTTGCGGGGGGATCTCCGTGCTCCCTGGCCATGGAGGAGGTCTGGGGGGGGGGGGGGACTCGGCGGCGACGATGGCGCCGTCGTGGCTGCGGACGGCAGGAGGGTGGTGGGCTGGATCGATGGGGCCCGAGTGGTTAGTGTGGTGGCAGCGTGGCGACGACGACGGCATGATGGGCGGAGGTGGCGGGTGCGGGCGGCACGGCGAGGCGGCGTAGCGCTTCTAGTGGTGATGGCGGGTGGGTAGGGGGGCGTGCGGCGGGCGGTGATGGTGTCAGAGTCTGCAAGGGTGGTGGCCCGCCAGGGCAGGGCGTAGACCATTGTCGGTGAAGAAGAAGGAGGAGGGGGGGGGGGTGTGACGCGACACTTCTGGCCGGACAACAGGCAACGACAAGTCCCCCTGACCGTGTCCTTGCGAGAACAAGACCACATGGTAAGAAAACACGGTACCGACCTTTGCCTCTATGGCGACTCTGTTTCACCGTCCTAACGTGGAGATCTTACAGAGCCTGCCACAGTTCGTTTACCGCTACTGGCAATTAGTGGAGGCAAAGGACCTTGTATGTGCCACCGCCAACAATTTATTGCTCACATTCTTGAACATTAGTGATGACGTACGTTGCCGTCCAATGTTGATCGCCCACAGAGCTTGAGCTTATCGAGTGTTGACCATGCATTGTAGACCTGAACAGGGCTCCGAACACGCCAATGACGAGCTGAACGCATGATGAGAGGATCGTAGCTCCCAAGAGCGCTCGTGGTGAAGGCATCGACGACGAGATTGAAATCATAGGCATACTCTTTGAACTGAATTTCTGTCCTGCTTTCATGGATTGAACTGAACTCGGTGTCATATATTCTATACAGATCCATTTTGAACATAACTTTATTCCATATACGTAATTTCTGAACTGGACTCCGTATGTAACAAACTCTGTTGTTTAATTTTATTTCGGATTGATAAAACCAACACTAAAACATATTTAGATTAGATGAAATAGACGGACTCAACTAGATTAATAAGGAGTCGAGATATCTAAGAAAGAGGACGGAAGGGTTGACTGGTTGACTAACCATTGACAGGCGGAGCCCCCTCTGGCCACGAAAGAAGGGCGAGGGCGATTTTTTTTTTTTTTGAAACTTAGGGCGAGGGCGAGTTATCCAGTAGCAGCAGCAGTGCCTTTAGCCCTTCACCGCTGACGCCGGCGCGAGCAGCGATGGCCACCGCCGCGGCGACCATGGCAACTCACCACCCTCGCGCCCGCCTCCACGTATGCGCTGCCTGGGACATGAACCCGGGCGCCGCCACCGTGGCCATGCCCAAGCCCAAGCCCAAGGCCCCGGTCTCGCAGCCGCCGGCGACCCCGACCCGCACGCCTCCTCCGACTCACGCCGACCTATTCTCTCGCAGCAGCGAAGGCCAAGGTCCGTCCTCCCACTCGCCAGATACTTTATGCTTTGTGTAGCCTCAAGATTTTGCGGCTTGCTCTGTTTTTTTTTTAATTACTGTAGTAAGAATGCACTTCTGAGACTTAGTGAAAATCTGGGACGCAGGCACGTAGAGCTTTGAAATTGAAATGAAAACACAGTCATCCTATTCTTACATTGGGAAGGGATAGAGTTGATTTCCTGTGTTCGATGGCCTGTTGAAACTGTTGATGGCCTTCTATGCACCAACCACATACACCTAAAAGTCTAAGCTGACGAGGACGGGTGCACAATTCACTTATGGTTCAATACTCCCCCTCGCGTGCAGCTCTCTCGGGGTGCAAACGTGGAAATAGGAGCGGCGCAATGGAATATACGGTCGCCAGGATTTGAACTCAAGACCTCTGGCTCGATACCATGTTTAGCTACTATGCACCAACCAGTTGCACCCAAAACTCTAAGCTGATGGGGAAGAGTGGACAGTTCACTTATGGTTTAACAGTCTGTGCTATGATGATTCCTTGCCATGAGTTTGAAGGCTGATCATAATATATTTTGTATGATACTGTAGGAGCAAAGAAAAGCACATATATGGGCTTCGAGAAGTGGTGGTTGCCGCCACCACCAGAGGTGAAGAAGCCCCGATCTCTCTACAGCGCGGCGTCATTGGCTTACTTGGGAGACTGCATATATGAAGTAAGAAATTTTACAGCATGTGCATGATACTTTACTCACTGATTACCGTGTCCCGTGCTTCTAGTAAGTATATTAGTTCTTGTTGTCAGGCTCAGTCTTGCTGATCGGATTTTCTCTTATACACACAGCTTTATGCTCGGAGGCACTTCTTCTTTCCACCTTTGAGCATCAATGACTATAACAAGCGTGTGATGGAGGTTGTCAAATGTGAATCACAGGTCCAGACTTGCCTCTATTTTTTCTTTCATAATCAAGCTTCCCTTTGAGCTTATGCTATTGCTGTCATTGGGATGTACTAACACATCCTGTGAGCACTCATTTCTAACATGCTCTTTCCTTTATGTTTTTCACCTACTATATTGTGGTTTATTCCAGATTTCTGAGAGATGAACATTCTTATTTCGTCTTTTCAGTTCAGTTCTGCTCTCTGTGCATGGGTAGGTCCATGCAACAATACATTGTAACTGTAACAGCTTCTTTTTCCTTACTTCAGGATCTTTTGTTGAACAAGCTTCTTGGAGAGGATTTTCTAACTCAAGAAGAAAGGTGAAGCAATAATTATAACCTTAGTATCATATAGGAAACAATGCCTACAATATAGTTTCCAGCAGGAAATATTGTGTTGTAGTCTTTGTAGACACGACTGAACTTACATGAGACATTAACTGATTAACACTCTGCTTTTTATAAAATTGATATGGCCACTGTGAAACATCATTTCTGATTTTTGGTAGATATTGTAATTGGTATCTTCTTACTTTTCCTCCCCCAATAAAATGCTTTGAATGGATGCATAGTGAATTTTCTATAGATATCTTTGACTTATTAATCTTGTTTTTGTAGGGACATACTTCGATGGGGAAGGAATATTGTTAGCAGCAAAACACGCACTAGAAAGCGTGCAGGAATTGCAGTCTATAATCGGGCTTCTTCACTTGAAACATTGGTATGTTGTACTTTACAATTGTTTATTTATCTATTCTAAGATGTAGTTTGTCTTCTGCTAGCCAATATTAAGACCCTCACATCTTTTTTTTCTCTCTCTCTCTCTCTCTCTAGATTGGCTACCTTTACCTCACAAATTTCAAGCGTCTAGAGCAACTGATGTTTCAATTAGGCTTCACAAGTGGTGCTTCTTCGCAACATATTGCAGATGAGCTACGCTCTAGTTCCCAGTAAAACACTTGATCTATACCATGCTTTTTAAGTCTTGTAAGAGGAGTTGCTTTACTAATTGGTGATTTTTGGCAGGAAGAAAAGCTCCACTTCTCAGCAACCTGCAAGTCAGTGAACAGCAATGAGGTGTAATAAACTTGGTATCACTTGAACAAGGATCTCTTTTATGGCCTAGGGGCTGACAAAATGACCGGGGCCTGACGTTAGCTGTATTCAAGATCCAATAGTGGAAGTCCACTCGCATGGTTGGTTAATGCTGTATACTCCGTATTTATCAACAAGATTCAGCAAATGAAGATCATGAGCCACACGCGCTAAAGACCCTGACGGCATGAAAAAGGAAAGACTGGACATGGGAGAGGATCTGGGCTTGTGGTGGCTAATGTAGTTTGCAACTGCAAAGGAAGCTCCGCACTGAATGAGCCAATTCTTTTGTGAACGGGAAATAAAATTAAGGCCCTATTTGGGGCGCTGGAATGTACCTAAATTCATGTAGGATGTGCTAAAAAAACTAAATTAACGTTGGAAACAAACTGCTTGGTACATAGTATGTGTTTGCTTCCATTCTGCTTCCGTACGTGCCTTGTGTGTTTTTCTTTGATTTACCTAGAAAATTAAGCCGCGTGTAGCCTGGATAAATTACTGGTTAGGCCTCATTCATGCCACTGAAACCACCTAGTATGCCGTATCTATGCCGGTTTTACATTTTGATCAAATCGTCAGAATCCAATCAAAACCACTTTTGTAAACTGGATGTTTTCACTTCTATGTTTAAAAAAAAAATATTTCATAGCTCTAGCATACTTACATCACTGCGTTTGTGGGTTAACATCTCTGAAGTAGAGAGACCGGAGACGAGAGGACCAACTTCGAGGTGTCCTTGAAACACAGGATTAGAGTTGCACGTGTTATTAAATTCTATGGAATAAAAAATTACAGAAATTACTCCTACAAGATGCTTGATGTTTCACTTGATAGGCACAACACAGGAATTTTATGATTAGATGTTCGTTAGCAAGAGGGAGAACAGAGGAGAAAAAGAGAGACTTTGGGCCCTGAACTTTCAACGGAATTTAACATGAGATGGGGAATCATGCTAGAATTTCTCTAATATAATTTATACTATAAACAATTCTTTAATCTAAATGGCATATATATGATATTTTTCTTTAAATTTAATTTACCTATTTTCCCTCCATAATTTCTTTGTTCCGAAACACTAAAGTATTGACACTGTATCTAATATGAAAGCAGGTGCATCAATTCACAAGCCTCTTGCAAGATGCAAGACCACAGTTAACGGTAGTAGTGTGATTCACAAATGAAAGAAGTAGTCCCAACCTAGGAGGAACTAGGTGGTTTTACATTAAGAACACCTAAAGTATTGACACTAGGTTGAAACCAACTTGGGTTCCAAAGTTGGAATATAAAGACAACAAAAAAGAGACTCAACCTAAGAGGAGCTAGGTGATTTATCATTAGAAGAAGACAAGAAGTAAACGGGCAAATACTCAAATTCAAGATTGTGGAGACTCGAAACTAACTTATATGGGCATTCTCAGACCGCCGCCTCCTAGCCAACTAGGACAAGTCGAGTGTGTTATAAAGACATGAGTGTTTCTCTAGAATTTGTGGTATTTCGCTGAAATTTTGAAGTTAAATTCAAGATCATACGACGTTTTTTTTTTGGGCAAAAGATCATACGATGTTCATCAAAATGAAAATAACTTTTCCGGAAGTCCAGCATGTTTGGTTTGGTGACGCTTTGGGTGAGTATTGGAAAGCTCGCCGGTGATGAGCAGCGGGTAGCTCACTTGCTCCCTCCTGTTCTTATCCGGAACACGGAGGCCGTTGTGCGAGTGCGTGCACGGCCCGCGTATTCTGGCGTAAGCTGACTGTAATTATGGTACTCTAAATTTATTCTTTAAAAGAAATATTTTATCTTAATCAGTAAAATTCTTTCTTTTATATTTAGTTTTGCTGCACTCATTCATACTTTATATCCATCCTCTGTATTAACTATCCAATATTTTATTCAACCATCTTTAACTACCATCTCCTTTCATCTCTCCTCTTTCTTTTTTCTTTTCTTTTTTTGCTTCTTTCCCTTTTAAAATCATGCAACCAAAAATAATTAGTAATAATATATTAGTAAGTAATAATTATTAATAGTAATATTTAATTAATAAAATGTAATAAAAAATGATGTTGTATGGAATGGAGATCTGTGCATGTCCACTTAATGTGGAATCTTCATGTTGAAGTGCCTTTGCCAAAGTAAAGTTAGACAAGATTGACATGTGAAAATGACTTGTAATAGGGTGCAACACACTAACCTCTCGTGAACCACCAGTACACAAGATTCTCTTCTCAAAAACATTGCCTGAAGTGTTTGTGTTCAATTAAGTGGCCAAGCAGCATAGGGAGCGTCACTTTCAAGTGGCCAAGCCATGAACAAGTACCCAGGCTCCTTGCGTAGGTACTGGATGACGGAGGAGGAAGAAGATGAGAACCATTTCGTGCTTGATGATGATGAAGTGGAGGCCATGACATACTACCAACTGGTTGAAGCAGAGAGCAGTGGCAGGCGTCATCGATCTGATGGTCCACCTAAGGTTATTCGACCGAGAGATCTTCCTTCTGGTCACAAGAGGATCAAAGCAGACTACTTTGCTGAAAAACCTATCTATAGTGATAAGCAGTTTCGTAGAAGGTATGATATTTTTCAAATATTGATCACTCCATGTTTCTAGTTTCTCATGGCATGAGTATTGTTGCAGGCTTTGAATGCGTCGGCATTTATTCAAACGCATAAAATAGGCTGTTAAAAATCATGATGACTACTTCAAGAAGAAGTATGATGCCACTGATAAGAAAGGACTATCGGCTCTTCAAAAGTGTGTGGCATCTATGCGCATTATCACTTACGGAGTCCCGGCGGATGCTATTGATGAGTACGTGCGTATTGGTGAGTCAACTACTCGAAAAGCTTTGCAACATTTCTGTCGAGCTATTATTGAAGTTTTTGGCGAGTATTACCTACGGGCACCCAACGCCGCCGATGTAGCTAGACTTCTTGAAGAGGGTGTGAATCGTGGGTTTCCGGGGATGCTAGGTAGCATTGACTGCATGCACTAGGAGTGGAGGAACTGCCCGACATCTTGGAAGGGTCACTTGACGGGTAGAGGAAAGCATGCCTCTATGATCCTAGAGGCAGTTGCATCGCGTGATCTATGGATATGGCATGCTTACTTTGGCATGCCTGGAAGTAATAATGACTTTAATGTTCTTCATAGATCCCCTGTATTCTCAGCTTATCTGAGGGGTCATTCAACCCTTGTGTCATTTGAAGTCAATGGAAGGACATATAACATAGGGTACTACCTAGCAGATGAGATTTACCCCTTTGTTAAGACTATTCGTTACCCCATGGAGCAGAAGACACAACATTTTGCCACTAAACAGAAAAGTGCGCGCAAGGATATCGAGCGTGCATTTGGTGTCTTGCAAGCTCGGTTTGCAGTGATCCGATGACCTACATATGGTTGGGACTGTGCCCAGATTAATGATATAATGATGAATTATGTTATCTTACATAACATGGTAGTTGAGGATGAACAAAAACATGCTCGTAACACCGATTTCTCGAACATTGGAGAACTAGTAGTTCCGTACCAGAACACTTCGGACAGGGAGGCATTTGGTACCAGAACCCTTCACTTGCAGCTTGCTTTGCAGTTGCTCCGGTCTTTGGATCCTGCCATTTGGGCTCATCCTTCATGATCTCCCAACAATGAATGTAAGCAAAGTTGTGTTTCAGGACTCCTGCGAAATTAGCAGCTGCATGAGTGGTCTGCATACAAGGATGACATTAATGAAGTTTCTTACCAAGCTTGAACATCACAGGTATAAAAAAACTAGAGATGCACACCTATTAAATAGAGCAAACATAACAAAGAGAATGTGCAGAAGAATTCTACAGTCTACACTGAAACAGGAAGCATAGCTCATACAATATGAAATATAAATGTCAAACATCACAATAATCCTTGTAAAAAAGGTAGGACCACATGGCTGTCAACAATGCATACAAATTAAATGGGCAGCAAATTATGTTATTTCCACATGGCTGTCGACAATGCATACAAATTAAATGGGCAGCAAATCACAAACCTTATCGGCGTCCTACATCCCGCTAGGATTCTCTCTAATGACCTCAGCACAGAAAGATGCAAACTTCCCTACTTCAGCCTTGATATTGTCCCAACGGCTCTATAGCGACCGCACACTCCTTTCTGGGTATGATCCCCTCCTCATGTTGTATCACTGCAAAATACGATCCCACATGCGATCTCTCTTTTGTCCGGTACTTGTAATTGGGTCACAACAAATTTCAAGTCATGACTTGACAAGGTTCACATCTTCATCTGGGTTGAAATTGTTTAACTTCGTCCTACCAGCTACCTTCGACCTCTTTCCTTTTCCAAAAACAGTTGGGGAACCGGTCACTTCCTCCACATCCACTAAGACATCTGTGTTTTTAGGCAGCTGAACAAATTCTGGACCACTTGTATGCATCACTGAGACATTGGGTGCAGGCGACTGCATTCCTCGAGGGAACCATGGAGGAGGAGGTTGGTAGCCATACATGAATGGGTTCCAAGCACGCTGGTAGAGAAACATGTTGCCATCTGGAAAACCTCCTTCTGATCCATCATTGGACTGGTTACGATCCATCCTGAAATCAAAGTAAAATCAGTGCATAGAAAAACATAAAGACTACTGCATCTGAAGGATGGACTTCAAGATTGATACTTGTGATAAGAAAAAAAAATATTGAGAAAGGAGCCTTAAATATTGAAAATGTGATGATGAACCTTATACAGAATAATGCAAATGAGGTTTGGATCAGGAAGTTCAGTTAGCACAAACTTAAGAGTTATGCTGCCAATAAATCAATAATATAGAGATTACATGTGGAGTTAATGAGTGAAATGGTGCCAAACCAAAAGTCAGTAAAATCCAATTAAGTGCTGAAATGACAAAAAGAAATCAAACTAATACTCTATTCTTGATTATTTATATCATGCAGCTACTATCTGGACATTTTGATTATTTCTAGATATCTTCGCAATAACAAGACATTAGAATGCCACAGAAGGCAGGTGGTACATGGTTTACATATCATAATTCACTGATTGTCCAACTTTTAAAATAGCCTCTATTGAAAAATGAACAAAACCAAGATACACTAGGAAACTATTGGCAGAAGCAAGAATGTTCAACAAAGTCCTTTCAACTTTTGGCAGAAGCAAGAATGTGCTTAGAATGTCAAACTCTTTAGTTTCTACATCATCCCAGTAAGCAAAATAAAGGGAACATGCAAATGTAGGATTTTAGGAGAGCTTATGTCTTCCACTCTTCCCTCATATTGTTTATAACGCATGAGCCTATCACTATGTTTGAACATATGCAAATACAAAGTACGAATGCTAGTGCAATGTTGCCTTTGATAAAACAAAGGGACGAATGCACCACTGACCCCATTCCGAACCTCAATTGCATGTTTGACCCTATTTTTTTTTGACTTTGCATGATTGACCCCGCCTTTTGAAATCGAACATGCCGTTTGACCCTACTTTGGATGTCGTTACCGGGAATCACAATTTTTCATTTTAGAAAATTGAGAAATAAAAAAAGGATAATGAAGAAAGGACCAAACTGCCCCTGGCATATCCATCCAGACCCTCAGCCCTGGTCTTCCCGTGCCTGACTCAGATCGAGAAGGGGACGGCAGCCCACAACCCTAGCTAGGCGGCGGTGGTGGCACATGGGCGCGGCGCTCGACTCACACGATGGAGGCAGGGAGGCACGCACGGCAGAGTGTAAGGACCAAAGGCGTACTGAGAGGGGGGGGGGGGGTGAATCGGTAAGCCGCTCATGAATCCAAGTACTTCAATTTACACTACTAAAGCCTAGCAATCATTACAACCTAACAAGTCTAGCAGGCCAAGACCCTACACATGCTAGTGTTCATGATGATAGCAAGCGCGGAAGCCAAATACACTAGCCTATGCAAGCCACAATTCAACCTAGTTACTAGAGCACACAAATGCGGAATAGTAAAGAGGGAATCAAGGAATGCTCATGATTTTTCCCGAGGTCTCAAAAGGATGGCACTTTCCCCTGCTCCTCGTTGGACCACTCCCGTAGGAGTTCCGATCCCTCCCGCCACCAATATAGAGTTCTCGCCCACGAGCCCGCAATCACTCCCGGAGTGAAGACACGATGCGCGTCACCGCTTCCACCAAGGCACAAGCTCGCCTCCCTCGAGAACTTGCCGGACTCCCCGAGCCGACACAGGCGCTAACTAGCGACGCCACTTTCACCGATGGGCTCAAACCGTGTACAAACATGTGACGACCTTCACAATCGATCACGATAGGCTCGATCACCAACACCTAACCGGTCTAGGTCTCACTATAGACCAAGAGTAACAACCTCGATCACACCCTCAAGGACACCTAGCCTTAGATGTGCAAGATCATTCCTTGTTACTCTCACTAGCACTCTCAAGATATGCAATATCTCCTCCTAGTGCTCTCCTCTTTGCCTATTGGCTCTCACTAAATGCTCCAAGCAATTTCACTGGCCAAGAGTGGTCACTGAAACCCTAGCAACAAAGTTATATAGGCTTCCAACCTCAAACTAATCGTTGCTCTACGAGATCAGCTTCCTGGGCATACTGACCGGACAGTCCGGTCACTGCCTAACCGGACCGTCCGGTCAGTGCAGTCCTCAACTCCAATGGCTCTGCCCCTCTGCTGACTCCTACTGACCGGACCGTCCGGTCAGCTGACCAGATCATCCCGTCAGCTGACTGGACCGTCCGGTCAGATTTTCTCTCTCCATTCTAGAGAGCTCCCAATTTGCGTCCTCTCTGTCTCGTCGCGTCTTCATATAGACCGGACCGTACGGTCTGCTGATCGGGCTGTCTGGTGACTATTGATCCTTGCGCAGACAAATTCCTTGCAAACTGCTCTTTGTCCACTTAGTGACCGTACAGTCCGGTCTTCATTGACCCCTCTATCCGGTCACTTCGTCCAGAAGCTAAAACTCTTCGTCCTTACTTGACTTCGTTTCCCGGCTTCTCCGAACAGCTCCTTGGCTTCTCCACTGTCACCTGGTGCCTGTGATTTCACCGAGCAACCTTGCACATCACCAACTAGACATGACCTAAGAGAAATGACCTAGACCCTCTTGATAGTTCGGTTTTTCCTATGGACTCAAAGCCCTAACAACTAGACAAGTGTTCCCAACACTAGCTCCATAGCTTGTCCTTAGCTTTGATCCATCTCCATCAACCCTTGGACTCCATCAAGCTCAAAAGCCTCCATGCTTACGGTCATTGTCATCAATCACCAAGGCAACCATCATCCATATGATTTGTAGTAGAGTTTAGAGATGATTTCTACATAGACAACACCCGTGTAGATATTAGCCCACAATTTCATAGTTGTCATCTATCACCAAAACATTCATACCTTGGGGATCTAATCATCAATAGTCATGAAGCTTACAATCTCCCCCTTTTGGTAATTGATGACAACCATTACTTATCATAATCTTATCATAAAAAAACAAGGCTAAAAGGCTACACAACGATCGAGAGGAACCTCAATAACATAATCAAGAAAGAACACGGTCCTACTCAATCAGGCATCATCAAGAGCTAAGAGGAAAAAGAAAGAAGAGCACACTCTAGATGATATGCATGTATGTCATGTGAAGATATTAATTAAAGCATAAAGACATGCAATGCAAGATATAAATGTTGAGATGCAATCGGATAGACATGAACATGCAAGGAATTGAAGAACGAGCACTCATCATCATGGCATGATACACAGGCAAACAGGATAAAGAAGAGAAACAAGCACTGCGTATGAAAATAAACCAAGTGAGATCAAGATGAGTCAACACAAGCGAATGAAAAACCATGACCCATCAAAATCCACAAACATCGAATAACTCCATCAAAATAAGATCCGAATGTATCTATCTCCCAAAACCAATGTACACGAAGGCTCCCCCTAGATACAAGCTACTCTCGATCGCACAGGATCACACTCCCACTCCCCCTAGACCTATGAATACTTCTCCCCCTTTGGCAACAAGCACCAAAAAGCAGGAAAAAGTGAACATCTAAGCACTCGTGGTCGAAGGAAGTGGTGTAGCAACGTCCTTTGAAGGCTCTGCTCTGGACTGCTCCTGTCCTGAATCCTCCTATGCTCCCTGAGCTTGTGCCACCTGAACATCCAACTGCTCAAAGAACTCAAGGTCTATAGGCGACTCAGACCCTCTGTCCTGCTGCAAGCTTCATGACCATTGACGATTGGATCCCTAAGGTATGAATGTTTTAGTGATAGATGACAACTATGAAATTGTGGGCTAATATCTACATGAATGTTGTCTATATAGGAATCATCTCTAAACTCTACTACAAATCATATGGATGATGGTTGCCTTGGCAATTGATGACAATGACCGTAAGCATGGAGGCTTGTGAGCTTGATGGAGTCCAAGGGTTGATGGAGATGGATCAAAACTGGGGGTGAATAGGCAACTTAAAAATTTGACCTGAAATCAAACTTAATTGGGGATTAAACAGAGTGCGATGGAACTTTCGTCAATTGCTGACGGAACTTCCGTGGTGACGGAAGTTCTGTCCCACAACAGAAGTTCCTCGCTATGAGGTGAAGACCACAAAGAAATGCGGAAATCTAAGAGGTACAAAGAAGCTACTTGAAGTAAAGGGTTGTTGTTGTTGTGTAGAGCTTAGTTCCTGCAAGAGATAGCAAAGAACACAACACACAAGTAGATCGAGCACAATATGTAGAGAATAAATAAAAAGCCCCCAAAGAAGTTCTAGCACAATGAAAAGCTTCCAAAGGTTGCACACAAGAAAGAGCAGGTTTATCCACTTAGGAAAACAAGAACTACTACTCATGCAACCTATTGGAATTAAAGCAAGCTAGAACTTAAACAACAACAAGAATAAGGGAGCACACAGGGATTTATTTACCGGAGTTCAACCAACTTGCAACCAAGTTGTCTACCTCTCCGTTGAGGGATCCACCAAGGACCAGGTCTCTTTCAACCTTTGTACCTCTCCAAGCAGTCACCAAGATCAAGCTTGGATGACCAAGCAATCACCAAGATCCAGCTCGGTTCTTCACTAAGCTTGCTTCTTCCCTTACGGAGGCGAAGCCAACCTTTACAAACTTTCCCAAGACTCACCACATGTTTGGGAGCTCTAGGGCGACGCCTAGCCGTCTAGGAATATTCAATTCCAAGAGTAACAAATGTCTCACGGATGCTTGCTTTGAAACAATGCTCAAGTGCTCAATTTCTCTCACAAAGAGACTCTCTCTCAACCCAACTCTCACAAAGAGATCAATCCTCACAAAGAGGAGTTGGGGAGAGTTCTAGAGAGCTTTGGGAATGATATTTTTGTGGGGGAGTCAGCAGCCCCTGAAGGAGGGGAGAGATGAGTTATTTATAGAGGAGCCTAAAAAACTAGCCGTTGGAGTGCATTTTAGTGTCTGACGGAACTTCCGTGAAAACCCACGGAACTTCTGTCATTTCAAAAAGAGCCATTACGCGGCCTATGATTCCACTATGACAGAGCATGATGGAACTTCCGTCATAACCATGACGGAACTTCCGTGACTCTCTGGATGAAAGGTCACTAAAGTTTCAACTGACGGAACTTCTGACGGAATTTTTGACGGAACTTCCGTCACTCGCAGGTTGGCAGAGTTACTGGAATTTCTAGCGACGGAACTTCCTTCGTTCCTGGGTTGGCAGTTTTTGGGTCATTTTGTGGCTATTATGATTCTCTCATCTCACTTGGGATTTACTTGAGCATTGAGACTTTGCAAGCACCCATGTGACATCCCTCTTGATAGAGCGACATACCTAAACTCAAGATTAAATATAAAAGAAACTTTCTTCAACTTGAGATTTCATAATTGATACTTGCCACTTTTCTTCATTTGGCTTCAAAAGGAATTGCCACATGTATTCTTCTTCTAAGCGCCATCACCTAGGCCTTGTGACTTGGAGTATTTGAATCCTTACGATCGACTTCCATTTGTACTCACAAGTCACTTAAGATCTTCAATTATATTGATACTCCGAAGTACATGACTCTTGTTGCTTGGTTCATTGAGATTGAGCTTCACCTGCCCTTCATCACTGCTCCGGTCCCTTGGACTAAGCCTTGCTTGCCCTTCTCCTTTGCATGGTTCATCGTGACCCGGTCGTGCACAATTCTTCACCACTAAGCTAACTCAACTCACATACAACTTGTATTGTCATTAAGCCTTTGTTTGATGATCTTCTTTATATTGCTGATCAAGTTGCTTATAGTTATTCATTCATCTTGTAATCAACTTTGCACTTGATTCCTCTAAGTCTTGTTCATGCATAGACCTGATTGTTTATGAAACCTCATTGTATTGATGATCAAGCTGCTCATGAGTGTCCCTTTATCATGTCATCATTTTGTTCTTCATCATACTTTGATTGTGTACAAGCCTTGTCTTGTGAGACCAAATCAACTCATGAGCTTTCATGTCTCATAACTAGAATCAATGTACAATCTCAATCATATTCATTTCAGCCATAGAGTGTACATCCAAGATTTCAATCCCCGCTCATATACTTAGAAAGAATCATAGACCTTTAATCATGTTGTCATTCAATACACCAAAACCCACTAGGGGACTAGATGCACTTTCAACAACCTATGGAGCAAGTGTTGGGAACACTTGTCTAGTTGTTAGGGCTTTGAGTCCATAGGAAAAATAGGACTATCAAGGGGGTCTAGGTCATTTCTCTTAGGTCATGTCTAGTCAGTGATGTGCAAGGTTGCTTAGTGAAATCACAGGCACTAGGTGACAGTGGAGAAGCCAAGGAGCTGTTCAAAGAAGCCAAGAAACGAAGTCAAGCGAGGACAAGAAGTTTCAGCTTCTGGACGAAGTGATCAGAAAGAGGGGTAAGAGGAGACCAGATTGTACGGTCACTAAGTGGACAGAGAGCAGTTTGCAAGGAATTTGTCTGCGCAGGGATCAATAGTGACCAGACGGTACGGTCAGCAGACCGGACGATCCGGTCTGTATGGAGACACGCCGAGACAGAGAGGACGCAAATTGGGTGCTCTCTGGAATGGAGAGAGAAAGTGTGACCGGACGGTCTGGTCAGTAGGAGATCTGCAGGGGCAGAGCCGTTGGTGCCGAGGATTGCAGTGACCGGACGGTCTGGTCAGGCAGTGACCGGACAGTCCGGTCAGTTGGCCCAAAAAGCTTATTTCATGGAGCAATGACTAGTTGGAGGTTGGAAGCCTATATAACTTCATTTCTGGGGTCTTGGAGACCTCTCTTGGCCAGTGGAATTGCTTGGAACATTTGGTGAGAGCCAAGAGGCAAAGAGGAGAGCACTAGGAGGAGATATTGCATATCTTGAGAGTGCTAGTGAGAGTAACAAGGAGTGATCTTGCACATTTGGTGAGAGTGTGATCTAGGTTGTTACTCTTGGTCTATGGTGAGACCTAGACCGGTTAGATGTCAGTTATCGAGCCTATTGTGATCAGTTGTGAAGGCCGTCACACGTTTGTACACGGTTTGAGCCCGCCGATGAAAGGGGCATCGCTAGTAAGCGTCCGTGTCGGCTCGGGGAGTCCGGCAAGTTCTCGAGGGAGGCGAGCTTGTGGCTTGGTGGCAGTGGTGATGCGCACTGTGTCTTCACTCCGGGAGTGATTACGGGCTCGTGGGCGAGAACTCTACATTGGTGGCGGGAGGGACCGGGACTCCGACAGGAGTGGTCGAACAAGGAGTAGGGGAAGGTGCCATCCTTCCGAGACCTCAGGAAAACATCATGAACATCCCTTGACCCTCTCTTTACTATTCCGTATTTGTGTGCTCTAGTAACTAGGTTGAATTATGGCTTGCATAGGCTAGTGTGTTGTGCTTCCGCGCTTGCTATCATCATAAACACTAGCATGTGTAGGGTCTTGGCCTACTAGGTTTGTTAGGTTGCAACGATTGCTAGGCTCTAGTAGTGTAAATTGAAGTATTTGGATTCATGAGCGGCTTATCGATTCACCCCCCTCTCGGTACGCCTTCGGTCCTTAGAAGTGGTATCAGAGTCAAGTGCTCATCTTTGATGCTTCATCGCCTTGAGTAAGGATGCCGGGACAGGTGGAAAGTGTTCCCATTTTTGATGGGGAGGACTACAGGTATTGGAAGGCTCCCATGGAAGCCTACCTGGAGTCCCTTGATCCAGAGATATGGATGGTCACTCATGAGTCTGATGCGGATGTGAACCTGCTTGAGCCTGATTTTATTAAGAGAAATACTAAGACCAAGAATGCTCTGTTTGCATGCATATCTAAGGATGTCTTTGCTAGGTTGGATGCTAGTTCCACAACACATGGTATCTGGACTGAGATTCAAGGTCTCCATAAGGGTACCAGTGATGTCAAAGAGGAAAGATACTATGTGATGAAGAACAAGTATGATAACTTCACTAGATTGCCACATGAGAGAGCTAACACTGTTTATTCTCGCTTTCATGTTCTAGTGGAGGAGATCAATGCTCTTGGGGATGACTTCAAGCTGAAGCCTATTGAGATGATAAGAAGATTCTTGAGGCTATTCAAAGACCCCAAGTATGAGTCCAGTATCACTTTCACCTTGCAAGGTGACCTCAAGACCAAGACCATGAAGGATGTACTTGTCAAGATCACCTCCTTCAAGAGCTACCAGCTAGGTTTGGATGATCTTCAACCGTCTAACCTTGCTCTTCAAGCCGAGAAACAAGAGCCTATCAAGAATAAGAAGATCAAGAAGAAGGTAGACATTGAAGAAGAAGGTGATGATGAAGAAGATGACTTGAGTGATGACTTGGCTCTTCTCATGAAGAAGATGAGGACCTTCAAGAACAAGTTTGCTTCCAAGTCTAGAGGCAAGAGCTACAAATGTGGGTCAAAGAACCACTTTGTTCGAGATTGTCCCAAGCCCAAGAAATAAGCTTTCAAGTCCCAAGACTCAAGTGATGAAGAATAAGACACCAAAGCCAAGCAAAAGAAGAAGAAGTACCTCAACAAGGACAAGAGCAAAAGCAAGGGCAAAGCTTAAAACCACAAGAAGAAGTTCTCATGCAAGGCCCTTGTTGGGGAGTGGACAAGTGACAACTCGAGTGATGAGTCCTCCTCCTCAAGTGATGAAGAAGTGGCCGGCCTAGCCATGATCAAGACCACATTATCACGAGCTCTTCCTCCACCTCCCACGTGCCTCATGGCCGCGAGCCAACTTGGGGAGAGTGAGGATGAGAGCAGTGATGACAGCAATGATGAGGAGCTCTCCTGCGCCGAGCTTTGGAGTATGCTTGAGCAAGCCCGCGACATCGCCATCAAGAAATCCAAAATGTTGGATGTGGTAAGAAAAGAGTGTAAGTTGGCTAAGGGACCGTCTTGGTGAGAAGTACGAGGCCCTTGAACTTACTTTTGAGGCCATCAATGTTGATAACCTTGCCTCTCCCTCCTCTAGTTCATCCAAGAGTGACGCTTCTACTATGTGTGATGAACTAACCACCTCGGTTGAGGTTTCTTCTCCTGAGCCATTTGTTTTGGAGGAATATCACAAGCTCAAGGAAGATAGGAAAATGGTGATGGATGGATTCGAAAGGCTCACATGTGGTGGAGCCATTCACAAGGAGATTCTTGAGAGAAAACTTGTGAATAATGTCTCCCACCGGGGACTTGGCTCATATCCCGCTGCCATCGACATCATTGGGACAAGTGATTCCATTCCCGCATGGATCAAACCCCTACTCGCCGATGACTACTATTGCGAGAGGTGTTGCAAGGATGGCCACACCATCAAGGGTTGTCCTATGGTGAGAAGTTCCAATATTTTGCCTAATGCTAACTTGTTCCATGAGAACACATATTTCAAGATTTTTAGGAACAAGGATGGCAAGGTGAATGCTAAGGCTTTGGGACCACCAAACAAGAAGAGAAAGGTCAAGAGAATATGGTGCCCAAGTGCATTGTTGATCTTGAGAGGTCAACGAAGTACAAGTGAGTGCCCAAGAACAAGACCTAGAAGATGGTGGTGGTGGTGGACCGTGAGCTTACTTGAAGATCCAGTGAAGTCCACCACAAGTGACATGGATCTCAACGTCATATCAACTCATAAGGAAGGTAACCATGTTTGTTCTTGGTAGTTGTAGTGTGTTTTTCCTTCTCTTGCATTGCATGGTAATTAGGACTCCTTTGTGACTAGTATGCTTTGCATCCATGCATGTGTAAATAACTAAAAGAAAAATACATAAAAATTAGTCAATGTCTAACCCATCCAAGATAGCTATAAGCAAGTGAGAGTGCTTGAGATGGTGGTTTGGCTTCTCTCAGGGCAAGGGTATGACTTATAGTGAGTAAGCTTGGGAGGATTTTAAACTTGACATTATTAGGTTTTCTTTATATCTTGTTTAATATTGCTTGCATTCACATGACATGTTTACTTTATTACATATATAAAATGCTTGTTGCATGCATCATATAGGAAACACAAAGGAGGCTTGTCACATTTGGAAATATTCGTGCCTCATGATCTATATGAGATTACATCTCCGCAAGTGTGACCAAAGGAAAGGATTGTGCTTCATGCCCATTGAGCAAGCTCTTATGAACTCCAAGGTTAAACCTACTCGCGCGGTTCATGGACTAAGGCTCATACATACCCATTTGGCTCTTATTCATTTTAGTTCTTATTTGCTCAATTCTTCATTTGGCATTTGTGAAAATTATAAGGCCATAAAGAGCCATTATTTGAAAAGGAGTGTTTGAGAGTTCCTTTTATATTCCAAGTGCAGTGTTTATTTGTGTGTTTAGCGAGGGCACTTGGAAAGTGGAGAACTTCCTTGACTCAACATTATTTCTGGTAGTGACCGTACAGTCTGGTCAGTGGATCGTACAGTCCAGTCTGTGCAGCAATGCACAGTGCTTCGGGGAGAATAAAAATGGAGACATGACAAAACTCGTTTAAAGACCGTACGGTCCGGCCTGCACAAGTTCTGGTTTGCCAAAATTCAGATTTTTCGCAACCTCGAAGTGACCGGACTGTCCGATCTAGTGAGTGGACGATCCGGTCACTACGGTTGATCGCGCGATTTACTTCCATCTCAGAGGCGTCGATCTATCCTTCTTTGGATCTCGGCCGTCGATCTTTTGACTTAGGTCAAAATTCATCTGAGAACTTGTTCTCTTCCTCATTCGAGCCCACACTGAACACACCGTAAACGCTCCCTCCACCTCGCCGACCTTGCCTCATCCCCGCCGAGCCGCCGCACCGCCTCGCCGACTCGCGCCGCCGCTTGTCTGTCCGCGCGCAGCCAGCACCACTGCGCCCACACAAACCCTAGCGCCGCCGCCACCATGCGCCTCGCCGTCGCTTGCTGCCGCTCTACTGCCGAGCATCACCGCCGTGTGCTTCTGCATCGCCGTTGAGCGCTGTCACTGTTTCTTCCACCCCTGCACACGCACGCTAGCATCACAGAGCCTGAGCTCCCTTGCTGATTGCAAAGTGCCACCTTTTTCTGTTCATCGACAACAATAGCGTGTTCCTAGGTGATCAATCGTAAGTTTGTTGTGGTACTCTTCTTCGGTGATCTCCAGGGTATCGTGCTATATCTCCTATTCATCATTCATGCCCTGATTTCGAGCAATTTCCTTAATTTATGCAATTAGATTAACTACCTATGTTTAGTTGCATTAATTAGGTAAATTAGCTCAACCTAGATGCAATTAATTCCCTGTATAATTGTTAATTGCATGTCTAGGATTTGTCTCTAGTTTAGTCTGTAGTTAGATTTATTGCCTATTATTTGACTGTACACTAGATAACTCGCACCAGCCACATATAGTCGATGATCACTATTGATTACATTGCTTTATTTGTTCAGTGATCATGTCCTTCATTCAATACTAGGATTTCTATTGCGCATTCTTTCTTAGCGGTGCTTTGCTGGTAGATTTATATAGGGTCCATGCTTACCCTATCTATACCTATGTGCGTGCAGTGACAGCAGTCAGCAACAGAGATGGCAGGTTCAGGTCAGGATAAGGGCAAGGGCAAGATGTCAGCAAAGCCAAAGAGCAAGAAGAGGACGAGGCTGGACCTAGAGTCTGAGAGGGCCAGGAGGGTTGCACAACACATAGAGGCCATGGAGGCTTCCCGCAAGACACCTGGATCACTGCTGATCACAGGTACTCAGACAGACGATCAGGGTCATAGGAGGAGCAGCAGGCAGAGGACCATAGGGCCAGAGCTGTACATTGGGATCAGGTTGCCACCGTGGTCGCAGGGTACTCTGACTTCTCGTCAGGAGAGGTCATCGAGACCTGCGAAGCAGGGATCCTCCAGGCAGCAGGAGGAGTCAGAGGAGGAGGAGTCAGAGTCAGAGGAGTCTGAGGAGTCAGAGGAGGAGGAGACCGAGCAGTCACAGTCAGAACAGAGGACTGCTCACCGAGCAGGAGACCCGAGGTGCACCTGTGCAGTGTGCACGAGGAGGCTGCAGAGACAGGTATAGGTAGCTGGAGAGACAGACATCCTTAAGGTTCCTGCAAAGGACCTTAAGTTGCTACTAAAATTGCATCTAGGCCCCTAATTTTTTTTGGTGATTGGCGTCAATACAATTAAGAATGGACTAATGTTTTTATTTAACATGTGTGTAGATGACTATCTCAAATTGATGAATGTAAGGTATTGAAACAAAAAGGGAAAAAGAGATGGTCATTTATCTCAAATTGAAAGTGCAAAATCTATCCAAGAATGAAGATCATGAAGTTTTTATTTTTTTATTTCTTGAGTATAGGTAAATCGTACTATCAAGAGGGGTATAATTCATAAATGTGGTAAAGTCAAAATGCTCAAATTTCCCATAAAAACCACTTCTGTCATCCTCTGTTTTTGCCTTCATCGGCAGTGCCGATTGTTGGCACTTCCTAGGTGCCGCTTTTATATGTGAATATTACCCCAATTAGAGCATAATTGATACTAATTTAGGCCATTTACCTGTGATATTGTCTATATATTTGTATATGCGTTGCTTTGGAGCTTTATTGCAGAAACAGGTAAAATTGGTGATTAATGCGATGATGGAGAGGACAGGAGTCCAGAACCGACGAAAAGCACTGAAGAAGCCCAGTGCGTCGATCGACGCAGTCCATGAGCCGATCGGCGCAAGTTTTTTTTGGCCCACAGAAGTGATCGAGGCCCATTCCACATGTTTATGAAAGTTTATCTGTGCGAGACACTTGAAGATATTTGTCTAGAAGATTTATGGAACTTCAAGAAGATTTATGGAACTTCAAGATCTGAACGTGCAATACAAGACTTTATCTCGAAGGAAAAGGCCCACATGGCAGCTATGGAAGACAGAGGAACCGACTCGGGGAAGAAATTGGAGAAGACACGGCTTGCGCCGATCGGCGCAACCGCCTTATTTGCTAGAAACCGAGTCCTTTACGAGTAGAACCCCTATAAATACTTGTAAACCCTCGCCGCAGAGAGAGGAGGCGATAGAGGGACACCAGATCCATGAGTTAGAGCCACCGAGGCTTGCCCCGTTAGAATAGATCTCTAGTTGAGTTTCAACAACCATTAGAGTTAAGAGTTGATCCGTGAAGGTAGGCCATCTCGACGGGGATGAATCTTACTCTATGTATCTCAAGGATGATTGAATATGTTGATGATGGTTTTGGTGATTTGTCTATATTGATTCTATAATCATGCATGTGCTTATTCCAATTGCTTAGTTCTAGGCTAAGTAAGCAGATATTATCTTAATCATGGTGATTAGGATAGCATTCGGACATTATATTGATTATGGTTGCTTGATGATGCTAGTAGTGTGGTTTAGCGGTGACAGCACTAAGCCTGCACAGCACTATTGGATAGTTGAGTAGGGTAAGATACTCGCGCGATTAAGGGTTTCCTCTCGGCAGCGATAAATCGGGAGCCGCTCGGAAAGCAGGGTGGTCTTACTCATTATAGGTTTTCATTGATCTATGTAATTACCCATTATGATTCTATTCAATTAGACTTTTCGGTCACGATCTCACTAGTAGATATCTGGCTACTCACTTAACAGCATAGGTTTACAAGATCTGGCACACTTTGTCTTAGATTCACTGGTGTGCCGATCAGCTCAACTCCTGCGCCGATCGGCGCAACAACTTTGGCTTAGATTCACCAGTGTGCCGATCGGCTCAATTCCTGCGCTGATCGGCGCAACCACAGATTTACTAGATCTTGCGCACTTTGACTTAGTTTCACAAGTGTGCCGATCGACTCGACTCCTGCGCCGATCGGCGCAACGACAGATTTACTGTCTGACGCACTTTTGCGCTGGCCAGTCTCCCCCTCATGCAACCTGACTTTGATAGTAGCCTTGACTAGATCTTTTACTGTTAACTTTGTTTAATAAATCCCTAAGGTCCCAGTGGATTCGATAAACCTTGGAATACTCAATTCAAGGGAAAAAGTGCTACAATCGTACACCGTCCTCTTGCGGTATATAAGTGGGTGCGTAGATACAAACAACACCGGTGTCTCTCACCGGCAGTGCCGATCCTCCTTCCCAGAGGCGCTGTAATGCCCAGACACCTCTCTGGCTTCTGTCTTGCCAGCATCAGCAGTGCTGATGGCCCCATCGGGAGTGCCGGTCACTCTTTCCTTAGAAGGCTGTTCTCTCTGGCTTTCTGGCTGTTGCTCATTGGCAGTGCCGATCACCCTGATTGATAGTGCCGGTTGGTCCTCCGAGAAAGTCACTCTCTCTGTCTGGCTCTGGCTGTATCTTATCGGCAGTGTCGGTCCCCTCTCCACAGAGACTGTTTTTCCTCGGGCTCTCTGGCTGACTGCGATCGGCAGTGCCGGTCTGCTCGATCGGCAGTGCGGATCAAGGTCTCCAGAGACCACTTGTCTTCTCTGTGGCTGCCTCATTGGCAGTGCCGATATCCTGATCGACAGTGCTAGTGCGGGCCAATTTCTTGTCTGCAGATCTATGACAGTGTGTCAGAAACCCTACCGGCAGTGCCGATGGCTCTATCGGTAGTGCCGGTGCGGGGCATCCAGTCAGGCCAACGACTCTTTTTGAGCCCTTTGTATAAAAGGCTTACACCACAGTTCGTGCAAACGCTCTCCAACCCGAAATCATTTGGCACTTGTGAGCTTCACTCTCCTCACTCTCCCTCTCGATGTCAAAGCTTCATTCTTTGATCTAGGGTTTGAGTGAGCCATTGTTTCCTAGTGAAAAAGAGCACCATTCCACTCTTGAGCATTCGATTTAATCATATTTGTGACTTTTGCTTATTACTCTTGGAGCTTTGCTCCTAGACTGTTAGCTGTGCCCGTAGAGCTCCCAACTTGTGTGGTGACGCCTCTGGAAGTTTGTATTACCCTCCCGCAAGGGAATTGATAGTGGAGAACTTGAGCTCGATCTTTGTGGTCGCTTGAGTGAGAATAGAGTTGAAAGAGACCCGGTCCTTTGTGGACATCTTAACGGAGACGTAGGGTTCTTTGTGAGCCCAAACTTCGATAACAAATCTTGTGTCTCCATGTGCTCCTTCTTTTACTTGTTGTCTATTTATTCATGCTCTAGGGTTTGTTCTTGTACTTGCTTAAATCACTAGATCTACTTGTGTAGTCTTTGTTTAGTTGTCTCTTATTGTTGTAGGGCTTCCTTTCTACTATTGTTGTAGTCAAATATCACCTAGTAATTGCGAAACCACTTAAACCTAGTTTTCACTCGACTGTTTGCTCATCCATCGGTACTGCCGATCACCCATCGGCAGTGTCGATGCAGTGGCCATCGACACTGCCGATCCCCATCACTGGCACTGCCGGTTAGACTGATAAATTTGTTTTGAGTTCAATTTTGTAGGATTTTTAGATCTGCCTATTCAGCCCCCCTCTAGGCAACTTTCAATTGGTATCAGAGCGGGATCTTCTTGAAGGCTTAACCGCTTGAAGATAAATGCCGAAGCATATAAAAAAACCAAAGGAAACTACATCGGAAACATCCGGTGCTGGGACCAAGGGTAACAAGGATGACTCAGAAGTTAGATACAACAACGTGCATTTCAACTATGGCGAACTGAAAAATGAGTATATTGGTAGTGGATCCGAAAAACTACCACACTTTGATGGCACATTCTATGATCATTGGAAGCATAGAATGGAACTATGCTTAGGGTCTATGGGAAGACCGATCTTGAAAATTATGAAACAAGGTTTTGAGTTGGAAGATGAAGAAAACCCAACCACTAATGACGAGATCAAGCTCAATCACAATGATCAAGCCGCATCAGCCATTGTTTCCACCCTATCACCAAAAGAGTATGAAAAGGTGATGGGAATCAAGAAAGCTCATGACATTTGGAAGAAGCTTGAAGTCATATATGAAGGGACCGAGGGTGTTAGAGAGGCTAGAGAAGACATCGTAAGAGGGAAGTACAACTTGTTCATTAAGAAAGCCGGTGAAGGGGCACAAGAAGTTCATGATAGGCTTATGGAAATTGTGAACAAGAGAAGAGCTCTAGTAATAAAACTTAACACCACTGAGGTCAACAAGAGGTTTCTTCTTGCTTTGCAACCATGGAATCAAAATGCTTGTGACTTTGTTAGAGAGAAATAAAACTTCAAGAACTTTAGTACGGATAAAGTACTAGGGAGATTGCTCACTTAAAAGGAAAGAGATGAAGAAGCAAAAAGAGTGAACACCTTGTCGGGACAAGGTGAAGAAGAGAAGAAAGAAATAGCTCTCAAAGCCTCTCATGAGACTAATGAAAAGAAGGACAAGAAGAAGAAAAAGAAAATGGTTGATTCTAGTGATGAGGATAGTGATGATGAGATGGCCTTGCTTGTGAGGAGATTCAAGTCATTCCTTAAAAAATATGGCCACAAGAAGAAAAGCTATGGCAAAGGCAAAGCAAGAAGGTCAAAAAGAACTTGCTATGAATGTGGTGAAGAAGGACATTTCATTGCGGAATGTCCAAAGAAGAAGAACAAGGAAGAAAGAAGGACAGACAAACATAGCAAGAAAGACAATTAGTACAAAAAGCATAGAAGAGGTGAAGCTCACATTGGCCAAGAATAGAATTCCGATGACTCATCTTCTTCATCATCTTCCTCCTTCGAATCCGACTCGGATGAGGGAGGCATTGCTATACTTGCCATTGGAGTCACTCCCACCAACACCTGCCTATTTGGAAGCTTGAGTGATGATAATGATGACAACACTGACAAGTGCTTCATGGCAAGAGGATCCAAGGTATCAAAATCTAAACATAAGCGTTCCTCTTATGCTAGTAGTAGTGATGATGATGATGATATTTCTAATGCTTCACTTCCTAAAATACTTGTATTTATGGAATTGCTTGAAAGTCAAAAGGAAGAAAATGATAGGCAAGAGGAGCTTCTTGAAAAACAAGAAGAATTGCTTATTCTTGAAATGAAAAGAAACCTTGAATTAGAGAAGCTCCTAGAAGATGAGAGGAAGAAAAATGAAAATTTAATCAAGTCTCTCAATGAAACTAAAACCTTATATGAAATTATTGAAAGCACAAAAGATGAACTTCAAGAGAAATATGAGGATTTGGAAAAGACTCATAAGTTTCTTGAAGAACAATATAAGATACTTTCAACCTTCACATCCTCCACCAAGAATTCCTCTCATGCCTCCACTAGCAATGGATGTGATAGGTGTTATAATATTGATGTTGATGCTTGTGCTACTAATGTTAAATTGATTGATGATTTGAACAAGCAAGTGAAGTCACTTGAAAGCAAAATACAACATGGGAAAATTGTTGTTGATGATGAAAAGGCAAAGTATGCAAGAGGTGCATACTCATGATCTAGGCACCCAAATGTCATGGATGGCATTGGATATGTTGAGGGTGCCAAGCACAATGCTAGAGAGAACAAGAATGGGAAGGAATTCCTTAAGTTCACCAAGGAAGGATCTTACTAAAAGAAGGAAGTCAAGAACATGAATACTAACTATTCTTCTTTTGTTAATGATTCTCATGTAATATGCCTAATGCTACTTGTGCACTCTTACATGACTTTGATGCTTCATATGTGCTCATGAGAAACAAGCATGGTCATGTGTTTGCCAAATATGTTGGGCCATGCAACAAGTGGCCAAAGGCTTGCGTGTGGGTGCCCAAAGCACTTGTGACTAATGTGAAAGGACCCAAGCAAATTTGGGTACCTAAGAACAAAGCTTAACTTGTTTTGTAGGACTATATCTCCGGAGGGTCAAGTTGGGTGATTGATAGTGGATGCACCCATCATATGACCGGATACAAAAAGATGTTCAAGTCATTTGAGCCAAGTGTTCAAGTCATTTGAGCCAAGTCAAAACAAAAATGAGTACATTACTTTTACTGACAATGGAACAGGACAAGTACTAAGTTATGGTAAAGTTCCTCTTACTCCTTCGTATTCACTTTCTAAGGTTATGCTTGTTGATCACGTTGACTTCAATCTATTGTCCATTTCGCAACTTTGTAAAATGGGCTATGATTGCTTGTTCAACGAATGTGGTGTGACCGTCTATAAGAGGAGTGATGGCTCGGTTTCTTTTAAGGGTGTGCTTAAAGGAAAGCTTTATGTTGTGGATTTCTCCACAGATGAAGCTAGACTTGGTACATGACTATTAGCAAAATCCAACATGTGGTGGTTGTGGCATAGAAGGCTAGCTCATGTTGGTATGAGAAATCTTCACAAACTCTAAAAGGGCGGCCAGGTCATAGGACTAACTTATGTGTGTTTTGAGAAAGATAGAATTTGTAGTGCATGTCAAGCGGGAAAGCAAGTTGGAGCCTCACATCCCTCTAAGAACGTGATGACAACCACAAGACCATTGGAGATGTTGCACATGGACCTTTTCGACCCCATCTCCTATATAAGCATTGGTGGTAACAAATATGGTCTTGTAATTGTTGATGATTTTTCTTGCTTCACGTGGGTATTCTTTTTGCATGACAAAGGTGAAGTTAAAGACGTGCTCAAAACATTCATGAAAAGAGCACAAAATGAGTATGAAGTCAAGATCAAGAAAATAAGAAGTGACAACGGCACCGAATTCAAGAACACCCAAGTTGTGGAATACCTTGATGAACAAGGCATCAAGCATGAATTTTTGGCACCCTACTCCCCTCAAGAAAATAGGGTGGTCGAAAGAAATAACCGCACACTCATTAAGATGGCAAAAACAATGCTTGATGAATACAAGATGTCCGATCGTTTTTGGGCCGAATCCGTAAACACCGCATTGCATGCCTCCAACCGGTTGTATCTCCACCGACTATTAAAGAAAACACCATATGAGCTACTAACCGGTAACAAGCCTAATATTTCCAACTTTCGTGTTTTTGGGAGCAAATGTTTTATGCTAAACAAGAAACCCAAGACTTCAAAGTTTGCTCCAAAAGTTGATGAAAGTTTCTTGCTTGGTTATGGGTCAAATGTTCATGCCTATCGTGTGTTCAACAAAACCACCGGTTGTGTTGAAATTTCACGTGACGTGACATTTGATGAATCTAATGGCTCTCAAGGGGAGCAAGTTGTTAATGATGATGTAGATGATGAAGCTCCTAGAAATGCAATAAAAGGATGTTCATTGGTGATGTGAGAGCACAAGAAACATCAAGCATTGAAGATCAACCCTCTTCCCCTAGACAAGACCAATATCATGAAAATGAAGAAATTGATCATGCAAGTGGTCAAGATCACAATGTTGGGGATCATGAACAAGAATCAAGTGATGATTCTCAAAGACATGATCAAGAGGTTGATAAAGATGGTGGTCAAGGAAGCTCACATCCACCACACCCAAGAGTGCATCAAAATGTACAACGTGATCACCCTGTCAAGCAAATTCTTGGAGACATTGATAAGGGGGTAATCACTAGATCTCGAGTTAGTAATTTTTGTGAACGTTACTCTTTTGTCTCTTCTATGGAGCCATTTAGGGTAGAACAAGCACTTGAGGATTCGGATTGGGTGATGGCCATGCAAGAGGAATTGAACAACTTCACAAGAAATGAAGTATGGATATTGGAGGAAAGACCAAAGAACAAGAATGTTGTGGGCACCAAGTGGGTCTTCCGCCATAAACAAAATGAAGATGGTGTTGTGACAAGAAACAAGGCAAGGCTCATGGCAAAGGGTTATTCACAAGTAGAAGGTTTGGATTTTGATGAAACCTATGCCCCCGTAGTAAGACTTGAATCAATTAGAATATTGCTTGCTTTTGCTACTCACCATGATTTTAAGTTGCATCAAATGGACGTGAAAAGTGCATTACTCAATGGGCCAATAAAGGAAGAGGTGTATGTGGAGCAATCACCGGGATTTGAAGACACTAAGTATCCTAATCTTGTTTATAAACTACATAAGGCGCTCTATGGGCTTAAGCAAGCTCCAAGAGCATGGTATGAATGCCTTAGGGATTTTCTTGTTAAGAAGGATTTCATCATTGGCAAGGCCGATGCAACTTTCTTCACAAAGCGTTTTAGGAATAATATATTTGTATGCCAAATATATGTCGATGACATTATATTTGGTTCTACTAACCAAACTTTTTGTGATGAGTTTAGCAAGATAATGACCAAAAGGTTCCAAATGTCCATGATGGGAGAATTGACGTTCTTTCTAGGCTTCCAAGTGAAGCAACTCAAGAAGGACACCTTCATATGTCAAGCCAAGTACACACAAGATCTATTGAATAAGTTTGACATGGACAAGGCAAAGCCCATCAAAACTCCCATGCCAATAAATGGCCACCTTGACCTCAACAAAAAAGACAAGTCCGTTGATCAAAAGGTATACCGCTCCATGATAGGCTCTTTGCTTTATCTTTGTGCATCTAAGCCCGATATCATGCTTAGTGTGTGTATGTGTGCACGTTTTCAAGCCGCTCCTATAGAGTGTTACATGGTGGCCGTAAAGAGAATGTTGAGATATTTGGTTCACACACCCAACCTAGGGCTTTGGTACCCCAAGGGTTCAAAGTTCAACCTATTAGGCTATTCCGATGCGGATTATGCCAGGGATAAGGTAGATAGAAAGAGCACCTCCGGGACATGCCAATTCTTGGGTTGGTCCCTAGTGTCATGGTCATCCAAGAAACAAAATTCCGTTGCACTTTCCACGGCCGAAGCGGAGTATGTTGCAGCTGGTAGTTGTTGTGCACAACTACTTTGGATGAGACAAACTCTAAGGGACTACGGTTACAAGTTGAACCGTGTTCCTCTCCTATGTGATAATGAGAGTGCCATAAAGCTTGCTTACAACCCCGTTGAGCATTCGTGCACAAAGCATATAGATATCCCCCACCACTTTTTGAGATCATTCTATCAAGGGGGATATAGAAGTTAGTTATGTACGAACCGAAGATGAACTAACCGATACATTCACCAAGCCCCTAGATGAGAAGGGATTTTACTATCTTAGGAGTGAACTAAATATTCTTGACTCTAGTAATGTGATGTAGAGGATGTGCACATCTGAATGGTGATTGTCTTATTATCGCAAAAATCATTGCTTTATGTCAAAAATCTATTATTTTTGCTACTGAGGTTGTTTCTTGATCACTAGATCAAATCTTGTCACAATATGGTCATTGTTATGTATTGTTGATTGTTGGCTGACCATATGATGTCAAGATGTCTTCTTGTCCATCAAAAACCTATTTTGAAAATTTCTCCTATCCTTTTCTGTGCTCTGTTCTGTCTGATCTTCAGAGGATCGGCACTGCCGATAGTCAGTCCAACAGAAAGGCTCTGTGCCTGGGACTTTTGTCCCTCGGGTTGCCCTCACGGCACTGTCGATGCCCACCACCAGCACTGCTGATGAGGGATGTACCCCTGAGCACTAACCCGCACCGGCACTGCCGATGCGGGACTAGAGCTTTGAAATCGGGTCAGCCCCCTCACGGGACCGAGCCCTCTCTCAGTTGGAACAAATCTCGCCGCCTCTCTCTCTCTCTCTCTCTCTCTCTCTCTCTCTCTCTTCCCAACCCTAACCGAAGTCAATCCTCTCTAAAACCTTGCTAATATTCATGGAATCAAGCGAGAAGTGGATCAAATCAACTCCTACACCTTCCCTCCTCCATCTCCCCCCGGATTTGAAGGAGTCTTTGAAGATGGCAGGTGACAAGAGGCAGAAGCATCCGGGCACTCCTAGTGACTCCGCCGAGGATTTTGACCCCGCTGCCTCTCCCCTTGCTCGATGAGGTGGAGGTGACAATTGGGGCAGAGGTGGAGACTCCGGCCCAGCCACCTCATGTGGACTTGGCCTTGGTCATGGGAAGGGAAAAGGCAAAGCCCTTCCACCTCGCTCTCCCTCTCCCAGTGCTGCTGAGGAGAGTGAGGGAGGCTCAGAGGAAGAGGAAGAGGAGGCTCAGTGGGAGGATGAGTCTGGTGATGAGGAGGGTGATGAGTCTGGGGATGAGGTCATCCATGAGCCTGTCCATGGACCCATGCGCTCCTCAGTCACAAATCAGATGTTGGCACCTCAGGTGTCTGAGCAGTTTAGGATCCCAGTGGCTCCGTTCAGGGATGAGATGAGAGAGTACCGTCACACTAACCCCTAGACCCAGCCCAAGCACCCAGGCATCGTAGATATAAGATTTTGGGACATGACTCAGGTTGCCTAGTACAAGAACATCTTGAAGAAGACCACTCATAGAGTTGCTCCCATGAAGTGCATTGACTGGGATAGGATGGCAGCAGCTAATGATTCCACTTTTCAGCTGATACGGGTGGAGTGTGATAGGAGGAACCTGACAGATATCATGGGCTTGCATCAGCACTGGAATGATGAGATCATTACCCAGTTTTACTCTACTCTGTGGATTGAGCTTGAGGAGGAGAATCACATGGACTCTAAGCTGCACTGGACTATTGAGGGCAACCGCTTTACTGTCACATACTTCAACTTCTCTCAGATTCTTGGCTTTGATGAGACTGACAGAACAAAGCCCAAGGCGACCATCTTTGATCCTCAGGAGAAGAGTGAGTGGGCCTTCATGTATGATGCCTGCTATGCAGACCCTAAGCATGGGGTAGAGTTCAGTTCATACCATGGCATGACGCCTTACTTTCGTGTTCTCAACAACATGCTTAGAGTGTCTTTGACTCCTAAGGTGGGGGATCACACACATGTTCCGAGCTCCACCAAGACCTTGATGTTTGCTATGCGAGAGGGAGCAAAACCATTCAGTGTGTTTGACTTCATCTGGATAGAGATCCTCTACAACTCCAACACTAGCAAGGCTTCTCTGATCTATGCATCTTTTATCATGAAGATGATTCTACATGTTGTGGGTTGTCAGTTCATTTGTGATCACAAGCATCCCTCCATCACGCCGATGAGGTTTCCTCTCATTGCCACACCTGTCAGAGATGGATCTCCTCCTCCAGCGGCCACAGATGCCCCTCAGGCTTCAGCAGCAGCAGCAATAGCAGTAGGCCCTAGTACTGCCCCACGCCGTCGCTCGTCCAAGGTCACCCGTGCTATCAAGTTGATGTTTTGCATGTGCCTAGACACAATGGTTACAGTGCGAGAGCAGCGAGAGATGCTTACTCAGATGAGATCAGATATGACTATTCTTGCCACCTTTGCTAGTGTTCAGCTACCACCCCCTATGGAGCTCACTCCTCTGCCAGATATCACCTCCTATGATGATCCATGGGGCTTCTACACTCAGGCGTCACAGATGGTCCAGCCGGCAGGCGATGATGATGATGAGGACGATGATGTTGACAGTGCGGATGAGTGACTTCGTGTGCCTCCGTCTTTGCTTTTCCCTTTTTGGTGTTGTGATTCCAAAGGGGGAGAAGTACTTATCTTTTAGTCTTATTTTGTGTGGCGTGAGAGTGATGGACAAGTTTGTGCTTGTGTGGCTTGTAAAACTATTTGCTAAGTTTGTTCTTTTAAACCTCTATTTATGTTTTATGAGTTCTTGTGCCATTCATGTCTTTTGTGATGATGTATTGTTAGTTTTCTATTTCTAGATGTATTTGTGTGAAAATTCTTGTCATTTGTATTGTTTCTCGCTTTATTGCTTAATTATTGCAAATTGACTCTTATGCACGCCTTTAGGGGGATCTCTCACACTTTTCTTTATATATGTGCATTGTTATTCTTTGATTATTATTTTCTCACATGCACACACTTAGGAGGATCTCCACATGTCTTTTATATCACAAAATGAATCTTATTGCAATTTTCTATAAAGTTTAGTTATAGTGTCATCAATCACCAAAAAGGGGGAGATTGAAAGTGCATCTAGGCTCCTAATTTTGTTTTGGTGATTGGCATCAATACAATTAAGAATAGACTAATGTTTTTATTTAGCATGTGTGTAGATGACTATCTCAAATTGATGAATGAAAGGTATTGAAACAAAAAGGGAAAGGAGATGGTCATTTATCTCAAATTGAAAGTCCAAAATTACCCAAGAATGAAGATCATGGAGTTTTTATTTTTTTATTTCTTGAGTATAGGTAAACCGTACTATCAAGAGGGGTATAATTCATAAATGTGGTAAAGTCAAAATGCTCAAATTTCCCATAAAAACCACTTCTGTTGTCATCTGTTTTTGCCTTCATCGGCAGTGCCGGTGTCCCTCACCGGTAGTGGTCATCCTCCTTCCCACAGGTGTTGTAATGCCCAGACACCTCTTTGGCTTCTGTCTTGCCAGCATCGGCAGTGCCGATGGCCCCATCGGGAGTGCCGGTCTCTCCTTCTAGAGAAGGCTGTTCTCTCTGGCTTTTTGGCTATTGCTCATCGGCAGTGCCGATCACCCTGATCGGCAGTGCCGGTCGGTCCTCTCAGAAAGTCACTCTCTCTATCTGGCTCTGGTTGTAGCTTATTGGCAGTGTTGGTCTTCAGATTGGCAGTGCCGGTCCCCTCCCCACAGAGACTGTTTTTTGCTCGGGGTCTCTAGCTGACTGCGATCGGCAGTGCCGGTCTGCTTGATCGACAGTGCCGGTCAAGGTCTCCAGAGACCACTTGTCTTCTTTGTGGCTGCCCCACTAGCAGTGCCGATGTCCTGATCGGCAGTGCCGGTGCGGGCCAATTCGTTGTCTGCAGATCTATGCCAGTGTGCCAGAAACCCTACCGGCAGTGCCGATGGCTCTATTAGCAGTGTTGGTGCGGGGCGTCCAGTCAGGCCAACAGCTCTTTTTGAGCCCTTTGTATAGAAGGCTTACACCACACTTCGTGCAAATGCTCTCCAACCCGAAAATCATTTGGCACTTTTGAGCTTCACTCTCCTCACTCTCCCTCTCCAAGTCAAAGCTTCATTCTTTGAGCTAGGGTTTGAGTGAGCCATTGTTTCCTAGTGAAAATAGCACCATTCCACTCTTGAGTATTCGATTTAATCATCTTTATGACTTATGCTTATTACTACTGGAGCTTTGCTCCTAGATGGTTAGCGGTGCCCGTAGTGCTCCCAACTTGTGTGGTGACGCCTCGGGAAGTTTGTATTACCCTCCCGCAAGGCAATTGATAGTGGAGAACTTGAGCTCGATCTATGTGGTTGCTTGAGTGAGAATAGGGTTGAAAGAGACCCGGTCCTTTGTGGACTTCTCAACGGAGACGTATGGTTCTTTGTGAGCCTGAACTTCGATAACAAATTTTGTGTCTCCGTGTGCTCCTTTTACTTGTTGTCTATTTATTCATGCTCTAGGGTTTGTTCTTGTACTTGCTTAAATTACTAGATCTACTTGTGTAGCCTTCGTTTAGTTGTCTCTTATTGTTGTAGGGCTTCCTTTCTACTATTGTTGTAGTCAAATATCACCTAGTAACTGCAAAACCACTTAAACCTAGTTTTCACTCGACTGTCTTATCCATCGGTACTGCCGATCACCCATCGGCAGTGGCCATCGGCACTGCCGATCCCCATCACTGGCACTGCCGGTTAGACTGATAAATTTGTTTGAGTTTAATTTCGTAGGATTTTTAGATTTGCCTATTCACCCTTCTCTAGGCAACTTTCAGCTATGTCTTGTCTCCTTCGAGTCGTGGATTGCAGTCCCCAGGGACCCCGCTGCAGGAGAGAGGTACTGGACAGGCCTCCAGAGGAGGATTGGAGAGGGTCTGAGATGCTATCTTTCACTGAAAGGCAAATATAAGTTGTTTGTGCCATAGCAGTACACCACTTACCAGGCTATGAGGAGAGCCAAAGCCACAGACATGGAGCAGTATTTCACTTACCTACCTGGTCTGGCAGAGTTGGTCACGGAGCCCTACAGGTACAGAGAGGATATTATGCTAGAGTTCTATGCTACACTATGGGTTGCCAGAGACCGTTCAGTGATCTGGTTCTTGTTCAGAAGGCAGCCACAGCGTGTGAGTAGGGGAGACCTGATAGCCAGCTTTGGAATCCTTGCTTCAGATTTCTAGCCGTACAGGAGTGCCTACCCAACCCTTGCTCCACCCTGCAGACCACAGGGAGGGAAGTTACCTTCAGACGACATGGTGTTGATTGCTTTTCCACCACCGCATACCCCAGTCTTTGAGAGAGGCTCCGTGAGACTCACCACAGAGGCGAAGTTGGTTAGAGCGATAGTCACCAGGACTATCAATCATAGGTGTAGCTACAGAGAGGAGTTTACACTACTTCTCCAGTGGGCAGTACCAGCTATATAGAGGACACAACCATTTGACTTGGCTGATTTGCTGATTGGTGAGATAGAGGAGGTTATTTCAGAGAGAGTAGGAGGGCGTCACTTGGTCTATGCACCCTACATCTGTTACCTTCTGAGGAGGATGAGACTAGTGATAGAGGAGCAGTACGACGTGTTCCCTGAGGTGACCACTAGCTACTCACCTAGAGTCCCCAGGGGTCCACTATCCGCCTCTAGTCAGCAGACCGGAGAGGAGGAGCAGGAGTCACCGCCAGTCACTCACAAGCAGACAGCTCATCCAGAGACGGTGGTTCCTGAGTCAGCCAGTACAGGAGCACCTCCCCAGCCTACAGGCACACAGACAGAGGACGCCCTCACTATAGCAGCACTTCCAGGACGCTTGAGTGAGTTCATTAGAGCACAACTGAGGATAGACGTCAGATGATGGAGGTCATCAGAGGACAGGAAGAGATTCAAAGACAGCAGATGGTACTGATGACCACTCTCATGACCCAGATGGCTGAGATGACTTAGAGGCCGGCTAGTGAGCAGCCAGGACTTTCAGCACCTCCACAGTCTCAGCAGCTGCCGACTCAGCCAGGACCCTTCACTGCCATGATGACAGCCTAGTCCAGCGGGTTGTCACACTCAGGGGTGTTACTGACAGGGGGAGCAAGATAGGCTCACTCATTAGCTCTGTTCTCCCTCGTGTCCGCCTTCTCAGTATCTGCGTTGCTCTCTTCACTGACACACTCTTCTACTTCACAGATGGCAGGACCCTCCACCTCCCAGCAGCTTCCAGTCAGGATTCTGTTCTCAGAGTTAGTGCACACCACTCGTGCAGACTCCCAGATAGTGCCAGAGTCAGCGATAGCTCCACCTTCGACTGCTACAGTCAGGACGCTCACACCTCAGGTAGCAGAGGATCTTGTCCGCCGAGGTTTCACTCAGAAGGATGTGGATGACCTTGCTCTTCTTCAAGCGACTGTTGCCGAGGAGACATCCACAGTCCCACCAACAGGGCAGGACAGAGGGTCTGAGTCACCTATAGACCTTGACTTCTTTTAGTAGATGGATGCTCAGGTGGCACAGGCTGAGGGAGCACAGCAGGATCTAGCACAGGAGCAGCTAGGAGCAGAGTCTTCAGAGGACGTCGCTGCACCACTTCCTTCGACCACGAGCGCGTAGATGTTCTCTTTTTCCGCTTTTTGGTGCTTGTTGCCAAAGGGGGAGAAGTATGTCATAGGTCTAGGAGGAGTTGGAGTGTGATCCTGTGCGATCGAGAGTAGCTTGTATCTAGGGGGAGCATACGTGTACATTGGTTTTAGGAGTTAGATACATTCGGATCTTATTTTGATGGAGTTATTCGATATTCATGGATTTTGATGGGTCATGGTTTTTTATTCGCTTATGTTTGACTCATCTTGATCTCACTTGGTTTATTTTCATATGCAGTGCTTGTTTCTCTTCTCTATCCTATTTGCCTGTGTATGATGTCATGATGATGATTGCTTGTTCTTAATTCTTATGCATTGCCATGCTAACCTGTTGCATATCATCATTCATGTCTTGCATTGCATGTCTTTATGCTTTAATTAATATCTTCACATGACATGCATGCATATCATCTAGAGTGTGCTCTTCTTTCTTATTCCTCTTAGCTCTTGATGATGCTTGATTGAGTAGGACCTTTTGCGTTTCTCTCTTATGCTTTTGTGGTTCCTCTCGATCGTTGTGTAGTCTTTTAGCCCTGTTGTTTTATGATAAGATTATGATAAGTAGTGGTTGTCATCAATCACCAAAAAGGGGGAGACTGTAAGCTTCATGACCATTGACGATTGGATCCCTATGGTTTGAATGTTTTGGTGATAGATGACAACTATGAAATTGTGGGCTAATATCTACATGAGTGTTGTCTATGTAGGAATCATCTCTAAACTCTACTACAAATTATATGGATGATGGTTGCCTTGGCAATTGATGACAATGACCGCAAGCATGGATGCTTGTGAGCTTGATGAAGTGCAAGGGTTAATGGAGATGGATCAAAGCTAAGGACAAGCTATAGAGCAAGTGTTAGGAACACTTGTCTAGTTGTTAGGACTTTGAGTCCATAGGAAAAAACGGACTATCAAGGGGGTCTAGGTCATTTCTCTTAGGTCATGTCTAGTCGGTGATGTGCAAGTTTGCTCACTGAAATCACAAGCACTAGGTGACAGTGGAGCAGCCAAGGAGCTGTTCGAAGAAGCCGGGAAACAAAGTCAAGCGAGAATGAGCAGTTTCAACTTCTGGACAAAGTGACCGGACAGAGGGGTCAGAGGAGACTGGACTGTATGGTCACTGTCGGCGTGGGGGAATCAGGGGATCTCCCAACTGCCTGTGGGCTGACTCAGCGGCCCAGGAAGGGGGCAACGTCACCCAGGCGATTGCCCATTATGGGCTGGGCCGGCAGGTGGAGTGGCGCCCCGCGCACGCCCTATGGGCCAACTGCTAGCCGCCCAAGTTAATGCGGGCACTTGAGTGCCTGCATTCCAGGGGTGGCCGAATGGGACGGGGGCTTGTCCGGGGCCCTCCCCCTTTCTCCCGCCGCCTGGGGAAGGCTCGCAACAGGGGGAGATCCAGGAGCATCGCCATTAACTTTGAAGCAGCCGCCCGAGCCGACCTGGGGGCGAGAAGATCAAGAGCGGCAGAGGGAGATTTGGGGAGATCCTGTCTGGGGCCTGGGTCCTGTAATGCCCTCCCCCTTGGTCTATAAAAGGGGGAGGCGCACATCATGTAAAAGGAGGGCACACGCAATATAAACAGACAAGCAGGATATAGGGTTTTACGCTCTGAGTGGCTTGAACCTAGGTAAAACATGTGAGTTTCCATCTTCTCCCTACTCTTCTCCGATAGCGCGCTCGATCCGATCTCCCCGCAACCTTTCTCAAGGGCGGCCTGGCTGGCCCCCATTTGGAGGTGCTCGCACGCATTGACATTTGGCGCGCCAGGAAGAGGGAGCGTCAGAAATCTCAGATGAGGCCCGCGTTCACCGGTCGGCAATGGTGAGGATCACCAGTGAGGTGCCATCTTGGGATAGTCTCTCTAGGTCTGGTTCTGGCTCCAGCGCTCGAGGCCCCCCGCCCCCGGCGTGAGGAGAAGCCGGTTCCATCGACACGCACTCTGAAGGAGACGGGCGACCTTCCCCCACTCCCCAAGGGGGGAGGGGGCGGGGAGAACCGCTCTCGAGGGCATGCGGCTGGCGGAACCAGACAGGCACCCTCGAAGACACGCTCTCGGAGTGACTCCCGTCATAGGGATCTCTCTAAGATACCACCCACCGCACGATGGCTATTTAAAGAAGAAGAACCGGGGACCCTATCACTGCCTAAAGACCATGCTACGCCAGCCACCTCTAGGGCTATCTTCTGTCCCCCACGTCGAGTTGTGGCTGGACAGCCTTGAACGGGCGCTAGACTCCGTGCTGCGCACTGACAAGAAGGAGTCCCACAGAAAAAACCGAGGAAGCAAGGGAAAGGCAGCAACCCTACGCTCGACGTCTCACACTCGGTCGCGACCCCTTGTAGCCGGGACTTAAGAGAAGACCTCAGCCGACACCGGCGGGAGGACGAAGACGCCCGGGTCACCATCGAGCGTTCCCTCGAGCCCACCAGTGTGAGCCGAGGGCGCAGCCCCGAACACTCCGAAGGGCATGCGCGCTCCGGAAAAAGTTCGGAGAGATCCCACAGCGGCCGTAGAGGATATTCCTGCAACTCCGAGTCCAAGTCCTCCCCGGAACGACCACTCAAGCGGAGGCGGGTGACCGACAACACCTCTTTTACAGGGGAATGCGCGGCTCTATCCACGCGGCTCGGGCGAGTGGCTTGGCCCCACAAGTGCTGGCCGGATCTCCTGGAACACTACGACGGCACGGCACCCCCAGGCGAGTTCCTCTAAATCTACTCCACTGCCATCGAGGCCGCCGGGGGTTCCGAGGACATCATGGCCAACTACTTCCATATCACATTGAAGGACTCGGCTCGGTCCTGGTTCATGAACCTTGCACCGAGATCCATCCGCTCATGGGAACAGCTATGCCGGGATTTCTTGGCCAACTTCCAGGGCACGTCCAAACGACCTAGAAGCCAGATCGACCTAGACCGAGTCGTCCAGCGACCAGGCAAGACATTGAGGCAGTATATGCAGCGCTTCAGTCAGGTCCGCAATACCATCCCGTGCATCGAGCCAGCATGAATCATCGCTGCATTCGGGCACGACATATGAGACAGTGACATGCTGGGGGAACTTGGGGTCAACTCACCCGAGTCCGTCATAGAGCTGTTCAAGCTCGCTGACAAATGCGCCCTGCGCCTGGAGGCTCAGGCGTGGCATGAGCCCCCGGCCAAAACGGAGCCCGACTCCAGTGGAATCTTGTCCAAGAACCAAATTAAGAAGCTGCACAAGAAGAGGAAGGCTGAGGAAGTCGTGGCTGTAGGTCAGACCAGTCAACCGATGCACCCTGGCTCGAGTCCCGAAAGAGGGAAGTTGGGGGCCAAATCGCCAACCGGCAAGTTCTACGCCCTCCATGAGACAACCGACCAGACCAAACCAAGTGCCGCTACATCCAGGCGACCATGAAGCACCGACAGGAGAGGCGCACGACAGCGACAAAGGAGAAGCCGGACGAAGAGAAGGACGAAGAAGAGGCAAATGCCTTCTAGGAGCCGAACGACGCAATCGAGTCATCAATGGAGGATCGGCTAGCCATTCCTCCAATAGGGAGATTGTTGGTCGTATCTACGCACCCACTTATATACCGTAAGAGGACGGTGTACGATTGTAGCACTTTGTCCCTTGAATTGAGTATTTCAAGGTTTATCAAATCCACTGGGACCTTAGGGATTTATTAAACGAAGCTAACAGTAAAAGATCTAGTCAAGGCTACTGTCAAAGTAAGGTTGCAAGAGGGGGAGACTGGCCAGCGCAAAGGTGCGCCAGACAGTAAATCTGTCGTTGCGCCAATTGGCGCAGGAGTCGAGCCGATCGGCACACTGGTGGAACTAAGTCAAAGTGCGCAAGATTTAGTAAATCTGTGGTTGCGCCGATCAGCGCAAGAATTGAGCCGATCGGCACACTAGTGAATCTAAGCCAAGGTTGTTGCGCCGATCGGTGCAGGAGTTGAGTCGATCGGCACACTAGTGAATCTAAACCAAAGTGCGCCAGATCTTGTAAACCTATGCTGTTAAGTGAGTAGCCAGATATCTACTAGTGAGATCGTAACTAGAAAGTCTAATTGAATAGCATCATAATGGGTAATTACATAGATCAATGAAAACCTATAATGAGTAAGACCACCCTGCTTTCCGAGCGGCTCCCGATTTATCGCTACCGAGAGGAAAACCTTAATTGCGCGAGTATCTTACCCTACTCGACTGATGAGGACATCACTCCTATGGATACACACAATACTCCTCCAATTCTGGACTTGCAAGGTCCAATAACTAGAGCTCGTGCATGACGACTAAATTTAGAGGTGAGCTCGTTCCTACGTTCTTCGCTATATGTTACTTTTGAGAATGGTTTGGTACCTAATGATTATTTTATGATTAAAAACCATAGAGATGACCAGGAGATGATGGGAGAAGGAGTTGGGAATGTGGAGGACCAGCAAGGGCTTGGAAGCCAAAGTGGAGGCCCAATCAAAACCGACTTCGAGTCTGTTTCGGGGCCCAGGACCAGTCTGCACTAAAACAGTCGCCCAGGACGCATACGGACTCGGATTTGAACGTTCTACATATGCACGGAAAGATAAGGAGAAGACCTTTCCAATGACGCCAGTTTCATGTCAAAATTCATCCGGAGTCATCGGGAATCATCAAAACAAGAGAAAGTCCAGAATCTGTGTCGGTGCTGCGTCGCCTATTTTTGGCCTTTGGGGTTTGTATCTAGTTGAGCCCAATTAGGGGCGCATCCAGAGGGTCTTGCACGACCCTAGGGTCTTTTTATACAGCCGCCGCCGCACCTTTAGGGTTTGAGTTTTGCTTAGATCAATTCTGTTCATAAACAGTGTCGCCGTTCATCGGTTTGTGAGACCCCAACTTCGAGAGTTTAATCATACATCTGCAATTGTGTTGCATTCTTCGTTGTTCTTGCTTGTGTTATTGATTCATAGGTAGGGATTAGCCTTCTCGGCGAGGTCAATCGTCTTTGGACGGTTGATAACCAGAGGAGACGTCGTGCTGCGATTGCGGGGTTTAGAACGTGCTGTTCTGAAGCCGGATCGATTTGTGTGTCGCCTCCGACCAAATCAACTTACCAAGAACCTTTCAGAAGATCGGGAACCCTTGTTCACATCAAGTGGTAATCAGAGCTTCAGGTGCACCGTCAGGTTCACACTACCCTTTAGTTTTGTGTTCGTGTTCTTCCTATCGTCCACAGAAAATACAAAAAAAAAAAAAATTTCCCCGCCCATAACCACGTGTTTAGCCTTCGCATATTTTAATTTCAGAGTCCGTAGTGTTGAGTTTGTGCCCTAGTTCTTGTTTAGTCAGTGGTTTAGTTTGTGTTTTTGTCGTCAGTAGTGTTTCCCTTGCAACCCTAGCCGCCATCCCCTTCACCATCCTCGGTTTTGTCGGCTTTATGTGCTAGGGTTGACTGATCAACACGCCCACCCTAATCCCACCCTAAACCCACCCTCACCACCTCGGACCAATTTTTATAAATTCCACTTTCCGCTGCATCCACCTCGCCAAAAAAATCCCTACCCGACCTCAAGCCCGACTCAGGTTTCACTCAAACCCCCGGTTTCTTCATAACCGATTCCGACACCCCTTCGGTAAAACGGCCATAACTTTTCGCTCGGTTGTCCGTTTTGGCTGAAATTTTTACAAGAGATTCTTGACGAAAAGTTGAGCATACCCACACTCGGCTATGCCCTGTGTGCCCTCATCAAACAATTCAAAAAAAATCGGGAAGATAAAGAAAAAATTCATTCAAGTTGAAACCCGACGTTTTCTGAAATTTCAAGATTTTCTGTAGGCCACGTCCTTGCTCGATTTGAGCTGAAATTTTTTGTGGTTTCTCCCTGTTTGCTAGTGAGTTGGGAAAAAATATCAAAAAAATAAAAAATAAATAAATTTGGGATTCCTACTAGTGCTCCATCTAGCCCCCTGGAATTTCTGAGTTTGGCTGTTTTACACTAAGCCCCCTGTTATCGACTGTGTCCCTTTGTCTCCTTGTTTCTTCTTTGCTATCACTACTGTTCTAGGACATAGTTAGACCAGCAACTAGGGACAAGTTACTTGGACACTTATTCAGCTTTACTATCTGTTTTTGATTTGTGTGCCACTCATATATATATATTTGGCCTTCCTAGCTCTACATACTTCTTCTGGACAGCACATAGGTTATTTTGTAACCCTTGCAATCGTGGAACACTTCTCCCTGGTATCCTTCGTTTTGTTGTTTTCAGAACTTTGTAAGAGCTTTGCAAGAAGCTTCCTTTTGCTGTGTTGAGAGGCACCACTGCTTAGTAGTTTTGTAGGGATAATCTTCACTTTTTGTTTCCTGTTTTTTTGTTTCTAATGTCAGGAAGCGATGGAGAGGGTGCTTCACCCTCAAAATTGGATGAGTGCGTGAGCCAAAATCAGTTATAGAAGGCTTTGCAGGCGGTTCAGAGTGATTTGGCAGAGACGATCACCAGGGCCGTCACCGACGCCGTCACCAAGCTTCACCTGGGAGAAAGCATTGAGCGGTTGGATAAGAGAGTCTCTAAGCTAACCGATCAGGTTGTCAAATTGGAGACCGCTCACAAGACCAACAACAATAACAACAACAACAACAACACCAACACCAACACCAACACCAACAACAACACCAACACCAACACCAACAACGACGTTGAAGACGATCATGATGAGGTAACGGTGTATAAGGCTGATGGCACCGTCGATAGGTCAGCTACAAGGACCGCAAGGTTACGACGTCGTTTGCAACGTAACCCTCAAGGTATGGGTGGTTTTCACAACCACAACCGTCGCACACAAGGTAACCATGCTCCAGATGATCCGTATGCTAAAATTAAGTTTTCAATTCCTTCATTTTTGGGTCAGTACGATGGTGATGCTTACCTTTATTGGGAAATGACGGTAGAACAAAAATTTAATGCCCACCTTGTTCCTGAACAACATAGAGTTAGACAAGCCACTAGTTAGTTTAAGGACTTTGCTATTGTTTGGTGGAGTGGTCTAGCTGCTGAAACCGATTTGCCTACTACTTGGGAAGAACTTAAGGTAGAAATGCGTGATCGTTTTGTTCCTCCTTCTTTTTATAGAGAAATTCATAATAAACTGCAGCGTTTAGATCAAGGAGATAAAACTGTTCAGGAGTATTTTAGTGAGCTTCAGAAGGGTTTGATTCGTTGCGCTGTGGTTGAAAAAGTAGAGGATCAGATTTGCCGCTTTTATTCTGGTTTGAGAAAAGAAATTCAGGACATCCTTGATTATAAAGAATTTTATACCCTCAACCAGTGTTTCCAGTATGCTATGCTTGCAGAGAAAGAATCACAGGGACTTTTCCAGGCTTTTGAGGAGTACAACAAGTCCAGGAATTTCTACCCACCACGGCCGACGGGGACTTCGGGGTTGCCCAAGCCATCTTTCCGTCCACCCCCACCAGCTAGTGTTGTTTCTGCAGCACCAAGATCAGGCCCTGCCCCTTCTACGCGCTCAGGTAAAAATTCTGTGCAGGTACCGGCTAGTAGTGCCTCCTTTGTTGCTTCGACGGGACGCACTACAGGGATTCAGTGCCACCGCTGCCATGGTCTTGGCCATGTGCAGACAGATTGCCCAAGTAGGCGGGCATATGTGGCGACAGATGATGGCGGTTACATGAGCACCTCCGATGTGGAGGATGAGGAGGAGGATGTCGCTGCCACCAGCGGTGACCTCGTTCTTGGAGGCGGAGATACCACGGGCTACATGAATATTATTGTGCAGCGTGTGCTTAGCACACAAATCCAGCAGCCCGAGATGATGCAGCGACATAACTTGTTCCAGATTTTCTTCGTCATCAAGAACCGTCGAGCACGTGTCATCATTGATGGAGGAAGCTGCAACAATTTGGTGAGTTCTGATGTGGTTAAGAAGCTTGATTTGACCACACGCCCACATCCACATCCATACTACATTCAGTGGTTAAATGACTCTGGAAAAGCTAAGGTAATACAAACTTGCAGAGTTCCTTTTTCCATTGGTTCCTATGTGGATTCTGTTGATTGTGATGTTGTACCCATGCAAGCTTGTTCACTTTTATTGGGTAGACCTTGGGAATTTGATAATGATGCTGTACACCATGGTAAAAGTAATAAGTACACTTTTATGCATAAAGGAACTAAAATTACTTTGTTACCAATGACCCCTTCTGAAATTGTACAAGCTGATTTAGAACGAGCTGCTAGTTTGAAAAATAAAAGCCCTGAAATTCAGCAACCTGTTAATTCTGCTTCTACACCAAGTAATGTTAATGATTCTTCAAGTTCTAAGGGTGCTGCAATTAAATTACTAGGTCGTTCATGTCTTGCCACAAAATCTGAGCTTGCTGAAATTTCTACTGATGATATTTACTATGCTTTGATATGCAAACAAGCCTTGTTTTCGCTTGGTGATATTGCTTCTAAGTCTTTGCCTCCTGCTGTCACTAACCTTTTGCAGGAGTATGAGGATGTTTTCCCAGCTGAGATACCCCCGGGATTGCCACCTTTGAGAGGGATTGAGCATCAAATTGATTTGATTCCTGGTGCTACTTTACCAAACCGTACTGCTTATAGGACCAACCCTGAGGAGACTAAGGAGATACAACGACAAGTCCAAGACCTTTTGGATCGTGGGTATGTTCGTCAATCACTTAGTCCTTGTGTTGTTCCTGTACTTTTGGTTCCTAAGAAAGATGGTTCTTGGCGTATGTGTGTAGATTGTAGAGCCATTAATAACATTACTATTAGGTATCGTCATCCTATTCCTAGGCTAGACGACATGCTTGATGAGTTATGTGGTGCTATAATTTTCACTAAAATTGATTTGCGTAGTGGCTACCATCAAATTAGAATGAAACTTGGAGATGAATGGAAAACAGCTTTCAAAACCAAATTCGGGTTGTATGAGTGGTTAGTAATGCCTTTTGGGTTGACTAATGCACCCAGTACTTTCATACGGTTGATGAATGAGGTTTTAAGACCTTTTATTGGCAAATTTGTGGTTGTTTACTTTGATGATATCTTGATTTATAGCAAATCCATGGATGATCATATGATTCATTTGCGTGCTGTTTTTGATGCTTTGCGAGTTGCACGTTTATTTGGTAACCTTGAAAAGTGCACCTTTTGCACGGATCGAGTCTCTTTTCTTGGCTATGTTGTGACTCCACAGGGAATTGAGGTGGATGAGGCGAAGATTGAAGCCATAAAAAGCTGGCCTGTACCAAAAACTATCACACAGGTGAGGAGTTTTCTTGGTCTTGCAGGTTTCTACCGCCGCTTTGTCAAAGATTTCAGCACCATTGCTGCACCATTGCATGAGTTGACAAAGAAGGGCATTGACTTCTATTTTGGTAAGGTACATCATGAGTCTTTTGATGCTTTGAAGAACAAACTTACACATGCACCATTGCTGCAATTACCCAATTTTGATAAGACTTTTGAGCTTGAATGTGATGCTAGTGGTATAGGCATTGGTGGTGTTTTGATGCAAGATGGTAAACCTATTGCATACTTTAGTGAGAAAATTACTGGGCCTTTTTTGAATTATTCCACGTATGATAAGGAACTATATGCACTTGTACGTTCTTTAGAGACGTGGCGTCATTATTTGTTGCCCAAAGAATTTGTTATTCATTCTGATCATGAATCACTTAAGTATATTCGTTCTCAATGAAATTTGAACCGTAGACATGCTAAATGGGTTGAGTTTATTGAGTCTTTTCCTTATATTATTAAACATAAGAAAGGGAAGGATAATGTGATTGCTGATGCTTTATCTAGGCGATATACTTTGTTGTCTCAACTTGATTGTAGAATTTTTGGACTTGAGGCAATTAAAGAACAATATGTTGCTGATGGTGATTTTAAAGATGTATTGCTGCACTGTAAAGAAGGTCGTGCTTGGCACAAATTTATGTTGAATGATGGTTTCTTGTTTAGAGCTAACCGCCTATGCATTCTAGTTGGTTCCGTTCATCTTTTGTTGTTGCAGGAGGCGCATGGAGGTGGATTGATGGGTCATTTTGGTGCTAAGAAGACAGAGGATATTTTGGCCACACACTTCTTTTGGCCAAGGATGAGGAAAGATGTTGAGCATTTTGTTGCTCGCTGCACTACATGTCAAAAAGCTAAGTCTCGATTGAATCCACATGGTTTATACATGCCACTTCTTGTTTCTTCTATTCCTTGGGCGGATATTTCTATGGACTTTATTTTAGGACTGCCTAGGATTAAGAGGGGGAGCGATAGCATTTTTGTTGTTGTGGATCATTTTTCCAAGATGGCACACTTTATACCATGTCATAAAACTGATGATGCTAGTTATATTGCTTATCTTTTTTTCAAATAAATTGTACGTTTGCATGGTATGCCTTCTACTATTGTTTCAGATCGTGATGCAAAATTCTTGAGTCATTTTTGGCGCACACTTTGGAATAAGTTGGGTACAAAGTTGCTATTTTCTACAACTTGTCATCCACAATCTGATGGACAAACTGAGGTTGTGAACCGCACTTTGGGTACTATGTTGCGAGCTATTTTGAAGAAAAATTTGAAGCAATGGGAAGAATGCTTACCTCATGTTGAGTTTGCTTATAATCGGGCAACACATTCTACTACCAAGATAAGTCCATTCAAGGTAGTGTATGGTTTTGATCCCCGTACTCCACTTGATATACTTCCTCTACCTATTAATGAGAGAGTTCATGTTGATGCTAAGGAGCGTGCTGAATTTATTTTGCAAATGCATGAGACCACTAGACTTAGTATTGAAAAGATGAATGAAAAGTATAAAATTGCTGGTAGTAAGGGTAGAAAGGAAGTAAAGCTTGATGTAGGAGATTTAGTGTGGTTACACTGAAGGAAGGATAGATTTCCAGAATTGAGAAAGTCTAAACTAATGCCTAGAGCTGAAGGTCCATTCAAAATAATGGAGAAGATTAATGATAATACATACAAACTTGAGTTGCCTCCCGAGTTCGGGGTTAGTCCTACTTTTAACATTTCAGATTTGAAACCATACTTGGGAGAAGAGGATGAGCTCGAGTCGAGGACGACTCCACTTCAAGAGGGGGAGGATGATGAGGACATCACTCCTATGGATACACACAACACTCCTCCAATTCTGGACTTGCAAGGTCCAATGACTAGAGCTCGTGCACGACGACTAAATTTAGAGGTGAGCTCGTTCCTACGTTCTTCGCTATATGTTACTTTTGAGAATGGTTTGCTACCTAATGATTATTTTATGATTAGAAATCATGGAGAGGACCAGGAGATGATGGGAGAAGGAGTTGGGAACGTGGAGGACCAGCAAGGGCTTGAAAGCCAAAGTGGAGGCCCAATCAAAACCGACTTCGAGTCTGTTTCGGAGCCCAGGACCAGTCTGCACTAAAACAGCCGCCCAGGACGCATACGGACTCGGAATTGGACGTTCTACATATGCACGGAAATATAAGGAGAAGACCTTTCCAATGCCGCCAGTTTCATATCAAAATTCATCTGGAGTCATCGGGAATCGTCAAAACAAGAGAGAGTCCAGAATCTGTGTCGGTGCTGCGTCGCCTATTTTTGGCCTTTGGGCTTTGTATCTAGTTGAGCCCAATTAGGGGCGTGTCCAGAGGGTCTTGCACGACCCTAGGGTCTTTATATACAGCCGCCACCGCACCATTAGGGTTTGGGTTTTGCTTAAATCAGTTCTGTTCATAAACAGTGTCGCCGTTCATCGGTTTGTGAGACCCCAACTTCGAGAGTTTAATCATACATCTGCAATTGTGTTGCATTCTTCGTTGTTCTTGCTTGTGTTCTTGATTCGCAGGAAGGGATTAGCCTTCTCGGCGAGGTCAATCGTCTTTGGACGGTTGATAACCAGAGGAGACATCGTGCTGCGATTGCGGGGTTTAGAACGTGCTGTTCTGAAGCCGGATCGATTTGTGTGTCGCCTCCGACCAAATCAACTTACCAAGAACCTTTCGGAAGACCGGGAACCCTTGTTCACATCATCGACTATCCAATAGTGCTGCGTAGGCTTAGTGCTGTCACCGCTAAACCACACTACTAGCATCATGAAGCAACCATAATCAATACAATGTCCGAATACTATCCTAATCATCATGATTAAGATAATATCTACTTAGCCGAGAACTAAGCAATTGGAATAAGCACATGCATGATTATAGAATCAAGATAGACAAATCACCAAAACCATCTTCAAGATATTCAATCATCCTTGAGATACATAGAGTAAGATTCATCCCTGTCGAGATGGCCTACCTTGACGGATCAACTCTTAACTCCAATGGTTCTTGAAACTCAACTAGAGATCTATTCTAACGGGGCAAGCCCCGGTGGATCTAACTCACGGATCTGGTGTCCCTCTGTCACCTCCCTCACTCTGCGGTGAGGGTTTACAAGTATTTATAGGGGTTCTACTCATAAAGGACTCGGTTTCTAGCAAATAAGGCGGCTGCGCCGATCGGCAGGATTGCGCCGATCGGCGCAAGCCGTGTCTTCTCTAATTTCTTCACCGAGTCGGTTCCTTTGTCTTCCACAGCTGCCATGTGGGCCTTTTCCTTTAAGATAAAGTCTTATACTACACGTTGAGATCTTGAAGTTCCATAAATCTCCTTGAAGTTCCATAAATCTTCTAGACAAATATCTTCAAGTGTCTTGCGCAGATAAACTTCCAAAAACATGTGGAGTGGGCCTCGGTCACTTCTGTGGGCCAAAACACCCTTGTGCCGATTGGCTAATAGGCTGCACCGATCGGCACGCTGGGCTTCTTCAGTGCTTTTCGTCGGTTCTGGACTCCTGTCCTCTCCATCATCGCATTAATCACCAATTTTACTTGTTTCTACAATAAAGCTCCAAAATAACGCATATACAAATATATAGACAATATCATAGGTAAATGGCCTAAATTAGTATCAATTATGCTCTAATTGGGGTAAGATTCACATATAAAAGGGGCACTTGGGAAGTGCCAACAGAGATCAAGCTCCGACGTCAAGAAATCTGTGCCACACAGGCAGGGAAGGCGCCAGCCCGGCGGGTCAAATGGTCGAATGTGCCTATCACCTTCGACCAAAGTGACCTGGTGGGCCCCGACAACTCGGACGGAAGAATCCTGCTTGTGGTCACTCCGACCATCTCCAACAAGAGGGTGGCACGAACGCTCATCGACGGCGGGGCGAGTCTAAAACTTATCACCCTTAGGGTATACAAGATGCTCCAAGGCTGATCTCCAGCCGTCGCGCCTCTTCCACGGAGTGCTACCCGGGACTACCCGCCCTCTGGGCACGATAGCGCTCCTAATGACCTTCGGCTCAAAGGACAACTTTCGTATAGAAAAGATCACGTTCGACGTGGCCGACATAGACCTCCCTTACAATGCCATCATTGGTCGGCCGGGCATCAACAGGTTTATAGTGATGCCTCATTATTCCTACCTCACGCCTAAGATCCCGGGCCCCAAAGGCATCATCGTGGAGCGGGTAGACGTCGTCAAGATGGTGGCCTGCCTTGAGGACATCTTAACCTCCGAGATTATGACGAACGAAAGAGCAGGAGAGCCAGCTGAGGTTAGTCCGAGTGCTCCACGAGCTCGGATATCCGCACCCATGGCCGCCGACACTAAGAAGATCACGCTAGACGCTGAAGGATCGAAGACTACCACCATCGGCGGCGGCTTGGCCCCAAATAGGAACTCGCGGTCATCACCTTCCTATGAAACAACGCGGACATATTCGCCTGGCATCCGTCCAACATTCCAGGAATCCCAAGGGACGTGATCGAACACAAGTTAAGGGTGGACCCGGTCGTCCGACCGGTAAAGCAGAAGGCGCGGCGCCAGGCACCCGAGTGAGAAGGTTTCATAAGGGCAGAGGTCCGAAGGCTCCTAGAAGCTGGGTTCATACGGGAAGTCCTCCATCTGACATGGCTTGCCAACCCCGTGGTTGTACCCGAAAGCAATGGCAAGCTTCGGATGTGCGTGGAGTATGCTAACTTGAATAAAGCTTGCCCCAAGGACCCCTTCCCTCTACCAAGGATAGATTTAGTAGTAGATTCCACTGCAGGTTGCGACCTGCTTTGCTTGTTGGACGCATATTCGGGGTATCATCAAATATGTATGGTGTGTGAAGATGAAGAGAAAACGTCGTTCATGACTCCCTCAGGGAGCTTTTGCTATGTGAGCATGCCTTTTGGTCTCAAGAACATGGGTCCCACATTCCAGCGAGCCATGCGTCTAATGTTAGATACTCAAATTGGGAGAAACGGCCAAGCTTATGTAGACGACATAGTTGTAAAAACCCGGGAGAGCTCCTCCCTGCTGGTTGACCTCGAAGAGACATTCGCAAACTTGTTAAAAAAACAGGGTAAGACTCAACCTAGAGAAATGCATCTTCGGGATCCCAGTAGGGAAGTTACTTGGTTTCGTGGTATCACACCGAGGAATCGAGGTCAACCCGGAGAAGATCAGGGCTATCGAGGCGATCAAAGCTCCCACCCGCCTCAAGGAAGTGCAGCGCCTCACCGGGAGTATGGTCGCCCTAGATCGTTTCATACCCCGACTCGGAGAGCGCGCACTACCCTTCTTCAAGGTGCTCAAGCTAGCAAGCAAGTTTGAGTGGACCAAGCAGGATGACGATGCGCTACAAGAGCTAAAACTGTACCTTTCATCACCACCGACTCTAACCGCCCCAAACCCTGGAGAACCGCTCCTCCTCTACATCGCCGCAACCCCACAAGTGATCAACATGGTCCTGGTGGCTGAGCGACTGGAGAACACCGACCTTACATCAAGGAAAGCGACCAAGAGACAGCGGACCAACAGAAAGCAAGACTCGGGGCCTGCACCCAACTCCCACTCAGAGTTTGCACCCGAGCCTTGCTCAGGGGCTACGCTCGAGTCTCGCTCAGAGCTGGCACCTGGGTCCTACTCGAGGGCTGCGCCCAACTCCCACTCAGACTTGGCACCCGAGCCTTGCTTAGGGGCTACGCTCGAGTCCCGCTCAGAGCCGGCACTCGGGTCCCACTCGGGGGCTATGCCCAACTCCCACTCAGAGTTGGCACCCGAACCTCGCTCGGAACTACACTCAAGTCCCGCTCAGAGCTGGCACCCCAGTCCCACTTAGGGGCTACGCCCAACTCCCACTCAGAGTTGGCACCCGAGCCTTGCTCGGGGGCTATGCTCGAGTCCCGCCCAGAGTCGGCACCCGGGTTCCAGTCGGGGGCTGCGCCCAATTCCCACTCGGGTGCAGCGCCCAAGCCCCAAACGGAAACCACGCCCAAACTATACTTGGAGGCTATACCCAAGTCCTAGGGCACAGTCAATCTCTTTCCACCACGTGGCCCGGGGGCTCCGGCTTCGACCAAATTCACGGGAAAGGGCCGTGTCACGCCTTCAATTGACCGCGAAAGCATCAGTCATGACCCGAGTAGCCCGGGGGCTCTGGCTCCAACCAAGTCAGCCACAAATGGGCCACTCGAGCAAGACCGATGCCATCAGGTACAAACTGCCGCACTACCCGGCCGCCCGGGGGCCCCGGCTCCGACCAAGCCAGAAGAAAAGGGCAGCCCGATAGATCCGGCAGCAACTATGGTCCTCCTCCATCGACTGATGTACTTCGTCAGCGAAGTGCTACGAGACGCCAAGACGTGGTATCCTATGCACCAGAAGATGTTGTACACCTTACTCGTAGCCTCAAGGAAGCTGAGGCACTACTTCCAGGCTCACCCAATAAAAGTCGTCACCAAGCCATCCCTAGAAACGGTGCAGCATCACCGAGAAGCCACGAGACGTATTGCGAAGTGGGCCTCGAAGCTTGTCCAGTTCCACATCTCATTCGTTAGCACTCACATCATCAAGAGCCGGGCTCTGGCAGAGTTCATCGCTGAGTGGACCTCGACACCAGAAGTCGATCGGGAGGAAATTAGTACTTGGGTGCAGCAGGCACGACCTCCAGACGGCTCCCACTGGATGCTGCACTTCGACGGGCCGCTAATGTTGAGCGGAGCCAGGGCAGGGGTACTCCTAACCTCCCCTACGGGTGATGAACTTCATTACGTCATCCAACTACACTTCAAAGCAACAAACAACATGGTGGAATACGAGGGCCTACTGGCCGGCCTCCGCATCACGGCCGACTTAGGCATTTCACGCCTCCTCGCTAAGGGAGATTCGCAGTTGGTCACAAACAAGGTATCAAAGGAGTACCAGTGCTCCGACCCGCAGATGGCAGCATACCTCGTGGAGCTTAGGCGCTTGGAGCGTCACTTTCACGGCTTGGAGGTGCATCACATCCCACGCGGTGAAAACCACATGGCCGATGAGTTGGCACGGCTGGCATCCACCCGGGCCCCAGTCCCACCGGGCGTTTTCGTGGAAATCATCAGCTCTTATTCGGCTCGCAGCCCGAACTCGGAACTTCACGAACAATCGTCCACCTCCTCGCCGCTGCTAGACAACCTGCAGGTACTATCGTCGATGGCAGAGCCCTACTGGATTGATGAAATCCTCGGGTACCTCCGTGACAACATACTGCCGGAAGACGATGCGGAGGCTGAGAAACTGGCTCGACAAGCCCGGCGATACCGAGTGGTCGATGACCATCTATACAGACAAGGCGCAAGCGGTGTCCTGATGAAATGCGTAACTCATGCACAAGGGAATGACATCCTAGCAGAGATCCACGGGGGGGGGGGGGGGGGGGGGGGTAAATGCGAGAGCCATATGGCCTCCCGAACCCTGGTCGGGAAAGCCTTGTGACAAGGTTATTACTGGCCCACAGCCCTCATGGACACCATGAAGCTGGTCAAACACTGCAAAGCATGTCAGTTCCACTCCAAGCAATCTCACCTTCTGGCTCAAGCCTTGTAGGCGATACCCCTTTCGTGGCCTTTTGCGGTTTGGGGCCTTGACATAGTCGGCCCCTTCTCAATGGCGGCGGGAGGCTACCGGTGGCTGTACGTGGCCATTGATAAGTTCACCAAATGGCCGGAAGCGGAGCCGGTCACTACCATCAACAAGCAATCCTCTCAGAAGTTCGTAAAAAACATAGTCTGCAGATTCGACTGCCCAACCAGCTCATCATGGACAACGGGACCCAGTTCATGAGTCACGCTTTCATAGTGTACTACGACGACATCGGCACCCGAGTATGCTACACCTCGGCCGCCCACCCTAAGAGTAATGGCCAAGCCGAGCGCGCTAACGCAGGAATTCTACGCGGGCTAAAAACAAGATCATTCAAACCACTGAAGAAAAAGGGCGCGCAATGGATCACGGAGGTATAGTCGGTGCTATGGTCCTTAAGGACCACTCCTAGACGAGCCACTGTGGAAACACTGTTTTTCCTGGTTTACGGTGCACAGGCGGTACTACCAACATCGGTAGCGCATGACTCCCCGCGCGTTGCCCTGTTCGAGGAAGCATTACAAGAGCAAAGACGCCTTGACAATGTGGACTCGCTGGAGGAGTAGGGGCGAAGGGCCTTGATTCGGAACGCCAGGTACGTGCAGTCCCTCCGCCGCTACCATCAGAAAAAGGTCAGCCCACGGGAATTGCAAGCCGGAGACTTAGTACTGCACCGCACCCAGAGTCGTGAAGGCAAAGACAAGTTGACGCCGATGTGGGAGGGCCCCTTCGTCGTCTCGAGTGTCCAACGACCCGGTTCCACGAGACTCGAGTCAGAAGATGGCATCCCCGAGCGAAGCGCGTGGAACATAGAACACTTGAAGAAGTTCTACCCATAAACTTTACACCACTCATGCCATCCAGGGGCTAAGTCCCTATAACGCCAATGGCCTTAATCGCCAAGGCACCGCTTGTATCCTTCAGAGTTGTTTCTCCGCTCTCTTTTTACTATCTAATGAAGTCCTTTTTCGATCAACTAACACGCAATCAAGCTAGCTGCATTTGAGTCTTCCTCCTACAACAGGACGAGCGACCCTAGAAAGCAACGATGCACGAAAGATGCAGAATCACAGAAAGACGAGCACCTTGTGCTAGTCGATTATGGAACCCAGTCCAACTGTGCGTCTGCGCGCAGGTAGTGCGAGTCTAGTTCCTAAAAAAAAAGGGGGGGCAAGATTGGGAAATGGCACAGGCAAATCACATAATAAAAACAACCAGAAAACCATTATCATGTTTTGCAGGACCGGCACAGACGCCCTTCACAAAACCCACTCGCAGGTGGGACTTCAATCCTCGCGCACGAACGAGGCGGTGAACTCCTTGGCCAGTCGGCAGGCTTCCCTCACAACGGCGCCATGACCGGAGGGCAACTCGACGGAGATAACGAACTCGGCCGGGAAGTTCGGGACATGGGCGATCACCAGGCTATGAAGCTTGGTATGCGCATCTTCAAGAAGTTGGCACCCCTTCACTTCTATCGCAGAGCGGGTGGGCGCGGTGACCCCCTCCAGCAACTCAGCGACGGGCGACAGCGCGTAGACGTAATGTCGCGTCGTCGGCTGCATCAGCCATGGAAGCGAGCCGAGCCGACCGTGACCCAATGCCCGGTTCACATGGTCGTACAAACCGCGGGCCATTTTAGTGAAGCTCACATCCACCGGAGGCGAATCCTCCACTTGCTGCGCCAGTCTTGCCGCGTTTAGAAGGTCCTCGAGCTCCTCGACAGTCTTGCTGCTAGAAGGGGCACTACGGGCGCGGCGATGAGTTGGCTGCGGCGTGCTGGTGGTGGGTTCCAGTTTCTTCCTGTCCAGTTCCTGGTCAAGCGCGCGGATGAGCCCTAGGTACTTGGCCTTCATATCCGACCAGTTCGAAGCACGCTCCTCAAGGTCGTGGACCGGCGCCGCTAGCCCCTTGCGCTCCTCGGAGCTCTCCTCCAGTGTCTCCTGGTGGACTCGGATGGCGGCGTTGGCCGCCAAGCCACGAGGGGTCTCCAAGTCAGCGGTGGCTCGGGTCTCCATGCTTTCCGCCGCCGTAAGCTTCGCCGCCACATCGGCCTCCCGGAACGCCAGCTGCTCTTCACGGATGGCAAGCTAGCGAACGGAGTACGCGTCCTCTACCTCATGGGCATGAGCTGAGAGGGAGGCCAAGAGGGCGTCCACCAGGGAACCAAGAACATCAGCGGCAAGCTCCCTCCTGAAGAGAGCAAGGTGTTGCTCCTTCACTTCGGCTTCACGCGACCCCACTGCGTCTTCCTGCCCATGAAGGATACCCTACCGATCATCCTATTCCTGCTCATGGTCGTCCAGGTCTTCTTTGTGCTTCAGCAGAACCTCTCTCTGCTCTTGGACACCCTCCTCCTGCAGCTAAAGCGCATTCTCCGCTGACTTGAGCTGTTCGGCTCAATCGGCTAGCTCGAGCTCCGTGGCCTTGAGACGCGTCCACCGCTCGGCCAGATTCCGCTCCCGATGTCCAGCCTCCTCCTCGTGCTCCATGACCGCGTCAAGCTGTCGCTCCGCTTCGTCCTTCAGCTTGGCGGCAGCATTGCGGAGCCCAGTGGTGGCCCTCGTCCGTCTGTTGGCATGTTCCATCTCCGCGTCATGATGACGCCGGGTCAACTTCATGATGGTCTCAAGCCTGGCTCACTCCAATGCGGCGGTGGCCTCCCGCTAGCTCAAGTCGGACGCCACCACTGCCACCGACGAGGCCAGCTTGAGCAGCAGCCTGCGTGCCTCATCAATCAGCACGAGTAGCGGGCGAGGAGGCAAAGCATGGCGGTCCTCTTCAAGAGGCACTGCACGAGTGGTGTGCGTCCCACTTGGCAGCACCTGCTCTGGCTCCAACTAGGCATGCGATGGAGTCCTATTGACACCCGAAATCACATCCACATCGATCGGGTCCTTAGCACGGGCGCCGGCCATGAACTCGGATCCGCCGGGGCCATGGCGATGTTGACCGCCGGGATGTCCAGAAGACGAGGAAGCCGACTCGGCCCGAGCCTCTGATTCGTGCCCCAGAACAAGCAAGGGAAGCGGGATGAGCCGGGCCTCAGACGGGACCGACTGTGTCACGGAAGGCTGAGCTAGTAATGGGGACTCGAGCAACGCTGGTCTGGGTGTCCTCGGTCGACCCGGTGGCGGTGACTTGGATGACACTTCTCGGGGTGGCACGGACTTCCCCTACAAAGAATAACCACAACGGTGTTAGAGAAAGCGCGTCGAGGTGCGATCGGCTATCGAAACCCGGGCATTACCTCCGAAAGAATAGCCGGGGTGGAACTCGGGATGGCATCGGGCGACGGCAGGACGACTACGGCATTTGGCATGGCCTCCACCCGAGGACCTCTGCCAACACGAGCTGTCAGAAACCAGGTCCAATGAAAATCCCAAGCACGACGTAAAAAGTCGACGGAGGGCTTACTTGTGGAGGCGTTTCCACTTCCTCACGGGCACGTCAGGCACCTCCATGATAGCACCCTCACCCACCGCGGTCACGGGTTCTGAGGATGGAGCCTTCCGAGTGGCGATCGTCATGGAAGCGTTCGAGTCCCGTGTGGGTGGAGATGGACTCTGACGTCTCTTTCGGTTAGACTCCCCAATCGGAGCGGGGACTCTGGAGGCACCACCAGCAGGAGGCGAGGCCCTACCTTCGTAGTCGGATGAAGCGGGTGAAGGGGACCAGAGTTTTTTGCCTTTCCCAACGCTCGAGTCCTCTCCACCACCCGGATGAGACCCACCAGACCCGACTGGCGGGCCTCCCTGGGGGGGGGGGGCACAGTTGAACCTCAGGCCCTACGCGTCCAGCTTTGGCAGCAAATTAATAATGTCATACTTGCCGACGATGAGCCATAGAGAGCCGGCCCCTTCGGGGTAGGTGAAGCTGGAGGGCAAGTTGGAGCCGGTCAGTAGCTTGTACACCGCTTTCAACACCGCCCACAGGATGTTTGAGCTGGGCCCTCACCGAGTGCAGCCTGCATCATTGAAATCCCTGTACTGCCAGGCTGGCCGTGAGCGCGCACAAAGAGGCGCCAGACCCGTGGTCAAAAAGTCAAAGATAACGCCGTTAATAGAGAGACCGGCTGCCCCCAGAGTCGTGATCCAACTCATGAGCCGTTATCCCAGAACTCGGGGACCGGGTCGGGCTGATGGCTGTTGGTCGTATCTACGCACCCACTTATATACCGCAAGAGGACGGTGTACAGTTGTAGCTCTTTTTCCCTGAGAGTATTCCAAGGTTATCGAATCCATAGGGAACGAGCAGAATTAATAATATTAAAGGGTTACTAACAGATTGCAATGAGTTGGTTGGTGTGAATGATGACGGTGAGAAAGAGGAAGGTGAATGTTATTGAAGAGGCAACAGAATAATGAAAGATTCTCTCCTTCGGATTGGTTCACTAGCATGCAACCTTATTCTTATCAACTCGAGTGATGACTCTAATATTCTACAAGACATGGTGGTTTCGTTCACCCCGGCTGTTACTACAGAGGCTATTAGCTCCCCACTGGTTTCTTGCACTATGCAATGGGCAAAAGTGTATTGACCGATACACTAATGAAAGGGATAGATAGATGTGCAACAAAGTTCATCACATAGATTAAATTCATCGAGAGAGTATCAACAAGTATGAGAGTTACATGACCAGATCCCCACACCAGAGAAGAGAATATGAGACTACTCACTCATCCTTCCACTAGACATAGCAGAGGGGTGAGAAATAACGTTGGAACGCGCACGAGCCGATCGGCGCAAGCGTCGCGCCGATCGGCGCGACCTCCCTTCTGGTGGATCTCGTCGGTGTTGACGAACCTCCGCCGACAATATCGTGGAACTCTAGTTTTATAACTGGTTCTCACGATTGCCGTCTCTCCTTGTGCGCCCTTGGCTCTTGATAATTATCTTCCTTTTATACTCGACGGGATTAGGTCAACTTCCACCGACTCTAACTCATACTGGGCTGGGCCTTCGTCTTTCCTCGACCGGATCATGTTTTAGTCATCTTTTCCTCCTGCGCCGATCGGCGCAAGCCGTGTCTTCTCTTGTTTCTTCTCTGAGTCGGTTCCCCTGTCTTCCACAGCTGCCATGTGGGCCTTTTCCTTCGAGATAAAGTCTTTTACTGCACGTCAAGATCTTGAAGTTCCATAAATCTTCTAGGCAAATATCTTCAAGTGCCTTGCGCAGATGAACTTCCATAAACATGTGGAGTGGCCTTTGGTCATTTCTGTGGGCCAAAACACCCTTGCGCCGATCGGCTCATGTACTGCGCCGATCGACGCACTGGGCTTCTTCAGTGTATTCGTCGGTTCTGGATTTCTGTCCTCTCCAGCATCACTTTAATCGCCAATTTTACCTGTTTCTGCAATAAAGCTCCAAAAAAACGCATATACAAATATATAGACAATATTATAGGTAAATGGCCTAAATTAGTATCAATTATGCTCTAATTGGGGTAATATTTGCGTCTAAAAGGGGCACTTGGGAAGTGCCAATAGTTCCCTCACACTCAAATCATTGCTAGTCCTCAAGCAATACAAAATCAAATATGTAATAAGAATTTTCATACCATCTGTCATGCAATCAATCTCAATCATCATTTCTACTCGTTATCCCGCCACAAAGATTTTCTCTCATCTCCTTTTAACCAATCGGCATATCTTACTTGAACTTAATCAAATTACCACAGAACCTTTTTCAAAAACAATTTTAGTTCTCCTCAACTCATCTTTTAGCATCAAACATCAAGCATTTGGTCTTCTCTAGGTCTCTCAAGTGTATTTTCTTCCCTCTGCTATCTAATCAAGGATTGTATGTGGATCTTGGAAGGCTATATAACTAAATTAAACCATAAGTTTAACCATGTCAACAATGTGCTCAATCATGCCTATTAAGAAAGAATTTTCTTGGAAAAGAACTTTTAATGGAGAAGATGAATGTAGAAGATCTAAAAGAAAATTAAATGACAACAATTGGCAAAGAATAAGGAATAATCAGAAATCTGCTTTCTTTGATGACCTTACTGCCTCTCAGGGAATATTTTTTTTTCTTTTTATCCCTTTTTTTTATAATAACCTCCTTTTTTTTCTTTTTGCAACAGCGCCGATCGGCGCAAGCGTCGCGCCGATCAGCGCGACCTATATTTTTTCTTCCTCTTTTTTTTCTTCTTTTCTTTCACCTCTTTTTTAATATTCCTTGATATGATCAGCAATTTCTATCTTGTATCAGCAGCGGAAACTTTCTGAATTCCCTTTTATTGAGAATATAGGTTGTATCAAGGATGAGGGAGAAACAAAGATGTATGGTTTTCATGATAGCAAGGAATTTAATTGGATAAGAATGGCTAGAAATACAAAGATAAACAAAATAGATCATCCTTTACTAACTTGGTCGAAATCATGAGCAAAAAGTTGACAAACTTACTTACAATCCACTTAGTTCAAATGTGTAGCTTGCTCTCATTCACTCGGCTATGTAGGCATATTTAGACCTTGCTTTTGCTTTAGCTAATGATGAGTCAAAAGAAATTTTCACAAATATAAAGCTCAAAAGTTAAGTGGTAACCAAAAAATTCAAGTAATCAACCAATCGATCATCAGAAAGACAAGATAAATAGCATGGGGCACTTTCAATTTGACAATCGACACTAACTTTATTAAAGACAATGCAAGAATTCAAACTACATAAAAGACCTAGAAGCAACTCTCAACATGACTCGTGACTCTCTTAAGCACACACACAAACTTAAATAAACACTCATCAAAAACACTTAAAAACTGAGAAACTAGACTCAAAAACATTTAAAAACTGAGAAACTGGACTCAAAAACACTTAAAAACTATGACTAATGGCAAAGCCCTTCCCCCACACTCAAAATTTGCAATGTCCTCATTTCAAGAGAAGAAACTCAACACACTAATCATGCAGACCATGCCTGTTCAAGACTCGGAAAATTCGTCTTATATTCCTTATGAGAAAAGTGTAGTCCGCTTCGTTCATCTCGATCATATCTTGTATTCTGCGGTCCACATCTCTTTGATTCCTGTAAGCACGATCTCTGTCTAGATACAGTCTCTCAATGTTTCTTCGGCAGACAGGACAGCAAGCAGGCAGTTGCAGGTTATGATTTTCAACGTTGTAAGGAGAGGCACTATTCAAATTTCTCCGAGCCGATCGGCGCATAGGCTGATCCGATCGGCGTAGTGGTGTTCTTCCACCATTGCGACTTCCTCCACTTCCCACTGCATTACCATTAACTCTTGTTCAAGTTGCTGCTGCCCAGTCATTACTGCATTCTGTAAGTGTTTCCTGATTTTCAAACTTAGGACTACCAAAGCTTCCTTGCATATCAAAATCATCTCTAAAATCTCCAGGCACACTAAGATCACTGCTTTCCAAAGTTTCCAAATAGTATGACGTATAGTCACTATCCCATTCGGATTAATTCTAAATTGGCTTACCCGATAATCTAGCGGATCTGTGAACCTCTGGTGTAATCTTACACTTCCTTGCAGCATTTTCTTCGTCTTCACTAGGCAGAGCCGTCAGATTAATAAATTCAACCATCTTCAGATCGTGCCGATCGGCTCCAATATCGCGTCGATCAGCGCAGCCAGCAGCTTCCTTCATATACTCATCTAACTGCTCTAGATTACGCTCATGGATCACCTTATTCTGCTGCCTTCGTAAAATCTCATCATTAATCTCCTTAGGTGTCCTTCCTCCAGGAACTGCGCGACAGCCATCATCATATATCAAATCTCTAGGTATGAAAGCTGGATCTTCTGCCAATTGGAGTTCCACCTTGCGTTGAAGATCTGTAGCACAAAAGAAACACTTGCAACCCTCAATACAACTGTTCCTACGAATCTTATTTTCTTGAAAACTTTCCCAATCAGTAAGAACCTTGGGAAAAGATTCATACCTTCTAGCTTGAAGATCCGTCTCCACATCCTGCTGGTACATAGCTTCTTCGACTTCCTCTCGCAGCTTGAGTTCATACTTGGCGGCAATATCATGTTCACCATAAAGTTGGCACCTATGAATTGTGAGGGCGCTCTCTTCATCTAGCTCTTCCTTCTCTTGCTCAGTCAATGATCTTTCAAAAGATAGGAAATCCTCATATGACAAGGGCTTAGCAAGATCAAGAAGACTTTCCATGGTGCCGAAGTTCACTTTCAATAGGTGCTACAGATTTTCCTTTGCGCACCAATACTCTTTTCATCATCTGCCGAAGTTCATTGTCCATCTTCACCTTGTCGGTGTTCCACGCGTCAGCTTCGCTTTTCTTCATGAATTTCTTCCGCAGATCTGACCAGACGATGGGATCATCTCGTGTTGGTGTCAACACATCATCGACTTCTTCCTAGGGCCAATTTGCAAAGGGCTGAGGAAATCCATCGCCGAGCCGATCGGCTCCAGAGTCACGCCGATCGGCGCAGAGGTCGCGCTAATCGGTGATGCCTTGGTTTCTGCCTGATGCGCCGCCTTCCATCGCTTCTGCTCTTAGGGTTTGTTCTGGTGACGATGTAATACGAGTTGATCCGTGGGTTTGCTGTCACCTCATATTTATATCCCTTGATTTCCAATTGGACTAGGACTCTTTCTCTTATTCGTGGAATTTAACGAGTCTTGAAAAGGCAAGGTCCGAAACCGACTCAAAAACAAAAAGGACTCTGCCGCGCCGATCGATGCAGGGCTGCGCCGATTGGCGCAGTGTCGCGCCGATCGGCGCGGTACACTAAATTGCCAAATCACTACGAAAAATACAAGCTTTTGTTTTACGTCGTTAAGCTCGATCACACGGGGTACTAAGCAGTGAAATACACATCAAAAGATTTTAATTCAAATGTGTCGGGTTCTAGGTATACCTTGAGATGTTGCCCGTTCACCATGTACTTGTTTCTCTTGCCATCCATTATAATTACCGCTCCCGAAGGTAACACCGTTTTCACAAGATAAGGTCCCTTCCATTTGCTTTGTAGTTTGCCTTTACCAAATAATCTGAATCGCGAGTTAAATAGGAGCACCCGATCTCCTTACTTGAATTCCTTCTTCAAAAGCTTCTTATCGTACCACTTCTTTGTTTTCTCTTTGTATATGGCTGCATTTTCATATGCACGCAATCTCATCTCTTCCAATTCACTTATTTGTATCTTCCTTTTCATGTCGGCAGCATCAAGATCCAGATTCATCTCCTTTATAGCCCAATAAGCTTTATTTTCCAATTCCACCGGTAGGTGACAAGATTTCCCATAGATGAATTGATACGGTGTCATACCAATTGGTGTCTTGAATGCCGTCCTATATGCCTATAACGCTCCATTAAGCTTCGTGACCCAATCTTTTCCTTCCTTTGTAACAATCTTCTGCATAATTCCCTTTAATTGCTTATTTGAAGTTTGTGCTTGTCCATTTGTCTGGGGATGGTAGGCTGTTCCAATTCTATGTTCAACTCCAGATTTGGTTAAAAACCTAGCAAATTCTCCTCCTGTAAAATAGGATCCTCCATCTATAATTATTATCCTCGGTACCCCGTACCTAGGAAATATCTGCTCCTGAAGTATACTCCTTGATTCTCTTGTAGTGTTATCCTTGCATGCCATTGCTTCGACCCACTTGGAGACATAATCAACGGCGACCAATATATACTCAAAACCATGAGAATTCACAAAGGGTCTCATAAAATCCATACCCCAAACATCAAAGATATCGACTTGAAGATTGTACTTAAGAGGCATTGCATTCCTACTGTTAACATTCCCTATTCGTTGGTATTAAGCACATGTTGCAACATACCTTTTTGCATCTTCATGCATAATAGGCCAATAGAATCCACTCGCCCATACCTTTGCCTGTGTTCTGAAGTAGCCATAGTGTCCCCCATAATCCGAAGAATGACATTTTGCTAAAATTCTTACTCTTTCTTCTCTGGGTACACATCTCCGTACTGCTCCGTCCTCGCAATACCTATACAAGTATGGGTCGGTCCATATAAATTTTCTCATTTCACTCTTAACTCTTTTCCTTGTGTTCTTGTTCATCAGATCAGTTTGTCCCTTGAAACCTTTGATAATATCCATCATCCAGTTCTCTCTACGATCAAATGCGGCAAATAACTGCTCTTGTCGCATTTCATCTCTTATTGGCTCAGTTGATGGTGATTCAAGATGAGATAAATAATCTGCTATAGAATTTTTTACTCCTTTCTTATATCTTATCTCCAAATCAAATTTTTGCAACATCAATACCCATCATATTAACCGAGGTTTAGACTCCTTCTTTGAAACTAAGTATCTTATAGCAGCATGATCAGCATATACGATCACCTTAGAATTTAGAATGTAGGATCTAAACTTCTCAAAAGCAAATATAACAGCTAGCATCTCCTTCTCAGTTGTTGTATAATTGATTTGCGCCTCATTCAAAGTTTTCCTAGCATAATAAATAGCATGCACTTTACCTTCCTTCCGTTGTCCAAGAACAGCTCCAACTGCATAGTCTCTTGCATCACACATAATTTCAAAAGGTAGACTCCAATCAGGTGGCTGCATAACGGGTGCAAAGCATAGAGCTTCCTTTAATCTCCTGAAGGCCAAGAGTCTTTCCTCATCCATAACAAATTCTATATCTTGCTTTAACAATTCTGTCAGGGGTTTAGCAATCTTCGAATAATCCTTAACAAATCTGCGATAGAAATTGGCATGTCCAAGAAAACTCCTCAAAGTTGTAAGATCAGTAGGGGGAGGTAATTTCTCAACTGTAGATACCTTTGCCTTATCAACCTCTATCCCTCTTTTAGATATGACATGACCAAGTACTATCCCTTCTGTTACCATGAAGTGACACTTCTCCTAATTAAGAACTAAATCGCATTCAACACACCTTTTCAAAACCTTCTCCAAATTCTCCAAACAGCTATCAAAATCAGCACCATGTACGGAGAAGTCATCCATAAATACCTCCATAATATCTTCTATGAATTCAGCGAATATTGCATTTATGCATCTTTGAAATGTTGCAGGCGCGTTGCAAAGACCAAATGGCATCCTTCTATATGCATATGTCCCAAAAGTGCAAGTAAAAGTAGTTTTCTGCTGATCTTCTGGTCTTACCGATATTTGAAAGAAACCACTATATCCATCCAAATAACAAAAGTATGAATTCTTTGCTAATCTTTCAAGCATCTTATCAATGAACGGAAGAGGATAGTGATCTTTCTTCGTCACTTTGTTCAAACTTCTATAATCTATGCACATTCTCCATCCAGTTATAGTTTTTTGAGGGATCAACTCATTGTTTTTGTTAGGCACTACTGTCAACCCTCATTTCTTGGGTACACAATGCACTGGGCTAACCCATCCACTATCAGCAATAGGGTAGATCATACCTGCATTAAGCAGCTTCAAAGTCTCCTTTTTAACCACTGGCTTCATTGATTCCTTCAACCTTCACATCCCTTCAACCACTGGTTTAGTATTCTCCTCCAAGTTAATCTTGTGGGTGCAAAATGCGAGGCTGATTCCCTTGATATCATCCAATGTGTAACCAATGGCCTTCTTTTACCTTTTGAGCATAACAAGAAGCCTCTCTGTTTCTTCTTTCGTTAGGGCGTTGTTCACAATAACTGGATATGTTCTATTCTTTCCTAGATATTCATAGCGTAGCTCCTTCGGAAGTTCCTTTTGTTCCACTTCTGGCGCTTCATCTGGATCCAGCTCCCTGAGAGGTTTAAAATCAGGATTTTCCTGGTTGAGCCGATCGGCGCAAGGGTCGCACCGATCAGTGCTGCCAGTATGATTGAGCCGATCAGCGCAAGGGTCGCGCCGATCGGCGCTGCCAGTATGCTTGTCAGTTTCACGCATGATGTTGTCCAGTGGGTCTCCCATATCCATCCCTATCCTCTCGTCTTCCTCTGGGCAGAATTCCTGATAGCAAGAAGAGTCTTGATGAGACAGATCATTGAATTGAAATTGCACTTCTTCCTCTCCTAGGTGTAGCGTGATTTGACCTTTCCCAGCTTCCAGAACAGCTTGTACTAATCTTAAGAATGGCCTTCACAGAATGATATCTTGTTTAGAGCGAAGAAATCTACCGGCATTGTTTTTGAGCTGATCTCAATTTCGACATTCTTGATCACTCCCAGTGGCTTGGTTTTTCTACCATCCGCCATGATCAGCTCAAGTTCAGTCCCCATCAGCCGCTGTTGAGTTCCATAAGGCATGCTCATGAATGCATCATAAGTTATCAAGCCGACATGGGAGCCAAAGTCACACAAGGCTTTCGAAAATTTCTTCCCCGATATCTCACAGGGTATGTACGATTCTTCTTTTTCCTCTTCAGTCACACCTACAGCATACACACCACATAATCCTTCATAGGGGGTTGGCTCAAAGAAACTATCTAGCAATCTTTTTGCTTGTTTCACCTCTGTTCCATCAAGCTCTATATCATCCTTGTAAAGCTTCCCTAAAACTCTCCCAATAATCTCTTGATTGAAGACTTCTGACTTGAGGCGATTACTTGGGAAATTATACTCAATTCCGGCTTCGGAGGCGTCTTGCAGACTGAAAGATCTTCTCATATTAAGCAATTTTTGCGAAAAATCAATGGGAATCCAATCCATTGGCTCAAATTCGTCAAGTGGTTTAGCATTTGCCAATGTTCTATCCCCTTCGGTTTAGCAAAATTTCCTTCAAATTCCTTCAGTTGATTGTCTAGAATCGCAGCTTCTATCTTGGTATATTCCTTGCTACTTGGCGGAGTTGTCAGGGTGATCGGTTCTCCCATTGTCACGACTACGCCGATCGGCTCAGAGACTGCGCCGATCGGCGCACACGTCAGACCCACAGAGGTGAGTTCGACGGACTCTATTTCTTTGAATTGCCCCGAGGTAATCATTGATCTGCTCTCGGACATCAAGATTTGTTCAGCTGGTGACTCTTCCTTCTTTATAACTTGTGGGCATTGCCGATTTAGTTTTAAATATTCTTCCCAATGCTTGTGCAAAGCTTCATTCTCGGTAATTTTTCCTAACAATTCGATCCCTACCATGGCTGTCAATCTCAGAAAACTTCCTCCGGTCGATCCGTCCAAATGCATCCTCGATTCCTTGTTTATGGCCATGTAGAAGGTCTGAGTGCACACATTCTCATCAATGCTAAGGTCAGGTCCTTGTTTCAACAACGTTTGAAAACACGTCCAGGCTTCCGCGAGAGATTCTTCGTCTTCTTGTAAGAAGTTCACCACTTCCCTTCTCAACTTCTACACCTTTGGCAAAGGAAAATAGTGGAGACAAAAATTTCCTACTAACTCACTCCACTTACCTTTTGCTTCTCGAGATGCTGCCTTGTGCCACTCTTTGGCTTTTCCTCCCAAAGAGAATGGGAAAAGCAGCCACCTCCCGAGGCACTCCTTCATGATGGAATGTTTGGCAAAGAGACTCCAAATCTTGTAAGTGAGTATACGGGTTCTCCTCTTTCGCTCCAAAGAATTTGTTTGGTTCAGCCATGCTAATGATAATGGGGTTCAACACATACGAGGAGGCCATGGCCTTCTCATCTGAGGGTTGAGGCACCAGCACGTCTGGAGATGGTAGAGAAAGTTCCCTGAGCATCCGAGAAGGTCCTGTCGTACTCATCCTAAAAATTCACACAAAACACAAAAATGAAAACAACTAGAAAAGAGAGGATTATACGTTAGTAAAATATTAATAGTAAAAGAACTGGCTTGTTCCCCGGCAACGGCGCCAGAAAAAGGGCTTGTTGGTCGTATCTACGCACCCACTTATATACCGCAAGAGGACGGTGTACAATTGTAGCTCTTTTTCCCTCAGAGTATTCTAAGGTTATCGAATCCATAGGGAACGAGCGGAACTAATACTATTAAAGGGTAACTAATAGATTGCAATGAGTTGGTTGGTGTGAATGATGATGGTGAGAAAGAGGAAGGTGAATGCTATTGAAGAGGCAACAGAATAATGAAGGATTCTCTCCTTCAGATTGGTTCACTAGCATCCAACCTTATTCTAATCAACTCGAGTGATCACTCTAATATTCTACAAGACATGGTGGTTCCGTTCACCCCGGCTGTCACTACAGAGGCTATTAGCTCCCCACTGGTTTCTTGCACTATGTAATGGGCAAAAGTGTATTGGCCGATACACTAATGAAAGGGATAGATAGATGTGCAATAAAGTTCATCACATAGATTAAATTCATCGAGAGAGTATCAACAAGTATGAGAGTTACATGACTAGATCCCCGCACCAGAGAAGAGAATATGAGACTACTCACTCATCCTTCTGCTAGACATAGCAGAGGGGTGAGAAATAGCGCTAGAACACGCACGAGCCGATCGGCGCAAGCGTCGCGTCGATCGGCGCGACCTCCCTTCTGGTGGATCTCGTCGGTGTTGACGAACCTCAGCCGCCAATATCCTGGAACTCTAGTTGTAATAACTGGTTCTCGTGATTTTTGTCTCTCCTTGTGCGCCCTTGGCTCTTGATAATTATCTTCCTTTTATACTCGACGGGATTAGGTCAACTTCCATCGACTCTAACTCATATTGGGTTGGGCCTTCGTCTTTCCTGGACCGGATCATGTTTTAGTCATCTTTTCCTCTTGTGCTAATCGGCGCAAGCCGTGTCTTCTCTTGTTTCTTCTCTGAGTCGATTCCCCTGTCTTCCATAGCTGCCATGTGGGCCTTTTCCTTCGAGATAAAGTCTTTTACTGCACGTCGAGATCTTGAAGTTCCATAAATCTTCTAGGCAAATATCTTCAAGTGTCATGCGCAGATAAACTTCCATAAACATGTGGAATGGCCTTTGCTCATTTCTGTGGGCCAAAACACCCTTGCGCCGATCGGCTCTTATACTGCGCCAATCGCCGCACTGGGCTTCTTCAGTGTTTTTCGTCGGTTCTAGATTCCTGTCCTCTCGAGCATCACTTTAATCGCCAATTTTACCTGTTTCTGCAATAAAGCTCCAAAATAACGCAGATACAAATATATAGACAATATCATAGGTAAATGGCCTAAATTAGTATCAATTATGCTCTAATTAGAGTAATATTTGCATATAAAAGGGGCACTTGGGAAGTGCCAACAATGGCGTGTGAGTCGGAGCCGGCGGGGCGTAGCCGGAGACGACGGAGATGCCTTCAACACCATGTAGAACCATTGGCGTCGCCACTTCTTGATCTTCAGTTGGAGGGCGTAGTCTCTGTACCTGTCTCGAGATCAGATGGAGAGTCGGACGCTCCCCACCGGGTCACGCCTCCCGGTCTTCGACAAATTGAAGAAGCGACGGAAGATGTCGACCGACAGCATCACCTGGTGAAGGCCTCGCAAAAATGCGCAAACAACACCAGCGTGATCACGGTGTTGGGACCGAGGTGCGTCATTCGGAGGCCGTACGACAAAAAAAACTCCATGAAGAAGTCAGAGAACGGCGGCACCAGCCCGGCAAGGACGAAGATGGCGAAGGTCATGATTTCACTGGCGTCCTCATTCGGCGCCACGATCGCGGTCGCAGGGCGGATGACATGGAAGTCGGCGTCGTTCGGGTCGAGCACCTGGAACAGCCGCACCCGGTCGAGGGAGGCATCGGAGCGGAAGATGGAGGCTGGTAGCAGATCGGTGACTTCTTCCTCCCTCGCAGCAGATGACACGCGGGAGCCCGCGCCACGGCTTGCAGAGGTGGAGACCTTTTCCGAGGGAAGGCTCGAGCCTCGGATCCGGTGATTACCAGCCATAGGAAGCAAAGTTCTCGTCGGCGCCTGGTGTCCAGAGTGGAACCAAGCGGCAGCGCACGGCAAGGAGGCGAGGGCAGAAGGCAGAGCACGACGGCGAAGAAGGAGCGGAGTCCACAGGAGTAAGGCCATCGGTTCCTCTCTCCCAGTTAAGGATTCAAAGGAAGGCGAAGAGGCGGGCGCGGTTTCTGAAACGTGCGTCGCACAACCCCTCGCGTCTCGGCCAGCACGCGTCAAGCAACCCATAGGCCGATGATTGGTGGCACCAGCCTGAGGAGCGACCCACGCGCCAGACACTGGGGCCGGGGGCTCCTATCGGCTTGGGGGAATCAGGGGATCCCCCAACTGCCCGTGGGCTGACTCGACGGCCCAGGAAGGGGGCAACGTCACCCAGGCGACTGCCCATTATGGGCTAGGCCGGTAGGTAGAGTGGTGCCCCGTGCACGCCCTGATGGCCAACCGCTAGCCGCCCGAGTTAATGCGGGCACTCGAGTGCCAGCATTCCAGGGGCGGCCGGATGGGACGGGGGCCTGTCCGGGACTCTCCCTCTTTCGCCCACCGCCTGGGGAAGGCACGAAACGAGGGGAGATTGAGGAGCATCACCATTAACTCTGAAGTAGCCGCTAGAGCTGACATGGGGGCGCAAAGATCAAGAGCGGCAGAGGGATATTTAGGGAGATCCTATCTCCCCAAGTCCAGCGATCGGGTGTTGGGCCTGTCTGAGGCCCAGGTCCTGTAATGCCCTCCCCCTTGGTCTATGAAAGAGGGAGGCACGCATCATGTAAAGAGAGGACACGAGCAATATACACAGACAAGCAGGACGCAGGGTTTTACGCTCTGAGCTGCCCGAACCTGGGTAAAACACGTGAGTTTCCATCTTCTCCCTACTCTTCTCTGATAACGCGCTCGATCCGATCTCCCCGCAACCTTTCTCAAGGGCAGCCCGGCAGGCCCCCATTTTGAGGTGCTCGCACGCACCGACAGTCACTAAGTGGATACAGAGCAGTTTGCAAGGAATTTGTCTGTGCAGGGATCAATAGTGACCGGACAGTACGGTCTGTATGGAGATGCCCCGAGACAGAGAGGACACAAATTGGGAGCTCTCTGGAATGGAGAGAGAAAGTCTGACTGGACGGTTCAGTCAGTAGGAGATCAGTAGGGGCAGAGCCGTTGGTGCCGAGGATTGCAGTGACCGGACGGTCCGGTCAGGCAGTGACCGGACAGTCCGATTAGTTGGCCCAGAAAGCTAATTTCATGGAATAACGGCTAGTTAGAGGTTGGAAGCCTATATAACTTCGTTGCTGGGATCTTGGAGACCTCTCTTGGCCAGTGGAATTGCTTGGAGCATTTGGTGAGAGCTAAGAGGCAAAGAGGAGAGCACTAGGAGGAGATATAGCATATCTTGAGAGTTCTAGTGAGAGTAACATGGAGTGACCTGGCACATCTAAGGCTAGGTGTCCTTGAGGGTGTGATCTAGGTTGTTACTCTTGGTCTATGGTGAGACCTAGACCGGTTAGGTGTCGGTGATCGAGCCTATCATGATCAGTTGTGAAGGCCGTCACACGTTTATACAAAGTTTGAGCTTGCTAGTGAAAGGGGCATCGCTAGTGAGCGCCCATGTCGGCTCGGGGAGTCCGGCAAGTTCTCGAGGGAGGCGAGCTTGTGCCTTGGTGGCAGCGGTGATGCGCACCGTGTCTTCACTCCGGGAGTGATTGCGGGCTCATGAGCCAGAACTCCATATTGGTGGCGGGAGGGACTGGGACTCTGGTGGGAGTGGTCCAATGAGGAGTAGGGGAAGGCGCCATCCTTCCGAGACTTAGGGAAAAAATCATGAGTCATATCTTACTATTCTGTATTTGTGTGCTCTACAAACTAGGTTGAATTGTGGCTTGCATAGGCTAGTGTGTTTTGCTTCCACGCTTGCTATCGTCATGAACAATAGTATGTGTAGGGTCTTGGCCTACTAGGCTTGTTAGGTTGCAACGATTGCTAGGATCTATAGTGTAACTTGAAGTATTTGGATTCGTGAGCAGCTTACCAATTCACCCCCCCCCCTCTCGGAACGCCTTCGGTCCTTACAACTGCCTGCTGGTGGGACTGTGGATGTCTCTTCGGCAACAATCGCCTGAAGAAGAGCAAGGTCATCCACATCCTCCTGAGTGAAACCTCGACGGACTAGATCCTCTGCTACCTGAGGTGTGAGTGTGCTGACTGTAGCAGTGGAGGGTGGAGCTGTAGCTGACTCTGGGGCTGTCTGGGAGTTTACACGAGTGGAGTGCACTATCTTGAGAACAGACTCCTGACTCGAAGCTGCTAGGAGGTGGAAGGTCCTGCAATTTGCGAAGTAGAAGAGTGTGTCAGTGAAGTGAACAACGCAGACACTAAGAAGGCGGACACAAGGGAGAACTGAGCTGGTGAGTGAGTCTGTCCTGCTCCTCCTGTCGAAAGGACCCCTGAGAGTGAAGGTAGTCCAGAAGACAGGGTTGTCATCATAGCGGTGAAGGGGCCTGGTTGTGTCAGCAGCGTCTGAAACTATGGAAGTGTAGAAGGTCCTGGCTGCTGACTGGCCTGCCTCTGAGTCATCTCAGCCATCTGGGTCATGAGAGTGGTCATCAGTGCCATCTGCTGTCTCTGAAGCTCTGCCTGTCCTTTAAAGACCTCCATGATCTGACGTCTCTCCTTAGCTGCGCTCTGGATAAAGTCACCCAGGCGTTCTGCCAGTGCTGCTACAGTGAGAGCATCCTCTATCTGTGTGCTTGTAGGCTGGGGAGGTGCTCCTGTACTAGCTGACTCAGGAACCACCGTCTCTGGATGAGCTGCCTGCTCGTGTGTGACTGGCGGTGAATCCTGCTCCTCCTCTCCCGTCTGCTGACTCTAGGCTGACTGTGAACCCTTGGGGACTCGAGGTGAGTAGCCGGTGGTCACCTGAGGGAACGTGTCATACTCCTCCTCGAAAGATAGTAGATATAAGGAGCATAGACTAAGTGGCGTCCTCCTACCCTCTCAGAGAAACCTCCTCCATCTCACCAATCAACAAATCAGCCAAGTCAAAAGGTTGTCTCCTCAGAATAGCTGCTACTGCCCACTGATGTAGAAGTGTGAACTCCTCTCTATATCCAGACCTGAGAATGATAGTTCTGGTGACTATCGCTCTAACCACCTTAGCCTCTGCGATGAGTCTCGCAGGGCCTCTCTCAAAGCCTAGGATGTGCGATGGTGGAAAGGCGATCGACACATGTCGTCTGGAGGTAGCTTTCCTCCCTGTGGTCTACAAGGTGGAGCGAGGGTCCCATAGGCACTCCTGTATAGTTGGAAGAAGCAAGAAGTCCGAAGCTGGCTATGAGATCCTCCCTGGTCACTCGTTGTGGCTGCCCTCTGAACAAGAACCAGATCTCTGAGCGGTCTCTGGCAACCCACGGTGTAGCATAGAACTCTAGCACAATATCCTCCCTGTAACTGCATGGAGCAGTAACTAGCTCTGGTAGCCCTGGCAAGTACGTGAAGTACTGCTCCATGTCAGTGCCTGTGGCCCTCCTCATGGCCGGGTACAAAGTGTACTGTTGTGGCACAAACAGTTTATCATTGCCCTTCAGTGAAAGATAGCATCTCAGACCCTCTCCAATCCTCCTCTGGAGGCCCGTCCAGTATCTCTCTCCTGCATCAGGATCCCTAGGGACTGGAACCCACTGCTCGAAGGAGACCAGACGAACCGTCTTAAGGTCCTTCGCAGAAACCTTAAGAATGTCTGTCTCTCCGGCTGCCTCTACAAGTCTCTGTAGCCTCCTCGTGCACACTACGCAGGTGCACCTCGGGTCTCCTGCCTAGTGAGAAGTCCTGTGCTACTGTGGCTGTGTTGTCTGCTCAGTCTCCTTTGTCTCCTCGAGCTCCTCAGACTCGTACTCTGAGCTCTCCTCTAACTCTGACTCCTCTTCCTCCTTTGACTCGTCCTACTGCCTAGAGGATCCCTGCTCCGCAGGTCTCAACGACCTCTCCTGACAAGAAGTCGGAGTACCCTGTGACCACGGTGGAAACTTGATCCCTGTGTATAGCTCTGGCCTGAGGTCCTCTGCCTGGTGCTCCTCCTACGAACCTGGTCATCTGTCTGAGTACCTATGATCAACAGTGATCCAGGTATCCTGCGTGACTGCTCCATGGCCTCTATGTGCTGTGCAACCCTTCTGTCACTCTCTGACTCTGGGTCCAATCTAATCCTTTTCTTTGTCTTCGGCTTCTCTGGCATCTTGCCCTTGCCCTTATCCTGACCAGAACTTGCCATCTCTGCTGCTGAAACTATCACTAGACGCACGTAGTTATAGACAGGATAAGCATAGATCCTAAATAAAACTACAAGCATAGCACCGATAGGTAAGAATGCGCAATAGAAATCCTAGCACTAAGATGAAGGACATGATCACTAAACAAATATGCAAGGTAACAACAGTGATCATCGACTATATGTGGCGGGTGCGAGTCATCTAGTGTGCAATCAAATAATAGGCAATAAATCTAACTGCAAACTAAACGAGAGATAAACCCTAGAATTGCAATTAACAGATACGAATGTAATTAATTGCATCCAGGTTGAGTCAATTTGCTAATTAATGCAACTAATTATGGGTAGTTAATCTAATTGCATCAATTAAACTAATTACTCGAAATCAGGGCATGAACGATGAATGGGAGATAGAGCACGATACCCTGAAGATCACCAAAGTTGGGGACATGACCGATCGCCGAAAAGATGGAACCTTTGACACTAATAATGAAGGTGGAAGGGAAAGGGGAGACCTTTGCCCTAGGAAAGGTGAGCTCAGCGAGGTGGCTGCTGCACGCACAGGCAGTGAGCAGAGGCGGCGCTGGAGGTAGCTGGCGATGACGACGACGCATGTGGCAGTGATGCCTTGCAACGGCGGCAGCGGCTCTGCCAAGAAGCGGCGGCAGAACTAGGGTTTGCGCGTGCGACTGTGCGTGCGCACGGGAGCTGAGGCGGTGGCGGGTGGCTACGCGTGACAGTAGGCAGCGAGGTGGAGGTGCACGACGGTGATGGTGTTGGAGAAGGAGGCGGCGCTCTCGGCGTGGTCGGTGAAGGCGGCTTGTACGGGTTTAACTGAGGGTAAGGGACGAAGTCCCGTTCTATTTTGACTTAGGTCAAATTGACCGACGGATGTGATCTCTCAAGGATAAGATCAACGATCCAGATTTTGAGACGCATCGCGCGATCAACTATAGTGATCGGACCGTCCACTCACTAGACCGGACTGTCCGGTTACTTTGGGGTTCCGAAAAATCAAAATTCTGATGAACAGAACTTGTGCAGACCGGACTATCCGCTCTTTAGAAAAGTTTTTTTTCCGGTCTCCATTTTCCTTCTCCCTGAAGCTCTATGCATTGTTGCACAGACCGGACTGTACGGTCTACTGACCGGACCGTACGGTCACTACCATGATTTTGCTGAATCAAGGAATTTCTCCATTTTCCAAGTGCCCTAACTTAACACCCAATTAAACACTGCACTTGGAGCATGAAGGGAACTCTCAAACACTCTTTTTCAAATAGTGGCTCTTTATGGCCTTATAATTTTTGCAAATGCCAAATAAAGAATCAAGCAAATAAGAACCAAGGCAAAAAAGAAGAACCAAAAGGGTATGTATGAGCCTTAGTCCATGAACCACGTGAGTGGGTTTAACCTCGGAGTTCATAAGACCTTGCTCAATGGGCATGAAGCACAATCCTTTCCTTTGGACACACTTGCAGAGATGTAATCTCTTATAGATCATGAGGTACAAATATCTCCAAATGTGACAAGCCTCCTTTGTGTTTCCTATATGATGCATGCAACAAGCATTTTACATATGCAATGAAAGTAAACATGCCATGTGGATGCAAGCAATATTAAAACAAGACATAAAGGAAACCTAACAATGTCAAGTTTGAACCCCTCTCAAGCTTACTCACTATAAGCCATACCCTTGCCTTGAGAGAAGCCAAACCACCATCTCAAGCAATCCCCCTTGCTTATAGCTATCTTGAGTGGGTTACACATTGACTAATTTTTATGTGTTTTTCTTTTAGTTATTTACACATGCATGGATGCAAAGCATACTAGTCACAAAGGAGTCCTAATTACCATGCAATGCAAGAGAAGGAAAAACACACTACAACTACCAAGAACTAACAAAGTTACCTCTCTCATGAGTAGATATGACGTTGAGGTCCATGTCACTTGTGGTGGACTTCACTTGATCTTCATGAAGCTCCTAGTCCACAACCACCACCATCTTCTAAAACTTGTTCTTGGGCACCCACTTGTACTTTGTTGACCTCTCAAGATCAACAATGCACTTACACACTCATATGCTCTTGACCTTTCTCTTCTTGTTTAGTGGTTCCAAAGCCTTAGCATTCACCATGCCATCCTTGTTTCTAAAAAGCTTGAAATGTGTGTTCCCATGGAACAAGTTAGCAATAGGTAAAACAATGGAACTTCTCATCATAGGACAATCCTTGATGGTGTGACCATCCTTGCAACACCTCTCGCAATAGTATTCGTCGGCGAGTAGGGGCTTCATCCATGTGGGGATGGAGTCACTCGTCCTGATGATGTCGATGGCGGTAGGATATGAGCCAAGTCCCTAATGGGAGATATTGTTTACAAGGTTTCTCCCAAGAATCTCCTTATGGATGGCTCTACCACGTGTGAGCCTCTCGAAGCCATCCATCACCATCTTCCTCTCTTCCTTGAGCTTGTGATATTCCTCCAAAACAAATGGCTCAAGAGAAGAAACCTCGACCAAGGTGGTTAGTTCATCACACATAGTAGAAGCATCACTCTTAGATGAACTAGAGGAGGGAGAGGCAACGTTATCAACATTGATGGCCTCAAAAGTAAGTTCAATGGCCTCGTACTTCTCACGTAGCTCTACATGATCACCCTTGAGTTTGTCATAACTCTTGTTTAGGGCCTCATGAGATGTGACAAGGTCCTTGAGCTCACACGCAAGCTCACCAATATGGTCCTTAGCCAACTTACACTCTTTTCTTACCACATCCAACATTTTGGATTCCTTGACGACGATGTCGCAGACTTGCTCAAGCATACTCCAAAGCTTGGCGCAGAAGAGCTCCTCATCGTCGCTGTCGTCACTGCTCTCATCCTCACTCTCCCCAAGTTGGCTCGTGGCCATGAGGCACGTGGGAGGTGGAGGAAGAGCTCGTGGTGATGTGGTCTTGATCATGGCTACGCCGGCCACTTCTTCAACACTTGAGGGGGAGGACTCATCACTCGAGTTGTCACTTGTCCACTCCTCAACAAGTGTCTTGCGTGAGAACTTATTCTTGTGGTCTTGAGCTTTGCCCTTGCCTTTGCTCTTGTCCTTGTTGAAATACTTCTTCTTCTTTTGCTTGACTTTGGTGTCTTCTTCTTTGTTGGTAGTTGTAAATTCCCTATTTTGACTACCCATTTACCATAAAAAGGTGGATCTTAACTAATAATGCAATGAAAATAACCTTTGTACTAATGAGTTCCACAAGTTTTGGTGAAATATGTGGTTGCAGGTGCTACAGGGTCAAAATATGCAAAAACATGTGAAAATACCCCATCGGCCGATTACGGCTGTGAAGCAGCCATTTCCTGACAGCCCACAGGGTCGTAACGGTTGAAATCAGGACCCGGCCGATAAGGTCGTTACGGCTCAAATCAGGACCCGGTCGACATGGTCGTTTAAGGCTGAAATCAGCCACCTGGCCGATCAACCGGAATCATTGTCCGACTGATCATCGACCCGACCGATTCTGCAAAACACTCCACCATGATACCGTTTTCTCCTCTCGGATGAAAAGTGATGAAATATGGCTAAGGAAAGAAGACCAATAAGTGGCCTAACCGGGAGAAGTCAACGGGCGACCTGGAGGGGGTCGGCACCCGGCCAAGGCCGCCGCCCGGTCAACCTTGCCGCCCGGCCTGGGTTTGCCACCTGAGGTTGCCAGCCCACTAGGCCCAAGAGGCCTACCGGCCCCAAAAATGAAGGAGTCAGTGGGAACCGACCGAACAATCGATATCAGGACGAAATTTAAGCCATCCAAGAGAAGTCGGTCATGAACTGACACGATCCAAGGGCCGCCCGGCGATGCATGCCGCCCGGCACACGTGGCCGCCCGGCCTTGCCCGCCGCTCGGCGGACCGACTTTGGCCTATCGACTCTCCTTCACCTACAAGTAACCCCCTGCCCCTTGCCACCTATAAATAAAAGTGGAATTCGGCACAAAAGATAAACAATTGAAGAGGAGAACAACAAGCGCCACGCTGCAGAAATGTATTAGAATAGGGAGTGAGCGTGAGTGGTAGGAATTCGGGAGGGAGCCGGGGATGTTGGCACCTTCTCCACCTTGTGCCTCGGGGGATGATTCTCCACCAAGAGTAGAGTCCCCGTCCTTCGGCCGGGTAACATGTAGACATTCTTTTGTTCATTTAATCATTGAAGCTTTCTTTATTTATATCTTGTTTATGGGTTCTTAGTCCATGTTAGATAAAGTCCTTACTTTATTTGACTATGGTTAATCTGCCTTTAGTTAACAAGGTTAGAGTAGTAATTGTAAGTGTATACGTGGTGTATAGACTTAGAATTATCTAAGTTTGCTCCCAACCCCACGGGCTGTGTGGTTGGTAGTTAGGTGGTGACAGCACTGAGCTATCCTCTATATTCCACCACGTTTTGGTTGGGCTCGTAGGCGTTGATGGTAGTTTTAACCAAGGTCCCTTCTCATCCCTTGGACGACTATGCCCCGAAGTAAACAAGAGTAAATATTGGAGTCTAATGATTATTTGGATATAAGTTATCACATGAAGCCAAGGCTGGAGGACCCTATCAACCCGTTGTTATCCTTCTCTTTTGTTCACTAGAATTGGATTAGCATAGAATTTCACTTCTCGTTCCCCGTGGATTCGATACCTTGGAATACTCCCAGGTGAAGGCTACATCGGCCTCCGTACGCTTGCGGATTTCTCTGTTAGGCATAAGGATCGCCAACAAGCTTTTTGGCGCCTTTGCCGGGGAACAATAGCTGACATTTATCCGAACCCGATTCTTTTTACCTTTCCTTTTTATTTTTTTCTCTTATTTTCTTTCCTTCCATGAATCCCCCAACCATCTGCGACTTCTCAGCCCCTAGGAGTGAATTTCTAGAACCCACACCCTCATCACTCTCAGTCACAGCCCCGAGCTATGAGATTCATCTAGATCTCACACTTTCGATTCAGAAGACACCATTTATAGGGGTAGAAAATAAAAATCCATATAGTCACCTACAACAGTTTGAGCTTTGTTGCTCCACTCTTGCCATTGAAGGGTTTCCTCAAGAAACCATGAAATGGAAGTTGTTTCTTTTTTCATTCGGCGGGGCAGCGAAAACATGGAATTTTAACCATGTAGGTGAAGTAGATGGAGTTTGGTCCACCTTAAGAGAGTATTTTTCGCGTAAATATTTTCCTCTCTATAAGATAGTTGCTCTAAGAAAAAAGGTTATCAATTTTGAGCAACAAGACCATGAATCACTAGGAGCATCATGGGAAAGGTTCCTATCCTACACCAAAACAGGGGTATGTTTAGGTATAGAGGAGCTCATAAGGCTGCAACACTTTTTTTTTAGTCTAAGGCCCGACAGTGCAAATTATTTAAATGTTGCGGCCGGAGGTGCTTTCTTTTGCGCAACACTATCAGAGGGAATGGAGATCCTAAGCAAAATCATCCAAAATCTTGCAAATGAGTCATCCATCTCCCTAGAACCTACCAACCAAAGCACCCAAACTTCTAGCCAATCCAAGTGTCTCCCACAAAAGGCCGAAGCTCCTATGATAGCCTCACTCCACTCACCACACACTGATGTTGTAGAAGAAGACACACACTTTCTCCCACCTCAATCCTTTGAACTCGACGACGAACCTTTTCCGGATTTTGGAAACACTCGTAACATGGAATGGATGAAGAGAACCAATGTTAATCAAGAAGAGTCTAGTGGACAGGACTACAATGGGAAACAAGGTGATCCGTTGCTAAATCCTTCTATTGTAAAGAGGCCAGAATAGTTCAAGGAGTCATCCCGATTCCCCATAAGGGCTACCAAGGAACTTTCCCAGAACTCCCCTTCAATTAATGGTCCAATTATTCTTGATCTCCCTAATGCACCATGGACTAAAATCATAGAAAGGCATCTTTCAAACAAAAATAGTGCTCCATTATTGGATTTATACCCAAATCTCATGGCTAAGGTTCGAGCGGTCCTCTTCACTGGGAAAAGTCATGAAGACCCCTATGCCCATCTTCATAATTTTGAGGAGACTTGCTCCACCTTCCTAAATACTAGGTTGTTACGTGAAGAGCTCATGTGGAGACTCCTTTTCTACTCATTAGATGGCCGTGCCAAGGACTGGTACCTAAGGTTCATCAATGATAGGGAGTGGTATATTATTGAAACACCACGTCCCTTGAAAGGTCTATGGGAACTACTAAAGTACCATTTCTGTGAGAGTCTTTTTCCTCATGAAAAGCTTTGTCGTATAATAACAAATATAAAAAATATTAAGCAAGAGGATGAAGAACCCATAGAAACTTGTTGGGGTCGGTTTATTTCCCTTGTCTTTAGTGGTCCTAGCCTTGACACTCCAATAGAAAGGCTCTTGTCGTATTTTGTTCATGGTCTACACAAAAGGAGTGTCAAGCTATTGAACGAATGCTCTCAAGGTCCATTCCATAGAAAAAGCATAGAAGACGTGTAGGCTGTTATCAACCATATTACTCGACTCACCCATTGCAAAACACCTTCAATTGCTACTAAAAAACCAGTTTTGAACCATGTGGCAAAAGTTGAGAGAAAAGACCATAAGCCATACTTTGCTTCATCGGCCAATACTACACCAATCCTTGAACCACATAGGCCTTGCCATCCCGCACCAATCCTCCCAAATCCCCCAAGGATCCATGTTCTACCTAATGGAGGCACCACAAGGCTGTCATCTACCAATGGAAAAGAGGTACCGAAGCAACCAAAGGATGATCTATAAAAGGAAAACTTTGAACAGGATCAATACATGAACCATGAAGGGCAATACAAAGTTTGGTCCATAGAAACTCGTGAGCCTTCAAATTTAGAGTTAAAAGGGAATTCTCCCACCATGCCAAGGAGTCATACTTTAGAAAATTCACTTACTCCTCACTCACACAAAAATTTTCCCGCCACAACAAAGATTTATGATGGTGGTACACAAGAGGCCTACAACTGCTCTACCCCTTGTGGACATAGTAATTTCAAAGGGGCGGTTGTAGATACATTTGTTTATCACAAACATTGCAAATTCCGGTATCCATGTCATATGCCTTAGTTGTGCAATGATTAATTAATGTTTAGTGATTGCGGGAGCAACATTGCCAACCTAAGCTAGAATATGAACTAGTGCTCCCATGGTCAAACTTACGACCTTCAATAAGTACTAACGGGAGGTAACCCATTTTGTTTTCCTTTACTAGGATTTGTTAGTTTCTCATTTGAGAAAAAAATGCTTTGTTCCTTCTCAACAATAAAATTTACTTGGCAATAATAATGGCACAACTTTGGGATTGTTCCTTCGAGTATTTTCTTAGCTAACCTCTATAGGTTAATATCGAAAGGAACAAGAGGACAAGATATGAATGAACAACAACCATTGCGGTATTCCTTGTATCACCTACCCCTTGTTGTTTTCATGTCCTTGTATGAACTGATTTTTCTTTTCAAGAATGATTTATGGCAGCTAATATAAAACTTCCGTCTCATTCTCGCTTGATATATAAGGATTGTTCCTTGCATTCTTTCATCGCCCAAGGGAAATATGCATTGCATAGGAAAACCTTGTCTAAATTGTTGGTAGATGTGATATGACCGTAGAGAGCTTAACCTTTCTTGGAACCAAGTGAACTTCCTTGACTTTTAATTTTCAAAAGCCTATAAATGAGAACTCCAGATTCACAATCTTCTCAATGATGAGTTTATTCCTACCAAAGCCAGATGATTAACTTAATGAAAACCTATTGCATTTGCTACTTGTATTTTTCATTGAACTTTGTCAAATTGTTGTGACACTTGTGAGATGCTTGCTATGTGTTATTGATCAAGTTCATGTGCACATCCTAGCCACTCCATTTGTTGAAACTTCTACATTGGAAGTTCACATCCATCATCCCTATAATCCATTCATTCAATAAAATGCTCCACTATATATGTCGATCTCCCTCCAAGAATCATTTCAAAAGAGATATAGGCTACTCAAAAAGAATAAAAAGAAAAAAAAAGAAGAATCATGAATGATAAAATAGCCCATGTTCTCAAATATAAAGCAAATAGAAGAGAGAGAGAGAGAGAGAGAGATCACTTCAAAAGGAGCATCCACCATCCTTCATCCATCCATACATATCATAATTGTGCACATGGCTTGATCATAATTCATGACTTGTTTTCTCCTTGGATCCGGTTTTTCACTTAGTGATATTTGAAGTACAAGTATGCGGCCTTAATATTTCCTACCTTGAGCTCCCCATAAGCCTTAGTATATAGGGAAGATTTGGCCACTAGCCTAAATGAGGAGTCAAAACCACATTGAGCAATTTGAGAGCATCAATTGAGAATAACTTGTGATTTGGAGCTCTATTTTTATTAAAAAGAGCAAACAAAATTAAAGTTCCTTGGGAAAAGGAAAGGTAAGACTTCTCTATGTTGTTCGATTTCTCAACTTTTCAAGACAAGGTATTTAGCCACCTAAAACCCTATGGCATGAGGAGTCATGGAGTAGTCTTTATATATGCAAAGCATGATGAGAATTACCTTAGATCTTGCTCATTCATAGTCTTCATTTCTTACTTTGCTCGGGACGAGCAAAGTCCTAAGCGTGGGGGGGTGTTGGTAGTCGTAAATTCCCTATTTTGACTACCCATTTACCATAAAAAGGTGGATCTTAACTAATAATGCAATGAAAATAACCTTTGTACTAATGAGTTCCACAAGTTTTGGTGAAATATGTGGTTGTAGGTGCTACAGGGTCAAAATAAGCAAAAACATGTGAAAATACCCCGTCGGCCGATCACGGCTGCGAAACAGCCGTTTCCTGACAGCCGATGTTGGCACTTCCCAAGTGCCCCTTTTATATGTGAATATTACCCCAATTAGAGCATAATTGATACTAATTTAGGCCATTTACCTGTGATATTGCCTATATATTTGTGTATGCGTTGTTTTGGAGCTTTATTGTAGAAACAGGTAAAATTGGTGATTAATGTGATGATGGAGAGGACAGGAGTCTAGAACCGACGAAAAGCACTGAAGAAGCCCAGTGCGCCGATCGGTGCAGCCCATGAGCCGATCGGCGCAAGGGTGTTTCGACCCACAGAAGTGACCGAGGCCCATTCCACATGTTTATGGAAGTTTATCTGTGCAAGACACTTGAAGATATTTGTCTAAGAAGAATTATGGAACTTCAAGAAGATTTATGGAACTCCAAGATCTTAACATGCAGTACAAGACTTTATCTCAAAGGAAAAGGCCCACATGGCAGCTGTGGAAGACAGAGGAACCGACTCCGGGGAAGAAATCAGAGAAGACACGGCGTGCGCCGATCGGCGCAATCCTGCGCCGATCGACGCAACCGCCTTATTTTCTAGAAACCGAATCCTTTACGAGTAGAACCCCTATAAATACTTGTAAACCCTCACCGCAGAAAAGGAGGCGACAGAGGGACACCAGATCCGTGAGTTAGAGCCAACGGGGCTTGCCCCGTTAGAATAGATCTCTAGTTGAGTTTCAAGAACCATTGGAGTCAAGAGTTGATCCGTCAAGGTAGGCCATCTCGACGGGGATGAATCTTACTCTATGTATCTCAAGGATGATTGAATATGTTGATGATGGCTTTGGTCATTTGTCTATCTTGATTCTATAATCATGCATGTGCTTATTCCAATTGCTTAGTTCTAGGCTAAGTAAGTAGATATTATCTTAATCGTGGTGATTAGGATAGTATTCAGACATTGTATTGATTATGGTTGCTTGATGATGCCAGTAGTGTGGTTTAGCGGTGACAGCACTAAGCCTGCGCAGCACTATTGGATAGTTGAGTAGGATAAGATACTCGCGCGATTAAGGGTTTCCTCCCGGCAGCGATAAATCGGGAGCCGCTCGGAAAGCAGGGTGGTCTTACTCATTATAGGTTTTCATTGATCTATGTAATTACCCATTATGATGCTATTCAATTAGACTTTCTGGTTATGATCTCACTAGTAGATATCTGGCTACTCACTTACCAGCATAGGTTTACAAGATCTGGAACACTTTGGCTTAGACTCACTGGTGTGCCAATCGGCTCAACCCCTACGCCGATCGGCGCAACAACTTTGGCTTAGATTCACCAGTGTGCTGATCGGCTCGACTCCTGCGCCGATCGGCACAACCCCAGATTTAATAGATCTCGCGCACTTTGACTTAGTTTCACTAGTGTGTCAATCGGATCAATCCTCGCGCCGATCGGCACAACGACAGACTTACTGTCTGGTGCACCTTTGCGCTGGCAAGTCTCCCCTTCATGCAACCTGACCTTGACAGTAGCCTTGACTAGATCTTTTACTGTTAACTTTGTTTAATAAATCCCTAAGGTCCCAGTGGATTCGATAACCTTCGAATACTCAATTCAAGGGAAAAAGTGCTACAATCGTACACCGTCCTCTTGTGGTATATAAGTGGGTGCGTAGATATGACCAACAAGCTCCTTTTTCTAGCACCGTTGCCGGGGACCATAGCAGGTTTTTAAACATTGTTTGATGCATTAGAGTTTAGTCATTGTGCTTTACTTGTCTCTCTAGTACATATATTCTATTAAGTGAAACTAATAGGTATGGACGGTCCTAAGTCAAACAAACCCTCTAATTACGCCGATGGTCCAGAAAGACTCTTACACAAGAAGAGAACAGCGGAGAAGAGAAGCAAGTCACTTGGAGATTTGGAAGTAGTCAGCACAACACCTCGAGTATTATTCACAATAGAAGACTCAGTTCAAGAGCAAGAAGAAGAGGAGATGGCAGAGGTGCCTATGGTTAATCGTCTCAAGCCACAATTGACTAGTATTGTCAAGACAGATTTCCAAGAAGCTCAGGATCAACTTCCGTATCAATTGGAGAGATATGTTGGAATAGTGGCGCAACAACCGTTCACAGGTTCAGAAGATCCCAATCATCACTTGCAACACTTCCTTGAAGTTTGCAGCACATTCAAGATAGCGGGATTGACAGGAGATCAAGCGCGTGTGAGGCTGTTCCCCTTCTCTCTAGTTGGACGCCCCAAGCAATGGTAGAATAGATTAGAAAGAAAACGGTGTGGAACACATTAGCAGCTGAATTCTTGGCCAAATACTTCCCCCCGGTAAGACTCAAGCTTTGAAAAATAAGATTCTTGGATTTACACAGAATATTGGTGAGAGCATTGGAGAAGAAAGGAAAAGATACAATGAGCATATGGATGCATGCCCTCATCATGGTCTGACGGTTGGAGAAGTTGTTGAGAAGTTCTACACATGATTGAATCTTTTGTCACGTCAACATTTGGACGCCTCAGCTGCAGGATCATTCATGTCAAAAACCCCCACCGAGGCTAAGAATTTGATCAAGTTGTTAGTTGAAAATCAATCATGGGATGGTGAGAGAAGCTCAAGGAATTTGCAACCTTCAAAAGGAGTAGCGAAGAGTGTGATTGAAAAGACTCAGGAAGAATTGATTATAGATCACCTCGATGCTATTCAAAGAAGGTTGGACAATAATCTTCATATCCCTCAGGAAGAGACACTCGAGCTGTCGGAATCACGCTCAACATGTAGTGAGTGTGGAGAATTTGGTCATATGCAGAAAGATTGCCCGGAAGAGATGAAGATGTTAGAATATATGAAAAATAGTGGATGGAAGCCCCAATATCAACAACAAAAGAGTTCTTTCTCTCCTAGTTCGTCCATGCAAAACTCTATCCCACTTCGTCTCCAATGTCATGAGTTCTTCCAAGCTCAAGAGAAGGTCAACAAGGACAATCAAGCTAGATTCAAGGAGATTGATTGTATCCTTGAGAGAGTTAATGACAAGGTGATAGAAATTGGGAGAAGCATACCAAGATTATGGAGCAACAGATGGGACAGCTATCACAAGCCATTCAAGGCAATAAGGGGGATATCCCTGGCAATACGATGTATGTAGAACAGTTGAAGGCAATAGCTACGCGATCAGGAAAACAAACAGAAGATCCAGAACACTGTGCAGGAGCAAAGAAGCCCCGCGCGATGACCCTGTCGGAGCCGATCGGCTCCTTGAAAGCACCGATCGGCGCAAGGAGGATGATGACCTCTCTGATCTGAAGATCGGCGTGGAGACAGAAGAGCATGGCCCTGCCACGTTTCTAGATACTCAACTACTGACGAAGACAGAAAGAGCGTGACAACACGACGAGCAGTTTGCAAGATTCGTCGATATTATGAAGAAGCTTTACATCAATGTCCCTTTTGTTGACGCTATCCAAGTTCCCACCAATGCTAAGTACATTAAGGACATGATGCAAAACAAGAAGTCTTTAGTTTCTGAGGAGGTTGTGAAGGTCACTAAGGAACTAACGGCGGCAATCAATGATGTTGCACTGGAGAAGAAACCTGACCCTGGATCACCAAGCATCAAATGTATGATTGGAACAAGGATATTTGATAGGTGCTTGTGCGATCTTGGAGCAAGCGTAAGTGTTATGCCCCATCATATATTCACAAATCTCAATTTGCTTGAATTAGAGCCTACGGGTATGTGTTTGGAGTTAGCCGATCAATCGGTACGCTTCCCTGATGGAATTGCTAAGGATGTGCCTGTTCAAATTGGAGATCATATCGTCCCTATTGATTTTATTGTGCTTGATATGGATAAGAGGACGAGGACCCTGTTGATCTTAGGCAGACCCTTCTTGAGGACAGCAAAGGCAAGTATTGATGTTGGGAGTGGTGAGATAAGCTTCGATATAAGTGGGACTCCCTACTCTTTCAAGTTTCACCCAAAGGGAGAAGAGTGACATGCTATTGATGAAGTGAAAAGATACAAGACACCGTGGCATCGAGTCGTCGAAAGTAATTGGAGGGGATGTATGGATAGGCCGTCCAAGCTATATGAACCATGGAGATAAGATAACCTTGTAGTGTCGCGGCCTCACATCCCGCACCGCGACACTAAGGATTGATTGTTTGCGGGGAGGTCGAGCTGTTTGACCTTTAAATAATTAGAGCGCTCTTGGGAGGACATCCCAATGATCGGGGGATTTAGAAGTTATTCAGTGCTTATGGGAGGGCAACCCATTTCATTTAGTTAATTAGTGCTGGCCGGGAGGGCAACCCGGTGTTTTTAAAAATTTGCTTGCTTGTGATAAAAATAATCTCCTGAATAAAATAAAATAAAATAAAATTAGAAAAGTGTGTGCTTAATTCTTGTGTGCTCTTGCGTTGTCTGTTTATTCATTCAAAACTGTGTATATACATACTATAGACTAATAATGCAGGAATATAAAAAAAAGGACCAAAAACAGGAAGGAACAGAGCTTGCGTCGATCGGTGCACATCTGCGTCGATCGGCTAAGCATTGCCCAAGTCAGGACAGAAGGCCGACGACGCCCATAATTGAAGGAGTGCTAAACCAGCACAATATTTTTCGGAGACAGAGCTATTTTCAAAGAAGACAACATCTAGCGAAGAAGCGAGGGGCCAGAAGCAAAAACAGACGTCGCGCCGATCGGCGCGGTCACCAGATGAGCCCCGACAGGTATGCCAATACTACAGGAACATTGGAGAAGTGGAAATTAGGTGAAGAGATGAACACGAGGCATCAGAATCGGCGCTGGACCTAAAGACGAGGTGCAAGAGACTGCCGTTCGGCGCCCTACTGCGTCGATCGGCGCGGGTACCCATGATGTTCCCAATGGGCGACAAAGGCGGCAGGCATTGATTTTGAGGAACGGGTATGAATATTATGCAGGTGCCCAGTACAGAGTAGACACGGAATTGACCAAAAGCTGAAAAGGAGACGGCGCGCCGATCGGTGCGGGCCCACGCCGATCGGCGCCGCCAAGAAGACATCAGGATTCCATGCTGTTCCCCTGCCAACCAACACGATGTGCCAGGAAACGACATGAAGGAAGGGAATGAAGCATCAGAGTGGTCAGAGCATTCAAAATTTGAATTGTGCCGATCGGCGCAGTACCCGTGCCGCTCGGCGCTCTTTCAAATTTTGAAATTTTATGGCAGTTCCTTCTCCTGGAAGTTTCCCACACTATAAAAGGGAGGTCAGGTGCCCCCATTTGGCACATCATCCCGGTAATCTCTCCACCTTCCCCACTAACCATGATCTCGCACACGTTCAGCATTCCTCATAGATGGATCGCCTCTGCTCCTCCGTCGGCAAGTTGGGCAAGAGGCTGCACCGGGGAAGCAGTTCCGGTGGTAGCAGCGAGTCGAGCGGTAACTCCTCGGCGAGGGGTGGCTCCGACGCTCGTGATGACATGTCGGTGGGTGGTACATCCACCGGCTCAGCGGCGGCAACATACGAGGTCCGCGCCCACCACTCCGTCTCTGGCGCGTCCCTTCCAATAGGGCGTCCTACGAGGAGCCAAACGGCGGCAAGCCGTGGGGTTCCCACATCACCACCACCGCCGGCATTCATGCCGCACACGGTGGAGGAGGGCTTCACCCTCCTGAGCGCGGAGGAACAGCGGCACTACCTCGCGGTGAGGGGAAGTTTCATCCCCAACTTCGACCTGGACGAGACCTTCATCACCTCGAACGGCATGTGGGAGGACTTAAGGAAGATGCTAGACAACCTCGGCTGGGTGGATTTCCACCTCCTCCCCATGGACTACAACCTCGACATCGTCACCGAGGTTGCTTCTACGATGAGGCTTGGCACCATCGAAGACGGTAGCGAGGCCGTCAACTTTCGCGTCCGCGACATCAGCCACACGGTGACCATGGAGGCGACGGCTCAAGCCTTCGGCTTCGACGCCGACGTCGCCGGCATCTTCGGACGTGGGGAGTTGGACTCCTTTTGGAGGCGGCTCTTGTTCATAGAGGAGATGAAGCGTGGCAACATCCGCAACCCGACCATTAGAGTTTTCCATCGGTGGTTCGCGGCGCGCATAGGCGACAAGGTCGACTCCAGCAACGTCACCGATGCGGACTTGCGGTGGCTCTTCAACGCCATCGTGAGTCTGTCTCATTGCAATCCCATGTCGGTGATGGTGTGGGGTTGGCTCGACAAGAGGGGCAAGGCAAGCAAGAAGTTGGCCTTCGAGGCCTATCTTCAACGCCTAGCAGCCCTCGTCTGCGACAGCGACAGACCGGGAGGGCGCGACGACAAGTGGGAGTGCGCGACGGAGATCGGCGAGAATATGACTCGTGGCAATATTGTCACGGGAAGTGTTCGCGCCGGCTTCCATGTTGGCGGCACCAACGTAAAGCTCCCGTGTGCAGAGCTAGGAGTTTTTCTCCCTCGCAAGCTGGAGGGAGGAAATTGGCTTGAGGAAGGTCTCTTGGAGGGGGGCCGAGTTCTCAAGGACCACCGTGGGCGGGTTCGACAGCCGGACACATCTACAGCAGCCAGCGGCGAGTGGGATTCCTGGGGGTCACGCCAGGAATACCAGTAGTACTAGTCAGGGTGGAGCGACACAGCGGGCGGTTCACAGCCCTCTGCGCCAATCGGCGTAGGCAACGCGCTGATCGGCGCACCCTACTGCAGCGCAGGCATTAACTACAGGTACCAAGGGCGTGTACCAGTGGTGCCTCCTGTGCCTGGTGCAGACTTTTTTGTGCCCATGCAGGGGTACCTCGACAACAACATGCAGTACATCGAACGCGTGGAGGAAGCCAATCCCAATGGAGGTACAACCATGATGCGATGGTGGAGGAGTTTGAGCGACTCAAGGCGCGGTGCTATGGCTTCGATCAGCCACCGAGTCCACCTTCGGATGACTAGAGTGCCTAGGAGTTGGCACGTGTATCGGTTTTCCGGTTTGCATTTTCTTTTATCTTTTGCAGTTTTTTTTCTCTTTATTTACTTATGTGTGTGTGAGCAGGTTGGGAAACCATGTATCGGGTGACACAGTAGTAGTTTTATTTTTATGCAAGTGTGTTAGTAGTAGTTTTATTTTCATGAAGTGTGTGCAAAAATCATCATCATGTATTCAAGTTTCGATCTTAATATAATGGTGACGGTTATGCTCTATTAGGAGAATTGAATTATTTATTCTTTCTTGAAAAGTGTTAATGAAGATCACATAGTGTTGAGCATTGAATAAAATTTCAAACTTACACTTAATGATTATTCGGCAAATATGTCTTATGTGGAGCAATTTTGAGTACCCATGTGCTTCATTTGTGTTGTCCAGTTTGTAATGATAACTTAGTACCAATCTTTTCAAAAATAAATTTTCATGTTGTGAACTTTAGAATTTATTGTTTTTCAAGATCCTTACCTACCAATGCCATATTTTGAACAATACTCATGAACCTTTGATATGTAGATATACATTAAAGTGATGGTTGAGTTCGGTTAGGATTTAATTCTTTCTGGTATGAACTTTATTAAGATGGCAATTCTTTGTGTATCTTTTTCTAGCCTTGAAATTACTCATGCAAAAATTCAATTCTGCTGAGTACACTACCATAAACCCAAAACATCTTGTTGAGTATCATTCCTTGACCACATCCTATATTTCTGGCTATATTTAATTCTTGAATAAAAGTTGAAGCCAGACAAATCAAATACCAACAAATGTTGGTAAATTTGGGTTGAGAGCCGATCGGCGCACCCTGAGCAGATTGGCGCAGCAGAGATGGTAAAAAAAACTCTGCTTTACAATATATTATTGATTTATGTTTGCAATCCTTGAATTACCTCACCTAGCTACTCATATAAGCCTTACACTAAAATTATTTGATCATTATGATGTAGAATATAGGTTGAGTGATTTAAAAGATGAGTTGTTGTTTTGGATTATCTGGAAGATAGATTCTCTATGTTCACAACAATCTTTTAAGTGATTCTCATGTCTGGAAAAGTTATAATTTATGAATTGGACGTGATCTTTTGCTTTGGGGAGAACTTTAAGCTTATGCCCATATTTGATTTATTTTGCTGAATACCAATATGAAATACACCACAATAGAACAATGCTTAACATTTGCTGATTTGAGATATCTTATATGATAGAAAGAGTATATTTTTCGATTTTTCTTTCTTTTACTTTACTCGGGACGAGCAAAGGTTTAAGTGTGGGGGAACTGTTGGCACTTCCCAAGTGCCCCTTTTATATGTGAATATTACCCCCAATTAGAGCATAATTGATACTAATTTAGGCCATTTACCTGTGATATTGCCTATATATTTGTATATGCGTTGTTTTGGAGCTTTATTATAGAAACAGGTAAAATTGGTGATTAATGCGATGATGGAGAGGACAGGAGTCCAGAACCGACAAAAATCACTGAAAAAGCCCAGTGCAATCTATGGAAGACCCACATGGCAGCTATGGAAGACAGAGGAACCGACTCGGGGAAGAAACCAGAGAAGACACGGCTTGCGCCGATCGGCGCAATCCTGCGCCGATCGGCGCAACCGCCTTATTTGCAAGAAACCGAGTCCTTTACGAGTAGAACCCCTATAAATACTTGTAAACCCTCGCCGTAGAAGATGAGGCGACAGAGGGACACCAGATCCATGAATTAGAGCCACCGGGGCTTGCCCCGTTAGAATAGATCTCTAGTTGAGTTTCAAGAACCATTGGAGTCAAGAGTTGATCCGTCAAGGTAGGCCATCTCTACGGGGATGAATCTTACTCTATGTATCTCAAGGATGATTGAATATGTTGATGATGGTTTTGGTGATTTGTCTATCTTGATTCTATAATCATGCATGTGCTTATTCCAATTGCTTAGTTCTAGGCTAAGTAAGTAGATATTATCTTAATCATGGTGATTAGGATAGTATTCGGACATTGTATTGATTATGGTTGCTTGATGATTCCAGTAGTGTGGTTTAGCGGTGACAGCACTATGCCTGCGCAGCACTATTGGATAGTTGAGTAGGGTAAGATACTCGCGCGATTAAGGGTTTCCTCCCGGCAGCGATAAATCGGGAGCCGCTCGGAAAGCAGGGTGGTCTTACTCATTATAGGTTTTCATTGATCTATGTAATTACCCATTATGATGCTATTTAATTAGACTTTCTGGTTACGATCTCACTAGTAGATATCTGGCTACTCACTTACCAGCATAGGTTTACAAGATCTGGAACACTTTGGCTTAGACTCACTGGTGTGCCGATCGGCTCAACCCCTGCGCCGATCGGCGCAACAACTTTGGCTTAGATTCACCAGTGTGCCGATCGGCTCGACTCCTGCGTCGATCGGCACAACCTCAGATTTAATAGATCTCGCGCACTTTGACTTAGTTTCACTAGTGTGCCGATCGGCTCAATCCCCGCACCGATCGGTGCAACCCCAGATTTAATAGATCTCGCGCACTTTGACTTAGTTTCACTAGTGTGCCGATCGGCTCAATCCCCGCACCGATCGGCGCAACAACAGACTTACTGTCTGGCGCACCTTGGCGCTGGCCAGTCTCCCCTTCATGCAACCTGACCTTGACTAGATCTTTTACTGTTAACTTTGTTTAATAAATCCCTCAGGTCCCAGTGGATTCGATAAACCTTGGAATACTCAATTCAAGGAAAAAAGTGCTACAATCATACATCGTACTCTTGCGGTATATAAGTGGGTGCGTAGATATGACCAACAGCCGACAGGGTTGTTACGGCTGAAATCAGGACCCGGCCGACAGGGTCATTACGGCTCAAATCAGGACCTGGCTGACAGTATCGATTAAGGCTGAAATCAGCCACCCGGTCGATCAACCGGATTCATTGTCTAGCTGATCATCCGACACGGCTGATTCTGCAAAACACTCCACCATCTGTTTTCTCCTCTCGGACGAAAAGTGATGAAATATGGCTAAGGAAAGAAGACCAATAACTGGCCTAACCGGGAGAAGTCAAGGGGCAATGTGAAGGGGGTCGGCACCTGGCCTAGGCCGTCGCCCGGCCAACCTTGCCGCCCGTCCTAGCATGCTTCCCGGCCTGGGTTTGCCACCCAAGGTTGCCAGCCCACTTGGCCTAAGAGGCCTACCGGCCCCCAAAATGAAGGAGTCGATGGGAACCAACCGAACAACCGACTTCAGGATGAAATATAAGCCATCCAAGAGAAGTTAGTCATGAACCGACACGTTCCAAGGGCCGCCCGGTGGTGCATGCCGCCCGGCACACGTGGCCGCCCGGCGGACCGACTTTGGCCTACCGCCTCTCCTTCACCTACAAGTACACCCATGCCCATTGCCACCTATAAATAGAAGTGGAATTCAGCAGAAAATATAAACAATTGAAGAAGAGAACAACAAGCGCCACGTTGTAGAAATGTATTAGAGTAGGGAGTGAGAGTGAGTGGTAGAAGTTCGGGAGGGAGCCAGGGATGTCAGCTCCTTCTCCACCTTGTGCCTCGGGGATGATTCTCTACCAAGAGTCCCCATCTTCGGCCGGGTAACATGTAGACATTTTGTTCACTTAATCATTGAAGCTTTCTTTATTTATATCTTGTTTATTAGTTCTTAGTCCATGTTAGATAAAGTCTTTTACTTTATTTGACTATGGTTACTCTGCCTTTAGTTAACAAGGTTAGAGTAGTAATTGTATGTGTATAAGTGGTGTATAGACTTAGAATTATCTAAGTTTGCTCCCAACCCCATGGGCTGTGTGGTCGGTAGTTAGGTGGTGACAGCACTAAGCTATCCTTTGTACTCCACCACGTTAGGGTTGGGCTTGTAGGCGTTGATGGTAATTTTAGCCCAGGTCCCTTCTCATCCCTTTTCGTACCTTGGACGACTATGCCCCGAAGTAAACAAGAGTAAATATTAGAGTCTGATGATTATTTGGATATAAGTTGTCATATGAAGCCAAGGCTAGAGGACCCTCTCAACCCGTTGTTATCCTTCTCTTTTATTCACTAGAATTGGATTAGGATAGAATTTTACTTCTCATTCCCTATGGATTCGATACCTTGGAATACTCCCGGGTGAAGGCTACATCGACATCCGTATGCTTTCGGATTTCTCTGTTAGGCATAAGGATCGCCAACATTCTTCTTCTTCATCATCACTTGAGTCTTGGGACTTGAAAGCTTCTTTCTTGGGGTTGGGACAATCTCGAACAAAGTGGTTCTTTGACCCACAGTTGTAGCACTTGCCCCTGGACTTGGAAGCAAACTTGTTCTTGAATGTCCTCATCTTCTTCATGAGAAGAGCCAAGTCCTCACTCAGGTAATCTTCATCATCATCATCTTCTTCTTCTTCTTCTTCAATCTCTGCCTTCTTCTTGCTCTTCTTGCTCTTGATAGGCTCTTCCTTCTCGGCTTGAAGAGCAAGGTTGGATGGTTGAGGATCATCTAAACCCAGTTGGTAGCTCTCGAAGGCTGTAAAGGTGATGATCTCATACTTGGGTTCTTTGAATAGCCTCAAGAATCTTCTTATCACCTCAACAGGCTTCAGCTTGAAGTCATCCCCAAGAGCATTGATCTCCTCCACAAGTACATGAAAGCGAGAATAAACAGTATTAGCTCTCTCATGTGGCAGTCTAGTGAAGTTATCATACTTATACATAGTATCTTTCCTTATTGACATCACTGGTACCCTCATGGAGACCCTAAATCTCAGTCCAGATACCATGTGCTGTGGAACTAGCATCCAACCTAGCAAAAACATCCTTAGATATGCATGCAAACACAGCATTCTTGACCTTAGCGTTGCACTTAATAAAATCAGGCTCAAGCAGGTTCACATCCGCATCAGCTTGTGAGTCACCATCCATATCTCTAGATCAAGGGACTCCGGGTAGGCATGCATGCGAGCCTTCCAATACCTGTAGTCCTCCCCATCGAATATGGGAACACTCCACACCTCTCCCGGCATCCTTACTCAAGGCGGTGAAGCCTCAAAGATGAGCACTTGGCTCTGATACCACTTGAAAAGACTGAAGGCGTACCGAGAGGGGGGGTGGGTGAATCGGTAAGCCGCTCACAAATCCAAATACTTCAATTTACACTACTAGAGCCTAGCAATCGTTGCAACCTAACAAGTCTAGTAGGCCAAGACCCTACACATGCTAGTGTTCATGATGATAGTAAGCGTGGAAGCCAAACACACTAGCCTATGCAAGCCACAATTCAACCTAGTTACTAGAGCACAAAAATGCAAAATAGTAAAGAGCGGGTCAAGGAATGCTCATGATTTTTTTCCCGAGGTCTCGGAAGTATGAAGCCTGCCCCTACTCCTCGTTGGACCACTCCCGCCGGAGTTCCGGTCCCTCCCGCCACCAATGTGGAGTTCTCACCCACGAGCCCGCAATCACTCCCAGAGTGAAGACACAATGCGTGTCACCGCTGCCACCAAGGCACAAGCTCGCCTCCCTCGAGAACTTGCCGGACTCCCCGAGCCGACACGGATGCTCACTAGCGATGCCCCTATCACCAGCGGACTCAAATCGTGTACAAACATGTGACGGGCTTCACAACCGATCATGATAGGCTCAATCACCGACACCTAACCAGTCTAGGTCTCACCATAGACCAAGATAACAACCTAGATCACACCCTCAAGCACACCTAGCCTTAGATGTGCAAGATCACTCCTTGTTACTCTCGCTAGCACTCTCAAGATATACAATATCTCCTTCTAGTGCTCTCCTCTTTGCCTTTTGACTCTCACCAAATGCTCCAAGTAATTCCACTGGCCAAGAGTGGTCACCAAGACCCCAGCAATGAAGTTATATAGGCTTCCAACCACAAACTAGTCGTTGCTCCACAAGATCAGCTTCCTGGGCATACTAACCAGACAGTCCGGTCACAGCCTGACCGGACCGTCCGGTCACTGCAGTCTTCAGCTCCAACGGCTCTGCCCCTCTGCTGACTCCTACTGATCGGACCATCCGGTCAGCTGACCGGACCGTCCGATCAGACTTTCTCTCTCCATTCCAGAGAGCTCCCAATTTGCGTTCTCTTTGTCTCGTCGCGTCTTCATATAGACCGGACCGTCCGGTCTGCTGACCGGACCATCCGATTGCTATTGATCCTTGCGCAGACAAATTCCTTGCAAACTACTCTCTGTCCACTTAGTGACTATACAATTCGGTCTCCACTGACCCCTTTGTCCGGTCACTTCGTCCAGAAGCTAAAACTCCTCGTCCTCACTTGACTTTATTTTCCGGCTTCTCCAAACAACTCCTTGGCTTCTCCACTATCACCTAGTGCATGTGATTTTATCGAGCAACCTTGCATATCACTGACTAGACATGACCTAAGAGAAATGACCTAGACCCTCTTGATAGTCTGGTTTTTCCTATGGACTCAAAGCCCTAACAACTAGACAAGTGTTCCCAACACTAGCTCCATAGTTTGTCCTTAGCTTTGATCCATCTCCGTCAACCCTTGGACTCCATCAAGCTCACAAGCCCCCATGCTTGCGGTCATTGTCATCAATCGCCAAGGCAACCATCATCCATATGATTTGTAGTAGAGTTTAGAGATGATTCCTACATAGAAAACACCCGTATAGATATTAGCCCACAATTTCATAGTTGTCATCTATCACCAAAACATTCATAGCTTGGGGATCCAATCATCAATGGTCATGAAGCTTACACAGAGGCAAGGAGGCAAGCGCGGCACTCAGCTCGTGCGGCGGCGGGCGGCCTCGCGCGCGCGGCTCTACGCACGTCGGGCTGCCTCTACGCACGGTTTAAATCCTCCTTCGGCAGTAACACTTCTCGATCTAAATGGAAGCAATTTCTTCACAAATAGGGTATGGATCTGATCCCTCTGATTGCTGTGTGAATGCACGTTCGCAAGTTCTTCACGAAGAGGAAGAGGGAGAGGCAAAGGCAGAGGAAGAGCGAGGAGGGGAGCAACGACGATCTCCCGTCTTCCATCTCCTTTCTTCTTTTGGCGACCCCGATTGTTCAGCTCCCTTTCCTTTCCGTCTTCATTCACCGACAAGCTCAGATCGACGGAAATCATCAGTGTGTCCGAGCTCGGACCAAAGAAAATTGATTTGGGTGAGCTCAGACCGACAAAAATCGATTTGGGCGAGCTCGTCCTGCTTCCCTTCTTCCTTGGCGGTGGTGGATCCAAGCTCCCAGTTGCAGCTGTTGCCTCTCGCTCGCAACCTCTCCAAGCCACGGCCGTGATTCCCTCTCGCTCGTGAGACTGCGTTGTGCCGCCCGCTAGCGTGCTCTGGTCTGGCGGCGCCGCACCCGTTCCAACAGTGAAAAGCTTGGTTGTCGAACAAAACACTCTTTTGTTTGCTACGCCACGCCAAATGGGGCCTATGTTGGCTATTTCGAGCTTTTGTTGCATGTACTGATGTCATTTGAGACGCGGATGTTACTGTGAGACTTGAATTACGCATATCTTGATGTTATTGTGAGTTGTAGTGATGCTAATGTGTCTGTCATATTTTTTTGTTGTGTGAGATTTGTTGAAATTTTCAAATTTAAAAGGAATTGCTGCTGACTTTTTTTGAAATAAATTTTATGTCATCAAACTAATGCTGCAATTTTGCTACTAAAATAATGTATAAAGTAGGGTCATTTATCTAGAGAAATACTGAAAAGTAGGGTCAAATATGCATGGGTAAAAAGGTCTTTTTATGCTATGGTTAACACCGTTAAGTGCCTCAAACGGAGTAGGGTCAATCCTTTCGTTTAGATTCAAAAACCAGAGTCAATCGTGCAAACTCAGAAAAGTAAGGTCAACCGTACAATTGGAGGATAAAACAGGATCAGTTTCACAATTGCCCCTAAAAACAAAAATACCATGAGGCTAAAAACCCAAGTAAATTAACACCTTCAATGAGGAAAGTTCTCTCAGTCCCACTGGGATGAAGTTGTTCACAGCAAGCCGGCCGGTTGGGAGTACCCACTCATTTCTTACATAACGTACTACCCAACTCATATATTTATTTTATTCTTCTTTTTTTTCACAGGAAGTAAGATTGTGACATATGTTCAATCTTATTTCACAAAGTTGTTTCAAGAATCACCTAATTTAACCATTCTTACTAGCCAATTTTTGGACAATTTAAGAAAATCAGATGAGGTGTAGAGAAACCTTGCTTTAACTAATAACAAACACAAAGACATTTGGGGAGGACGCCAGCCCTGTGCTCACCTGAGTTGGGGAGGACGCCGGACGGACCAGGCGGTGGAGCTCTCGTCTGATGTGGCGGTCTCAACTGGTAAATGCCGTCATCGCCCCCGTTTGCGCCCACAGCTGGGCGCGATGCCGTTCTCTAGGATGGCCTTGTGGCGGAGGTCCAGCTCATGGGAGGAGCCGGATGGGCATCACGGTGGGGCTGGCCTAGCTGCTTCTGGTTCGCACCGCTTGCCCGGTTCTCTTCTCCACGTGGATCAAAACCGACGGCGAGCCGGCGGCCAACCAGCTCGGATCCGACGGCATCGGGCCCTCCTAGTCGCGGATCCGCTGTTCCTCGATGACAGCGGCCCTCGATGATGGCGGATCTAGCGGAAGACGGCCGGCGGCGCAACCTTCTCCCAACGCCGGCCCTCGACGACGGGCGCGATGCAGGGGAGGTTCAACTGCCGCCGCCGCCAAGCCACCGACGAACACGACGGCCAGGGGCCACCGACGAGCGTGACGGCAGGTCTGCGGGTTTTCCACGGAAGGGCGCGAGGAGGCGTTGGTTGGGGGCTGGCGGCTGCGGGACGAGATACCGTGTTCCTGGGAGACGCTACATTTGGAGGAGAGATTTACGGTCCGCTTGTTTAGAGGAGCGATGCAGTATGCCGGTGCGGTTCATTTTACGGTAAAATGGTACTGCAGGATTTTTTACCGTGCCCCGGTGCGAGCAGTCTAAGGGCATATACAACCCAGAGACGGGGTCTGTCTCTTAATAAATACTACAGACACATGAGCAGACAGGTCATACAATCCAGAGACGACTTCATTGTCTACAGGCAATTAAATAGAGTACACATAAGTAAAGATCAACTGTAAAAAATTTGTGCACACCATTGTGTGGCCGTTTGATAGAAAATGTGCCAAGCATAAATAAGAGTTGCAAGTCATTTCAAGACACAATTAAAATTGTAAGCAAGCAGCATTCTGACCACATTCACTAGAAAAGTGCAGCCATTTCACATTCACACGCACATAATAGAAACCCAGTCACAATGATGGCCATTTCACATTCAGTTATCATGTCAGTTTGCATGTCTTCAAGATGCTAGTTCATGGTGCTCTCTACTAGTTCTCTCAGAATCGACACAAACAGTTAGCATGTCATCAAGAATCCAACCTGAACAGCTTTTTTATGCGTTCATGGTGTTCCCTGCAGCTTCCTTCCTCTTGGGGCCATCATATACGCTCGCTGAGTTCAATTGCTGACTCCTTTGAGTTGCCAGATTCATCACCAGATTCTTTGTTCTTGCCTTGTGCAGTTAGAGCAGCCTTTTTAGCTGCCTTTTGACCCATTGGGCGTTTAGGCATTTCATCAAGAGTTGCATCATCTTCTTGTGAGTCCCCTTCAAGATGAAATGATTTCCTTTTGCGTGCATTCTTCAAGTCTTCATTGCATGTTTTCCACCTTGACACATCTCTGCACATCTTCCAAACCTCCATGAGAACAAATAGGCCTAGATTGGCTTCTTTGTTGTCATCAACATAGAACTTGTGTGCTGCATCAATCCACATTTGATCTGAATATCCACTAGTAAATATTCTACGAGCCATAACATAAGCATACTCAAATAGGTCAGTCCATCTGTTAATCTTGTGCCATCTATCCTTGCATTGCTTCATATTTCTTCTTCAAAGTGGTGGGGTAGTCTTGTTTTATGATTCAACAACACCACCCCAATATGGATACCACTCTTATCTGCTCCACAAGAAGAGTTTGTAGAATGCTCTATCCAAGCACTCATCACTCTAACATCCTCTTCAAGAGTCCACATGATCCTCTTCTCAGTCCTAATATTGCCATTGCATTCTACTGAGGGCGGTGAACTAGCATCATTTTCACACACTGGACTAGACAAAGGGCTGCTATGAATAGTTGCACCAACCAAATGTGAATTTTGTGCCTGATTTCCAAAGTAGCTCATAAACCCACCAGCTGGACATACATCTTTGTCCCTACAACAAATCCCAGTAAACAGAATAAATAACAGCTATATTTTGCAATATAATGATCATTATATGGATTCTGAATTACCACAAAAAACTAATCCAGGACCATCAAACTAATCAGAGTTGAGCACACTGGTTTTGTACAGGTACATGTGTGTTCTACTTGGTTTAAAATTTCACATTTACCATAACCTCATTTCACATTTTACATTTACGAAGACCTGCAATTCCCCGTTCTCTCCTAACATTGAACATGATAACATAATTTTTGTGTCCACATGGCAACTCATGCAATTTTAGTATGTTGTAGAATAAGCAAAATGGGAAGAAGAGAAGAGGGATTACTAAGATCCAGGAGAAGAGGGATCAGTGTTCTCCCCATCACCCCAAGCAGAGAAGTCACCTCCGAACGATGAAAGAGGGAACGGGGAGTAGGGAAAGCCATAGGGATCCATCCATGACACAGCAGAGCTGGGGAAGCCACGGGAGAAGGGGGCGGCGCTGCCGAGAGAAGGAGGCGGCACCGCCGAGCTGCCACCATGGCCGACAGAAGGGGGTGGCACCGTCAAGCCACCACCACAATCGACAGAAGGGAGCGGCGTCGTCGAGCCGCCACCACGGCCGAGACGGGTACAGGCTGGGGCCGTCGCCGCCATGGCCGAGATCCGCCGCCGCCGCCGAGTTGGGGATGCTGCCAACACCGCCGAGAGTTGCCGCCGCCACCGAATCTAGCGCCTTCTTCAGTTTCCGAGGTCTGCTCGGCATCGACATCTCGAGGACGAGGAATGAGGTGGACGCGCAGGCTCCGACGTGTGAGATTGGGGGAGGTCACGCGGCGGTGAAGTAGGCTAGGCATGCAAAGGATTTGGCGAGCTGGGGACGATTTGGAGGGGAAAACTCCCGTACTTGCGCACCCTGCGCGCGGGATCCGGCGGCGTCGTCGCCAGGGAAAGATGCCCCCTACAGCGCTGTCGAGGTCGTCTCCTCCGCCTGGGAGAATGGGACGAGGTGGTCGCCTCACGAGGCGACGCGGACGCGTCCGTCGCGTGGAGGGGGGGGTCTGCAAAATTGCCATCCAGAAGACGGGGTCAAGTTACCCGTTGTACATGTCCTAACGATTCCACCTCCTCCCGCTTCCCGAAAACGCCTACCCGTAGCAGAAGACCAACACTAGCGCCTAGCTAGGAGTGCTTGACTGCTTTGCTTTGCCTTGGGCTGTCTTCGCCTATCGGCAAGAGCACAACTGCACGGTGCCGCCCAGAGCTTTTAAAAACGCCACACGCCGCCGACGAGCGAAACCAAGTCTACTAGGAGTCTAGGGCTAAAGTAGTCCACACTCCACAGACGTGACAGACCACCGGGCACAGCTCCTCTCGCTCTTTTCCCGCACCCCGCGCGCACCGAAAAAGAGAAAAAAAAAAAACTAAAGAGGGAAAAAGACCGAGCAAAAATAGGAGAGGAGGAGAAACCGCGCCGCAGTTGAGGTGCTGGGGGATGACGCGAGCCCGCCGCCGATGGCCGCGACGCCAGAGACGCTAGCCCTCGCCCCGCTCGTCATACTCTACTTCCTCCTCGCCGCCGCGGTGCTCTTCCTCCGCGTCCGCCGCGCCCGCAGGTCCCAGCAGCGGCGGCGGCAGCAACAGCAGCAGCAGGTCCTCCCGCCGCTGTCGACCGACCGGGCGGCACCTCTAGAGACCACCGTCTCCCCGGAACCGGAGGGGGAGGAGGAGCCAGCAGACGAGGGCGGGAAGGAGAAGCAGCCGCAGCGGCGGCGGCGGAGGGCGCGGAGGAAGCGCCAGCAGCAGGAGGGCGAGGGCGGCGGGGACGCTGCGGCGCCATCCGCGAAGACGGCGGCGGGGAAGGGGGAGCCGCTGCTGCCCCGGCGCCCGCAGTTCCCGGTAGCCTCGGTGGCCGGCGCGCTGCAGCGTCGGCTCAACGAGCGGTACGACGACCTCGCGCGGGCCAGCGAGGCACAGTGTCCCACCATCGAACAGGTCCGTGCGCGCGTGCCTTCCTTCCACTCGCTTCTTCCATTGTCATGCTTCTACTACTCGCAGTGTCAGTGTGTGTTTCTGCGCGTTGAATGAAGCCTCGCTGCTTAGCTGACTACAGTTGCTACTATGTGGGGGATTGGAAGAGAATGGAAGACTGCGGACCATGAACGCTCGCTATTAATTTCTATAGCTGTTTTTTTTTTTTTTGTGCTCTGATTGCAATTAGTGTGTGGATTGTTCACGTTCCATGCCAAATTGGCTCCAATGCTACACGCTTGGTCTGAAACTGGATGCTTACAGGGTTGCTGTGACCTTTAATAGCTATGTTCTAGTTAAATTAATGGAGGTCTTGCAGCACCAAATAACACGAACCAAGAACAGCTGGATGGATAGCTTGAGGAACTGGTGCAGTTTTCTTTGTTACAGTGGCTAGTTGTAATAACTGCATTTCATCGGCAATTTCTGGGTATGAAAGCCTATGCTTACTTTTGCATTAATGGGTACTTATCTCCAAAATCATACTGCCACCTTGCTTAGAAACAACCTAAAACTTAAGAAAATGATTTTTCTGCATGTACATGTTGGTACGTGCACTATCAGAACCATCAATCATGCCTTGAGATTGATGCAAACCTTCAAAGTTCAGATACACCAGCCTGTATTGACTTACTTTGGATGGATATGAACAGGATAGTGAGTGGCTGAATATGCATGCCAAGATGCATTTCTCCAAATGATCTTGGTTTCTGTATTATAGGGCGTACATGAATGAAACAGATTAAGAATCTTAATGACAAAAGACAGCACAAAATGGATTTCTCCATTTTTGTCAACTTCGGTATACTTTCGCATCTGCCGAGGGATAGCTACTCTGAAAATTGAAGGACTTGCCCTCAAGTGGATCTTCTCATATTTCGAAATTTTTTACTATATTAGCTAAATGAGATTAATAACAAGTTTACAAGCTTAAATTATGCCTTCTTTGTCAACTCTGGGTGCAACTTGGGAATGCTATTGGTCAATCAGGTACCTATAACTGTGGCAGTCCTGGTGGAGTTTCTTCTTTCTTTTTCTTTCTTTTTTTAGGCTCTTGATAGGCCTGCCCATAGTGTATAAAACGGATCTACTTCTTTTTGGTATTCTAGACTAAATTCTTTTGTTCCTTGATGCTCAATAAAACCTTCTTTTTTAAAGATAGAATCTTCCTCTGGGTGCTATTGACGATCTTAAAGTATTGGTGAGTGAGTTCAAGATAATAGAGAGTCTCTATCATTTTAAAGAGTGGCATCCTATGTCCACTATCTCGATCGAGGTATGGAGGTCAGAATAAATAGAATAATGATGAGTGGAAAAAATAGAAAATTCTTTAGGTGGCTTTTAATACAGTTGTGATAGATAAGCCTCAGTAAGTAGTACTATTCTATTAGTTAGCGATCCCGGCTCTGTGAGTTCTTTCTTCCGTGATGAACTGTCGGCGCCATTTCGCGGGGGTCGATGAAGCGGAAGCGAGAATATCGGCTTGAGTAACGAAAACATTGGTGAGAATCCAATGCCCCCAAAACCCAAGGTTTCCTCCGCTAGGTTCGTCCACAGAGGGTGAGTCATCATCCTCCCTTCTTCTACTACCAATCAAAGCAAGGCAAGAGAGACTGTCATAATATTACTATGGGAGACGGATCCTGTTAAGTCAGTACGAATGTGATACGAAAAATCCTCTTCGACTCTTTCCGGCTGGGTGTAATCATGTATAAATCTTGCGCGTTTATTTTAGGCAAGTTAATAAACAAATAAAAATAAGAAAATAGGGAGTAAAATAAAAGGTAGGGAAAATATGGGAAAAAACTTGAAAAAGCGGCGCACCATTGTTTAAGCACTGCTATAGAAACGCCTGTCTCATTGAAAGTAGCAAAGCTCCAAATGGGAACACGCCGCCCGTGTTCACCCTCCGCTCTCCCCTCTCAACAAATATCATACAAGTGATGACCAGAAAAACAGATCTGTATCAGATGACGAATTCTCACCAACAAGTTCATCCCATCCTTCCACCACAACATGAATCCTTGGAAATTCTATTGCTTCGCTTCTTAGTTTCTCTTGCCAAGGCTCTGAGACATCGTCAGCGCTGCCGAGAGGCTTATCCCCCACAACCTGATTCTGCCCAACCACCGGTTCCACTTGACGGCTTGAGTGGGAAGAAGGGAAGAAAGGCAAGGAAGAAGAAGGAAAGGATGACCGAAGGGCCACGTTTCCCCTTCGCTATGTTGAGCTGTGCAATGAAACGACGGATCTGTTATGTTTATGCAGAGCTTGGTCATGCTATGATAACTGGTGACCTGGTTCGTAGATTTTTTTTTTTTTTTTTTTGTGATGCAATTATATTTATTAGATTTGCTTACTCTTTTGGTTCTGCTTGAGTTAGGAGGTTGGTGTGATGTGGGAATCTGCAAGGGTAGAAAACGAAATTCTTGTCATCACCTGATGTATATGATGGATTAATGCTTATGGGTATGTGGCCTGAAGAATTTTGTGCCATCCAAATAGAAGTTACTAGATCTTTCAAATCTGTGATTTTGGTGGGAGTGTAGGGGTTTAGTTGTTGTTGTTATAGTGTTGCATATGTTGTCTGATGACTTGATGCACAGAATCTGAAGATTTACCTTCTATTGTCATTTTTCTTTTCATGGAAAATTTTCTTCCACTGGATTTAATTCTACCACTCCCTCCATGTCGATGTAGATTGAATCCCATGATTTTCAGCATAAAAATGAGGCAATCTTAGCCCCTTAGCAGTGACATGTTTGTGCAATGCCTTATCTTTGTGTCTTTTTGGTTAAGGATTTAGGACTACGAAATGATTGAATACAGTATAGCATGTTTCTCAATTCTAAAGAATCAGTGGTCTTGATAGTTTAGTTTCTTTCTTTTTTAGCATTCAGGTTACCAAATGTAAAAGTTTTTGTTCACTTATTGTACCTTTTTTTAGAACAGAATGTGAAATGCTGCTTTAGCTGACAGCAGTGCACTATCTGTAGTAGTTTACTTGATTGCTTCATCAGTTGTTATTATGCCTAGAGTTTGAACTTCTGCTTTTGCATTTTGTTCTTTAGTGTGCAGGCTTGATTTTGGCAATTGCATTTCTATGCGAGTTGAATTTTAAGTTTTCTTCCATTCAATAGTGTTGGAGAAAAAGTTTCATTCTTTTCCTTGATAATGTATTCTATGACTTTGTCTCAGCTGGCAGCTATTGGCTATCATCGTGTATTCGTGTATCTTTATGGACAATATTTTTGCTCATTGTCATGTCCTGAGTTCTAGATTCGTGTATCTTTATGGACAATATTTTTGCTCATTGTCATGTCCTGAGTTCTAGATTTTGCTGTTAGATGAAAGTGCCAACTTATAAAGAATATGAGTAGGCTATTATGGGAGATTTGTTTCAGTTCAAAAATTTATTGATGCAGATGATGATGCTAAATACCCCTAGTGAACAACCTCGCCTTTCTTTATGCTTTATATTTTTGATTGATCTAAGGAAGAGCATGGCAATGTCTTGCTACACCAGATAAAGGATCTTTAAAACAGAAGTTCAACTAGGAATTTTAATTGTATATAACACAAGCTTTATTATTTTCATATGGTCATACACCTGTAAAGGTTAGGTATATCATATTAAAATTTTGACTATGTGTAATTCAATACATCGCATTTGACTAGAGAATTGATCAAGTTTCTTTGAATGATATAAATAAACCAACTTGTTGGAGTTTGTTTTATAGACTAAAGGGGAGTTGAAGGGTAAAGGGTAGGGTAAGTTCATAAATGACTGTTGCACACTTTATGAGCTTCAGTCCTTGCCTTGATAGAAGTAAGTTTGTTTTAGTTCTTTTTATGTTTCAACACTTAATGGGTTCTCTAAAGTATTATTTAAAGTGTGAAATTTGTGCATGATGCCCTTGCATATGCAGTATGCTTACGCCTGCTGTTTAGAACTTTGCAGATTTGATTTACAGCCAGTTTCCAATTATCAAAATTGGATGCTATGTGGTCTAAATTGGATGGAAATATCAAAACCTGTACCAACTAAGTGTTTGGTTTGGTTTCTTTTATGATAAGCTCTTTTAGCAAATTTATGTTTGATTGAAAAAGTGCAACTGAGGTCATATATTGAGATCTGATGTGAACTGTTCTGCGAGGTCCACGCCATAAATAACATGGTCATATAGGAATTAATTTATGAATTATGAGAGTGACATCAAGGTTCGATTTGAATGGGGTGATTGGGGTCCACATCCTAAGGACTCTGTTCCAAATCCACAAAACTCCTTAGAGCAATCCTCCATATCCCAATGGATTGTAAGATCTTGAAATGGGATGTGGACTAAAACAATCACACAAAGGGCAATGCCTACCTCTAGTTTCCATATGTTGTGTCACAACAAAGGTTTAAGGTTGTGGGATAATGTTGATGGGCTGAAAAGAAGCTAAAGCTAGATGCTAAAAAACAAGAATTTTGTTGCAGCAGAAATTGCTTATGCTGGCACTTGGTTAGCATTGTATTTGCTGCCCCAGCTTTGCTGTCTTGAGTTTTAATCTCTTGTTAGTAGCATTACATAAACGTGATTGCTCTAGAGGCCATCTTAAGTTTCTCAGGCCAAATCTGCGTCTTGCTGACTGCTCGGTTGTTCCCAACGTTATTTTTCTTTTTGAATTTTTGCAATAATACATTTATTTTGTTCTCTTCAGGGTTTCTCAGTCTTAGAGTGTATTTACAGGGTTGTATGTTCACTACCTTATTTTTCAGGTAAACGAGTTTATTAACTGTCTCATAGATGCAAGAAACGAGCTGCAACAGAGGTATGTATTTACATTAAACTTAGTTTCCAACACCTGTTGCTCCTGATGTTTTGCAAAGTATCACCAATGTTTTATACGGATTATCATATCAGGTACAAGAACGTCCAAAGAAGCTTCAAAATAAAGAAGGCTATGCTATCAAATCATCAAAACTATAGGTCTTCATACGAAAGCCTCTTTGAGCAGGTTAAGATTTAAAATTCGCCAATGGAATTAAGCTAATGCTATTATCAGCATATTGTTTGTGCTGACATGATCTTGGTTACCCTTTTTGCTCCTTTTGCACTGTCATAGGTATGTAAATTGGAAATTGAGCGTGATAACCTAAAGAAAGATGCCGCCATCTATAATTCTCTTCAAGAGCGGCTTTTAGCATCGGCACCATACAAACTGGTAGGTCACTTCTGTTATCATTATAAAAGCACCTCGGGTTTCTGGTACAGTACACTGAATGTTGTGACACTACCGTGGCAGATCATGGAGTTCAGTGCCATGGAGGTGGAAGACCCTGAAATAACATTTGACGAGTTGCTGGCTAAGGAGAAGGAGGACACCGACTTCTGGCAGCCAGACGGGAAGATGAGATCAATATCATCTAAAGTAGGAAAATGAAGACAGATCGCAGCATCATTAGCATCCCAACATCAGTAGTCAAAACTATAAACCGAAAAGTTTCTTCCTGGGAGAGCTTGTAATGTGCCTGCCAAGTTCTTGGCGCTAGTCCTGACCTCAGTCTGAGCAGATTTAGCAGTCGTGTTGTGGCCTTCCAGTTTGGTCATTCACACATCGGAAAATGAATTGTCTCTATGCGTACATCTTTTGTTCGGAGTATTCCTATCTGCAGGTGTGCAGGCCATGGCTCCCTTGTGTTGGTCCTGCTCCTGTGCGCATCTCAGCTGTGTTGCCTGAGTGGCGTTCTGTCAGGTCAGGTGCCGGCGATGGTTCACCTTTATTGTACCTGATGGGGAATTTGGATGACACAATTAGTTCAGCACTGCACGCAGATACATTTAGACAGACCTCTTAACTTCTCTTTAGTACGGCACGGGCGCACGGCCCTCCTTGGTCCTTGCCTCCAACCTGCCGATCTCGCAGCTACCAGATTTGAATGCCTTCCCCCCTCGTCGTTGCCAATTTCATTCTCTCCTTGCCAACCAACCACACCTCATGTCGACGGCCGCCCAAGAGTCGTCGGAGCGCGCGGCCGCCCAGCCTCGGAGGCCCCGCGTCCTCCTCGCCGCCTCCGGCAGCGTCGCGGCCAACAAGTTTGAGGTCCTCTGCCGCAGCTTCGCGGAATGGGCCGACGTCCGGGCGGTGGCGACCCGGTCCTCCCTGCACTTCATTGACAGGGCGTCACTCCCGAGCGCCGTCGCGCTCTACACCGACGAGGACGAGTGGTCGCGCTGGGAGAGGATCGGCGACGAGGTGCTCCACATCGAGCTGCGCAAGTGGGCCGACGCCATGGTCATCGCGCCGCTCTCGGCCAACACCCTGGCCAAGGTACGGTCACACACATTGTGATCATCATTTCATCACAAGGTGTGTTCGATTTGGTGTAGTGCGCTGTGAGATTATTGACTCTGCCTGCCGCCGCCTTCAGGTCGCCGGCGGGCTGTGCGACAACCTGCTGACGTGCGTGGTGCGCGCGTGGGACTACAGCAAGCCCGTCTACGTGGCGCCGGCCATGAACACATTCATGTGGGACAACCCCTTCACGGCGCGCCACCTCGACGCCGTGCGCGGGATCGGCATGTCGCTGATCCCGCCGGTGACCAAGCTGCTGGCCTGCGGGGACTACGGCAACGGCGCCATGGCAGAGCCCGCCGAGATCTGCAGGACCGTGAAGCTCTTCTTCGGGCGACAAGTCGTTAATGGCACTTGAATTCGGGTGGATCTGGGGATTGCTTTGTTTGATAATCTTGCTACTCACTTGTTCTATTTACTGCTTATGGTCATTAGTTATTTATTCCAAAAAAGGAAACAGTGCCCAAATATTTCCCTCAATAAACGAAGAATATCCCTGCTTCTCACTGGATGATACTATCCTAAATGAGATAGAGAAATAGGGTGCTGCTTGTTGTATGGGGCAATACGTAGTACATGCTTTTCTCTGGTTACTTGCATAGATGGTTCTGTCTCATACATGAGCATGTTCGGTTCGATGAAACTTTACCTATTTTCTGTTGTGTTCCTTACCTACATATACTTACCTAGTAATAACCTTTCCTACATATATTCTGTTGTGTTCTTTCGAAACAAAACAACAACTGTAGTTTTTAAATCTTTAATATTTTGATTAAATCGTCACATAATTTTATTATGAATATTTGTTTCATATTTAAGTTAATTAATTAATAGTATTTTTTTAAAACACAAAGCTATTATACGTGATGCATATAATCACAACGCACTGGAAATAGAGTACTACTAGACAGGACAATGCATCTGAGAACAAAATCAATTAAAATTAAAACATAATAAATAGACAAATCAAAATAACTCAAATGTGTTTTTTTTTTTTTGAAAACGCGGCAGGAGAGCTGCCATTCATTAAGAAGAGAGCAAAGCATTACATACTAATCTTTACAGAGTCTAAGCAAAAGCTAAAAGGAGAGAGAACGCTCCCTGCATCAAGGGCCTACTAAAAACATGAAACGAAAAAGTGCTAGCCCCAAAAAGTGAATCAAACCGACAACCAGGTAACGTGATGTAGCTTGATCTCATCCGTTGTTAGAGCCACGACTTGCAGAAAGGAAAGTTCCTTCTGCTGAAAAATTCTTCTATTGCGCTCTTTCCAAATTTGCCACCAAAATGTGAAAAGAATACCAGCATGTTTCTTTTTTTGTTCTTTTGTTCCCGTTAGCAGAATCTGTTGAAACCAGGGGAGGACCCCGTTCATGTTGATAGTTGCCATATTGGGTGGCAGTTGTAGATGCATGGCTAATCTTCCCCACACGGCTTCAGTGAAGTTGCACTGTGTAAGCATGTGTTGTGTAGTTTCTTGTTCACAATAAGCAGACAAGTCAACTATGAGCTAGCAAGGACCCTGGCTACCAAATTTCAGCTCATGCTTAAGTACGACTCATCAGCCCAGAAACCTATAACATTTTGTTTGATCTAGAAGGCCCTTGCTCGTGTTGGCTTTTGACACAACTAAGCATAGTAGTGATCAAGATGTGCCTCTTGTCCTCTTCAATAGTCATCAACAATGTGGCAGCACTAACGAGCATCAACATTTTTCTCCTATGCTCTCGTCTCGTCCATCCGCATGACTCAAGGGAGTGCAAACATGTATCAAAATTTTCAGAAATAAAAAGATAGGCTGCAATGCCAGTCTGTTACAAACATTAGCTCCATGTTTGCCAAGTAAAACACCTCAGGCAATATACATGTACAGATCAACCAAATTCTACAACAAATAAACAAACACGTGTACTGTTTTAGTACTAGCAGTCCACATCCCCAACCAACCAATTTGCTCTAACGAAATAATCCATATCTGGGTTCAGGGAAAGAATGATCAAAGCACTGATCCATACCCCTTTGTTGGTGCGAAAAAAAACAAAAAAACTATTCTAATTCTAAATCAGGCGAAGCGTTCCAGATAAACCACAGATTGAAGGGAACGGTAGAAGGGAAGGGCGTGGTTACCTCTACCAGCTTCTTACCATGAGGCGATACCGATAAACACTATCTTAATTAGTACCTCAAAGAGAAAACGATCTAGCCTTATTTATGAAGTCAAACTAAATGAAGTCAGCTTATTTATGAAGTCGGGAAAGAGAAAAAAAATTCAGCCCTACCAGAGGAAAAATGATGCCCCAAAGTCATAGAAACTGGGGGCATGTGCTGCCCATATTTAAAGTTCATGCCAGTACATATAATCACAATCTTATTTGGAAAGGTATCTTCACAGTACTGATAATACTGAGGCTATCGATATTGAATACTTGGTGAGTCAACATCCAAAGATAAGGTTTTTGCTATCGAAAGGCATAGTTCACAAGAAGCAAGATACTCAAACATAGGACAAACAAAATGTTCACATGACAATAGAATTCATAGCTAAACAGCTCTATGATTTGACGATCAATATGTAACTTTGCAAAACAAAAGTAATTTGAACTAATAACCTTTATGAAAGGTGAGGCCTAAACCAAACAGGTGGTGGCCAATCAAGTTGTGAGTCAGGAAATGACAAATTGGTTAAAGTAGCATCCTCCAAGTTGAGACAAGTCAATTCCCTTCCGTCAAATGGATAACAAATAATATACTCTGTGTTATCATCCGAAATGTAGACATGATTTGGACTTAGATTTGGAAAATCTCTGGCATGGATCATAAATGTGTTGTTGAAACCAACAAAAATAATATGTTCTTGCAGGTCTTTTATTTCAGTTATCTTCTGCTCGGCTAGTTCGACCCTGTGGACCGTCAGTCTGCCTCTAGGGGGGCATGCTTCTTCATCATCTACTACGCCTAGTTCATGTTGATATTGACCCAAATACATGTATACTAGCTCTTCTTGATATGACATGTATATATCATCATCTGGATGTGGGAGACCTGCACCATATAGTCTCCGAACCTGAAGGAGGTCACCCCATGGTGCTCGAAGGATGTAGTGTGTGTCACAATTGACAGGAGGCATAGGTTTGAGGATCACCTTAACCACTGGAGAGGGGCTATTGAGATCAATAATCTGGATCTCACCATTATTCCGGACGGCATAGAACAAGCTGTCATCCTCATTGTAGAAGAAATCATCATACCGATCGCATCGCTCCATTGTATCAAGCCAAGTCCATTTGGTGTCCCCAATCCGAGCAAAGGAGAGGTGATTCTGAAGTCCATGCTTAAGCAAGACTATGCAATCACCATCAGCGGGATCTGATGACAGAATGACTTTCTGGTAAAGGAAGTGGCGTGTCTTTTCCAGTGGGAAGAAATCTTCAACAACGTGATCTCCGAGCCGGCGCTGGACATCCAGATGTTTTGTATAGTGGCCGCAAAGCACTCCCTCGCTGGTGAAAGACAACCTGACACCCTCTATGGATTGAGCCGGTGGAAGCGAGACCTGGGCACCGCTGATGGGGTTGAGTAGGTGTAGGTTGGACTGTTCGTCGGCGGTGACTAGCCAGCCTTGGGAGGATCCGACAATGTAGCGGCTGCGGAAGGGAGGATCAGGAAGAGACACGTGGTATTGCCTGTTGGTTGAGAGGTTATGCAGGGTGCCCGTGTTGCTGCCACGGTCCCGAGAAGAGTAGACAAGGTATGGACTCTGGTTCTGTGAGCAGAGCCGAAACCTTCGGACAGATAAAAAGGAGAGGCGCCAGGACAAGCATACGGCACCTGCACAAACGAGTTCCGGCAAATCCAGACGACTGAAGATGTGGACGCAAGTCCGCCTGCAGCTGCGACCAATCGCGCAACGCCTCCGAGACTGCAAAGGCCTCGACGCCGTCGCCGCCAAGCTGCAGCGGCGGCGGTTGTGACAACTCCAAGCCGCGCATCGCGTCCACGATTGGCCCCACGGGTTCAGCCAGAAGCAGAGCTCTACTCGAATTTGATGAACCTTCTGCCATCTCGGCTTCAAGATGGTAACGGCGCCCGAATCAAACCTTGGCAATGTGAAGCGAGAGTTGCTGCGGCGGCGGGAGCGGGAGTCCGCGGCTACGGAGAGTTGGATCGCGTTTTGTAACAACGATTCCAACTCAAACGTGGGCTGGGGGTTGAGCGTCCTCGTTAGGTCCGACTAGGAAACTCGAGTTCCGGCCCAAGTAGAGAAGCCCATTCGTCATTGCCAATTTATATTTGAGCACAAACTCGATGGACAGCGGCAACCATCATCTGACTATGCACTGCACTGCTCTGGTTCACCTTTTCTGCATTTGGTTTTGCTGCCGGCTACTCTGCACATCGATGCCGTCGACACGTTCTCGCCTTGTACCTATATTTCACACATATCCCATCAATTGAGAAACATATCCTAGAACACAACGTTACAATCGCAAGGGGAAAACATCCAAATAATCTCAATGATCTGGATAGTTTTAGCTAACTGAAAATGCATAGTTCTTCTAGTAACAAAACTAAGAACTCACACAAATAAAGACTGCTTACAAAACTAAGAACTCACACAAATATCTCCTAACTTATTTTAGGAAGGTTTTAACCTTCAGAGGACTTTTTGACTACAGTGGAGCGTAGGGTGTCGCCAGCAATGAACGAGGCAAGGTTGAGTTTAAAGCTGTCCAGGTGACAGCAGCCTTGGATGTTGACTGTTGTTTTCAAGCATTATTGACCAACCGCAAATGAACACCTTCATGTGGGACAGTTCCTTCACGGTGCACCGCCTTAACGTCATGTGCGAGATCTTTATGCCTCTCATTCTGCCGGTGACCACGCGGCTGGCCAGCTGGGATTACGGCAACAGTGCCATGGCGAAGCACTCTCCTGTGAAGCACTTCTTTGGACTGCAAGTCTTTGACAGAAATTGGAATTGTGAAAATTTTAGGCTATCTCAATCTCTTCCTCTGCCTTTACCTGTGGATGTGTGAACTCTTCATTTGTAAATCTTGCTACTCACTGTTTCTATTCACTGCTTGTAATGGCATCGCAAATGCCATGTTTCTCCTCTTCCATTTCTCGATAAAGATCATTGAGCACTCTGAAAATCCCATCAGCTCCAGGCAGTGATGCACTCCCAGCTGTGAAGGCAAACACCTTGTTCCTCAGTTCAATCCAGCTGTGCCCAGGACTCTTCTTCAAGCCCGCCTCTTTTGTCATCACCCTCACCCTCTTTGAGTCATCCCACATCCCACATGCAGCATACAGGTTGGTGATCAGCATGTGGTTGCCGGTAGTCTCTGCTTCAGCCTGCAAAACCTTGACAACTGTAGCTTCGGCCATGGCTGCATTCCCATGAATCCTGCAAGAGTTGAGCAATGCTCCCCATACACACAGATCAGGTCTCATTGGCATCATCTCAATGAGTTCAGATGCGTCTCTGAGCAATCCAGCACGCCCCAGGAGGTCTACCATGCATGTGTAATGCTCCATGGAAGGAGATATTTTGTGTTTCTGCACCATTTGATCAAACAAACGGCGGCCCTCTGACACATACCCTGTGTGGCTACATGCCGAGAGAACAGCGACAAAGGTGACACCATCAGGCTCAACCATAGCTCTGGCCATTTCTGCGAATATCGAAAGTGCTTCATCGCACAAGCCATGCATGCCATAGCCAGCAATCATCGAGTTCCATGAAATCAAGTCCCTGCTCTTCATCCGGTCAAATACCTTGTGCGCAGCAGACACCCTCCCACACTTTCCATACATATTGATGAGACCGTTTTCAACTAGCGAGTACTGGTCTAGGACAGCTTTGATCACATGACCATGGACCTCCTGCCCCAACTGCAATGCTAGTAATTCAGCACACGCAGAAAGAACAGTCACTAAGGTCACCACGTTCGGTGAAAGCTGCCTCTGTTGCATTTGCCGGAACAGCTCCAATGCTCTCTGCATGTCCCCCGAAGACGCGAATCCACCAATGACAGCACTCCAGCTCACAACATTGGGTAGAACCGTGCGACCACTCTGTTCCATCCGAGCAAGCACCTCATATGCCTTATCACACAACCCAGCTGTGGCATAGCTAGTGATGAGGGAGTTCCATGTCACTACATTCTTTTCTCCTGCATTCCTGAACACCTTCTCAGCCTCATCCATCTCTCCTAGCTTGCCATACATGCACACCAAGGAGTTTGTGACGAACAAAGGGCCATGGACAACGCCCTTCACAACCCCATAGGCATGTAGTGCCCTCCCTTTCGCCAATTGAAGGCCACCGGTGTAAGGGCACGCTGAGAGTGCCACAGCAACAGCCTCAGCATTGCCCTCACACCCGCTTCTATGCATATCCCTGAACAGCCCAAGAACCTCCGGATGCTTCCCGCACCTAGCGTGCGCCGAGAGCAGCGTCGTCCAGGTCACCACGTCAGGCAGCACCCCGCTTTCGACCATGCACGCGAACGTAGCCCTGGCTGAGTCAGGATCGCATCCGACGGAATAAGCAGAGATAAGAGTGTTCCAGGAGAGGGTCGTCCTCCTCACAGGCAACACGTCGAACACATGGCGGGCCTCCGCTCCACGGCCGAACCTGGCGCAGGCGGCGAGGACCTGGCCGGCGACGTCCGGATGCCCGTGAAGGCCGAGGTGGATTGCGTGGGCGTGGACGGCGGAGGCAAGGCGCGTCGAAGGCGCGGCGCGGAGGGCGAGGGGAAGAGTGTAGGAGTTGGGCAGAGCGGGGGCGAGCGCGCGCATGAGACGGTAGAGCGCGAGGGCGAGGTCCGGGCGGGAACGGGAGAGGTGGGCGCGGAGGAGCTGGTTCCATGGGATGGCACTGTCGATCGGTGGCTGGTGGTGGATCGGCTGGTCGGCGGTGAAGGCTGAAAGGAGGTGATAGCGCTGGTGCCGGCTATGAGGCGGAGAGGAGGCGGCGCGAAGGAGACGTTGCATCCGCGGGCCGGATCCCAGCGATCAGTGATCACGAGTTTTGTGTGTTTATTTTAGGAGTAATTGTGTTTCTACCATCGTTTTTTAGGTTATGATTTTATCTTGGAATTCAAAATTTTATGATTTTATCATTATTGTTCAAACTGAAGCATATTTGTGTCATAAAGCTGTTATCAACACTTTGACCATGTTAACTACACAAGAAAAATACCAAGTTACCTTTTTATCATTTTATCATAACTTTTAGATATATAACAGATTCTATCTAGAGAACTCTTGTATAGGTCATAGTACAAAATGATTAACTTATAATTATATTTTTTTATTATAATTATAAAATTATACTACATGTCCTCTAGTCAAACACGTAAAAAATCTTTACGCTTTCATTGTGTTTGCTGGTTGGACGACACGAACAGATCTGTATCTTGACTTTGTTAAGTTTGATTGAATGAGCAGCAATGGCCACCAAAATGGAATCGTTAGGAAGTGTACAACCAGTGGAATCAATTTGACCTTATTCGTGATTTGTATCTGTATAGAGAATTTTATGGATTTGGAGTTTCATGACAACACGGGGGCTCGTGGCCACTTGTCTCCTTCAGGTAGGCGACCGATAGAAAATGCAGTGGTGTTTCTTAGGACTGTTGTAAAATTTTTATTGGGCAGGTCCATCTTCTAGAAGAAGAACTCTTGATCCATATGGTCTCGTTATTAAATTGGGTCCAATACGAAGTAAAATTTCCTCCTTATAAATAGTTGAAGAGACACCTCTTTGTAATTTCACCAGAATTATTTAATAAAAAATTTCGTCTCCTCTATTCTTGTTGCTTTTAGTTTCGTTTTCTACTTTGATCTACGTGTCTGCAATCGTCGATAACTCAACACGTTATCAGCACGCTCTACAGAGCCGGCCATCTACTCGGCGATTATAGGTATGATTTTCGATTGATTTTGTATCTTGACTCGTTATATCAAGATCTGTCCAAGAGATCGCCGCAAAAATATTGACTCGTTACAGTCAAGATCTACAACAACAAAAGCCCGTTATAGGAGGCGACACCATGAAATAACAAAATCAGATTAAAGACACTTATGCGCCCGCAATCTCCCAAGGCTAACCAGATCTGAAACCGGCAAGGGAAGGATCTAGAATATCTAGATCCAAAATGGGTACGTCCAGAAATTCAAAAAAAAAAGGGGCGCGTGAGAGCTCTCTACCGACGCGAGCTTCGAAGATGGCAAGAAGAAAAGACTAGATCTACCCTAACCTTAGTGGTGAAGGTGACCGGATCCAAAAAAAATAAAAAATTTAGAGATCCGTTTCGAGACGGCTCAGATCTGGGTATTGTTAGCCCAGATCTAAACCCTCCAAACGTTGGATTCGATTACATACATCACAGATCGAAGAAAGTTGAAAAAAAAAGAAAAGAAATAGAGAAGGGCAGCTAGATCCGGCGAGAACTGATCGGCCACCCCGGTCATGGTTGCGCGTACCACGAGCTGCCGAGCTAGTGTCGCCTTTCACGCGCGAACGCAAGGCTGACCGAGCGGGCAGCAGGCGGAGCGGCTCCCCCCACCGATGGGCACAGCACGCGCCAGCTCCCCGTGCGCCCACGCGCGCTCGGGCACGCAGCCTGACGCACGCTGCGCCCCTCCCTCCCCCCCCCCCCCACTGGTTCCAGCGCCCAGCTCATGAGTGCTCGGACACGCAACCTCCCGGCCAGCCACCAGCAGCAGCGATGCACGCTGCCGCGCGAGCTGGATCTAGCCAACGGTGACGCGTGCCCCCCCCCCCTCACGGGGGAGCCAGAGGCCAGGCGCGTTACATCCCCCCCCCCCCCCCCCCCCACAGCACGCGCTCGCGCTTGCTAGGTCCAGCCTCCCGCGCGCCAAAGCTCTGGATCTGGATTGAAGAAGGAAGAAGAGAAAAGAAGAAGAAGAGGCAGCCGGGTGGGGGAAGAAGAAGAGAGAGAGAGTGGCGGCTGGGAGAAAAATGAGGGAGTGAGGGAAAAAATTAGGGTTTTAACCCTATTTATACTCTTTACAAGAAAACGGGCTGGGCTCAATTTTGGGCTGCGTTTTGGCCCATTAAAAGCCCGATCAGCGAAAAATATCTAAAAATTTTGTAAATAAGTTCTCAAAATTTTGGGATTTTCTGTTTTTCGTAGAAACAGACCCAATTTTTGCAGAAGGCCCCTAGAAATTATGAAAATTACCAGAAATCACAGAAAAAATAGAAATTTCACGGGAATGTGTTATTTTGTAATATAATACCCCGGATGTTTCCAAATTTATATCAAAATGGACTAGAGTCCTTATATTATTCCGTTTTCACGGTTTATTGGTTATTTTTATGCAGAAATACTAATAAAAATAACTTAAACATGTAGTTTTTGTTATACCACTTTACTTATGCCCCTATTACTTGGAGATATTATTTGCATATACATGAAGTAATTTTTGCACCATGATATCATGCAGATGTCTGACCTTGTGAAGAGAGAATTCGATGTGCTTACTCCCCATGGAAGTAACTACCTTTCATGGGCTCTTGATGCTGAAATTCTCCTTAGTGGCAAAAATCTTTTGAACACAATTATGCTAAAAAATAGAAAACCTGTTGCAACAGCAGTGGAGCAAGCTCAATCCCTTCATTTCGTGAGGCATCATTTATGTACTACATTGAAAAATGAGTACATGACCAAAAGGAACCCAAAGGTCTTGTGGGACTCACTGTGTAATCGCTTTGAGCAAATTGAAGCAGTCTTACTTCCCAAAGTGGAGCACAAATGGCAAAACCTACGCTTCCAAGACTACAAGACTGTTGAGGAATACAATACCAAGCTTTATGGTATTGTGTCATGCATGAAGCTATGTGGCAAAGATCTTAAATATCCCGACCTTATCTACAAGACTCTCCCCACCTTTCACCCTAAGCTCACCCATGTGAGCCGCCAGTACAAGAAGGACAAATATGACTCTTATGTCACTCTGAGCAATACATTGCAGCAAGATCAGGGGGAGGATGAATTGATCAAGCATAATCATTTGTCTCGCCCTACTGGCTCCATGGCACCGCAAGAAGCAAATGCCACGTCATTCAAGAAGAATAACAACAAGGGTAAAGGAGCTCCGAAGGCACCACCGAAGACGCAAAACAACCCTAACAAGTTCAAGAAGAACTATAAAGGAAAGTCAAAGAAGACGCCTTTAGGGGGAGAATATGGGAAACAGAACCAGAAATATTACAGATGTGGCATGAACGGACATTGGTCCAAAATTTGTTGCACACATAAGCACATTGTCGACATGTACCAAGAACTCAGGAAGAAGCTTGCGGAGCATGAAGCCAACTATGTTGAAACTCCACAAGCCAAAGAAGACATCACGAAGATGGATTCTGGTACAGTAGACAAAGCTCAAGGTCATGGAGAACCAAGCAAGGCCTCTGATATTAAATTTGATGACGACCTCATGACAGAGGATGAGGAGGACCTGCATGGAGATTCCCACTAGTCTTGTAGGCTACTTAGAATCAAGAGTTCTCCATTAGAATTAAGCAATAGTAATAGGGGTGCACTAAGTTTTTAGTGGTGGTTTATTTATGTAATCTCATGAAGAGAAGATATTTTCTCATTAATATATCATATTGGTGTGAAAATTGTTTATATATTATTGTATCATGGAGTACAATGGCTCTGGATCACGAAGGATTGAGCAATAATGTTGAAGATTTAGCTCTTGATAATGATCTCATCCCTTAGTAATGAAGAAATGAAGATGTGCATGCAGACCCTTTAATCATACAAAGGTCGCAATTGATTACATGAAGTAGTATTTTGCTGGGCACATTGATATATATATCACACGCAGTGATATTATCAACTCAAGCAATAATTGATCTCGTAGATTAATTGTTACCACGAAGGTAACTGGAGAACATTGGCTGTATAATTGATTTCAGATAATCATTTTAGCCTTGAAAATGTGATCCGTATTCCACCCAACTCATGTTTTTATTTTTCAATATTTTGTACATGAGAGTCATACCAAATGAATCATACTTGTAGTATGGTTGCATTACAATATATTGTCAGAAATGCATGAAACATTGACTTGGAGTTAATTTTTGGTATGATGAGGGGGAGAATTTTTACTATGGAGAGATTAGCAGCACGAAGCTACATGTATATTTTGCTATAGCAATTTATATGTCTTCATGAAGAATGACTAACAGAAATTTTCTGCATGGACATGGATTACATGCCACTCATCTATGAATTTCAAGCAGAATTAGCACTATGTTCTCTCAATCTGATACGGCTCATAACCATATCAACATTATGTCATGAAGATTCAAATCAGGGGGAGCAATATAGTATACGAGATAGAATTTATAATGAACGGACACGCAATCTATGTGCGGAAAATACAATTTGGAGAAGAAACTGGATATCATCTTTGTTCTAAAAGAGCATGTCTGGTTCACTGCATATGAATTTGAAGAATGTGCGTGGAATTATTGAAGATTTTTCACCATAATAGCATATATGAATGGGCACTTATATGAAGTGAGAGATGAACCAGTCTTGAAGGTACATCGCTGAAGCTCATCATAGGGGATACATTTATAAATATGCTACTGAATGATCTAATGACGACATTAGGGGGAGAGAATACCCGTAGAATTAATGCCTTACATATTTTTAAGAAAAAAAATGATCATGATCATCAATATTCCTCGAAGGAATATATTTACGCACGAGCATGAAGCTCAAATGAAGACCAGATAAATTTGCATTGAAGCAAAGAGGAGTGAAACTTGAAGTTATAAACTAGAAGCTATATTTTACATGAAGTAAAATGGGCAGTGAATTGATATATTACAGGGACGCCTGCATATATATCATCATGGTAGAATGACATAGAAGTCATTTATTTTATTCTTATGGATAATTATAGATTCTAGAGCTGATCACTCTAAAAGCTATAATGATGCCTTTGGATTATGGAACTACCAAATTCATGAATGAAATCATTGAAGAAAATCCTCGCTCAAAAATTTCACGAAGAAATGATCTCACGAAGAGAGCATCATGAAGATGAACCCATTACTATAAGGGCGCATATATAGTATGGGAATACAGAACAACCATGATATGGTATTGAATCATCTTGAAAGATGAAAGTGGGAGAGAATTGAAGTATTGTAAACATCATTTCCTTTGAAATATTGTTATTTTTTCTCTTATGAGAATCCGGATCCGGAAACAAAGTCCATGGCATAAATGCTTGCAGCATTTACATCGGGTTAATGAATAAGCAATTGAGAATGAAGCATAAATAATGGTGAAATTTATGGTTCATAGTCACGAAGACTTCTACTCCTACTCATGAAATATTCTGATTATTTCTGGCAAGACATTGAATAAATGCAGTGAATCAAGTGGATTATGTAAATCCATACGATGAAATCCTCGAAGAATTTAATATTGTAAAATATGAATTATTTATGATGAAAAGTCTCACGAAGAGCATCTTATTGAAGAAATGCATCCACGAAGGAGCATCACTTAATCCAATCATGAAGAGCATCTCCATAGAAGAGATACCTCCACGAAGGAATAAGTTAATGAATGACTTTACCAGTCAAAATATAAAATAAACATCAATGATCCTTGAAGGATTTCGACCCGATTCGATGAATATAGATTCATAAGTACTTCGAAAGTACATGCTAGCAACAGAAATATGATTTCATATGATACCATGAAGGTATTTGGTGTAATCTCCAACTAGAAATAAAGACTGGTGTACGATCTTGAAGATATCTATTGAATGTTGCATTATTGTAGCAACTTCTACTTTCAAATAAATGCTAATTTGACTATGTCAAACTTATACGTGCACGAAGAACATTGCTCCATTACTCTCATTGCAATCTTAGAAGAATTGTGAGAAAAGTTTTTTTCCAAGACTTAGCACTATGATAATATTTTTATCATTGATTATATGCATTTTTGAAGAATGTATGACAAAGACATTGAACACGAAGTTCAAGAAATGTCCATATGAGGGGGAGCATATTGAATAGTATCACTTATTTATTTTGATCATGAAGATCGGTTCTCTTATTCATGAAGGTTAATTTTTCCTTTGTGAGTTTTACTCGAAGGTTTCTCACGTAAGGTTTTTTACGAGACAATGCATCTACTAGCAAGATACCAATTGACATTGAGCATGTGACATTGGAATGGAAACAAGCAAATCCTACGGTATCCGAGAGGAATTGAAGATCTCGTATTACTTTTAAAAGAATGCAGAAGTAAATCTGTTGACAAAACACTTGATAGTTGCTAGATCAACAAATCACTATGAGATCATTGCAATATTTAAAGCTGTCAAGAAATGTACCTGGCTCAGGAGGATGTCAAGCCATATATTAGAGTCTTATGGAGTGACGCATATTTCATCCCTTAGATAATAGAGCTTGTATTTCATAAATACAATCGGGATACATAAAGTCGAACATGTCAAAAGCATATGTTATCTAAAATTCTTTCATACGCATGAATTGTAAGAGAAGGAAGAGATTTTGGTAACTCATGTCTGATATTGTGATAATCATACAGATATATTCACAAATGCATTATCGGCTTACACTTTTAAAAGGTGTCGATGTGGTATTGACATGACAGACTTAAAGAAGTGCTTGAAATAGGGGGAGAACTTTCCTAAGTACATCACATTTCCGAATTAAAGTATTATCTCAAAGATAATGCATATCGTTCATGAAGATCGATAATTATTAATCATGAAGATTATAGCATTGTACTCTTTTTTCCTTATGAGTTTTTCATATGAAGTTTTCTCATTGAGGTTTTTGATGAGGCAGTGCGTGCAACACAAGTAAAGGTAGTATGTGCTCTTTTCTCTATTTTTCCCACTGGGTTTTTAAGGAGTTTTTATGAGACATATTTATCGTGATAAAGAGACCAAGGGGGAGTATTATAAAACTCTTATTAGGCCAGTCCTACCTTCTAGAAGAAGGACTCCTGTCCCATGTGGTCTCGTTATCAAATTGGGGCCCAACACGAAGTAGGGTTTCCCCCTTATAAATAGTTGAGGAGACACCCTTTTGTAATTTTGCCAGAATTATTTAATAAAGAATTTCGTCTCCTCTATTCTTGTTGCTTTTAGTTTTATTTTCTACTTCGTGTCTGTGATCGTCGATAACTCAACAGGGACGATGCTTTGCCCCGTGGGACATGGTCGATGTGGGACGACCGACGTGGCGATGCCGACGGCCTAGGTGGCGGTTAGAAGGCATGCGCAAGCCGTCAGTCCATCGATATCGGGTATGGGACACATAGTCCGGTACCCCGGTTTTCAATACCGCTATGGCATAAAAACACCTGCAGCGGGGCACTGAAAGTGGTCTGCTATTCAAGTGTTTGCCTACTCGTCCGGTATTTCTAGCATACGGTGGTGCGCTATCCGCCGTGGCATGGGGAAAAAGGAAAGAGGAGGAAAGAGAAGTGAAAAAGAAAAGAAAAGAAAAAGAGAAGAAGAGATGAAAAGAGATGATAATTGGACATGATTGAATAAAATATTGAATAGTTGATATAAAGAATAGATATAAAATATAAATAGGTACGAGAAAACTAGATATAGAAAAAAGAATCTTAACGAAATATTTAATTTAAAAGACAAATTTAAAGTACGCCGAGTGTGAACACTCTCATGTGCTGGCAGCGAGCGGAACACACGTGGCGGCTCGGCTCGGCGAGTTCGACGGACTTCACTCTCCCCACGTGAACAGAAGTCGGTTTTGAGAACGACTCCAATGCATGGGTCAGAGGTGTTTTCGTCTCTCACATTTTTTTAATCATTTACTTGCTTTCGTCTTGTGGAAGAATGAAACTCATGGTAAACGCGATAGCTTTAATTCAAAAAACATGATATAAAATCACAAAATTGTAGATTTAAGATTAGAATCGCAATTGGGTCTCAAATCGATTGTAGAAACACAATTTTTCTTATGTTTATCATATTACTAATTTGCACACGATGTATACGAATCACATGCATATCTTCTTTCTTGAAAACCGGAGAGATCCAAACAAAACCTAAGCTATACAATTTGGTTATATATTTAGAGGAAATAGAGTATTACTAAATTGTAAGGATTTAATTAATTTTCCTAACCAATCCAAGCGTATATAAATCTAGGAATCTGGAGGGAAAGAGATCGTTCAGTGAAGTTTCCGTAAATAAAATGTTAAACAATATGTATATAGAAACAACATGATGATTTTACAGTTCAATAATTTATACATAGCTATCTAGCCGTTTAGCTTTTCCATGTTAACAAACTCCAAACCATTCTCATGGTAGTGCATTCTTTTGTCCCTTAATGCTTAATTGCATGTCCGTCGCCATATGAGAGAAACTATATTATTTACAGGGTTTGTGGAAAGGAAAATGACAACAAGAAAAACCGACCAAGATTCGATGCTTTTTTCAACTGGGAAGATGAAAAGGTGCAAGGTCGTGATGTCCTACCACCAGTAACTGCACAATTGGAAGATGGTACGTGAAATGTGTATTAGCAAGATAATAGCTCCTTGTTCTTTAAAATGCTTAATGTGCACTTTTTTTCTAGCACTTGGCGCTCACTCAGAAAATGGCAATACATTTCTTTCTAGCAGCAGCATTTTGGATAGGTTTTGCATTGCGATACCCACCAGCAGCTGGATGCAGGATTCGATGAGGACACGCCCCACAACCAGCCAAGTCTCTTGGATTACCTAAAAAAACAGCAGTTAATGTGCTTAGCATTTCATATACAACTAAAATAATACTTAGAACAAAACAAGAGAGTTCGATAAGCTAAACTACTTCACAAGTTATGACACAGATAATAGGTAGAACAAGTAAAAAAACAATGTTAAAGCTCACTTTATATAAAGCAAATCTGTGTCACTATATCATATAGGAGGATTTACTAATCACATTACAGTTCAAAGAACAGAAAAATATCACTATCCAATGCAACCTCACATCATACGTTGCATGTTCTGTCACCAAATCGCTAGTATTTCATCACTGTTTGAATATCAAAATGTACAGAATTCAAAAAGCACTACCGCAACTGGAAGATAAAGTCAAATACATAACAAAAAGGCAAAATAAGGTTGAATTGGTTGCACACCTGAATCCATCTTGACACATGAAACACAAGAGAGTCCCTTGTTATCGCTTTTTCAGTTCGGCAAAGAAGTTGAGATGACCCAGACCAACACAGCTAGCGGCACCTTTTAGCTTAGCAAGAAAATTCACATGTATCCACATGCCATTGAAAGAAAAGGCATTACTAGCCACACCTTCAACTAGCTCATGCTCATCTCCCTGAAAACTCACAAATAATATAATAATATAATAATTTAACTTAGAACAAAGAAGAATATTGTATTATAATTTCAAGTTGTCTGATTAATCACGACTAATCATGATTAGTCGGCCTAGTCGGTAGCCTATATTCAATCAAAGGCTCCAGCTTGATTTGTTCAAATGTTCGACTAATCATCTATCTAATCATGATTAGTCGTCCGACTAGAGGTGGACGATGAGATTCAGGTCGCATTCCAGACGGGTATGCATAGCTGGGCTTCAAGGTGAGCTATTGGGCTAAAAATTGGTCCACTAGGGTTAGTAATATACTGTCCAACGATTGTGAAAGGACCTTAATGTCACTTAGAGGGGGTGAATAGGTGATTAAAACAAATTCGTAGCGGATAAACCCGGATAAGTCCGGACAGGGCCGGACTAGTCCTAGAGCTGAATTAGTACTTAAGATTTCTGGACAAATTTAGGACCCGGACTAGTCCTTAGGGTTCCCGGACTTGTCCGGACTGCGCGGCAGAAAGATGAGCAAAAACACATTTTTAACAATCTAGATACAAATCGACTTCTTTCAAGTTGTTCTAGATATATATATGAGCAAATACACAGAATGAATTGAACCAACAATAAGTATAATAATAGAATAATTTGGTGTAAGCAACTCAATCACAAATATGAAGAACAAGGTAAACAACTTATAAACCAAATATGAGACACGATGATTTGTTTTCCGAAGTTCAGATTCTTCAAGAATCCTACGTCTCCGTTGAGGAGCTCCAAAGAGTCAAGTCTCTTTCAACCTAAATCCTCACCTAGCAATCATAAAGTTCAAGCTCGGATTTTTCTTCCTTCCTTTGATTCCTTCCATTGCGGAGGTGAATCGAAACCTTCACAAACTTTCCGAGGCTTACCACAAGGCTTGTGAGCTCACCGGGCGACGCCTTGCCGTCTAGGGGATGAATCCCAAGAGAAACAAATGTCACAAAGATTGTTTGCTATGAACTCAAGTGCTCAACAATGAAATTAGCTCTCTTTCACTCAATCTCTCACCCAATCTCACCCACAAGGTCAAGCACTAAGCAATGAGGAGTGGAGAGGTTGTTTCTTGGCTTAAAAGAGTATTTCTTTGCTATAGAACCGACAACCAACCATTGGAGACGAAGGGAGGGTATATGTAGGAAGTTTTAAAAAACTAGCCGTTATGCTCTGTCTGTGGCCGTCTTAGTCCAGCCACGGTGACCGTCTTAGTCCGGACTAACTCAGAACAGAACAAAAGTTACCGTTGTTAGTCCCTCAACCGTCTTAGTCCGGGTAATCCCGTCTTAGTCCGGCTGATCCCAGAACCCGTCCTAGTCCGGATTTGGCCGTCCTAGTTCGGATCAGGTGAAAACAGAACCAAAATGGTTCTGGACCAGGCCGAGCCGTCCTAGTCCGGCTAGACTCGTCCTAGTCCGGGAGTACCTAGAAAAAATAGCATAACTTTTGCTCCCGAAGTCCGATTTAGGTGATCTTGGACTCTATGGAAAGATAATTCAGAGGGCTATCCATCCTCACTAAGAACAAGCCCCAATTTCACCCAAAGGAATGTTAAAATCTCACAAAAGTTTGTTAGATCATTTTGAGCACCAAGACATAAGCAAAGCTATCAACGTTGCATCCCTCTTGATAGTATGACATTCCTATACTCAAAAGTAAATAGAAAATTATGCCAATAGGAACACCTTCATGTCATAATCTTTCCATATCTTGAGGGTTGCCAATGCATGAGCATTTCACCATTTGAACATTTAGTTGTTGATCAACTATCGATAAGCATATATGTCCAATATTATTATACCTTTGCCTTGAGCTTGTTCACTTGAGATTTTAGATTTGATGTTCACCAACTCATAAAGTGCAACCGCAATCTTTCCATTTTCTTGAGCATGTCTGTATGATATTTTGAGATTGATGTTCATCAACTCATGAAGTGTATGTGACCACTTCCATATGTTCAACCCATTTAAAGTTCTTCAACATGTGAAATTCAACCATTACTCTTAATTTCAATTTCACTTGATGTGGGTAAACCCATGAGTACCATGCTCTTCCATTTCATATTTCAACTGTTTTTCAAATAAGTGATGTAGATAATCCCTAGCTTCACATAGTCTTGCACGGTTCATCGCGCTAAGCCGACACTTGCTCTTCATCATTGTCTTTAGTTCTTCAGCGCCAAGCCTCTTGTTTGCCCTTCACCCTTGCACATGGTCCATCGCAGCCAAGTTTTGCTCAACCTTCACCATCTTTCCATGTAATGTTACTTTGTATCCGTCATCATCAATATGCTCATTATTATTTCAATAACCAAGTTGATATATTCCTTTTCTTAAGTATCTTGATTTTCTTCTTGTCTTAATGGTCACTTAGCTTCAAGTTATTGGCCAATAATCTCTACTTCAATTATTGACACATCACCATTTTAACACCATCAACTATTAATATTCTATCATCTTCTATGATGTGTTTCTAGCTTCAACCATAAGTGTTGATTATATCTACCGACACCTTCATCAACACATTGATCACTATTATCCTTTATCAAACATCTTTCTCAAATAACTTATTGAGTCAACCATATTATCATCAATCTACAAGTTTATCCATATTGATTCTCAACACTTATCATAAACATTCTTGTTCGATGTCATAGCTTGACCTTTTTCTTGATGTCGGAACACAACCTATCATGCAAGCTCACAAACTCATATATAAGGTTAGTTCCAATAACCATTGTCATCTATCACCAAAACTCATCATTAATTCAAGGCTAGAAACCTAGACCTTTCAATCTTCCCCTTTTTGGTGATCGATGACAACACTATAATATCATGATGAAAGATAATAAAAACAAACTCTAGTATATGTCAACATGAACATGAGTCATATACTAGAGCAGTTGGTTCCAACAAATAAAACAACAAACATAGAGAGAGCTCCCCCTAAACATGTTCATATAAAATGTAAAAGAAGCTCTCTTCCCCTTTTTGTATTTCTCCCCTCAATATCTCTCTCCCGCTTTGGCATCAAGCATCAAAAAGGGCAAAATAATACAAAACATGTACATGGGAGGAACAATTGCATATAAAACAAACAACCAAGGGATTCATCATCTATTTATGATCCAAAGGATGTGGCTGAAAAACAAAGAATGATGTCAAGCATACCTTTAGTGTCACCTTTTATCGACTTTGAGACTAAATAATATGAAGCTCAATAAAAAGTTAGTCTCAAGATCATAATGATTAGAAAACTAAATTCCCTCATATGATGAGCATAGATAGATATGAAATAAAATCATATGCACTTCTCATTTAAAGAGCAAGAGGGGAATATAATCTAGATTGAATTCACTAATCAAATCAATGCAATTTTAACAAGACAAATAGCAGCATGAATGCATACATTTTGATTTATTCATATTCCTAATTAATGAGAGACCATATAAAACAAAACTCAATAAAACCACTAGTCTCATAAAACATAGTATAATATCTCCCTAAAATCATGTATAGTAGAATATTTAATGTATACATATGCATTTGACAAATAACAAACAAGAGAGAAATTGCATTATATCTTAGGTTTAAGAAAGCAACCATAATATGAAAGGATTGACATTAAAGAACAATACTTGTAAAACATGCTTTCATAAACCATGTGGGGATATATATTTACGCAGCTCACAAAGAACTACAAATACATGTGCAATACAAGGGCATGTGAAAAATTAATTAGATAGGCATAGAATGACTCACATACCCACAATATCATGATGAAGATAGTCACAAGAGACAATATACCACTCCAACTTGATGATTTTTGAATTAGTCAATGAGAGCTCATAGTTTGTAGGCTACTTACATCATCTTCATCCTCATTTGTGTAGTCACCATGAATATAAGGCTACCCATTAATCCATCCACAATATCACTTCACCTTATGAGACTAAGCCAAATATAAGCTTGCAAACACATTAGTCTCAACTTCACCAAAAATATAGAATAAGATTATCCATGCTCACAACTTGAATGACTTATGAAGGACAAGCATTTGTCATTAAAAACACATGAGGAGAGTATCGTGCATTTTGCATGTTTATGACACACCCAAGGATATGATAAGAAATAATACATAAATGTCATGATCAAATATTCAAGACTTAATGCATGTCAAGAGATGATAACCACACATGCATGCACATGATTACCATGGTAAGAAATTTCAAATAAAGCATATGATAATCAACAAGTCATGATAAGAAGTATAAATAAAAATACATGACATGTAAGATGGCTTGAAGGGGATATGAATTAAAATAAGCCAACTAATCAAGCATATCATGATTAATAGTAATATTTGGAGTGAACATGATATGAAGCATGTGACAAATGTGATGTCTTGACTAGATTTGAATAAAATACAAGGCCATAATAAGCAACCATACCATGGTAAAATATAAAGATATATAACAACATGATATGAAGCACTTTCAACATGGCAAAGTTAGTGAGAGGCACACAAGTCAAGATAAGCATTGCAATCTTCCATAATATGAGATATCTAGAAATGTCATGATATCAAAATATAACAATAAACTCATGCAATCCTAAACATATGCATAGAGATATGATGCAACAAATGCATGAAATTAAATCTAGTTCATTCGGTATTCAAGAGGAGGATTTGGAGTGTGATCAAGAAATACCACAAGATTGATCCTTGAATAATTAGTTTCACTTGCAAACATTAATTTTTCTCCATATATGTGTTAATTATCCAAATCCTATCGAGTCACATAGACTCATGATGAGATCCTCAATATTTTCTTGGAGCCATTCAATATGTCCATAATATCCATGAACTTCCAAATATGTTGATTTTTCTCAATGGCTTGCTTTGTTGATCTCGTGGACAATCACCTTCATATCATGCCTTTTGAGAATATATTTCCTTCATACTTGTTTTCCTTGATAATCATCCACCACAAAGGCACATTTCTAAGACAAGGAGAGAAAACAAGACAACTACCAAGAAACTTGATAGATATGTTAGTCCTCGTGTATCAAAAACATGGTATAGGCTCCCCCTAGCATTATGCATATAAGTGATTGTATGACTCTTGCAACTATGCACATAATCATAACAACCCGAGGGGAACATAGCATATGAGTGGGGCTATGGCACAAGAAATAAATAGAGAAAAGCAACTTGCCATAAGACATATAAAATGAAAGAACATGTAGATTGTTCAAGAAATATAATAAGATACATAGCAATCTACTATATGAGAGGAGATTATAGTATTTGTGATTTTCTATTGTCATGCATGAACAAATGCTTGCATATAGGATAACGATAAGATTGAACCAAGACAAGCATGATCATATAAATTTGGCATCTAGTATCACAAAGGAGCATTCTCTTATAAATCAAGTACTAGTGCCAAGAAATTATAATATAGAGCAACATGGAAATGTATACAAGTGAAATCAAGCCACTCTATATTTATAGTAAAATGGAGAAATTTTGTATATGAACATGATTACCTCAAATGTGTTGTAATTGGAAGGATTGTCTTCTCTTTATATGAAAACCATCAATAATATATACCAACTCTTTAATTTCACCATGAAGACCAACTCCATAGCGTAGATGATATATACATATAATGTTGAATCAAATTTCCAACGAATCCAAATTTTTATGCATGACCGGAATTCGATTTCCTCTTCATTGTCATCTTATTATCTTGAACGTGTACTAATAGGACTTTGTCATCTTCTCATCTTCATGATAAATATAGTAAGTCATATTTAATCCCTCTGCAAGCTTCTTCTCGGTAGACTCACCATCTTGCCTTGAGCATCCCTAAACCATCGGCTCAAGCTCATGCCCATGCCTACCGATATCTTGAAGAGGTTTGACATTACTTCTCATTTCTTTCTCTAAGTCCTTGACTTTTTCTATCCATGTTTGAGATTCTCAATTACCTTGCATTGTTAGTCTTAAAAAAATATTTTCATTGCAAGGATAATCATAAAAAGATATTTAAGCTCCTCATTCTATTTATTAAGCAAATTGCATTTGCCAACTAATTCTTTTATGAATAGAAAGAAAAAGAGCATGTGTTTCTCATAATCTCAAACATTTTACAATAGCAGCTCATATGACCAAAAATTTCAAAGAAGCAAATTTAACCAAGATAAAAAAACATCTGAATTTGACCATTCTTATATGAGCCACAAATGCCTCCACGAACCGATATATACAAAATATATGGTTCTAGTGGCAAGACTCACTTGAAGCTAAAACAGAACTTAAAAAAAAAGAATCAAGAATGTTTTTGGTGACTTTCAAAATCAAATACATTTCAAACCGTTGGTCATAGGAAAAAGTTTAGAAAAAAAGATTTATTTTGGATTCCTTCTCAAAATGGTTTTATGAAAACAAACCTTTTAAATCAAATATAAGATCCTAAAATCTATATTTGAGGCCAAAAACATTTTCTTCATAAAACACACTTTTGTATCACATAAAAGATAGGTTTGAAATACATAGCAGTTTTTGCAAAAGGTTTTCTAAAGTTTTGGATTATTTGTCAAAATGCTATTTCAAAAACTATTATAGCATCAATAAGAATTTATTTGAGTTTTGGGGCTGCAATACATATTGAATGATATAGTGCTTCCCAAACGCATGTTAATCATATCTTAGTTCAAATTGATACAAATGAAGCATCCAAGCAACATAAGATATGCTAGGACAATAAAAGCCTACACAAGACTAGAGACTAGATACTTTCAATGTAAGTACATGTTACCGAGATGGCATTGGTTGAGATTATAGAACAATATTATTCATACTTGACATTGCTTTCATAAATAATGAGAAATCCCAATTAGAAAGGATCTTGACATAAGATGTGCAATATGATTAATCTCAAGTGAGTCAAGTCTTCAATGCATCTTCATGTACCTATTAACTCATTCAAGCTCTTTGTGGTACCCAAGTCATGTTAGGTCCTTATATGTTAGTCACAAGAGAGTTAGGGTTTTGAGGGAGGTGGCGGTGGAGTCTTTTTATTTCTATTAATTGGATCGGGACAAAGAGATGGGCCTCAGTTTCTTTAGCGGCGGATCAAGATGTGATCCACCTCTAAAAATTAATTTTTAACGGCGGATCACATTTTGAGCCACCGTTAAAAATGAGCTTAATTTTTAGCGGCGGACCACAATGTGATCCGCCGCTAAAAATTGGAGGAACGCAGTAGTGGCGGTTTTCTTATAAAATGCCGCTACGAGCTTTTTTGAAACACTGCTACAAACCCGTTTTATGGTAGTGTAATGTGAGTGTGCTGTAACAAAGCTACAACAAATTTGCTTATGAAAATCCCATGTTATCGTGTTACAATTGTGGATTCATAGGTGTGACTTGATTTTCAGATGCTAACTGTAACAGATCTGCTCATGAAAATCTCATGTGTTTGTGTTGCAGTTGTGGATTCACAATAGTGCACATCTCATGTAAAAAAGCATTAGAATGCATTTTGTACCAAGCAAATTTTAGATACATGCAAGGTGTTTCCACTTTCCAGAAGTGACCTATGGTCTTATAAGCATGTTGATCTTATGCTTGTCCCTGATAGGTCATGATAAAAGTACAAACATATTGAGTGGTCCCATACACTATTTGCAAATTTTTAAATAGTACATACCTGATTCTTGCTGTTATAGTGCTCCAAAGCCCGTTCTGCACATGTGAGGGTCTGCCTTGATGGGGTATATTTTCGTTCCTTTCTGCAATAGCAGAAGTTCCAACATAAGTGAATAAAGCAGTGTAAAATGGATCAGAAAAGGTGATTAGATGATGACTAGCAAATTACCCGTGCATTGCCATGGATTTAAAAACATTCTTGTTTATATATACAAAATGTGCTTTGTCATCAAACTATTGTTCTCTCTTGTCGTTGAGAAGAAATCAAATTGTTTGAGTCTGGTTTGCATATATACCTCACTATTGGAGGTGTTGGCAATGCAAATTTTTACACATCATGACTGAAGATTTAATAATAGGATTCGTGCTATATAACTCTCTTTATCCTTACTATGTGGATTTGTTTTTCTTCTTAGCGTGGACAGACAGAAGTGCTGCACTGATTGTCATAATTAGGCCATAATCCACACCAGGGACAAAGGTCTGAACTGGCTGTTTTCCAATATCTAAAAATTGACATATAATAAGGTCATAAATAAGGTAGATGAGGTTGTCAATAATATCTTGAAAAACAATTTCTCTGAATTTAGTAACAAATTATTACATTATTTAAAGAACTATAATTCTTGACTTTAGTATTTATTTTAAACTTGCGTAACTGGTGAGTTCTTGTAATTGTTGCAATAAGATAATATTTGTTCATCCATCTTTTTTGATCAATTTCTTATATATTTCATTGGTACTCTACAGTAATTTTTGTGATGCGTTTTGTACAAATTATTCAAAGTTAATGTTCCAAAAATATTTTTGTGGAGAGAGAGGAAAGTAAATATCTAAATATCTTGATCGGACATATTACTAATCAACTAATCAAGTGAAGGCCTTGTAGGTACCGTGACTATGTTGCGAATTGCTATGATTGATAGCTAATCAGAATTTAATAGTAAATGACTAATCAGAATTTATCAACACGATGCCTATGACTTACGGCCTTACGGGCACTTTCTTTATCGATGAAAATTAGAATGTCAGGCCCCACGCTCTTTTGGCCTAGGGCCCATACCCTTTCAGTTTCTTCTTTCTCTGTTATTATCTTCCTCCTCTCATGAACAGAACAGGGAGCCCGGAGCCATGGCAGAAATAGAAATCGCATGCTGTAGCAGAGGAAGCAAGGGCTGATGGTTAGGAGTGGAGGGGGTCCTTGCTGCTGGTAGCTGGGGCAGCCGCCTCAACTTGCCGCCGGGGACAGTCTGCCCATGCAAACGAACGTGAATCAATGGATTAGAAATCGATGAAGAAATTAGATCACGGAGTTGCTGAAGTTCGTGGGTGTCCTCGAGGGAGGGAGGGAGGCGGAGTCCGAGCCGGAGACAGAGGTGGGTGGCGATGGAACGGAGAGAGGGAGGGAGGAGTCAGTGGCAGCGTGTGCATCTTTTTCTCTTTTTTTTTTCTTCCTTTTTTCTGATTTGTTTTTCACGGGCAGGCTAATTTATTTCTACCACCAACGATTACGTATACCACCATGGACACAAAATTTTTATGTAGACGACCGCACCTTCTTTATATTAGTTTATTAGATTTAATGATTCGTCTATTTTAGGCCGCCTCAGGTGTTCTGTTTCTACTAATTTTGCACAAGTCCTATATGGCTTGCTGGGCTCCTAGCGAAGCATGCAGAAAAAATAGATGACATGTGCAAATCATAAATCATAAATCATGTCATCAAGATACAGCTGGAAACATTTTGTTCACCACATCATCTACATGAGATTCTATTTACAGTGATTTCATATTGGGCACAAATTATTAGTCAATATAGCTAGGTGCAAACCGTAGATTTCTGTAGCTCTACCTGAGAGGATTGAAAAATATAATCATCATAATCCAATAGCAGAGGGTTCGAGATTTGACCTCAAACTTGATAAATCGAATCAAGAATGCCACAAAATTATTACATCATCAGTAGAATTCGAGCACACAGCGAATACAAAGTTGAAGGGGATGGAGGAAAGAGGAGGCGATGGTGTTACCCTTACTTGTAGCACGTGGCAGTGGGCTTGGTGGCGAGCGGGACCATGACAAGGCAGTTGCGGAGGGCGTACCCGATCGTCATGTCGCTCTTGGCGCGGCTGGTCGGAGGTGCCGCGTCGGGCTCGGACTGCGCTGGGAGCTTGATCGTCGGAGATTCCAGGGCCTCGCACTTGATCCTCGGCCGCTTGTTATTGAGGCCAATCATCCCGACGCTTCCCTGACTTCCTCTCGCTAGCTAGGGTCCCGACGGGGATTGAACTTTTACCTGATGTTCAAAAAAAAAATGCATCGTACTCCCTCCATTCTGTATGTAACAGAGAATGCAGGAATACTTATATATAGAAACGGAGGAAGTAGGTCATTAAACTATTTATGAATGTTTATATAGATTTATGAATTCTCAAAATAACTATCTCGGTCACTAAACGATTTTCGGATGTTTATTCAAGTCCATGAACTTTATAGTGACTCTATATATTTATGATCTATTTATTTTATATCAACCAGATACACACTGCTGCCGCCCAGCCGCTCTCCATATGTGACCCAACCGCTGCAAAGCTGCTCTCTACACGAGCGCCACCGAGCCTACACAACAACACCAGCTAGCATCCGGTGCACTCTGTCCGTAGCAGCCTCACTCTCCATATCGTGATCTGTGCCCGCCGATTGCGGGCATGACCCTCTATCCGCTAGGCGGTGACAACAACAGCGTGTCACGTGCGAAGGGTACCACGCATGAAAGGCAAGCCATTGACGCGGGTAAATGGTAGGTCGTCATTGTGGGTAATGAGTGGCGGGCGCGGGAAGGCAAGGCTGTGACGGGGAGAGCGAGGTCAGATGAGAACACGAGGCTACGACAGACATAGCGCACCTGCATAAAAGAGTGGTTGTGTGGTGGTGATGGCGTGCGTGAAGAGTGGTTGTGCGGCGGCCTGGTGTGTGGAGACCGGCCGGGCATTGTGGATCTAATTGACATAATATAAATAGATTATGGATTTAAAGGATCACTATAAAATTTATGGACCTACATGACCATTTGAGAATAGTTTAGAAATCGAGATGGTTAATTTAAGAGTTCGTGAACGTATATGATCGTTACTAAATATTTTAGAAACTTTCAGTGTATTTTACTCTAAAAACAAATATCATTACAAAGTTTTATGGTATTTATCTAATCAAGTAAAAGTTCAATAATAACATGAATGAATTAAATTAATACAGTATTGACTCGACGGCCAGGAGGAGAGCCCGAGAAGAAGGAAGAAAAGCTGAGGCTCGGATCGTAAACCAAAGCTCGTGACTCGGCCGACTTACGTCACCTTGTAGTGCGCTATATGCGTCCACTCATCTATCCTCCGAAATCGAAGAACGGTGAATGTTTCTTCTTAGAGTAACTCTAAACTTTTCTCTTTCCTATCATTTAAACATAAAAATCTATCATATAGGGAATGGAGATGGAAAAAAATTTCTTTATCAGTTTTTCTTTCCCATCACCTTGATTAGGTGATCACCTAAATCCAGTCCACCATCCCCTCTATGGAGGGGATCATCCTTCCTTTACCTAAATGGTGAATCCTACCCTTTTAGTTAATAAAATAGGTGAACTACTATAATACCATCACCTATAATTTAAAAAATGGGTTAAAAAGATCCCCTTTAACCTCTTTTAGGTAATGAAATTAAAGAGGAAGGATTGAAGTTGCTCTTAGTTCCGGCGGGGCGTGTGCGTGGCCCAACCAGTCCCGGCTCTCGTTCCCAACTCCAAGCCAATGCCGCCGAGCGACGACGCCATACCATATATCCCATGCGAGAGTGTCTCCGCCGCCGACGGCCTGCGCCGTGAATGCTCTCGTGTCTGATGGAGGAGACGGGACATAGCACTGCGAGCTGACGTAAGTCAGCCAATCTGGTTCCGCTGGCTATGAGGAAGAGAGGAGGCGGCGCGAAGGAGACGGTGCATCCGCAGGCGTATCGTAGTGATCAGTGTATCACAAAGTTGTGTGTGTTTCCCATGTTACGAATTTCTGAGTGAGTTTTGCTGAACTACATGAGTACATGACACACAGTATGTGCCAAATCACGGACGTAGCCTGTCCTTGCTGCAGAAATACACATTTACTAAGCATTACGATACATTTTTCTTACGATTTGGTAATAACTAGGAAGTATAGAGCATTGCAAACATGCAAGGATTTAATTGGTTTTCATAATCAATCCAAACGGATATGAACCCGGGAATCTGGAGGGAAAGTGATCGTCCAGTGAAGTTTGAATTCCAGTTAATTCTCACTAAAGCACGCATCAGACCATCGTAAACAAAATCTTAAACAATATGGACACAGAAACATACCGTTTTAGCATCAGATGCATACGCCCCCAATATGGACAGAGAAACAACATGACCATTTCACAGTTCATGAATTTATACATAGCAATCTTGCCGTTCAGGTTTTCCATGTTAACTCCAAATAATTCTTATCGTATGAATTGACATATCAATATGATGCCTAGCCCTATCCACTGGCCTACATTTCCATCGGTCTAAAACACCACGAGTACAGGAGGGTGGAGCTACCCAGCTAGTGAAAACAATGGTAAGCTAGATCCAGGTAGGTCTCTTCAAGTCTTACCAGAGGATCCAAATATTTAAACTTTTCATAGGATTTCTTCACCACGTCACAATCAGCAACCGTCATGAATCCCTGTGGAGAAGATGTGGAATCAATATCAATGGGTGATATCAATTGCTTAAATTGTGGAAATAGTTACATGGACATGCTTGAATAGAATAATGTCAGAGCGAATTAATCGCTGGGCATCATAATGTACAAGCATTAAACTTTTGAAAGAAACAAGAAACTTTCAAAATAAGCAAGTCTACCAGATTACTAATTGGGATAAAACTCGGCAGAATAATCATTTGTTCATAACATTTCCTTAAAAGTGTTGAAGCATTATAGACTTACTAATGTGGGTACCTGGCAATTTTAATATTTCTGAAGGACAGCATCACAGTCAGTATTAACGTCACCATGGCAAAGCAAAGGTGCTCCAAGGAATGGCCGCTAATGAAGTATCGGTTCACGCTGTAAACCTTCCTGTCAGCAAGGCCTTCAAATCTTGCCAGAAGGTAAAAGCCTGCACTAGGATGACAAACAAATGAGTGTTTGGTAAGGGCTAACAGATTTGAATGCCGTGGATCAGTCACAATTACCTGTAGCAAGGAACCAAAATCTTGAATGTGTATACTTGGGAGGAAACAAGAATAGCATTGCAGGAATTGCAATGCAAGGAACAAAATTTAGAATTACCCATAAACGCATGTCATCAAGAACCCTGATCAGCAAGAACAACATATTAAAGGACTTCAGAAATGATTATGAGATCAACTGAAAGATAAGCAAGCTGAAGGACACCGCTTATACCTTTCACATACAGTGCTCACTAATAGAAGAGATAAAAGTGAGATCAAACAAGATAACCCAGCTCTCTCATCAACTCTTTCAATTACTAATACTGACAAAAGGGAGGAGGCTGATGTCATCATCTGCATTGCAAGTGCATCCAGTAAATATCCACAGCAGGAAAAGGTTATTTACATTCATTTATTTCATTGGTTAAGCCCAACAACATTTTTTAACACTAATCTGCACTCTTGAACTTAAATCACTCTGATTGAAACCCAAGTGTGAGCATCTTTTACCAACAGTCAGCATTGTGAGAACATTTAGCAATCTAAAGTCTGTAAAATTGCAATTCTCAACACTCAGCGTCTCAAAACTCTTAAGTAGTCTCAAAACTATGCAGAAAACACCTTAGGAATAAGTAAACAGCAGCTATGAAAATGACGGGGAAAAAAGTAGTATTAGATACCGGCAACCTGTCCCATATTAAGCGATCATCATCCGGCTTTAGATGATAGTAAGCTGAACCAAATGCTGCTGCTACATTCCCAGTATAGAAGAGGAACCAGCCCAAGGCCTCCCACCTCAAGCTGCATAATTCCACAAAGTGAAAATGTTATCATTTCTCTTTTTTTTGGCAAAAATGAATCCAATGCAGGAAACATGTTACTACTTCCATATGGATTCTTTGTGATAGCAAATTTCTGAAGTAGTTTCATATGAATGTTTTGTTTTCTTTGTTTCTTTTGCTCTTGTGCTTGGGTTCTTCGGGGGTTTCATCTCTAGCCTACTCCAACTTGCTTGGGATTAAAGGCTTAGTTGTTGTTGTTGTTTCATATGCATGTTAGTTGTACACTGAATGGCAGTGGCAGATTCTACCAAATACAAATAGTTTCATATGCATGTTATTAATCCAATTTAATTAAACCACATGGCAAATCATCTCAATCTCAATGATCAATAGTCTCATTAACCCAAGCACTCTCAATCAGCAGAAATATCATTGGAGCTGGAGTAGCCACTGGATCTTCCATTTTACCATCTTCAATAAAGTTGTGATCGCTAACTATACACTAACTAACAAGTTGCCTAGTGGGTTTCTTCTGAGTCTTTCAAGGACAAGTGCACAACTGGACAGATTGGACATTAGAATTATCACTGCTCTCAAATACTCAGGTGGGTTTCCTTTGCGGAAATATTGAGCTAGAAAGTTCTTCACTTAGTGCAAATTTTACGAGACTGCGTTACCAGACATACATGCTTAGTTCTTACGGTGAGACGTTTCGTCAAACAGGGAGTGGGGAGAGTAAGAGCGCAACACACCTGACCCCGAAGCAACCACTGCCGCAGAGGCAGAGGACGAGGCCCGGGACCCCGGCGAGGAGGAGGGGGTAGGACGTGAGCACGTTGAGCGTGTTGGGCACGCCAAGGAGGTTGCGCATGTCGGCGAAGAGGTGGAGCGCAGGCGAGTGGCGGAGCCGCGGCGTGGCCACGAGTAGCAGCGCAGAGGCGAGGACGGCCCCGCCGGCGAGGGCGCGGCGACGATGGTCACGGCGGAGCACGGAGGAAGCGAGCCCGAGAGGCCCCGGGCCGAGGCGGCCGCCAGCGCCGCCGCGGTGCGGGAGATCGGCGGCGAGATTCATGCTGGCGGCGTGTGCTTGCGGCCTCAGCGGAATGCGGCGCCTGTGGCTGCAGCGCAGGGATTTCGGTATTGGGCCGAATTCTTGTTGTGGGCTTTCTTTTTCGCGGGATCCTTGGAGGCGACCTACTTCGGTCATTGTCCGCCCACCGCAGCACTTCATCACAATTTGGGCTTTTGCAGGCCAGGTCTTTCGGCCTCATATTTAATTGTGGCCTTTCAACTTAAACGAGATGCACAATTTCCTATCTGAAAAACCTTCTAAAAAAAGGCTGAACAGTGAACAAGACAACAAGCACAAATGCACAACCATGGTTTTAAACAATCTATAGAATATCTTTATTTCTTATAAATATTTGTTTTCGGAAAAAAGAACCATATGATCGGCTAACACATCTGTCTAGTACATTTTGAGATCCTCTGCTTGGCGAACAAAAAAAAAAAAGAGCTCTAGTAGTCTGCATTAGAGAGGTGTGTGCCATTAAGTTAAATTTCGTCAGTTCAGATCAGTTAGTTCGACGTTCACTTGCACACAGACCATTGTTGGTAGAGGACGATGTACCTGAAATACTAAGCTACTTACTACAATACCGTGGATTATGTTCAAAAATGAAGAGTAATAACCGCCTCCGTCCAAATTAAGTCTCAGAATGTACTCGACCGATCGGGCTCAACTGGGCTCGAACAGCACTGTTGCTTTCGTAGATCGTACGACCAAGATCTGGGTCGGATCTAGCAGTATCCAACAAACAGTGACAAGCGATCGACTGTGTACTGCTGTGGATCTCCGACGTTGTATTCGTCCTAGTATACTATTTGTCGTCAGGTCCCTATCTATAATAAGTACGACGACCTTTTTCTTAGCGGTGTCCGGCTACACAAAGTCGCTTCAATAATAATGCACGTCGTCTTAGCGTGAACTGCGTGGGAAGTACTTTTCAGAAAATGAAAATTAAAGGAAGACACACGGGTCTATAAATGCTATGAAATGCACAGAACCAACAGATAATACTCCTACATCTCTAGACAATATGCCAAATTAAATAGTTTTTTCTTAATCTATGCCAAAATAGTTAAGCAACATCTATACAACACGAACTGCTTCTACGCCAGTGTAGCCCAATAAGTTAAATTGCAAATTAAGAGTGTGTTTAGCAGGGCTTATGAACTGATTTATTGAACAACTTATACTGTGATAAGCCATAAGCCCTGCTAAATAACTAGTTTGCATAAACACTTATTACAAGAAGCTCTCATAAGACATTTGTCTTTTTTTACTAGAAAAGCAAAGCTAACAAATACTAGTTTTTTTTTTTTGCTTATGGACCATCTCTCCCTAGACCCAACTGAATAAGTCATTTCAGAAAAAACAGGATAAGCTATTTACCAAACACATATTTGACAGCTTATGTTACAATAAGCCAAATAAGTCAGATAAGCACTTTTTATAGATAAGTTAGAACATAAGCTGTTTTTAACATAAACATAAGTCATATCAAACACACCCTAAATTTACCTATACATAGATGTACACAAATCCTCATTATGAGTGCATCAGATCATGCTCTCAGGTTTTTTTGAAAAAAGAAACATTAGATCATGCACAATATTCTTAATCTAGGAGAATATTTTAACACCTATGTACTGCATGTCTTATTACCTAGAGAGCAGACAATATTTTAATACAAACATGTTCATCTATGCATGCCCTAGATCCTTCACACACGCTCCACACTTCTGTATTAGCTGGGTCGGAGTATCTAGTAGTAGTACGGCTTAACTATATTCTGTTTTCCATGCTGATAATACACACACGCATGATGCTATGATGGTGATATCGCATTTTCTTATATGCGATCGAGGATGACGAGATGTGCCACACAATATAATAATAGAAGAATCTCCCGCGCGCCATCGTCGTCAAGCAAGTGGGTACGAGAAAATCTTCTGTCCGCGCGACAGGATGGCCTTGGGATCGTACTTGCTCTTGCGCTGGACGAACCGGGCCCACCTGCCGGGCCCGAAGTGCCTGGCCGCCCACTCCGCCTGCGTCGCGTAGTAGGGCAGGTACTGCACGTACGGGATCCCGGTGTCGTCGCAGAAGCGCGTCACCGCTGCGTTCTGCTCCTCCATCCGCCGGAGGTCGCCGTCCGCCACCGCCGACCGCAGGACGGCCACCGTGTAGAAAACCTCCTCCTCGTCGCCGCCGCCGCTGAAAGGGAGCACCGCCGACATCTCCGGGTCCCACTTGGCCCGGTTCATGGGGTAGACGAGGACGGGGCCCACGGCGGCGCGGTCGTCGCGGCGGAGCACGCCGTGGAAGACGCCGGCGGCGAAGTCGAGGATGCGGGAGCGCGGGAGGAAGAGGTTGAGCCACGGGTGCGGCACGTCCCAGAGCCCCGCCGCGCGGAGCTTGAGCTCGCCGGCGTGGACGCGGTCCAGGAACTCCACGTACGACACGTCCTGCACGAACGCCAGGCCCCGCGCGTAGCGCAGCTCACGCAGCAGCAGCTCCAGCCCCTGTATTTTTTCAATTAATGCCCAGTTGTTAGCTAGTCATGGTAGTAATTCCTTTGCATCCATAGCTATTTAATTTTTCACGCGCGAACTAATTAAGTAATATATTTTGCTGTCTCTACGTACTTTTCTTTAGAGAGGTCATTGTTTACTGTAACATAGGATAGTAGTTAGTTTATCTTTAGCACTGGGTGATGAAAACGATGATACATCCGAATGCATGTAATGCCATGCTTTATCTTAGCTAGGCCTAACATGATGTGTTGCACGCAGTAGGAATGGATAGATCAGGTACAGTTTCTCGCAGAAGAAAAGTATACTGTTAGATCACAGGTACAGATTGCAATCTGATGAGTTGCTTTCGGACAAGTGTCACGGAGTGTCAATAAAAAGATGCAGTCGCTGTTTACGACATGTGTGCATGCAGGATCTGAGGGTGAAATGTCAAACATGCAGCAGGTCGACTGCTCCAGGGGCCCAGGGATCCGTGGTGCTCGACTGCTCGCACGGTCGCTTTCGCGGAAAAACGTGGCCGTCACAACTGATCGTGTTTGGCGTGTTTGGAACGTAGGCTAGTACCTAGTACCTGGTAGCTCGTACCTTCGTGCACTGGTGCACACACATCTGTAAAAGTAATAAAAAAAGATCGTTCGTGCGTGATCTACACTTGTACTTGTTCGAGACATAGAGATCAAGTGCGTATGTACTCACATGTCGGCATGGTTCGTATCTTGCTGTGAGTTATGCTTGCTATTTGCAAACCAATTTGTCTTAAGCGCTACTAGTCTCCTATGACCGGAGTATATATTCTTTATAAACATCAGCCATGTACATATTTCCCCGTTATCAATTATACGGCCGCTTGTGCATCAACTAACTAATTCATGTATCAGATTCACATCTTTTAAGGTCATCTACGTACTATTTTACCATTTAATACAACGATACGCAACCCAGTTGTGTATTGTAGGAAAATAAAATAATAAAAGTGTCTTTTGTGAATGAAGTATATGCATGGTTCGTGAGGTCTTGCAATCTGATGAGTTGCCTCCAAAAATATATACGAAATCTAAATCCGCAATTTGAATCGTTTTTACCATTAATTGCTAGTAAAAGTTATGCAGATCCATAATTTGATGCCGTCAGAATAATAAATCATGAAAACTACTTTTCCATAATGATGAATAACTTTTTAGCGTTTGTAACAATAATACTACTTGTTTACGGATGTATTTAGTGAAAATGACATATACTTGAGAGGCTGTGTGTGTCACTGTGTAATTGAAACTAGATAGATTTTGTCGTAGGGGCCGGGGGACCAGTTCCCTTGTGCTCGCACGTGGGTGTGTTTCATTTGTACTGTGTGGTATCTACTAGAACGTATAGCTAGTGCGAGGGGGACGCACGCACCCCCACCGGCCACAACCGCACCGGAGGACCGACAAAGCGAGGCCAAGAAGTACGATGTTGACGCTGCACGACTGCTGGCTCGATCGCTAGTCCCACCAACTTGCACCGTTGGAACCATGCACGCATGCATGCGTGTGGTGTGTGGTCATATGCATGCCCAAAAAAGTCGTGCACAGTAGTCTCGTCTCAGCCATACGCGTAACCGGTGCATGGACCATGCCGTATGCGTCCACAAGTGTATGCGCAGGTAAAAGAGATTTTATATGGGTCACCCATTTCGTCATTACCTTGTCAGCGTCTTCCGCTGACGTGTCGCCGGCGCCGCCGTAGTACAGCGCGCCCTCGAGGCAGTACAGCACCCCGCCGGATTTCTCGGCCAGCGCGGCGACTCGCGCCGCGTCGGCGTCCGTGAAGAAGGACGCCGACGGCGGCTGCGAGCGCCAGCTGCCGATGAGGCCCTGGTAGTCCGTCAGCACGGAGCCCTCCACGTAGTCCATGACCCCGGCTACCAGATCGCCGCCGCCGCGGTTGCCGTCGTCGATGTTGATGATGAGCCGCTCCTGGTCGCGCGTCAGCGCCGCCGCGTCGGCGTAGATGAGCCGCACCCACCGCGCCCTCGCCGGAGCTGGAAAAAGAGGTATCCGCGCCCGCGTGATGATGCCAAACTGACCTAGACCGCCCAGCACGGCGTGGAACAGGTCAGCCTCCTTCTCCTTGGAGCAAGTCACCATCTCTCCGGTTCCTAATTTTAAGAATATATTCATTAGATCGCGCACAACAACGACAAATTAACCGTCATGTCATCATATCTTGGCGTGACGTGACGTGACGTGACTATATATGTGGATAATATAATTAACTATAACTACTAGTATAACGCACCGGTGACGACATCGAGCTCGAGGACGTTGGATATTTGCGGGCCGTGGCGGAAGGCCTGGCCGCTGATCCCGGCGTTGGAGAGCGTCCCGCCCACGGTGAGGTGGAGGTAGTCGGTCCAGGACCGCGGGGCGAGCCCGTGGGCCAGGGCGGCCCGCAGCACGTCGGCCCACACCTGCTCGCCGCCGGCGTCCACGTACCGACCCTCCACCGACACGGCGAGCCGGTCCACCACCGCGCCGCGGCGGCCCAGCGACGGCATGTCGACGACGACGCCGCCGGGCGCCGCGGCCTGGCCGTGCGTGGAGTGGCCGCGGCCCCGCGCCGACACCGGGAACGGGGACGCCGACGCGGAGGAGGCGCGGACGAGGGCGGCGATGTCGGCGGCGCACGACGGGTAGAACACGGCGGCGGGGCGGGAGGTCGGCGACGACACGTTGTTGCCGAAGTCGGTCGACGCGAGCGAGACGGCGTCGGGGTCCGTGCGGATCTCCGCGTTGCCGAGGTCGCGGAGGAGCTCGTCGAGGACGACGACGGGGGAGGATTCCGCCGCCGCTGGTGGCCACGCTGCCGTCGGGAGCGTCTTGAGCACGCAGTTGAGGACGAACAGAGCGGCCAGCTTCTCCTGTACTTGTTTCGCGATCATGATGGCTTCAGCACCCGTCTCTCTAGCTAGATCTCGTCTAATAGTGCTTACTCCGTATTACTTATGCTTGTTGCGTGTGTAGTTTTGTGAGGTCTCGAGTGGAAGGCAGCCGGCTATAAATAGGGGTCCGTCACCCTATATGTGTACCGCCGCTGGTGATGTTAGGTGTTCGTTCATTGCACTGGATGCGATGTGCGCGATGGATCGATGATGGCGATCTATGCAGTCCACCACCTCCAGATCCGCAGGACAGAGACCGGAGGAGATCCTGTCCTACATGTGATCATCGCACACGTACAATTGAACAGTGCACACGAACGGGGACAGATAAGCTCGCAGATACGTGCGTATATACGCCGGAGATCTTGCCGCGTACCCGTGTACGCAACTGCGTCGCCATGCGTGGGAATCCAAAGCAAGCAGAGGTCCGCAGCAAGCTTGCCGTAGCTAGTGGCATGCGCCACCAAAAAAAATTAAACAGCATTCTTTACATGCATAACACACGGAAGAGGCGTGGCACAGGACTTCTCCGGAAAAAACTCAGCTTTCCACATATGTACAGGACTACAGGATCATCAGGACGGTGGAGCAGCGCCCACTGATGTCGATGAGCATGGCAAGCAAAAGATTCTCTGCTGGCGTTTCGATATCCCGCACAAAATCGGCTGATGACTTTTGCTCCCTCTTTTGGGAATAGTAAGGACAATGCTCCACGGAACGAAAACATGGAAATGGGCTGCCAGAGCGAGGTGGAGCTTCTACGAAAGCATGTGACGGGACTCGAGATGGGATGGGGCTGTGACACTCACGGCCGGCTTTACAGGTCACCAAATGTGTAGTACCCAGTTTTGATGTATGGCCAAAAAAGATCACCAGTAATACCCATGTTCTGTGCATTACTAACATATGTTCACAGTACACAGAAAAAGTCATAGGTTCTCTCTCGCCCACTATGCTAACTAAAAATTACTAGAACAATTTACATGAAACATACTATTGGGCTTGCTAAAGCCCCCACCCCACAAAAAAACAAACTGGCCGTATTTTTTGTCATGTTTGAGGCAAGCTTAAGTGGCCGGCCGGCAGGGCACTGGATTGTCAGATTGCATAACGCTTCTCAGTGCATCGAGCCATGCACGTACTCTCGGTACCGGGCCAATGTTTTCCACAGCCCATGCATGCTACCAAGAGGCCAAGCTGGCTCATGAGATCGAGCTACTTCTGTGGAACTTCAGTCATCGTTCGCAGCTGGTGCGTAAGCACGCTGGCGCACACGTCATCTTCCACTCATGCAGACAGATATCTAGTCACGTGAGCTCAAATCAAACCGGTCGATCTATTTGCAGTCCACCGTCCATTTGCCTCTTTGGCAACTAACGTACAGGCATTTTTCCATCTCCATGCAGCTAGCAACAGACCCTAAAAATAATAAAGCTCTCCGTCTACTAGGAGAGGCGGTACATCAGTATGAATGAGCCCATAGGAAAACAAAAACCATCCCATGATTGATCAAGGACAGACATGTTTCGTTGAATGGTCAAAGATCAATGAGAATTACACTGGTGGCCGCTGGCGGATAAAAAGTCTGTGTTCTTCTCAAGTAACATTCAACTAATTAACCTTGCACCCTGTTTTGGACACTGGTGCGCAACAGGCACGGTGCTCGCGTGCCGGAGAGTGAAGACCTAATGGATGTGGGTACAAGTCTTTTTTTTTTTCCAAAGACCGATGTGGGTACAAGTCTCACTAGTCACTACACGTACTAGTGCCAATGGGCATGGTCCTGCATGTCTGCCACTATAAACCTAATATTCCTGATAGGCAAAAAACAAGGTATCAATCTGTACATACAAATTAAACTGGCAAACCCGCTCTACAGTCCTGACATGTTGGCCTTATTGTCTAGACTTTGGAGTATATAACCTTGAGTATATAATTTCTACCCGACACCTATTACTCTGCCTCAAATCGTCCGGTGGCTGCCCAGCAAGCTCAAGCCATTGATGTGTCTCCCTCACCGTCGCTTGCCTCTGCTCCTCAACGACTTGGAATTGACTGTTCTTATTAGGCCCTGAGGAATGAATCCTCAAAAAAGAAAAAAAGGCCCTGAAGATAGGGATATAGTTTTTTTAAAAAATGAACATGAGGGGGCAAATATAGAGATATAGCTTCCATCCAGAAGTATTCTAGTATTATATCAGTCACCCTACTCATGAATCCCATTTTAGGATGCAAATGATAAAAAGTGTTTATACTTTAGCTTATTTATGATGAAAAATACTTATACTTTAGCTTATTTATCAAAAGTGTTTATTTAACTTATCTGATTTATTATATCATAAGTCGTCAATCCGTTTGGCCAAATAGCTTATTATGTAGCTTATCCTAAGAGAGATGACTCATAAGCTGAAAAAGCAAAGTTTTTCTTGCTTTTGGCTTATAGTACAAAAGAGATTTTGACTTATAATTGCTTATTGTAATAAGTGTTTATGTTTTCAATCTGTTTGGTAGATCTTATGACTTATGATAATATAACCTGTTGAATAAGCTACTCTATAAACTTTACTAAACACACACTAAGGTCTTCCGTAACCTACAACGTACATATGGAAACATGAGGACTGAATCTAGAAGGATCTACACATGTTTAATAGCAATAAATAATTTAATTACTGAAGACCCAATTTGATTATAGATGTGACAAATAATGCTTGCACAAAAATCATCTCTCGCTAGAAATCAAAATAGTACTAACGAATTTCGGCCGGCATGGACGACAAAAGTTCGTACATTTCGTATCAAATCCACTGTTGCGCCCTTGACCCCGCCCAACTGTCCCGCAAGATCTCGTTTCGTAAGCTAGCGGAAGCAGCCAGGACAATAACTCGACCCCGAAAACAACGGAAGCGACACCGCACACATATATACCATTCTGTGTGCTAACCTTTTTCCAGTGCACGCACCAGGGATCAAAGGCGTGCAGCATGCGTACACACTTAACTGGAACTTTTAGCAGCTAGCGTACGTGTGTGGACCAGGGTTGGAAAATGCAGCGAAATCTGGCCGGTTTTCATGAAAACCGGTCAAACCGGTCCGGTCCGGCAAAAACCGGTCCGGCGAAAACAGCTCGGTTGAATTTGAACAAATTTGAAAATTTAGAAAAATTTATATAAAAATTATGATAAAAAACTAGATCTTTTATGATGAACTATGGTGAAGAAATTATATGAAACAAATATTGTTTGACCCCCGAAAAAATTGAAAGAATAAAAATAGAAAAAAAAAATAAAAAAAGAAATATAACTTTATCCTCACCGATGCGCTCAGTTCCTCACCGACGCGCAGCGCTACCGAATCTTCCGATCCGTCCGTATGTAATTTACTTGTTTTTTATATGCTTTGTACATATGTATAATATGCTTATGTTACTATTAGTTGGACCATATATTACTTGTTTTTTATATGCTTTGTACATATATATAATATTATTGCAAATTATTATTAAAATTATTGTCAAAATTTACATTTCTTTGCACTATTTTTCTATTTTTCAAGATATTTTAACTTTTTTTTTACTGTCGGCCGACTTTTCGGCCAAACCGGCCGGTTAGCCGCTCCAACCGCCCAGCCAAATTCAAATTTAAATTCGGCCGGCTAACCGGCTGATTTGGCTAAAAACCGGCTAGTGCGCCGATTCAGCCCGGGCCAGTTTTACCGCACTGTGCGCATTTTCAAACCCTGGTGTGGACCCGTGTTGGTGGATCGATCCACAACTTTCATAGGGACCGATCCTACGTACTAACAATTTAGATGTGAACCTAACCTCACAAGACAAGACACGTATCATATATTTTTATAATGTATTTTATTATTAAAGAAAATTAAAATATATATATAACTTATAATTTTATATATTTTAATTAACGAATATTTTAAATAAGACAAATGATCAAATATAACTGTCATGACTTTTTTTAAAGGAAAGAAATATGTAAGTAGGGATTTTATCCAAATAGGATTTTGTATGTAAGCATATGTACATTGTTTGTAACATATATACAAGGACAATCCAACTTTTCCGTAGGATCATCAGAACTTCCCCAACAATAGCAACTAATAATAAAGTTTTAGGAGAGTGCCGTCCATCATCAGATCAGGAGTTTTGCACTTACGGAAGAGGAGCATGATGAATTGGTTTCAGTCTACACTACTGTAATAAAGCTCTGTTGTTGCGGGCTAAAAGGGGGCATAGTGGCAGACAACAAAATCGTCACTGGGTCTTTATCACTACTTATTTATAATCTTAGTAGTAGTCTAAGGACCGTTATTACCCTAGGTTACATTTTAGTTAAAAAAGTGTCAGTAGCGGTTCTACTTACGTTCTAATATACTACAAAATAAAAGGATGGGTCCCAGTTATTACTGGAACCCATCCTATAGACGCGTCGCCGCCGGCGTGTGACCTAGCTACGCGCCCGTCCGTCTTCTGCCCGTCCGCCTTTCGCTTGTCCGCCGCGCCACGTCACGCCACGGCCATCGCCAGAGCCGACGAAGGAGGAGGGAGAGCGCGCTCGTGGAGGCACACCCCCGCTCTAGGCGCCGCCATCATCGCCAATGCTCGGGGGTTGATCTAGCGGCAAACATAGCCAAATCCACCCGTGGGCCGAGCGGCGGTGCACGACGGCAATAGGGAGACGAAGTAGGAGGAGGCGGTGTGTTGGCGACGACGACGATGCGCCGGCACCAGGTGCGCCAGACGCACCGCGCGCGGCCCCAACGGTGACGACTCTTTGTCGTCTTTGCCATGCTCAATGGAGGAGAGGAGGAGGTGGAGATCGAGGAAGGCCGGAGGCAGAGGAGGACGAAGGGCGGCAGAGGATGAAACCTAATCCTAAAAGAGGGCGGTGCGGCGCGTGTGGAAGTGATAGTTGTGGGCCAATTGTCAGGCCCACAACTAAATGCACCCTCCCCTTTTTATAGATGATTGCGGTTGCCAGTTACGGGCCACGTTGTGAGACCTGCAACTAAATGGGCTTTAGGTATTAATTGCAGGCCTGACATAAATCATAACTGCGTTCTACAGTTTAGTAGCGGTCTGTTTGGTACGTTGTTATGGGCCTGCTATGCCCACAACTATTTTTATAGCGTAGTTGCGGTCAGACATCTATTCTGCACTTAGTTACGCGCTCTTCAATGGCCTGCTATTAAGGCAAAAAATGCTTCCACTACTATAGAGTGTGATTGTAGTAGTGCTAACAGGGTATCACCCCCTTGGTCCTTGGCGCACTTTCTTGCTCGCCCTTGGATCGACTTAGTGTATGATAACAAAGTGAAATATATATGTACTAGCACAATGTCGGTGCGTTGTTACAGGCTGTATAGCCAACTTATGACAGATTTGTTACATTGTTACAGGCTGTATAGCCAACTTATGACAGATTTGTTACAATTGTAATGTAATGTCTCTGTTAGTGCTAGGATGATAGTTTAGCAAAGAAATATCATGTATATTATTACGATAAAAACTAAATAACTATGTAAGAGCATCTCCACCCCACTGATTAAATGAGCCTCTATTTGACCTTTTAGTCACTATGAGTAAAAACCTGCTCCAGCTGATTCTCTATCCGAGCCTTTATTTTTAGTAGGCCACCAAATTTTGATCCAAACCCCTCAGATTTGCTCACCCACTACACCCCTCTAAACGTGGCCCCCACCAACTTTTTTGCCTTTCTCTCTCTCCTTTCCTCTCCCCTGCATGACGATTTCCTTCCTCTTCGGTCCGCCCGATGCTGTCGCTTGTCATCGGAGATCCGTCCGCGGCATGACCAGATCCACTCCTCTATACGACGCGTGGCCGGCGTGGAGCATGGTGAAGGATGGCGTCAGCGGCAAGCAGGGGGAGGGCAGCGTTGGCAACAACTCGAGCAGGGTGGAGGACAGTCTCGGCGATGACGTGAGGAGGACGGCGACGACGCGAGGAGTACGACGTCAACGAGAGCAAGGCGGCGACGCGAGCAGGGGGGAGAGGCGGCGGCATGTGCGAGCAAGGGGGGAGAGACGGTGTATGCGAGCAGGAGGAGAAGCGGCGGCGCAACGATCAGGGGGAGCAGAGGCATCAGCGTGGCAAGTAGGGGGAGGAGAGGCGGCTGCGCGACGAGGGGAGGAGAGGGAGGCGGTGGTGCGAGCAGCATGGGGAGGGGAGGGAGGAGGTGGTGGCAGGGCCCACTGTCAGAAGAATGGGCATTGAGTTTTAGTTAGTTGGGCTGGAGCAAGAGATAGATTTGAACCCCTAAATTATTAATTCCGACCCGCAAAATAAAATATAAAGGCTCAAATTTGATCTGTGGCTGGAGATGCTCTAACATTCATATTTTGCCACTTATAAAATCATTTGGCTACGTGTTGGCAAATAGAGATAAAATGTATTAGTTACATGCACTGAAATTATCTACCTTCTTGTACTGGGAAATAGCAATCCATTGACATGGAGCTGAAACCCCATATATCACATGGACCTGTGAAGCCCTAGGGCATCATCGACTCACAAGTCCCCCACCTCGGCTAGCCACGCCTGAACGCCGCTGCTGCCTTTAATTTACATTCACTGGATTTTACAGCCTCGAGTTGATGCTATCTCCCAACGCGACGAACTGCTCACACTCTACCTTCGATGGATGGAAGAACTCAGCAGCAGCCGCCTTGACTGTCTATATGGCGTCGTGTGGACAGTTTGGTCCTGCTTGCCCACAGCAGGTCGATCCGGCCTTTGTAGGCGTCCCAGTCCAGCACCGCGAGCCCATGCGGCAAGGTCGTGTCACCCTTCGCCCCCCCTGAGGCATGGAGCCCCTGCGCTCGAACAGGTAGGGCGTTTCCCCTCGACTGGACTCCTCTGAACGCCGTTACCCCCACTGTAGCATGACACTTCCACGAGTTTTAAACTACTCCTTTCAAATTTTAATTGTTGATGCAGTTGACTTTTTTAGTTACATTTGATCATTCATTTTATTTAAAATATTTATTTAAATATAAAAAAATTATAAAATATGTTAAAATTTTTTAATAATAAAACAAATCATAGCAACATATTTGATATTTTTTTAAATTTTTTAAATAAGACGAATAATCAAACATAACTAAAAAGATCAACTGCGCCAACAATTTAAATTCGGAGGAAGTACCACGCAAGCCGTCGTGTGTCTTCTGCCTAGAGCGCCGCTGCAATGTGCCATGCTCTTTTGTGCTCTAACCAATCTTTGACATGCGAGAAAGCGGTGTACTCAATGAGTTCAGGAAGACGTGACAACCTCACGAGTCGTCGGAAAACGTTGTGGCAAGCTTTTAGTGTTCATGCCGTGGAGAGCTTCACGGATGTGGTGATGAGACCTACATTTCTATACGTTAGACTCCTGGTCTCGATGCAATGAGTGGTAGTTTTCTAAATGTATGTACGTTTCCTGTAATCGTTGTGGAGGCAGACTCTACAATCGATGGGGATGGAGGCGGACGGACGAAAATTGTTCTATTTGAAACACCAACAATTTACAGTGCAACATCATGTATTGATCTTTTTCAACTGTTTTTATCAAGAAGTAGAGAAGATGTACATGTATATGTATATGGTGTGAGCATGATCGATCAAGGTGGAGGAAATAAAAGAAAAAACTTCACTTCTATCCACAACAGCAAAAAATACCTGTAACGGCGGTTGGAAAGGCCCTGTAGCGACGGACAGGCCACCCCGTCGCTACGCAAACGCAACTACAAATAAACGTTTGTAACGGCGGGTGGTCTGATGCCGAAACCAACCGCCGCTACAGACCACTTTATAGCGGCGGTTGAAGATATCAACCGCCGCTACTGTACGAGCATAGTAGCGGCGGTTGACATCTTCAACCGCCGCTAGTTTGCTCTAGAAGTAGCGACGATTGACATCTTTAACCGCCGCTACTTATTATTTTCAAATAAAAATAAAAATAAAATTCAGTATATATATACAGAAATCATAATCCAATAGAACCATACAAATCAAACAAATTTAGCTAAAATTTGATGAAAACTTAACAAACTTCAAATACAAAATTCAACTTAATTTCAAAATAATAGCACAAAAAAAATGTATGGGATGAGTTCCCCTTACATCAGGGAGCAAGTTTCTACAAAAAAAAAAAACGAACTCAAAACCTTCTCCTCTTGATTTTCTTGATTTACCCAAATTTTTGACCTGCCACTGTTCGAGTGAAACAGGGGAGCTGTCCGAACGCGCTTATATAGGTCGGGCATTTTATAGTGGTGATTGGCATTGTCAACCACCGCTATAATTCCCTTAGTAGCGGCGGCTGATATTAAGAACCGCCGCTATAAACATGAACCGTTTATAGTGGCGGTTGACAATATCAGCCGCTGCTACAGATGCGTCTTTAGCGGTGGCTCAAGCCACGGCAGGCTCCCTAGGTCCTGTAGCGGTGGCCCACTTTGAGCCGCGCCGCTGTGACCTTTAGGCTGCCGGCTGCCGCCGCTACAGACCCGTTTTGTGGTAATTATCCGAGCGAGGACGGGTCCCATGCCAAAGTCGTAGCTGCTGTTCAGTGAACCGAGCTAGCGGACAGAGACCGCGGGACAATGATGCCGTGCAACTGATGATAGGGCAGGGGCGAGCTGGTTGTAGCAAGGCGACGACTGAAGGGGTCTGGCACAGCCGGCGCTGGTGACCGACGAAACGGACTACGTGCACTGTGCGTGCTTGCAGGTTCGTCAGATTTGTGGGTTCCCCGTCGATCTCCATCCATCGATCGGCTTGTTGGTTTTTGGCGTCACTCCAAACCGAACGCGGATGTCATCCCATAATAATATGAGTTCATAATGCATGCACATCAGAAATCTGTTAGAGAACCCATTTCCTGCTCTCTCTCTCTCTCTCTCTCTCTCTCGCTCCTGCCCCTACATGATCTTGTAAAAGCATATCTAAGGCTGACTCCAACAGCTGTGGCATCACGAGAGGCAAACCCGGTATGTCTCTTTGCGTGTAACTGTGCATGACCAAACCGGTATCCAACAGATTAGGCAAAAACGATTGGCAGTTTTCCTTCGATGAGAGAGAAGATGCAAAAATAAAAGTCCTCTCTCCTAAAAGGCATCTGAAGTCGTCAACAACTAGGAGGAAGGCGGAAAAGGAGCCGGAGGAGCAGGCGGCACCGCACGCTGGGCGAGCGGCGCGCAGGCAGCACCACATGCTGAGCGGGCAGCGGGTGCGGGGCGTGCAGCTCACGGGGCTAGCAGCGGGCGGTGGCTCCTAGGGCAGGTGGCGGGCGACGCGAGGCAAGCGTGCTGCTGACGCGCAGGCGAAGCGACGGCGGAGCGTGAGCCAGGCAGCGCCACCACCCAGCCTGACCGGCGATTGTCTCGCGCCGCACGGGAAAATCAGGTGCAGGAGGAAACCATCGCGCGGAAATAAAACTATCGCATTTGGAGAGCAGGAAATGCATTACCTATTGGAGATGCCATCAAATAACTGCCCTCCCATTTACTGTGCATGCAAGGCAAAGCTGATTTTGCCTCTTAAAATTGGCTTCTCTTATTGGAGTCGGCCTAACAATACAGTGTGTACTCCATCCGTCTCAAAATATAATCATTTTAAATTAAGAGAGTCCAAATTTATAACATCTCTTATGTATCAATAGTTTTGTGCCAAACAAAATTTTTCTTAGGAGATACTATACAATGTGAAATCCTGATGTGAATCTAGTTAGAGAAGCTTATGTGCTATTCAGCTTAACCTAGGATAACTACATGTCTTATGACCATTTTATCTATAACACATAATCTTAAGATGACTTATCATATCATTTGTATAGCAACTAGTCATTTTACTTATCTCAAAATAATATTATAACTCTTTAATTTATTTATAAAATAAAAACAGAAATATTTATAAATTGAATGACATCTACTGCTGAACACAATCATCTCGCTCCTAAATTTTAGCTAGACATAATGAGACACCTATGAGACTATATTCATGCATCTTAGTGATTTGAGTATTAATTGTGGTTCTAGTTTATGAACTATCTAGTTGTGAACAAACTATATGGTTGTGAAGAAGCTTGTGACCTTATGGCTTTGTGGTTGTGAGCATATCTATATTTATGAATTTGTGGTTGTGTGCATACCTATATTTGTGGATTTATGGTTGTGATGCTTAATGTGTTGGATATGAACTGTCTGTGATGCTTCTGGTCATATGTGTGCTTTGTACTGAATTGTTTGCTGGTTTAAATATTTTGTAAAATGAACCAGAATCTGGATGGACGATTTGCCGAGTGTCTTAATCACACTCGACAAAGTGCAAACTGTTTGTCGAGTGTCATGGCCATATAGACTTTGCCGAGTGTCATGAGCAAGACACTCAATAAAGCATAGTAAGTTTGCCAAGTGCTAGTGCCCCATGCTTGGTAAAGAGGGGCGATTTTGCCGAGTGCCTCAAGCTTGGCACTCGGCAAAGGCACCTTCAGCTGCCGTTAGGTCACAAGAATTTTGTCAAAAGCCTACGTGACACCTGATAAAGACTTATCGAGTGCCCATGAAAAAACACTCGGCTAAGAAATCTTTATCGAGTAAATTTGTGCGAGTGCTCTTTACTGAGTGTTTCTACGGTTTTGCCGAGTGCTTCGGGCACTCGACAAATCAGGCGTTGCCGATAGTGTGCCCTTATCCTTCCAAATGCAAGAACATGTAAAATATGCATGTGTGACAAATGAATCAATGAATTTTAACGTCTCTACACCTGCAAGAAGTCAAAACGTAACACAAGAAAGTCCGAGACATTGATGAGGTCTGCCAGGCATCACGTTTTCATTTGTTGTATTGCATTTATTTAGATTTGATTGGATCCTCTATGTGAATTTTGATGAAAGAAAAGCCGAAGGGTTTCATGGCATCATGGCAGACAGATCGATACTGCTACACACATATGGTGAAACAAAAGCTTTGCGTATTGATCGGCCCAAAATGCTATGAGACAATTTCCTATTTGGCCTAAAAAAAGATGACGATGCTTCTTTTCTTGGTCTTTTTTTAGATTGAAGTTCCCTATTAGGACAAAAAAATATTTTTTTTTTCTCCACGGCCCTTCCATCAATTTTGACACTTAACATTGTTAAGTGGAGAGTAAAAAAACCTTTTTCTCATTGATATTAAATGAACTTGCATATTTTTTACTTTTTTTGAAAAATAAATAATTCACATGAAATTTATAATACCCCCAATATGAAATATTTTTATTTTTTTATCTCTGTTTGTTTTATATTTAAACTAAAAATATATAAATTATACATTTCGTGTGAATTATATATTTTCCAAAATAATTCTAAAAAATAAAGTTCATTTCATATCAGGGGTACAAAGGTCTTTTTACCCTTTACTTAACACTTAATAGTGTCAAAATTGACGGAAAGGACATAAAGAAAAATGAAAAATTGTTTTGATCCTAATAGGAAAGTTCGATTTAAAAAAGACCAAGAAAGGAAGCACCATCTTTTTTGAGGCCAAAGAAGAAATTGTCTCAAATGATATTTCCTACTTGCTCCATATTTAAATTGTTGATATAGTTGATTTTTTAATTATATTTGACCATTTATCTTATTTAAAAAATATCAAAAATTTTGTTTTGATTAATTTCATTCTTAAAGAAAGTTGAAACCTATCTTATAATTTTATATATTTTAACTAATATTTTAAATAAAATGAATGATCAAATATAGCTAAAAAAGTTAATAATTTAAATACGGAGAAAGCACTATGGACACAAGTACACAACTCTCGGGTCGGCATATTTAAACTTGAGAGCTGTCATCATCTTGGAAGATAACAAACAAAGAGGCTGCATGCTTTGTGCACGTCAAAATAAATACTAACGGCTAGTTGCTTTGTTCAACACATGCAGAAATATATTTGCATCTAAATACTTACATTTCCGTTCATGATCTGCCTACGTCCTGAGGATGCTAAACCTATTATTCTTTCCACTCATAGGGATCTATTTTACACCAACAGGTCAAGCACGCCTGCTCTTTGAAGTTGAAGTCCTATCGAATACTAATTCTTGGATCCATGTGATCTTGAAGGATCTTCAGAACGTTGAGTAACGGCAAATTCCTGCGGATATGTTTAACGTCTTGATTAAAAGCTCATACAGTCATACTACAGAATCAGAAGTCTGGATATTTACATTGAAGGTAACCGTCAGCTAGCCATGACAAGTACTCTCTCATCACAAGATATACGTCTCCGCAAGAGTCTTGCAAAGCGGAGAGAATCACAGTTCACCAATGGCTCGATTTTCTAGTTCAGATGTATTTTGGATACCCCTAGCCAGTCTCAATGGCTCTTTTATTTGTAATTAATAATTAGTTATCACATCAGTAAAAATAGTGACATGACAAACAAAATTATTATCAAAGAGAGCAAATGACTTTCATCTGCAAAAAGGTTGTGGACATCCTTTCCAACACTGTGAAAGCCAAATGAAATTGATCTGAGAGTTTTTTTTATCCCAACCTAAAATCTCCATCATTTGATCACAATCCCATATGGTACTTTAATATTGTTGCAAATTTATCAGACTGTGACAAAGCAAATCCATATAGTAATTTAAAACTTGGCACTGAGAGAGGTTGTTTCATTTCACAAAACAAAAGCTATAAAGTTGATGTAGCGCTCTTGAAAAGGATGAGATGAAATCCAGCATTGAGATTGGGCTAATTGACCGTTGGAAAGAGAGCATGGCACGAGGGAGTCGTGGTCAGCTCTTAACTGGCGCGGATCCTTGGTAATCTGCCAGCGTGAATCTATCAAAAGATTGGCATACACAACATATAACATACACGACAGTCAAAGATCAATGATCCTACGTTAGTAGTTGATTCCTGAAAGACTACCAATTGACATAATAGCCAACAGATGAAGATAGCCACACAATCCACTAGCCACTGGTTGGTGGCAAGGCTCAAACAAATTAAATGTCGTCATAGCACTCAAATTTTATTTCACAATATAAGTCAGTTTTGCTTTCTAATTTAAATTTCTTTCTTCTTAATATATCTCTATACCTCTTCTCCTAACTTGCTCTACACCATACATTATTCACCTCTCCTAATTCCTATGCCCAAAGCTAAAATGACATCGATTTTAAAATATATAGTTTTTTTTAAATGAAAAAAATAATGTTTACCATAAAGCACACATCCTGGGTCTTATTAAAAATTTTGTCCCCATATGTGGCTCATAGCATTGAGAACAAAGATAAAATCATAATTGAGAGAGGAACAAAATCTATTTTTCTTCCTGCATCACTACTACAGAACCGAAGATTACAGAAGAGGGCGTATAGACAGGGAATAATCACCAATAACAATAATAACCAATAATCACCAAAGATCAGCTCGCCAGTCCGCTCCTTTACCATCCATAATGGTAAGTGCGATACCAAGTAGTTTAATTTCTCATATTCCACTCAACTTTTTATTTACACAGGTAGGTGCGGCAGTGTCAGATGTTTTTTTTTCCCCAGATCTTCAAGCTATCCATGTAGTGGAAATATTTAGAGCAAACCAAAACACCTATTCGATGGAATCATGTGACTCTCGGCTTGTGGATGCCTTTTAATCACGCCCTCTCCATCTTGCGAGTATGTGAACGAAACACGATTAGACTATCAAAAAGCATGAAAATTTCCCTGCTGGGCGCTCTCGATATATGTAACTGTTCTCTGACGATAATTAATGAAGTCGATGTTTTTTAAAGTAAAGGCCTCCGCCCAGTAGCATATTATTAAAGAGACAGCCTTTACAGTTATCGCACCCAGTATCAGGCCACAACAGCATAATAACTAGATTACCCACAGTATTTTCTAGTCACATGCTTTGCACATTGCACCCGAGACCTCACAGCACATACATCGCAGAGTTCAACCAATGTTGGAGTCAGTGATTGGAGTACTTATGCTTCTCGGACGACCACCAGGTCTTCAGACTCCCACATTTTCACACGTTTTGAATGTTCAGTGGAGACTTGGCGGTGTTCCCCAAGAAGTCGCTCCACAGCTTCGATTCTTCTCTGACTGCTTGTTTGTACATTGGCATCCAGCTCCTTATCAGCTTCAGAGAACACCAAACTATAACCTTGACATCCTTCCAATCCTGTTTACAAAAGATAAAATTATTCCTCGTCAGCCATAGTGCCCTCAGCAAATTTGACGATATAATTAAGTCGAATTGACGCAACTACATAGTCAAAGGTGGTTTTCTTGGGGACAGGTTCTATCCATCAATCCATGTGGATTCTGGGAGATATGTCAAAGAAGCCGAGAGATTAGTATCAGATTGTAAATGACGGATATGCACGACCGACTAGAATGCTGGCTGAGACATCTAGGCAAGTCACCGCCGGTCTGCATCCCTGAACTTGGGAGATGCCATCTTGGAAAGATGGATATGCACGCCAGCCTAGTTATTTCCTCATTTATTTTGCTCCACATGCGCCAGAATGCTCAGCATAGACTTTTCTTCCCCACAATGCTCAGCATATATTCTTTCACAGGGAGCACAAATATAATTTTACGTTAATACAAGGTCAAACATGATGGCTCGCTTAGGCCCCGAAATCCTAAGAAGCAGCATCAGTCGTGATCCGAGAGGATCTTGAGAATGTGTCGATAGGGTCGATCTCGGCGGATTATTTAACATGACAAAACCGTCTTGGTCCAAAGCTCAGATTTCCTGATCTTTGAGAAGTTACCTGCTGTCAGGTAACATGGCATTTCTCAGTAGCTGTTACAAATATGAACTACAGGACGAGGAGGCACGTGGGCATCGATGGGCAAGTTTCTGAGAGAGAATCCCCATGAATCTTGCTTTGTCGAGGTCGCGTCTTTTCCGGTGAATCTACGAAGCAAACATATGCCTGTGACGGCGACCGTCACTTGACCCCGTCTTTGTCTAACTATAATAACTTCTTACATATATGAGAGATTTTACAGCTCACATATAATTGAACACTTAATCACAACGATAACTAAATATGCTTCAAATTCACGTGACAATTTGTTTGCTCTGCATTTGGAATAGCTGCTGAGATATAGAATGCATGCAAGAGTATATGGGAGTGGCATTATGACACATCATTTTTACTCGAGTCAAGGGACGTAAGCAGGACAAAGCTTGAGCAAACAATCAGGGCCATCTCACTAGCTAAGCACAAAAAGTTAGTAAACAATAACAAAATAACTGTAAAATTAGTGCAATTTTGTCTTGATTAGGGAGGGGGGTTATAGCCCACCTTGATCTCCACTATCCTTCGCCACTGGACGTACGTAATCTTAGAAAAAACCAACCTATAACTGGTTGCGGCTTCGCTTTATTTGCCTGTGCCGATCCGTGTGCCCCGTGCATGTGGAGGCAATCCCACCGCTCATGTTTGCCAGCTGTAAGCCCTCTACGTTCCGCTATTCAGCGCCCAACAGAAGCAGCCACATCCGTTTGCATGACGTTGACGCATGCGACCCTGCAATCCTCGACGTGACGGCGACGTTACACACGGCCGCGCGCTCGAGTCGTCGATGATGCTGCCGGCTGCCGCACATATGTATGCTTACCTTCAAAGCATGCATGCTCAGATAGGAGGATTCTTTCCACCGCATCTGACTATGTTATATTGGACTCCAGCAACTTCTCAGATCACCTACTTCATAACCTTGTCGATTCATTTCAAGTATTACAGACTTAGAAAATCTATAAACTTACAATCACTTAGAGGTTTTATTAAAATTACATTCACTTAGAGACTTTGTTGAATTTACAATCATTTAGAGAATAACCTAGAAATTGATTCTTGTCTTGCTTGCAATAATTTCTACTTTCTGTAAAATCTATCAGCGACATCGAATGCTTCTAAGAACATGTCACCGATGTTCCTCTAGTTGTAGTTGTTCCCACCGATGCCGCCCTTCGACCCACCACCTCAGTGAATGTCATGAATTTGTGGTAATTATGGCTTATCGTACTCCTGGACGATATATGCGTTGTTATATGAAGTTTGTGACGATATATGTGATGTTATGTGAAGTTATGATATATTTGTGACATATGTGACGTATGGATGATATATGTGATATTATGATGATATATGTGTCATATTGATGATATATATATGATGTATTGGTCATATGTGTGATATATTAATGATATATGTGTTATTTTAATTATATGTGATGTTCAAGGCTAGAAAAAAAAACAGAAACGATGTGATCACTTTGCCGTGTGCCAGGGACAAGACACATGACAAAGTGGCCAAACGTTTGCCGTGTGTCAGGTTCCGAAACGGCAAAATGACCATAACTTTGCCGTGCACCTACATACTGAGACACGACAAATTGTACACTTTACCATGTGCCTGTATCCTGGCACATGGCAAAGGTGGCAGTGACGCCGTCGTGCACGGGGGATGATACCGTGAAGAGCGAAATGGTTGCCCTGTGCCCACCCTAGCACACGGCATAGGTTTTTGCCGTGTGCGTGACCCTTGGCACACGGCGAAGCGGCGTTTGCCGTCGGTCCTGTTCATCGTTGAACTTTTGCCATGGGCCGCCCATGGTAAATATTTTTACCGTGTGTAACCTGGGCTTTGCCGTATGTCTCTTGCACACGACAAACTTTGAGATTCCGGTTGTGCATGACTGTGAAGGGCACCAATCAGACTCCATCATGCATTGCTTTTGCTGCCCTCTGTCACGATTAAGAGGTTTGAGTATTGATATTACACTTTATCTCTTGCAGATCAAAATTGGAGGAGATGAGGTGGGTGATGGATTTTTTAGAGGAGAAGGGAGGTATCTTATTTTATTAGAGCTCAACATAGCCTCGGGCTCGTCGACCGCACGAGGAGGGACTCCGACAACGACCAGATCGCAGGCAAAGAGCAGGACAGCGACGACGACAAGTCAAGGGAAGTGCAACTGTAGGACATAGCCGTACTTGCCATACTACTCAAAGAAACCAAACAACAGAACTAATCTACACTAACTGCAGGGGTCGCTCCGCTCCGCTCCGCTCGCCGGTGACTAGGAGGGAGGGGGCCACGCGCGGCGTGGTGAGGAGAGGCTCTCAAGGCATCCCAAGGGTTGTCTTTCCTTCTTCCGTTTTCTCCCCCTTTGCAGCTTTCTTTCTTCCGTTTTTAGGCTTTGTGCATGTCAAAAGAATAGTTAGAGTATCCTTTTGAAAAACACATCTGGCATTATCAAATTAATGGACCAGCCAAAAACTCCATGAAAACATAGTTAGAGTTTTTTTAAAAAAGAAACTTAAACATGCATAGTTGACGCAATCAAAAAAGGGGAAAGTATATTTTAATTTAATTTATTCCCCTCAACAATTCACATTGTCCATTTTGACCCCTAAACAAAATTATGGCTTAACTTACTCCTCTGAACAATTCAAGATTTGTACAATATATCCCCTATAAAATTTTTCTTTTTGTTTCTCCATGTAGAAGTTGAATTTGCTTCTCAAATTTTACATGATGCTAGTTGACACAGCTATGTAAAAATATTATCACCTATTTGTTTGATATTGTTTCATTGTTTAATAACATGAAGTAATATATACATACAAATAACATGAAAAATATTATGTTATCATTTTTTACCGCTGTGTCACATATTACCATAAAAAAGTTTAGAATAAAAAAAAGTCAAATCTCAATAGAGGGCATATTGCACTAACTAAAATTGCTCGGGGGAGTAAACTGAACTAAAATTTTGTTTAGGGTATGAAACAGACAAAGTGACTTGTTAGGAGAAGTAAAATCAACTTTTCCCATAAAAAACCCATTTTATTCCTACTCAAACATTCAACTTTTCCGTTTAACCCTCTAAACAATTTTTGGAATCAATTTACTCTCTCGAACCATTCAAGTTGGTGCAATTGACCCTGTTATGTAATTTGTCTAGTTTATTTATTTTGGTTTGTTCACACTGACCTTAAAACTCAAATTTTATATGATGACAGATAATATCATTCTCTGTGTTTAGAAAAATATTGGTGTAAACAAAGTTAATAGTTTTATACAAGATTGGAGCTTTAAATTTAATTTGTACAAAGAAAAACAAAAAAAGACAAATAAGGGCATAAATCGCATCCATCATAGTAGTTTGAGGGAGTAAAACGGACTTATTTTGATGAATATTATGGTTGCATCTAAAATTACAACATCAGACATGATATCATTTGTGATATACAAAATGATCAAATATTTCACAAGTGTGCACTAAAGGACACTAAACTCTAAATTTCTTATTTTTTTATATCTTCCAAATGATATGAACCTCAAGCCCACAATACTGAGAATTCGGGTCGGCCTACCCTATGGTCGGGTAGTTAGTATTGCTGGTTTGTGGTACCTATAGTAGTGCTCCACAAGTTTGGGTGCAACTTTAAAATTGTGTTAATAAAATTTTACAAAATTTGTGAGACCCTCTAACGTAGTTTTTAGTTTTCAACTTTTTATGGTTTTCATCAGGATATGTACCCATTTTATAATGGCAGATGTTGGTAACTTAGATAATGTTAGATCTAAAGATTATGTTCATCTTACTTCTCAGTGCATACAACATACAGCTAGATGTTTTCTTTTTTTTAGTGAAACTTTTTAGGACGTACTATCCTAGTCATTAGTATTTATAGATAAGATAGGTATGACACTGGTAGTATGGTCTAATCTGCTCATCGTATGGTAGATTATCGCCAGATGTTCTTTGAGTCTTTCAAGCAGATATCCATGACACCTGGCCTCCCATTTTATGCCGGAGTGTATGATAAGGTATGCATTGCTTGATTCAACTTGATTCAATGACTGAGATATTTTTAATATATTATCTTTCTAAAAAACAGTATCCATGACACAATATATTTTTTTCCTGATTTCTATTTTGTTGGGGGTCAGCGCTATCTATCTAAGCTGGAATTTCATCGATGCTATTTTAACAACAGGCTTATCCAAATATTTCCCACAGATCTTCTTAATTAAAGAATCATAGAAAACAGACATCCTCTTCCTCTCTTGACAACAAATGATTTTGGAATAATTTCATAGAAACCATTACAAAACTGTCCAATCCCAAATATGCCACTATCAGTGACACAGGTAGGTCCTATGTGTCATTGAAACACCAATGACATGTATGGGATTGTGTGAATTTACAATGGTTACTGTGTAATTGCCCTGATGATTTTCTACGAGGTGTGGTCACGTTCGTTGTTCATGCCTCGATTTATCTCTAGCTGTTCTCGGTCCAACTAATTACTTTACTATAAGTCCGATTGATGGAACTAAGGCCAAAGACGGATTTGTAGGCGACAAGTTCTATCCACGTGTATCCAGGAGAGATCTTACCAGAGATGCTGAGAAATCAGTATCAGATCCTAATAAATGTTATATACTTCGTACTATCTATTTTCCTTTTTGGATTTGTAAAAATCAAAGAAATATGTGTGGCACAGGGGCGTTGCTGAGTAGCACGACATAGTCGTTCAGCCGGTTGCCACTGGCGGGGCTACTTATTGCTTCCCTGGTGCCAGTGCATTTGTGTAAATCAATATTTTAGCACTAATTAGGTAATTTTTATATTATTTATGTACCAGTTTCAATCTATGATTTGCATACTGGATACCACCATCAACCAAACTCTATCTTATGTTTCTCGTGTTATCTATTTTAGCACTAATTAGCTAAGGAGTTATCGGTTTCCAGCAAATTAACATGGCAAAAATGTCTTGGTCTAGAGATCAAATTTAATTTTTAGGTCTTGAAGAAGTTACCCCCGTCAGGTAGCATGACATTTCAAGTTACATATATGAGCTATAACAGACAAATCAGGCACGTGGGTGCCGATGTAGCAAGATGGTACGTGCAGCAACCATGGTTCATAAAACCGATCATTTTTTGCGGTTTTTATAAAACCTGTCTGGTCAAATTTGAGCGAACAACCTTTGTTTTTTGCAAAAATCGAACCTGATTACTGTAGCAAAACCAGTTTTGTGATTTACCTCTCATTACTGTAGCAAACAGTTTTTAAACCCTGGAAGCAACCAAACAAGCGCCCCTTAATTAGTTCCTAGGTTAGAATCGCCGTGAATCTTGCTTTTGTCGAGGTTGAGTTGTGTTCTTATCCAGATAGTGAGAATCCAGCGAATTAAAGATTGCCAGCATATGCCTGTGACGGCAACCTTCAAGACCGAACTAAATAATTTTTTCACATGACTCCGTCTTTGTCTACGTATTCACGTGCCAAAGTAAAGTGGCCTAGATATTTAGTGTTCTAGGTTCATGTAAACCATGTTTCCTAGTCTAGACATTAATTTATCGGATATAGTAATCTTTACTTGCCGAGTACTAGCTACCAGTAATAATTTTGGTTTGAGTGCCATATTTAGATGCATAAAGGCAACCGAATTAACACATGTCGAATACTGGGAGAGAATATCTCTACACTTAATTAAAAGAAGTGAACACGTTCATATATGATGTTACACGGTGTTGTATCCACTAATTCATATCAAATAACAACTTCTAATACTGTACTTTCCTTCTTCTTATCATACAAGTAAAAATCTGCCCCCGAAAAAAAAATCTGCCGCTCTCCAAAGCAAGTAAGATACGCATGTTCTATGGAAGAAAAAATGGTTTTTTGATCAGTAACTCCATCTCTTCTCTTCGGCCTGCCTTGCCATCCGATTCCTTTAACATCGCTTACGATTCGGCTAGGGCTCAGGTTTATACTGTGCTCAGATTCTTCACACGACTCCACGTTCTCGATGATAAGCAACCGAGGAGCAATCTTATGACCGAGACCATCGCACAGGTTTTCGAGTTCAGAGGAGATAATCGCACATGTTTGCCATATCGTCTGGCCAACAAGCAGTTCGGCAGCAGACGCATGCGTGCAAGGCTGAGGCTCCTACATGGTGGCGGCCTCGTTTTTCGGTCAATTGGAACAAAATAATAAAGTTTGCTGCCCAATCCAAATCCTCACATTCTGCCTCGTTGTTTGCTTGCTTTTGGATTAGTTGATACATGAATTTAGTTGCATTAATGGTTTGGTCATTGATAATTGATGTAAGAGAGATGAAATTCTCTTTTGCACAAATGAACATGCTTTATGACTAAGCGTTTATTTTGGTTAGTAAATTTCTCAATAAAGTATTAATGAGAATACATTCCTTTCCCTGTATCATGGACAAAAAATTTGAAATAGTGATATATTCAATGAGTCTTTGCACATGCATATAGATATGTTTATTAGCTTAATCAATCTATAATGCTTATGCTACAATTAGTTTTTTTTGTACCCATAAAAACACACGGAAACAAGTATCTATAGATATATATAATTTGTTATTATATTTATGAAAGCCCGTAGCAACGTACGGATATTTTGATAGTAGGCATTATATTAGAGGCAAAAGGTGAATAGGTGATGAAAAAGCTACTTTAAGATCGTGCATATTTTGAAAAAGCTCCACCGGAGCAGTTCTCTCTCTCTTTTTTTTTTTGAAAGGTGATGATTCCTTTTGAACAAGGGGCAGAAGATGTGAAAGAACGAGATGCCCGCAGGATGACGTAGTACAAGGCATAGACCTTGTGCAGTCGTTTTCGTGGAAAAAAGTGGCTACCGCTGTCCGGAGGATCTCCAAGATGGGTGGTTAACGTCATGCGATGCAAGGTTAAAGGCATATATTGGCATCACCGGCGGACCCACGTTTCAGCCAGAAGGGGCTCCGGTCCCCCTTCGCTTGTGCAATTTTCTACTGCAAACTAGAGTCAAAATTTCTGTTATTAATAGTATAAGCATATCATTTAAGCATAGCTATACTTACTGGCCCCCTCATCGCATGCAAGCGTGGGCGCTCACTGGCCGACTGAATGCTCCTGGTACACACACATATACACCACATATTTTTATTTCCTGACAAGTTGACACGCATGTGGACAGTGGGCTAGCTCGCTGGCTTGGTGAATGCCGTAATCCTTGATGAAGAAAGACAACTACTACGGGAAACGTCAAGTTTGTCGTGTACCCACTACATACGGTAAAAGGTTTAAATACTTATAACATAAAAGTTTTTGTCATGAGCTACACATGACATAGTTCACACGGCCATGTGTTGGTGCACGACCATAGCCGTAAAATTTAATCATGGTCGTCAATGGTCTTACTAGCCAACTGATGGTTCATCAGCAAGATCCTCAAAGCATCGCACTAGTCAAGTCACAGATTCGCGTGTCACATGATCGATGGATCCTTGACGCGTTACGATGCCCTTTTCCTCTATCGTACTGGCTCATCACTATCTTGCCAGGATCATGTCGCCTTGACCATTTCGGCAGTAGTGACCCTTTTCTGTAGAATCGAACGAATATATATCGATGGATCCTTTTTTTAAAAAAAATATATATATCGATGGATCGCGTCTCAGGAATTAAGCAGCTGGCAACTTCTACTGTGGATCCTCGACCAAACGATGTGTAGTGTACCTCAACAAGCTAAGATGTCCTCAGCAGTGCAACGCCGTCAAGCAGATTTGTTGGATCGGATCCTCATGGGATCCTATGGATATGTAGCTTGACCAGCGCACATCATGGTCGATCCCATCGATCCAGAATATGACTGTTACTGTTCTACATATGCGACAGCAGCGGTCCCGTGAGCAGTGTTCTTTGAGAAAAAGGCCATCTCTATTTATTTGCTGATGACTGCGTGCAGCGTGGAGTATATGTGTTGGACAATAAGGTCCTGGAATCTTAAAAAAAAGAGTCCGGATTCCTTCTAGTTTATATTATATTAATTGAACATACTACTATAATTGCGCTTTGTAGTAACGGAAGTAATTTTTGTCTCAACAGTGGGTCGTTAAAGAGCCAACAACTAAGTGTAGAACAGTACCAGACCGTAATTACGAATATAAATATATTTGCGGGCATAATAGGCCCGCAACTACATCCGAAAAGCCCGCTACTAACTTAAAGACCGCAGTTATGATTTCTGTCAGACCCGCAACTATGGCCTAAAGGCCATTTAGCTACGGGCCTAATAGACAGGCCCGCTACTACGAACCGCTCTGTTCTATAAAATGGTGGCGGTGCGACACGGCAGTGCAACTTCCCCGCGCACCGCACCGCCACCTAGGGTTAGGGTTAGCTAGGTTCCCATGCGTCGCCGCCGTCTCGTCCGCATTCGGCATCCACCTCCTCCTCTCCTCCACCTCCTCTTGCTTTTCCGATGGCGAAGACGACGAAGTGCTAGCACTGTTGGGGGCGCGCACGACGCGTCTGACGCACCTGGTGCCGGCGCGCCCTCGTCCTGGCGAACACGACACCACCACGCCGCACCCCTTCTCCTCCTCCTCCTCCGTCCCCCGACCACTGTCGTGCACCGCCACCACCACGCCGTGAGATGGGTGGATCTGGCGATGCTTGCTGCCAGATCGACCCTCGAGACGACGATGGTGGCGACTCGAGCGGGAGCGCGTCGGTGGCGGTGGCGGGGAGCTCGGCGGCACCGGACGACCGCGAGATCCTCACACGGGCTCCCCCTCCTCCTCCGCCGGCTCAAGCGATGGCTATGGCGTGACACAGTGCATCGGGCGGGGGATGGCGGACGAGGGCGTCGGACGGGCGCGTCGGTGACGACGTGTCTAGGGCGGGTCCTTGTACTAGCTAGGATCGGTCCTTATTTTGTAGTATATTAGGGCGTCAATGGCAGTCCTTAGCCTGCCATTGACGCCTTTTTTTAACTCAAATACTACCTAGGACAGTAGCGGCCTATGGGCCGCTACTAAGTTTGTAAGTAAATAGTGACAAAGACCCAATGATGATTTTATTGTCCGCCACTGAGGCCCCTTTTGGCCCGCTGCTACTGAGCGTTATTGTAGTAGTGACAATCACCCTTTTTTTCATTTGAGACATGCACTACAACAATAAGGCCCTGTGGCGGACTAATGTATAACCCGCCCTCGACGCAAGCAGCCACGACCGTCGCCGCCCGTGACTCCACCCAGGGCCCCGCTGACACATGTCGCCACCATCAGAGAAAGAAGTCGTGCGCGCCCAGAGAGGTTGGCGGCCCAGATCCGGTTGCGTCGTGCCGCCCGCGCACCGCCGGAGAAGGGCGGTGGCTGGATCTAGCCACCTCGTGCCATCATGCACTGTGAGAGAAGGATGGCGGCAACACGTTAAGAAGGAGGGGCTGCCGGCTGCCTGCCATCAGAGAAGGGAGGCGGCCGGCTATGGCCGTCGGTGCACGTTGCAGACACTACGCCCGCAAGGAAGTTGAGGGAGAGAGGAAGTTGAGGCTGAGTGGAAAGAGGAGGGAGGAGGAGTACGAGTTAGGGTTTCGAAAGAAGGTTGAGTTTTATTGGAAGGAGAAGAAGTGGTCACTTGGACCAAACGGACAAACTAAAACGAAATGGACCTCAGTTTTTTAGTGGCGGGCCATGTTGTGGTCCGCTTTTAAAAATCGATTTTTAAAGACAGATCACAATATAATCCCCCTTTATAGATAGAAGCTATTTATGGCGGCGGGTCACATTATAATCCGCTCCTAAAAATTGATTTTTAGAGACGAATCATAACATGAGCCGCCATAAAAAATCATTTAACCATTATAATAGCGAATATTTTCTAACCCGCCTCTACCATTTTTCTGGTAGCATCGCTATAGTGAGTTTTTCCTATAGTGACGGATCATTAGGTTTGCAAGTACTACTGCAAGTCATCTGCTGCTCGGATATAATATACTCTTTCCCAACAACATGACATACTTTTATTTTTTTTAAAAAAAATAGAAGAGTTCTTCCCCCCACTTTGAGATCAAGCAATTATTATATCTGACAAAGTTTATTATTATATTTTCATCCAAAAGAAGATACAACATCATGATCTTTAATTTTCTGCTCATCGGCCCAATATGGCAGCCACTATGATCCCCTGAATATAGGCTGCATAAAAGACGAAATTTTGCAATTATCATTGACATCTCCAAACTTCCCAATATAAAGTGACCGCCCTACTAAAATATTTTATTTTCTTGTTGAGTAAGCCAAATGCCTTACATGTGGCTACAGATCTAGGTGGGGTTAATCTAGCTAAATTATCTTAGCACCATGGCACTCAAAGAAGAGGTTATGGATTATTTCACTATAATTACAAAGACAACACTTTTGACCGTCTTCCCAATTTTTCTTTGCTAAATTATCTTTTATTAGAGAAATCAATTTATGTGAGAAATGGGTGTTTAGAGGGATATCTTGTTTTTTAGAGGGATTTTCAGTTTCACATCAATTTATGAGAGGGATTAATCAGATGCACAGACCGAACTGTAAATTATTCCTTCTTATGTACTGTTATGTGCAAACTTAGGAGAGGGGAAAGAGAGGGCGCCGGCGGCCTGGTTGGCCGGCGGCAGCGGCGTGCGACAGCGATGGTGGTGGCAGCGGTTAGGGCTGGGGCGGCGCGAGGGAGACAGAGGCGCAGGGCAGGAGGAGGAGCTGGAGATTAGATGGGAAAATCCCTACTAATTTTTTGGAGAGATCAATTACAATTGCCCACATATATATGAGGGACTTTTCTTGAGTCTCAAGCAAACATAATATAAAATTCTAATTGAATTGCAGTCTTATCTTTCCTAACAATTCAAACTTCCTAAATATCCTGATTTTCAAATTAATCTCTCCTTTTTTTTTTATCAATACCCAACTCTAGCCACTTTAGGAAAGGAGAGTGTTGGTGCTTCTTAGATACACATAATTAGGCCATAATTAAGGTATTTTGTACTTTATTTTATTGTGTTGGTGTTTAGATCACCGGCGAGTAGAATTTGTTCTAGGGGTGCGCATTTCAGTTTGGATGATGGCTATACAAGGGTACACAAGGGTTATACTGGTTTGGGGAAGCCCCCTACGTCCAGTTCTCGGATCTGCTCGTGTTACTTGCACCAGAGGGTACAACGATGACGAGAGAGGAGGAGTTTCCAAGTTTAAGATTGCTCGTGAGCGTGCCGGTCGGTGTGTGTGTGTGTGTGTGTGTGTGTGTGATGGAGTCTATGTCTTGCTTGGTTTCTCTTCATCGTCCCTAGAGATGAGATAGGCCTCCCCTTTTATACTTCAAGGGAGTCGGGCCCATTTTCTATAGAGAGAGAGAGAGAGAGAGAGAGAGAGAGAGAGAGAGATAGAGACATCTACACGTATGGAGTTGGTGAAACTGTGCTGAGGAAGGCGAAGACTTCGGTCGGTGGCATAGCCTTCAGTCCTTGCGGGCCCTGTCGTCCTGGTCTTGCGTCAGAGGGCCCTGTGTTCGGGTGTGCCCCCGTTTCCCGTTGTTAGATCGAGCTCCCTTGTTTCTATAGACAGTGTGTTCTGCCATACGTGGGGCGGTGCACCATGGGCGTTATCATGTTGCTCAGGCAAGGTTCTATCTATCTGTCCATAAGACCGTCTTGCACCATTGCTATTTGGGGTGTTATCCGGCGATAGCAGTACAAAGAGCCTTCCCACGTTTGCCATTGTCAGCGGACGCTGGTGATGATGAGAGGAGCAGGTACCAGAGTGATTTGACTCTGTGATACTGTGCGTTTCCCGTCGTTAGATCGAGCTCCCTTGTTTCTATAGACAGTGTGTTCTGCCATACGTGGGGTGGTGCACCATGGGCGTTATCATGGTTCTCAGGCAAGGTTCTATCTATCTGTCCATCAGACCATCTTGCACCACTGCTATTAGGGGTGTTATCCGGCGATAGCAGTACAAAGAGCCTTCCCACGTCTGCCATTGTCAGCGGACGCTGGTGATGATGAGAGGAGCAGGTATCAGAGTGATTTGACTCTCTGATACTGTGCGTTCGGGCTGGGTTCGGTATTTAAGGTGGGATGGTAGCTAGTTGTTGACCATCGCCCCGCTCGGCCCCCTCGTCGGAGGTCGACACGTCTGGTTGTGCTTGTTTGGGTCCGCTTGGAGTTGATCCGTCCTGTCCCAGCAGAGCAATCAAGTTTCTCCACTCCGCCACTCTGAGTTCGATCAGTGATTCGCCAGGCGGTCCCGCCTCGGTATGAGTCCCACTGATGGGAGTTGACGGAGGCGGACCTTATCCTGGGGTCCTGGGACTCGCTCACTATTGTTGGGGCCGCGGTGAAGGTGGACAGTTTGTCCTTATCCTGGAGATAATGGGACTGGGTGAGCGACCAAGTCACCAGCCCGAGGTGATGAGATGCATCCGACCCCCGGTGGGCGGGCCGGTTTCGCCTCGACCTCTCGGAGGGGTCGAGCGGGACGTTACGGGCCCTCAACCCGGGGGGGGGGGGGGGTCGGGCGGAGCATGGCCGGCCCGTGACTCCCGAAGGATCGAGTGACTCGGGAGTGGCACGACCTTTGTTCCCGAGACTCGACTGGCATAGGGATTCCCTTCGCGGGGCCTACGCGGGTGACACCTTAGTGGTGCTTCGGCGGATATGTTCCTTTGGATGTTGATGGGCCTCCGAGTGGTGCCATGTGGCACCCCTGGTTTCTGCCCCCGACAGTAGCCCCCGAGCGAATCGGAGAGTCGTTTGGGGGATCTTGACGCCGATGTCTGCGGACAGTTTGGTTGTCCGACTTCTGAAAGAGGTGCGCTCGAGCGCACCTGACGGGTGGAGCCCCCGAGGCAGATTGCGAGTTTCGGTGAAACTTGCGCTTTGGCTTGATTCGGCGCGAGATGGTTAGCTCGCTCTTCATACGGGGTGCACGCGAGCGCACCCGTCGGGTGTAGCCCCCGAGGCGAAGGACGAGTCCATATGGACTCGTTGTTTGGCTTTATTTGTTTGAAATGGTCACGGGGACATTGTCGCACCTGAGTCCCTCGGGCTCCGTCTCCTGGACTGAGCGGGTGGTTCAGGGTGTCACAGAGGAGGGTTTGTCCATAGCGCCCTCGTAACATGGCGAGTCTTGTTTTCCTAAAAAGGCGAGACATAGCGATGCCGAGATGGTAGGTTTTCGTCTTCTTCTGGCATGTGATGTGTAAGAGCATCTTTTTTCGGGTTCAGCACCATCGCACTGTGCGTCTGGGGGGATCCGAGGCCATGGCCTGAGGCGGTGCGGCTATTTAAGGCGATCGTAGGCTGGCGCCCCCTTATCATTGGTCACACCGAAGCCTCCTTTTCTATAGGATTTGATTACATTCCTAAGTCAGCGCCACTCGGTGAGCTCTTTACAGAACTTCCTGAGGCCGGCTCGGCTTCCTGAGGCGGTTGCCTATCGAGTGACGGGGATGAGCACGAGGGTGAGGATGATGACCTAAAATTGTGCGGCCTGGTGCTTCTCATTGGAAGCCGATGTGGTAGGGTGGAGAGCGATCTGATGTTTCATGAAGAGGCCGCCGCAATAGTCGTCGCTTGTAGAGAAGGCGGCAAGCCTGGGGATTTGAGTCATGTAATCTCTACCAGTTGCCGATGCCTATTGAGAAGTAAGGGGCCCTCCTGCGGAAGGCCTAGATGGTTCCTCAGTCGCTCCCCTATGTGCCTTTGATGGTGTCAGTAAGGACGAGGGCAGGAAGAGGCACCGCACCAGCGCTCTTGTTCCTGTGCGGACCCTAGTCCCCATGATCAGCAGCACTTGCGTCCCCAGGGCGCAAATAATCTGCTGGCTTTGTTGGTCGGAGGGATTCCGCGCTCTCGAATGAGGGCATTTTTACCACGACAACAAAGCATTACAACTGCTTCCCCTCGTATGCGCCCACCAAGGTGCGGGTACCAAATTTTATTGTAGTGTGCTCCGTGAGGTCAATTTTTATTTTTCTCTTTCTTGTATTTTGTGAATGGTAGACATTGGTTTGTAAGAGATTTTTTGTAAAGATCGACCCCGGGTGGCACGTATTAATGAAGAGACTTGTCGTGCAATCCTGCCGTTGGATTTCTATTGGCGATGCCAATTCTTGAGTCCCTGCTCGATGCAGCCGGACTAGCCAAGCGACTATTTTGGCTTTATCGGGTCGTCCTTGCGCGCCCCGTTCATGAGGCGGAGAATAGAGCCGGGCCGTATTTTTGCCTAGATGGTTGAGACGCGGTGCTTGTTGAGCTCCTATCGGGTTCATTCGAGTGTAGCCCCCGGTTCCTTGTCGACAAGGTCCTAGTGAACCAGCTGGTGGATGGCTTCATAGATCTCTTTCCGACCCAACAGGTTACCCCGACCGTTCGATGGGTCGTGGCGGCTTGTTGCCTCTCTTCGGGGAGATACCAACGGATGGGTCGGAACATGACTCAAATGCGACTCTGCGATGCCCTAGACCCTCAAGTGTCAGGGTGTTGGCCGCTAAGTGTGCCCATCGCTCGTGCCCCTCGCTCTTGTTTCACGCTCTGGGCGGCTGTCAAACCCTCCGCGAGGCCAGCCTTAGAACGCTAGCGCTACCGGGCTGTCAAAGCAGTTTTCAGCCTCTTGTCCCGTCTTACCTGCGCCCGTAGGTCTCGGGTCGGGTCAATCGAGTTGTGGTTCATCCTGCCAACGCCCGGGTTGACGCCGATCAAACCCCGTGGGGTCGATCGAGCCGTTGCTGCAAGACATGGTTAGTCCAGGTTTGCTTCGATCGTCCCGCTCCCTGTTCGTGAACATAGGGGCTTTTAGGGGAGGATCTTTCGGGCGTGAAAAACGAAGGGCCTTGGGTGGATGGGCCTGCTCCCTTAAGTCTAGAGGGAATAAAAAGGCGGGCACGAGACTTCGATCGGTTTTGAACCGTCTTCCCACTGTCCGAGGCAAGGGCGGCGTGCTTACCTCGCGCGTGCGTCGTGGTGGCTCCGGTTGAACCGTTGTGTCGCCTTATCTTCCATGACGTGGTGATCGTGGGTGTGTATCTCCAACCCGAATAATGAGGGTAGTGGGGCCACCAGGCCAGGGCGCCATAGAGCAGAGCGGAAGCCGGACAATCGTGGGGATACAGAGAGAGCAGGGAAGGAGGTGGCGGGATTACAATCATGGGTAGTGCGGCAAGGAGTTAAGCCCCTTACCTCGGGCGAGTTGTGGCTGGGCCCCACAGTCAAATCAAAGCGTGATTCTCAGGGGCGCATGGCCTATTAAAGTCCTGCCCGGGCCGCCTTTCCCCCTTCTTTATGCCTTAACGCCTTCCTGCCTGCAACGTATCTCAGCGGTCGTTGCCGTTCCTCTTCACCGTGGTTCCTTTCTTATCCGTCATGTCCGTGTTCACTCAATCCACGGTGATGAAGAAGTAGTTGGAAGGACTCGTCCACGTCGGGCTCCTGGCCCCCCTCACCAAAGTGAGGGAGTGGCTGGTGCTGGGGAACGTGATTCGGCTGGAGCCCCACAGCGCTATGGGGTGTTGTTTGTCCCCTTCCACAAGCACGTGCTTGGGCGGCCAACGCACAACTTCGTCCGCGCACTGCTCTTCCATTACCGCGCGGAGTTGCAGCATCTGAATCCCAACGGGATTCAACACATCTCGGCCTTCGTTGCCTTGTGTGAGGGGTTCCTTGGCGTCGCAGCCAACTTCGACCTATGGTGCCACTTCTTCCTTGTCTCCTATATCCGGTGCAAGATCGGGAGTGAGACCTTCCCCTGCACCATCGGGTGCATTGGCATCCGGCTCTATGGGGAGCACGCGGCGGAGTACATCTCGATGCCCACCCCGGCCAACCATTCGGTGTGGCACAAGAGGTGGTTCTACTTGCGCAACGACGAGATGCACCCCCTCCTCGATTACACAGGTTGAGACATCCCTGAGGCCCGGGAAAGCTGGCACTGGGGGAAGGGGAAGTCCAAAAAGAAGTGGATCAAGGATGCCCTCAATGCAATCGCCCACCTCGAGCAGCGTGGTCTCGACGGCGCCGAGGTTGTCGGGTGGTACCATAAGCGTCGGTTCACGCCGCTATCCGCTTGTCGGCTCCCCATGATTCTCGTCAAGGATAGTAACCGTGCCGTGTCGAACAACATGATGGCAGCGGACCTACTTCCCAATGACGAGGTCGCAAAACGGGTGAAGGCGGCGTTGGGGATCGGCGCCTAGGCCTGGCCCATTCTTAATGGTCGATGTGGTAAGGGGCCCCGTCTCTTAGTCGTTTTCCTTGTTTTTTTGCCTTTTTAGTTGTGATCGTAGGCAGCCTTATAGTTGTCTCTTGTTTTTAGTCCTAGTGGACGTGCCTCATCCAGACCCCTTCCCTTCGACTGCCGGAGGGAGCGGCGCAGCGGACCGCTAACCCCTTCAGGGACGTGGAGCAACAGGATGCCAAGCGGGAGGCGAGGAGGAAGAAGTATGCTGACATCCGGGTGAGGCAAGAGAAGGAGGAGAGGTCGCGGCGGCGACAGGCGCTGAGGGAACAGAAGGAGCGAAGGGGGGAGAACCCGAACACCTTGTCGGCCGAGTGAACGGCAGAGGAGGACAAAGACGAGGACAGCGACGCGTCCGATGACTGGGAGGCCCTTAGCGGGTTTGAGGGATTCTAGGCCGTCGGGCTCGATTACGCGCCGTTCGCGCGGCCGGCCCTAGGGATGGTGTCGTCGCTGATCTCGGCAGCGTCGACCCAGTCTGAGGTCCTCATGGGACCTCATTTGTTTGAAGAGGCCGTGCCGGAGCAAGGAGATTCAGCGGGGGGGCCTCGCCTGCTAACTCCTGAGGAAGTCGCGACCGACTTGCAAGCCTCCCAGGTAGAGCTGCCGGTTGGCGAGACCAGCCAGGGCGGTGCTAGCAGCGAGCCACCGAGGAGCCCCCGGCCGAGCGATGCGAGCGAGGCGGCAGTCGAACCACCAAAGTCCGTAGAGGGCGTCGAGATCGGGACGGCGCCCTGCGCGGTGGCTTGCAGAGAAATAGGCGCGCGATGTGGTAGGTAGCAACGACGCGCCGAGCGGGAAACTATAGGTGGTCGGCCCGAGGCCTCGTCGACCGCGACTTACGCTGGCGAAGCAGCTCAAGGGGAGCGCCACCACCGAAGCAAGGGCGCACGATGTTGCCACGGCTGCAGTGACCACGACAACCTCTAGCGCGCGTGCATCAGCGGTGGAGGTCAGGTATGGCAGCGGTGGCGATCTGATTAGCGGTGCGTCGAGCAGCAGCGCCCTCGGGGTCATCATGAGCGGCGGGGGCGATAGGGTCCTCGACGCCGTGGCCTTGACGGATGCTGAGCGCGCATTCATTGGGGAGGAGCTTGAGAGAATATAGAGCTCGCGTGATTGTGTTGAGCTCTAGGTCCTCGCCGCGTGCTGGGCGTTGAGGTCCGAGTACAAGGCCTCGCACATCACCGGACTATGGGCTTTGGACGCCGCACGTCAGCAGTTGGATGAGGTGCATTGCCTCGGTGAGGAGTTGGGCACTAGGGTGGTGGAGCTCGAGTCCTCTTTGGAGCAGGTTGGGCCTCAGTTGGACAGGGCAGAGCGTGACCTTGCCTCCGTCCGGAAGGAGTGGGATGAGGCCGCGGTGCAGGCTATATCCCGCGTTGCAGAGGTCGAGGCACCAACGCCGTGCTACAACAGGAGAGGTTGCGTCGCGAGGAGGCGGACCAGGCGGCTATAACATCCCACCCATTAAGATTAGGCCCATAGTGGTCCATGAGCACTTGTGTGCATGAGGAGGTGGGAATTTAGTATCACCTTGCTAGTCTAATGGGAGAAGGACTAATATATAAGGCTAGGTTGTCCACCATCATCAACCTTGGGTTAGCATTTTTACACGAAGCGAGGACGAAAGCGTAAATAGGTTGGTGGGTGTGTGGGGTCCACTCAAAATGCGAGTCAGGCCCAGCCGGGTGTGGACACTGGGTCCTTACAGCGGTGACGGCCTCCGCCGAGGCGGGCGGCTGGTTACCTGGCGCAACTATAGAGTGCCCACCAGAAGGAATCAGGTAATCTCACCCCTACTATTTCCAACTTATGTGGGCTTGAAGGCTCTTGTCAATGGTTTGCTGACCTCCATCGGTCCTGAATAGATCTGGAGTCGAAGCTGGTGGCGATAGAGGGCTCCCTCCGTCAGGAAATCAAAGAGAAAGACACGTTGCGCGCCATGATGGGGCGGGCCGCTTGGGATTCCAAGTTCATCTGCCTCCTGGTGCCGCTCTCGCCGAACGGGTCGGGGTCTTGATGACCGCAGGTTATGAATGGATCAGGCGGGACATGCGCCTCGGCGTGCACACCGCCTTTAGCTTGTTTGCGACCCATTTTGAGCTGGAGGAGGCCGAGTTCAAGGCAGTGAGCGCAGGCCACGTCGACGGGCATACTCCTGAGCAGCTGCACGCGATCCACGCCCGCACCAATCCTTATGCCGACATCCTGGCGAGCGCGCACAAGGAAGGAGCTCTTCCTGAGGTCGGAGAAGAGAACTGATTAGTCAAGGTTTTGCTATTTGCCTAGTGGGTTATCATGCCCGGAGTTGTGTAATAGTTTAGGTTGTGAACTCGTGTTTGTTTAATTCCGTTGGCCCATGGTGGCCTTAAACAATTTCAGTTTGCATTTAGTTCAATTATTCAAGAAGTTGGCCCTTTGCCCCTCTTATCTTGACTTACAAGGTTTGAGCCCCCGATCCCTTCGAGGTTTGGCCTCGTCGGTGATCGCCGTAATCATGGCCGCTAGGGATAGCACGACGTTGCACCGTCTGACCAACTCGACCGTGAACTTGTGTTAGTAGTGGCTTACTTTGTTTGTCGCTGCAGTGAGGCTTAGGGCCTAGAAGTTGTGATTTTTTTTTGCAAAAGAAAAGGTGTGTGGCACCGTGTGCCTTGTAGCCCCTGAGCGACACTCGTCCCCCGGAGAGGGGGGGGGGGGGGGGCAAGGGTCACTAGAGAGCAGGAAAAAATGTATGGAAATGGAATGAATCGAAAGCTTTAAGGGTAGAATTTACATAGATGTAAAATATTCCATGCGTTCTTGAGCTTGTTGCCCTCCATGGTCCTGAGCTTGTAGGTGTCGGGTCAGATTACTTGAGAGATGGCGTATGGTCCTTCCCAGGGCGGTGAAAGCTTGTGTCGGCCTCTGTTGTCTTGAACCCTGCATAAAATGAAATCGTCTACAAGGAGGCCTCTATCCCTTACATTTTGATCGTGGTAGCGGTAGAGTGCTTGCTGGTACTTCACCGAGTGGAGGAGTGCGACATCTCATGCCTCCTCTATTTGATCGTACATGCGCACACGCAGCGCGCCGTAGTCTAGGTCCGTGGGTAGGATTGCCTCAGACCCATAAACCATGAAGAAAGGTGTGAAGCCTGTCGCGCGACTCTAGGTCATGTGCAGGCTCCAGAGTATGGCATGGAGTTCGGTCGCCCATCGTCCACTGAACTGCTTCAGGCGGTTGAAGATGACGGTCGGGTCGAAAATCCAAGGTTTTAACCCTTGGAGTATCATGCCGTTCGCCCGCTCGACCTAGCCGTTCGTCTTAGGACGGGCGACAGCAGCCCAGTCGACACGAATGTGGTAGTCATCGCAAAACTTTAGGAATTTCTTTGCTGTGAACTGCGTTCTATTATCTGTGATTATGGAGTTGGGGACTCCGAACCGGTGGATGATATCGAGGAAGAACTCGACCACTTCCTCGGATCGGATTTTGATGAGAGGGTGTGCTTAGATCCACTTTGTGAACTTGTCGACCGCGACAAACAAGTGGGTGTACCCCTCGAGTGCTTTTTTGAGCGAGCCGACGAGGTCCAATCCTCAGACTGCGAAGGGCCACGCGAGGGGGATCGTTTGGAGGGCCTGTGCCGGCAGGTGCGTTTGGCGGGCGTAGTACTGGCAACCTTTGCAGGTTTTGACTATGCGGGTTGCGTCGCCCATGGCAGTCAGCCAATAAAAGCCTTGGGGAAACACGTTGCCCATGAGGGTTCGAGGTGCGGTGTGATGGCCGCAGACTCCCCCCCCCCCCCCCCCCCCCCCGTGGATGTTAACGAGCAGGTTGACGCCTTCGCTGATGAGTATACAGCGCTACATGACTTTGGTGACGCTACACTTATAAAGTTCCCTGCCAATTAAGATGAAAGACTTGATGCGCCGATAGAGTCGCTTAGCTTTGGTCCCATCGAGGGGAAGCGTGCCCCGAGCCAAGTACTCGATGTACAGAATCCTCTGATCGTTCGGAAGCTCGGCTCTCGTGACGTGGGGGTCGATTTGCTCGACCCCGGGGTCATCCGGCTCGCTCATGTCACCTGGTCGGTCGATTTCCATGATGTCAACTTGCTGTGGGGTCAAAAGCGGCCCCTGTTTCCGTTGGCGGTCTTTTGACCCTCGGGTCGAGCTTGATGGAACCACCCGGGTCCTCCTCAAGCCCCGCAGGCTCTTTGGGCCGTACTTAGGGTTGGTGTTGGTCGTTTGCGAAGACTCTCGGGGGGATCTGCTCTCGATTGTAGGCCATCTTAGCCAACGTGTCAGCCGCCTCATTGAGGCGTCGCGGAATTTGCTTGAGTTCTAGTTCGTCAGAATTGTTCTCGAGCTTGCGAACTTTCTGGTAGTAGAGTGCCATGGTGTCGGTTCGACAGCTACACTCCTTCATGATCTGGTTGACCATGAGCTAGGAGTCGCCCCTGATCTCCAGCCATCGAATACCAAGCTTGATGGCAATCTTGAGACCATTTACGAGTGCCTTGTATTCAGCAATGTTATTTGAAGTAGGGCAATGCAAGCGAATAGCATATTTCATACGTACCTTGAGTGGAGAGACGAAGACGAGGCTGACACCTGCACCCGTCTGCATGAGCGATCCGTCAAAGTACATGACCCAGTTCTCCTGATCGACTAGAGCGGGAGGGAGTTGCGCCTCGGTCCATTCTGCGATGAAGTCAACGAGAACCTCGGACTTGATGGCCGCTTGATGTTGGTACGTGTCATCGTGACCCATCAACTCGAGTGCACACTTGGCAACCTTGCCCGTTGAGTCCCTGTTCTGTAGGATTTCACGAAGCGGGAAGGAACTTATGATATGTATCGGGTAGGAGTCGAAGTAGTGCCGGAGCTTGCGTCTTACGACCATCATGGCGTAGAGGATCTTGAGGATCTGCGGGTATCTAGTCTTCGAGTTAGATAAGACCTTGCTGACATAGTAAACGACGTGTTGCACTTTGAGGACACGCCCTTCTCTTTCCGGCTCGACCATGAGCGTCGAGCTCATGACCTGTGTTGTTGCCGCTATGTATAGCAGCAACACCTCTCCTAGGAGCGGAGACGTCAGCACCAGAGTGCTACTTAAGATGCGCTTGACATCGTCCAGAGCGGATTGCGCCTCGAAGGTCCACTCGAATCGATCGGATATCTTTAGAAGCCTGTACAGCGGGAGCACTCTCTCGCCAAGGCGTGAGATGAAATGGCTCAGTGTTGCCAGACAGCCCGTGAGCCGTTGCAGCCCTTTCAGGTTCTGAATCGGACCCATCCGTTCGATCGCGGAAATTTTTTCAGGGTTGACTTCAATACCACGTTCGAAAATGATGAATCCAAGGAGCATCCTCCTCAGAACCCCGAAGACACACTTCTTGGGGTTAAGCTTGATGCAGTTTGCACGCAGCTTGGCAAAAATGCATTCAAGATCAGCCATGAGAGTGTAGGCCTTTTTGGACTTGACAAAGATATCATCCACATAGGGCTCGACCATGTGGCCGATCAGATGGTCAAAACACCATTGCATGGAGTGCAAGAAAGTCACACCGGCATTCTTGAGCCCAAACGGCATCGTTACATAGCAGTAAGAGCCGAACGGTGTGATGAAAGATGTCGCGGGTCGGTCGGATTCTTTTATCGTGATTTTATGGTACGCCGAGTAGGCATCCAGGAAGCAGAGGGTTTCGCACCCCACCATCGAGTCAACTATCTGGTCTATGCAGCAAAGGAAAAGGATCCTTCGGACATGCCTTATTCAGGCTCGTATAGTCAACACACATTCTCCATTTCCCATTTTTTTTTCGTGCAAGGACGGGATTAGCTAACCATTCGGGATGAAATACCTCCTTGATGAACCCAGCGGCCTGCAACTTCGCGATCTCCTCCCCGATTGCCCTGCGCTTCTCCTCGTCGAAGCGGCGCAGACGTTGCTTCACTGGCTTGGAGCCTGGCCTGATGTTCATGGAGTGCTCGGCGACCTCCCTCGAGATGCGAGGCATGTCCGAGGGCCTCCATGCGAAGACGTCGGTGTTCGCGTGGAGGATGTCAACGAGCTTGCCTTCCTATTTGGGAGTGAGGGATGTCCCCACTCTCACCATCTTCTCCTTGTCACCCTCGGGGCCGATTTGAACTTCCTTGGTGTCTTCTACCGACTTGAACGAGGCATTCTTATGGCTGGCGTCTGGGGTCTCTTCCGCGAGGAGAGCACGGATAGCCTTAAGCTTCCTGGCGGAGGCCACCATCACGGCGGCGAGGTCGTCGTTCTCCGTCTTGCATTGGAAGGCGTGTTGGAGCGATGTGCTTATGGTGATGACCCCTTTTGATCCCGACCTCTTGAGCTTTAGGTAGGTGTAGTTGGGGACGGCCATCAACTTGGCGTAGCATGGACGCCCTAGGATAGCATGATATGCTCCCGGGAAGTCGACGACCTCAAAGACGAGGTTCTCGGTCCTGAAGTTGGATGGGGTCCCGAACGTGACGGGCAAGCTGATTCGCCCAAGGGGAATGACCTATCTCGCAGGAACAATCCCATGGAAGGGTGCGCCCGCCGACTGGAGACATGATCGATCAATCCCGAGCAGGTCAAGGGTGTCGGCGTATAGGATGTTAACGCGGCTGCCTCCGTCCATCATCAGCTTTGTGAGATGAACCTCGACGATGATGGGGTCGACCACGAGCGGGTACGGGCCTGGTCGTGGCACGTGAAAGGGATGGTCTGACCGATCGAACGTAATCGGCAGGTCAGACCACTTGAGGAAAGACGGCATGGCGGGCTCGACCGCAAAGACTTCACGATGTTCGACCTTGGCCATGCTCCGGCTCCCTCGGGCCTGGGGTCCCGTGAAGATGAAAGGACCGAAGGCCTACCGAGAGAGGGAGTGTATCGGTTGCCGACCATGAATACAAATACTTCAATTTCACACCACTAGAACCCGACAAGCGTTGCAACCTAAACAGTTCTAATAGGCCAAGACCCTATGCATGCTAGTGCTCATGATGCAAAACAAAACGCAGAAGGTAAACACACTAGCCTATGCAAGCCACAAGTCACTGCAAACCTGGGCACCAACAGCTCTGCCCTGCTGAAATTCTGTACTGACCGGACCGTCCGGTCCGTTTCTCTCTCTAGTCCAGAAACATTTTCAGCGCTCGCTTCCTCGCTGCCCAGAGTCACTTGTACAAATCAGACCATGCGGTCTATAGACCGGACCATCCGGTCTCTACAACCTCGACTCTGGCAGTTTCCTCGCTTCTTTGCTGTAAGTCCCAGACAACTTAACCTAGTGACCGTACAGTCCAGTCACCATTGACCCCTCTATCCGGTCACTATGTCCAGAAGCTGAAACTCCTTATCCTCGCTTGACCTTGTTTCCCGGCTTCTCTAAACAGCTCCTTGGATTCTCCACTGTCATCTAGTGCCTGTGATTTCACCGAGCAACCTTGCACATCGATGACTAGACATGACCTAAGAGAAATGACCTAGACCCCCTTGACAGTCTTGTTTTTCCTATGCACTCAAAGCCCTAACAACTAGACAAGTGTTCATAACGCTTGCTTCATTGCTTTACCTCAGCTTTGATCCATCTCCATCAACCCTTGGACTCCATCAAGCTCAACAAGCCTCCATGCTTGTGGTCATTGTCATTAATCATTAAGGCAACCATCATCCATATGTTTTATAGTAGAGTTTAGAGATAATTCCTACATAGACAACAATCATGTAGATATTAGCCCACAATTTCAAAGTTGTCACTTATCACCAAAACATTCATACCTTGGGGATCCCATCAATGGTCATGAAGCTTACAATGTCCCCCTTTTTGGTGATTGATGACCACCACTACATATCATAATCTTATCAATGAACAACAAGGCTAAAAGAGCTACACTACGATCGAGAGGAACCTCAAAAGTATAAGAGAGAAACGTACAAGGTCCTTCTCAAATAAGCATCATTAAGAGCTAAGAGGAATAAGGAAGAAAAGCGCACTCTAGATGATATGCATACATGTCATGTGAAGATATTTAATAAAAGCATAAGGACTTGCAATGCAAGTCATGAATGATGATATGCAATAGGTTAGCATGACAATGCATAATCTTTAAGAACAAGCAATCATCATCATGGAATTATATACAGGCATACAACATAAGTAAGGAATACAAAGCACTGCATATGAAAATAAACTAAGTGAGATCAAGATGAGTCAAACACAAGCGAATGAAAACCATGAGTCAACAAAATCCATGAACATCGAATAACTCGGATCCAAATGTATCTAACTCCCAAAACCAATGTACATGTATGCTCCCCCTAGATACAAGCTTCTGTCAATTGCACAGGATCACACTCCAACTCCCCCTAGACCTATGACTACTTCTTCCCCTTTATCAACAAGCACCAAAGAGCGGAAAAGTGAACATCTACGCGCTCGTGGTCGAAGGATGTGGTGCAGCGACATCCTCTGAAGGCTCTGCTCCTAGCTGCTCCTGTGCTGGATCCTACTGTGCTCTTTGAGCTTGCCGCCTGAGCATCCAACTGCTCGAAGAAGTCAAGGTCTATAGGTGACTCAGACCCTCTGTCCTACCCTGCTGGTGGGACCGTGGATGTCTCCTTGGCAACAGTCGCCTAGAGAAGAGCAAGGTCATCCACGTCCTCCTGAGTGTAGCCTCGACGGACCAGATCCTCTGCTACTTGAGATGTAAGAGTGCTAACTGTAGCAGTGGAAGGTGGAGCTGTAGCTATCTCTGTGGCTGGCTGAGAGTCTGCATGAGTAGTGTGCACTATGTCTAAGAACAGACTCCTGACTGGTAGCTGGGAGGTGGAAGGTCCTGCCATCTACGAGGTCGAAGAGTGTGTCGGTGAGGTGAACAACGCAGATACTGAGAAGGCGGACACGGGGGAGAGCTGAGTCACTGGAGAGAATGTCTGTCCTGCTCCCCCTGTCGGTAACACCCCTAAGTGTGACAACCCACTAGAATGAGCTGTCACCATAGCTGTGAAGGGTCCTGGGTGTGTCGGCAGCTGCTGAAACTGTGGAAGTGAAACCTGTGCCTGCAGCTGACTGACCTGCCTCTGAGTCATCTCTGCCATCTGAGCCATCAGGGTGGTCATCACCATCATCTGTTGTCTCTGAAGCTCTGCCTATCCCTTGATGATCTCCATCATCTGACGTCTATCCTCAGCTGTGTTCTGAATGAACTCACTCAGGCGTCCTGCTAGTGCTGCTACAGTGATTGTGATCTCGTAGACTGGGGAGGTGCTCTAGTGCTGGCTGACTCAAGAATCACTGTCTCTGGATGAGCTACCTACTCGTGAACGACCGACGGTGACTCCTGCTCCTCCTCTCCCATCTGCTGACTAGAGGCGGACTGCGATCCCCTAGGGACTAGAGGTGCGCAGCTGGTGGTCACCTCAGGGAATGCGTCGTACTGCTCCTCTGTCACTAGGCCCATCCTCCTCAGGAGATAGCAAATGTAGGGAGCATAGACCAAGTGACGTCCTCCTACTCTCTCAGAAATGACCTCCTCCATTTCTCCAATCAGTAAATCTATTAAGTCAAACTGTTGTCTCCTCAGAATAGCTGCTACGGGCCACTGGTGAAGTAGTGTAAACTCCTCTCTATAGCGAGACATGGGAATGATAGTCTTGGTAACTATCGCTCTAACCACCTTGGCCTCTGCGGTGAGTCTCGCAGGGCCTCTCTCAAAGCCTGGGGTGTGTGGTGGTGGAAAAGCAATCGACACGATGTCGTCTTGAGGTAGCTTCCCTCCCTGTGGTCTGCGAGGTGGCTCGAGGGACGGGTAGGCACTCCTGTAGAGCTGAAGGTCTGAAGCAGGAAAACCAAAGCTGGCAATGAGATCCCTCTGGTCACACGCTATGGCTGCCCTCTGAACAAGAACCAGAACTCTGAGCGGTCTCTGGCTATCCACAGTGTAGCGTAGAACTTTAGGACAATGTCCTCTCTGAACCTGTAGGACTCTGTGACCAGCTCTGCAAGACCAGGCAAGTTTGTGAAATACTGCTCCATGCCTATCCTGATGGCCCTCCTCATGGCCTGGTAGGTAGTATACTGTTGCGCCATTAACACCTTATCCTTGCCCTTCATGGCGAGATAACGTCTCAACCCCTCTCCAATCCTCCTCTGAAGGCCTGTCCAGTTCCTCCCTCCAGCAGCGAGGTCCCTTGGGACTGGAACCCACTATTCAATGGAGACGAGACATAGTGCCTTAAGGTCCTTTGCAGGAACCTTAAGTAGGTCTGGCTCTCCGGCTGCCTCAACAAGTCTCTGCAGCCTCCTCATGCACACTGCACAGGTGCACCTCGGGTCTCCTACCCGGTGAGCTGTCCTCTAGGGTCCAGCTGGCTGTGTATGCTTAGTCTCCTCCTCCAGCTCCTCTGACTCGTACTCAGACCTCTCCTCCTTAGACTCTGACTCCTCGGACTCCTCCTGCTGCCTGGAGGATCCCTCCTCCGCAGGTCTTGATGACCTCCCCTGACGGGAAGCCGGAGTACTCTGTGACCAAGGTGCCAGAGTGACTCCTATGGCAAGCACTGTCCTCTGCCGGGTACTCCTCCTGAGTCCCTGATTGTCACCAGATGGCTCTAGGATCAGTCGTGTCCTTGGTGTCCTGCGTGACTCCTCCTTGAAATCCAGGTGCCTGGCAACCCTCCTAGCTCTCTCTGACTCTGGGTCTAGCCTGGTCCTCTTCCTGCTCTTCTGCTTCTCTGGCATCTTGCCCTTGCCCTTATCCTGACCAGATCCTACCATCACTGCTGCTGACCGCTGTCACTGCATGCACGTAGGTATAGAAAGGATAAGCATAGAGTCCTATATAAATCTACAAGCAAAGCACCGCTAGGAAAGAATGCACAATAGAAATCCTAGCACGGAATAAAGGACATGATCACTAGGCAAATAAGCAATGTAATCAACAGTGATCATCGACTATATGTGGCTGGTGCGAGTCATCTAGTGTGTAGTCAAATAATGCACAATAAATCTAACTGCAGACTAGACAGGAGACAACCCTAGACATGCAATTAATAGATAGGCAAGGAATTAATTGCAGCTAGGTTGAGCTAATTACCTAATTAATGTAACTAAACATGGGTGATTAATCCAATTGCATCAATTAGGGAAAGTGCTCGCTAATCAGCGCATAATCGATGAAAGGGCGATAAGCTCAATACCCTGGAGGAAGAACCGAAGCCGAAGATGAGAATCACGCGACCAATCGCCTAATAGATTGAACTTTGAAGCTCTTCGTTGCCGGCAATGGAGGTGGAGGGAAAAGGTCAGCCTTTGCACTAGCAATCGGCAGTGGGAGCTCGACGAGGTGCGCGTGCGAGGAGGGGGAAGCAGTAGTGGTTCTCGACGGCGCGCGGCAGGACGGCAAGCGACGGCGGCGCTGGTTCTCGACGGCGGCGGCTTGGCCTAGTCAGCGGCATAGGCTGCTGAGGTTCGCGTGCACGCGGCGCGAGCAAGTGCGGCAGGGGGTGAGCACGGCTATGGGGGAACGTCGAGGCGCGGCTGCTCGGTGGAAGCGCATGGCAACGACGGCAACAAAGGGTGCGGCGGCGGCGTGTTCAGAGTGAGAACTCAGCGTCGGGGGCGAACGAGAAAGAAACCAAAGGATTTATGACGATTTGACCTAGGTCAAGAACCAACGGACGACGGAGATCGACAAGGACACGATCAACAGTCAAGATCTGAATTGCATCATGCGATCAACCGAACTGACCGGACGGTCCGCTCTTTACACCGGACAGTCCGGTCACTTCAGGAAAACTAGAAACCAAGGTTCTGGATGAACAGAACTGGTATAGACCAGACAGTCCGATCTCCAGAGAGAGTTTCGTCCGGTCTTTATTTTCAGTCTCTCGAAGCACTGTGCTTTAGGCATAGACCGGACTGTACGGTCTAATGACTGGACTGTACGGTCACTTCTAGGAATTCGCTGAGTCAAAAAAATTCACTCAAATAAACACTGCACTTGGAACATGAAGGGAACTCTCAAACCCTCCCAAGCTTACTCACTATAAGCCATACCCTTGCCCTGAGAGAAGCCAAACCACCATCTCAAGCACTCCCCCTTGCTTATAGCTATCTTGGATGGGTTAGACATTGACTAATTTTTATCTGTTTTTCTTTTAGTTATTTACACATGTGTGGATGCAAAGCATACTAGTCACAAAGGAGTCCTAATTACCATGTTATGCAAGAGGAAAGAAAACACACTACAACTACCAACAACTAACACGGTTACCTCCCTCATGAGTAGATATGACGTTGAGGTCCATGTCACTTGTGGTGGACTTCACTTGATCTTCAAGTAAGCTCACGGTCCACCACCACCACCATCTCCTAGGTCTTGTTCTTGGGCACCCACTTGTACGTGGTTGACCTCTCAAGATCAACTATGCACTTAGGCGACCATATGCTCTTGACCTTTCTCTTCTTGTTTGGTGGTCCCAAAGCCTTCGCTTTCACCTTGCCATCCTTGTTCCTAAAAAGCTTGAAATGGGTGTTCTCATGGAACAAGTTAGTGTTAGGTAAAACAATGGAACTTCTCACCATAGGGAAATCCTTGATGGTGTGGCCATCCCTGTAATACCTCTCGCAATAGTAGTCGTCGGCGAGTAGGGGTTTGACCCATTCGGGAATGGAGTCACACGTCCTGATAATGTCGATGGAGGCGGGATATGAGCCAAGTCCATAGTGGGAGACGTTGTTCACAAGATTCTTTCCAAGAATCTCCTTGTGGATGGCTCTACCACGTGCAAGTCTCTCAAAGCCATCCATCGCCATTTTTCTCTCTTCCTGGAGCTTGTGATATTCCTTCAAAACAAATGGCTCAAGAGAACAAACCTCATTCGAGGTGGTTAGTTCATCACACATAGTAGAAGCATCGCTCATTGATGAACAAGAGGAGTGAGAGGCAAGGTTCTCAACATTGATGGCCTCATAAGTAATCTCAAGGGCCTTGTACTTCTCATGAAGCTCTACATGATCACCTTTGACTTTGTCATAACTCTGGTTTAGGGCATCATGAGATGTGACAAGGTCCTTGAGCTCACTCTCAAGGTCAACAACACGGTCCTTACCCAACTTACACTCTTTTCTTACCACATCCAAGATTTTAGATTTCTTGACGGCGATGTCGCGGGCTTGCTCAAGCATACTCCACAACTCGGCGCAGGCGCGCTCCTCGTCATCGCTGTCACTGCAACTCTCATCCTCACTCTCCCCAAGGTGGCTCGAGGCCATGAGGCACGTGGGAGGTGGAAGGAGAGCTCGTGGTGATGTGGTCTTGATCATGGCTAGGCCGGCCACTTCTTCATCACTTGAGGAAGAGGACTCGTCACTTGGATTGTCGCTTGTCCACTCCCCAACAAGAGCCTTGCGTAAGAATCTTTTCTTAGAGTCATCGGCTTTGCCTTTGCCCTTGCTCTTGTCTTTGTTGAAGAACCTCTTCTTCTTTTGCTTGGCTTTGCAGTCTTCATCTTCTTCTTCTTCACTTGAATCTTGTGACTTGAATGCTTTTTTTTGGGCTTTGGGCACTCTCAGACAAAGTGATTCTTTGATCCATAATTGAAGCACTTGCCCTTGGACTTGGAAGCAAAATTGTTCTTGAAAGTCTTCATCTTCTTCATGAGAAGAGCTAAGTCCTCGGTCAAGTCACCCTTATCATCATCTTCATCATCGTCATCATCAGTGACTGCCTTCTTCTTATTTTTCTTGCTCTTGCTTGATTCTTGCTTGTCAGCCTGTAGAGCAGGGTTGGATGGTTGAGGATCATCCATCCCCAACTAGTAGCTCTCGAAGGCAGTGATCTTGCCAAGTACATCCTCCATGGTCTTGGTCTTGAGGTCACCCTGCAAGGTATAGGTGATGATGGACTCATACTTGGGGTCTTTGAAAAGCTTCAAGAATCTTCTGATGACCTCCACAGGCTTGAGCTTGAAATCATCCCCAAGTGCATTGATCTCCTCCACTAGCACATGAAAATGAGAATACATAATGTTAGCTCTCCTATGTGATAATCTAGCAAAGTTATCATACTTGTTCTTCAGTACATAGTATCTTTCCTCTTTGACATCACTAGTACCCTCATGGATACTCTGAATCTCAGTCCAGATATTGTGTCCTGTCGAACTCGAGTCCAATCTAGCAAGCACATCCTTAGAGATGCATGAGAACAGAGCATTCTTGGCCTTAGCGTTGTTCTTAATGAAATCAGGTTCAAAAAGGTTCACATCCGCATTTGATTCATGGGTCACCATCCATATCTCTAGATCAAGGGACTCCAGGTAGGCTTGCATACGTGCCTTCCAATACCCGTAGTCCTCCCCATCAAATATGGGAACACTCCCCACCTTTCCCGGCATCCTTACTCAAGGCGGTGAAACCTCAAAGATGAGCACTTGGCTCTGATACCAATTGAAAGGACCGAAGGCCTACTGTGAGGCGGGGGGGGGGGGGGGTGAATCGGTAGCCGACCATGAATCCAAATACTTCAATTTCACACCACTAGAAATCGACAAGCGTTGCAACCTAAACAGTTCTAGTAGGCCAAGACCCTATGCATGGTAGTGTTCATGATGCAAAACAAAACGCAGAAGCTAAACACACTAGCCTATGCAAGCCACAAGTCACCCTATCAACTAGAGCACTCAAATGCGGAATAGTAAAGAGGGGGTCAAAGAATGCTTATGATTTTTTTCCGAGGTCTCGGAAGGATGGCGTTTTCCCCTACTCCTTGTTGGACCACTCCCGCCGGCGTCCTGGTCCCTCCCGCTACCAAGTAGAGTTCTCGCACACGAGCCCGCAATCACACCCGGAGTGAAGACACGGTGTGCATCACCGCTGCCACCAAGGCACCAGCTCGCCTCCCTCGAGAACTTACCGGACTCCCGGAGTCAGCATGGGCGCTCACTAACGATGCCCCTTTCACCGGCGGGCTCAAACCGTATACAAACATGTGACGGCCTTCACAACCGATCACAATAGGCTTGATCACCGACACCTAACCGGTCTAGGTCTCACCATAGACCAAGAGTAACAACCTAGATCACACCCTCAAGGACACCCTAGCCTTAGATGTGCAAGATCGCTCCTTGTTACTCTCACAAGCACTCTCAAGATATCCAATATCCTCTCCTAGTGCTCTCCGCTTTTCCTCTTGGACCTTACCAAATGCTCTCAGGTATTACACTGGCCAAGAGAGGTCTCCAAGACCCCAGCAATGAAGTTATATAGGCTTCCAACCTCCAACTAGCCGTTGCTCCACGAAATCAGCTTTCTGGGCCTACTGACTGGACTGTCCAGTCACTGCCTGACTGGACCGTCCGGTCACTGCAAACCTCAGCACCAATGGCTTTGCCCTGCTGAAATCCTGTACTGACCAGACCGTACGGTCAGTTGACCAGACCATCCAGTCTGTTTCTCTCTCCAGCCCAGAAACATTTCTGCGCTCGCTTCCTCGCGGCCCAGAGTCACTTGTATAGACCGGACCGTCCGGTCTCTACAACCTCAACTCTAGCAGTTTCCTCGCTTCTTCACTATAAGTCCCAGACAACTTCACCTAGTGACCATACAATCCGGTCACCATTGACTCCTCTGTCCGGTCACTATGTCCAGACGCTGAAACTCCTCGTCCTTGCTTGACTTCATTTCCCGGCTTCTCCGAACAGCTCCTTGGCTTCTCCACTGTCATCTAGTGCCTGTGATTTCACCGAGCAACCTTGCACATCACCGACTAGACATGACCTAAGAGAAATAACCTAGACCCCCTTGATAGTCTGATATTTCCTATGGACTTAAAGCCCTAACAACTAGACAAGTGTTCCCAACACTTGCTCCATAGCTTGTCCTCAGCTTCGATCCATCTCCATCAACCCTTGGACTCCATCAAGCTCACCAAGCCTCCAAGCTTGTGATCATTGTCATTAATCGCCAAGGCAACCATCGTCCATATGATTTGTAGTAGAATTTAGAGATGATTCCTACATAGACAACACTCGTGTAGATATTAGCCCACAATTTCATAGTTGTCATCTATCACCAAAACATTCATACCTTGGGGATCTCATCAATGGTCATGAAGCTTACAGAAGATCATATGGCAGGCTTTGGTGTTGGGGAACACTGCTCCCCCATGCTCGTCGTTGCCACTCGTGGGGTCTTTAGCCCCCGGCTCCGACGTCTTCTCCGGCTCTACCTTCTTTGCCTCCTCTCGGATGAATTTCTTCATCATGGAGCAATCTTTGAGGGGATGCTTCACGAGGAATCCGTGATTCCGGCAATGACCGTTCCTTTTCTTCTCGAAGTGGTTCCACGCCTCTCCTATTGTGGGCCTCGGCGGCTTACGTTCAGCAGTGGTAACGACGGGGCCACATCTGGCTCACGATTTGTTCTTCTTCCTCTTTGGACGGTCGATGGGGCCCTCGTTGGCTCCTTCCTCCCGCTTGCCTTTGCTTTTGCCCTCCGATGTGCGCTAGAGGACCGCCCCCACGTATTTCTCACCGGAGGCGAAGCTTATGGTGATATCCAGAAGTTTGCGGGCTGTGCATAGGCCCTTGCGGCCAAGCTCGTGAATGAGTTGCTCTGAGGTGGTTCCAGAGATGAAGGCTCTGATGATGTACGCGTCGCCCACGTTGGGCAGTTTGTTGTACTTCTTGCTGAAGCGCCGAATGTAGTCCCGGAGGGACTCCCCAGCTTTCTGCCGACAGTTCTTCAGGTCCAGGGGTTGCCCAGCGGACGTAGGTCCCCTGGAAGTTTTCGACGAAGATGTCCCTCAGGTCATCCCAACCGTAGATCTTACCCTCAGGAAGATGCTCGAGCCATGCACGGGCTGAGTCGAGGAGGTACAATGGAAGATTGCAGATGATAGCTAAGTCGTCGATCGCGCCTCCCGCTTGGCACCCGAGACGGCAATCTTCGAGCGAGAGCCCGGGGTCCATCTCGCCTGCATACTTGGTGACGGTCGCTGGCGCTCAAAAGCGCTACAAAAATTGAGCGCTACGGATACGCGAACTGAAGACTCGTGGCCCGGGAGGGCTCCGGCTCCTTTCCTCTTCGGTGTCGTCGTACCGGCCTCCACAGCACGGTTGACGGTCCTTTTCGTGGCTCAACCGCTCCTTTTCCCGTCGATGCGCCCTGAGCATGTGACACGCGTCACGGTGTGGCCCGACCCGGTCATGAACCGAGGCTTTCTTGAACGCGCCCCCGGCTGGGGGTGGTTGTTGAACCGAGTGCTGGTGTGACCTAGCGACGCTGCCCCCTCCAGCACGCCTGGACGTGGAAATCTGCTGGCTCGACTGGGCGGCGCGCCGTTGCGAACTCTCCGCCTGGAGCGCGGCGTCCTTGGCTAGAAGAGCCGTGAGTTCTCGTTGAACCTGCTGCGCCTCTGGCATCACAGGCTCGGGGAGAGTCCAGATCAGCGTGACGGCTGCCGCTATGTTCTATCTCGCACGAGCAAACTGCAGGGACCGTGGCTCAGGGACCGTGACCCCTGGTCGTCGGTGAGGATGCATTGGTGGACATCGCGAGCCGTGGCCCGAGCGTTTCCGCCCGTGCCAGAACAGGCCAGCTCACGGTCTATCTCTTCCTTCTCGTGCTCAAGCTGGCGCCGGGTCTCCTCCAGCTCTGCCCGTCTAGCCCTCAGCCACTGCTGAGGGTCCTCCGGTCGGGGTACAGGTTGCATCCTGTTGGGTGCGGTGACGGGGATGTTGATGAGCGTCTCCCCCATCGCTGCAACCATTACCGGGTTCACCGGAGCACGAGCCCAGGGATTCGCCATTGCCCCCGCGGCTGACGTCCCGGCCCCTCCCGTGGCCGGAATGGGTGTGAGTTGCACCATGTGGCATTCACGTCGGGGGTTATAGTTTCCGTTGCAACTTCCGGATTCTGAGCCTGAATCCCCCATGGATCCTATGTCGAGGAGGTCAAAGAGGGACTCGTTCGGGTGTTCGATTACGCCGACAAACCCGGTGTCCGTGGTTGCGGGTAGTCCTATAAATCCGGGCCGCTCGGCACGGGCCTGACATGGCCCGGCACGAATGGAAGCGGGCCGGCACGGCATGGCAGAAAAACCGGGTCATGCCGTGCCAGCCCACATGCCTTGGCTGCGTCCCGAGGCACGACACAACAAGGTTTTTTCTTGCCATGCCGGCCCATTTAGTCTGTGAGCATGTCACAACCCATATGGACCGTGCCCGGTGCAGGTGTCCTCCCCGTCCTCGGTGCAGGTGTACTCCATATCCTCGCTGAAGCCGGATCTGGAGCCCCAGATGCCGAAGCCGGATCTGGAGCCGACCTCGACCTCGCTGTTGGTTGTAATTATGCACCCACTAATATACCGTATGAGTATTCCAAGGTTATCAAATCCATAGGGAACGAGCGGAACTAATACTATTAAAAGGTTACTAACAAATTGCAATGGGTTGGTTGGTGTGAATGATGACGATGAGAAAGTGGAAGGTGAATGTTATAGAAGAGGTAACAGGATGATGAAGGATTCTCTCCTTAGGATTGGTTCACTAGCATGCAACCTTATTCTTATCATCTCGAATGATGACTCTAATATTCTACAAGACATGGTGGTTTTGTTCACCCCGGCTGTCACTACAGAAGGTATTAGCTCCCCACTGGTTTCTTGCATTATGTAATGGGCAAAAGTGTATTGGCCGATACACTAATGAAAGGGATAGATATAAGTGCAATAAAGTTCATCATATAGATTAAATTCATCGAGAGAGTATCAACAAGTATGAGAGTTACATGACCAGATCCCCACACCAGAGAAGAGAATATGAGACTACTCACTCATCCTTCCGCTAGACATAGCAGAAGGGTGAGAAATAGCGTTGGAATGCGCGCGAGCCGATCGACGCAAGCGTCGTGCCGATCGGCGCGACCTCCCTTCTGACGGATCTCGTCGGTGTTGACGAACCTCCGCCGCCAATATCCTAGAGCCCAAGTTTTAATAATTGATTCTCGCGATCGCCATTTTTCCCTTCGTCCCCTGGCTCTTTATAATTATCTTCTTTTTATACTCGACGAAATTAGGTCAACTTCCACCGACTCTAACTCATACTGGGCTGGGCCTTCGTCTTTCTTGGACCGGATCGTATTTTAGTCATCTTTTCCTTCTGCGCCGATCGGCGCCAGGGTCGCGCCGATCGGCACGGCTGCGCATCTGGCCCATCTTCGTTACTCTTCAGCTCTTTATCCATAATTACCCTGTTTTACACCTGTTTCCTGCGATTACATCCAAAACAGAACAACTACAAATATATGCAAATATGGGGTTAATTGTTAGTCCAAACCACCAAATTAAGACGCAAAACATCCCTTTTTGGTAGATAAAATGGGCATCTAGAAACCACCAATAGTTCCCCCACACTCAAATCATTGCTTGTCCTTGAGAAATACAAAATCAAATATGTAATAAGAATTTTCACACCATCTCTCATGCAGTCAATCTCAATCATCATTTTTACTCATTATCCCACCACAAAGATTTTCTCTCATCTCCTTTTAACCAATCGGCATATCATACTTGAACTCAATCAAATTACCATAAAACTTTTTCAAAAATAATTTTAGTTCTCCTCAACTCATCTTTTAGCATCAAACATCAAGCATTTGGTCCTCTCTAGGTCTCTCAAGTGTATTTCCTTCCCTCTCCTATCTAATCAAGGATTGTATGTGGATCTTGGAGGGCTATATAACTAAATTAAACCATAAGATTAACCATGTCAATAATGTTCTCAATCATGCCTATTAAGAAAGAATTTAAAGAACTTTTAATGGAGAAGAGGAATGTAGCAGATCTAAAAAGTTTCAATGAGAACAATGGCAAAGAATGAGAAATAATCAGAAATCTGCTTTCTTTGATGACCTTGCTGCCTCTCAGAAAATATATATTTTTTTCTCTTTACTCCTTTTTTTTATAATAACCTCTTTTTTTCCTTTTTGCAACAGCGCCGATCGGTGCAACACTGCGCCGGTCGGCGCGGCGCCAATCTTTTTTTTTTATTCCCGATATGATCAGCAATTTCTGTCTTGTATCAGCAGCAGAAATTTACTGAATTCCCTTTTATTGAGAAAATAGGTTGTATCAAGGAGGAGGGAGAAATAAAGATGTATGGTTTTCATGATAGCAAGGAATTTTAATGGATAAGAATGCCTAGAAATACAGAGATAGACAAAATAGATCATCCTTTCCTAACTTGGTCGAAATCAAGAGCAAAAAGTTGACAAAGTTACTTACAATCCACTTAGTTCAAATGTGTAGCTTGCTCTCATTCACTCGGCTATGTAGGCATATTTAGACTTTGCTTTTGCTTTAGCTTATGATGAGTCAAAAGAAATTTTCACAAATACAAAGCTCAAAAGTTAAGTGGTAACCAAGAAAATCAAGTAATCAACCAATCGATCATCAGAAAGACAAGATAAATAGCATGGGGCACTTTCAATTTGATAATCGACACTAACTTTATTAAAGACAATGCAATAATTCAAACTACATAAAAGACTTAGAAGGAACTCTCAACATGACTCATAACTCTCTTAAGCACACACACAAACTTAAATAATCACTCATTAAGAAAAACAAATGAGAAACTAGACTCAAAAACACTTAAAACTATGACTAATGGCAAAGCCCTTCCCCCATACTCAAAGTTTGCAATGTCCTCATTGCAAGAGAAGAAACTCAACACACTAATCATGCAAACCTTGCCTGTTCAAGACTCGGAAAATTCGTCTTATATTCCTTATGAGAAAAGTGTAGTCCGCTTTGTTCATCCCGATTGTATCCTGGATTCTGCTGTCCATATCTCTTTGATGCCTGTAAGCACGATCTCTGTCTAAATATAGGCACTCAATGTTTCTTCGGCAGACAGGACAGCAAGCAGGCGGTTGCAGGTTATGATTTTCAACGCTGTAAGGGGAGGCACTGTTCAAATTCCTCTGAGCCGATCGGCGCATAGGCTGAGCCGATCGGCGCAGTGGTGTTCTTCCACCATTGCGACTTCCTCCACTTCCCTCTGCATTACCATTAACTCTTGAAGTTTCTGCTGCCCTGTCATTACTGCATTCTGCAAGTGTTTCCTGATTTTCAAACGTAGGACTACCAAAGCTTCTTCGCATATCAAAATCATCACTAAAATCTCCAGGCACACTAGGATCAGCGCTTTCCAAAGTTTCCAACTAGTATGACGTATAGTCACTACCCCATTCGGAATAATTCTGAATTGGCTTACCCGATAGTCTAGCAGATCTGCAAACCTCTGGTGTAGTCTTACACTTCCTTGCAGCAGTTTCTTCGTCTTCACTTGGCAGAGCCATCAGATCAATAAATTCAACCATCTTCAGATCGTGCCGATCGGCTCCATTGTCACGCCGATCGGCGCAGCTATCATCTTCCTTCATATACTCAGCTAACTGTTCTAGATTATGCTCACGGATCACCTTATCCTACTACCTCCGTAAAATCTCATCATTAATCTCCTTAGGTGTCCTCCCTCTAGGGACTGCTCGATAGCCATCATCATATATTATATCTCTAGGTATGAAAGCTGGATCTTCTGCCAATTGGAGTTCAACCTTGCGTTGAAGATCTTTAGCACAAAAGAGACACTTGCAACCCTCAATACAACTATTTCTATGAATCTTTATTTCTTGAAAACTTTCCCAATCGGTAAGAACCTTGGGAAAGGATTCATCCCTTCTAGCTTGAAGATCCTTCTCCGCATCCTGCTGGTACATAACTTCTTCGACTTCCTCTCGCAGCTTGAGTTCATACTTGGCGGCAATGTCATGTTCAATATAAAGTCGGCACCTATGAATTGTAAGGGTGCTCTCTTCATCTAGCTCTTCCTTCTCTTGCTCAGTCAATGATCTTTCGAAAGATAGGAAATCCTCATACGACAAGGGCTTAGCAAGATCAAGAAGACTTTCCATGGTATACCTTTGAGAAACTACTTCACTTTTAATAGGTGCTACAGATTTTCCTTTGTGCACCAATACTCTCTTCATCATCTGCCGAAGTTCATTGTCCATCTTCACCTTGTCGGCGTTCCACGCGTCAGCTTTGCTTTTCTTCATGAATTTCTTCCGCAGATCTGACCAGACGAGAGGATCATCTCGTGTTGGTGTCAACACTTCGTCGACTTCTTCCCAGGACCAATATGCAGAGGGCTGAGGAAATCCGCCGCCGAGTCGATCGACGCAGTGGTCGCGTCGACCGGCGCATGAGTCACGCCGATCGGCGCCGCTTTGGTTTTTGCCTGATGCGCCGCCTTCCATCGCTTCTGCTCTTAGGGTTTGTTCTGGTGACGATGTAATACGAGTTGATCCGTGGGTATGTTGTCCCCTCATATTTATATCCCTTGATTTCCAATTGGACTAGGACTCTTTCTCTTATTTGTGGAATTTAACGAGTCTTAAAAAGGCAAGGTCCAAAACCGACTAAAAAACCAAAAAGGACTCTGCCGCGCCGATCAGTGCAGGACAGCGCCGATCGGCGCAGCAACGCGCCGATCAGCGCGGTACACTAAATTACCAGGTCAGAAAAAGAAAAACTACGAAAATCAAAATACATACAAGTCTTTGTTTTACGTCGTTAAGCTCGACCACACGGGATACTAAGCAGTGAAATACACATCAAAAGATTTTAATTCAAATGTGTCGTGTTCTAGGTATACCTTTAGACGTTGTCGGTTCACCGTGTACTTGTTTCTCTTGCCATCCATTATGATTACCGCTCCCGAAGGTAACACCGTATTCACAAGATAAGGTCCCTCCCATTTGCTTCGTAGTTTGCCTTTACCGAATAATCTGAATCGTGAGTTAAATAGGAGCACCCGATCTCCTTCCTTCAATTCCTTCTTCAAAAGCATCTTATCGTACCACTTCTTGGTTTTCTCTTTGTATATGGCTGCATTTTCATATGCACGCAATCGCATATCTTCCAATTAACTTATTTGTATCTTCCTTTTCATACCGGCGGCATCAAGATCCAAATTCATGTCCTTTATAGCCCAATAAGCCTTATGCTCCAATTCCACCGGTAGGTGACATGATTTCCCATGGACGAATTGATATGGTGTTATACCAATCGGTGTCTTGAATGCCATTCTATATGCCCATAATGCTCCACTAAGCTTCGTGGCCCAATCTTTTCCTTCCTTTGTAACAATCTTTTGCAAAATTCCTTTTAATTGCTTATTTGAAGTTTCTGCTTGTCCATTCGTCTGGGGATGGTAGGCTGTTCCAATTCTATTTTCAACTCTAGATTTGGTTAAAAACCTAGTAAATTCTCCTCCTGTAAAATGAGATCCTCCATCTGTAATTATTATCCTCGGTACTCCGTACCTAGGGAATATCTGCTCTTGAAGTATACTCCTTGATTCTCTTGTAGTATTAGCCTTGCATGCCATTGCTTCGACCCACTTGGAGACATAATCAACGACAACCAATATGTACTCGAAACCATCAGAATTCACAAAGGGTCCCATAAAATCCAAACCCCAAACATCAAAGATATCGACTTGAAGATTGTACTTAAGAGGCATTGCATTCCTACTGTTAACATTCCCTATTCTTTGGCATTGAGCACATGTTGCAACATACCTTTTTGCATCTTCATGCATAGTAGGCCAATAGAATCCGCTCGCCCATATCTTTGCCTGTGTTCTAAAGTAGCCATAGTGTCCCCCATAATCCGAACAATGACATTTTGCTAAAATGCTCCCTCTTTCTTCTCTGGGTACACATCTCCGTACTGCTCCATCCTCTCAATACCTATACAAGTATGGGTCGGCCCATATAAATTTTCTCATTTCACTCTTAACTCTTTTCCTTGTGTTCTTGTTCATTAGATCAGTTTGTCCCTTGAAACCTTTGATAATATCCATCATCCAGTTCTCTCTACGATCAAATACGGCAAACAACTGCTCTTGTCGCATTTCATCTCTTATTGGCTCAGTTGATGACGATTCAAGATGAGACAAATGATCTGCTACAGAATTTTCTACTCCTTTCTTATCTTTTATCTCCAAATCAAATTCTTGCAGCATCAATACCCGTCGCATTAACCGAAGCTTAGACTCCTTCTTTGAAACCAAGTATCTTATAGCAGCATGATCAGTATACACAATCACCTTAGAATTTAGAATGTAGGATCTAAACTTTTCAAAAGCAAATATAACAGCTAACATCTCTTTCTCAGTTGTTGTATAATTGATCTGCGTCTCATTCAAAGTTTTTCTAGCACAATAAATAGCATGCACTTTACCTTCCTTCCGTTGTCCAAGAACAGCTCCAACTGCATAGTCACTTGCATCACACATAATTTCAAAAGGTGAACTCCAATCAGGTGGCTGCATAACGGGTGCAGAGCATAGAGCTTCCTTTAATCTTCTGAAGGCCAAGAGTCTTTCCTCGTCCATGACAAATTTTGTATCTTGCTTAAACAATTCTGTCAGGGGTTTAGCAATCTTCGAATAATCCTTAACAAATCTGCGATAGAAGTTGGCATGTCCAAGAAAACTCCTCAAAGTTGTAAGATCAGTAGGGGGAGGTAATTTCTCAACTGTAGATACCTTTGCCTTATAAACCTCTATCCCTCTTTTAGATATGACATGACTGAGTACTATCCCTTCTGTTACCATGAAGTGACACTTCTCCGAATTAAGAACTAAGTCGCATTCAACACACCTTTTCAAAACCTTCTCCAAATTCTCCAAACACCTATCAAAATTAGCACCATGCACGGAGAAGTCATCCATAAATACCTCCATAATATCTTCTATGAATTCAGCGAATATTGCATTCATGCATCTTTGAAATGTTGCAGGCGCGTTGCCAAGACCAAATGGCATCCTTCTATATGCATATGTCCCAAAAGGGCAAGTAAAAGCAGTTTTCTGCTGATCTTCTGGTCTTACCGGTATTTGAAAGAAACCACTATATCCATCCAAATAACAAAAGTATGAATTCTTTGCTAACCTTTCAAGCATCTCGTCAATAAATGGAAGAGGATAGTGATCTTTCTTTGTCACTTTGTTCAAACTTCTATAATCTATGCACATTCTCCATCTAGTTACAGTCCTTTGAAGGATCAACTCATTGTTCTCGTCAGGCACTACTGTCAACCCTCCTTTCTTGGGTACACAATGCACTCGACTAACCCATTAACTATCAGCAATAGGGTAGATCATACCTACATTAAGCGGCTTCAAAATCTCTTTTTTAACCACCGGCTTCATTGATTCCTTCAACCTTCGCATCCCTTCAACCATTGGTTTACTATTCTTTTCCAAGTTAATCTTGTGGGTGCAAAATGCGGGGCTGATTCCCTTGATGTCATCCAATGTGTAACCAATGGCTTTCTTATACCTCTTGAGCACAACAAGAAGCCTCTTTGTTTCTTCTTTCGTTAGGGAGTTGTTCATAATAACTGGATATGTCCTATTCTTTCCTAGATATTCATAGCGTAGCTCCTTGGGAAGTTTCTTCTGTTCCACTTCTGGCGCTTCATCTGGATCCAGCTCCCCGAGAGGTTCAAAATCAGAATTTTCCTGGTTAAGCCGATCGGCGCTGGCAGTATACTTGTCAGTTCCACGCATGATGTGGTCCAGTGGGTCTCCCATATCCATCCCTATCCTCTCGTCTTCCTCTGGGCAGAATTCCTGATAGTAAGAAGAGTCTTGATGAGACGGATCAATAAATTGAAATCGCACTTCTTCCTCTCCCAGGTGTAGTGTAATTTGACCTTTCCCAGCATCCAGAACAGCTTGTACTAATATTAAGAATGGCCTTCCCAAAATGATATCTTCAACCGGCATTGTTTTCGAGCTGATCTCAATTTCGACATTCTTGATCACTCCCAATGGCTTGGTTTTCCTACCATCCGCCATGATCAGCTAAAGTTCAGTCCCCATCAGCCGCTGTTGAGTTCCATAAGGCATGCTCATGAATGCATCATAAGTCATCAAGCTGACACGGGAACCAAAGTCACACAAGGCTTTCAGAAATTTCTTCCCCGATATCTCACATGGTATGTACGGTTCTTCTTTTTCTTCTTCAGTGAGACCTACAGCATACACACCACACAATCCTCCGTAGGGGGATGGCTCAAAGCAACTGTCTAGCAATCTCTTCGCTTGTTTCACCTCTGTTCCATCAAGCTCTATATCATCCTTGTAAAGCTTCCCTAAAACTCTCCCAATAATCTCTTGGTCGAAAAATTTCGACTTGAGGCGATTACTTGGGAAATTATACTCAATTCAAGCTTTGGAGACGTCTTGCGGACTGAAGGATCTTCTCACATTGAGCAACTCTTGTGAAAAATCAATGGGAATCCAGTCCATCGGCTCAAATTCGTCATGTGGTTTAGCATTCGCCAATGTTCTATCCCCCTTTGGTTTAGCAAAGTTCCCTTCAAATTCCTTCAAGTGGTTGTCCAGAATCGCAGCTTCTATCTTGGTATATTCCCTGCTACTTGACGGAGTCGTCAGGGTGATCGGTTCTCCTATCGTCGCGACTGCGCTGATCGGCTCAGAGACTGCGCCGATCGGCGCACACGTCAGATCCACAGAGGCGGGTCCGACGGGCTTTATTTCTTCGAATTGCTCCAAAGTAGTCATTGTTCTACTCTCAGACATCAAGATCTGTTCAGCTGGCGACTCTTCCTTTTGCATAACTTCTGGACATTGCCGATTTGGTTCTAGATATTCTTCCCAATGCTTGTGCAAAGCTTCATTCTCGATAATTTTGCCAAACAATTCGATCCCTACCTTGGCTGTCAATCTCAGAAAACTTCCTCCGATCGATCCGTCCAAATGCATCCTCGATGCCTTGTTTATGGCCATGTAGAAGGTTTGAGCGCACATATTCTCATCAATGCCAAGGTCAGGTCCTTGTTTCAACAATGTTCGAAAACGCGTCCAGGCTTTCGCGAGAGATTCTTCATCTTCTTGTAAGAAGTTCATCACTTCTCTTCTCAACTTCTGCACCTTTGGCAAAGGAAAATAGTGAAGACAAAAATTTCCAACTAACTCACTCCACTTACCTTTTGCGTCTCGAGAAGCTGCCTTGTGCCACTCTTTGGCTTTTCCTCCCAAAGAGAATAGGAAAAGCAGCCACCTGTAAAGATCCCGGGGCACTTCTTCATGATGGAATGTTTGGCAAAGTGCCTCCAAATCTTGTAAGTGAGTATAAGGGTTCTCCTCTTTCGCTCCAAAGAACTTGTTTGCTTCAGCCATGCTAATGATAATAGGGTTCAACACATATAAGGAGGTCGTGGCCTTCTCATCTGAGGGTTGAGGCACCAGCACGTCTGGAGATGGTAGAGAAAGTTCCCTGAGCGTCCGAGAAGGTCCTGTCGTACTCATCCTGAGAATTCACACAAAACACAAAAACAAAAACAACTAGAAAAGAGAGGATTAGACATTAGTAAAATATTAATAGTAAAAGAACTGGCTTGTTCCCCGGCAACGGCGCCAGAAAAAGTAGCTTGTTGGTCATAATTATGCACCCAGTTATATACCGCAAGAGGACAGTGTACAGTTGTAGCTCTTTTTCCCTCAGAGTATTCCAAGGTTATCGAATCCACAGGGAACGAGCGAAACTAATACTATTAAAAGGTTACTAACAAATTGCAATGGGTTGGTTGGTGTGAATAATGACGGTGAGAAAGTGGAAGGTGAATGTTATTGAAGAGGTAAGAGGATGATGAAGGATTCTCTCCTTAGGATTGGTTCACTGGCATGCAACCTTATTCTTATCAACTCGAGTGATGACTCTAATATTCTACAAGACATGGTGGTTTTGTACACCCCGGCTGTCACTAAAGAGGCTATTAGCTCCCCACTGGTTTCTTGCACTATGTAATGGGCAAAAGTGTATTGGCCGATACACTAATGAAAGGGATAGATAGATGTGCAATAAAGTTCATCACATAGATTAAATTCATCGAGAGAGTATCAACAAGTATGAGAGTTACATGACCAATCCCCGCACCAGAGAAGAGAATATGAGACTACTCACTCATCCTTCTGCTAGACATAGCAGAGGGGTGAGAAATAGCGTTGGAACGCGCGCGAGCCGATTGGCGCAAGCGTCGCGCCGATCGGCGCGACCTCCCTTCTGGCGGATCTCGTCGGTGTTGATGAACCACCGCCGCTAATATCCTGAAATCCTAGTCTTAATAATTGATTCTCATGATCGCCGTTTTTCCCTTCGTCCCCTTGGCTCTATATAATTATCTTTCTTTTATACTCGACAGGATTAGGTCAACTTCCACCGACTCTAACTCTTACTGGGCTAGGCCTTCGTCTTTCCTGGACTGGATCATGTTTTAGTCATCTTTTCCTCCTACGCCGATCGGCGCAAGGGTCGCGCCGATCGGCGCGGCTCCACATCTGGCCCATCTTCGTTACTCTTCAGCTCTTTATCCATAATTGCCCTGTTTTACACCTGTTTCCTGCGATTACATCCAAAACAGAACAACTACCTATATATGCAAATAAGGGGTTAATTATTAGTCATAATGACCAAATTAAGACGCAAAACATCCCTTTTTGGTAGATAAAATGGGCATCTAGAAACCACCAACACTCGCCGCCCCTGGCCCTGGCCTGAACAAGAGATCGCTGGCTTGCCAGATATCCTCGTCGGTACCACGGATCAGCATCATGGCGAGTCGGCGACACCGACACGGTGCTTTAATCGGCTACAGTGAGAGGTGCACCATAGCGTGAGGAATAGAGGAGGTAGGAGGGCACGAGCGCGAGGGACGAGGAGTAGAGGAGGTTGTCGCCCGTCGGCCCATCGCTGTCGGTGAGATCTCAGAGCGAGAGGACGGGAGACGAGAGCGAGAGAGAACTGCGGCACGGAGGGAGGCGGAGGAAATGAGGAGAGGCGGGGCGGCTTAGGGTTTCCGAGGGCACGAGTGCCTTTTATGTGGAGTGGAGTGGCCTGCCTGTGGGGCGGGGATGGACCGGGCCGGCCTGTGTGCCTACTGGGCCGTCACCAAAACGAGTCGTGCTCGAGCGGCCCGTCATGCCGGGGTGACAGCCCAAGCACGGGACGGTGCTGTAGGTCGTGCCGCCAGAGCCCATTTCCTATCGGGCCGTGCCCATGCTCGTGTTGGGCCAAATTGGTTGTGCTTCATGCCGGCCCAAAAAGCACGACCCAAATTTATAGGACTAGTTGCGGGGACGCCGCGATAGATCGAGAGATCTTGGAGATCCCTTGTGATGTTGTGTAGCCCATACAAGTAGCTTTCTGAGATGACTCTGGTGAGGTGGTCTGGAAGGAGGGGCTCCCCGTCGAGGAGTTGTCCGTGGATGTTCACCGGGGTAACCGCAAAACGTTGAAGGTAATCCTGGTCGGGTGCAGGGCCCAAGTAGTGCTCTAGATGGAACCATAACTGGTCGCCATAGCCCGTGAACGGCATGGAAATGTCCGCGACCCGTGGTCTGGTCGGCTCGAGTCGAGCCGGACGCATCGCTCCGTCAGCGATGGTTGTGGTCGCCATGATGGGGTCCGGGAGTGACTCGTCAGCGAGTTCTACCGTCCTGTGCCACGCGACGATGAAGTCTAACGTGTTGCCCAAATCGTCCAGCCACCATGGACGCGCCGCCGTAACAGCGGGCGCCGGGGCTGGAGGTGGCGAGGACACAAGGATACAGACGCACAACAGCTTCTGGTCCCCCGTCAAGACAAACTCCAGGCTCGCGAAGAAGATTCTGGTGCCCGGGGCCCTGAAGGCGGAGGAAGTGGCCATCCGAAACGGTGAGTGGTTGCGGGTTGAAATGCGCAGAGCCCCTATCTGGCGCGCCAACTATCGATGTTTAGATCACCGGCGAGTAGAATTTTTTCCAGGGGTGCGCATTTCAGTTTCGGCGATGGCTATACAAGAGGACACAAGGGTTATACTGGTTCGTGGAAGCCCCCTACATTTAGTTCTCGGATCTGCTCATGTTACTTGCACCGGGGGGTTCAACGATGGAGAGAGAGGAAGAGTCTCCAAGTCTCTGATTGCTCGTGAGCGTGCCGGTCGAGGTGTGTGTGTGTGTGTGTGTGTGTGTGATGGAGTATGTGTCTTGCTTGGTTTCCCTTCATCGTCCCTAGAGCTGAGATAGGCTTCCCCTTTTACACTTCAAGGGAGTCGGACCTATTTTATAGAGAGAGAGAGAGAGAGAGAGAGACATCTACACGTATGGAGTTGGTGAAACCGTGCTGAGGAAGGCGAAGGCTTTGGTCGGTGGCGTAGCCTTCAGTCCTTGCAGGTCTCGTCGTCCTGGTCTTGCATCAGAGGGCCCTGTGTCCGGGCGTGCCCCCGTTTCCCATTGTTAGGTCGAGCCCCCTTGTTCCTGTAGACTGTGTGTTCTCTCATACGTGGGGTGGTGCAGCATGGGCATTGTCATGTTGTTCAGACAAGGTTCAATCTTCCTGTCCATCAGACCGTCCTGCACCACCGCTATTAGGGGTGTAATCGGGCGATAGCAGTACAGAGAGCCTTCCCACGCTTGCCACTGTTAGAGGATGCTTGTGATGATGAGAGGAGCAGGTATCAGAGTGATTTGACTCTGTGATACTGTGCGTTCGGGCTGGGTTCGGCATTTAAGATGGGACGGTTGGTAGTTATTGACCATCGCTCCACTCGACCCCCTCGTCGGGGGTCGACACATATGGTTGTGCTTGTTTGGGCCCACTTGGAGTTGGGATCTGTCCTGTCCCAGCAGAGCAATCTAGTTTCTCTACCCCACCACTCTCAGCTCGGTCAGTGATTCGCCAGGCCGTCCCATCTCGGTACGGGTCCCACTGATAGGAGTTGACAGAGACGGACCTTATCCGAGGGTCCTGGGACTCACTCACTATTGTTGGGGCCACGGTGAAGTTGGACAATTTGCCCTTATCCTAGAGATAATGGGACTGGGCGAGCGGCTGAGTCACCAGCACGGGGGGGGGTGGGGGGGACGAGCTGCATCCGACCCCCGATGGGCGGGCTGGTTTCGCCTTGACCTCTCGGAGGGGTCGAGAGGGACGTTGCAGGCCCTCGACCCCCCGAAGGGGGGGTCGGGTGGAGCACGGCCAGCCCTCGAGTCCCGGAGGGTCGAGTGACTCGGGAGTGGCATGGCCTTTACTCCCGAGACTTGGCTGGCACGGGGATTCCCTTCACAGGGCCCACATGGGTGACAACTCAGCGGTGCTTCGGCAGATCTATTGTTTTGGATGTTGATGGGCCTCCGAGTGGTGCCATGTGGCACCCCTGGTTTCTGCCCCTGACATATTGGTTTGCTACTAACCCCCAAATATTGCATATATCTGTAGTTTTCTGGCTTTCTATGTCTTATGAAGGAAATAGGTGAAAACAGAGGAATTATGGGTAAGGAGCCATGGAATGAGCCAAGACGTCGAAGATGGAAGGTTGTGCCGGTCGGCACGGCTCTCATGCCGATCGACACATCTGGTATAGGCCAAAATTGGAGAAGAATTCTACAGGATTAAAGCCCAGTCCAGAATTGGAGTCAGTATCGGCGCAACTAGACCCGGAACATGACTATATAAGGAGAAGCAATCATCTCCTGTGGGGTATCAGGGAAGAAAACTCTCAACCTAGAGTTTTGAGGAGTTGTGATGGCGACAGAGGCCATCATCAACGATCACCGCCAGGAAGGAAGAGCGTGCCGACAGGCACCCTGCCGTGCCGATCGACATTTGCGGATGCCATGTTGTATTCTCTCCTCTACCAAACCATGTCAATGGATATTGGTAGGATGAGTGAGTATCTTCATATTATCCCGTGAGGAAGGAACCCTAGTTATGTAAACTCTTAACTCTTATGAATTCGTGGGGTGTGACTAGTCTGTGTGATGAACTTATTCCATATGAAATTATGCGTGAACCCATATATGAATCTACTAGCACTGCTAGGCGTCTGGCTTTCCTCCGAAGATCACATAGTGCAAGAAACCAGTAGGGAACGATTAGCTTCTGTTGTCACAGGACAAGAGTGAGCAGAACCACCATGTCTTGTAGAATACTAAATTCATTGACTGAAATCATAGATACGAGTTGCATGCTAGTTACCTAAACAATGGGAGGGAATACTTCCAACCCCTGATTAAACCTTCAAGTTCTTTGTGTTCATTAGTTCTCTTCGTTTCATACATGCACTCTCATAATATATTTCAGTTAGTAAATTAGATAATAGTGGAAGTCCCGCTTGCTCTTTTTGGATTCAATTAAACCTTAGAATACTCTGAGAAAAAACAAGCTACAACTGTACACCGTCCTCTTGTGGTATATAAGTGGGAGCGTAACTATGACCAACAAGCCTGTTTTCTGACGCCGTTGCCGGGGAGCAAGCCAGTTCTTTCACTACTTTTATGATTTACTAACCTCTAATCCTCTCTTTTCTAGCCGGTATATAAGTGGACTGGTCCCCCTGGCGCATCAGCCCTGCCGACTACAGCCTGGGCGCGGCAACAAGCTGCCTCTAGGACGGCCTGGGACCCATAACATGTACATTCCAAACTAAAAAAAACTTTCTTGTTATCTTAATTGACATGGGTAACTTTAGCTACTAAGTTTTGTCATTTAGTGAGCTTATGTCCCACTAGAGGTCTCTGAAATAAGATGTTCGGTTGGTCTAAATTCATCATTTTTGTCACCATTATCATGTGGACTAATGATATGAAATGCTATAAAGGTCCATAACATGACATACTTGAAAGATCCAGAGTCCGAAACTCCATGAAGGCAAATCCTTCACTACTACAATAAAGTCCTATAGCGACGGGTTAAAAGGGACCTTAGTGACGAAAACGAATTCCGTCACTGAGCAACTGTCACTACGAATGAGAAAACATAGTAGCGGACAAATGCCTGCCACTAAATTTGTGATAGAAAAAATAAGAAAAATAAAAAAGATCCACAGACGACCGTTGGGATCCGCCGTCGTTCGCGCCCGTGCCTGGATCCGCCGCCCGCCTGCCCCCGATCTGCTACCGCCGCCGCCAGCGCCCGTATCCGCCATTGCATCGCTCGTGCCCGGATTTGGCGCTGCCGCTCATTCCCAGATCCATCGTTGTCGCTGTTGCCCGCGCCCGGATGGGGAGCCGACACCACCATCAACACTTGAATTTGCCGCCGCTACTCGCACCGAGCAGGGGCCAGCGGGGATGGCGCCGCCCGACGGGGATGGGGCCACCGACGGGGGGTTGACAGGGGGGGGGAAGGGCACCGCCGAGAGAGAGTAGGTGGCGGTAACTGGTGTGTGTGTGTGTGTGTGTGGAGGGCAAAAATTGCTAAGTTTTACTTTTATAGTATTGGGTTAGGTGGGTAGGTTGCATCTGGATCGTTTATTTTTTATCCAACAGTCATAGACAACTCAATTTTAGTGGCGGACCGTGCCCGCCACTGTCGTTCGTGAGGTAGTGGCGGGTGTTGCCTTCGTAGTCGCGGTCCTTTTTTACCCGCCACTACTTTTCTACGATTACTAGCGGGGTACACAGTAAGGCCATATGTAGTTACGGTCCTTTCTAATGCCAGTGTTTGGATGGATGCATGCGTACGTATCTGAACTTGAAGGATCTCAAGGAAGGCAAGAATATAATATTGTACTCGTCAACTTAGTACGTACGTACATGCTACATCACTAGGGACATCTGTGGCTAGCTATAGAATTATGTCTGGATGTCAAAAGTATCGATGTCGACACCATATCACTACCACAAATAGGGCCTGTAGCGGCGGCAGGCAAACCGCCGTAGCGGCGCGAGCCAAAGTCAGCCGCCACTACAGAGCCAATGGGCACTGCCCTAACTAAAACCGCCGCTACAGGACACCCAATAGCGGCGGTTGACATTGTCAACCGCCACTATAAATGGCCCATGTTTATAGCGGCGGTTGCCAATGACAACCGCCGCTATTTAGGGCATACTTGCGGTGGTTGACAATACCAACCGCCGCTATAAAGTGCCCAGGCTATAAAAGCCGCATTCGGACAGCTCCGGCCCTCACTTGAATAGTGGCGGCCCAAAAATTTGGGCAAATCACGAAAATCAAGGGGGGGAAGGTTTTAAGTTTGTTTTTTGTTTGCAGAAATTTGCTCTCTGAGGTAAGGGGAACTCATCCCATTGGTTTTTTTGTGCTCTCATTTTGAAATCAAGTAGAATTTTAGGTTTTAAGTTTGTTAGGTTTTCATCAAATTTTAGCTAAATTCGTTTGATTTGGATGGTTCTACTTGATTATAATACATCATCTCTTTTCATCACTACATAAAAAAAATTATTATATTTAGCTTGTTTTATGTCAATGAGAATCTAGATCTAGTTTGGTTTTTAAAAGAGAGAAAGTGTATTAGGGCAAGAGGGATGTTAATTATTTTATTATTTCTTGATAAAAAATAAATAATATATAAAATAATTTAATGTTTGTTTCATTTTACCTTGCATAATATTTCTCATTTCATGTATATTATTTTTCAATGTTTATATATTTAGTGAATATTTAAATTTTTTGTTACACATAATTAATTAATTAATTTCTAATAATTTTTGCCTAGATGGTGATAAAAGTTAAATAATATATAAAATAATTTGATGTTTGTTTTATTTTATCTTGCATAATATTTTTCACTTCATGTAATATTCAATATATATATATATATATAGTGAATGTTTAAATTTTTTGTCAGACATAATTAATTAATGAATTTTAAAAATTTTTGGGTTTCCATTCAAGGCCGTTCGCGATGGATAGATCTTCGATGTACAAGGCACCAAGACCTGGTCTAATATTTTTATGAGAAGTTTCCAAATTCATCAAAGCGGCCGCACAACATGCTCGACGCAAACGGACGACTGATATATATTGTCCGTGTTTTGATTGCAAAAATTAGAAGTTGTGGAATGATATAGAAGTAATAAACTTACAGTAATAAAAATTAGAAGTTGTGGAATGATATAGAAGTAATAAACTTACGAAAGGATGTAGATCGTTCATCGACCGTGACTTCAAACGAGTGGACCAAGCACATTTCAGCATATTGCAACAGACGCAGATTGTGGGACCGTACTTTGAGAAACATATGTTAGAGCTCCGCCAGAACAACAAGGATGCAATGGATAAATATATCATAGACAAGCACAAGCACTTTTTCACATCATGGTTTAGCTCCCTAGATCTTTCAAGTGGCAAGTCCGTGGAAGAGAAAATGTTGAGAAAGTTAGCTAATTGCCCGAGAAGAACCGTGGTTACCTTTCAGGCATACGACATCAATGGTTTTACCTTCTACACCAAAAAGAAGGATAAGAAGAGCAAGTGTCAAAACAGCGGTGTAAGAGTAGAAGCCATTGATGAAGAGGACCAGACGACCTCGTATTACGGGTATATTGAGGAAATATGGGAGCTAGACTACGGTGCAAATTTACAGGTTCCCATATTTAAATGCAAATGGGTGAAGCACCCTAATGGCATCGAGATAGATGAATATGGTTTCATAATTGTTGCTCTTAACAATGTTGGTCACAAAGGTGAGCCTTGGATACTTGCCAAGACCGTGGAACAGGTGTTTTATGTACTTGATCCAAAGGACGAAAAGAAATACATTGTTGTTCCAGGTAAACAAAGAATCATTGGAGTGGAGAATGTGGAGGATAGAGATGACTACAATTAATATGACGAGGTGCCATGTTTCATAGATCCGAAAAATTTTAAAGTCTTGGAAGCAAGACTCTCCTTTGCTGGCGGAATGCCCTACATGCGCACCAATCACTGCATCATGTAATTTTATTTTGTTAAGTATCTTTTATTATTCGAACCTTGTATTATGTTCTATGTAATTTATGTTTATTTGAATATAAAGATTGTGTAACTTATTTTTATAAGCATCATGTAGTTTGAAGTTATAGGGGCTAAAAGGTAAATATAAAAGAGTTTAGGGACCTATTTGTAATTTTATAAAAAAGACAAGAATTAAAATGTAAAAATATTAGGACTGAAATATGACTAATAAAAAGTATAGGGCTGTTTCTGAAAAAGTTAAGGACCTAAACATAATTTTAATTAAGTATAGGGGCCTATGTGTAAAAATACAAAACTAAAATATAATTAATTATAATGAACTCAGGGATTCTTTTGTAAAATTACAGGGCTAAGATATTATTTATAAAAAAATCAGCGGCTAAAATGAATAATACAATTTTTTGGAAAATGAATAATATAATTTTTAGAAAATCAATAATAGGGTTGTTTCATCAAAATTTTAGGACCTAACATTAATTTTTTATGAAGTATAGGGACCTAAGTGTAAAAAGACAAGACTAAAACATAATTAATAATGAACTCATGGGTTCTTTTATAAAATTTTAAGGCTAATATATTCTTTACAAAAAATCAAGGGCTAAAATGAATAATATAATTTTTGGAAAATGAATAACACAATATTTTTAAAAAAAACCGACATGTCTTTAGCGGCGGCTAACAAAGTCAACCGCCGCTATTGCTTTGTAGCGGCGGTGTGCTTTGTGAGCCACCGCTAAAGAGAATTGCGTTATATAAACACGGGCGTGGCGGGGCCCAAACCCTAACCGCCGTGAGAAGAGACGACGCCGTCAGGCTGCCCAAGTCCCAAGCGCCGCCGCCTCCTCTCTCCTCATCCCCGAGCGTCGTCGCATCGGGCCCCCTTCTCGTCCCCGAGCACCGCCGCCACCGGCCCCCTCCTCCGTCCCCGAGTGCCTCAACAGTCGCCGCACAGGCCCCCTCATCCTTCCCTGAGCACCGCCACCGCGGGCCCCCTCCTCCTCCCCGAGCACCGCCGCCACCGGCCCCCTCCTTCGTCCTCGAGTGCTTCGACGGTCACGGCGCGGGCCCCCTCATCCTTCCCCGAGCATCACCGCCATGGGCTCCCTCCTCATCGACAACGCGCGGACCGGCGTCCTCCCCCTCCTCGAACTCGCCGACCATCACCGCGAGGGACTCCCCCTCCTCGACGGCCTCCGCCTTCTCTCTGGAAAGCGCCACACCCTCTTCTTCCTCCCCTCTCCCCTCCTATCCGATGCCCTCTTGCCCGTTGATGACCAGGTGCGCCCTTTTTCTCAACCCTCCTCCCTCCCTATCTCGCCCTCTGTTCTTGTTTTCTTGCTCACCGTGAGGGCCTGGCTCGCTTGGTGCACACGGGACTGCATCCTCCACTTGTTCGATGAAATGCGGCAATGCTTGTCTACTCTGTTTTAGTCATGCGTGTCACTTTGTAGTGAGTCATGTGTGTGAAAATTTTGCATTGTCATTCAATAGCTTGTCTACTCTATTGTAGTCATGCTTTGTGCTCTGTGCTCTATGCTCATGTGCTTTGTGCTCTGTGCTCTGTGCTGAACCACCTCCAGTGCCTTGAGCCAAACCCTTATGCTCTGTGCTCTAATATGATATCAGTCACCCCTTATGCTATGTGCTCTTGTGCTATGTGCTCTAACTGATAACATGATATCAATAATAATTCTATGAAACTGGATTTCTACATATTGTATAGTAATGAAATGACATGCTCTATAAAAACTTGGATCTTTTATTATTGTTCTTGTGTAACTACAGTTGAGTTCTTTTTGCATTAGGACTAAGTGATAAGATCAGAAAATAGTTGTAGTTTACAAATACTGCTTTCATAATTGCTTGCAGCAATTTAGTTTCTATAGCAGCTATTGGCCCCTCTCCCCCTCCTTCTGCCCGTATGATCAATGATGCTCCATGAAATGAGAAATGGTGCTTATACTCCCTCTGTTTAAGCCATGATATGAGAAATGCCTTGCTCATTGATATGGTGCTTATACTCCCTTTGTTTTAGCCATGATATGAGAAATGCCACAACTTGAGAAATTTCATCGGTTGCCAAATATGCGTGCTCTCATATACTTAACTTTGCTGCCATATGCTTGCCACATTGTGTTTGTGTTCCCGAGATATACATAAATCTCCAACCAAATTAATGCTCACTATTCTACATATGTTAGATGCTCACTGTCATGCTATGATCTGAAAATGCTCACTGTTTGCTGCCATTTTTTTTTTGCTCCCATATGCTAGGACCTGAAACTGCTCACTATCATGCTAGGATCATTTGCCATTTTTTTGCTGGCATTTTTTTCTGCACACTATTTGCTAGAATCTGAAAATGCTCACTTTATATATACTAGGATGAAAATGCTCACTGTTTGCTGTCATATGCTTCCCATATTGTGTTTGTGTTCCCGAGATATACATAAATCTCCAGCCAAATTAATGTTGCAGCAACCATCAGGAACTGAATAGATGTCACCCTCCAAATTCCCGTGGCAACGCCTGGGAAATTTACCTAGTTCTACATATGTTAGATGCTCACTGTCATGCTACGATCTGAAAATGCTCACTATTTGCTGTCATTTTTTTTTTTGCTCCCATATGCTAGTATCTGAAAATGCTCACTGTCATGCTAGGATCATTTGCCATTTTTTGGCTGCCTTTTTTTTTGTTGCTCACTTCATGTTGATACTCATATACTTGTTGTCGTACTATAGATTCCCTATCTGCCATTTCTGAAATCCGTAGCATTATATACTTGTGGCCATATATATGCCATATTACTTGCTGCCCTATATTCCCTATGCTCAATGGGAGCAAATTTGACTTTTCTATTCTTTTCCTTGTCTTTCTGTACTACTTATCTATTCTACGTAGGCGATCGATGCTCAATGATGAAAGGGGGCCAAGTGAGGCTAGTGTAGCGACATGGACCATATCCTAGGATATTGGATACATCCTGCTGTACAGGTCAAGGATCTCAGAGCGTTGGATGGCCGTTGATTCGGAAACCCGCATTGAGAGCAAATTTTGATATTTCTATTCTTCTCCTTATCTCTCTGTACTACTTATCTATTCTACGTAGGCAATCAACCTATGCTCAATAATGAAAGCGGGCTAAGTGAGGCTAGTGTGGCGATATAGACCATATCCTAGGATATTGGATATATGTTGTTGTACAAGTCAAGGATCTTAGAGCATTGGAAGGTCGTTGATTCGGCAACCCGCACTGAGAGCAAATTTTGATTTTTCTATTCTTCTCCTTGTCTCTCTATACTACTTATCTATTCTACGTAGACAATAGATCCATGCTCAATGATGAAAGCAGGCTAAGTGAGGCTAGTGTGGAGACATAGACCATATCCTAGGATATTGGATGTATGTTGTTGTACAAGTCAAGGATCTTAGAGCGTTGGAAGGCCGTTGATTCGGCAACCCGCACTGAGAGCAAATTTTGATTTTTCTATTATTTTCTTTTGTTTTCGTTGTCTCTATGCTCAATGATGATAGGTGTATACTCCTTGTTTTATAAACTAGTCATCATATCTAACATTAGCTGTCACAGTCTTCTCGTCATGACGGACAATATGCCGTCTCAAGAGGAAGACGCCCTCAAGGCGCACTCACAAGCAAGGTCATCTTCAGACGATGAAGGATCAAGCGAACACTGGGAAGAACCAGAAGATCCGCATCCTCCACTACCAAAGGAATGTCGATTGGGGAGCCCGGATCCTGATTTCATGCCACAAGATGAGGTATCTTGTCAAAGATAATTCTCTCATTTGTTCAACTAATTTGTAAACTAAAATCTACTACTTATATCCTAGGGACCTCGACGAAGTGCCCGTCGGCTATTTGCAGCATAGGCTGCGATAGATGAGGCCCTCGAGCAGCAAGTGGAAGAGGTGCCTGCCCAAGTGTCCACACACAAACACAAGCGCAGTCAGCGCTCCGCGAACAAGGCAGAGGGCATCTACGAGGTTACAGCACTAGACCCAAAAGATGGAGAACCGATTGAACCCGCTGGTGTCAATGCCAAATGGCGGAACCGTTGCGGCAAAGTGGTGAGGGACCATTGCAAAATCACGTGGCAAGATTGGCGCCAAGTCCCGGATGGCAAAAAAGACGATATGTGGGCTGACGTCATGGCAACCATCCGGTTCCAACCAGCAAATCTCGAGAGAGCCAAGAAGGCCACAATGTCCACTCTCAATCACATTTTTCGAGATTACAAGTCCAAGCTCAACTGCCAATACGTCAAGAAAAATCGAATCCCATTCGACAAGCATGGAAATATTAGTCAGCAGGAATGGGATGAGTTTGTTGAGCAGAAGACGAGCAGTGCTTCGAAGGAGCTCGGTGAAAAGATGGTTGAGCTCAACAAGCGGAACAAGTACAAGTCACGGTTAGGTCCGGGCGGATACAAAAAGAAGATTCTGATTTGGAGAGAGTAGGAAGCCAAGCTCCGCGCGGAAGGAAAACCTGATCCTTTGCCAAACACCAATGAGCGTACCACGAATTGGGTATATGGTCGCTCTAAGTTAACCGATGAAGGAGAGATTACTATGAAGGATCCCGTGACAGTTGAGGTCGTGCAAGCCTTGAAAGGTCCCATCACGACGCAGATGGAGGTTGGTCTGTTTACACCGGAGTATCACAAGGATGAGCTAGCGAAGGCTATTGGGACCAAAGAACATGGTGGTCGGGTACGAGTGTCATCATTGGCAACATGGAAAGAAGGTTTCTCTGATACATCCTCACACCTCTACAAGAAGCATACATTGAACAAGAAAGAGCGAGAAGATAAAGCCAAGGAGGATTGGAGGCGGTAACTTCTTATGTTTGCTATCGACACAGAAAGCGGTTGTTTGGACCCCAACCTGTAGGCTGCGATGGATGCCTTCTTACGTGGTTCGTCCACATCCACGCAACCATTCATCTCCACGCAACCATCTGTCTCCGGTCAACCATCAGTCCCTATGCAATCAGAAACAGAGAACATCACTGAGGATACTCCTTGCGAGTTACATGTGCCATTTGGTTACAAGAAAAAGACGATGAAGGTTGCATCTGGCACGGCATTTCTAGGAGAGATGCTCCATAACAAGGATATCCCCCCAGGTTACGTGTGTGTCACCATGTCAGAAATAGTACCTAGCTATGAGGACAACGAGATCGAATGCCCGATACCTGAGGCAGTTATAAAAACTCTCCAAGATGCCCTCGGCTCTTTCATTATTTGGAAACGCCGTGATGTTGTCCTCTCACCACGAGTTTCTCCACCCCCGTTGTCTGGGCACGGGTCCTTTCATGCGAGCCAACCAATCAATACAGGTGGACAGCCGTCTCCTATGTCTGTGGTAGCCTCGGGAAATAAGCTCCAATCTCCTTATGCGGAAGCCGACTCGACTCATAGTCCTATAATCTATAGTGACAACGAGCCTCTTCCACAGAGTGTTCAAGTTCAGGCTCCGGTAATCCAAGTCCACCCTGCACCAGTTGTCGTCAAGGCTTCGGTAATCCCAAAGACGATTACCGGATTTGACAAAGAGCCAAAGGACCCAAAAGCAAAAATTGATGTTGATAAGTACTTAGCTGCATTGAAAAAACGTCTAGCAAGCACCGGCAAGCTCGTCCTACAAGAAGAAGATCCTCGGGATGTATTATCGTACGATGATCAAATTTTGGAGAATCCTACGGACGATGTGGACTACCCGAAATTTATACTCGGTAAACCCCTTATATCAAATAACATGTACAAGAACCTATCGTGGGAGATGCGGAAGTTGCACGACTGGTACATGATGGTGTCGAAGGAAGGTGTCACCGAAATCACTTGTAGGATTCCAAAAGAGGTGTTCAACGAAGATGACGAACAAATCTTATACCTATTTTAGGAGGATGTCCACTCGATGTTTCGTCTAGACCAGATGGACGTCACCTTCATCACCCTGTGATGCATGTAAGTATCGTGTTCGATCTACTTCGTATTTCAAGCATAATTCCATATATGATCTTATGCTTTTTTTTTTATAGTATGAACTCCTTTTTCCAAAGAAAGGAGACCAATAGAAAATATTGGACGGTGGCCTACGTCAACCCAAGCCGGATCAACCAAAGCTCGATCAACCCAACGGTAAGTCCAAAAAATTATCCGGATAAGACACCGACAGAGCTTACGGAAATGAAGACGGTCTTGACAACAGAAGCAAGGACTTATATTGTAAATTACTTGTACGACTGCTTCATGAGGTGGTAAGATAAAGAGTGCATTATGGCCCCTTATAACTTCAAGTAAGTTGGACAACTACTGCCTTCGTCATGTATCCTATGTTAAAATTAAATCTAATCATAATTAACTTGTTGATAACAAACATTGTTGTAGCGATCATTGAATCTATCTGATGATATTTCCGAAAGAAGGGTACCTTCTATCGCTCGACAGCCTGGACTACGACAAGAACTTATACGACGACATTCTGGAAGTCATAGATCGGTAAGAAATTGGTCTACGTGTGTATGGTTTGATGATGTTAATATCATCTACCGATAAGCTTTTGTCGATTGCGCAGTGCTTACGAGAAATATGTCATAGCCGGTGGGGCATGTCATCCTATAAGGAAAAAAGAAGATGTACTTCCGTCATAAGTTTTGGGTAAGACTTATATGCATCTTATACATGTTCTTATCGTACTATCCATTCATATAATTATCATAGGTGTAATGAACTTGTGTTCTCTACTTTATAGTGCAATAAGCAAATACGAGGAAGTGTGTATTGTGATTACTACATTTGTGTGTTCTCGGCTGGCACTTCAACTTACCTGGACCATATCATTGAAGAGTCTCAACAAGAGGTAAGTTGATTTTGTTTATGCTCATTTTACTTTACCTAGACCATATCATTGAGGACTCTGCTCATGTGACACAGAAAGCCACAAGGTCAAAGAGAGAATGGGCTGCAAAGATGAGAAGGAACGACGCAATCAAAAAGGATATAATTCCTGAATCACGCGTTCACTTGAGTACAAATGTCATATATCTAGTTGTAGCTTCTCTTTGTCGTTTTATGTTGAGAGAGATAATTAGTCCAGAAGGGAAGTGCTTTGACTCAAACAGTGAACTAGCAACAAAACATAGGTCCCTTTGTGAGTGAGGTTGTTCAAGAGCATCATATGAGCCTAATGTGTCGAAAAAGATGATGACTATGCATTAGGGTTCATATAAAATATTTTGTAAGCTCGATTGAATATTTTGATGACAATGTTGTATATATTCTATGATGAGATATAAATATCTGTGATGAGATTGTAAATACCTGTGATGAGATATTATAAATATCTGTGATGAGATTTGTAAATTTCTGTGTATGCAGAATCTGTAATTTCTGTATATTTGCTAAATTTTATTTATTTTTTTGGAAAATAATAAGTAGCGGCGATTGATGTTGTCAACCGTCGCTACTAATAGCCAATAGTAGCGGAGGTTGAAGATGTCAACCGCTGCTACTAATGGCTAACAATAACGGCGGTTGACATCTTCAACCGCTGTTAATAATGTGTCTGTAGCGGCGGTTTATTTAGGCGACAGACCACCCGCCACTACAAATGCATATTTGTAAATACGTTTGCATAACAGGGTGGTGACCTGCCCGTCGCTACAGTGCCTTTCCAACCACCGCTACAGGTCATTTTTATTGTTCTGTATTGTCCGTTTGTCACATCATCAAGATGGAGGTTATATATAGATACGTCGGTCTAGATGCAATCCATGACGCAACATCTTCTGCCTAGATATAATCATATTTGCACCAAAAGATATTGGCAAAACATTAAACGTAACGGGTATCGCTCCGGCCAGTATCTATCAGGGTTCATTGTCCACGCCCCGGATACGTTTCGTCCTAGATGCTCGGGTATCCACTTGAAGCTTGTTTGTCGAGTTACGTCTTTGTTGCCAATGTCGAGCAGTCGACAGGTTCCATCCGTGCATATCTGGGAGATCTTGCCAAGATGCTGCGAGATCGACCTCATCACAAAATTTAAGGACGCTATCTCGCTACGACGACCGGTTGTTCGATTCATGTTTGTTTTATTTCATAGAGATAGTATAGTTCGTCAGTCACCAGTACGATTTTTTCCCATTTTCGGAAAAGAAATTTTATTATTTACTTATTGGAGATGACAAGGGCGATACGTACTGTACGCAGTAGTATATTGGTAGGCCAGCGGTGCGCGTTTTCGAAGGCATGCACATGTCATCGAGTCCGACGTGAAACCACGAGCCATCGTTTTCTATATCATGTGATGTGAGTGATGGCCAAAGGCTACTCGTACTCGTACCACGGTACGAGCTCGTTTGGAAGGGTCAAGGTAAAGGACGTCTGCAGTTAGTTGACGTTGACGCCTTTGCGAATCCTTCGATGAAGAAAGTGAAGGATTGGTCGACGAGTTCAAGCTAGGCTCCATTCCAGCAAACGCTAGGGATACGGGCCGAAGTTGGGCTAAAGCACCATCTGGCCTGCTGCACCAGGCCATTGTGCATCATAACGTACTTCAGCTTTTATTTTTCTCTTTCTGGCCCGTGAAATTGATACTCTCAGATTGGGATGAAAATAGGACGGATAATATCCGACCGTTCGATCACCGAAAAAATAAATATAATTAGATATGAGATGCATTAATAGTCATCTGACACTATTTGTGTCTAAATCCGAATCCGAGAAAAACTAGCAGGATAGGATATGAGATGAGCAGTATCTGTCCCGGATCCGAAATTTATGTAATTTAATTTAATTTAAATCATTTAGACATTAAAAAATATATAAAAAATCTAAAATTTTATTGTATATAGTTAAATAAATTGTCTTGTTTTTATATATTAGTTATTGTTATCTTCATTCTCACTCTAACTACATGTCTATCATATACAAATTTTATAATAGTATTTTTATCTGAATCTGACTCCGAAATAAAAATACAAAACAGAATATGAGATCAAGAAATAATTATCCAGCATTATACATTCCGACTCCGGATCCAAAAAAAAATACAAAATAAAATATGAAATGAGCTATATCCACCCGTATCTGATCCGATTTCAACCTTACTCTCAGGGATCGTAACGGTAAATGGAAAACATACATAAGGACCAATTCTTACTACGGGCAGAGAACATACAGATAGAAAGCTGGAACCCAGTCGATACACCATACCATACCTAGAGAGATTACATTAGTCTACTACGGACACATAAGCTGGAACCCAGTCGATACGTACCATAGATACGATACCACTTAAGAGTCTGATTTACTACGAGCGATACTTAGACGTACATATATCACATCATCCTCTGCTTGACGCAGCTGAATTATCTTGCTGAAAGCTTAATTATGCACTGCTAGTCCCTGCCTAGCATCGCTGCCTGCGCGATACTTTTTGAAAGCATCCTCCAGGACTGGGAACGAGCAAAGGGCCGTATCCCCGCCGCGTTTTAGCGCGTAGAGTTGACACAGCGCCCGCCCGGCCACCTTCCACACGAAGCCGCACTTGCTCACCTCGTCCCTGAGAATCGCGAGCTCGTACACCACCTGGTATATCGCGCAGGCCTCCTCGAACAGATCGGGGCGGTTCCGTTGGCTCTCCTCAAACTCCTCAGCGTCGTACAAAATCTGCAGCAAAGATAACTCACAAGTCTGGGGGACAAGTATAGGGCATTGGCCCATTTCAAGGTTCCATTTCAATTGAAGATGAGATGCTTACCCGCTTATACTTTTGGTAGAGTGTCCGGAACTTGATGTTCTTTATTTTTTTGTCATCCACCTTGCAAAGAGAAGAGCTCTCCTTCAAGTACCCCTGATAAAGGTACTTCCAACGAGACTTGTACTCTTCAGCTACCACTTCCTCAGTAAAGCACTCGAGGGGCGATATTTCTGATAATTAATAATACAAATGTTTCAATCAGTCGTTCCAATGTGAAGGAAAAGAAGAAACTGATAATGGTCTTCAACTTACTGATTGGGGAAACAGTTTGAGACTCTTGTAATTTCACTTCATCATAAATTTTCCCCAACACAGACGTTGAATTGTAGGACTTACTCGGTGGCCGTTCCATAAAATGTGGGTACTGACTGACCATCAGCTTAGCAGGAACAGAGACCTATTTGCAAGGCAGATCTTATGTTTGAGACTGAAAATCTTAAGTCTATCATTTTCTGATACTGGCATAGGTTTAGTTTATCCTTCATGTATGATTAATCACAAAAAGGTAATCGTAGCATATGGACAGTAAATGAGGATGGCTACAAAACCAAATATATGAAGGAAAATAACCTCGTTTCCTTCCTTTGGGGCATCCAAAGCCAAATAGTAAATGTCAACCAAGACAAGTATATCCTCCCTTATCACATCCCGTTCACTCTCAGAAACATTTAATGTTAAGAGTCGATCCATAAGTGCCAACCAACAATCTGCAGCTTTACCAAGCACATAACTGAAGGGAAGAAACAAAACAAAGGTGGTGTTAATTATAATGCAGAATTTACACACCAACAAAAGTTTCTATGAACATCCAAACAGTAGAATTGGCATTGCAAGCCAATTCCAATACAGCTTGGCTTTGGTATTTAGGGTCCTATTCAATTCCTTCCCCTGAATGCCAACATCCAAACGAAGCCTTAAGGAATTCAGTAAGGAATCTAGTGGAAAAATTCCAATCTCAAATGCAAATAGCCTAATTTTCACAGAGGCATAAACACATGAATACTAGGAAAAGAATGAGCTGAACATAAACAGTAGTGGTAGAACAGTCTTGTGCGACATCAGCAACCCTAAACATATAGAAAACCCTCAACTAACATGAATTTGGGTGCCGATTTCTGCTTAGTTAAAATCCAGCTAGTTGCTCCTAGGTTGGTCAAACATTCTTAAGTGAACTACAGGGATAGAGAAATCCAGCCTAATAAATTCATACCTAGGTGTAAATCTGGCTTTCAGAAACTCCTTGAATAACAGGTCTTCTAGCTGGAATACATCATATTCTTCTGGCTTTTTTTTCTGATCATTTTTCAGTTTGGGCTTCTTTTGCTCATCATCATTTTTCGTTTCGGGCCTTTGCCATGGATCGCTTTTTGTGAATTGCTCCAATAACTGAAACAGTCAGCTTCGCAAGAAAAGTCACAATTCCACTCCGAGGAGAAACAATTCATGATATAATATGATGGCATATCAAAACATATTAGACTGAAATGAGTTCCACAAAATAACATTCCCACAAAAAGAAAATATATAATTTAATCCCATCAACAAATCGACTGTACTATGAAATGAGCAAATTATTAAAAATATAGTGTTCCCAGGAAAAAAAATATATAAGTTAATCCCATCAACAAATCAACCGTACTATGGAATGAACAAATTATTAAAAATATAGCTTTCCCAGGAAACATTAGTTTCACTTCTTTGAGTTTGCAAAGCAAAACACATGCAGCAGGGGCATAGATGATATAGGGATAAAGCAAAAATGAGACCATGGAGGGGAAGACATCCAGATGTTTCATATAAGTTGTAGCAGTAACCAGGGTGGGGTTGAAACATTGTCAGAAACAACAGGGCCAACTATGGAATAATTTAACTCTTTCTGAAGGAAACAACAATGTAGTGCCAATCATTCAAACAGCATAACTAATGTTTTATAGATGAGTTTCCTAAAATCTTGTCACAATCTTGCCAAATAAAAAGCTACCACATACTCTTTTGCCATGGATGGATAGACGAAGCATGGCCACATGGCAACAACCAAATCAATTTTGACACTACCTGGTCCCTGCTCTCCCTGTCTGACACGCTGAAACAGTAGGAGAGGCTCCCACTGCAATTTAGGGTCCGTTTTGGAACCCTTGCAGGCACTGCCCTTGCCTTGCTTGCTCTCCTGGCAGGTCTAGGAAGGCCAGAAGCAAGAAAAAAGCCAGCTGTTTGGTTCTGACTTCTCAGCCTTACCATCATTTGGTATTTTTTACGTACATCTCAGTTAATGCAGAAAGCAGCAGCGCACAAGAATCTTGCTTCTGCAAGAGAGTCAATTTTGCTCTCCTGCGCTGGCAAAGAAAAGCTTGTAAGATATGGCCAGCTTGGTGGGCAAAGAACTGTTTTCTTGTGCTACCAAACATCTGTGTTTTCCAGGCAAGGAGAGGGCAACGTGAGGCAAGAGTACCAAACGAACCCTTATTCAAATAAGGAACTGTACAGAAACAAGTGAGAATAAAAAGCTACAGAACAGGTTTCCCTCAAGTTTTGAACCACTGACCCCTCTCATGCTGCTGCTACCTAGCTTTGAAGTCCAGAAACAGGCAGCAGCAATGGGTCCAACAGCTCATCCAATCCAACCACAATCATCGTATGGTCCCATTTTTCATGCTGCTGCTGCTGCCACTGCCAAGTAACACTATCACCCCACTCTCTCTTGGTGGTGTACCATCAGACACTAGAAGGCGCAACAATATTCTAAATCCAATAACAGATACTCCAACAGTCACCTCATGTTGCAGCAACTAAGGAATTCGTCTATTCATGAATATAGTGAGAGTAAAAATGTGGATACAAATTAAAAAAAATAACATTATTCATGCCTGACAACCTGAATAATAGTGTAATCAAAATAATATTGTAGCAGCAAATGTGCACTTCAGGTTCTATTGGTGAGCAGAGACAACTAGGCACCGCATTTTACTACAAGAGAAGGAGAACCAATACACCAACCTGTGGGTTTCTTGAGACCCAGTACATGTCGCCATCAAAATCACTATTAGCCATCTCATCAGCTAAAGACCGTGGCCCAGTAGTGGGAAAAAATATAGCATATTTGGAATTTCCCACGATCTTCTCCAAACCATCAATATATGTTGCAGTCAATTCATGTATGTCGCCAAAGTGTAACCCAGGATGTTTATAGACAAGAACCTTTCCAGAAACTTGGCCATGGTCACTGTTTTGACGAAATAAAATAAGTTAACAGAACGAGGACCCCATAATTCACATTCTAAATTATCTTTAAAAGATTAGTGGGACACAAGAAATACAAACTATAGAACCCCCAACATATTTAATGGAACACAAGAAACCTAGAGTCTCCACAGATTTAACAAAACACAAGAAATCTAGAATCCCCACATGTTGGTATGGCACCCTGACAACATTATGGCACCAGAAAAATACACACATAACTATACAAAGTCAGCATGGAGCCACATTATCAACCAACTAGTCTGATAACATATTTAGCCTAGCATGCTCATTCTGTTAAGCTACTATGCACCAACCAATTACACCCAAAAGTCTAAACTGATGGGAAAGGGTGGACAACACTTATGGTTCAACATTCCCCCTCACGTGCAGCTCTCTCGGAGCGCAAACATGAAAATAGGAGTGGTGCAGCGAAAAATACGGTCGCTAAGACTTAAACTCAAGACCTCTGGCTCTGATACCATGTTAAGCTACTATGCACCAACCAATTGCATCCAAAAACCTAAGCTGATGGAAAAGGATGGACAATTCACTTATGGTTCAACACATTCATCATGAATCCATTAATATGAATCGACTTCAGAGCAGGGTTTACAAAACCGGAAACCAATCTAGTTTCGAACCGGACAAAAACAGGACGTAACCAGGAAAACTGCCGGTTAACTGCCGGTTTACCATTTTGCTACAGTACATAAGTTCAGTTTTCACCAAGCCCAGTCATCCGGTGAAACCGGACCAGACCGGAAAGGTTTCCGGTTAACCAGGCCGGCTTCAACCGGTTTTGAAAACAATGCTTCAGAGAAATCATTACCTTCCTTTAAATGTTGTTATCTTCTTTTACAGCAGCAGGAAAGTCACATTGATAAATAATTAAAAATATATATTATCAGAAAAAAAATCATTTATCTCATCTTTCTCTTTTTTTCTTCCCTTTGCTAGTTCTTGAGGGTTTCATCTTTAGCATACCCCTAACTTTCTTAGGACTAAAAGGGCTTTGGTGTTCTAGAGAATAGTTTCATATAAATCTTGACAACAGAACATATAGAATCCTTTATCCACAGCTAAATGGTTTTCCTGGTTTTTACGGAGAGAATGCACAATCAAGGTGTGAGTATTAGGTGTTACTTTTCTGTTTGTTTAGGACTGGTGTTGGTGTTTTTTGTTGTACTAATTGTTCCTTAATACTGATGGTCAGCTCTCATGCTGGTTGGAGAAAAAAAAATCAGTTTCAGAGATTTAAAAGAAAAGGATTTTTATGTACATGGGATGTTGACGAGAAGTTTAAATTTTCAGTTTGTATTTGAACAATTGTACAACATGCAAACAGATCATAAGAAAGTAAGATACCCATGCCTTGAAAGACTGTTAACCTCTAAAATTGTGAAGTCCTGTATATGAGATATAATTTATTTCAAACGATATGGTGGACATAGCTGTTACTCACAGTATAATACAGACTTGGTCTGGCTTCAGAGTTCCTGTGGGATCCGTTGTGCCCATTAGATTATAACATTCATCAATCGGAATCCTTCCTTGTTGGAGTCCTTTCCTTTCCTGCTTAGTCATTAGAGCTAGCTGGTATTGCAAATACGCCTCATTTTCCGGTTGAATTCCAGAAAGAATCATTCTTGCAGACATTGAATCATCTAGATCAGCATGGTTAAATGCAACTACAAAACGGACCGCACATATTAATGATAATAGCCAAGGCCACTGTGTAACTAAGTAAAGGCAAGGCGTAATTTAAAATGGCACAAATGGGTGAAAAGTGCAATGAACCGCTCAAAGTACAATATCTATCTTCCTAGCGCAAAGACACGATAATGATATCAAACTAACCTTCAAGTGAATCTTTAGCTGTATGACGAATTTTTTTGACATCTTCTAGTGCCTTCCTAAGAAGGTACAAAAAATACTCTTCTTTAACCCCTCCATAGTAAAGTAGTGCAATTAAGAACCTTGATGTATATGCCCTTTTAGGCCGGTTGCTGAAAAGATGCAACAATACAAAATGATATTGATGCCTTAACAAAAAAGAAATAATTTCAGAAGCCTTAGAAAACTGTAAAAGGGTGTCTGACCAAGGGTTGCTTTCGAACCTTTTGGAATTAGTTAAAATTTCAACTACTCCTAAGGATCTAGATTGAAAAGGTTACAAAAAAATCTACATTACTAGTAAGAAAATAATGTGATATTGCTCAAGCAATCAATCAATTCAGCTAACAGGATATAGGAGAAAATGGCCAAAATCTATTTCATTTGATCACCACCACAATGCCACTTACAGATCATAGGCAGAGACTACGACGGGCCAACATATCATATAGAGAGATTCTAAAGGGGTGTACAGCAATAACAACAAAACCTTTAATCCCAAGTAAGCTGGAGTAGGCTAGAGGTGAAACCCTGAACAGCCAAAGCAGAAGGACAATCAACCTTTGAAGATGGAAAACAAGAATAGGGGGAACTGAAAAATGGAGGGGGACCGAAAATCAAAGGATTTGGCATGTGAATTTCTAGTTTCCACGTTCTCCTATCTACTGAATGGGTGAGAAAGAAAAAATAAATGGGAACAAAACTACAAATAGATCATAGTATTTAAATAAAATAACAAAAAAAAATCAAGTATTATTGTTAAAAACATGTAAAGCAAGGTTACTTGGCTTACCTTGTAGTAATAATTTCCAATGAGTTAAATGAGTTCCAGCCTAATAATTTAGGATCAGTGTTTATCTTTATCATTGATGGTCTTATACGAATTGTCTCGGGGGGAAGCTGCAACACAGAAGACATGCATTTATCACATATTTGGCTTGAACGATTAGTGCAAACACACATACAAAAAAAAATATTGTAGGGATACAATACTGAGTTTACATAAGCATAACCGACAGTGGTGATATATTTCAGAAAGATTTGAAAATAAATGTTCAACATAAACGATTCTTTTCGAAAATGTTAAACAAGAATCATTAACGAAGCTAGAATAAAATCAACGGTGATGGCCAATAAAAAAACTGGGTAACATGGGGCATTGCATGATAGAGAAGACCTATCACGTAGGTCAAGAAAACCCCCCAAGCCCCCACCCCCATCCTTACACAGTGGCTTCATTGCCCACGTGAGGTGGCGACCACCGACCTGGGAGAGCCTTAAACTGTGATTTGGTGTGGGGGAAGGCGAGGGGATTTTTTACCCAGCCCAAAAATCTGCTCCCGGAGTCAAACCCTACCCGGATGTATTAGCCATCACACCAAGAGTCCTTTCACGATGGCCAGTATAGTTAAACACATACAAACATACTAATTTGAATAATTTCTACTGTTATATGTGATCGAAATGAGTTAATTAGCCCTACACGCCTTTTCTAGCCTGGTGCAATTGCACCGGGGAAACACAACATAGCTTCACCATTGACACACTAGGCAACTGAATTAGAGATGAAGTCATATAAATAAAGCGACAGACACAAACCCTTTTATCAACTAGAAGTGTTCCCTTGACAGTGCATCCATTGTAGAACATGCGGAACTGCATTAGAAGAGGCTAGAGAAAAAAAGAAATAAGAATTGATTAGATAAACCGCAAACGCAATCAGATCATTGTATCATCTAGTCCAGGGAATACGTGTTCAGCTGTGGAACGTTGAAGCTCCTCTGAGTCAACAGCATCCTGTGTGGGTTATTGCAAAAAATAAATGGCAAGCTTTTTTAGACTGTTAAATATGGTAAACTGAAAATATTAAGTAAAAATGGCAGAGCACGTACCTTTGAGGACTTCCCCTTGAAGGCACTGGTGGGGCATTTCATAGCTAAATCTACTGATATTAAGCCAGTCCCATCAGTATGAATTAAGCGCTTCCCATCTTGAATAACAATATTTCCAAATTCATCCTGAAAAATTCAACCAAATAAAAATAATGTACCCAGAAGCCAGCAAAAACAACCGAAGAGCACAAAAATTTACCTTGCAAGGTTCATCATCAACTGTTTCAACGTGAATCTTCATGAAGTCCAGATCTAATTTGATGGTCTTGGATAGTATCAAAGAAAACCTGCATTTCCTCACAACAGGAATTAAAAATCCACTCAAAAGAGAGACAATTTGGCAGTACGCACACACTAAACTAGGACAAAAGTCAGCACATTGCACCCAGCAGTAGTGTCTACTGTGGGGGTTTTGTAACATTCCTATGCAGTAATGAGGCCATGAAAGGTTACAGTGTAATGATGGAGGTGGGCTAAGAGACAAGCAGCGAAGTAAAATGTATCTTGAGGGTAGACATATGTGTTGATTCCAGGGTCCCCCGGCATGCCACCATCAAAGGCCCTACAGCGCACACACTTATTGGAAAACCTTCCCACCAGGAGGGAAAAATGGTTGTGGTACATTTTGTGGATCAAAACTAATGTTCAGGGACAACACCTGCCCGTTAGGGAAACATGGAAACAGAAAAGAAGCTCATGGCCTCACGAGTGTAAGCACAAATGTTAAAAGTACCACCAAGTGTAATCAAAGTTGACGTTCTCACTTCCCAGAACAACCCAAGTTCCAATCAAATTCCTAAATTACTTAATACTAGAAAATAATGATGTATAGATGGCTAACCTGGATAAATATTTGGCCACAGTAGGAGCAGTATGTATGTGCATAAAAAGCCTGCGGGCCTGATCAATCGTGTAGCCGGAGAGTTTGTAAGGCTCATCCATGTCCCACCCAGACTCAGTACGAACAAAATAGCACCTGACAGAAGAGCTGTATTTTTTATTTTTCTCTTTCTTGTTTAATTCTTTTTGCCTCTTATCCTTTCCTCCATCTTTGTAAACTGTAAAATGGACACACTAGGTCAGTCAATACTAAGCATATTGATTCCATTAAAAAAAACTAAGCATATTGCAAAAAGTTAGTTGTACCTACTTAACATGAGACACTAGTCCTAGAAGCAGGGACCTACCTTGAGCAAGTAAGTAGGCGGGGGGCTACTAAATCACCTCTAAATTGTTAGTAAACAGTACCATTTTACTGTTCAACCTAGCCTCCATCACTGCCTAGAAGAACATGATTCTCAGACACATAAAGCCATGGAAACCTCATAAACAAGTGTGCATTGCCCTCTTGATATATTAGCAGTCAAGTGAATAAGGGCTAAATTTCGTTTCCTTATTATGGCTCAATAAAAGATAGGACTAGACAAATTACGTGTTACAACTAGGTCAGGTGAGAAAACAACGAATCACTTCCAAAAAGTGCAAATTGTACGTAACCTCAAATAACTGTGAATGTCCATTTGACTAGGTTTGCAACGATCGAGGTGATCTATTAACTCCTAGAAGGTAATAGGTCATCACCCATAACTATAATATTTATTTTTACACCTTTTACTTTAGAACGACAATTAATTAGTCCAGATTTTAGCATCTAAAAACCGAATCTAATGTTGATTGGATTTGTTTTCTTTGATCATCAATTCATCATCCTAACATGAGGTAACAAAGAAGACAAGACAGGCTATGTGACAGATTTTGATGGTAGTGTGAGAGATCGAAAATAGCTATGTTGTGTTTTGTTTCACAGAATTTGAATAACATTAGTAGACTACATTCCACTTGATGCGCTGTCACTGGCTACAACTAGTAGACTACAACATTCATATACATTTACATTTCCTGTTCACCTAAGTTAACAGAGAAAAGAAAATCATGGCACTGATACCATGCATGCATTCTTTCAAAGAATATCTCACAGGCATACAGAGCCAGCACTACAAATCCATGCTAATCTTTTATCTCTCAGTTTGTTTCCATCCTTAGCTTCAAATTTCTTGTAATATTTATTACAAGAAGGACGGCTAACTACTTCCTCTGATTTATAAGTACATTAGGGCACTGACACAGGCACACGGTTTCTAATACGGTGGTTTGACCAAATATACCTATAAGAATATATTAGTTTAAATGGCAAGAGTTATTATGAAAATAATTTCCAAATAGATGTGACAGTCTAAGATAAACAACACTTACTGAAAAAGCGATATCGTCGCAAACCCAAGAGAATACCATCTTTAGCAACATGTCTGTAAAATGTACAGTAGATACCCAAGTTGTCGGCACTGATCATTCCCCCTGGTTTATCTATGTCAGCGAACTTCACAATAAGGACATTGTCATCACCAACAACCTTCTGCAAATGAGTCCTTGTGTTCTCTAAATATGGCCCCTGAATCCAGCCAAATAATCTAAAGCTATAAGCCATCTTGACATGTTAAGCTAAAATCAATATACAAACTGTGTCTGGTCATGCATATGGATCAAGGATTATAACAGCATTGAGCAAGCCAACACACGTCATTTTAACAGAACTAAATCGCAGATTTTGGAATATTTATATCCAATGGCAATCAACGCAGGACAGACTAAGAGTGGCCACAACTAAAAGAGAGTCCTGAAAAAATTTTCTTACAGAATTTACTATAGCAGCTTGGGGGATGCGAAAGATTAAGAAATGGCAAAATATTTGAGGGGCAGCATCCATATCTCCAGCTTTCAAATGATTCAAGGAACACATTCTACTCTATCTCCAGCTCACCGATGGCTAGATAATGTCCTTTTTTAGATGATTGTTTGTTAAACATATCAGTTTGCTTTTTCAGCGTTGCTTTTTTCACTCTAACCTTGTAATTTTTGCCTAACTATAAATGAAAATTTGCACTGTGGGGGAACTCCCTCAGTTTTGAGTTAGAAAGGAAAAGTCATGACAAAAGCACATATGACATCAAGATAAAAATTTGGGATCGAGAATGCCAATATTTAACCATTGACAAATGATATTAATCCACAAGTACGTTAGTAAATAGAAATGGCTGAGAAGGTCAAATTGTCCTCTATTGACTGTTGAGGAAAACATAATAGATATCATGACAACGGAAAACCCTCTAGGCCTCTAGCAAACTATCAAACAATTTTGCATACTTGCATACAACAATACTGTCGATACCACTCCACAGAAGAGATATGGATGCAGTTATGGTGCCAAGTTGCCCTAGGTGTATGATGTATCGTTCTGAGAAAATTATTTAAGATGATGAATGTACTACATACAATTTAACCTGCTAATCCTGTTATGGAATTCATGTGCTGGATCACAAACCAAAAAAAGACAAGTAGTGAAAGAACTGTAGATGATTGTGCTGAATCACAAACTCATCTTGTATATGTGATTGACCAGGAAACTCCTCATTTATATGCTATTGACAAGGATGTTCTATGTACACAAATGTACCATGGCTATGAGATTTGGAGATTTTTTAACCACTGCAATGTGCATATACAACAACAACAAAGCCTTTAATCCCAACCTAGTTGGGGTAGGCTAGAGATGAAACCCCAAAAAACCCAAGCATAAGAGCAGAACAAACAAAAAAAAAGTATGATGAAGATAAAAGAAAAAAGATGCAAGCGCCCATAGGCACCAACAAAATCTCAATGCAGAAGACAAAAGAAATGAAGATCGTTGCAAGATCAAAAATATCATAAGGAAGCATTTGCGGAAGAGAATAATAAACTCGTGCACCTTAAAAACTGTTAATACGGAATCATCTCTTTTCTCGATGTTACAATGGTACAGCCTTGTCTTGCTAGGGTCCCAATCAAGATTCTGCAAGTATCAGTTGTTAACAGTTTAATAAGATAGATGTTAGGTTTCAGATGGAAACAGAAAAGAAATACAAGAAATATTTCATTCAAAAAAAGTACAATAAAGATGTTTTGATTTATCCAGATGAGGACTCAGTATGTAAGTTTTTAAGTCAGGAATTAATGCTTACTAGTTACTAGTATACAAATAGTCTAGGAATGCACAATAGGTTACAATTTATGTGTAGGGATATTGTTCATAACTTCATTGCAAAAAATATAGGATCATATCATACTTCTTGAAATGAACAAAACCGTTGTATTTTTTTTGGGGGGGGGGGGGGGGGGGGGGGTCTCAGAATGTGTGTGGACTTCCCCTTCCAATGTAACATTCTTTTCTGAGATCACCAGTACATGCGGTAAAGCAATACTATACCGTGCTACCAGTCATGTATTGTTGTATCCCTTATTTGTAAGAAAATTAGCGAAATATCAACTATCAACATAAGGAACTGCAATTTGTCAAGTACCAAAGGCAAAGGAAATATCTGGCAAAGTAAAACAACACTAAGCATGCAGGATATAACCTTTCTTCTGTCTGACGCTGGTGCAAACTTCTCACCAAATCTGTTCCAGATTTCTGACTCAAAGCAATCCATGGGCAGTGATTTCAAATACCTAATATAATTTGGGTCCTCTATTACGTCTTCTATCTTCTTGCTACAAGAATATAAGATGGAAGCAGAATAAATAATGAACATCTAATAGCAAAGATAATAAAATAGAAAAAAAATAATATGTGCATTAAAATGCTACTCTATGAACTACCCCATCCATTCTGAAATTGTCGTCGCTAGGACAAGAACTTTAGTTCATTTTTGAACTAAAATTATTACCCTAACGACAACAATTTCACAATGGAGTGAGTCCTACGAATGTTTCTTGGTCCATTACTAAAGTTATTTATTACAATACCATAAAGAAACGTAAATAGAAATCAAGACTTACTCTGCAAGGTACACCTGTATGAGAAAAAACCGATCAAACTCTAACTCCCCCAGTGCAAGCATTTGAGGGCTCGCTTTTGCCCTCAAAGAATTCACATGGTCAAATGAAGGTGGTGCTGCCACCCCTGCCCTTCCTGACAGGCCATTCATTTGTTGAACACGCCGTGTAATACTCCGAACAGGGCTAGGGATGAAATCCCGGGGAGGAGGTTCAGGCATCCGATGCTCGATACATCCAGCCCCAGTTCTTCCACAATATGCCATCGGAGAAGCCACTGGTGAGAAGTGGGACTGATTCTGCAACCCAGGGGAGATGAAACACGGTGGGCTTTGAACCTCCATTTCAATCATACAAGCATTTGTCCTGAGAGGATTCTCATGATACTGAAACCTGTGCATCTGGTGGTCAGGGCTGACAGGCTCAATTCTTGCCTGGTTCGAAAGACCAAAGGCCATATCAGTACCCGGGCTCTGAACCTCCATTTGAATGTGGTCTGGATAAAATGGCCCTGATACGGAGTCCTCTGTTTGACAAATGAGTACATGATTAGGGAGACGAGCACTATGTGCTGGCAAATCGAAAGCACAAAAGTTAACAAAATCATAACTTGGTAATAACTGGGAAAAATCGTGACTTGATAGAGAAGAACAACATGAACTGCAAACTTGAGGCGGGCCGCAACAGGGATTGCAGAAAAGGCAGTTCTGTCTTTAGCAGGCTAGCAGCAAGTACCAACAGCAAGGACATCGAAAAAACAGTGAACATGTCAACAGTAGGGGGGAAATAATCGAATAAACCGGAAAGATGGCTCTTTTCAATTTCCTTGCAGATGTGCAACAAGCAAATTCATTCGATTTGAAATTCACACCAAACTGAGAACACTAAAATGATATACGTGAGCGAAAAGCATCATAATTATTCATCAATCAAGCTGTATCTGGTAAGGAACAGAGACCTCCAAAATAACGAGCATGGTGCGTTCTTGAACAAGAGAAAGCAAAACAAGCCAGAACAGGCCGAGGAGAAGTAAAGGAACCTTGCTGTGAGGCGCGGAAGGGGGCGGAGAAACAGGCGGCGCTCTCGGCGGTGGGAACCCCCGCGGCGTTGCGCTGCAATGTATCCTTTTCCACCATCCACCTGATGTAGCCCGAGAGGTTCCGAACCGGCCGCCTAGGCTCCGCAATCCTCCGAATCACCCATGCCGCGGCCGCATCGTCGAGCTCCGCGAGCCGGCTGCGGGCCCCGGGGTCGGCGGCTTGCCCCAGCCGCATCTCGAGCCGCGCGAGCTCCGCGGCCACCGCCGTCGGGAGCGGCGGCGAACGGCCCGACAACGGAGCCCGCATTCGATCCGAGCGAGGGTTTAGGGTTTAGAGTCTCGCCTCCTCTCGCGGCGAGGAGCGGGGAGCGGCGAGAAGCGAGGGCGGCGAGAGTGCGGTTAGCTTGCTAGGGAAGCCTCTCCGTTTTGAATGGAGTAGAGTGAGACGCTCTTCGTTTTTTGATCAAACGCAGGGTAAAAGCCTGGCGCGAAGGCACCAAGCGTGCGCAACGTCACGCGCCAGAGAGCAGCGGAGGAGGAGGAGGCGGTGGGACCGACATGACGGAGGGAGGAGGAGGCGGTGAGGAGAGCCGTTGGGTGGAGACTGACTGGAAAGCCGCGGCAGGGAAGTGGAGGCCGCGTGGCGCGGCTGGGAAAAGCTTCGGAATTGATTGAGGCCGGCGCGCGGGACCCGGGTGAGTGAGGCATGGGAAAGGGGGTCGCGACAAGAGTGGTCATCCTGCCGCTGCCGCTGGCCAGGCCTTTTCCCTGGACCCTGGTACGGGCGGGATTCCTCCTACGCGACGCGTCAACGGGTGCAAGCGGGTTATGGCTAAGAAGGGCTTGTTTTGAACTTTTAATTGTTGTTTCAATTTTAACGGAAAAAAAATCCGCTAGTACTACTATGGACAGGCAAACGAGGACTAATTCTCCTTCATGTTTCGAAAACTCGAGCTTGAGCCCCAGTCTCATCTCATTTTTAGAGAAACCAATTTCTAGCTTATTTACAGAAAGTATAGGCCTTGTTTGTTTCTGTTTTATATTCCACTCTCGCTTTTCTTGTGAAAATAAGTGATAATTCTGTTAAATATTTTGCTTATTTTTTATCGAGTCTTGCTTATTTTGATCACTATTTCATAGTTTTGAACTAAAACTAGATGAGTGTCTATGCGTTGCTACGAAAACAATAATAATAGTTGGTTGGAAAAAAATGGATAATGTGCATAATAAAATGGATACAAAAAATGTTAGTGCTGAACCAAAAACAAAAGGCAACATTTAGCAGACGTTATTATTACAAGGTTGAAAATTGTAATAACAATTTATTAATAACCTAATGGTTTTCATGTCTAATGATAATCAAGCAAACAAGACCAGATTTTTTATTTATCCATTTACTCTGAAACATTATGTATTTGCTCTGTTCCAGATCTTTTGTCAGTTTGTTTTAGTACTTGTAACATTTGGTTTCAGCCTTCCTATATATCGTGTATTTGAAGTGTTCTAACAATGAATTTTGATCGTTTCAGTTGTGCACCTATTGTTACACTATATATATGGGTTGTTCCAGCAGTATACTTTTATTGTTCTTGCGAGTATTTTTAATTGTCCTAATAGTGTATTTCATTTATTCTACACTCTGATAGTTCTACAGTATCACACATAGTACTGTTTAAGATTTGTTAATTTTTTCATTACATAAGTATCCGTATGTGTTATTTTTTTAGAACTAATTAATTTTACATGTGAAATGTATTTGTAATAATTATTTTTAGATGCTTGTTCTCATTTAAGTGATATTTTTCACTTCTCTCATTCATATTTATGAAACAAACAAATATAATAATGAAACTTTGTTCTATTAACAATGGAAACTTTATATTATTGAAGTTGGAACATTTGGTTATATTGTTCTCTTTTTTTTTGGATTTTTTTCTCCTTAAAAGGTAAAACTTTGGTTATAGTAAAACTGGAACTTTTTTAAAAGAAAAAGCAACATGTTGTATCTACACGTGGAACTTTTGTTTCTTATGAGTGGAATGTTTTCTTAATTGAGAGATGATTTTTTTATTATAAATTTGAAACTCATCTGATTTTATTTCAATTGATTTCCAGTCCACGAAATGAATTTAAGAATCCAATAGTGATTAATTTCAAAAACAAATATGTAAGTTTTTAACTACTAATCAGTATATGGATTGAAATAGGAATGTGCCACTCATCTGGCAATATTGTCTCAGTGTCTACCTAAGCATGATCAATGACAGTGAATTTTTTTTTCAGCATCTCATCTAAAATATTATCAAATTCCAATAAGCAATCATTTTACAAGAACCATGCTCTATCTGATCTTATTTGTTTCACAGTCATTTGAAGTATGTTCCAGGCAAATTAAAAGATTGTTCCAGACAAATTGAAAGATTGCTCCAGGCTATCTCTATTTTTATTGCATCCTATTCAAATTAATGCTCCATGATACTTGTACGATTGTTCCAAAATAATTGTGTGGTCGAGAAATGTTCCACATTGATTTCAAATTTGTTCTACCCTGATTCCAAATTTGTTCCACCCTAATTCAACTTTGTTCCAATCTAATTTTACATTTATTGTAGCCTAATTGAGACTTCGTTCTAGACTGTTTCCAACTTTGTTCTAGCTTTATTCCAAATTTGTTCAAGACTCATTACAAATTTGTTCCACTCTTAATAGGAATTTGTTGCGAAATAAAGTATAATTTTGTTCAAAAAATATTAAATTTAGTTCCATGATACCACAAACAATGTTCCAGGACACACGATACAATGTTCCGGAACAAATCAACCTTACAGCAACAAAATTCAAAATTTTGTTCTACCAACTTTACTTGGAAATTCGTTCTACAAACATTATTTGAAAACTAGACAACTCATCTCATTATTAACACTCAACAAATTGAAAAAAAGTTCAACATTCAAATCAAATATGAAAATGCTCCTTTCCACGCTTCGCATCGGCTCCGCGCGTGCGTTCTGCGAATGAAGCATTCCAATCGCAGAGGGGGTGTGCGAGACTTTGTTCGAATCTCATGTAAGCAAGCATGATTCGGTTCAGGCGGGGAGGGGCAGTGGGGGTGAAGGGCATGGCGGATATGACTGGGTGGTAGCAGGTGGACCAAGGTTGAAATAACCGGATTGATCGGCCTGCTCAGTTTGGTAAAAAACCGACTAGTTAACCGAATTGCTACTATACTAGATCCGTTTTTCTAGGGCTAACCAGTCGGTTATTGCGACCGGTCGGGACTGGTTTTCTGGTTAACCCGGTTAACCGGTCAGTTATTACTGGTTATTCCAACCCTGAGGTGGACATGAGATAAGGTTAGATCTTATTTTATAAAAACATATTTGTAGAATAGTCGAATGTATTAGCATTTTTTGTGTCTTGAAATTTTAAACAAAAAAGTTTTTAAAGTTGATAGAATTTTTAAGATATTTTATAGAATTCCAGTTTTAAGATTACTCCTGCCTCCTAGAGAGAAGCATGTTAGCAATTGCTAAAATCTTCTCACTCCTATACATAAAACTAAAACTAGGTTTAAAATTCCAGTTTTAAGATTAGTCCTGCCTCCTAGAGAGAAACATGTTAGCAATTGCTAAAATCTTATCACTCCTATACATAAAACTGAAACTAGGTTTAAAATTCTAGTTTTAATAATACTGCCGGAGATGCTCTAATTCATGCCAATACTATCGACCAGGGGAGGAGTGAGGTGCGAGAGGGTCCTCAATCGTCGTCGCATGACGCAGTCAATAGGAAGGTGGCGTACTCCCTGCTCAACATTTCATCCATTCAATCGATCTGTGCGTCAGCCATGAAGATAAGAAGCAGTTCATCATCGATTCTCGTACAAATTCTTGTCTGATCTTGACGAGGATCAAGGGGAAACAACAACAACTGAACACACCAAGAGAGAAGATCTGGGAGGCCTCTTCCAGATCACGCAGAAATAAAATGGTGGCAACTGGCCGAGAAACATACCTGAGTTGGAGAAGAGCAAAGGGCGTGTAACAGAGACGGAAGACCTAACGGAGGGATGAATCTATTTGTGATCTGAACTGTTCATTTGAAATCTAGTGGTAGTCCTATCCCAAGAATAGATGGTTGAAATCCAATGCTAAAAGAGAAATCCAACAAAAAATAGTGGTAAGGGAGCAAACCTCAGTTTTTGATGGTGCGAGAGCAATTTTGCTAGTTTAATATTATAATAAAACCTTAATTATTACATTTTGAGACAAATGTTAGAAATGTTTGTGGCAACGGCACTCGAACCGCGCAATGCGTCTCTCTAGGCTCGGTTCTTCCAGAAAGCATCGGCCACAGCCCGGAGCGAGAGAGCACCGTGTCGCCGCTGCGCTCCAGCACGCAGAGCTGGCATAGCGCGCGCGAAGCCGCACTTGCTGACCTCGTTGCCAGGCATCGCGCGCTCATACACCACCTGATGTGGTAGTTCCTGCAGAAATACTAGGTGCACTTGTTATAACAGGAACTAGTAGTTTTTGTTGTAACAAGTGCACCTAGTATTTTTAAAATTCTTTTAGTTATCGCTCCTGAACATTGTAATATTTATTGTGATTTGGTTAAAAATGAATTATATGAAGAAAAAAATAATAGTGATGCAAAGAATTGTTTAAACAACGCTATTGGTATTAATCTGAACAGGAAAGGAGCTCGTCAAATTATGTCAAAGCCAAGGACGGCTTTGATTCAAAGAAGGGAGGATGATGAGCCCATGGCTCATCGAGTCATTAAAACTATGTATTCTGAAAATAAGCATAATTTTACACATATTGCAGAACATGATGTGTCAAAATACTCCAACATTTAGTTTGGATCTTTGACAAATATTACGAATAATGAAAAACAAAGTGAGGATTTGTCAGCTAGTTATTCTATGCCATGCAATGTTTTCATTAGGACCAATCTAAAGGTTGAGGAAAAGAAAAAAGAAACGAAGAAATATGTTATGATTGGATCAATGGTTGTGTCACTTGTGAAAAGTAAGGAACATATATTGGTGTTACAGGCCTTCCCAAAGGTATGCAATATTTTACTTTTAAAGTCTATACGGTGTCAAGTCCACCCAGTCACGAAATCAGAAGATATGAAAACTCAAAATCAGTTCGGACTCGGTTTAGGATCAGCCAGACAGGTACGGAGTAAAAGTAGCATAACTGGACCATACGGAGTCGGCTTGGGCTGAGTAAATACTCGTTGAAAAGATAATTTGATAACCTTTCCAACGGATCTGGCCCCATAGTCAAATAAATTCCCTAGCGGTCGCAATAATCAAAACAGTGTTGGGTTGTGTTGAGTCCGAGTCTGTTTTTAGATGTGTTCGAGTCGAACCGGATTTTTGGCTGGCTTGCATGTCATGTAGCCTAGGGCCAGCGCCCCTGTAAGCTAGGATGTCATTGTATTGTGTTTTTGGTCGTGATGTCCTCTAAGAAACCCTAGAGGTGTTGCCCTCCTCTACCGGTTGCTACCGCCGATCTCTACCGGTTGCTGAAGAGCGTGATCAAGTGATTCTTCCCTTTGATACGTGCTGGAACTTGTGGTTCCCCATCTCCAGACCGTGCTTGTCTAAGTAACGGGTTAGAGAGTTTATCTCTACTGGTTTGCATCTACATCAAATTCTTGTAAGCCGGTATTTTCCTATCGTGTTCTAGTTGGTTTATGATTGCTTTTGGACAATAAATCTGTGGTGTCTATTTTATTGTGATTGCTGAATTATTGAGCTTGAGATTGTTGTTCTATCTATTCATAGCTGAGATAACAAGTTTCAATACCTATATATATACTTGCTAGTACTTACTGTACCGTGAAAGATTAGGATAAAATCCGGACACCGTCGCCGTGTCCTTATCACCACCTGGTATACGGCACAGGCTTCTTGCAACAGATCGATGCGGTCCCCCCTCGGGCTCTCCTCGAACTTCTCGGCATGATATAGAATCTGCAGGCACACGAATCAGAATGACCTGAGCTATTCATAGTTCAGCAAAGTAGCAAACGACTGGGACCCTTCCTTACCCATTTATACTTTTGGTAGAGTTCCCGGAACTTGATACTCTTTTCTTCCTTGTTCGTCAACTTACAGAGAGAGGAGCTCTCCCGCAAGTAATCGTTATACAAACATGTCCAACGGTGCTTGTACTCTTCAGATACTTCTTTCTCGGTAAAGCATTTGAGGGGTGATATCTCTGCAAACATATGGTTTGACATGGGAAGAATTCATACCAATACCGATGAAAATAATTCTGAGCTTGGCATGCAAGAGCACTTTTCATAACCCAAGAAGCCAAAACGATCTAGTCACATGTGTAAAATACAAGATATTCAGACCAACTCATATGAGCATGAGTGCTCTATATCCTCCATAGGCTTGCTACAGAGGACCATATTAGTACGCTTATGCTGTAATGCTGATATGATGTTATGGGTTTATGACAAGCTAGGATCAAATGGAATAACCATCGCATTCATGCTAGAGGCAAGCAGAGTACAAGCACCGTTGTGGGTTTATGACAAGCTAGGATCAAATGGAATAACCATCGCATTCATCATATCAGCTTTCACCAGCTTCCTCCGCATAAACAGACTCGCAAGGATACAATAGAGGCAAATCTCAAATGTTAATACCTGGGTGTGAATCTACATCTCAAGAACTCAAGGAATAGCAGGCTTTCCAGCTCGGATCCATTATACTCCTGGGGTTTCTTCTGTTTTCCCTTGTTTGGTGGAATTATTTGAACCCACGGTTCACTGGGTTTGAAGTGCTTCAGTAACTGAAAAGATAATTTTGTAATGATAGGAAAATTATGGCTAAATGAAAGAACATTGTAGAGTGGGATGTTATATCGAAACATTTGATTCAATTGAGCACTGAAAATAGGTTCCAAAAGAATTTCCACTGTTTATTACACTGGATGAAATTAGCAATTGAATAAATTGTAAACATAAGATAAAATTATGATGATTCAGTAAAAAAAGAAAAAATTACGATGAAATGTTTCTGTTCCTGATAGAGATGCTACCACAGCTACTAAATGTCTAAATGGCATAAGGTAACAATGTAGTTCATCTCATGGTAGAAGCATGAGACGATGCTTGGAGAAACAAAAAAAAGAAGCAACAAAAAAGAAAAATTGAAGATTCATCGTGAAATTCTAAGCTGTGTAAAGAAAGGTTCAGGAAGTGATGTTGTCAATTCATCATGAAATTCAAAATTGTCAAATCAGCAAAAAGGGTAAAAACATGAAATGGGGTTTCATTTTTTACATAGGTTCTGCATATGGCAGGTTCCACAAGAATTCAGGGTCTAGGACAGAATCTTAATAGCGTCTGATCAGTACACATGGGGTTTCCAAAACTCTGGTCAAATTGCTACATAAAAGAGCGATCAATCGACAGATGGTTCATGAAGCCCTGACAGACAATGACTCATAAGAGACATCAGGGGAGCAGTGTCTGCCCTGATCTTGGAGTACAGATGTGCGCTACAAGAAAGCATCAAGGACCAGCAGATTTGGACAGAATCAGTTCCGGGAGTCTACTCCACCAAATCGTTGTACCATGCTCTCACCAGTTGTAGCACCTGGTTCGAGCCGTGGCGTCAGTTATTGGTCTTGGGTGATGCCATGGGCTAAGCACTTTGTCTGGCTAGCGCTGTGTAACAGGTGCTAGATTACCAACCACCTTACCTGTCAGATGCTACCACACCCCAATCAATGCCTCTTATGTGACTAGGCAGACGAGATGTGTACATATTGTTGTCAACGCAAGTCACAAGGCGACATACTTTAGTCAGTTGGGCTGCAGCACACAACGACTGCATCACTTGCTCCATGGTCATCGGAACCACCACAACCGCTGCATTTTTGTTAGCACGAACCAGAGTGCGAGGGTCATGTTAGATGAGATGGCAGATGAGGCAAGGTTGTCAATTATTGACAATGCAAAGGGTTTGAGCGTCATTCTGCCATTCTGCTATTAGTTCATGACAAAAATCTACGGGAACAAACTACGCATGTGTGAGTCTGTATCGGGCCCTTTGCACTTGCACTTTTACTCTTTTTAATACAATAATGCAGTTTTTTCTTTCAAAAAGGACGAACAATTTTTCAGCATTCCGAGAAAACAAAAGCAAGCAATGCAGTAAGTAGTCATGGTTAAGGAACAAAACAAAAACATAATATAGTGGCAAGCAATGTACTATGATGATTCCATCAGTGAGAAATGATAATTATGCACGCCAAGTTCGCACAGGAAATGATTTTATTTTTGTTTGCAATGCTAGCAGTAATCCTTGTGTTTCTAAAATATTGTAAAATGACACTGTAGCTACATGTGTACTGTAGCAATCGTCTTTATGTAGACATGTGGTTGATGGAATGTTGTGGTAGTACTGTATCACCGATCTACTGTAGCTAGCTGGTGGCTTCTGGAATCTAGAAGCAGCAGCCAACCCCTCCTATGTAGTATGTACTGTATATAACACCTAAGTGTGCAATGGAATAAAAGTGTGTGAGTGTGTATGCATCCGATGCAATACAATTCAGAACTGCTAGCCCCCTCTTCCTTCTCTGTTTGTGCGACATCGCAACTCTCTATTCTACCTCTCGTGTAGGACACTATAGCAGAAAACATGGCCATTATCAACTTTTTTTTGTATCAATACACAAATACATTGTAAATTTGACACAAACATACATTGCTGCTTTCCCTATCCATGTGTTTTTTTCCCTATCCTTATGCAATTTATCTTTTTTCTTTCTCTCTGTACGGTTTGAATTTGAAAGCTCAAATGTTGCATGATGAGACATTATAACAATCACTATGTACAAAAATCATTTTATATTTTTTTATAAATATTTTATATACAATTTTAAAACTCAATAGTTAAGATAGTATTATATCTTATTAAACTATAAAAAATATGCAAAAAATATATTGTATATTTTTCTGGCATAGGGTTCTATGGAAACTGTCACTGTGCAAAATTGGAACACTAAACTCTAATCCTGCAAAGAGAAATAAAAAAGACATATTGCAACATTGGGTAGATTGCAGCGACTTGAATTGTTTGAGTAAACAGAGCCAAGATTTTGTTTGGGGAGTAAATTGGACAAAGTGGATTGTTCGGGGGACGAGGGGAGTAACATAGACTTTTCCCAATAAAATTTATCTAGGAAAATATTTATTTTTAAAATTAAACTATGCAAACAATCAGAAAAATATAAATAAATAAGCATATAGATAGGAAATGCAGCAATTTATCTTTGTGCCACAATTTCAAGTTGCAATGTATTTTGTCCATTAACACAAGAAAGTTGATAATAGTGCTATAGTGAACAAAAGCCACAATTTCGCAGAGTCCTATCATAGAGACTAAACATTCAGTTACGACGTCCTAGAGACAAAACCATGGTTTCTGGATGTCCCGCAGACAAATTTCTCTCGAAAAAATGTTAGAAACAATATACCAACCTGTGTGTTTATTGACACCCAATACATGTCACCATCAAAATCACTATTGGCCATCTCATCTGCCAAAGACCGTGGTCCAGAAGTGGGAAAAAATATAGCGTATTTGGAATCCCCCACGATCTCCTCCAAACCATCAACATGAGTTGCGGACAAGACATGTATATCGCCGAAATGTAACCCAGGATGCTTATAAACAAGGACTTTTCCAGAAAGTTGACCTTCATCACTGTTTAATGAGACAGAAACAAAAAGATCAGCTCATAGTTTATCTTTTGATTTATCCTTAAAATGTTTTGATTGAAACCTTATTGAAGTCATGAGAAAGAAAAACAAAAACTCAACTAGCGGTGGACCAGGTGGTATTGTGTAGAAGAGGAAACAGGCAACCGAATTCGAGTTGAAAAGGGCTAGATCCGGGGCGGTGGGGGTGTACACCTAAACCTGATAGTATGGCAGGCAGCATATATACAAGTCACCATATAGCCAATGGACAGACCCAGCGCTGTAAACTCCCACATTAGGTGGGGTCTGAGGAAGGATTATATGAGGCAAGCCTTACCTCTGCAAGCTGCGTCGATAACCATATATCCATATTATCAAGAAATACAACCTAACAGTGTCACTAGTTAACACTACAAGTCATCTTGAGCAAATATTATCAGATAACATACCCTCATGAAATCATTAGCCTTAGATAGTAAGTCATCATGAGGCAGTCAAATTCAGACGAATCCAACCAGAATAGATAATGCTCCAAAGCAACTATTTCTGTCGTTAAGTGTTACCTTCTTCTAAGATAGGAAGGATGAGATCCACGTAGCTCATAATTTCAGAAAGAGTGCAGCATTTCCAATTCAGTAAGTGCCTGCTTCTGCTATAACAGACACTCACGATGCGATTCATATTAGTTGGTTCACATATGCATTATGATCACAACAAGCAATCACTCCCATGGCTTACATGGTAGGATTGTGTGCTTGTGCTAGGTTGTTATAGCTTTGCATTTCTCTAAAAAGAAGCAAAATAAAATATGCTCCTTAAATTTTTCCATGTGTTGTGGATGCCTTGTTGGTGACCCCTGTTACTGTAAGATGCAGCAGAAGGCCTGCAGCTCAGCCACAGATGACACACCTTAAAGCATCCAGCAGAGGCCACATTTAGTAAAAAAAAAAAAAAAAAAAAAAAAAAAGGTATCCTTGAATAGCTATCAAGATGTTGTTCAGATTTAGTTAGCTCAATAAGGGATAGCCTGGTATGATAAGGTTGGTACCATACAAGAGACCTGGCTCATGTAATGGTAGGGTCCAGATAAATAGGGTTTATGCTTGTTAAGGAGCTTGAGAGTGATGGAGATTAATAGGATAAGTCTTCATTGCTAACTGACCCTCGCACAACTAACCAATCAATTCAATCTTAGACTAATGACTAATCTCATCCTAACTGACCCTCGCACCATCTGTGTAGCACCTAGGAGGAGAGCTGATCACGCCCATAACGCCTCGTTCCTTATTATAATCAAGCAAGACGAATCCTCCTTAGTTAACATTAACAACAGCATGCAGATGGATAAAAAGAAGTATTCCTTAGATTAACAACAACAACAAAGCCTGTGTTGAAATTCCATTTGTTATAAGGATTATTATGTCTGAAAAAGAATATCAAGTACCACAAGAAATACATAAATAAAAGATCATTCAATCTATCAAGCATGGTGGATATTGCTGCCACTTACAGTATCACGCAAACTTGGTCTGGTTTTAATGTCCCTGTCAGATCCACTGTGTCCATAAGATAATAACATTTGTCAATTGGGATCTTTCCTTGTTTCATTCCTTTTCTTTCCTCTTTAGTCATTAGATCTAGCTGGGATTGCAAATAAGCTTCATCCTCTGGCTGAATTCCAGAAAGAATCATTCGTGCAGACATTGAATCATCCAGGTCAGCATGGTTAAATGCAACTGGAAAAGGAATCACATTAATAAACAAGTTGTTACTAATAAATAACTGGATGTAAATTCAAAATTACAGGGCGGTTAAAGAGTGAAAGATTGACAACAAGTATACTTTTATCATATAATAATGCAGCAGAGAAACAGTCACTTAGGGAAATCAAACAAACCTTCCAGCGAATCTCTAACTGTATGACAGGCTTTTTTTGTATCTTTTAGCGCCTTCCCTAGAAGCTCCAAAAAATAATCTGCTGGAACCCGTCCATAGTGAAGTAGTGAAATTAAGAACCTCGATGTCACTGCCCTTTTAGGTCGGTTGCTGAAAGATGGAACAATAAAAATTACTAACAATGTGTTAACAGAAAAGAACTCCGATGGCTGTATAATACCATAAATCAAGAAGGATTTTCGAATCAGTTCTTTATATATATATATATATAGGGGAACCTTCTTGTTTTAATTCAAATTCGAATGAAACCCTAAGAATCTAGGTCCAAATCCCTCTTATCCAAACAATCAAGGAAAAAAACTCTAGAATCTAGATAAATGCAAAAAAAAAAAAATCAGCTTAATATGTTCATTAAACTGGTGTTGATGTACAGATTAGAGTGCAAAATGCTTCCTCTGTTTCACAATATCTACCTGGCCCACATACATAGTAGGTGTATCATTTGCGTAACATTTAGTAAATTATACTGAATATATATATCCTTAGCCTGATCAACAGAGTAGCTATTTTATAAGGGTAAGAACAATCCAATTTCTATAAAATAAATTACTTTCATGCTACTTAGGTTTATGCCTGTTGAAAAAAAAAACATAAAACAGTCGAGGTATTGGGACACGATTACTCAATTGATCACAATCTGCGCAGATATAAAGATTCTGACATGACAAGCAGAATAAATCGGGAAAGTAATTGCCCGTTCCTAGTAATAAAATGGTCCCTTCAAGGTTACTTTGCATACCTTGTAGTGACTACTTCCAACGAGTCAAATGAATGGTTTCCTGATGAAACTGGATCGGTGTTTATCTTTATCATTGATGGTCTTATATGAATGGCCCCTTCAGGAAGCTGTAAAACAGAAGAAACAGTTGAGCAAATTCAAAGCAGCAAGTTAAAATGGTAGTTTTTTTGGAAAAGAACAAAGGTTCTTTATTAACAAACAGTATAACTGTAGTACCTTCAGATGATCTGATCAAATTTTCCAATAACAATTGAAATGTGGAACTCTATGGGCAAATGTATAAGTGTGTACATACACATTGAACCCCCTCTACTAGAACTAAACACGTATAAGGACATACACATCTAATGAATGATACCATAATCTTGTCATGATATATTATAGAGAGAGATGCATTGAATATTATTTATTAGATGTTTACATTGATTATTTTTGCATCGACAGCAATCTTAGGGTCATTCAACTGAACGTTGCAATAGAATCAATTAATACCAAAATGCTGTCATGATGTAGGGACATATGCATTGAAAATTATATATCTACATCAAATTAACAGTGCATGAGACCATTCAACTGAGTTCTCCGTTACAGTCAATAAAGCCATGATTCTGTGTAAATATAGCATAAAGACAGAGGCATTAAATATCAGAAGTAAAATGACAGACCTAATAAATAAGAACGATTAGGAATCGAAGATAAACCCCAAAGTAACCATTCCTTAAAAACCTGCTGAACTAAAAAGCCTGCTAAAACAACACTAGAGCTCAAGCCATAAAGGTGATGAAGACATACCCTAGCATCAACTAGAAGGGTTCCTTTCACAGCATATCCATTATAGAACAGACGCATCTGCATTAGAAGTGGCTAGAATAGAACAAAAAGATAAATGAAAATGATTTGTTATTCCCTAGAGCATTTGGCAGGTAATATATTAGGCAATCAAATTGTTAGTCCAGGGAATACATGTTCAGGGATGAGGTATCGATGCTTCTTTGAATCCACGGTATCCTGTGCAAGGCATAGCAAAGAAAGAAGGTTGAAACTTTTATATTAGCAACAAATAGCAGGTCACAACATCAATGGATATCTATGTAACTATCAACTATAATGGTTTAATTTACCACTAATGCCAATTTGCTTTTTGGAACCTTTGTTGAGTTTTTTCTTGAATACGAAGGAGAGCTGTGTATCTTTGTATTAAGGTAGAAAGAGCCAGCCCCTTACAAACTTTGCCACCTCACTCCAGGCCGAGCCATGAGGGGCTGCTACATGTTACATATAGAAAGAACTAAAACAACAAAGACAAAGAAAAGACCTGACCCAGCGACTCCGCAAGCGGCACTAGAACAGGCCAAGCTCGCTCCCTGACCCATGACCTAACTCCTGCAGGAACCTTTGTTGAGTTATCATTGAGGTCCAACATAGAGGTCATATCAGATCAAGATCATGTAGATGTGATATCTAAAGCAATGTAATGGATAATGGCGTAAGTTGCTAAGGAGGTAAAAACACCACCAATGTTCATAAGTCATAACGCATGGGACGAGACAAGTTTTCAGGAAACTTGATGAGCCCTCCACTATTATCTATGGCTGGAGCACTTCCATATGCATAAGCATGACTCTTATATTGCTAGTTCATTTTCAGCATAATTGTTTCAATTCTATACTATCACAATAAAGTATGTTTACTTCTGTCATGCATACAGAACTATGTAAAAAAAAGGTTCTGGGGTGGGGCGCACTTCCAAGACATGTGCCTTTGAAAAATTTCCCTTGAAGACACTGGTGGGGCATTTTAGAGCTAAATCTAATGATATCAATCCAGTCCCATCCGTATGGATTAACGGCTCCTCATTTCTTTCCGCGATTGTTCCATCTTCCTCCTGAAATGTTAAGTCAAAAATAAGGAATATGTTCAAGCAGATGGCCAACTATCAGAGGGGATAGAAACATACCACCCAAGGCTTATCATCAATTATTGTAACATTAACCTCCGAGAATTTAAGATCTAGTGTGACAGTTTTGGACAATATCAAAGCAAACCTGTATCATTTCACAAATAAACAAATTTACTGAAAAATGCGGACAAATTGGAATAGGTGAAAAGACAGACCACAAACAGCCATCATCCTATTATGAATGTACAGAATATATTCAATGTTGTGACTTCAACGTACGAGTAACAATGAAAGAAACAAGGGGAAACAGTTCATGGTGCCACAAATAAATAAATAGTTAAAAATCATCACCAGATCTAGTCAATCTTCATAATGTCATAGCACATCACCTTGTTTCGATTATTTTATCAGCAACCACATTAAGGTATTAAGTGATTACTTAATTTTTTAGCAGTAAAAGTCAACTGTATGCTTAACCTGGACAAATATTTCGCCACAGTAGGAGCAGTGTTTATATGCATGAAGAGTCTTCGGGCATGAAAAAGTGATTTGTTGGAGAGGATATAAGGCTCATCCCTGTCCCACCCAGACTCAGTACGAACGAAATAGCACCTAACAGATGAAACACAGTGTTTGTTTCTTTCTTTTTTTCTCTCCTCCTTTAGTTTTTCCTCCTTCCCTCCGTCTTTAAAAACTGACAAAAAGACAAGCAGTCAATACAAGATCAATGTGTAGCTACTAAACATGACACTTCCAGAGAAACTTGCTACGATTGCACACAAAGGGACAAACGTAGGAAACTGGTGCACTACTCCCTTGTTATTTATGTAGCCAAACAGCTTCCAAACTGTGAACCATCAACACAGCTCAACGTTTTCATCAAAATAACTGAAGACTTTTCTATGACAAGTTAAGCATAAAGGGACTTTGCACAATCCATTTCCTAATTACTGGACTTTAGTCTCACAACTACGCATTAGGCAGAACATGTGAAATGTAATGTTTCACAAGGGTCAGATGATAATGAAAGCCAATAAATAAATAAATTGAAGTGGGGCTTGCTGATGGTTATCAGAAGAGTGCACTTTACGTGCAATGATCATCATGGCTCTAAAATCTAACCTTTACGAACAAGAAACACTATAAAAAAATGCTTTATGTTTTGCCCAGGTCACTGTGTCTTGATAGGAATGCAACTTCATGATAGGTTGCAAGGTTTCCTATTATCATTCATTAGCCTCTTGCTTCCTTGTACCACAACATGTACATCCATCTTAAGTTCTGTGTGATGCGTCTTCGTTATCATGTCTATATTGACAACTGTGAGTAAGGTACAATAGACAACAACAAGCTGTAATAGAGTGAAGATTGGCTGACTTCAACTCACAATAGACAACAATAACTGATTAGAATTTCTAGTTTCATGTGGTGGTGCGCCTAGATATTATGAGCACTTTTGTGTGTGTTGGGTGTTGTGCTTTGTACTTATGTTCTCTATTCTCTTCTTAATGAAATGATGCGCAGTTCTCCTGAGCATTCGAGAAAAAAAAAAGTACAATCCCCTGCCATGGATTCTTGATAAAGGAGAAGATTAAGATCCGAGGCGTAGAATAGGAAGGAAAGAAACAGTACGCTCCAAGGGGAAAAGCCTTACTGAAAAAACGATAGCGACGCAAACCCAAGATGATACCACCTTCGGAAACCTGGTTGTAATATGTACAGTAGATGCCAAATTTGTCTGTGCAGTTCATTTGCCCAGGTATATCTGTAAACTTCACAATGAGAACATTGTTATCACCAAGACATTTCTGCAGATGAGTCCTTGTATTCTCCATAAATGGTCCCTGAACAGAATAAAAAAGGGTACCATTATCAAACACCTTGATACTCTATTATGTAAACTTCAACATAATATATAAGATTGGCTTATTGGGATGTATATGAAAAAAAAATGATGAAGGAGAATCATTCTTCAACTAACCTACAGAATTAACCCTTTCCCTAAAGCATCTTGCATGTGATGCACATCAATGCAACTGTGTGCTTAACATGCGCATAGAAGAGTACAGGTTTCTCTAATATTAAAACATGAGAGAGAATGATATTCAAATAATGGTCCTCCAACTTTTTCGTGTTTGGTCTTGTGGGTTCCATATCTAGCCTACCCCAACTTGCTATGGGATTAAAAGACTTTCAGTTGTTATTGCATCAAATGACGTAGTATCAAATGGAATTGTTCAGGAGCTAATGCATCCTGCATCCAGAACCGAACTGCAGGTGTTGGACATCTACATTGGATAAATTGGTCGAACACATGAATCAGGATTCCGAGATATTGAAAGCGAGGACCCAGTTATTGGAATCTCAGGAAGTGAAAGCTTCGCAAGCTGAACAAAGCGCTTTACTATTACAGAGGGTGGGGAAGACAGTTTTGTTGTTTTGTTATGGGCATCAACTGTCTGTTGTAAAGAAAACTAATCTCGTTTGCATGCTCTACTACACGACAATGCTTGCTGAGTCTCCTCTTTATGTCTAATCATTTTTTTTTCTTCAGAAATCACCTGAGCGATGCATCATGTACTTCTACTCCACAAAGGATGGACACACTCAGCACCCATGGACAACATGGTAGATTAGATAAAATAGAGGGGCTATACAGCGTACTAAAAAACTAAAGATCACATGGAATCACCGTGGAAAAGGAACAAAAAATCCACAAACCTTAAATGTTGTTACTATGGAGTCATCCTTTTTCTCAATATTACAATGGTACAGTCTTGTCTTGCTTGTGTCCCAATCAAGGTTCTGCAGGTATCAGTTGGGAAACATTTCATTACAAGTTTACTACGAGTAGCATCTCACAACAATACATTTAATTTACCCAAATCAGAACTCAGACTCATGCCGATATTGCATCATGGATCTACTAAGAGATCTAGGAGATGCCCAAACACAAATGATGCTTATAACTTATGAACAGGAACATTACTCATAATTTTCATATCACGCAACATTTACGATCACCAAACACTGAAACAAACGAATTGCTCCTGGCTTATTTTTTCCTAGAATACACCAAAAAATAAGATGGGATGACTCTCTATTGTAAAATCGAAGGAGGATGTAGTATCACTGCACTGTACATGTTGTAGTAGTAGTGCTTAATTATCAATATGTAAATAACTGAAACCTACAAAGTATCCAGCAAAACAGAAATAGACTATGATGCATACGTATGCAACAGCTTTTTACCCAAACATGCCATACACGTCTATGAAGTTTTAAACCCAAACATGCCATAGACGTCTATCAAGTTTTAGACAACGATCACTTCCGACCTGTGAACTTGTAGCCAACTAAAAAAGTAGAAATATATGCATACCAGTTACTGCCCTTACCTAACATGATAGAAAATAATGAGTAATGCAATGCAAGTTCTGGCATGATATAACCTTTCTTCTATCTGTTTCTGGTATAGACTTGTTGCCAAATTCGTTCCAGATTGCAGACTCAATGCGATCCATAGGTAGTGACTTCAAATACCTAATATAGTTCACATCCTTCAGTTCCTCTTCCATCTTCTTGCTATATACAGGAGTATAGGGGGGAACACAAAATGGATCAGCAACAGCCTAACAAAGATGAGCAAAAAGGTGGGCATTTAAGAAAGTAATTCTGAGTAAAATACAGGCTTTGCCCCCAATCATAATAAAGAAAAAGACAGTTTCTTTTTTTATTAGTTACTCCATTAAATGATGGGTTCAGTAAAGAATCCTTAGTTGAAGTTGAAAGGAATAAATAATTCCATTGAAATAAGCATATATTCAAATCAAGACATACTCTCCAAGGTAGACACGTATGAGGAAAAACCGATCAAACTCCAATTCACCCAATGCTAGCATTTGAGGGCTCGCTTTTGCCCTCAAATCATTCCTAGTGGCAATAAAAGGTGGTGGTGCCAGCCCCCTTCCTGATGGGCCACTCATTTGTCGAACACGTTTTGTAATATCCCGAACTGGGCTTGGTGCAAAATCTCTGGTGCAAGTGACAGGCATTTGATGCTTGAGAGACACAGCTTCAGATCCTCCACGAATAGCCATTGGTGAAGCTACTTTTGAGAAAGGTGACTGATTCGGCAACCTGGGAGAGATCGAACATGGCGGGCTCTCAACCTCCATGTCATGATACTGGAATCTGCAAGGCGTCTGGCGGACAGGGCTCACAGACTCCATTCTTGCCTGGTTTGATAGACCAAATGGCATTTCAGTGTTCGGGCTCTGAACCTCCATTTGAGCGTCGTCTTGGTAGAATGGTCCTGATACGGAATCATCTGCCTCACAAAAGCAACATGATTAGGAAGAAGCACTAAAATGTGAAATATGCCCGCAAATCACTAGAGTAGATTACCCCAAAAAAGAAGAATCCATAAGAGTTTGCAACTGATCCTGACAGCGGTGAGCACAGACAGTTGCAGGAACTTGCGAAAAGAAAATTCAGAAGACTGCAACTGAAGACAGGCAAAAAAAAAAAAAAAAAAACACCACTGTTAAACAACGCACGGCGAGCAGAAGCAGAGCAAGGCAACAAGACGGTCCCCAAGGACAACGCCATCCACCTCGCTGAGAGGCACGGAATGACGGAAGGGGCCGGAGATGCAGGCGGCGCTCTCAGCAGTTGGGACCCCCTCGGCGTTGCGCTTCATGGTATCCTTATCCACCATCCACCTGATGTAGGCCGAAAGATTCCAAACTGGCCGCGGAGGCTCCGCGATCCTCCGGATCACCTGGGCCGCGCCCGCCTCGTGGAGCTCCGCGAGCAGGCTGCGCGCCCACGGGTCGGTGGCCTGCCCCAGCCGCGCCTCGAGCCGGGCGAGTTCGGCGGACACTGTTGCCGGTAAGGGTGGGCCCGGCGAAGTCCTCAGCATGTGGGCTTATCCGGGCCAAGGGTTTAGGGCTTAGGGTTCCGCATCCTCTCGCGGGCGACGGCGTGTCTCCGCGGTGTGCTGTCGGGAAACGGGGAGTAGCTTGTTGGGGAAGCTCTCTGTTTTGAACCGAGGTTGATCAGCGGCCAAGTGTGTTCGACGTCTCGCACGTGAGGGAGACGGTGGTGGGACCGACACGGCGGAAGCAGGAGGACCGTTGGGTTGGTGGAGGACTGGGGGAAGCTGACGCTGGCGAGCGTTGTGCATTAGCATTAACAGAGGCTGATGTATGCACAGGATCTGTACTCGGCAGCGTGGCGCGGCTTGGAAAAGCATCGAACGGAATTGAGGCCGGCGCGCGGGGCCAGGGTGAGAGATCGGGGTCCTCTCCATTAGAGGTCTCAATGCTAGCATATGCTATAATAATTCGTGAGTAGGAAGAGAGTTCTCTCCCATAGCACTGTAGCAATCAAATACACTAGTACTGTAGAATCATTAATTAAGAGGATTAAGTTGATAGCACGACCATTATTACAGAATTGCTTATTGCCTACCTCTTGTTGGGGGCATGCAGTGTTGCACGCAGTAGCATTAATTCAATTGAGGCCATCTGCTACATATAAAGAATCACCATTAGCAAGTGTGTGGTACAATACCAAATGTTTCTCAATTACGGAGATTTGGATGTGCTATGTATGTCCCTATCCCTCCGCCTCAGCGAACTGTAATGGGTGCATAACGAAAACTCGGAGTTTACGTTGGATATAAAAGTGCATCCATAATCAAGTATTTAGAGCCATCCACTGGGGATCTACACACGGCTCACTTTGCTGATTGTATCTTTAATGAAGATCATTTTCCGGCATTAGGGGAGGAAAGTATTTCTCTCGGGACGAATGCCGTGAAATAGAATGGAAAACTAAAGGAATTCAAGGAATGGATCCTCGCACTATAGAAACTGAGCTCGAAGTTCAGAACATCCTCCATCTACAGAGTGTTGCAAATGCACCTGAAAGAATAGACACCCTATTTGAAGAAGATGACTATATGGAATTTCAGGCTCCTTCCTCAAAAGCAACGAATGCTAGGAAGAGGGGGAGTGATCCGGTTACACGGGCACCAAAGAAGCCTAGAGTACAAGCTCAAGCTAAAGCTCCTAAAAGACGTCCTGCGGAGAAGAAGCCTAAACAAACTACTCAAAAGAAGAATATAGAAGATGAAAGTAAACCACATGAAGTGATGATCATTGAAAAAGAAATCCCAAGTGAGAATGTGCGCACACTTAAAACTCACGACGGGTTACTGAAAATTCCTGACCTAAACACACCTCTGAGTGATGTGGATCAAGAAAATGAAATAATAGAAAAAGTTTCAACAAATTATGTTGAGACGGGAGTAGTATATAATAGAAAGACAATGAAAGTCGACTCATATTTTGCTGACACAATTACAACACAGATTGACTTGGAATCTGAACCAAAGTCAATGAAGGAATGCAAGAAGCGTCCTGACTGGCCAAAGTGGAAAGAAGCAATTTGTGCAGAGTTGAACTCGCTAAAGAAAAGAGAAGTGTTCGGCAATGTAAGCCTTACATCAAAAGGTATCTTTTCAGTGGGTCACAAATGGGTGTTTGTTAGGAAGAGAAATGCTCAAAATGAAGTGACTAGATACAAGACGAGACTCGTAGCTCAAGATTTCACGCAGAGACCAGGAATTGACTATGAAGAAACCTACTCTCCCGTAATGGATGGAATTACTTTCCGGTATTTAATATCATTGGCAGTGAATATGAATTTGCAAATGTGACTTATGAATGTCGTCACTGCATATTTATATGCAATATTAGATATAGAAATCTATATGAAAGTTCCAGAAGGAATCAAAGTCCCGAATGAAGAAGAAAGCAAATTGTATAGTGTCAAACTTCAGAAGTCACTATATGGTTTAAAGCAATCTGGAAGAATGTGATATAGCAAACTCAGTAATTTTTTACTAGAGAAAGGATTCTTGAAGAATGATGATTGTCCTTGTGTATTCATTAAGAAATCAGAGAAAGGTTATTGCATAATCTCTGTTTATGTTGATGATTTGAATATCACTGACACTTCACACGACGTCGAAGATGCATGTTCTTACTTAAAATCTGAATTTGAAATAAAAGATTTAGGTAAGACTGCATATTGTTTAGGCTTGCAGCTTGAGCATATCCACGAAGGAATATTATTATATCAATCAAACTATACCAAGAAGGTATTAGAGAGATTTAATATGAAAGATGCATACCCACTCAGATCCCTTAGGGTTGTAAGATCACTCAATGCAGAGGAAGATCCATTTAGACCAAAGGAGGAAGGTGAAAAATTATTGGGACCTTAATATCCCTGTCTCAGTGCTATTAGAGTATTGATGTACCTTGCAAATAGTACGAGGCCCGATATAACTTTTGCTGTTAATCTACTTGCTAGATACAGCTCGGCACCAACTATGCGACATTGGAAAGGTATTAAACAAGTACTAAGATGTCTGAGAGGAACTGAAGATTTCGGATTATTTTTCAAGAAGAATGCATAAGTAACCTTGGTTGGGTATACTAATGCTGGCTACTTATCCGATTCACACAAGTCAATCTCGTAGACTGGATATGTGTTCTTATTTGGTGGAACGACAATTTCATGAAAGTCAACGAAGCAGATGATTATTGCTATATAAATAAATTACTCAGAGATCATCGTATTATTTGAAGTCGCCAAGAAATGCACTTGGCTTAGAAGGATGTCAAGACATATAATAGATAGTTGTGGAGTATCGTATACTCCATCCCCTACAATTATCTATGAAGATAATAACGCTTGTATTGCACAAATACAATCGGGATACATAAAGTCGAACAGGACAAAGCATATGTTACCTAAATTCTTCCTTACGCATGAATTGCAAGAGAAAGGAGAAATTTTGGTAACTCATGTTTGATCTTGTGATAATCTTACAGATATGTTCACAAAGGCAATACCAGCTTGCACTCTTGAAAAGTGTCGGCATGGTATTGGCATGACAAGACTTAGAGAAGTGCTTGAAACAGGGGGAGAACTTCCCTAAGTACATAACGTTCCCGAATTAAAGAATCATTTTGAAGATAATTCATGTCGTTCATGAAGATCGATAAGCATTAATCATGAAGATTAAAGCATTGTACTTTTTTTCCCTTATGAGTTTTTCTCATTAAGATTTTTGATGAGGCAATGCGTACAATACAAGTGACAGTAATATGTGCTCTTTTCTTCATTTTTCCCACTAGGTTTTTAAGGAGTTTTTATGAGACATGTTTATCGTGATAAAGAGCCTAAGTGGGAGTGTTGTAAAATGCTTATGGGCCAGGCCCACCTTCTAGAAGAAGGACTGTTGGCCCATGTGGGCTCCTTATTTAATACTAAGCCAACACGAAGTAGAGTTTTCCCCTTATAAATAGATGAGTAGACACCCCTTTGTAATTTCACCAGAATTATTCAATAAAGAATTTCGTCTCCTCTATTCTTGTTACTTTTAGTTTTTGTTTTCTACTTCGATCTACGTGCCTACGATCGTTGATAACTCAGCAGATCAGCGACCAAGTATGTTCGACGTCACGCACGTGAGGGAGGCGGTGGTGGGACCGACACGGCGGAAGGAGGAGGACCGTTGGGTGGGTGGGGGACTGGGGAAAGCTGACGCTGGCGAGCGTTGTGCATTAGCATTAACAGAGACTAACAAGTGGGCCAACTAGTTTGCGGGCCCACATGTCAGCCTCTGTTAATTCTAATGCACAACTGCAGAGGATTTGTACTTGGCAGCGTGGCGCGGCTTGGAAAAGCATCGGACGGAATTGAGGCCGGCGTGCGGGGCCAGGGTGAGGGATCGGGGTCCTCTACAGTAGAGGTCTCAATGCTAGCATATTCTACAGTAATTCGTGAGTGGGAAGAGAGTTCTCTCCCATAGCACTGTAGCAAACACTATAGAAATAGAAATACGGGTGGCTTTTTTTTGCAATTTAGGTACTGCTCACTAGTACTGTAGCAATCAAATACATGCGTTGGCTCTTGATCGGACGGCTCGGGAGGGGTTCTAATGCCAAATACTGTAGCGCCTCGGAATTGAAGGCTTAAATGCAGAGGACCCCGATCGCAGGGTCAGACGTGAAGAGCTTCGCGACAACACGGCTTTCCCTCCCCAGCTACTCCTGCTGCTATGGCGGGATTCTCTTGCGGCTTTCCCAGTTTCTGAATTTTTAATATAAAATAATCATTTTTAATGTAAAATTATTTAGAAAACTCAGGCCATAGTAAATTTTTTATATCTAGACGTTTTTCACACGCCATATCGATTGGCGTGTGTGAAAAACCAAACACGCCAATCTAAAAGGCGTGTCTACATGACACGTCAGCAGGGGCTCGTTGCGGCGCGTCCGACATGGACACCATTGACCGTAGACACGCCATATAGATCGGCGTGCCTACCACCACAGACACGCCAGAGCCTTTGGCGTGTGTGGTGCTACCAGACACGCCCATCTATTTGACGTGTCTGGTGTATATACCCGGTGCCCTTCCTTCTTCTTTCTTCCTCTTTTCTCTTTTCCTTTTCTTCTCCAAACCGACCCATTGCCGCCGCCAGTCGCCGCCGCGCCTTCCCCTCCTCTCACCGCCTCCGTCCGCCGCCTATTTCAAGGGAGCTTGTGGGGGGAGCCCCTAGGAAGGTAAGAAAGCAATCCTCTCCGAGTAGATTTTGATTTGAACCTTTTTTTATTAGTTTTCATGGTAGCTAGGGTTTGTTAAAGGTGGTTCAATTTTTTTTTAGGAATTTGGACGAATGAAAATAGATCGGACACTCGGTATCGCTTGATGAATAGGTTGTATTGTTTGTTTAACGTGTAGGTTAGGATGCATGTGTTCACTCAATTAGTTATATTGGGTTAGACATATATTGTAATATTTTAGGAAATATAGATGGAATGCAATTAATTTTGTGATGTTTGTTGTAGATGAATCAAATTGTACGTTATTTTCACGGAGGGTTTGTGAATAGAGATAGGGAATTTGTTAATATGGTTGAAGACGTGGGCACATTTATGAAACCACCGTCGTTTACTGAGGTTATGGATAGAGCGTGTTCAATCAGTGAGTGCGGAAGGTCAGTTAGTTTAAGTGGGAGATTTGACGCCGATGGTGGAGGTCGAGCTCATTATGTGGTTATAAAGTTGTGTGGGGAGGCTGATTGGGAATTATATAAGGAATGTTTGAAAGATGCTCAAGTGAAGTGTGCTGAAGTGATAGTAGATGTCATTGATAGTGTCGATGCTAGGGGACCTTCTCTATATCCCTCCGAACCTCAACCTGTTTGTTGCGAAGAAGAACCGATTGAGATTTTGACTCAGGAACAAACCCATAATGCGCAAATGGAGGTGGAGAACCCAGGAGTTGTAGGTGGTGATATGTTTGAGTTAGCACTTGTTACGAATGACTTTCCTGACAACACGTTCGAAGAGGACGAACGGGAATTGGATGAAGAAAACCAAGTTGAGGGTGAGGTTTTTATATCGAGTGATTCTGAAGGGGAAGATGATGAGTCATATGGTCGTCAGTCAGCAGATGATGATTATGGAGTACACAATGACTCGGTTGATCTGGGCGAAGGCAATGTTGGGCATGAGAATGTGGAGGAGGTGGTTCATGAAGATACAACTAACAATAGTAATGAAGGTGTTAGTGAACCCAGTGTTTTTGATGGTGTTGTGGAAATTGATTGGAGTAAACACTATACCGCGGAAGAGTTGCGTGCACTACGAGATATGAATGTTGAGGTACCTAAAGTTCCTAATCATCATGATCTTCCTCGAATCATGTTTGCTATAAGTGATAATGGTTTGCTTTCCAAGGATGCACCACCAAGCAGCTCGGAGCCAATGATTAGGAAGGGCATGATATTTGATAGTATGGCTGACTTGAAACATTTTTTTGAAGATTATGCGGTGCGGCATCATAGGCTGTACTACGTGGTAAACTCAAATCGGTCTGAGAGATATCATATAAAGTGTCAACGAGCTAATTGTGCTTGGGGTGTTTGGGCTCGTACACTAAGGAAGAATAGTGGTGGTCGTTGGAGGGTGACAAAGGCGCATCAGCCTCACACATGCGAAACACTTAGTGCTGCACAAGTGCATTCGTAATGCACTACAAGATACCTAGGCCTACGTGTCGCTCCAATCCTATGGGCTGACTCACGCATCACTGTTGCAGCTATAATTGAAGGCATCCATGGTTTCACCGGGTATCGTGTGAACTATGGGAAGGCATGGAGGGCTAAGCAATTCGCAATTGCACAATTGTAGGGAGATTGGAAGGAGTCATACAATAAAGTTCCGAGATTGCTTAGTGCAATTTAACATTTCAATTCGGGCACCAAGTACTTCATTGATACTTGCGGGATGCATGGGTCTGACGGGAAAAGATTCATTGCACCTTGCCTTCATCGGGTGTTTTGGTGTTTCCCGTAATGTGTTAATGCGTTCCGTCATTGCAGACCAGTGCGGAGTGTGGATGGCACGTTTTTAATTGGCAAATACAGGGGCACTTTAATGATTGCTGTCGGAATTGATGTGGAGGATCAATTTATTCCTATTGCATTTGCACTCACAGAGGGTGAGAACAACTCTAGTTGGTCTTGGTTCATGACACATGTTCGTGTCCATGTGATCGGTACTGAGAGACAGCTATGCATGATCTTAGATCATTATCAGGGTCTTATAAATGCTACTAGGGAGGACTTAGATGGCTATCCTCCGCTCGTGCATAGGTGGTGCAAGCGACATTTCGCTGCAAACATATGGAGGAGACAAAAAAACAAAGAGGTTATCAATGGCCTGAAACTTGTGTGAAAAGCTATGGAGGAGAGTAAATTCAATGAGAAGGTTGATGAATTAAAGAAGATTATGAATGAGGGAGCGAAAGACTGGTTAGAAGAACACATGGTTGAGAAGAGTAAGTGGATTCTAGCATTCGATGAGGGAGGATTCAGATATGGCACACTGACCACAAATATATCTGAGGTGTTCAACCATGTTCTCAAGGGCATTAGAGGGTTGCCTGTAGCTGATGTAAACAAGGGTTCCCGATCTTCCGAAAGGTTCTTGGTAAGTTGATTTGGTCGGAAGCGACACACAAATCGATCCGGCTTCAGAACAGCACGTTCTAAACCCCGCAATCGCAGCACGACGTCTCCTCTGGTTATCAACCGTCCAAAGACGATTGACCTCGCCGAGAAGGCTAATCCCTGCCTGTGAATCAAGAACACAAGCAAGAACAACGAAGAATGCAACACAATTGCAGAGGTATGATTAAACTCTCGAAGTTGGGGTCTCACAAACCGATGAACGGCGATACTATTTATGAACAGAATTGATCTAAGCAAAACCCAAACCCTAATGGTGTGGCAGCGGCTGTATATAAAGACCCTAGGGTCATGCAGGACCCTCTGGACGCGCCCCTAATTCGGCTCAACTAAATACAAAGCCCAAAGGCCAAAAATAGGCGACGCAGCACCGACACAGATTCTGGACTCTCTCTTGTTTCGACGATTCCTGATGACTCCAGATGAATTTTGACATGAGGGTGGCAGCATGGGAAAGGTCTTCTTCTTATCTTTCCGTGCATATGTAGAACGTCCAAATCCGAGTCCGTATGCGTTTTGGGTGACTGTTTTATTGCAGACTGTTCCTGGGCCCTAAAACAGACTCGAAGTCGGTTTTGATTGGGCCTCCACTTTGGCTTCCAAGCCCTTGCTGGTCCTCGACGTTTTCAACTCCTTCTCCCATCATCTCCTGGTCCTCTTCATGGTTTCTAATCATAAAATAATCATTAGATAGCAAACCATTCTTAAAAGTAACATATAGCGAAGAACGTAGAAACGAGCTCACCTCTAAATTTAGTCGTCGTGCATGAGCTCTAGTCATTGGACCTTGCAAGTCCAGAATTGGAGGAGTGTTGTGTGTATCCATAGGAGTGATGCCCTCATCATCCTCCCCCTCTTGAAGTGGAGTCGTCCTCGACTCAAGCTTATCCTCTTCTCCCAAGTATGGTTTCAAATCTGAAATACTAAAAGTAGGACTAACCCCGAAATCGGGAGGCAACTCAAGTTTGTATGCATTATCATTAATCTTCTCCATTATTTTGAATGGACCATCAGCTCTAGGCATTAGCTTAGACTTTCTTAATTCTGGAAATCTATCCTTCCTTAAGTGTAACCACACTAAATCTTCTACATCAAGCTTTACTTCCTTTCTACCTTTACTACCAGCAATTTTATATTTTTCATTCATCTTTTCAATGCTAAGTCTAGTGGTCTCATGCATTTGCAAAATAAATTCAGCACGCTCCTTAGCATTAACATGAACTCTCTCATTAATAGGTAGAGGAAGTATATCAAGTGGAGTACGGGGATCAAAACCATACACTACCTTGAAGGGACTTACCTTGGTAGTAGAATGTGTTGCCCGATTATAAGCAAACTCAACATTAGGCAAGCATTCTTCCCATTGCTTCAAATTTTTCTTCAAAATAGCTCGTAACATAGTGCTCAAAGTGCGATTCACAACCTCAGTTTGTCTATCAGTTTGTGGATAACAAGTTGTAGAAAATAGTAACTTTGTACCCAACTTATTTTAAAGCGTGCGCCAAAAATGACTCAAGAATTTTGCATCACGATCTGAAACAATAGTAGAAGGCGTACCATGCAAACGTACAATTTCTTTGAAAAAGAGATCAGCAATATAACTAGCATCATCAGTTTTATGACATGGTAGAAAGTGTGCCATCTTGAAAAAACGATTCACAACAACAAAAATGCTATCGCTCCCCCTCTTAGTCCTAGGCAGTCCTAAAACAAAGTCCATAGAAATATCCGCCCAAAGAATAGAAGGAACAGGAAGTGGCATGTATAAACCATCTGGATTCAAACGAGACTTAGCTTTTTGACATGTAGTGCAGCGAGCAACAAAACATCCTTGGCCAAAAGAAGTGTGTGGTCAAAATATCCTCCGTCTTCTTAGCACCAAAATAACCCATCAATCCACCTTCATGCGCATCCTGCAACAACAAAAGACGAACAGAGCCAACTGGAATGCATAGGCGGTTAGCTCTAAACAAGAAACCATCATTCAACACAAATTTGTTCCAAGCACGACATTCTTTACAGTGCAGCAATACATGTTTAAAATCAACATCAGCAACATATTGTTCTTTAATTGCCTCAAGTCTAAAAATTCTACAATCAAATTGAGACAACAAAGTATATCGCCTAGATAAAGCATCAGCAATCACATTATCCTTCCCTTTCTTATGTTTAATAATATAAGGAAAAGACTCAATAAACTCAACCCGTTTAGCATGTCTACAGTTCAAATTGCATTGAGAACGAATATACTTAAGTGATTCATGATCAGAATGAATAACAAATTCTTTGGGCAACAAATAATGACGCCACGTCTCTAAAGAACGTACAAGTGCATATAGTTCCTTATCATACGTGCAATAATTCAAAACAGGCCCAGTAATTTTCTCACTAAAGTATGCAACAGGTTTACCATCTTGCATCAAAATACCACCAATGCCTATACCACTAGCATCACATTCAAGCTCAAAAGTCTTATCAAAACTGGGTAATTGCAGCAATGGTGCATGTGTAAGTTTGTCTTTCAAAGCATCAAAAGACTCATGATGTACCTTACCAAAATAGAAGTCAACGCCCTTCTTTATCAACTCATGCAATGGTGCAGCAATGGTGCTGAAATCTTTGACAAAGCGGCGGTAGAAACCTGCAAGACCAAGAAAACTCCTTACCTGTGTGATAGTTTTTGGTACAGGCCTGCTCTTTATGGCTTCAATCTTCGCCTCATCCACCTCAATTCCCTGTGGAGTCACAACATAGCCAAGAAAAAAGACTCGATCCGTGCAAAAGTTGCACTTCTCAAGGTTACCAAACAAACGTGCAACTCGCAAAGCATCAAAAACAGCACGCAAATGAATTATATGATCATCCATGGATTTGCTATAAATCAAGATATCAGCAATGTAAACAACCACAAATTTACCAATAAAAGGTCTTAAAACCTCATTCATCAAACGCATGAAAGTACTGGGTGCATTAGTCAACCCAAAAGGCATTACTAACCACTCATACAACCCGAATTTGGTTTTGAAAGCTGTTTTTCATTCATCTCCAAGTTTCATTCTAATTTGATGGTAGCCACTACGCAAATCAATTTTAGTGAAAATTATAGCACCACATAACTCATCAAGCATGTCGTCTAGCCTAGGAATAGGATGACGATACCTAATAGTAATGTTATTAATGGCTCTACAATCTACACACATACGCCAAGAACCATCTTTCTTAGGAACCAAAAGTACAGAAACAGCACAAGGACTAAGTGATTGACAAACATACCCACGATCCAAAAGGTCTTGGACTTGTCGTTGTATCTCCTTAGGGGTTGGTCCTATAAGCAGCACGGTTTGGTAAAGTAGCACCAGGAATCAAATCAATTTGATGCTCAATCCCTCTCAAAGGTGGCATTCCCGGGGGTATCTCAGCTAGGAAAACATCCTCATACTCCTGCAAAAGGTTAGTGACAGCAGGAGGCAAAGCACTAGAAGCAATATCACCAAGCGAAAACAAGGCTTGTTTGCATATCAAAGCATAGCAAATATCATCAGTAGAAATTTCAGTAAGCTCAGATTTTGTGGCAAGACATGAACGACCTTGTAATTTAACTGCAGCAGCCTTAGAACATGAAGAATCATTAACATTACTTGGTGTAGAAGCAGAATTAACAGGTTGCTGAATTTTAGGGCTTTTATTTTTCAAACTAGCAGCTCGCTCTAAATCAGCTTGTACAATTTCAGCAGGGGTCATTGGTAACAAAGTAACTTTAGTTCCTTTATGCATAAAAGTGTACTTATTACTTTTACCATGGTGTACAACATCATTATCAAATTCCCAAGGTCTACCCAATAAAAGTGAATAAGCTTGCATGGGTACAACATCACAATCAACAGAATCCAAATAGGAACCAATGGAAAAAGGAACTCTGCAAGTTTGTATTACCTTAGCTTTTCCAGAGTCATTTAACCACTCAATGTAGTATGGATGTGGATGTGGGCGTGTGGTCAAATCAAGCTTCTTAACCACATCAGAACTCACCAAATTGTTGCAACTTCCTCCATCAATGATGACACGTGCTCGACAGTTCTTGATGACGAAGAAAATCTGGAACAAGTTATGTTGCTGCATCATCTCGGGCTGCTGGATTTGTGTGCTAAGCACACGCTGCACAATAATATTCATGTAGCCCGTGGTATCTCCGCCTCCAAGGATGAGGTCACCGCTGGTGGCAACGACATCCTCCTCCTCATCCTCCACATCGAAGGTGCTTATGTAACCGCCATCATCTGTCGCCACATATGCCCGCCTACTTGGGCAATCTTGCTGCACATGGCCAAGACCATGGCAGCGGTGGCACTGAATCCCTGTAGTGCGTCCCGTCGAAGCAACAGAGGAGGCACTACTAGCCGGTACCTGCACAGAATTTTTACCTGAGCACATAGAAGGGGCAGGGGCTGATCTTGGTGCTGCAGAAACAACACTAGCTGGTGGGGGCGGCCGGAAAGATGGCTTGGGCAGTCCCGAAGTCCCCGTCGGCCGTGGTGGGTAGAAATTCCTGGACTTGCTGTACTCCTTAAAAGCCTAGAAAAGTCCCTCTGATTCTTTCTCTGCAAGTATAGCATACTGGAAACACTGGTTGAGGGTATAAAATTCTTTATAATCAAGGATGTTCTGAATTTCTTTTCTCAAACCAGAATAAAAGCGGCAAATCTGATCCTCTACTTTTTCAACCACAGCACAACGAATCAAACCCTTCTGAAGCTCACTAAAATACTACTGAACAGTTTTATCTCCTTGATCTAAACGCTGCAGTTTATTACGAATTTCTTTATAAAAAGAAGGAGGAACAAAACAATCACGCATTTCTACCTTAAGTTCTTCCCAAGTAGTAGGCAAATCGGTTTCAGCAGCTAGACCACTCCACCAAACAATAGCAAAGTCCTTAAACTCACTAGTGGCTTGTCTAACTCTATGTTGTTCAGGAACAAGGTGGGCATTAAATTTTTGTTCTACCGTCATTTCTCAATCAAGGTAAGCATCACCATCGTACTGACCCGAAAACGAAGGAATTGAAAACTTAATTTTAGCATACGGGTCATCTGGAGCATGGTTACCTTGTGTGCGACGGTTGTGGTTGTGGAAACCACCCATACCTTGAGGGTTACATTGCAAACGACGTCGTAACCTTGCGGTCCTTGTAGCTGACCTATCGACGGTGCCATCAGCCTTATACACCGTTGCTTCATCATGATCGTCTTCAACGTCGTTGTTGGTGTTGGTGTTGGTGTTGGTGTTGTTGTTGGTCTTGTGAGCGGTCTCCAATTCGACAACCTGATCGGGTAGCTTAGAGACTCTCTTATCCAACCGCTCAATGCTTTCTCCCAGGTGAAGCTTGGTGATGGCGTCGGTGACGGCCCTGGTGATCGTCTCTGCCAAATCACTCTGAACCGCCTGCAAAGCCTTCTGTAACTGACTTTGGCTCACGCACTCATCCAATTTTGAGGGTGAAGCACCCTCTCCATCGCTTCTTGACATCAGAAACACCAAAACAGGAAACAAAAAGTGAAGGCTATCCCTACAAAAGTACTAAGCAGTGGTGCCTCTCAACACAGCAAAAGGAAGCTTCTTGCAAAGCTCTTACAAAGTTCTGAAAACAACAAAGCGAAGGATACCAGGGAGAAGTGTTCCATGATTGCAAAGTTTACAAAATAACCTATGTGCTGTCCAGAAGAAGTATGTAGAGCTAGGAAGGCCAAATATATATATGTGAGTGGCACACAAATCAAAAACAGATAGTAAAGCTGAATAAGTGCCCAAGTAACTTGTCCCTAGTTGCTGGTCTAACTATGTCCTAGAACAGTAGTGATAGGAAAGAAGAAACAAGGAGACCAAGGCACAAAGTCGATAACAGGGGGCTAAGTGTAAAACAGGCAAACTCAGAAATTCCAGGGGGCTAGATGGAGCACTAGTAGGAATCCAAAATTTCTTTTTTTTATTTTATTTTTTTGATATTTTTTTCCAACTCACTAGCAATGGCGGAGAAACCACAAAAAATTGTAGTTCAAATAGAGCTAGGACGTGGGCTACGAAAAATCTTGAAGTTTCAGAAAACGTCGGGTTTCAACTTGAATGAATTTTTTCTTTATCTTCCCGATTTTTTTTGAATTTTTTAACGAGGGAACACAGGGCATAGCCAAGTGTGGGTATGCTCAACTTTTTGTCAAGAATCTTCTGTAAAAATTTCAGTCAAAACGGACAACCGAGCGAAAAGTTATGCTTGTTTTACCGAAGGGGTGTCGGAATCGGTTATGAAGAACCCGGGGGTTTGAGTGAAACCCGAGTCGGGCTTAAGGTCGGGTAGGGATTTTTTTGGCGAGGTGGATGCAGCGGAAAGTGGAATTTGTGAAAATTGGTCTGAGGTGGTGAGGGTGGGTTTAGGGTGGGATTAGGGTGGGCGTGTTGATCAATCAACCCTAGCACACAAAGCCGACAAAACCGAGGATGGTGAAGGTGATGGCGGCTAGGGTTGCAAGGGAAATACTACTGACGACAAAAACACAAACTAAACCAGCGACTAAATAAGAACTAGGGCACAAACTCAACACTACGAACTCTGAAATTGAAATATGCAAAGGCTAAACACGTGGTTATGGGTGGGGAAAAAAATTTGGTATTTTCTGTGGACGATAGGAAGAACACGAAAACAAAACTAAAGGGTAGTACGAACCTGACGGTGCACCTGAAGCTCTAATTACCACTTGATGTAAACAGGGGTTCCCGATCTTCCGAAAGGTTCTTGGTAAGTTGATTTGGTTGGAGGCGACACACAAATCGATCCGGCTTCAGAACAGCATGTTCTAAACCCCGCAATCGCAGCACGACGTCTCCTCTGGTTATCAACCGTCCAAAGACAATTGACCTCACCGAGAAGGCTAATCCCTACCTGTGAATCAAGAATACAAGCAAGAACAACGAAGAATGCAACACAATTGCAGATGGATGATTAAACTCTCGAAGTTGGGGTCTCACAAACCGATGAACGGCGATACTGTTTATGAACAGAATTAATCTAAGCAAAACCCAAACCCTAATGGTGTGGCGGTGGCTGTATATAAAGACCCTAGGGTCATGCAAGACCCTCTGGACGCGCCCCTAATTGGGCTCAACTAAATACAAAGCCCAAAGGCCAAAAATAGGCGACGCAGCACCGACACAGATTCTGGACTCTCTCTTGTTTCGACGATTCCCGATGACTCCGGATGAATTTTGACATGAGGACGGCGGCATTAGAAAGATCTTCTCCTTATCGTTTCGTGTATATGTAGAATGTCCAAATCCGAGTCCGTATGCGTCCTGGGTGACAGTTTTATTGCAGACTGGTCCTGGGCCCCGAAACAGACTCGAAGTTGGTTTTGATTAGGCCTTCACTTTGGCTTCTAAGCCCTTGCTGGTCCTCGACGTTTTCAACTCCTTCTCCCATCATCTACTGGTCCTCTCCATGGTTTCTAATCATAAAATAATTATTAGGTAGCAAACCATTCTCAAAAGTAACATATAGCGATGAACGTAGGAACGAGCTCACCTCTAAATTTAGTCGTCGTGCACGAGCTCTAGTCATTGGACCTTGCAAGTCCAGAATTGGAGGAGTGTTGTGTGTATCCATAGGAGTGATGCCCTCATCAGTAGCGGCGATCATTCAGTTCACGTTTCATAAGTGCAACTATTACTTTGTTAATAGGTGGTCAAAGGCAAAAAAATGTGTGGAAAAGGGAGAGTTGTGGGGAAAAGCAGTGGCTAAGCATTTGCCTGCCCACGAAAATATTTCAAAGAATCAAGACGCACGCGTTTTTAACCCACGTGAGTTGGTGTATGACGTTAGATTGGTGAGCCATACTGACATTGGAGGCGAGAGGTCTGGTGGGAAGGAATACACGGTGGAGGTAGGGAACAATGCGTCATGCACATGCATGACTCCTCAACTATTACATGTTCCATGTTCCCATGTAATGACAGCATGCCATGTTCGCGGGTTGAGTTACGAGTCCCCAAGTTGTTTGAGCCCTTTTTACTCGAAAATATCGACTATGAGGTGTTGGGAGTCAACATTGGAACCATGTTTGGATTCAACACATTGGCCTAATTATACCGGTGATGATTATATCCCCGATATTTGCCTATTGAAAGACAAACCAGGTAGAAGGAAGACAAAACGTTTGAGAAATGAAATCGATGATATGAGTAAGGGATATGGGACTGACATATATGGAACCGGCGACTTCAATGAGGACCCAGTTAAACATCGTTGTTCCATATGCAGTATAGAAGGACACCCAATGGAACAACACAAGATGGGTCCGAAGAACAAGACAAAGCGTAAGGCTAGAAGTGGGCAGGGAGTAGGGGACAATAGGTTACCAGCAGCAGGTAGTAGTAATTGTCAGGTAATAATGTCTAGTATTTACAATTTAAATAATAATTTAATATCACTAAGCTTATATTTCTTATACATTTGTACTAATGTTCTGTTTGCTTTTACAGGGTCATGGCCCCCCACCTGGTCTTCCGGCTCCTTGATCTTAACTTAAAGGTATGCACTCATTGAAATAGTAAATGATTTATCATGCCTTTATACAATTGTGGCAATCGTGTGCACCTTAAATGTGTTATTTTTGTCATGCAGCAATTCAAGCCATTGAGGATACGAACGCATCACCCCATGCATTTCGATGAGCGCCTGGTTCCATACATTGAGCCAACCGGTTTCCTGCCGCTGGCTCGGGTTGTCAGTTCGGGGTTGCCTTCCATGGATGTTGTTGTTTTGATATCTTTGGTCGATCGGTGGAGGCCAGAGACTCACACATTTCTCCTACCATGTGGTGAGCCTACTTTGACTCTTCAGGATGTCGCCATGATCACAGCTCTCCCGATCGATGGCATTGCTATTTGTGACACGATGGATCCAGTGGGTTGGCGGGATGTTGTGCAAGAGTGGCTTGGCTTACGCCCGCCCGAGACGGAGGAAGACGAGAGAGACAAGAAGGCTGCTGGTGTGTCTTCGAAGTGGTTAGTGGATAACTTCGTAGTGCTAGACAAAGTTGAGTACCCCGAGATGTATCTTCAGGCTGCTGCTAAAGCCTGGCTGTGGCACTTCGTCGCCAGCTTTCTGTTCCCGGATGGATCTGGGAACATTGTGTCTTGGATCTGTTTGCCCTATCTGACCAAGCCTTGGGATGAGTTGCCAAACTACAGCTGGGGCTCAGCTATTTTGGCTTGGTTGTACCGACAATTGTGTGTGGCATGGCAAAGGGATGCTTCCAGTTCCAACCTAGGCGGCTGCGCCTATTTGCTTCAGATTTGGTTGTGGGAGAGATTCCCGCTCGCTAGACCAGGACGTGGACCAACCTTTGTATGTCTTTATCGTCGTTTTGCTTACATTTGTAAATTATATTTCCTTCTGTGGATGCTCCTATTAATGTTTTATGTTTTTATGTCTAATGTTCAAGGTTTGGGAGTATGAGGATTCACGCCCGACGGTTGGTTACCTATGGAGGAACTGCATTAATGTAGTGGGAAACGCTGACAGACGGTACTTGGAGTACACAAACAGCTTCGATGTTCTCACCCAACGATAGGTAATTTAATTGGTCGGCGTCCACTATTATTTTTTTCCTCGCAACATTGATATGTATGTTGTCTATTATGCCTTGAAGGTCACCTGGACGCCGTATGAAAGAGACGAGTTTGTGGAATTGGGCCTAGATCCAATGTGCACTCGAGACAGTAACCTCTGGAGGGCTGAGTTGCCACTCATCTTTTTCTTTGCAGTTGAGTGGCACGTGCGGCAAAGAGAAGGGTCAATTTGGATGGCTCCAACCGTTAGACGTGGACCACGTGTCGACAAATCAGAATCTGCACAAGTTAGTGTTCTTGTGTTTTAATTTTCTTCGTTTGCACGTATGTGTTGCCTAGCATCATTCCCATGTTTTATCATAGGGTTGACAGGCGTAAAGAGAAGGGTCGTGTGGAGTGGGCTAACACCTACCAGGCTTGGTTGCTGCTATGGAACAATCGCCATGAGAAGGTCGTGCATTACCTTAGCGGCCCCGTGCATCGTCCCGGCCCATACAAAGAGTACTTGCTCAGTTTGTACTCATTGAGCAGGCTCAAGATCCGTCCATCTTTGAATGTTGCCTTCATTGCTGAGCTGCCAGACTCTGACACTGATGAGGAGATTGTTGACGAGTATGACGAGGCTACTCGTACTGGTAGGCAACTGGAAAGAGCGCCATTTGAGGACTACGCGGTACATGTACTCAGTTGTTTCTACTTTACGTCATTGTTCCACTTATACAAACATGCAATGGTGAAATGTGCTATGCAGGCAACACAGTTAATGCGCATGTCCAATGAAGCTGCTACTGCGTTAGGCCACCCGGAGGGTTCAGCGTAGGAACTTATAGCCCTTCATGGTGCTATTAGGGTACTTACGAAATTCACGATTACTGGTATTTATTGCACTACTCGGCATTCAACTTCGTGAAATTGACATATACTTTTTTATTATAGGTCCTGATGAAAGGTTGTCGCCGGCTAGCTGAGAAGATGAATTGCATACATGCTCCTCGTGATGTAGCGGTTCCTCCTAGGTCCCAAGGTACTTCGGGATCCATAGGGGGAACCTCCAGGTCCGCCCGTTCCCGCATTGATAAGGGACCCACGCTCCGAGGATGAACAAACCGATGATAACGATGAGGACTACACGACACAGGTGCATATTTGTAATCCCTCATCTTGCACTTCAGATTGTTGAAACCTAATTCACTTGTTCTTTCCAATTCCTTAGGACACCATAGGGTTGTTCCAGCTTCGGGATGCACCGGATGTGGAGGGAACACAACATTCTCCTCCAGTAGACAGGGTCTTCCGCCACCGGAGGAACGTTCCTACTGGATCCACCCTCCCAACTGAGCCCGGGCGCAAGAAGAGTAAGCCAGATCGCTACACCCTTGGTTCAGCCAAAAGGAAGAAGGCGAAGAAGTGACTTTTCATGGGGATGTCATATGCTCTCGTGCTATGAATAAGTTGTGTTATGTTGCTACCGGATGTTTGGTTATGCTACCTCTTTATTTCTGTTAAATGTCATTGATGTGTTATGGATGATAAATGTTTGGATGTGTTATGGATGATAAATGTTTGGATTAATGCCACTTTGTTCGTCCTACATTTTGGTTGTCGAGTCGATGTTTTTCATTGTGCTGTGAATGTAAACTTTAGGAAGAATGTTGTTTGACGACACAGCGAGCTAAATTGAAAACCCAATGTAAAACAAGAGACACGCCACAAGGTTCGGCGTGTTTGACCTAGGAGGTCTAGTACTTGGTCAATGCGGCGAGCCTAGAAAAAAGGTCTAGAACAAACTGTTTTTGGTTGAACCATGGCGTGTCTGCCAGAGGAGACACACCATATGCTCTGGCGTGTTTGACCTTAGAGACACGCCAGGGGCTATGGCGTGTTTGGTACTTTGTCGGTGCGGCAAGCCCAGAAAAAGGTCTGGAACAAACAGTTTTTGCTCGAGCCATGGTGTGCCTATGAGAGGAGACACGTCGTATGCTCTGGCGTGTTTGACCTTAGAGACACGCCAGGGGCTATGGCGTGTCTGGTACTTCGTCGGTGCGGCAAGCCCAGAAAAAGGTCTGGAACAAACTATTTTTGCTCGAGCCATGGCGTGTCTGTGAGAGGAGACACACCGTATCCTCTGGCGTGTTTGACCTTAGAGACACGCCAGGGGATATGGCGTGTCTCGTACTTCGTCGGTGCGGCAAGCCCAAAAAAGGTCTAGAACAAACTGATTTTGGTTGAGCACATGGCGTGTCTGAGGTATTCCCTGTCTCCAAGTTTGCACTAGACCTCCCAGCATGTCATTGCCATATCCATGCAAGTTAACTGATGATACAATGCGACACCATATGGTTCGTTCCTCAACAACACAATAAAAGTCATAGTTCAGGGTGGTACACATACAAATTAAATGACAAAGTCCAACAGCACAACAAATTAGGGAAGCATTCCAATGACTTAGTTTAAAAACAAAATAGAACGAGTGCAACTATTGCGTGCACCGAGGCCATTTCCCCTACCTCAAGGCGTCCGAACCACCCTCTAGAACAGCCTCTTTTGCCCGACACGCCCGCTCACGCCTCTTCTCCCTTTCCCTCTCTCTCTCTCTCTCTCTTCAGTGCAGCCGTCCGCTCAAGCGCTTCCTCCTTCTTTCGTTGGGCCTCACGACGGTCCTTCAAAACCTCCTCCCGTTGCCTCTCTTTATCTCTTTGTGCACGCATCTCCTTCTTGGATTTGCGACTATATGCTCATTGACGCTTGTAACTTTCAAGGTAATCAAGCGGTTCCTGAGAGCGTTCAGTGTCAATCCACTGTCTGAAGTCACAGAGCGGCAATGGAGTCTGCAAAAAACATTTTTTTCATTGATTTATGCAGGGTCCATCAAAAGAGTGTAAATTTAATAACACGTATGACAATATCACACCGTACCCAATCTTTGTCTTTTGTGCGATCATATGCATCGTTGTCGCACATCCAATACCTCTGCCATAATGTTTCAAACCGACCAGAGCCGACCACCTTGCAAGGGTCACCACACCAGCACATAGGTGCCTTCTCCTTGGGCGTAGGCCAGAACTTGTTCGGTGGAAGACGGAATCCGGAACCATCCCAACTATCTTTAATCCCAACAAAATTAGTTAGTTATTTCAATTACTACAATGGTTTGTGAATATATTTCAAACAAGAATGGATTTTGTTACCTTCAGAGTCCACGGGATCATTAGTTGTTTCCTCAGTAGGAACCTCTTGCCTTGCAAACAAATTACTCACCCCCGAAAACATAGCAGCTCGAGCTTGTTCCTCTTTTTCTTGCCTGTGATTCTCCCTTAACCTTGCCATATAACTCTGCCATGAAGAAGGGTCACACAGGGCCGCTTCGTGATATGCATTCTTCCTTGCCGCTTCAACCTCCTCAAGCCTCTTCATCTTTTCCACCCTCCGTTGCTCCTGTAAAACAGGATCTGCAATGTCCAGCAAGGTCTACGCCGCCCACCCCATTAACTCATTTCTGTTCTTCCACGTGCCTTGAGCTCGTATTCCATCATCGGTCATATAATTCATCAGAGTTCTCCAATCTGCCTCAGCCGGATACATCTCCTTATTTTTTTCTCCAATACAACAATGCACTCTCGCGATCATAGTTTGTCTCTTCTCTAATGGTATTCAAGATCCATTCCGGTGGGACTTTAATATCATATTTCCGGCGTACTATGTCTCTCCTTTTCTGTAGATATTTTGCTTCATCTGCTGGTCCCATCCTCATCGTGTCCTTAGCAATCTTGTGTTGCCCACGAAATTCCTCCCAATGACACCACCGCGTGTCCTACATTAACAAAATAGTTAACATGTCTTCACTACATACTATGAACATAACAACCTTTCCCCAGAAAATAGTTTAAAGAAGACGTACCCACTGATTTCTACCAATTATGTTACCACAAAAGTAACCATACCCAAGTTCTGAAGGTACTACACCTTTTCGAGCCAAAACCCCATACTGGCATAAAGGAATTGCATCCTTAATGAGACGTGCACTTCTTTTCTCGGCTATGTATTCTTGGAGATCACTCGCCTCCGCCCACAATGGCTTCCGACCGTAAACATACTCTTGAAAGTCACAAAGCCGCCACCCATCCTACGACACAACCTCGACATTATTCTCCATACATAAATCACATATACTATACATGAATTTGAAAGACATCAAGAATTGTGGCTTACGTTTCCGACCAGTGCACAACGAAAGAATGGAATGTAACTCAATTCCTCAAGGGGGATCTCCAACTCAGAACGGTGACCACACTTACAAAGAGGTGGACTATTCATATGTCGGACAGAAGCATCTATAATCTCTTCTTCTGTCATTGGTTGTGGATCGGGCGGTGGAGGAACCCAACGCTCAAACTCTGCATATGGCCACGTCAACTTCTCATTGTACGGGAACAGCATGATGCATGGATCATACATCTCAGGCCCGTCAATCCATTGAAAGAAGTGGCACTACACCAAAGTAAATTAAAGTTATAGCTACCACAAATACATATTAAGAACAACATCATGTTTGATTGCGAAAAAATAACTCACCCCAGCTAGCTCATAAGTATCCTTATCTTTGCATATATAGAAGGCACGTCCCACTATCATTCGATGTCGAGACTCCTTTATTTGTGCCGCTTCTCCACACTCACACAATGGCACGGGAAGCGGTGGGGGAATAGGGCCATCAACTACGCGGGCGGGGAGGTAATCCTCCCACTGAAAATAAAGCTGACGTTCGAGTTCATAGTACATTCTGACCTACAAGTATAATCAGTTAGTCATTAACATAACTAACCGCAATTACCAACAACAAAATTATCATATCCCCAAACTCAAACTAATTTCTAAACTCAATAGCTTAATCCATTCTAAACTCAACCGCAACTACCAACAATAAAATTATCACATGCACATGAAACTATTTCTATGTTACAACATTACCTAAATAATGTACAAAAAACCATAAAAAATTCTAATACAATCAACAACATAACCTAACACTATATATCGTCTAGTCTATCATCAAACTCCATGAAAAAATTCTAATATTTTTGCTATTTTCGCCATGAACAAAATCTAACCCTAGCTAACCTAAATCCAACACAATCAACAACAAAATAAATATTCTACATTGACCAAATCAAAAGCCAAACCTTGCTTCATGAATCTTTCAAGATACTTAGCTCAATGATTCTCAGATCTGAGAGGGGGTGGGGGATTTCTCAGTTTTCGCCCAGGGGAAGAAAGAGAAGGGAGAAGGGAAGAGCGAATGGAGGAGGAAGAGAAGGGACAAAGAAAAGAAAGAAGTCGCGGAGATTTTGAAGCCCAGATGAGACACGCCAGACCCTTCGGCGTGTTACACACAATAAACACGCCAAACAGATCGGCGTGTCATGTGCCAGCCTGGACTCTACCTCCTTCGGCCAAGCTTACGTGTACGTGACATGACATGAAACATGTCATTCTATCTGGCGTGTCATATTTCAAGAACACGCCTTTGGCTTTGGCGTGTCAAAAACGTCTACATCCTAAAAATTTAGTTTTCGGTAGTTTCTTTTTAATTTTTTAAATAAAATTTGATTATTTTAAAAAATTCACACCCCAGTTTCCCTCCCCGCTCCCGCTCCCATTTCTGATTTGGTTTATATTTGGTTAGCTTAAATTTGAGCCAATATTAACAAATATAATAAAAAACATACAGTAGAGATCAAGAAAGGCATCAGGCCCAATTTGGGGAGGAATGAAAAATGCGAGAATAGAAAAAAAATACAGGAATGAAGAAAATGTAAAAATGAAGAATGTAAGAAAACCTCAATAATAAAAAACAGAGAAATGGAAAAAATTTACTGTTTAGATTGGAGAAAACTTTGAACTTTTTTTAAAAAAAATTAAAAGTAAATCTGCCATTTGTGCTCGTGCCCATTATATATATCATCTATTCATGCATATTAATTCTACAAGTGGTTGCTTGTGATTTGTCTTTTACGTAAAAGAATTTTTCAATTTTTTATGTTTGGCATAATTAAGTTGCAGTATGCTAGTATACAATTTTATATATAAATATATTAATACATAGACATAAGACAATAGGTACAAGATTTATGTGAAAAAAACTTTTAAAATAAAATATTCTCTCTATCCTAAAATAATTCTCACTTTAGTCTTCTTCACTTTTCACAAAATAATTGACATTCTTTCTTTCTAATATATCTTTATTTCTCTTCTCTTTATTTTCTATGCAACTACTTTATACTTCTTCTTAATTCACATGTCAAACTATAAAGTATCAACTAAACTGGGATGGAGGGAGTACCACGGAAGCTCAAAGGTGATCACTAAAATAATTACAAAGAGTTTTTAAAAGACTAGCAACAATAGTATTTTGACAAGCAGTCATTTTTTGTAGGTACTACGGGTACTAGTAGAGATTCCATTTTACTGCCGCAAAATCACTGTCGCCATGTGGAAATCTTCGGGTCTGAGTCTCTGCCGCATTTCACCTCTCTTCTGCCACAGCATGGACCAAGGAACGCCTTTCCTCTACGCAGCGCGTGCTCTGCCTGACGCGACAACTCAAATGGCTTTGCACGGGTCAGCTCAGGGCCTCCAGTCCCTGAACCAAAAGCACTTCTATCACGAGATGCCTCGACAAGAAATCTACATCAACATGAAACCAGAAAGGAAAATCGATTGGTAGTTTACTTTATTTTATTTACCTGAGGTTATATAGAAGAAATATTCGAAACTGTAGGTAGTTTGGCGCAGCAGGACATGGATGGAAGAGAGCAATATGAAAGGGATTTTGCCTCCCTGTTCAATGGCTCTTACTTCAGAATCCGACTATCGCTAAAAATAAAAATAAAAAAAGCTAGACCAAGAGGAGAGATGTCCCCTGACATTTTTTTAAGCGGATGTCGCGCTCAAACCCAGGCCGGCTGGGCAACTCACTTCCTGCTAGCCAGTCGGCCCGCGAGAGCTTGGCATCTGACTATCGCCTCAGTTTGATTGAACCATTGCATGCACAAATAAACAGGCAACTCACTTCCTGCTAGTATTCGATGAAGCACGAGAACGTGTGCATTATCGAAGAGGATCCCAGCGCAGTATGAATAAGAACGTTTTACACGCGCAAAGTCATGAGTCAACTCGAAGAGAATGCTTCAGCATGGCACGGGGGACTCTGCTGCCCTCACGCATCAACTCAAAGAAGTGAGAAGGATGCAAGCACAAGCCCAGACGTTTGTACTAAAAGCACACTGAACATAGGAGTATTAGCTTGCAGTAAAATTCAGAGATAGTAAGATTAATCGTACATGTGATATTCTAAATTTATCTTTAAATAAAATATTTTATCCAAGTTAGTAAGATTCTTTCCTCTATAGCAACTTTTTCCGCACTTATCATACTCTATATTTTATTCTCTATCTCAACTATTACACATTATATTCAACCATCTCCACCTACTATCTCATTATAATAACACAATTCTTCATAACACACTCATTTTGAACGGTAATTTTAAAATCATGGAACTGAAAATAATTAATAATAAATTTTTAGTAAGTAATAATTATTAGTAGTGATATTTAATTAATGAATTGTAATTAAGAAAATAATGTTGTATGGAATCAAGGTTTGTGCTTGTCCACTTGTTGTGGAATCTCCACGTTGATGTGCTTTTACAAAAGCAAAGTTATATTTGCTTGCGCAAGTGGCTTGTACTAGGGTGCAATACAATAGTGTCTTAAGAAGCACTACACAAGAATCTCTCCTCAAAAGCATTGGCTGAAGTGGTTGCCTTCAATCAAGTGGCCAAGCAGCATAGGGAGCTTCACTTCTCGAGTGACCAAGCGCCAAAGCCATGGACGGCTACCCAAGCTCCTTGCGTAGGTATTGGATGACAGAGGAGAAAGACGATGACATTCATTTCTTAGTTGATGATGATGAAGCGGAGGCCGTGACATACTATGACTTGGTGGAAGCAGAGAGCATTCGCATGCGTCATCGATCTGATGCTCCACCAAAGGTTATTCGACGGAGGGATCTTCCTTCTGGTCACAAGAGGATCAAAGTCGACAACTTTGTTCAAAATCCTGTTTATAATGATAAGCAGTTCCGTAAATGGTAAAGTTGGGTATTTTTCGAATATGGATCACTCCATATTTCTAGTTCCTGGTGTCATAAGTATTCTTGCAGGTTTCGAATGCGTTGGACTTTATTCAAGTGCATTAAAGAGGCTGTTAAAAATCATGATGACTACTTCAAAAAGAAGTATGATGTCACTGTTAAGGAAGGACTATCATCTTCAAAAATATGTGGTGGCTATGCGCATTCTCGCTTACGGAGTCCTGGTGGATGCTATTGACGAGTACCTGCGTATTGGTGAGTCAACTGCTTGAAAAGTTATGCATCATTTCTGTCAGGCTGTTATTGAAGTTTTTGGCGAGTGTTACCTACGAGCACCCAACGTTGCCGATGTACAAAGGCTTCTTCAAGAGGGTGCGAAGCGTGGGTTCCCGAGGATGCTAGGTAGCATTGACTACATGCATTGGGAGTGGAGGAACTGTCCGACATCTTGGAAGGGTCAATTCATAGGCAGAGGAAAGCATGCCTCTATGATCTTGGAGGCAGTTGCATCGCATGGTCTATGGATATGCCATGCTTAAAAGTAATAATGACATTAAAGTTCTTCATAGATTTGCTGTATTCTCAGCTTACCTCAAAGGTCGTTCAATGCCTACGTCACTTGTAGTCAATGGAAGGACATATAACATAGGATACTACCTTGCAGATAGGATTTATCCAAATTGGGCAGTCTTTGTTAAGACTATTCCTTACCCCTTGGAGCAAAAGGACAAAACATTTTGCCACTAAACAGGAAAGTGTGCGCAAGGATATTGAGCGTGCATTTGATGTCCTGCAATCTCGGTTTGCGGTGATCCAAGGACCCGCGCATGGTTGGGACCGTGCGCAGATTAATGATATTAGGATGACTTGAGTTATCTTGCATAACATGATAATGGAGGATGAACAAGAACATGCCTATAATACTGATTTCTCACACATCGGAGAACTAGTTGTTCCCTACCACAATACTCCTGACAGAGAGGCATTTGTTGTTGCACACCATAGGCTTCATGACCAAAACACACATTTCCAACTACAATGTGATCTGATCGAGCACTAGTGGATGAGCCTTGGTTCTCATCATCAATAGATGAATCAATGGTCATGTAATATTTATTAAGTCATGTAATGTAATACTTTGCTATGATGAATCAATGGTCATCTAATATTTATTGAGAAGAATTTATGTACTTCAATTTCAGAAACCATGTAGTTCCAACTACTCAAGGTTACAACAAGTACGAGGTTGCACTCAACAACAAGATTACACTCAACAACAATGTTACACTCAACAACAAGAAACCATGTACTTCAATCGCAAGTTTACAACAAAAACAAGATTACACTCAACAAATAACAGTTATGGGCCCTGTCTCTTTCCCCGCCTAGCTGTAATGTTCTCAAAAATTTCTTCCCGAAGAGCTTGGTAATACACTCGCTGCGCTGGTGTGCAGGCATCAAGATCAATCGCAAGGATCCTTTCATCCTCTTGCTTTTCCTTCTCTTGCCTTTTCGTGTCATGCTTCTCACGCATGATCCAAATCTTCTCCTGCTCAATACTTTACCGTGATTGATTGTGGCTTCACATTTCCTCAAACCTCTTCTCATCTATACATGCAAGCTACTGGAAACGATCATTTTTTGCACAACTTCTTCCTGCATAATAGATATCGTTTTCAATGATAGCTCTTTCATTGTGGATGCATGCTCCAAAGATGATGTTGAACTCGAAGAAGAATTTGCTTTCTTCTTGGCCGCTTTATCTGAATCCCTGCCATAGGCCTCTTCAGAATCACGAGTGATGGTGTTGGGCTAGAATTATCATCGCTAAGGTTGATGGCAACCTCTCCAAACCCTTCATCTGTAGCTGACTTTGCAGATGCTCCGGCCTTTGGATCCTGCCATTTGGGCTTATCCTTCATGATCTCCCAATAATGCATGTAAGCAAAGTTATGTTTTAGGACTCCCGTAAAATTAGCAGCTACATGAGTGGTCTGCATACAAGGATGATATGATATAAAATGATGATAGGGTATAAAATGACAACATGATATAAATGGGCAGCAAATCGCAAACCTTATCGGCATCCGACATCCCGCTAGGATTCTCTCTAGTGACCTCAGCATAGAAGGATGAGAACTTCCCCGCTTCAGCCTTGATATTGTCCCAACGACTCTGTAGCGACCTCACACTCCTTTCTAGGTATGATCCCCTCCTCATATTGTATCGCTGCAGAATCTGATCCCACATGTGATCTCCTTTTTGTCCGGTACTTGTAATTGGATCACAAAAAATTTCAAACCATGACTTCATAAGGTTTACATCTTCATCTGGGTTGAAATTGCCTAACTTGGTCCTGCCAACCAGCTTTGCCCTCGTTGGGGGAACCATGATGGAGGAGCTTGATAGCCATACATGTATGAGTTCCAAGCACCCTGGTAGGGAAATATGTTGCCAGTAGGAAAAGCTCCTTGTGATCCATCATTGAACTAGTTAGAGTCCATCCTGAAATCAAAGTAAAAATATATCATAAGAAAAACATGGTGTAACACAAAAAGATGGCTTAAACTGTATAAAAAACAGAGAAATTAGTGGTGCATAAATATAACATCATTGATATAACATGTTGGGTGTTCTCAGCATCATGATATAACTAGCTAGGATCATTGATATAACATCGAATGCATAATCAGGATATTGGGAATTCTTCTTCAATTTCCTAAAGTGAAAGTTTTTATTGGCTACAAATTGAATTCGACATCACATATCCATTATATTTGGGGAGGACGCGTGAGTTGTGGAGGATGCAGGCCTGTGCTCACATGAGTTGGGGAGGACGCCGACCGGACTGCGCTGTAAAGCTCTCCTCTGATGTGACCACCTCACCTGGTGAACGTCACCACCGCCTCATGATGTCTTTCTCCAAGATGGCTTCCTGGCGGAGGTCGATCTCGTGGGAGGGGCCGGACCGGCGCCTCGGCAGGGCTGGGTGGGGTGTTTCGGGTTGGCAGCGCTGACCCCGTTATATTCTCCGCGCGGATCAAAACGACGGCAAGGTGGCGGCCAACCAATTCGGGTGGTGCGGTGTCGGCTCCTCCCGGTCGCGGATCCTCTATGACGTTGGATCTAGCGGCCCTCGGTGACAACAGATCTGGTAGAAGCCGACCGACGGCCGTCCTCGATGACGGGCACGACAAAGGGGACGTTCACCCCCCCCCCCCCCCTCCGGCCACCACTGATGAGCGTCACGGAGGGGCCACCAACGAGCACGACGGAGGGCTAGGAACTAGCCTGCGGCCGTTCTACGGACGAGCGTGAGGGGAGGCGTCCGTTGGGGGCTGGCGGCTGGGAGAAGAAGATAACGTTTTCATGAGAGATGCTAGATTTGGAAGAGGGATTCGTGGTACTCTAATTTACCGGAACGGTTCAGTACCTTGATGTAGTACATTTTACGATTAATGCATATTGGTGTTTTTTTTACTGTGGACTGGTGCAGACAGTCTAACACCCACTGATCGTCGAATCTATACTCCATGCTACCTATTTTTATTTTATCTTTATTATACATAAAAATAGGAGCTGGTGCTGAATGATGGCCGGTGGTAGTACGTCACTTCCGCTTCTCCTGAGAACCGCACTAATATATGGGCCCTACAGTCCAATCGTGCTTACTCTCCCGTGTTGCTTTCCCTCTCTCACCACTGCAACACTGTTATCTAAATCAATGAAAAAAATAAGAGTAAATTGCATGAATAACAACTGTATTTGAGCCGTTGTTTCTATTTCACCATCGTATTCATAAAACTGCAAATCGCGGCCACTGAGCTTGTTCCTACGTGTTAATACAATCATTGCATGCATAACACTACTATGTAAGTTTTTTTTCTCACGGAATAACACTACTACATGGACTAAGTTTTTTTCTTAGAAATAAAAATACATACAGAAAAAACTAATAGCCACATGCAATTCATGAATTTGTAAGCATAAAACAAGTGGAGCGAATAAAATCTCTTAGTGAGTTACATATGGAAATGATTACGTGTTGAGCAGCTAACTAAGTTGAATATATATGGTCAAATACAAATATCAAAGTTATGGTGATAATTATTCAGATGAAGTAAAACGCATCATCACAAATTAACGAAGACTGATGTTTTTTTTCTCTGTAACTTGGGTTCAAGATCAACAAGAGGTTTTTTCTCATATCCTTCGGAGTTCTCGTATTAACTCAACAAGCTTCAAGTTGATGTAAACATGCATAAATAAAATTTTTAACCTCACACTAGAAAAAAGTGATCGAATTTAAAATTAAGTTTTCAAAGTGCCACGGAGGTCTAGATGGAACACGAATAAAAAATAAAAAGTTCGATGGAATGCATGCATGCTAGAATTTTTGGCGGGCTAGATGATTATACATAAACATATGTATGATACGTTCCAAAAATATGTTCGCAATGGCCATATTGACAGGGAGGAGCAAGTTCAATGGCTACCATTCGCAATTTTATGAATATAATAGTCAAATTAAAATATCTTTTCAAATACAGTGACCATTCATGCAATTTACTCAAAAAATGAACTATGGCACTGCTATCGCTGCTCTGTGCTCCCGCACCAATCACCACTATGACAGTATGACACTGATGTTAGCTGCTTCCTGCTGCCTCCCACTGATCACATCCACCGCTGAGGTGTGCTAATTGCCCAGCTAAGGAGATTTGAGGCAGCAAGAAGAGGCCGTGGTTATTTTTCTGGTTTGTTTATTGAACAGCGGGCTCCACTTACATTTTTTTGTTTATTGAACGCACGGGCTAGTTTCCTTTCAAAAACATACTGAAATACGCTCAGTATACTGAGCTCTACAGCACGATAAAACAACCGCTACTTGAACAGCAAAATCGCAGCTCGTTTGGGCGCACCAGTATTGCAAATGACTGCTTGTGCGATGGGCTATCTAAAGTACATGCTGACTAAATTTATATACATGGCATTTTTAATCAGGTACACCTCTACTATCTTTACAACACGCTCTAATGCTTTGGATAACTTATACACAACCAAACCACATAAACAGAGTGCTGCTCTTAGCCTCATGCTAGCAACACGATTGTGCTTTTTCTCATATAGGTTACCTTTTGTTAGTTAAGTTAGTAAAATTTGAACTTCAAAACTCCCTGCTGCTGATCATAACACCGGTGGCTGAAAGTTGATCTTTTTACCAATACCAACCAACTTGAGAAAATGAGCTTCAAGATACTGATCTACCATAGCAAATGGAAGCTAGGTACAGATTCTTTGACCATTTGTCCTGTAAACAGATTCATTAGTAGGTGGAACTCACTTCTACCATCTCTATCTAGAGTTTACATTAGAAAATGGAAAGATAAAACATTAATTTCACCTTTATATGTTGGCTGGGGAAAGCAGTTGTTCGCAGGGTCTCCTGCGTTTCGTCAGTTGGCTTTCTCCGGGGGACGCTCAAGATAAAAGCAGCCTGGTCCCAGGTGGCAGCTGTTGCGGTGATGCGGTAGCCATTGTCCCAACGCATGTGGATGCCTTCACTCGGGTATAAAAAATCAAGCTCCACGACCTACAAAGGAAATAGCTATTGGCTTCAGGAGTAGATTTTCAATTCTTTTTTTTTCAGGATTCACCACGGCAAAAGCAAATCAAGCAATCCTACCTCTAAGAATCATCCTGATTATTGAAGGTTTTCTACAAACTCAAAAATCATAACACAGTAACACAAACCTGAGCACTAAAACCAGCATTGCGAGACATGACAACAGCCCATCTGCTTCCTGCTGTTGCCATAGCAGTCACATAGAAACCCTCCTTCCATTTTTTGTTGATCCATTTGAAGGGAAATGACTCACTTACTTTGTAGGACTGCTGCGCATATTGTGTTCCTGCAAAGCTACACCAGTCATTACTTGTCCATTTAGACCCACAACCAGTGTTCCATCAAAAAGTGTTGTAGCTTTGGATAACATCCAACCAAAAACTTTAGCTCCCGTACAAATTCATGAATTTAAACTGCCAGAATGACTGCTTAAGCCCAATCCATCCTGGGCACGAGGCAGTTGCAAGCACGGCATGCTACATTAGACGCTAAAGGATATTTTTTTCATATAAAAAACAAATGGCCTTAGAGAGAATAGCCTGATTGTTGTAAAGCTATTTTTAAACGATTGCAAAAGTATAATATGCATATTTTTTAACTTGAAAACAAATGTGAAGGAAAAAAATGAGGTTTCATTTTTCAAAGAAGGAATTGAGCTAATTGAGGGTTTTGATGATATCCTAGTTTTAGTCCTATTCGATGGGTGCCTATTCTTCTTGATTAAAATTAAAAGCCGCCTAATCCCTCGTAGATTTATCGAGCCTTCACTTAGCAACAGGTCATGCAATTCACTTGTTCTGCAGCCAGACTGAAGCTGGATAAAGTGGTATTACCTTTCGACATGATAACTAAAGAGTTGCCGTTATTCGCACCAGCCAATGAAGTGATATAGTAATTTCTCTCCCACTGTTCCATTATCCATTCCTAACACAATGAAGACAAGTTAAAAACTGCAACAACTAGAAGCAACAACATGCAACGACAAGTGAGATATCATGGAATACAACTATTCAGTAAAGCATTGATATCAAACCAGAAAGAGAGAAAAGTAATTTTGGAAGGTAAGCTGAGTCAAAATTTCTTACCTTGTGAAGAAAGTAATGAGAAAGTTCATACACTTGAGAAGAAAAACCAGTGCCAGCATCCATAATCAAAGCCCACAGATTTGAGCAGGAGGCAACTGAACTAATAAACAAGCCATCTTCATTCCCTTTTTGAATATGCTGCAGTAATCTATTATCCGCTACATTGTAGTGGTACCTGATGAACAAATGTTGTTACAACAGAAAATTTTCCCTTATATAAGAATCGACGAGAGACTCCCTTTTTTGGAAGCAGATTTATGTATCATGCAGACCTCTGTTTCATAGGCCGACGGGCGTTGTACACACTAATCCACTGAGTTGCCGGCATCCCCATTCTAATCTTCTTCTTTGGCTGCTCATCATCATTTTCATCCACTATTAATCTGCCTCTTTTCTGCCCGACTTGATATATAAGCTGGCAGTAATCAGATCAAGCGTTAGCCACTCAGCAGAAACTTGTAAACAGGAACCAAAAAAAAGGAAATCATCCGTAATGTGCAATTTGAAAAATGTGGAATATGGATAATTCATTATTTCTGACTGCGTAATAATGTAGCATGTTAAACATCAAAATATTACATGTCATTGCCCTTGCTATAAAAGATGAAATGTGACTTAACATTTCAGTCTCATGAAGTCATGGTCCCTATTCATCTAATTAGAGAGTAGAAATAGATCACAATTGAGTTTTTGAACTGTAAAGTTACTCAAATGTATTGAATGATAAATGATTTAACAAAGATCAAAACTTAGTTGAGTATAAATAAAATCACAAATGAATAAATAATTTCTAACATGAGCAATGGCTCCCAAGCCAATAGAATCACAAATTACTAAGTGAAGACATAGGACATGAATCAAAGTCCTTTGCTAATGAAAATAGTAAAAGAAATGAGATGCTAGAGGAATAAGATACCTTTTGAGCACCATCGGTGTTTATTGGTCTAATGTCTGGATTAGGACCAACGATGCCATCAAAAAGGGAGATGCACTTTGCATAATTAGGTTCTTCGTCAAATTTCAGGTTCACAACATACTCAACAAATTGCTTGAAAGGTTGTGGACAGATGCCACATAAAGACTCCGGGGAGGTTCCCATTTTTTTCTTGCACACAAGGAAACCCTTGTTCTCTCCCTACATAGATCAAAGGATATGATTAAACAAAGAACAGGAGTAAAAATAAAAGATATTAAATATTGGCTAAATAACCTGGAATCCTTGCCAAGGGAGGCGGCCACGGAGAAGAAAAATAAGTGTATATGCGAGAGATTCAAGGTCATCTCTCCTGCTCCCAGTTCTTCCTAGGTGGGCATGCACACTAGCATAACGCACAGTACCCCTGGTTACAGAAGCAAACACAAGTGACAAAAGCATTCCGATGAAATAACATGTGCGGTAAAGTACATATTAGAATATTCCCAACCAACCTAAAGATGTCAGGTCTCTGGTCATATTCAACGTGCTGCCCTGAGCCAGCATCTTTCCATTTGGAAGCTGCATTAACACAGAATATAAAATAAAATAAAATAAACAACACAAATATCTGACATCAAAAAGGCATTATACAAAACTTGGATCTGGTTATAACTTACCCAACCCAAGGTCAACAAGAAAAAGTTTCTTCTCTTCGATGGTACCAGGAGGACCAAGCAAAAAGTTCTCAGGCTTCACATCACCATGGACATACCTGTCATATATGCATTTTATGAGACATAGCTCAGAAGCATACATACAAGCCAAATTGAGGGTTCCATCTGAACAAACCACATCAAATTACCCTTTGGAGTGCATCTTCTCCAGTATGGAGATTGCTTCTATACCTATACAAGCAACCATCTCAACAGACATCCTGCAAAATATCAAGATTGGAAATAACTCAAAAGGTTAACTATTAATTATTGAGATTAATTACAGGTGTGTTGATACTTACGAGTGGGAATTACTATTCCAGACATCCCATAGGCTTGGTCCTAACATATCCATAACCTGCATGTATGCTGAATAAAGTTACTAAATTGTTGATGGTTCCTATCGGAAGAACAACAAATTTAGATTCTCCCAACCAATGAGTGTTTCGAGAAAAATGAATGTTTGTGGTTTATATATGCACAAGTTACCAAACATATATACTATACTGGTATAACCCCCGTAAACACAGCATTGTGTAATACCATGATATAAAACTCGCCATGTTTTCCTTTGTAGTGTACCCGTGGGACACCATGGTTTCCACTAAGGGTGCTGCCAAATGAAGGTTTTACATAAGAAAGAGAGGCTAAATGTAACAAGAAATAGGTATCATAAGAAAAGAATAACAAAAAGGGTGCAAAACATAAAATAACTACTCACAACTCCAGACTTACTTGTATACTTGCCACTCATAAGGAGCTCCATAATTGCAACCCTTGCTGGTTTGATGTTCAAGTTTCAGTGCAACCTGACATATATGGACGGATGAAGATCAATAGGTTTACGCTATTCAGTTCCAAGATTATGAAGAATTTATGGAGATATACTTACTTCTAAAGCGCTAGCACCAGGACTCCTGTCACCGAGACGTGGAGATGAAATGCGTCTACCAACATATACTTGTCCAAATCCTCCCTTTCCAAGCTTCCTTTCAAGCTTATAGGTTGGTGAATTCCCAATTTGTACCTGTTTAAAGGATGCATCCACAACTGATATAAATAAGCTGATAGCAGATATTTCGCAACGAAACTTAATTTACATATCACAGCTGTCTGTCCTACAAGATTTGTTCTCTGAACGTATTGGTCCTCGCAAATCTAAACCGAAATACTCCCATAATAGCATTGTTTTTTTATGTATAGTGCATAGGGATTGCTGTACAAGAAGGCTGAATTGGTATCAGTCAGTACATTAAGGAACATATACAGCACCGCTCAACATGACACATATTAAGATCAAACACATTTGACCAGTTCAACTCCAAACATGTCTTCTATTACCAGCATACTAAGGTCTTGTTTAAAATTAAGGTATTTAAAATCATATGGCATAGTTCTGGCAAGAATAATAGGAAATTTTCACTTCAATACAGGGACCACAATCATGATAACAATGCACTTCATAACACAAACATATGAATTAAGAAGGGCTATAAATTTCATAACACAAAAAGGCAAAGAAAAACAAAAAACCATCACATCATAAAGCAGAGAAGAACCAGAAACTGTAAACTACTTCAGTGTATTATTTGATCATTTCGTCAAAAGGTTAAATGGGCGCAGATTCATTATTGGTATTGTATGCATATGACGCTGCAACAACGGTATTCATGGTAAGAAAATTAAGTTAACAAACCTAGTTTTATGGGCAAATTCCTTATTTGCCACTGGCATAAACCTCAATCTCTTATCTGCCACCGAAAAAATAGATATCCCTTCAATGCCATGGATCTTAAATTTTATTCTTTTGCATGCCATTTTCACCAAATTAAACTGAAATAGAAATAATAAAGGTCTATTCTACCCTTAGGACATGCCATTTGCTTCCTCTTTCTTTCTACTCTTCCTCTCGACCGATGGAGTTGTTTGACCAACAGCGGTAACATCTACAGCACTCGACTAATGACAGCTCCGGCAGCAAGCAGCACACGCCCGCGCACCCACCAAGCAGCAGCAAGGCTGGCATGGATTCCATCTCAACGAGCTAGCCATAGGCGTAAACAAGTTGCCTGTCAAGAGCTCAAGGATGCAAGAAAGTCAACTCCCAAATCGACTTCCCCTGTTCCCAAATCGAACTCCATATAATGCTAACTGAACTTGGACAAATTCCATCTGATACTAATCGAGCTGGGTTGAGCTTTGCTTTGGATTAGCGTGGCCTTCATGCTCTCGAATCATCGGAAAGGATGTTGTCAGCCATGATGAAACCAGTGCCGCAATTTCCCAGGCTGTAGGCCTCGTCGATGGCCCAGAGCACGTCGCAAACCCCTGCATACCCATCGTCCTGGCAGAGACGGGCGCAACCAAACTCACAACAGCAGAGCAATTTGATGAGAGAAGATTTGATTTAGGGAACGATTTGGTGGAGGACACAGCCGATTTAATGTAGGATGGCAGCAATTTAGTGCCACAGCTGTTGCGATTACAGTTCTCAGTAGAGAGAATCGAAGGGGCAGCACAGGGGTAATATTGGTATTTGGAAATTACACTCATGGCAGATGCGACAGCAATGGCACTGAAGAGATAAAAATTTTAAATTGCTGGCATGGACGGGATACTGGTTTTCTCGGTGGTGTATTGGAGATTAAGCTTTAAGCCAGTGGCAATGAAGGGATTTTCCCTAGTTTTATAGTCAGTCATGGCTGAAACAATGCAGAGAAACAATACGTTGAGCAGCATGTTCATCCAACAGTATTTTATTTTGGTGCCCAACCTTTCTGAACTATGAAACAATTATTTTTTATTATAACCTTATTTAGCAGGTAATTTACTTATTATTTGCTTCACAATCCATATATGTCAACCAAAGGCAACAAGATTATCAAAACTTTTGGTCCACAATAAACCAGAACTCACTTCATCCTATAGTACTAAAAGTACCACATGGCTACAAAATGAAATTCAAGCATTATGCATTAAACATACCTCCTCCTAAACTAGCAGATTGTACCTTTGCCCAATGACTAGATACAATATTTTTTAACCTTCATGCTAGCAAATCAAAGATGCACTAAATCCAGCCAATAACAACACTTTTGATACATAATATTGCATCAGTCAGAGGTCCAGTCTAGTTCAGATACTTAAATCCTAGCCTATGTTAGATTTGTTCCATTTATGATAAAAATTTCACATCAATAGGAGAAATACTATATATAAAAAGTTGTGTTCTCTGCGATTATATGCAGTATGCTTCTCACCTGACGTTGCATAAAAATTGTGGCATGCCTAATTTGTTCCAAAAACGATCATTGTCAAAACTTAATGTGTTACAAGCATACCATATCATCATCCTTGGGTTACAAATCACACGATTCAGCAGATGTCCATGATTGGCAGAGCTTAATCAAGCAACAGAATACTAAGGACCACCACAAGGAAACAATACTGAATTAGTAACTCTTTGGGTCTACAATGAAGCCGAATCCGCCTCACCCAGTTGTACTAAAGTTGCCAGGCAACAACAAAAAGAAGTCAATGCACTATGTGCCATACATGCTTCCAAAATTACAGATTTGCCTTTAAATATTAATACGCCAACTAAATAGCTCCCGCGACTCCTGCAATTCGCCAAACACCAGATACAATAGTTTGTTTGCCTTCATGCTAGTACATCAATGATGCACTAATCCAGTGGTTCCAATCACAACTCTTATGATCATCAATTTCACAAATCCGAGCTCTGGACTAGTTGAGAAACTTGAATCATAGCCTAGATTGAGATTAGTTCCATTTAGGATCCTTAAAATTTTGTATCAATAGGAGACATTCTAAACATATCATCAGTCGTGATCTGCACATTTATGAGTTTCAATCCCATCATCTCACTGTCCTACAGCCAACAAGCATACCATCACGCCATCCTTGGGTGAACAACTTTTTCTTTTTTTGGAACCGGTTTGGGTGAAGAAATTATCCAGCTAAGCAACAATCAACAGTTGTCTACGCCAAATCAGGCAACAGAGGCTACCAAATTTCCACATGCATCTAAATTACGAACGGAGAGTCCTGGGGATGTACCGAGCTTACCGTCTGAGGTAGCGGCGGGGCGGCCCCGTCGTCGCCCGCGTCGGCGCCAGCCTTGACCCCGCCGCCGCTGTCGAAATCGTCCATCTCTTGCCCCCCTTCCTCCTCCTCACGCGGGGGCTACTAGTGCTACCTGACCTCGATTTTCGTGTCTCGGCTGCAGGATTTCGCCCCAGCTGCTTCCGCTGCTCTCCACGACGCCGTCACACGCACCCGCGGGACGCGGGCAGACGTCACAGGCTCGGCCCCATGTCCCGCCTGCGAAAGGGAGATCGGGCTCGGCGGTCAGAGGATAATCGACTGAGATGCCGATGGGTTGGTTTAGAGTTCGGTCGTCACGGCGGGTTAGGCGGTCGACGACGACGAGGGCGGAGGTCGAGCACGACGGGAGGGACGGGGAAGGGGAAAAAACTCTCTGCTCGCACTGTTCCTGTGGAATCCGCCTTTCAACAGACCTTACGTACGACAAAGATCTCCGTAGTGTAACATTTCGGATAGACTTGCAGTAATAAGTGCGAACCTTGAAAAAAAGATGAAAGAACTTTCAAATTTCATAGAGTAATATGAGTTGCTCTTTGATACTTTAAGCAATATCTTGATCTTTTCACCTACTATTTACAGATTGATTTATTTTTTGAAAATCCTTCTTCCATAGATTGAAATATTTCATCCGCGTTCAAATCTCATTGGTCTTTAGGGTGGAAGCTTCTCTCACGAATTTGACAGTGGTGACAAGAGAGACATTGGTGGTACTATCTTACGAGCGACTGGAGATGATAGTTGAACCACAACAAAAATAAGAACGACGACAATGGGTTAGCACAATAGCGAAAGAATTAGCGGAGACACCGCAGGCGCGAACTCTAGAGAGAGAGAGAGAGAGAGAGAGAGAGAGTTGGAGGTTGAAGATGAAGTCGTCGTTGATTTCAAAAACAAGCAAAATCTAAAGAGCTTCAATAAGAATAAATCCTACAAAAAAGCATGACATTTGAACCCGCTATATGCGTCGAAAAGTTTAGTGTTAACACCTCTTGAGATTCTAGACAATCTTTGAGTGTTGTCTTTAACATGAATTTAATTTTTTTTATTTACAAGTGTTTGTACCAGTGGTTATAATTTTTTTTAGGGTCTAATAGTTATACAATTTATTTTGCACTTGTATATTGTATTATTATGGAATTGCAAGGTTGGATAATCAGTTCCATTCTAAGCACCTAAAGCTCGGAAATGCTTCTTAAAATAATAATAAAAAACGTGACGGCGGCTTAGTTGGGCGCGGGTCCAAGTTGCGTCGGCATGGGCCAGTTCGATCTAGCCCGATTGGCCAAGTCGACGCGAAAGCCCGCCGAAAAGGCGAAAGCCGAACGGCCCGAACCAAACCAAGCGGGCCCTTGCTCGCTTTTCCCGCTTTCCCACTCCACGCCGTGTTCAGCCGCAGCGTAGCATAGCGGTCAGCGCCCGTCTCGTGCCGCCGAGCTCGCTCGTCACCCTGTGCACGGCATCAGAAAAAAAAAAAAAAAAAACGTTTCGTCCAACCGCAACGCTACGTGCGGAGCCAACGCCTGGAAGCGGGGGTCGTGGCGGTACAGTGCCGGCGCGTATGACAACGTACAGGCACGCGGCGCCGGCACGCCCACCGGCCCGACAAAAAAAAAAAGGCTCGCGCCTCGCTTCGCGTCGCGTGATGCAATACAACAATTGCGGCCGGGCGCGGGCAGCCGGCAACGTACACCACGCACGGAGCAAGCGCAAGCGGGAAAAGGCAAAAGCGCACCACCACCACACACACACCACGTTTGCTTAGCATGGGAGGTAATCGCCTCAGCGCGCGTCGCCTTTGGCTGCGGGTGGTGGTGGGTTGGGAAGGAGGACTCATATGAGAGGACAGGCAGGCTCGGTGTGCCATCGGCGTCAGGGCCCTCTCGGCCTCGAGCCCCCGCCGGCGCCGTTTGTTTGTTCGCTTCTGTCCAAGCCCAATCATGGCAGGCAGCGACCGTGCAAAAGCACAGGGGAGCGTACGGGCGCGGGGTGGCCTGTCTGTCTGTCTACCTGGCCGTTTTAACCTATGCACGTGTCGGCGCTCCATCGGCTCGATGTCAGCTTCGTCTCAGCTTTCTCTTCTCGACTTGCCACGGCTTGCGGCGTGAGGAGGATTTTTTTTTTTTTGATTGAGTCTCAAGGAGGATTTGGAAGAGAAGCAACCAAGGACGAAGCAGCGCGATTCATCGGTGGGCCCACCTGTCGGGGATGCTGGTCCACTGCTACGGACTATACGGTCATGCGAACAACGAACGAACGAGATCTCTAGGCGCGTCACCCCCGTATCCGGCGACAGGTCACTGCTCGAGTTGGCCCATGACGTGTCGGCCAATAGGTTGAGATGGCTTACCACTAGTGCTTTTTTTTCGTAGCTTGTAGTATGACCACTCAAGTACTATACGTTTCCACGACGGCATCAATTGGCAATCGGTAGTATTCTATTCTTGTGTTTTTTTTTTTACCAACTATAGTTTGCATACGTGAATTGCCCGCTGTTTCACATGGAACAAAAGTGTATGTTCTTCTTGTCTTTGTGTCCCTTTCTCAGCAGATGAATCATCTTTATTGATTCCTATTATATATATATATATATATATATATATATATATATATATGTATACTACAACGTACTGATATGATTCCACATCCAAAATCGAAGGTCATAGTGTGTGCAAGTAAGACAGCATACGCATATTCAGTGTATCAAAGCACACAAATCTGTTGACGAAGTGTAAATTAGATCCAATTTAATAATGCGGTATTGTTTTTTTCTTATTATTAATAATCACAGCAACATGACAACGGAAATAAGCTGAGCGAATTATATAGAATTTCCCATTTTACACAGCACGGGCTGGTTGTGCAAAATTTACCATTCCATCTCGTATTGCGTATATGCAGACAGAGAAACAGAGAGTATGACGAGTGATACACAATGTCCGGGTTGGAACCCGTCATATATAGTTTTATCTCGTTTCCTCGACGGATGAGCCCATTTTTGAGTTGAGTTCATCACGAACGAGGAAAAGGAAGAAAAAAAAAGAGAAAAATTACAGGGCATGCAGGTAGAAAAACTAGAAACCCGCATGACAATGGTATAGTAGTAATCGACAGTGGACACACTGTAGGGCCACATATTTATGGTTTCCCCGTGCCTCCTCCTCGCAAGAGGTCGTCTAGCCGCGGCGGCGGACGGTGGAGTTGTCCGGCGTGGCGAACGCCTGCTGCATCCTGAGCTGCTCGTAGAACCTCTTGATGAAGTTGGCGGCCTCGGCGTCCACGCGCTCGTCCACGCCCACGGGCTCCTCGGGGAACGGCGAGTCGGTGACGCGCAGCTGCCGCACCCCGGCGGGGCTGCGGCCGAGGCTGAGCGCCAGCATGGGCGACGGCGTGGCCCCCGCCGCCGCCATCGACGGCGTCTCGGAGCCCGAGGTGCCAGCCACCGCCTCCTGCGCGTTCATCATCTCGAACGCGCGCGCCACCTCGGCCACGTCCAGCCCACCACCCTTGCGTCCTCCGGCGCCGCGGCCGCGGATCTTGATGAACGGGAACAGCGCCCTCATCGGCTCGTAGGACGGCGTGGTGGTGCAGCTGAACTCCACGTCCCTGGGGTCCACGTTGCAGAAGTCCAGCGTGGACGAGGACGACGTGGCCGCCGCCGCATCCGCACGGGCCCCACCTGACGAGGAGGAGGCGGGCACCATGTGGCTAACAGCGGCGCCGTGCATGTGGTGCGCGGCGGCGACGAGGTTGCGCAGCGCCTTGCCGGCGAGCTTGCCCCGGCCCAGCAGCAGGTGGAGTTCCATCATGAGGCTCTTGCGGCACAGGCCGCGGCGGAGCATGTGGTACACGGCGCGGAGCACGCCCACTAGACGCTTTGCGAACCCGGGCTCCATGCTCCTCCTCCCACCGGTGCCGGCAGGCTGGATCCGCTTCTCGGCGGGCTCGGTGGTGAGATCCGTGGTGGCTGGAGCTGGATTACACGCAAATGCTGCTCAACTAGATATGGATTATTGTTCAACTACGGATTATACGCTTTTGCTTTGGCTTTGAGAGTGAGAGCAGAGGGAAATAAAGAAAGAGAGAGCTTTGCTTTCGTCCTGCTCGGTGCTCAACGCAAGCCTTGCTTGATTAGCTAGATGTTGAATGGAACGAATGGGATGAGGAGGGCGGGGCCCTATTTATAGGCCGGCCGAGCGCGGCTGGAGGAGGCAGCAGGACAGCAGCTTAGCCGATGGTGTGCGGAGGGGCCCGCGTGGCAGACAGGACTTAGGAATTAAGGAAAGAGGGGTCAGACGTGAGCAACTAGAGCTTGTGTTGTTGTGTGCCTTTCCGTTGGCGTGGTGTGGTTCCAGGGCACGCGACGGGCCACGCTGCTGCTTGGACCGCCATTATCACCATCATCATCGGCTAGCTTGTGGCTATCGTCTACTGTTACCACTGTTTTCCTTCTTCGCGCCTAAGAAATTTCTCCGGCTCTGGCTAATCTCCACCTATCCGCGTGCGTTTGGAAATGTTTGTGTCGTGTTAGGAGGCGCTATCACGCTCGCAAAGTGAGGTGCTTTTGCGCCATTTCTGCAAAGTCAGTAGCTACTTGCTATATAGCGACGAGCCGTGTCAATTATTTACAACGTGACAGGGGACGTGTTGAAAGAAGATTAAACGTTTTTTTTCTTTGCTTTATTAGTTATACTACTATAAGTGCATATAACTAGGGAGATCGATCAAGTCGCGCGCCTTCGGAGAAGCTTCCACACGGAAAACAGTGGAGTGCTCCACTGCTGAATGCTTTGCAAGTTGCGAGTTCGAGCTCGCAGTGACATACAGCCGTCTCCTCCGCACAGGCACAGCAACGCCTTTCCGACCCATTGCATATGCATGCTACTATGCTATCGTCGATGTCTTGTTCCGCATTAGCATGTCATCAGGTCGACTGCATATTCAGCTCATTCTAGAAAGGCGCCCCTAGAATATAATCCCCTGTTCTGGGTTCGGAGAAGATATGCTGATTATTAGCAGAGTACTCATCTAGCTAGGCCTTGAGTATTAATTGGAGAATTCCTTATTTGCCACTTGAACTAATACCTTTTGATACCTTAAATGCCATAAAAAAAATTAGCTTCCTTTGTGTGGCACTGGTTGCTACTTTTAACAATTTCCAGTCAATATACTATAGAATCTCGTTAGCTTTTTTTTTTTCTAGAAAACGACCAAAATACACCGTTTTATTGTGATATTTTATCATAGTAGGCTAGCATCAACACCGATAATCCCTAGTACCAGCAACATCTTCTTGTCACGGTGGTTCTATTTTCCGCTATTTTTCAAATCTTAAGAGTCAACCCATAATGGTATCGCTGATTTCCCTTCTATTGAGAAGTTTCCTCTCCGCTTATTGACAAAGACAAGGAGAAATCTAAGACCACTTGAACGGCAAAAACATCTTTTTCACCACAGTTTTCATGGTTTCCTACAGTGGCAAGCAAGGGATAATAAAACTGAAACTAGTAACACATAATGAAGCTAAATTTTTAGATGGCTCATAAGGGATTTATAAGATTTGATGATAAATAAAAAATTATCTCTTAATAATTAGTTCTTGTGAAACATATGTGATGTTCCTACGTTGCAAACAAACATCATTTTCTGGTGCCTAGGTAAATTGATAATTGATTTATAATTTCTTTTCTCATCAAATCATTCGTACACAATCTGAAGCAGTATGTAGATAGAGCTAAATGCGTGTGATCTATTATATATGCATGCTTTTCATCAGGTGAAAATAAATCCCGGACCTACACATATTTACAAACTTCAGTCTCACAGAAAGTGAATATTCCTACTCCAGGTTTAACAAAAGCAGTAGGTGGTTCAACCACATCACAAAAGTTTGACATGAAGCAATTGCGGCGGCTGCAAAAACTAACAAGCCAAAACCCACATTCAATGCGTGAGGAAAGCAGAGAAAGCTACCGTAAAAAGAAGAAGAAGAAGAGAATAAGAAACTAACAGTGCGGTGAAGAGGAAATCAAAGGCAGCACATACCCATCAAATTGTTGAGATCAAGTTGGTCATCACCTGATCGAACGGGCTTGCATCAAGAAAGTTGTTTAATCAAGCGAGTGAAAAAGTGGCTAAGTCACAACCTAAAGCACGCACCGGCGTGCACGCTTTGGCTTGGCCTGGCCAGGACAGCTCAAAACAGCACCCACAAAAAAAGCGCTTTAACGCGACGCGAAATTACCACCGGGATACAGCATTTGATCCCCTCTTTTAGCACACACTACACATTCCCCGGATTAGCACACACCTATCAAATTTTCATCGAATACGCACTTGCTTCTATCAACTCAGCAGCTTTGCGCTCTTGCCTCCCACCACCACACATGGCGACTGGCGTGCAACGTGAAGAAATTGTAAAGTTGGTCGTTCGTATCTTAGCCAGGGAAAAGAGCGTGCCTGCTACGGATGAGTATGTGTTTGGAGTAAACTAAATGTCATGTACAACTGTACAAGCCGATAAGGTTGCGCTTTGGGTATAGCTCGTACAAAATTAAAGAACATTGTACCCGACTGAATACGGAAGCTTCCTTGCGCGTGTGTTGATCAGGAAAAGGAATTAAAAGGCATAAGGAAACTAAATAAAAATGAGGAATGCATCTGGCAAACAGAAAAGGAGTCTGGCCTTGGTCGGTGTAGAAATGTTTGCCGCCTCCTGTTCCCGGATCGGAGGTGGCGGTATCGGCTGCCGTTCTGCATAACAAGTCTTTTTTATGTATCTTGTGGTAGCTTCCCTGGAGCATAGGGTCTGTTTGGATGAACGCCCGTGCTCACGGCCAAAGTGAGAGTTAAAATTCTAGTCTTGCCTTCCCGGGAAGGCACGTTCTCAACCGCTCATCTCAGGGATCTGCAGTCCTTCATCCATCACATGTAAACATGAGTTTCATTTCAATAAATTACGAAGCAAATCAAATGGTGGAGAAAAGCTGCCTTCCCGGATCGATGCCTTTGGCTTTGCATTTCCCCGCCAAAATTTGTCACACCCACGTAGTTTTAACGCATGTTTGGAATGACGCTGATGTTTTTCCAAAGTTTGACGAGCTAACGAGAAAAACGGTCGCCAACGGACGGGCGTGCGCGGACAAGCCAAGATTTGACGAGGTAGTTTTGGTTCAAATGCAAACAGACCCATACATACAAGACACACGTGGCTTGGACATTCCTTTCAGAAGTGCCAACTGCCAAGCGTGACTTGGAAACTCTCACAAATTTTTTTAGAATAGGGAATTTTTTTCCAGCCTCTGTAACCTAGGTTACATATAGCCATTAGAAAGTGATCACAGAGGTCACACACTGAATAACATTGCCTCAAAAGAAAAGAAGAAACAGAAAGAAACTCTGCTCCCATAACAAAGAAAAAAGTCGACCACCAATTACGCATCAAAGTAGTGTTAAATCATCACAACAAACAAGGTTGAAATCCGCATGTCCACAACGATGGCTCCATCGAGAAAGTGTTGTCATGACACTTCCATCGCTTGATCAAACAAAGGCTTTCACCTTGGACAATGTGATCTTAATAAGCAACACATCATCAACAACGATGCCTCCAAGGAGGACCTGACACCCACAGCCGTCGACCATCGTCCGATCCGTATAGACATACAAATGTTTTCACCAATGATGACGCCTGTTTACACCTCGACTGTATTGAACAAAAATACCACTTTGAAGAACATGTACACCAAATTCGAAGGTGTAAGGAAGACCATCCACCAATGTATCCACGAAACCATCCAAAACGCGTGGCCGAACCACATAGGACTGTCCCAAACCATTTAGATAACATCGTTTCCAATGGATACCACCATGCCCACCGGCGACCACACAGAGGATCGCCATGAGCCTACACTGCCGTTGGTCCATCCGCCACCATGCTTAGTTGCAACGTCGAGCACCAAGCCTCATCACAAGTTCAGCACACCACCTTTTATAAGAGAAGAACAACGAAGAAGCAACGGATCATCTTAACATCTCAAATCCTATAAGCAAAATACACCAACATGACATCACGCGCACCACCTTTTATATTTTTCTCATTTGTACATGGAACTAAGGGAAGACGAGGAATTTATCTATTCTTTCCTTATTTCCTCGCTTGTGTGCAGACAGCTAGCTAGCTTGGCAGTTGGCATTGCTGATGAGCTCGGAGCTCGGAGAGCAAGCTGTTTCTGCTGTTCTGTTCTTTCACTTCTTTGTTGCTTGTTGGGGTTGTTTCAGGAATTCATGTTCCGACTTTTCTGGCTGATTGGAGGGACCCGCTTCTTGGTCATTTTGGATGCTAAGGAATGCACATCTTATGAGTGCCTTTTTCTCACTCGCTAATAATCATGTCCATAATCTAAAAAAAAAGATCATGTCAAGTTCAATAACAAGTGAGAGACTACTCTATCAAACACATCAACAAAGCTACAAAAGCAACCCCAGTTTAGGACTTTAGGCACTTTGTGCCCTTTTGCGAAGCCAGGGTTCTTTGCCTTTTATTTCCCCGATGCGTTTTTTTTTATTTGGGTATATGTCGTACAGTCTAGTACAATAGACCGCTGCGTATACACCAGCTTCCGATTTAATTTTTCAAAGACCTAAAGCACTGATGTGGAGATATTCTGATGCTGGAACAGGAAAACAATGTCAAGACAAATGATCATCCCTGAACCCATGTATATGACATGGCTAAGACTGTATCAAGCCTCGTTTCATAACATATGCTATTTTTTTCCCCACTTATCTGCGGTAGTTCCTTTAAAAGAGAGAGCAAAACTACAATTGTTTCTCTGTAGATCCTTTATTAGTCATACATATAGTTTGGTAAGGTCTCCCTACAATTATTGAAAAGCTTGGACTGTCAGACTGTAAGCCATTATCTTGTGCAGACCTTTCTAAAGCCAGGCTAAGAAAACAGCGCGACCGAGAAGAGGAGATATGAGCCGCCATTTTTTTCCTGCACCAGCAGCCATACACATCGCCGTTCCCTTGAAAACTCCAAACCGTGGACTACGATCTTTTGTGCCCTTCTTCTCATGGAGGAAAAGAGAACGAAACATGCAGAAACAGGTAGCTTCACTGCTAAGAATACCTGTGCGAGTTAGGCCAAAGGGCAACTGGCCTATTACGCGCGGGACGGAAGTGTTGTCAAAACTCTAAACTATCCGCTAATCAAAGTTAACGGGCTCGTCTGTTCTCTAAAAGAAAGTAGCAGAAATCAGAATAGAGATATGCTGCCGTGGCTGTGCAATCCAGCCTACCCAATACGCACGCAAGTTTTGCCCTTATGAGCAAGTGTAAAATAGGAAGCATGGCTAACTAGCTTTGCTCTTTTGTATGAGCAAGTGTGAATATTCTAGTGCTTCATAGCACTTCGAGAGTAAACCATCCCCATTTCTTATTTTCTTTTAAAATCATTGTTATTGTTACTTTGATCTGTATATCTCTTAACCTGTCGTCCTATATAGTATACTGGCATATGGTGGGGGTCTTACAGCTTGGGTCACATTATACGCTTGCGTTTTGTACTTCGATTGACAACTGATGATTAATTACAAGGTAATAATCACAGGAGAAAATGAAATGGTCGGTGAATGCAACACCAATCCTAGCGATGGTTGATCTTTATTTGAAACTCCAACCAGCAGGTTGGTCGGCGCCTGGAACTCTTGTCCACTAGGAGCCCCACCGCACCGTGGACACCACGAACAACTTCACCTACCAACCACGGTGAGTCGCCCTGGGTGCCGGTGCCCGGTGGCCTGCCGCCTGCCTAACTTCCATGCAAGGCATCGGTATGTAGTGTAGCTAATAAAATGCAATACATTAACACAGCATAGCAGTGCACAGGGCTCTTCCGAGAAAATAAATGAGCATTCAGATATTTTCAGCCTAAATATCTCGGCACTAATCTCTCGCCAGCTAGACGACATGACAAATCAAACTCGTTGTTCTGCTCAACGGATCGTCCGTAGTCCTTGCATCTTTCTACGGGATGGAAATGTGGCGGCTGGGAAGTGGAAAAGAACAATGTGATGACACCACCAAGAACGTCCAGGAAACTGAAAAGGTCGACAAGTCGCCATTGCTGGACAGCTTTGCAGTCCCAATAATGCACATACGGTTTCAGATCTCACAGGTTCTCCTCCGTCTTCACGTGTGCGTTTAGCGGCCAATAAGAAAGAAAGAAAGCGGGGAAAAAAAGAAAAAGATTGATCGGAAAAGGGCATGAGTTCTTCGACTTTATATCTCCCGAGGGCCATGGTTGCCCATGGAAGTTGGCGTGGCGGCTCGGAGGTCAAGTCACTCCTCCCAAATGATGAGTCTTTTACTCCTATGTTATTATGAAAGTTACTAGTGACTTGTGTGCTAAGAAAATATTGCTACACATCTATATGTCATGCATCTAAATTTCGCTTACCCATGTGTCATTTTGGATGGATTGACATATAACGGTTGTTAAGTGGGCTGTGTAAAGACAGTTTTGCTCTTCGATGGGGTTATTGGATGAGAAAAATTGGGAAAGTGAAAATAATTTAAAAAGCGTAAATATTAAAAAAAAGTGTAAAATAATTTTAAATAGTGATAAAATAACATAAAAATGGAAAATGATTTTTAAAAAGGTAATAAATCAGAAAAATGGAAAATATTTTAAAAATGGTTAAAATCTGGAAAAATTGAGAAAAAAGTGGAAAAAAGGAAAAATCAGAAATAAATTTTTTAAAATGAAAAAACAGTAGCGTGATCATTGCATCTAAAAACTAAGTACATATCACATGGAAAAAATAAGGGCATGACTATTGCATAGCAACAAGTCCATATCAGCAACATTAAAGTTCATCTCACCAATATTTATGCAAATAAGTTCACATGTTGTTATCACACTAAGTCCGCACATAATAAATAAGTTCACTAGTTATCATCACACCAAACCATACATGTCCTAAATTACATCAAACGTGCAGTTCCTCCATATAATTTATTCAAACTAGAGTTTCTTCTTGCTTCTTGTATTTGAAGCTGGACTGGATGAGTTGGCCACTTCAACTGGAGGCCTCCTTGGTGTATACTTCTTCATGACAACTCGCTTCTTCCTTGGTGTTTGCACTGTCTGTGCAGAGACTTCATAGGACGCAATGTCTTCATAAACAGTTGGAGGGGGCTCAATTTGGAGAGGAAAGGGGTCATTGGATCCAGTTCTAGATCTTATGTGAAAGCAAGAAACAGAGATAGTAAGGTCATAGGATGCAATGTCTTATGTGAAAGATCATACCTGCTAGTCACCGAATTGTCAGCACTTGTTGAAGGGGGCGCGGGGCCACGGTCCTAGGGGCGTGCGGGAGCCTGGAGGCGCACGGGGGCACCGAGGTCTCGGCGCGCACGGAGGCCTGGAGGCGCGCGGGGGCCTGGAGGCACGCGCGGATTTGGCCGGCGGTGGCGACGGCGGCGTGCCAGCGGCGGTGAAGAAAGACGGCTAGGGTTCCAGTCGGGAGTGAGCACGGGAGAGGGAGAGAGGAGGCAGATGCACGGAAGAGAGAGGAGAATAGAATTGTAGATACAGGGGTAAAATAGTCTTTTCCACAACTGGGTCCCACATGTCATAGCTATGAAACCGTTAAATGGTAACAAATGATGGACGAAATGACACATAGGTAAACAAAATTTAGGTGCATGGCATATAGGTGTCTAGCAATTTTTTCATGGCACACAAGTCACTAGCAACTTTTATAATGGCATAGGGGTAAAAGACTCACAAAGCATAGGCCGGCTGCTTGATCCCACAGAATATTCCATGTTGGTCGAAAGTGCTGCGACTGCGAGGAGTTCATCTCAGCACGAGGTCATTACAGGTCGGTTGGGTAGCACTCGAATTCTTATCTCGCCATAAAGGTTAACACTTGCCCCACGGAACAACCAGTTTGGTATCCGCGTTTTATTGGTCTCATATAGAAGTGAAGATGAAACACTTTGAAAGATTGAACAAGCTCTAAGAGCATCTCCAATAATTATGTAAATTCCGTTCCTAAACCTTAATTTAGGACGTGATCCAAAAAAATGACTTCCAACACTTCTGTAAATGAACACCCCAAATTTCCGCACTTCCTATACACGAGCTCTTTTTTTTTTTTTTGAGACTCAAGAGCATTCTTCATTCCTCGTTGATCAAATTACAATCTTCCTACAGAACTTGCAGTAGAAAGTTCGGGGGTTGGTTCTCCCACACACACCTTCCCCTGCACTTGTATGTTTCCTTAGCACAACAATAACTAAGTTTGCCTTGCGACTAACATACACAAGACGGAAAGAAGAAAAGGAGCGACTAAGCTCTTGGATATCAGCAAGGACATGGAAGATTTCCGATCTTTGTTCGTTTTTGGAGTTCCAAAGTTGAACAAGCTGCATGGCATCTGTTTCAACAATGATTGGCTCTGACGTCCTATTGGAGAGCATGTGAACAGCCCTGTGTACTGCTTCTTCCTCTGCAGTTAGAATTGAACCCATATATTGTAACCAGAAGCCAGCTCCCTAGAGGAAATTGCCGTCACTATTATGCACTATTGCTCCAGTGGCACCTGTACATGTCTCAAGAACAAAAGTTGCGTCCACATTTATCTTGATCACACCCAATGGAGGGGGCTTCCACTTCACTAATTTCTGAATTGATACAATGTGAGTTCTTGGTGCAAGCAGGTCTGTTGCTTCCACAATCCAGTCCAGAGCCTTTCGTATAGGAATCGGATCCTTTCCCTGATGTCTGTCATTCCTCGAGCACCACAACGACCACATGCCACAAATTACCACAGCTGCATCTTTGTCTGAACAAAAATTATGGTCCAGCATATCATGGAACCAAGTTGCCGAGTGGATGTGAGGTAGCTTGATACCACTGAATTCTCTGACTGCTGCCTAGAAATGCTTTGCCAATGTGCAATCAACCAAATCATGGAAGGCAATTTCATCTTGGCATCCGCATGTCTCATAGGTACCCACCTTCTCGATGTCTATGATTCAAATTTGCACGTGTCGAGAGGGAGTTATGCATAACACACCACCAAAAGACTTGAGCTTTAGGCGGGACTTTAAGTTTCCAAAGTCATTTCCAGGCCAGACCACCATCATGTGTCGATGAGCTTGTACTATTTTCAACATAGGCTCGGCGCTGCTGCTCTTTATCCGACAACAGCCAGTAAGCTGACCTGACCGAGTAACATCCATGGCATTTAGCTACCCAGGCCAAGCAATCCTCTGTTCCCAGTCCCAAAGGGATTGTCGCCACGACAATGACATCTGACGCTATCAGATTCAATTCTAGTGCTTCCATGTCCTAACATCTGTGTTCATGGTCAATTAGCTCATATACTTTGGTGGTTGTAGCAGTATTCCTAGGACAGATCGGTTTGTTGTCAATTCCATCAGGGATCCACCTATCCTCCCAGATATTTTTAGATGATCCATCCCCAATTCTTTTGATTAAACCCAACTTTAAAGGCAACCGACCTGCAAGAATTGCTCTCCACGTATGCGAGGAATTCTTCTTGTTTATTGCTGTTAGGAAATGACCTTGACGGTAGTATTTACCTTTAAGTACATGTGCACACAAGGATTCTGGATTAGTCATCAGGCACCAACCTTGCTTACCCAACATAGCTAGATTAAAAAGCTTGAAGTCTTTGAAGCCCATGCCACCTTTGCATTTAGGCTTAGTCAAATCTTCCCATTTCTTCCAGTGCATACTTCTCTGGTCTATTTTGCTGCTCCACCAATAGTTCGCGACTGCACTTCTCATCTTCTTGCATGTATCAAGAGACAAGATGAAGCAGCTCATCGAGTAAGTAGGGATGGCTTGGACTTTAGATTTGATGAGTACCTCACGTGCAGCTGAACTTAGTTTTTTCTCACACCAGCCTCCCATCAAATTCCTAGCTTTACTAGGAATATACTCAAACACTTCCTTTGTGCTTCGACCAATTGAAGTTGGTAAACCAAGGTATTTTTCTCCCAATGTTTCAGTCATAATTCCAGTAATTCTTTTAACATCGTCTTTATCAGAGTCTGGGCAATTATTACTGAAGTATATTGCTGATTTACCAACATTGACCAGTTGAACACTACCTTGTTGGTATTTCTCTAGTAGCTCCATGAGCCTCACTGCACCTCGTTCATTTGCTTGAGTAAAAATAATACAGTCGTCAGCGAACATCAAATGAGAGATCCACGAGGCATGTATACTGACTCTAATACCACGAGATAAGAAAAGTGGTCCTGTGTTCTTTAATAATGATGAAAAGCCTTCAGCACATATAAGAAACAAATACAGAGAGATGGGGCACCTTGGCGTATCCCACGGGATGGAGTAAAAAACTCTGAGAAAAAACCATTCACTCTCACCGAGAACGTCACAATTTCCACACATCTCATGATAAGAATAATCTACTGTTCACTAAAGCCCATTTTATTCATCATGTCCCTAAGGTAGGACTATTCAATCCGATCATAACCTTTGGCCATATCCAGTTTCACTGCATATGCCCCCATTTTCCCTTTCTTCCTTTTCAAATAGTGAATACATTCGTAAGCAACCAAAACATTGTCAGTTATTAAGCGACCCAGAACAAAAGCGCTCTGTTACTCAGAGATAATTTCATCAAGAATGGCACGCATTCGATTAGCTAGGACTTTGGAACATAATTTGTACAACATATTACATAAGGAGATTGGTTGAAAGTGAGTCATCTCCTGTGGCTGTTTAATCTTCGGTATGAGCACTAACATTGTGCTGTTCACCACCGATGGCATGTCTCCTCCATTTAAAAAGTGTAGCACTGCTTTGCACACATCCTCTTTAAGCAAATCCCCATATCGCTGATATAAACCAGCTGTGAAACCATCGGGTCCAGGCAATTTGTTTGCCCTCATCATGAATAACGCATGCTCAATTTTATCTATTGTGAAAGGAGCAATGAGGGCTTCATTCATGGATTCAGTGATAACCCTAGGGACATGATCCGTAACAACCCTCGTCTCAGTTTCTTCTTGTGTTATGAACAGATTTACATAGAACTCCTTTGCTAGTGTCTCTAGCTCCTCTTGTTTTGTACACATCGAACCATCCTCCATTCTTAACATGGTGATACGATTAGTTCGTCCTCGATCCTTAGCTCGAGCTTGAAAGTATTCTGTATTACGATCACCCTCTTGGAGCCAGTCAACACGTGATCTCTGTTTTTCCAGCGCCTCTTCTCGTGCAAGTAATTCTACAATACAACGCATTTTTTCCCGTTCCTCCCTAGTAGGTCCAGAATAAAGAGGGTTCCTTCTAATACTTTCGAGTTTGCTCCATAGATGCCACAGTTCCTTTTTCACTGAGCCAAAAACCTCACGGTTCCAACACTGCAGCACACCTTTCAGCTTAGCTAGCCCCATATGAACCCCGACTAGGTTGTGTTATCCTTGTTGCCATGTTCATTGTATTACCTCTGAATATTCGTCATGACGGCGCCACATGTTCTCATATCTAAAGGGCCTCTCCTTCCATTGTTGTCCCCATCGGCGTGATGATTGCAACTTGATTAGGAGCGCACAATGATCAAAGGAGGCCATTTGAATATGAAGGACATTTGTTCCATCAAATTTCTCCAGCAATGATTCATCTGCTAAAGCCCTATCCAATTGAACCTTTACATTGCGTTCATCTTCTTGGCGATTGTCCCATTTTTTTTTGATAACAAAACAAAGTTCCTGCCTCTACACCTTTTGGGTGTACACAGCAAGTTTACAATAATCCAAGAGCACTTAGGCTCAATTACAATCCTAACAATGACCACTAAGTCTCCATGACTCACGAAGGAGCGGAGCTTAGCCTAGAACAAGTGCACATGAAGTAGTCTACCTCTTACACAAGAGAGCAAACACATACAAGAAAAGGTTCACGGGTACAAAGCAAGGTTCTAGCAACATGGAGGGACTAAGCCTCAATCCTATTAGAAAAGCGCCCCTCGAATTTGGCGAAGATCTCCATAGTGAATGTCTCAAGCAACCGGCAACCTAGCTTGAGTGAGTTTTGGGCATCTTCCTCTTTATGCAATAGCGACCATGTGCGGATCCAATATGTCATCCTAAAAATAACCAGTAAAACATTGTTAGATTCGGTTTTATTAAAAACCATATCATTTCTATTCAACCACAAAGTCCATAGGAGGGCCGACACCCCTAGAGCACTTGTTTCTTAATATTAACGTTGACACTATGAATCCAAGAATGGAATAAGTTTGCTATGCATGATGGTGGTTGAATTCCAAAAGCAACATAGATAGCATTCCAAACACAACGAGCAAAATGACAATCAAAGAAAAGATGTTGAATAGTTTCTAGAGAGCTACAATAGCAACACTCAAGAGACCCATGCCAATTCCTTTTTCCCAAATTGTCTTTAGTAAGGGTGACACCTCTTATAAGGTACCATAGAAAAATTTTAATTTTCAAAGGTACTTTGATCTTCCAAATTGGGCATTTGATGGGAATGATCCCGCTTTGGATAATGGATTTATACATAGATTTAACCAAAAAGGTACCACTACTATGTAAGTCCCAACAAAAGGTGTCTCTAACATTGGTTAGTGAGACGTCAAGTACTTTGGCAATAAGCTCATACCATGCCCTTTGATTTTCACCAACTAGAGCACGACGGAAAGACACGTTGAGAGGTCTGGTGGACATCACTTGTGCCACCGTTGCATCCTTCTTTCTAACTATATTGAAAAGGTTGGGGTACGTGTTGCTCAACGGTTTGTCTCTGATCCAAGTATCTTCCCAAAATCTAGTTTTGGTACCATCTTGAATTTGGAAATGGCCACATGCTAAGAATTGATCCTTAACATTCATCAAACCGGACCAAAAATGGGAATCTCCTGGTTTTTTCTTCACTTGGGTAAGGGTTTTATTTGACAAATATTTTCTTCTTAGAAGGTCTTGCCAAGTACCCTCCTCATTAATCAATTTGAATAGCCATTTACTTAGTAGACAACTATTTTGAATTTCCAAGTTTTGGATTCCCAAGCCCCCAAAATCTTTTGGTCTACACACTATACTCCATTTGGTGAGTCTGTATTTTTTCTTATGGTCATCACACTGCCAAAAGAACTTCGACCGATAATAGTCAAGTTTCTTAAGTATCCCTTTGGGTACTTCAAAGAATGACATCATATACATAGCTAGGCTTGTTAGGACTGAGTTAATTAAAACTAGTCTTCCTCCCACTGACAGGAGTTTCCCTTTCCATCTAGCTATTTTTTTTTGAAAATTTTCTTCTATTATGTTCCAATCACTATTTGATAGTTTCCGGTGATGCATAGTAATGCCTAGATACTTGAAAGGAGTTGAGCTTGTTTTACATCCAAAGAGTTGTGCATATTTTGCCTCATTCTCTTTGGCCTTGCCATAGCAATAAAGCTCACTCTTATGAAAATTTATTTTTAATCCAGACAATTGTTCAAACATGCTTAAAACTAGTTTAAGGTTTTTCACTTGGTCTAGATCATGCTCCATGAAGAGGATGGTGTCATCCGCATACTGGAGGATGGATAGTCCATCATCTATCAAATGAGGTACTACTCCATTGAAATCTCCATTATTCTTCGCCCGCTCTATGAGAATTGCCAACATGTCGACAACTAAATTGAAAAGCATTGGAGATAGTGGATCTTCTTATCTCAATCCTTTCTTTGTTTGGAAATAATGACCTATGTCATCATTTACCTTGATTCCCACATTGCCCTCTTTCACAATTTGGTCAATCCATTTACATCATAATGGTCCAAACCCCTTCATCCTCAACATTTGTTGAAGGAAGGACCGATTGACCTTATCTAGGCTTTCTCAAAGTCCAGCTTGAGAATAACCCCATCTATTTTTTTCCTATGCATCTTGTGAATTGTTTCATATAGGATCACAACACCTTCTATGATATTCCTACCGGTCATGAAGGCGGTCTGTGAGGGGTCTAATCACCTTTTGGGCTACTAGTGCCATCCTATTTGTCATCACTTTGGTGAAGATCTTGAAGCTTACATTAAGTAAGCAGATAGGTCGGTACTGTTGGATTTGTTTGGCCTCCTTTTGCTTTGGCAGCAAAGTAATGATGCCAAAATTCAGGCTAAAAAGGGGTAGATCTCCTTTATGGAACTCGTTGTGTATGGCAAACCCGCATACCCCAAATCCATGAGGCCACAAAAATGGGTAGCGTCCTGAAATCCCTCCATTTGCTATTCGCATCTCTTGTTTCTACCAAACTGCTCCGATGGACATAGGATCTCATTGAAATCACCAACACAGATCCATGAAGAGTAGATCCATGACTGAGAAATCATAATCGATCCCATGATTTCTTTCGCTTTTCTCTTCTTGGTTCTCCGTAAAAACCAATAAACCTCCACATTCTATTTGGGTTTGGGTTCATAGCATCATCCACCCAAACATCAATGTGGTTCTTGGAATAATTTTTCAAGTCAATCGACACCCCATTTTTCCAAAACAATGCCAAACCACCGCTAAAACCTTCACTGTTCACTCCAAAAGCTTCAGAGAAACCAAGTCTCCACCTTAGCTCACGGACTCTTGTTGCATTCATCTTTGTCTCAGATAAGAACAACATCGTGGGATTATGGAGATCCACAATATTGCGAATCTCTTGAACTACCTCGGAGCTCCCACAGCCCCGACAGTTCAGACATAAAAGACTCATTATGCACGGCGGGGACTGCCTTTCGCAGCCGCCGCCGATCTTGCAATTTTGTTGGTTGACGTTTTCTGTTTCTTCAAAGCCTCCTTGTCCTCATCATCTGATCCATGTGGACTAATGAGTTGATTGAGCTGATCATGGACAAACCCAACTGATATGATCATATTTGTCTCTATGGTTGGCATGTTTAAGTCTAGGTTGCTCTCACCCTAGTCTTCTGGCTTTCTTTTCCTCGCCCCAGCAAGCTCTACATCCATACTTTGTTTCTGGGTTGAGGTACTCTTGCCTTGATCCTTTTGCGCGTGATGCTTCTCCTTCATTGCAGCATCTTTTTTGGACGACCGCTTTGTTGGTTCACTGCCTGTTGAGTGCTGGTGTGGGGTACTATTACGACCAACACTGCTTGATCTCCCAAACGACTCAGCATAAGCCTGGCTGAAGCTCATCCCCTTTTTTTTCCTACTCTTAGGTGCTCGGAGTTTAATGTCATATGGCAGTTTTCCCAAAGCATTCCGTGGAGCCGGGTTAGGATAATCCATCTCCGTATGGCCCATAACACCACATGAGTAGCAAAAGAAAGGAAGTTTCTCGTACTGCAGCTCATACCACTCTGGGCGAGCTGTTGGTGAAGTTTGAAGAAGAACTCCCCTTCGTAACGGTTTGTTGATATCCATGGCAATTCGAACTCTGAGATAGGGGCCGCTCGCTTTACCATCCTCATCAACATCAAACTTGACCACCTCTCCAACCAGTTCGGCTGCCCTCGTTCCCCTCTTATCATTCATCCAGCACCAGCTGAACGGGAGATTGAGAAACCGCACCCAGAGTTGCATTTTTTCAAAGCAGACATCTGATGGCTTTAATGTTTCATCGTAATTCTGCACAATCACGGCATACCTTCCCACCATCCATGGCGATCCATCTAGGACATACTTTTTGTCTACCTCTGTTCCAAACTCAGTAATAAACAAGTTCTCTTGTTTCTCTCCCACCGATCTCATCTTGAGGCCATAGGGGTTGCCCCAAGCCGGCCTCATCACGTTCCTAATAGTGTTGATATGCAGAGCAGAGGGGCGATAGCACCTTACCGATGAGTGCCCACTCTGCACACTCCCCTTCAACATCTTCAGCATCATCATCGCTGAAAGCCGCAACAGCTACTTCATTCATTGTCAGGTTCAACTCCTCCATCAACTCGGCAACTCCATCATCTCTCGGGCTTGATGAGCCGCCACAGGCTCCTGGTCTGTCTAGCGCCGCCATGAGCGTACACTGTAGGGACAAGAAAAGGAGTGACACCGATCAAAGCACGATCGTTCACAAAGCGATCCCAATCTCAGGTCCTAAGCGGCGCTTCTAACCCAAGAGGGAAATTTGGTGGACACCGGCGCGGAACTGGCTAACCGATGGTATGCGTTGGACGCCGGCAACTGGATCGTCACCGGCGGGTTGCTTGGTCACCGTCGACGGGAAGCCGGCAGTGTTGCGTTGCTGATCTGCCGGAGTGGTCAGATCTAGCAGGAGATCGGGATCGCGTCTTGCGCCGCCAGGCGAAAAAAAATTACGGAGCGACGGTTTCGTGCATGCCATATCTCCGTCTCGGTAGGTTACCGATTCTTTCCTTCCTATACACGAGCTCTAGGTTGCTACATTTGACAACCCGATAGGCACTCCCAATCTTCCCGCGCCAAATTGGTACGTGCACGTCTTCGTTCGCACCATCGTGGGAGCATTTTGCCGTCGTGCACCCAGCAGAATCGCGGCGGCTTCGCGCCAGCCGCCAGCCATCGCCATACGTTGTTGCAGAGCTTCTCGCCCCCGCCGCCGTGCGCTGTTCCCTTCACACGCCTGTGTCCCCGCCTCCGGTCTGTTCCCGGGTGACTCCAAGGTTCGAGTCTCCGCCCACCTGGGGGTCGCCCCACCACGCTGTCTCCGACTCCAATCTTGCGCAGCTGCGCTGCCGGACCGTTGCACGCACACTGCTACCTGCTTGCACCAGGGCGTTGTGAGCAGATCAACAAGGAGGCAAGACCGCGTGCCTTGCGAGCAGAACAACAAGGAGGCAAGAGCGCATCGATGGGAAACAGGTGAATGGAGGCGCCTGCTGCTTTCGTCGTAGTTCGTGTTGATGTAGCACGAAGGGAGCTGCCGCCGGCATGGTCCTTCAAAAACGCGACGGAATCGTCGCTGAAGACGACGTCGGCCTGGAAACGAATCAAACGACATGTGTCATCAAACCTGATGACGTGACCAGAATTAAAACTTTTTGGAAGTCATACTGGGAGTTGTTGGAGGACGGGAATTTATTTTGATCCCTAAATTATTAGAAATTCTTAGGGAGTATTTTTTTTATATAACTATTGAAGATGCTCTAAAGTCAAAATGGCTCTTGGAAAGCGAGGCTAAAAAGCACTTCAAAGTTCAAGGTGGCGAGGATGAAGTAAGGTTCAGGTTGAGCCGTTGAGAAATATGTTTCCTGTGGCTATATATATATATATAGGATAATTCCATTCTATTTCTAAATATAGTTATTCCCATGTTGAAAAATCTATCTTGGATAGATGTTCATACTCATTTATCATTTGAAGTATGTATACATACTTTAAACAAGATTTTTGAGAGTGATAATCATAAAAATTTTTAAATGATCTTCTAGTTATAAGCATATGAACATATATCATATTTACTGCTATATAAAAGTAAGTATGTACTTATACTTCATGTATCCTAACAAAAAAAATGAGTATGTCCACATACCCTCTAGTATGACTATATACTTAATTTATAAACCTCAAATATGTAGTGATACTCCCTAGATTATGAGATATACACGTGGGAGTAGATATCCCGCGTGCGGCGGGTTTTCTAAATGTCAATAAAATATTTTTGAAAAAATGGGGACAAAAGAAAAATAGGAAATGATTATATTTGCTAGATGTTGATTAGACAATTTAGAGTTAGTAGTTGTAGTGCGTTAGTATGCAATAAAATACAATTATATGTATAACAGTAATTGCTTGGCTACAACACTAATAATATAATACTGATATTTTGATGATTGGCTCCACACATGCTGTTACAAAATTTAATTTTGCATTTGATTTTTCCATGTTTGGAAAGGGGCATCTCTGTAGAAACCTCATTATCAAGAAATTAAATACGTGAATTTTTGAATGACTATGAAATTACATGCATATGTGATATATACAAACACAAACAATGGTGCGATCTAGGAATTGTCTCTTCTGGAATTATTTTCACTACATATATAGCGTGCAAAGAAGTCTCGTGTGTGAGGGAGAGTATGGCCAATTGCACATCCTGTACACGTACAACTAAAAAAAGAAGCTTTTTGTCAGAGAAGTTACTCATCATTATAGATATATTGTTAAACACTAAAATTATCCAGTCCTTAAACAAAAGTGTGTGTGTGTGAGAGAGAGAGATATTTAGTCCTGCAAATAATTGGAAGAGCTACAAATGATTTGAGGCGAGTGAAGAGGAAATGAATTAGACTGATGAAGAACTTGTCCCAAACAATTTACAAAGTACCGAACAAATTAGTAGGGTCATCTAGTGAATAATCAATGGGATGTGATAGCAAAATTAGATGGACAGTTCAGAGAAGACGAAGATAAGAAAGCTGACGCAGGAGGAGATGCTTGGTGAGAGGACTTCACCTTGTCGTCACACGGTCTATATATAGGGAAAAAAGTGGAACCCGTCTACGACCATGATGTATGTAGATCACTAAAGAGGAACAGAAATTGTTGCTAATGGGCAATTAAACCCCAATTAAAGATGGAGGTTTGAGTGGCTGAGTTTCAGCATGTGTTGCTAGAACGTTTGTGTGATTTTTTTGTCTCTTTGTAACGGCCTATTAAAGGAAAATCTTTGCATGATTTATTTGCCGCTTTATATATATATATATATATATATATATATATATATATATATAAGAAAAAAAGAAGAAAATGAAATGGCTGTCCTTCGCCAAAGGCAATGTGCCGGTCTAAGTTTGTACTATTTATAGACAAACTCTCAATAGGAAGAGATTTATTTATTTGCCACTCAATTCATCTGCCTCCAACAGGCTACCATTATTTTCGCAAGTCTTTATTCTTTTATAGGGATGATAATTCGGATCCCGGATGCAGGGCCCCGTCGAGTTTGGCACCCGACGGGTGCGAATGCGAGTGCACTTTCTCACCCGCAAGGCTCACCCGCACCCACCCCGCACAGTCGCGAGGCGGGTGCGGGTTTTTCCTCCCACCCGTGGGTGCCTCGCGGGGCTCGAAATCAAAAATGCATAAATAATTTTAGTTTAATGCTCCTTTATAAAAGTGAGAATTATATGAGTCTAATAATTCTTGCATGTAAATATATTATCATCTCTTATCGCAGGTGGACTTTTGCTCCACCCGTCTTGTTGCCATCCCTATTCTTTTGTCATTGTATGTGCCAATTGGTTATTTTGGATAATTTTGCCGTTGTCTTCTTTCTCCTCATTTCTCTCCTCTCTCGCCAAGCTCTTTCTCCGACATTGGCGCTGAGCCGCCGAAGCCGCATCAACTGAACCTTGCACGAGAAGCAGTAGAGGTCAAGGAGCAGAATGCCTTCATCGCCAGTGGGCTTCGGAGTTGCGTGCAACGAAGGGCGACGAGCCGCGTGCCCACCCAGATCGACACGCTCGGACGTGTTGCACTTTGCCCCTCCCAGCCTCTGCCGTCAACGGGGACGGTAGCAGCAGAAGGGAGACATGGGAGCACGAGCACTTGGGCGAGGACGAGGAGCGCGAGCGTCTTGCCCCGCCTAGCTTGCACCGGTGACGGGGACGTGGAGCGCAAGCACCTAGGCAGGGAGCGACTCGACATCCGAGGGGGCAGGGACAGCGGGGAGTGAGACGGAGGGGGGGGGGGGGAGAAGGCGTCGGCATAGAGGGGTTGGGTATGGTCGGAAGACAGCAGTGGCGGAATGGGGAGACGAGGGGGAGATTTTTGTTGCTGTTCCGATGGAAGGAAGAACACACTGGTAAAATTTTCCAGAATGGTAAGAAAACAATTACTCTGTACGTATGATGACAAAAAAAAAGCTTATGAAAATAATGGCATGTTGAAAGTGGCACGGGAATTAAGAGGCAAATTAATAAATCTCTTTTCAATAGGTGTTCTCATTTGTCGGACTAAATGTTAGTCCGGACCGTTAGGAGAGAAGGATATTGTGTTGCCCATGAGCTTGCACAATTAGCAAAACGAACAATTCACACTCTGTGACGTTGCAGGTTTTCTAATGTATAAAGCATCTAGTCACTTAAGAATATAGTATGTAATAGTAATCAATAAACTCTCTCTTAACTGCGAAAAAAGGCTTGCTCTATTATATGGTCTATCTAATCTAATCTAAAAAACTGTGCAACCTCAGAACCTCTATGATCAGGACACATTGTTTTTATAGAAAGTCATCTGAATCGTTAGCAAATATGCATAAACAAGACCGAAACTAGATAAAGATTTAACGTAAAAATTTTTGCAAAAAAACCATAGACATTGATCGATAATCTTTACTATTAGATGAGAATTATAACAAAGGGGATTGTAATAAATCTCTCTCTCTCTCTTCCCATGCATTACAAGATTGTATATTTAAGGATGGAAACTAGAGAAAAACTCTTTAAACAATACGATTCGTAATATGAGAAGACTCCATCTCTCTCATACTTTCTAAATGTCTCCAACAAGGTCTCTAATTCATATCATATTCCAATACATATAGTATGAGAAGACTTCATCTCTCTCATACTTTCTAAATGTCTCCAACAAGGTCTCTAATTCATATCATATTTCAGCATGAATAGCATGGTTGCCCTAATTTTGATATCGAAGTACATATATATCTATCCTTGTGTTTTACTTGACATGTTTGCCCTTACCCATTTAAAAGAATGATACGATTATCCCTATAGTGGTACGTTCGGGCCATCTATATGGCGTCCGAGTGCTCTGTGACAACCTAGCACTTGGTCCAAGACGGCCCACGAGACCTCCTCTTGCTTTCTTTCTCCTCGTACTCCCTACCTCCCGCCCAGTCCGACGGCGCTCCTGCCACCATCCTCGACCACCGTCACGCTGAGTTCTCCCAACGTTTGGATTCCCGTCTCCGCGCGGCTTCGATGGTGCCCCTGCCGCCGTCCTCGATCGCCGTCCATCCGGTCTTGACGTCGGTTTTTATGTCTGGAGGAGAAGGATGAAAATTTGGGATACAAACCAATAGCACTAAAGATTCTACGCATCGACGATGACGACGGCTGCGCCGCGCGAGTTCTGACGGCGGCGCTCCGACGAGAGGTGGAAGGGAGCGCGACTAGAGATGGAAGAAGAGATGACCCTTATTGTACAAAATTTTTCTTATCATACAAATCTTAAAGCTTGGTACTGGGTCGGAGGGAGCGCGAAGTGAAAGAAGAGATGACTCTTATTGTACAAAGCTTTTCTTATCGTACAAATCTTAAAGCTGGGTGCTGTCTCCCCTGCTGGCACCTTTTTTTTTTTCGAGGACATCCCCTGCTGGCACCTGAGTGCTGTATAGGATTATGACGTACTTCTGCTCGGAGAAAAGGATTAAGAGCTTGATGTGGCCCAAACGATTTGGTCTGTGGCCTGATTAGGATAGATGGACCCTCTCGGCCTTGTTTCTACGGAGCTACTGAGTTTGGACCGGAACGACGCTTAGAAAACGGAGGCCCAACAAATTTCCCCATTCTTCGCTTCTCTCCAACTCCCGACTCCTACCCCGAAGTCCTTTTCCGTAATTCGTATCGCTTCCCGGCGAGCTCACCTCCGCCGCCGCGTCTCGTGCCGGCGGTTTGTGCCGGCGCTCTCTTATTATGGCTTCCGGCGAAGGCGAGGGCGAGGGCTGGGAGGCGGTGGTGCGGGCGGAGGTGGACGCTGAGTGGTGGGATGACCCCGACGGCGCCGACCTCCGCGCCAGGTTCAAGGCCTTCACGGGGCAGCGCAGCGACTGGCCCCAGCCCAAGCTCCTCTTCTGGAAGGACCTCATTCTCCGTGTCGCCCGGCGGCTCCGCCTCTGCTCCGCCCCCGCTCACCTCGTAAGCACCCCGCCCGCCGTCTCCTCCCCTCCTACTCCCGTCCCAATTCCGCCCTAAGTTTGTGCGCATGCGCTCTCTCTTTCTTCTCTGACACGACTACTGCGAAAACCGCAGGTGACGAGCGCTTGGTTCGCGCGCCCCAGAGGGCTCACGCCTCTCTGCTTGCCGCAAGTTCTGGTCCGTTCAGCACTTATCTCGTCGTAATGTTGTTACTGTGGCAATCAGGTAACTAAAATTTATTTAGTATTTCGTTGATACAGGAAGAGATGCGTGCGGATGGAGACATACTGCTGAAATCCGAGCTGAATGATCCGACCTCAGGGAGCTTGTACCAGCTGGTCCGGAGGATGAGCCAATTGGCTGTCATCTCGAGGCGCCCCATTGCACCGGAGGACATCCTTGTGTTCAAATCTTTGGTCGAGGTACATGAAGTCGCTGCTTTTAAGCTTAATTGGTTGGTAGAATGCTGGCAAACACTTATTTGGTACCGTGCTAGTTAATCGCAGGACCGGGCTGCAGATATTGTTAGGCAACTGAGTGACTCTCATTGGACTTCTACCTGCATTGTTACGATCAGCAAATTCAATAGCTTCTTCCTCGATCGGGAGGATGCTTATGCAGCTTTGTGTTACTTGGTGCAATCTGGGAAGGCACGATATTTTGTGGCACAGAAGCAAGACACAGTTCAGGTGTGTTCCTTACGTTGTCAATGATTCCGTTTGTTTTACTGCAGCAAGTGCTCTACCGTATTTTACTCAACTGGATAGGTGCCTGCAGGGCGTCAAATTTGCACTTAGCACTACACGAGTTACTGCTGTATCCAAACTTGACCACGATGCCTTGCACTTAGTTTGGACAGAAGAGAAGTTGCAGCAACAGCTTGATGCTCTCGATCGCCGATGGGAGATGTTAGTATATATCTCAATTTGGTATTTAGTACTCCCTCCGTCCCAAAATATTTGATACTTTAGCCAACTTCAAATGTCCCAAAATAATTGTCATTCTCACTTTCCGATGTAATTTTCTCTATTTCCAATACATCCCTATCTCTATCTCTCCCCTTCTCGTTTCCTGTGCAACTATCTTTTTCACTTCTCCTTAATTCCCGTGCCTAAAGCCAAAACGTCAATTATTTTGGGACGGAGGGAGTATCTGTTACTAACATCTCAACTTGGTATCTTGTATCTGTTCTGCTTTTTGAAAATTGATTTTGTGATAGCTCAAGGAGAAGAGCATTGGCATCCTACAAATCTGGGGACAAACAGTCTGCTTATTGTCATGTGAAGCAGTCTAAATTATTCTCACAAAGCCGGAGAAGATGCACACAATTGTTAGAAAGGGTCGAAGAAGTTATCAGCTTAATTGCAAGTGCTGACTCAACTAAGAAGGTATAAAAATCTCTTTTACAAATTTATATAGAGAAGTACTGCCAAGTGAAGGGAGAGCAATCCCACAACTTCTACCTCTGACAGCTTCACTATAACTATGAAAACTTGTTGCATATACAAATTACAAATAACGGGCAGCTTGGTCTCAAACTATTACTTCTGTACATGATACTAGGTCTATGAAGCGATCCGAATTGGTATCCAGGCCATGAAGGAGAAGAATATCAGCGTAGAGGAGGTTAACATCCACCTGAAGGAGGTTGATGAGCTTGTTGCTGCACAAAGAGAAGTTGATGCTGCCCTTGGTATGTTGTCACATGAGAATCTTTTACTAGTAATTCCAAAATCATGAAATTTTGTTTTACAAACATGAGGTAGTGTTACCGTGTTACTAGCACCTCTACTTCAGGGAGAAATAATAACATAGTTTTCATGGAGTCCGAGTTACATACTAGAACATGAGCTGTGCTTCAATGGGCATAAAGTTGGTAATTGTTATCCGATTCCAACAAATTTAAGTGAGTTGAACAAGTTGACCTTATGTTACCAATATGATCTCAATCTAGCTCAAACCTTATCCAGCCCAAGTCTCCTCATATCCCAAAGTTTTCATGTGTCCCAACTCCCAAGGTTTTCATGTGTCCAACTTATCTTACACAGGTTTGGTAAAATGGGCCCAAGTCGAGCCCACATATTGGACCAATAAAAGCTTTACCTAACCCGAACCTTGTCCGGCTCAAGTCTGCCTCTTTCGAGTGTTTATTTTTGTTCATTTCCAACCAATTTAAACTAATTTAGGGAACTGAGCGCAGGTCGGCCTGACAACTGACCAATTTAAGTGTTAACGAGTCCAAACGTGTCCTACCCAAGTCTGCCCATATCTTACTTGGCCTTGGTCATCCTTAAAAACTAGTCTGCACCAACGCTATTCAATCCAAATGCTTCAGACCTGTTTTGATGTTTTTAGTTGTGGAAATTTTAGAAGTATTGCTGTTTAGCCCTTGGTGTTATGATTGCAGCAGCCTATGTATGCAATCACATGGCTTTCTATTTATCGGATTGTGTGGCACATATTCGAGCACCACAAGCACACAACTTTAAAGAAGGAATATATGGGGTAAAATATTGTTGGATAATTGATCATGGTCTTAGCTGTTGTCTTGTGTGAACAATGAGTTGTATCTGTATGCACTCTGCTGCCTTGATTCATCTGGAAGCTTCAAACATATCATTGGTTTTGTTATCGAAATATATGTGTTAGCAATGTCTAGATCTAGTCCCACTTCATATTTTGCTTAGATTTCTTGGTGACATGTAAACAAACCTTTTGTTTATCAGGATTTATTGTTTTTTATATGAATCATTACTTTTCTGTAAGATTCTGACCGAGATGTTTTGCAGAATCAATACCACTCCATTCGTTAGATAGCGAAGAAGATATCGAGGAAGAATTTAGGGAGCTTGAAGCAGAATTGCAGGATGAGATCCCTCCTATGCAAGTTCAAGGGCCGGTGTCACATGCCAATGAGGAAGCTCCTAATGAAGCTATTGAGTCATTGATCGATAACCTATCAAGAGTTAAACTTGAGGCCATCTAAGTGCTCCATTTCCCACTTAATCAATTGGACTTGTACATAGTGTGATCTAGTCAAATCTTCTGGTCCCATCAACATGTGTTGTGTTTCCTCTGACAACATCCTTATAAAAAAAAGGGCAGTTCTGTTGCATAAGACTTCCACCTTGCTTTATGTTTTATTTTTATTATTTTCTGAAACAATTTTCCTCCTACTATTTGAAACCTGTGTTTCAATATTTTAATGATTCTACATGGTTTAATAGGGCTTTTACTCTACTCTGCTAATTTTCGCCCCTCTGTAATGCTTTTTATGAGTTTGGATTTGTGATTCACATTTTTGACATCTACCCAATATATTGAAGATCACATCTTAATATAGGATAATATTGTGTAGGATTTGTTTGAACTTTCCAGGAACAAATCATATATATCGCTATCTTTATGACGTTGCCTTTTGATGTGGTAGGTACTTTGTTCGTTCAACTATTATGTTGACTTCTAATGGTATCAACTTTCTTTGTTTTTGTGAGCACTTACTAATAATTGCTATAATGCTACCTGAAGGGTGGCAGACGAAAGAAGCATGGATGGATCATCTGCTGGTGGATTATCATAATTAACAGAAGTAAGTGGTAAAAAATCTGTTGTCTTCATGATGCATTTTGAGATCAGTCTTGCGTCATAGGAGAAGGACCAGCAATAGAAAATGTAGAAGAATATAAGAATCTATTTGAAATTTTGAATCATGAGTCGGTGGGTTCAAATCAAGAATTCTTCATTAAGCTTTAGGATGTTTTTTCTCATCTGTACAGACTGTAGACACTGCTGATACTAGTACTAATAATTTACCTCTGAATAGGAGCATATACTTTGAAACTGACTCATGTTTATCCGAGTCCTATTTCTATGATGTGACTATGTGGGGATGAAAGAAATCGGAGGATGTAACAGTAATGCTGGGCCATACCTTTCTTACTAATTGAAAAAGCCGGCTAGGTTCCCTGTATTTTTTCTTCGCCTAATATCACCCAGGAGGTTTTGGAAGGGCGGCGGCGGCGTTCTTAGAACTGTTAAAACTATAAATTGCCATCATTGCCTGCTTCTGGCTAATAGCTTAATAACTAATAGATTATACTTGCTGAAAGAGGCAAATTTCTGCTGGTGTACTTGGTTTTGTATGCAAGTCATAGTTCATAGCTCATGTGGATTGAGGGTTTGACAAGACATAGTTTAATCGTGGGCTCATGGCATATCGGCCTGCAGGGAGTTCCCAGAAAAATTAGAACGTATCTAGCATGAGTGCCAGTTTTGATAGTTCAACAGAATTTGTCTTCAAATGTCATACTTTATTGGAAACATAGAATTTTAGGATACAAAAAGTATTCGTTGGCTTAAAACATTGGCACTTTTCGTACACTACTTGGTTAGAAACCACAGATCTTGCTCTGATTTTTGTGGTACATACTGAAGAATCCTGTATGGGAGGATATGAGTAAGTTTTTCCCCCTCAAACGCACAAGAGGATGGATATCAGTAAGATGACTGTGTGAGTTGATTGTGATTGTTTTTTTCCTCGAACACAGACCTTGATTGTGATTGTTGAGCCCATTATAGTACAACTCTGATTTCGCTAGAGTAATATCTAGTGTAAAGACGAGATAGAGTTATCTTATCATGGGCGTGCTGATGTCGAACTAACACCATATGAAAAGTTTTCATGGCTGGACCCACTTCAGTCCTTGAATATATGAACATGGGTGTTTCTGACTTTCTGTTCCCAGATAGCACTGCCTGTTTTTTTTTCACTACTGTAGATCATCAGGGCATGCATAGTATCTGAAAGTTATTGATTGGGGATGGAGCGGGTAAAATATAGGTTATGAAAAAGTAGAGGCCGAAGCGAAAAGGGTAACATAGGATAAGCTGGCAAAGGTCTATCTCGCAAGGCAAAGCATCTCCTCGTTTTGAGGGGAGCAAGGTTCATCAATGGACGATCGGGAGATAGGCCTGAAATCTGACGACAACACATACGCCTGAATGATAAGACCTGAATTATTGGAGGGGACTTTGCTTGTGCTTTCTCACATGCACAGGTGCATGAATCTATCTGATGCCTGTCCATACCAGCCTTCAAAGTTATGTCATATCAGGAATAAAATAGGTAGGGAAAATCAATCCTGTACCTCCATTAAGTGATACAATAATGTTAGATACCATTACTAGCTTATCCTCTTACACAGGTTACTGTAGACTGATGCTGTGTGCAATGAAACAATTCAAAATGCTAAGGCAAATGAGCTAGTAGTACTCTCAGATGCGTGCTTGCTTGTAGGCAAAAAATTGTAGATAATTTAAGACTGTTCGTTCATGTGCAGAATTTCAGATAAAAATAGTCCCATCTTTTCGTGCATGCAGTGTACTTCGATACAAGCTGGCTCCTGGACTCACTTTAGTTTCGTTAAGTACACCATAATAATAATATCGTGACTAATAATTTATTGTTTGTTCCCTGATAGATTGACAAAGTAAGATGACACTCCAAGTCAACATGCTGACGCTAAGGTGCAATCAAACGTAGGTAAAATATATGCATGGGTTGCTTTTTGCATGTTCTCCACTTCTCCAGTAACCTTTCCTTACGAGACGTCCAATAGCTTGTAGTCTTATTTCCTAAAACATGCCCTTTCCACAATATTAACTCTGAGCAATGTATATATCATCTCTGTGATAAAACAACGTACTCAAGTGGTTAGTTCCACGTAGAATCCAGCATATTACTTCAAAATTCAGATATGTCTGCTTTTTTTATGTGTCTGTTGCCAGAACATTTTCATGGTAGTTGGTAGTGATTTCTTGCTCCTTGTATACATTTGCACAAGAACTGGTTACATATTGCACAAGATGTCGCTCTAAATTGTTATTAGCTCATTGTTACTTGCACAGAGAGAGAGAGAGAAAGATAAAAGTAGAGCCCGTACTCATATATAGTGCCCAAAACTTTTGCACCTGATTGCACAGTATGTTTAGGGAAATAAGATATGTTGGTCCAACAAGACTTGCGCGAAGCAAAAATCTACTTGGGGAAAACTGCACCGGCTATCAGGGATTGCAGCTCTATTTAAGCTCTGTAAACAGAGCACCTACCATCTATATCTTTACACAAAATTTTGGGGCATCCCAGCTCGCGAAAGGAAGAACATCTACCAAAGATGTGCTCTCGATCGACGAAGCTCTCTTTTTCAAGTGATTAATCACCTTCATGGATCTTGAAACTTGGTAAGTTCTCCCAGGATGAATGACTATTTTTCACATATGGACCTCGACACCTTGTTAGTCAGCCTGAAAAACGATCAGCCATGCACTCTGTTAGCATAAAACTTATGTCTAAAATTCAGTGAGATCTCTCAACTTTTTCATTATGGTCAGGTCGCACACTTACTTGTTTCCGGCCCATTTCTCACCGCAGAATTTGTCCTGTTGCTGCCACCATCTAAAAATTGACTGCTTTCTGATTGTGTTGAAGTGGGTACACTGAAATGCTGGTTCTCAACCTGGAAGGGTTATGAAAGTTGGGCATAAGAGAGACGGAGCGAAGAACTAGTAATTAAGATGCTTTCATCTATTTGATTTTATTTGTGATTCGCTACCTGCAGGACAGTCTGTAATTGTGGATCTCCTGTACTTGCTCCCTGCGTACCTTCATCATTCAGACTTTGCTGTTGCTGATTTGAGACTTGCTGTTGCTCCTGCATTATGTTAGCCACGGTGGCTGAGACTTGAGGGCCCAGGTTTGGCCTAACAGGGAGGCTAGCCAAAGATGGAAATGGCTGGACACCAGACACTGACGGATGAATTGGTTGCCCGGGAACTCCGAACATAGGTAGTGTGTTTCTTCCAGGTATCCCAAGACCTTGTGGTGCTGCTCCTGGGATCATCTGGCAAGGGAAGTGAGCACCAGGCATGGGCGGAAGTGGCAGCGTTGTGGTGCTGTTCATGTCAAAAACACCCATCCCATACCCCAATCCCATGCCGAGATGAGGGAAATGAGCCATTGGGGGTATTTGCAAGTGCTGCATGGTTGGTGGCAGCAGCATTGGTGGAATGCATAGCCCGGTTCCCATGGACATCATCTATGTATCAAAGAGCCACTTTATGTTAGTGCATCTATGTACATTTATCTGAACTGAGAATCATGCTACATTTGGTATTAGCTGGTTTCAATGTACCTGAACTTGAAGCTGAAGGGTTTTGAGGTACTCGATCGCTTCATCCAGCATTGAGGCTTTGTCAATCTACAATAGACACATCTGACGTTATCTAATATCTCAGGATCTAGAGATGCCAGAGGTATTGAGATGGTAGGATGGCTTATCGTACCTTGTTGCAGTTGGGGATGAGTTCTTGCAGAGCGCGCATCTTTTCATTGATCCTATCCCTTCTCCTCTGCAGATTTGTTGCATTACGATGCAATCTAGACAATTGCAGCAAACGCTTTGAAGGTCAGGAACGAGTTTGTATAGTAATCATGCTTACCCGTTCTGACAAATTGTGCACCTCCGCAGTGCGGCTGCGCTTTGTGCCTCTGCTGCTAGATCTTCGCAACCCACCAGACTCGTCTTCAAGATCCTGAAAAGAACCAAATCTATCATTAGCACTACAAATACGCAGTTAATAAATCAGAGATACACAGCAGTTTCATATAATTATTACTTACATCATCTTGACTAGCGGAACACTCAGCTTGGGTCTTCCTCTTCTGTTGGCGCCAGGAGTCATCGTTTCCGATTCCAGCGCCATTGGCAGAACAGACTGACGAAGCTGCGACTGCGGCCTCAGGCGCCTTCCTTGCCTCGACCCTTTTATGCAGAGCCATGCTATTTCCATCGGCAATTCTGTCCCGAGGCAACTCTTGCTGCATGATACCAGCCGTGGTTGTCGGTGCTGCTGCGCATGCGAAGCGCACCTCCTTTGCCTGCGGCCACGCCGCCCTCTGGTCGGTGCACACAGGCCCGGTTCGTGGTCCGCTGGACGTCTGGACAACTGTAGACTCCACGCGGGTGCTTGCTACAGTGACATTGGATGGCTTATCTGTGCCTAGCGGTGGTGGCGGCCTCTGGGCGCTTTGTTGCAGGCTTGCCCGAGCCATGGCCGCCGGCCTAGAGAAGAGGGAGAAGTTCATCAAGGAATCCCCACCGCCACCTAGTCGCGGCTGCTTGGCGGCCACGAACTCGGCCTGTGACTCGGGCCTGGTGGCTGGGGCTGACATGTGGTGGCTTTGCTTTGAGGGTTCTGGTTCTCTGACGCGGGGTGCGGCCCCGGTACTTCTGTTGTTGGCGGCGTGGTGGATCGAAGGTGGTAGAGAGGTGAGGTTTGCCGCCGCCGCTGCTGCAGCCTGGAGCTCCGAGAAGAAGTCCGGGCTGTAGCTGTCTGCCAGAGCAGGCGCGGCGCCGTCGTCCTCTTCGATGATGGGGTAGTGCATCCAAGGGACGGTGTCGTCAAGATCGCCGTTGCCACGGGGGGCATCTAGGCCGGAACAGAAGTCGTGAGCCGATGGAGCCATGCTACCGGCGCCATAAACGCCGCCGGTCTTTAGCAGCGCCACGGGATCGCTGCCGGGGTGCTTTTCTTGAGCTTTGCTGCTGCTGGCCGCGCCGCACGTGAAGGGCGGGAAGGTGGTCTGCGGTTGCTTCCTCCGACCGTGGACCACCGCCTGGCCGTTCTCCCACAGAAGCTCGGCGAACTCGTTGCCGTCAGACCTGCACCCATGCACAAGGAGAGACACACACATGCATCAGCGCTGTAAGCCGGCAAGCAAGAACCGATCAATACGGATGCATCATCTTGGGGAAAAGGATCGATCTTGTAGCACTCACATCTGAGCTGCGCGCGAGGCTTCCAGGAGGTGAGAACCTTTCAAGAAGCAAGCACAGACGACAGCGGCGCAAGACGGACAGTTGATCGACCGCGACTGCTTAGCCGAATCGCTTCTGTGCTGCTTCGTGTTCCTCAGGAGCTTAGCTACAGGATCGGAGGAGGAAGGCTGGGAGCTCCCGGCCTCGGTAGCGAACCAAGTTAACAGCGAGCGGAAGGGTAGCAGCACTGTTGGCCTGCGGGAGATAAGAGGCAGGCTGGGGCGATGGGGGACCTAGGCAGGCGCTGGATGGAAATGGACAAGCAAGATAAGACGGGCAGGGCAGATGTACAATGCGCGACGCAAGCGGCCTTAAGCGGTACTCTGTACCCACCCTCAAGCCCAAGGTATGTGCGTATCAGGCCACTGCTACCCCAGTATCCTCCTTGTACTCTTCCTCTCTTGGACTTATGCTCTCCTCTCCTCGTAGATAGGAGTTGGGTGCCGAGGCAATTATTTTCTAGACGCTGCTGGCTGACGTATTTCAATACTAGGTGCTGATCCCATGCTCCCTAGCTAGCCACCTACTACCCACAAACCCCTTGTGGGGGAGTCAGTCTGCGTTTTTCATGAAACCGGAGCTATCATCGCATTCATTTGGTAACCTGGCATACTTATAGTTTGACTACAGATAACTTGCTTATTCAAGATGTGTTTGATATAGCTTATGTATCAGCTTATTAAGTTACTTATGTTGTTATATATCATAAACTTTACTAAACAGTTCGAAAACATAAGTATTTATTGTAATGAGTACTCATAAGTCTAAACCCTTTTTATACTATAACCCATAAGTAGAAAAACCTTATTTTTTCAGTTTTTATGTCACCTCTTTTAGTACTATAAACTAGTACATGGTAAGCTATTTTAATAAACAAGTTGATTGCTTATGCTACAATAAACTAGATAAGCTATATAAACACTTTTAACAAATAAGCTAAAGCATAAATAAAAACTATATCAAACACACCCTATGAAATTCATAGTTCTACCGGTTGTAAGAAAGTACTCCCTTCTGCCTTCATATCTTTTTGTTCACGCTGGGAGTGTATGGATGCACTAATTTCAGGGTACAAATTGCAGCCGCCGTACATCAGCATCAGCAGTCGCACCAATCCAGTCCGCCGTTCGCGACAATTCACCCTGGTAAAAGTGGAGTACTAGCTAGCACTATTTCTTGAATGATTGGATGATCGGTGGTAGGGGACCAAATCCATCAAATGAACGGCGACCAGCGGGGAACACTGCTGCAGCTCGTGCCCTGCGGCAGGTGACCGACTGCTCGGACAGCACAGCACCAAGTGTACGTGCACTTGCTGATAACGACTATGCTATGGGCATCCATCTTAAAACTGCATCCCGTAGCTCTGGCAAATTGAAGGCGGTACCGTATTTTGCAGCCAAAGTACTGAGTGACAGAAAAAGAAGGGAGGGAGCTGCTAAAGGAAGGTAAAGCCACTTTGGGCAGTGGATCCATCCCAGACGGCCAGACGTCTGTGCGCAATGCGTGCGGATGGGGGTCGGTGTTCGCGACGGCTCATGATGACGTTCGAGTACTCTCGCCGAGAACACTCTAAACTCTAAAGAGTTTCCGCTGATAAAGAACGGTGATGTATGGCTACAAAGCGTGCGAAGGCTGCTCCCTCTCACGTCACACACGCAATGCTACACCACCGCTAATCATTGGTCTTGCTAAACAAAAGAGCGAGATGACTTAAGGCATGGTTTGACCTGCACTAGCTTAATCAAATTTGTCCATGACTACCTGATCGGATATTATCTTAATCTGATGTTGCAAAAGCAGCCGCAGGATCGGCCATTCCACGGTGACTTTCTTGGGAGACGGGCATGTGGAGTGTTGGAGCATTGAATATATGGTGTGTTGAGCTAGTAGGGAGTATGGGCGTGCCTTTGTCGACTAGCCTGTTTTAAATTCGAGACGGAACCGGTGCATCCGAATTCGGGCAATCGAGGTATGCATGACGACTCATGAGCATACTGTAATGCATTTGTTAGCTCCTGTACTTGTATTTAACTGAGTCAGGTGCATGCATCTGTTTAGTGGGTAGCTGTAGGCATCAGAGAAGATTTTCACACGACTGCACGAAATAATGCGCTATTCATAATTGCACATCCTGGCATATAGAGAAAAGAAAGAAATAAAATAGGTTACCTGTATTCTTGTTCACATCGAGCTAAACAAAAAAGAGTATTTGCACTTATAGTGATTAAATATAAACTCTAGTCTGTTTGTTTCTTAGAGTCTAAATTTTAGTGTTGTCATATCAATCCTTTGAACGCTACTAATTACACAGTTGGATGCTAATTTACGAGATAAATCTATTAAGATTAATTAAGTTATTATTAGGAGATATTTATTATAGCATCACATTATCTAATCATGATCTAATTAGTCTTAATAGATCCGTCTCATCATTTAGTTGGTGAATTATGGACTGAGTTTTGTCTGTAATCTATATTTAATTCTTTTAATTAGTATCTCAATATTCGATAGAATAGATCTAAAAATTAGAGGGGAGGAAGCGAACACACCTAGCAGGAAACAAAAACTCTCTAATTATACAACTTCGTTTGCACGGCTCGTGTAGTATATCTCAAAATACCTCTGGGAACAATCAAATTTCATACTTCCGGTTTGACATAAAACTATGCTCTCTTATGACATGAGCGCTGTATGGACTTTCATGGAATGAGATCTGCTGTGGTCATCATTGGCACAGCCGTTCGTCTGCCTGTTCTTAGAACTTACTCGTACCATTTCCGATGAAACTAAAGACAATTGAAATATTAAAGCATTGTCTACTTTGAATGTCTTATTCAAGGACATCTTCATCAGCAACAAACAGCCTTACCCTATTTTGCTTTCACCAATCGAATAATGGATGGTATGCTCCAGTGCTACATTACTTTACCCTTGCCAGAACCTTATCATCTTTCTGGAACGTAGACCACGCAAACAGTTTTGGGACAAATACTTAATATTTTCATGTCCATTTTTTCTCATCCTGTTCCCCTTTATTCCACGCTCCTGAGCATTTCTTTGGTTTAATGCTGGACTGCAAGTAGACATGACCTCTCCCCACGTGTTCCTTTTTTTGGTTACTCATTGCAGTACGAAAAAAGAACCCTCACCTATAGAAAACTGGAATTACCTTGCTTAACAAAGAATTAGAATTACGAGTGTGCTTCCTACATTCGCACACTTTGTAATGACTTAATGTAGAGTAGAAAAAAAATATAAATTCATCATTTGGAAACTGAGTATAATAAAATGGTTAATAATACTTCATTTGTGTTTTTTTATTGTGATGTATATAGATATCGCATCTATGAATTGTTATTTTAGAGTATGAAACTGCAGTATTTGGTTTCGCTAATATTAAGTAGATACGGTACTTTTTAAATATACAAAGAACGACGCATTGGCCTAAATTAATATCTTGGAGTATGTAGGATATTGCCTTAATTAGGTTTTGTCCTTCTCAGGGCTTTTCTTTGTGTGGCATATACAGATTATATTGCATGAAGCAGAATTGAGAAACAAAAAAGATCCGCCATGGATGTTTGAGACGAATATACATGTTTGCAATTTGTCGTGTCAAACTCGTAAACTGTGCAAATTGACTGGAGTCACATAAAACAAAGCTAATTTGTCGCACATCTTCATCGCGGAATATTTTCATGTCGAGAAATGATCTATGGATAGAGATTTATCGTCATAAAGCCACCATGGAAAAATGTCACACATGAATGAGAGGTGTTATTAAATAATTCTTTCTGGATAATTGATTGTGACAAACATGTGTCGTGTTCAGGTCCTCTGGCACCACATAATAAGTTGATACAAGAGAGAATGGGACTTATACGTCAATTGTAGATATTTTTGCAAACAAGTAGAAGAAATGTCAATGACCCGGCCTCATGGTTTGCACCCTATCTTTTCTAGATAATGCCACTAACTTTGGCATCAAACTTTAGATGTATTGCATGAAACGTTAAACCATGCATTATTAAAATAAAATATTTATCACATTGATTTGAAATGTTACATGTCATATATGTTGTATACATGGATGATAATACTTTTAAAGACTTCGGCACATCCACGAGAACGGAAATTTTAATGCACTATGTGGTTGTTGTGTTATTGGGCCTACATACCTTATTTTGAAGGCTAACTACCTATTTGACCCTATTTTTTCAACTTTGCTCATTTGATCCTGTTTTTCAACCTTGAATTGCTCAATTGACTCTGAACTTTGCCCATTTGACCCTACTTTTTCAACAAAACGGGTCAAATGAGCAAAGAAGTGTTCAAAAAAGGGTCAAATGAGCAAAGTTGAAAAAAGAGGATCAAATTGGTAGTTAGCCTTCAAAACAGGGTCAAATAAGCAAATGCACAATTGAGGAGGAACGTTCCTTCAACCACTAGCGTAAATTAGACCAGGATTACCACCTGTGGTGTACAATGCAACTATATATATATATATATATACACTTATTAATACAAAAGTTGCATGCAGTCATTGTTCATTCTGTATCACTCAGCTTGATCCGAATCTCACTGGAAATCGTCGCTCCACAAAGTTTGGTTACGTGAGTGGCACACATTCGCGCGTCATGTGGCCTTGAAGTTGAAGTTGCACACCATTATGGTCCATATATATGTAGCTAGGCGTGATCCACGGCATGCATATTATCACCTCGTGGACCATCATCACACGACGTACGCCGATGGCTGAACTGCCCAGGACCATGGGTGAGGCCAACTAACGAATAAGGTGCGTGGAGCGTGGTGGTCTCCGGTGGAGTGGTCGTCGTGGAGACACAGATTCTGCCGCGCGCGCTTGGCCGGACGGCGACGCGCGTACGTCAGGCGCTACCTTGCGCCAGCCAGTGAGAGCGTCTCTCTAGTTCCGTGTTACGCGCCAGTGCCCCGTACGTGTCGGCAACCAGCTGCTGGCCGCGCAATTCGCCGAGCCCTACATACAAAAGCCGGTGCATGCTCCGTCCGGGTCCGGCCTTTAGATGGCGAGAGGTCACGCGCGTTCGCGCAGGTGGCGCCGGGCACGCGCGGCGCGTGGATGTTCACGTGCAAACCGAGATGCTCTCGGGCCCGTGAAAGTGAACGACTCGATCGCCCAGGCGCCGACGGCGACGTGCACCCGGCGGGGGGACTGGGACTGCATATGGGCAGCCTGGGCGTGCGAGTGGAGGAGAGGAACGCAGGCAGCACCGCGGTAGTGCTGCTGTCACCGTCGGCCCTCCTAGCTACCCGCAAATGTTACTATCTTTATTTATCCCATAATATATTAATTATCGTTTTGAACTTGAGTATACAAATTAAAGAGATGTTAAAAAAGGTAGGTATATAGAAAACAAAAAGAAGAGAGACCTAAATATGTTAGGGAAAGAAAAAAAAGTAAATTAGGATACGAGAATGACAAGTAAATTAAAAAAAAACTCGACCTGCGGGGGGTATGACGGCCCCTAGACATTTTATTAAGAAGAAGACCTTCTCACGTAGGTCGAGAAAACCCCCGAACCTCACTCTCAGGTCATACACCGTAACTCAGCTGGTTTGTGAGTTGTGACGCGAGTCTTTACCGTATGCTTTCGCACTGGGAAGGCGAGGGGATTTTTTTAACCTCAAATATCGAAATTTGCTTCCAACGAATCGAACTCGAGACCTGAGGAGGTGCTACTCGGTGCTTCAACCACCGATTGTTCTTGCTTTGAACTCTAATTATGAATTTACCCCTGTTGACAATTTAACGATGTTAAATTACTTGATAAAAGATATATATACCCTTGTATCATTGCCCCTGTTTTTCTCGCACCGTTGTCCCTATTTTGATATGAAACCTTTTTTTCAAACCTTGGAAAAAATGTATTTAATTTTAAAATTGACCTTTTAAAGTTTGGATAATATTCTGATATGACAGTATTTTGCCTCAGTTTTGAACAGTAGGAACTGAATTTGGACAATAATTTGACTTCATTTTGACAAAACAAACAATATGGGTCTAGCTTCTTCCTCAACAACTTCTTGCTTCGTGGAGTTAGACTCGAGCTCCTCCAGACTTCAACGACGTCTCGCCTGTGTGCTCCCACGTCGCTCAGCAGCGCGTGAGGCGCCTGCTCCCACGGCGCAAGTGGCCACTTCGACCCGCCCTTGCGCCTATGCCCGTGCGCGGCCCCTCGTGCTCCCGTCGGCGCTTCGGGCCGAGTCTGCGCTGTGCAAGCCCCCGTCTGCTCCAGTCGGTGCGTCGGGTCGAGCTGCCTCGCACCAGCCGCATGCGGCACCCCTGCCTTCTCCCTGCTGCGCGTACGCCGAGCTGCCCCTGCCGTTGAATGCTAAGGTTAGGGTACAGAGCACCCGGTGTCTGTTGTTCTCGTGAATGTGGAAAGATGTATCAGCGGAGAAGAAAGGTAGGAGAGGGTATTGAAGTCATTTTCCTTCTTTTTTCAGTTTAATTTCTTTTTTGTTTTAATCCACTTAATTTGACCTTACCTGATGAAGTAAAAATGAGGGGTAAATGGACATTTCAATTTCAAAAAAAAAGGGACAACTATCATGGACGGAGTCAGGGGTAGTTCCTATAGGCTTAAGACTATGCTGATTTTTCGATGTGTACGAAAATGTACCACTATAGAAGCATTGTTTGTTACTTTTCATACACTGTTTATTATTTGCGTTGGCACCGTTGGTATGCACAGACGCCAGTTCTCACGCAAGTTGTTGCAACCTCCCGCCCGTGTCGAGTCTTGATCCATTGCGACACTACCAGAGGAATAATCCTCATCAACGTCTCTAGCGTGCGCGACAAACTCTCTGTCTCTGGTTTCATTTATGTGTCTGGACTGGAATGCTTCGGCTATCAAGTACCTAGTGCAAGTGCTTCGGCTATCAAGTACCTAGTGCAAGATGCCACGCAGAATAGTCACTGATGAAGCAACAAGAACCGGATGTCTCGCTTGGACTCTGCTTCTGTGGACGATTCCTTCAGTGAGGCGGCAAAAGGAATTCCGTTCCGTTCGTTCAAGGAAAAAGGAGAATTTTCATTTTCAAGGCTAATAATGTTTTATTGGAGTCAACTCAAGTACGCAGCCGTGCGACACTCCCGAGCCAAAAGCGCATTTTTGCGTTACATGGGGTTGGCTTTTGGCCATATGTTGCAGTGTTGGTGTGCATGTAGTACGTGGCTGTTAACTTGTTGAGTAGGGGTCTCCATCCAACTTACAGGACATATGCGGTCAATCCTTATGCGTGCTCAGCTTCTGAATTTTCCACACAGCAAGAGCAAACAGATGAACGCTCGGACAACAAGTCCAAGTCGACAAGGCAGTAATGGCGTCCTTCCACTTATGTGTCGTCGCTGTGGCCCAGTCAACCCCGCAGATCAGCTGGCTAACAGCAACAGGCAACAGTTCTTTCTTGCTCCTCCAGCAGTCCAGCCTCAACAAAATGGGTCATCGGTCGCGCCAAAAAAGAAAACAAAATGGGCTATCTTTAACTTCTAGGCCCAAAATAAGATGTCCTCTCTCAAAGGCCCAAATTTTGTAGCCAAGGAAAGAAAGCCACTGACCCAATACTGCAGAGCATGAAGAAAATGGATAGTAATCCACTGGACCAATCACGCGCGCGGGAATGCGATCCGCAGCCCACCCGTCCCATTCCAGTGGGCCACCCAGTTCAGGTCCAAACCAGCCAACGCAACCGCATCGCGTCGCGTCATCCACTCCGCCGCGCACCGCTCCAGTCCCCAACGACGACGGAAATGGTCGCCACGCCCGCAATGGCCGCCGCCGCGCCGCCGCTCCGAGCGCCGCGATTCCATGCGCGTCACCGCCGCAGAAGCGTGCGCTGCGCGGTGGCCAGCGACGCCACCGAGGCGCCGGCCGCGCCCGGCGCGCGGCTGTCCGCGGACTGCGTCGTGGTGGGCGGCGGCATCAGCGGCCTCTGCACGGCGCAGGCGCTGGCCACGAAACACGGCATCGGAGACGTACTTGTCACGGAGGCCCGCGCCCGCCCCGGCGGCAACATCACCACCGTCGAGCGCCCCGACGAGGGGTACTTATGGGAGGAAGGGCCCAACAGCTTCCAGCCCTCCGACCCCGTCCTCACCATGGCCGTACGCTTCTCGCTCCCTTCTTCTATTCCTCTTACAGTACATTTCTCGTGAACGCTGAATGAACTGGGCGCGCGCGCGCAGGTGGACAGCGGACTCAAGGAGGACTTGGTGTTTGGAGACCCGAACGCGCCGAGGTTCGTCCTGTGGGAAGGGAAGCTGAGGCCGGTGCCGTCCAAGCCCGCCGACCTTCCGTTCTTCGATCTCATGAGCATCCCGGGCAAGCTCCGGGCCGGCCTTGGCGCCCTCGGCATTCGCCCGCCGCCTCCAGTTCGTTCTCTCCCCAAATGCTGCATTCGTGATTCTTCTGCATTTTGATTGTTCAACTGTCATTGGCGCTGAGCGTTACTGGCAAAGGTTTCAGGGCCGTGAGGAGTCGGTGGAGGAGTTTGTGCGCCGCAACCTCGGTGCTGAGGTCTTTGAGCGCCTCATCGAGCCTTTCTGCTCAGGTGCTTATTGCATTGTACAATGGCTGTTTTGTTATGATTTCCTGCTTGCAGTCATTCCCTATAAAAGAATGTAACAGTTTCAATGTTAACATAAGGTGTCTATGCTGGTGATCCTTCAAAACTCAGTATGAAGGCTGCATTTGGGAAGGTATGGAGGCTTGAGGAGGCTGGAGGTAGTATTATTGGTGGAACAATTAAAACAATCCAGGAGAGGGGCAAGAATCCTAAGCCAGAGAGGGATCCGTAAGAGAACAACTTACTTTTCTTCTGTTGCATTATCTGTCTATTCTTATCATTCTGATCAATTTTCTCCAGCCGCCTTCCAAAGCCAAAGGGACAGACTGTTGCATCCTTCAGGAAGGGTCTCGCCATGCTTCCAAATGCCATTACATCCAGGTTTATTCTCATATCATGTATATACTATTTGTATAGCGCATCAACTTTGCACGAGGGTGCCACAGATTGTTTGGATAGACGTAGTCCTTTAGAGACTTCGTACATCTCGTTTGCCAAATTCATTACCATATTATTGCATCACCTCTTTTCATCCTCAGTGCATATTAGTTAGGTTACTTTCACCCTTTTTCATCTCACTTTATGTTGTCATTTACAATATAGGTAAATGGTTTCTAGTTGTCTGTGGAAACTACTAACATATATGGCTTCAGATTGTAAGGGATAAATACAGATTATGCATTTATTCTAGTGTGTGTGCTTGTGACTTCATCAAAAGCTATGAAAATTTGCAATTGAGATATCTGATATAGACTTATGGTACTAACCACTTAACTTTGTTCCATTCTGATCCACCTTTGTTTACAGGTTGGGTAGTAAAGTCAAACTGTCTTGGAAACTCACAAGCATTACAAAATCAGACAGCAAGGGTTATGTATTGGTGTATGAAACACCAGAAGGAATCGTCTCAGTCCAGGCTAAAAGTGTTATCATGACCATTCCGTCCTACGTTGCTAGTGACATCTTGCGCCCACTTTCAGTAAGTATAAAACTAATCAAATTTCATGTTCTGTAAACTGAGGCACTGTTAGCTTCTTAATTGGGAAATGGGCACCCAGCAGTAGCATTCACACTTAAGGAATTCATTCTTTCTGCCATTCTGTAGTCAACGTCTCAATGCAGAGATGTATAGAAACACAAAGGAAATTGCTACACCTTGTTTGATTTGAGTAACATCTGAATGTTTAATTTTCAGAATGGATCATCTTTCTGAGATATGCATAATGTAACTTAAGCCTTTCCTAATTACTAAACACAATTGAATTGCTGAGATTGAAGAGAAGCTTGTGCACCATCATTTGAGATGGCTTGCACATATCCAACAGAGGCCTCAAGATGCACTGGTAATGTGAACAAGAGGCAGAGGAAGACCAAACTTGACATTGGAGGAGTCTGTGAAGAGGGATATGAAGGACTGGAATATCGTTAAGGAGTTAGCTATAGATAGAGAACGTGTAAACCAATAACTAACGTGCCAAAACCTTGATTTTCGGTTTCCCCCATTTTTACCCTTTTCTGTTTGGTTTATTATTGTTCTTTTCCTCTCCTTGTTTCTTTCTTTTTTTCCTTTTTGTGTAATCTCTTTGTGTGAGTCTTGCGGGTTTCATCTCTAGTCTATCCCAACTTGGGACTAAAAGGTTTTATTGTTGTTGTTGAATTCAATTGCTGAGATCAGAAGGATTGAACGGAAGAAGGTTATGCGAATGGAAATGCTTTAGGTCGAGGGCAAAAGAGTCATAATATTGATGTACTAGTTCGGTTTGGACAGCTTCTTAACCAATTAATGTTCTAGGCTTTCAAATAATCTGAAACAACAACGTTTTATGTTTCTACTGTTTTCCTAAGTTTATATCTTGTTCGAACAAAAATGGACGTAGTGATCAATTTTGATAATTCTATATGTTCAGGTAACTGCTATATAACTTGTCAACTACAGAATTGGGGTTATTCAAGTATGAGAGAGGAGACTATGTTTAGTAGCACTATACAATTTCCTAGAATTTCTAAGGTAATGTAGGCATACTTAACTTGTTTTTCCATACCACAGAGTGATGCTGCAGATGCTCTTTCAAGATTCTATTATCCACCAGTCGCTGCTGTAACTGTTTCATATCCAATGGAAGCAATTCGAAAAGAATGCTTAATCGATGGGGAGCTCCAGGGTTTCGGCCAGTTGCATCCACGTAGTCAAGGAGTTGAGACATTAGGTAAATTTTCCTTTTTTTTTACATTTGAGTCTTACGCTCTGTACAGATCATTATCATTATTATGTGGCTTAATGTTTTTATTGTATTTGTTAAAGTACTATTTGGATTGCAAATCGACAATCTTATTGGTGTTATTCTTTTCAAAGGAACAATATACAGCTCTTCGCTCTTTCCGAATCGTGCTCCTGCTGGAAGGGTCTTACTTCTTAACTACATAGGAGGTGCTACAAATACAGGGATCGTTTCCAAGGTTCTATTCTCTGTCAAACTGATTGATCCTTATTTGTTCATGATCTTCTGATATGTTTACAACATCCTTTACTGTGATCTTCAAATAAAACACATGTTACTGCTGATCACCTATTCTTCATTGATTGACGTAAATGCTGACTGCATTTTTCACTACTGATCTCATCTTATTTGCAGAGCGAAAGTGAGCTGGTAGAAGCAGTTGACCGTGATCTTAGGAAAATGCTCATAAATCCTAGAGCAGTGGATCCTTATGTCCTTGGTGTGCGGGTGTGGCCACAAGCTATTCCTCAGTTCCTGGTAGGACATCTTGATATTCTCGATGCTGCAAAATCTGCCCTCAACAGAAGTGGCTACGATGGGCTATTCCTGGGAGGGAACTATGTAGCAGGAGTTGCTCTGGGGCGCTGCGTTGAAGGTGCATATGAAAGTGCCTCACAAATATCTGACTTCTTGACCAAGTACGCCTACAAGTGATATAAGGAGTGGAGCAGCTGGTATTTTGCATAAAACGAGACCAGGAGTAGTGAAATTTATAAGCATCTTGCATCTTCTTTTCAATAAATTGTACTTTTGATGTTTTCCCTGTTAGTGATTAGTTAGATTTTAGGGCTGTAGGCATTTTTCTCTCTCAATATCTTTTGCGTATGTGCCAAGTATAAAAAAGTTTTGAAGACATGTGATCCTTGGAGATATTTTTATTATTAGTTTACTATTGTTGTTTTGTCACAATGGCAACATATACTCGAGCTACGCGAGAGCCAAGCAAGCTGCATATTAAAGTAGTTGGGGAATTTGGTCGTTCCATGCACAAGAAACCAGAACGGATCACCTCTTGTCACTGAATATTCGTTTAACCTTAGCTAGTCATGCTTTCTACTCGTTGGCGGCACCTGTGCCTGTGTCCTTGCTGGTGAGGGAAGACCATAGAGAGAGGGACAGGGAGAGGGACCAGGCCGGCGATCCGTCGACCACCGCCAACAGGAGCAAGACAATCATCAGGGTTCATGCGTGGCTCCAACACCTCCCTTGCCATGTGGTGTGTGTGTGAGCAACGGAGGTTACAAGGCAGTACCAGCTTTCTAGCCTTTTGTTTTTGCTGCTACTAATTGTTGTAGTGCTGCTGAATTGTTAGCTATCTGAACCAAACAATGCAGAAAAGGGAGACAGCGCTGGCTGCACCCTGAACAGCATGCAGAGTAGGGGCACCGTGATGAAAGCTCCATTGGGAGTAGGGTCATCCGAATGATATGAACCTTTTTGCTGTGCGCGCATCCCCGTGCATGTGAGATTGAGGGTCACCCTGTCCTTGTGGGTGCTTTAGGAAACCATGCACGCACAGTAGCACATAACAGTTTATTAGTAGCTTGTTCTTTCATTGTAGTACGCGTAGGGATGTAGGTTTTGTAATTTGTGGGCCGTGGGTCGACTAAAAAACCATCTCAAATGAATTAGAGAATCTCCTTACCTTCACAAATCAGTTTGTCAAATGTAAGATGTTGGCCCATAAATATCCAATGGGTACCTACTTGCATTCTTAAGTATGCGTAGTACGCTGGTCCAGTGGAGGCATATGTAGCTCTGGAGTTATTCAGTTCTTCATTCAGGATGTGGGCACACTCTAACATGAGTACATGACTCCCAAATTTAATGGTTGAGTCTTTGGCAAGTCGAACTTAGTGAGGCATATCCAGCTCTTGCCCATGTTATTCCTTTTTTTTCCTCTTTCTTTTATTGATAACTTTTTTGCGTTTCCTCTTTCTTTTATTGATAAATCGTACGGTCGTACCGATGTGGTGATGCCCTAGGTGCTTTGACACTAGCTAGTAGGTGATCAAGCACACTGTCATTCTCATCTTTTGGCTGGGAGAGAATAGATACTGATGCTTCGATCATCACTCGTTGAGAACTTGGAGGTGCGAACCATAACACTAGGACTAGGAAATTTAGAGAAGGGGGCAGCACTACGTGAGACACGCACGGCAAATTCAGATAGCTTTCGTTGCACATAAAGATCAAGCGCTATGGACGTATTATATCTCGATGGAGATGGAGAGCAGGCTTGTGAGCACACCAGATACGGAGATAGGCGGGAAGCCAGCCAGACCAGCACGAAACAAGCGCGCCATCGTCCGAACCTCTAGGTCTGAGTGGGCCGTGGAGCATTAGAGAGTTAGTGTGACCCTTGAGTGGCTGGATATGTTCTGGAGTGCGAGATGGAAAGGAATCAATATTATTGTAAACACAACCATTGCTTACTCAAGCTTGCAGCCGTCTTCAGCTGAAACCTATCCCTCTCTTCCTCCTTCCGCTCCTCTGATCCCGATCTACCGATCCTCTCCGTAGTGCACCGCTAACATTCTGGTATCAGATTCACCAATCCATGGAACCCTACCCCTTCCACTACTCCCGTCACTCCAAATCGGAGGCGACGGCCGACGCCATCGACGACGTTGACCCCACCATCAGATTTGTCTTCTCCGAGCTGCAGAAGATGGAGTCCCACCTAGGGGACCGGATCGAAGGTCGATGCAGTGGCCTGGAGTCCCGTGTCCACGAAGCAGAGCAGAAAGCGAAGGAGCGCTTCGTCTCGCTGGAGATGGCCTGATCCGAGGCGGAGGCAGGGCGCAACAACCTCGAAAAGCAGATCGGTGACATCAAGCTGGAGGTGCATCGCATCAACTGCTTCTTCGAGCGGGAGTCCCTGGAAAACTCCCAGGTCAATCCTGGCCTCTTCAGCACCAACGTGTCGGCCTCCGCACGCCCATCTGGTGGAGCGCACGCCGACGGCCCATTCGGGCACCGCGATGACAAGCAATTCCGGGATCGTGAGTTTGGGGCGGCGTTCACCCACACTCATGACCCAGGCAAGGGTACGAATATCGAATTCCATAATCGCAATCTTCAATTCTCACATGACTATCATGGTAGAAATTCTGGGTTTGAGTCTGGGCGTTCGTCTCACAGTCGACTACCTAAAATTCATTTTCCGTCGTTTGATGGGGATCAGCCACAGTGGTGGAAATCGCGCTATGAGAGTTATTTCGAGATGTATGATGTCAATCCGTCGGTATGGATCAAAGTGGCATCCATGCATTTCGAGGGGGCGGCTGCACGGTGGTTGCAGTCAACGGAGAGGCGTGTGAAGAACGTTAGTTGGGACACCTTTTGCCAATGGATTCATGATCATTTTGGTCATGAGCAACATGAAGCCCACATTAGGAAGTTGTTTCATATTAAACAAACAGGTCGGTAGCAGAGTATGTGGAGCAGTTTTCTTCCCTTGTAGACCAGCTATCTGCGTATGAGGCTAATGCAGATCCCTAATATTACACCATGCGCTTTATCGATGGCTTGAAAGATGAAATTAAGTCTGTTATTATGGTTCAAAGGCCTTCGGATTTGGATTCTGCTTGTGCCCTTGCTCTTATGCAGGAAGAAGCCGCAGAGTCAGGCCGCTGTAAGAACTCCAAGCGTTATGAACCATCTTTCAACCGGACGGTTCCCAAGACTGCATTACCTCTGCCAATACCTCCCAAGATCGACAAACCTCAAGGACCACTGAAGTTTGATAGTGAGCACAGTCGTGCAGCTTCCACAGATGACAAGATTGTCTCACTGAAAGCATATAGACGAGCTAGAGGTTTGTGTGACAGATGTGCTGAGAAGTGGAAGCCTGGCCACAAATGTGCCTCACAGGTACAGTTACATGCAATCCAAGAGATGTGGGAATTGCTGCAGGATGATTCTTCTATGTCTCGGCATTCTTCTCCACCAGATGCCACCAGTGAACAACTGTATATGGCTATATCATCGGAGGCAGTTAATGGACAACAGTCAGCAAAAACTCTACAGTTACAAGGATCCATTCAAGGCAAACCCCTATTGATTCTGGTAGACTCAGGGAGCTCTCACACCTTTTTGTCCACCAAAGCAGCTCAGGGATTATCAGGTGTATTACCATTACAGCAGAGGATCAAGGTCCAAGTAGCAAATGGGGAACAATTATGTTGTGATAATGAGTTCAACAATACAGAGTGGAATATTCAAGGCTGCTCCTTTAGGTCCAACTTGAAGGTGCTTTCATTACTCTGTTATGACATGGTGTTAGGTATGGATTGGTTGGCCTAATTCAGCCCTATGAAAGTGGATTGGGCTCACAAGTGGCTTAACATACCTTACAAGAGTACTCATGTGTTGATGCAAGGCATTCTTCCCACTACTCCTGTGAATACAGTGGTGCAAGTATTTCTAGTGGATGATTATGAGGAATCAGACAGTGCAAAAGCAGCATTACCACCAGCTGTTATGGAGTTGCTTCAAGAATTTGATGAACTGTTTCAGGAGCCTAAGGATCTGCCTCCAAGTAGAGGATGTGATCACTCCATACCTATGATTCCAAGAGCCAATTCGGTCCACGTGTGTCCCTATCGGTATCCACCAGCTTTGAAAGATGAGATAGAAAGACAGGTGGATGAGATGTTGAAGTTGGGAGTTATCCAGGAAAGTTCAAGTGCATTCTCTTCCCCAGTTTTATTGGTGAAAAAGAAGGATGAATCATGGCGGTTCTGTGTGGATTATCGTTATTTGAATGCACTCACCAAGAAAAGCAAGTACCCAGTCCCAATTTTTGATGAGTTGATGGATGAATTAGGCCAGGCAAAATGGTACAGCAAGCTGGATCTTAAATCAGGATATCATCAGATATTGTTAAAACTAGGAGAGGAATATAAAACAACATTTCAAACACATAGAGGCCATTATGAATTCAGAGTTATGGCCATTGGCCCAACAGGAGCTCTAGCAACATTTCTTAGTGCTATGAACCAGACTTTGAACACGGTTCTCAGAAAGTGTGCTCTAGTATTTTTTGATGACATCTTCGTGTACAACTCATCATTGGAGGACCATGTGGAACACCTCAGACATGTATTGCAATTGTTGTTCCAGGACCACTGGAAGGTCAACCTCAAGAAATGTGTTTTTGCTCAGAACAAGATAACATATTTGGGTCATGTTCTTAGTGAGCAAGGCATGGCTACAGATCTAGACAAGATTGATATAATCAAGCACTAGCCAATACCTAAAAACATCAAGGAATTAAGAAGTTTCCTAGGTCTCACAGGTTATTACAGAAAATTCGTACAACACTTTGGCAGCATCAGCAAATGTCTTACTGAGCTATTGAAGAAAAATGTCCTGTTTACTTGGACTGAAGAGCATACTCAAGCATTTCAGGTCCTTAAGGAAGCTTTGATCACAGCATCAGTCCTGGCTGTACCAGATTTCAATAAACCATTTGCAGTGTATACAGATGCTTCAGCTACAGGTATTGGGGCGGTGTTATCTCAACAGGGGCATCCTTTGGCTTTTCGGAGTAAGGCCCTGGGCCCTAGAATCAAGGTTTATCTACTTACGAAAAAGAATACCTAGCTATCATCATGACTGTAGCCCAGTGGCAATCTTACCTCCAGTTGGCTGAATTCATCATCTTCACTGATCATAAAAGTTTGGCTCAATTGAACGAGCAACGCCTGAATACTATATGGCAACAGAAAGTATACTCCAAGTTGGCAGGATTGCAGTACAAGATAGTGTACAAGAAGGGCACTGATAATGAAGCGGCTGATGCTTTGTCTCGCACTCATCATGCTTCACTGAATTCACTATCTGTATCTCAGTGCATTCCGGTGTGGCTACAAGAAGTGTTGGATGGGTATCAAAAAGATCAGTACACTCTTGGTTTGTTAGCCAAACTGGCTATTAATGATAAGGTTGTGCCTCAGTTCACTCTAAAGGATGGACTGTTGAGATACAAGGGCAAAATTTGGATTGGACATAACAAACCACTTCAGCTCAAGTTTATATCAGCATTACATGATACTGCAGTGGGAGGTCACTCGGGGGTACCAGTCACTTACCAGAAGTTGAAGCAGCTGTTTGCTTGGCCAACTATGAAAGCAATGGTCAAAAACTTTGTTCAATCGTGCACCATATGCCAACAAGCAAAACCAGAGCGGTGTAAGTATCCTGGACTACTACAACCTCTAGTAGTGCCTGATCAGTCGTGGCAGATTGTTTCATTGGATTTTATTGAGGGTCTTCCTACTTCTGGGTCTGCTAACTGCACTCTAGTAGGTGGTTGATAAATTTTTGAAGTATAACCACTTCTTACCACTGAAACACCCATATACTGCTCTCACTGTGGCTAAGCTGTTTCTGGACAATGTTTACAGATTACATGGTATGCCTACAGCCATAATATCTAATAGGGATAAGATCTTTACCGGTCGACTGTGGCAATACTTGTTTTCCCTTACTAACACCAAATTACACATGAGTTCTGCTTATCATCCGTAATCGGATGGTCAAACAGAGCGTGTTAACCAATATTTAGAAACATTCTTGAGATGCTTTGTTCATGCTTGTCCAAGAAAATGGAAGGATTGGTTGTCGTTGGCTGAATTCTGGTATAATACTAGTTGGCATTCAGCATTGAATCATTCACCCTTTGAGGTGCTTTATGGCCAGCAACCAAGATACTTTGGGATTTCTATTACTGCTGCTCAACCACATGGTGAATTGAGTTCATGGTTAAAGGAAAGAGAAGGCATGACCAAATTAATTTAGCAGCATTTGGCTCGAGCTCAACAAAGAATGAAGCATCAAGCTGACAAAAACAGGATGGACAGAGAATTTCAGGTGAATGATATGGTTTTTTTGAAGTTGCAACCATATGTGCAGACTTCAGTAGCAGTGCGTGCTAATCACAAGTTGGCATTCAAGTATTTCGGTCTTTTCAAGATTGTGGAGAAATTGGCAAAGTGGCTTACAAGCTGGACCTTCCAAGTACTAGTCTCATTCACCCAGTAATTCATGTGTCACAACTGAAAGCGATGGTCCCACGTAATGAACAGGTAACATCTATTTTACCAGATAGCTTGGGTCTCTTACAAGTTCCTCTGCAGATACTGGGCTGCAGGATGGTTTCACGTGGAGGCGTGTCGATAGCTCAAGTAAAGATCAGGTAGTCCACGTTGGCACCAGAACTAGCAACATGGGAAGATGAAGAAGCGTTGAGACAGCGATTCCCCAGCGAACCTGCTTGGGGACAAGCAGGAACACAAGAAGGGGGGGATGTGAGCACACCAGATACGGAGATAGGCGGGAAGCCAGCCAGACCGACACGAAACAAGCGCGCCAACATCCGAACCTCTGGGCCTAAGTGGGCCGTGGAGCATTAGAGAGTTAGTGTGGTTCTTGAGTGGCTGGATATATGTTCTGGAGTGCGAGAGGGAAAGGAATCAACATTATTGTAAACACAACCATTGCTTACTCAAGCTTACAGCCGTCTTCGGCTGAAACCTGTCCCTCTCTTCCTTCTTCCGCTCCTCTGATCCCAATCTATCGATCCTCTCCGTAGTGCGCCGCTACAAGGCTAAAAATCTGTATCTATGCTATGTCGAACGGGATTCTGCAGCCGTAGGAGCAGGCTGTGCGTGCCCTCATGTAACTGTTTCCGGCACTGATGGCGGCCAGACAAACATGGCAAAAAGCTTCTAGCATTCTTCCAGCACCAATCATGATTTCCAAATGTCCTGCTACATACCATGAACATGATTATACAGTTCATAGCAGTGAATTGCAATGTGAGGATGCAATCGATCGGGCATGAGTTTCTCCTGTCTGTCCCCTTCTACTCTGTCGAGGTGTACAGTTAATGACCGAGAAAAAGATTTGATTGGCCGCGTAGACTGTGATGCTCATTACTTGCTGTTTACCTAAACTGACAAGTGACTGCAAGCTAGCACTGTGGTGTTGCTGTCGAACTCAAAGGGCAACTCAAAGCCTTCTTGTCCGATATTTCTAACAAATCAACTTGACTCCGTGCCTTCAAAAATACAATTTGACGGTGATCTGATTTTTTAATCAGCTCACTTCATAGTGGTTGCATTCCTTGGGGGAAAAAAAAATCAATGTTGCTAGTAGTAGTGTGCTAGCAGTATGATTTGGCATGGCTATTGTCGTTTGCTCCTTCCCCGAAACAATAATAACAAATCATTTTTATGCAAAAAAAAATCACAAAACAAAGGTTCTAATTCTTCAAGCCAAAAGAACAGGCTGGGATCCGCATCCGCCGACCACCGCCAGACAAGGGCACAATCATTAGGGTTCATCCATCCGTGCACAACACATGCCTTGGTGTGTGCAGAAAAGGTCTAGTGCCTTTCTAGCTTTTTGGCTTGAACAGCTAGCGGTTGTCGTACTGATGAATTTCGGGATAGCTGAACCAAGCAAGAACCAGGCACGGACCCTTGCGGCTTGGTCACTTGGGCGGGCTACAAGTCCATCCATCCATCCACTGATCCACACACACACAGACACACGTCCCATATATACGTATTCACAATCCACATATATTTTGTGCATGTGGACTGTGCAAAAAGTTAGCTTGTGGAAACATGGATTGTAAAAGTTGATGGTAGCAGCCTTGGATCGGAATTTGGAACGGTTTGATGATGCCAAAAGACAGTGACATCCTTACGTGTTTTGTTGATTCGCAACACAAATGACTTTGATTGATTCCACTTGACGATGGCATGCAGGAAAGTATTTCACCTGACTGAAATCCACGAGAAGCTACTCAAATGTGGATTGTGCAATCCGGCTTCTGCGGTTGGTCCGTCTGTTTGCACAATCTAGATTGTGAGACAGAATCAGTAATTCAGAAGTGCAAAAGAGATGAGAATAAATTTCGGATTACATTTTATCTGGAGATCCCTTTTTTGATCTGCAATAAGTCGAGCTCGCATAACTAGGACTAAGATGCGTCATTATTGGTCATCATGCTCAAGCAACGTTTTACCCGTATACTTGATTTTTTTATGCTTGTGGAGCAGCGTTCATGTAGTGGCAGACCGATGCACAAACGTTTGTCGTGCAAGGATTAAAAAACAGTTTGTATCGAAGAAACCGGAGCAGACTGGTTATGATGAAAACCTAAAAACCGATCAGTAATCCGTTTAAATATCAAAACATGAATTAGAGGAAATTCGACAGCAAACCGGCCAGTTTCCTCGATTAACTGCTCGAGTTTCTCAGTTTATCACCTATTTTTCTTGGTTTATCAAGAAAATGTCTTCTTTTGAAAGCAAACCACACTCAGTTTTCTTGATTTACTGTCGATTTCTTTGGTTTACCGCTTGGTTTTATTGATTTTCAAGATTTCTTAAAATTTTAAAATTTATTTGATCGAAAACCGGTCACCCGCACAAACCAGACTGGACCATTTGCTCAAAAACTGACCGGTTTTCATCAGTTTTGTGAACCATGTTGTTATGATCGCTGTTCAACCTCATCTGTTCTGTTTGTTGAAATCCGAAGATGCAAGTGTCAGGTCTAGTCTAGTGACTTGTTTTCTTTACCAGAATTCTGTTGTGTGGTAGTGAGCTGAGCTGCTTGCTGATCAAGTGTTTGTTTCAACCTGCGGCGTTTTAGCTCCTAGGTGCTTTGACAAAGATTAACATCTTTTGATTATTTATAAGCAATCAAGCGCGCGAACACACTACTAGGCGGTCAAGCACAGATACATTCTCATCGATCTTTGACAACGAGAGGAGAAGGATGCTGATGTTTCGAGTCATCATCACCCGCTGTGCTGCCCCGAGCGCTAACAATTTCAAGAGGGGACAGAACTACGCGAAACACGGGCAACTATCCCAGGTGCTTAACTTAACTTAGGTCGCACATAAAGCGTGCAAGTCTCTGCATCATTGACGGCACGTATGGAGAGAGGAGCCCAAAATCTCCTGCTAGGCTACTACTACTAGCTCAGGAGAAATATTTAGCCCTTTGCCTGCCGTGTTCCGCAGGAACGAGTCGTTGGTTTCAGACATTCTTTGATGAATCACCTTAGAGACATTATAGGTGTTGGAACTTGAAAGGGACGACGAAGGAGGGAACAGATTAATGTAGTGAAAAAAGAACAAAAGGTTGTCAAATCGGTTGGCCTGCATTTTCGTTCGAAGACTGAAGAACCGAGATGTGAGTGATTTGAGGATGCAATCGGCGGGTGACTGTCATCTCTGCCGGTCTGCGCGGACACGGGAGCAGAGAAACGTAAAAGCCATGCCTCCCTGTCTGTCCCCGTCGATCTACTAGTTTGCCAAGAAAATACAGGACCTGGTGCGTACTCCTTGCTGCATGCAATACTGCTTACCTTCAAACTGACAAAGTGACGCAGAAAAGTGGTGCAGGAGAGCACGCATTCCCTCATGCTGTTGCTATCGAAAATCCAAAAGCGAATGTCTGAGATTTCACCAAACATTTTTTTACGGGACGATCCGATCAGGAAATTCTTATTGCAAGCAGTACGGCAGTACTGGCTTGTGCTGGTTGTTTACTTTCTTCAAGCAATGGATCATTACCACCCGGGCCAGTAGCTGGTCTGTCTCTTGTGCCTGCTAAAGGCTGGTGTGGCCGTTATAAAACAACGCGCCTCCTGTCTGCGCAGATCTGCTCCGCAGCCGCAGCGCAGTTTCCAGAACGCCTCGCAATCTTCCGCCGCACAAAAGGCGCGACCTTTGGCCTGCTTTATGCTTTGTCTTGTCTCCTTGCTCAGGAGACACTGAAATTCCTCAAGCAAAGCGCCTGATTAAACAAGGTTTACTAGTAGTTGATTGCCATCATTAACGGCATCGTAACCATCACTTCGATGGGATCAGTTGCTTGCAGAGTGGAACAAACTGGGCACGTGAAAATCACCAGGATACATGAGACCCTGGTAGGTTTATACGTTGATTTGCCACGACTGATCGGTTGATGACACAAGTATCTGAAAATGAAAATGGAGATTCATTGAAACTCAGAAATTTCACATGAAACGAGCTCAATTAGCGAGAAATTCCCGTTGCTTTGATCATCTGAACAGACCGCGATCATCACTGCATCCATTCTGTTCCGCTCTTCATCAGTATACTACGGTCTTCTCTACTTGCCTTGGCGAATAAGTAGTACACTGAAATGCAATAATACCAGCAATTATACGCCTCACGGACTAGTAGCTATACCAGTACACGCTACCACCAGCTTACACTGCCACCGGTGCCGGCTAGTACATGTCTGAAAGATGCAGAAGGCAACAGGTGTCTGGGATTTGCGACATCTTGCCCGCTCAAAGACGGAACAGAGGGCGTAAACGTGCCGATAAAAGGGCAAGCAACGCGAGGAATGGCGCCTTTTCTCCCGTGCTCTTGCTGGTGTGAGACAGGGGGGCGAAGGAACCTTGCTGGTAAAGCGTAGGTGAAGTGGTCTCCCCTGTGTCCCCTTCCCTTGTCAGGAACGTCTCTGATCTTCCTTTTCGCGCAGTGCAGATTAATAACTGAATGCTTGATTGGTTGAGAGAAATCACACGGTTGCTCTTGTTCGGGCGTCGGATGGATATTTTAATATTGGAAAACAAATTATAAATCTAATTGCAAATTTGCTGAGGATGTGTGCATAACTGTTTCATCAAGTCCTTTTTATCCCTTTATTACAATTATTTTTCTGGGAGCCCGAATGCTTGGACACGCTTTGATTATCTGGAATGGTCTTTTCTTATAGCACGTTTGCCTAGCAAGCTAGGCGTCTAGTCTAAGATTAAACCCCCGTGGAGAAAAGTGGTCGATTAGTCCGTTGGTTGACGTAATTTGCAACGCCTTGTCTCTCGAAACGAACGGGCGAAAAAAAAAAAATGAGGTCGAGAGAGTGGCAGTTATGCCATCCTCCTGCTGCTGATGGCAAATTAAGCTCCCTTTTTTCTTATTGCGTGACGCTGGCCTTGCCGTGAATCCAACACCGGGAAGTCGCCTCTGACGCTGGCCTTGCCGGATCGATCGATAGCCGCGCAGCTCGCTGCGCGTCCACTCGTGGTATGGACGAAACTGGAGGCATGGCCGTGGAGACAAGGAAAATGAAGTTGGGACGTCGCGGTCAGCTGCTGCGATCCCGGCAAACTGGATTCGACGAGACAGGGACCCGGGCGGGGGTCGTACCAATCGATGGCGTGAAAGGCGACCTGTCTTGACCGGTCGGGGAATGAAATTAGCCCGGCCGATGGAGCGAGATGGATCTTATCCCTGTGGCGTGCCGGCCCGGGCAGATGATCATTCGGCGTAGCAGCGGCTAGCTAGTTGCTCCGCCCGGTCGTCTTCACTCGCTATAGGCAGCTCACCGTTCGCGACCTGGCCAGCCCGGCGGGCGTCGTTCATTCGTTGCGAGGAAGAACCTACAATATGGTTCCTGCGACTGCGAGAGAGATGATGATGATCTCGATCGCTGCCAATAATCTCGGCTAAACAGGTCGACGCGGGGCCGTCGTCGCTTTCCGTGTCCCCCGAGCTGTAGGGCTGTGCCGGGGCAGGCGCGGCGCGGATGTCAACACCACGGGGCCGTGCCTCGCGGTGTGGGTTAGATTGGGTCCCCCCCCCCCCCCCCTTCTTTATGACCCGGACGGTTTATGTATGTACCTGCTGGCCCGTGCGTTGACGACTGCGGATGGCAGCACGTACCAGATGTGGCCGTCAGCTAGCCCGGCTTGACCTCGACTGCACGCCACGCCCCACACTCGCGTACAGCAACTGTACGTGCCGATCGAACTAGCTTGTCGCGTCACGTTAATGCCTCGCTCTCTTCTGCTATCTATAGTAGTAGTACATGATGCCGGGTCCGCCAGGCCACTCGAGCGTGCGCACATGATTGCTATTGCCTGCGCGTCAGCGTCCTGCGTTGATACATCGGCGTGCGTGCGTTGGCGTGAGGGATGATGGGAGATTGCAGCTGGATGGTGTGGTGCGCTCGAGTGCACCCCGTACCAACCCAACACGTCCCTTGTCGTGGGGAGGCCGCGTGATCCTTTTTTATTGCATTCTGCTCTCTCTCTCTGCCCCTAAATCTCTCTAATATATCTCTAATAAGCTGCTGCTGCTGCTGCTGCTTTTTGTTCCTAATTAATAACCGATTAGTTAAACGGCAGCAGTATGCTGAGCTTCTTTCTCTGTTCGCGTCCGAATCTCAGTGGTTGTATTGTACCAGAGAGGCGTAAAGGCATCGTTTAGCTCGAAATGGAAGGGACGCTGTATAAAATGAGGAAAACGAATCCGTCATGTGTCTCTCTCAGGTCAGGCGTTCATCAGCTAACCGGCTGTGCCCCACCCACCTCTCCTCTCAACATACAAAAAGAAACCTCTGATTTCTTATTACTACTGCAAACAGAAGCCTCGAAACAAAATAGTACTTTTTATTTTACAACACAAGAAAAACATCCCTCCCTGCTCCTTTTCGCTCTCTACCCTTCTGGCTCTCACCACCAGCTAGCTATATATACACAGATCTCCTGCTCTCCTCCCTTCCGCTCCTTGATTCGACGACTAGTTGTTGGTTTCACTCCACCCATCTCCATTTCCGCTACCTAGCTCCCGTGCAACAGCTTATGTACTGGTAGTTAGGCATGGCGGAGTGCAAGGGCGGCGGCGACCGGTCTCCGTCGTCGTCCATGGACAGCAGCACCCACCCGGTGCTCTCCACCACGTCGTCGGGATGCCGGCCAGCCAGGCGGGACCTCAGCACCGATCTCCACCTAGGGCTCAGCCTCTCGTCGGCGTCATCCCTCCTGGCACCTGATAGCAAGATCATCCCTTCTAAGCCAAGGTATCTTTTCTTGACCCACAGCTCTCGTTTCCTTTTCTTTTTCCCTCTCGTAGCCTTGTGCTAATTAGATAAGTCAATAGTCATGCATGCAAGGTTTTCCCTTAGAAAGTAACTCCGAAAGATGGATGGCTAGAATATTTGTTTTCCATTGAGCAATAACCTTTTTGTACGGATATGCATCGCCGTTTATATATTTAGGAGATCATTTGTATAAACATATCTTTGCCCGTTTCAATGAAGTTTATATACGTATACGCATGGGGAATTGGGAATATTGGGGAGTTTGTCAGATTGTGCTGGGTTTTTTTTTATTTTCCCGTTATATATATATTGAATCTGTTTCAAATATTAACAGGGAGGTGTGTATCTTCTTTTTCTTTTCTTTTTTGACGAAAATTGTGCATGCAAGTTCGATCAGGTACGTCGTAAAGTGAATCTTGCAATGAAGTTCTAAACAAGAAAAAAAGATCTCGGTTAATTGTATCGCCCAAAGAAAAAAAAATCGATCATGTATTTTTTCTATTTTCCCCCCACCTCTGTGACAGATCTTGGTTCGTCACAATCAGCTTTGAAATTGACCACCAATTCTTCCAAGTGTTTACATAAAGTGAACTTGCAACGAAGTTCTAAACAAGCTGATTTGAATCTGAATGCGGTTTTGATCAAACACTTGAGAATGCGTCTATGATTGCCTGAACTTTAAAGGACATAATGGGCTTATGTCACATCCACGGTCCAGCTGATCATACTACAAAGAAAGACAAATACAATTAGATTTGTCACCAAGCCAGGCAGTATATTCTAATTTGATCAACTGCTACCTTAAGAAAGTACTTTCCAAGAATTTTGATGTCATTATTGTTGTCTTCTACAACTCAGACTTTATTTGTATCCTCCATCTAATTATGATGCCATTATTATCTTCAAGAAATATGATGCATGGCGGATTAATTGGGCAACAGTAACCTCCATCTAATTGGTTTGCTTGTACACATCATCTACATTAATTCACAACACTTCCTGTTTCATTTTAAAATAAATATTGACAACGCGAGAATGAGTTATCTGCAGGAACCAAGTACCCCTTGATTGGCCCCCGATCAAGCCGTTCCTTAAGAGAACCTTGACGGCATCTGCACGCCGGCGGCGAACATTGTTTGTGAAGGTGTACATGGAAGGTGTTCCAATCGGCCGTAAGCTGGACCTGTTGTTGCTGGATGGGTACGACAGCCTCCTTGCAAAACTCTGCCACATGTTCAAGACCTCCATCACCTGTAAGTATGCATCCAACATGTATACATTACCATAATTTTTTAAGGATGCAATCTGATCAACGAAGGAATGGATAAATCTACAAATGCTAGTTTTTCTTGAGATCCTAGCCACGTAGTATTAGCTCACACCCAACCACTATTTTTTTTTTCATTTTTAAGGGTTCCTGTCTCACATTAAATTGATAGATAAATTCAAGTCTGCTGTCACATCTTTCTAAGTCATAATATCATATTGTAGTGTTTGATGGTCACTAAATAATTGATATATGACAAAATTAGATGCTGATGTTATGGAGTACCATCGAAGAGTTCCTCATGAGAAGGCTGGTTATGTTCTCACCTACGAAGACCAGGATGGAGACTGGATGATGGTTGGTGATGTACCATGGGAGTATGTTTCTGTTCTGCTATAAAATGATTGACATGAATATCATTTTTACTGTTTAATTGACCTTCTTGCTGACCATTCTGATGCAGTCTCTTCCTGACAAGCGTGAAGAAACTGAGGATTGCAAGAACGGATAAATGTTAATTAGAAAATTTATTCGTGTGATGGACTTTATTTTCTTATTTGTTTATAGGATAGCTGAGAAAGATTTTGCTGAATAGAGGACATGCTAAGTCGAGGCTCTACTAACTATGTACAGTATAGTGAAAAACAAAACAGAATCTCCCACCAACCTATCATTTCCATCCTGTATTTTATATATATATATTTTTTGTTTCTTTGATTGGCTTGTAAATATAATAGTTATTTGTTAAGGAGTATATAATTTAATTATAAGGAAAAAAGAAATTGTAAATCCACGAAATCTTCTACTACAAGTTGGTTGTATCGGTAGAGCTTCTTTTATTTTCTTCTTTCAATCTAGCATCACAGTTTCACATAATGTCTTTAGCTACTGCCCTTGCATAAGTACGTACAGTCGTATACACATTTTGACTGAAAAGACATTTTCCATTAGTCATGTTCTTGGAATCTAAATGTGTGCATAAACCTCGTATTACCATTTTGAGCTTGGTTCTGGGGATAGTTTGTTCTCTGGCTCTTGACATAACAAGATATCTTACATTCCTCACTCATTTTATTTAGTAAATACTAATATTACTAAAACTTGAGATAATTCGGTATAAATTGTAATTGCATCCACTGTGAATAGGAAATAAGTATGTAAAGAATGTACCGAGATAATCTTTGCAATATTGCAAGATATTCTTGTCCCAAGTCCATCACAAAATGCATAGTCTCACTTCCTGCTTATTTTAAACCAACAAGTGTGTGATTCCACTTTTAAATGGTGAAATTTTGAAACATGGAACTACAAAGCACATATGAAGTTAATCTCACCAGTCACCATGTATCAGCCATTTATTGTGACCTTATCAGCTGAAACAGATTGTGTGTCTGAATTGAAGACCACATCCTGGAACGCAACTAAATCCTGAGGCCCACTTCTGACGTGAAATCAAACATGTCTGCGTATGGTCTGAAAGCAGCTTTCTTTGCCATATGTTCATGTGCTTTTGAGTCTGCAGATACAGTATCCATGTCAAGTGCACTGCAAGCTTTTCTGTCTGACAAGTTCATTCATCATTCCGAAGACATCATAACCTTGCTTGCTCTTGCTTGAAGCCATGGTGGGTTGGTCCTCATTGTTGACAAACGAGCATCCCTTCGTTTTCCTTAACTCCAGGGACATCATCTGCCTCCTCAACACATTTGCCTCCTCCAATCTTCCGTGGGATATATAGATATTAGCAAGCAGTATATAGTTCCCAGTATTGCTTGGTTCAATCTCAAAGAGCTTCTTAGCCACCTCTTGCCCCATCTCAAGGTCCCCGCAGTTCACACAACCTGCAAGTAAAGCCCCAAGAACTGAGGCATCTGGCTTAACTTGCATCTGGTCAATGAATTGTTTCGCCTCATCAAGAAGGCCTGCTCGCCCAAACATGTCAACCATGCATGCATAGTGCTCACTCCAAGGTGTTACCTTATAAACCTGGGTCATCAAACTGAAATATTTGCGCCCTTGCTCTAGAAGCCCACTCTGGCTACAAGATGAGAGAACACTAACAAATGTGATGTGATCCGGAGAGATGCCCTTCTCGAGCATTTTTTCGAACACATCAATAGCCTTCACTCCATGTCCGTGCTGCTGCAGAGCAGTGATCATGGCTGTCCACGTCAGTACACACAAGTGATTTTCTGCTGCCTCAAATGCTCGGCGTGCATCGTCCAAGCGGCCACATTTGGAATACATGGTGATGAGGGAGTTTGCAAGGCCACGGCTGTCCAAGAACCCTGTCTTTATAACAGAGGCATGTATACTTGCTCCAACAGACCATGCGGGCATACATGCCGATGCTTGTAGTGCAGTAGCAAAGGATACATCGTCAGGCAAAAGCCCATCCCTCATCATGAACCGGAAGGTCATACAAGCTTCAGTGAATCGATTTTCATGAATGCAACCACGGATGATGATGTTCCAAGTGACAACATCCCTGCAGTCCACAGAATCGAACAGAGCCAAAGCTTCACGGGAGCAGCCGCACCTGGTGTACATGTCAAGAAGTGCATTGCTAACACACAGCGTGCTGAGCTCCATCCCAACTTTTGCTGCGCAGGCATGCACCTGGCGACCAAAATCCACTGCGCCAGCTCCTGTGCAAGCACTCAGCACACCTGACACGCTAACCTGATCCAGAGGCACACCCGACCCCTGCGCCGCCAACTCCCTGAACACTGATAGCGCATCGAGGAACATGCCGTTCCTGGCGTATCCCACGACTAGCGCGTTCCAGGACGCAGCACCCCGGTTCGGCATTTCGCCGAACACCTTCCTGGACGCCGCCATGTCCCCGCCCTTGGCGTACGCGTCCACCAACCCGGTATAGACGAACACGTCAACCTGCGGCACGACCTTTACCGCGCACGCGTGCACCTGGCGGCCGCAGGCAGACGGGAGGCGCGCGCAGGCGGCGAGGACGGCGGAGATGGCGTGTGGGCTGGGGCGGAACCTGCGGTGCGACCACGAGAAGAGCGTGAACGCGAGGCCAGGGTGGGGCCGTGCAAGGGCGGAGATGAGTGACGCGGAGGTGCGGGAGTCGGCGCTGGGGAGGTGGGCGCGGAAGGCGGCGAGGGCATCGGTCTGGCGGCCCGCGGCGGCGTAGAGGGAGACGAGCTGCGTGAGGAGGACCGGGCTCGCGGAGACGAGAACGCGGGCGCGGAGCTGCGCGGGGATCAGGCGGTGTGCGCGGACGCTGCCGTCCGCGGTCATAAGGATGGATGCTGCCGCGGTTCCAGTGGCTCGGGGAGCGGCGGCGCAAGTCGCGGCGGGGCGTTCGAGCTTTTTTTTTTTTTTTTTTTTTTGAAGGGTGGCGTTCGAGCTATTTTAACATTTTACAAATTATCTCAATATTTTTTATATGAAGTATTGAATTAGGTTTAAAAAAATTTCGAACATGTTATTTGTTGAGTTATAATAAATAACTATTGAAACTATAAATGCTATTCAGCTATAAATGTGATCTCATTCAGTCATTTTTTCCTTCAACGGTGTTGCACCACGCAACAACCTTCTGTTTTGTTATTCCTGTGTCCGCCATTGACACATTTGGGTCAAAACTCTGGAGGCAAGCCTGAGTTGTGTTTTTTTTTCGTTTTCGGCTCCGTTCGTTGGATGGGCTGTCTGCAATGGATCGCCAGGTGGATTCATTTTTTATGTTTTTTTTATCTTAAGTTTTCTTAATTTTATTTACATAAATCACGTGTTACTGTTCCTTTTAGGTTGTTGGACCGAGTATTCACGTTGAATTTTCTGGTGGGTTCACCGTCTGGCAAAATATGATTGAAGCTTGTCTAGATTCACTTGTATTTTTCTATTTTTATAGAAACAAAAGTTGATTGAATTACTTAGTGAAAGCAGCCAGTTTTCACGTTTACTTTAAAAATGGCTTATTTCGTGGCAGTTTTTGATTGGTCCCAAATCGGCTGGAAACTGAAGAAAAAATAGCTTTTTTTTTTAGGGGAGAAGAAAAAATAGCTGATTATGAAATAGTCATTCCCGCTTGCGGGCTTCTAGCCTGAAAAATCGCGCGCTCATCGGCCCAAAAAAATAGCTAGTTCACGTTGCTTACTGGACTTTACTGGGCTGAGTGCTAAGGTGCTATTTGGCACCTATAGTTGCCCCTGATCATCCTGCTTGTACGGAAAGAGGACGGCCTTTGGGCGGGGATCTTGCTCGCCCGGGAGACGATTGGGGCATGCGGTTCCGTTCATCCAGCGTCAGCGACGTGATTGGCATATAATCGTTGAACTACAAAGTCTAATTTAGCAGTTCATCGAAACCCATCATTTCGGATGGCAATTCAAAGAGTGACCACAGGCGTCCGTGATTTCTAGCTACCCGACGCAGCCGATGCTGCAACTTGCATAAAGCGGCCTTCTATGCAAACATCCCTCTGGCACCACTCCTTGCTTCTGCATAGCTGAACTGAAACGCACCAACAACTTCAGTCATTTCCCTTATATTCGCACCAGTCCTCTGAGTGCTTAGGTTTTAATTTAGAGTAAATTTTAAGGAACCACAACTATTTGGTACTCCCTCTGTCCCAATATAATTGACACATTGGAATCTGGCACGGAAATTAAGGAGAAGTATAAAAGGTAGGTGCACAGAAAACAAATAGAAAAGAGATAGAGATAGAAGTGTATTGGAAAGAGAGAAAGGTGCATCGGAAAGTGAGAATGCCAATTATTTTGAAAAAACTAAAGAAGGTTAGAATATCAATTATTTTGGAACGAAGGGAGTACATAGTTGTAAGGAACCACAACTTCTGGGAGTAGTTTCAAGAAACCACAACTATTTTGACTACTAGTTTCACAGAACCACAACTTTCAAGTTTAATCTAACATGTATGAAGTCGATCCCATATGTCATACAGAGCAGGAGGGGGAGAGCACTGGCGGGGTGTCACTGAAATTGAGGATATAGATCCACCTAAATTCACTAGGCAACCTAGGAGACCTAAGAAAAATATGATAAAGAGTGCAGATGAGTAGGTTGTAGCTAGGAGAGAAGACTAGAAACAGTGACGTGTAGAAATTGCAAGTCACAAGGTCATAACTACTTGGAGTGTGGCAAGACACTTCGATCAGATCTTAAATTTAGGAAAGAAATGTATGAGGTAATATCTAAGTGCAATGGTACCAAGCTGGATCTACTAGCATTTATCATTTATATTTGTGATTTGTAGGCCAAGAAGCAGCAGAAAAAGCAACAGGCAATGGAGCAAGCCAACCAGCATGGGCAATCAGCACCAAGCTCGCAGCCAAGCACTCAGGCGAGCAGTTCGAGCATGGAAAAGAGAAGAAGAAGGGGAACCAGCCGAGCTAGAGGAGCAGAAAGGGGAGGCACTGCTAGCGGCTTTGGAAGGGGCAGGGGCAGAGACATCGAGTGGCTTCTCTTTGGCCTATATGGCACTAGCTAGTTTAGTGCAGGCACGTGAAGGACCTTCTGGGGGTTTGTGCTTTATTTTATTATTTTTGTTAGGGGACTTCAGGCATCAAACTTAACCGTGTAAACATATGTGGTTAATATGTGATGCTCTATGCAAGTAGTATAAGCAGTCATGAAGGACGAGTATTTTGATAAAAAAAAATTGGCAGCACATCAAATAGAATGTTTATTTTCTATCATATATCTCAAGGATTGTTTAGCTTATTTTTTCTTTTTTTTAAGGTATATCTTTGAACAGAATAATTTGTCTGTTTCCCATTGTGCATTTTCTCGTTGAACAGAACAACCAGCCGCGAGAAGGCCCGGCCCATTTCCACCTCCTGCGCACTCCCACCTCCAGCTATGTATGATATATGGGACCAACTTTATACATGTTGACTAAAATTGAAAGTTGTGGTTCTGTGAAACTAGTGGTCAAATTTCTTAAAACTACTCCCAGAAGTTATGATTTCTTATCACTATATACCAAATAGTTATGGTTCTTTGAAATTTACTCTTTAATCTATAGGAGCGAGCCAGCTCCAAGATGTCGGAGAGCACAGCTACCTGCATCGACATCCTCATCGCCGTTATCCTCCCTCCTCTCGGCGTTTTCCTCAAGTTCGGCTTCAAGGTACGGCTGCAACTCTCAGGCACGCTTCTCATGACGATCTGAGTAGCGATTCAGTTTACAAATAAAGTAACTAAATCCGGTTGCCGGTACTAGGTCGAGTTCTGGCTGTGTCTCTTGCTCATTTTCTTCGGTTATGTCTCGGGGCTCTTCTACGCGGTTTATGCCATCACCAAGTAGCGTGAACAAAATTGCAGAACCTGCTGAGCAGGGACAAGGTGAATAGGAGCAGGCAGCATGATGTTACCGGCTCTCGCATGCAGAATGTGGATGCCACCGTTGTGTCGTTTTGGAGATTACTATCAGTTTTTAAGCTACTGTACGTATCGTCGTGTCCATCGATTTGATTGAACCCTTTGTGGGTCTTGATTATGTCAAAAGCAGTAATTTATGTGAACAATCTCTTTTTCATGTTAATGTTTTCTTTGTTATTTATATGTAGTTTGCATATGTTCGATATCTCTTTTTCAAGCCATTTGAATTCATCCACTAATAAATAAAGTTACTCCCTCATTTCTAATTACTCATCATATTCTATTCCTTAGATATGAAACATTTATGCCTTTGACCATCAATTTCTAAAAGTATATAATTTAGAATTTATCTTACAAAGTTCACGGATATATATGTTTGACTTATGATAAATCTAAGATGACAAATAATGAAAAACAAAGAAAGTACAAATTAAACAGGATCTTGTAAGGACAAAGTAAAATATCTTTTGGCATCGCTCTAGATTCCAAAGAAAAAAATGGTGTTTTCTCACAAACATCTACTTCTATATACTCCCTCCGGTCACGAAATGTTGTCGTTTCAGACAAGCCGAACAGTAATAGAAAAACAGAGGAGTAGATAGTTAACATTCAGTGGTAACAATCTCTTTTGAGTGTAGAAGATGATTAGGGATCCATCGATATCCCAGGTTCATATGGTCCGGGTATTTTTGAACTTGTTGAAATTCAAGGTGTGAACTAGATGGAACACAAAGTTCATGGGAGTTATTTTATATATCTCACACAATTCTATAAAATTTAGTAATAATCACAAGTTTCCCTTCGAGTAGAAAAATCATTCATGTTTAATTAATCAGTAGCTTAGCAAATTAAGTCTCAATAACCACCAAAATATATGAGGAGCACTTTATTTTGTAAATCGCATTACCATTAATTTTTTTGGCAGTGACAACTCCAAGTTGATCCAGATTATGAAAGCAGGGAACATTTACAAAAGTCTTCCGTGACAATCTTCACATGACTGTACTGTGTACCTAACTGTTAGGCATGCCAATTATTGGTCTTATTGAGACGGACCCACAGTGATATACCTGTATTTGATATATTTTGTTGCTAATGAAATGTTAGCTGTTATAGCTAGTCATTGTTAAAGCACTACGGGAAGGCATTCGGCAAAGCCCAGATTACACTCGGCAAAGGCACCCTTTTATCGGCAAACAACTTTTTGCCGAGAGTTTTCTCTCGGACGCCTGGCAAACCTTTTGCTGAGTGCTGCTACGGCTCTCGGCAAAATAAAGCTGAACGACGGCGCCGTCAAAGCCCGTTTCTCGAGAGCCGCATGGCAGGCTTTCGGCAAAGAGTGGTCCCTTTGTCGAGAGCCTGCCCTAGCTCTCGGCAAAGAATGGTCTCTTTGCCGAGTGCCTGCCATAGCTCTCGGCAAAGAATAGGCACTCAACAAACTATTTCAACAGAATTCAATAAATATGATCATATAGAGTACAACTTCGACCAAAATCACATCAAATCACACATACAAGCTCATCATCATCACAGACACATATATATCATTATCATAGGTATTTAAATCATCATAAATACATATAAATCCTCATAAATACATATGTCATAAGCATAATGTCAAGTTCACATCTAGATAGTTCAAATAAAGTCATCGACAACCACAAGTGTCCATCAAATGAAAGCAAACACAACTAGTTGGATCAAGAAGTAGAAATAGAAATACAACTACAAGCTAACTTGGACGAGGATGAGTATGCCATGGCGACCAAGCATTGAGAGGGAAAATCGTCGGATTGTTAGATCGTGCGGATTGATTCTACAAGAAGAAAGTATTACATGTGTAACACAAGAAGAATTGAGAAGGAAACATAGAAGCAAAAACCGCAAGGATATCAAGTGACTCACCGGAGTGCCTTGGGAAGTGCCATGAGGGGGAGGGACGGGAAAGGGAGGTAGTCTCAGGAACAGCCCTGGAGGCGGCGACGGCGCCCTAGTACTTTGCATGTACTGGAACATCGCACTTATTTATTGCGCCATGATCCCCTCCCACCTCTGCCGCTCTTCCTGTATCTTCACCTTCAGCTTTGTCTCCATCTCATTCTGAAGCTGGGCCTACAATATTTCATCTCAATGTTACAATGCAGAGCAACCACATGTCAAGAACAACGAATAAAACAAAACTAACCTGGACTTGCTCAATTTGGATCTGTGCAACGCTCTGCCGTGGGCAGATGGGCGGGGCTGAGGCTGAGCTCCTTGCTCGTATTTGGGAGAGGGTGGGAGTAGAGGCCGTGTCTAGTGTGCTGTCGATAATTCAGTACCGGCCATGCTTCTTACCTCAACCCACCCTCATGACGATCTCTTCATCAATGTCCTCGGTGCTTGGGTCCCACTCTGGCCCGTGGTCCTCCCTGGCCACCTCTGTGTATTGGCTGAGGCGACTGTGAACGGTGGCATTTGTGTACGACTCAGAAGGGTCCTCCGGGTTGTAGTCGACCCCTGATGTTGCCTTGCCCTTGTGGGCTATAGCCCAAGCCTTCAAAGGGGGGCAAGGCGCGCCACCATTCACCGCCGACTACAAAGAAAACATAAAGATGATTAGAAATGATACAAAATTGAGCGCTATAACAACAAAATGAATTCACATACCCATCTAAAATTGACCTCAGTCTCATCAAAGATCACGAGATGCCTACGGTGGAAACTAGACATCAGTTGGTGCTCCGATTCAGCTCCGAGGGCCTCTTCACCTGCAAAATAAGATTGATGCGTAATTATAATAAAATCTTTATGATTGATGTGTAATAAGAATAAAATAACAAAGGTCGCCATTTGAGACAATGAAATTTGCCACAGCTTGCTGGTTTAAAGATGATGGCGGCTGCAACTACGGACCCTAGACGGAGGAAGGCAGTGGGAACCCGATGGTGGAGGTCGGTGCTCAACTCTTGAAAAAAATGAACATAAGAGTGTCAATAAAAAATTTTGGCAGCACCTCCCCTGCACGGTGATGTTTCCAAAACCTACAGAAAATCCATAACACAAAGGTCGGGCCACACAAAAAATTTCTTCTCGCAGCTTGGTGGCTGAAAATATGACATGTGGTACCGCACGACACGAGGTCAAATTGACAAGTATGACAAGTCAAATTGAGAGACATGACAAGTTAAAATTCTATATCTAAAATTCTGTATCTATAATTCTATATCCAAAATTTTATACATACATTTCTATATGTAAAATTGATAACTAAGATCCAAAATTTCTATATGTATCTATAATTCTATATCCAAAAATTCTAAACATATATTTCTATATATCACTAATTCATCATAAATTCTATATCTAAAATTTCTATAATTGATAACTAAGATCCAAATTTGATCTAACATCACTAATTCATCCCAAAATTTATTTGACAATATGACTAGTAACATTAGCAACGAAAGACAAATTTATAAATTCAAGATACAAAATAGCAGCTTCATTTAGCGTTGCAGCATAAATATTGCTTCCGAAATATGCACCTCTACGCTCTAGCACACATATGGCTACAATATAGTTGATAGAGGATTTCTAGTATGCCGGATTCAATTTTACCCTAGAATGAACCTCCAATATATTCACATCGCTTAAACATTTCAAAATACGTGAGCTTCAAAACTAAGAACTGACAAGCTAGTGAAAACATAACAAGTAGGAACAGATCATCCCTGCAGCTCGCTGCTTCACAGTGAGGAACACACACCGAAACTTTCAAGGATGGAAACAAAGCTCTACTCAGGCCAAACTAATCAACACAGGTTTGGAAAAGTAAGATGGGTGCCTCACCAGTCACTAGGAACAGTAGAAGATGGCCGGATACGGCGCCAGCGGCAGCCAAGATGGGCAAGGGCGGGGAGGGGCGCGGGGCCGAGGAGCTCGGGGCCAGGAGCTTGGCGGCAGGGCCGTGGGGCTCAGGACCGGGGAGCGCGGGGGAGGCGTCACCAGGCGCGGCCGACCGAGCAGGGACTGGGCGGGGGCGGGGGCAGCCGAGTAGGACACGGGCGGGGGAGTTCGGTCCTGGGGGTGTTTGGCGGCGGGGCGGCGGCGAGTTAGGCGAGGGGGGGGGGCAGAGTTTAGCGGTAGGCGAAGGGGAGGTGGGCGTCGGCGGGGAGGTGGAGAGAGATGGTGAGATGGAGAGAGATAGAGAGTGAGCTGAGTGAGAGAGATCGAGAGATGGAGATGGAGAGCAAGAGAGAGCGATGGAGAAGCGGGTCAACGGGAGAAGGGATCTTTGCCGAGAGTCTTTTTTTCAGAACTCGGCAAATATGAAGCTTTACCGAGTGTCTTTTTTGGCACTCGACAAAGGTGAATTTTACCGAGTGTTTGTTGTTTGTCGAGTGTTCACGTTCCTTTTGCCGAGTGCCCGATATTTGGCACTCGGCAAAGATTTCGGCACTCGTCAATTCAAGGTTTTCCATAGTGAAGGATTTATTTTTCTTTTCCGCACATACAGAATTGAAGGCTTTGTTGTGAGTTTGTTGCAAACTCATGTCAATAAACTATGTGCCATCCATGTCCAAAATCTCAGTGTACACTCAGGGCCGATGATGTGACCGCTTATGATTTTTGACACACTGTGTCATCACCATCCAAACAATCTCTCTTTTTTATCGCCCTCATTCACCCCTGTGCGTGGATGATGATGATATCATTGTTGGATAGAAACATGACAAAGCACGCCTCAGCTGTTGAACGGGTATCTTTAGACTTCAATTACAAATTTATAGTCTTAAAAAATAATATAATTATAGCAAATAAATAGTTAGGCTGTGTATATTTGTAGAGGCCGAATTGATATCTTGTAAATGTATTTTACTATTCATTTTACTGGTGAAACCTAACAATTAGAGAACACAACGTTATGTACTTAGTCAACTCTACCGCCAGAAACAATTTTTTTTGGGTGTGTGTGTGTGGGGGGGGGGGGGGGGGGGAGAGCATCCTCACTTTTTCATTTCTGTGACATCCCCTCCGGGATAACCAGGATCGAGTACAGGAGAACACTTAACAAAGCGAGTTACAATAACATATACATTCTTACAAGCCCAAATATATTACATAAGGGTTTAATACAACCAGGTTTTTAAAAGCACAAACAAAAGTTTCGCAGCGGAGAAACATTTATTACAACCTGAGTTTTAAAACTCAACAGAAGATTTGTTCTCTGTTCAAAACCAAGTTGAAACACAACTATCCAACTCACTCTCGGAGACACGCCTAGTTTTCTACTCTTCCGAAGACGGGATGCGTTTCCACTGAAGAGAACTTCCCTCTGGCAGTTGTCCTTCTTCTGGCATGCCTTCTGCCCATTCATACGAGCTTGGCTCACCACCTAAACATAAAATAATTTGAACAAACCCTGAATATCTAATATACTCCGCAAGACTGACCCTTCAACGTGGCTCGCTAAGGTCGACACCTAGAATGCTTAGGGCTTTGGCTGGTGGGTTGACTCAGACTAGCGAAAAAAAAGCACCTACTAGTGGATATCTATACCATATTTTAGCTCAAGATTATGTTTATCAATTAATAAGTTTTGCATCCTACAACTATTGTAATCAAAATTTTTATCAAGCCAAACTAAATAATTTTTAATTAATTCTTCTCCTTCTCGTTACTCTCAGTTATCTCTGTTCGCGCCAAGCGAACAAGTGGTACTCATTGCTACGAGGGACAGCGATTCGAATCAATTTCTACCAGCTGGGTAAAATCCGACTGCACGACATATACGCACCGCATTGGTCGTATATGACAACTTTTCCCACTAACCCCAACCGGAGGTCGATCTGTTTCCAACTTCCCCGGGAATATGGAGACCCCACTAGATACCCGTCCCAGACGTTATCCATGGGCGACCACCATTTCCCTCCCGTGAGACTTCAATCTCACTAACAGCCAGAAAAAGAAAGTTAGCTATGTCCTACCACTGAGGTAGTTAGGGTACATCAGCTTACTGGGTCCCATAAACCAGCATGTAGACGGTACTGTTTAATACTTGTTGACGGAGCCATCAACGGTTTGGTCCTAGTTTGACACGGACGGGGCTACCACCTTGCAAGACCCAATCTTTGCCCTTTCCTCTACGGGGCCCGTCCGGTCTCATCATCATCATCATCAACTTTTATTTACTCTCTCAAAGGTTTCAAACAACTTAAAGCCTCCATGCTTTAAGATCATCCTATGCAGTGCTACCGCTAATCCTACGACATAAGCATAGCGCCTATCGTGCTACCTGTACCTGTATAGGGTAAAAACATCATAGGATACGGTAGTGATGCAGGTGGGTGTCAATCAATTCCTGGAACCTAATGCATAGACACGACTCAGCTGACTATGATAAAAGAAAGAATTTAAAAACATAGGTGGGATGCACCGGGGTTTGCCTTGGGTTTCGTCCGGGTGTGCCAAATCAGGTGCGGGAGCGGTTTTGACGATTACCACCTCGGGCCCACAGTCAGCAGATGGCTCGACGATCTCGGGTCCTATACGATTCGTCGATATATCGCAAGTTAGAATTAACGATGCATGAAATATAACTTGTAATGCATTGAGAATGATGATGCGATAAAATATTTAGACTAAGAATTTTAATTACTCTCGTCTGAAGTATTTCCTTCAAAATAAGAGTAATTAAATCCATTAATGACAAGGGTCTAACATGTTTTAATTTAAATTAAGAATCCTTAATTACCCCATTTAAATATAAAATAAATTCATTAATAAAATAAATACTAACTTAGAAAAAAATAAATTAACTAACAATTAAAAGATAATTTATAAACTTACTTAAATACTTAGAAATCATATAAAATGAATATTAAATTTTATTTCATAAAGTGGTAGAGGAATTTATTTGGAACCTAACAAAATTATTTTCAGTATTTTAGAAAGCCTAATTTATTTACTGGGTTTTATTTAAACTTTGGAATTATTTTTAAATGGAAAATCTGGGAAAAGAAAAGAATAAAAGAAAAATGGATTTCGGCCTTTTGGGCCTTGGGCAGCCTAGCTGCTGCTGGACCGAGCCCAGCAACGCAGCGGCGGGGTGCGGGAGCGCGGCCCACTGGCTCGGCGGCCCAGCCGAGGCGGGACGCGGCCCAGCCAGGGCGGGACGCGGTCAGCGACGCGAGTGCGGGGGCCTGCGCGCGCGTGACGGCGGCCTGGCTTGCCGGCCCAGTTGCATAAGCGCGGCCTAGGGGCGGAAATGCTCTGCTCGCCCGTGCTTGCGCGCGCATGGCGGCACGGCTGTAGGGCTGCGGCGGCTCGTCCGATCCCCCAGGGCGCGGCCTCGGCTAATTGAGAGCAAGACTCGAGACAACAAGGCAAGAGAATGGTAGGGGAGGAGATCATAGCGGTGATTGCTCACCGGAGCAAGTGCGGCGGCGAGCGGCGGCGGATTCGGAGCTCGGCGACGGCGGCGGCAATTAGCAACCCTCGATGAGAACGAAGTCCTGGGCGGTGATGGAGGAGTCGTCGGAGTAGTTGCTGCGACGATTTGGAGTTGTGGGGAAGGCTGGGAGTTGGTCGGCGGCGGAGAGCAGGCACGGCGGGAGGCGGCAGAAGCGAGACAGGGGAGAAGAAAAACCGAGCGCGAGAAAGAAATTAGAGCGAGAGAGAGAAGAAAGAGAGAAGTGGAGGCGGTAAAATCGCCCTCCCCGATCGACAGCGGTGCCGGCGGGTCCCGCTCGCAGGCTAGCGTGGCGCCTCCGCCGCTCGCGCTCGCGCCAGCGCTGCATGGGCGCGGGCGGCGTGCGGTGGAGAGAGCCAGGGGCTGACGGGTGGGTCCAGCGGGGCCCACTAGTAGTAAAGGTAAATTAATTTTTTTATTAAAAAAAATACCGAAATGTCACAATTTCGTTCAAAGTGTATACATGAATAGATTCTTACACGTCATTTTAGATGTTTGCCAAAAACAGACGATGCTGAATATGATGTGTGGGTGACACAAGAATTGATTTTGCAACCTAATGGTATATATGAGATAAGTGATTTTGTCATGACGGATTCAAGATTATTGAATATATGTGATAAGTCATTTTTTACGTCAAATATTTAATTCTTCAGCTCTGACAACAGGGGACTCATATATTACAACAAGTATGCGCGCTGAACTAGAAGGAGATCAATGGCGTTCGTATTGTACTGTATCATATCAGTTTTGGCACTATATGACCGGCGCTTTACTAGTACGGTTGTTGGTGCGCGCAGTCGAGGTTGGGCCCGGTGTCAACGTTGAAGATCTGGCAGTACCGCCGGTAGAACCCGATGCGGTTGTTCACGCGCGCGTCGTCGGTTCGGTTGCACTCGAGTCCGCCGTTGACGATGTTTGTGACGAGCCCGAAACCGGGCACACGGTTCGCCGCGGCGTCGGCGGCGGTGGGCCGGTATTCGCCGACCATCACCTCGTGGCACGACGGCTTGGGCCGCCGCGGCGTCATCCAGAACCAGAGCGCCGTCCGGAACGCGGTCTCGGAGCAGTTGGCCACCACATCCGGGTTGCGCAGGCCGTCGAAGCCCAGCGCCTGGCCCGCCGGCCCGTAGTTGAAGTTCCACGAGAGCTGGATTGGGCCCCGGCCGTGGTAGGACTTGCCCGGGTAGCACGGCCACTGCTTGTCCGTGGCGTCGCAGTAGTAGCTTGCCGGGCTGATCTCCTCCTTGTAGCACAGCCCCCACGCGAACGGGCCGTCCGGCGCCGTCTCCCATCCGCCTGCAGAAATCGAACATTGTCGAACACGTCAGAAACATCATTTTTTTTCCATTGATTTGAAGAACAAGTATCGTTGTTTGATCATCAGTTTCACCATGTTCGTGTACCTGTTGTCTCGTGGGAGATTTGCGCGAAGAAGGCCGCGATCTCGCGCTTGCGGGTTGTCAGGTCGCCGGTGCCGGCAAATTTGGGGAAGGTCCGGGCGGCCTGGATGAAGGACGAGTAGGTGTAGAACCCTTTGGCCGGGCAGGCCGCGTCGTCCTTGTGCAGGAACAAGGAGTTGTAGAGCTGCTCGCTCACGAGCGCCTCGACGGAGCTGCACTTCCCGCCGGGGCCGTACCACCGCGCCTCCGCGATGCCGGAGGAAGAGACGAGCAGCAGGAAGAAGGTGAGCACGGAGACGAACAATAATGCGTCGGAATATGCCATTGCCAATGCAACCAAGTGGGCAACAAGCGCACTTGCTGATGAATATGGAAGGAGTGTTGGAGCGGCATGTGCGCATGGACGTGCGTTTTATAGGATAGAGGTGTCTATTGCTGATGAGCTAGTGGGCGCGTCGCGACGGGTGAAAAGACAAAGGACACGGCCGGCCGATGGTGGTGGTGGTCGCGCCGGGCTATTAGCTAGGGGTCAAAGCTTCGATCGACCGCGCCCTCGCCATCACCGGTTGACTTGATCTCGTCAGAGACAGCCATCGTCAGTGTTGCAAGACAGTATTCCCATTCCGCTGAAACAGAGACGGTTTCCATACAAATCGAAGCAAACAATACATTGATAGTAGTAGGAACGGCGTGGCGCAATCGACTGAGGATCTGAACCCTGAAGAAGAAATGCACCAAACAAGAGGCAGAGGAGGTTGGCGTCGTTCCCGGCATGTTGAGCCGGCTTTCTATGCACACCCTTTTTTTTTAAGACAAAACAAAGAATCAGTCTGCCCTGTCCTGCGTGCCGTTCTTTATTACTGTTCAATATCTCGCCCGACCAGAGTCTAAAAGATTGAGTGATTGACAGATCTCCTACCATACATATTGGTAATCAAAAAGTGGAGTTGGTAGTTGCCTGCACTATATGCTGGAAAATGGGCTTATCATTAAGAAATAGAAACGTTATTTGACATATATGCGCGTGGGAGATTTGACCAGGTCAGCTTAAAAGGTGAGTAGGCCACTCCAGTTAGTGCATCAGCGTATGCGATGTTGACTGCTACATGGTGGAGCAGGATCATGGGGCTCAGGCAAGGATTGAAAAATCATTATAGTATCGATTGATAAACCAAAAAAATTGAACGAAAATCATTTGTGTCACATTACCCACATTTGGTTTTTGCGATAAACTAGTTATTCGGTGAAACCAGACCGAACCGGTTTCATCAAAAACCATGAAAACCCTGATTTTAAAAGGTTTTTTAATCCATGGTGTCAGGTCCGTTTCTAGCTTGTTTCTCGTTACTGAACAATCCATGTCATCATGGCCTGTTTAAACGGTATCAAGATGTTCAAGAATACAGGGCTTCAAGAATACAAATCTTGCCATTGTCTTGTTGTAACATATGGGTCCCCTGTTGTCAAAGCTGAAGAATTAAATATTTGACGTCCAAAAGCGAGTGTTGACATCAAATGGAGAGGGGGCAATTACTTACGCACCATTACAAATTTTAACAATTCTAAATCCGTTATCACAAAATCACTTATCCCATATGTGCCATTGAGTTGCAAAATTAATTCTGTTTATACCATCCACGTCATATTAAGCATCGCCATTTTTTTTTAAAATGACCACAATACCCTTGTCTTCAACCATGAGATGGTGATCTCTTAGCACGTCAGCAAGAAATCAGTGTCGAGCACACCCCCTGGTGTGTGTGTGTGTGTTGGGGGGGGGGGGGGGGGATGACCCAGCGGTAGAGGCAACGAGCTTATGCGGTGGCGAACTTAGATATGGCGACGTGTAACACCCCCCTCTCCGGGGCCGTACTGTGCATCCTCTACCAATCCTAGATCAGTAGTTGGTACGCACATACATATATCTTAAATCCATACAATACTAAAATACAGAAATATAAGAATAACTTACCATGCATGGCTAAGTTATAATCCAGACGGTGCAGCAAAAATTGAGCACAGAGATACGGTTCACTTCACATCCACATGCAAACTTGAGCATATGACAAAACCCTACTGCTTCCATTCTTCCATGCTTCATTCAGTAAAAACTACAATTAACAAACCATGAGTACGTAAGATACTCAACAAGCTTTAACACTACTCAAGGGGAAAGTCATGCATTGGGTTGTAGCAAGTATGTAGGCAAGGGGTTCAACATTTGTGCTAGCAGCTAAGCAGATGGGGTTCACTAAGAATAGATATCAAGGTTGGCCCTAGAGGGAGTACAAATCATTCCCACTAGTTCTAGTAATTTTTAAAAGGAATGAATCTCCACTATCCAAACCTTGTACTTCCAAAACACGGGTATCACTACACCTATTCACACATCAAGGAGATTGGTTTGTGGCTAATCTTGAGAGCCCAATGATTTGGCGTGTCATAACTAGTGACAACAGACATGATTTAGATAATAACTCTGCAGAGCTTAGTACGCTGTACCCACAGGCTATGCACTCTTTGCAAGTAAATGCATAACGCCATCACTTCACTCAGGCATGCCAACAAGAACACCATGGATCTCAGGGGTTTAGTGACTATGACCCAGGCGTCATATCACCATTCACCATATATTCTTGCTGAGCAGTGGACTTATCACCACTTACACCAAAACTAACCCCTAAGTTTGTTCCTACTTCGCCGGGTGACACTTCCTTACTGCGTAACCTAGGTTCCGCGTTAGTCCCGCCCATACAGGTTCTATGGTTGCACTAAAAATATCACCAAGTTGAGGTCTCCTATGTGGCAGGGCAAGCACTCATCCACGATAGGTGGACCTACACCGAAGACACCATCACCAAGTACTCTGTACCAGTACTAAGGGATCTCGCCCACGACCAAGTATATCCTACCCAACTTCACTTAACATAGTTGGTCTAACAGCCACCCATATCATACTATACGCACACCACCAAACACGTTTTCACCCATTTTCAAAATAGAAGTGTATAATATGGTGTTGTGATGAACTTCATCGTGGGTTTCCTAAGTGCTTCTAAGCATAACAACATTCCGTACATCAGACACCTAACGTCAATGTATGTGGAGCTTACAGAGTGGTAGGGTATGTCAAACAAGGAGGGGTTGTGGTAACAACAACGGAATTACCGATACACAAATAGGTAGTAAGTCATGCAAGCAAGTATCAACAATAGCACTCAAGAGAGCATGCATTATAGAATAGGTTCTAAGTAGGTTCTAGATTACTTAAGTGGGATAAGTATGATCAAAGAAAGTTAGAGCTTGCCTGGTAACACTATCCTTAAATCATGCTTTACGTCACTTCACGTATCAGTGTCGGAGTCCGTCTTGAGACTTGGGCCTTCGAGCTTCGTATTCAGTGTCGGGCTCCTCAGGTTCTTCGCGTGCTACGATACGTGATGCTAGCATGAAATAAAATAAAATAACAATCAAGCAAACTTCAATTAAAACTCCAGATAAGATTTTTGGAGGTTTGGTGTATACCAGTGAGGGACATAGGTTGGTCAGAGCTTGGTGAATAAGGTTCGGGTTTACGAAGATGTGGTTTGGATAGGTCGGGTCTTAGAAGGTCAATGGTGGAAGAATCAGGGGAAATGGAGTTCGGACGATGAGGATATGATGTTAAGGGGCTAAAAGGGGAATCATGGTGGAAATTGAGATTTTTGTGGGTGGCATAAGGTTCCTCGTGTCGAGACAGTCACGGGAGCGTGAAAATCGCCCGAAACAGAGCTACGGTTGAAAAGATATAATTTTTGGAAGGTTTGGAGGCTTATTTGTAATTATAGAAATTGTATAGGGATCTTTGTGTAAAAGTGGAGGGCTGAAAAGATAATTTACAGAAAGTTTGGGAGCCTTTCTGTAACCTATAAAATATCAGAACTGGAACAGAATAATGGAAAAGATTACGGGCTTAATTGTAAAAAAGGAATGGACCTGGGATTTTCTAGATTTATTGGATTTATATTGTGTGTAGGAAATTCCGTGGACTGGGCTCAGGGTCGGCTCACGATGCACTGGAGGCTAAAATGCAATTGTGCCTTGACTAAACAGGAGGTTGTTTTAAATTGAAATGAACACAGGGGCCAAAGTGCAAAATAGCCTTCTTCTGACGTGAAATAGGGGATTCATTCTCTCCCTACCCACACGCCATGGCTCGAGAGGAGGGAGGGAAGTCAGCCCAAGGGGGAAAGAGAAGGACAAAAGGGTTTGCATATTTCTAGATTTTTGGGTGTTTGAATTAAACTGGAGTTTTACTTGGAGTAAGTACACTCAAAATAAACAAAGGCAAAAAGCAAAACAAACAATCAAGCACTTGCCAAGGTTATTTTTGATTATTTATAAATTTTCATTTTCCTATAATTCTAGTTTGATTAATTAGTGAGATTTTTTTTTGAAAAATCATGAAATCGTATTAACTTGAAAAAAATTAAATTTGTCCTGATTTTCTCTAATTGATTTGGTATTAAAATTTGGGGTATGACAGATCTACCCTACTTAAAAAAATCTCATCCTCGAGATTGGTGGCTGCTAGGGGCAGAAAAAGAATCTTCAGGTTGGGTGTGGAACCCAATCTAGCGGAAGGGGGAAAATTCCGAATGAGTGGATTTCGAACGAAACTCGAGCGAGTTATCTAAAAGATTTGCAGTGCACATGATAATTTGATACTTAAATTGTCCGATACAAATATGATACCGAGGTTACATTCGGAAGCAGGCGAGGAATCACGGAGCGGGCTTTGCCAGGGGCCGAGTGAAGACCTTCCGTACAAGGTAGGGTATCATCAGCAGGTAGGTGACGACAATCCATACCAGTACATCCAGGCTGAAGTACATGGTGGTTGCAACTTGATGCAAGCTGTAATCTGTCGGTGGCTTGGAATGGCGGATTAAGGTCTGAATGGGGCGAACTGGTTGGTATTTCTGGCTGGGATGGTGGCCTTGCAATGGTGGTGCTCTTTTATGGGTGCTCACAAAGTGCGATGGGTGCGTAGGGGTGGAATAGTGATTCAGACAAGGACGAGCACGCATGCGAGCACAAGAAGAGTGGGGCGGACTGTTGGGGCTGTGCAAAATGGGAAATTTTGCTCCTTGGCAATGCGACGGGAGTGATGAGATTACTGGGAGGCGTCTGGTGATGGAGACGGAATCTAGCTGGTGGCTCGACAGGCTAAATGCAGTGGAGGTGGCGCCAACGGGGAAAGTACTTCGATGCCGGGAAAGGTAGGGTTCATGGGGTGCGGGGAATATGAGTGAGTTGGGTCTGAGGGAGAGATTGGGCTTGGGAGATCTATGGGCTCGACGGTAAATGGGTTGGAGATTTTTTTTGCATTAGCTTGCGACGGATCTTGACAAGTTGGGTGGGGGATCTATCCTACTTAAAAGGATGTTGCCGGGAGTTAGTGTTTTGGTTTTGGGTCAATGGGATTTAGTAGGGTACTACCCTACTTAAGAATCTTGTCCGGGGTGTGAAAGGAGGGAAGAGCACTCTTTGTGGTAATGGATGACAATGGACAAGAATACTCGATATGCTGGTACTAGGGATACATCGGAGGAGGTGTCGGTGTGATTTGCCAACGGATCTCTAGCGCCTACAGTCGGTACTCGCTTGGTTCAGCTATATCTGTATGGTTGCTTTCTTGGTAGAATATCTAGTGTAGGGTCTGGTAGGGGTCAAGGCTGTTGGCCAGGCTGTGAAGAATATTCTCGGCGAGCTTCACTGATTGGTATAGGGATTTGCTGGGGGTGAGATTTTCTAATCCAAGGTTATGACTGCAGTAGCTAAGTTGCTTTCTGCCTTAGTGGCACGGGCTTCGGCTTCTTCATGTTTGAGATGCAGGGCTAGGCAGCGTGCATCGGCTTCTGTTTCGCACTGGATGCGCGTTCCAAGGTGTTGGGTTTGCTGGTCGCAAAGGTCGTCCAACATGTGGAGATATTTGGTGGTGATAACAAGGGTGGGGTCATGCCCAATGGAGTTTGAGTCTATCGGAGATTCTACATGAGATTTCCCATGGGGTAGGTCCTTATTGGTGCTGGGGAGGTACCTCATGCTTGGGTACGCAAGAGGGGGTTCGTAGAGCTGGCACAAGAGTTTCAAGGCTTTATGGGCAACAAGTTGGTAGGTGTCTGGGAAATGTGATCCAACAGCGGTTACACTGAAGGGCTGTACCGTGGGGTAGTCCGGGCTGGTGTCAATGTGAGCGGAGATGAAACAACTTGGGGTGCCGGATTTGTTGTACTCTCTACCAACAAATCGGGGATGGAGCTTGAAGCCTAGGGAAACCATAGCGGTGTAAAGGAGCTGTGGGAAGTCGAGCTCATGTTGGCAGTCGGTGATAACCCAAGGTTGGTCTTCGATGGATGGGACTGATGTCAGTGTATTTGGGTTGGAGGAGTTGATGGTGTTAGTTTGGTGGGAATCCATGAGTATGTGGGGATGTGGAAGGTGGTATTCACAAGAAGGGCTTTTGGTGACAGAGTTGGTGGATGGGGATGGTTGCAGGTTTTATTTGTAACCGGGGAGGATAGGTAACTTGAGGCTTGTAGGAGAATCCTGGGTTCCATGGGTTAGGGCTCAATTTTAAAATAAGGGTGGAGTAGGTGTTGTGCTTCAAATACCATGCAATCATAATGGCGTGACAACATACCACAGTGCTATCATTATGGCTTGTCGTAACAAGGCTGTTGACTTGATGCATGGGGTGCGAGGTTGTGGTAAAACATGTCACAAAATATGGCGACACTTAATCAAAAGAGTGGCCGGAAAGAAAGTGTGTGGCTTTGGTGCTTCTGGTGAGAGGAGGGGTATCCAAAGTTTGTCAGAAGTCATGGGAAATACGAGATACACGAGAGTAAAAGTAGGTCTATAGATCAGCTTTTTCTTTTATTCTTGTACATTATTTACTCATTTAGAATTCAGAACTATTTTGCAACTTCTAGCTGCATTCTTGTTCTTTGTTGGATTACACACACAACATCAGTCAATCAAAGATCCAAATGAGGAAATAAGGATTCACACAATCATGGTTGAATTACACACTTAGGCGTACTAGGCGGAGTACTACTGGTTATATGCATGGAGCATAAACAAGTCTACACTAAATGGGTCAGATACTATTTGTTTGGTGTGACTAGGGGTGCATGGCTTGCGGTGCTAGTACTATTGAGATTCAGACCAAGATGGCTTCGTTCCCATGGCAGTGCTGTTAGTTTCTATCGAGCTTCACTCGACGGTGTCTTCAAGCTTCTGGGTCGGTGAATGATACGGCATGGGAGTTCCTTCTTCCTTAGGGACTGGCTGAGTCAAGGGAATTGACTCAAAAGTTTCTTCGCCGAGAGGGTCCTGGATTGTTCCTCTCTTTTGGCTTCTGTCGACAAGGGGCTGACTGGAAATCTTTGCATCACGGTGAGGGAGGAACTAACAGAGATTCCTTCAAGGATGGTGTCTTTCTCTTCTCAAGTGATCTACAGAGTCCTATAGACTACACGACGGTGAGGTAGGCATGGTTGAGGGCGCGGGTGTGGCGATCCTCCATGCTTCTTATGGCTGCTTTGGCAATAGTAGCATGACGGTGAGCTTCTACTTCTGCGAGGTTGACTTGCTATCTTCCGTACTATTCTTCGGCTTCTTTGGCTCGCTTGATGCAGGCTCGTAGTTGTTTTGCTTGCCGGTCAAACAGCTTGTCAAGGGTGAGGGGGTACTGCATCATGGTGACAATAGTAGGGTCTCCATCCTGTCTTTCCAAGCTATCGACATGGGCTTTTCAAGTAGGCCGGTCTCTGTCCAAAGGTGGGAAGTATCATATACTGGTGTGACTGATGGACTTTCGAGAAACTGGCATAGATATCGCAGAGCCTTATGAGTGACTCACTAGTAGGTGTCCGAAAAGCAGAATTTAGTAGTCGTCACTTTCCATGGCTTCATGCCCGAGGTTTCTTGATTGGCGGCCATCTGGACTGTGACGGTGCAACGCTCGATGCTGGATTCTTCAGACTCTCTTCCTACATACTCGGGGCGCTCTAGGATGCCAAGTTTGGTTGTGGTGGCGTGTAGGATTTTGGGAAAACTAGGCTCTTCTAGGCAGCAGCTGGTGGTCCAGGTGATGTCTTCCATGGGTCAGGTGGGGATTGATTTAGTTTGGTCGATTGGGTAGGATTGTGGTTTTGTTGGCAAGGAATGGTTGAGGGGAATGAGGGATGGTTGGGCGAGTCTAGAGTCTTTTTATAGGCTAAGGATGGGTTGGTCCAAATTTGTCGAGAAGGCTTGCAATAGGGTGTATCACGCAAGTTATCTTCTCGGGTAAGCTTTCGGGTACGTTGGCTCGCCATAACCATACTCTGACGCGGGTCATAGGTCCAATCTGACTGGTGAGAGGTGTAGTGACATGCACACGTATAGGCGACAAATGGAGGGTGGTGCCATTATGGTGTCAGTGGCTTTTGCATGCTTTGACGTGTAAAAAGACAACAATCGGCATGCGAGAGTCGGCACGCGAAAAGGCAGCTTGTGCACCAGGGGCGACCCACGAGACAACATGATTAGGGTGTCGGGCATCCTTTGAATGAGTCAAAAGATTCTAGGCCATGATGATGTCTGGGTCTCCAGGACTGGTTGCGTGCTTTGAGGTGTACGCTTCAGGGAAAGGTTTCCAAGACGCAGACGAGCGTGCTTTAATGCAAGACTATCGAGACTTTATCTCGACAATATATTTATAGGGTTATGTCGGGACTAAGAACTATGATGGTTGCAAAAGACATCGAGTTATACAGGTTCAGGCCCTCTCGATGAGAGTAAAAACCCTACGTACTGTGTTCTGTGATTTGTATTACTCTATAATCTTGTGCCCTCAATAGGGGGTTCCCTGTCACCTGATATATCCGGTCGGTAGAGGGTACATGAAGAGTCCTACTCATAGTCTACAAGGATTTACATAGACAGTCTAATTGCTTTGCGCTCCAAGCCGACTCGGTCGGTTCCTTTATTGGTGAGGTACCGGTCGGTTGCCGACTTAGGCATATCTATGGATACCCAGAAGGTAAGTATTCCACAGGAGCTCCCGAGTGTTTTCTGATTTTGAGCTGTGACTTGTCGAGTGATCTCCAATGTTGATACGGACAGGTCATAAATTAGGAAGATCTCTTGATTGAAGTTTCTGATGGATCTGATGCGCTGACTAGGTGCACTTGATCAGGTGTAGCCCCTGACTCTTGTATAATTTGGAGACTAACAAATAATGCAAGAGTCTAATAATATTAGCTCTTAACATTTTGTTATATAAATTCAACTCAAACTATCAAGCTCGAGCTGATAATCCTCTGATCATCAAAACAAAGGATCAGTCTACACGATATCAATCATGCCGACCGATTAAAAGTAATGCCGAGTGATTTACACTCTTATCCGAGTAATTTATAGACCCAAAATTCCCTAACATCAATCATGTTGTAGTCTATATAAATTTGTATGACATCAATCATACCATAGTAGTAAGTTAAATGACATCAGTCATGATATAGCCTTTTCTTAAAAAATTATTACTCGGATTAAAACAAGCCCAATGTTGGTAATTACTTATTGACTTCAATCAGTAAGGTACCTGTGAACTTGAACCCATACGACCATCAAGTCCTCTTGCCATATGATCATCACATAGATATGGGAAGTATTTTTAAATGGATATTCCACTACTTCTCATCAAAGAAGCCCCCGAGATCAAGTTCTCATGGTTTATAGCATCAATTCTTTTTAAAGAATAATGCCTCATCATTTTTTTATAGGAAGAAAAAACCTAGCACTGTACGGCCCACCAAAGCCCATGGGACCTCAAAGACTAGATCAAAAAGGCGAAGGTATAAAAGGGCAAAGGGCTATTGACTCCAAGTCCACGCCGCCATTTCGCTCGCAGTGCTTCGTCTTCCTTGCGCCTCCCCTGCTCCCGCAACTCCTCTCCTTCAATGCTAGGATTAGCCATTTTACCACCGCCGCCACAAATCGTCATCGCCAGGAAGCTCTGATCTCCTGTTAAGGTGAGCTCCCCGCCTCAAGATCCAGCGTGCCACCTCTTCATCGACAATGCCTTGCAAATCGTCCAAGAAGGCCGTCGCCACCAATTCATCCTCCTCAGAGCTGGATATCCCGAAACAGCTACGAGAGTTCCCAAAGAGTAGCATCACCACCGGCGACCTGAACTCAATGGTGATGGACGGTATCCTCCTAGAACAGGTGCGCATTGATTGGAAGGTACCGAAGGAAACTCACCCCCTCCCAATCCATAAAAAGAATATAGTCTTTTGCTCTTTTTTTGAGCATGGTTTTGGAGTGCTCTGTTGTAGTTTTCTGCGCGGGCTCCTCTTCTTCTATGGGATTGAGCTCATCAACCTCAATCCCAACTCCATTCTCCATATTACCATCTTTGTGCATATGTACGAAGCCTTTCTGGGTGTTCTGCCCCACTTCACTTTATTCTGCCATCTCTTCGTCCTCCAACCGCTGCCAACCAAGGAAAACCAAGTCGCCATTGGTGGAGTTGGCTTCCAGTTGTGCGAAGGCATGCATTAATGCGCCGCTTTACACCGGGAACAAGAACTGGAGGGATGCATGGTTCTACTGTGACAATCCTCCCCCTGCTGCTGATTTCTTTGGTGCGAAAGCCACCCCTCAACCGCGGTGGTCAAAGAGACTGGTCCCAACTGATCCTCAGGTTACTCTACTAGAAAAAATTGCGGAGCTGAAGAATGAAGGGGTTGACGGCGAAGAGCTTCATAGTGCACCGAGTACAACCCTTGAAGCAGCAGAGCCACCCCGCCTTGAAATATGCCACTGACGACGAAATGAGGGAAGTGCTTGATCCACCAAACTACAGACTGATCCCAAGGAAGCGTCCAAAGCTCTAGAGGAAAGTCGTGCTGATGTCGTCGGTAAGATCGCATACCAACTTTCATTTGCTTTTTGCTCACTCTAATGCTAAAGACTTTATATGTGTCTTTAGCTCATGATCAAAAAGTCGCCGACTTGGAGAAGCTGACTTCAAACCAGCAGAGATTCTTGGATGCTCTGACTGCTGAGAAGGATGACCTCTCCAAGTCAGTCAGAGAGCAAAGCTCCAAAATCACTCAGCTGAAGATAAAACTAGAGGAGACTGAAGAGAAGCTAGAGGAAGCTAAGAGCATCTCCAAGTGTTTTAAATGTAATCTTGCTTGTAAGCTATCTCTTCAAGTCTTCCAAATACAATCTTGCCATTGTTGACTTCGTCTTCTAACACTGCTCATGGCTTTTGCCGCCTTATCTTACAGTGCTCGGAAAGCATTGGATTATATCCAAACTAACCAAGTGGAGAAGACTGGACACTCCTTGGAGTACCTACTAGAGCATGCACTGGAGGTGATCACCGATCATACCCAAAGGGTAGCGACCGAGGCCGGGAGCTAAGTGGTGGCTATTTGCTAGTCTTGGTCTCCTGCATTGCCATTGGATAAGGTCAAGGAGGGCTTCAACCTACACTTGATAGTAGATCAATGCCAATTGCTTATGGACTCTATGCTAGAGACCTTCCGTGCCTTGGTTGACAATGTAGAGGTCGATCCCATCGTGCCAACTCCTCCAGTAACTCCAGAGGTTGAATTGCAGGATGATGCTTCCTCTCCTTCAAAGGAGCTGTAATATCTGTAATATCAAAAAACATTAGTAGTATTCATATAGGAAGATAATATTATCTTCATGTAAATAATATTTTTATGCTTGCTTAGTTACTAAACAAGTTAGGAAAATCAACTAAATAGTCAGAAAGGCAATCTCCTGTTACTTAGAGCAATTTGGTCGGTGCCTAGCAGGGTTTTGCACGCTTTAGCTCCTAGACCTTTCCAGCAGAAGTCTTTAGAGATAAAAACACAAGTTGCACCGGCCTGCCTTAGCATACTAGGTTGTAATTTATAACCGGGTAACAAGCAGAATCGACCAATCCACACATGACCTCTTGCTCTCTAGCTCTGGGTTTAGTGTAGTGGCAGTATGTTGTGCAGTATAAATTGTATAACCATGATGCTCAAGCATTAGACCAAAAATCATAAGACCGTATCAAAATATGAGAAATTGGTCGGACAAAATCCAAAAACCAGAATTTATCAAGGTTAAGGAGTAGTGGGATATTATTACTAGCCCCCTGGCTCGACTGTTTAATATTATAAATTAAGGAAGCGAGACAAATATGAATGAAAATCATCAATAAATCTTTCATCAAAAAGACTGAAGTTTCATTCAATAACAATGTATGAGAATACAAAAGATAGATTAAGTATAAAAGTGACGTAGCTGATTTATATTCCACGAGTTTGGTACATCGTCACCATCTTCATACATCAGTCGATAAGCCCTAGGCCGAGTGACTTCTTTGACCACATAAGGTCTTTCCCATTTAGGGGATAGTTTGTGCCGATTCTTTGTTGACTGCACTCAGCGCAGCACTAAATCCCCAACATGAAACTGGCGATTGCGTACGTTCTTATCATAGTAACATCGCAGGCCCTGCTGATATACCGCCGACCAAAACAGAGCATGATCACGCAACTCCTCTGTCGCAATCAAATCAATCTCTTGGTTTTCTTCAGAGAGCTTCTCGTCGTATCCCTTGACTCGCGCTGATACGAGGTTTACCTCAGTCGGCTAAATAGCCTCGGAGCCGTAGACAAACTTGGAAGGTGACTGGCCAGTAGCCCGACTGACGTTAGTATGCAGCCCCCAGAGAACCGAAGGCAGCTCTCGAACCCACCGACCGGCATAAGGTTTGAGCCTGTCAAATATCCGGGGCTTCAACCCCTGAAAAATCATACCGTTGGCCCGTTCAACCTACCCATTGCTTTGAGGATGAGCCACTGGTGCAAAGTAAATTTTTACTCTCATCTCATCGTCAAAGTCATGGAACTCCTCAGATGTAAACTGAGTACCATTGTCGGTGATGATATCATGAGGAACCCTAAACCGAGTGAAGATCTCTCTGATGAACTCGATCGTCTTCTTCGAAGTTATCTTGCCAACTGGCTTCACTTCAATCCACTTGGTGAATTTGTCAATAGCAACAAACAAGTGAGTGAACCCGCCTGGCGCTTTCTTGAAAGGACCGACAATATCAAGCCCCTAGATTGCAAAAGGTCAAGTCATAAGTATCATCTGAAGTTGCTGCGAAGGCACATGTGTCTGTTGAGTAAAGAATTGACAGCCTTCACACTTCCGAATGACCTGGTGTGCATCTTCAACCACCGTAGGCCAATAAAACCCTTGTCGGAAAGCCTTGCCGACCAAAGTGTTGAAAGCTGCATGATTGCCGCATACTCCTGAATGGATTTCTTCCACCAACTCTTTGCCTTCTGGTATTGAGATGCATCGCATCAAGATGTTCGATCCTCCTCTTCTGTAAAGTAGGTCGTCCACCGTCAAGTATCCTCGACATCTAGCCTTCAACCTCTGCTGCTCATTAGGATCCGTAGGCAACATACCCTTCCTCAAAAATTGGATAATCGGGTCATGCCAGTCGGTCTCTATGTTGACATCGCTACGGGTTTAGCAACATCGGTCATTAAGACGTCAGAGCGAGGAGAAATAGTGGGAGAATCTAGGGCATGTAAGAAAACACCGGGTGGGACAATCGATCAAGACGATCCCATCTTGGCTAATTCATCAGACGCTTGATTATTATCTTGAAGAACATTGGTGAACTTTACTCTATTGAATTTGTCTTTGAGCTTCCTTACTTCTTGGAAGTAGGCAGCCATGTTATCATCCACATAGTTCCAATCCTTAGTGACATGGTTGATGACCAGAGCTGAGTCACCAAAGATGTCAGGACGCTGAATGCCGAGCGAAACAGTAATGCACAGACCGTGTAGAAGAGATTCATATTCTGCAGCGTTATTAGACGCGCAAAACATGATTTGGAGGACATATCGCAATTTCTCTCCTTGGGGTGAGATAAACACAATTCCTGTACCTGCTCTAGGTAACTGGAGGAATCCATCAAAGTACATTTTCCAGTACTCGATATCTTGCGATGCAGGCATCATTTGAATCTCTGTCCACTCAAAAAGAAAGTCGGCCAATGCCTGTCTCTTGAGTGCCGAACAAGGTACGAACGTGATGGTATACTGACCGAGTTCAATAGCCCATTTAGCAATCTTTCCTTCGGCTTCATGGTTGTGAAGGACTGCGCCGAGTGCAAGGGTTGTTTGAACTTCGATAGGATGAACTTGAAAATAGTGCTTCAACTTCCTCGAGGTGCTCAGGAGCACGTATAGTAGCTTTAAGATCTGGTGATATCGTGTTTTGGAGGCACTAAGGACTTCACTAACGAAGTACACCGGGTGTTGTACTTTTTGTAGATGACCCTCTTCCTCTCGGTCGACCATTAAAATGGTACTCACAACTTGAGTTGTGATCGATATGTAGAGTTGAAGCTTTTCTTGCGGCTCTGGAGGCACCAAGGCTGGAATATTGCTAAGGTGGACCTTCAACTCATCCAACGCCAATTGCGCCTCTTTTGTCCAGACGAAGTTATCCTGGTTCTTGAGCAGTTTAAAGAGCGGCAGACCCCTGACCCCTAGTCAGGAGATAAAGCGACTCAGGGATGCCATACATCCGATCAGCTCTGAACATCCCTCTGAGAATTAGGTGGCCCCATATCAAGGATCGCCTTGGTTTTATCTGGGTTGGCCTCTATACCTTGTTTTGAAACGATGTAACCGAGTAGCTTTCCCGAGGGAACCCTAAAAACACACTTTTTAGGATTCAGTTTCATCGAGTAACGCCTCAAATTGTCAAACGTCTCTTCCAGGTCAGAGAGAAGTTCTTCAACATTCCGAGTTTTTACCACAATGTCATCTACATATGCTTCTGCATTTTGACTGATCTGAGTTTTGAGGCAGGGTCAAATACCACGTTGGTAAGTCACGCCAGCATTTTTCAGACCGAACGACATGGTAATATAACAATAGGCGCCAAAGGGAGTTATAATGGAAGTCTTGATTTGATCTTCGACTTTCAGTGGGATCTGGTGATAGCCTGAATAGGCATCCAGAAAGCTTAAAAGCTCACACCTGACTATTGAGTCTACGATATGATCGATACGTGGCAGAGTGAAGGGATCTTTAGGACAGACCTTGTTCAAATCGGTGTAATCCATGCATATCCGCCACTCTTTATTCTTCTTGGATACACGGACTGGATTTGCCAGCCAATCTGGATGATACACTTCCTTTATAAACTTAGCATGTAATAACCTAGCTATCTTCTTCTTCATGGCGTCCTTGCGATCTTGTGCGAACCTTCTAAGTCTTTGCTTGGTAGGGGTGGCCCCAAGAGCCACCCTCAATTCATGCTCAATCTTTTCCCTAGGAACTCCCGGCATGTCAGAAGGTTTCCATGCAAAGATGTCCCTATTTTCCTGGAGGAAAAGAGTGAGTGCGAGTTCCTATTTCTCGTTGAGGTCGGCCCCTGCATAAGTGATCTTAGCAGTGTCCTCTTGGTCGAGCGTGATCTCCTTAGTAGGGACATCATCCATCTGTATCTTGTCCTTGGTTGACTTCTTCATGGGGATCTCTGTGTCAGTCTGCACCTCATTGCCGACTACCTTCTGGATCTCCAGTCGGTCGAACAACATCAACTGTTGGTCGTCCATCTCACAACTCTGCACATCGCAATCAAAAGAATTCCAAAGATTAGAGTAGAGGGAGATTATTCCCTTAGGGCCTGACATCTTGAGAGTGAGGTATGGGTAGTGCCGGACCGCCATGAACTTCGCCATCACCGGTCTGCTGAGGATAGCATGGTAGGCTAACTCAAAATCGGCCACCTGGAAGATAACACGCTCGGTCCTAAAGTTCTCACGGGTTCGAAAGGTAATAGGCAGAATGATCTGTCCAATTGGAACTGAGGTCTTGCCAGGCACGATCCCGTGGAAGGGTGAGGAACTCGGCTGGAGGTCATTGACAGATAAGCCTAACTCCGTGAGGGTCTTGGTGAAGAACAAGTCCAGACTGCTTCCTCCGTTGATGAGTACTCTGTTGAACTTGACCCCCTTCATCGTTGCCGTGAGTACCAGCGGACAGCGACTTGGCTTGGGCAGGTGCCTGGGGTGATCCGACCGATCAAATGTGATCGGTACCTTAGACCACCTTGAGCATGGCAGTCGTGAAGCCTTTCAGTCGATAATAGTCCTTTGCTTTGTGGTTTCCCTTTGGGTGCCATAGGCATGGGCTAGTTAGCAAGTCATCCATGGTCTGTTGGTTCATCCGAGGGTTCTTCTTGGATCGGTCTACCGCAGCGACCATGTTGTCATGCTTCCTTTTCTTGTCCTTCTTAGACGACTCTAGCTTGTCCGAACGCTTCTCATTGACTTTGCCGTGGATGTCATACAGTGCCAACTCACTTGACGCGAACTTATCAGCGATCTCGAAGCACTCCCGAGCGGTCAACTTGAGATCATGATTGCTCCGACCGATCTCCTGGATCAGGTCATCGCTTCTTATGCCTCCTTGGAAGGCCGCAATAATCTGCTGATCTGGGACATTAGGGATCTTAGTCTTCTTGGCATAGAACCACTTGATGTAGTCATGTAGGGACTCGTCATACTTCTGCTTGATCCGGGTGAGGTCGAAGTGGTTGCCCGGACGATTGCAAGTAGCGTGGAAACTCTCTATGAGCTTCCGATTGACGTCTTTCGAAGAGGTGAAGGATTTCTCTGGGAGAGATGTGAGCCAAATCCGAACGGCCGGATCAAGGCAGACTGATAGGTAATTGGCCATCATAAAGGTATCACCCCCGGCTGACCGAATCACCGTACTATATAGCTGAAGCCATTGTTGGGGGTTGGTCTGACTGTCGTATTTCTCAATAGGAACCAGCTTGAATCCTTTCGGCCACTGAGCTATACGAAGCTCAGGTACATAGGCCTTGATGTCGTCGAATTCTTCATCACTCGGAGTAGTTGACCTTCTACATCAGTCAGGAGATGAAGATGGGTGATGATTATGGCGAGGGCCAATGTCATCATCATGGCGACGATGCCGATTATCTTCATCACGATGCTCGTGCCGGTCCCGATCGTCACATCGATGTCGGTCATCGCGGTTGTTTCTTGGAGGTGGATCATGTCGGTCTTCCTATCAGTTGTCAGTCCTCCGATCGCGGTGCTCCTCCTCGTGGCGTCGGTCGTCTCGAGCCCGCTTTTCATAATGGGAGTTGATGGTATCTCGACCGTCACGGATGCTGAGGGAATTTCTTAGATCACCACGCCTTCGTTGACCGCGTAATGTCTCATGACTAGTATTTGCCACTGACTGTGGTTTGTCCCTGACCGCCTCTTGAACCGTAGCAGCCTTGAGCATGGCCACCGCCTTATGGATCACAGGGGTCTGATATGCTGCGTCAGCCATCAAGCTGTCGAGCAACATTTTAGCCCCGGCGATGATGTTTTGCAGGGTGTCGTAGACCTTGAAGCCGTCTAGTTTGATCTCAAGTTCTCTAATGTCCAGTCTGCGTGCGAGGCGAGATCCACGCGATCCTCTCGCTCGGCGGCGATGTCCTACCGACGACTTGTTGTCTTGGGGGTTTTCTTTCCTGTGGCCTTCTTCTGCGCGGCCATCTTCTTCGTGACCTCTCTTTCATGGTCACCCTCCTCATTGTTATCTCCTGATGGATTCTCATCTATCTCGACCACGCTCTTGGTCAGAGCATATAAGCAGGCGGATCCGTCCGAATCCTCATCAAAGGAACAGTCCGACTTCGAGTCATACCCGGTGGGTGGGTCTGTATCATCGAATCCGAGTGGAGCCTACGCTGGGATCAGATCTGACGAGCTCGGTGATCACGCCATAGAACTAGCTGCGGCTGAGTTGGATCGGTAGTTTTCTAGACCTAGCTCTCCGTTGGTGCCGACGGCGAAGTCGAGCGATCCAAAGGAGATCTTGATGTCTGGCGAGTACTGGATGTTGGGAATTTTGGCCATCATAGTTGACGGAGAATCCCGGTGAGCCTTGTCCCCTTCCTGGCGTGCCAACTGTTGTGACTTGATCTCAGGAATATAATTATAGGGCTACATCAGTACTAAGAACTACAATGGTTGCAAAAGACACCGAGTTATATAGGTTCGGGCCCTCTCGATGAGAGTAAAAACCATACATCCTGTGTTCTGTAGTTTGTATTGCTCTGTAATCTTGTGCCCTCAATGGGGGGTTCCCTGCCACCTTATATATCCGGTCCGCAGGGGGTACATGAAGAGTCCTACTCATAGTCTACATGGGTTTATATAGAAAGTCTAATTTCCTTGCGCTCCAAGCCGACTCGATCGGTTCCCTTATTGGTGAGGTACCCAGTCGGTTGCCAACTTAGGCATATCTATGGATACCCGGAAGGTAAGTATTCCACAAACACTGACAAGAAAAGAAGGGTTTCTAGGCATGACAGGTAAGGTTTTCAGTTGCAATTTGGTTTTTGGTTTTGAGTGGCAAAGGGTATACGAGGTAAGAGTCTCTATGTACGGTATGCATACGGCTCTAGGTATCCTTGGGTTTCGTCCTACGGTCAATCATGGCTCTGATACCAGTCTGTAACACCCCCTCTCCGGAGGCGTACTGTGCATCCTGTATAATCCCTGGATCAGTACTTGGTATGCACATATAGATTATCTCAAATCCATACAATATTGAAATATAGAAATATACAAATAACTAACCACACATGGCTAAGGTACAATCCAAACGATGCAGCAGAAATTGGGCACGAACATATGGTTCACTTCATATCCACAGTCAAACTTGAGCTACGACGAAACCCTACTGCTTTTATTCTTCCATGGTTCATTCACTAAAAACCACAATTAACAAACTGTGAGCACATAAGGTACTGAGAAAGACCTAACACTACTCTAGGGAAAAGCCATGCATTGGGGTTGTAGCAAGGATGTAGGCAAGGGGTTCAACATTTGTGCTAGCAGCTAAGAAGACGGGGTTCACTAAAAATAGATATCAAGGAAAGAGGTGACCTATCAATATTTTAGTAGGTTGGCCCTGGAGGGAGTATAAATCATTCCCACCAGTTCCAGTGATTTTTAAAAGGAATGGATCTCCACTATTCAAAATTTGCACTTCCAAAACACGAGTATCACTACACCCACTCACACATCATGGAGATTTGTCTGTGGCTAATCTTGAGAGCCCAATGGTTTGGCATGTCATAACCAGTGACAATAGCCCTCCGAATGATTTAGATAATAGCTCTGCAGAGCTTAGTATGCTATACCCACAGGCTATGCACTCTTCGAAAGTAAATGCATAACACCATCACTTCACCCAGGCACACCCACAAAGCCACCACGAATCTCAGGGGTTTAGTGACTGTGACCCATGCGTCATATCACCATTCACCATATATTCTTGCCAAGTACTGGACTTATCACCACTTGCACCAAAACCAACCCCTGATTCTGTTCCTACTTTGCCGGGTGACACTTCCTTGCTACGTAACCCAGGTTCCGCATTAGTCCTTCCCATACAGGTTCTGTGGTCGCACTGAAAATATCACCAAGGTGAGGTCTGACTAATTGTTACCTATGCGGCAGGGCAAGCACTCATCCCCGATAGGTGCACCTACACTGAAGACACCATCATCAAGTACTCTGCACCAGTAATAAGGAGTCTCGCCCAAGGCCAAGTATATCCCACCAAACTTCACCTTAAGACAGTTGGTCTAACACCCACCCATATCGTACTATACGCACACCACCAAACATGTTTTCACCCATCTTCGAAATAGAAGTGTATATATGGTGTTGCGATGAATTTTATCACGGGGTTCCTAAGCGCTTCTAAGCATAACAACATTCCGTACATCAGGCTCCTAATGTCGGTGTGTGTGGAGCTTACGGAGTGGTAGGGTATGGCAGACAAGGAGGGGATGTGGTAATAACAACGGAATTACCGGTACACAAATAGGTAGTAAGTCACGCAAGCAAGTATCGACAATAGCACTCAAGAGAGCATGCATTATAGAATAGGTTCTAAGTAGGTTCTAGATTACTTAAGTGGGATAAGTATGATCAAGGAAAGTTAGAGCTTGCCTGGTAACACTATCCTTAAATCGTGCTTTACATCACTTCACGTAAAAAGGGGCTTTAAGTATGATTAGGGCCTTAACTGTAAAAAGGCAAGGACCTGGGATTTTTTGGAATTATTGGATTTATTTTGTGTGCAGGAAATTCCGTGGATCAGGTCCACGGCTCTGTGGACTAGGCTCAGGGTCGCTCACGGTGCATCGGGGGCTAAAATGCAATTGTGCCTTGACTAAACCAGAGGTTGTTTTAAATTGAAAATAGAACAGGGGCCAAAGTGCAAAACAACCTTCTTCTGACATGAAACAAGAGATTCATTCTCTCTCTGCTCACACACCAAGGTTGAGCTCAAGAGCTTGATTCTGCTGGGGCGAGAAGGGGGAGGTCCATCGAGATGATGGGGCTTTGGTGGAGGAGGGTGATGCGCATCGGCCTGAGGCGAGACCCGGGAAGGGATGGCCGGGATGCGATGTATGTGGCAGAGGAGGAGCCATGGCAATGGAGCTCGGTGTGGAAGAGGAAAAATGGCAATTAGGGTTGCTCGGGGTGGGAAAGGGGTGGCGCTTGGTGCGGGGATGGAGAGGAGCTCGGCGCGCGTCCGTTTTATTGGTAGAGGCAGGGCTGGGAGAAAGGAGGAGGTGGTTGGGCGGCTCGACCACGAGCTCACCTCGCCATCAATGGTGGGACTGTGAGACGCGCGTGGTCTGTCAGACATCGAGCCACGTGCGCCCGTCGTGGAGCAGGGAAGGCGCGGCGTGGAGTAGGGGAGGCGAGTCTCGGAGACGGTTGCATGGCCGGGTGGAGGCGACGCGTTGGGTGACTTCAATGGTGCGATGACGGGGTAGCTTTGGCCGGGTGTGTCAGTGCTTCGAGCAGGGGGAAAAGGGAGCAATGGAGATGGTGTTGCGGAGCGGGGGAGGCGAGGCGTAGAGCTACATGCGGAGGTGACGGTTTGCAGCTTGTTATTGGTGGCGGGTCCGGCGACGCTATGCGGCGTTGTGGCGCGGGGGAGGCGCTTCCCATGTTAAGGCGGAGCAGGGTAGGCGGGGAGTAATGCGGGTGCCGACGATGGTGCTGGGCCAGGGAGGCCAAGGCGAGGCTAGCGGGGCGGTTCGACAGAGGTGAGGGCACGGGCGTGTCACACGACATCTCGAGGAAGATGACACGCGAGCTGGGCAGCGAGCATGAGGGTGCTCTACGCTGGCAGGCCGCGGGGAGGGGAGCGGGGCAGGGCAAAGGGAGGGGGGAATGGAGGCGATCTGGCGGGTGGGCTGCGAGGGGTGACTGGTCGTGCTGGGCCACAGAGGAGGAGGAAGTGGTGCGTGGCACAAGTGACAAGAAGGAAGGGGAAACGGGGTTGGGCCGGGAAGAGGAGGGAGGGAAGTTGGACCAAGGGGGAAAGAGAAGGACAAAAGGGTTTGCATAATTCTGGATTTTTGGGTGTTTGAATTAAATTGGAGATTTACTTGGAGTAAGTACACTCAAAACAAACAAAGGCAAAAAGCAAAACAAACAATCATGCACTTGCCAAGGTTATTTTTAATTATTTATAAATTTTTAATTTCCTATAAGTCCAGTTTGTTTGATTAATTAGTGAGATTTTATTTTTTGAAAAATCATGAAATCATATTAACTTGAAAAAAAAATAAATTTCATACTGATTTTCTCTAATTGATTTGGTATTACAGGGAGGAAGCACCACCAGGGCCCCACGTGTGAAGATCGAGGTCATTGTGGCTTGGGGGGGGGGGGGGGACCAGCGAAGGCAGTGAGAATGTGTGGTAGCGATGACCTTGGCACAACGACCCAACATTAGGGCCCCGTGCCATGGGTGTGGCTGCAGGAATCGAGCTCGTCGTGGCTCGGGGGGACGGGGAGGGCAGAGGCGGTGACGGTGTGCTTACGTGGGGCCATGGCGAGTTCTAGCTGCAGCCGCACCCGAGCACAATCTCGACTTCAGCTTGTGACATCCATGGGAGCTCGGCATGAGAAGGAAGAAGGCCAGGGGTATTCTAGTCTTTTTACATGGTTGACTTTTTGAACAGTGGTATATATGAGAAATTTTGCAACCGGTGGTTCTAACGGGATAAACAGTTTTGCGTTGGTAAATTTGAGACTCAATGAATGTACAATGGCTTGTATATGGAATTATATATCCCAACGGAGAAATATGTGTTGAATCTTCAACCCACAATTCATTCTAGAAAAGAAGAAAATAAATCTTCAAACGAAAAAGAAGGCAGAGAGGACATCACACAGCTAGCTAGTGGTCAATGTTCACTCATTTTCTCTCCTCAGAAATTATATAAACACACAGCCTGATTATTATAACAAAGACAAAATTTGTTATGGAGCACTCTTAAATTGTGACATTTGCTAAGAAGCATTGTTTTTTTATAACTTTGCTAGTGAGCACTACAACTTTGTGTATATTTTCTATGGAGCACTTGGCAATATTAAGTAATTCATTCAACAATTTTATCTTCTAACACAAAATATGTTATAATTTGAAATTTAACAAAGTGATAAAATGTTGCATGTGTGTTTTTAAAAAGAGTTGTTTTCAATTATTCAAATAGTTTGATTTACAAAACAAGTATTTTTCAAATGAAAATACATTTAAGTATTAGAGAAAATAATTTTAAAAAATACACATGGATAGTCAATGCAGCGTTTTATCACTGTGCTAAGTTTTAAATTATAATGTATTTTAAGTAAGAGATAAAATTATTGAAAAAATTACTTAATATTATCAAAGTGATCCACAGCAAATATCCACAAAGTTGTAGTGTTCACTAACAAAGTTAGAAAAAAAGCAGTGCTTTTCAGTAAATGTCACACTTTAAGAGTGCTCCATAGAAAATTTTGCCTCTAACAAATTGTGGCCACATGGCAGGAACACACGTCCTCTTGGCAGATACTACTTTTGCTAATAAAGATGTTATAGATTGAGCTACCCAGGAACAATAAGTTGTTTTGTACCACGTCGGCAAAGGCAGCTTTGTTCATCCTAATCGTTCACAGACGGCAGAGTTAAGATGCTAAAGATACAAACTAGAGATAAGCGATAACCAAAGCATAAACGAAATAAATACAGCAGTTGGCTAACTATCCCTGTACAAACATGTCTAAAACGAAGCAATGACTATCTAACTAAACCGATTGGTTGTGCATACTATGGGTCGCTGCCTCGGAAGGCACCAATCGTCCAAGTCCTCTATTCTCCGTTCTGCGCGCGTGCTCGTGTGACTGGATAACCATCGATATATAGCTAGCTGCGTGCATGTATAAGAATTCCGGCCCGGCGGGTGGATGACCAACTTCTACGCCGGCGCCTGCTGGGCTTGGGCACGCGCCGCTACGAACACCGAGAGCAGCCACACCCGACAAGGACATCATGCAGTGGTGCACTATCGAGCGAGTTGAGTTGCGTGACGCAGACAGCCACATTGCCACCATGCCCACATCTATTTGTTCACATCGCAGGGTTGATGGCAACTTCTCGGTGATTGCGATTATGGCGCATGCCGCCGCCGGTCCAAGATGGTTTCAGGTGTTTTAGTTTATTAGAGTTTTGTTTTAGGTGTTTTTTAACCATATTTCCTTATCGTCACCGGTCTGCAAATGGTTTAGATTTAATTTGTATAATTTAATTTATATAAATTTATAGATTTAAAATATGTAAGATTATTTATTCATACCTATTGTCTAAAATTTTTATCTCATATATTTTCATTAAAAAAATATTATTTGTTCACATACATTATGGTTTAAATCTCTTAACGAGTCAATTTGCTAGGCCCAATAAGGATTTCTATTTGCCAGGCCCGATAAAGATTAGTGGGAGGTAGAAGATGATGTGATAGCCGTCAACCACCGATCCGACGGCCCATATAGTCGATTGATTAAATTTTTAATCAACTAATGTCACACCCGGTTTATAAAGACCAAACCAAATGTATCGTATGTGTGGCCAGGAATATGTTCACACGTGCATAATAGTAACAGTGTAAATACCAGTACAACCATTGTCTTTATCCTAACCTTAAGTCAGGGATTATTACATAGATACCACTAGGGCTAAACGGTACATGTCGATCTACGATGATACAATAGAAGACTCCATAACTCCAGAGGCAGTCGACGCGGGATTGCTCGCCTAGACGATATCTTCTTCATGGTACACCACATCATTTTCATCTTCTGAGCAATATTTCATGATAATAGGGAAAATAGCAAGTGTGAGTACATTTTCGTACTCAGCAAGTGTGTGAAATATATGACATGCAAGCTTGAATCAATAAAAGCTGACACAGAGGTTTCTTTGCATTATTGCCAACTATACCTATGACTATTTGAAAAGCAATCCTATTTACTAGGTGTTCCATTTTTCAAGTAATATCATAAGGTCCACCACTATAAGCATTCCCTGCTTATAGAAAAATCTATAGGATATACCTCTCGAAAACATATCTTGCTACTGCTTATCCAGCACATAGCACAAACCAATCTACTGTCATCGCTATGGCTTACCTAGCACGTAGCCCAATCCAATTCTTTATCCCTGCTACAGCTTACCCAGCATGTAGTCCAAACCATTACCATAACCTGCTACAGCTTACCCAACGTGTAGCCCAACCATTCCATCCATAGCCCATATGTGTCCTAATCGTGTGAGGTGTCCATGCGCTCGTGACCGTGAGCACGACTGTTATAACAGTTTTAACTCTACAAAGGTGCACAATTTTACCCACAGGTTGGTGATTTCATCATCCGTCCATAAATAAAGTTTTCCTGTTGCCCGAACCACACTGCCTTTGGTGTGAAGGCCATGGGATCATCATGAGGTCTTTTAAAGAGCTTTCCAGCCTATCAAAGTGCCCACGCTAAGGTTTGACCGCTGAGGAAGTAAACCCTTCCTGCAGAAGCTCCCTCTGACGCCATGGCTTGGAGTACACCCTCCATCACCTGGGGCCCGGAAGTAAACCCTTAACCGTTCCCCTTTCCTTGAACACCCGCAAACTGGAAAAACATCTCACTACTTGACCAGTCCTACCATATCAGCCCTGTGCTTTGCGCTGTAGATATGGTTAACATGCTCCACGAGCCAGTCCTAGGAAATCTAGAACACGACAGCACCATACCAAACCAACCCAGCCTGTGCAGATTCCTTTTCTCGCTACGACAGTCATCATCATCAGCATCATCTCAAAATAATCATATTCATCATCTCATAGTGGATATATTCATTAATCATATTAAACCATTCCGGAATGGCTGCAACTATGTGTGACGTACCCATCCTGGAGTACTATCCAAACCCAGGGCGACAAAGGAATAATATGGAAGGGTAAGGACATAGGATTCATATTAACTGCATGCAAGTTTATAAAACATTTTAAGAAACATAGGATCAATATGGTCAATGTACACTTGCCTCTTTCTAATAGTTACTGCTGCTCAGAGTCTACAAACTCGAGGTTCTGGAAATTTTCGGACGGCTGATGCTCTACATGTCGATTGCATAGGAAAGCAAACAGTACACACAAAAAAATAAAACAGTACATCAAACAATACCACAAGTCTACAAAATCATTACGATGAGATTCTACTCATTCCTACTATCGCGTGAGTGCAACAATCGCTAAAATCAGAGCTACGAGTAAAAATTTTTCCTAGTTTAAAGATCTAGAGACTAAACTGTAAATAGGCCATAAACATTTCAAGGGACTAAAATGTAATTATGAAAAAGCTTAGGGTCTCAGTGTAAAATGTTAAGGGCTAAAATATAATTATCCCAAAGTTCAGGGGTCTAAGTGTAAAAAAACTGGACCTAAATGTTATTTAAAATAAAGATGAGGGCTAATCTGTAAATCTACCATATTCTGGGGATGTTACGAATTAAATTAAATCGAGAAGTTGGTGGACTCGATCCACGGAATCTATAGACCGGGTAGGGACCCTCTGTCCATAGTCAATGGTGGGTTAGGACAGCTCTGGGCCGTCCATCATGTGATGTGTGGCTCTCGCGACTTGGAAGGGGTTTGGGGAGAAGCGGCGGTGGCCGACGGCGGATAGGAAGGCGGCGCCATGGTTGAGGCGGTGGCGCTCGTCGATCGGAGGCTACGGGGCACTAATCGCGATGCCGAGGCTATCAAACGGAAGCAGAGCTCATGGGGGTTCTCATAAGGGGGCTGCGCGGAGGTGGGGAAGGTAGAGGAGGGCGGGTGGCTATGGCATGTGGCAGCGGAACTACGTCGACGTCACTTGGCGAGGTCGAGCTTGGAGCGAGGAAATTGAAGGCGGGGTGAGATGCGAGGAGAGGCCGGGGTTCCAATTAGGACGGGGGGGGGGGGGGGGGGGGGGGGAGGGGGGGGGGGAGGTGACGACAGCATGCGGAACTCATGACCATGGCGGGTAGCGCGCCATTACTCCGGTGGGGTTCGGTGGTCGCTGTGTGTGCATTGACGCGGGTGGGGCAACGACAGGACGCGACGGCCTGCGGCGAAGTAAAGAAGAAGGTGACGATGACGAGTGAAGGCGCGTGGGCCCGGGTGAGCGGCGACTTTGTCAGGGGCGTCGGTGGCATCCTGTTCATCCGGAGGAAGTAGACGAGTGGGGGCGAGGCTGGGCTAGCGCGCACTGGGCTGAAATGTTGACCGAGAAGGGGTGCGTCGGGCTGGGCCAAGGCGAGGGAAGAGCGGGAAAGGGAGGGAGGGGAGCTGGGCCGTGATAGGGAAAAGAGGGAGGAGAAGAAATGTGTTGTCTTCCTCAAATGTATTTTTTGATTCATCTGGGATAGATGGTCAACTACATTATTTTCGATTCATCTCATCAGCAATATGTTTGTCCTCTTCCTCAAATGTAATATGTGTCATATACTGCATATAGCTGTTCGTGCTTCATATCATCCCATTCTGAAAACACAAATTGAAAAGAAAGCACAAAAAATACAAAAGTATAGAAGAGAGGATATGAGGTTAGCAAAATAAACAAATAGTGAAAGAACTAGCTTGCTCCCCGACAACAGTGCCAAAAAATAGGTTTGTTGGTCGTAGTTATGCACCCATTTATATACTGTAGAGGACGGTGTATAGTTGTAGCTTGTTTTCCCTCAGAGTGTTCCAAGGTTTAATCAAATCCATAGAGAGCAAACGGGACCTTCACCATTATTTAATTTACTAACTAAAATACAATAATAGGGTGAATGTATGAAATGATGTGAACTAATTGAACAAAGGACTTAAAGGTTTAGTCAAGGTTTGGAAGTATTCCCTCCTATGGTTTAGGTAACTAGCATGCAACTCGCACCCATAGATTCATCTGGTGAGTTTAGTATTCTACATGACATGATGGTTCCGCTCACTCTGGTCCTATCATGGCGGAAGCTAATTGTTCCCCACTGGTTTCTTGCACTAAGTGATATTCCCATTGGAGCCAGATGCCTAGCAGTGCTAATAAATTCATATATGGGATCATCCAATCTCATATGGAATAAGTTCAACACACATAGACTACTCACACCGAATGAATTCATAAGAGTTGGGAGTTTACATAGCTAGGTTTCCTTCCCCACGGGAGAGAATATGAAGACTACTCACTCATCTTAAAAAGATCCATAGACATGGTTTGGTGGATGAGGGAATACAACGTGAGATTCACAAGTGCTGATAGGCACAACAGTGTGTTGGCCGCCACGTCCTTCCTTCCCGGCGGTGATGATCGGTGATGGCCTCTGTCGTCGCCGCAACTCCTCAAAATCCTAGATTAAGAGTTTCTTGATTGATCTCTCCCAAGTTGATGATTCCTTATCTTTATATTGTCATGCTTCGGGTCCAATTGCATCGATACCTACTCCAATTCCATGTTGGGCCTTAATCCTGTAGAATTCATCTCCGATTCGATCCTACTCCTTATGTGCCGATCCACACGTAGACCATGCCGATCGGCATAGCCTTCCAACTTCTATGACTTGGCACAAATTCGTGGCTCCTGGTCCATAACTCCTTTGTTTTCACCTATTTCCTTCATAAAACACAAAGCCAGAAAACTGCAGATATATGCAATATTTGGGGGTTAATTCTTAGTAAACCAATAAAATAAAGTGTAAAACACCTTAAATATGGCCTAATAATGTGTATCTAGAAAACACCAATAATTTGGATTGTACAAATGAAAATGTATGACTCGAGAAATTTTTATTTTTATTGAGATGATTCTGCAAGCTATAGAATATGTATTGTAATTGTGATCCATTCCTAGTTAAGTAAAGTAAAATCATATTACTATGACCATGTAATTGTTTAGCAACATTTGATTTTAGCTGCCGACTGTTGGAAGAAAGGGCCTTGGAGGTTTTCTACTGGTCAATGGATACAAATTTAGAAGTAGGCAACATTTCTAGCTATTTATCTGTACTACTAAACATTTCTTCCATCTTGTGACTCTAGTATAACAAATGATACAAAGTGCCCTGCTAGAGGCTTGCCCACAAATACCCAAAAAATAAGCGGACAGTAACAAAGTGCCCTGCTTTTCTGAAGAAATAATACATTTAGAAAACTATGGGCTATAAAAAAACAATAGATAATATATTTTTGATAGATATAGTGTATAGATAAATATTTTTTGACACAACAAGCGGACAGTAATATATTTTGCACTAATTCTTCCATAAAAAATCTTTAACCTCTTTCACACTTCGAAGATTTTCTTTGGGAAAAAGAAACAAACTTTAGGCATCCATATATATTCAGCATACTTCAGGGAAATGATGCCTTGATCCGTGATATTTTGATGGATCGTGATTTTATGTCCCCCCCCCCCCCCCCCCCAGAAAAGTCGGGCCTGGTTCGTATCCAATTTTGTTTTCTAAAAAACTGGTCCTTTGGCATAGTTTTTAAAAACTGATTTCTAAAGGAAATGCATGGGATTATATATGGATCCTGGTTTCTAAAATATGGAAATAAGTTTTTATGGTATTTACAATATCATACATGACACATATATAGTAGCACAGAGATATATTATACTCGTTAACTCCCTAATAAACATTATTTAAGTAAGTTATCAAACAAAATAGTAGTTGATGATGTACCATGTTTGGAAGTTTTTTTTGTTTCAGACTTGTGGTGACATATAGCACATCTTTGTGATGTGCCGGCCCTTGTTGGTTGTTGATATTTTGCAGACGTTCCTCAGATTGCTTGCTTGGATGCCTCTATAATGAATTATAAAATATAACATTGGGATTAGGAAGCCAACATTTTGGATGGAACATAACAATGTACTCGAATGTCAACCTGGAGCCTGAATGACAAACAACAGTTTTTATAGCTACAATCACCAACCTCCCTTGCACAGAGACAAACATACACTAGAAGGCACGGCGTTAATTTCACTGAATATGGTACATACATTCAATGCAAACATGAATTAGATGAGTCATGCTAAACCATACATATGTAACATTATACATAATCTCATATAAGTAGATGATCATACTGCTAATTTACAAGATAGACATCCACTACTTACTTGATCGTTATTGTTAATTATGAAAGAGAGTGAGAGAAAAAGACAATATGTCTAAGCATACCCGCTTATCAAGGTGTACTACTCAAGGTAGCATATTGTTCCATGCATCAAGTTTTTATCCCCATGCATGTGGATGGTTGTAAACACATTATCAAGTATTTTGACCCTCTATCGTTCTTTGTAATAACTCTTCAATCCTTTTTCAATAATTTTGCATCTTCTGCATTTATTCCTTCTTCTGTTACACTTATTTTGCTTTTTGTACAACTCTAAAGCTAGCGGTTCTCCAGTAGAATTTAAAATTTCAAAAATGACATCAATTGTTTTCCTACAAATCGCCTTATGAGTGATCTAGTTTTCATCGGTGGTTGCTAACCCATTTCTGAATATAAATTAGCTGAGCTGTTCTAAGAGTTATTTTTCTTTCAGCTTATTTTTGTTCTTTAAGAGCTCTGCTATTTTAATTTATAGATACCTAATTATTATCTTTAAATGCCCCCAGCAACGCTCAAAAAATTTCAATTTCTAATGTTAGGACAATTAGCAAAATTTTAATGCATATGACTTAATGTATGTAAAATGATGTTACGTGAATGTGACTACTATAGACCGTCTTAATTCACGCGTGGCCGACTCATCGTTAGGCCTGACCCATCTGGAGCTGCTGCTGCAAGCAGGCCATATAATGTGCAGAGGACATGTGCTCAAACTAAGTGCCCGTGTCAGCTCGGGGAGTCCGGCAAGTTCTCGAGGGACTTGAGCTTGTGCCTTGCTGGCAGGTGTGATGCGCACCGTGCATTTACTCCGGGAGTGATTGCGGCTCGTGAGCGAGAACTCCACATTGGTGGCGGGAGGGACCGGCACTCCGACGGGAGTGGTCCAACGAGAAGTAGGGGAAGCCGTCATCCTTTTGAGACGTCAGGAAAAAATCATGAGCATTCCTTGATCCCCTCTTTACTATTCCGCAATTATGTGCTCTAGTAACTAGGTTGAATTGTGGCTTGCATAGGCTAGTGTGTTTGGCTTTCACGCTTGCTTTCATCATGAACACTAGCATGTGTAGGGTCTTGGCCTTCTATAATTGTTAGATTACAACGATTGCTAGGTTTGAGTGGTGTGAATTGAAGTATTTGGATTCGTGGTCGGCTTACCGATTCACCCCCCTCTCGGTACGCCTTCAGTCCTTACATGCTCTCTTGGTATTCCAGGAAAAAAATGACGTGCTTCCTAATGCTATACTTGAACCAGTTCATCAGCCTCTTGCAAATTGCAGCTCACACAATTCTTTTCTATTGGAAAAAGGATTGTATGGTAATGCTGATCTTATCTTGCCGAGTGATCAGAAATAGTAGTGCCATGCAATTGACACAATATTTCTTCTGAGTTATGAAACATGATAAGTCTGGTAGTACTTTAACTCTATTCTATAAATTGTCACCAATTCATTCACAAGAACCCTTAGGACCTTGAAAGCCTAGGACAACTTATTGAGTTTTTTTACTGAAATAAGTAGTACTTAATTACTAGTTATTAGTGATTGATCATTAAAGGCACTTAATTAATATACATTGAAGAAATTTCCAGCGCCTGTGGTAACCCAATTTTCCTTGATCCATTATTTGATATTTTCAGATATTATGTGACTTTTTTTACTGAAATAAGTAGTACTTAATTACTGGTTTGCAGTGATTGATTTCATGATAGGCACTTAGTTAATATACATTGAGGAAATTTCCAGCGCCTGGGGTAACCCAATTTTCCTGGATCCGTTATTTGATGTTTTTTCATTGATATTTGTGACTTTTTTTTTGACTGAAATAAGTAGTACTTAATTACTGGTTTGCATTGATTGATTTCATGATAGGCACATAGTTAGTATACATTGAAGAAATTTCCTGCGCCTAGGGTAACACAATTTTCCTGGATCCATTATTTGATGTTTTCAGATTGATATTATGTGACTTTTTTTACTGAAATAAGTAGTACTTAATTGCTGGTTTGCAGTCATTGGTTTCATGATAGGTACTTACTTAATATACATTGAAGAAATTTCCAGCGCCTGGGGTAACCCAATTTTCCTGGATCCATTATTTGATCTTTTCTGATTGATATGGTATCCTTTTTCTAAAAAAAAGGTGACCCTATGCTAGTTAGAAATTAGATTTATCCTCTCTCTCTATTCACATAAAAAATGAACTATCATGCATATTTGGATTAAAAATAACAATTCTCGTCACAAGGAATTCTTGCAAGCATATGCATCAAACGAAATTCCTTATGATATTGAATATTGTGTTCTCAAATAATGCCAACATTTGGATTGTAAAAATGAAAATGTATGACTAGAGAATTTTCATTTTTATTGAGATTAGTCTGCAAGCTATGGAATATGTATGGTAATTCTGATCCATTTCTAGTTAAGTAAAATAAAATCATATTACTTTGACGATGTACTTGTTTAGCAGCATTGGAATTTTAGCTACCGGCTGTTGCAAGTAACGGCCTTGGAGGTTTTCTACTGGTCAATGGATACAAATTAAGAAGTAGGCCATATTTTTAGCTATTTTTCCATACTACTAAACAGAGGGGTAATTACTTTCCAAAATTTCATCTTTATCGTCATTTTCACCTAGGGCCCTCCTCCCCTATATAAACAACATCATTCCCTACCTTTGTCCACACCAAGCAACCATATCTTCATTTCCTTCATAGAATCGTTTATAACATCAGCTTCCCACTTCTAGTAGGTTTTCTCTAGATACAATAGGGCTCTAGGCCATGGATTGCAAGAAGGTGAATCTCCAATGGATCGCCAATGACTCAACCCATCAATCCACATTCAAGAAGCGAAGCAATGCCTTAATGAAAAAGGCGAACGAGTTGGTCACACTCTGTGGGGTCAAGGTGTCTGTCGTGGTGTATGGAGAGAATGAGGCAAAGCCGGTGGTCTATCCGTCCATCCCTGAGGCCACACAACTCCTCAACAACTTTAAGGCCATGCCAGATGACCTTGCAAATTTCAAGAAAGTTATGAATCAGGAGGAATACCTTCGTGGTCGCATCTCCAAGCTAAAAGAACAGATGGGTAGGTGTCATAGCACAAAACACAAGGATCAAACCTCGCACCTCCTCCATGCAGCCTTGGCTGGCCAGGGCCCTGGCCTTTCTAGTCTCACCATTGAGGAGCTTGTGAACCTCAATTGGATGGTGGAGAAGAAGATGAGGGATGCCAAAGCACGCCTTGAACAGATCGATGAGCAGAGACCCTTCGAGGAGCCACCAGCGCCTCCACAAGAGCAACCAACATTGCCTTCTCAATTGCAGGCTCCGAACACATGTACTGAGATGCAAACCCTAGCTCCTACAGAAGAACCTCAACCTGAGCAGCAAAACTTGCTTGCAGATCTTGCTTGGAGTGAATGGGATGATTTTGATTCGATGGTCTATACTGATGTAGGTATTATGAATGCCGATGCTGGCCCTAGTACTAGTGGGGGTGACATAATGCAGGATTACGATATGGAGGGTCCAGAGTTTCTATGGTCGTGGGATCCTTTCACTGACAACATGGAGTAAGACAAGACTGCTTCAGTTATAGACATGCATTCATGGCCAGCTATGATGCATGAAAATATCTATATAGACCATATCATGATGCCTTTTTGCTTAGCATCTAGTCTTTTTCTATCATGAGTCTTGTATTTAGGGCTAGAGTCAGTGGTTTATGCTCCATCCGGGCAGATCTGCTTAAGTCTTCTTTCATGTGTTTGGTATGTAGTGTCATGAACAATATGGATGTTGTGAGCCAGTGCTATTATTTGTCGTGTCATTTGTTAGATGCTTCTTTTGTATAACTTCTCCCTTCTGTATTAGATCAATGAAATTTCTTGCTTCTTGTTATATATGTGGTTGGATTGCTTGTAACCTTGGATCTGGACCTGGAGTGTGACGTATGGAGTAACATGTGTGCCTTTGTCATGATGCACAAGATGTGAGAGATTTCAAACAGTGGCGGACCTAGAAATTTTGTAGAGCCTGGGCGAACATCACAACGCATAGCAAGTTTACATAAACATATCATAAGCATACGCATAGGCAAAAAAGAATTTACTAACGATTTATGTATTAATTAAAACCCAACAGATATTAATTAGTTCACTAAGTACCATATATATGAGGTTTAGAAAATAAAAATTATTTTTGCACCGGTCTTAGGTGCTGACTTCCGCATGGGAGCCCGGGTAGGCGCCCAGGGTCGCCGGGCCCTGGGTCCGCCCCTGATTTCAAATGATCCAGATTTACACATATATGCAAAGCCTATAAATGAGATGAAAGACACTTGCTTTCGGAAATCTGCTACTTAAAGGTAGGGAGGGATATCCCTCCCTACCTTTAAGTAGCAGATTTCAGGAAGCAAGTGTCATGATATCCTTTGACATTCCAAAATTTCTTTAAGTAGCAGATTTCAGGAAGCAAGTGTCATGATATCCTTTGACTTTCCAAAATTTCTTTAATGAAATACATATTAGAAATATACTTAATTTGTCACATTGCAAGTTCAGCAGTCATAATAACCGTAGGTTATTCCCGCAGTAAAAGAACTTCACAAATTTGATACCAGGGTACGCAACAAAGAGTAAGGACACTCAAACTTCATACATGGCTAGTTTTGGTAAGGACTTACTTTTTCTAGCAAAAAAGAGAATCCAGGTCATACTTACTATTGCGAAAGCATTTTTGTTTCAATAAAACTACTTTGTAGCACTGGTAGCAACTATTATTGTTGCTCACAGCAAAAGAGAGAAGGCAAAATTGCAAATCACAGGTCAGAAATCACCTGTAGTTTGAGACTCTACATTGATGAAGAAGGCGAGTGATTTTGCTACACTTTGTGTAGCCTAAGGTGTGGCTCTAAGGCCTAAACTTCTTCAACTAATGCAAAGATCATGCTTGGAGATTAGTTACCAATAATGGAAGAAGAAAGCCACTTATGAGACGCTCACCCGGAAGTGCATTGCCACACTTAAGGTAGACTATGAATGAGTTGGATGACAAGCGTCATGAGTTGTAGATGTTGTTACTCCTTCTTGAGTCTATGGACGGAGGGTCCCTATCCAGGCTTTATGGGTGTCAGCAAGGAGCTGAAAACCTCCATGATATCTTGGTGAAGAAGAGAGAGGAGTAGCATCATGGAACCCTTCTTGACACAGGAACCTGACCGCTAGCTTGGACAAGGACTACTTCATAGACAAAAACTATCACATGGGGGCTTCTGTGCTGGTGGTGATGACTTGGTGGCGCAATCAAACAAACAGGGGGTTCCTCGGGGTTTTAGGCCCATGGAATAATTTCACTCCCATAGAATAAGGTGGCCACTTTGATCTCTGACATCTTGCGACAGTTTCTGTCCTAGAGTTATGTTGTTTAGATCCTATTAATCTGTTAGTTATTATCGAGACTTCTACTCGGCAATAAATTTATAGGGCTACGTCGGGATTAAGAACTCGATGGTTAAGACACAATATGTCAATTTAGATAGGTTCGAGCCCTCTTGATGAGAGTAAAAACCCTACATCCTGTGTTTTATGGTTTGTATTGATGTTGTGTTTTTGTGTCCCTTGATGGGGGTTCCTTGTCGTCTTATATATCCGGTCAGCAAGGGGTACATGAAGAGTCCTATTCGTAGTCTACAAAAATTCACATAGGAAGTCTATTTCTAATTGCCTTGTGCTCTAAGATGACTCGGTCGGTTCCCTTATGGATGAGGTACCCGGTCGTCTACCGACTTAGGCATAACTATGGATACATGTAAGGTAAGTATTCCATAGCAGCCCCCGAGTGCTTCCTGATTTCGAGCTTTGACCTGCTGAGTGATCTTTGAGATTATGTGACTAGATCACAAATTAGGGAGACCTCTTGATAGAAGTTCTTGATGGATCTGGTGCGCCGACTAGGTGCACCTGATTAGGTGTAGCCCCTGACTCATGTATAATTTGGAGACTAACAAATAATACAAAAGTCTAATAATATTAGCTCTTAAAATTTTGTTACATATAATTTACTCAAATCATGAAGTTCGAGCTTAAGTAAACTCCTCATCATCAAACCAGAAGGTCAGTTAGCAAGACATCAATCTTGCCGACCGATTAATAGAAAGGCCGAGTGATACACACTCTTGTCCGAGTGACTTGTGGATCTAAATTTCATGACATCAATCATGTTTTAGTTCATATAAAAGAATATGGCATCAATCATATAATAGTACTAAGCTAAATGACATCAATCATAGTATAGCTTTTCCTTAATGAATTGTCACTCTACTCAACATAAGTCCAATTTTGATAATTAATTGCTGACATCAATCAATAACTTATCCTTTGAACTTATACCGTACGACCATCAAGTCCTCTGTAACATGATCATCAAATCACATAGATACGATAAGTATTTTTAAGTAGATTTGCCACTGCTTCTCATCAAAGAAGCCCTCGAGATTATTTCTCAAGGTTGATACCTCTAATTATTTTTAAAGAATAAAGCCTTTTACATTATTATTATTATTAGACGGAAAAGCCCGTCACTGTGCGGCCCATACTAGCCCATGGGACCCAGAGACTAGGTCAAAAAGGCGAAGGTTTAAAAAGGGCAGAGGATTGTTGACTCCAAGTCCACGCCGCCATTTGCACACAACGCTTTGTCTTCCTTGCGCCTCCGCTATTCTTGTGACTCCTCTGCTTCCAGAGTTAGGGTTAGCACTTTCTCTCATCACCGCCGCAGATCTTCATCGCCATCAAGCCCCCAAGCATTAGCTAGGGTTTAGATCCACCTCATTATTGCATTCCTTGAAGATGCCTCACAAATCATCCAAGAAGGCCACCGCCATCGCTGAGTCCTCCTCCTCGGAGCTAGAGATCCTAGAGCAGCTACGAGAGTTCTCGAAGAGCAACATCTCCACCGTTGATCTGAACAAAATAGTGGTGGACGGCATCCTCCCGGAGCAAGCTCGCATCGACTGGAAGGTACCAAAAGAGACTCGCCCCCTTCCAACCATAAACAAATCGTAGTTTTCCGCTCGTTTTTTGAGCATGGCTTCAGAGTTCCTTGCTGCAGTTTTCTACGCGGGCTCCTTTTCTTCTATGGGATTGAGCTCGTCAACCACAATCCCAATTCCATCCTTCACATTGCTATCTTCGTGCGTATGTGTGAAGCTTTTCTGGGCATTCTGCTCCATTTTACTTTGTTCTGCCATCTTTTCGTCCTCTGTCCGCTGCCAACCAAAGAAAACCAAGTCGCCATAGGTGGAGTCGATTTTCAGTTGCGCAAGAAGGAGACCTACATCAATGTGCCATTGAAGACCAGGAACAAGAACTGGAAGGACGAGTGGTTTTACTGCGACAATCCTCCTCCTGTTCTTGTCGACTTCTGTGGTGCTAAGGCAATTCCCCAGGCACAGTGGTCAGAGAGACCAGACCCGGCCGACCCCCAAGTGGTCGCTCTACTAGAGAAAATCGCAGAGCTGAAGAGTGAAGGGGTCAATGACATCACTGTAGCAAAAATCTTTATAGTGCGCCGAGTGCAGCCTTTGAAGCAGCAAAGTCACACCGCCTAGGAGTATGCCACCAACGACAAGACAAGGGAAGTGCCTGATCCGCCAAACTCCACACTGCGTCGGTCGCGGTTATCAAAGATGTTTGAAGGAGATATCATTCAAGATCATCTCTTAATCATGAAGGCATACAATGTGGGCACTCTGCGGGCCCGAGTAAGCCTCGGTCATCTTGAATAATTCTAACATCTTTTTGAATAATCACGGTATGTGATATCTTGAGGTCCTTGCTAATTCTGGACAGTTATGTGTCACACCCTCCGCTCCCTCCGACCGACACCGAGGGACCGGATTGTGTTGAAAAGCCGCCATAAACTGGCACTAGTGGAACCAGCTCTTCAGCAGGTACCCAACCAACCGAAGAGGTCATCGCCAACGTCTCCACTGCGCCTCCTTCGCCCCGACTTGCCCTCCCCCAGCCGATAAGTAAAACTGACCGCTCACCGTTGTCGGCAATATGTGGGTGATGACGATAATGACGAGGAAGAGCGCTGCCAAGATGCCACCTGTCGACCCTTACACACTCTGACCGACCATCAAGCCAGTCGGAGCCCTCAAGCAAATCAGAGAGTGGTGCAACGGTGGCAAAGAAAATCAAAGAAGCCGCCAAGTCCTCCTTAAAGAGGAAGGATACTGACTCACAGACCACTTCTACAAAGAAGAAAGTCTGTCGAATCAAAATCAAACAAGCCTCTAGGTAGATTTCTTCGTGTTTTTGATTCTTCATTGTTGTTATTATCAACTATCTGTTAAGCTTTAATGTTATACTCTTTGGCAATCATAGCGGTCGGTCAAGTGATACTCAAAGCGCCCAAGGGTGTCAAGACACTTGGTCAACTCCTGCTCCTCGACCGACCAACCCACCTTACCTGGTCCGCACACCATCAAGTGCGCAGACCGAGCTAAGAAAATCGCCCCACGCTCCAGCACCCAAGCCACTGCCACCGCCTGCTCCTCAGATCGTCAATCCTTCCCCGACCGGCATGTCTTCTCCCCGTTATAAGGGTAAGGCCGTATTGGTCGAGGACTCATTGAGTCGGCTAGAAGCTGAGGACATGGGCGTCATGCATCAGCACCGAGAGGCCAACAAGGTACATCAATACCAAGTATATTTTTCTTACTTGAATCATTCTTCCAACTTCTTCATATTCAGAAAATATATTCTCTTATGGAGAAGAAGCAGGCACGGACTGAATACCTCGAGGTCGAAACTTTTGGTAAGTCCCTGACATCTTGTGCATTCAAACTTCTCCTTTAGAGGTATTGACTTGTTGTCAACAGTTACCGGCGAGCAGCTCTCCCAGGCCAGAAGACAAATTGAGAAGCTACAGACCGACCATAAGGAGGTGGCTGAAGCTGTGGAGCAAAGTCGTGCTGATGTCATTGGTAAGATTTCAGACCAACTTCTATTTGCTTCTTAATCACTCTAACACTAAAGTCTTTATTCTTTTCTTTATCTCGTGATCAGAAGGTCGTCGACCTAGAGAAGTTAACTTCAAACCAACAAAGATTCTTAGATGCTCTGACTGCTGAGAAGAATGACCTCTCCAAGTCAGTTGAAGAGCAGAGCGCCAAGATCACTCGGCTGACGAAGAAACTGGAGGAGATCGAAGGAAAGATTGAGGAGGCTAAGAGCATCTCCAAGTCTTTCAAATGTAATCTTGCCAGTAAGCTATCCTTTCAAGTCTTCTATCATCACTTTCGGACTTCATCATCTAATACCCTTCATGGTTTTTCAGCCATATCTTACAGCGCTCAGAAAGTATTGGATTATATCTATGCCAACCAAGTGGAGAAGACCGGGCACTCCTTGGAGTACTTGCTGGAGCACGCGCTGGAAGTGATCGCCAATAACACCAGAAGAGTGGCGACCGAGGCCGGGAGTCAAGTACTGGCTATTTGCCAATCTTGGTCTCCTGCTCTACCATTGGACAAAGTCAAGGAGGGCTTCAACCCTGACTTGACAGTCGATCAATGTCAGTTGCTTATGGATTTCATGCTGGAAACCTCCCATGCCTTAGTCGATAATGTAGAGGTCGACCCCATCATGTTGTCTCCTCCAGCAACTCCGGAGTTAGAGTTACAAGATGATGCCTCCTCTCCTTCACAGGAGCTGTAATATCTGCAATGTTAGCAAACATTAGTAGTATTTGAATCAGGAAAACAATATTGTCTCCATGTAAATATGAATATTAATTCTTGTGCTTGCTTAGTTACTAAACAAATTTGGAAAAACCAACTAAATAGTCATAAAGGCAATCTCCTGTTACTTAGAGCAAATCAGTCGGCGTCAAGCTCCGTTAGTCACACTATAGCACGTAGACCTTTTCACCCTAAGTCTTTAGAGACAAAAACAGAAATTACACCGGTCTGGCTTAGCAAATTAGGTTGTAATTTATAACTGCGTAACAAGCAGAATTGACCAATCAAAACATGACCTCTCACTCTTTGGCTTTGAGTTTAGTGTAGTGCCAGTTTGTTGTGCAGTATAAATTGTATAACCATAATGTTCCAGCGTAAGACCAAAAAACTTTAGACCATGTCAAAATATGAGAAATCAGTCAGAAAAATCCAAAACCAGAATCTGTCGAGTTTAAGGAGTAATGGGACATTATTACTAGCCCCTGGCTCGATTGTTTAATGTTATAAATTAAGGAATCGAGACAAATAAGAATGAAATCAAAAACATCTACCATCAAAAAGATTTAGAATTTCATTCAATAACAATGTATGAAAATACAAGGAAAAGACTAAGTATAAAAACGACGTAGCTGGTTGATTTTCCATGAATTTGGTACGTCGTCGCCATCTTCAAACATCAGTCGATAAGCCCTCATTCGAGTAACTTCTATGACCACATAAGGTCCTTCCCATTTAGGGGATAACTTGTGCTGATTCTTGGCTGATTGCTCTCGTCACAGCACTAAATCCCCAATATTAAATTTGCCACTGCGAACATTTTTGTCATCACAACGTTGCAAGCCTTGCTGATATACTGCCGACCGAGACAGAGAGCGATCTCGCAACTCCTCTGCTGCAATCAACTCAATCACTCGGTTGTCTTCAGAAAGCTTCTCGTCATATCCCTTGACTCATGCTGATATGAGGTTTACCTCGGTCAGCAACATAGCGTCGGAGCCGTAGACCAACAACATAGGTGACTGGCCAGTAGCTCGACTGACATTAGTGCGCAGCCCCTAGAGAATCGAAGGCAGCTCTCGAACCTACCGACCGGCATACGGTTTGAGCCTGTCAAATATTCAAGGCTTCAACCCCTGGAGAATCATACCGTTGGCCCGTTCGACCTGCCCATTGCTTTGAGGATGAGCCATAGATGCAAAGCTGGATTTTTATTCCCATCTCATCGGCAAAGGCACGGAACTCCTCAGATGTAAACTAAGTACCATTGTCGGTTATGATATCATGAGGAACTCCAAACCGTGTGAAGACCTCCCTGACAAACACGACTGCCTTGTTCGAAGTTATCTTGCGGACCGGCTTTGCTTCAATACACTTGGTGAATTTTTCAATAGCAACAAACAAATGAGTGAACCCGCCTGACAATGTCAAGCCCCCAGACTACAAAAGGCCAAGTCATAGGTATCATCTGAAGTTGCTGCGAAGGCACGTGTGTCTGTTGAGTGAAAAACTGACAGCCTTCGCATTTCTGAACGACCTGGTGTGCATCTTCGACCACCGTAGGCCAATGGAACCCTTGCCAGAAACCTTTGCCAACCAAAGTCTTGGAAGCCGCATTGTTGCCACATACTCCTGAATGGATTTCTTCCATCAACTCGGTAACTTCTGGAATCGAGATGCATCGCATCAAGATATTCGAACCTCCTCATCGATAGAGTAGGTCATCCACCATCAAATATCTTCGACACCTTGCCTTTAACCTTTGTTACTCATTATGATCTAGAAGCAGTGTCCCCTTAGTCAATTATTGGACAATCGGGTCGCACCAGTCGGTCTTTATGTTGATATCATCTACCAGCTCAGCAACATCGGTCATTAAGACGTCAGACCAAGGAAAAATAGTGGGAGAATACAGGATGTGTAAGAAAACACTGGGTGGTACAATCGATCGAGACGATCCTACCTTGGCTAATTCATCAGCCGCTTGGTTATTATCTCGAAGAACATGCATGAACTTCAGTCCATCGAATTTGTCTTCAAGCTTCCTTACTTCTTGGCAGTAGGTAGCCATATTGTCATCCACATAGTTCCAATCCTTAGTGACTTGGTTGATGACCAGAGCCGAATCACCAAAGATGTCAAGACGCTGAATGCCGAGTGATACAACAATGTGTAGACCGTATAGAAGAGCCTCATATTCCGCAGCGTTGTTAGACGCGCAAAACATGATCCGGAGGACATACCAGAGATTTTCTCCTTGTGATGAGATGAGCACAATTCCTACACCCGCTCCCAGTAACTAGAGGGATCCATCAATACATTTTCCAGTACTCAATATCTTGCGGTGCAGGCGGCATCTGAATTTCTGTCCACTCGGAAACGAAGTCTGCTAACACTTGTCCTTTATTGCCGAGCGGGGTACAAACGTAATGGTGAACTGACCGAGTTCAACTGCCCACTTGGCAATTTTTCCTTCGGCTTCTCGATTGTGGAGGACTTCCCTGAGTGCAAAGGTTGTTTGAACTTCAATAGGATAAGCTTGAAAATAGTGCTTCAACTTCCTCGAAGTGATCAAGAGCGCATATTGCAGCTTCAAGATCTGGTGATATCGTGTTTTGGAGGCACTAAGGACCTCACTGATGAAATACATTGGGTGTTGTACTTTTTATACATGACCCTCTTCCTCTCGATCGACCGCTAAGACGGTGCTCACAACTTGAGTTATGGCTGATATGTAGAGCTAAAGCTTTTCTTGTGGCTCTGGAGGCACCAGGACTGGAATATTGCTGAGGTGGACCTTCAACTCATCCAACGCCGACTGCGCCTCTGTTGTCCAGACGAAGTCATCCTGCTTTTTGAGTAGTTTAAAAAATAGAAGACCCGTGACCCCCAGTCGGGAGATAAAGCGACTCAAGGATGCCATACATCGGGTCAGCTTCTAAACATCCCTTTGGGAATTAGGTGGCCCCATATCAAGGATCACCTTGATTTTGTCCGGGTTAGCCTCTAGACCTTGTTTTGAAACAATGTAACCGAGTAGCTTTCCCGAAGGAACCTCAAAAACACACTTTTTAGGGTTCAACTTCATCAAGTAACGTCTCAAGTTGTCAAACGTCTCTGCCAGGTCAGAGAGAAGTTCTTCAACGTTCCGAGTCTTTACCACGATGTCATCAACATACGCTTCTGTGTTCCGACCGAGCTTAGTTTCGAGGCAGCGTTGAATACAACGTTGGTAAGTCGTGCCAACATTTTTCAGACCGAATGACATAGTAGTATAGCAATATGTGCCGAAGGGAGTTATAAAGGAAGTCTTGATTTGATCTTTGACTTTCAGTGGGATCTGGTGATAGCCTGAATAGGCATCCAGAAAGCTTAAAAGCTCACACCCGGCTGTTGAGTCTACAATCTGATCAATACGTGGCAAAGCGAAAAGGTCTTTAGGGCAGACCTTGTTCAAGTCGGTATAATCGACAGACATCCGCCACTCTTTATTCTTCTTAGGTACAACAACTGGATTTGCCATCCAATCGGGATGGTACACTTCCCTTATAAACTTAGCATCTAACAATCTAGCTATTTCCTTCTTCATGACGTCCTTGTGGTCTTGTGCGAACCTTTTAAGCCTTTGCTTGATGGGGGTGGCCCCAGGAGGCACCCTTAACTCATGCTTAATCTTTTCTCTAGGAACTTCCATCATGTCAGAGGGCTTCCATGCAAAGATGTCCCAATTTTCCTGAAGGAAAAGAGTGAGCGCGAGTTCCTATTTCTCATCGAGGTCGGCCCCTGCATAAGTGATATTAGCAGGGTCCTCTGGGTCGAGCGAAACTTCCTTGGTAGGGACATCGTCCGTCTGGATCTTGTCTTTGGCGGCCTTCTTCATGGGGACCTCCGCGTCAGTCCGCTTCTGACTACCAACTGCCTTCTGGATCTCTAGCCGGTCGAATAGCATCGACTGTCGGTCGGCCATCTCACAACTCTGCACATTGCAATCGAAAGAATTCCAAAGGTCACAGTAGAGGGAGATGATTCCCTTGGGGCCTTGCATCTTGAGAGTGAGATACGGGTAGTGCGGGACCGCCATGAATTTCGCCATCGCTGATCTGCCGAGGATAGCATGGTAGGCAAACTCAAAGTCGGTTGCCTGGAAGATGACACGCTCAGTCCTGAAGTTCTCATGGGTCCCAAAGGTGACAGACAGAGCAATCTGTCCAATAGGAACAGAGGTCTTGCGGGGCACGATCCCATGAAAGGGAGAGGAACTCGGCCGCAAGTCACTGACCGACAAGCCTAACTCCGTGAGGGTCTTGGTGAAGATCAAGTCCAGACTGCTTCCTCCGTTGATGAGTACTTTGTTGAACTTGACCCCCTTCATCGTTGCCGCGAGCACTAGCGGATAGTGAACTGGCTTGGGCAGGTGCCTCGGGGTGATCCGACCGATCAAAAGTAATCGGTACTTCAGACCACCTCATGTACTCGGGCGCGTCAGGCTCTATGGTATTGATCGCACGTAGTTCCAGCTTTTGCTTGCGCTTTGATGTGTAGGCATCCGGGCCTCCGAAGATGAAATTGACTTCCTTCCGGGACACCTGGAATTCTCCATCCTCGTCCTTGTCGTCACCGTCATTGGCTTTATCCTTGCCGTTGCGCCTTGGCGAGTCTTTGGCCACCTTCAACGCGGTAGTCGTGAAGCCTTTCAGCCAGTAACAGTCTTTGACTTTGTGGTTTCCCTTTGGATGCCATAGGCATGGGCCACTCAGCAAGTCATCCATGGTCTGCTGGTTCGTCCAAGAATTTTTCCTCATTCGGTCTACCGCAGCAATCATGTTCTCAATCTTCTGCTTCTTTTCCTTGGAGGACTCCGGTTTGTTCGAGCGCTTCTCCTAGCCTTTGCCCCGGATGTCATACAAGTCCGTCTCTCCGGATGCAAACTTATCAGCGATCTCGAAGCACTCCCGAGCGGTCAGCTTGAGGTCATGATTCCTCCGACCGATCTCCCGAACTAGCTCATCACTCTAGACACCTCCTTGGAAAGCTGCAGAACCGCTTGATGTAGTCGCGTAGGGATTTGTCAGCATTCTGCTTGATCCGGGTGAGGTCAAAGTGATTGCCCGGACGGTTGCAGGTAGCTTGGAAGCTCTCAATGAACTTCTTATTAAGGTCTCCCCATGAAGTAATCGACCTCTCCGGGAGTGATATGAGCCAAATCCGAACGGCTGGCTTGAGACAGACCGATCGATAGTTGGCCATCACATAAGTGTTGCCTCCTGCCGACCGAATTGCCATGCTGTAAAGTTGAAGCCACTCCCGAGGGTTGGTCTGACCATCATACTTCTCGATGGGGACCGGCTTGAATCGTTTTGGCCACCGAGCGATACGAAGCTCTGGTATGTAAGCCTTGATCCCATCGAATTCATCCTTGTTAGGGGTGAACGACCTCCGTCGTCGGTCTGGTGACCGGGAAGGTGAAGACGCGTGGTGATTATGGCGAGGGCCTATGTCATCACTATGACGTCGACGCCGATTGTCTTCACTATGGTTTTCGTGCCGGTCCGGATCGTCTCGTCGACATCGGTCATCGCGGTTGTCTCTCAGAGGTGTATTGCACTGTCGATCGTTCTGTCGGTCATCAGTCCTCCAATTGCGGCGCTCCTCCTCGTGGCGCTGGTCATCCTGAATCCGCTCTTCAGTATGAGAGTTGATGGTATCTCGACTGTCATGGGGTCTCATGGAATTCCTCAGATCGCTACGTTGTCGACCACGAGAAGTTGCATCGCTAGAACTCGCCACTGATTGTGGTTCATCCCTGGCCACGTCTTGAACAACAACTGTTTTGAGCATGGCTACTGCGTTATGCATCGTCGGAGTTTGGTACGCTGCATCAACCATCAAGCTGTCAAACAATGTCTTCGCTCCGGTGATGTTGTTCTGAGGGGTGTGGTAGACCTTGACGCCATCTACTTCAATCTCCCAATCCCCGAGGTCTAGTCATCGCGCCAATCAGGATCCACGAGATCCTCTCGGTCAGCAGCGGTGACCGTTTGAAGGTGGTACCTCTTTAGGGTCGTCATCCCTTTGGCCTTCCTTACCACGTTCATCGTTGTCGTTGGCAGGACCATCGTCATTGTTATCATCATCCCCATCATCAGTTGGGTTCTCACGAACCTTGACCATATTAATGGCCAAAGGATAAGGGCATGTAGATCCATCTGAGTCCTCATCAAAGGAGTAGACTGACTTAGAGTCATACCCGGCAGGTAGATCTATGTCGCCGAATCTGAGTGGAACCAATGCAGGGATCAGATCTGATGGGCTCGGTGATCGTGCCATGAGATTGGCTACGGCCGAGTCGGGTCGATGGTCGCCGAGGCCTAGCACTCCGTTGGCGTCAGCGATGAAGTCGAGCGACCCAAAGGAGATCTTGAAGTCCGGCGAGAGAATCTCGGTCATCGAAGTCCACGGTGAATCTCGACGAACCTTGTCCCCTTCCTGGCACGCCAACTGTCGAGACTTCTACTCGACAATAAATTTATAGGGCTATGTCGGGATTAAGAACTCGATGGTTAAGACACAAGACGCCAATTTAGACAGGTTCGGGCCCTCTCGATGAGAGTAAAAACCCTACATCCTGTGTTCTGTGGTTTGTATTGATGTTGTGTTTTTGTGTCCCTTGATGGGGGTTCCTTGCCGCCTTATATATCCGGTCGACAAGGGTTACATGAAGAGTCCTACTCGTAGTCTACAAGGATTCACATAGAAAGTCTATCTCTAATTGCCTTGTGCTCCAAGCCAACTCGGTCGGTTCCCTTATGGATGAGGTACCCGGTCGTCTACCGACTTAGGCATAACTATGGATACCTGTAAGGTAAGTATTCTACAGATGTTAGATCTTTTTTAGTAAATCTTTCCAGAATTGAAAACTTGTAAACTTACCTTAGTCATGCAATGTATTGAGTTTTTCCCATTCATATATAACACACTGGAGAGCTAGAGCAAACGTGTCACTTCAACCAAACATATAATTAATCTAGACTTTATGTCATCCTTCATGTGTTTCTAATTATATAAATGTATTATTTATTTTAACAATATACTAACACGTGGTCTGGCAGTGGTTTTTAGTCTAGCATAGCATGAACCCCTATAACTTCACCATTTGTTTAACTCAATGATATTTGCCAGGTCGTTATATTTTCTTCATGTTCTTCTTGTAAAAAAAAATCCAGGATTGATCTAAAACTTGTATCACTTGACATCAATGTCAGTATGACTTGATTGTGGGGCGCACAATGTTTTGGCTGATTATATTTTCAAGGAAAAGCCACTAAGAGCATCTCCAAAAGCTCCCTAATAAATAGACCCCAAAAGAGTAATTTTAGTAGCAACCCTAAAATTATTAGGGATAATTTTTCTTGTCTTCTCCAATATTTCTCTCTAAAAATGGATCAGGAAAACTTTTGATTGAGCCATGTCAGCATCTGGGACCACAACAATATTAATTCTCTTGAATATACAAGGATTGGGGTGCCCAACTATCTCCTTGTTTCTAGCTACAAATGAGATGAATTTAGGAGGAGAATAAATTTGTGAGTTATTTTTGGAAGTTGTTAGAGATCATTTTTTTTAGATTAGACCCCATTAATTTAATTTAGGAAGAGTTTATGTAGCTCTTTTGGAGATGCTCTAATACCCACACAAATGGTCATCAAGTAAGGGCATATAGGCTCCAGCAGATTGCAGGCAGTTCCATGCTCCGATTTGGAACAATATCCAATAACAACAGTGGAAATGATTTGGGTAATGCAAGTGTAGGGAGATTGGTCATCCAACAGATGCTTGCTGTTTACTCAATAATCATATCGAAGCATGCAGCCACTGGCCGGGTAAGCATATTAAAACTAAACATTTCTTTCATCTTGTGAAACTAGTAAAACAAATGATCTAGAGGCTTGACCTACAAATACCCCAAGAACAAGTGAACATTAACAAAGTGTTCGTGCTTTGCTATGATCTGAAGAAATAATATATTTAAAAAACTACGGGCTATAAAAAAACTATAGATAATATATATTTGATAGATCTAGTGTATAGATAAATATTTTTTTGACACAACAAAGTACCATATTTATATTACCTAATTTTGCACAAATTCTTCCAAAAAAATGTATTTAACCTCTTTTTTTTCTCAAATATGCAGGAGAGCTGCGTATCATTGTATTAATAGAAGAAGAATTGTGGCAACCCACACACAAAACCCCACACTGACACACACACACTCACAACAACAACCCACACACTCACACACACAACCACACACGCACTCACTCAGGCTCACACAGATTTACACACCAACTTACACACATCAGAACGACCAGGAGGAAAAAGAAAACTTAGTCATATTCTTTCGTCTCCAAGAGTGGGCAGACTTGCAAGAGCTTTTGCCCCAGCCATGCTCCACATGCATTTTTCCTCACCAGCTATGGTCAAGGCTGAAGCAATGTTGGGGGATCTTCCATTGAAAACACAGTCATTGCAGTGTCACCAAATAGTCCAAACTCCTAAGACAACCATTGAGTTCAGAGCCTTATGCAGATCACCAGTTGTTTGAGTTGAAACTCGGCTCCACCACTACTCAAAAACAGAATCATTAGATTTAGGAGACAAGGAACTGCAGCCAATTTGGTGTAGTAAGTACACCCAGAATTGTCTTGCAAATACAAAGCCCATAAGCAAATGATCGATAGTTTCATCTTCCTGATCACAGAACGGGCAGCACTCTGGATGCGGAAGATTTCTTCATGCAAAACGGTCTGCGGTCCAGCAGCGTTTATGAGCTACAAGCCATAAGAAGAATCTGCACTTGCGTGGAGCCCATGTTTTCCATATTCGTTCCTACTGACTAAACTGACTAAACTGCATTGATCTCTCAAATTGTAGCTTGTATGACGAGACTTGTATGACGAGTTTGCCGAATACTGACCATTGCTTGAGAATCTCCAGCGATGAACATCCTCCACTTCCGGTTGTAGGATAATATCAAAAATAATATCACATAGCTTAATGAACTCTATAATTACCTCAATGGTGAGAATTCCATGGATGTCTTGTATCCACTTCATGTCAGTCATGGCATCATGGACTGTTCTTTTGTTCGTTATTCTTTTCAGGATCATGGAGTAGATCAGAGGGAAGAGGTCTTCAAGGCGCTGTCCCATGATCCATCTGTCCCACCAAAAAATCATATTCCTTCCATTGCCCAGCTCTGTTTCCACTGCCATAGAGAGTAATGCTTCAACACATGCACTTGTTTGCACCGGAAGAGAGGCCCAAGGTTTGTTCGGCTCAGTTTTCTTTAACCACAGCCATCGCACCCGAAGAGCTCGCCCAAGGTTTCTGAGATCAGAGATACCTAGGCCGCCCAGCTCTTTCGGTCTTGTCACTTTAGGCCAAGCAATTAGACAATGACCTCCCTGCGCTTCCTTTCACCCATGCCATAAGAAGCTTCTCAAGAGTTTGTCAATGGCTTCGATTGCCCAAGGAGGAAGGTCAAGTGCCATGGCATGGTATATCACCATTGCTACCATCACAAACTGTACCAATGTAGCTCGTCCCGCTTGTGTCATCAAATCTGCCTTCCATCCGGGTAGCAGATCAGCCAAACGGTTGATTAGTGGATGCAGCTGAGCTTTAGTGAGTTTCTTCAACGAAAGGGGAAGGCCAAGGTATTTGATGGGAAAGCTTGTAATCTCACATGGCAGCCTTTCTTGCAGCAACTCTATGTCTTGTGGAGAGCATTGGATTGGAGCCACACTACTTTTTTTGCACATTAGTGCGAAGCCCAGTAGCAGTCCCAAACAATTGCAGCAACGACATGGTGATCTCAATGTCACTTGTCACTGGCTGAAGGAAGAGAACCACGTCATCGACATATAAAGATAGGTGGTGATGAATGGACCGAGAGGACAATGGCTGCAACAGGCCTTCCTCTGCAGCTCTTGTGACCATAAGGTTCAATGTATCCATCACTAAGATGAACAACATAGGTGAGAGAGGGCCTCCTTGGTGTAAACCCCATTGATGAGCAATGAAATCCCCGGGTGTTCCATTCAACAAGATCTGAGTGGAAGAGGTGGTGAGCAGCCCACTTAGAATGTCCTGAAATATTCTTCCAAACCCTAACTTTTCTAGCACTTCCAGGAGAAAGGGCCAAGAAACTGAATCGAACGCCTTTGAAATGTCCAATTTCGAAAGGATTCTTGGCTGTTTTTGGGAGTGGAGGAACCTTGCTGTTTGTTGGACTAACATAAAGTTCTCTTGTATAAATCTTCCTTTAACAAAGGCGCTCTGATTATTGGAAACCATGCTGTCCAACCGGCTTGCCAACCTACATGCAAGAATCTTTGTGATGAGCTTCGCGAAGCTATGGATGAGACTTCTTGGCTGAAAGTCTTTAGCTTCTAAAGCCTCTTCCTTCTTTGAGCAATCTAAAATTTCTGAAATCCCTTCTCCACACCGCTGAAATAGCAGCCATGACATCTTGCTTAATAATACCCCAGCAAGTCTTGTAAAATCTCCCCGTAAATCCATCAGAGCCCACGGCCTTGTCGGACCGGAGTTTCTTAATAACATTCCACACTTCTTCCTCGGAAATAGGGGCATCCAGAGAATCAAGAGCATGTTGTTGGATTCCCAGTGCCTCAAGATTTGGTTCGGTCCCTTTCCTCCCTAGAGCCGATCAGGTCAGAATAGTAATTGAGGAGGACATCTGCCTGTTTGTCATGTGTGGTAACAACCCGGTCACCTTCTTTCAGTTTAGTGATGAGATTCTTCCGCTTTCGATGTCGGTCGTGAAGATGGAACAACCCTGTGTTGGCGTCTCCTTCACACAGCCATGAAATCCGTGATCTGATTCTTGCATCGGTGCGCATCAAGGATGCTAACGCAAGTGAGTGCTTTTTCAAGCTATTGCACAGCCACAACTCGAGAGGGGTGAGCTGCCTGCTGTCCTGAGCAATGTCGAATTGATGTATAATTTCCTTGGTCAACTCCAGCTGTGATTTGAAGTGACCGACCTTGTTATCACTCCAGCTTTGCAATCCTTTGGCAGTGGCTTTAAATTTCAGTGACAAGGTCTCCAAAGGGCAAGGCTTGCGCTGAACCGAGTCCCAGGCTTGTTGGACGACATCTTGGAAACCATCAAATTTGGGCCAAAAGGATTCAAAGCGGAACCTTCTCTTGCCTTTCTTGTTATCTCTCAGCCCAAGCAACAAGGGACATTGGTCGGTGTCCTCGATAGCTGCACTTTGAACAAGGCAATTCGGGTATTGCAATTCCCAGTCGGTTGAGCAAAACACTCGGTTCAGCTTGACCAGTGTGGGAGAGGATGAAGTGATGGAGCTAGTCCAAGTGAATTTGCGACCATGTAGCGGGAGCTCTTTGATAGCTAGGTCATCAATGAGCCACCTCAATCTGCCCATCATCATTTCTGGCGGGCGTTTTGGCTTCGTTCAATGACATGTGGTCCCACTCATCAGCGCTCCGTTCTTATCAAGTTCTTCTTTCTCTGTTTGGTTTTCTTTTTTTGATTCGTAATTAAAAGTTAAAATATGTATAGATTTCGCATATAAAGTCCAAATAACTTGATTCTTTTTTCTGAAATCTTATAAAAATAGTATCTATCATCTGGATTCAATTTCATCGTGCCAATTGTTTTCGCTATTGTGCTTATCCATACATTCATTAATGGTCATTTTCTTCACCTTTTTAAATCTCCAATACAACTGAATTTGTCAATGAAAATTTGTATACAGGCGCACATTATAAATCCTTGTACATGGAATTTTGAGTGAGTTTCTTAGAACCGATTGCAGCTACGTGAATTTCAATTCGTGATGAATTTAGCTCTTATATCCATGCTTGTATGGCATACAGTCAATTCGTAATTCATATTCATAAAAAAAACATTAAAAATTACGAAACAAACTACAGTGGTTGTACTTCACATTAGACAGTGACGCAACAAATTTGGGTTCGAAACTGAACATATTGTTTAGAGATAAAAAAAAGGTGAAACTTTTACAAACTACTTTGGGCGTGTTCTTTGAATAAAAGCGTAATAATGGGCTAGACGTGTTCTACAACTGAGTCACAGTCAAGTGGGCCTGATTTGTTGACAGTTTCACGTTATCTGTCTTCGTTGGCGTAAAACTCCCTTGCATTTTTTATCTTTATTAATAAATCAAGTGCTGCTCGGAATCCTAACCCATCCTAATTTTTTTCTCCCTTCGCCTCCGCCGCCGCGCCGCATACACACAGGACGCATCCTGCTCTGCCACAGCCCCGCACCTCTTACCGCCTCCCTTCCGCCACGTTCTCACTCCTTTTCTGCCGCAACCTTGGTTGGCTGTCGGCGTGGCTAGCAGAACCTGGCCGAGCTCGCTCGATCTGCTGCCACTTCTTCTCTTTCTCCTCAAAGACCGCCTCCGTTTGCCTTGGCTTTACCTTCTTCACGGCGCGGGTGGCCCTCGGTGGCGGTTGCGCACCAGACCGACCGGCGGCGGCACGGTGTCTTGTAGCAGCAACGACATCAGGGCCCCTCAAGGAGGCGGGTTGTCCTCTTCATTGGGTCTAGAGCAGCGGCACCCTTTTCGTCGACGCATCCGGGGCGGCACCAGGCCAGTAGTGCCCCGTCAGCGTTGGATCTGGGCTGCCTCCGTTCTTCCACATGCAGCAGCGACGCACCGTCCTCTTCGCGGATCAGAGTCATCTCCCCTTCACCAGGCGACATGCGACTTCTTCACGAGTTTGTGCATCTAGGCGAAGCTCGCTCGATCTGCCCATGCAGATCTGGCGGAGTGCTCCGCCCCATGTACCCAGCAGCATCCTCGTCTTCGATATATCTCAGGCAACACCAGGCGAGCAAGCCGGCGTGAAGAGAGAGGACGACTGCATCTGCTTCCTCCCTCGTGTCGTCAACTAAACCTGCCCAAGGTGTGGCGGCTCTAGCATGAGTGAGGTGCTATTTTTTTCTTTTCCTCTCCGCGAACTTCTTCCATGCATTCTTGTCTCGTATCAGACTGACAGACACTGAGGCATGGATTGGATGGTTGGTTGCGTTGGGTGCTGCAGGGTCTCTGAAGAGGCTAAGGGAAAAAGGGTGGTAGCTTGTTGATGGATTGCATCGCTCCACATATATTTTGTTTGCAGTAGGTTTTTATCCGTTTCTGTTCGTTCACCTTTTTCTTTAAATGAGTTGCTTCAGCATGGTGACTTCTGTGGACTTTGTATTTCGTTACTGTCTTATGGGCGAGAACATTTATCCCAGCTTTTTGTACAGGTTCAGACGAGCATGGTGATAACACACAACAACAAATCTTTTTATACTTGTGCAGCATGGTGTTTTATAATTGAAAGTTTGCTGCTGATGAAAGATGTGTCTTTCTTGCCGCACATGTTTTTATTTATCATAACTGATAAAAAACCAAATGCTACTCTGTATAGGTAAATAGCTGTTGTTTTAATTTATTATTAATTATCTGAGTAGCAGTTGCATGACATTTGTAATCAGTGTCAAATTGTCTTATAATAATTTTGTAGTTGGGTGCCGTACTAGTTCTACATCTTTGGGTCATTTCAATTTATCCTAGTTCATGGTTAGTTGCTTTATAGCTACACGACTACTCATTGCATTTTGTGTCTTAATTAGTAAATTGTATAAGATTTACTGAAATAATCAGAACAATATATCTGAGTCAATCCTATTATTTGTGTTTCTTACAGGTCAGGCCATTCTATTTTGAGTAGAGCAATGCGGGCCTACCACCAGTTTCTAGAAACGAAGGTCCAAATCTGACAATGTTGCACGAGTGCGAGAACTAAGCTGAAGTTCTTGCAGAGAAATAAGGTGCTGCAGCACTACAAGGTTGAAGTTTTGGAGTTCACTCGTGATTACACAGATTTGTGATCTGTTTATTTTGCTACTTTACTAGAATTTGTGAGACTTGATAGTGCTAGTTAATATGAATGGATTTTGACCTGTTTAGTGGCTGGATTTTGGCATGCTAGCAAGAGTTATGGGTCGATTCTGGATTTTGATTTATATATCTTTCTGATATGTATGATCTGTAGAACTCATGTATGATCTTGATAATATAATTGTGAATGTGTATTTCTGGTATTAATGAATAAAATATATTTGCTGGAATTCTGATGTTGCTTTTTTATTTGGGTTGGGTTTAATTTGATTTTGGGCTGGAATGTTAACCGAAAATTAGGCCCATTATGGAATATGACCCATTTAAATTGTGCTAAAAATGAACTAGATCTGACCCATAGTATTATATTGCCCTGCCTCACATTATAGAATGGACCTCCACAGATTTTGGTCCGAAATATGAATTGGGCCAGTAATGGGCCATGCCACATCAGCGCCACGTTGGCGCCACGTCAAATTATCATGCTTACACTTTACGACATTTAGTTAGGCTTGTCACAGAAGAATAACGACGAAAAAAGGTAGAAACGTCGCTGAAGGTATAATATTACATAGAATATATGACGAACAGATTTTCATCGTGTGAACGTCGTAGAACATAGTAACACGACGTATTTCTCACATTTTGCAACGAAGCTGAAACGTCACAGAAGGCTAGATTTCTTGTAGTGCCTGTGTGCCGTTCCAACATCGGGCAGCACGAGCTGGAAGTCTTTAGGTGCCGCTGGGATCAAGGACATATCTTCTAGCTCGACGATGAACGCGGCCGCAACGGCATCCAAGATTTGCGCTGCCACGACGACCGGACGGTTTCCGACCACTATTACCAGCAGAGCGCGACGAACATTAGCCTCCGCACTTGCAATGCTGGTAGAGTGATCGATGACGCAGATTGAACGTACAGGCTCCACTGCCTGTGTACATGGAACCTCCGCACCCGCCAACAGTGGTGCTGGGGGCTCGACGCCTGATTCCGATGATGGAACGTCCGGAAACTTGGAGCACTGGCGCCGACGTCAAGGACGACGCCGAGGTTGATCAACATCTTCACCATGGGACGGCACGCTAGCGCCAGGCACTGCAGCAGATGGCGCCTCCAACATGGGCACCTTCCTCTGCCATTCCAGCTTAGGACGCTAAGGGCGATGAGGAGAGGACGTCGCCGCCCGCTTGGCCGGGCACTCGAATGATCGATGTCCAAGCTCAAGGCACCGGAAACAATGGTACAAAGGCGGCACTCCACAACACGGTGGGAGCTAGAAAAACAATTGAAGCACCGGCCTCAGAGGTCCGTCGGGACGTCTCGATGAAGCCGGGTCATCCGAGACCTGCAGGATCACTTCCGCTCAACCAGCTGCCAACCATCCTTGTCCGCCGCCGTCTTTGGCTTCGGGAACTGCAGCTAAACACAGACTTGAGGACAATCTTGGGGGACACGTAGAAAGTGAAAATGCTAAAAAACATCGAAGGGTCCAACATGTAGAAAGTGATTTAGTATATACCGGATTATCCAAAGCTAATTCCTCTTCCGAGCCTCGTGTGCTTGATGCACTTCAGGGAAATGATGCCTTGAACCGTGATATTTTGATGGATCGTGATTTTATGTTTCCCCCCAGAAAAGTCGGGCCTGGTTCGTATCCAATTTTGTTTTCTAAAAAACTGGTCCTTTGGCATAGTTTTTAAAAACTGATTTCTAAAGGAAATGCATGGGATTATATATGGATCCTGGTTTCTAAAATATGGAAATAAGTTTTTATGGTATTTACAATATCATACATGACACATATATAGTAGCACAGAGATATATTATATTTGTTAACTCCCTAATAAGCACTATTTAAGTAAGTTATCAAACAAAATAGCAGTTGATGATGTACCATGTTTGGAACTTTTTTTTGTTTCAGACTTGTGGTGACATATAGCACATCTTTGTCATGTGCCGGCCCTTGTTGGTTGTTGATATTTTGCAGACGTTCCTCAGATTGCTTGCTTGGATGCCTTTATAATGAATTATAAAATATAACATTGGGATTAGGAGCAAGCCAACATTTTGGATGGAACATAACAATGTACTCGAATGTCAACCTGGAGCCTGAATGACAAACAACATTTTTTATAGCTACAATCACCAAGCCCCTTGCACATAGACAAACATACACTAGAAGGCACGTCGTTAATTTCACTGAATATGGTACATACATTCGATGTAAACATGAATTATATGAGTCATGCTAAACCAAACATATGTAATATTATACATAATCTCATATAAGTAGATGATCATAATGCTAATTTACAAGATAGACATCCACTACTTACTTGATCGTTATTGTTAATTATGAAAGAGAGTGAGAGAAAAAGACAATATGTCTAAGCATACCCGCTTATCAAGGTGTACTACTCAAGGTAGCATATTGTTCCATGCATCCAGTTTTTATCCTCAAGCATGTGGATGGTTGTAAACACATTATCAAGTATTTTGATCCTCGTATGGTTCTTTGTAATAACTCTTCAATCCGTTTTCAATAATTTTGCATCTTCTGCATTTATTCCTTCTTCTGTTACACTTATTTTGCTTTTTGTACAACTCTAAAGCTAGCGGTTCTCCAGTAGAATTTAAAATTTCAAAAATGACATCAATTGTTTTCCTACAAATCGCCTTATGAGTGATCTAGTTTTCATCTGTGGTTGCTAACCCATTTCTGAATATAAATTAGCTGAGATGTTCTAAGAGTTATTTTTCTTTCAGCTTATTTTTGTTCTTTAAGAGCTCTGCTATTTTAATTTATAGATACCTAATTATTATCTTTAAATGCCCCCAGCAACGCTCGAAAAATTTCAATTGCTAATGTTAGGACAATTAGCAAAATTTTAATGCATATGACTTAATGTAGGTAAAATGATGTTACGTGAATGTGACTACTATAGACCGTCTTAATTCATGCGTGGCCGACTCATCGTTAGGTCTGACCCATCTGGAGCTACTGCTGCAAGCAGGCCATATAATGTGCAGAGGACACGTGCTCAAACTAAGGAGTATCGGCCTACCCCATGGTAGAAGAGAGAGACACAATAACGGAATAAAAACTATCTTAAACAAAAAATACTTTCTTTGACCACTTTCTTGATAAAAGTACATGCATTATCATCCTTTTTTAATACTTTCCCTTTCTTTCTTGACGCAGGGTTATGAAATCCACTACATGCTTCCTTGGCTCGGGCAAGGCCTTCGAGATGATGAACACCATCTTCGGTGTTTGGCAGGGGCAACTGGCATGCGCCGCCTCGGCCTAGGTCAAGTTGCGGAGCTAGGACAACTTAGCAGTGTGTGTTTTGGGGGCAAGGTCCGAACCATTTTTTGTGTTTGTTATCAAGTGATAAAATTATGTACTTCCACCCCCTCATAGCTCGGCTCGTAATGAGGTGGTGTTTTGTAAGGGGCCCGTTTTTTCTCTCTTCAATACAAACATACGCTGCTCTGTAAGCTTCATGACCATTGATGATTGGATCCCCAAGGTATGAATGTTTTGGTGATAGATGACAACTATGAAATTATGGGCTAATATCTACATGAGTGTTGTCTATGCAGAAATCATCTCTAAACTCTACTACAAATCATATAGATGATGGTGGCCTTAGCAATGGATGACAATGATCACAAGCATGGAGGCTTGTAAGTTTGATGGAGTCCAAGGGTTGATGGAGATGGATCAAAGCTAAGGACAAGCTATGGAGCAAGTGTTGGGAACACTTGTCTAGTTGTTAGGGCTTTGAGTCCATAGGAAAAACCAGACTATCAAGGGGGTCTAGGTCATGTTTCTTAGGTCACACAAGTTGGTGATGTGCATGGATGCTCAGTAAAATCATAGGCACTAGGTGACAGTGGTGAAGCCAAGGAGCTGTTCGGAGAAGCCGGGAAATGAAGTCAAGTGAGGACGAGAAGTTTCAGCTTCTGGACGTAGTGACCGGACAGAGGGGTCAGAGGAGACCGGACTGCACGGTCATTGGGAGACCAGAGAGAAGTCTGCAAGGAAGTCTGTCAGCGCAAAGACCTGTATAGACCGGACAGCCCGATCTACAGACCGGACGGTCCGGTCTGTATGGAGGTTGCTCGGGATGAGAAGTGCAGAAGATGGTGCCTCTGAAATGGAAAGAGAAAGTCTGACCGGACGGTCCAGTTAGTACGAGGAGATCATCAAGACAGAGCAGCCAACAGCCCTGGGAGCTGTTTCAGAGAGACTTGGCGGTCCGGTCTGGCAATGACCGGACAGTCCGGTCAATGGTGTCCAGAGAGATGATTTCATAGAGCAATGGCTAGTTGGAGGTTGGAAGCCTATATAACTTCGTTGCTGGGGTCTTGGAGACCGCTTTTGGCCTGTGGAATTGCTAGGAGCATTTGGTGAGAGCGAAGAGGAAAAGAAGAGAGCACTAGGAGGAGATATTGCCTATCTTGAGAGTGCTAGTGAGAGTAACTTGAGCGTTGATGCACATCTAAGGCTAGGATGTCCTTGAGGGTTTGATCTAGGTTGTTACTCTTGGTCTATGGTGAGACCTAGACCGGTTAGGTGTCGGTGATCAAGGTCATCGTGATTGGTTGTGAAGGCCATCACATGTTTGTACCCGGTTTGAGCCCGCGCGGTGAAAGGGGCATCGCTAGTGAGCGTCCGTATCGACTCGGGGAGTCCTGCAAGTTCTCGAGGGACGTGAGCTTGTGCTTTGCTGGAAGCTGTGACGCGCACCGTATCTTCGCTCCGGGAGTGATTACGGCTCGTGGGCGAGAACTCCACATTGGTGGTGGGAAGGACCGGCACTCCGGCGGGAGTGATCCAACGAGGAGTAGGGGAAGGTGCCATCCTTCTGAGACCTTGGAAAAAAAATCATGAGTATTCCTTGACCCCCTCTTTACTATTCCGCAATTGTGTACTCTAGTAACTAGGTTGAATTGTGGCTGGCATAGGTTAGTGTGTTTGGCTTCCGCGCTTGCTTTCATCATGAACACTAGCATGTGTAGGGTCTTGGCCTTCTAGAATTGTTAGGTTGCAACGATTGCTAGGTACGAGTGGTGTGAATTGAAGTATTCGGATTCGTGGTCGGCTTACCGATTCATCCCCTCCCCCTCTCGGTACGCCTTCAGTCCTTATATGCTCTCTTGGTATTCCAGGAAAAAAATGACGTGCTTCCTAATGCTATACTTGAACCAGTTCATCAGCCTCTTGCAAATTGCAGCTCACACAATTCTTTTCTATTGGAAAAAGGATTGTATGGCAATGCTGATCTTATCTTGCCGAGTGATCAGAAATAGTAGTGCCATGCAATTGACACAATATTTCTCCTGAGTTATGAAACATGATAAGTCCGGTAGTACTTTAACTCTATTCTATAAATTGTCACCAATTCATTCACAAGAACCCTTAGGACCTTGAAAGACAAGGACAACTTATGTGAGTTTTTTTTTACTGAAATAAGTAGTACGTAATTACTAGTTATTAGTGATTGATCATTAAAGGCACTTAATTAATATACATTGAAGAAATTTCCAGCGCCTGTGGTAACCCAATTTTCCTTAATCCATTATTTGATATTTTCTTATATTATGTGACTTTTTTTACTGAAATAAGTAGTACTTAATTACTGGTTTGCAGTGACTGATTTCATGATAGGCACTTAGTTAATATACATTGAGGAAATTTCCAGCGCCTGGGGTAACCCAATTTTCCTGGATCCATTATTTGATGTTTTTTCAATATTATGTGACTTTTTTTGACTGAAATAAGTAGTACTTAATTACTGGTTTGCATTGATTGATTTCATGATAGGCACATAGTTAGTATACATTGAAGAAATTTCCAGCGCCTAGGGTAACACAATTTTCCTGGATCCATTATTTGATGTTTTCAGATTGATATTATTTGACTTTTTTTACTGAAATAAGTAGTACTTCATTGCTGGTTTGCAGTGATTCATTTCATGATAGGTACTTAGTTAATATACATTGAAGAAATTTCCAGCACCTGGGGTAACCCAATTTTCCTGGATCCATTATTTGATCTTTTATGATTGATATGGTATCCTTTTTCTTTAAAAAAGGTGACCCTGTGCTAGTTAGAAATTAGATTTATCCTCTCTCTCTCTATTCACATAAAAAATGAACTATCATGCATATTTGGATTAAAAATAACAATTCTCATCACAAGGAATTCTTGCAAGCATATGCATCAAACGAAATTCCTTATGGTATTGAATATTGTGTTCTCAAATAATGCCAACATTTGGATTGTACAAATGAAAATGTATGACTAGAGAATTTTTATTTTTATTGAGATTAGTCTGCAAGCTATGGAATATGTATGGTAATTCTGATCCATTCCTAGTTAAGTAAAATAAAATCATATTACTTTGATGATGTACTTGTTTAGCAGCATTGGAATTTTAGCTACCGGCTGTTGCAAGTAACGGCCTTGGAGGTTTTCTACTGGTCAATGGATACAAATTAAGAAGTAGGCCATATTTTTAGCTATTTATCCATACTACTAAACAGAGGAGTAATTACTCTCCAAAATTTCATCTTTATCCTCATTTTCACCCAGGGCCCTCCTCCCCTATATAAACAACATCATTCCCTACCTTTGTCCACACCAAGCAACCATATCTTCATTTCCTTCATAGAATCGTTTATAACATCAGCTTCCCACTTCTAGTAGGTTTTCTCTAGATACAATAGGGTTCTAGGCCATGGATTGCAAGAAGGTGAATCTCCAACGGATCGCCAATGACTCAACCCGTCAATCCACATTCAAGAAGCAAAGCAATGCCTTAATGAAAAAGGCGAACGAGTTGGTCACACTCTATGGGGTCAATGTGTCTGTTGTGGTGTATGGAGAGAATGAGGCAAAGACGGAGGTCTATCCATCCATCCCTGAGGCCACACAATTCCTCAACAACTTTAAGGCCATGCCAGATGACCTTGCAAATTTCAGGAAAGTTGTGAATCAGGAGGAATACCTTCGTGGTCGCATCTCCAAGCTGAAAGAACAGATGGGTAGGTGTCATATCATAAAACACAAGGATCAAACCTCCCACCTCCTCCATGCAGCCTTGGCTGGCTAGGGCCCTGGCCTTTCTAGTCTCACCATTGAGGAGCTTGTGAATCACAATTGGATGGTGGAGAAGAAGATGAGGGATGCCAAAGCACGCCTTGAACAGATCGACGAGCAGAGACCCTTCGAGGAGCCACCAGCGCCTCCACAAGAGCAACCAACATTGCCTTCTCAATTGCAGGCTCCCAACACATGTACTGAGATGCAAACCCTAGCCCCTACAGAAGAACCTCAACCTGAGCAGCAAAACTTGCTTGCAGATCCTGCTTGGAGTGAATGGGATGATTTTGATTCCATGGTCTATACTGATGTAGGTATTATGGATGACGATGCCGGCCCTAGTACCAGTGGGGGTGACATAATGCAGGATTACGATATGGAGGGTCCAGAGTTTCTATGGTCGTGGGATCCTTTCACTGACAACATGGAGTAAGACAAGACTGCTTCAATTATAGACATGCATTCATGGCCAGCTATGATGCATCAAAATATCTATATAGACCATATCATGATGTCTTTTTGCTTAGCATCTAGTCTTTTCTATCATGAGTCTTGTATTAGGGCTAGAGTCAGTGGTTTATGCTCCATCCGGGCAGATCTGCTTAAGTCTTCTTTCATGTGTTTGGTATGTAGTGTCATGAACAATATGGATGTTGTGAGCCAGTGCTATTATTCGTCGTGTCATTTGTTAGATGCTTCTTTTGTATAACTTCTCCGTTCTGTATTAGATCAATGAAATTGCTTGCTTCTTGTTATATATGTGGTTGGATTGCTTGTAACCTTGGATCTGGACCTGGAGTGTGACATATGGAGTAACATGTGTGCCTTTGTCATGACGCACAAGATGTGAGAGATTTCAAATGATCCAGATTTACACATATCTGCAGAGCCTATAAATGAGATGAAAGACACTTGCTTCCTGAAATCTGCTACTTAAAGGTAGGGATATTCCTCCCTACCTTTAAGTAGTAGATTTCAGAAAGCAAGTGTCATGATATCCTTTGACATTCCAAAATTTCTTGAAGTAGCAGATTTCAGGAAGCAAGTGTCATGATATCCTTTGACATTCCAAAATTTCTTTAAGTAACAGATTTCAGGAAGCAAGTGTCATGATATCCTTTGACTTTCCAAAATTTCTTTAATGAAATACATATTAGAAATATACTTAATTTGTCACATTGCAAGTTCAGCAGTCATAATAACCGTAGGTTATTCCCGCAGTAAAAGAACTTCACAAATTTGATACCAGGGTACGCAACAAAGAGTAAGGACACTCAAACTTCATACATGGCTAGTTTTGGTAAGGACTTACTTTTTCTAGCAAAAAAGAGAATCCAGGTCATACTTACTATTGCGAAAGCATTTTTGTTTCAATAAAACTACTTTGTAGCACTGGTAGCAACTATTATTGTTGCTCACAGCAAAAGAGAGAAGGCAAAATTGCAAATCACAGGTCAGAAATCACCTGTAGTTTGAGACTCTACATTGATGAAGAAGGCGAGTGATTTTGCTACACTTTGTGTAGCCTAAGGTGTGGCTCTAAGGCCTAAACTTCTTCAACTAATGCAAAGATCATGCTTAGAGATTAGTTACCAATAATGGAAGAAGAAAGCCACTTATGAGACGCTCACCCGGAAGTGCATTGCCACACTTAAGTTAGACTGTGAATGAGTTGGATGACAAGCGTCATGAATTGTAGATGTTGTTACTCCTTCTTGAGTCTATGGACGGAGGGTCCCTATCCAGGCTTTATGGGTGTCAGCAAGGAGCTGAAAACCTCCATGATATCTTGGTGAAGAAGAGAGAGGAGTAGCGTCATGGAACCCTTCTAGACACAGGAACCTGACCGCTAGCTTCGACAAGGACTACTTCATAGACAAAAACTATGACATGGGGGCTTCTGTGCTGGTGGTGATGACTTGGTGGCGCAATCAAACAAACAGGGGGTTTCTCGGGGTTACAGGTCCATGGAATAATTTCACTCCCGTAGAATGAGAAGCCACTTCGATCTCAGACATCATGCGACAGTTTCTGTCCTATAGTTTATGTTGTTTAGATCCTGTTAATCTGTTAGTTACTAGATCTCTCTTAGTAAATCTCTCCAGAATTGAAAACTTGTGAACTTACCTTATACGTCATGCAATGTATTGAATTTTCCCCATTCATATATAACACACTGGAGAGCTAGAGCAAACGTATCGCTTCAACCAAACATATAATTAATCTAGACTTTATGTCATCCTTCATGTGTTTCTAATTATATAAATGTATTATTTATTTTAACAATATACTAACACGTGGTCTGGCAGTGGTTTTTAGTCTAGCATAGCATGAACCCCTATAACCTCACCATTTGTTTAACTCAATGATATTTGCCACGTCGTTATATTTTCTTCATGTTCTTCTTGTAAAAAAAAATCCAGGATTGATCTAAAACTTGTATCAATTGACATCAATGTCAGTATGACTTGATTGTGGGGCGCACAATGTTTTGGCTGATTATATTTTCAAGGAAAAGCCACTAAGAGCATCTCCAAAAGCTGACCCCAAAAGAGTAATTTTAGTAGCAACCCTAAAATTATTAGGGATAATTTTTCTTGTCTTCTCCAATATTTCTCTCTAAAAATGGATCAGGAAAACTTTTGATTGAGCCATGTCAGTATCTGGGGCCATAACAACATTAATTCTCTTGGATATACAAGGATTGAGGTCCCCAACTTTCTTCTTGTTTCTAGCTACAAATGAGATGAATTTAGGAGGAGAATAAATTTGTGAGTTGTTTTTGGAAGTTGTAAGAGATGTTTTTTAGATTAAACCTCATTAATTTGATTTAGGAAGAGTTTATGTGGCTCTTTTGGAGATGATCTAATGCCCACACAAATGGTCATCAAGTAAGGGCATATAGGCTCCGGCAGATTGCAGGCAGTTCCATGCTCCTATTTGGAACAATATCCAATAACAACAGTGGAAATGATTTGGGTAATGCAAGTGTAGGGAGGTTGGTCTTCCAACAGATGCTTGTTGTTTACTCAATAATCATATCGAAGCATGCAGCCACTGGCCGGGTAAGCATATTAAAACTAAACATTTCTTTCATCTTGTGAAACTAGTAAAACAAATGATCTAGAGGCTTGACCCACAAATACCCAAAGAACAAGTGAACAGTAACAAAGTGTCCGTGCTTTGCTACGGTCTGAAGAAATAATATATTTAAAAAACTACGGGCTATAAAAAAACTATAGATAATATATATTTGATAGATCTAGTGTATAGATAAATATTTTTTGACACAACAAAGTACCATATTTATATTACCTAATTTTGCACAAATTCTTCCGAAAAAATGTCTTTAATCTCTCTTTTTTCTCAAATACGTAGGAGAGTTACGTATCATTATATTAATAGAAGAAGAATTGTGACAACCCACACACAAAACCCCACACTGACACACACACTCACAACAACAACCCACACACATATACACACGCACTCACTCAGGCTCACACAGATTTACACACCAACTTACACACACCAGAACGACTAGGAGGAAGAAGAAAACTTAGTCATATTCTTTCTTCTCCAAGAGTGGGGAGACTTGCAAGAGCTTTTGCCCCAGCCATGCTCCACATGCATTTTTCCTCACCAGCCATGGTTAAGGCTGAAGCAATGTTGGGGGATCTTCTATTGAAAACACAGTCATTGCAGTGTTGCCAAATAGTCCAAACTCCTAAGACAACCATTGAGTTCAGAGCCTTATGCAGATCACCAGTTGTTTGAGTTGAAACTCGGCTCCACCACTCCTCAAAAACAGAATCATTAGGTTGAGGAGACAAGGAACTGCAGCCAATTTGTTGTAGTAAGTACACCCAGAATTGTCTTGCAAATACACAGGCCACAAGCAAATGATCGATAGTTTCATCTTCCTGATAACAGAACAGGCAGCACTCCGGATGCAGAAGATTTCTTCGTGCTAAACAGTCTGCGGTCCAGCAGCGTTTATGAGCTACAAGCCATAAGAAGAATCTGCACTTGGGTGGAGCCCATGTTTTCCATATTCATTCCCACTGACTAAACTGCATTGATCTCTCAAATTGTAGCTTGTATGACGAGTTTGTCGAATACTGACCATGGCTTGAGAATCTCCAGAGATGAACATCCTCCACTTCTGGTTGTAGGATAATATCAAAAATAATATCAGATAGCTTAATGAACTCTATAATTACCTCAATGGTGAGAATTCCATGGATGTTTTGTATCCACTTCATGTCAGTCAAGGCATCATGGACTGTTCTTTTGTTCCTTATTCTTTTCGGGATCATGGAGTAGATCAGAGGGAAGAGGTCTTCAAGGTACTGTCCCATGATCCATCTGTCCCACTAAAAAAAGCATATTCCTTCCATTGCCCAGCTCTGTTTCCACTGCCATAGAGAGTAATGCTTCAACACATGCACTTGTTTGCATCGGAAGAGAGGCCCAAGGTTTGTTCGGCTCAGTTTTCTTCAACCACAGCCATCGCACCCGAAGAGCTCGCCCAAGGTTTCTGAGATCAGAGATACCTAGGCCGCCCAACTCTTTCGATCTTGTCACTTTAGGCCAAGCAATTAGACAATGACCTCCTTGCGCTTCCTTTTACCCATGCCATAAGAAGCTTCTCAAGATTTTGTCAATGGCTTTGACTGCCCAAGGAGGAAGGGCAAGTGCCATGGCATGGTATATCACCATTGCTACCATCACAGACTGTACCAATGTAGCTCGTCCCGCTTGTGTCATCAAATCTGCCTTCCATCCGGGTAGGAGATCAGCCAAACGGTTTATTAGTGGCTGCAGCTGAGCTTTAGTGAGTTTCTTCAACGAAAGGGGAAGGCCAAGGTATTTGATGGGAAAGCTTGTAATCTCACATGGCAGCCTTTCTTGCAGCAACTCTATGTCTTGTGGAGAGCATTGGATTGGAGCCACACTACTTTTTTGCACATTAGTGCGAAGCCCGGTAGCAGTCCCAAACAATTGCAGCAACGACATGGTGATCTCAATGTCACTTGTCACTGGCTGAAGGAAGAGAACCACGCCATTGACATATAAAGATAGGTGGTGATGAATGGACCAAGAAGACAATGGCTGCAGCAGGACTTCCTCTGCAGCTCTTGTGACCATAAGGTTCAATGTATCCATCACTAAGATGAACAACATAGGTGAGAGAGGGTCTTCTTGGTGTAAACCTCGTTCATGAGCAGTGAAATCCCCGGGTGTTCCATTCAACAAGATCTGAGTGGAAGAGGTGGTGAGCAGCACACTTAGAATTTCCTGAAATATTCTTCCAAACCCCAACTTTTCTAGCACTTCCAGGAGAAAGGGCAAAGAAACTGAATCGGACGCCTTTGAAATGTCCAATTTCGAAAGGATTCTTGGCTGTTTTTGGCAGTGGAGGAACCTTCGTGTTTGTTGGACTAACATAAAGTTCTCTTGTATAAATCTTCCTTTAACAAAGGTGCTATGATTATTGGAAACCATGCTGTCCAACTGGCTTGCCAACCTACATGCAAGAATCTTTGTGTTGAGCTTCACGAAGCTATGGATGAGACTTATTGGCTGAAAGTCTTTAGCTTCTAAAGCCTCTTCCTTCTTTGAGCAATCTAAAATTTCTGAAATCTCTTCTCCACACCGATAAAATAGCAGCCAGAACATTTTGCTTAATAATACCCCAGCAAGTCTTGTAACATCTCCCAGTAAATCCATCAGGGCCCATGGCCTTATCGGACTGGAGTTGCTTAATAACATTCCACACTTCTTCCTCAGAAATAGGGGCATCAAGAGATTCAAGAACATGTTGTTGGATTCCCAGTGCCTCAAGATTTGGTTCGGTCCTTTTCCTCCCTAGAGCCGATTAGGTCAGAGTAGTAATTGAGGAGGACATCTGCCTTTTTGTCATGTGTGGTAAAAACCCGGTCACCTTCTTTCAGTTTAGTGATGAGATTCTTCCGCTTTCGATGTCGGTCGTGAAGATGGAACAACCCTGTGTTGGCGTCTCCTTCACACAGCCATGAAATCCGTGATCTGATTCTTGCAACGGTGCGCATCAAGGATGCTAACGCAAGTGAGTGCTTTTTCAAGCTATTGCACAGCCACAACTTGAGAGGGTTGAGCTGCCTGCTGTCCTGAGCAATGTCGAATTGATGTATAATTTCCTTGGTCAACTCCAGCTGTGATTTGAAGTGACCGACCTTGCTATCACTCCAGCTTTGCAATCCTTTGGCAATGGCTTTAAATTTCAGTGACAAGGTCTCCAAAGGGCACGGCTTGCGCTGAACCGAGTCCTAGGCTTGTTGGACGACATCTTGGAAACCATCAAATTTGGGCCAAAAGGATTCAAAGCGGAACCTTCTCTTGCCTTTCTTGTTATCTCTCAGCCCAAGCAACAAGGGACAGTGGTCGGAGTCCTCGGTGGCTGCACTTTGAACAAGGCAATTCGGGTATTGCAATTCCCAGTCGGTTGAGCAAAACACTCGGTTCAGCTTGACCAGTGTGGGAGAGGATGAAGTGATGGAGCTAGTCCAAGTGAATTTGCGACCATGTAGCGGGAGCTCTTTGATAGCTAGGTACTGACCATTGCTTGAGAATCTCCAGCGATGAACATCCTCCACTTCCGGTTGTAGGATAATATCAAAAATAATATCACATAGCTTAATGAACTCTATAATTACCTCAATGGTGAGAATTCCATGGATGTCTTGTATCCACTTCATGTCAGTCATGGCATCATGGACTGTTCTTTTGTTCGTTATTCTTTTCAGGATCATGGAGTAGATCAGAGGGAAGAGGTCTTCAAGGCGCTGTCCCATGATCCATCTGTCCCACCAAAAAATCATATTCCTTCCATTGCCCAGCTCTGTTTCCACTGCCATAGAGAGTAATGCTTCAACACATGCACTTGTTTGCATCGGAAGAGAGGCCCAAGGTTTGTTCGGCTCAGTTTTCTTTAACCACAGCCATCGCACCCGAAGAGCTCGCCCAAGGTTTCTGAGATCAGAGATACCTAGGCCGCCCAGCTCTTTTGGTCTTGTCACTTTAGGCCAAGCAATTAGACAATGACCTCCCTGCGCTTCCTTTCACCCATGCCATAAGAAGCTTCTCAAGAGTTTGTCAATGGCTTCGATTGCCCAAGGAGGAAGGTCAAGTGCCATGGCATGGTATATCACCATTGCTACCATCACAAACTGTACCAATGTAGCTCGTCCCGCTTGTGTCATCAAATCTGCCTTCCATCCGGGTAGGAGATCAGCCAAACGGTTGATTAGTGGATGCAGCTGAGCTTTAGTGAGTTTCTTCAACAAAAGGGGAAGGCCAAGGTATTTGATGGGAAAGCTTGTAATCTCACATGGCAGCCTTTCTTGCAGCAACTCTATGTCTTGTGGAGAGCATTGGATTGGAGCCACACTACTTTTTTTGCACATTAGTGCGAAGCCCAGTAGCAGTCCCAAACAATTGCAGCAACGACATGGTGATCTCAATGTCACTTGTCACTGGCTGAAGGAAGAGAACCATGTCATCGACATATAAAGATAGGTGGTGATGAATGGACCGAGAGGACAATGGCTGCAACAGGCCTTCCTCTGCAGCTCTTGTGACCATAAGGTTCAATGTATCCATCACTAAGATGAACAACATAGGTGAGAGAGGGCCTCCTTGGTGTAAACCCCATTGATGAGCAATGAAATCCCCGGGTGTTCCATTCAACAAGATCTGAGTGGAAGAGGTGGTGAGCAGCCCACTTAGAATGTCCCGAAATATTCTTCCAAGCCCCAACTTTTCTAGCACTTCCAGGAGAAAGGGCCAAGAAACTGAATCGAACGCCTTTGAAATGTCCAATTTCGAAAGGATTCTTGGGTGTTTTTGGGAGTGGAGGAACCTTGCTGTTTGTTGGACTAACATAAAGTTCTCTTGTATAAATCTTCCTTTAACAAAGGCGCTCTGATTATTGGAAACCATGCTGTCCAACCGGCTTGCCAACCTACATGCAAGAATCTTTGTGATGAGCTTCGCGAAGCTATGGATGAGACTTCTTGGCTGAAAGTCTTTAGCTTCTAAAGCCTCTTCCTTCTTTGAGCAATCTAAAATTTCTGAAATCCCTTCTCCACACCGCTGAAATAGCAGCCATGACATCTTGCTTAATAATACCCCAGCAAGTCTTGTAAAATCTCCCCGTAAATCCATCAGAGCCCACGGCCTTGTCGGACCGGAGTTTCTTAATAACATTCCACACTTCTTCCTCGGAAATAGGGGCATCCAGAGAATCAAGAGCATGTTGTTGGATTCCCAGTGCCTCAAGATTTGGTTCGGTCCCTTTCCTCCCTAGAGCCGATCAGGTCAGAATAGTAATTGAGGAGGACATCTGCCTGTTTGTCATGTGTGGTAACAACCCGGTCACCTTCTTTCAGTTTAGTGATGAGATTCTTCCGCTTTCGATGTCGGTCGTGAAGATGGAACAACCCTGTGTTGGCGTCTCCTTCACACAGCCATGAAATCCGTGATCTGATTCTTGCATCGGTGCGCATCAAGGATGCTAACACAAGTGAGTGCTTTTTCAAGCTATTGCACAGCCACAACTCGAGAGGGGTGAGCTGCCTGCTGTCCTGAGCAATGTCGAATTGATGTATAATTTCCTTGGTCAACTCCAGCTGTGATTTGAAGTGACCGACCTTGTTATCACTCCAGCTTTGCAATCCTTTGGCAGTGGCTTTAAATTTCAGTGACAAGGTCTCCAAAGGGCAAGGCTTGCGCTGAACCGAGTCCCAGGCTTGTTGGACGACATCTTGGAAACCATCAAATTTGGGCCAAAAGGATTCAAAGCGGAACCTTCTCTTGCCTTTCTTGTTATCTCTCAGCCCAAGCAACAAGGGACATTGGCCGGTGTCCTCGATAGCTGCACTTTGAACAAGGCAATTCGGGTATTGCAATTCCCAGTCGGTTGAGCAAAACACTCGGTTCAGCTTGACCAGTGTGGGAGAGGATGAAGTGATGGAGCTAGTCCAAGTGAATTTGCGACCATGTAGCGGGAGCTCTTTGATAGCTAGGTCATCAATGAGCCACCTCAATCTGCCCATCATCGCTCGGTTAACATTCGAGTTGTTCTTGTCCTCATCTTTATATATCATGTTAAAATCCCCGGCTAAGATCCATGGTCCCAAACAAGCAGTCCTAACATCCTGCAGCTCTTGTAAGAATGCTATTTTGTCCTCTGCACTTTGTGGCCCATACACACATGTGAGCCACCAGGCATCACCATTGTCAGGTTTGAACTGAATTGAGACACTGAACCTGTCCATTCTTCTTGCTAGAACAGCTCCGAGCTTTGACCTCCAGGCCACAAGGATTCCTCCACTTGCGCCAACTGAAGAAATTGTTGTCAAATTCCGTTCTTAGCATGGATAGAACAGTCCTACAGATTGTTTCTATCTTTGTTTCTTGTAAGTCAACGACATCCACTCACGCTGAATCAACAATAGCCCTAACCGAGTCTTGACGTGTGGTCAAATTGAGGCCCCGCATGTTCCACACCAAAATATGTGAAGGATCCATTAAAACAATATCAAAAGAAAAACCATGAGAACAAAGCAGTACTGCTTATCAAGCGCATGAAATCAGTGCTCCACTTTCATCACTAGGGATGGCCAAGCCGCACAGAGATGCTAAGGCTTGGATGTGCAGAGTTGGCATCGGTTGCGAAAATAGTTTTGCATATTTATCTTGATCATCTTGCTGGAGGCTCTCACTGTTCTCACCCAACCCAAGTGCTGTCATTAGTTTACGCTTGGCACGTGGGAGATCTGCCGGAGCATGTTCGGCATTGAGTCCTGCAACTCGACGGCTTCGATAGGGTGCAGTGCATTCTTCCTTCGCTTATTGAGCTTTGGTGCAGGAAGGAGAGTGCCCACGGCCTTGGAGATCTGATCGATGAACTGCTGCTGGTTTGTTGGGGTGGTGACTGACGGCTGTGCTGCTGCAATTAGCCGAGTAGGGCGTCTCCTGGAACTTGCTAAGCTGCCACGCCTGGAGTACACTAGAGGTGCCCTCAGTGGTGTTGCTGCCCTTGGCAGCGTGGCTGCTCTGGGCGGTGTGGCTGCTCTAGGTGGCGTTGCTGCCCTTGACGGCGTGGCTGCCCTCGGTGGCGTGGCTGCCATCAGCGGAGAGGCCATCCTCGGTGGCGTTGCTACCTTTGGTGTCGTTGTTGCCCTTTGCGGGGATCCTACCACGGATCGCGTGACCGGGAGATGGTCTGCAATCGACGCAATCGGTGTCCCGCATATGGCAATGTTGATGTTCAGCAATCCTGCTATGTTAACTTCTTGAACAGGGACAGGGACGGGGGAGGGAAGAGTTCCCGCCGCCGGCTGCATCCAGGCATGATCTTGATCTTGAATTTGAACTTGTGCATGAGGTGGGCCTGTGGAGAGTAAAACTACTGGCCTAGGAGTGTTGCAGTCCAACTCCATACTTAGGCCCGCTGATCGCCCATCAGCCATAGGCAACAGACTGGATGTAGCAGGAGAATCGGAAGAAACCGTCTCCACTGCCGCATCGACTTGATCCGTTGTCGCATGGGGAGCTTTCGTGGAATCTCGGGGAGTCGGAGAGGCTGCCACATCTTCAATGAGCAACACGCCTTCATTAACTAGCACTCCATCAAAGCCTGGAGTGAACTCCAGGGTCGACGCGATGCTTTGGGAGGGGGACCCGGCTGTAGGCAACTCCTCGGGTGATTTACCAGCCAAGTCCGATGATGCCACGTGGCTTGCTTCTGCTGGACGTGGCCCCAGCCGTGAATGCACCGGCACCTGAGGCTGAGGTGCCGCCGGACTTGCTGCCGGCTCCGACGGGTTGCCGTGAGACCTGCGGTGGCGGTGAGTCCGCCCGCGGCCAGGTTCATTGTCGGACTGAGGCAAATACGGAGGAGGGTCGTCTTGACCTTGCGCAGGTGACGTTGCAACCGCCACCGCCACCGGATAGACTAGACCACTCTTGCCTACAGCTGCTTCTTCCCCCATCAACGTTGGCTCAGGAATGAACATGTATTGTCTATGGGGACGAGGTCGTGCCGTAGACATCAGGTGGCTTCGAGCAATCGTCTCAGGATGCATAGAACGGACACAACACACGCCGTTGAGAAGCTGTTGAGCAGTAGCCAACTCCCAAGCATGCGCAGGGACACCTTGAAGCTCAATATCAACGAGGTCTGGCAGGGCTCCACTGTGCGCCATTGAGAACCTTGTCCATCTCTTGAAGTGCAGGCTAAAATCCACGGCATGGAAAGAAGCACCTAGGTTTCAAACCTTGTGTGCCATTCCAACATCGGGCAGCACGAGCAGGAAGTCTTCAGGTGCCGCCGAGATCAAGGACATCTCTTCTAGCTCGACGATGAACGCGGACGCAACGGCATCCAGGATTTGCGCTGCCGTGACGACCGGACGGTTTCCGACCACTATTACCAGCAGAGCGCGACGAACATCAGCCTCCGCACTTGCAATGCTCGTAGAGTGATCGATGACGTAGATTGAACGTACAGGCTCCACTGCCTATGTAGATGGAACCTCCGCACCCGCCAACAGTGGTGCTGGGGGCTCGACGCCCGAACCCGATGATAGAGTGTCCGGAAACTTGGAGCACTGGCGCGGACATCGTCGACGACGCCGAGGTTGATCAACATCTTCACCATGGGACGGCACGCTAGGCACTGCAGCAGATGGTGCCTCCAACATGGGCACCTTCCTCCGCCATTCCAGCTTAGGACGCTAAGGGCGACGAGGAGAGGACGTCGCCGCCCGCTTGGCCGGGCACTCGAATGATCGATGTCCAAGCTCAAGGCAGCGGAAACAACGGTACAAAGGCGGCACTCCACAACACGGTGGGAGCTAGAAAAACAATTGAAGCACTAGCCTCAGAGGTCCGTCGGGACGTCTCGACGAGGCCGGGTCATCCGAGACCTGCGGGATCACTTCCCCTCAACCCGCTGTCAACCATCCTTGTCCGCCACCGCCTTTGGCTTCGATCGGGAACTGCAGCTAAACACAGGCTTGAGGACGATCTTGGGGGACACATAGAAAGTGAAAATGCTAAAAAACATCGAAGGGTCCAACATGTAGAAAGTGATTTAGTATATACCGAATTATCCAAAGCTAATTCCTCTTCCGAGCCTCGTGTGCTTGATGCACTTCAGGGAAATGATGCCTTGAACCGTGATATTTTGATGGATCGTGATTTTATGTTTCCCCCCAGAAAAGTCGGGCCTGGTTCGTATCCAATTTTGTTTTCTAAAAAACTGGTCCTTTGGCATAGATTTTAAAAACTGATTTCTAAAGGAAATGCATGGGATTATATATGGATCCTGGTTTCTAAAATATGGAAATAAGTTTTTATGGTATTTACAATATCATACATGACACATATATAGTAGCACAGAGATATATTATATTCGTTAACTCCCTAATCAGCACTATTTAAGTAAGTTATCCAACAAAATAGCAGTTGATGATGTACCATGTCTGATCCTCGTGTGCTTGATGCACTTGTTTGGTTGTGCAATCAACTCTTGTTTGTGTATATATCTCTATGGAAATCAACTAATGAAATATGCAATTATTCTGCACCGTTGTTATCACGTGATGACGGGTTTGTCTCCTTCCTCAATCTTGGGCTCAAATGCTTCTAATCCTTTTGCTGAACCAAATCTTAACATAATCGATCTTCATCTATGCCATAAACATTCATACTTATATCATCATTATCCTCGACTGCAACAAGACCTTCTTCGATGCCACTTTTGGGACTTGGACCTTCCTGACAGCACAAAGAGCAAGCGGCTTCTTTAACCTCTTTCACACTTTGAAGATTTTCTTTGGGAAAAAATCAACAAACTTTAGGCATCCATACATAATCAGCATATTTCAGGCAAATGATGCCTTGATCCGTGATTTTATGTCCCCCCCCCCTCCCCCCCCAGAAAAGTCGTGGCTGGTTTGTATCCAATTTTGTTTTCTTAAAAACTGGTCCTTTGCCATAGTTTTTAGAAATTGATTTCTAAAGGAAATGGTTGGATTATATATAGATCTTGGTTTCTAAAATATGGAGATAACTTTTTAGGGTATTTACTATATCATACATGACACATATGTAGAAGCACAGAGATATATTATATTCGATAACTCCCTAACATGCATTGTTTACGTAGGTTTATCAAATAAAATAGCAGTTGATGATATACCATGTTTGGAACCTTTGTTTTTCTTTTGTTTCAGACTGGTGGTGACACATAGCACATCTTTGTCATGTGCCGCCCCATGCTTGTTGCTGATATCTTGTAGACGTTCCTCAGATTGCTTGCTTAGATGCCTCTATAATGAATTATAAAATATAACATTGGGATTAGGAGCAAGCCAACATTTTGGATGGAACATAACAATGTACTCGAATGTCAACCTGGAGCCTGAATGACAAACAACAGTTTTTATAGCTACAATCGCCAACCCCCCTTGCACACAGACAAACATACACTAGAAGGCACATCGTAAATTTCACTGAATATGGTACATACATTCAATGTAAACATGAATTAGACAAGTTATGCTAAGCCATACATATTTAACATGATACATAATCTCATATAAGTAGATGATCATACTACTAATTTACAAGATAGACATCCACTACTTATTTGATCGTTATTGTTAATTATGAAAGAGAGTGAGAGAAAAAGACAATATGTCTAAGCATACCGGCCGCTTATCAAGGTGTACTACTCATGGTAACATGTTGTTCCATACATCAAGTTTTTTATCCTCATGCATGTGGTTGTTTGTAAACTCCTTATCAAGTTTTTTGAATCTCATATCGTTTAATAATTCTTCAATCCTTTTTCAATAATTTTGCATCTTCTGCATTTATTCCTTCTTCTGTTACACTTATTTTGCTTTTTGTACAACTCTAAAGCTAGCGGTTCTTCAGTAGAATTTAAAATTTCAAAAATGACATCAATTGTTTTCCTAAAAAACGCCTTAGGAGTGATCTAGTTTTCATCGGTGGTTGCTAACCCATTTTGCTTTCAGCTTATTTTTGTTCTTTATGAGCTCTGCTATTTTAAAATATAGATGCCTCATTATTATCTTTAAATACCCGCAGCAACACTCAGAAAATTTCAATTGCTAATGTTAGGAGAATTAACAAAATTTTAATGCATGACTTAATGTATGTAAAGTGATGTTACGTGAATGTGACTACTATAGACCGTCTTAATTCACGCGTGGCCGGCTCATCGTTAGGCTTGACCCATCTGGAGCTGCTGCTGCAAGCAGACCACCTAATGTGCAGAGGACACGTGCTCAAACTAAGGAGTATCCGCCTACCCCATGGTAGAAGAGAGACACACAATAATGGAAGAAAAGCTATCTTAAACAAAAAGGACTTTCTTTGACCACTTTCTTGAAAAAAGTACATGTATTATCATCCTTTTTTAATACTTTCCCTTTCTTTCTTTCTTTCTTTGTGCAAGAGGGTTATGAAATCCTGTGGTAAACAATTTGGACGGATTGTGTTATTTACCATTGAACTAATGACACCGTTGATACTGATCTGTTCTTTTAATTTTCCAAACTAGACGCTTCCTTGGCTCGGGCAAGGCCTTCGAGATGATTAACACCATCTTTGGTGTTTGGCAGAGGCATCTAGCATGCTCCGCCTTGGCCTGGGTCAAGTTGCGGAGTTAGGACAACTTAGCAGTGTGTGTTTTGGGGGTCAGGTCTGAACCATTTTTTGTGTTTGTTATCAAGTGATAAAATTATGTACTTCCACCCCCTCATAGCTTGACTCGTAATGAGGTGGTGTTTTGTATGGGGCCGGTTTTTTCTCTCTTCAATACAAACATACGCTGCTCTCTTGGTATTCAAGGAAAAAAAATGGCATGCTTCCTAATGCTGTACTTGAACCAGTTCTCAGCCTCTTGCAAATTGCAGCTCACACAATTCTTTTCTATTGGAAAAAGGATTGTATGGCAATGCTGATCTTATCTTGCCCGAGTGATCAGAAATAGCAGTGCCATGCAACTGATACAATATTTCTCCTGAGTTATGAAACATGTTAAGTCTGGTAGTACTTTAACTCTATTCTATAAAGGCAACATATCATATAAGAACTGACTTCGTGTGAGAACTATGAGAACTCCAACCAAGATCACAGGATCCTCATCCGATGGCCAGGGATAGAGGTGGGTTATTTTAGTTGGAGGTTATTTGTAAAATAAGGGATTAGGTGGGATAAGCAGGGGGGGTTAATTGCAAATAATCTGGCCATCGGATGAGGATCCTGTCATCTTAGTTGGAGTTCTCATAGTTCTCACATGAAGTCGGTTCTCATATAATACGTTGCCTTCTATAAATTGTCACCAATTCATTCACTAATTATGATCATGATAGGCACTTAAATGAAGAAATTTCCTGTGCCTGTGGTAACCCAATTTTCCTGGATCCATTATTTTATATTTTCTGATATTATGTGACTTTTTTTACTGAAATAAATAGTACTTGATTACTGGTATGCGGTGATTGATTTTTTTCCTACTATGTTCAACTATTGAGTATTCTCTTGTCATTGACACTCGGTGTTTGCTTGAATATATGTTGCAGTGATTCTGTTCAAGTTATCATAGGAATATCACTACATTTTCCACGTAGAATAAATTGGTAACTTGTGTGTTTCTTGTCATGGAGCCAAAGCTTGGCAACAATATGATTGTGACATTTGTTGGGACAGTGTGCATGGAGGATTTCGTAAGTGTGAGATGTGCTGCGAAAGTGAGGACACATGAATCATGATGTTTAGGTCTAGTAGTCCATTTTAGTTTACTGTAGTTGAACCTTAAACAATGTTTTTTCTTCGGTGTGCACTGATCGAGGGATAACTCTAGTGCTTGGTCTTATATGCAGTTTGATGCTCTTGTTGCTGCTTTTCCACTGTCATCAGAAGAGGATCACCTGAAAATAATCCAAGAGCTTCAGGTTGGTATAATCAAATGAATTTGTTAGTCATTACATTTTATGTCTGTACATAAAACACTTGCAACTAAGTTGGGAATACACTTAAAATACTAGTGCAAATTATTTAGAATCTGCAAATATAGTTGCTTTGCTCACTCAATGCTCTATTTAGTTAGAGACCTTAGACCTTAGACCTGACCGCACTCATGATACTCTAAATCCATCCTCTAAAAGGAATATTCTCTCCTAGTCAGCAAGATTCTTTACTCTATACCTATTTTTCCCGCACCCATCATACTCTATATCTCATCCTGTATCCTAACTACCCCTCAGTGAGACCCACACGTCAGCCTCTCCCCTCTCTCTCTTTCCTCCCTCCCCAATCTCTCTCTCTCTGTCTCTCTCTCTCTCTCTCTTCTCTTCTTCCTTTGCCATAGCGGGAGCTCCTTGCCGCTGCCGTCGGGACCAGCCTCCACCACCACGTGCACCACTGTCGCGCATGTCCTCCTCCTCCACCTTGTGCGCTGCCGCGACCCTCCTCCTCCTCCCCTGCACGCCCTGCCGCGCCCCTCCTCCTCCTCCCCCCCCCCTCCTGTGAGCCGCCAACATGCCCCTCCTCTAGCTCCGACACCATGGAGGTTGTTGGGACAAAGGTGCACAGGTGCACGGGCCCTGCACCATGCTGTGGATAGCGTTTCCTACGCAACGCTAGATTTGGAGGATGGGGTCATGGCCCTCTGATTTACCAGAGCCATCCAGTAGCCGGTGCACTGGATTTTACACTAAATGTGTACTGGAGGCCTTTTTACCGTGCACCGATGCGGACAGTCTTAGTCTTGGCCCATCGTACGTAGAGATTAAGGGAGTAATCCAAAGCATACATGGTGTCTAGGCCGTAGGCTGCCTTTGTTTATCATGTAGTCCACGGATTGCTAGAGGTAGGCAGTAGGTGGTGACAGCCCCATCTGTCCTTTGAAATCCTCCACGTTCGGCTACACAGTAAGCTATTGGCCGGAATCGCACTGTGGATGCAGGGGAAAACCGGATGCCCAATGCAAGCAGCTTAGTGTCAGACTACTCTGATTAGGACTCTTTTACCAATCAGAATCCTCTCTACCCAATGACATAGTTATCTTAGTGCCCTTGGATGACTAGAATAGATTTACACACATGTTCCCTATGAATTTGATACCCTTGGAATACTCCAGAGGTGAAGTGCTATAGCAGTATCTGTGTGCTTGTGGATTCATCTGCATTCGTTAAAAATACTAACAATGTTACAAAAGGACAACGACATCGATGAAATTGTTAGGCATAAAATTTTAGCCGGCTGATTGAAATGGCATCAAATTTCTAGCGTCCTTTGCGACAAGAGTATGCCACAAAAGCTAAAAGGTGAATTCTATAGGATGACAATTTGTCCCGCGATGTTATACGATGTTGAGTGTTGGTGTACGAAAAGGCGACACATTCAATAATTGAATGTAGCAAAGATGCGTATGTTGTGTTGGTTTTGTGGACATACAAGAAGAGATCGAGTACGGAATAAAGATATCTGGGACAGAATAGAAGTGGCACATATCGAGGATAAATTGGTTCAACATCGGTTGAGATGGTTTGGACATGTTCAATAGAGGCCTCCGGAGTCGTCAGTGCGTAGTGGGGTTCTAAAGTGAGATGCTAATGTTAAGAGAGGTAGAGGCCGACCTAACTTGACTTGGGATGAGTCGGTTAAAAGAGATTTGAATGAGTGGAATATCCCTAAGGAGCTAACAATGGATAAGAGCGCTTGGAAATTAGCAATAGGCGTGCCAGAACCGGGATCCTTTTTTTTCCTTCTTGCTTGCACATTTTTTTCTTTTGGCTTTTGTTCCTTTTGTCTCTCCTTTTTTAGGTTCCTGTTCTTTCTTTTGGTTTTTGTTCGTTCGTCTCCTTTTTTTTTTGGGTTTCTTTGGGTTTCATCTCTACCCTATCCCAACTTGTTTGGGATAAAAAGACTTTATTGTTGTTGTTGTTGCTTCTCCTTCCCAGAGCTACAGAGAGGAGTTTTCTTGGTTGGAAACTGCCAATTGTTTTATTAGAAGATGATAATTTATAGACTGAATGGTAAGTTTGGTATGCAATCTAGTAAGAGCAGATAGGAAGAGCATCGTTCTTCTGATGTTTAGCCTACTGATTCGTGTATATATTGTTGAAATGTTTACTAAACTTAGTACGTCAAATTGTACATATCATGGGTAGAATGTATAGACACATTTTTGTGTGGATGCAATGGAGAAAAATAGGCATTTCTGGTGCATTTTTTTTTATTTCTCATTAGAGACAGGGAATTGCTGTTGAAATGTGTGTCGATTACATAGCAATAGAGACGGACTATAGGCAGTCGTCACTAGAAATAGTGAAGGGTTTTATATGCCGCCAGTATAAGCTATATTTACCCGTCTATACAAAAACAACGACGGTTGAACCGTCTGTATAGACATTAGTGACAGGTTTTGGCACCGTCGCTGGACTGTTGGGTTGTGGTGACGATGAAATTGTCGTCTCTATAAGTCTACTTTCAGAGACGAAAAAAGTGTGGAGGAATGAAATACGTCTCTAACACTACAACAAAAATGGTTCTTAGCAGTGCCAGGAAAAATACTTTAGCGGTGCGTTCCAAATTCAACTGTCACTATAAATAGAAACACATTTCTACCGACGGATACAGAAGACAACCGTAATTAAAAATTAATTTTTAGCAGCGGTCGGAGAAGTCAGCCATCGCTAAAAATAGTCACTATTTTTAGCGGCGGTCATAGAAGCCAACCGCCGCTAAAAATATATTTTTAGTGGCAGTCGGAGAAGTCAACCGTCGCTAAAAATCTACTTTTAGCGACGGATAACAAGCTGACCCGTCGCTAAAAATAGCATGCCACGTCATCGATTCATGGCTCTCTCCCTCAACCAATCATAGCTTTACGCATAGATTGTGTGTTTGTTTTAATCTCTCACGTTCACTCCCTCTCCCACACCCTCTCTCTCTCTCCCTCTCTCTCCCACACCCTCTCTCCCTCCCTCTATCTAACCGAGGCGGATCTCCGACGCCGTCCCTCCTCCGGCGCCGCCCGTCCTCCGACGCCACCCCTCCTCTAGCGCGCCGTTGTCGAGGGTGCCGCCGCTCCCCGGACCGCGGCCCCTCTCCGCCGTCGAGGGCACCGCCCCTCCTCCAGCGCGCCGCTGTCGAGGGCGCCACCGCTCCCTGGACCGCGGCCCCTCTCCGCCGTCGAGGGCGCCACCCCTCCTCCAGCGCGCCGCCGTCGCGATCGCCACCGCTCCCTCGACCGCGGCCCCTCTCCGCCGTCGAGAGCGCCACCCCTCCTCCAGCGCGCCGCCGTCGAGGACGCCGCCTCTCCCTGGACCACGGCCCCTCTCCGTCGTCGAGGGCGCCGCCGCTCCCCCGCCTCCCCCATCAAGCAAACTGCCTCTCCTCGTCCTCAGAGCGGCTGGATCTGGTCTTGGGGGCGGTGGCGGTGGCCGGATCTGGTCTCTAGGGCGGCGTCGGCAGCCGGATCTGGCCTCTAGGGCAGCGTCGACGGCAGATGCTCAAGCGGGCCTGGTGGCCCGGCCGAGCCAGGTCGAGGCGCGGGTGCATTTTTTTATTTTTTTATTAAACCCGTAGCAGCGGGTGATATTGTTACCCGCCGCTACAATATGATTTTCACCGGCGGTTCGTTTCTTCCCCGGATTACACGCCGTAAAAGATTTCGACTTTTAGCTGTGTTTTCGTAGCGGCGGGCTGGTTGGCCCACCGCTATAGCCCATCTTAGCCCACCACTAAAAGCCTTTTTTGTTGTAGTGTAATGTAGTTAGATCCCCGTCTCTATTGACCTGATTTAACGTAGTGGGTGTCCATTCTGGTCCTGGCACTAAAGATGAATCGGATGGACGAGGCTCTTGGGGAAGAATAGGGAGGCATCGTCAAAGCAATGTGGGCCATCGGAAACACTTGTTGATATGGGCGTCAGAGCAGTGTGAGCAATGAATGAAAGGAATGGGCAAATTTTGGATTTCTGGGGTGAGAGCTACTTGATGATATGGTGGAAGGTGCCAGACAGATGAAATGCACTTCAAACAAGGAGGTAAATGTGAAATGTACCAGATGAAGGGGTATAGAAACATCTAGTCCCTTCGACCAAACAGATGGTTTCCAGGTTTCCAACAACTAGGCTATTTTCTCCTTATATGCTTAGTGAAGTCATGGAGCTCAATGTTAAGTAATTAAGCAATTTCATGTTAAATTTAATCCATATTAATCGCAGCATGTGTATGATCACAATTTTCACAAAGCCGAAATTACTAGTTAAGGTCGTAACAAAACTAGTAAATACGAGAAGGATGAGAGTGTACCCTACGGATGGACCAGTGTCGGGGGTACCGGCGGCTCCATTCGCACCAGGCATGGTACATTTCTTGAAGTAGTCGATCACTAGTTGATGCAGGAAGAGGTCGATGCAGTGCAATCCCTCGAACAGCTCCTAGGGTGCGCGCGCTGGGAAGACGTGAGCAGTCGCGCCGTCAAGGGCTCCTTAAAAACCTGATTGCCCGCACCACCCGAGCAGCAGGTGTCACCTTGCGGGAAAGGTTCCGGAGGCCTTCTCTCCCGAAGCTCAGTGCGCGCGGATCGCCGAGACGGCGAAGGCTCGGAAGGCAACTCGAGAGGAAGATGGAAGTTCGTGGCAAACCAGGGTAACCTTTGTGCGAGGCTAGGGGGAGCTTATATACTGGTTGCTGGGTTAATGAAAATAATGGCTCCGCAATCAACACCGTAACAGAAGGAATAAATGTCATTAATTCCTTTGCGTAACGGGCACATTAATCACACGACCGTTTCCAAATAAAACAATCCCAGCCAGCCAGACTCGACTCGACTAGACACGACATGACACGCACGCAGTAGCTAGCCCGTGCCTCATCACATCATGTCACATCACGCACGCATGCACGCACGCCTGCCCACCCCGGCAGGGCTCGGCTCGGCTCAGCTCGGCGGCGGTGCGCGCGCGTGTGGCTCGCCCTTGGCCTCTCTCAACTTCTCTAGGAGACATACTGTAATTCCAGCTAATAAGTTGAGAGATTTAATGATAGGAATCCCATGTGGGACTAAATCAATACAAAATTAAATATGGGCCTAGACTTATTAGAATTAATAGGAATAATATGGGCTTAAAGGCCCATAATATTCAACAATCCCCACCAAGTCTAGTGCTCATAGAAAATGCTCTCAGAAAATTCCTCTCGTTTGATATATCAGTGTTTCGATGGAGACTGTTAAGTTGAACATCCACCTAGAACAAGGGTTACGCCTTTTCACAACTGACCAATGGACTATGCCTTGAATTGACAGCTTTGTGCGAAAGAAGGTTTCACCCAAGTCCTTTACTGATACAAGGTTGCCATGAGCATCCCCTCTGGTTGGAGCATATAAGTCGTACTCCAGGCCCTTTTATGAGTATCTAGAAATTCCCACCATTTCACGGACTATGACTAGAAGTCGGACTCATATAGGTGCATTCCTTAGGAGATATCCTGTAGGCTAATATCTCTACTTCTCATAAGCCATTGGAACACATTAAGGTAAAACCAGCCTACCATACAGTATAGGAAAGAAGTACATTTGAGATGGACCAGTATAGGGTCTTTCCTCTCGAACTTGTTTCGCCATTCCACTTCACGGGATCTCCGATCACATGGAATGAGTTGCCACTAAAACAGTCCATCAGGTGAATCTCACGCCCATCTCACTCGATGCGCTATCTATCACGTTACATGACAACCCCTTTGTAAATTGATCTGCCAAATTTTTAGACGTATGGACATAGTCCAACGCTATTACTCCAGAGTTTCTCATCTTCCTGTCAGATTTCAACCGCCTGTTGACATGCCTAGAAGGCTTCATGTTATCCTTAGAGCTGTTCACCTTGACTATCACAGTTTGGTTGTCACAGTTCATCGAGATAGCTAGTATAGGTTTTTCAACCACTAGTAAATCCATAAGGAAATCACGAAGCCATTTAGCCTCAATACTAGCAGTGTCTAATGCTGTTAATTCTGCTTCCATGGTTGACCTCATTAAGATGGCCTGCTTGCAAGACTTCCAGGAAACAGCGCCACCTTCGAGTAGAAACACATAACCACTCATGGCATATATCTCATCAACATCAGATATCTAGTTGGCATCACAATAACCCTATAGTACCCTCGGATACCCGGTATAGTGAATGCCATAGCTCATTGTACCCTTTAGGTAACACATTACTCTCTCAAGAGCACGCCAATGATCATCTCCTGGGTTTGATACAAATCGGCTCAATTTGCTCACAGTAAAAGAGATGTCAGGCCTCGTAGCGTTAGCTAAGTACATGAGTGAACCTATGATTTGGGAGTATCTTAGTTGATCCCTTGCTATTCTCTGATTTTTCCTCAATAGCACACTAGGGTCATAAGGGGTTGGAGCATATTGACAGTCGCTAAACCGAAGTGACTCAAGATCTTTTCCACGTAGTGGGACTGCACAAGAGTGACCCCACCGTTGCCTTCTTTAATTAGCTCGATGTTAAGGATAACATCAGCTTCTCCCAAATCTTTCATCTTAAAGTTGTTCGACAGAAAATATTTTACCTCCTTAATCACATTAAGGCTGGTCTCAAAGATTAAAATGTCATCAACATACAAACACAATATAACTCCTTCGCCCCCACCATACTGATAATATACACATTTGTCAGCTTCATTCACAGCAAAGCTGGCCTATAACCCACGCTGTTGAAGGCATAACCTAGGAAAATACAATCCATGGTTTTAGGTCCAAGTTTGCGCTTCTTATTGATTGGCACATTCACCATAGCCAAACAACCCCAAGTGCACAAATATGAGAGGTTTATTTTCCTTTTGAACCATTCCTCAAATAGTGAAATTTCCTTATTCTTTGTGGGCACTCTATTCAGGACATGACATGCTGTCCATATTGCCTTACCCCACCATTCCTTAGAAAGCCCCGCGGTCTTTAACATGGCATCAACCAAATCAGTTAGAGTGCGGTTCTTTCGTTCGGCGATCCTATTGGATTCTGGTGAGTAGGACGGTGTCCTCTCATGAATAATTCTATGCTCAACGCAGAAGTCAGAAAATTCATTGGAAAGATATTCTCCACCGCGATCAGACCTTAACCGTTTTATTTTCCTCTCAAGTTGGTTTTCTACTTCAGCTTTATAGATCTTAAAATAATGTAATGCTTCATCTTTTGTTTTTCACAAATAAATATAGCAAAAACGGGAACAATCATCTATAAGAGTCATGAAGTATCTTTTGCCGCCTTTAGTCAAGTCGCTGTTCATTTTGCACAGATTGATATGAACAAGTTCTAATGTCTCTAGGTTCCTCGCCTCCGTAGCCTTATCAGGCTTACGAGGTTGCTTAGATTGCACGCACGCATGACATTTGGATCATTTGACTAAATTAAATTTAGAAATTAAATCCAAATTTGCTAACCGAGATATACACCCGAAGTTAACATGACAAAGCCGTGAATGCCAAATATTCGACTCATTCAAAATCAAGACATTGTTCATAACATTATTACAGACATTATCGTGTAAAGAAATGTGGAACAAGCCTCCGCATATGTATCCTTTTCCAACAAATATCCCATACTTTGAAAGTACACATTTATTTGACTCAAGAACAATTTTAAAACCATCTCTACATAGTAGAGAGCCGCTAACTAGATTTCTCTTGATGGAAGGGACATGTTGGACGTGCTTCAAAAGCACGGTCTTTCCCGAAGTAGGATTCAGAATGACCATACCAACACCAAGAACACACGCATGCGACCCGTTTCCCATCAACAATGCTCCAGTCACGCCAGCCTGATAAGAAAAAAATAAAGAAATATCAGCACACACATGAACATTAGCCCTAGTGTCCATCCACCATTCAGGCGAATGACAAACTGAAAGAACAGTAGGAAAAAATTACCGTACCCTGATGTTCCTGCAGTCTCGCTAATTACCATGTTTGCTGATTTTTTTGGCTGGATAAATTTACGGTCTGGGCATGCACTTGCCCAATGCTCACTGCTACCATAAAAAAAACAGCCCTCATTTCTTTTCCCTTTTTGTTCTTAAACGTGGTAGTCTACTTTGGCTTCTCTTTCTTTTCCTGCTTTTTCTTTTTATTGCGAGGTGTATTAGAATTATTTTTCTTCTGTGCCACATTGGCAGTAGAAGACTCAATGTTGTTTCTGCGCGTGACTTTTGCTCTCGCCCTCTCCTCAACATCAAGAGTCCCAATAAGGTCAGTCACACTAAATTCTTGTCTCTTGTGTTTTAGAGAAGTAGTAAAATCCTTCCAAGAAGGTGGTAATTTGGAGATAATACCTCCAGCCACAAACTTGTCAGGCAGCACACAAGGGAATTGTTCGAATTTTTTTGCCAGTGCCTGTACTTAATGAGCTTGTTCAACAACAGAACGGTTCTCAACCATCTTGTAGTCAAACATTTGCTCCATTGACAGTTTTACATGTGATGTAGGAGTCAACGTAACGCTAATCATGGCGCCTCGAAACAGGTTGTCGGATGCCACGAACGCACTCTCCTCTTCAGGAGTGAACTGTTTGGGCTTCCCCTGTGCGGTGTGATAGCAGTTCATCGCTATCAACTACAATATCATCCATGCACGCCACCTCTTGTAAAACATGCCATCAAAGTCATCGGGTTTCAATGCAGCAGCAAATCCTCTAACAGAAAAATGTCTATCAGGTTTTTGGAATGTTAAGTAATCAGGCATTTTCATGTTAAATTTAATCCATATTAATCGCAGCAAGTGCATGATCATAGTTTTCACAAAGCTGGAATTACTAGTTAAGTTCGTAACAAAACTAGTAAATACGAGAAGGGTGAGAGTGTACCCTACGGAGGGACCAGTGCCGGGGGCACCGGCGGCTCCATTCGCACCAGTCATGGTACATTTCTTGAAGTAGTCGATCACCAGTTGATGCAGGAAAAGATCAATGCAGCGCAATCCCTCGAACAGCTCTTAGGGTGCGCGCGCCGAGAAGACGTGAGCAGTCGCGCCGTCAAGCGCTCCCCAAAAACCTGATTGCCCGCACCACCCGAGCAGGTGTCATCTTGCGGGAAAGGTTCCGGAGGCCTGCTCTCCCGAAGCTCCATGCGCGCGGATCACCGAGACAGGGAAGGCTCGGAAGGCAACTCGAGAGGAAGATTGAAGTTCGTGGCTAATTAGGGTAACTTTTGTGCGAGACCAGGCGGATCTTATATACTAGTTGCTAGGTTAATGGAAATAATGACTCCTCAATCAACACCGTAATGGAAGGAATAAATGTCATTAATTCTTTTGCATAACGGACACATTAATCACGTGACCATTTCCAAAATTAAAATGCTCCCAGCCAGACTCCACTCGACACGCACGCAGCAGCCAGCCACGCCTCGTCACGTCACGCACGCCCGCCCCAGTACGGCGACGGCGCGCGCGCGTGTGGCTCGTCCTTGGCCTCTTTCAACTTCTCTAGGGGACTTACTGTAATTCCATCTAATAAGTTAAGAGATTTAATGATAAAAATCCCATGTGGGACTAAATCAATATAGCATTAAATATGGGTCTAGACTTATTAGAATTAATAGGAATAATATGGGCTTAAAGACACATAATATTCAACACTCGACACTAATAGATCCACTACGGTGTCAAACACCCTTAGGCGACACTTCAGCTCGCAGCAGTGTCGTCATGTTTTTTCGCCAACACTAAAGGCTTCAATTATACTAGTGTCAACAACACTACCACAGATCTACAATATAGCAGCGGTTAAAAACACACTCTAGCGGCGGGGATGGTTGACAACCGATTCAAGTGCGCAGCAAAAAATCAACGGTCAACAGCGGCGGGTACGTGACACCCGCCGACGGGAAAGATTAGATAGCAGCGGGCGGTGTTATCGCCCGCCACTACGAAGCAACTGGTCAAGTAAAAATAAACATCCATGGCTGGCTCGCACCAGCCCGCCAGCGTGTAGCTCGCTGCTGCGCAAAGCACCGGTCGATGATGAAGGCGGCCAGATCCGCCACCTCTCGGCCGCCCATCATCCCGACATGGAGAAGGGGAGACGCCACCCGCCGCGTGCGAGGCGAGAGAGAGAGAGAGAGAGAGAGAGAGAGGTGGCTGTCCTCTGCGGGCTGGCTAGATGGAGGCGCGGACTCTCCTCCACGGGCGTGTTGTCGCCCATGACTCTGGACGTCATCAGCGCCGCTTGTGCCCTGGCCCTCGCGCCATCGCCCGCGACCCTGGACGCCGCCACCACCTATGACTCATCCACCGTGAGCCCCTGATCGTTGCCACGCCCTGGACGCCGCGTTGTCGGAGGCCCGGCCACTGCCGCCACCAGCTCCCCTAGCAACCGCCGCCCGTGACCCGACTGCCACGAGCCCCTGGTCGCCGCCATGCCCTAGACACCGTCGGTGCCTCAGCCGCCGCCGCGCCCTGGACGCTGCGACCCTAGCCGCCACTGCCCCAAGGCATGAGACACTGAGTGTGAGAAGGAGAGAGACAGGGGTGGGGAATTGGGAGAGACAAGAGGGGGATGGCAGGAAGGGAGAAAGCACAAATCTGTGTAGTTGCTGATTGTTGGACAGATGAATCACTGGATCTTTGGCGTGGCGCATACTGATAATTAGAGGCGGGCCACATTGGTCCGCCTCTAAAAATAGATAGGATTTTTAAAGGCGGTTGACAATATAATCCGCCTCTAAAAATTGATTTTTAATGGGGATTGGCAATGTGAGTCGCTATTAAAAATTGTTTAACCACTGTAGCGGTGGGTTTCTTAATACTCGCCTCTACGCCATTTTAGGTAGCGCCGCTAAAAGTCTTTTTTGTGGTAGTGCAAGCTCCAAATTGATGTAAACATGCATAAATGAAGCAAGCTAAAAATACATATCAGTATGCGTTCAAAAAGCACAGTGGCCATTCGTGCATTTCACTGAAACAATTTGTGTATACCTGAGGAAATCTGATGTTTGTACGACCTATGTATTTTAAAATGAACGTTCAATGCCTATACACATGGGGTTAGCAAACTGCTTGCATGAAAGCTTTTTCTAGTGGCGATAAGAAGTTTTGTGAAACACATCCGGTTGGCAACAACGAAAAGGATAAGAAATAATTTGCGTGCTCTAACTAAGTGACTTGGTTTTTTAAGGAGCCAATGGAGAGTATGCAACATATTTTTTTTGTTTGGCATCAGAGCAATCAACATTTTGACAGGGGCAGAGTTTAGGCCTGGGAATCATCTCCCCCCCCCCACCCCCCCCCCACCCCACCTCCCCAGAAAAAAAATCCACCATGTAATTGATAGCGGCCCAACATGAAGCCCACTAGCCGCCTACCACATAACCCAGTAATTTCCCTTTCTGATACTATGACTAAAGATGTTCATAAATCTCTTACAAATGGCATTATTTCTTTGCTAATGGGAAAAAGGAATGTACTGAGTTCATCCCAAAATATAAGGATTTGTTGATTTTTTTTAAAATCATGTTTCATTTTTTGCCTTATTTAAATATTGTAAAAATCTTATTTATTTTATTATAATATGTTTTATTATTAGATACTACCTCCGGACGGAAATTTTGGTTTAGTTCAATTTTACACTAAGTTTTTGGTGTGAACATCAACAAAAAAATATGGAGGGAGTATATTTCAAATATGATTTATTTGTTTTTATATTTTTTAAAGAACTTTAAATAAGACAAACAGTCAAACTTTATTTCTGAAGTAAACAAATGCTTATATATTGGATTGAGGTAATAATGTTGAACATATTTTGCCCAAGTGATCGCAAAATATAGTATACTGTCATGAATGCCAGAAAAGGCCATGGAAGGCTAGCACAATTTGCGTGGCTGTTTTTACTGAAAAAGGTAGTACTTAGTTATTGGATTGCAGCGGTTGATTTTATCATAGGCACTCATTTAATATCCATTCAGGAAATTTTCGGTGCCCGGCTTAACACCCATTTTTTCAGGAATCAATTATTTATTGTGTTCTGATTTATTTTGTCTTTTTTATTTACCAAAATAGAGACATTTTGTACACTAAAAATAACTATCATGCTCATAGAATTCTTGCAAACATGCATGAAACATAAGTCCTTATTACAATATTGGATTATGTCTTCTCAACTAATACTAACATTGAAATTTTTGTATGGATATATAAACATCTATGAATGAACAGATGAACTTTTTCTCAACGGTGATAATTTTGCAAGCTGCCAAATCTTTGTAATTACTAATTCCCTTCATCATAGTTAACTATAAAATCATAGTAGCTGGCCCCTTGAAATATTTGGTAGTGCATTGACTGGTTGCTATGTATAGCTGGCTGACCTTTGTATGGTAGTTACTAATGATTAGCACTGCACAGATCGACTCATCATGTAGTAGGGGGAGACCATGCAAGGTAACGAATATTTTGAGTTCCTTTTTTTTCATTTTAGTGCATAATAAATAACATTTGACTAGACATATGCAGGGAAATCGGGAAAGATTATCATCTGCTTCGTAAATTGCATCCATCAAGTCGATGGATGCAATTTATGAAGTAGACGCCCGCTGATGGATGCAATTTACGAAGTAGACGCGGTCGGTGGATGCAATTTACGAAGTAGATGATATTTGAAGCTATATTGCCTGTATTCTGTAAATAGGAGTAATTACTTTCCAAGATATCAAGTTATCCTCCATTTTGTCTAGGTTCTCTTCCTCTATATAAACAATATCATTCCTCTCCTTTCTCCTCACCTCAGAAACCATAGATTTTTGCTAGTCACGTTTAGGCACTAGGCCATGGATGGCAAGAAAGTGAATCTCCAATGGATTGCCCATGACTCGACCCGTCGATCAACCTTGAAGAAGCGAAGCAATGCCCTGACGAAGAAGGCGAGCGAGCTGGCCACACTCTGTGGAGCCAAGGTCTCTGTGGTGGTGTATGGAGAGGATGATGCCATGCCATTGGTCTATCCCTCGGTCCCTGAGGCCAGGAAGCTCCTCGGTAGCTTCAAAGCCATGCCAGACGACCTTGAAAATTTGAAGAAAGTGTTGAACCAAGAGGAATACCTCCGTGCTCGCATCTCTAAGCTGCAAGAGCAAAAAAGCAAGTCTGACCATAAGAAACACGAGGATGAAACTTCGCAACTCCTCCTTTCTACCATAGCTGGCCATGGCCCAAGCCTTCCTAGCCTCACCACTGAAGAGCTTACGAGCCTTAACGGGATGGTGGACAAGAGGATGAGGAATGCCAAAGCACGCTTTGAGCAGATCATGAGACAGGGAAATGTACATGACCCACTGTATCCTCCACAAGAGAAGCCAAAATTGTCATCTCAACTTCAAGGTCCCTACACTTCTATGAAGATGCAAACCCAGGCTCCCGCAAAAGAATTCCAGCCTTTGCAGCAAGCCTTGGTCGCAGACCTTGCTTGGACTGGAGGGGAGCTCAATCCTTGTGAGACTAGCGATACTAAAGGCGGTGGCCGACCTAGTACTAGTGAGGGTGATAAAATGCAGCATTACAATATAGAGGGCTTAGAGCTTCCATGTTCATTGGATACTATCCTTGACATGGAGTAAGGAGTTTTTTTTTCAACTATAGGCATGCATGCATGAAAGTTTGGTTTGGTTCATATCCTTGTATTATTTTCTTAGCATCTAAATGGAGTCTTGTCTTAGAGTCACCAATCTTGGGTTTTCCCCTCCGTCTCAGCAGATCTATTAAAGTTTTCATTCATCATTTGTCATCAGAAATATGGATGTCATGTGTTAGTGATGTGATTTGTTGAATCATTTGTTAAATTCTTATTATGTATGATTATGTCCCGTAGGTTCTAAGGATAAAAAATGATGTCTCCTTGTTATGTTTTTTGTTTTGTCAGCTTGTAATCTTTGAATAGTACAAAATTTTTCTACCATGGTGCACAATTGTTGGCCTAGTTTATTATACCTTATCGATAGCAGTATTTGCATCTTATTGAGCTTAAACAACCATGATTATGCTAACAATTAACCTCATTTTTAGATACATTGTATTTACTGGTGTGTGGTTCATGATAGCAAGCTTTAGGAGTAATTGGAGGAATCAACATAGGGACAAATGAACTCAGCAAAAGCAAAGCATAAAGAGGCTAATAATGAGATGAGTCAAAACACGCATTAATTGGAATGATGCTCTATCGATCAACCTAGAAGGAAAAGCAGCTCAATTAAAGATCACTCAAGGCCTTAGGAGATGTGAATCCAAGATATAAAGTTGGCACAATAGCGGATATATAAAGGTGAAATGGTTATTCTAAGAAGGGACATTCATCAACCGTCATATCTATTCCACCAACACACATAGACGATAAACTAGTTCAAGTGAAGCTCATCGATCATCCTCGAAGAGGATGTCGACGTCAACAAGAGGCCATTGTTGGTGGTTTCTAGATGTCTATTTTATCTACCAAAAGGGATGTTTTGTGTCTTAATTTCGTGGTTTGGACTAACAATTAACCCCATATTTGCATATATTTATAGTTGTTCTGTTTTGGATGTAATCACAGGAAACAGGTGCAAAACAGGGCAATTATGGATAAAGAGCTGAAGAGTAATGAAGATGGGTCAAATTCGAAGCCGCGCCGATCGGCGCAGGAGGAAAAGTTGACTAAAACATGATCCCGTCCAGGAAAGACGAAGGCCCAGCCCAGTATGAGTCGAAGTCGATGGAAATTGACCTAATGCCTGGAAAGATAACGAAAACACCTTCCCAACCCAACTGGTCCCATGTCAGAATTCATCTCGAGCCGTCGGCAATCGCCAAAACAATTCGACTTACAGAATCTGTCTTGGTGCTGCGACACCGTAATCGGTCTTTGGGTCATGTATCGAGTTGAGCCCACTTAGAGCTGCATCTAGCGGGTCTTGCACGACCCTAGGGTCCTCATATACAGCCGCCGCCTCTTCATTAGGGTTTGGGTTTTGCTTAGATCAATTCTGTTCATAAACAGTTTTGCCGTTCATCGGTTTGTGAGACCCCAACTTCGAGAGTTTAATCATACATCTGCAATTGTGTTGCATTCTTTATTGTTCTTGCTTGTGTTCTTGATTCATAGGCAGGGATTAGCCTTCTCGGTGAGGTCAATCGTCTTTGGACGGTTGATAACCAGAGGAGACGTCGTGCTGCGATTGCGGGGTTTAGAACGTGCTGTTCTGAAGCCGGATCGATTTGTGTGTCGCTTCCGACCAAATCAACTTACCAAGAACCTTTCGGAAGATCGGGAACCCTTGTCCACATCACAGTTGCTTTGAGCCATCCCTCTACGAAGGATTATGTGGTGTGTATGTTGTAGGAGTCACTGAAGAGGAAAAAGAAGAACCATACATACCCTGTGAGATATCGGGAAAGAAATTTCCGAAAGCCTTGTGTGACTTTGGCTCCCGTGTCAGCTTGATGACTTACGATGCATTCATGAGCATGCCTTATGGAACTCAATAACGGCTGATAGGGACTGAAATTGAGCTGATCATGGCGGATGGTAGGAAAACCAAGGCACTGGGAGTGATCAAGAATGTCGAAATAGAGATCAGCTCGAAAACAATGCCGGTAGATTTCTTCGTTCTAGTCAATAAGGAAACTGGGGTTGAAGATATCATTCTGGGAAGGCCATTCTTAAGATTAGTACAAGCTGTTCTGGATGCTGGGAAAGATCAAATCACGCTACACCTAGGAGAGGAAAAAGTGCAATTTCAATTTAATGATCCGTCTCATCAAGACTCTTCTTGCTATCAGGAATTCTGCCCAGAGGAAGACGAGAGGATAGGGATGGATATGGGAGACCCACTGGACCACATCATGCGTGGAACTAACAAGTGTACTGCCAGCGCCGATCGGCTCAGTCATACTGGCAGCGCCGATCGGCGCGACCCTTGCGCCGATCGGCTCAATCATACTGGCAGCACCGATCGGTGCGACCCTTGCGCCGATCGGCTCAGTCATACTAGCAGCGCCGATCAGCGCGACCCTTGCGCCGATCGGCTCAATCATACTGGCAGCGCCGATCGGCGCGACCCTTGCGCTGATCGGTTCAATCATGCTGGCAGCACCAATCGACGTGACCCTTGCGCCGATCGGCTCAACCAGGAAAATCCTGATTTTGAACCTCTCGGGGAGCTGGATCCAGACGAAGCGCCAGAAGTGGAACAAAAGGAGCTTCCGAAGGAGCTACGCTATGAATATCTAGGAAAGAATAGAACATATCCAGTTATGGTGAACAACGCCCTAACGAAAGAAGAAACAGAGAGGCTTCTTGTTGTGCTCAAAAGGTATAAGAAGGCCATTGGTTACACATTGGATGACATCAAGGGAATCAGCCCCGCATTTTGCACCCACAAGATTAACTTGGAGGAGAATACTAAACCAGTGGTTGAAGGGATGCGAAGGTTGAAGGAATCAATAAAGCCAGTGGTTAAAAAGGAGATTTTGAAGATGCTTAATGCAGGTATGATCTACCCTGTTGCTGATAGTGAATGGGTTAGTCCAGTGCACTGTGGACCCAAGAAAGAAGGGTTGACAGTAGTGCCTAACGAGAACAATGAGTTGATCCCTCAAAGGACTGTAACTGGATGGAGAATGTGCATAGATTATAGAAGTTTGAACAAAGTGACGAAGAAACATCACTATCCTCTTCCATTCATTGATGAGATGCTTGAAAGATTAGCAAGAAATTCATACTTTTGTTATTTGGATGGATATAGTGGTTTCTTTCAAATACCGGTAAGACCAGAAGATCAGTAGAAAACTACTTTTACTTGCCCTTTTGGGACATATGCACATAGAAGGATGTCATTTGGTCTTTGCAACGCGTCTACAACATTTCAAAGATGCATGAATGCAATATTCGCTGAATTCATAGAAGATATTATGGAGGCATTTATGGATGACTTCTCCGTACATGGTGCTGATTTTGATAGCTGTTTGGAGAATTTGGAGAAGGTTTTGAAAAGGTGTGTTGAATGCGACTTAGTTCTTAATTGGGAGAAGTGTCACTTCATGGTAACAGATGGGATAGTACTTGGTCATGTCATATCTAAAAGAGGGATAGAGGTTGATAAGGAAAAGGTATCTACAGTTGAGAAATTACCTCCCTACTGATCTTACAACTTTGAGGAGTTTTCTTGGACATGTCAACTCCTATCGCATATTTGTCAAGGATTATTCAAAGATTGCTAAACCCCTGACAGAATTGTTAAAGCAAGATACAGAATTTGTTATGGACGAGGAAAGACTCTTGGCCTTCAGAAGATTAAAGAAAGCTCTATGCTCTGCACCTGTTATGCAGCCACCCTATTGGAGTCTACCTTTTGAAATTATGTGTGATGCAAGTGACTATGCAGTGGGAGTTGTTCTTGGACAACGGAAGGAAGGTAAAGTGCATGCTATTTATTATGCTAGCAAAACTTTGAATGAGGCGCAAATAAATTATACAACAACTGAGAAGGAGATGCTAGCTGTTATATTTGCTTTTGAGAAGTTTAGATCCTACATTCTAAATTCTAAGGTGATTGTATATACTGATCATGCTGCTATAAGATACTTGGTTTCAAAGAAGGAGTCTAAGCCTCGGTTAATGCGATGGGTATTGATGCTGCAAGAATTTGATTTGGTGATCAGAGATAAGAAAGGAGTAGAAAATTCTGTAGCAGATCATTTATCTCGTCTTGAATCATCATCAACTGAGCCAATAAGAGATGAAATGCGACAAGAGCAGTTGTTTGCTGCATTTGATCGTAGAGAGAACTGGATGATGGATATTATCAAAGATTTCAAGGGACAAACTGATTTGATGAACAAGAACATAAGGAAAAGAGTTAAGAGTGAAATGAGAAAATTTATATGGGCCGATCCATACTTGTATAGGTATTGCGAGGACGGAGCAGTACGGAGATGTGTACCTAGAGAAGAAAGAGCTAGCATTTTAGCAAAATGTCATTCTTCGGATTATGGGGGACATTATGGCTACTTCAGAACACACGCAAAGGTATGGACAAGTGGATTCTATTGGCCTACTATGCATAAAGATGCAAAAAGGTATGTTGCAACATGTGCTCAATGCCAACGAATAGGGAATGTTAACAGTAGCATGCAATGCCTCTTAAGTACAATCTTCAAGTCGATATCTTTGATGTTTGGGGTATAGATTTTATGGGACCCTTTGTGAATTCTCATGGTTTCGAGTATATATTGGTCGCCGTTGATTATGTCTCCAAGTGGTTCGAAGTAATGGCATACAAGGCTAACACTACAAGAGAATCAAGGAGTATACTTCAAGAGCAGATATTTCTTACGTATGGAGTACCGAAGATAATAATTACGGATGGAGGATCCTATTTTACAGGAGGAGAATTTGCTAGGTTTTTAACCAAATCTGGAGTTGAACATAGAATTGGAACAACATATCATCCCCAGACAAATGGACAAGCAGAAACTTCAAATCAGCAATTTAAGGGAATTCTGCAGAAGATTGTTACAAAAGAAGGAAAAGATTGGGCCACGAAGCTTAATGGAGCGTTATGGGCATATAGGACGGCATTCAAGACACCAATTGGTATACACCGTATCAATTCGTCTATGGGAAATCGTGTCACCTACCGGTGGAATTGGAACACAAGGCTTATTGGGCTATAAAAGAGATGAATCTGGATCTTGATGCCGCCGGCATGAAAAGGAAGATACAAATAAGTGAATTGGAAGAGATGAGATTGCGTGCATATGAGAATGCAGCTATATACAAAGAGAAAACAAAGAAGTGGTACGATAAGAAGCTTTTGAAGAAGGAGTTCAAGGAAGGAGATCGGGTGCTCCTGTTTAATTCACAATTCAGATTATTTGGTAAAGGCAAACTGCGAAGCAAATGGGAGGGACCTTATCTTGAGAATATGGTGTTACCTTCGGGAGCGGTAATCATAATGGATGGCAAGAGAAACAAGTACACGGTAAACGGACAACGTCTAAAGGTATACCTAGAACCTAACACATTTGAATTAAAATCTTTTGATGTGTATTTCACTGCTTAGTACCCCGTGTGGTCGAGCTTAACGATGTAAAACAAAAGCTTGTATGTATTTTAATTTCCGTAGTTTTTCTTTTTCGGCAATTTAGTGTACCGCGCCGATCGGCGCAACCCTGCACCGATCCGCGTGGCAAAGTCCTTTTTGTTTTGAGTCGGTTTTGGACCTTGCCTTTTTAAGACAGCAAACCCACGGATCAACTCGTTTTGAGTCCTTTTCCACGAATAAGAGAAAGAGTCCTAGTCCAATTGGAAATCAAGGGATATAAATATGAGGTGACAGCAAACCCACGGATCAACTCGTATTACATCGTCACCAGAACAAACCTTAAGAGCAGAAGCGATGGAAGGCGGCGCATCAGGCAGAAACCAAGGCGGCGCCGGTCGGCACGACCCTTGCGCCGATCGGCGCGACTCTGGAGCCGATCGGCTCGGCGGCGGATTTCCTCAGTCATCTGCAAATTGGCCCTAGGAATAAGTCGACGACGTGTTGACACCAACATGAGATGATCCCCTCGTCTGGTCAGATCTGCGGAAGAAATTCATGAAGAAAAGCGAAGCTGACGCGTGGAACGCCGACAAGGTGAAGATGGACAATGAACTTCGGCAAATGATGAAAAGAGTATTGGTGCGTAAAGGAAAATTTGTAGCACCTATTGAAAGTGAACTTCGGCAAGTATGAACTCAAGCTACGAGAGGAAGTCAAAGAAGCTATGTACCAGCAGGATGCGGAGATGGATCTTCAAGCTAGAAGGGATGAATCATTTCCTAAGGTTCTTACCGATTGGGAAAGTTTTCAAGAAAATAAGATTCATAGGAACAGTTGTATTGAGGGTTGCAAGTGTTTCTTTTGTGCTAAAGATCTTCAACGCAAGATGGAACTCCAATTGGCAGAATATCCAACTTTCATGCCTAGAGATTTGATATATGATGATGACTGTCGCGTAGTTCCTGGAGGAAGGACACCTAAGGAGATTAATGATGAGATTTTATGAAGGCAGCAGAATAAGGTGATCCGTGAGCGTAATCTAGAGCAGTTAGATGAACATATGAAAGAAGCTGCTGGCTGCGCCGATCGGCGCGACACTGCAGCCGATCGGCACGATCTAAAGATGGTTGAATTTATTGATCTGACGGCTCTGCCAAATGAACACGAAGAAACTACTGCAAGGAAGTGTAAGACTACACCAGAGGTTCGCAGATCCGCTAGACTATCAGGTAAGCCAATTCAGAATTATTCCGAATGGGATAGCGACTATACGTCATACTATTTGGAAACTTTGGAAAGCGGTGATCCTAGTGTGCCTGGAGATTTTAGTGATGATTTTGATATGCAACAAAGATTTGGTAGTCCTAAGTTCAAAAATCAGGACACACTTGCAGAATGCAGTAATGACAGGACAGCAGGAACTTCAACAAGAGTTAATGGTAATACAGAGGGAAGTGGAGGAAGTCGCAATGGTGGAAGAACACCACTTCGGAGGAATTTGAACAGTGCCTCTCCTTACAGCGTTGAAAATCATAACCTGCAACCGTCTGCTTGTTGTCCTGTCTGCCGAAGAAATATTGAGAGACTGTATCTCAACAGAGATCGTGCTTACTGGAATCAAAGAGATGTGGACCGCAGAATCCAGGATACAATCGAGATGAACGAAGCGGACTACACTTTTCTCATAAGGAATATAAGACGAATTTTCCGAGTCTTGAACAGGCATGGTCTGCATGATTAGTGTGTTGAGCTTCTTCTCTTGCAATGAGGACATTGCAAATTTTGAGTGTGGGGGAAGGGGTTTGCCATTAGTCATAGTTTTTAAGTGTTTTTGAGTCCAGTTTCTCAGTTTTTAAGTGTTTTTGAGTCCAGTTTCTCAGTTTTTAAATGTTTTGAGTCTAGTTTCTCAGTTTTTAAGTGTTTTTGATAAGTGTTTATTTAAGTTTGTGTGTGTGCTTAAGAGAGTCACGAGTCATGTTAAGAGTTGCTTCTAGGTCTTTTATGTAGTTTGAATTCTAGCATTGTCTTTAATAAAGTTAGTGTCGATTGTCAAATTGAAAGTGCCCCATGCTATTTATCTTGTCTTTCTGATGATCGATTGGTTGATTACTTGAATTTGTTGGTTACCAATTAACTGTTGAGCTTTATATTTGTGAAAATTTCTTTTGACTCATCATAAGCTAAGGCAAAAGCAAGGTCTAAATATGCCTACATAGCCGAGTGAATGAGAGCAAGCTACACATTTGAACTAAGTGGATTGTAAGTAACTTTGTCAACTTTTTGCTCATGATTTCGACCAAGTTAGGAAAGGATGATCTATTTTGTTTATCTCTATATTTCTAGCCATTCTTATCTAATTAAATTCCTTGCTATCATGAAAACCATACATCTTTGTTTCTCCCTCATCCTTGATACAACCTATATTCTCAATAAAAGGGAATTTAGAAAGTTTCTGCTGCTGATACAAAGATTGCTGATCATATTAGGGAATATAAAAAAAGAGGTGAAAAAAAAATATAGGTCGCGCCGATCGGCGCGACGCTTGCGCCGATCGGCACTGTTGCAAACAGAGAAAAAAGAGAGGTTATTATAAAAAAGGGGTAAAGAGAAAAAATATATATTCCCCGAGAAGCAGTAAGGTCATCAAAGGAAGTAGATTTCAGATTATTCCTCATTCTTTGCCAATTGTTCTCATTGAATTTTCTTTAGATCTTCTACATTCCTCTTCTCTATTAAAAGTTCTTTTCCAAGAAAATCCTTCCTTAATAGGCATGATTGAGCACATTGTTGACATGGTTAATCTTATGGTTTAATTTAGTTATATAGCCCTCCAAGATCCACATATAGTTCTTGATTAGATAGGAGAGGGATGGAAATACACTTGAGAGACCTAGAGAAGATCAAATGCTTAATGTTTGATGCTAAAAGATGAGTTGAGAAGAAATAAAATTGTTTTTAAAAAAGTTTTGTGGTAATCTGATTAAGTTCAAGTAAGATATGCCGATTGGTTAAAAGGAGATGAGAGAAAATCTTTGTGGAGGGATAATGAATAAAAATGATGATTGAGATTGACTGCATGAGAGATGGTGTGAAAATTCTTATTACATATTTGATTTTGTATTGCTCGAGGACTAGCAATGATTTGAGTGTGAGGGAACTGTTGGTGGTTTCTAGATGCCCATTTTATCTACCAAAAAGGGATCTTTGCGTCTTAATTTGGTGGTTTGGACTAACAATTAACCCCATATTTGCATATATTTGTAGTTGTTCTGTTTTGGATGTAATCGCAGGAAACAGGTGTAAAACAGGGCAATTATGGATAAAGAGCTGAAGAGTAACGAAGATGGGCCAAATTCGGAGCCGCGCCGAACGACGCGACCCATGCGCCGATCGGCGCAGGAGGAAAAGTTGACTAAAACATGATCCGGTCCAGGAAAGATGAAGGCCTAGCCCAGTATGAGTCAGAGTCGATGGAAGTTGACCTAATCCCGTCGAGTATAAAAGGAAGATAATTATCAAGAGCCAAGACGACCAAGGGGGAGACCGCAATCGCGAGAACCAGTTATTAAAACTAGGGTTCTAGGATATTGGCGACGGAGGTTCGTCAATACCGACGAGATCCACCAGAAGGGAGGTCACGCCGATCGGCGCAATGCCTGCACCGATCGGCTCGGGCGCGTTCCTGTGCTATTTCTCACCCCTCTGCTATGTCTAGCAGAAGGATGAGTGAGTAGTCTCATATTCTCTTCTCTGGTGCGGGGATCTGGTCATGTAACTCTCATGCTTGTTGAGACTCTCACGATGAATTTAATCTATGTGATGAACTTATTGCACATCTATCTATCCTTTTCATTAGTGTATCGGCCAATACACTTTTGCCCGTCACATAGTGCAAGAAACCAATGGGGAGCTAATAGCCTCTGTAGTGACAGCCGGGGTGAACGAACCCACCATGTCTTGTAGAATATTAGAGTCATCACTTGAGTTGATAAGAATAAGGTTACATGCTAGTGAACCAACCCTAAGGAGAGAATCCTTCATCATCCTGTTGCATCTTCAATAACATTCACCTTCCACTTTCTAACCGTCATCATTCACACCAACCAACTCATTGCAAACTGTTAGTAACCCTATAATAGTATTAGCTCCGCTCGTTCCCTGTGGATTCGATAACCTTGAAATACTCTGAGGGAAAAAGAGTTACAACTGTACACCATCCTCTTGCGGTATATAAGTGGGTGTGTAGATACGACCAACAGCCATACCTCAGCAAGATCTTGCCAATGGGCAAAATGTGGAACCCTCTCCATTTTGTGTAGATCAATGCTCCTCGTCATGCCAGAGTAGTTCCCGTATTCTCTTCCTAGTAAAGGGGGATCCTATTTAATTCTTGTAACTTGAATTGTTGTCTCATTTTGAATTTGGGTCTTTGCAATGTTTACTTGCGTTCATAACCTTGACCTAATTGACACCATCCATTGGCTTAGAAAAACTCATTAATGGTCGACCACAGGAAGTCTGTGCCAATCAAAACTCTTCTAGTGCACACAAGCAGAAGGAATATGTGATCTCTATGTTGAAGATGATGCCTATTGGCGGTATTGCTTCCATCAAGGCATTATAGCTAGTCTACCATAAACTAGTGCTCTACGTTCTAATAAGGAATTGTTGTGGTAAGAATATAATCTTTGGTAGAGACTGGGCAACAAAGCGCAAGACATCATACATAGCAACAATAAGATCGTTGAAGAATGGAGAGATATCATCCCTTCTGCTCAAAAAATAATCAACATCTCATTAGATGAAAAGGACCTGGCAAAAAAGAAGGTTTGACCTCCAATCCCATCAAGAAGATCTAGTTGACTTACTAGTTAACCTCTTTCGCTTGCCTTACTTTATGGCATTAAGCTTGATGACTCAACATCGGGTGGAAAAGAAGACAATTATAACATTAAGGAAGATGAAGAGACTGAACAAGAGCAAATGGGGGAAAGTCAAGATGAACATGTTGACCAGATTTGGATACTATTGATCATGATGATTTTGATTATGATGTAGATGCGTGCTATTAGGCTGATGGAGACTATGTCCCTGGAATATCCCATGACATGTTGTACCGACCAGAAGAAGGCTCATATCGATATAAAACCTTCCAAGACAGGGGCAAGACTAGCCACACAGAACATCAGAAGGTGGCTATTATCCTTTGCGTCTACATAGATATCCATTTGAACACCATGCTTATGGTAGCCATGATTTCTGTCATACTTGCTGCAACAAGTTTTTGTACCTACAAGGAGCTCTCTCATTCTAGGTGTATAATGATCTAAGTTGCAGGTTGGTGAAAGTGTGGCGTTATGATCAAAAGGATTACATTTTCATCTAGTTTAATATTCTTCATAGCTTCAATACCTTAACAAAGCATGGGATGCGACACCATCAGTCATGTGTTTATCAGTTTAATGTGCCTTGCAATGAGGACATTGCAACATTTAAGTGTGTGGGGACATCAATCAAGTTTTTGTTTCTTTGGTTTGTGTCGTTAGTGTGCGGGGACTTCAATCAAGTTTTTTTTTTCTTTTGTTTGTGCGGTTATTAGTTCGAGTCTTTATCCTTAGCTTAGAAGAGTCTATTTATGAGAGTACTTTGTCCCCCTTTAACAAAATCTAGTTAATGCCAAATTTTGCATAACATTCTTTTTCTCCCTTCACTAACAACGAACAACACCTTTCACTTAGTTTCTTACTTATGACTCAGAAATCCATCAACTCACAAGATTTGTATCTCAATTGATGATATTACACTTGCATTCAATTTGCCAATCATCACTTGGCTTGTATTTGTGAAAACCTCTTTTTGAACTTGGTGGTTTGCTCATATACCGACAATGTTTGTTCTAACCATATACAAAAAATTCTTTGATTCCAACCTAGCTTTGCTACACCCCTTAATGATTTCACACTTATGAGACCATCAAATAAGCCATAAATAAAGCTTGATTAAAGCTGAAAGCTCATTTCTTGACTGGCATGTCAGTATACTGATAGGCATGGATGTACAAAAAAAGAAAAAAGAAAGAAAAGCTAATATAGAATGTTGGTTATAAGTTATCGTTCCTGCTTTGAAGCCAAAATGTTGATAAACCATTTAAACTGGCTTGGATTGTCTCATATCCTTGTTGTTCCTTCCTTACCTTTGTTTCCAAATCCCCAACAAACCACATTTTAAATATCCTTGGTCTATTTTCCTTTAAACAACCTGGCTCTGTTACTATTTAGTGTCTAAAAACACAGCTTAAACTGAACTTGACAAACTGACACTTGCTAATGTTTACTAAGTTACATCGATGTAATCATCCCCAGCTTGGCACCAGAAATGCTTGTGGCACTTCTTAACGTCACAACAGACATAATTATAAAGATCCACTTCAGTGTCAATATAGTAAGATCCATAAGCGCACGGATAATACCGTTGTAGCATTTCACTATTGGATTGCTCCAATAGCTTGTCATTTATAGTTCTACCAAAGGAAGGCTACAACATAAATATATGATTGTTTATAGTAATGTAGTCATAAAGATTGGTATGAGTATTTAGAGTTCATACAAGGGTAAATATAATAATAAGAATAGGGGTAGTGTGTCACACAGAGCAATCATTCCTAAAGATAAATAAAGTCCTAAGTCACTAGGGAGTTTTAGTTAGGAAATCAAAGCTATATATCTAATGTTAGTCTACCTATATAGTTACTTAGTCAAATAATTATATGCAAGGTTATACTAGTCATAGACTCTTTATTTTGTCTCTCCCTTTATTTGGCAGTTTTGGCTATCTTTCTTTTTTTCTTTTTCTCAGACTCTTCATGGAGCAAGAAAATTCTTTTTCTTTTTTGTTTTTTTATAGCCATAACTTTAATTGCCTTTGGGAGAGATCAATCATGAAGACAGAGTCTTTATTTTGGGGATGGATGGTGTGACATGGATGATTGCTAATTTCCAGTGTGGAAATTTAGTGTGATGTGCGCGGACTTGATCATGAATGAAGAAAATATTTCTCACTAGGGTCATACAATTTTGACAAGGCTCAATGAAAATACAAGTAGCATATGTAGAAGGTTTTGCAATGTAGCATAACATATGGCTATGGTAGGAATTTATATCATTGAGGAACTTGTCATTCTTATAAAATTAATTCTCCGGGTGTCAAGTTTCACAAATTGAGCAAGATCATAGCAGCCCCAACTAACCATATCATATCTCCCAACAACCTAGAAGGATAATGCTTATACTACCCACTAGTGTGTTTGAAGTGAAACTTAATCATGCCAACAAACCAAAAGTAGATGGAGTACTAAGTTGTAAACTGGGTATATGAACGGAATAAAATACAGAGCAATTATTCATCATCTCAACATAGGAAACCTTATGCATTCATACCACGCATGGATTTATTCATTACTATTATTATTATATTTTTAATTTTTCTATTTATCATGCATGTGGAAGGGAAATAAATCTTTTTACTATTTTTAGTTTATTATGCATGTGGTGATTGGAAAGGGAGCTGATACAAGTTACCTTCACATTAGGGGGGAGGAACTCCTACCAAGCTGGCTTGAGCTCACTCGAATGGCGGCGGCCTCTGACCAAAGTAGCCTTAAGAATGAAAATAAGAGCTCATTTGGGTGTTACCCCAAAAGACCTTATTCTCAACTCTCGAGAGCTGCCATTGGACATCATCCCTCCACTCATTTTCTTGCTGGATATGAGTGTGGATGGTGTGGTCCAACTGGTCGATCCGGAGGGACATGTTGTCGATTTTCCTGGTGAGGTCCTCTGTGCCCCTCCTTGAACCGCTGCGAGAGCGTTGTGTGCCAAACAATGGTGGTAAGCCACTGGAACTTGAGCTATCGTAGGCTATTTCGGGCCATTCGTCAGTGTCCCAGGATGCACTACCGCTTCCGTGAGGAATGGCGTGATCCCAAGAACCCGTGCTTGGCTCCTCCCTTGGGATGGATGCCTTGGTGTTCCTCCGTGATTTGTTTTTGGTCACAGGACCAGAAACACTATTCTTGCGAGCTACAAAGCATGTCTCTAGAGGAATGGTTAGTTCATCATAGTTATACGAATGAAAATCCAGGTTAGGTAACTGGATTTCATTCGCATAACCGGGAAAGAAATAAACCAAAGAGTCATTGAGTCCCTGTTTCAGAGAATGTCCCGATCTAAAGAATTATTCGCCTAGGACAGCCCGTTCATAAATTAAATCATTGATATGGGCATTTCCAAGTAAACCAAAACTGTGCACAAGGCGATAGATCAGGGACGTGAACTCAAAATCTGCTACTTGTTTAATAACTTCGACCCATTGCTTAACCATGGCTATGGCAGGTGAGACTTTGATTTTATTAACCATGCAATAACGAAGAAACATTTCATCCTCCCGTATAGTTCTAACATCCTTTCTAGGGACAAAGTCATTGCCAACCATATATGCATAAAACGTAAGGTAGGTGACAGGGCGAGGGTGTGCCCTGTTATTTCCTCCCAAAAACTGCTTTTGTCAAAACCGAAATTTTTGGAATGAAAATCCAAAGCAGCAATAGGAGAAAAACCTAGCAAATCACTAAATTGCCTCCAAGTGAGAGAGACTTCCATTCCATTGAATCGAAACGAAATACTCTCACTGTCCCACTGAAGGGTGCAAAGGAACTGGATGGTAAGCATGCGAGAGCAAGGCTCATCTACCGGAGCAAAACCATCCCATCCTATAGTTTGAAAGATAGAAGCAAATTCAGTGTTGATACCTATCTTGGAAAGAAAGTCCGGATCATACATTCATGTAGAAACCTAAGACCGGCCGGTGATCATCAAATAGATGTCACGTTCTCTCTTTCCAACCAAGTCGATGTCGTGGTCGGTGTTGAGTCAGAGTTGAACATTGCTGAAATCTGGTAGTGTTTTTGGCTCCACTTTTGTCGGCTCCTCAACCGGTGCGCCTTCTTGTGGCTCTTCCTCAAGACGTTGGCGGCCAGAGCGAGTATTATACACCATTGAAGGTGTAGGACTGCTTGGGCTTCCCGTCACCTAGTTCTTCATTTTGCTTAAGGCTTGCTTCATCTTTTTCATCACTGCACACTTGAACAAACCAACACAAGGGCAACTTGAACGGGGGTTAAGATTAATGGAAAAACACCAACAAAAACTCCATTGGAAACTCTTGCAAATGTGAAACCAACTCGTAAATGCAAACAAAATTCAAAGAAAATATTTTTGGTGGAATTTTAGAGTATTGAGCAATGCAAGAGCTTGGAGAAAATGGAAGCAAATGGCTAGAGCAAAGTGGAGAGGTGAAAATGTGAATGCAGTGAAGAACTCCCTCTCCCAGGCATTGCCTTATATAGCAGAGCAGAGCAGAGCAACGGTCTCATTGAGACATGGCCGTTGCCTACTAGCAGTTGGGGCAAGTGGAACTAGAGAGCCGGCGGACTAAGGGGTCTGGTTGCCCGACCAGAGGCTGGCCCCTCTGGTCCACAGCTCTAGCCAATGGGCCCCACTAGTGGTGGCCGACAAGAAAGAAAATATGTTCCAAAGAAAAACATTTTCAAACTTTCTGTAAGTCCAAAATCTCAAAAATATAAACTCTAAAAAATTTCATTTTTTTTCAAAATTGGGTTGGAATAAATTTCAACATGCAGTGAAAAATTCAAATATGCAAATTGAAATCAAAAAAATTTGAGAAGGAAAATATGGATAAATACCGTTTAACCTGCCGGCGAGGGTTCACCAATTTTAAGTCCGGTGGATGAGACTTTTTCACCTTCAATGTTTAGCTTGCTGTCGGCGCATCCCTATCCGGAGATGAGGACATGGATGTTTTCTTTGGCCACCACACCTTTTTCACCTTCCTTGGTGGTGTGGATGATGGATTCTTCTTCACCGGCTGCTTCTTTGTCTAGAGTTCAGGCGTGCTTGTTGCTTTCTTTTTCTGGGCGACAAGAGTGGGGTTATGTTTTGTCTAGAAGTTCAACATAGCATCCTCTAGATTGTCCCTTCTTGGCCCCTCTTCCAGTTTCCTGATGTCCTGTTCGTTCAGCCAACTCTTGACTCGACCCATGAGGCAAGGCTAGAACTCAAACTCTTCTTCCTTGCCATTGAGGTCGAGATGGATTACTTCAGCCCCAACATCAATTTGTGCAGATGTGGTGCTTAAGAATGGCCGCCCAATGATGCGCGGTGTACTCTTATTCACCTCCATGTCGAGCACCACAAAATCCACAAGGACAAGGCATCTGTGGATCTCAACCAAAACTTCCTCAACAGTTCCTGCAGGGAACCACATTGTTGAGTCGGCAAGTTGAATCCTCATTTGAGTTAGGACTAGGCCTATGAGGTTCAGCTTGTTGAATATAGCTCTTGGAATGATGCTGACACTGGCTCCAAGGGTGCAAAATAGTTGCTCGAAAAATTCTGTCCCGGTTGAACATGAGATCATCGGGCTCCCTGGATCACCATTGATGACTGGGATGATGCTCAACACATCCTCTTCATCATTTCCTTCAAGGATAGTATATAGCAGTTTACGAGTAGGATTACCCACAAGCATCACTGCATTTACATTTTTCGTGGCAGATTCGGGTTGCCTTAGAATTTTCCCACAGTTCAAAGTAGGTAAAGCAGTGGCTATTTGAGCTAGCCGAGTTTCAAACATTTTATTAAAGCTTAGCTGGCTCTTATAAGAAGAAAGACCTTCTATCTTAGCATTAATTCTTTCTAAAGTCTTGTCAATGGAGGCAAACATTTTACTATAGTTTTCATTTATTTTAGTTTGGAGAAAATGGAAGCAAATGGCTAGAGAAGAGCACAGATGAAAATGTGAATGGAGTGAAGAACTCCCTCTCCCGGGCATTGCCTTATATAGCAGAGCAGAGGAGAGCAACGGTCTCATTGAGACATGACCGTTGCCTACTAGCCGTTGGGGCAAGTGGAGCCAGAGAGCCGTTGCTCTCTGGTCGGCCGACTAAGGGGTCTGGTTGCCCCACCAGAGGCTGGCCCCTCTGGTCCATAGCTCTGGCCAATGGCCCCAACTAGTGGTGGCCAACAAGAAAGAAAATATGTTCCAAAGAAAAATATTTTCAAACTTTCTGTAAGTCCAAAATCTCAAAAAGATAAACTCTGAAAAATTTCATTTTTTCAAAATTGGTTGAAATAAATTCCAACATGCAGTGAAAATTTTGAATATGCAAATTTAAATCAAAAAGTTTTGAGAAGGAAAATATGGATAAATACCGTTTACCCTGTCGGCGAGGGTTCATCAATTTTGAGTCCGACGGACGGGACTTTCTCTCCTTCAACGTTTAGCTTGCTGTCAGCGCATCCCTATGAAGGACCAAGAAGGCAATCAGAGGGGGGGGGGGTGAATGGGAGCCAATTAAAACTTTCCAAGAGAACTTGGCCTATGTCCCGATTACAACCCGAGCGAACCTCTAAACCGATCACCAAGGCTACACACACCAACTTGTGATGTGCCAACCCTAGGAATGATCAACTACAGCAGCGGAACACCGCGGAAACAAAAGGGAACTCAAAACACTCAAAACAATGCGCCGATCGCAGCCATCGGCAGTGCCGGTGAGGGATTCTCAGAAGCAGCAAACAAAGCGCATCGGCAGTGCCGGTCTAGCCATTGGCAGTGCTGGTGCAGGGTTTGGATGACCTACCAGCAGTGCCGGTTCCGGTCGCCCGCAGTGCTGATCGACCTCTCCAGAACAGGAAAAGGTTTCGGGATTAAGCAAAAACTTGGTCAAAACCTAATAAAACGAACTCCATATGATGCGATTTTTGGACCAGTGAATCCTCAACACATCACGATCCTAATCCTAGAAGATCAAATCAATTTGCTTAAGGAATCATCACGAATTTCAGATCTTGTGCCTAGAACACCAAAAAGAGGAAACTTGAGAAATTCTTCAAATAAAAGGTGCTAGAGCTATTGATTCGGTCAAGGATCCATATAGGATTGTTCTAGCTCATCATAGCAACAAGTTTCTCCAGAAATTCGACCCAAAAACTCATCCAAAAGGAGACCAAAAATTCCCATGAAAATAGAGGAAAAGAGATTCGGGATTTAGGGAGAGAGGAAGATCTTGACCATGAAAATGAACCTCATATCATTAATTCAAGACTTCAAGATACATGATTACATGGCTAAGGAGCCACCCTCATCCTCCCACTTTTTGAGAAGGGTAAGAGATGTCTGCCACACACGCACTACTCTCCTCTTTACAGATAAAGCACTCTCCTAGCTCATGAGAAGAAAAACCTAGCAAGGCTAATGTCAAGAGAGACGCCTCTTCCACCAGCCCTACCTCTCCTTATATAGGCCTAGAGAATTGTTCACATCACCACTCTACCCTTGACCTACATAACACTGCCACCTACCACTAGGAGCAGACTTGTCCATCTCTCTCCTCGTCGCGCGAACGCCCTCGGGTCCTTCACGACTTTGCTTCGCCTTGAAGCAAGCTCCATGATGGTGCCACGTGCACCACCAACCACCATCACTGGTTTTGAGGTCCAAATCAAAAAACCACCTTGCACGCTTCTCAAAGCATGACTTCTCGATGTCGACACGTGTCACCTTGTCCCGCGATCCTGACCACTGGCAAGTCTCTCTCGGTCCTTGTCCATCGGGCCCCCTTGTCACTTGCACCGACAACCCGCTCGCCTTGACTTGGTCAACACGCCGTCTTCATCACCACCATGATTTTGAGGCTCAACCGTGAAATCGTCCGTGCTTCTTGCCTCTCCGCGTGTACGGTATGGATCACCCTGGAGTCCACCCGGCCTCCTGATCGTCTGGCCCCAAGTCTCCTACTTGTGCCCGATCCTCTCGCCGTTGACCGCTAAGTTGACTCCAGTGACCTACACATCATAAGACAAGCAAACACATTTCCCATCTCCTGCAAACTCTCCAACATCCTTACCAACTCTGGTTAGTCAAAACCATGATATGCACAACTCCTGCAATCCCCAGATGCCCGCATTTCAACTCAAACACAGACTCAACCAATGCTAATTACTCATCAAATATTCCAAACCATGGCACATATCCACATGATTTCTCAATCTCCCCCTTGATGAGTACATTGACAGCATCAAATGCACAAAGATTAGAGATTGAAATACGAAGCCAAATAAGCAAATACAAATGGCCAAACCCAAAGAAAAGGTGAGAAATAGGCCATCTAGCAAAATAGGGATCACAAAACCAAGAGTTGGCAAAGACAACGACTTGAGACGCAAAGAGTGAAAAGCGCAAGAAAACGCTCAAGGACATGAAATGATCCCTCTCAACTTGTGGTAGGTCTCATGTAATGCAAAATGGATCATTTTAGGTTTCTTAGCATTATTTGTGCATGACCCACAACTTTCTCCCCCTTTGGCAATGAACTCATCAAAGTAGCAAAAGAACAAACATGCAATGAATGAAAATGGAAACCTAAGGAGCTTCAACAATTATGCAAACAAGCATTTAACCTCGCTAATCATATCCATAGAGCCATGAAGTGTAGAAGCAATAGCTCACAATCATACAAAGACCAAAAATAGATAGCAGGATAAACACCAAGAGCTATACAAGCTAAGCAAAAAGATTGACTAGCTTAGATAGAATCAAATTTGCTTATCATGAGAAAAACTGTCACCACATGTGTAAGTACTCCCATCCAAGAAAAAATGGGCATCAAGTGAATCAAAAGAAACTAGCCAGTCTCAATCTTAACTAGGGCAACAAGCATTCATAGAAAATGAGCTTTACAAACGCTCACATATGCAACAGAGACTCATTTGATCAAGTGTTTATTGTTTATCCTCATGTGTCCTCTTATCCATGCGGAGGGTCGCACGACTGGGTACGGCAAACACCCCGAGGCCTCAAGTCATAATGTTTGGATTTAGCAATTTAGAATTATTTTGCTCAAAGCACTTAGTAGATTTTTCATGATGTATTCACAAGACAAAAGAGCATGCCTTTGCGGCAAAAGGAACACACGTTCCCACAATGTTCCATCATAAGCTAAACATTTGCAAAGCCTTCCATTTCGCAAACACATGGTGCCAAAGCCAATACATCCTCTATACTGGCCTCAACACAAGTTTTGACAGGGATAAAAGCAATTATATACATGGTGAGCAAGACTTAACAAGATTAGTTCATAAGGTTCACAAGAAGCTCAGTTTACCTTTAAGATTAGCAAGTTGCTCAAAAGAATCTATAACAAGCCATCTAGAAATTCTAAGCATCAGAGATTACTATCACACCCACACAACTTAGCTCAAGCTCAATCATAGCAAAAAGAAATGCAAGAAAGCATAAGAATCAAAGCTCATCTATCAATGCATATATTACATATGAGATGTAATGCATAAAAAGGTAAGTTACATATATACAAGAGAACACCAACTCCCTCTCAAATGATGCCATACGGATGACAAACACCAAGCTCCCCCCGCAGAAAAGCAAATCTCGAAGCATCTAGGGGCTTGGTGAGAATATCAGCCAATTGATGTGTAGTGTCAATGTATTTGAGCTCAACACCTCCCTTCTCAACATTATCTCTCAGGAAGTGGAACCTCACATTTATGTGTTTGACCTTACCATGTTGGACTGGGTTTTTGGCTAAGCATATGGCACTGGAGTTATCACACATGAGTGGAACACTCTTAAAGGTTAACCCATAGTCTCTCATGGTGGATACTATCCATAGGATTTGTGAGCAGCAGCTAGCTGCTGCAACATACTCAGCCTCTGTGATAGATTGGGCTACACTCGATTGCTTACGAGAATACTAATAGATCAAAGAAGTATCCAAGAAATGGCAAGTACCAGAAGTGCTCTTCCTATCAATTCTACACCCAGCAAAGTCCGCATCCCAATACCCAATGAGATCAAGAGATGAAGATGCAGAGTACCAAAGACCAAACTCAAGGGTGTATTTGAGATACCTGAAGATGTGCTTGACAGCCTTGCGATGAGTCACCCTTGGGGAAGCTTGAAAGCGAGCACAAAGACACACTACAAAGTGTATGTCAGGTCTTGTCGTCGTCATGTATAAGAGGGAGCCAATCATGCTCCTGTACTCCCTTTGGTCAACCGCTTCACAGTCTTCGTCAGGGTCAAGTGCCATTGTTGTGGACATTGGTGTTGACAACGGCTTCACATTGACCATGTCAAACTTCTTCAAGAGATCCTTCATGTACTTGGCTTGATGTATGAAGGTGCCTTGTTTGCATTGCTTGATTCGAAGTCCAAGACAGAAGGTGAGCTCGCCCATCATCGACATCTGAAATTCACTTTCCATTGCTTCCTGAAATCTGGACACAAGAGCATGAGAGGAACCTCCAAAGATGATATCATCCACGTAAATCTGAACCATTAGAAAGTCATTGCCATGCTTTAGAGTGAACAAGGTTTTGTCCACACACCCCATGACATACCAGCACTCTAGCAAGAAGGTCTTAAGCCTAGCATACCATGTCCTAGGTGCTTGCTTTCGCTCGTACAAAGCCTTTTGAAGCTTGTACACACGGTTTGGGTATTTGTGGTGCTCAAAGCCAGGTGATTGTCTCACATAAACCTCTTCCTCTATGAAACTATTTAGGAAAGCACTCTTGACATCCATTTGGTAGAGACTAATGCCCTTAGAGGCAGCAAATGCAAGCAAGATCCTAATGGCTTATATGCGTGCAACAGAAGCAAAGGTTTCCCCATAGTCTAAGCCCTCCACTTGACTGAAACCCTGGACAACAAGCCTAGTCTTGTTTCTAACAACCTCACCATCTTCCCCATGCTTGTTTTTGAAAACCCACTTGGTTCCTATGACATTGACACCCACAGGAGGCTCTACTAGGGTTCACACTTTGTTTCTCTCAAAGTTTTCCAACTCCTCATGCATGGCATTAACCCAATATTCATGAGATAATGCATGTCCAACATCCGAGGTTCGAGGGTGGCAACAAACAAAGAATTAGTAAAGCAGGTGAGATGTGCAGACCTTGACCTTGTTGTCCTCTCATAGAGATTACCGATCATCTGTTGAGGTGGTGTTGATGCTGAATGTGGTGAATAGCATCTCTCTCAGAGCGTACCTCCCCCTCAACCATAGCTGGAGCTAGCTCAACAGCTGCTGAGGTCGATGTCGAAGCTTCTGGACCCTCTGCTAGAGTGGTGGAAGCAGCAGGAACAAGCTCAGATGTGGGATGGAATGACTCATCATCGTCATCATCCAAGCCCTGTAGGCCCTCTTCTAAAAAGATACTGTCCTCCATCTCCCTATTACCTGCAGTCTCAATCACATTTCTTACATAGGAGTTTGATTCATCAAAGGTTACATTGCAGGACTCTACGATGGTGTTAGTTTCCAAATTCAAAACTCTATAAGAATGGCCATGAAGAGTGTAGCCAAGAAAGATGCCATCGGAATATCTTGACTCAAACTTATCAAGATTGCCACGCTTGAGAATGAAGCACTTGCAACCAAAGGTGCACAAATGAGAAACAAATGGCTTCCTCCCAAAGCGTAGCTCATAAGAAGTCACATTAAGAATTGAGCGCAAGAAAACCTAATCGGAAACATAGCAAGCAGTGCTAATGGCCTCAACCCAGAACCACCTCGGAGTCCTATCTCATCGAGCATCGTCCGGGCCATTTCTACCAAGGTTCTGTTCTTTCTTTCGACCACACCATTCTGCTGAGGGACACGAGGTGCTAAAAACTGATGCTCAATACCATGCTCAAGACAGAAAGCATCAATGGAGGAGTTCTCGAACTCGATGCCATTATCACTGCGAATTGCTCGTAATGCACCAGGAAGTTCCTTGAACAACCTCAATGCTAAGCTCCGAAAGTGATGAAACACTTCATCCTTGCTCTCAAAAAAGTAAACCCAAGAGTAGCGAGAGAGGTCATCAACAATCACAAGAACATACCACTTCCCACCCACCGAACGAACCTGAGAAGGGTCAATAGTGTCCATATAAAGCAGCTCTCCAGGGCGTTCAGTCATCACCAAATTGATTGGTGGATGAGAAGCGGTAATCATTTTCCCATGACGACAAGGAGCATAAACCAAATCCTTATCAAATTTGAGCTTAGGCAATCCTCGGATCAAACCTAGGCCACTCAAGCGACAAAGCAAGTCAAAGCTCATGTGACCTAGTCTCCTATGCCATTTCCAGAGCTTAGAAGAAGATTGAGCAAACAAGCACTTGTGAGAGCCAGGAGAGACAGCAAAATCAGCCTAAAAAACCTTCCCGATGCTAGAAATCCCATAAACCAAAGAACCATTCGAATCAGGAACACAAGAAGCATTTTTCTTAAAGCGCACTTCTAAACCAATATCAAGCAACTGAGAGACAGAGACGAGATTGTACTTGAGATGCTCAACCAAACCAACATCCTTGAGAGTGAATTTTTCATTTATCTTACCGTGCCTCTTTCCTTCACTCTCTCTCTTGTCATCTCTAAAGGTCACATACTCCCGGCGCTTCAAGGGAGTGAGGCTGGAGAACCACTTTGCATCTCCGGTCATGTGGGGTGAACCCCCAGAGTCCATTAGCCACTTGTTCTCCAGGCCTCCACCTGCTGCCTACAAAGAACGAGAAGAAAAAGTCGATGGCTCAGTGCTGGGGTTAGTCAAAAAGCATTTGGGAATCCAGCACTTCACCATACGACCGGTAGTAGTCATCACAGTTCTTTGCATATTATCATTCGAACGCATGGGACAAGAACCACGATGGGGAAAACGTGGCCTGTCAAAGCGTCTCGACTCAAACCTAGGGTTGTCAGGATAGAAATCATCTATGTAAGAGCCAAATCCATGCAGGCGACACTCACCACGATGGGGAAAACGTGGGGCGCTAAGGCGCTGCTGCGCAAAGCCTCTGTTTCGTGAATCAAAGCCATATGAGGAATGACCCTGTCTATGATAGGCATGAGAAAAAGAGCGAGTCTGAAAACCATCAAAATCATCATGATGCACATTCCTAGTTAACTCAGCTTGCATCCTCTCAATCCTATTACGCCTATAACAGTACTCATCCAAGTGACCCTTACGACCATAGAACATGCAAATGTAGACACTCTCATGTTTAGGCTTAGCTTGCACAGTGGGTTTGGGTTTTGGCTTCTCAACTTGCTTTGGGTTGAAGGAAGGATTGGGGTTAGGTGGATAGTATGTGTCAGTGGGTTTGATGGATTGTTTCTCATCCTTGTAGCTAGAGCTAGGCACAAACTTACCCACATTTTCACTCTCATTGTCACACCTCTCAAATCCCAAGCCCAAGTTGTAGGTTGCCTACTAGCACTTTCTTTGACTCTTGCCAAGTCACTCTCAATCTTCTTCTCACTCACTAGGGTTCTTTGGAGCCTAGAAATAAGATAGTCATTTTCTTGGACTAGGACTTTGTTTTCCTCCCTAGTGATTACAAGCTTGTCCTTAAGGGAAACACACACTTCACATGCTGGTGGCAGAACTTTAGAGCGAGTCTCATTCAATAGCTTGGACTCGAGCTCTTTGACTTTGAGGGTTTGAGCTTCCAACTCACTAATGAGCTTGGGGCACTTCTAACATGCACCCAAAAGAGTTGGTCTAGCCTTGAATTCATCAAGCTCTTTAAGGGCACTCTCAAGCTGACTGGCAACTTGAGCATGCACATTTTCCCTCTGTGCAAGATCATTCATCACAACTTGACAAGACTCACACTTAGCAACAATGTCATCTCTAGCATGCTTAGACCTAAGCGAAGTGATCTCATACTCAGCACTCTCCAATTTAGACTTAAGCTCTCTACTCTCATGTACAGCGCTGCGAAGCTTATCATCTTGTATCAACAAAACATCGCGCAAATGATCAAGTTCAGAAGAGAGTTCATCAAGAGTGGAAGGTACCTCGCTTGTATCGGAGTCGGAGCCAGAGCCGGTGTCATGGCCGTTCTTTGCCATGAAGCAAAGCCCGGTGAAGTCATCCTTCCTCTTGACTCGTGGCTTCTCAACCTCCTCCTCAAAGCTTGTAAGGCCATCAGTTGATATGAGGTTGACATCGCTCCAGGCGGCAATGCAGGCACGTGCAATGGCCTTGGCGAACTTCTTGGAGTTCTTGCCTTTCTTGTAGAAGTGGTTCTTCTCCTGCTTGAAGTCTTCAGTGTTATTGTCGTGGTACCCGTCCTTCTTCTTCTTCTTGGGACAGTCAGCAATGAAGTGTCCCCCGTCACCACACAAAGCAGGTTCTTGAACCACCTCCTCTTCTCTCTTTGTTGTTGTTGTAGAACTTCCTAAACTTCCTTGTGAGCAAGGACAGCTCCTCGTCAGGAATGCACTCCATCTGTTCATCAGAAGCTGCAATAAGAGAAGAAAGAGCAAACTCCAAAGAAGACTTGTCAAGTGAGGAGTTAGTTCCATAAGAAGCACCACTGTGACTACCCTTTTGAGAGCTAGGAAGCAAAGCCCTGCTAGAAGCAAGATTAGCAAGATTAGGACAGGACTTCCTAGACAGTTCATGAGATTTTAGCTTGCTATACAACTGCTCATAGTCCAGGGTATCTAAATCAACAGTTTCTTCTAGTGCAGCAATCTTAACCCCCCAAGCATTTTCATCAAGTGAGTACAGTAATTGCTTAGCTTTATCATTATCACTGTACACAAGGTTATCACAAGCCCGCAAGTTACACACAATGGCCTCGAACCTACAAAAAGTGTCATCTCGTGACTCGCCAGGTTTTTGTTCAAAGGTTTGGTATTGTTTATGGTAAGAATCCTTACGCATAGACTTGACTTTATTGGTACCCTCATGGTACGTGCAAAGCTTTGCCCAAATGGCATGTGCAGTATCAAGATGAGCAACACGGTCATGTTCATTCCTACCTAGAGCAAAAAGCAGGATATTAACAGCTTTGGAGTTGTTTTCATACCTGGTTAACTCACCTAGTAGCGCGGTATTAAGGTCGTCCAGTATGGCATAGTCCTGCTCCACGATCTCCTAAATTGCACGTCCATGACTTCCAGTAGGGAAAGTTCTCTCCATCGAACATCCAAGCTTGACCGCATGCTTCTCCATGTCGCCTTTGGATCACAAAGTCGGTGAAGGTCAACTAGTGATCAAACTGGCTCTGATACCAATTGAAGAACCGAGAAGGCGACCAGAGGGAGGGGTGAATGAGAGCTAATTAAAATTCTCCAAGAAAACTTGGCCTATGTCCCGATTACAACCCGAGCATACCTCTAAACCAATCACCATGGCTACACACATCAACTTATGATGTGCCAACCCTAGGAATGATCAACTACAGCAGCAGAATACAACAGAAACAAAAGGGAACTCAAAACACTCAAAACAATGCGAAACTAGACAACCATCGATAGTGCCGATCACAGCCATCGGCAGTGCCGGTTGGCACCATCGGCAGTGCCGGTAAAGCCCATCGGTAGTGCCGATGAGGGATTCTCAGAAGCAGCAAGCAGAGCGCATCAGCAGTGCCAGTCTGGCCTTCGAATGCTGGTGCGGGGTGCGGATGACCTACCGGCAGTGCTGGTCCCGGTCGTCGGTAGTGCCGATCGACCCCAACAGAACAGGAAAAGGTTTCGGGATTAGGCAAAAACTTGGTCAAAATCTAATCAAACGAACTCCAAATGATGCGATTTAGACCAGTGAATCCTCAACACATCACGACCCTAATCCTAGAAGATCAAATTGATTTGCTCAAGGAATCATTATGAATTTCAGATCTTGTGCCAAGAACACCAAAAAGAGGAAACTTAAGAAATCCTTCAAATAAAAGGTGCTAGAGCTATTGATTTAGTCAAGGATCCATATAGGATTGTTCTAGCTCATCATAGCAACAAGTTTCTCAAGAAATCCGACCCAGAAACTATTCAAAAAGAAGACTAAAAATTCCCATGAAAATAGAGAAAAAGATAAATTTCCGGATTTAGGGAGAGAGAAAGATCTTGACCACGAAAATGAACCTCATATCATTGATTCAAGACTTCAAGATAATGATTACATGGCTAGGAAGCCACCCTCATCCTCCCACTATTTGAGAAGGGTAAGATGTCTGCCACACACCCATTACTCTCCTCTTTACAGATAAAGCACTCTCCTAGCTCGTGAGAAGAAAAACCTAGCAAGGCTAATGTCAAGAGTGACACCTCTTCCATCAGCCCTACCTCTCCTTATATAGGCCTAGGGGTTGTCCACATGACCACTCTACCCTTGACCCACATAACACTGCCACCTACCACCAGGGGCAAACTTGTCCATCTCTCTCCTCGTCGCCCGAACGCCCTCGGGCCCTTCACGACTTTGCTTCGCCTTGAAGCAAGCTCCGTGATGGTGCCACGTGCACCACCAACCGCCGCCACCGGTTTTGAGGCCCAAACCGAGAAACTGCCTTGCACGCTTCTCAAAGCGCGACTTCTCGATGTCGACGCGTGTCACCTTGTCCCGCGATCCTGACCACCGGCAAGTCTCTCCCGGTCCCTGTCCATCGGGGCCCCTTGTCAGTTGCACCGGCATCCCCCTCATCTTGACTTGGTCAACATGCCGTCTTCATCACCACCACGGTTTTGAGGCTCAACCGTGAAACCGTCCGTGCTTCTTGCCTCTCCACGTGTACGGTATGGATCACCCTTGACTCCACCCGGCCTCCTGATCGTCTGGCCCCAAGTCTCCTACTTGTGTCCGATCCTCTTGCTGTTGACCGCCAAGTTGACTCCAGTAACCTACACATCATGAGAGAAGTAAACACATTTCTCATCTCCTTCAAACTCTCCAACATCCTTACCGGTTAGTCAAAACCATGATATGCACAATTCCTGCAATCCCCATATTTCCGTATTTCAACTCAAACACTCATCAATGGCACATATTCACATGGTTTCTCACCCTATCCAGAGATGAGGACGTGGATGTCTTCTTTGGCCGCCACACATTTTTCACCTTCTGTGGCGGTGTGGATGAAGGATTCTTCTTCACCGGCTGCTTCTTTGTCTAGAGTTCAGGTGTGCCAGTTGCTTTCTTTTTCTGGGCGACAAGAGTGGGGTTCTGTTTTGTCTAGAACTTCAACATAGCATCTTCCAGTTTCTTGATGTCCTATAGGTTCAGCTAACTCTTGACTCCACCCATGAGGCAGGGCTGGAACTCAAACTCTTCTTCCTTGCCATTGAGGTTGAGACGGATTACTTCAGCCCCAACATCAATTTATGCAGATGTGGTGCTTAAGAATGGCCGCCCAATGATGAGCGGTGTACTCTTATCGACCTCCATGTCGAGCACCACAAAATCCATAGGGACAAGGCATCCGTGGATCTCAACCAAAACTTCCTCAACAATTCCTGCGGGAAACCGCATTGTTGAGTTGGCAAGTTGAATCCTCATTTGAGTTGGGACTAGGCCTGTGACGTTCAGCTTGTTGAAGATAGCTCTTGGAATGATGCTGACACTGGCTCCAAGGGCGCACAATACTTGCTCGAAAAATTCTGTCCTGGTTGAACATGAGATCATCGGGCTCCTTGGATCACCATTGATGACTGGGATGATGTTCAACTCATCCTCTTCATCATTTCCTTCAAGGATAGTATATAGCAGGTTACGAGTAGGATTACCCACAAGCATCACTACATTTACATTTTCCATGGCAGATTCGGGTTGCCTCGGAATTTTCCCACAGTCCAAAGTAGGCAAAGTAGTGGCTAATTGAGCTAGCCGAGTTTCAAACATTTTATTAAAGCTTAGCTGGCTCTAATAAGAAGAAGAAAGACCTTCTATCTTAGCATTAATGCTTTCGAAAGTCTTGTCAATGGAGGCAAACGTTTTACTATAGTTTTCATTTATTTTAGTTTGGCCTAAGACAACATCTTTCAAGAAAGGTTGGTTAGCATTGAAAGAATTATTAAAATAACCACAATTACCTCCTTGATAGGGGCGTGGTTGCCACCCCTGACCTCCTTGAGGGCGATACCCATTATTCATGAACACAGCTTCCTCACGAGTCTTCGGGCAATCATTGCCCGAATGTCCTGTATTGCCATAGACCTTGCATGTCATGTGATGGCCGAGAGCTTGTACTGTACCCTTCAAGCTAGGGTCATCATGGATGTCAAGCCGCTTCAAGATAAGGTCCACTTTCACGACGAGCATGTTTGTATCCTTAACGGTGTGCATGTCTGGTGCACGTGGCTGGAGTCGCTCACATTCCAGCCTTGATTGGAGACCATCTTCTCAATTAACTCAGTTGCCAGCTTGACGATGAGTGAGAAGAAGTCTCCTCTAGCGGTGGCATCAATATGCTGGCGGCTTGAGGCCGTTAGTCCATTGTAGAAGTTCTGGATAATAAGCCATTTATCCATTCAATGATGGGGACAGGCCAGGATATACTTCTGAAGCCTTTCCCACGCTTCTAGTATTGTTTATCTAGCCGCCTACTAGAAACTTGAAATTCTTCTCCATAAGGAGTTGGTTTTACCAAACGGGAAGAACTTTGCGAGGAACGTAGTAGAGCATTTCCCCTAGGTTTTGACAGCCTCTTTATTGGCGTAAAACCACTGCTTGGTTTTGCCTAGCAGCGAGAACGGGAACAGACAAAGCCTAATGGCATCCGGAGTCATGTTCCTTATGGTAAAGGTGTTGTAAAACTCCAAGAACTGCTGCAATTGAGCATTGGTGTCCTCATTATCTTTCCCACAAAATGGGCTAGCCTGTACCCGTGATCAGACTGGTCTTGATCTCAAAGTTTCTGCCCCCGATGTCAATCTCGGGCCTAGTGAGTATGTTACCGGCAGAGGGAGAGGAATAGTCCTTGAGAGCCTTCTCCACCATTGTCTTAGATCTCAATGGTGCGGTGATGATTGGTTGATCTGTTGGCCTAGAGCTTCGAGGAGAAGAGACGTTAAGTCTACTTTTCCTTAAAACTCTTTTTAGATTCTCGATGAAGTTCTTAGGCAGATCAAAACCGGTCATGCACTACCCTATTTTCACACCAAAAGGCAGAAAACATACAAGGTTAGCCTGCATAAACAATGAATACCATATAACCAATATGCTTATGTTATTATTCATAATATATATTTGTCTATGCCTTCGCCGGAAATGGCGCCAGAAATGCTTGTTGACACTTGCTAATGTTTACTAAGTTACATCAATATAATCATTCCTAGCTAGGCGCCAGAAATGCTGGTGGCACTTCTTAACGTCACACCAGACATAATCATAAAGATGCACTTCAAGGTCAATATAGTAAGATCCAAGCGCACGGATAATACTGTTGTAGCATTTCATTATTGGATTGCTCCAATAGCTTCTCATTTATAGTTCTACCAAAGAAAGGCTATGGCATAAATATATCATTATTAATAGTAATGTAATCATAAAGATTGGTATGAATATTCAGAGTTCATATAGGGGTAAGTATAATAATAAGGATAGGGGTAGTATGACACAGAGCAATCATTCCTAAAGATAAATAAAGTCCTAAGTCACTAGAGAGTTTTAGTTAGGAAAGCAAAGCTATATTTCTAATGTTAGGCTATATATATAGTTACTTAGTCAAATAATTATATGCAAGGTTATACTAGTCGTAGTCTAATGCATTCAACACTTCATATACCGATTCATGCCCGACATACACAAGACAACTCCGTCTTGGACACACGTCGTAACCGAACGTGGAGGAGTACAATGGACAAATAGGGCTGTCACCACCTACTGCAAACCATGGATTACGAGGTGATTAATACTACCTAGTTGTCTAAGCACCACACTTACACATTTAAGTAAAATTTTAGCATTGATCAAACATTAGAATCACTGTTTGGATAAACAAGTACTAAAGCATAGATAACTCTAACCCTACGGATTAACAAGTCATGAGCTAAGCAATTGCAATCCTAATTGGATATCAAACCCATGTTGAATCATCACAACTAGACTAAATTACAACTAGCATTATAACATTTAGACTATAGTTAAGGTATATGCCAAGCATGCCAATAAGGTAGCAAATCTATATTATCATGAAAGCAAAAAGTCCTATAACATGAATATGATATATAACCAAACAAGAAACACATATCATAAGCATAACTATATGGAAGAACTATATTAAATGGATGAGCAAAGTCATAATAATAATATAAAAGAATAAAGGTAAAGATACAAGAGCCATACTAATACTCCTATGACTTGGACACTTGAGCAAGGCTCCTCCTACACTAAACTCCAATAGAACTAGGAACTATTAAGTGAAAGAGGGAAATGACTAGCTCTTGAGTGTGTGTGTGTTGGAGTGAAGCCCTCCCCCTCTATTTATAGTGTCTAAAGGTCAGTTCTGGAGAGTAACCATCATGGAACTTCGGGCCACCGACGTTGCCAAAGGGCTGAGGAGGAGACATGTGGAAGGGAGGCCAAACCGCCTCAGGACCAGGTCGGCCGACCTCCCCCTTGGTCGGCCAACCAGGGAGTGGGGCCTCCTGCCCTGTGCTTTCTCGGGGTGACTGACAGGTGGGTCCTCCTCTGTTTTAAGGCAGTGTTCTCCGGAGAAATCCTGTGCAGCCACGTATGTAATCCAAGGGGAGTCCAATTGGCACCGTCTCATTGGCTGAAACGGTGTTTCCCCGGATTATGCTCTATTTCTCCACATATATTGTATCAAATCTCTGCATGCACATGAATCTCCAAGGACAAGTGGAATCCGATTATTCCTAACTAACATGCAAGTATGAAATGCTAAGTTTTCCTACTTTTATAGGTATATTGACGGTCAGAATTGATATTTAGCAACTGTCAACACCAAGACAGTCCTATTAATGCTTTTATTTTTCCTTTTATTTTTGTTTTGGAGTGTTACACAAACCGACCTTATAGTATTGATCTTATGAGCTTTGTCTGGCCAAGTTTTCCATTATTCTTCACTTTTCTTGGTCGTGCGGCTGGCCGAGGACAAAAAAAACAAGAAGTAAAGAGAGAGAAGGGATGGATTTCACTTTGATTTAGGTAACAATGTCGACATGAATGCTGAATCATGTATTGTGTGTCCATCATCATGGCTACAAGTGATCTATTTGTTCTGCAATAGTCTAAAGCCGACTCAGGTGAGATTTTCATCCCTCTCAACATTTTGGGTGACGTGGCCATCCTCCGCATCCACCACATTGCCTCGAGTCGATTTCCACCATCGTGGATGCCTCCCCAAACGAGCACGTTGCTCACTAGCCAGACGTTGAGCATCATACCGGACACTCACCAGCCAGATGTTGGGCCTCACTGCAGGGCTTGGACTGCTGGCCTGGACAAAGCGGCGAGGTCACCCTGTGTGTGGGCATTATTTTGCATACACCTCCTTTTTTTGAAAAGAAAACTGGAGAGGAACTCCCCTACAATATTTATTAAAGGAAGCAAACGCAAATGAAGTGCAAAACAGACAAGGCTGTAAGTCCAACTAAAAGAAAGAAAGAGAGAAACACAAATAAAAAGAGAAAAAAGAAAGTGTTAGTTCTTGAGCTGAATCCATTCATCAATTCCTTGTTTATGCCTCTGTTATGCTCTATGGATAACCATTCTAAGCTCCCTGAAGAAATTTTCTCTAGTTATTGGAATCCTTGGGTCTCGATTTTCAAAGAGCCACTTGTTCCTCGTAGTCCATATGCTCCAACACATAAGTACAATGATTTCCATGAAGAAAGGCACTACCAATTTGCTTTTTAACCATTTAACTGTCTTTGTTGTAGTCAGCTGTGTTGACAGGTTAATACCAATGGAGGACCAACACTGCCTTCCATAATTGCATCTGAAGAAAAGATGCCGTAGTGTTTCTTCCTATTGCAGAATGCGCATTTCGCAAGTGTATGAGTTGCACATTTCGCAGGTATATGAGTCTAGTGTCATATTCCTTCTTTTGAGCATTTCCCATGTGCTTAGCCTATTTTTTAGTAACACCAAAAGAATACTTTGTGCTTTGGCTGACAACAAGATTTCCATAACAATCTAAAAGCTTTGTCCACCTGTATGTGAGCAATAATTTGTTTGTAGATCCTTGAAGTGTTATATTTGTTTACCTGCCCCATATTTCTCCATTTGTTAGGCACATTGTAATGGACAATGTTTTGCATGTCATCACTAAGTTGTTGCATTTGTTGGAAAGCTTCTAAACTTACGGGTAAATGAAACACAGTGTGCATGTGTTCCTCTGAGGCTGCTTTACTGAGCAGGATGTTTGGATGCTTTGCAAAGGAATGCAGTTCTGGGAATTGTAAACTTAGGGTACTCCATTAAATGAGTCATTCCATAACACGACTGTTGAACCATTTCTTACTTGTACCGCTGATATTCCTTTGAATTTTGCAGGAGCTTTACTATGTCCCTCCACCAGAATGACCCTTTAACCTGTTCCCCTAGTAGTTTCCCTTGCTGGTAATAATTGTCCCATAGAAACTTTACCCAGGGTAGATATGTTTTATTGAAAAACTTGTGTAAGTGTTTCATGAGGAGTGCCTCATTTTGAGCTCTAAGTTTGAGTACACCGAGTCCTCCTTCTGATATGGGTTTGGTTATTATCTTCCAAGGTGCCAGAGGTGGTTTCTTCGCATTGATATCTGATCCACTCGACATACAATGGCTTCTATATCGGTCTATTTGATTAATGATTTGTGATTTAGATCTTCAGAGTGGACATGGAAAAAGTTGGTAGTGAGGAGAGAATAGAGTTTACCATTTCTAACTTTCTAGCTTGGGTGAGGATTTGAGCACAACTAACCAACCTTCTTTGTGTTCTTTGTACTATTAGCAGGAAGTCTGTGATTCCTAGTCTTGTTAATCCCAAGGGGAGGCCCAGATATGTGAAAGGTATTGACCCTATTTGGCAGTTTGATGTTCCTGCTGATATGCCCATTTTATCAGGTGCCACATTGATAGGCAGTATAATAGACTTGCTATAATTAAATTTTAGTCCAGTTCATTCTGCGGAGGTATGTAACATTGCTTTGAGAGCCACTAGTTGCCTCTGACAAGCTTGCATTACAAGCAATGTGTCATCTGCATACTGAATAATAGAGAAATCAGTTTCAGCCCTTTGATGCAAAGGTAGGTGAAAAATCCCCATTTTCTTTGCTATGTCTAGTTGATGAAAATCTTCATTCCAACTTTCCTCGACTTTTTGAAGAAAATCCGCATGCTCCATCTAATAATTTTCAAATCGAAATACTTTAGGCCTGGGAATGTTTGTTGTGATTTTGCCTAAGCAACGGACATGGTTAGAGGTCTCCCTAGAAAGGGCTTTAACTTTAGTACCAGGATAATCCAAAGTCCAATTCATAGAAGTGAAGAACCAATCTAGTTTCTACAGTAGGGAATTTTGTTGCATGTTGCTCCAGGTGTATTTTCTCCCTTTGAGTGGCAATTCCACCACCCCTAGTGCATTTATAGCCTCATTAAAAAGCAACATTTGAGCTGTGTTACCTCTAGTTTTATTCCTATTTTCAGGGCTTCTTATTAGGTTGAAATTACCCACCATCAACTTATTATAGTTATTAGGTGTTTCAATATTCTGAAACCACTCTAGAAAGGCTGGTTTGAGCTCTGGGGTGCAGGGTCGATAAATGTTACTTAGGATCCAATGGGCATCAGACAAAGTAGAAGTGAATCTGACTGAGAATCCATATTCATTATAGAATTCTAGTTGACCCTGAAACTGCGAGCTTTTCCAAATTGTTGCAACCACCAGATGCACCAACAGAGGGTATACACTCAAAACTATCAAAACTTGCTGTGCAGAATTTCTTGATATATGCAATGTCAAAATGTTCCCTCTGGGTTTCTTGCACGCAGAGAATATCATACTGAGATTCAGAAATTTTATCCCTAATGGCATCCCATTTCTCCTCAGAGTTTATGCCACATATGTTCCAATTAAGTACCTTCCACTGTCTGTTATTGCTTGGAATCGTTGTATCCATTATTAAACAAATTGGAAATAACTTGGGTTCTAATGTTTAAGATCAGAGAGGGTTGCTTAGTTCTATAGGCATTATTAGCTTGCTTATTGGGATTGCGCATCCACGGTCTCTCAGGTACAATTATCAAACTGGACAAGAACAAAATGCATTTCTTGATCAAGAGAAGGTGTGCACTGGACAGGACCAGTATGTACTCCTTGATTAAAAACAACACAATGTAGATGGCCAGTCTAATCACCATATAGCAAACACAACAGGGTAGGCTAGCAAACATGTCATTAGGATTGACCATAAAGACTAGTAAACTGAGGGTAGTGAATGAAAGAGACATAGTAGCAAAATAACAAGACATTACATCCATGGTCGTAAAATATTTTTTTGAACTGCCAATCCAGGAGGATGGTTTGTCATTTTCTTCTGCTGCTTCTTAGACTTATCATCATTTCCAATATTTTTTGGTGCATCATCCTTGACCTTGTTTTTCTTGCCAACAGGGCCTTCTGGCTTCTTCCTCTTGGTTAAGGTCTCCTCAGTTAGATCTCTAGGATCTATGTTGCAGAAAGTTCTACCAGGGTTTCTGATTACGTTTGTGGAAATGGTTGGGGGTTCCACTGAGCATGCAAAGCAGTTTCTCTCGCAACAGGTCTTGGTCCTACAACCTTTATTAAGCTTTTTGATCCTTTCACTCCTTCTGACCTCAGTTTCTACCACTGCAACCTGAGGTTGTCTCTTCTTTTTTTAGGTGCATGGCCGAGATGGAGGCAGCCAAGGGGTGCACAATATTTGTAGCAGGAGTTGTGGGTAGAAGGTCTTCAGTTTTATCATCCATGTTCTCTAGCTTCTCATTCTCCTCACTTCCATCTATTTTTGTGATGAAAACAATGTTTGGGTAGGGCATCATACCTTGATCAGGGCATCTCGGGGGGAGGAGGAAACCCAGCTTATGTCCAACATTTTCACTACTTATTGAACTCCAAGTGCATGAATTGAGGAAGGATTTGGCCCAATCAAAGTGTCTTGGCGACAAAAGCAGGGAAGTGAAGAAGTGAGCCCATTCCTCGGGAACTGATATCTTTCTGGACATATCCTTGCAGGTGTGAAATGTTTTGCCCACAGTCTGACTCCATCAGGGTGCCTCTTGGGCTAGAAAGATGATTCCTGCACTTGGCGGGTTGTGAAAACAGGGTCACCATTGTTCATTTGCTGAAATTACATCCAACCCACCTGGAAGTGGTTCTGGCCCTCTACCTGTGCCTTTGCAACCTGGTGCTATGGGATATGGGGTTTACCAAAGCTGGTTGCGTGTCCATCTGTGGGTTTTGATCATATTGGTTGTTTTGGGCATGAGCCAGGTCATTTATCTCGTTGAGAAGAGCGTCAATTTTATATCCATTGTTAACTGAAGATTTAGACCCCTCAAAGTTGGTTGGAGCTAGGGAAGCCATGAAGCTCAATTGCTCGATCTTTATGGCTTGATTGAGGGGAGGCAAGAAATCATTGAGCTCTTTGAAATGTTCACCCTGACCAATAGGTGGTGCACCTTAGTTTTCTTGCTGCTCATGCATATCAATTATCTGATCTTCCACAGCATTGTCTGGATCATTTGTAGGATTGTTAAGGGGAGCTAACTGAGCATCGATCTTGATCCAACATTCTATCATTATGGTTTGCTGGTTTATCACCATGTTATGATCTGGTGGGAAAACAAGGCCATGCTGGTTGGGGCATTAAGATCAATCTACTGCTCCAATATAGGCTCTGGGACAGCATTTAGATCAATGTCCATTTCTTCAAACATAGCCTGCTCATTTAGGTCAAATTGGAGAGTCAGTTATTCTTGGGCAACATCACCTTGCACTGCAACTGGTTGTATGTGTTGTGCAAGCTGCATCAGGTTGGGTAGCAAGAACCCATTCCCCCCATTGGGCTTGGTCAATTCCCTGGTTTTCTTGTGCCAAGTGTAGATTTAGCAAGTGCATGTGTGGGTCTGGTCCCTACTGTCCATAGCCAAAGAAGTTTATGGGAACAATGTTATGCAGCCCATCATCTGGTGGCAGTGGCATGTCCTCATCAGCAGGTAGGCCACCAAGCATATTCTGCTGAAGTATTTCACACTGTACTATCCAAGAAAATCCTTGGAATCCTTCTCCTTTAGTAACCACAATGAACTGAGGCACATCCTCCAGTTCTGTAAATCTTGCTCTGATTAATAGTCTGGTTAGGACTCTTTTGTCCTGTTCCCAGTAAGTAAGCCTACCACAAGAAGAAATAGCATTTACAATACTATCCTGATTCCAGGACTCTAGTGGGAACCGCATAAGCATAATCCAACAATATCTGTTAAAGGTGAGAGCTCTGTAATTTGTGCCCCTATTGTGTTCCTGAAAGGTGAACTGGACATCTAGAAACAGCCTAGGACTAGAATGAATCAAGAGATCTCGATCATGAATGTATTCAAAACGAACAAGTGCTTGTGCTAAGTGTGAGTGCTGAATGTCCCTAACTCTGAGGTGCTGATGATCGACCAAGAATCCCCTAATGATTTTTCTGATCTCATGAAAAGGTACCCGGTGTGCTGGCATGGGGTCGATGGCCCAATCCTCAAACTGAGCGGGCGGTGGGATCATGACTGCACAAGCCATGAGTGGATGCTGTTGAACAATGACCTGATTGAAGCCATTGGGCATGAAAAGCGTGGGGTATACTCTCTTGAACACATTGTAGATGGCTCCACAAGGGATGGGGAAGAAGCAAGGGTCTCTTCGCCGCCAGGGGCTTCAGGATTTTGATCCGAAACTGAGCTTGGGACGGTAAGTTGAAGCGTCATGTTTGGCAAACTTGCTGAAATGTCATTCTGTGGTTGGTCAGCAAGAAACAGAACATGACAAAATTCTGCTCAGGTCGAGAAGATCATTGATCCACTAGATCTCGCCCCACATGTCTGTCTCATAAGGTGGCGGAACCAAGATTGAGTATTTAAGTGACTCCATTGGTTATCATGAATCGAAGAAGGTACCCAAGATCTGTGGAGGGCGATTTGGCGCTGGTTCTTTCTTCCTTTTTGGAAAATTCACTCAACATGAGCCCAATTGTTGCAAGGGTGACAACGAATAGTGTTTGAGTAGGCCGATCGATTATGCCCCTTCATGAGGTATCTTAGGAATAGGGGGCCCAAGGATGTATTAGCGGACCGATTGGGTCGTTTCGGGATCCACTTCCAGGAAGAGCCATTTTAAATTTGAATCTGCTGATGGGATCCCACCGTGTTCTTCATTTCTGGATTAACACATAGTTGTCAGTACCTTCCTTGTTCAAGATCTAATTCTGATTTCCGGTTGTGTCCATCAAGATCTTCATTCCTGGATTAGGCTACCTACTCAAGTGATCAAAAACAAAGACTCTTGGAAATTCTATTCTCTAAAAGACTGACCTTTTCCTGTGTTCTGTTGAGCTGACACGCGGGGGTGGATCGGAGTGTTCTTGGCTCTAGTGAGGGGATTGCCTTTAACTGCATCTGCAAATGATTTGGGACGCTTGTGCTTGTACCTCACTTCTATCCAAGATCATAGGCTTTTGATTCACTTGACCAATGAGCACCACCCTGTCCCCAGAGGTGGAAGAACAATTTATAGTCCTTACACTCAAATTTCTTGTAGTGATTGAGGAGAAAACCCACTTCTCTGGAAGAGACCACAATTTCAAAAACACGATCCTGGACATGCTCAACCAGAAAGGTTTGGGCAGATCCACCGAGAGATGCTTGAAGAAGGATAAAAATAACATCATCTGAGATGAAATTTGCATCAGCCAACAAAGATTAGCATCAAGAAAGGGGGGGGGGGGGGGGGGGGGGAGGGAACACAGAACGGGGAGAAGGAATCATAAGGGGGGGGGGGGGGGAGTTAACAAGCCGACATGTCCACTACCTAATTTTATTGTTTCATTTCCTATATTATGGGAAAGTCTTATGCCTTAGCCAAATAATGTTTTAAGGGCCGCATAGTATGGGCTATGCATTGTAGGCCAAAATTATGAGAATCAGACAATTATAATGGTTACTGATGTCAAATATATTAGTCGGACTCCGAAATTGCCTAATAATGAAGATATCAATTTCCGCTGCGTATTATGTTTATTCTCTAAATCAAATTGAACCAACGTGATATTTATTTAGAGAAAATTATGCGCAATGTCTCATGCTAAAGCTTTTATGATAATTATTTGGAGCTATTCCCATTACGTAATCTCAATATTAATTGATTAATGATTAATAAGTATTCTGCATCAAGTCTTTTCTGTTTTTTATATTGGAAGAACTAAATGACAGTTATGTGAAACTTTTACCCAAAATTATTCTGGGTTTAATAATTTGTTTTTTATGAGACTTTCTTGAAATATCACATACCTTGAATTTATGGAATAATGATGGCATAATGACATTAGATATTCAACCATTTTTTTTAAACTTAGTTATCAAGTTACCTCATGATGGTGGAATTCATCCCATACAATATAGTATTATTGTATTCAACGCAATATATTATATGCCTTATGTAACTTTTTTTTGGTTGAATAAATAATATAAGTTGACTTCAGAGTAGAACCTTTGCCAGCAAAATAGTGTATTCATTGATGTATATCTGACCAAAGTTGTTTGCATCTATGGATATCTTAAATTAGTTGCCGATAAATAAACATCTTATGTTAATTTTCCTACCACTATCACAACAGTGGTCTTTAGCCGCGCTTGAAAAACAAGTGTAGCTGCGGTAATATTATCCCCCGCCACTACAGTGTATTAGACATTTTTAACGGCGGTTTAAGACTTGAACCGCAGCTAAAAAATAATTTTTAGCGACAGTTCACGTTTTGGGCCATCGCTAAAAAGAAATCATAATTTGTAGCAGTGGGTTAATTCTTCACCCGCCGCTACTTTGGGCCTGTAAATTTTTTCTAGCCCACTTTACTCTCCACCACTATAAAAAAAACAAACAAACCCTAGGAACCGACAACCCATTCCTCTTCCTCTCTGGCCGCCTCCCTCCTCTCCCCACCCGAGCCGCCTCCCTTTCCTCCTGGCCGCCTCCCTCCTCTCCCACCACGCCGCCTCCCTCTCCCACCCGAGCCACCTCCCTCCTCCCCCAATGGCGGCCTGCCTCGCCGCGTCCTCGGCGGCGCCTTCTCTCCTCCCCCCACGGCGGTGATGCGGATCTGGGCCGCCCCCTCCCCCGTCCTCATCAACGGACCGGCGGCAGCGCCCCTCCCTGATGGTGCAGTGGTGGCGCCCCTCCCCCTCCCTGAAGGCGCACGCGGCGACGCCCCTCCCCCTCCCTGACGACGTCCGGATCCGGCATGGTGCCCACAGTGGCGGTGGCAGCGGCGCCCCTCCCCCTCCTCATCGGGCGCACTAGCGCCCCTCCACCTCCCTGACAGCGTCTGGATCCGGCGCGGCGCCACCCCGGCAGCGCGGCGGTGGCCTCTAACGTCCCGAATCCGATGCGGCGTTCTCCTCCCCTCCGGATCCGGGCCTGCCTCCTCTCTCTTCACCGGATCTAGCCGCCCTCTTCGCCGGGCGGCTTGAAGTGGTGTCGCGGGCTACGAGCGGGCCAACGGACCGGATCTGCTCTTTTTTTTTCGAATTTGTGGGTAGCGGCTGGTGTAGATGTCACCCGTCGCTACTAATATATTTGTAGCTGCGGTTGGTTCCACTCATAGCTCACCCGCCGCAATAGGCTTTTCTTTTTAGCTGCGGAAATATAGCAGAGGGGTGGTCAACCCGCCGCTACAGTAGCTTTTGGACCGCCGTTACAAGACATTTTTGTGGTAGTGTACGTCATCCTTATTAAGTATTCCTTTTGGGTTTATCATGAGTATTAACATTTGAAATTATTAAGTTAGACCAAAATTAATGTTTAAGGCTAGTCCAGCATGTCGTGTTGATGGAATTAAATTTTCACAAGAATAAATTTTATGTCCTAGATAATTTTGCACTTTGCCCGCCACAAATTAATTTCTTCTCTTAAGTATGTGGTTTTGGGAATGTTGAATTAAGTGTATTATGATAAAGGCCATTATGAGTCCAACTTTATGAAGCCATCAAATTGATTTTCATATTTGATGTGACTTCATTATTTTGGGAATTATAAGGAAATTCTATTTTGATAGTCTATGGTTGTATTCTGACCAACGTTGTCTACAATCATTAGTTGTCAAAATTGATCTCTAATGTTTATAACTCATGGTCATCTATTTAAGGTTAAATTTTGAGGCATTTTTTCACCTATGCTAATGATATTTTATATTCATTTTCATGGACAAATTGAGATTATAGTTGTTTCATAAGATACCATGACCCTTCATTTGATGATTTGCTTATGCTTCTACCTTAAAAAAATAGTAACCTTTTGTTTCACGCTTCCGCACTAAAGAAAATTGCAATCATGAAAATGTATGGCTTATCGACAAATGATTGGCTTGTTTCATCACTCATGACTATATACTAACCAACGTTGTTTATAGTAATGTGAAGTTTATCACTTATTTAAACAATCAAGTTTACAAGTCTTAAATAATGATGATAATAATTATGCGGTACATAAGTCATATTTAATTGAGTTATCAACCACATATTGATATTCTTGGGATATATGTCGCACATGTTCCTATTGGGTTTTATCAGTTTCACTAATGTGTCACAATTATGTTTTCCAAGAAATTAGACATCTCTAATTAATAATGGAACCAATAAGAAATCTTGATTAGAGATTTTATGTCATTATGAGATATAAGACTAATGTTGCAACTCATATGTATATTCTGATCAATGCTGATTATACACTATGTGTTGTTTTTAAAATAAAAAGATTATAACTAATGATAAAATAATCACATGCTGACCAACGTTGTTTGTGATCTGTATAAGTAAATCAGTCAATCTTTAAGACTGGTTCCTAATATGAGAATGCTTTGTTTCTGCCCAACGGTGATGCGAAGTTACTAAAGTTGTTTACCATAGTTTAGTCTCTACAAGGTCAGAGTTGAAGTCTTCAGTTGCATGATGTTAGTCTCACTCTTGTTGAATTTTGTAATACGGTAACGATTCACGGTTGAGTGAATACTAATGCCTCATTTGTTATACCTATTAATGTAATGTAATTATGAGTTTCTAGGTTATGCCTATAAGGAATAAATCCAGTTTATTCGTCCCCAAAACATTACGTATATGCACACATACATAACTAAGTCATGGCCCACTATATAACAGTTTGAATAATTTAGAACATACATGAGAATTCTTTTGAGTCTCTTATCTGTCACAGTTTATGGGAACAGTCAATCTGGAGGAGCAATCCTCTAGTTCATGCAGATCTGGAGGAGCAATCCTCTAGTTCGATTATGTTGATATTTTCTGGCACTTATTTATATTTAAAAAGGATTCTAGAAATCCTTAACCTCAGAGTATTGATCATAATTGGAGCTTTTTTAGCACACTTCATAATATTGTCAATCATAAAGTATGGAAGGAGACGTGAGCTATGATTAAGCCCAATAAAAATGTGTGCCTATGAAGGAAGTTGGCAAAGACTTAGGTAAATTGTTATGCTGCCAATTTTATAAATGGTAAACTTACGTAATAAAGTTTTGGATCTTTTGTGAATAGAGACTGTTGATGAAGCTATTGAGAATTTTCTCATCAATTGAGTTATGTTTAGCTTTTTTTATTCAAATAAAGTAACTCATGTTGCATTAAGTGAGAAATTTTTGTCTGTTTCTCTATATCTTAACGATTGATATGAACTATGTGTCATGAGAGTTCATCGAAATGTGATGTTTTCACATTTCGAGGGGGAGAGTGGAACATCTCATTCTCTTATATTTCATTTAATGTTTATTTTACATTTAAGTTGACCTTTGATCAATATTGCCATTCCTAATAGAGTCAACACACTGGACTGTTATGAGTTCACACAATTTAGATTGTGACTCTAAAAGGATAAGGTGAGCTTAGTCTCATAACAAAAGGCTTTTCATTAAGACTAGTGGCACTTGTTGCACACTATCCATGATGAGTAGGGATACTATGATAACTAGAGTTTTCTTATCCATAGTTGTTATTTCTTTTCTCTGGTTGTTAAAGATTTTCTCAATTATTTCTTATATGTATTTTAATAAAGAATCATTTAGATAGGTCTAAAGTTAATGGAGTGACAGATTATTTAAGATATGAGGATAATCAATCTGTCATATTTATGTTTACCTCTGTTAAAGGACCATAAAGTTTTCCTCATAGTAATTGATGAGCCCTTAACAGTTGAATTATCCGGGATCTGGCAGAATTTAATTCGGATTGGACCCCTGAATATCTATTAAGAAAATATTGCGTTGTGAGCATAGCGCATAAGCATAACGTGTCTATGAAGAGGTTGATGATCTCTTATAAGTCATTTAATGATGTAAAGAGTGTGTTAATAATAAGAATCCACATACGTTTATCTTCACACTGGTGGAAGGAGCCATATTGTGGAAAGATCCTACCAATATCTTATGACATCATCACTGATGTAAAATTAAGTTTTGGCATGTTATGATTCTTATTGAAGTTGTATTATGGTTATGATTTTGTTGAAACATAGAATGAAGATTATATCCCGGTCTATAATGTAATGTGCAATTTTTCATTCGAGTAGCATGACGATGATACTACCAACCATAAGATAATGTGAAAGAATCCAGAATCGATTAAAGATTAAAGTACAATGCTCAAAAGTTATGTTTGATGCTCAAATAAAGTGTTAAAAGTATGATGACTAAAAGCTTAATAATGATTACAGTTGATGTTTAAAGATTAAAATATTGATCACAATATTATAGGTGTGATTCTAAACTAGCATTAAGTTTGATGTCAGCCTATGGTTTTAGTGAGATCTCAAATATAAGATTCTAGAAATAAGTTTGTTTTCTTGTCTATGCATGTGTACACATTAAGTTTAAATGAAAACAAACTTTGCACAAGGACCATATATTTTGGCCATCTCCCAATAAGTATAAGTGTCTATTTCGAAATGAAGTATATGCATTATAAGAATTGAATTAATTGTTGTTGCAACGCACTACTTTGGTGTCATATCTTTATTAAGTAGACTTATCAGATTAAGACTTTCAATAAAGGGGGAGAATATTGGAATTGATCTCAGTCTTGGTCAATGAGACCGAGTCTCGCACTTATTAAGGAGTTTAATTGCCCCACTAATTGTGCCCTGATCGGGGGCAACTTTCCTAATATGTTGGCCTGGTCCCAGCCATCACACACCTATAAGAAGGAGTCCTATTTCCTAATGATGTGATTAACTGAGACTAATGACAGGGACACCAAAACCTAAAACTCTTCCGATCAAGAGAGGTGTGTAGGTGGGTGAAGACCACAGCCAGCCGTCGGCGATCTTTCCGGCGATCTCTTTCTCCTCTCTGCAGAACGACATGGATCAGGAAGAGGAGGAGATCATCAACTACATGCCTGCTTCCCCAAGCAGGCAGGGATCTTCGCTGGCCTAAGGGCTACGTCTTCGGCGGTACGAGCCTATTTACTAATGCTAGGTGTTCATACTATTAGGCTAGTCATGATCCGACCATTTTGATGATGAATAATGTCTAACAATCAGGAGGCGTTGCGCGAGAGCGATGGGTGTGTCGGTATCTCCCGCCGGATCGGCCCAATGTATGCCTTGCCGGCGGCAATCATGAGACGTAGAGCGAGGCGTACGGCCTAGTTGAAGTAATCTCAAAATCGTTTTTAGATGTCCATTGAAACTTCGTTATCATTTTTTTTTTACAAAAATGAACACATGTTCCTGTTCCCATCCCTTGAGAACCAATTTAAATCTGTCGTGCGTTTTAAAAAATTCAGATGATTACCAGACAACGCTTTATCGTCCTATTTTGCTCTGAACCTGGGATGTCTCGTATGTGAAAATCTGGGTTACCGCTGCTGGCTGAGTGGTGTACTGGTGTTTGCCTGTGCGCGAGCTTAGTTACCACTGCTGGCTGCTGCCGTCTAATAGTTCTTTGTCACACGACCACGGTCGAGTTGTCTTTCATTCATTGTGATCTCCAATTGACTATTGGAGAAAGAAGAATGCTAAGGATTTAACTGCCTTTATGAGAGGAATGTGCATTCATGTGTAATTAGGATGTGCGATGAAATGTCTTTCGAGTTATAGCATGACGGACTGTGGTTATTAGTGTGTTGAATTTGAATACACAATTGTTGATCATGACGGAGACACTCGCGCAGCCTACTATGCTGCCTACGTGGTCAAGGCCGATCCCATCCTCCAGTCGTGCCCACCGCGGCGCCGCCGTCAGGAATCACCGATCCGCTGTGCCCTGCTGCGGAATTACACAGTCAAATCGACAAGACGCCACCTCAACGCCGCAATCCATCGTCCCCTAGACTTTCAGCCATGGGCCATGGCGCCGCCGCCGGATTCCGCACCCCGACGTCGGGATCAGCACCGATGGATCCAAATCCAGGACTAGACCGCCGACTTATAGCCGATCCGTCGCCCTGCTGCCAAGAACGATCGCCATAGAGCCGACGAACAGAGCTGACATGAAACAGACTATGGAAAATGAATGAGTTTTTTATAACATGTTTCCTAGTTTTCAGCTGCTTGAAAGTTTTTAATCAATTATTTGTTACTTTAAATTTTGATTTTCTTTATAGGATAATTTGTACAATAATTATAAACTATTGGATCTAGATCTGATGGTTCAAAGCGGTGATTAAAAATTGTCTTATCTAAACTTTCAGTCAGCTGAAAATTAGCAAGTCCTTTTTTATAATTGTTTTAAAACAAATGTTTTTATTTCTTCTTAAAAGACCTATAAAATTACAATATGCCATTACTTTTTTTTATCCATTATATCCATAATAGTTCATACTACTTTAAAATATTATACTCATACTACTTAAAAGGTTAATATAGTATAAATATCTATAAACCATTAAATTAAAAGAAATGAACGGCCCATATTCGTTTTAGCTCATTCTAAAGATGCTTGAAGAAGAATTGCATCGTCATAGTCCAGCCATGTACATATGGTTTTCGTAGTACCTAGCTAGTCTCTTTCTAGTAAGGGTCTTGTAACTTATTGCTTTCATAATGTCAGACCAAAATATTAGTTTTAAGTCATCCTTCATATGTTGCTAATTATATGGTGTTTATTAACAATACTGATGCGTGGTGGGGTCGTTGTTGGGTCCGGCAGAGCATGGATTCCTGTAACCTCACCATTTGTTTAGGTCAATGATATTTGCTGGCTTATTATTTTTTCATGATGCACTGCTTGTATACAAATCCAGGATAGATCTCAAGCGTTCTATCAATTGTGAGACCAATGTTCGTATTGATTGTGGGATATGATGAGATTATCGATGAGAAGCCACTAACGCCCACATGAATGGCCACCGAGAGGGGGCGCAGGCCTCTGCTGTTGCAGGCTGTTCCATGTTCCGATTTTGTATGATATCCAATAACAATACTATAAGTGCAAGTGCACTAGTTTGGTCGGCCTTCGGACAGACGCTTGATGTTTTTAGTCAATAATCATATCACAGCATGCAGCCATTAGTAACTTAAAAAAACACGCAGCCATTGGGTAAGCGTTGAGACGGAACCCAGGTTGGATTTGTACAACTAATCTATCCTTTTTCGTAAAACATACATGGCTTGAATCATTAAACTGTTTGTGAATTGCAAGACTATTGTGTTCATCAGAAGTCTTTTTGTTGCCGATGAACAAAGTGGCCATTTGAATAGAGCGAATTCCATCGGTGTCATAAAAAATTTAATCGGTTCCTTTTATGAATATTGATGCTGATAATTCTAGGAACCTTAACGCTTTGCTAGGTTCATCAATTTCATATTCAAAGATGTCACTGAATAAAAATATTTTCCAACAATAAAAAATATTCTCAATGCGTTATTGTTGATATGAAATCGTACATACGTGACCTGTGAGATCTGCTTCACTTCAGTGAAGGATCAATACGAAACCAAGACGTGCCAGCCGATTTTCCCTACAAACTGATAAGGAAACAAACGGTTAAATTCCCTGGGTCGCTGATGAAAAACCGATGATCATGAAAAGTGAAAATCAGCCGATAGTTAGCAGCTATAATAGTTGAAAGAAAATCTTTTCGGCTGGTAGTATCGGCTTATCGGCAGGCTTGATAAGCAAAGATAAACATGATAAAAATAATAACGATAATCTCTAAGTCGATAGATTTGATAGTTGGTATTGCAAATATGTCTAATTAAATCAGATCTAAAATCACCTTAATCAATGGGTTCACCAAACAATCATGTAAAATAAATATTCAATTAAAATACACCAATGTCGATCAAAGCGTGATAAACTATCGGCTAAATGTCCCGATAGAACTATATCGACTCTACTCATAATCAAACTAACCCTAGTTCTATCGACTCTGCAAGAAATTAAAAGTCGATACAGCCTTACTAGTCCAAGTAGATTAAACTTAATCAAGGCAGTACTTATGATGAAGTCAATAGAACTAGATTTTCACTAATTATGGATAAAATCTATATAATAACTCGAATAATAGATCTAAGTCAAACTTATCAAATCAACTATCGACTGCAATAGATTGGTTTCAACCAAGATAGTACTACAGCAAAAATCAATAAAATAAACATGATATAGATCTGATTATCGGATAACTAGCCATCACAAAGACTAGAACTAGAATGTCAAACTAATAAGAAAGTACTAGTTGAAGTCGATGAGATTATCGAAACGACGAATCCAAGTCTCTCGCTAAGATTGGAGCCAATGCAGCTCGTTCAAGATTAGAACTCGTCGGAAAGAAAAACAAGGTGGCGATGTGCCAAGTTATATTGAACCCGTGTTGTTTTTCTCGTACAAACCTTGTTACATGTTTATAGTTCCCTTGAAAGGGGTCCGAACCTGAGTCGATTAGGACTCTTCAGCTTCCTAACAAACTGACAAGATTTTATTCGGGTCCACGTTCCGAGCTTTGGCTGTTCAACTTCATCTGACGTGGCCGTATTGTTCCCGGTCACCGTCAACTGGGCCCTACCAAATTCCAGTGCCAACACATGCCCCCCAAGTCCGGGGTACGAATCTTCGTTCTCTAGATTTTAATTCCTCATTTACCGTGTGCATTAACCGTGACCTACCAACGCCTCATCCTTATAGAAGTCTCTTTTACCTCCCCCCATCTTCACCAGAGCTCAAGCATTTCAATCTCTTTCTTCTTTTGTCGGCACATCTCCATGGACTCCAACAAACCTCGCATCTAGCACCGGCGACCCCAAGCCCTGCACCCATGGCAACTCTGCACCACATCCCAGAGGTAACACATCTCTCTCCTCCTGCTCTAGATTTTGTTTTAAGGGTTCGATTAGATTCAAACCATATATGTTCTTGCTTTACTGTTCATTACTCATAGGCACTGTAGCAGTAGCTTCCTTTATCTTGCCATATGTAGTTCTCATAGATCTTCAACTATAACTTTTCCTAGATATATTTCTTCAAATCTATCGCTCTTTATGTATTTGTAGTTCCCATGTGTTCTTTAACTGATGGTAGAATTTACTTTCCATTTTTTTTGAAACTTGTGAATCAGACCTGCATCCGCTCTGCTGTACAACCTCAACATTTTTATTTTGGCCCCTACGACTATTTAGATCCCATCGACTTCATCAATTTTGAAACCAATTGAATCCCTTTTAAGGCTATCATAGCTTATATAGATGAGTGGAAAACAGTCTTCCGATCCTGGCCCTCATCGGTTAAAGGCCGGAGGAATTGGTATCTCCACGTCAACAATTCATGTGTTCCAATCTTTTTAAACACGCAGATTGACCATGCCATCCCCCTCTCCCAAGACGATATGGATAAGAAGGAACCGCTACTCGCCTCCACGTCTTATTTATGGTCCGGTGCACTCAATGCTTTTCTGTTCAACCACGACAAATGGCCCCTTCTCTCATGGAGGTGGTGGCCCTAACCTCATTGAATATCACCACTCATTTCGATCCCATCACGATCCAAACATTTGTGAAGCATCATAAGCACACACTTGACACTAAAGATGTTGGTGGTTCGGGCTGATACATAGATGAGCATCGGTGCACAGGTTCAGTAGACCACAGAGAGTTGACTGCTCTCCTGAACCTTTGGTTAGAGCATTTTATTTTTCGTGGCTCCTCCTGCAACCCCACCTGAAACTTTTAGGGTATTATCGAGCTTTTAGCTGATGATACTCCTTTTCCTCCGGGTCGATACTTGCTCGGATTTGTATATCAACTTCTTCACCGAGTAGCGGTTAGTCATCTTGAACAACCTATGGACACGGGTGGGCAATGGTGGTTCATCCAACTATGGCTCAATTTGTGTTGCGCACAGGCAATGGAACTGAAACCTCTTTCTCACAACTCAATCCCATCGACCTAAATATCTGAAGACGTAGAAGCCATTGTTTGTCGATGCATCTCACTCGGAGAAGCTGCCATAGTTGTGCCTGGGTGTGAATTGTCTTTGAGCAATTTCAATGCATATTTCAGGCTCTTTTATAATCGAATCCATTGGTGGATTCTGTTATAAAAGATCCTGGCATTCAAATTTCTCAAAATGACATATGGTAGGGGCAATGGAAGAAACACCTCTTCTGCAATAGCCTATCCCGTCATTTAATTGGCATTGAAGAAAATTTACGTCTCTCTAACCTCAGATATTCTCTTTTCCCCCTTTTTATATAACCAATGTTGGTCCATGGCTGTGTTTTTTAGGATGCAGACATAGAGCTACCAACAATGAGCGATAGTGGCTGGATGATCGCATATCAGGACATAGCAAACAACCCGATCAGTGGATATGATGCACCAACTCCGAGTCAACTCCTAAGTGACTGAGGCTTAAAGGAAAGGGTGGCTGTGAGGCAAACACTGAGGAAACCGTCGATGAAGAGAAAGGGTCCACTACTAGATCCACTTAGGTGGCTGAACAACAAAATGTGTTCGAGTAGCCTTGGTCGATCCATCGGCTCTTTCCATCTCTGCTCCAACTCCAACTGCTCAAGTAAGCCTTGTCATCTTGAACCATATGTAGTTGTTAACCAAAATCATAGCCAAGTAAATCCTTATACTTATGCTTCCATCCAGGTTACTTCGCCGGTCCTGACCATCCTCAAAAAACAAGCCAGAGAAGTCATTGCCCACCAAGTAACAACATTTATCTTTCTTCACTGCTGACATCATGCCGCATTGTTTGTTTTCCTCACCTCTTTATCTTTTTCAGACAATCTCATCAGCTGAACACCAGGAAGTAGCATCGATCAACCCTGCAAGCCCAGATGCTACTCGATCGGCTTCAGTTGCAATGGTAATACAAATATTCAGACCATCTTTAATTCATCTGTTTTTTCCTTACCTTTGCATCATGGTTTCCCTTTTTATAGGAAATCATCGCCAGCCCAGAAGGTCTATTCAGCAGCACAACGATATCGGACCACCGCTCCGAAAACACAACCCTGATACCGGCCGACTCGCATGTGGCCGATACAACAGCCTCTGGGATCGTCGATGAAGCTTACATCGACCAAGGCAAAACAACTCAAGAATATTGGGCCATAGTACCTTGGTTCAATACTCTAGTAACAAGCTTTAATGCCATCTCCTCGTATCGAATTAACCACTGGCCTGCTTTTCTGCCTTATCTTCATACACTTCTTTCATCGTCCACCCGTGCTCATCCTGAAGACATTGTTGCTGCAACAGTTGATGTCCCTGAGTCGACTCCCGTGACAGAGGAAAAAGGTATGCATCAATCCATCTACATAGCCTTAACTTATTGCTCTTAGTTTTTCTGATTAACCCTTTTCCTCCCATTTCAGATCCAAACTTCTGCCCATGTATCAGCTCTGTATGTTCCTTAGGAGATTCAAGCCAAACTTCAAGATATCCACCGGTTCCTGGACATGAGCTCATTTGATAATCTCATCATGGACACCAGTTGAATGTGAGCCTGCTACCAAGACATCAAAGACAACCTTCCTAGCAGCATTGTAGCAGTGCTTCACCCAGTGGCTTACATTGAGTGTCATCAACTTAGAATGATTGAGGCAGCAGCTCGTATCGAACAGCGATGCAATAGGCCCATATGAAATCTCAAGCAGAAGCGACCAATTTGAAAGTAGAAGCAGAAAAAGACAAGTACCTTTCTCTGCTAACAAAATCAGTCAAACTTGAATCAATGCTTGAATCCTTGCAGAGAGAAAGGGATGAAATCTAGGCGGCACTCGAAGCAAAGAACAAGGTGATAGCCGATGTTGAAGCCACTCTTGCTTAGGTCCCTCAAGAAATAATAGAGCAGGAAAACACTGCTTCAAGCCCTTATCCAAGCCTCATCTTCGATATACCTGGATCCATGGATGAAGATGCCCACACCATTGTCGAAGTCGATCAACTCAACCCAAGCCATCGCCATGATAGACTTCTACTGCCCCCTCTAGTAGATTTAGGTTGCATCACTTGTAATGTGCTACACTTTGTCTTGTAATATTTTTTGAACTAAGGGCAATATCCTCAACATTGGTTGTCTGAAGTTGATGTCCATTCATCAGTTGTAAATATTTTCACTCTTTTTATCTCTTTTTTTACTTAGGACGACACTTAAGTATCAGTCGTGGTCTAGCAAATGAGATCATGAACCAACCTAAATGCTTGGATGAAACTTCTTCAAATATTTCCCATTAATTGCCTTACCAAACTCCTCTCCATCTAGTCCTTGCAAGAAATAAGCATTAGCCGGTACACATCGGCTCACTTTGAACGACCCTTTCCAAGTTGGTGACCATTTCCCAAACCTGTTATCTCTGGAGCTGATGGGCAATATTAACTTCCAACCCACATCTCCTTCTAAAGTTTTCTTAAGTACCACCTTCTTATTATAATATCTAGATATACAAGCTTTATTTTCTTGTAGTTTTCTAGGGCCCTCATCCCATGCTGCACTACGTCTTCCAACTCATCAATCATAACTTGCTTGTAGTCATCGACAGACAACTGATCCTGCAACTCAATTCTTCTTGACCCCAGATTAGTTTCCTAAGGTAACACTGCCTCGTGCCCATACACTAATTGATAAGGTGGCACTTTTATCAACCCATGACATTCCATACGATATGCCTACAATGACTCAACAATGTTGTATGCCACTTCCATGGTTGTTCGTCTATCTTCCTCTTTATCAACTCAATCAAACTTTGATTAGAAGCTTCTTCTTGAACATTGGCAAAGCTCTAAAATTCTTTTGATGTAAAAACAAAACCTTGGTCAGTAGTAATAGTCTACGACACACCAAACCTGTAGATTATATGCTCCTTGACAAAATTGATAACATCATTAGTTGTCACATTGTTCATCAGCACTGCTTCAACCCACTTGGTAAATAATTCGTAGCCGCTAGAATATACTTATGGCCTTTGTTCGATGCCGAATGAATCTGCCCAATCATATCCATCCCCCAACCTCTAATTGGCCATGGCTTTATAATCGGATTCATAGCACATGCCCGGGCTCTCTGAACTGCTCCAAACTTTTGACAATCTTGACACCCTTTGTAATATCTGAAGCAATCCTCTACAATCATGGGACAATAATACCCGCATCTCTTCTTGGCACAAGAAAACCCCACTCTTGTCGCTCAGAAGAAGAAAGCAACAGGCACGCCTGGGCTCTGGACAAAGAAGCAGCCGGTACAGAAGAATCCTTCATCCACACCACCCAAGAATGTGAAAAAGGTGTGGTGGATAAAGAAGACATCCACGTCCTCACCTTCGGACAAGAATGCGCTGACAACAAGCTAAAAAATGAAGGAAAGAAAGTCCCGTCCACTGGACTCAAAATTGGTGAACCCTCGCTGGCACGTTAAATGGTATTTAACCATATTTCCCTTTTCAAAAATTTTTAATTTCAATTTGCATATTTCGATTTGTCACTACATGTTGGAATTTATTCCAACCCAATTTCAAAAATGGAGTTTAGATTTTTGAGATTTTGGATTTGCAGAAAGATTGAAAATGTTTTCTTTGAAACATATTTTCTTTCTTGTGGACCACCACTAGTGGAGCCCACTGGCCAGAGCAAAGGACCATAGGGGCCAGCTCCTCGTCGGGCGACCAGACCTTTTGGTCGACCGACCAGAGAGCAACGTCTCTCTGGCCCCACTTGCTCCAATGGCTAGTAGACAACGGTCACTCTTCAAATTGACCATTGCTCTGCTATGCTATTTAAGGCAATAGTCTGGGGAGGGAGTTCTTCACTCCATTCACATTTTTCCCCTCTCCACTTTGCTCTGGCCATTTGTATTCATTTTTCTCCAAGCCTTTGCATTGATCAACACTCTGAAATTCCACCAAAAAAATTTTCTTTGATTCTCATTTGTATTTACGAGTTGGTTTCACATTTCAAAGAGTTTCCAACGGAGTTTTCGTTTGGTGTTTCACTAACTTTAATCCCCGTTCGAGTTGCTCTTATGTTGGTTTTCTCAAGTGTATGAAGCGAGCCTTAAGCAAAATGAAGAACAAGGTGATGGCAAACCCAAACAATGCAAGTCCTACACCTTCAATGGCGTATAAAACTCACTCCCGTCATCAACGTCTTTAGGAAGAGCCAGAAGCAGACGGACCGGTTAAGGAACCAACGGAAGTAGAGCTGAAACAATGCTGAATTTTGGCAATATTCAACTCCAACTCAACACCGACTGCGACCTCAACTTGGTTGGAAAGAGAGAACGTGACATCTATTGGATGATCACCGGCCGGTCTTACGTTCCTACGCGAACGAATGATCCGGACATTCTTTCAAAGATAGGTATGGATATTGAATTTGCTTCTATCTTTCATGCTATGGGATGGGATGGTTTTGTTCCAGTAGATGAGCCTTGTGCTCGCTTGCTTACCATTCATTTCTTATGCACCCTTAAGTGGGATTGTGATAGGATTTCATTCCGATTCAATGGAATGGAAATTTCACTCACTTGGAGGCAATTCAGTGATTTGCTAGGTTTTTCTCCTATTGCTGTTTTGGATTTTCATTCTACAAATTTCAGTTTTACAAAAGCAGCTTTTGGGAGGAAATAACAGGGCAAACCCTTGCCTTATCACCTAGGAATATGGATATCCATAATCCTACCTTGCGTTTTATGCATAAATGGCTAGCGATGACTTTGTTCCCTAGAAAGGATGTTATTAAAGGGTCGAAGTTATCAAACAAGTAGGAGATTTTAAATTTACGTCCCTGATCTATCGCCTTATGCACAATCTTGGTTTACTTGGAGATGCCCATAACAGTGATTTAAATATTGAGCGGGCTATCCCAGGCCAACAATTTATCAAATCGAGACATTCTCTGAAACAAGAACCCAATGGCTCTCTGGTTTATTTCTTTCTCGGTTATGCAAATGATATCTAGTTACCTAACCCAGATTTTTATTTGTAAAACTGTGATGAACTAACCATTCCTCTAGAGACATGCTTTTCAGCCCGCAGAAATAGTGTTTTTAGTCGTAGAGGAACACTGAGCCATCCCTCCCATGAGAGGAGGCAAGCACGGGTTCTTGGGATCACGCCATTCCTCACGGAAGCGGCGGTGCATCCTAGGACACCGGTGAATGGCCCGGGGGAGCCTATGGTAGTTCATGTTCGAGTGGTTTACCACCACCGTTCAGCACACATCACTCTCGCAGCAGTTCAAGGAGGGGCACAGATGACCTCACTAGAGAAATTGACAACATGACCCTCCAGATTCACCAATTGGACCATACCATCCACACTCATATCCAGCAAGAGAATGAGTGGAGCTATGGTGTCTAATGGAAGCTCTCGAGAATTGAGGATAAGGTATCTTGTGGTAACACCCAAATGAGCTCTTATTTTCACTCCGAAAGGCTACTTCGGTCAGGAGCCACCACCGTTCGGGTGAGCACAAGCCAGCTTGGGGGGAGTTCCTCCCCCTAATGTGAAGGTAACTTGCATCATTTCCCTTTTCAATTATGACATACATGATAAACTAAAAACAAGAAAAATATTTGTTTCCCTTTCACATGCATGATAAATAGAAAAAATAAAAACAAAATAAATTCATGTGTAGTATGAATGCATAAGGTTTCCTATGTTGAGATGATGAATCGTTGCTTTGTCTTTTATTCCTTTCATATGCCCGGTTTACAACCTAGCACTCTTTCTAGTTTTGGTTTGTTGGCATGATTAAATTTCACCTCAAACACACTAGTGGGTAGCATAAGTATTATCCTTCTAGGTTGTTGAGAGATATGGTATGGTTAGTTAGAGCTGCTACGATCTTGCTCAATTTGACACTCAGAGAATTAATTTGGTAAAAATGACAAGTTCCTCAATAATATAAATTCCTACCACAGCCATATGTTGTTCTACATTACAAAACCTTCTACATGTGCTACTATTATTTTCATTGAGCTCTGTCAACATTCTGTGCTCCTAGTGAGAAATATTTTATGCATTCATGATCAAGTCCATGCATATCATGTTAAATTTTCACACTAGAAATTAGCAATCATTCATGTCACACCATCCATCCATAAAATAAAAACTTTGCCTTCATGATTGATCTCTCCCCAAGGCAATCAAGGTTATGGGTATTGAAAAAAAGAGATTCTTGCTCCATGAAGAGCTTAACAAAAAAAAGTCTTGCTCCGTGAAAAGCTTGAGAGCAAAAGAAAGAAAGAAAAGATAGCCAATGCTACCAAATAAAGGGAGAGACAAATAAAAAGTCTCTATTTTCCACTCCACCATATCCACCACACATGCACATCTTGATCATGCTTCTAGGAAATGCTTTCTCCATGGATCCACTCTTTTGACTCGGCGACATATGAAATACAGGTATGCCATATCCTTACTCTGAGCTCCACATATCAGCCTTTAGAGATAGGATTTTTGAGGCATCATAAGCCTTGATGAGGAATATATATACTTTGAGCGATCTAAGTGTATCATTTGAGGAACTTAGATTTATCACAAAAATTAACCTCTAGGCTAAAGTCGATCAAAGAGAGTAGGTGAAATGGTAGTCCTATGAACTGTTCTGTCTTCCAACCGCCGAATATTTGGGGAAGCTACAATGCCCCACGGGTAATAGAATGTGAAGTACTCGTGCCAACTTACTCAATCCTTTGTAGAGTGTCTTAGTTGTGCACTTACATATATGTTAAGAATAAGACATTTGTAGCAACTCCTGATCAACACAAACCTGAGTTTTGCCTTCACTCGGGACGAGCAAAGGTTCAGCTTGGGGGGTTTTTTGACGGTCATTAAGTACCAATTTCGACCGTTAATATACCTATAAAAGTCGGAAGACTTAGCATTTCATACCAGCATGTTAGTTACGAATAATAAGATTCCACTTGTCCTTGGAAATTTATGCGCACGCAGGTATTTGATGTAAAAGAAGTGGGGAAATAGAGCATAATCTAGGAAAACACCATTCCAGCCAATGGGACGATGCCAACTGGACTTCCCTTGAATTACATACGTGGCTGCACAGGATTGCTCTAGAGAACACCGACTTAAAACACAAAATGACTCACCTGTCTGCCATCCTGAGGAAGCACAAGGCCAGAGGCCTCACTCCCTAGTCGGGCAACCAAGAGGGAGGTCAACCTACCTGGTCTTGAGGCGGTTTGGCCTCCCCTTCCACGCGTCACTCCCTCAGCTCTTTGGCAACGTCGGTGGTCCAAGGTTCTGTGGCGGTTACTCTCCAGTACCGACCTATGGGCCCTATATAAAGAAGGGAAGAGATCCACTCCAACACACACACAAGAGTTACTCATTTTTCTCTTTCACTTGGTAGTTTCCTAGTTCTAGTGAAGTTTAGTTTAGGTGGAGTCTTGCTCAAGTCTCCAAGTTATAGGAGTATTGGTATGGCTCTTGTATCTTTTCCTTTATTATCTTATATTTTGACTTTGTTCTACTTAATTAATATAGTGTTTTCATATAGTTGTGCTTATGGTATGTGTTCCTTATTTTGTTATATATCATATTCATGTCACAGGACCTTATGCTTTCATGATGATATAGACTTGCTATCTTGTTGTCATGATTAACATTTATCTTGACTATAGCCTAAATGTTATAATGATAGTTTGTACTTTAGTCTAGTTGTTGTGCCTCAACATGGGTTTGATATCCACATAGGTTTAAGGAAGCTCTAGTGTTTGATCTATGCTTGGGTTCTATTTAAATGTGTAAGTACGGTGCTTAAACATGTAGGTAGTATTGATCACCTTGTAATTCACGGTCTGTAGAGGTAGGCAGTAGGTGGTGACAACCCTATCTGTCCTTTGTACTCCTCCCTGTTCAATCCGTATACGAAGTATTGAGTGCATTAGACTATGACTAGTATAAACTTGCTTGTAATTGTTTGAGTACTAATACCAATCTTTATGTCTATGTTACTATTAACAATCATATATTCATGTTATGCCTTATTTTGGTAGAACTATAAATCACAAGGTATTGAAGCAATCCAATAGTAAATGCTAAAACGGTATTTTTCGTGCGTTTACGGATTTTACTTTATTGACACTACGGTGCATCTTTATAGTTATGTCTGGCGCCATTGCCAGGGATGATTATATCGATGTAAATTAGCAAACGTTAACATTAAATTACTGTGCTATCTTGATTGGATAATTGCCAATGTGTCACAAAACAAAAATAAAGATATGTTTTGTAGTAATGTTCGCATGCGGAGTTATTGTGGCATGTGCAGTGATTCTATATAATCTCAACATCAAGCGAGCCTATCCTTTCGCAGATGGTTATTGGGATAGAGTGTGTGCGTATGTTTATAGGGTGCATCTCCTGTGTGTGTGTGTATGTAAATATATGTGTATGTATTGTGTTATTCGACAAAAAAGGCAGAATTGAGTTTTGATAGCTCCATATGCTCTCTTTGGGGAAAAGTTTTGTGTCACTGAGGTATCAACGACACACAAGTCTGAAAGAGTTCCTGGTACCTATGTATCATCATATACACCTTATTGTTGAAGAGGAAGTTACTCTTCTCTTGAAACATTCTATGGACCGCGACACACGGTTTGGTTTCACGTTTCATCAATGGTGTTTGATTTAACAAATTCATGAGTTCTTTACTTCTTTTTGGTAAGGATGTAAATAAGAGGATTCAATAAAAATCTGTAGACGTACAATCTACAGATTCTAATTAGTTTTTTATATTGACAAAATATTCTAGGCATCAAACTGAAGTTTTGAATAAAGTTTTCTTCACCGTAAGCTCTTGGAATCCCGGTGTATCCAAATAAAAATGGTAATACTTCTGTGGACACGGCGCTGCACGCGTGACCAATCCCTACATTGCGTTGGTTGAAAAAAGGATCGACGACAATTTCAGACATCAAATTGACCGACCAGATAAAGACAGTATAGAAAATGGTAGATCGAGATCCCAACTGGTGGTTATCATGTACATCTCTCCAATCAGGCACCTTAACGAGATAAGAGTAGTGCCAGAGGGGATTCAAACTCTTGAATCAATAAGCAGCAAAGCTAAATCTAGCTACTACATACAAAACGGACCCTTACTTTCAGTGCTTGATTAATCGAGATCTTGAACAATAGATCCAACGATCAGCTTGAAGCCAAGGAAAGCAAGTGGGCCGGGATTGGTGGGGAAGAGATTTTGGCTATATGTACTCCATGTTTCCGTCATATCCGTTCATGGGGAATGCATGAACAGAGAGTTGGCGCCGGTCACGAACTGCCGCTGAGCTCCCGGATCCTTGCCTCGTCGAGCATGGACCACATGACCTGGACGTCCTCGTAGGCGCACGCCATGACCTCCCCATGCAGCTTGGCCCTCTCCGCGTCGACATGTCGTACCATAGCTGCATATAACCAGATTCATTCACCATCAGCGAGCTAGTACCACCAGTGATGAATCACAGCAACGGCGGCAGCGTACAGAAAACAGCCTGAAGAAATTAAAAAACTTGAAATAGACGAACTAACCTGAGCTTTGTTGTTGCGGTTTCTTGCCGTCCCTCTGCGGGCCGAAGATGGTGCAGGCTTTCCGGAACGGGGTTGTGATTGTGCGAACCCAGGAACCCATACAAGGAGCTAGAACGCACAAGCACTGTAAGAGAGAACTGACAATGCAAGCGAGGCCAAACTAATTAATCAAGCGACCGATCTATCTGTTGTATGTGTGTGCTGTGAACACGAAGGCTCTATCTGCAGGATGGCAGCATCAGAGAGAGTAAGAGCGAGTGAGAGGATAAAGGAGAGCTAGCCAGCAAGCAGCAGCACCTCAATTATGGCGCTGTGTGGGTGTCATGTGTATATATCATGGCCAGGACCGGAAGCAGTAGAGAGGAGGCAGAGCAGAGCAGCGGCATGACGAGGAGAGGTAGCGGTGATTGGAAGGAGGGGAAGTGAGGGGGGGTTGGGCAGGCAAGATCCGGGAGACAAGCAAGGTGCGCGGCCATGTTGAGCACCGCGCAGTGGCTGCACGTGCCGCCTCGCGTTGCCCTGCCGGCCCGGCATCCATCGATGTGAGAAGATGATCACGGCGCGATGGGTGGACCACGCCGCGGCCGGTTTCGTCTCCTCCGCCGCCCGCGCCCCCGTGCAGGACGTGTACGAACGTACTTTGTGTTGCGCGTCCATATGGATCGACCCAACAACCCAATCGTGTAGGAGGAGCATGTGACGGGTGTACGCCATGTGTACATGCATATGCTTGTCCGCTGTTCAAACATAATAATTCATGGACGTGCCGCCATGCCTAGAGGTTGGTCGATCCAATGCATGTGCGCCTAGCTACCCATGTCTCCACCCAAATCCATGGCACCTTTGAATTTTCTTTTCTTTTCGGGTCTGCGAGCGAGCTAACCCTTTCAAGTTGAGTTCAGCCGGTCCCCCCCCCCCCCCCCCCCAGTGTCCACTGCATGCCTAGGATTGCAAAGAATTTTCCGCAAATTGTCGTTAGATTAATGTGTGAACCTAAACTGTGTTGCACTACGTGTATATCTGCATCCAAGAATGCAAGTGACAATTTACTAGCTACAATGTGGATCATCTGTTCCATGTAGCACGCCGACTTCTGGAGTCAAGCATCATGGACATGGTATTTCTGCCAAATATGGATGCAAATTTTAGAAATAATGATTTAGGATGAACCACTTCAGTTTGTTTTCTTTTTGTGGCATTTTTGGTGATTTGAATTTACCTCATAGTAGTGCAAACTATTACACATGTCAAAATGTGTCATTTTGATTTGCTACACTAGCCGCTAACCCGTGCATATACCCACGCACGGAGTAGGTGTACTTGTATTTGCTTTTTATATCAATCATATTTCTTATGATTATCATAAGATCAAGTCCAATTAGTCACATGTTTAAACTATTTCAATATTAGTGCGCATCAACCTCAATTGTTTCATCTTCATTAGCACTATATTATTTTACAAGGAAAAACAGTTTTATATTTTTCAACTGTACTTCCCTTTTAGTTACATATGTATAACCAAAAAGAATCATTTAAAGTTTTAGGTGTTCGTCATAACATTTTGCTAGGAGCCTCTAGCAGTTTGCAGTGTTTTATGTGTTAACATTCTGCCGTGGTTTCATAAAAAAGAATGTGTTGCGTCCTTTTCTCTACCGCTGTGGCGAGACTGTCAAGTTTACACTACCACAAAATGCTACTGTAGCAGCAGGTACAAAAATAACTCTAGCAGCAGATACGGTGGCCTGCTGCCACGTAATCACAACTAAAAATACACCCCAACAACGGCGGATGTTCTATATCCCGAACCCACGGCCGCCAAAAAAGAGAACTTGTAAAGCCGGGTGGAGAAGTCACTCGCTGCTACGAAATATTTGACAAAATAAAATAAAAAATCTGGCTCCTGGCTAGATTTGCAGCTGCAGCACCACCACTGCACCGCTGCCGCATCCCAAAGCCATGACCATTACCGCTTCCCAGAGGTCGGGGGAGGCTGGATACGTGCGACGCCCACCACCACCGTGCCGCCGCCGGCCACTACTACAATAAAGTTCTTTAGTAGCAGACGTCATTTTTGACTTAATAACAGACTTTTAAAAAGTCTGCAACTAAGTGTAAAACAGTAGCTAAACCGCAACTACGGTTACAAAAGTAGTTCCGGGCATAACAGGCCCGCTACTATCATCGACACCGATCGTAACTACAATTTTCCAACAGTAGCAGATACGTTTGGCCCGCAACTACGTTTAGCCCGCATATAAAATGAAGACTCACCCTAACCCTAAACACACTCCCTCTCCTTTCCTCTCTGTCCACACCAACCGCCGTGACCTCCTCTCTCTCTCTCTCTCTCTCTCTCTCTCTCAGCGGTGCCCTCCCCAACTGCCCCCTCCCCCTCCGGGCAGTGCTCTCTCCCTCCCTGGCATGGCCCGCTCCCTTCTCCCCGGAGCGGTGGCGCGAGACGGTGCTCCCTCCTCCCCGGCGCGACACGCGGGGCGGCACTTCTCCCTCCCCAATGGCCAGATCCGGTGGCCCCGCCTCCTTCCCTTCAGATCTAGCGCCCCTCCTCCGGCGTGCAGGGCGGCACCCACTCCTCCAGCGCGCGGGGCATCTCCTTTGACCGGACCCGCCTCCACCGGCGGCCCCTCCGGACGGATCTGGCGCCCCCTCCACCGAATCCGCCTCCAACGGCGCCCCCCTTGGACGGATCGGCATCCACCAGCGCCCCTCCTCCAGTGCGGCCCGGCTGCCTCCTCCCTCCTCCGTACCCCCTCCCTTCCCTGCCGAGGCCGGATCCGGCGCTGCCTCCCTCCTCAGCCCCGGCCGATGGTAGATCCGGCGAGGTGGGGAGCCGGTGGATCTTTTTTTTTTATTTTTTCTATTCGAATGTAGTAGCAGGCTTTTGACCCGATAGTGGCGGTCTTTTGTCTGTTACTAATACTTCATTTAGCGGTAGTTTTATTCCCACCACTAAGATTTTTAACTCGTAGTGACAATGACGTAGTGGTGGAAATCGATTCTGCCACTACGTCCACTTTTAGCCCATCACTATAGAGCTTTATTGTAGTAGTGCTCTCGGCTAGATCTGGCAGCGGCAAGAGAGAGGAAGGAGTGCGCCGCCATGGGGGTTGGGGGTTGGGGCGGAGTGCGCCATTGGATCCTTGTGGTGGAGGGGGCCTCTACCGGGAGCGTGGTGGAGGGCACCGCTAGATCCACGTGACCGGCACCGCCGGTCGCACGGAGGAGGGCGTCATCGGATCCACGTGGTCGGCACCACAGGTTGTATAGAGGAGGATGCCATAGGGAGGGGGGGGATGCTGCCGAAGGAGGAGGGAGCATGCCTGGGGAGTGCACCGCCGCTTGGGCGCTGCCGAAGATGTGCGACGGCCAGATTCAAGCGCCCGTGCACCATCGGAGAAATACGGCGGTCGGTTCTGGCTGCCCCGCGCTGCCCGTGCACCGCCAGAGATGGCGATGGCTTGAGAGGGGGCCATCCTGCATTGCCTGTGCGCCGCCAGGGAGGGTGGCCACTGCTATCGCGCCCCGGCTTCATGCTGAGGGAGAGAGGTGGCAATTGAGGGAGAGAGGAAGGGAGGAGGAGAATGTGCAAGGGTTTGGGAGGAGAAGTAGGTCTTATTCAGGAGGTTGGGTTAGTTGGGCTGGATTGAAAAGGGCCTAAGATTTTTAGTGGCGGCCCTCATTGTGGTCCGCCTCTAAAAAATCAAAAAATCAATTTTTAGAGGCGGGTCACAATGTGGGTTGTCGCTAAAAAATAGAGGTGGTTTTTAAAGGTGGTTTACAATATGAGTCGCCTCTAAAAATCAATATTTAGAGGCGGGTGGCAATGTGAGCTACCGTTAAAAATCATTTAATCACTGTAGTGACGGGTTTCTTTATACCCGCCTCTACGCCATTTTTGGTGCCGCCACTAAAGGGCCTGTTTGCGGTAGTGCTAAAATCGTAATAAGACGACCCTCTGCACCATATGTTCCTTGATCGATGATGGTTCTCTTCACTACTACAAATGTGTACTGTCGTGATAGGCCAAAATTTACTACAGCAGCGATTGGCCATTCCCGCTGCTACGCTTTTGTAGCTAAAAATAGAGCTTTTCTATGACGGGGCGAGTAACAGTAGATAGCTAAATCATTCATTGCTACCACCCTGAACAATTAAAGAAAAGTGGTAGGCAGTCATCCGGACCCATGCTAGACCCCGCCCCATGACCGAGGTATGTTGTGCACTGTTGAGGTTCAGTACCCCCGCAGCTTGCTCGCATGTGCTCGCACTCGTCCCTTCCGGCCAGATTTGCCATCATAACGCATTATTCGCCCACCTCCAGCTGGATATGTGTTGGGTATTTTAATGATAACAGAATAAATAGCGTACAAATACCGAAGTAGCTTTTACCCAGGAGTATTCCAAGGTATCGAATCCATAAGGAACATGTGTGCCTAATCTTCTATTCTAATTGATCCAAGAACACCAAGATAAATGAGGCTTTGGGTAGAGAGGATTCCTAATGGTTATAAGGTCCTAATCAAGATAAGAGTACTACTAGGTTGCTTGCATTGGGCATCCGGTTTTCCCCTGCATCCATAGTGTGATTCCGGCCAAGAGCCTACTGCATAGCCAAACATGGATGATAGGACAGATAGGACTGTCAGCACCTACTACCTACCTCAAGCAATCTGTGGACTACGAGATAAACAAAGGTAACCTACGGCCTAGACACCACGTCTATGCCTTTAATTACTCCCTTAATCTTTAGCTACGATGGTACAAGACTAAGGTCTCTAACTAAATAGAGCGTTGAGCGAGCAAAGCAACTAAGTATAAAACTTACTTAAAAAGGAAACTTAAATACCAAGAAGGAATCACGAAGACATACTAAATATGGTAAGCATCCATTAAGGTACAAGCGTGGAGAAGAGGTGGATAGGCCCACTCCTCCGGACTTCCACTCACTCTCTCCCTATTTTCTAAGCACTTTGGTAGTGCTAAAGCCTTTGAGAATTGAAGTACTAAACTCTTCTTGAAGTGTGTGGAGAGTGGAGGCACTCCCCTCCTTATATAAGGCCCAAAGGCGGTTCATGAGGCGGTAACTGCTGCCCTAACCGGGCCAACCGACCTTAGAAAGGCGGTAATGAGCGACACGTGGAAGCGAGGGGTGAGGGGGCCCACCCTCTGTTCAGCCGAACAGGGGTGTTTGGCCAAACATGAGTTGGCTCCTTACGTACCCCACTTCCTTTGGGGCACTGATAGGTGGGTCCCTTCGTCGGTTATCCCCGTTAGGCCCCATGGAACTTCGGTTTGGTCTGTTTATGGGTCTGTGGATCCTTGTGTTGCACTCTGATTGGCCAGAAGTGTGCTTTCTCCTATGATAACATGGATTTTACCTCAATTACGTGGGTAAATTACCTACAAGCAAATATTCACTATCACTTGTGGAATTCGTCAGTCATCAACTCCTACCACTATGTTGGTCCTTTAGTTTTATTGTTTTCAATAGGTATTTGATGGTCGGATTTGGTATTTAGTGACTGTCAACAAATTCCCCCGCACTTAGCCTTTGCTCATCCTCGAGTAAAGGAAAACGACTAAGGTGGATCATAATTTCCAAATGGTATGATGCTATCATGCAAATTATTCCAAACTATACCTGTAACAATGGACTTTGAAGTGTCTACCATGTCACCTTGGGTGCTTGAAGAGTGGAATGAGACAGATTCTGGTCATCTCTGCTCCTTATGCTAAGTAACTTGGGTTTTTGAAGAATTTTCAAAAGTAATACAAAGTTGTACTCCTCTAATGATTCTCTCAAATCACTCTATTTGTGTGTGGATCCTCACAAGGCTTTTGTTGTTGCCTGTTTTTGTTCTTACTTCTAAAGATAGACTTATGTGGAGCTGAGGGTAGGGAATAAAAAGAAGGCATACCTGTGCTTAATATATTATCAAGTCAAAAATCGGATCCAAGGAGAAAACAAGTCATGAATTATCAATCAAGTATGTGCACATATATGGATGGAATGGATGTAGTGGTGAAATATGGGTACTCCTTTTAATATCCTCCCTCTCTTCTATTTGAGAACCTGGGCTATCTATCTATCTTCTTTTTTCCCTTTTTTTTTTAATACTTGACAACCCAAGTCTCTTTTTGCAAGGATAATTGGAGAACGAGTTTATCAAAGTAGTGGAGCACTTTATTTTGTGGGTGGTTGATAGATATGTGTGATGCTATCTTCCGGAGTGGAAGAGCAGCATATGGAAGGAAATGGATGATAGAGGTGGATGAATACTCCTTTATGTGTAGACTCTCTCTTTCCTTGAAATGATATTGGGCATGGCTATTTCTTTTCTCTCTTTTTTTTTCATGTTCAAGGATTGAGAGCATTTTTTTTTATAGCCATGCCTTATATGGGAACAATTGAGAGAGAGTCATAACAAGATAATCATGGAGTAATTCTTTTGGTGGATGGATGGATGATGATGATGATAACGCTACGTTCCAATGTAAAAGATTAGCATATGAAGGGAATGTGCACATGATCTCGATCAACAAAGGATAACAAGTATCTCACTAGGTTCACAAGAATTTGACAAGGTTCAATGAAGACACAAGCAGCATATGCATACGGTTTATCAAATGAAACTATCATATGGCTCTGGTGGGATATTTCTAATCATTGAGTAATAAGCTTATAGATTTTCAATTTTCAAAATAAATTCCCAAGTACTTTATGCAATAGAGAGCAAGGATCACTTCATCAAATCATATCACACTAGTCAACAACCTAGATAGCATGTGGTCCCTATGAATATAGTCCACTAGTATTGGCATAAGAGCAAGGAATAAAGAGCATGCAAGCCAACCATGGAAAGCTATGAATAATTGGGAGCTCATCAAGGTTGATTTTAATTTTCTAGTTTGGATTTTACCAATTTGTACTAGGAAAATTAAATCAATGCACAAAATAGGGAGATAGAGGGATAAGACGCGCAAACCGTCGCACTAGTAGATGATGCCGAGTAGGGCCAAGTGGGTTCAGTCGACCCAGAGGGTTCGGCTAAATCATCCTATCGTCTAGCTTGGTCATCGTATGGCGTGTTTTTGTTCATCATATATATGTTGGCCGATGAGGTCCTTTATTGCGCGTCGAGAATCCTGAGGATCTCCCCCACACTTGTTCGTTTGCCTGCACTTTTATTTGACACAAGAAAAACAAACAAAAGGGTTAAAAGCAAAATGGACTCTACCGGCTTTATGGGCCCCGTAGAGCCACAACTATACTATTAAATTATTTATTTTATATTTTATTTATTTTTTTCAAGTTGCACTACATAATTGAATTGAAAGGAAATAAAGGTAATGAAGTAAAGTGTCATTCTCTTTTTTTAGCAAGGTATGAATGCAAAAACTAACAACAACTCTATACCAAGAGGCAAGTTGGCATAAATGGAACTTAATATGTGATACTTACAGAATTCCCCCACACTTAGACTTTTGTATCTCTTAGACACAATAAATCAAGTGTGTAGTGTTGTTGCCTTCTCGTAGTAGGTTCCATCGCTAAAAGTACCGCGGTGTCAAGTTGATGCAGCTCCCATGTTCTTAGGCATAGTATGACCACTGTTCTTTTTAATCTCCACCTGAAAGGGTTAGTGACCAAAAATACCCGAAGGCAAAATCCTAAAAACATGTGCTTGCAATTATTTAATAAAGGAAAAAGGGAAATGATAAATCGGGTCATCTCCTAGCAGTGCTTTGTTTATAGTCAGAAGCTTGACTACAGGGACTTTATGCTGCAGCTCTCATTAGCGATGTAGTTGCCATCTCACCGCCAATTGTTGATGTATCAATAAAATCTTAGCTGCAATGTTAGTGCAAAAATGCAACTATGAGATTTGCAATATTTATGATAAACAAAAGCATCTACAACCATCCTTCTAAACATTTTACTAATGAGGGCCTTAAGGTGGTTATTGTCCCCGTAGGTGCTTTTAGCAGAAGGAGCGATCAACTCTAGAGTTTTGTTGGATGAGCATGTATCTTGTGGTTGTTCAAGGAAGAAGCTCTCATGCTCATCAATGGAATTATTTTCTTCCAGAGCCAACCCCTCAAGCAATCCAATGGTCCAAAGCTTCTCCTTCTCAAGAATTTCATCTAGAAAGCTAATCGGTGATTTTTCATCACCGTAGAGAATGAAATATTGAGGACCAAAGGGCAAAAGTTTAGGCAAGAAGGATGACGGCTCGGTCTTAAAATAATTGAGAGTTTCCTCTAAATCATCTCCTTCTTGGGTGCAAAGCTTTGCGTCCTCAAAAGTAACAAACCTCGGCGATGCATGTTGGGAGACAGACATCACCTCCTTTAGCGAGGAGTGCATGAAGTGTGGCATCACCATAGGATTTTCTAAGCAATGGGCATTGGCGGCAAAAGCGATTTTCCTAAGCTCTTCATTTAGGCTCCCTTGAGATTCACCCTTACACTGAAGGCTTTCTAGTGGGACGCCTATGAGAAGTTCAAAGTCGATGATAAGAAAGACATGGAGGTCTAGATGAACTTCGACTTTGTTCATCTCAACGGGTAAAGGCATCACAATCCCCTGACATGGAAAGGTTACTCCCAAGGCATCCTTGAGGAGTGTGTCATTTGGCACATGAGGTATGTCATCCAAAAGTTGCCAAGCTATGTACTCAGGGATGATATTGGCTCCTATGGTGGGATCATGAAGGGCTTCTACAACATTTCCCTTTATATAATAGGGAATGGTAGAAGAAGGAGAAGAGATTTGGATTTCTCTTGAAGAACATCTTTCTTCCTTCAACCACTCCTTGTTAGCGGCCTCTTGTAGAATTTCTTCTTGGAAAGGCTTGGGAGGTGAAAGGGATGTTGTAGGCTTCTTCTGTCATAAGTGATTTGAGGTGTTTCCATGATCATTAGGTATTCCTTCCTCAAATTCAACTAGCAACCTTGATGGTAGGAATTCTCCTTCCTTCCGAGTGGTCTCAACAGCAGAGTCTAAAGGTAAGATAGCTATGGATTCAAATCTGGCTATTGAGGGACCCTCATGGGTTGGCTTGCCTTCCCCGTGGATAAATTGCTGATCTTGTTCCTTGAGGATAGATCCAAGGGGCTTAAAGGGAATGTTGCCATCACCTCATTGATTGGCTCACCCCTTGGGAGAGATTGTTTCAAAAGATTTTCTGATTCACAGATCAGGACAAAAAAGATGTCTCTCCCAAGTCTTGTGTCGAGACTTCCTAGCTTCTGTCCATCCAGGAATAGCTCGTCCATCGGATGCCCAATCAAAATTTGGAAGTCAGAGACTTCAACTATATGGAAGTCAAGGATAGTCTCAACACTTTTGTGCTTCACGGGCATGTTTTGCAAGGTCCCAAATCCTTCTAAATGCTGTCCTAAGGGCTCAGGAAGGATTTGCTAATCGGTGCAAGGGGCTCACCGCCTATGAAGGCAGTTGCAATGGATTTGGATTTTAAATTTGCACCAATTATGGGACTAAAAAGAGCATTCACCTTCATCCCTCTTATATGGCATTGAATGGTTGAGTAAGGGGGTCTTATCCAAATTATATCAGGAGAGTGTGCACCCTCATCCAACCATTCACCGCTCGGCATGGCAGAGCACTCCCTCTCATTCACTTGGAGGAAATTGTCCTCTAGAGGATCGGGAGGAGAGACAAGAACTGGTGGGTCTTTCTTGCAAAAACAATTCAAGGTGTCTCGGTGGTCTTGTGAAAGACCTTCCTCAAACTTGAAAGAGAACTCAGGAGAATTTTCTGATTGAGACATTGGGATAGAAAAATGTCTTCCCCTGAGTTTGATGTCTAGCATCTCCTTCGTTTGTGCATCAGAGAAAAGTCTCTCCATGGGATGCCCAATTAAAATGTCAAAGTCATGGACTTCGAACACATGAAAGTCAAGGAGAGTTTCGACATCTTTGCACCGTAAAGACACATTTTTCAAAATCCCATATCCCTCTAAAACGGGTCCGGAGGGACATTGAAGAAATTTCCAAGTTGGTGCCAAGAGTTCTTCACCCAAAATAGAAAAAGCACAGGAATCAGAAATGATGTTGGCACCGACAGTGAGATTATAAAGAAGATTCACCTTTTCTCCTCTTATGAAGCATTGAATGAAAGAGGAAGAGGAGCTAATCTGAATTAGGTTTGGGGAAAACTCAGCCTCTCGCAACCGCTCATTGCTCATGATTGAAGTTAACTCCTCCACCGTCTCTTGGAGCAAAGGCTCCTCAAGAGGATTGGGAGAAGATAAAAGAGTTGGTGATTTCTTCTGATAGCGACAACTCAAGTATTTCCTATGATCTTTTACAAGATTTTCCTCGAATTGGAAAGAGAGCTTTAAAGGTTGAATTTCTTCTTCCTCCATTACTCGTGGTTTGGTTGAGGTCTCACTAGATGAATTAATGAATAAGCAAGGATTTGGCTTAGGTTCAACTAGTGGGGTGGCCTTAATGCTCGACGAGGCTTCCTCCTAAGGGGGCTCTCTACAATCTGCTAGGAAAAAAGATTTTTCTTGAATAAGATCTAGGATAGCTCTTCCTTCTACAAGCGTCTTGTTGACGAACGAACCTCCGGCGGTGACGTTGATATGTAGGGCAGACTCCTTCCTTAAACCCAGACAAAAGTGTTGCAACAACACGTGGTCGGGCAAAGACAAGTCAGGGCCGGAAGTGGTTAACAAGGAAAACTTGGCTCAGGCTGCACCTATGGATTCCTTCCCCGGCAACGGCGCCAGAAAGCTTGTTGGGTATTTTAACGATAATAGAATAAATTTGCAAGCGTACGGATATCGAAGTAGATTTCACCCAAAAGTATTCCAAGGTATCGAATCCACAGGGAACGTATGTGCCTAATCTTCTGTTCTAATTCATCCAAGGACACCAAGATAAATGAGGCTTTGGGTAGAGAGGATTCCTAATGGTTATACGGTCCTAATCAAGGTAAGAGTTCTAGTAGGTTGCTTGCATTAGGCATCCGGTTTTCCCCTGCATCCACAGTGTGATTCTGACCAAAAGCCTACTGCGTAGCCGAACATGAAGGATTTCAAAGGATAGATAGGGCTTTCACCACCTACTGCCTACCTCAAGCAATTCGTGGACTACGCGATAAACAAAGGTAACCTACGGCCTGGACACCACGCCTATGCTTTCAATTACTCCCTTAGTCTTTATCTATGATGGTACAAGACTAAGATCTCTAACTAAATAGAGCGCTGAGCGAGTAAAGCAACTAAGTATAAACTTACTTAAAAAGGAAACTTAAATACCAAGAAGGAATCATGAAGACTTACTAAATATGGCAAGCATCCATCGAGCTACAAGCATGGAGAAGAGGTGGACAGGCCCACTCCTCCTTTGGATTTCCCCTCACTCTCTCCCTATTTTCTAAGCACTTTGGCAGTGCTAAAGCCTTTGAGAAATGAAGTACTAAACTCTTCTTGAAGTGTGTGGAGAGTGGAGGCACTCCCCTCCTTATATAGGGCCTAAAGGAAGTTTCTGAGGCGGTAACTGCCGCCCTAACCGGGCCAACCGACCTTAGAATGGCGGTAATGGGCGACACGTGGAAGCGGGGGACGAGGGCGCCCACCCTCTGTTCAGCCGAACAGGGGTGTTCGGCCGAACTTGAGTCGGTTCCTTTTCGTACCCCACTTCCTCTGGGGCACTAAAGGTGGGTCCCTTCGTCGGTTATCCCCGTTAGGCCCCGTGGAACGTCGGTTTGCTCTGTTTATGGGCCCGTTGATCCTTGTGTTGCGCTCTGATTGGCCAGAAGTTTGCTTTCTCCTATGATGGCATGGATTTTACCTCAATTATGTGGGTAAATCACCTGCAAGCAAATATTCACCACCACTTCTGGAATTCATCAGTCATAAACTCCTACCACTATATTGGTCCTTTACTTTTATTGTTTTCTACAGGTATTTGTCGCTCGAATTTGGTATGTAGTGACCGTTAACAATATGTTGTCATGCCGCATTGCTCACCACCCTCTCGGCTGGATCTGACTGTGGACAACACAAGGATGGAGCCGCACCCGTCGATAGCATCTCGAGTGATGGAGAGGGGGAGGTGGCAGCTCTGGCTGAGGTGCTAGTCGAGGTGAGGGGGGAGGGGAATCATGGCCGAGGGGAAGAGTCGTATGCCTCCTCACGCGCCTCCAGGACACTTCGTGCCTCTCAATTGGCCGCCCTCACGCGCCCTCTTCGTCTTGCTTCGTGCCACGCCTGAAGGAACATGGCAGGACAGACTAGCGATGGAGGAACGTGATGGGGCAGATCTTGTTGTGGAGGAATGTGGCCGAGCAGATTTTGAAATCAATTGATCATGGCTGGACGGATTTTACCGTACGCCATTGTTGAGCATCCCGGGCCCCCGCATGCTTGTCCATCTCTGGGGCTACCCACTCACAAGCAAGACAGAGTGATGATGGGGGAGAGGAGAAAAGGGTGTGCTGATGATGGGACAAAGAAGTGGCGGTGGCTATGGTGATTGAGGCTAGGATTGCTTCATTTTATATGGATGGCGAATCGTGGGTTGTGTGGTTGGGTTTTAACGACGGACAGTAACTCGAAACGTCACTACCAATGTGTGGGATTTGTAGCGATGGATTACTTTCATTGTGCCACTACATGAAACGGGTATGCGCTGCTTTAGATCCCGTTTTTTGTAGTGCTTGCAGCATGGACCGTAACAGTAAAATAACCATGGGTACAAATTAGAGCAACCTTCTCTATCGGGATAAAGCTCACCGACATGCATGCTACTGGATGCCACGCTTGGTGAGCACTGTTGAACCCTAAGTGAATTACTCACCCTTTTCCATTAGGTTAGGTTTTTTGGTGCAACTGGTCGGTGCATAATAGCTTAACATGCTATCGAGCCAGAGGTCTTGAGTTCAAGTCCGGATAACCGCATTTTTTACCGTGTCGCTCCTATTTGCACGTTTGCGCCCCAAGCGAACTACACATAAGGAGGTGTGTTGAACCATAAGTGAATTAACCATTCATTCCCATCAGCTTAGGTTTTTGGATGCAACTAGTCGGTGCATGGTAGTTTAACAAGCACTGTCACTAAAACTTGCAGATGCTCATTCTTTGTAGTTTGTTGAACTAAATCTCTCCTGAGTATAAAGAAGACCTCATCTTTTTTTTATTTCCAAGGGTGCATATATCTTCGATTTTTTTAAAAGATTTCCTTTCTTTGCTCCATAAAGCCACGTGTTATACTGGATTTCTAGAAAATTAGTCTGTAGTCCTTTTTATTTACATCAAAGACAAGGAATCCTCATGGAATTAAACTCCATGGTACGGTAGATAGATAGCAGATAGAGATTGTTATTTTAAAATAGAACACCGGAGGGGAAATTCCTTTACAATAATAGATCTTGGTGATTTAGATGATGTTAGATCTAAATCCAATTTTTGTGTTGAATATTTAATGTGATGGCCAAATGTTTTATTTTATTGTGAGATTTATAAGATTTTTTTTAGACTAACGTGAAGGCCTCGAAAGAATTATAGTGTCTTATGTTCGCAAAGCAACCCAGTCTTTTAGTGCCACTCTTTCCATAAAGGTTGTGTTGCCCCACCAATGCCATTAATTCAACAATGAATGAATATTTTGCAGCCCACAAAACTAGGGTTGAGATTGCAATTAGCTAAACCCCTAGATTACGATCAGGAAAAATCCCTACGACTTTGAGACTCAATGCACAAAAATGTTGAAATTGTTGCAAATCATTCTGTAAAGAAATAAATGTAAAGTAACTACTGAATGCCTCCTTGAGACAAACTATTACGACAAATTCTGCCAATCGTTACTGCCTAATTTCATCGTGCTATAGTAAGATAACATGAGGTTCAGAACATGGTAGCAAGCCAGCTCCCAACTGCCACATATATTTCATATTTTTAACTGTAACAAGCACTTCGGGAGGAGCATTTTTTCATGGTTAATTCGATTATTTATCACCCCAACAGGAGCCCTTTCCATCACGTGACATGTTCATACGGAATCAAAAAGATTCGGAAACAGGCCGTACAAAGGGCAAGCTGACACAATAATGCTGCCCGAGATCGATCCTTCAATCATAATGCACATGCTTATGCCGGGCGGGGACCCCGCTCGCGTTGCTGTGGATAAGTAAACCGTTTTTGACTGTGCTCGGCGCCCCAATTATTCTTCGGTTCTTCCTCCCAGTTACGCCTGCCTGTCCGGGTTGGGAAACCTCATCTGACGGCGCAGCAGCAGTAACACAAGGATGCAATGCAAGTTGCATTGCGCAACAACGACCGGCAAGTGCTCCCTGCTGCGTCTCTGTGACGATTCTTTTGGTCTGTTCATCGTACTTCGGACCGTTAAATGTTAAATATTAAAGTACGGTTGCGAGGTAACCCATGTGTTCTGCTTTGGTCTTATCATTGGTTCTGTCTACCGTCTCTTTCATGCGTCAGAGTTGAAGATCAGTCGGCTGCTGGAAAATTGTTGGCCGAACAAGAGATAATATTATCAATTTGTGAGCTTTCCTCGTGGCAGCAAGCTAATTCTATTGAAACTAATTTGTAAATTACTCCCACTCGTACAATGTAGTGAGAAGTTGTGGTCAATAAAAGAATTTGGGATTAATTTCTTTAAATCCATCTGAAAAATTGTCGCACCTCCGATATGCCATCGAAAACTCGCTTCTCCCTATAGTGCCCTTGTCCACGAATATGCCACAGTTGACTCACAAACCAAAGTTTTCATGTGGTAAATATCTGGGTTTGCAAGGATGCTACATATCTTTTTTATATTTTGCAAGGATGTTAACACGTCTTTTTTTTCGCAAGGATGTTAATACATCTATAGTTCTATAGATAAAAAAACAAAAGAAATGAATCGATCAATTTGTTATGCCACAGGGTAAAAAAAAACATAAGAGAATCATATTCTAGTGATGGCATATGGATAACTTTGGAATCAGAAAATACTTCATAAGCGGAAGAGAGGGCAAAGCTGGAGCAAGCACAGCAAGAGGGCAAAGCTGGAGCAAGCACAGCAAGGGGGCAATCAAACAAGTTTTAAATTATTATAGAGTCCTAAGAATTTGAATTGATTTGCAGAATAAACTTAAATCAACTATAATCTGAAATTTTTGGTAGATGATAAAAGAACCTCAAAATTTAGGATATTTCAAACTATTTATGACTTTCCTGATACAAGGAAACATTTTTACTTTTTATTTAAAATCCTTTTATATTTTTAATTTCTCAAAATTATAAAAAAAACTTTTTCTTGAAAATGCATGTCAGAATGTTTTTAGTGTCGCCTTACAAACCCGCCACTACACCCTCTTTTCCCTATCAGGCTTGCAGAAACGGAGCAAATTTCACTTTTTTTTTAACCCCACCGATGTTATAAGAAATACTACTTCATATGGTTCAAATGATAAATTCAATGTTATATTGACAGGAATAGGGTCAAGTAGTACGAACCAAAATACCAAAGAGTTTTCATACGGCCACGTCCACAATAGCTGGGATAAGAGATCTGAAGACTATTCCTAGGGTAAAGATCTGAAGACTATTCCTAGAGTTTTGTAAAATTTAATAAAAATAATGATTCCTAGGGTAAAGATCTGAAGACTATTCCGCAGTCCCTTTTCGCTAAAGAACGAAAAGGTCTCTCAAAAAATGAAAAGGAAAGAAAACGTATGCAATATTGGAGCACACACGTAGGCAATACGTACGACCGAAGAATGAATAACCGCCCAACCGGCATTGTGCTTCGACGAATTCATAGAGAATGATTGGGACATATGACAATTTGGCGGAATGTATATGTACCCTGTAGTTGAACTGTAGAAGCAGAGTACACTTGTATACTACTTAAATGGTAAAATCTGATGATCGACACTGTAAAAATGTGACATTTGCTGCTAGATACTATGACACTATGTCTAATTGTTTTCTAGTGCTCATCAGCAATTAAAAGCTATCTCAGTGTTTTATAGCAAATGTCACAATTGAGGAGTGTTCATCCGCAAATCGATATTGATGGCTTAAATATCATAATGAGACAATACAAATTAAGATTCAGACAATTAGCAAGCTTACACCAGAGGAGTCAGAAAGGTTTATCATGATGCTTCTTTCAGGAAACAACTCGTTTGCTTAGCTAGCTCTTTTTTTTTTTTAAAGACTATACTATATTAATATTCTTGTCTCTGTATCGACCAATACATATAATATAAGACTATTACAACAAAGAAAAAGAACGAACCATCACACCATGGAATTTTAAACACAAAGTTTATATCTATTTGGTTTATAACATTAGAAAGTTTGTATCCATTGCTGAGAACTTGCTTAGCTAGCTCCGTGGCTGGATCAAGCTATATCAAACGTACCTATACCAAGATTCATCCTGAGCAAGTTCTCATCAAGTCTCCTTATCAAGGTAGCCTAAGCTGAATTCTATAATTCTCCCGTATTGACACAACGAGACTCACTATTGGTGCTGGGATTCAGCCCCAGCGGGGGCGCCCACATCACCTCTATTTTGCGGCCGTCCGATCAGACCGATCCGACACATTCCAGACCCGCCACGCGTCCCAGATTGTTTTCAAAAAGAACCTTGTATTTGTAAAACATCAACCCGCCATCCACAAGGTCCTTGGATGAACAGTAACAACGACAGTACATTTTTACGTAAGTTACCTCAAGTTTTCTTGGTAATTAGCACGAAGAAGACGAAATTCCGTTTTCGTGCCCGTTTTACATAAACACGCCCGCGAGGCGCTTTTTCGGGGAGCCCCACGCCGCCGCTCACGACCGCAACCCCACCACTCCGGCCTCCATTCTCTCTTCCTCCCTCTCCTTCCTCCTCATAGTCAGACCCCATGCACCGTCGTAGCCCACGCCCGTCGCAACGTTTCCCTCCTCTCCTCCTCCCACCTCCTCCCCATTCATTTTGATTTTACTTGTCCCACTACTTCTGCTGCTTTCGGATTGTGCGGCGCTGCCCAGCCTAGAGCCCTAACCCCCTAGCCGTCAATGTCGGACCTTTGGGTCGGTCGGCGTGCTTCTGGGGTAGGGGCCGACAGCGTACGACAAAGGCGCAGAAGGCACTGTAGTTCCCCTTGGTGTCTCAGAACAGAGGCTTTGCCCCCCCCCCTCTCTCTCTCTCTCTCTCTTTCTCTCTCTCCCTCACGCTACTTCAAATTCACCAAATCCACATGGATTGAGCCAGTTTCGTTTGGAGGAATCGCTTCCCCAAGGTAAACTCCTTCTCATCCCTGAACTTTATCCAACAAAAATCGATGGATTTGGTCAAATTTCATGGACCATGATTTAGTTTAACTGTCGGTTCTGTTAAGTTTTCCACTGTTTAGCAAATGAATCTGCCTACCAAACGCACGTGCGTCCCAGATTGTTTTCAAAAAGAACCTTGTATTTGTAAGAAATCAACACGCCATCCACGAGGTCCTCGGATGAACAGTAACAACGACAATATGTTTTTATGTAGGTTTCCTCGAGTTTTCTTGGTAATTAGCACAAAGAAGACGAAATTTCATTTTCGTGCCTGTTTTACATAAACACGCTCGCGAGGTGCTTTTTTAGGGAGCACCGTCCCCACCCCCCCCCCCCCCCGCCCGCCATCGCTCGCGACCACGACCCCAGCACTCCGGCCTCCATTCTATCTTCCTCCCTCTCCTTCCTTCTCATAGTCAGACCCTGTGCACCGCCACAGCCCACGCCCGTCACGACCTTTCCCTCCCCTCCTCCTCCACTTCCTCTCCGTTCCTTTTGATTTATTCGCCCCGCTGCTTCTGCTGCTTCCCATGGGTCCTCGGTGGCGGATTGTGCAGTGCTTCCCAGCACGGAGCCCTAACCCTATCCGTCGACGTCAGACCTTTGGATCGGCCGACATGCTTCTGGGGTAGAGGCTGACAGCGTACGAGGAAGGCGCAGAAGGCACTGTAGTTCCCCTTGGTTCGTCATAACAGAGGCATTGCTCTCTCTCTCTCTCTCACGCTATTTCAAATTCACCAAATTCACATGGATTGAGGCAGTTTCGTTTGGAGTAATCGCTTCCCTGAGGTAAACTCCTTCTCATCCCTGAACTTTATCGAACAAAAATCGATGAATTTGGTCGAATTTCATGAACCATGATTTAGTTTAACTGTCGGCTCTGATAAGTTTTTCCATTGTTTAGCTTATGTAGAAAGAGACATAAATGGAGATTTTAGCCTCAATTGAATCTGCCTACAGAACACACGCTTGTCTCAGATTGTTTTCTAAAAGAACCTTGTATTTGTAAGAAATCAACCCGCCATCCATGAGGTCCTCGGATGCATGGATTGAAAAACCAACAAAAACCGGTCGGTTTTCGACCAAACCGGTCCGGTCTGGTTTCAGCGGACGATCGGTTTTGGGTCGAATTATTTTTCAAAATTTGTAAATTTGAAAAAATTTGTAATTTTGAAAACCAGTAAAACCGAGCAATAAACTAGAAAAACCAAGTGGTTTTTCAAAAGAAGAAATTTTCTCACTAAACCGAGCGGTAAACCGAGAAAACTGAGCAATAAACCGGAGAAACCGGTCGGTAAACCGAAGAAACTGATCGGTTAGCTCTAAAATTTTGTCCAAATTTAATTTTTGATGTTTGAACGATTTTTCCGGTTTTCATAAAAACCATAAAATTGCCGTGATCCGATTTACTCACTTCAAACGGTTTTTTAAAACCTGCTCGGATGAACTACCTCGAGTTTTCTTAACTAGCACGAAGACGACGAAATTCCTGTTTTACATAAACACGCCCGCGAGGCGCTTTTTCGGGAAGCCCCCCGCCGCCGCTCGTGACCACGACCCCAGCGCCCGGCCTCCATTCTCTCTTCCTCCCTCTCCTTCCTCCTCACAGTCAGACCCCATGCACCACCGCAGCCCACGCCCGTCGCAACCTTTCCCTCCTCTCATCCTCTGACCTCCTCTCCATTCCTTTTGATTTTACTCGTCCCGCTGCTTCTGCTGCTTCCCATGGGTCGTGGTGGCAGATTGTGCGGCGCTGCCAAGCCTGGAGCCCTAACCCTAGCCGTCGAAGTCGGACCTTTGGGTCGGCCGGCGTGCTTCTGGGGTTGGGGCTGATAGCGTACGACGAATACGCAGAAGGCACTGTAGTTCCCCTTGATGCCTCAGAACAGAGGCGTTGCTCTCTCTCTCTCTCTCTCTCTCTCTCTCTCACTCACTCACTATTTCAAATTCACCAAATCCACATGGATTGAGCCAGTTTTGTTTGGAGGAATCGCTTCCCCGAGGTAAACTCCTTCTCACCCCTGAGCTTTATCCAACAAAAATCGATGTATTTGATCGAATTTCATGGACCACGATTTAGTTAACTATCGGTTCTATTAAGTTTTTCCACTGTTTAGCTTATGTAGAAAGAGACATAAATGGAGATTTTAGCCTCAATCGAATTTGCCTACAGAACGCAGGTGGTCTTTAAAAGGTATTTGCATGTGAGTAGTGATTTATCTGCATTGGAACTCTTATCGATTAAATTTTACTACTATCTGAATAGTTGCTTCTGATATTGAACTATCCACTACGTGAGCTATAGTGGGAGTTGGGAGAAGAAGATTTAGATATCTCTAAAGTAGGTACTGAAACAGTTCCTTCTAAGCACGTGCTTGCAAAAGATTAATATCAAGTGCTTCCTCATAGGCTTCCTATTCATCAAATTAAAAGATCAAGGCTTCTGTATCAGATTTATGTTTATGTTTTTCGGTTGTTTTAACTTCTGCTTCTTCGCTCGTCCATATGGCATGCAGTGGTAGGAAATAAAAATAAAAACTGGATCAAGGAGTTACAGTTCTGAACACTGGTTTTTACTTTTACTACTATAGTGCGCTTAAGCAAGTTATAAGTTCCATTTTTCGTACTTAAAAGATTTCAGTTATCTCTGATTGTAGGGTTTACTTTCTAGTTCTTTATATGGAGCCACAGTTAATGAAGAAGCATGTTTAAAATTGGTGGGCCTTCATTTGATTATGAATTATGCTTCAGGTGAGAAGAGCGGTTACATTAATTGTGCATGACAGTCTTACTTTCGGCATAATGAAAAGCTAATGTGACTCACCCACTTATCATGCTCATTTTTAATAATCAATAGCTTTGGACCAACAATAGTGATACTATAAAAATACAGTAAAGCAATAGTTGTCGACCAATAGTGATTAACAAAACAGTTTCATTTCTTTCATTCAGGTCAACAAAAATATATTACTCTTACTACTGCATACATTTTATAAAGCTCTGCTACATCATGATTGAGCTCTTGAGTAATCTATAAGTGTCACTTGGTAATTAATATTGTGATGTTTTAGTGCTGACTTCATATAAGAATTTGGTTATTATTTTTTAAATAAATACCTATGTATTAAAAAGGTGATGTGGAATGAATTGACTGATTTGATGCTTTTAGCCACAAATACATCATCAGTTTTTTGAAGGCATTCAAAAAGCAAAATGTAGTAGGTAGTACATGGATGTCACTAAATATTTAAAATGTTTGTGTTCTGTATTTGCTGGAGTTTGATTTAGGATAGCCTACTCCTTGTAACATTAGTTATGCTTCTATTTTTATATCTGAAACAGAAAGGTCGCTGTAACTCGATAATATTGAGGTTTCAAGTTTGGCCTATTACAAGTGTATTGATTGTGAAGAACATTGTATTGAAAGCATGATTTTTTGTAATCCCAAATCCTTGCTGATGAAATCCCAGGCAGCAGCCATGTCAAACAAGTATTCACACTGGCACTAGGAAAAGAGAGAGGAGCACGAAGACAGGATCCAATGACCCTCATCTTTGTGCTATAAGGTGAGTTTTCAATGTCTTAAGCTTAACTCCTTCAGTTTTAAGTGTGTACATGTTCTGAAGTTTGGGCTCCTTCTCCTGTAGGACTGGCAACGTTTGTGATAAAATGTTTATACCTGGGACTTGTTTTGATAAAATTTTTTTTGTCAATACTAGCTTGAGCATAGCTTTGTACAGAATTGTGTTTTGAGTAGAGTTATTCGATGGGTCGAAAACATAAGTCTATCACCGGCCAAACTGAGTAGAATTATTCAATGGGTAGAAAAGCGACCAGTGACAATAACCATTTTGTCCTTATGGATATAGATTGTAGAGTTGGCATGATTTGTTGATGAAGTTAATATGAGCATATTGTTCAATAATCATATGTACTGCTCTCATTTTCATGTTCATATAATGCTTCAGAATAGCAGTATTCTCTGCCTGCTTCTATTTGGCCAGCTGATAGCTCATGAAAAAGTGAAGTATAACTCTTCTTACTGACCATGTATGCTTTTTAATTCTAGATAGACACAGAAGACTCAGCAGGGGCAAAAACTTGTAACACAGTGGTTTGGAAACTTGATTTAGTACTCCTGTCCTTGCCATCAACAAAGACAAAATGAGTCGGGCAGGAAGAGGAAGATCCAACTGACTAGGATCTACCAGTGTACTTTCAGTAAGTGACATGAAAAAGAGTTTTGCAGCGATCAAAACTGAGCTATTCCTCTTAGCAGCCAAGACAATGCAGATTTCAAGTATTGAAGACCATGTTCTTGACATAATCAATTAGCTCTGCCACAGAGTTGATGAAGTGGAAACCAAAACTGTTGCGGACCTAAAAACTATAGCCAACCTGAACGACTTGGCAGGCCAAGCAAATGATCACTGCCAGTGAGTTGCATAATTAAAGTGTTTCTATGGGAAATTTGCATAATACAGTTTTAAAGTTGTAATAAGCTTTTACATGTAGTTGTGGTACTTTGGGATGGAGAAAGCACTATATATTCTCCCAACTATTAAAACATGCAAAATTAATAATGAATATAAAGTATCGTAACTATATTAATTAGGCATTAATCTATACCATTTTCTCTGCAGCCGATATACGTGATTCAATAGGCGCGCCTCAGTCTCTAGTACACATTAAGAATGTAGGTAGTCTGAGTGCTGTGCGAATCCTCTTGAACATCGAACGAGTTGTGCTCGTCCCGTACAGAAGAAAACAGAGCCACCCATTTCACAACTTCAGTGTCCATGCCAGCATCCATCTGCTCATTAAGCATGAGTCCACAGGATTTTCAGAGCAGCCATCCCACGGTCGGTGGGCACGCTTCAGCCATCATTGTCGTACAAGTGTAGCTGTGTAGGACAGGTCCGCAAGAATATGGCAAAATTTGCTGGGAGCCATTCACTACCGCGTGCGCAACGGCAGTTTCAACCCAAGACGGGCACAGTGGCAACAGAACGAGCCCAAATACACACACTAGTAGAAATATGCACACCAATGACGTTCTGTCACAGCAGAGCGAAATTTCATCATAGAAGATTTTCTATGACGACTTTATAACAAATTTAGATTCGTCATAGATCACCTATCACAGAAGACCTACCATGATGAATCATCACAGAAGACAATCCTTTTACGACAAAACCTTTCCGCATTATAAAAGTGATTTCACTTCTATGATGGTGAAGAAAAAACATTATTGACGAGGCTCCACGCCACCGTGGTGCCGACGTGGGAAGTCCACATGGCACTGGCCACGCTGGCGCATTATATGGCAAGTCTACGTGGTGAGGGCCACGTGTCGTCCTTGCAGAGCGTCACGTGCCACCTCCTAGGAGCACCACGCGTCCCCTTTCACAAGCGCCATGTGTCGCCTCTAAATAGAGTCGTGTGTCTCTAGCCGAGGTGGCCACGTGGCGTGTTACCAGGATGGCATGTGTCCATTTTGAAGGTGCCACGTGCCACCTTCTTAAGGAGCCGCGTGTCGTGTTGGTTATGTCCCACGTGTCCCATTCGTAGAGCTCCATGTGTTCTTTTTTTTCGGAGCGAGACGTTCTCATTCAAACAAAGCCGCATGTCTCTTTTGTAGAGTGCCACATGTCACTTTCTCAGGTCACCACGTTTCTCGTTCCTAGGTCAACACATGCCTCATTCTCGTTGAGCCACGTTTCTCTTTCATAGCTTGACACGTGTTTGCGCTGAATGCACCGCGTGTACATTTTCTGGTTTTCTGCGAGTTACATCATGAAGCCGCCACATGTCCAGTTGCGACTGGACCTCGTGCGCGTTTCCAAAAGGGCAACATTTTGGCTCTCAGATTGACAGAAACATCAGCATTTCCATCAACATAATCATAGAATGAAACGTCAATACAATCACAAAAAAACATCAACAGGATTATATACACACTTCAGAGTTCACGCATCACATACACACCTGATGTATCAGAATGCATCAAAGTTCATCACAGATCATCACAGAACTTAAGTTTGAGGTAGGAGCAGCAATCCAACAAATGATCACAGGGAAACTGTAGGTGGAGAGGAGTTACTAGCACCACTCAAACTGAGAATTTGTCGAAGGAGAGTATTGTTCTCTTCCGCCTTCTCCAGCTTTTCATCAGCAACTTCGGCCTTCTTCTTTAGTGCATCTAGTTCCACAGCAAGAGAAGCCGCACCATCTTTTTCAGCAGCAAGTTGTTCGCGAAGATGCAGCCTTTGTCTCTTGATGGTGCAGTGATAGACCAGCATTCCTTAGAAAAGTGCTGGTGCAGCTGCTTTGGAACAGAACCTGAGCACTATACAGTGTTGGCTCCCTATTAGCAGGAGCGCCTACCTGCATAGTCTGCATAGACGACTGCGAATTAGAGAGGAAAATTGATTACCAACAGTGTCAAAGACTCAAAATGAAATGAGTAGAGGGACAATTGCAATGGACTACTTCGGCAACACACATAGAGAAGCAGATATGGTTGTAACGAGCCTTACCACTACTTCTCTTGCCATAGGAGTAATGTCATTTTTCTTGCTGGTATGGCACACCTTGAACAGTTCCACCTCATTGAGCTCCTCTTCATCATCATCTTCTTCTCTTGCTCCTAGTCCTTTCAGACCTTCGTGTTGCTATGCTGCCTGGCCATCCTTCTGCTTCATCTGGACAAAAGTGCTTTTCATACTGACAGAAAATGAAGCATAGACAATGTCCCTAGTGCTTGTCAGACTTACATATTCATGAATGTGTGCAACATAACAGCGAGATCCAGTTGCATGATGATACTTTACTTTGGCATGGTTTCTCTTGTTCTTTTCAACAGTTTCCTAAAGCAGAACGGCAAGACAGACCACGTCACTGGTGGAGAATGGGATACCATATTAAAAGAGACTTTAGGAAAAACAATACCTTGTTCTTTGCACTTGACTTCTCAACAAGCTGGCACCACTGTTCATCAGACATAGAAGGAACATTGTTGAAGTAAGACTGCTTCAACCTGTAGCAGGCCTGACGTATCGCGGATGTGAACACACTGGAACAAGCATTCTGTGTTGCCCTGTCCTTGTTCATCGCCAACCCCCCCCCCCCTCCCTAGTCATGTCAATTGAAATTCTTTGTGAGTTACATCGATTATCATAGTTCATTTTAAAATTGTAGCGTGTAGTATAGGCACTTACAGAAAGCCTCTTGAGAAAACCATCAAAGTGCTTAGTATTCTTGTAATCTTTCATGTGGGGCAAGATAGGGACTTGATCCCTAATAATAACTCTAGCCTTGGATGCAAATTTGGCAGCTTGTGTAGGTTGTTGGGGCCATGACAAGCCCTCAGGTACAGAGATATGTAGCTTTCACCCCATAGAACTAGTCATGCGGTCGAGTAGAACTCCCTTGGTATGGCACCTCAGCCGCCTAGTTTTCCTTGACGCTGCAAAGTTCACATTCAATTGTTATATTTCTACTTATATAAATGACAGATTGAGAATAATGGTGATATTTACCAACCTTGACGCTAAATAGGCACGAAGTGACCCTCCACGCCATCACGCTGTCCCGTGATAACCTGTTGTCCCGTGACAACAGGGATCAACACAGGAAGCTGGCAGACGACCTAATGGCAGATGATTAGATCTGCTGTCATCATGGGTGTCGTCATCATGTCGTGGGGAGTGTGTGTTGGGACTCGTGGCCGGCTTCGTGGAGTCATGGAGTTGTGGAGTTGTTGGATGGTATTTTTAGATCTTTGTTTTATGTTCGTCGTGTCATCGGTTGTCGAACTCTCCCTGTAATTTGAATGTTAGTTTTGTATATGCATGTTTGTGTGTTTAATTTTTCTGATTAATTTATTTTTGTGTGCTTGTGTTTTTGGAACTCGCCTCGAACGCGCTCTTGTTGAGCTGGCCGCGCTCTCGTCGCACCGTGCACGCTCAAATCCTTCCGCGCGCAGTGTTGCCTTCGTGTACCTCCGGCGCACCGTATCCTTCCGCATGCACAAATCTCCTCCTCTCCCTCCAGACATAAAAACCGCGGCAGCATCATAGAATTTAGGGTTTCAACGACATCCACGAGTTAGTGAGGCGCCGGCGTGGATGGTGGCGAGGATGGGGGAACGACAATGGTGATAGTGAAGGCGAAGCACGCAGCATGACCGCAACGTGTGTGGGTTCTAGAAAGGCTTCCATGACAGCATTCTCGAGGACAACCGTCTCGTCTCTCATGCATGACCGCAACCTCCTTGCCTTCCATGACCACAACCGCCTTGCCTTCCATCACCAACTAATTGACCGCCTCGCCAATGTCACCTCGCCCAAGTCCATGACTTGTGGCCCTAGATGATAACAATTCCGCGTATCAGTGGCCAGGATAGAAATGATCCACCCACCTCCATCAATTCTCATCCATCAGAGCCCACCCGTACATCAGAGCCACCCTTCCATCAATGGCCTCGAACTTGCCATTGAGTTGACCCAATGGTCATTGGTCGTCCTCGCCTATAAACAAGGTCTCTCCCATCTGCTTCCTCACCATTTTTGCATTACCAAACTCCTCTTTCCTTCCTCGCCCCTCACCCCTAGCCTTCCTCGTCCCCCTCCTCCGTGCACGACCATGGATCCATCGGGATGATCTACTCTGTCACCGAAACATCAACAGTCTCCACCGATGTACCGCAAACCGAGCGGATTTGTCCTCATGATGATGTTGTGTGGCCTCGGCTTGGTGATGCTCCCGATGGAGAGGCAGGCTGCCTTGGCATGTGAGCATCAGTCGACGTCTACTCCATCTCCGGCCCCACCTACACTGACCGTTCGCCTCCACGAGCGCCACCCGGACTGTGACGACGGCAAGGAGGAAGTGCCATTCAAGGATGACGACCGGCCCCGCCTACGCGTCTCTGTTATGACTACCCCATCCAGGATGAGGCGGTACCGCTGTTCTGTCTGCTAGTTTGAGGCAGACACAACATGGGGCGTTCGTCTCCATGTTGCGATGATCCTCCGCAATGCCGCCGTGGAAGCGATCGAGCTTGCCTAGCAGCACAACGTCGGCGAGCACCGCAGGCTTGCTCGAAACAGGGATTCGAGGAATGAATGAGCGACCTTGCTCATTGTCAATTTTTTTTATTCGGTGTTATTGGACATTGTGCTGCTTAAGTATCACTATTTTTTAACATTACCACTCTATGTTAATTATCACAAAAAGGCCCAACCCCTGCACGCACTCTTTCTCCCACCATCACTGAGTCATGGGCCTAGACTGAGTTGTGGACCCCCTTCGCATCAACTCATATCGCCTTCCTCGCCAATCACCCTCAAAATCCTATCCTCATCTAGAGGAGGTGCAGACACCGCATTGATGCCAGCTTGACCACCCGCCCCGTGTCGATGACCTCGAGCCCCCCTCCCCCGCATCTATGCCAGCAGGACCACCTACCCTGCGTCGACGACCTCGACTTCCCCGATGACAGTATGATTTGAAGACCACCTAGATCTGTGATTCATTGTCTCTCAAGCCTTGAAAATTAAGTTAGATCTATGATTCATGGTCTGTTCTTGGTTTGTGCATCAACTGTTGATGTTGGATGTTTGATTCCACACCTTGTTCTTGTGATGCAGAGACATGGCTAGCTGCTATGTAGTTTTTGTAGGAAGAAGGCCTGGAGTCTACCGTAGTTGGCCAGAATGCCATACGCAAGTAACTAGATACCCTGGTGCATGCTACCAAAAGTATCCAATATTTGATGTTGCGGTTCTGGATTTCAACAAACCTCATTCAAATGGTCCTGTTGATGCTAACAAGCCGCTGAAGAAAGTTGATATAGTTGGCAAAATCGAGTGGAAGGATGTAGTCTTAGTAATACATTTCCTTATTATTCTTGTGTTGTGCTATAAGTTAATGTAGACTATTGTTGTTCTCAGTGATTTGATCTATAAGAAATTGTTGTTTAAATTTCCTGACACGGTTCACATTTCTTAGTGATAAAGTCTCTCTTGTTTGTCCAGTAAATCTGGAGGATGTGTGGCCCTACAGAATTCAGCATAGTCCAACGTAAATAAGCAAATGGCCCAGTCCAACATCCTACAAATAGTCCAATCCACTAACAGCGAACATTGGCATAACAATATTAAAATAAAATGTTATGAACCTTGAATCAAGCGGGGGTCCTAGCGCGGTGGTAAGTCTTTCGGTTTACAGAGGTAGGTCTTGGGTTCGAGACTTGACATTTGTAGTTTATTTTTAACTTACAAAAAACTTGTCGAGCATAGTGGTAGCGCTTACATGTGAACCCTGTAGACCGACCCACCTCAACTTTAATTAAAAAGGGATTGCTGACATGTGGACCCAGTGCAACGATGGACCTACAGCTCTTACATGTGGGGCTAGCGGACCCAATGCCATGTTGGACCGAGAGCACTAAAATGCAGGCCCAAGTGGACCGAGAGAGCTTACATGTGGACCTCACACATGCTTCTCAGGACACGTTGGAATGTTGGACTCATGTATGGCAAACATGTCAGCTGGTACGGTTCTATGACGAATGAAAACTATCAAAAAACTATGTCGCGGATGGGATGGTGTTCTATGACATTCTGGGTTTTCTCTTCTATGACGCCATTTTAGACTTCATTGTTTCTTAGACTTTTCCATAGCTTACCATCTTTGTACAATCTCTGAACATAAGAATTAAAACATAGAAATGTAAAATATATATTATTACAAATAATAATTAAAAATAATCTCAAAACATAAGCAGGAAAATGTAAATGTGTTAAATACATGTTATTTCGTTCAAAATGAAAGAGCTACATATTTGTTTAAACAAGTTCCAAAGGTAATTATTTTATACTATCTTCATAGAAAAGTAATTAACTTCAAGCTACATGGTGTTCTTGGATTCAGAAAGTTATTTCTAAGGGGAGTGTAGGTATTAAATTAAATGATGACATGCATCATTTTTTCTAAACCAAAAAAGGGGTCAGACAGGGCGACCCACTTTCTCCCGTTGTGTTTAACATTGTTGTGGATATGTTGGCCATCTTAATTGAAAGAGCTAAATACAGCGAACAATTTAGAGGAATTGTACCCATCTTATTTCTAGGTGGCCTCTCCATTTTACAATATGCAGATGATATTATTATCTTTATGAAAAATGATTTTGAGGCAAGAAACTTGAAGCTACTGCTATGCGCATTTGAACAGCTATCAGGTCTCAAAATTAATTTTTATAAGAGTAAGGTTTTCTGTTAAGGGAAGGCCAAGGAATTAGAGATGGCGTATTCAAAGATCTTTGGTTGTGATGTGGGTTGATTTCCTTTTCGGTACCTTGAAATTCCTATGCATCATAGAAAACTTCGAAATAGTTAATGAAGGGAAGTTGAGGAGAGGTTCCATAAGAGATTAAATAGTGAGAAAGGAAAACTATTAATTGTAGGCAGTCGATTGGTCCTAATTAACTCGGTCGTGAGTAGTCTCCCTATGTTCATGCTATCGTTCTTTGAAGTCTCACGAGAGGTCCTAAAATAATTAAACTATTGCAGGTCTAGATTTTTTTGGCAGAGTGATAGATATAAGAAAAAGTACAGATTGAAATGGGGAATTTTGTGTACTCCAAAGGACCAAGGAGGCCTTGGGATCCTTAACCTTGATCTACAGAATAGATGTCTTTTTAGTAAATAGTTGTTTAAATTAATTAATGAGGACGAAATCTGGCAATGAATTCTTAGGGATAAATATTTGAGAAATAAAACTATCACTCAGACCCACATTTTTGCTCTAGTCTTATGAAGGTTTAAAATGGTTTGGAAAGTTTAACTTGGGTGATGGCTCTCAACTGAGATTTTGGGAGGATGAATCAGTTTTCGGGTCTCTATAACATTGTTAGGAAGAAGAACACTTCGATTAGTGCGGTGATGGCTACGATCCCTTTAAATATTTCCTTTTGATGATCTTTAGTTGGAAGTAATTTATTGGCTTGGCAGATTAGTTGCTACAGTAAGGAAGAATATTCATCTAACGAATCAAAAAGATTCTTTTTCATGAGCCTACACCAACATGGGAGATTTTCTGTGCGGTCAATGTATGTATGGCTTGCAGCTCCAGATCAGATACCACAAAATAATGCTATTTGGAAAATCAAGTTCCCCTTGAGGATCAAGATTTTTGCTTGGTACCTAACTAAAGGTATAGTCCTAACTAAAGACAATTTGGCAAGACGACACTGGAAAAGTAATTTAAAATGTTGTTTTTACAATCTCGATGAAAACATACAACACCTTTTTTTAATTGTCATCTTGCTAGATTTATCTGGACGGTTGTTCAAGTATCGTTTAACATCACACCACCAAATAGTATTGACCACTTATATGGCAATTGGCTTGATGGGAAACTAAAGAGCAAAATTTTGGTTGGGGCGAAGACTATCTGCTAGGCAATTTGGTTATGTAGAAAAGGTTTGGTCTTTAGCAACATAAGAGCTCGTACTTCGATGCAGGTGATCAACAGAGGAAAACATTGGATCCGCATCTGGACACTGCTACAAAACCAGGAAGACAGACCACACATAAAGTGGGGGTGTCGTATGCTTGAGACGAGACTACTGTTTTGGATATCTTTGCTAGACATGGCTATGTTAGTGATAATAGAATTTCGCTTTAGATTGTTGGAGATCGAGCAGTTATTTGATCGATTGATTGGCGGTTTCAAAACCATTTTGTTTATACACCCTGTAATAATAAACAGTTATATGCAACTATCATTGCAGCGGCTGGAATATTGAAATATATTCCCGTTTCTAAAAAATTCTAAGAAGTTCTAGATTAATAAAAAAAGGATTTTGCCCTTAAATCCAAAAGTATTTTTTTATAAAAATAGTTTTGAACATAAATATAATGTGTTTCAATTTCATTAAACTTTAAATTATTCCAATGGGAACCAGTCAAATCTGAATATTCAGCATCTCTTCCATTGGTATCAAACACTCTAAAAAGAGAGCATCAAGCAATTTGTACCAAAATTGCAAAAAAAAACCTTTACGATGTAACAATAATATTACCCTACGCTTTTTTTAGTGATTTCCTAAAGACTACAAGAAATAGTAGTTCAATTGTTCAGTTAACAGCATATCTTTCTCAAACACGCAGGAGAGTGCATATCATTATATTAAAAAAAAAATAGGGACAAGAGCCCATACAACACTAAAACACTAGCCAACACACACCACACGCACTATTTTGCACAGCTACTTGTGTTCAGTTAACAGTATAGCTGGCCATCTGGGTCGCGCTAAATGGGCTTGTTCGAACCATGGACATTTTAGCCCCACGCAGGCAGATGGGTCATGTTGGCACGAAGACCGTTACGAGACGTGCTTGGGCTCACGTGTTAGCCTATCATGCCGGCCTGAGCACGACCCATTTAAGGTGGCCCGTCAAGCATGACATCTGGCCCATGTAGCTTGTGGTGGCCGACTCGGCAAAAGCACAGCTCAGTTGGCCTGATGCGGCCTTTCCTGATCATCTCTTATATTCTCTCAATCTAAGGCCTGGTGACGCTCATGGCTCATCCAATCATTCTTTCTCTTCTTCTCTTTCACGCTCGTCGAGCTCGGGCCACTGCCCGTGTCTAGTTGTCGGCTGCCAGCTGCAACCATTGGCTCTCCTCTCACCAAGCCGCCATCTATCCCCATCTCTAGGAGTCGTGACCGCCTGTGGCCGCTCGCTTGATCGCTCCTTCGTGTCACCCCTGAACCCTATCCCTCATCCATCACGCTCTCGCTACGCCACCATGGCCACCTACGCCTCTCTCATGGTGGTTTGTCTTCACCCCTACCTTCTCCCTAGTCGATCTTCGCGGCCAAGGGTGATGAGTTCAGGCCTTCACTTATGTCTTCCACTGTGGGTCGGGCTTCTTCGCCTCACGTGCTTTTGCCTTGACCTCGCCGATCATAGTCGTGGACAAGGAGGAGCATCCCGATGAACCGACAAGGATTAGTCATGGAGTTGTGGTGCTTCAGGCTAACACAACATTGGTCAGTATGTATATAAGTGGTTGTGTCATGCTTGGGATTGGTCTTAGGCCTGTCGTGTTGGCTTCTTCCTCTTTTTATTTTGCTAGCTCCTAGAAGCGAGTGTGGTCAGATTTGTTGCTGCCTGCGGCTTGGGTTTGGTGAGGGATAGAGAACTCAGTAAAGAAAGAACATGAGTGTTGACGGTCACTAAGTACCAAATCCGACCAGCAAATATCTGCATAAAATAATAAAAATAACAACCAACATAATGGTAGGAGTTTTATTACTAACCAATTTCACAAGTGTTGGTGAATATTTGCTTGCATGTGACTTACCCATGTAATTGAGGTAAAAATCCATGTCATCAAAAGAGAAAGCACACACATAACCGACCAAGGGAATCGCCTACTAGTGCCCCAAAGAAAAGTGGGTGCGAAAGGCTCTGACTTATGCTCAGCCAAAAATTGTGTGGGCCCGCTCATCCCCTCCTTCCATGTGTCATCCATTACCATGTTTCTAAGGTTAGTCCGACTGGTTAGGGTGGAAGTTATCGCCTCAGAAATTGCCTTTGGACCCTATAAATGAAGAGGAGAGGCTCCACTCTCCACACACTTCAAGAGTAGAGTTTAGATCTTCATTTCCATTAGGCGCAGTGTTGCCCAAGTGCTTAGAAAATATGAAGAGAGTGAGGGGAAGTTCTAGAGGAGTGGTTCTGTCAGCCTCTTCTCCACGCTTGCAACTCAGATGGATGCTTACCATCTTTAGTAGGTATTTGTGATTCTTTTCTTGGTCTTTAAGTTTTCTTTTTTATGTAAGTTTTATACTTAGTTGGTTTGCTCGCTCAAAGCTCTATTTAGTTAGATACCTTAGTCTTGTCTCATCATAATTGAAGATTAAAGGAGTAGTCGAAAGCGTAGATGTGGTGTCTGGGACATATGTTGCCTTTGTCTATCACGTAGTTCATGGAATGTAGAGGTAGACACCAGGTGGTGACACTCCTATCTATCCTTTGAAATCCTCCACATTTTGCTACGTAGTGGGCTCTTAGTGGGAGTCGTCTGTGGATGCAGGGGTAAATCCCTGCCCAATGTAAGGAACCTAGTAGTATACTTACCTTGATTAGGACCTCATACCCATTAGGAATCCTCTCTACTAAATGCCATATTTATCTTGGTGTCTTTAGACAAACTAGAATAGAAGATTAGACACACATGTTTCTTTTGCATTCGATACCTTGGAATACTCCTGGGTGAAAGCTACTTCGGTATCCATATGGTTGCAGACTAATTCTGTTGTCATTAAAATAGTCAATAGTGAGCGAAGGGAGCGACTCGGTGATGGGGAACGAAGAGAGAAGGAGGAGTTGCACAAGGGATAGCAGTGGGTCGCACCTATCGACATCAATCTTTAGTAGTGTGAGGTCAAGGGGACGGTTTAAACATGGCAACGTGTTAAGAGAGGATGTAGATGACCTCTAGGGAATTAATAGATCAGTGTAGTCGAAAGCATGGAGATTAAGAGCGTAATTGAAAGCGTTTACATGGTGTCTTGCTCGTAGGTTACTTTTATTTATTGTGTAGTCCACGGATTACTTGAAGTAGGAAGTAGGTGGTAACAGTCCTATCGGTCCTTTGAAATCTTTCACACTTAGCTAGACAGTAGGCTCACGGTGAGAATCGCCTATGAATGCAAGAGCACACCGATGCCCAATGCAAGCAACTTAGTGTCACTCTTACCATGATTAGAACCTTATACCCATTAGAAATTCTCTCTACCCAACGCCACATTTTTCTTGGTGTCCTTGGATGAGCAAGAATTAAAGATTATACACACATGTTCCCTGTGGAATCTATACCTTAGAATACTCCTGGGTAACATCTACATTAGTATTCGTACGCTTGCAAAATTATTATGTTATCATTAAAATACCCTATAGTAATCATGTCCCAAGCTGCTAAAGGTGACTTTTTACCATTGACATATGAACGCCTCCACAGACACTATTTTATGTACTTGTCCATTTGTTCTGGAATCTCCTTTGGAATTTTGATGGTGCACATGTAAAAGGATGGTTGAGCAGATAGTACTGAGTTAACCATTTGCAACTTGCCTTCTTTAGTCCAGAACTCAGCACAATCTACAAGCCTTCTTTCAACCCTTTGAGCAATTGGCAAAAAAATCTGCATTGATAGCTTAGAAAGCCCTAAAAGGAGGCCCAGGTATGGAAAAGGCATACTTCCTAGCTTGCAATTGAATGTTTTTTAAAGAATATCCATCATCTCATCATACACTAACACTACCACAAATAGGGCCTATAGCGGCGGCAGGCTAACTGCCGTAGCGGCGCGAGCCAACGTCGGTCGCCTCCATAGAGCCCATGGGCCACTGCCACATCTAAACCACCACTACAGAGCCCCTTATAGCGGCGGTTGACAATGTCAACCGCCGCTATAAATGGCTGATGTTTATAGCGGCGATTGACAATACCAACCACCGCTATTAAGCATGTTATAGCGGCGGTTCACAATGCCAACCACCGCTATAAATTCCCCAGGATTTATAAGCCACGTTCGGACAGCTCCGACCCTCACTCAAACAGTGGCGGCCCAAAAATTTGACCAAATCACAAAAATCAAGGGGGGAAGGTTTTGAGTTCTTTTTTTTGCAGAAATTTCCTCCGTGAGGTAAGGGGAACTCAAATTATGCTATTATTTTGAAATCAAGTTGAACTTTGCATTTCAATTTTGTTAGGTTTTCATCAAATTTTAGCTAAATTCGTTTGATTTGTATCGTTCTATTGGGTTGTAGTTGAACTTTATGAAGGCATACATCATCTATTTTCATCACTACACAAAAAAATTACTATATCCAGCTTCTTTTATGTCAATGACAATCTAGATCTAGTTTCATTTCTAGAAGAGAGAGAGTGTTAGGACAAGAGGGATATTCATTTTCATTATTTCTCAATAAAAGTTAAATAATATATAGAATAATTTGATGTTTGTTTCATTTTATCTTGCATAATATTTCTCACTTTATGTATTTATTATTCAATATATATATATATTATATTTAATGAATGTTTAATATTTTTGTTACACATAATAAATTAATTAATTTAAAATATTTTTTTGGTTCTCGTTCAAGGTCGTTCACGATGAATAGATCTTGGATGTACGAGGCACCAATACCGGGTCCAATATTTTTATGCAAAGTCTCCAAATTCATCGAAGGGGCCACACAACATGCTCGACGTGAACAGACGACTAATATATATTGTCCGTTTTTTGATTGCAAGAATTAGAAGTTGTGGAATGATATAGAAGTAATCAACTCACACATGGTGTGGAGGGGTTTTGTTGATGGGTACACGAGATGAAAAAAACATGGTGAGAACAGTGTGATCGATATGGAATTTGATGAGCATATTGAAGTTGAAGTCGAGGCTATCAATTCGCCTTGTGCAGATGCGACGGAGTTGCCTGGTTAAGCTGATTTTGATGTTGAGGAGTTGTTATGTCACATTGAGCCACATGAGTTGATCAATGCCGATACAACTAAAGGGCGTGATAATTTAATAGAATAGAGAAGGCATCAAAGGATCCATTATATGATGAATCTAAGGGATGTGGTAAAAAGTTCACCATGTTGCGTACTGTACTTGAGCTGATGAAGCTGAAAGCCATGCATGGCTGTCGGATGCTAGTTTCACGGATTTGTTGGAACTTATTTCCGATGCGCTGCCGAAGCCCAACTTGTTGCAAGGACAACATACCTTGCTAAGAAGCTGATTTCCCCACTTTCATTGGGCGAGGAAAAAATTCACGCGTGTCCAGATCATTGCATACTGTATCGAAAGGAGCATTAGGACGCTATGAGATGCCCAAGGTGCAAACGCAGTCGTTACAAGAGGAACAACGATTGTGACGCCGATGGTGGCGTGAAGAATACAACTAAGGGGAGAAAGAAGAAAAGAAGTTCTATCGTCGATGATAGTGATGATAGTAAGGTTCCTGCCTTAGTCATGTGGTACTTACCCGTGGTCGATCGCATCAGACACTTGTTCGCCAACCCTAGGGATGCGGCAATGATGACATGACATGCACACGAGGGAGACGGTAAGCTCAGGCATCCCATAGATGGAACACAGTGGAAAAAGTTCGATGAGGATCATCGAGACTTCTCTAATGAGAAAAGGAACCTACGGTTTGCATTGAGTACAGACGGGATGAACCCATTTGGTCAAATAAGGAATCCGCATAGCACCTGGCCAGTGATACTAGCAATGTATAACATTCCACCATGATTATGCCATAAGCGTAAGTACCTACTGCTGACGACTCTTATATCTGGGCCCAAAGAACCTGATAACGACATAGACGTGTTCTTAGTACCATTGTTCGAAGACCTGCAGAAACTGTGGTTGGAGGGGGTCCGTATATGGGATGAGTATCTAAGAGAGTACTTCACGCTCAGAGCAATTATTGTTTGCACGGTAAGTGATTCCCCGGCACTAAGGGCGCTATCAGGGCAGGTCAAAGGAAAGGCGACATGTTTTATATGCATTGATGATACATCCCATGTGTACCTTCCAGCATCCCAGAAGCTAGTGTATACGCGAAACCGCTGATTCTTACCAGCAAAACACAGGTATCACATGATGGTTAGATACTTTGATGGCAAAGTTGAGAACGACATAGAACCTCAACGTTGGACTGGTAGGGTCATGTTTGACCTTGTTAAAAACATCAGTGTTATTTTTGAAAAGCCGGTGAAGGGAGTCAAAAAGGCAAAAGGTCTCAAGCCGTTTAAGAAGAAATCCATTTTCTTCATCTATTTCAATTATTGGAAAGAATTGAAAGTGAATCATGCCTTCGACTGGATGCATATTGGGAAGGGTGTATTTGACAGTAGTAGCGGACTTATACTCGACCAATCTGGTAAGACAAAGGATGGACTCAGCGCATGTAGAGATCTTGTAGTGATGGGAATAAGACCAGAGCTCCATCTGCAAGAAAGAGCAAATGGAAAGTACTTCCTCCCCCTGGCAGACTACACACTTACGATTGAGGAGAAAACAACATTTTGTAAGTGCCTCAGTGGGATTAAAGTATCGATGAGTTTCTCATCGAATATGAAGAATCTTGTAAACATGGAAGAGTTAAAGATAAGTGGATACAACACTCACGATTGCCATATAATGCTTTCGATTTTTCTCCCTATTGCTATCAGAGCTGTTAAATCGCCATGGCTGAAGTTGGCTGTAACTCGCCTTTGCTACTTCTTTAACACGGTATCGAAGAAGGTGATAACTGAAGACGAGTTAAATGACCTATGGACACACATGAAGGAAACAATGTGCATACTTGAGATGGTCTTCCCTCCATCCTTTTTCGATATGATGGAATAGTTCATGATTCATATTGTTGACCAGATCTCTGCATTGGGCCCTGTCTATCGGCATCAGATGTTTTCGTTTGAGAGGTTCATGTATGTATTGAAATGCTATGTACGTACTCATTCACATCCAGAGATTTCTATGACCAAGGGCTACACAACTGAGGAGATCATCGAATGTTGCTCGGATTACATTAATGATGGTAGCAAATCAATTAGTCTCCCTGTGTATCATCATGAGGGTAGATTATCTGAAAAAGGTACGAAAGGACGTAGATCGTTCATCGACCGTGACTTCAAACAAGTGGGCCAAGCACATTTTAGCGTATTGCAATAGACGCAGATTGTGGGACCGTACTTTGAGAAACATTTGTTAGAGCTCCGCTAGAACAACAAGGATGCGACGGATAAATGGATCATATACGAGCACAAGCGCTCTTTCACATCATGGTTTAGCTCCCTAGACCTTCCAAGTGGCGAGTCCGTCGAAGAGAAAATGTTGAGAAAGTTAGCTAACCGCCCGAGAAGAACCGTGGTTACCTTTTAGGCATACGACATCAATGGTTTTACCTTCTACACCCAACAGAAGGATAAGAAGAGCAAGTGTCAAAACAACGGTGTTTGAGTAGAAGCCATTGACGAAGAGGACCAGACGACCTCATATTACGGGTACATTGAGGAAATATGGGAGCTAGACTACGGTGCAAATTTACAGGTTCCCATATTTAAATGCAAATGGGTGAAGCACCCTAATGGCATTGAGGTAGATGAATATGGTTTCACAATTGTTGATCTTAACAATGTTGGTCACAAATATGAGCCTTGGATACTTGCCAAGATCGTGGAACATGTGTTTTATGTACTTCATCCAAAGGACAAAAAGAAATACATTGTTGTTCCAGGTAAACAAAGAATCGTTGGAGCAGAGAATATGGAGGATCGAGATGACTACAATCAATATGACGAGGTGCCATGTTTCATAGATACGAAAAATTTTAATGTCTTAGAAGCAAGACTCTCATTTGCCGGCGGAATGCCCTACATGCGCACCGATCACTGCTAAGGAAAAGTCGTTCAAGGATAACTCAAGCATCATGTAATTTTATTTTGTTAAGTATCTTTTATTATTTGAACCTTGTACTATGTTCTATGTAATTTATATTTATTGGAGTATAAAGAGTGCAAGAATTTTTTTTTACTTCTAGGGACCTATTTGTAGTTTTATAAAATGATAAGAGTTACAGTGTAAAAATATTAGGACTAAAATGTAATTAATAATGAACTGAGGGGTTCTTTTAAAAAATACTAGGGGCTGCTCTTTAAGTATGGGGTTCTTATATAGAATCCTAGTGGCTAAACATTATTTTTATTAAGTATAGGGGCCTAAGTGTAAAATGACAGGACTAAAATATAACTAATAATGAACTCAGGGGTTCTTTTAAAAAATACCAAGGGCTGCTCTTTAAGTATAGGGTTCTTATATAAAGTCCTAGGGGCTAAACATAATTTTTATTAAGTACAAGGGCCTAAATGTAAAATGACAGGACTAAAATATAACTAATTATGAACTCAGGGGTTCTTTTAAAAAATACTAGGGGTTGCTCTTTAAGTATGGGGTTCTTATATAAAATCCTAGGGGCTAAACATAATTTTTATTAAGTACAAGGGCCTAAGTGTAAAATAACAGGACTAAAATATAACTAATAATAAACTTAGGGGGTTCTTTTAAAAAATACCAGGGGCTGCTCTTTAAGTATGGGGATCTTATATAAAATCCTAGGGGCTAAACATAATTTTTATTAAGTAGAGGGGCCTAAATGTAAAATGATAGGAATAAAATATGACTAATAATGAACTCAGGGGTTCATTTAAAAAATATCAGGGGCTGCTCTTTAAGTATGGGGTTCTTATATAAAATCCTAGGGCTAAACATAATTTTTATTAAATATAGGGGCCTAAGTGTAAAATGACAGGACTAACATATAACTAATAATGAACTCTGGGGTTCTTTTCAAAAATACCAGGAGCTGCTCTTTAGCGGCAGTTCACAACAACAAACGTCGCCAATCCTCTTCTTGAGCCACCGCTAAACAGCCCCGTCTTTATATAAGCACAAACGCGACAGGGCCCAAACCCTAACCGCGGTGGAGAAGAAGACGCCGTCAGGCTGCCCAAGTCCCCAACCGCACCGCCTCCTCTCCTGACTGTGCCCCCGCCTCCTCGGCCCTCCGCCTCCTTGTCGACGGACACCATGCGGGCCCCCTCCTCTTTCTCGAGCACCACCACGTCGGGCCCCCCTCCTCTTTCTCGAGCACCGCCGCCATGGGCCCCCCACGTCCCTCAGCATCACCCGTCGGGCTCCCCTCCTCTTCCTCAAGCCGCCGCGTCGGGCTCCCCTCCTCGTCCTCGAACCGTCGTCGGGCTTCGATCATCCATGAACGCTGCCGCCTCCTCCCCCTCATCGATGACGAGCGCACGGGTCCTCCTCCTCCTCCTCTCCTCTCCTCGTCGATGGCTGTCACGTGGGCCCCCTCGTCGACCCCAGTCGCCGCCACGTGGGTTCTCCTCTGCCTCCTAGCGCCTCCCTCTCCGAAAACCAGGTGCGCCCTCTCAACCCCCCCCCCTCTCTGTAGCCATACTTGTTGTTTACTTGTTTCCATTTTTAAATAATCCCTAGTATTGCCATTTCTAAATACAATTTGGCTGCTTGTACCAAAGTTTTGCCACAAATTCTGTTTGAATTCATGTGTTAGTAGCTACTCATTCTTTATGTTAGGGTATTGCCATGTTGTCTGTTAATTCCTAGTGATGTTTCATCTTGTCTTGTATGCTACTATCAGGATATTGCCATGTTCAGTTCCATTGTTGTATTTGCACTTCATATAGTCACTATGCTCACTATGGTTACTTGCTGCCATTTTTAAATGAAAACTGATAGCAGAGTTGGCTTTCTCTCTTTTGTATTCGGTTCGGCCGATGCCCAACATTTCAGCTGATTCTACTGTCATTTCATTTTGCATTTGTTAATGTGGATGACCACTTGTACCCTCCTTGTTAAGCTTCCTTTATTTTGCTACTGCCATTTCATTTTGCATTTGTTAATTGATATGGACAATTAAGCTTTATATACTCACTATGCTCACTATGATTACTTGTTGCCATACTATAGATGCTTACACTTCATGTTGATATCCATGTTGTCGATCTTTTGCTTGCTTAGACTTCATGTTGATATTCATGTACTTGCAGTCTTATGATTGTCGTTGTGATTGCTCTTATGATAGTCCTATGCTCACTGCTAACTGTCCTATATGCCATTTCTGAAATTCGTAGTATTATTTACTTGTGACCATATATATGCCATATTACTTGCTGTCCTATATTCCCTATGCTCACTAAGAGCAAATTTTGACTTCTCTATTCTTCTCCTAGTCTCTCTGTACTACTTATCTATTCTATGTAGCGATCGATGCTCATTGATGAAAGCGGGCTAAGTGAGGCTAGTATGGCGACATGGACCATATCCTAGGATATTGGATACATACTGTTGTACAGGTTAAGGATCTTAGAGCGTTGGAATGCCGTTGATTCGGCAACCCGCACTGAGTGAAAATTTTAACTTTTCTATTCTTCTCCTTATCTCTCTGTACTACTTATCTATTCTACGTAGGCAATCAACCCATGCTCAATGAAGAAAGCGGGCTAAGTGAGGCTAGTATGGTGACATAGACCATATCCTAAGATATCGGATATATGTTGTTGTACAAGTCAAGGATCTTAGAGCATTGGAAGACCGTTGATTCGGCAACCCGTACTGAGAGCAAATTTTAACTTTTCTATTATTTTCTTTTCTTTTCCTTGTCTCTATGCTCGATGATGAAAGGTGTATACTCCTAGTTTTCTAAACTAGTCGTCATCTCTAATATAAGGTGTCAAAGTATTCTCGTCATGGCGGACAATATGCCCTCTCAAGAGGAAGACGCCCTCAAGGCGCCCTCACAAGCGAGGTCATCTTCAGACGATGAAGGATCAAGCGAACACTAGGAAGAACCAGAGGATCTGCATCCTCTATAACCTAAGGAACGTTGATTGGGGAACCTGGACCCTGATTACATGCCTGAAGAGAAGGTATCTTGTCAAAGATAATTCTCTTATTCGATACATAGATTATATCAACTAAAATCTACTACTTATATCCTAGGGCCCTCCACGAAGTGCCCGTCAGCTATTTGTAGCAGAGGCTGCAACAGATGAGGCCCTCGAGCAGCAAGTGGAAGAGGTGCCTGCCCAAGTGTCCACACACAAACACAAGCGCGGTCAGCGCTCTACGAACAAGGCAGAGGGCATCTACGAGGTTACTACACTAGACCCCAAAGATGGAGAACCGATTGAATCCGCTGGTGTCAACACCAAATGGTGGAACTGTTGTGGCAAAGTGGTGAGGGACCATTGCAAAATCACATGGCAAGATTGGCGCCAAGTCCCAGCTGGCAGAAAAGACGATATGTGGGCTGACGTCATGGCAACCATCCGGTTCCAGCCAGCAGATCTCGAGAGAGCCAAGAAGGCCACGATGTCCACTCTCAATCACATCTTTTGAGATTACAAGTCCAAGGTCAACTGCCAATATGTCAAGAAAAATCAAACTCCATTCAACAAGCATGGAAATATCAGTCACCAGGAATGGGATGAGTTTGTTGAGCAGAAGACGAGCAGTGCTTCGAAGGAGCTCAGTGAAAAGATGGTTGAGCTGAACAAGCGGAACAAGTACAAGCCGCGGTTAGGTCCGGGCAGATATAAAAAGAAGATTCCGATTTGGAGAGAGAGGGAATCCAAGCTTCGCGCGGATAGAAAACCTGATCCTTTGCCAAACACCAATGAGCGTACCAGGAATTGGGTATATGGTCGCTCCGAGATAACCGATGAAGGAGAGATTATTGTGAAGGATCCCACGACAGTTGAAGTCGTGCAAGCCTTGAAAGGTCCCATCACGACGTAGACAGAGGCTGGTCTGTTTACACCAGAGTATCACAAGGATGAGCTAGAGAAGTCCTTGCAAGTTGCATGTGCCATTTGGTTACAAGGGGAAGACGATGAAGGTTGCATCTGGCATGGCATTTCCAGGAGAGACGCTCCATAACAGGGATATCCCCTCAGGTTATGTCTGTGTCATCGTGTCAGAAATAGTACCTGGCTATGAGGACAACGAGATCGAATGCCCGATACCTGAGGTGGGTATAGAAACTCTCCAAGATGTGCTCGGCTCTTTCATTATTTGGAAACGCCGTGATATTGTACTCTCCAAATGAGTTTCTTCACCCCCGTTGTCTGGGCACGGGTCCTTTCATGCGAGCCAGCCAACCATTACAGGTGGACAGCCATCTCGTATGTCTGCGGCAGCCTCGAGAAACAAGCCCCAATCTCCTCATGCGGAAGCCAACTCGACTCATAGCCCTATAATCTATATTGACAACGAGCCTCTTCCACAGACTGTTCAACTCGAGCCTTCGCCTGTTGTCATCAAGGCTCCGCCAATTCAAGTCCACTCTACGGAAATTCAAGTCGAGCCTCCGTCAATAGCTGTTGCGACGGTTGAAGTTCAGGCTCCGGTAATCCAAGTCCAACCTGCACCAGTTGTTATCAAGGCTCCGGTAATCCTATAGATGACTACCGGTTTTGACAAAGAGCCAAAGGACCCAAAAGCAAAAAATGATGTTGATAAGTACTTGGCTGGATTGAAAAAACGTCTAGCAAGAACCGGTAAGCTCATCTTGTAAGAAACGGACCATCGGGATAGATTGTCGTACAATGATCAAATTTTTGCCAATCCTACAAACAATGTGGACTACCCGAAATTCATATTCGGTAAACCTCCTATATCCAAGAACATGTACAAGAACCTCCCGTGGGAGATGCGGAAGTTTCAGGACTGGTACATGATGGCATCGAAGGAAAGGATCACCACAATCACTTGTAGGATTCCAAATGAGGTGTTCAGTGAAGAAGGCGATGAACAAACCTTAGGCCTAGTTTGGGATGATGTCCACGAAATGTTTCTCCTAGGGAAGATGGATGTCACCTTCATCACCTTGTGGTGCATGTAAGTTTCGTGTTCGATCTACTTCGTATTTCAAGCACAATTCAATATATTCTCTTATGCCTTTTTTTTGTAGCATACTCTTTTTTCCAAAGAAAGAGGGTCGATAGAAAAGATTGAAAGGTGGCCTACGTCAACCCAAACCACATCAATCAAAGCACGATAAACCCAACGGTAAATCCAGAAAACTACCCGGATAAGACACCGGAGGAGATAGCTGCAATGCAGGCGGTCCTAAGAAATGAAGCAAGGCCTTGGTTATAAGTTATTTATGCAAGTGCTACCTGAAGTGGCAAGATAAAGAATGCATTTTGGCCCCCTACAACTTCAAGTAAGTTCGACCAGTACTGCCATCGTCATCTATCATATGTTAAAGTTAAATCCAATCGTAACTAACTTGTTGTCAACATTCTTATAGCGATCATTGGATCTGTTTTATGATAATTCACAAAAATGGGTACCTTCTGGTGCTGGACAGTCTGGACTACGACAAGAAGTTGTACAACGATATTATGGAACTCATAGATAGGTAACAAAGTAGTCTATATGTATATGATTTAATAATGTTGATATCATCTAATGATATATTTTTATCGATCGTTTAGTGCTTATGAGAAATATGTCAAAGAGGGAGGGAAATGTCATCCAAGACGAAAAAAGAAGATGCACTTCCATCATAGGTTTTGGGTAAGATTTATATGTATCGCATACATGTCTTTATCGTACTATCCATCATATAAAATATAACTAACTTGTGTTCTCTACTACATAGTGCTATAAGCAAGTAAAAGGAAGTGTGCATTATGGCTACTACACGTGTGTGTTCGTGTCTAGCTTGTCAACTTACCTTGACCATATCGTTGAGGAGTCCGATTTAGAGGTAAGTTGATTTTGTTTATGTCCATTTTACTTTATTCTATAGTGAATTTTTAAGATCTTATATTAACATACTCTACTCATATGACACAGAGAGGCATAAGGGAAAAGACACAATGGGCTGCAAAGATGAAGAAGAACGACGAGATCAGAAAGGGTATGATTTCTAAAGAACACGTTCATTTGAGTACAAATAACATGTATCTAGTTGTAGCTTCTCTTTGTCGTTTTCTTTTGAGAGAGGTAATTAGTCCAGAAGGGAAGTGTTTTGATTCAAACAGTGAACTAGCAACAAACTATAGGTCCCTTTGTGAGTGGGCTGGTTCAAGAGTACCATATGAGTCCAATGTGTTCAAGAAAGATGATGATTATGTATTAGGGTTCATATAAGACATTTTATAATGCATGAACATTTTGAGATGTTATATATATTCTGTGATGATGTATTGTAAATTTCTGTAATGACATGTTGTAAATTTACTGTGCTATAATTTCTGTATATATATACTGAATTTTAATTTTTTTTTCAGTAATAACAAGTAGCGGCGGTTGAAGATGTCAACCGCCGCTACTTCTAGAGCACACTAGCGGCAGTCGGAGATGTCAACCGCCGCTACTGTGCTCGTGCAGTAGCGGCGGTTGACAAATTCAACCGCCGCTATAAAGTCATCTGTAGGGGCGGTTGGTTTTGGTGTCAGACCACCCGCCGCTACAAACGCTTGTTTGTAGCTGCGTTTGCGTAGCGGCGGGTTGGCCTGCCCGCTGCTACAGGGCCTTTCCAACCGCCGCTATAGGCCTTTTTTGCTGTTGTGTAATTTGGAGCATCAAAGATTTGTTACAATTTACTTTGGACCAAGTAGAACTAGCAGAAGTATTTAGAAGTGCCTTAATTAGCACTATCTGCTTGTGGCAAGCTTCCATAACAACTAATGTGTTGTGTGCATACTGCACAATAGGAAAATCTGAACCAGCTCCCAATGGTAGAGGCAAATATTGTTGTTCTTTGCTTTGTATAGGATTGTCTGAAGGAAATCAGCTGCTACGAAGGGGATTGCGGGGGGGGGGGGGGGGTATCTGACCTTACCAGGGACTCCAGTTAGTTAAACCAGAGAGGCATGCAAAAACCAGACACATTACTAAGCATCATGCCCGGTTATCGGACTCTGTTTCATGAGACAAGTACAACACAAGCTCACAACGTTCACATAGATTACTGAGCTCGTCCATCACAAATATTGACGAGGGATATACTCATATACATGAGACCTAATTTGTGGAAAAGCATGAATTTGTGACATAACAATACTCTCAAGCACCATTAGTCACAGTTTAACTTTTTGCTATAAAATAAAATATAGGGAGTAGTGTAGATTGACAAATTGATATTCATAATATTACCCATAACAATGTTTTTGTAATATATAACTTGTCACCGAATAATACGTATAAGTTGCCAGTGAAATGTCACCTTGACAACGTATCAATGTCTTTGACTTTTTCTGGATAATGATTTAGCAAAACAAATTAAGCAAATCAAGCATATCCTTCACACAACACAATGAATCATGCGTGCCTATCCACAAAGCCATGAGTTTTCGTTCTTCAACTGTGCCTGCATGCACGGAGGTGCACGCCTGTCAATCCTGGTCGTTGGCGAGCATTCCCCGATGCACCCTCTCGATGAACTCGGTGGCCTTCTTGTCGATGTCGCGGTCGGCATACCCGTAGCGGCCGTAGTAGATGCCATCGTCGTCGTCCCTCGGCCGCACTCTCGTCCCCTGGTACTGTCTCTTCTGCTGCGGCCTCTCTTCCGCCGCCTTCTCCTCCTGATCCCGGCCGGCCCCGCCGCTCTGCTGCTGATGGTTAAACCCAAATAGCGACGCGAAACAGGACTTCCTCCCTTTCCCCATCACGCACAGTTGGTACGTACAGTGATGCTTCTCAGTCTCTGTTTATCTCTCGTAAATAAGCTGCAGGAGAGGAGTTGGTTGGTATACAACGAGACATAACGCGGTCTATTTATAGGGAGACGGAGCAACCTTCCTGGCTACCTATGCGCACGGGCGCGCGAATAATCCATGAAGATTACTATTGTTTACTCGTGACAACTGACCATTCATAGTCGTGTTGTTAGGCAGCAGCCTTGTACTACAATTGATAATCGTGGCGATCCCCTCTAATCGCTTTTTGACCGGCCATACACGTCGTCGAGCGGTCCGTGTAGTCAGGCGCAGTTTGTTTAATCGTCAGCAATCAGTCACATGCATGCAAAGCTCAGGAGAAATCTAGGACCCATGGAAGATTCGAGGGTTCCAGTGCATGCTGGTCATGGCCGCCGCCATGCATCGACGTACTTTGTGAAGCCGCACGTGCTTGCTTAGAGCCGCACGCAACCGTGTTGTAAGCGCACACGTCAGGTGCTTACAGAAATCGAGTTAGGCGGTGCGACCCGTGTTTGCTGCATGGCTGCGACGAGTAAGCAGACAACGCTTTTGTACGTACGTTTGACAATACAATTTGAAATGTATCGTTGTACAAGTACTATGAACTAGTTTAGTTTGTATGGTCAACCAATCTGAACAGCATAAACGGTGAAGAATCGAATCTATTATACAAGAACAAGTCAGCACATGAGCTTCAGACTTGAGGGCTCAGCGTTGAAAGTATATTACAGTATAGTAGAGTATATGGATACAGAACCTGTTGTCGCTTGCTGTCTTTCTCTGCGTTGCAAGAGAGTCAAAGAACAAGCATCGAGTTTTCCGTGGGGATTATATTCCCGGAGTTGTTGTGGCCGAGAGACATACAAGCTTCTGTTGGCTGGAGTGCGGCAGAAATTTCCAAAAAGTCGCACCTCCTTTAATTGTGTCCACCCTTTAGCTGGCCAGTTAGCCACTAACCTGCTGGTAATGAAGACTGAGAGTTCCTATTGTCACAAATTAACAAACGTGACGCAGGCAATCAACAAACTCTCAATCCAGAGATCATGTCAAGTCGCGGTTCGGTATATACGTGTGCGCGTTAGGCAGCAGCTGTCAGAAAGCGACTTAATACGAGAACGGCGGGAATATGACACCGCCTGTCTGTGAGTGTAGCTAATTTAGTGAACAAATTCTCTGATTAGCAAGCATAACGGAACTTTCTATGCCTGTGTTCGTTCAGTTACGCCTGCGCCGTCTATTTTCACGTGTGGACTCCGCGTAGCAGAAAAATGAGCTTATATGGCTTCGTTGTCACAGCCCTTACTGGCGCGTTTGCAAATGCATCAGAGCTTATTTTGATGCATGTGCAAATAACACAATGCGTTCTTGGGGGGCTCTCGTACTATATGGAAGTATGTTTTATTTTTATTTTATTTTTTTGAGAAGGATTAAATCTACTTCCATTTTCAAAGAAACGAAGATCACAGGTTTATAGCAGCAGAAAGGTTCAAAAAAGTAAAGAAGTGTCATACTGGGGGAAGAGGGAAGCCTCCCCGCCAGCCCCTACAAAGCTACCAGTTCTCTAGAAATAGCCAAGTAGGGGGCGGAAAGCTTAGGAACTTCACTAAGGTAAGTGCTGCAAACTACTATTGTCCTCACAAAACATATCAGCATAAAATTCAGTATGTTTTATTTAATCACTAATTATATTTTATTTGTTAATGTCTTGTCATTCTAGAATCTTAAAATGGTAAAACTATTTGTGCTGGTGTATAAGTCATGCATTTTTTTTACTACTTGATTACAACAATGTAGATTGTCTAGTCTGGCAGAGAGTTTTGTTTGATAGTGGTATTTTAAAAAATGAAAATTCTAGTATGTTTATCTCTTAATCTTAAGTTGAAATGGGCTCTTTTTTCTATATACAAACATGGTGGTCATTGTGTTTCCGAAAATACTAACATTAACAGAAATAGATGTCTTGTATGATTGTGAGTGACATGAGACATTTAATATGTTCTTATGCTTCTTGCAAAAGAAGGGGATTTTATAAAAATATGAATAAGTATAGACCCCTTACATCAAGACACTTAGATGAATAAAACACAAAGAAAACATCTAAGCTTGTTACTCATCTTTAACACCACTTCTTCGATTGAAAGTCATATCCTTCTCAAACGCCAATAAGAGACACAAAACATTGTTGAAGCCATATGATCGACCGCCAATGAATGAAAATCGATCAAATCCCCATCTCACTACCCACTAGCTCTTCACCGTGGCCGGATTGAACCACAACAAAACAAGAAGGGGGCCAGAGAAATTTATTCTATGATGGCAACATCGTCTCCGTCTCACCATCGCCGTCAAGACACTTAAGTCTTCATGTCATCTCACTGAAAAGGATACTGGTGTTGTTGCCACTATGATCACCCTCACTGGAGCCACTCAACCTCGTCAGATTAAAGAGGAGAAAGGAACACTAAGATCCCACAGAAGAATTTGACACGGGTAAACTTAAACTCCAAACCTAGGAATTAAAACTAACACTACTAGTAGAGAGCCAGGACTCCACACTCTCTAACTGCTAGTGAGATCGCCAGAGGCGAAGAGAGAGAGAGAGGGGCCCAAGCAATGGTGGCGGTGGTGAGCCTAACCGTGCCCGAGCTAGAGTTTAGGTTACTGACTCTGTATATTATTTGTTCAGATTAATATATTATATATTTCTATTACTCTATGAATACTTTTTATTCTTTCTTTAGAATATAATGCTATAATAATAAGAAAAATTCCATTGTGCTACACATTACTATTCGGTTTGTCAACTCACGAACCCCGCCTAAGTAAAATATCAGATCCATTACTCCCCATAACTGTTTAAATCAAAATCAATTCGTTTTTGCTAAAACCTACCATTTTTATTTCTCTTATAAAAAAGCATAATTTAAGTTGAAAATTGTGGGTATATGTAGTGCCATACCCTACCTTAGAAAATTATTTCAAGAAATTTCTGCCAATATTTTCATACATTTTGTGGGTTGGTTGTGTTATCAATTGAAATTAGTTGAACTTAAACCCTAACAACAAGCCAAAGTACAGTTTTCAATTGGTAAAAATAGTCCAGAGTGACCATAACAAATCCAAAAATAACATGCATGAGCATTGCTCGATGTTGATAAATATATATATGGTAATATAACACACTAGATATAATGGTATCTGATTACATGTAAAAAAATGATAAATCAAAACAACTAATTCAACAACCAAATAAACAAGCACACGTACACGCACACAACAGTTGCACAATGGGTAGTGCTTATTGCTAACAGAGAGACACCGTAAATGCCACAACAGACGCCAGCCTGCTATCCGTCTTGCTCGCTGGCGAGCATTCCACGGTGCACCTTCTCGATGTATTCAGATGCACGCTTGTTGATGTCGCGCTCTGCATACCAGTGCGGACCATAGTACTCGTCATCATCGCTGGGCCGAACCCTAGTCCTCTGCCGGGGCTCTTCCTGCTTCTCGCCGGAGCTGTGCTTCTTGTATCCGAACAGAGACGCAATAAATGATCTTTTTCTCCCCATTCTAATTACCACACGCTCTACCAGTCTAGCTCTTTCTCTAAAAGCTATAGCAAAGCTGTTTAGCTGCTGCTTGGTTGCAAACTAAGCTCACTTATCGCAATCAACTACTTACAACACGATTCAGCTGGTTGGGTTGTATAGGAGATAAGGTGCTGCGAAGGTGTATTTATAGGAAGTTAGGAGGTGACCGACCCCACACACACGCGTGCGCGCGCAAGACACAGGTTAGGAGCTTCATTACTCGTTAGGGTTGGGTACGGAAGGGAGATATCCTTTTGTGTGGTCTCGCGGTTAGGCAGCAGCTTTGTATGATTAATTGCGGCGATCCTTGTTACTTTTTTGACCGGCCATTCATTGGGCGCGCCGTGTAATCCCGCGCCGTTTGTTTAATCGCCAGTAATTACTTACAAGCAACAAGCTTAATGCATATCAAGACTGAAAGGTAGTGTATATCTATCAAGACTGAAAGGAAGATATGAAAAGGTGACTGAACCGATGCCATGGAGGTTTCCAGTGAATGCTGGTCATGTATGGACTGTGTGTCATTGTGTGCGACACCATGGAGGTCGATGACTTGGAGGAGAGCGAACAAAACTTCTCACGTGTGCGTTAGAGGCACACGGAACCGCGTAACAAAGCACGCACACACATGTTTTGGCATGAAAGATCAAGTTGGTCAAAGCAACACCGGCGATCCGGCAGTGACGAACGAACGCAAAAAAAGCATTATGAGTTTGACAATCGAGTTGAACGTACGTCGGTTTTGAATCCTGGTGTTACATAAGCTGGCTGCGTCACCAATTAAAGTCAGCGTGAACAGCTTAATCTTTGAACTTGCTTCGAAAGTTTGCATTGTATATTTCTATTTTCGTACTTGAGACATCGGCGTTCAAAGGAGAGAGAAACATAATACTTCAGCTTGCTCTCTGCATATGCCCAAGCAAGAGAGAGAAACATTAACACTGCAGCTTGCTCTCTGCATACCCATGCAACACATAGGGTCTGTTTAGTACCGCTTCTTCAACCGCTTATTCAGCTGCTTGTGACACTGTAGCCACAGCGAAAACACTATAACAAGAAGCTGTTTTCACTCAATCCGGCCAAGCTGGTATTTGCAGCGTATTCCCGCTCATCGACTGAAGCTACAGTAGAATGTGTCAGGCTACAGTGGCATGAGCTGTTTTTATGAAGCGGTACCAAACGGACCCAAGAACGAATCTATTAGTAAGCACGTACATGGACTCCTGAAGTTGTTGGGCGAGCTAGGCGACGACGTCTGGTTGGCTGCAGCGCAGCAAAAATTTCCAAAAGTTACATCCCTTGTTAGCTCCTTTTCCTAAAGCTAGCTAGTTATTGTCATTGGTTAGGAGTAGCATCGTATTATTGTCATGAAGACATGGGTTCATTCAAGGGATCACAAATTAGCTAAGGTGAAAAATATTATTAGCAAACGCGACCCTAGAGGTGTCAAGTCACGGTTTGGTACGCGTGCACGTTCGCAGGCAGCCGGAAAGCGACTTGTGCTTAGTATGAGGGGCGCAAAGGCAATTTGTTCGTGTTGTTTAGTTTAAGGGATCAAATGCTTTAATTAGTTTAATCACTCATGTTCCTTCTTTTGAGCACGATATACGCGTAGCCGAATATAACTATATATATCGGGCGGTTCCTTTCGTCTTGTACTGGCTTGCTTCGTGTTAGGTACACTCTGTCCGCGTTAATTACCATGCTGCATGGTAAGATGTACTTTAGGTAATGGATCAGCTACCGAGGCAGAAAAAATAGCTTCACACTTCAAGAGTGTAGCGAGAAAAACGAGTTTTCACTTGATGAATTAGCAGTATGTACTTTTGTTCCTTCGTCCAGGACTGTATGTATTTCTAGATTTCATGAAAGTACAAAAATCAAATTTTTTACATAATATATAAAATAAAAATAAAAAGGTTAAATGTTATAATAGTTGGTTTCGAGACAAATCTTGAAACATCATTATATAGTAATCTTAAATATTTCTTGCTACTAATCATCAAAAATTGGAAAGATTGGACATTGATCAGACCCAAAAATACTAACTTATATATATGGAGAGAGTATATTCTCATTTATGTTTTCTTTTGGGGTGAGGTGGGCCTCTACTTAATCAGCACTATGGGAGGTTTTCTTAGGAAAGGATTAAGGGATGTTCTTGGTCATAGGAGATAGTAAAAAGTCTAAAAGGTCTCAGACTTTTGTTGACAAGAAAGTAGTATAGCTTGCGCTAGTGGAGCCGGAATCTTTGAGAATATAGAAGATAAGAACAGAGAAACAACTCAGTTTACAAGCTAATATTTGAACCTGATCTTAGATATATTAAATTGTTTTCTGGCCTTGATTTTAATGCCGAGGGTGAACATTGAGCTGTTCATCGGTCATGGATTAAGTCTTAGCAATAGGATTGTTGCTTAATAAGTCCATGTCCAAACTGTTGGCTAATCTTTTATTTTTTTATTCAAAAGCAGACGACGTATTTTAATTGGCTCTAGCTTCTCTTAAACAAATGCCGGAGATGCCATTGTCTAAAAATAAGTCATGATCATTTATCCTTTAAGAAATTTGGAAATGCAAGAAAATAAGTAAAAATAATCAAACTAGTTCTAATTTCTTGATTAAACTTAATTGAACTTTTCTTTTCAACCCATGAAAGTAACAAGAAGGTTTGTTCAGAAAAAGAATTCCATAATTATGTTTGGTAATTTCCACGAACATTTATGTCTGGGTTGGCCAGCACATGAAACAAGTATAAAAAAAACTATTTTTAAAAATGTTTGCTGAATAGATTACGATTATACATGACCATCTATAAATGAAGTAAAGTAATTAAGAAAACATTATATTTCTGAGGCTACGTCCGATATGGAAAGACTAGCTAAAAGAGGCTAGCTATTTCTTGATTTTAGCTAGTCTCTAAAATAAAATACCTCCTAAAAAAGTGAAATAATCCAACAGACTCTGTAAAAGTTGTCTCCTCTCCATATTCAAATCTGGCATGTCATAACTGGGCCTTCTTTTTTCTCCTAGCGCGAGCAAGCCTCATCGATTGTTTGCTCGCCCACTTTTCCAGAATCCTTGTTCTTCCTTAGACCTGTCCAAACTGGCGGCACGGCCCTGGCCTTAAAAGGCCCTAACACGGTTAATTAAGGGGCGGCACGGCCCACGGGCTATTTCAGACCGTACCAAGACAATCTTAGGGCTCAGCTGCCGGTCCATGACACGATCTTAAAATACAAAATCATGTCAGGCCAGCCCACTAGGCACGCGACTACACACGGCCCAATAATTCAATTACAGCCCAATAACACTTAAAAGTGATGAAAAATAAAGAGAAATAGGATGAATGGTGGGATTTAAACTCAAAAGCTCTACTAAAGTAATAAGATGACTTACCAGTACATTAAAAAACTCTTTTTTAACTATAACATAAATATAATTATACTAAACAAACTCTATCAGACTGTGCCGTGCCGGCCCTAGGGCCTGGCCGTCGGCCCAAGCACGACCCTTACCATAGGGCCATGCCGGCATGGGTCCTAAATTGAGTGGACCGTGCCGTACTCGGGTCGTGCTTTTTTTACGTGCTTCGTGCCGACCCACTCAGCCCGACCTCTTTGGACAACTCTATTCTTCCTTGTCTTCACTCTTTTTTATTTTCTCTCATATAAAACAGGACAGAAATTCCCAAGTGGAACAGAGCAAGAGTGACGCACGGGCAGGACTGTTGGCATGCGGTGGCACACTGTAGCGACAGCGAATGGCAGCCCTCGGGGGCGACCGTGGCGGCCATTTCCCCTCACCCTCGTCAGCCCTGTCTTCGTTCCCATGAACATTAGTTACATAGCAGTAGGTGATGTCGCTATTGGCCCTGGTGAAAGGCAAGTTCCGCGTGAAATCCCCATCCAGATTTTTTTTTTCTAATTTCCTTTGCCTTCTCATGTGCCCATTTCAGCCCCATCTAGCTACCAAAACTAATTCGATTGGTTCTCCTCGTGTCTGTTTTTCTCTATGTTTGTATACGTGTGGTGTATTGTTGCAATAGGCAGGGGAAATTGATCTTGAGCAACAATCTTTTCGTTTAGATAAATCAAGAGAACCATCACTAAATTCCCGAAACACAATGAAGCACGTGCGGGAGGAGCGGGATGGATGCGAGAGCAGCGGGATGGCGAGCCGCGACCACTAAGCAAAATTGGCTAGCCGGAGGAGGTGGATAGCGGGCTGGTGAAGATGGCGAGCCGGATTGCTAGTCTGTTAGATTACGTTTTTATTTCAGAATTTCTATTTTTAGCTAACTAGTCCAGTTTAAACAGGCTGTTAGAGATGCTCTTAGGGGGTGTTAGTTAGCATGAGGAGCTAAAATTAGGTTCTAAAATTTGAGTTAAATTTTAATACTTTTTAGCAGGCTAAAGTTTTATTCTATTTTTAGCTCCTTTTCTTCTTTAGAGCTAAAGTTTAACTCAAATTCTAGCCCTCTCGTTCGTTTCTCTAGAACTAATCTACGACGATTATAAAGTGCACGTCGCAAAGTAATTCATTTTATGATGTTTCATTCAATTTAGCGATGATGATTTCAAGTGTGTCGTAAATACCGTATAGAATTTGTCGCAAACTAAACCAATATCTTATTGTGACGAATCATTATTTGTCGTAAGATACAAACTAGGAACATCGCAAGTTTACGACACTAGTCGCAAGTAAGGATTTTCGTCACTAGTTTTTATTTTGTTTTTGAATACTTATTGGCTGCTCCGGTGTGGAAGTAAAAGGTTTTTTTTTCTCTAAAAAGCCATCTTTTTGTACAAGAATTTTTTGTTATATTCATGAGGCATATCTTTGATATAGAAATTCGAAAAAAAATAGTGAAAATGTTGAGAAAAAAGAGACCGTCTATGCAGTAGCACAAACCTATCTCCTTGTAAGTGTGAAAAACCAAAGTGAAAATTGTCCTTATTTCTTCTTGAGCCAATCTTGACCTGGTCGAGAAGCAATGTTGGCCCGATTCCGAGTAGAATATTTCAAACATTTTTTTTTGTTTTTTGAAAATTCAACATTTTTTAATACACTAAGTCAATATTTTAAAAAAACATTCAATGTTTAATATAAAGTTGTTGAAAAAATATATTTTGAATGTTGAATTCGTTTTTGCATAAAGTGGAACAAGTACTTATAATATATTTAGAAATAAAAAATGTCTTATATGTTTGAACATAATTAATTATTAAATAGTAAAAATATTGGAAGACAAATGAAGAAAAAGGAGGAAAAAGAGAGAAGATTTTGATCACGAGACTTAGCTGCCTTTATAGGCATTGTAGCGGGCTTCTCTATCTAGGCGTGGATGGCCTAGATCACGAAATCAGCTGCCCAGATGCAGTTGAGGGGCTGGATCACGAACTAGAAATGATTTTCAGGCCGGCCCATCTCAGCCTGATTGCAGAAATAAAAAAAGCCCATCTCAGCCAGGTTGTGGAAATAAAAAAGAAAAAGAAAAACTGCGAAAATCGAGGCGAGTGCGGATAGAACCCACAAGGCCACAACACATGCCGTCAGATCAGAAGACAAATAAACCATCACACCACTTGATAACATGTGTTATGCACTAGGATCGCCTGCAATAAACTGCGCGTGCAGTTACTACAGATGATCCGTGTCCATGTGTTATAGTAGTTTTTACACTTTGTTATTTATTGCAGACCCAACTGCTGAAGTGTCCGAGCAGCTCACAGACTCCCATGACAAACTTCTTGTCACGTTCTTGGTTTTGTGTTTGCTTTTTGATTGATTCATAATTTAAATTTCAAACATGTATATCTTTCTTGTATGAAGTTCAAATGAGTTGATTCTCTTTTCTATATTATTATAAAAATATGATCTATCACTTGGATGACACTTAAATAATGTCCATAGTGATTAGTGTTGACTTATCTAACCATGCATGAATGGTCACTTTTGAACATTTCCTTCATATTTTAGTAAATCTCCAACAAAATTGAATTTTGGAATGAAAAGTTGTGTGCATGTAGACCTTATAAATCTTGACACATATATTTTTCTCATTGTAATGCTTAGAAGCAACTACAACTCAAGGTTGAATTATTCACAGTAAATATATGAATTATCCACAGTAAATATATGAATTACTCTGGTTTCTATGGGTGGGGGGTATTATGCAACTTTTGAGTCTATAATTTTTAGGAATGTTATTTGGGGTACATGTAATTCAATTTGGATTTTTTTACATAAACACCTAAAAATAATTTAATCTATTAAAAACAGTAAATAAAAGGTGGGTATTCACAGTAAATATATGAATTACTCTGGTTTCTGTGGGTGAGGGGTATTATGCAACTTTTTGAGTCTAACTATAATTTTTATTTATTTTTAGGAATGTTATTTTGGGTACATGTAATTCAATTTGGAATTTTTTACATAAACACCTAAAAATAATTTAATCTATTAAAAACAGTAAATAAAAAGTGGGTACTCTACGGTTTGAACCAGAGACCACGTCAAACTCAGAACAAGACCAACCACTACGGTACTTATTAAATAATGTGAAAGTGGTGACAAGTTTGTTTAAAATACATCAAATAAAGAACCCAATGTTCAAGGCGTTGAATTGTGCCACCGACAAGCGGGTCCCAAATGTCGGCGCCGGTAACGAGGCAAAGTTCTCGTCAGGTTCTTGCTCCTATGTTTGCTTTTTTATTTTGATTCATGATAAAAGAATTAAAATATGTATATATTTCTAATAGAAAATTCAAATGAGTTGATTCTTTTTTCTATGATCTTATAAAAATATTCAATATCAGTTGGATGCAATTTCATATCGGTAATGGTGATTAGTATTGTCCTTATCAAACTGCTGATTAATGGTAACATTTCCTTCTCTTTTTTCTCAATCTCTAAAAAATTTTGAATTTGTCAATGAAAATTTGTATATAGAACCACCTAATACATATCTGCACATATATTTTTTAGTAAAATTTTAGAAGCAACTACACCTTTGAGAGTTCGATTCATTCTAAATTTGACTCTAAAGATCTGATGACATATATTCAATTTCTACTAAGCATTCATGATGCAAACATTCAAAATTTTGGAAAAAATTACAGAGGTTAAATTTCCATATGGGACGACAACAAGACAAATTTGTGTTCAAAACATAACATACTTTTTGAGATACAAAAAAAGATAAAGATTGAGAAAAATCACTTTTCATGTCATTTTTTGTTCTTCTCAATGTGCGGTAATTTTTTGAACTGATACTTCACAAATACTTATAACATAGAGTTCTAAAAATACTATAATTTTTGTCTGATTTTTTAAAATATTTTAATCCATGTACATTTAAAAAAGATAAGAAAAACAGAAATTTTATCGTCTTCTACACGTAAAAGCGGAATGCCTCTTGAGCGTGTCCTTCGTCTGTATCACCTTCAAGTGGACCTGACCTGATGGAGCTTTTATGCATGTTGCCTTTGTTGGCGTGAAACAGATTTTTGCTTTCACAACACAATCATTCCTATTGATAACCCTCAGCGCTGCTCGGAACCCTAGCTATCCCAAACGTCAAACTTTTTTCCCGTCGTCGTCCTGCTCGCCTACACCTCCGCGGCCATCCCTCACGCCTACGCATCCGCCTCAGCAGCCCCCCCCCCTCACTCCCAAATCTCTTTGTCCTCGAAGGAAGGCAGAGCTCTCAGCTTCACGTGCTCCGGTGATGGTGCTTCCCACGTGGGTGGCCCTCGGGCACAGCAACGGGCAGGTCCGCTTCGCGGCAATGACCCTGGGGTCCCTGTCCCCACACTGTCGTCGCCCTGCTCTCTAGCCCAGTTCAACCTTTGCCTTGGCGACCTCTGTGCCCTCCTCGCCACCTTCTCTTCGGCGGCTGCCCACGCTGGCCTGCCACTCTGCTGGCTGCATGTTGCTGTGGCTCGCCTTCAACGCCATCGAGTCTACACCGGACTGGATCCAGGACAGCGAGATCCACAATGGCGGCGGCGGTGGCGAGGTCCACAGCGGCAGTCCCTTAGATAAAGAACTTACAACAATACATATATGATCAACTTCTTACGCATTACTAAAATTCTTCCCTCTCACGTCTCGATTACAATCAAGATTACGATAACCAAACGGTTGGCACATATGGATCTTCAGCTTACTTGTCATATATAGTACCTCTCTTTTTTTTAGCAACTATGGTCCTGTTTGGATCCGCTGAAATGTTAAGAAGAGTAAAATACACATGTGGTCCTTAAACTTATCGCAAAGTGTCATCTAGGTCCCTGAACTCTCATTATGTATATTTGGGTCCTTAAACTTGCTAAAATGTGTCATCTAGGTCTAAAGTACTGAAAATACTCTTTGTATGTGAAGGGATCGAGTGACCGAGAGGAGGGGGGGGGGCAAAACGGGAACTCAAAATATTTACCTAATTTGTCAATTTCTAAAACCTTCCACTCAAGCAACTCCTAAACAATTCTAGTGAAGATCACGCTAATAAGAGGATAAACCTATGAAAGGAAAGACCACCTAAGCATACTAGTGTGACACACAAACCAAAGCATCTCCTATGTAAGCTAGTAATCAAAGACACATGGAAGCAAACAACAAGCTAGCAAAGGAGCCTACATGTAAGGAACGAAGGCGTACCGAGAGGGGGGACGGTGAATTGGTAAGCCGACCACGAATCTGAATACTTCAATTCCACACCACTAGATCCTAGCAATCGTTGCAACCTATCAATTCTAGGAGGCCAAGACCCTACACATGCTAGTGTTCATGATGAGAGCAAATGCGGAAGCTAAACACACTAGCCTATGCAAGCCACAATTCAACCTACTCACTAGAGCACACAATTGCAGAATAGTAAAGAGAGGGTCAAGAAATGCTCATGATTTTTTCCCCAAAGGTCTCTGAAGGATGGCGCCTTCCCATAATCCTCATTGGACCACTCCCGTCGGAGTGCCGGTCCCTCCCACCACCAAGTGGAGTTCTCGCACACGAGCCCGCAATCACTCCCAGAGTGAAGACACGGTTGTGTCACCGCTGCCACCAAGGCATAAGCTCACCTCCCTCAGAAACTTACCGGACTCCCCGAGCCGACACGGGCGCTCACTAGCGATGCCCCTTTCATCGACAGGTTCAAACCGAGTACAAACGTGTAACGGCCTTCACAACCAATCATGATAGGCTCGATCACTGACACCTAACCAGTCTAGGTCTCACCATAGACCAAGAGTAACAATCTAGATCACACCCTCAAGGACACCCTAGCCCTAAATGTGCATAGATACTCAAGTTACTCTCTCTAACACTCTGAAGATATCCAATATCCTCTCCTAGTGCTCCTCTCTTTTCCTCTTGGCTCTTACCAAATGCTCCTAGGTATTCCATTGGCCAAGAGAGGTCTCCAAGACCCCAGCAACGAAGTTATATAGGCTTCCAACCTCCAACTAGTTGTTGCTCCACGAAATCAGCTTTCTAGGCCAACTGACCGTGCAGTCTGGTCACTCCTTGACCGGACCATCTAGTCTCTTCGGAAACGGCTCCTCCAGAGTCGTTGGCTCTCTTCCCACTACTGAATTCCACACTGACCGGACTGTCTGGTCTCTTCATCTTTGTCCATTCTAGAGAGCACCCATTTCTGCACCTTATGTCCCAACTCCCATCCATACAGGCCGAACCGTTCGGTCTGCAGGCCATACCGTCTAGTCAGTATGGGTCTTCATGCTGATAAACTCCTCGCAGACTGCTCTCTAATCTCCTAGTGACCATATACTCCGGTCTCCTCTGACTCCTTTGTCCGGTCACTCTGTCCAGAAGCTAAAACTTCTCGTCCTCGCTCGACTTCGTTTCTCGACTTCTTTCAACAGCTCCTTAGCTTCTCCACTGTCACCTAGTGCCTGTGATTTGACTGAGCATCCATGCACATCACCGACTAGCATGACCTAAAGAGACATGACCTAAACCCCTTTGATAGTCCGGTTTTTCCTATGGACTCAAAGCCCTAACAACTAGACAAGTGTTTCAAACACTTGCTCCATAGCTTGTCCTTAGCCTTGATCCATCTTCATTAACCCTTGGACTCCATCAAGATCATCAAGCTCCAAGCTTGCGGTCATTGTCATCCATCGCTAAGGCAACCATCATCATCAATAAGATTTGTAGTAGAGTCTAGAGATGATATCTGCATAGACAACACTTGTGTAGATATTGGCCCACAATTTCATAGTTGTCATTAATCACCAAAACATCCATACCTTGGGGATCCACTCATCAATGGTCATGAAGCTTATGATATCTCCTTGTTTGGTGATTGATGACAACGACTACTTATCATGAAAATATCAAGGCTAAAAGAGCTACACTATGATTGAGAGGAACCACAAAAGCATAAGCAAGGAATGAACAAGGTACTACTCAATCAGGCATCATCAAGAACTAAAGGATAAAGAGAGAAAAGCACACTCTGGATGATAATTCATGCATGTCATGTGAAGGTATTAAGTAAAGTATAAAGACATGCAATGCAAGACATGAATGATTATATGCAACAGAATAGCATGAACATGCAAGGAATAAAAAACGAGCAAACATCATCATGGAATCATACACATGCATACAGGATAATTAATAAGAAACAAAGCACTGCGTATAAGAATAAACCAAGTGAGATCATGATGAGTCAAACACAAGCGAATGAAAACCATGACTCATCAAAATCTATGAATACCTCGATAAATCTATCAAAATAAGATCCAAACATATCTAACTCTCAAAAACCTATATACCACGTATACTCCTCCTAGATACAAGCTACTATCTCTTGCTCGTCATAGAATCACACTCCCCTATCTCTATGTCTTCTCCCCCTTTGGCAACAAGCACCAAAAAGAGGGGGAAAACAACTAAACGCTTGAGGTCGTAAAAGGTGGTGGTGCAGCGATGTCCTCTGAAGGCTCTGCTTTGGGTTGCTCCTGTGCTGAATCCTGCTGCTCTGCCTGAGCCTGTGTCACCTGAGCGTCGAGCTGCTGAAAGTACGTTAGATCCACTGGTGACTCAAACCCTTTGTCCTGTGTTGATGTGACTATGGTTGTCTCCTGAACAACTAAAGCCGGACATAAGGTAAGATCTGCCATGTCCTCCTGAGTGAAGCCTCCATAGACAAGATCCTCTGGTACCTGAGCTGTAACATGCGTAGAGAATGTAGCAAGAGAAGGTAGAGCTGAGCTAATAGTTGTGGCTGTCTGTGGGGGTGCCTGAGTGATCACCATATCAAAGAATGTCAGACTCGTGACCAAAAGCTGCTAGGAGATGGAGGGTCCTACCATCTGCGTGGCTGAAGACTGTGCAGGCGAGGTGAAGAGTGCTAACATTGAGAAAGTTGACACGGGTGAGAACTGTGCTGGTGAGAAGGGCTGTCCTACTCCCCCTATTAGTAACACCCCGGAGTTTGATGACAAGATGCTGGACTGAGCCATCATCGTAGCAGTGAAGGGGTCTGGCTGTGTTGGGAGCTGTTGAACCTGTGTAAGTGTAGGGACTCTTGCCTACTAGATAGACTGTCCTTTGGTAAGCTCCGCCATCTAGGTCATCAGCGTAGTCATGAGCACCTTCTACTGTCTCTGAAGCTCTGTCTGTCCCCTCAGCACATTCATGATCTGACGCCTCTCCTCAGGTGAGCTCTCGATGATGTCACCCGGCGTCATACAATCACTGGAACGGTGGTGGCATGATGAGTCTCTGTAACTGCTAGCTAAGGTGGTGCTTCTATACTAGCTGACTTAGGAACCGCCGTCTCTGGATGAGCCTCCTGCTCGTGAGTAACTAGTGGCGACTCCTGCTCGTCTATCTGCTGGCTGGACCCTGACTGTGATCCCCTGGGTGCTCGAGGTGCGTAGTTGGTGGTCACGTCAGGGAATGCTAAGTACTGCTCCTCTGTCCCAAGTCCTAGTATCCTCAAAACATAGCAAATATAAGGCCCATAGATTAGGTGACATCCTCCAACCCTCTCAGAGATAACCTCCTCCATCTCAACTATCATCAAATCTGCCAGGTCAAATTGTTGTCTCCTCATCATAGCTGCCACTGCCCGCTGGTGTAGAAGTGTGAACTCCTCTCTGTACCCTGACCTCGGAATGATAGCCCTAGTGACTATCGCTCTAACCACCTTCGCCTCTGCGGTGAGTCTCACAGGGCGTCTGTCAAAACCTGGAGTGTGTGGTGGTGGAAAGGCAGCTGATACCATGTCGTCTAGAGGTAGCATCCCTCCCTATGGTTCCGTAGGCACTCCTATAGAACTATAGATCTCAACCTATCAGTCCCAACGCAGCTATCAAGTCCTCCCTGGTCAAGTGGTGGGGCTCTCCTCTGATCATAAACCAGATCTATGACTACCCAAAGTGAAGCATAGAACTCCATCACTATATCCTCCCTGAACCTGTATGGACTGGTGGCTAACTCTGCAAGACCGGGCAAGTGGTCGAAGTACTTCTCCATGTCCGTGCCTGTGCCTCTCCTTATAGCCTGGTAGGTAGTGTACTGTTGGGGCACGAACAGTCCAGACTTGCCCTTCCTGGCAAGATAGTGTCTCAGACCCTCTCCAATCCTCCTCTGGAGACTGGTCTAGTACCTCTCTCATCCAGCAGGGTCTCTAGGAACTAGAACCCACTGCTCCAAAGAGACAAGGCGACTCACCTTAAGATCCCGAACGGGAACCTTAAGGATGTCTCCCTCTCCAGCAGTAGCTACAAGTCCCTCCAGTCTCCTAGTACACACAACACACGTGCAGTGCGGGTCTCCTGCCCGGTGAGATGACTGCTATTGAGGCTATGTCACACCCGATTTTAAGGCGAAAACCGAATGCATCTGTATGCATGCCCAGGATCAAGTTTTCACACACATAGGAAAAAAGTGAAGTCACAGTAAAAACCAATGTCATTATTCTTAGTACATCGAATCATTATTACATAGTCTGGATTACATCAAGACGTAAAAGAAAATGGTGGAAGACTCCATAACACCACAGGCAGTCAACCGGGGGTCGCACTCCTAGTCGAAGTAGTCCTCGTCGCTGTAGTCCATCTCGCTAGCATCGTTTGAGCAGCGGTAATATAGCAACAACATAGGAAAACTATAATGCATGAGTACATAAAGTACTCAGCAAGTAGGGGAAAGTAATGAGATGCAGGCTAAAAACAAGAATAGGCTTAACACAGGTTCACTGCACTACGTATCCTTAGCCTATGACTCTAATAGTATAAGCTTCCTATTTACTAGGTGAAAAGCCCAACAGGTTAACCACATGTCCAACACTATCGGTTGCCCACCGATAGCAAATCTATGAGTTACACACACATACTTAGTCCTATATCATACTTAGTCTTATATCATCATAGCTAAAGATTAAGGAAGTAATCAAAAGCATAGACGTGGTGTCTAGGCCGTAGGTTACCTTTATTTATTGCATAGTCCACGGATTGCTAGAGGTAGGCAGTATGTGGTGACAGTCCAATCTGTCCTTTGAAATCCTCCATGTTCGGCTACGCATTAGGCTCTTGGCTGGAATCACACTATGGATGCAGGGGAAAATCGGATGCCCAATGCAAACAACCTATTAGTACTCTTACCTTGATTAGGACCTTATAACCATTAGGAATCCTCTCTATCCAAAGTCATATTTATCTTGATGTTCTTGGATGAACTAGAACATAAGATTAGGCACACACGTTGCTTGTGGATTCGATACCTTGGAATAATCCTGGGTCAAAGCTACTTCGGTATCTGTACGCTTACAGATTTATTCTGTTGTTGTTAAAATACCCAACACATGGCTGTTATAATAGTTTTGCACTCTACAGAGGTTGCACAACTTTACGCACGGGTTGGTGATTCCATCACTATTCAGTGACTAAAGTCTCCCTGTTGCCAACATCCTACTGTATGTGTGAGACCAGGAGATCACTACATGGTCTTTCAAAGAGCTCTCCAGCTTGTAAAATGTCCCCGCTAAGGTTTCACCGCTATGGGATTAACCATCTCTACAGAGTCCCCTTTTGGCGACGTGGCTAGAAGCATACCCTTTATCACCTAAGGCCGAAAGTAACCCTCTCGTCCTCCTTCCTTGAACACCCACAAAACTAGGAAGACATCTACTACCGGACCACGCCTACCTATATCAGCCCTGTGCTTTGCGCTGTTCTCATGGGTGGTCGCTTCACGAATTGGTCTTATGACTACAAGAAGGTACTACCACAATCCAAATGGTACATTACCCGTACCTGTGCAGAACCACACCATCATCAACATCCTCCTACTTGGGTCACCTATAATCCTTGTTTCTAAAAAGATTACTAACCCTAGTGATGATTAGGTTCAAGTGAATTTTAGTCAAGTTCAAGTGAATTTTTATACCCCCAAAGTATTGCACTAGCATGACGTACCCAAATTCAACCATCAAGTCCCAAACCAGGAAACAAGGACAGGATAAATCAAGTTCTAGGCAACCCTAACATAAGATTCAAATTTAGATGAGCATGCACGAAAATAAACTATTACCCTTAATAAGTACAACATGGTCAAGGACACTTGCCTTGTTCTCTCACTGGTTGCTGCTCAAAATCAAGATCTTGCAAATTCTGGAGTTGCTCCTCCTCTAATATCGATACATAGTAGAAAAGTAAAATATAAACAAATAAGTAACAGTACACCAAACATTTTCTAATGACTATTAAAACAGTTCCAAAAGATAGTACGTGTTCCTATGATTCCGTGAGCGTAAAAATCACCTAAATCGGAGCTACGATTGAAAAGTTATGCTAGTTTGAAGTTTTAGGGGCAAAAAGGTAAAAACAGAAGTTTTTAGGAACCTATTTGTAATTTCTTAGAATTACAGGAACTAAAGTGTAAAATATTATGACTAAAGAGTAATTGATAAAAATACTAGGGTTGTTTCTGCAAAATTTTAGGACCTAAACATAATTTTAATTAAGTGCAGGGGCCAAAGTGTAAAAAGACAGGATTAAAATATACTCCCACCATATTAGAATTAGATGTCGTTTTAGACAGTATTTAGCATACCAGCAGGACTCAACTCTATTCACAAGGGCATGAGTTCGATCCTTGTTGTTGTTATTTTTTTGCACATTTTTCATGGCACTGTACATGTGGGCGTAGCTGGGCAGGCCGCTCTTGCCTCTGCGTTTTTTTTTTTTTTGCACCGGCGTCAAATTACTTGCGTCATTTTTTCGTGCGCGTGAGTTAGGGAGCAAGCAGCTAGAGAGAGAAGCAAGCAGCCCGAGAGAGAGAGAGAGAGGAGAAAGCAGCGAGAGAGACCAGGCAAGACGGTCGGACTTCAAGACGTGTGCGACGCGTGACGGTAGATGAACAGACGAAAGTTTCAGTCTCATCGATTTTTGCATCGCATAGTAACAGCTGGCGGGGGCATTTTAGTCTAGAATTTCTGAAACGACATCTTTTACTACCCACACGAGATAGGGCCAAAACGACATCTAAAAACGACATGGAGGGAATAATTAATAACAAGCTCAGGGTGTTTCTATTAAATTCTAGGGCTACAATATTATTTATAAAATGTTCAGGGGCTAAAACATAAATTAACTTATGTTTCTGTAGAAAATTAGGTATAAAAACTAATTAAAACAAAGGTGAGGGGTCTAAACATAAATCTACCTTTTTCCTGGATTTCTTTGATTTAAATTAAATTCTAAAAGGTGTGGACCGAGTCCACAGGGGTCGTGGACCAGCGGTTGACCCAGGTCCACGGGTCCACCATGCACCGAAAATAATCCTTCGGGATTCTTCTAATCTGGGCCATAGGATTCAAATCCGACGGTGTTGGGTTGTTTGGATGGCTGGAGGCGGTCGGCGGCGGCGGAGGAGACCTCGCCGGAGTTTCTTGCCGCGAGCGGACGAGGAGAAAGAGGGGAGAGATGGGATCCTCACCAAGGCGTCGTGCTGGCCGGGGACTGCTTTGAGGCAGTTGGCGGCAGAGGGAGGCAGTGGAGCTCGCTAAAGCTCGACGGGGGAATGGGCTCCGGAGTTGAGGTAAGGGGGGTTAGCGTTGGGAGGAAGCAGTAGGGCTGGGGGTGTCTAGGGGTCGTTTTATAGGGTCGGGGAGGGGGAGGCGAGCGGAGCGCGGGGGAGGCTAGAGATCAATGGCTCGTGGTGGCCATTGATGGCCATTAGCACACATGGGTGCGCGATTATGGTCGTTGAGGGCCAGGGAGTAGGGAGGGGCGGCGGTGGGGGAAGCTAGTGTGCTCGGTGCGTCAGTTTCGGAAGCCGGGGAGGCGGGACGTGAGCAGGTGGCGGCGGCGGTTTTCTGATTGGCGACGGGGGAGAGAGAGAGGTAGGAGGAGGAAGATGACAGGGTGAACCCGACCTGTTGACGAGTGCAGGCGGGAGAGTTGGGTTGCGTGCGAGTGGGCCGAGCGGCTGGCTGGGCCAGGAGCTGGGCTGCATGCCTGTCTGGGTGCGAGGGCAGGGCGGGTTGGGCCTCCAGGCCGAAAGAGGAGGGGAGAGAGAGGGAGGGAGAGAGTGGGCTGTGGGAGAGGGTTCTAGCCCAAGGAGAGGAAGAGAACAGAGTGGACCGGGGAAAGAAAATTGGGCCAAATGCGAGGAAAATTCTTTTCTCTATTCTATTTTTTTAATTTGTTTTCTATTCTCTGTTTTTGCTTCTAAATAAATAATAAACGATTTCTACTTGATGTTTTAAATAGTTTTTCACACAATAAAATTCCTACTACAATTCTAATCCAACATGATTGCAACAAACACAAAATAATTTATTTACTTAATTTAATAAATCAAGAAAGTAATCTTTGTAGCTAAAGAAAAAAATAACACCCTAATTAAAATAACACTAAATTAATAATTTTGCAAAATATGTAAAATAGGGTTTTACAAACCTACCCCCCCCCCTCCCTTAGGATGAATCTCACCCTCGAGATTTGGACTGATTGGAAAAGAAGTCTAGAAAATCCACCTTGTGTTGATCTTCTTGCTCCCAAGTTGCTTCTTCTTCCGTGTGATTGCTCTATTGCACTTTGCACATATGATATTTCTTGTTCCTAGTGACTTCTCTGATATATCCAGAATCTTGATGGGATATTCTTGATATGTAAGGTCTTCGCCAATATCTAGCTATTCTAGAGGCATTTTCTCCTCTGGAACTCGTAGGCACTTCCGCAACTGTGAGATGTGGAAGACATCGTGTACATCTGATAGTTGTGGTGGTAGTTCCAACTGATAGGCAACTTCACCTCTTCGCTCTATGATCATGAATGGACCAATGTACCTCGGTGCAAGTTTTCCTCTGACCTTGAATCGACGAAGTCCTCTCATAGGAGATACTTTAATATAGACAAAATCACCAACTTCGAAACTCAAGTCTCTCCTAATATGATCGGCATAGCTCTTCTATCTAGACTGTGCAAGCTTCAAGTTCCCCCGAACAATATGAACTTGCCTTTCATCATCTCAAAGAATCTCTGGTCCAAAGACTTGATTCCAGAACAAAGGAGTACTACACTTTCATCCATATAAAAAGTCAAATAGAGACATCTTTAAACTTTCCTGATAACTATTGTTTTAGGAGAACTTTGCATATGGCAGACATTTTTCCCAACTCTTTCTATCTTTTAGTGCACAAGCTCTCAACATATCCTCAAGAATTTTGTTCACTCTTTCCGTCTGTCCATCTGTCTGGGGATGATAGGCTGAACTAAAATTCAACCTTGTATCTATGCACTCATGTAACGTTTCCCAAAACTTTGAGGTGAATTGAGTTCCTCTGTCGGCTAGTATCTTCTTAGGTATTCCATGCAAGCATACTATCTTGGAAATATATAGCTCTACAAACTTAGGTCCGTTGTATGTGGTCTTGACAGGGATGAAATGAGCAACCTTGGTCAAGCGATCCATAATAACCCATATAGAATCATAACCAGCTTGTGTCCTAGGTAATCCCATAATAAAATCCATGCAAATTTCTTCCCATTTCCATTCTGGTATCTTTAATGGTTGCAAGATTCATGTAGGTCTTTGATGTTCTGCTTTGACTCGCTGACAAGTGTCGGAGAGTGCAACATGTTCGCCTACAGCTCTCTTCATTCCGTACCACCAGTATTGACTCTTGAGGTCATGATACATCTTGGTACTCCCTGGATGAATTGAGTAAGCCGAATCATGGGCTTCTCTTAATATCAACTCCTTGATCTCCTTGATATCAGGCACACATAACCTTTTCTTATACCACAAGGTTCCTTCATTATCCACTGTGAAACCTAGAGCTTTGTCCTTCTCAATGAGTTGCTTGATTTCTTGGATCTTTGCATCTTCAAGTTGTCCTTTACGAATGTCATGATCCAGAGTTGAGTCAACTTCCATTGCAATGACTTCTGTGTTGGACACCCATCCCAAGTTAAGCTTCTGAAATTGTTCACAAAACTCTGGTAGTAATTCTCGTGTTGATAACATGTTGAGATAAGACGTTCTGCTCAACGCATCTGCTATAACATTTGCTTTGCCGGGATGGTAGTTGATTCCTAAATCATAATCTTTGATGAGTTCCAACCATCTTCGTTGCCTGAGGTTCAAATCTGGCTGGGTGAATATATACTTCAAACTCTTGTGGCCTGAATATATCTCACACCTTTTTCCAATGATATAGTGTCTCCAGATCTTGAGAGCATGAACCACTGCTGCTAACTCCAGGTCATGGGTTGGATATTTCTCCTCATGCTTCTTTAACTGCCTCGAAGCATAAGTGACAACATGGCCATCTTGCATGAGCACGCATCCTAAACCTTGCCCTGAAGTATCACAATAGATTGAGAATGGCTTCTCCATGTTAGGAATGGTTAGGAGAGGTGCTCAGGTGAGTCTTTTCTTCAATTCCTAGATGCTGGCTTCACGTTTCATTGTCCACTCGAAAGTCTTTCCTTTTTCTAGCAACTTAGTCATAGGCTTGGCTATCTTGGAAAATCCCTCTATAAATCTTCTGTAATATCCTACTAATCCAAGGAAACTTCTGATGTCTGTATCATTCTGAGGTGTATTCCAACTCAACACATCTTTCACCTTGCTAGGGTCCACAGACACTCCTCCTTTAGAGATAATATGACCAAGAAATGAGACTTCCTTTAACCAGAAATCACATTTACTTAGCTTAGCATATAGCTGACTTAGCTTTTGCAATACCAGACAAAGATGTTCTTCATGCTCCTCTTCAATCTTAGAGAATATAAGGATGCCATCAATGAACACTAAAACTAATTTATCCAAATACTCCATGAAAACCTTGTTCATTAGATACATGAAGTAGACAGGAGCATTGGTTAATCTAAATGACATAACCATGTACTCATATAAACCATATCGAGTGATGAAAGCAGTCTTGGGTATGTCAGTTGCCCTGATCTTTAATTGATGATATCCAGATTGGAGGTCAATTTTGGAGAAAACATAGGCTCCTTTAAGCTGATCAAACAAGTCATCAATCCTAGGCAAGGGATACTTATTCTTGATGGTGACCTTATTGAGAGAACGGTAGTCAACACACATCCTCTGAGTACCATCCTTCTTGGGCACAAAGATAATAAGGGCTCCCCCAGGAGATGCACTAGATGAATATAACCCTTATCTAACAACTCTTGCAGTTGTTCCTTAAGTTCAACTAACTGATTTGCAGCCATTCTATAAGGTCTCTTAAAAATAGAAGCAGTACCAGGGACTAATTCGATTACAAACTCGATGTCACGGTCGGGTGGCATACCTGGTAATTCCTCTGGAAAAAGATCAGGGAACTCATTGACAATCCTGATGTCTTCAATTGGGGTAGTATCCAGTTGATTCAATACAATGGATTTGTTGCTCCTTTGCTGGTGATGAGTGCATCTGCCACATACTCCAATTCCTTTCCTGTACTGTCTGTAAATTTTTACTACCTTCTTAGCACAATCAATAAGTCCCTTATGCTTCCATAACCAATCCATGCCAAGGATCACATCAGTTCCTTTAGATTCAATGACGATGAGATTTGCAGAAAAGTCTACCCCCCTTATATTAAGGTTCACCTTTGGACAGACATGCTTTGCATTCATCTCTCCACCAGGGGAATTAACAATCATTCTATTCTTTAGCAAAGCTATGGGAAGATTATGTTTTTGAACATAAGTAGCAGATATGAATGAATGCGATGCTCCAGAATCAAAAAACATGACTGCATTATTATCATTAACAAGAAACATACCTAGAACGACATCCGGAGCTTCCTAAGCATCCTCAACAACAACATGATTGACACGAGCATGAGCAAGATTCTGCCTTGCTGGAGTTGCTGCAGAATTAGCATTGCGGCTTGGAGTAGAGCTTGCACCCTGAGCTGGAGTCTGATTTCTGCGCTTCTGGGGACACCGGCTAGCATAGTGTCCCATCTGACCACAATGGAAACAAGCACCATTACCACCAGTGTTCTGAGCTGGAGTAGTCCTCTGAGGGGGTGGCTGAGGAGTACGGGGCATCTGAAAGTTGGGATGCTGGATCTGACACTGGGGAGTACTGAATCCTTGACCAGTGGGTTGAGACCTCTGTTGGCCACTTTGTTGTCCCACGCGGAAAGAAGGTCCAGATGATGAAGAAACCAAGCGAGGCCTGGAGCTACTTCCCTGCTGACCCTGGCGTACCATCTTGCACTTGCGATCAATAATTCCTCTTTTGTTCTCCAGCACAAGTGCCTTCTCCACCATATCTTGGAATTTTGCAAAATCCCTAGCTTCTAGAGAATAAGCAAGACCATCATTATAGCCATTGGTAAAGCAGTATTGCTTCTTCTCATCTGTATTTACCTCGTCCAAAGCATTGCGAGAACGCTGTGTGAAACGAGTTATGTACTCGCTCACAAACATAGAACCCTAATTCAAGCCTTGGAATTCTTTCTTATTGAGTTTCATCACACCCAGTGGCACGAAGTGTGACCTGAAGTTGTTCCCGAATTCCTGCTAGTTGATGCTTTCTGGCTCTTCATGAGCCTCCACATAAGCATCCCACCAATCAGCAGTGGAACCCTCAAGCTGGTGAGAAGCAAGGAGAACCTTCTCCGGATTGTGGCATTGCACCACCTGCAACTTCTTCTCGATAGTCTTCAGCCAATCATCAGCATCCATGGGTTCCACCGAATGAGAGAATGTGGGCGGATTGGTCCTCTGAAATTCTCCAAGCTTGTCTCTAGGTGGTGGAGGTGGTTGATTATGACCCTGCTGCATTGGCACCATGTTCTGCTGCATGGTGTGCAGAAGCTGAGTCTGCATATCAAGAATCTGCTCCAGAGTTGGAGGAGGTGGTGGTGGTGGTTCCTCATTGTTGCGCCTTGTGTTCACCATCTGATGAGATTTCTAATGAGATCAGTCAAGGGTTGGATGAGTAGGAATATGATAGATTTGCAAATATTAACCCAAGTCTTAAGTTCTAAAAATAAATAATTTTTGAAAAACAAATCTTTCACTCAAGCAAAGATCCAAATCAAATATGGCATACCACACCAAAACATAGCAGATAGGCTCGATAGAGCTAAACGAAACTAATGAACTTATATCTCTACATGGGAATACTTAGAAACTATATCATACCATCTATCAAATTTTTAGAAAAAGTATTTAATAAAAAATGGAGAAAACACAAGAAAGCCAATGAAAGGGATAACTAAGCAATATTTTATAATTTTTATCAAAATAGTTTTGTTAAAAACCTTAAAATGACCATTTCAAACTAGGCTTGCGTCCTACGGTCGACATGGCTCTGATACCACTCTGTCAGACCCGGTTTTAAGGCAAAAACCGAATGCTATGCGTGCCCAGGATCAAGTTTTCACGCACACAGGACAAAAGTGAAGTAACAATAAAAACCAATGTCATTATTATTAATACCTCAAATCATTATTACATAGTCTGGAATGAGCGGAAGTAGTCAACCGGGGGTTGCACTCCTAGTCGAAGTAGTCCTTGTCGGTGTAGTCCATCTCGCCAGCATCGTCTGAGCAATAGTAATATAGCAACAACACAGGAAAGCTATAGGCATGAGTACATAAAGTACTCAACAAGTGGGGGAAAGTAATGAAATACAGGTTAAAACAAGAATAGGCTTAACACAGGTTTACTGCACTACGCATCCTTAGCCTATGACTCTAATAGTACAAGCTTCCTATTTACTACGTGAAAAGCCCAACAGGTTAACCACATGTCCAACAGTATCGGTTGCCCACCGATAGCAAATCTATGAGATACATGAAAAGGTTCCAAAAGATAGTACGTGTTCCTTCGATTCCGTGAGCGCAAAAATCACCTAAATCGGAGTTACGGTTTAAAAGTTACGCTTTTTTGAAGTTTAAGGAGTGAAAAAGGTAAAAACAGAAGTTTTTAGGGACTTATTTGTAATGTTATAAAGTTATAGGGACTAAAGCGTAAAATATTAGGGTAGTTTCTGTAAAAGTTTAGGACCTAAACATAATTTTAATTAAGTGGAGGGGCCTAAGTGTAAAAGATATGGTTAAAATAGAATTAATAACAAGCTCAGGGGTGTTTCTATTAAATTCCAAGGCTACAATATTATTTATAAAAATTTTAGGGGCTAAAACATATATTAACTTATGTTTCTGCAGAAAATTGGGTTAAAACATAAAGGTGAGGGGTCTAAACATAAATCTGCCTTTTTCTTGGATTTCTTTGATTTAAATTAAATCCTAAAAGGTGTGGACCGAGTCCACAAGGGTCGTGGACCAGCGGTTGACCCAGGTCCATGGGTCCACCGTGCACCGGAAATAACCCTTCGGGGTTCTTCTAATCTGGGCCACAGGATTCAAATCTGACGGTGCTGGGCTGTTTGGGCGACTGGAGGCGGCTAGCGGCAAGCTATGCAGCAGCAGCGGCGGAGACCTCGCTGGTGTTTGGCCGCGGCGGCGCGATAGCGACTCATTTCTTGCCGCGAGCGGACGGGGAGAAAGAGGGGAGAGAGGGGATCTTCATCGAGGCGTCGCGCGGGTCGTGGACTACTTTCAGGCAGCTGGCGGCGGAGGGAGACAGTGGAGCTCATCAGAGCTCGATGGGGGAATACGCTCTGAGGTCGAGGGAAGGGGATGAGCGTTGGGATAAAGCGGTAGGGCTAGGGGGTGTCTCGGGGTCACTTTATAGGGTCGGGGAGGGGGAGGCGAGCAGGGCTCGGGGGAGGCCGAAGATCAATGGCCGGCGGTGGCCATTGATGGCCATTAGCACGCGTGGGTGTGCGATTATGGCCGTTGAGGGCCAGGGAGTGGGGAGGGGAGGTAGTGGGACATGCTAGTGTGTTCGGTGCATTAGTTTCGAAAGCCGAGGAGGCGAGATGTGAGCAGGCGGCGGCGACAGTTTTTTGATCGGCGACGGGAGGAGGATGATGAAAGGGTGGGCCCGGCCTATCGGTGAGTGCGGGCGGGAGAACTCGGCTACGCACGAGTGGGTCGCATGACTGGCTGGGCTGGGAGCTGGGCCGCATGCGCGCCTGGGTGCAGTGGCAAGGTGGGTTGGGCTAGCAGGCTAAAGAGGAGGGGAGAGGGAGGGAGGGGGAGAGTGGGATGTGGGAGAGGGTTCTCGCCCAAGGAGAGGAAGGGAAGAGAGTGGGTAGGGGAAACAAAATTGGCCCAAATGCGAGGAAAATTCCTTTCTCTATTCTATTTTCTCAATTTGTTTTCTATTCTCTATTTTTGCTTCTAAATATATAGTAAACGATTTCTACTCGAAGTTTTAAGTAGTTTTTCACAGAATAAAATTCCTACTACAGTACTAATCCAGCATGAATGCAACAAACATAAAATAATTTAATTACTTAATTTAATAAATCAAGAACATAATCTTTGTAGTTAAAGAAAAATATTAACACCCTAATTAAAATAAGACTAAATTAATAATTTTGCAAAATATGAAAAATAGGGTGTTACAGGCTGCTCCTCCTCAAACTCCTCTGACTCCTCACATCCTGACTCAGACTCACTCTCCTTTGACACCTAGGACTCCTCCTACTGCCTGGAGAATCCTTGCTCTGTATTTCTCGACGACCTCTCCTGACGAGAAGTCGGAGTACGTTGTGTCCAGGGTGGTGGAACAACTCCTGTGGACAAGGCAGGGGCTGTTGTCCTCCTCCTGGTACTCCTCTTGAGTCTCTGTGTCATTTGACTCCCGTATAATCAGTCGTGTGCATGGCGTCCTGCAGGATGTCTCCATAGCCTCTAAGTGCTGAGCAACACGTCTGGCCCCTCTCCAACTCTGGGTCCAGTCTAGTCCTCTTCTTGCCTCTAGGCTTCTCTAGCATCTTACCATTATCCTTATCCTGTCCTCCTACCATCACTACAACTGACTGCTATCACTGCACGCACATAGGTAAGTATAGGATAAGTATAGAACCTAATATGATGTACAAGCAAAGCATCGCTAGGTAAGAATGCGTAATAGAAATCCTAGCACTGAATGAATGACATGATCACTGGACAAATATGCAAAATAACAACAGTGATCATCGACTATATATGGCTGGTGCGAATCATCTAGTGCATAGTCAAATAATGGCAATTAATCTAACTGTAGACTAAAAGAGAGACAACCCTAGACTTGCAATTAACAGCTAGGCATGGAATTAATTGCAGCTAGGTTGAGCTAATTAACTAATCAATGCAACTAAAGATTGGAATTTTGCTTCAATTTGCATTAATTAGATCAATTGCTCGAAAATAGGGCATAACACAATGAATAGGAAGAAGTAGCACAATACCCTGAGAACGAGGTCGAGAACCACAACAATCTTGCGACTGATCGCCCAAAAGGGGAACTTTTGGGGTTGGCAGCAATGGAGGTGGAGAGAAGTTGCTAGCTTTGCCTTAGGGATGGTGGAGCTTGGCTCTGGGGGCAGCGTGTGTGCAGGGGGTGGAAGGAGCATTGGTAGCACGCGATGGCGAGGCAAGCAGAAGCCCACGGTGGTGATGCTCGGCGACGAAGCTGCAGCAAGTGGCAGCGGCAGAGTGGGGGTGGCGACGCGGCAGCTCTAAGGTTCGTGTGCCCGGCGCGACTGCATGCAAGTGCGGCAGGGGCGAGCGGCGGTGTGGTGAAGGCGAGGCGGAGCGGTGGCTCGGCTGTGACACTCCTAGTGTCATTGGGGTCCCAAGGGTGTCACTGAGGCAGCATAAAACCATAACACCAAGCATTTGAATTTAAATTCGAATTGCAATTCAATTGAATTCAAAACCCAATTGAATGGCCTTTGTACTGCAAGTCCCAAATTTTTAGTAAGACTCACCTTTGCAAAAATTATATGTTGATGGCCTTGGTCAATTAGAATTTTGGGAATTTTCTCAGAATTTTAATCCATCAATAAAGGCCTCAAATAAATGTTAGAAGGGTTAAAAACCAGCTCTGTTCATCAAATTCCTGAGCTTTTTGTATTGGGAACTGTTGGTAGTTAGTATTTTTGTAACAACCAGCACATTATAGGGAGCCTACCCTATTTTTGGTCTGATTTTAACAGATCTGGATTAATTCTAAACAATTTTGCAAAGGCAGTCGGCTGATAGGATTGGAAAAAGGTTTGAAAAAGAAAAAATGCCCGTGGGACCCGCCTGTCAGTGACCCCGAAGAAACAGACCCGGCCGAGCCCGCGCTGCCCCGCCCGTCGCGCGCCGCGTGGTCGCCGACGTACGGCTAACGGTCGTTGCCGCGGATCGACGGCCCCACGCGCACGTTCGGACATCCTTCTGTCGCCTGTCCGAGCACACTCACCCCCCCCCCCCCGCATTCACTCCTTCGCTCTCGCTCTCTCTCCGCCATCGCCGCTGCTCCGCGTTGCCTGGCCGCCACCGCCCGCCGGAGCCCGAGCCAAGCTTCTGGAAGCAGCGCCGAGGCGACCCGCCAAACCTGCACCTGCTCCCCCTGCACCGCGCGGTCGGCATTGGGAGATCGGTCCGGTTCTTCCCCGGCGCCGACAGTCGACCCCGAGCTGTTCCCCCGCGCCGCATTCACCCCGAGGTGAGCCATCCTTCGATTCCTCGCTCGAGGAGCTTCCCATCTTATTCGCGCACGCGTTTGAGCTCTGGTTGGACAAATCCGTCCATTGTTTCCCCTAGTGAGACCGCAACCCCCACCCCGCCGGTGAGACCGCACCCCCGGCCTCCCTCTCGCAGGAGGGGCTCGGTGACCTCCTTCTCTGTGCTCCAGTGAAGCTTCCCGGCAAGTTTCCGAGTCTTTCCGCCCTTCCCTTGCCGTGCTAGCCGTCGCCGCACCCTGCCCTGTTTCCACCGCCGTCGCTGGGGCTATGCTCGGCCATCGCCGGTGGTTCCCGGTAGCCTAGATGAGTGCGCGGCGTTGAGTAGGTCGTTTTTCCCTTCTGGACCAGCCCGAGCCAGGGGCCGCAGCTAGCTGCGGCGAGTCCCCGGCCAGCGCCGCCGTGCTCCGGCGAGAGCGCGCGCGCGCGTGCGCGGACTCGAGCGCGCTGGCCAACTGGCCAGCCGAGCGCTGGGCCGTGCCCGCTTGGGCCAGATCTGGCCCAGGCGCGCCTTCCCCGTGGGCAAGGCCGTCGTGGGCTGCCGGGTTTGCGGCCCACGAAGTAAAAATCGGTTTTTCGTGATTTATTCATTTCCAGAAATAGGTTAAACTGGTAAATTGCATAGTAAATTGAATAATAGGAATTTTGTAGCAAGATAAATTTTGTTAGCCTTGTGGAAACTTGTACTGTTGTAGAAAAATGCTAATGCCACATGCATGGTACTTTTTATACCAGGAAAAACACTAATAGAATTTTAATTAATTGCTGAGAGCTGATAAAATATTAAAAATTGGTCTCCAAGTAGGATTTTCAGTTTTAGTCTCCCTGGAAAAATTTCTTAAAGAATTCTCTGTTTATTAGCTGAAATTAATTTAATGCGTTTTTCCTTATAATAATTAATAATTAATCTTTGGCTTAGTGCTTGATAGTGAAACTTAACAATTAAATCACTCCTGGTGTAACCTAATGTTATTTAATCACCCCTGCCCTATTGAAGAGCAGAACCTTGTCGACTTAATAAATTGTGTCCCGAGTGCAATTTTAACCATTGATAAAAATGGTTCCGCTTTAGGGCTGTTCGTGGGTACTTGCACTTTGCGAGGGTTTTGCTCACACTAAATGCTATTTAGTTAGCACCTGCGAACTCTGGGCAGCACTTGCACAGCTGGTCCCGGCACACGCAGACACACCGTACTTGGATGCGACGTCGTCGCGGTCAAGTACTAGAGTCCATGAAGGAAATACACGGAACACCCTCACCCTGTGCCCACCCTTTGAGTGATGCTTTTGAACGCCTCGCCACACACCGTTTATTTCCACCGATGACAGTGTGCATTAACGTATTTATTGAGGAAGTGCCATGAATCTTCTCTCATAGCATTCCCTTTTGCATCATATAGATCACGCCGTGAACCACGTGGAGGCAGGACCGGAGCAGGATCCAGAAGGAGCTGGAGGTGCCGTTGCTGACCAAGAGCAGAACCAAGGCAAGCCCCGGTGCATCCCACCAAGTTTTACCGTTTTATTTTAACACTAGATAGTGTGATGTAGGTTTGTCTGTGCATTAAGTTTATAGGAGTTGTTTGAAAACCTAGTATTGCAGTAGGATCCCTGTATCTGGTATTAGCCTGAGGACGGTAGTCGCTCTGCTTAAATTAGGACGACTACTTATCGAGTGGTATGGAGACCACTCGTAGATAGGTAATATTGTCACTGGGGAATGATATCGGATAAAGGAAAGGGTGGGTGGAATCACAATGAAGACCGGACGGGCAACTAGGTGGAAAGGGAAGGACAGCTTGTCTTCAAGGAGGTAGCCCCGTCCGGGTCACCTAAGGCTACGCCTCGTGTCCGGCCTATGGGATCAAGTATGAACGTACTGTTTGCATGCTGGAAATATGGGCCCAGTAAACCGACGTAGCTACGACTACCGTTTGGTCTGAAGATAGCCTTCTCCCTTCTTTGGTGGAACTGGGGCTGAGAGGAGGGAACAATCCACCCACGGATGGCGGCACGAGGCACATCGTGATGGGGGACCCTTCTCGGGGGAGTCTGGACCCGGAAGACCCTGCGGTACCGTGAGCGAAAGGTTGCTCCATGCGGCTTCCTGGAAGCGTGTATGGTTCGTGCAAGCAGGTTTCTCCTGCAGGATGTAAATCGATTCGAGTCACTGCCCCTCACAGTAACGAGTACCACTTGATCGCTGCTACGGAACAGTGCCGGAAGCCGTTAAGTTGATGTGTCGGTTTAATACTGCTGTTTGAAACTATTAAGATTTTATTGCAACCATGATTGTTATAGCTCTAGTGCAAACTAAATTTATTACTCTGCATGACAACTCAACTTGATGCTAAAACTTGAAAAATAAGGACCCACTCTTAGGCGGGTTTTCTGGCAATTTAAAACCCTATCCCCTAGCCTTGCATGTCTAGGTGTCGGCTGTAGTTGGTCATTTTGACGGGTCAGTCTTGCTGAGTAAATTAGTTACTCAGCGCGTAGCTCTATGTGGTTTTCAGATGACCAGGTCGGAGAGTGCCACTGTGGAGGAAGATCCCATTGGGAGGGCCAGCGCCCCGATTGCTGGAACATCGAATGGGAGTTGTGCACGAATGATGAGGAGGAGTAGATCTTTGCTTGCTGGCACGGTGCCTGGTCAAGGCACCTATTATGGCGGATGATCCCTGTGTGTCGCCGTGAGAGGGCGATTGTATCTTAGCCTTTTCATCAAACTGGTGAACCAGTGTCGAACCTTTCGCTTCCGCATTTTATTTCTGTCAAAACTCCGGTTTGTAATATAACTCTGTTTCTCCACCTATGTTCTTGTTACAATTATTTTTCTCTGTCATGTATTGTACTATTGGGCGCCACAGCGCGTGTCGCCACCCGAGGGAGAACCTGCAACGGAGCCGCCTCCGTGGTAAGGCGGGTCCGTGACAGCGTGGTATCAGAGCTATCTCGGGAATAGTGCAATATTCAAAGACATATTTTCGGAAACCCCGTAACGAACGTGTGAGGACGTGCCCAATAGGTTATTAGTAGTTATGATTCAGGTGGCAAAGCTAACTGTAGGAGGTTGTTTGTTTAAATACTGTATCTACGGCATCGTCAACACAGGTATGTGTCCCGCCCAGTGGACTGTAACGTGGGAAGCTAGCACAATGGTGTGAACGCGGGCTGATTGCGTAAAACATCAGTGTCCTACCCTAGGACAATAATAAGGGATTATTTTCGGCTCGTTTCTTTTGATTTGATGTAATGTTTCTGGAATAAATCTTCTGCAGGTACGCTAACCACGATTCTCATAAGAAACGGGTAGTATACGACTAACTTGAGAGAGCGTCTGCCACCGACTATACGAATGGTCCTATTCATGACCAACTTTTTATTTGGCGAGGACGGGTAGGCCGAGATCATTTGCATTTCTGAAAATGTTAAAGCGCCGTGACTTTAACAAGAAACTGAAGTTCTAGCGGAAATGTCTTCCGCACACAAATCGATACCTCCTCGCTTACTCTTAAGCGAACTCTCTGACTCCAGCTAGAACGTTGGTTTAAGAATTACCGGACACCACCAACTTGGCCGTCCGAGTCAGCACGTCGGAATCGAGTTATTACAAATTTCAGGTTTTATGGCTATTGCGCTAAATCCGTGATTCCTTGTTCCGCTCACCCTAGGGCTGTAGCTGTGTTTTCGGGGAAGTGGTTAAGGATTCTATCATGTTAGTATTGGACTAGAGTCTGTATTTTACTCGTTGCATCAAATTGTTTTATTTTGGCCTGCAGCCTCTACGTCGGGAACGAGTCCTCACTATTTGGGGTTTGTGTTCCAGATGGACGAGCACGGCTTTGAGCTGTTCCAGCACGACGGGTGGCGAGATACCACCGGTCTACACCACCGTGGCTTTGCCACCCTTCTATGGGAGATGCTACGCGCCCTGGGCTACGAGGAGCAGCCTTCGTACCGTGGGCGTGAGACCCGCCACCACGGTGTGCCTTTTGCAGAGGTGCATCTCAGTGTCTCCTCACACCCGCGCAACCCCGACTTGGCGGGTATGGAGAGCACCGTCACGGCTGGGAGCCTCCGGGAGGGCCTGGAGAGAGTCGCTCACCGGGCTCTCACTCACTTCTGTGGGCGCAACATAGCAGTGCTCTCGGGGACTCCGTTCGAGATGATCCCCATTTGGCACCAGGCTGACCCGGTGTGGCAGAGGCGCGTGAGACGCGTCTCTCGTGACGACTACCCGGAGTACCACGCGGGGTACCACCGCGTAGCTCACTACTTCGAGTATCTCCTCAACTTGGATGAGGAGTCTAGCAGCCACAGCAGAGTCTTGCTGGCGGACGCTGAGCAGGTGTGGCTACAGAGGAACGACTTGCAGACACAGGTCGATGCGCAGCAGAGAGAGATTCAGCGGTTGACCGCTGCTCTTGAGGCGAGTGAGGCTCACGTGACGGAGATCACTGAGCAGCGGGATGCCCTCACGCAGGAGGTGGACAGGCGAGGTATAATTATGCAGCAGCGGGCGAACCATAACGAGCACCTGCAGCAGCAGCTGGCAAGCGCCCAGCAGGAGATGGACCTTATGGCAGAGGATCTGGAGACGCTGGTTCATGAGAACCAGGACCTCCAGGCTCAGTTGGACGCGGTTGCTGCTCCGCAGGCAGCACCCGCCGAGGAGGAGCCCGAGGAGGACGCGGGCGAGGAGTCCGACGTGGACTACGAGCCACCCGCTCTGACCGGCGCGGACCGACCAGGGCCCTCTGGCACCGCTGGTGTCCAGGCTTGGCAGTAGTAGTAGAGGCGACTAGGTCGTGCTTGTAGGGGTTGGTAGATGGATAGCTTTTGGGACACTCCACGCGTGGTTGTTGTATTTTGGGGATCACCCGCGTGATTAGCTTTTGCAAACTCGACGACCACTTATTCCGAGTTTTTGTAGAGTGGAATGGTTGACTTGTACTAGAATTATGTTCAGCTTTATCGAGTTTATGTTGTTGCCAAAATTGCTGTCCCGTGTGCTGTGTTATTAGCTTTGGTAACCTATATTGCTCATATTGGATAAGAGACTAATTGGACCCTTATTCTTGCATTTCAGAATGGTGCGCACCAGTAACACCAATGAGCTGCATGGCGAGCAGCCCGAAGGTTCCAGGGCTAGAGGGACTGACTCTCCACAAGGGACTCCACCACCGCCGCCGCCACCCAACCCCATGCAGATGATGGCGCAGTTTTTCGCGTCAATGATGGAGAGCCAGCAACAGCAGGCGGAGTTCATGCGGGAGGTGGCGCAACAGAACCTAGCAACTCGTAATGCTAGGGCCCACAATGACGGAGCACCGCAGAACAGCTCCTACTCCGACTTCCTCGCCACCAGGCCGCCCACATTCAGCTCAACCACCGAGCCCATGGAGGCGGAGAACTTCCTTCGCATGCTCGGGTCCAAATTTGGACTCCTTACCCGCACGCCGGTGCAAAAGACACAGTTCGCCACGCAACAACTGCATGGTGCGGCTGGGGCATGGTGGGCCAACCATGTCGCTTCTATGGGAACCGATCGACAGATTACGTGGGACGAGTTCAAGGATGCGTTCCGCGCTCACTACATTCCTGCGGGGCTTGTCCGCAGGAAGGCGCGTGAATTCGCCGCTCTAAAGCAGGGCAATCGCAGTGTCAAGGAATACTGCGAAGAGTTCAACCGGTTGGCGCTGTACGCCCCGGAGCAAGTGGAAACCCCCGCCAAGCGCAAGGACCATTTCTTGGAGGGGCTAAGTGTTGAGCTACAGGACCGCCTCAACCTTAACATGGGAGGCACATTCGCCGAGTTTGTCAATAACGCGATTATCGCGGAAGACGGATATCGCAGGGTGATGGCAAAACGGAAGCGCTCCGCAAGTACTATGGGGCCAGCCAGTGGACCCCCGTAGAACTTCCGCATGGTGTACACCACCCCGTCGGGACAGAGGTACTGCTCCGCCCCCGTGCCGGCACCTGTTGTGCGCCCGCCTCCGCCAGCACAGCAGCGACCCTCGGTACCGCGTCCGCAGCAGAGTCAAGGTGGATTTCGCCCACCCCAGCGGCCGAACCCTCAACCCGGATCTTTCCCCTGCTACAACTGCGGTCGTCCTGGGCATTTCTCGAGGGAATGCCCGCACCCCAAGAAGAGCACTGGTCAAAACCTGCCAAGGAATAACAACAACAACAACAACCGCAACAACCGAGGATCAGTCTGTGCTGGGCGAGTGAACAGCACTAGCCTGGAGGAGATTCCGGAGAACAGCCCCATCCTTGCTGGTATGTTCTCTGTTCGAGACCACCCTACACTAGTACTGTTTGACTCAGGAGCATCTCATAGCTTTGTCAGTGGGTTCTTCGTTGATAAGTACCGGCTGCCTCGTACCCTCATGAGAGCACAGTACACCATTAAATCAGCTGGTGGACAAACCCCTGCTCTATATGAGATAGACAAACTTCCAATAACCCTAGGATCAAAAGTCTACCCTACTAAGTGCATAGTCTTAGATGGGTGCAGCATTGACATTATCTTGGGCATGCCTTGGATGAGGCAACATAAAGCTATGCTGGACATAGACACCTACACGGTGCACTTAAACTCTCCCACCCATGGTAGCGTAAGCTTCCGAGTACGACCACCCCAATTGGTCGCACCAAGCGTTCACCACACCACCGCCGGACAAATAAAGGATATTCTAGTGGTTAGGGAATTTCCGGACGTATTCCCTGACGATCTCCCAGGACTTCCACCGGATCGGGATGTTGAGTTCAAGATTGAGCTTCAGCTAGGAACGGCACCCATATCCAAAAGGCCGTATAAAATGGCGCCTAAAGAACTAGCGGAGTTGAAGGAGCAACTTAAGGAGGTACTGGATAAGGGATTCATTCGACCAAGCTCCTCGCCTTGGGGTTGTCCGGCATTGTTCGTGAAGAAGAAAGATGAAACCCTGAGGCTGTGTGTAGACTACCGACCCCTCAATGCGGTGACTGTCAAGAACAAATACCCACTGCCCTGTATTGACATCCTCTTCGACCAGTTAATAGGAGCTAAGGTGTTCTCCAAGATTGATCTCCGGTCGGGTTATCACCAGATTAAAATTCGTGCCGAGGACGTCCCCAAGACCGCCTTTTCTACCCGGTACGGTCTATACGAGTATTTAGTGATGTCGTTCGGATTGACAAATGCACCAACACACTTCATGTATCTCATGAACTCGGTGTTCATGCCCGAGTTGGACAAGTTTGTGGTGGTTTTCATTGACGACATTCTAGTCTACTCGAAGTCGGAGGAAGAACATGCAGAGCATCTCCGTGTTGTCTTACAGAGGTTAAGGGAACACCAGCTGTATGCTAAGTTTAGCAAGTGCGAGTTTTGGTTGAAGCAAGTACCGTTTTTAGGCCATATTGTTTCAGAAGAAGGCATCGCGGTAGATCCCACCAAGGTAAGAGATGCGCTGAACTGGAAGACACCGAAGACCGTATTCCATATACGCAGTTTTCTGGGGTTAGCTGGCTACTACCGCCGTTTTATTCCCAATTTCTCCAAAATCGTGAAGCCCATTACAGATTTGCTTAAGAAGGATAAGAAATTCATATGGGATGAGAGCTGCGAAAACGCTTTTCAAACCTTGAAGAAGCACCTGACCAGGGCCCCAGTATTAGCTCAACCGGACCTGGGGAAGCCGTTCGATGTCTTTTGTGACGCTTCGGGTATTGGATTGGGATGTGTGCTTATGCAAGATGGAAGAGTTATTGCTTATGGATCGAGGCAATTGAAGAAGCACGAGCAGAATTACCCCGTGCATGACCTGGAATTGGCAGCAGTGGTATTGGCCTTGAAAATGTGGAGACATTACCTCCTTGGGAATTTAGTTCGCATATACACTGACCACAAAAGCTTGAAGTATATTTTCACTCAAGACCACCTGAAGATGAGACAACGTCGTTGGTTGGAATTGATCAAGGATTACGAGCTGGAAGTCCATTACCACCCGGGAAAGGCGAATGTAGTGGCTGACGCCCTAAGCCGCAAGGCTCACTGCCACCATATTTTAGTCAGCCCACCAACCCAAGATGGTCATTACATCCAAGTAACACCCCACGGAGCCCTATACAACTTAGCATTAATCCCTACCTTATGGGAAGAAATAGTGTCAGCTCAGAAAAAGGATAGAGGCATAGCACATCTAAAAAGGGGACTAAAAGAGGCGATACTAAATTACAGTGCTTTTGAGAAGACGCCGAAGGTGTTTTGTGGTTCAAGAATCGACTGGTGGTTCCTAAGGATCTGGAACTCCGCAAGAAAATTTTGGACGAGGCTCACAGAGCAAAGTACTCCATGCATCCGGGCAGCAACAAAATGTACCAGGATTTGAGATCCAAATACTGGTGGACTCGTATGAAAAGGGAAATAGCACGTTATGTCGCAGAATGTGATACCTGCCGCAGAGTCAAGGCCGATCTTAGGAAGAAGGCAGGCCAACTCCAACCCTTGAGTGTTCCAGCTTGGAAATGGGAAGATATCAGCATGGATTTCATCGTTGGTCTACCGTTGACGGCACGTAAATTCGACTCCATATGGGTCATTGTGGACCGATTAACAAAAGTCGCCCACTTTATCCCTAAGTCGACGCGGTTTAAGATGCAAAAGTATGCGCAACTCTACATTGAGCGAATCCTGTGTTTGCACGGAGTGCCCAAGACTATCGTGTCCGATCGAGGCTCCCAATTTGTGGGACGCTTTTGGGAGAAGCTACACGAGACACTGGGTACCCGGCTGATTAGAGGTTCCGCATACCACCCCCAAACAGACGGTCAACCAGAAAGAGTTAACCAAATATTGGAAGACATGTTGAGGGCATATGTGCTGAATCACAACAAGAAGTGGGATGAGTACCTACCCTTGGCAGAATTCGCTTACAACAATAGTTACCAGGAAAGCATCAAGATGGCACAATTCGAGGCTCTCTATGGGCGCTGCTGTCGCACACCATTGAATTGGTCGGAATCAGGGGAGAGGATAATCTTTGGTCAGGAGCTAGTGCAGCAAGCTGAACAGAAGGTGCTTGAAATCCAATCCAACTTACGTGCGGCAAGGTCTAGGCAGAAGAGTTATGCAGATAAAAGGCGCCGCCCGTTGGAATTCAGGGTCGGCGATATGGTCTACCTCCGAGTGTCACCCACCAAGGGTGTACAACGGTTTGGAATTCGCGGGAAGTTAGCACCCCGTTATATTGGTCCCTACCCTATCATTGCTAGATGCGGACTAGTGGCCTACCGGCTCCAACTGCCAGTGGAACTCGCTGGAGTGCATGACACGTTTCACGTGTCCCAACTCAAGGGGTGTTTGAAAACACCGGTGGACATACCACTGGAAAGCACCCAACAACTACAACCTGACCTGACTTATGTCGAGCATCCGATAAAAGTACTGGACGAGAAGGAGCGAGTGACACATAAGAATACACTGAAGTTCTATAAAGTCCAATGGAGCAACCATACCGCCAGAGAAGCTACTTGGGAAACTGAAGAGTTCCTGCGAAGCCGCTACCCCGAGTTCCTACACCACCATTTAGGTAAACCTTCAACACCTCTCTTAATCTCGGGACGAGATTTCCTTAAGGGGGGAGGGCTGTGACACTCCTAGTGTCATTGGGGTCCCAAGGGTGTCACTGAGGCAGCATAAAACCATAACACCAAGCATTTGAATTTAAATTCAAATTGCAATTCAATTGAATTCGAAACCCAATTGAATGGCCTTTGTACTGCAAGTCCCAAATTTTCAGTAAGACTCACCTTTGCAAAAATTATATGTTGATGGTCTTGGTCAATTAGAATTTTGGGAATTTTCTAAGAATTTTAATCCATCAATAAAGGCCTCAAATAAATGTTAGAAGGGTTAAAAACCAGCTCTGTTCATCAAATTCCTGAGCTTTTTGTAGTGGGAACTGTTGGTAGTTAGTATTTTTGTAAAAACCAGCACATTATGGGGAGCCTACCCTATTTTTGGTCTGATTTTAACAGATATAGATTAATTCTAACAAATTTTGCAAAGGCGGTCGGCTGATAGGATTGGAAAAAGGTTTGAAAAAGAAAAACTGCCCGTGGGACCCGCCTATCACTGACCCCGAAGAAACACACCCGGCCGAGGCCGCGCTGCCCCACCCGTCACGCGCCGCGTGGTCGCCGGCGTACGGCCAACGGCCGTTGCCGCGGATCGACGGCCCCACGCGCACGTTCGGACATCCTTCTGTCGCCTGTCCGAGCGCACTCACCCCCCCCCCCCCCCCGCATTCACTCCTTCGCTCTCGCTCTCTCTCCGCCATCGCCTCTGCCTCCGCCGTCGCCGCTGCTCCGTGTTGCCTGGCCGCCACCGCCCGCCGGAGCCCGAGCCAAGCTTCTGGAAGCAGCGCCGAGGCGACCCACCGAACCTGCACCTGCTCCCCCTGCACCGCGCGGTCGGCATTGGGAGATCGGCCCGGTTCTTCCCCGACGCCGACAGTCGACCCCGAGCTGTTCCCCCGCGCCGCATTCAACCCGAGGTGAGCCATCCTTCGATTCCTCGCTCGAGGAGCTTCCCATCTTGTTCGCGCACGCGTTTGAGCTCTGGTTGGACAAATCCGTCCATTGTTTCCCCTAGTTCCTCGCTCGAGACCGCCGCCGACCACCGCAACCCCCACCCCACCGGTGAGACCGCACCCCCGGCCTCCTTCTTGCAGGAGGGGCTCGGTGACCTCCTTCTCCGTGCTCCAGTGAAGCTTTCCAGCAAGTTTCCGAGTCTTTCCGCCCTTCCCTTGCCGTGCTAGCCGTCGCCGCACCCTGCCCTGTTTCCGCTGCCGTCGCTGGGCTATGCCCGGCCATCGCCGGTGGTTCCCGATAGCCTAGATGAGTGCACGGCGTTGAGTAGGTCGTTTTTCTTTTCTGGACCAGCTCGAGCCAGGGGCCGCAGCGAGCTGCGGCGAGTCCCCGGCCAGCGCCGCCGTGCTCCGGCGAGAGCGCGCGCGCGCGGACTCGGGCACGCTGGCCAACGGGCCAGCCGAGCGCTGGGCCGTGCCCGCTTGGGCCAGATCTGGCCCAGGCGCACCTTCCCCGTGGGTGAGGCCGTCGTGGGCTGCCGGGTTTGCGGCCCACGAAGTAAAAAATCAGTTTTTCGTGATTTATTCATTTCCAGAAATAGGTTAAACTGGTAAATTACATAGTAAATTGAATAATAGGAATTTTGTAGCAAGATAAATTTTGTTAGCCTTGTGGAAACTTGTACTGTTGTAGAAAAATGCTAATGCCACATGCATGGTACTTTTTATACCAGGGTTAAAATAAATAGGAAAAACACTAATAGAATTTTAATTAATTGCTGAGAGCTGATAAAATATTAAAAATTGGTCTCCAAGTAGGATTTTCAGTTTTAGTCTCCCTGGAAAAATTTCTTAAAGAATTCTCTGTTTATTAGCTGAAATTAATTTAATGTGTTTTTCCTTATAATAATTAATAATTAATCTTTGGCTTAGTGCTTGATAGTGAAACTTAACAATTAAATCACTCCTGGTGTAATCTAATGTTATTTAATCACCCCTGCCCTTTTGAAGAGCAGAACCTTGTCGACTTAATAAATTGTGTCCCGAGTGCAATTTTAACCGTTGATAAAAATGGTTCCGCTTTAGGGCTGTTCGTGGGTACTTGCACTTTGCGAGGGTTTTGCTCACACTAAATGCTATTTAGTTAGCACCTGCGAACTCTGGGCAGCACTTGCACAGCTTGTCCCGGCACACGCAGACACACCGTACTTGGATGCGACGTCGTCGCGGTCAAGTACTAGAGTCCATGAAGGAAATACACGGAACACCCTCACCCTGTACCCACCCTTTGAGTGATGCTTTTGAACGCCTCGCCGCACACCGTTTATTTCCACCGATGACAGTGTGCATTAACGTATTTATTGAGGAAGTGCCATGAATCTTCTCTCATAGCATTCCCTCTTGCATCATATAGATCACACCGTGAACCACGTGGAGGCAAGACTGGAGCAGGATCCAGAAGGAGCTGGAGGTGCCGTTGCTGACCAAGAGCAGAACTAAGGCAAGCCCCGGTGCATCCCACCAAGTTTTACCGTTTTATTTTAACACTAGATAGTGTGATGTAGGTTTGCCTGTGCATTAAGTTTATAGGAGTTGTTTGAAAACCTAGTATTGCAGTAGGATCCCTGTACCCGGTATTAGCCTCAGGACGGTAGTCGCTCTGCTTAAATTAGGACGACTACTTATCAAGTGGTATGGAGACCACTCATAGATAGGTAATATTGTCACTGGGGAATGATATCGGATAAAGGAAAGGGTGGATGGAATCACAATGAAGACCGGACGGGCAACTAGGTGGAAAGGGAAGGACAGCTTGTCTTCAAGGAGGTAGCCCCGTCCGGGTCACCTAAGGCTACGCCTCGTGTCCGGCCTATGGGATCAAGTATGAACGTACTGTTTGCATGCTGGAAATATGGGCCCAGTAAACCGACGTAGCTACGACTACCGTTTGGTCTGAAGATAGCCTTCTCCCTTCTTTGGTGGAACTGGGGCTGAGAGGAGGGAACAACCCACCCACGGATGGCGGCACGAGGCACATCGTGATGGGGGACCCTTCTCGGGGGAGTCTGGACCCGGAAGACCCTGCGGTACCGTGAGCGAAAGGTTGCTCCATGCGGCTTCCTGGAAGCGTGTATGGTTCGTGCAAGCAGGTTTCTCCTGCAGGATGTAAATCGATTCGAGTCGCTGCCCCTCACAGTAACGAGTACCACTTGATCGCTGCTACGGAACAGTGCCGGAAGCCGTTAAGTTGATGTGTGGGTTTAATACTGCTGTTTGAAACTATTAAGATTTTATTGCAACCATGATTGTTATAGCTCTAGTGCAAACTAAATTTATTACTCTGCATGAGAACTCAACTTGATGCTAAAACTTGAAAAATAAGGACCCACTCTTAGGCGGGTTTTCTCGCAATTTAAAACCCTATCCCCTAGCCTTGCATGTCTAGGTGTCGGCTGTAGTTGGCCATTTTGACGGGTCAGTCTTGCTGAGTAAATTAGTTACTCAAGGCGTAGCTCTATGTGGTTTTCAGATGACCAGGTCGGAGAGTGCCACTGTGGAGGAAGATCCCATTAGGAGGGCCAGCGCCCCGATTGCTGGAACATCGAATGGGAGCTGTACACGAATGATGAGGAGGAGTAGATCTTTGCTTGCCGGCACGGTGCTTGGGCAAGGCACCTATTATGGCCGGATGATATCTGTGTGTCGCTGTGAGAGGGCGATTGTATCTTAGCCTTTTCGTCAAACTGGTGAACCAGTGTCGAACCTTTCGCTTCCGCATTTTATTTCTGTCAAAACTCCGATTTATAATATAACTTCGGATTTATGTAAACTCTGTTTCTCCACCTATGTTCTTGTTACAATTATTTTTCTCTGTCATGTATTGTACTATTGGGCGCCACAGCGCGTGTCGCCACTCGAGGGAGATCCTGGAACGGAGCCGCCTCCGTGGTAAGGCGGGTCCGTGACAGCTCTGGTCTATGGAGGCGCACGACAGCAACGACAATGGAGGGAGCGAGGCGGCGTCCTGGACAAGCTCTCGGTGTCGGGGGCGAACGGAGACGAAGACAAAAGTTTTCTCGATTTTGACATAGGTCAAATATAGATGAACGGCCAAGATTCAATGAAGAACGAATCAACGGTCACAGATCTGGAAGGAGTCGCACAAGGGCCTTGCATGAGAACTTCTTCTTGAAGTCTTTGGTTTTGCCTTTGCCTTTGCCTCTGCTCTTGTCCTTGTTGAAGTACCTCTTCTTCTTTTGCTTGGCTTTAGAGTCTTCTTCTTTTTCATCATCACTTGACTCTTGAGCTTTGAATGCTTCTTTCTTTGGCTTGGGGCAATCTTGAAAAAAGTGATTCTTAGAGCCATAGTTGAAGCATTCTCCCTTGGACTTAGAGGCAAACTTGTTCTTGAAGGTCCTCGTCTTCTTCATGAGAAGAGCCAAGTCCTCACTCAAGTCATCATCATCATCATCATCATCATCATCATCATCTTCAATCACTGCCTTCTTCTTGCTCTTCTTACTCTTGACAGGCTCTTGCTTCTTAGCTTGAAGAGCTAGGTTGGATGGTTGTAGATCATCCAAACCCAACTGATAGCTTTCGAAAGCAGTGATCTTCCCAAGTACGTTCTTGATGGTCTTGGTCTTGAGGTCACCTTGCAAGGTGTAGGTGATGATGGACTCATACTTGGGATTCTTGAATAGCCTCATGAATCTTCTTATCACCTCAACAGGCTTGAGCTTGAAATCATCCCCAAGAGCATTGATCTCCTCCACTAGCACATGAAAATGAGAATAAACAGTGTTAGCCCTCTCATGTGATAATCTAGTAAAGTTATCATACTTGTTCTTCAACACATAGTATCTTTCCTCTTTCACATTACTGGTATCCTCATGCATACCCTAAATCTCAGTCCAGATACCATGTGTTGTCGAACTTGCATCCAATCTAGCAAGAACATCCTTAGAAATGCATGCAAACATAGCATTCTTGGTCTTAGCGTTGTGCTTAATGTATTCGGGTTCAAGCGGGTTCACATCTGCATCCCATTCATGGGTCACCTTCCATATCTTTGGATCAAGGGACTCAAGGTAGTCTTACATGCGAGCCTTCAATAGTTGTAGTCCTCACCATTGAATATGGGAACACGCCCCATCTTTTCCCGTATCCTTACTTAAGGAGGTGAAGCCTCTAGGTTGAGTACTTGGCTCTGATACCAACTGTAAGGACCAAAGGCGTACCGAGAGAGGGGTGAATCGGTAAGCCAACCATGATTTTTTCGAACACATTAATTTCACACCACTAAATCCCGGCAATCGTTGCAACTTAACTATTCTAGTAGGCCAAGACCCTACACATGCTAGTGTTCATGATGAGTACAAATACGGAAGCTAAACACACTAGCCTATGCAAGCCACAATTCAACCTAATCACTAGAGCACACAAATGCGGAATAATAAAGAGGGGTCAAGAAATGCTCATGATTTTTTTTTAGGGTCTCAGAAGGATGGCGCCTTCCCCTAATCCTCGTTGGACCAATCTCGCCGGAGTGCCAGTCCCTCTCGCCACCAAGTGGAGTTCTCGCACACGAGCCCACAATCACTCCCAGAGTGAAGACATGGTTGCATCACCGCTACCACCAAAGCACAAGCTCGCCTCCCTTGAGAACTTGCCGGACTCTCGAGCAAACATGGGCGCTCACTAGCTATGTCCCTTTCAACGCTGGGCTCAAACCATGTACAAACTTGTGACAGCCTTCACAACCAATCACGATAGGCTCGATCACTGACATCTAACCGGTCAAGGTCTCACCATAGACCAAGAGTAACAATCTAGATCACACACTCAAGGACACCCTAGCCTTAGATGCGGATAGATGCTCAAGTTACTCTCACTAGAACTCTCAAGATATCCAATAACCTTTCCTAGTGCTCCTCTCTTTTCTTTTTGGCTCCCTACAAATGCTCCCAGCAATTCCACTGACCAAGAGGGGTCTCCAAGACCCCGGCAACGAAGTTATATAGGCTTCCAATCTCAAACTAGTTGTTGCTCCATGAAATCACCTTCCTGGACACACTGACCGGACTATCCGGTCACTCCTGGAACAACTCCCAGAGTCGTTGGCTTCACTATGCGTAGATGAACTTGTACTGACCAGACCGTCCAGTCACTATGGTCTCCAATGCAGATAGATTCCTCGCAAAGTCTTCTCTCTGATCTGTCTTTCCTCTAATGACTGTACAGTCTGCTCTCTGTCCCGAAGCTGAAACTTCTTGTTCTCGCTTGACTTCATTTTCCGGCTTCTTCCAACAGCTCCTTGGCTTCTCTACTGTCACCTAGTACCTGTGATTTCACTGAGCATCCACAAACATCACCGACTAGCATGACCTAAAGAGATATGACATAGACCCACTTGATAGTCTGATTTTTTCTATGCACTCAAAGCTCTAACAACTAGACAAGTGTTCCAAACACTTACTCCATAGCTTGTCCTTAGCCTTGATCCATCTCCATCAACCCTTGGACTCCATCAAGCTCCATGCTTGTGGTCATTATCATCAATCACCAAGGCAACCATCATCAATAAGATTTGTAATAGAGTTTAGAGATGATATCTGCATAGACAACACTCGTATAGATATTAACTGAAGGACCGAGAACGTGACCAGATGAGGGGTGAATGGGAGCCAATAAAAATTCTACATAAGAACTTGGCCTATGTCCCAATTATAACCCAAGCCAAACTCTAAACCGATCACCAAGACCTCACACACCAACTAGTGATGTGCTAACCTTAGGAGTGATGAACAACAACAGTGAAACACAGCGGAAACAAAGTAGAACTGCAAAGACTCAAAACTATCAAAGAAATGCACCAAAACAGATCAAGACTAGTCAACCATCAGCAGTGCCAATCACAGCCATCGGCAGTGCCGGTTGGCACCATCGGCAGTGCCGGTCACACCCATCGGCAGTGTTGGTGCAGGGTTCTCAAAACTCTAGAAAGAAAAGGTCAGAGCGTATCGGCAGTGCCGGTCGTGACTATCGGCAGTGTCGGTCATGGCTATCGGCAATGCCGGTGCGGGGTTCAGACTCAAGCCACCGGCAGTGCCGATCAGAGTTCAGACCCACCGGCAGTGCCAGTTCTGATCATCGGCATAGCCGATCGACCCCCGATAGAACAGAAAACTGTCACGTTTTTCCCATAAATCTCTCCAAAACTCAACCAAATGATCTCCAAAACTGGCGATTTTTGAACCAGCCAATCCTCAACACATCACGACCCTAATCCTAGAAGATCCACTCAATTGGCTCAAGGAATCATCACGAATTCCAGGTCTTGTGCCAAGAACACCAAGAAGGGGGAAACTTGAGAAATCCTTCAAATTGAAGGTGCTACAGCTCTTGATTCGGTCAAGTTTTCATTAAGGATTGTTCTAGCTCATCATAGCGCTAAGGTCCCCAAGAAATCCGCCTCAAAAACTCACTCAAAAATATGATCAAAAATTCCCACAAAAATAGCTCCAAAAATAGAGAAAAAGAGAAATTCGGGATTTAGGGAGAGAGGAAGATCTTGAGCACGAAAATAATTCTCATATCATAGAAACATGCTTACAAGATCCATTGATACAAGGCTAGAAAGTCACCCTCTTCCACATACTATTTGAAAGAGAAAGAGATGTCTCTCACACACCCTCTCCTCTTTTCTATTACATGAAGACTTGTCCTAGCACTTTGAATGAAGTCCTAACAAGGCTATGGGAAGAGGAACCTCTCCCACCAGTCACACCTCTCCTTACATAGGCCTAGGGTCCAATACAACTCTACCCTTGACCTATAACTCATTGCCACCTACCACCAGGGGCAAAACTTTCTAACTCTTTTTTCTTCGCCCGAATGACATCGAGCCCTTCACAACTTTCCTTCGCCTTGACGCAAGCTCCGCGATGCTGCCACGTGCATCACCAACCACCACCACCGGTTTTGAGGTCCAAACCGGGAAACCGCCTTGCACGCTTCTCAAAGCGCGACTTCATGCTCACTTCCACCAAAGCAAGACTTCACAATCTTGACGCGTGTCGCCTCGTCCCGTGATCCTCCTTGCCGGCAAGTCTCTCCCACCTCCAGTCCATTGGAAGCCTCTACTTGCACCAACGCCCAATCACCTTTGACTTGGTCAACCCTACCGTCTTGATCACCACCCACGGTTTTGAGGCTCAATCGCGAAACCGTCCGTTCTTCTTGCCTCTCCACGTGTACGGTGTGGATCACTCTTGACTTCACCCAGCCTCCTGATCGTCTGGCCTCAAGTCTCCTACTTGTGCCCGATCCTCTCGCTGTTGACCGCCAAGTTAACTCCAGTGACCTATACATCATGAGACAAGCAAACATATTTTCCATCTCCTGCAAACTCTCCAACATCCTCACCAACTCCGGTTAGTCAAAACCATGATATGCACAAACTTATGCAATCCTCAGATTCCCGCATTTCAATTCAAACACCAAACTCAACTAATATCAATGACTCATCACATATTACAAACCACATGGTTTCTCATTAACCCACAATTTTATAGTTATCATTAATCACCAAAAAATTCATATCTCGAAGATCCAATCATCAATGATCGTGAAGCTTATAAACTTCCATCGTAGCAGTAGCGTAATGGCTTTCGGATTTATTTATTTATTTATTTAGCTTAGAGGAATGAAACGGATGTGTTTCAACCGTTCAACTCCGAGCAAACTAAAACAAAGCTACAAGTCATGGAGGTCACTCGATTGTTGGGGAGTGGGGAGCTGCTCGTGCGAAGCTCTGAACAGCCTTAGAATAATTTGATGTGGACGCATTCGGATTTACTGTGGAATAGGGACTTGCTAATTACAGGTGATTGAAAATTCAAGCACCACTTTGAGTCATGGGATCTAGATCTAATAATTTATAAGTATTATAGAAACAGACGATATTTTAGTAGGTCAATTAACGTCTCAGATGCGAATGAATCCTCAGATAATCCTATAAAATAAAAAAATACAAAGTAACAAACTATTGACTAAAAGCTTTCAGTCGATTAAAAGCTAGAAAATACCACATAGGTAGAGAGTATGTTTGGAATATCGGTTATCTGCAATGCGGGTTCTGCATCCATCTTTGACTGTTAATTTGCATGACTAATTAACTGGTCGTACGTGTCTGCTAGCGGCTGTGTCAAACGAACATATTCTCTCATCCTGGAAAATTTCAAAATAATCATTCATGCCATTTTGGTCATCATAAGGATTTATATGTAACTAAGCGAGAGCTATGTGCTTCTAGATCCTGTAGAGAGAGGTTCAGATCACCAGCTATAACGTTGATCGGTGAAGATTGCGTTGCTTGCTCTCTCGCCCGTACCTACTAACCCGTGGTACGTCTTACAAACTGGTGCACAGCCAACACAGTTCGTTCACCAGCTATAACGTACGCTTAGCGGTGTCGGGAGCAGCTCAAACGAACAAAGACCATCTCAAAATACCAACCAACCTTAGTGTAGTGACACGGGCAAGACAAGTCGGGAAGGCGATAGACTGATCAATCAGACGAGTTCAGGTCTCGATGACGACGACGAGGAGGGGTCCGGTCCGGGTAGCGTGTAGGAGATGCAGGTGGCGCGGCGCGACTCGGCGGTCGTTGACGCCGGGGACCACACGCGCGGCCGATATGGCGATCAACTTCTCCGTGCCCCGCCGGTCGCCGCGCGGGGCCCGCACCGTTACGTAGGCGTGATGGCGGACGGAAGCGCCATGGCCCGCCGTTGCTAGCAAGGTAGGTCCAAGGTCCTCGTTCACCGCTTGATCAGACACCGTTTTGGAAAACGATATCGAGACTGATCCTTTTCAGGTCTCGTGCGTCGTGTGCCGCTGGAAACTTTTCGAAGCTAGCTAGTCGCGGAGGAGGATGGAGACGGGGATTCAATTTAATTTCTCCCTGCGTGTGAAAGGGGACGATACCAAATCAATTGAGTGTATGTACATGCATGTGTGGCGTGGTGGCCTAATTGGCTTGGACTCTTGGGGGTCGCCAGACTTTCAAACGCGTGCGGAAAACGCAAGATCAATGTTAGCGACTTATTAGCGTGATCGACCGGTCGGAGACCCGGCGCTGTCGTCGTCTCATGCGTCGCCATAGCCACATTTATTGGCGCGCGTGACTGCGTGTTTGTGTGTGGTGGGTTTCTACTGCACCTCGCTCGCCTGCAGCGATGGCACGTACACATTGTGGAGCCCTACTCGTCCACGATTCCAGCACTTGGCCGTAATCAGTCCATCAGGGAGCGTCGTTTGTTGCACTGTCGCTAGCTTGTTCCAGTGCTGCCGTTGTCCATATTGCGATGATGCTGGGGTTGGTCGGAGTGCACCCGTGTCCCGTGGATTCACCATCCGGATAAACTGAATACTAAGTTACCGTGCCTCTTGATTGGTTTAGAACTCTAGTAAACTCTGTGCCCATTACTCGTTATCGATTGCCCTGGTACACGCGTTGTACCACAGTTTCTTGTTAGCTCCTGTGTAATAACATCCGCCGCCCTTGAGCGGTGCAAACTATAGGGCCGCAATCTTCACCAACTAAAGCAACGTGTACATGGATGGACTCATGGGCCATGCACCATGTGTATATAGAGAAAGCCATTCATTATATATAGATACTGTACTCCGGCACTGAATTTCTACTAAAAAAAAATATTCGCACCGACTTCTTTGTGTCTAGTATGTACGCAACAATTAGAAAGTTGGAGTAGGTACTTCGGAAAACGGAGCGAGCACCCAGAATATTTCCCTGAGAACACAAAATATATATTGTCGACAGTTGCGGAAACAATTAGAACTGTTCTTGATCATATTATAACCACCACCAATTTGTTGTGCCAGTCTTCTTGCAAAAGAAATTTGTCGTACAACTCGCATATGCAGTACGTTTGGACTAATCAACATGTACTACTTGGCCTACCTTTAACATTTCTACGTAGCTATAAGGTTGCCCTTGGTTACTGATCAACTCGACATTTCCCCTGTCAGGCATACGTACGTACAATGACTCGCTTGCTATGATATCCGTACGGATCGCGATATTTCTCTGCTGGATCACTTCCGTGCGATCTTCTCTTCGAATGGATCGGAGATAATAATGCCATGACTTTGGATATTATACCAGACAAATTAGCAACGTCCGCTGCCGCTGCGTATAGTACTTACTCTTCCATGGACCAGCTATAAGTATATGCAGCTTGGTCTTGGAGCGGTCAGCATGTATGTGTGTTTTGCATCTCAACAATTACCTACTATTTGAGGTTAATATTAATACACTTAGCCTTGTTGATCTAGTCTAGATGTATGTCAACATATCCCAGACTTTGAACAGGATATGTCAACACATGCATATGAAAACGGTGAATATGATTTATGATTATTAGTGATGAAAGTTTACCTTGATCTGCTTAATTAATTAGTCATCGCATTTGTCTATCTCCCATTGAGTGACTCACAATTTGGACATGAAAAGTAAAGAAGAAAGGATTGTGCGACCTAACCTCATATCAATGTGCCTTGACAAATCGTAACACGGAAAGGGGAAAAAAAAAAAGACACCCAGGGAAGAGACACCGCAATGGACAAACTGTCATTGTTACCCTGACGGAAGAATAGAAGAAGAGAGTCCGTCAATAAACAAAAACAAAAAGGACAGTAGTGAAGACAGCAAGTTGCTGCTTGTTATAGATCTTGTTTCACATGCAAATCACGACGCACGCACGGCATCTTTCTTGTAGAAGCAAGCTTCACATGGGCCATATAGAACAAAAGTCTTATATTGCGCAAATATAAAGTACAATTTGGCAAGCTTTGCTTTGTTCATCTCTGTTGGTAAGATGCTGACTATTGGTGTGATTAGGAGCCGTGGTCTTCTCTTGTCTCCTCGGTCGATCCTCCATGGCCTTTTCTCTCCCTTTTCTAGCTTCTTCTCCCTGATTTCAACACCTTTCCGCATCAAGTGCAGCAGATAATATAAATTAAACAACGTGAGGCCAATGAAGTACATGGGTTTCATACCTTGATTTCATAGATCGATGGATGGTACCCATACTTGTCGTACCATGCAACGTGCGCCCTCGGGTGTTGGGAAACGTCAACTGCCTTGAATGGGAAAGATGACCATGTTTACACTCTTAACGGCCGAGCTACATGTAGCTGTTGTCGGAATTCCTCTGATATGTGTTGCGTTCAGCCGTTCACCTTAGCTAACCAACATGACAACTTTAGGACATTTTCCCTTTTAGCTTCATTTCACCAATTGCAACAAGTTTGACTGGTTTTCATGTTCTATTCAGCTACAAAAATAAATAAACACAATACCCCATCTGTTTTCAAAGCTGAACCCTGTTATGGCATGTAAGACAAAGTTGGATGTTAACAGATATTGATCTCATATGGATTGTTGATAACACTTTCGATATGACTTTGGCTAGTATATTGATTAATATCCCATTCCTTAGTCAGATGTTGTTTGCTGCCCCTTTGCGAACCAATATATCAATAGACCCCTCATAAGGAATTAAACAATAACTCTTAGATGCTAAAGATATACTCCCTCCGTTTCAAAATTATTATTGTCGTATTGACTTTTTTCGTTACCTTTAACTATTCATCTTATTTAAAAAATTTCAAAAAATATTATGTATTTTCTCATGATTTGTTTTATTATTAGACAAAATTTAAATATAACTTATAAATTTTTATATTTGAATAAATATTTTGAATAAGATGAATGGTCAAAGTTAATAAAAAAATTTAATGGTGACAATAATTTTGGACAGAGGGAGTATATATGTTCCAATGGACGTAGTGATACTTTGTTCTTGCAAAATATAATATAGATGTAAATGCTCACATACATGCACAAGTACTAACCCTTATGAACAAACATATGCACACTCCTCTATGAGAGACAACGAGAGACTGAGTTGGTTGATCTTGAATTCATGAAATCACCATAGGTGTCTTGCTATCGATGGACACACATCGCCTACCACTGAAATAATATATATAATTACCATAAATGCAACATACTTTGTCAATTCTGGGACTCAAATAGGAGAGTTGGTACCACAACAAGGAATCTAACCAAGATTATGCTCATTTTGTGGTGGTGGTAGTAACATTTACAGGGTAATAAGTACATATATAGATAGATTTAGTATTATGGATAAAATTATTCACTAAAGATAAAAGAGAAAGGGCCGAGATGTCATCCTAACTAGTGTTCTTATTTTGACTTTCGTATTGAACTTGCATGTTCTTGAGGCTGCCATTACTTTGTATTGCCCCAACGTGGAATTGAACTAAAAATATATTCTTTTCAATCCATTTTTACGCAAACCAATCAAATGCCTTGCCAGGAATAAAAAAAGGAATGATACTCAAACTTCAAATGGTTGTTATGTTGCATACTAAGGACATTTTGAGCTTCGACACAAATTTGGAAGGAGTTTCTCCTATATTTCTATTGATAAGAAAAGGAGCCATCAGCCATGAATTTCAAAAAAAAAAAAAAAGGAGTCATGTGCTAAATATATATGGTCATCCTTTTTCTTCAATATGCTGCAGAAGTTCTCTTCCGTTCATTTTCCATCTGCCGTGCCGTGGTACATCACAATAAACTAATCTTTTCATATTCCATTGAACTATTGAATCGGAATATTTTCCTATTTCCACGTGAGATGTCGACATATTCGACCAACAACACGCAACAACTAGACGGTGCTAAAGCGAAATAGGGAAAAATACATATACTACACACCCGCCCGATCTGCAAACTATAGAGTAGGTGAAGACTAAACGTGCCTTCTCGAAGAAACAAGTCATTGAAGAGATCGCGACCCATCTCACCTTGTAGAAAACAACGCGACCCATGCACCTCAGGTTGAAACGGGGCGTTGCCATTAACCATGTGGACCAGCTTAGTTGGTGTGTTGCATCAGTGATGATCGGCACTGGTTGGAGAATCATTTGTACAAGGTCTTTGTACCGTGTGCAAACAGCTTAAGAACTACACGTACGTTCGATAGCAACGGACCGGCGTGTAGACTCCGCTGCGTGTACTGTACTTCTTTTTTTTTCCTTTCTCTATCTCTCTGGTAATTGGTATTTACACGGGACTAACAATGGGCCGGGTTTATCACGTACGGCTGGCAAATATTACACTTGCGTCTGGATTTGGCAACGGCGTGATATTTTTGACCGGATGTGAAAAGAAATGCCAAAATCGTAAGACGAGAGATAATTAGTCGTCGTCGTGTCGTCCTCCGGCGCCACTTGGTCCCCCAACCAAAATTGACTTGCTTGACCTAATACCTTTCCTAATGATCCCTATCCCCTCTCACGTGGACATCCGCACAATTACCTACCTGCCCTCCCCTCTCTGCTACGTCATGCAACGCAGAGCCTGGCGCGGCTGGCCCACCTGCCCCATGCGGCCATCTCTCCCTTCCCATTGGTCCACACCCACCTCCTACATATTTTTCCTTTGTATTATTTGTTTGTTTGTTTTGTGCAGTCCAAAGTCCAAGTCCATCAGCTTTCGCTCCTTTTGTGTGTACCCTTGACCTCAATTGACACAAGTAACCATAAAGCACACAGGATTCTCTCCGTTCTTTCCATGGAGGAGAAACCGGAACAGCGCTACCGCCACGACCAAGTCCTCGACGAAGCTGAGAAGCAGCGTGAAGACGCCATGGATCATGGCGGCGGTCTCTCCCTGCTCCAAGGATCCACCATATTCGGTCGGCGCGATGTGGGCGAGCGCCGGGGCGAGATCAGGGAGGTGGACTTCTTCTCACGAGACTCCGGTGCCGGACGGCAAGACGGCGACAGGCGAAGTGTGCCAGGCAGTGGCCGGGACGACGTGAACGTGAGTCACCCTGGATCATTTTTACGCATGTCGCCGTCCATCTCCTGCTGCTTGCTGAAATTAAGCCGTTGCTTGCCGCTTTGAACACGGTGTGAGAATTGATCGAGTCGAGTTCTTGCGGTGCAGATTGGGCTAAACCTTCTGACCACTGCAACAGCCTCCAACACCGCTGCCACAAACATCGGCGCCACGATGACGAACAATCAAAAGGTTGTTTAAAATTGGTTTCTGTGAATCTATTTTTCCTCTTTTTCCTTGATTGATTGAATCTTACATGCCATGCTAATATGTGATCGATGTGTAGACGGAGGTGACAGCAGTGCAAGTGGAGCTCCGGCGAGTGTATGAGGAGAACCGGCGGCTGCGGGCCATGCTGGAGGAGCTCACACGAAGCTATAGTGCGCTGTACCAACAGCTTCTCCAGGTCACGCAGCAACACCCACAGCGTCACCTCCCTGGAGATCTCACGATGAACAATCGATCATCATTGGCACATGTAAGTACTAATTCCTCTTGTAAGAGTTACGCTACGATCTCCCATCATCTGGAATGCGTGTTCTATCAAATTTATCTCTTCCCATCCTGTCGCCATATGTCATTTTTTCTTGGGGGCAGTTCTTAGCTTGAGAGGGGGGTGATTCCGTAAATTCATATGACTACTAGAAGGATTTCTTAGTTAGTGAAAATTAAATTTCTTTAAACTTATGTTGTGTGTAAAATAGGCATTCTTCAAATGGGCTACCTAGAGTTGTTGTCCATCTTTAAGACGGCGCATGCATATTTCTTCACAAAAATCATTCGACTGTCCTCTCTTGATCTTGAAAATTAAAAATCGTTGTCCAAAACTTATATATTTCTCTTCGAAAATCACATCTATGATGAAATTTGTTCTTCAATTTAATATGTGACAGCTTATTTTCTGTACGAAGATATTTGATCATCTAACTAAAAATATTTGAAAAAATGATTATTACAGCCCCTTGCACAATCCATTTGAATCCAGTCGACTGTACAACTTCTGATTGCGCTTCATGTCCTACACAAACAAACAGCAAACACATTAGACCTATGCTAGAGAAATATATATGGTGGGGAGAAAGATTCTTCGCGATCAAGATATCTACAATAATGTACTGGTCATAGCTAAATTTGCGTGCATGCACGCACGTTCATGTAAGATCCTCATCAAATCTGATCACATGATCTTATGAATGCCCCAGTTTACTTGCTTCATTGATTAATCATATAAAAATACACCCAGATAATATAATCAAATATATACAGTTCAAAATATAGTGCAATCAAATATTAATATGTGATAGAATCACAGGAGCATGGGGCAGATGGCATTGACTCAGATCACTACATTATTATTTCTTCCGAAACTTTCAGTGTGATCATCACAAAGAAGTTTCCACCAAACAAATAATTTAGTTTCCATGTTGGCCTCGAAATTCATCAAGCCACGCATATATACACCCATTGTTGAATCAGGCGTCAATGGTGTTTAGCAAGGCTTTCATGGAAAGTCTCACCTATTGGGTGTTTTCAGTTCTGGCCTTGATTTGCTTTACTGTGACAGCAATTATGAACATCAAGCCACAGCTTGACAGATGCTACTACATCTGATCACTGCTGTAGCAGTAGTTAGCATGTGCTCATCCCATGCATGCAGACTTTCAATTGCTTCCGGGCTTCCTGTTTGACTAATCGAACAACACGTACTTGTCTCCACCAAATCTCGATGCAGACCCACCTGCAGGCCTCGGGCACACCCCATACGTCGACGCGGCAGTTACTAGAGGGGCGCGCGTCGTCCTCCACCGCGCACCAGCATGCTGAGGCCGGAGTTGAGGACGAGACCAGCGACAGGACTGGCGACGCGTCCCCTTCGCTGAGCAATGCAGGGAACAGTGACGCCGAGGGCACGAGAAGGATGTCCCAGGATGGGACGGCTCCGCCGAGGGAGAACGGCGAGCAGGCGCCGGCGGAGCTTCCGGGCCGAAAGGCAAGGGTGTCCGTGCGCGCTCGGTCTGAGGCACCAATGGTAATTACTCCATCCAAGATTGATCATTTCAATTATTAGCCCAGAAAGAAGTTAATTTGCACATGACAGGACTGCAAACACAGTATAGTACATATAGTACGTGGTGCAATGACCATGCATGTATTTACTTAGAGGAAGTCTGAAAATAAATGTTATTTCATTTGCCGTCTCAATATTGAAGAACTTCTCCAAAAGTTAGCCAGAGGTTTCAGAATGGGAGTTAATTAATTCTTTTCGATTTGAATGAGAGTAATTGAGTTCTTCAATAAATTGAGAATAAAAGCATTACCTGATAAAAAATTTACCTAATACGGAATATGTGCCTTTGAGGACCATTTTGTACCCTAATTTTTTCAAAACTCTGTAGATTAGCGATGGTTGCCAATGGAGGAAGTATGGACAAAAGATGGCAAAGGGTAACCCATGCCCGAGAGCATACTATCGGTGTACAATGGCTGTGGCGTGCCCCGTGAGGAAACAGGTAATATATACGCGACCTATCCATACTAACTCTTGTTGAAAATCTTACGTGTATTACATCATTTCATTAGACTTCAAGGGTCTGCAAGGCAGAAACTTAATCAATGCCTTAGCTGTGCATTGAGATTGTGGGTTTAAACAATTAGCAGTCGACCTGTAGTATTGCATGTTTTCCCTTATCGTTTGGTGGTATTAGCTTAGCTGGCTAAAATAACCTCGTTTTTTTTTTTGTATTTCAGTATTTCTAAACACTAAGGTAGCAAAACAAATTGTTGTCATAATAGAAGCATATACTACATGATAATACATACATGTGCCTGATGCTGTGATACATGACAATTCACAATCACACCTTTCTGGAGGGAAAAACAATGTTTGACTATGTATACAAAAAAGAGAAAGTATGAGCACACCACTCCAGTTCCGAAATGTTCAGGAGATATTTAGGTATATAGCAGCAAGTACAAAACTAGTTTCTGTTTGTGCCATTGACTAATGTCTGACAAAAATCTATGTATACAAGCCTTAAAATAAGCCAATCTTCATTGACATAGTTTCTCCATCTGAATATGTACAACTACCTAACCTCTGAAACGTATGTCGTTTCTCTCTACAGAAAGTTGACTTATGTGAACTAATATAAGCAATCATGTATTCATACCATTGACTTACAGGTAGCTCCGAGTTCGATATATATGGTTAATAAAACATGTAAGTATAGAATACTCGACGCTAATGTGAACAAACCTGATGGCATATATGTTGCGCGCTCTTTTACTTACCCCAAAGATTCCGGTCCCAATCATACATATATGCAATGCACAATATTTTTTCTCTCTCTTTGCCTACTCTGTGTAACGGTGCAATTGCGTACACATCTACGAACTGTATATAAAATGGCCCATTACATTGGAGTGTTCTCAAGCAGCCAGTTGGTTGAAACGCAACATGTGTTTCTGTTTATTACTTTCCCCCAGCAGTGCAGGGACGCTGATAGCTCACCGAACACTGAGAACTGAGATAACACACAGAACTTCTAGTATAGTGTAGGACATGTTTCACATGATTGCATGCATAACTACTCTTACGTCAAGGCCACGTTTCCGCACGTCATGCATATGTCTGATTTGTGTACTTTGCATGCTTAATAATAATTTGCAGGTGCAACGGTGCGCCGAGGACAAGACGATCCTGATCACGACGTACGAGGGCAACCACAACCACCCGCTGCCGCCGGCCGCCACCACCATGGCCAACACCACCTCCGCCGCAGCCGCCATGCTTCTCTCCGGCCCGGCCACCAGCCGCGACGCCGGCACCGCCGCCCTCCTCGGCCACCCAGCATCGCTGTTCCACCATTCCATCCCCTACGCGTCCACCATGGCCACGCTCTCCGCCTCCGCGCCCTTCCCCACCATCACCCTCGACCTCACGCAGCCACCGCAGAGCACAGGTGGCCTGCACGGCCTCCATCGCCCGCCGGGTGGGGTCCACCCTCCTCCGGCGATGCCGTTCCCGGTGCCGTCGCCACTGGCGATGTATCTCCAGCAGCAGAGGGCGCCGGCGACGACGACGCTGCCGGCCGGCGTGGGCGCGGGGCAGCAGCAGTCGGTGATGGAGAGCGTGACGGCGGCGATCGCGGCCGACCCCAACTTCACCACGGCGCTGGCCGCGGCGATCTCGTCCGTCATGGCAGGAGGTGGTGGTGCGGCGCCTCATCGTCGTCAGGCTCATCAGAATTCTGCGCCACGTGGCAACGATGTTGCCGGAGAGGGCAGTCCACCAGGTGCCGGCTCAGGTTCAGCACCGCCGACGACGACGGCTGCCGGCGCGCACGCGGCGTCGGCGTCGCCTCGGTTCGCGACGCAGTCCTGCACCACGTCCACTACATGATGAGGAAGTCAACGAGAGAGCTCTAGCACCGAGAGAGTCTGACAGACAGAGACATCGATTTGCGTCATTAGTAGTATTCGTTAGTAGTATGCTGAGTGTATTTATGCCTACGTACACACAGAGATATACACACACTTTTCTTGTATCATGTACAGTTAAAATGTTTGAAATAGTATACTGGAAGAAGATTCAAATACGCGCTTACAATTGTCTTGTCCTGTTGACTGATAGAATCGTGCTCGTGCAGAGAGGAATAAGACTAGATAAGATTCCTAGTTCGTCTCGATCAAACTCCCGCCTTTTCCTCGGTCAAATTTGCTGGTGCCAAAAAGCTCAGGAACGGAAAATGGACTTGACCGGCCCAACTAATCGTCCGTAATTACGGCTCACCCAGGGCGTTGACCAACTCGGTGTCCCACGCTGAGCTGTCCAACGGATGCATCACGTAACGACGGCGGTCGCAGGAGCACAACTTCTCGGACGGTGCAGCGCCGAACTGAAAGACACGACCGGGACGTCGGCGGCCATGACCGCCATATCGACGGCGGCGACCTAATAAGGCGTTGAGTTCAGCTCCGGTGTGAGTGTAAAGGAACGAGGAAATATTGAGTTTTTTTTTCAAAATGAACACAGTAAGACACTTATATACACGCATGAGCTCTCATCCTTATGAATACACGGGCGCACATTCTATCTCTACGAGCGTCTGTGAAAGACTGCTCCGGCTTGATCGTCAGATCGACGAAGTTATCATAGATAGCTCAATGTTGACGGTCGCCTCCCACTGAAAGAATAATTAGTCATAAAATCAATATGTTTGTCAAATTTAGGATTTAAATATTGACTTGTTGATGTCCCGTCTTCATGTGATGGTCTTCATAGGAATATGAACAGAATTTTGCAAGCCTTCTGATCATGCGGTGTCATCCTAAGTGGAACTCAAATCAGCGTAGGCCCTCGCTTCCTTTTCTTCTACCTTTTGGCGAGGTGATCTTGTCCCTCATGGACTAAGAAAAACCAGAAGATTACTCCCCTCTTCCTCTGCTTCATTCATGATGGCCGATACTAAGAAGAAAAAATTCTATCTACACTTCTTCATAGGAAAAGTAAAAAAGAAAGGACAAAATATGGAAAGCAGAAACAACCTTGAGTGACATGTTTTGAGAATGGCTGAAGTTTGTTAAGATTCTTGTCCTACTCCTATGCAATGGGTGAGACATGCTTGGAAGACAAAGGATTTTTTTTTAGGCATACAAGAGGTCAAATTTGAAGCATGCAAACTCTTTGATGAGATCTCTCATACTCATGTTCTTTGTGTCACAAAGCCTTCTTTGCAAGGATGGTTCAGGCCTTGATGGAAAGGGGGAAGGGGGCATCTGTCCCCCTTTTTTCATCCCTAAATGAAACATTGTGAGAGCATCTCCAACAATTCCCTAAATCAGTTCCTAAAACCAAATTTTTAGGAACTAAATCTAAATACAGTGCTCCAACAGTTCCCTAAATAACTTCTCCAATTTTCACACTCCCAATATCAGCACCTTTGGTTGCCACATTTACGCAGCAGGTAGGCACTCCCAATTCTTGATTTCCGGAAATCTCGACATCCCGCGTGGATGTGATCCTGTTCATATCATTCTGAACCCTCGGCTGCACTACATTTCCTACACGGTGGTGTCAACGCTCTGCATTGGATCTCGAGCTCCATGCATGTCACCTGCCAGGAGTCAGCGACGATGCACTTGTCATGGGTGTCCGTGGTGTCGCATATGGAGAGTTGGGAGCCCAACTCCATCACTGTCGAGCTTGGTCAAGCAGCATCGCGTCCTGCCGAGACCCGCATGGTGAGGCAAAAACGAAGCCAGTGTTGCTGATTCCTAATGGCAAGTTGTTGGCACTAGTGAAGCCGTTAAAAATTCAGAGAGCATGCTCGATTCCTTTCGCTTACTGAGCCCGATCAGGCAACATAATCATTATGATTAGCATTGAAATCTGTAGATTGTTTATTGTTGTATGTTGCTAGAGCTCCGATGGCCAAAAGCTCCAACCATGGCAAGCGAATGTCAGACGGGAGAAGGGAGAGAAAAGGTCCAACAGTTCAAGGAGATGATGATGTGGCATAATTTAAAGATTTTGGGAACAAAAAAATAAGGAACTATTGGAGAAGGGCAAATTTTTTATGTCCAAAATCTTTTAGAAAGTTCTTAAATCAGATTTATAGGGAGTGAAAATATTGGGAACTATTGGGGATGCTCTGAGGAGGGGAAAATTTTTTGTATGACTGGATATCCTTCCATGTCACTTTGAGGTTGACTTGTTCTGGATTGATCATATGATAGAAAATGAAAAGCTTTGTTTCATGCCTTGTTAGGAAAATAATCCTTCATGTTGTGCTTTATTTGGTAGTTCACATTCCTAATGTGTAGCTTTCTTGTTGATGTTCACTTGTCCATTTTGATAGTATTCAATTTTGACTTAGTCAAAATGATCGAGTCTCAATGAGCTTAATTGCACGTCTATCGGCTCCTGATTCGGGGCCACTTACCCTTGGTCTTAGGCATCCCATTTCTATAAAAGAAGATTATGACTCCTAATGATGGATTAATGAGACTTATTAGCATAATTAAAACACTAATTCTCTAACGGGTCAAGGGAGGTGTGGTAGGTGATTGAAGGCCATACCACCTCGGTCTCAAGAGTTAGCTTTGATCTTCTACGCGGAGGATGAGGAGAAAGAGATCCACATACTTGCTAGTTGCTACTTCAAGCAGGCAGCTGCTTATGTGTTGCTGCAAATGTTAGTGCCCACCCACACGGGTCTACAACAATTGCTTTTATGTTGCACGGAATGCATAAAGCACATGCGCGTGAGTTTTGGCCAACCATTATGATATGGCCCATCCCGGTGGTATTGATGAACCAAAGCAACAAACATTCGCATGTCCAAGATGTCTAATGCATGTTCCATGAGATCATTCGCTCAACCCACTTCATCTGAGGTGATTGGGTTGATCAGTCCATATAGCTCTTAACATTCTAGCCACTGAGTTGTTCATTTATGTTGGAATTAGTATCATGATATATTATTCAGGAATGGATTCATGTGATGTTTTCTAGTTACTTTTTCTGGGTAGATTGGCCGATAGATTGGTCAATTCTCTAAGTACACTAAGGTTATTAAATATCCACTTATATGTTTAACACTTGCACACTTGTGAGCTAAGGAGGATGACACTGGTCTCCTTGATCCACAATAGAGAAGCCGTGGGGAAAGCATATGATGTAGCGACCTAATTTACAGCCTATCACGGCAAAAGGTCTTGTTTTCTGCACCTAAAGTAACTCTTGCCGTTTTAAGCATCTGGTACAAGATGGATCGATGGACAATTTATCACTGCATAGATTTTGCCTCCTTTGTCCTAAGATCTGCTATATGTTGAAATTATATGGGCTAGGTCCATTTATATTCTAATAATTCCTATAAAAATCTCAAAGGTCCATTCATAAAAGGTGGGAGTGCAAGTTGGCGCTTCTTAGCTACAGATTTTATACGCCAAAAACAGCCATATTCCCATTATACTCTCATCATAAGTACGTGTTTTTACCTTTAATATTAACAAATTCTACATGTAGTATCATTTGAGTGCTATGTTGTAGAATTAGGTGAAAAGATATTAAAAATGCTCAGTTATGAGAAATATCGATGTGAAGCCCGACTCGCCATGTAAGGAGGGCTTCCCACAAGCATAGAGCCCAACATGCAAACCCAAGGTCATGGCCCAATGCCTAATAATTTTTAAAAGATTTATCCGGATGGAAAGTTTAATTTGCACGGCTTAGAAACAGCATTGCATTATGACGTAGTTTTGGAGTTCAAGACGTGCTCTAATGGGAAAAGTTAAAACACGAAATTTGTAGATCTTGTGGAGAACTTTTAAGAACATATATGGATCATCATATTTGGACTTTAGGGCTAGGAGATATGAGCCTCCTAAGGAGACCTGCGTAGAGGAGTCCGAATCAGAACAGATATTTTTGCATCGCATATTTGGGAACCACTATGACCGAATCTTGACTTCAAATGAATATCAAAGTTGTAAAACTTTTTGAGAGCTATGAGATAGATTCCAGATTTGTCTTATTTGGACTTCTTATGGGGGAGTTATGATTTTTTGGAAGTCGGTGCTTGATATGAAAGGTATAAAACCAACTTGGATTCTATCTCTAAAGGCTAATTTCATGGCCAAGCAAAGGAGGATGTGTCCAGAGCTTATATGAACATCATATGATGTCCCAACTTCCAAGGACATGTGTGAACGTGGATACACCCCAAGCAAATCCTAAAATCCTCTGCACATCACCGGGAGGCCGTCGGAGTTGAAGAGCCACTAAATTGAGAGATGTAGTCTAGTCAGGTAGCCGCCCTGCATGGTTACGCTACACCGGAGCTTAGGAGAAGTAGGGCCATGTATCTTAGGAGTTGTCAACGGTGATGAATAAAGATATAGTTCATATATTTATCTCCTATTTGTCTTAACTCTATCCTTGGTTGCAATTGTGCTCATCTGGATTGATTGGCCTTACATATGCTTATTCCAATTGTTTGGTACATAAGCTAAGTATTTAAGATGCTATCTTGATGGTGATGTTTAGGGTAGTATTTTGTATCTTGTATGCACCATGATTGCTCAGGACACTAGATGTGCATGTATAGAAGATTGTGTAAAGTAAGAGATGGTAGACCGATTAAGGTAATTGGTTATGACAGTGCTCGTCAGAAAAGCATCATTCTCTGCTCATCTTTGTTGTTCACCAATTCTTTAAAGTGTCAAGTAAGTTAGGCTTATAGATAACACGTTGCTACACCCATTGTGCGGATCGGCACATCCTTTCTCCGACCGCTAGATGCATACAGGCTAACTCCATATGTTCCTCTTTGGTTATGTGTATGTTTCTAGACAAGTTTTCTTTAATCCACTCTGCGAACTTAAAAATCCTTCATGCCAATCGGCACATCCGTGCGTCAATCGGCACAAACCCTCCAGCTCACCGACACAAAGCTCTCATCATTAAAGCCTTCACCATCCATGCTCTCGTATGTGCATTATGTACTTCATGCTAGGATTGATTTGTTAGACGACGTAGAAAACCCTCAACATGGTTCTCTTGCTGATCTTTGTGAATTCGATTAAACCTTGGAACACTCTAAGGGAAAATATGCTATAATTATACACCGTCCTCTTGCGATATATAAGTGGCTGCGTAACTATGACCAGCAGTACAAAGGTTTAGTCCCACATTGCTAGTGGATGTGGAGAGAGTCCAACTTATAAGGCTAGTTGCTCTAGCATATCTTGCAACTATGAGGATGTGAGAAGGGAAGAACACGCGCACGCGCTCGCTCGCGTCGCCTCACCGGGTTGGGTGGGGTAGGGCGTGGGCGATGGGCGCGGCCACGCATCACACACATGAATGGTCCGCTAAAATCTGGTTCCTTGCCTTGCAGGGGCGCGGCTTTCTTTTGCACTTTCCTTTTTACTGTGTGTTCAACCCTAGCGGTTCCCCTCTATAAATACATACAAGTACCGCCGCTAATAATATCACATAATTGACTAGGGTTTTGTCTCTCTCTACTGTTGCACCGCCAAGACTTCTCCATCCTAATTTTCGACGTGCTTCGACGAATGGGAGAGCAGGTCTTCGGAACCATCATCCTCTTCGATACTGCACGGGAGAGGGCGAATAAGGTTTTTGGGAAGTGCGACTGCTCGATCGCTTCCTCGTCTTTGTCAAGCTCATCGCCACGCCTCGTCTTCCTCTATGTTGAATTGGTGTCACCCGTTGTCGCCAACGACGTGACTGTGTTGAACGTCGTTGTCGCCTACTCTACCCGGTCCGGAAGGAAACGTCCGTACTCCCGTCCCAAACCATGTCTTCCATACTAGCTATTATGATTTTTTTTATCTATGATAGTTGTTGATAGTATGGTAAATGTTGTGCTTTTGTCTGGCTTTATAGATCTATCTATATCTTGTGTAGACTTGTCTAATTCATCTGGCAATCTGTTTCTTGTGCAGTGGTAACAAATTTGGATATACACTACAAAATGGAGTGATTCATGCTTCCAAACACCATAGATTTTTTTTTTAGAAAAGGGAATATATTACTTAATATTCCTTCCTCTGTATCAAGCAATACATGTGGCACCTAATTATTACATCTAAATAAATCAAACCGAAACCAGACCACGCTATCTGGAAGACAAAGTTTCTATCCATCGGCTTATGCACTAGAGAGTTATTCTATTTGAAAAATGCCATCCATTATTTACGAAGATCTCCATGGCCACCGTTTCGAGCAATCTAGCAGCCGTCTTCATCCATGGCCGATCCTCCTGCTTTAGCATTAGGGACCAAATCTGCATTCAATATGTCCCTCTGAATAGTACCTGTAAATAGGATGGAACTACTGTTTTGTCAAAAACTACATCGTTGCGACTTAGCCACATAGACTAGCACAAGCTTGCCACCCCACTCCAAATGAGTTTTTTCATATTAAAATCAATTGCATCTAACCAACCATCGAACAAATGATAGAAGTCCCGAGGAGGTGGGATGTTAGCAGCAATACACACTACTCGCCATATAAAGCGAGCAATAGGACATTGAAAGAATAAATGTTGAATGCTTTCATTTAGATCACAGAAACAACATTTAACACTCTCGTTCCAGTTCCGCTTGGATAAATTATCTTTGGTTAACATGACCCCTTTATATAGGTACCACAAAAACACCTTTATTTTTAGAGGTATCTTAATTTTCCAAAGACTCATTGTATAAGGAAAAGCTTGAGTTGTGGAAAGTGCTAAATACATCGATTTCACACAGAATGAGCCATTCTGATGTAGAGCCCATCTAAACTCATCCTTGTGGTCTAATGAAATCGTATTTATTACCGAAGCCACTACTTGTTGCCATGACACTAAGTTTTGACCCACAAGTGCCCTTCTAAAAGTAACATTTAACGGGTTGGCCGATAAAACTGATCTAACGGTCGCATTTCTCAATCTTACGATATTATAAAGATTTAGGAACTTATCCATTAAACTAACCTGACCAACCCAAACATCCTCTCAAAACATGATTTGGGCTCCATCACCAAGATGAAACTTCCCAAATCTGAGAACAATCCTTCTTAATCTCTAATAGACTAGCCCAAAAATGTGAATCTCCAGGAACATGTTGTACCTGCAATATGGGGTCTTAGAGGAGAGATATTTACGAGTTAAAATTTGCTACCAAATGCCATTAGTATTTATCAACCTAAACAACCATTTACTTAGTAAGCATTTGTTTTGTGTTTCTAGGTTGACAATCCCCATCCCCCTTGTTCTTTAGGAGTACACAAAATACTCCATTTGGAAAGGCGGTATTTCTTTTTATGACCCTCATTCTGCTAGAAAAAACGGGATCTAAAGTAGTCTAACTTATGTAACACTCCTTCGGGGATCTCGAAACACGAAAACATATACATTGGCAAACTACTAAGCATCGAGTTGATCAGAACGAGACGCCCCTCTACAGAAAGCATTTTACTCTTCCAACAACTAAGACGCTTTTGGCATCGATCTAGAATATGATTCCAATCTGAAATTGCCAACCTCCGGTGATGCATTGGAATTCCCAAATAACGAAATGGAAGAGCACCTAGCTCACATCCAAATATTTTTGCATATTCAGATTGGAAGTCAAGAGCTTGTCCATAGTAAAAATCTCACTTTTGTGAAAATTAATCTTTAGGCCAGATAGTTGTTCAAATGCACAAAGCAAAAGTTTTACATTTCTGGCTTCCTCAAGACCATGTTCTAAAAGAAGTACTGTATCATCCGCATATTGTGAATCAAAAGTCCACCATCAACTAGATGGAGGATCGTTCCTTTGAAAAACTCGTTTTCTTTCGCACGATTCACTAAGGTGGCAAGAAAGTTAACCGCTATATTAAAAAGAATTGGAGATAAAGGATCTCCTTGCCTAACCCCCTTCTTAGTTTGGAAAAAAATGGCCTATATCATCATTAAATTTGAGTGTGACACTCCTGTTTTCCATGACTTTGTTAATCCATTGACACCACTTCGGTGAGAATCCCTTTAGACGAAGGACTTGCTGGAGGAAAGGTCATTTGATCTTATAATATGCTTTCTCAAAATATAATTTGAGAACAATTGCGTTGTTCCTTCTCCTATTGATTTCATGCAAAGCCTAATGCAACATGACAACTCCATCCAAAATGAAGTGCCCCAGAATGAAAGCTGATTGAGAAGGGGAGAGGAGCTTATCCACTATTTTAGAAATTCTATTATTCAACACTTTTGTAAAAATTTTAAAAATTACATTAAGAAGACAAATTGGTCTATATTTTTGGATACACGTAGCATCCGTTTTCTTAAGCAAGAGGGTTATTAAGCCAAAATTAAGACTATAAATCGAAAGATCCCCCAAATGGAAAGCGTTAAACATGTCCACTAAGTCATCTATTAATCACTTCCCAAAAGAACTGATAAAATTCCACTGGGAATCCATCTGGACCTGGAGCCTTGTTATGTTCCATCGGGAACATGACTTCTTTAATTTCCATTTCTGAAAAAGGCGCAGTGAGAAACTCATTCTCCTGCTCCGAGACTTGAGGTATGTCTTCCCTAAGATCCTCATCTATCTTGAACTCATTAACTTCGTGAGAACCAAACAACTTGATGTGAACAAGGGTTTCCGATCTTTCGAAAGGTTTTGATAAATCTTGATTTGGATGGAGGTGAAACACAAATCGATCCGGCTTCTAAACAACACGTTCAGAACCCCGCAATCGCAGCACAACGTCTCCTCTGGTTATCAACCATCCAAGGACGATTGACCTTGCCAAGAAGGCTAATCCCTGCCTACGAATCAAGAACACAAGCAAGAACAATGAAGAATGCAACACAATTGCAGATGTATGATTAAACTCGCGAAGTTGGGGTCTCACAAACCGATGTGACGGCGAAACTGTTATGAACAGAATAATCTAAGCAAAACCTCCAACCCTAATGGTGTGGTGGCGGCTGTATATGAAGATCCCAGAGTTGTGCAAGACCCTCTGAACGCGCCCCTAATTGGGCTCAACCGGATACAAAGCCTAAAGGCCAAAAATAGGCGACGCAACACCAACACAGATTCTGGACCCTCTATTGTTTTGACGATTCCTGATGACTCCGGATGAATTTTGACATGATGCCAGCGGCATTGAAAAGATCTTCTCCTTAGCTTTCTGTGCATATGTAGAACGTCCAAATCCGAGTCCGTATGCGTCCTAGGCGTCCGTTTTAGTGCATACTGATCCCGGGCCCTAAAACAGACTCGAAGTCAGTTTTGATTGGACCTCCACCTTGGCTTCCAAGCCCTTGCTGGTCCTCCATGTTTTCAAGTCCTTCTACCATCATCTCCTGGTCCTCTCCATGGTTCCTAATCATAAAATAATTATTAGGTAGCAAACCATTCACAAAAGTAACATATAACAAAGAACGTAGGAACGAGCTCACTTCTAAATTTAGTCGTCATGTACGAGCTCTAGTCATTGGACCTTGCAAGTCCAGAATTGGATGAGTATTGTGTGTATCCATAGGAGTGATGTCCTCATCCCAACTTCTTGTAGTAACTAGTAATAAAATGTTTTAAGTTATTGTGCCCTACAATAACACCTTCATCTTGCTCCAGCTGAAAAATCTGGGTTTTCCTATGTCTCCCATTCACTAACAACTGAAAGTACTTTGTATTGTCATCTCCTTGCAATAGCTTAGTTGCTTTGGAGCGTTGTAACCAATACAACTCTTCTTCCCTAAGAACTTTATTTAACTCATTTCTAGTTGAATCTGAGATTAGTTTCTAAAGGTGGAAGCACAAAGCATTCTACCTTCCTATCCAAGATGTCCAACTCAACTATTATTTTAGCCTTCCTATTTTTATTTTGTGACACTAAGTTTCTGGCCCACCCTCTAAAATACCTTCTAACCCTTCTGATTTTACTTTGCCATCTTTTTAATGGAGAGTTGCCTCTATTTTTCAGCTCTCCACACATTTGCTACTTGATCAAAGAAACCTTCCTTAAGAAACCAGCTTAGCTCAAATTGAAAAAGTCTCGAATTTCCTCTATAGCTACCCATGCCATAAGTTAACAATAAAGGTGTATGGTCTGATATTTTCCGGGAAAGAGCTTGCACCGAAGCAAGCGGGAATTTCATCTTCCATTCCGTACTCACTAAGATACGGTCTAGTTTCTCATATGTTGGTACCATTGCATAATTTACCCAAGTGAATTTCCTCCCAGACAGCTCCAACTCTCTAAGGTTCAGCAAGTCAATGATAGCATTAAAAAGATTAGGCCAATGACTCTGGTACCTATCATTATTCTTTTTCGACGCATTCCTAATAATGTTGAAGTCCCCTCCTACACATAGTGGTAGTTCTTCAGCACTACAAGTCCTAACTAATTCTGCAAGGAACTCATCCCTGAACTCATTTTGAGCTGCCCCATACACTGTTATCAAGGCCCACTTAAAGCCATCAATTTTATTTGTAAGTCTAAAATTAATAAAAGAATCCCCGGTGTCTACCTTGTCTACAACAAAGTTATCTAGGTTAACCCCCATTAATATTCCACCCGACATTCCCCTGGGTGATGTCCAATGCCAAAAAAAGTCCACGTCGACAAAGAAATTATTAAGACACCCAGTCGAAAAAACATTTCTACCGGTCTCTGAGATAGCAATAAAGTCAAGAGAGTGCTGCCTAGATTGGTCAAAGAGAAATCTATGTTTTGCTAGATCACGTAGACCCTGGCTATTCCAAAAAAATCCTTTCATTTAGAAAATAATCCTTTTTTGGCCCCTCCTATTTTTTGTGAAGTTCCTTTCTTTTTTCGCCCTTTGGCTACCTTAATTGGAACTTCAACCAGATTGTCACATAGACTTTCCTTTGTATCAAAAGTTTCTTCTATGAGGTCACTACATAGGCGACCAAGTGGGGATGAGAAGTCGCTGTCATACTCATCCTCCGAGAGTGCATCTCTGTTAACTATAGAACCCCTTGCCGGTTTAATCCTTGAATTCTCTAACGACGTTATTCGCAAGACAGCTGCATTAACCGAACCTGACGATGTACCCAGAGAAATTCCCATAGAACGAAGCTTACAATTAACTGACTTCACAGAGAAGGAGGGAGAAGAAGACTTACTAGGCCCATCAAGGTTCTTGATAGCCGTCGCTTTCGCAGCCTTCTCCAACAAGTCCACATCTGCTACCGCGGCGTTGCGTTTACTGCGCCACAATGTCGAACTCGGGGATGACTCTAGGTGAGGTGCATCTGCATCAAACATCGACCCCAGTGTGCCAGATGTTGGTCCACTCGTCGACAACCCAGCTGCTATCATCGGGACCAGTAGCGCACCGAGTCCACTAAGACCAGCCCCTTCCGAGACTTCTGGCAAAGTGTCCGCCTCCTTTGCCTTGTTCACGGGTTCCCCACCAAGAGCCACTGATGCAGGCAACAGCTCCGACTGCCCTGCATTAGTGAATGGCAGGCCATCGGAGCCTCCCGCTCCCGAAGTCTTCATCTGTATCGATGCCAGACGCTTAGCGTGAGCAGCAGGCGAAGCCTTGCTTACACACAGCATAGCCGCCTGGCTCCCCGCCTGAGAGCAAGAATTAGAAGCCCCTCCAGCTGCGCCAGATCCTGAAAAAGCAGACAAAATCGGTACCACAGAGGTACCAGCAGCTGGAATAAAAGCTCCGCTCAGGCCCCCCTACGACGGTGCTTTGGAAATACTAATTTCCTTATGTTGTTTAATATTCAGAAAGCTCTTAAGCTTTGCTATCTCATGCTCCTCTCCCAACAAATCATCATTGTCCTAGTCATGGTCCCTCTGAATCTCTCCCTCCTTCATGGAACCATTTGAATTCCCACATTTCTCTTGAGATATGTTACCCGAAGACCCACCACCAAAGTTGTTGAGCGGTAGCTATCTACTGACATCATGCATCTCCTCATCTCTATTATCCTAGCCTTTATTCTCACCATCATGGCTGCCATTTGGACCAATGCTCGAGATTCCACAATTGGATGGAAAAGGCTCCACCTCAAACTTTAATTGAAAGAACCTATTTCCTCTAATGACATCCATAGCAGTTGGTAAAAGTTCTGGCTCAAGCACAGCGACACACACTCGACCAAAATTATTGGCCAACATCATCACCATGTCCACTTTTTAAGTAACACCGAACATAGAGCCAACAGCCCAAAGAATTTTAAAGGTTCTCAAAATTGCGGGGAGATTAAGAACCCTCATCCATACTATGGACAACAAATGCCCAAAGTATTCCTCTTCCTCCACAAACTCCTCGAACTTTAAAGTCAGGCCATTTTGTAAACTTGCACTCACCCAATAGCAAGATCTCAGCATTTCCATTCTAGTCGGAAAAACCACCTTAAAGGTATTTCCCTTTAGACCCTGAACCTCCCACTCAAAATTATCCCTGACCAAAAAGTTCAAATGACCTATCAGCTCATCTTGGGACATCAAACCGCCCACTACTGAGACAATGGCAGTTCTAGAACTTTTGACGGGTGGCTGAATTGGAGGATGCTCTATGTAGTACGCACCTAGCACATCTACAGCATATCCTACAGAAAGAGCAACCGCGCTCGTATCAGACTTGTAAGGACATCTAGTTGTCACATGATCTGTAGTGCAACAAACCTCACAAAGAAGTATTGTTGTACACTGACCTATGAAATGTCCCTTAACCTCACATCTGTAGCATGTCCTATTTTTGCTAGCAGGTTCGGCAAGTTCTAGGGTCTCTTTTGCCTTGCACGTATATTTCCCGACAAACCGGTTACACTAAGACCCAAGAAACACGTATGGGCTCAGGAAAGGGATCCCCCGAATATTGGGTAGCTGTTGTTAAACCAGGTCGAATACTCTATGAAATGAGTGGAGTATCTGAAACTATAGCTAGAGCAGCTATGGAGCTTCACAGCATCAGATAAATCCTTCACAAGCTTACCCACCATAGTCTCAGCAGACACGGTCTTAATGATGTCAGAGGCTGAAGATGAAGTAGATCCCTTCAGAACTGTCGTCGCTGCCGCAGAGGCAGCCGCGACTTCAGACGCTGCAGCCTGCAAAGGCGCTGCCTCGGCATCCAAAGCCGCACTAGACTGATGAGGCACCCGGGTCCCAGAGGTACCGCATTGCCCCAACGAACCACGACCACCGTTCCTTCCTCCAAAACGCCCACGGGGAAACCCACGAGAGCGGCCACCGAAGCCCATGTTCGACCATCCCCACCCAGGCACAAAGTGCGGCGGGATGGGGCCGAAGTTGGGGTTGAAGCCTGATCCTCCAAAGAAACCACGATCATGGCCGTAACCTCCAAAGCCTCCCTGAAAGCCATGGTCAAAACCACGGCCACTAGAGCAACCGCCGCCGCGACCGCTGACACTGCGGCTGTCGTGCTGGCCGCAGGTGCCGCTGCCCTGCGCTGCACCTTGCGCTCCCGCTTGTGCCATTGGCACATCGCCATCTCGTGATCCATCCATCCCTGCCCTAGCCGCCTCCAAGAACGATCGTGGCAAAGGCGACTTGAACTCTGACGAACAGCCGTAGATACGCCCCGTCAAAGATCCCTGTCTAGACAGAATACGCCCTACACCTTCCTTGGCCCGAAACAACCTATTCTGCCACCCCTGAGAAGGCCCATCTGGCAGTGCTTCCGAATTGGAAAAAGAAGCCTGCTGAATCGCCTGAGATTTCACCCGATCCGGGAATTTCTCGTTCTGAAAAACTCGTTCCTGAGCGCTCAACACCTTCGCCCTTGCCTCCGACGACGACCTAAGTTCCGGCAGGAAGCCAAAAGCATCACCCAGACGCACAAATTCTTCAGTCACACTAGATCGTAAATCTTTCACGATGCATGTCACAGAACCGTCTTACCACGGAGACGGCTCCGTTCCAGGATCTTTCTCGGGTTGCGACACGCGCTGTGACACCCAATAGTACAACACATGATAGAAAAAAATAATCGCAACAAGAGCCTAGGTAGAGTACAGAGTTTTACATAAATCCAATATTATATTACAAACCAGAGTTTTATCAAAAGAAAAATGCGGAAGCGAATGGTTCAACAGTAATTCAAATAGTTTGACGGAATAGATACGATACAATCGCCCTCTCACGGCGACATACCGGGAACAACCCGGTCATAATAGGTGTTTTGCCCAAACACCGTACCGGCAAGCAAGGAACTACTCCTCGTCTTCATTTATGCACAGCTCCCAGTCGATGTTCCAGCAGTCAGGGCACTGGCCTTCCCAGTGAAATCTCCCACCGCAGTGGCAGTCTCCACCCTGGTCATCTGAAAACCACATAGAGCTACGCCCTGAGTAACTAATTTACTCAGCAAGACTGACCCGCCAAAATGGCCAACTACAGCCAACACCTAGACATGCAAAAGCTAGGGATGGGGTTTATGTTGCTAGAAAGCCAGCCTAAGAGTGGATCCTTATTTTTCAAGTTTTAGCAGCAAGTTAAGTTGTCATGCGGAATGATAAATTTAGTTTGTACTAAAGCTATAACAATCAAGGTTACAAAACAATCTTAATAATTTTAAATAGCAGTATTAAGCCCACTCATTATCTTAATGGCTTCCGACACTGTTCCGGAGCAGCGATCAAGTGGTACTCGTTACTGTGAGGGGCAGCAACTCGAATCGATTTACATCCTGCAGGAGAACCATGCTTGCACGACCCATATGCGCTTCCTGAAAGCCGCATGGAGCAACCTTTCGCTTACGGTACCGCAGGGTCTTCCGGGTCCAGACTCCTCCGAGAAGGGTCCCCCAACGCGATGCGCCTCGTGCCGCCATCCGTGGGTGGATTGTTCCCTCCTCTCAGCCCTAGTTCCACCAAAGAAGGGAGAAGGCTATTTTCCGACCAGGCAGCAATCATAGCTACGTCGGTTTACTGGGCCCATAACTCCAGCATGCAAATAGTACGTTCAAACTTGATCCCATGGGCCGGACACGAGGCGTAGCCTTAGGTGACTCGGACGGGGCTACCTCCTTGAAGACAAACTGTTCTTCCCTTTCCACCTAATTGCCCGTCCGGTCTTCATTGTGATCCCATCCACACCTTTCTTAATCCGTCATCATTCCCCAGGGGTGACATTTCCTATCTACGAGTGGTCTCCATACCACTCGGTGAATGGTCGTCCTAAATTAAGCAGAGCGACTACCGGCCTGAGGCTAAATATTGGGAAGGAGGAACCTACTGCATGCTGGGGTCTCAACCAACTCCTATCACTTAATGCACAGTCAAGCCTACATCCCTAACTAGTGATAGAGTAAAAATTAAAACGGGTGGGATGCACCGAGACTTGCCTGTGTTCTGCTCCTGGTCAGCTGCGACACCACCGGCTCCTTCTGGCTCCTGCTCCGGTCCCGTCTCCACTTGGTTCACTGCGTGATCTATATGATGCAAAAGATGATGCTTATGAGAGAAGATTCATAGTACTTCCTCAATAAATACATTAATATACACTATTTCTCGTGGAAGTGAGCGGGGTGTGTTGATTAGTTCAGCAATGTAACGTATTTAGTGGAGGCACAGGGTGAGGGCGTTTAGTGTATTTCCTTCATGGACTCCAGTATTTAATCGCGATGACATTGTATAAAATATGGCGATCGCGATGACCGGACGGATGTGCAACATATACATTACTAAGGGGTGCTGGTCAAGGCATTACCTACAGCTTATATAATGTTTATCATGAAAGACATAGTAGTCAAACCTACATATCGAAATGAATTTATAACGCCCAGTGAATTATTAGAGCTACCATACCATTAATTATTTTAGCCTAGTTCTAAAAACCAAATGCACATGAGGAATTTACTGCAACTAGATCATGCCAGGGGTCAATTATGGCCCAAGTTTCATAGACATGCAATGAGCCAATAATCTTAAATAATTAACATAAGAAAAAGGTGTTAATTTCATTATAGCTAATATACATAGACTCACCCTAAGACATTTTCCAGGGAGACTAGAAACTACAAAACCTATTTGGTGGCCAAGTTTCAAGATTTTATCAGCTCCTTATAATTAGTTCTGAATTTATAAAGGTTTTTATTATTTATTTTAATCCTAAAAATAAAACTAACATGCAACGTGATTTAGCATTTTTCTACAGTAGTATGTGTTTAGAGGAACTCATAGAAATTTAGTTTGCTCGAAAATCATTAGTGGTGAATTAGATATGCATTTTACAAGTTTCTAGCAATTTCTGGAATAAATAAACTAAAGGAAAATATTAAATAGGCTGGAGCCAATGGAATTTGGGCCACATGGGGGCTACAGTGCGGAAGGTCCTAGATCCGAGTGCAGCCGCACCGGATCCGGGCCGTGCAGCCCGAGGTGGGGCACTGCCAGCTCACGCCGGAGCCGGGGCGCGCGGTGGCCGCGATCCCAGGGAGCTCGTCGTCGGGAACGGGGCTACCGTCACGAGCTTGGAGGTGCGGGTGGAGAGGAGTTGCGCTCACCGTGGGGGTCGCTGGCGGTCGCCGGAGCTTCGGGAACGGGAGCTCGGTGGAGGAAATAATGCGGGCCTCATGGTGCTTCTCGCGGGAAATGGTTGGGTCGAGGTGGAAGAGGAGGAGCTTGCGCACGGTTGGTGAGCTCAACCGAGCCAGGGCAGCGCGAGACGGCGGTGCGGTGAGCTCAACCGAGCTCACCAATGGCATCGGCGATGGGGGAGAAGGAGAGAAAGGAGAGGCCAAAAGTGGAAATGGGAGGGGGGGTGTCGGTTCGGGGGGGGGGGGGTGCGGCATCGGTTTCGGGGCGGTCGGCCCGACCGGGAGAGGCCGAGCGCCGGCATACCGCTGCCACGCGACAGGAGGAGGAAGAGAGAGTGGCGACTGACACGTGGGACCCGCTCCCCTTTTCTTTTTTGTTGGTTTTCGAAACAGCGCTGTCTTAATAATTTTGTAGATTTAAAAATATAGATCCCATGCGAAATCTAAAAATATGTGCGTCTTTCTCGTGATGTACTCTATTTTACAAAAATTATAGTACTCAATGGTTGTCTCTGGAATTTAAATGAGAAATTTGTAAAGAGGGATAGTTTTTGACCTTTTAGGCATTTATTTGGGCCCCTAAATCAAGGGATAAAATTTGAAACATTCCTTAAAATTCTACTCCACCATGAGCATCAACATACATTTTTGGTAGGTATGAGTCATGTTGAAAAATCTGGAATTGTAGTTCAAGTGGCATTCAAATATGCTTAATTTGAATTCAAATTTTGTAAATTTCAGTTCAAAGTTTTGGGTTTTACACTCTTGTGATTCCTAAAGTGTTGTTCTTGGAATGTTTATGACTCTAGGGTGTCACAGTCCTCCCCCCCCCCCCCCCCCCTTAAAGAAATCTCGTCTCGAGATTAAAGGATCTGATACCGGTTTACCTAAGTGGTGGCGTAGGAACTCGGGTAGTGGCTTTGCAGGAACTCTTCAGTTTCCCAAGTGGCCTCCCTGGCGGTGTGGTTGCTCCATTGAATCTTATAGAACTTGAGTGTCTTCTTTCGCGTAACTCGTTCCTTCTCGTCTAGCACCCTCACCGGACGCTCTGAATATGTCAGATCGGGTTGTAGTTGCCCAATGCTCTCCAAGGGAATGTCTACTGGTGTCTTCAGACATTTCTTTAGTTGGGACATGTGGAGCGTGTCGTGCACTCCAGCGAGTTCCACTGGCAGTTGAAGTTTGTAGGCTACAGGTCTGCATCTAGCAATGATTGGGTAGGGGCCGATATGGCAATGTGCTAACTTTCCGCGAATCCCAAATCGTTGTACACCCTTGGTTGGTGACATTCGAAGGTAGACCATATTGCCGGCCCTGAATTCCAACGAGCGGCATCTTTTATCTGCATAACTTTTCTGCCTGGATTTTGCCGCTCGTAAGTTTGATTGGATTTCAAGTACTTTCTCCTCACCTTGCTGCACTATTTCCGGACCGAATATGACTCTCTCCCCTGATTTCGACCAACTCAATGGTGTGCGACAACGGTGACCGTAGAGAGCCTCAAATGGTGTCATCTTGATGCTTTCTTGATAACTATTGTTGTATGCGAATTCTGCCAAGGGTAGGCATTCATCCCACTTTGTGTTGTGATTCAATACGTACGCCCTCAACATGTCTTCCAATATTTGGTTAACTCTTTCCGTCTGATCGTCTGTTTGGGGCTGGTACACGGAACCTCTAATCAACCTGGTGCCTTGTGACTCGTGTAGCTTCTCCCAAAAGCGTTCCACAAACTAGGAGCCTCTGTCGGATACGATAGTCTTGGGCACTCCGTGCAAACACATGATTCGCTCAATGTATAGTTGAGCGTATTTCTGCATCTTGAACCATGTTGACTTAGGAATAAAGTGGGCGACCTTTGTCAACCTGTCAACAATGACCCATATGGAGTCGAATTTATGTGACGTCAATGGTAGGCCAATGATGAAATCCATGCTGATATCCTCCCATTTCCAAGCTGAAACACTCAAGGGTTATAGTAGACCCGCCTTTTTCAGATGATCGGCCTTGACTCGGCGGTAGGTATCGCACTCTGCGACATATCATGCTATTTCTCTCTTCCTATGAGTCCACCAATATCTGGATCTCAAATCGTGGTACATCTTGTTGCTGCCTGGATGCATGGAGTACTTTACAATATGAGCCTCGTCTAGAATCTTCTTGCAGAGTTCCATATCCTTAGGCACCACTAGTCGATTCTGGAACCATAAAACACCTTCTGCATCTTCTTGAAAACGTTGTATCTTAGCGTCGCCCTCTTTTAGTCTCCTTCTGAGATGTGCTATGCCAATATCATTTTTCTAGGCTGCTACTATTTCTTCCCATAAGGTAGGAATTAATGCTAGGTTATAGAGGGCTCTGTGGGGTGTTATTTGAACATAATGACCATCTTGGACTTGCGGGCTGGCCAGGATGTGGTGGCATTGAGCCTTGCGGCTTAGTGCGTCAGCCACGACATTAGCCTTTCCTAGGTGGTAGTGCACTTCCAACTCGTAGTCCTTATTCAATTCCAACCAATGGCGTTGTCTCATGTTCAGTGATCTTGAGTGAAAATGTACTTCAAGCTTTTGTGGTTGGTGTATATACGAACTAAATTTCCAAGGAGATAATGCCTCCACGTCTTTAAGGCTAACACCACTCATGCTAACTCCAGATTGTGTGCGGGGTAATTCTGTTCGTGCTTCCTCAATTGCCTTGATGCATAAGCAATGACTCTCCCATCTTGCATGAGCACGCATCCTAATCCAATACCTGAAGCATCACAATAGACATCGAACGGTTTCCCTAGGTCCGGTTGAGCTAATACTAGGGCCGTGGTCAGGTGCTTCTTCAAGGTTTGAAAAGCACTTTCGTAGCCTTCATCCCATATGAATTTCTTGTCCTTCTTCAGCAACTCGGTCATGGGCTTTGCAATTTTAGAGAAGTTGGGGATGAAATGGCGGTAGTAACCAGCTAATCCCAGAAAACTGCGTATATGAAATACGGTCTTCGGTGTCTTTCAATTTAGTACATCTCTTACTTTGCTAGGATCTACCGCTATGCCTTCTTCCGAGATAATATGGCCTAAAAATGGTACTTGCTTCAACCAAAACTCGCATTTGCTAAACTTAGCATATAGCTGGTGCTCCCTTAACCTCTGTAGTACAACACGAAGATGCCTTGCATGTTCTTCTTCTGATTTTGAGTAGACTAGGATGTCGTCAATAAACACCACTACAAACTTGTCCAACTCTGGCATGAACACTGAGTTCATGAGATACATGAAGTGTACCGGTGCGTTTGTCAAACAAAACGACATCACTAAATACTCACATAGTCCGTATCGGGTAGAGAATGCTGTCTTGGGAATATCTTCAGCATGGATTTTAATTTGATGGTATCCAGACCGGAGATCGATCTTGGAGAAAACCTTAGCTCCTATTAACTGATCAAAGAGAATGTCAATACGGGGCAGTGGATACTTGTTCTTGATAGTCACAGCATTGAGGGGTCAGTAATCTACACATAGCCTCAAGGTCTCATCTTTCTTTTTCACGAACAGTGCCGAACAACCCCAAGGTGAAGAACTTGGTCGAATGAATCCCTTATCCAGCTGCTCCTTTAGCTCAGCTAGTTCCTCGGGCGTCATTTTATATGGCCTTTTGGATATAGGTGCCGTCCCCAGCTGAAGCTCAATCTTGAACTGAACGTCCCGATCCGGTGGGAGTCCAGGGAGATCGTCAGGGAATACATCCTGAAATTCCCTAACCACTGGAATATCCTTTATCTGCCCGGCGGTGGTGTGGTGAATGCTTGGTGCGGCCAGTTGGGGAGGTAGTACCCGGAAGCTTACGCTACCATGGGTGGGAGAGTTTAGGTGTACAGCGTAGGCGTCTATGTCCAATATAGCCTTATGTTGCCTCATCCAAGGCATGCCCAGAATGATGTCAATATTGCATCCCTCCAAGACCATGCACTTGGTATGGTAGACCTTTGCTCCTAGGGTTATTGGGAGTTTCTCAATCTCATAGAGAGCAGGGGTTTACCCATCGGCTGATCTAATGGTGTATCGTGCTTTCATAAGGGTGCGAGGAAGCCGGTACTTATCGACAAAGAACCCACTAACAAAGCTATGTGATGCTCCCGAATCAAATAGAACTAGTGCGGGGTGGTCTCCAATAGAGAACATACCAGCGAGGATGGGGCTGTTCTCCAGAATCTCCTCCAGGGTGGTGTTGTTCACGCGGCCAGTGCGGACTGGTCCCCTGTTGTTGCGGTTGTTGTTGTTGCTGCTGTTGTTGTTCCTTGGCGGGTTCTGGCCAGTGCTCTTCTTGGGGTGCGGGCACTCCCTCGAGAAGTGTCCAAGACGACCGTAGTTGTAACAGGGAAAAGGTGCGGTCTGAGCGTTCTGCTGCTGTGGCGGGCGGAACCCACCTTGGCCCTGCTGCTGACGTGGTGCCTGGGGTCGCTGTTGTGCCGGCTGGGGTGGACGTGAAAATGGTGCCGTCACGGGGGCGGAACGGTACCTTTGTCCAGATGGGTCTGTGTAGACCATGCGAAACTTCTGCGGGGGTCCACTGGATGGCCCCATAGCACTTGGCGACCTCTTGCACTCTGCCATCACCTTGCGATATCCATCTTCCGCGACGATAGCATTGTTGTCAAATTCAGCGAATGTACCACCCATGTTAAGGTTGAGGCTGCAGCTCTGCACTTAGCTCCTCCAAGAAATGGTCCTTGCGCTTGGCGGGCGTGTCAACTTGTTCTGGGGCGTATAGCACCAACCGGTTGAACTCTTCGTAGTACTCTTCGACATTGCGGTTGCCTTGCTTTAGTGCGGCAAATTCACGTGCCTTCCTGTGGATGAGCCCCGCAGGGATATAGTGAGCATGGAACGCATCCTTGAAACCGTCCCAAGTGATCTGTTGGTCCGCACCAACAGAGGTGACATGGTTAGCCCACCATGCCCTAGCTACGCCATGCAGCTGCTGTGCTACGAACAACGTCTTCTGCACTGGCGTGCAGTTAAGGAGCCTAAATTTGGACTCGAGCATGCGAAGAAAATTCTCCGCTTCCATGGGCTCAGTGGTTGCACTGAATGTGGGTGGCCTGGTGCTGAGGAAGTCAGCGTAGGTGTTGTTCTGCGGTGCTTCGTTGTTGTTGCCCCTAGCATTTTGGGCTGCTAGGTTCTGTTGTGCCAGCTCCCGCATGAATTCCGCCTGCTGCTGCTGGCTTTCCATCATGGTGGCAAAGAATTGTGCCATCATCTGCATGGGGTTGGGTGGCGGCGGTGGTGGTGGAGTCCCTTGTGGAGAGTCATTTCCCCTAGCCTTGGAACCTTCGGGCTGCTCGCCATGAAGCTCGTTGGTATTGCGGGTGCGCACCATTCTAAAATGTAAGAATAAAGATTCCAATTAGTCTCTTATTCAACATGATCATTACAAGTTACCAAATCAAATACACAGCAACACGGGGCAGCAATTTGGTAAACAACATAATTCTGATAAAAGCTGAAATTTCCAAGTTAACACAGATCCTAATACAAGTCAACAGTTCCATACTACATAAACTCGGAATATGTGGCCATCGAGTTTCCAAAAGCTATTCACGCGGGTGATCCCCAAAATACAACAATCACGCGTGGAGCGTCAAAAGCTACCCATCTACCATGCCCTACATGTACGACCTAGTCGTGTCTACTACGACTACTAAGCCCTGTCTCTGGCGGTGCCAGAGGGTCCTGGACGGTCTACCCCTGTCGGAGCGGGTGGCTCGTAGTCCATGTCGGACTCCTCGCCCATGTCCTCCTCGGGATCCTCCTCTGCGGGTGCTGCCGGTGGCGCAGCAATCGCGTCCAAGTGAGCCTGGAGGTCCTGGTTCTCGTGAGCCAGGGTCTCCAGGTCCTCCGCCATAAGGTCCATCTCCTGCTGGGCACTCGCCAGTTGCTGCTGTAGGTGCTCGTTGTGGTTGGCACGCTGCTGCATAATCAAGCCCCGTCTGTCCACCTCCTGTACGAGAGTGTTGTGCTGCCCAGTGACCTCCGTCACGCGAGTCTCACTCGCCTTAAGAGCAGCTGTCAACCGCTGAATCTCTCTCTACTGTGCATTGACCTGTGCCTACAGGTCGTTCCTCTGCACCCACACCTGCTCAGCGTCCGCTAGTAAGATCCTGTTACGGCTGCTAGACTCCTCATCGAAGTGGAGGAGGTACTCGGAGTAGTGAGATACGCTGTGGTATCCCGCGTGGTACTCTAGGTAGTCGTCGCGAGAGACGCGTCTCACGCGCCTCTGTCATATCGGGTCAGCCTGGTGCCAAATGGGGATCATCTCGAACGGAGTCCCCGATAGTGCTGCTATGTTCCGCCCACAGAAGTGAGTGAGAGCCCGGTGGGCAACTCTCTCCAGGCCCTCCTTGAGGCTCCCAGTCGTGACTGTGCTCTTCATCCCCGCCAAGTCGGGGTTGCGTGGGTGTGGAGAGACGCTGATATGCACCTCTGCAAACGGCACACCGTGGCGGCGGGTCTCACGCCCACGGTACGAAGGTTGCTCCTCGTAGCCCAAGGCGCATAGCATCTCCCACAAGAGGGTGGGAAAGCCACGGTGGTGTAGACCGGTGGTATAACGTCACCCGTCGTGCTGGAACACCTCAAACCCGTGCTCGTCCATCTGGAATACAAACCCAAATAGTGAGTAATCGTTCCAAACGCAGAGAGTGCAAGTCAACAATAAAACAATACAATGCGATGAGTGACAAATGGAACTCAACCACCGTGAGTGGTTACATATTCTAGGGTGGATTCGGTTACTCCGCTAAAATGGTACGTTCTGTCCTAGGGTACAGCAGCCACTTCGTTGAACTTTTAGGCAATCATACTTTCAGATTCTGGACAGCAATTGAATACTAAAGTGGTAGAGTTTTTCACCACCTTTCCATCAAGTACTTACTCATCCCTATCTACTACGGGAATCAGGAGTTATGAATTTTCTAAGTGGCAAGTCAGAATCTGAAAATTTTATTCCGAGCACTACGGGGTTCACTCCGGAAATGTTCTATAATCTAGAGTCCTAGACCAAAAATTTCTGGAGCAATTTACCCATATTACAGAGAATTTTAATACTTTTCTAACGCATATTTATACGTCTCTATCCAATACTTGAAACTCGAGATATTCAAATATTTACCCTACCCGTCGAATTTCCGAACCGGTTTTCTAGACAGAACCGGGTTACTCTAAAGATTTGCTCATAGTCCTGCCTTTACGGTCTCAAACCCTAAATCTTAAACTACCAAAGTTGTAGTACCTTTCGTAACCTTTCCAAAAAGTGCTCATACAGCCCTAGGGGTGTTCGGAGCAAGGAGTTATACAATCTTAAAATCTGAATTTCAGATTGATATCAATCGACGTGCTGGCTCGGATAGACCAAAAATGGTATTGTCCGGTAATCTTTAAACCAAATTTTCTTGCTGGTCGTACAGAGAATTTGTTCATGATTTCATTAAGTATTTATTTGCATGCTTTTGACTCTCGAGTGAGAAGATATCGATTTTTTATGTGGGCAACACGTTTGCTGAAATTTCAGTTTCATCTTAATGTCTTGATGCTTTAATATTTTTCATGAATGCATATGCTTTCGGCCTACACGTCCTCACAAAATAAAATTTGGTCACGAATAGGACCATACGTATAGTCGGTGGCAATCGACCTCTCAAGTCAGTCGTATACTACCCGTTTCTTACGAGAATCGTGGTCAGCGTACCTGTAGAAGATTCATTCCAGAAACAATACATCAAATCAAAAGAAACGAGCCGAAAATAATTTCTTATTATTTTCCTAGGGCAGGGCACTGATGTTTTACGCAATCAGCCTGTGTTCACACCATTGTGCTAGCTTCCTATGTTACTGTCCACTGGACAGGACACATACCTGCGTTGACGATGCCGTAGATGCAGTATTTAAACAAACAACCTCCTACAGTTAGCTTTGCCACCTAGATCATAACTAATAATATCCTATTGGGCATGTCCTCACACGTTCATTATAGGGTTTTCAAAAATATGTCTTTGAATATTGCACTATTCCCGAGATAGCTCTGGTACCACACTGTCACAGAACCGTCTTACCACGGAGACGGCTCCATCCTAGGATCTTTCTCGGGTGGCGACACGCGTTGTGACGCCCAATAGTACAACACATGACAGAAGAAAATAATCACAACAAGAGCCTAGGTAGAGTATAGAGTTTTACATAAATCCGATATTATATTACAAACCAGAGTTTTATCAAAAGAAAAATGCGGAAGCGAATGGTTCAACAGTGATTCAAATAGTTTGAGGGAATAGATACGATACAATCGCCCTCTCACGACGACATACAGGGAACAACCCGGCCATAATAGGTGTTTTGCCCAAACATCGTATCGACAAGTAAGGAACTACTCCTCGTCTTCATTCATGCACAGCTCCCAGTCGATGTTCCAGCAGTCAGGGCGCTGGCCTTCCCAGTGAAATCTCCCACCGCAGTGGCAGTCTCCACCCTGGTCATCTGAAAACCACATAGAGCTACGCCCTGAGTAACTAATTTACTCAGCAAGACTGACCCATCAAAATGGCCAACTACAGCCGACACCTAGACATGCAAAACCTAGGGATGGGGTTTATGTTGCTAGAAAGCCATCCTAAGAGTGGATCCTTATTTTTCAAGTTTTAGCAGCAAGTTAAGTTGTCATACGGAATGATAAATTTAGTTTGCACTAAAGCTATAACAATCAAGATTGCAAAACAATCTTAATAATTTCAAACAGCAGTATTAAACCCACTCATCATCTTAATGGCTTCCGACACTGTACCGGAGCAGCGATCAAGTGGTACTCGTTACTGTGAGGGGCAGCGACTCGAAGTGATTTACATCCTGCAGGAGAACCATGCTTGCACGACCCATATGCGCTTCCTGAAAGCCGCATGGAGCAACCTTTCGCTTACGGTACCGCAGGGTCTTCCGGGTCCAGACTCCTCCGAGAAGGGTCCCCCAACGCGATGCGCCTCGTGCCGCCATCCGTGGGTGGATTGCTCCCTCCTCTCAGCCCTAGTTCCACCAAAGAAGGGAGAAGGCTATTTTCCGACCAAGCAGCAATCATAGCTACGTCGGTTTACTGGGCCCATAACTCCAGCATGCAAATAGTACGTTCAAACTTGATCCCATGGGCCGGACACGAGGCGTAGCCTTAGGTGACTCGGACGGGGCTACCTCCTTGAAGACAAGCTGTTCTTCCCTTTCCACCTAATTGCCCGTCCGGTCTTCATTGTGATCCCATCCACACCTTTCTTAATCCGTCATCATTCCCCATGGGTGACATTTCCTATCTACGAGTGGTCTCCATACCACTCGGTGAATGGTCGTCCTAAATTAAGCAGAGCGACTACCGGTCTGAGGCTAAATATTGAGAAGGAGGAACCTACTGCATGCTGGGGTCTCAACCAACTCCTATCACTTAATGCACAGTCAAGTCTACATCCCTAACTAGTGATAGAGTAAAAATTAAAACGGGTGGGATGCACCGGGACTTGCCTGTGTTCTGCTCCTGGTGAGCTGCGACACCACCGGCTCCTTCTGGCTCCTGCTCCGGTCCCGTCTCCACTTGGTTCACTGCGTGATCTATATGATGCAAAAGATGATGCTTATGAGAGAAGATTCATAGTACTTCCTCAATAAATACATTAATATACACTATTTCTCGTGGAAGTGAGCGGGGTGTGTTGATTAGATCAGCAATGTAACGTATTTAGTGGAGGCATAGGGTGAGGGCGTTTAGTGTATTTCCTTCATGGACTCCAGTATTTAATCATGATGACGTTATATAAAATATGGCAGTCCCGATGACCGGACAGATGTGCAACATATACATTACTAAGGGGTGCTGGTCAAGACATTACCTACAGCTTATATGATGTTTATCATGAAAGACATAGTAGTCAAACCTATATATCGGAATGAATTTATAACGTCCAGTGAATTATTAGAGCTACCATACCATTAATTATTTTAGCCTAGTTCTAGAAACCAAATGCACATGGGGAATTTACTGCAACTAGATCATGCCAGGGGTGAATTATGGCCCAAGTTTCATAGACATGCAATGAGCCAATAGTTTTAAATAATTAACATAAGGAAAAAGGTGTTAATTTAATTATAGCTAATATACAGAGACTCACCCTAAGACATTTTCCAGGGAGACTAGAAACTGAAAAACCTATTTGGTGGCCAAGTTTCAAGATTTTATCAGCTCCCCATAATTAGTTATGAATTTATAAAGGTTTTTATTATTTATTTTAATCCTAAAACTAAAACTAACTTGCAACATGATTTAGCATTTTTCTACAGTAGTATGTGTTTAGAGGAACTCATAGAAATTTAGTTTGCTCGAAAATCATTAGTGGTGAATTAGATATGCATTTTACAAGTTTCTGGCAATATCTGGAATAAATAAACTAAAAGAAAAGATTAAATAGGCTGGAGCCAATGGAATTTGGGCCACACGGGGACTACAGCGCGGAAGGCCCCCGATCCGGGTGCAGCCGCACCGGATCCGGGCCATGCGGCCTGCGGTGGGGCACCGCCACCTCACGCCGGAGCCGGGCGGCGCCGCCGCCGGAGCCGGGGCGCGCGGTGGCCGCGGGCCCGGGGAGCTCGTCACCGGGAACGGGGCTACCGTCACGAGCTCAGAGGTGCGGGTGGAGGGGAGTTGTGCTCATGGTGGGGGTCGCCGGCGGTCATCGGAGCTTCAGGAACGGGAGCTCGGTGGAGGAAATAATGCGGGCCTCACGGTGCTTCTCGCGAGACGGGGTTGGGTCGAGGTGGAAGAGGAGGAGCTTGCGCATGGTTGGAGTCGTCGGATCCGAGCCGGGGCGGCGCGAGGCGGCGGTGCGGTGAGCTCAACCGAGCTCACCAATGGCGCTGGCGATGGGGGGGGAAGGAGAGAAAGGAGAGGCCGAAAGAGGAAATGGGAGCGGGGTGCCGGTTCGGGGGGCGGGGGGGTGCGGCCTCGATTTCGGGGCGGTCGGCCCGACCGGGAGAGGTCGAGCGCCGGCGTATGGCTGCCACGCGACGGCGAGGCGCCGGGTGCCCGGGCCCGCGCGGGAGGAGGAAGAGAGAGTGGCGGCTCACACGTGGGACCCGCTCCCTATTTCTTTTTTGTTGGTTTTCGAAACAGCGCTGTCTTAATATTTTTGTAGATTTAAAACTATAGATCCCATGGGAAATCTAAAAATATATGCGTGTTCCTCGTGATGTACTCTATTTTACAAAAAATGATAGTACTCAATGGTTGTCTCTGGAATTTAAATGAGAATTTTTAAAGAGGGGTAGTTTTGGACCTTTTAGGCATTTATTTGGGCCCCTAAATCAAGAGATAAAATTCTGAAAAGTTTCTTAAAATTCTACTCCACCATGGACATCAACATATATATGTTTGGTAGGTATGAGTCGTGTTAGAAAATCTGGACTTGTAGTTCAAGTGGCATTCAAATATGCTTAATTTGAATTCAAATTTTGTAAATTTCAGTTCAAAGTTTTGGGTTTTACGCTCTTGTGATTCCTAAGGTGTTGTTCTTGGAATATTTATGACTCTAGGGTGTCACAATGCAGTCACCAACACTACCACAAAAAGGCTCTTTAGCGACGGTACTAAAAATACCGTAACGGCGAGCGCAAAGAAATCCACTGCTATAGTGGCTCAATAATTTTTAACAGCGGTTTACAATATCAACTGTCACTAAAAATAAATTTTTAACGGCGGTTGATAATTTGGACCGCCGTTAAAAATAAGGCGGCGGTTTACAATGTCAACCGCCGCTAAAAATTGATTTTTAGCGACGGTTGATAATATGGGCCGCCGCTATTAACATATGAAGCCCAGTTCAATTTTTCTGTCCACTTTAGTCTAATTGATTCCTATAAAAATATAGCAAACCCTATACTCTTACTCCACCTCTCTCTTTCCTTACAGTAAGTCTTAAGTTTAGAAGAGTTTTACTGTCCAAAATACTGGCCAATAGTTTTGAAAAATTATTAGTCAGTAGTTTGAAGGTAATTTCATAATTATACTATTAATTAATAAATTTATGTCTATTTTCATGATAGAATATTAAGTCTACCAAATCATTAAAATGTTACTTTATCTTTAAAAAAATATAAGACATTAGTTATTAATCAGATTGTTAATATAACTTTATTTATAACAATAAAAACTAATTACTATAAATCTACAACTCTTATTTTTTCCTGCCCTCAAATTGAGAAACTACTGGTCAGTAGTTATGATTTTAGATTATAAAATCTATATCATTAGATTAAACTAATGATCAGTAATTTTTTAAAATTATTGGTCAGTATTTTGGACAGTAAAACTTCTGTAAGTTTATCTTCATGGCCCGCGCTTTCTTCACATACACAGAAGCGGATGAAGTCATGGGCTTGAAACGGGGAGGGTGTTTGTCATCCACCAGTTCATCAGGCGCCTGAACCCTGAAATTTGGGACCGAGAACAGGATGACAGAGTATCTGGTGACATCCCCACTAACGGTAATCCGGTGAAATGGTGCGTGCACACGATCATTTGTCCAAGCCTACAAAAAGGTGATAATTGAAATGCACAAAAGTCAAAAACTTATTTAAGACGAGGACGGTTTTATCTCGAAGGTAATCCAGTGAAATGGTGCGTGCACACGATCATTTGTCCAAGCCTACAAAAAGGTGATAATTGAAATGCACAAAGTCAGAAACTTATTTAAGACGAGGACGGTTTTATCTCGAACAGAAGAGAATGGCTTTATCATAAATCAGGTTACAAATTAGGCCCTTGCAAAAAAAAAAGGGGTTACAGATCAGGGATGGTGAACACCACATGTATGCCGTGCAGTATGCACTACAGTTTCAGAATGACCGGCATTTTGGAATTGAGAAAATTGCTACTGTAGCTGCATAATATAGGAATGATAAATAATTCCTATGCATTATGTCTCATAAACATGCACCAATTGGCGAAACTTTTTTAGAATTAGGGTGCTAAAAATTTAGGATTAGGTTCATCTGATAACTCTTGACTCATAATATTTATTGAACGGTTCATCTGATCACCAATTGACAATGTTAATTGAATCACTGTATATTTCATTAATTTATTCTTGCGCAAGTGCTACAGAGTTAAGCCATGGGCCACTCAAGCTTAACCGTGGAATTTCCATAACAGAGTGATTCCTCTGCTCAAAACTATCAATCTCAAAATCTCAAGAGAAAATAGGAACCAGATCCGCTGACGTATGGCAGCTGGAAGTGGCGTCCGTTGGTGCCGCATCCAACGGTCCTCATTTGTCATAGCACATAAAAGCTGCCTCCAGCGGCCCAGCGAGGCCCAGTCAGACCCAAAACGCGTGAAGATGTGCCGATGGAGGGAAAAAGCAGCGGCTGGTGGAGGGAAAAAGCAGCGCGAAGCAAGAAATTGGAGGGAAAACACCATATACCTTCTAGCGCTGAGAAGAAAAAGAAAGAGGGCGGAACGAGCAATCGGTGAAGGAGACAAAGCGATTGTTTCAGTTTTCGTGAAGATGGCAGAGGATGCCAATGCAACCTCAGACACAGCCAACAAGTAAGGTTATTCTATCATTCAGATATTGTCATCTATTGAGCATTTCCTTGTACGTACAGAGCTAGTACAACGACTTTTTGTTTGTCTTGTGTATGAAATCAGATTGTCTTGCATTTGGACTCAGATGATTACATACTTTAGTTTTTTTCTTTGATATTTTCGTTCTTGGTGTTTTAGGGAGAATGTGTTCCCCTGTTTGGTTCCTCAAGTTGGCATGAAATTCAGAAATGCAGATGAGGGCTGGAGTTTTTGGTTAGCGTATGGTTCTCAAAGAGGTTTTGATGTTAGAAAAAGATACACAAATAGAAGCAAGATTGATGGAAGAGTCACATCTTGTAAGTTTGTTTGCAACAAAGAAGGTCATCGGGGAATGATAAAAGGGCTGATAAAGTAAAATGTCCTAGAGCTGAAACAAGTACAGACTGCGAAGTAAGTATGGTACTTGTAAAGGACAAAGAGACTGATGGTTATAAAGTGTGTGATCTGGAATTGGAACACAATCATGAGCTTGTCTCACCACACACTTTACACTTGATGGCATCACAAAGAAAAATTTCAGAGTTGCAAGGTTTTGAAATTGAAACAGCTGATGATTCAGGAATAGGTCCAAAAGCAGCACATGAATTAGCATGTCGCCAAGTGGGTGGACCACTTAATCTGAGTTACACCCTTCGTGACCACAAAATCTATTTGCGAGGCAAACGACAATGAGAGATGGCATATGGTCAAGCCGGAAGCATGCTCAAGTACTTTCAGGATCAAATGGCTAAGAACCCATCATTTCAGTACGCGCTGAGAACCCATCATTTCAGTACGCAACACAGATGGATGCTGATGAAAAGATTGCAAATATCTTTTGGGCTGATGCTAAAATGATTGCTGATTATGCATACTTCGGTGATGTTGTTTCCTTTGACACTACTTTTAGGACAAACAGAGAGAGTCGACCTTTCGGTGTTTTTGTTGGATTCAATCAGTTTAGGAAAACAGTAGTCTTTGGTGCTGCTTTGATGTATGATGAAACACTTGAGTCTTTTAAATGGCTTTTTGAGACCCTTCTAAAAGCACATAATGGAAAACAGCGCAAAACATTTTATACAGATTTTGCAATGGGAAAGGCGGTTGAGCAAGTGTTTGTAGAGGCATGGCATGGGTTGTGCACGTTTCATATATTGTAGAATGCTATCAAACATTTGCCTTCACAACAAAAACAACACAAGGACAAAGACTCAAGTGCTCTTGCTCATTTCAGTGCATGCATGTTCGAATATAAGGATAAGGAAAAATTTGAAAGAGAATTTTCCATCTTATGCACAAAGGTGCAGAAACAAAGTTGCTTAAATAGTATTTACATGTTAAAGGAAAAATGGGTTGAATGTTACATGAAACATGTTTACACATTGGGCATGCGAAGCACACAATTAATTGAGAGTCTAAACAATAATTTAAAAATACATTTTAAATCAGACTTTGATATTATTCGGTTTCTTAAGCATTTTGATCGGGTGGTGCAAGGAAAAAGAAATAATGAGCTCACAGCAGAATTTGAAGCGACGAAGAAAATACCAAAGGTCATACTGCAGATACCTTTGTTGCTGCAACCAAGTAAATTGTACACACCTATTATATTTGAAGCTTTCCAGCATCAATATGAAAAGTCTCAGACTGCTGTTACCAAAATTTTGGAAGGAAATTATGAATATCTTGTTGCCCTTGGCAGCCTTGGTGAACATCTAGTCCTTGAGGAGGAGTATAAAGTTATTGGCAATCCATTGAGCCAAACAGTTACATGCAGCTGCAACCTTTTCGGAAGAATTGGTATATTATGTGGTCATGCTTTGAAAGTTCTAGATTTAATGAATATCAAGTCATTGCCTTCACAGTATATATTAAAGCGATGGACTCGTAAAGCACGAAGTGGCACTATACAGGACAAGGATGGAAGGACTGTTATTGAAAATCCAAAGTTAGATGTGATGCTTCGCTACAGATATTACTCTCACAAACTTCTTAATTTGGCTCATCGAGCAGCCTACCATCCAGAGTGCAACCTATTAATGGACAACACTATTGATCTTCTTAGTCAACAGATTGAAGACAAAATTGCATGCTTAAATATTTCTGGTGATGACCAAAGTGCAGGTCAGGTTGATGTTAGTCCATCAAATGACACATTGAGTAATGCACAATTAAAGAAGAAAGTGGTTCACACAAAAAGTTCAAAAAGAAAAAAAAAATGGGTGGGAAGACAAGCACAAGGGTAAGAAAAAAGGGCAAAGCAGCCGGAACAAATATCAGTGGTATGTCAAAATTAGGCAACACTTATCATTCACTCAATTATGTATCTCTGAATTTTTTGTACTTTCTTTCTGATAGGCACAAGAGGTACAAGAAGAAACAAGTAATGGCAAGGGAAAAAAAAAAGTTGAAGAATATAGCACCATCAATTCCTTCACTCAACTACTGACCGGAGCAAGTGATGACTTCAAAATTAACGGATTCTTTTAGTTGTGGAGCAAGTAATGTCTTGTTGTTGACAATTGTATTTTGTTCAGCTACGGAAACATTCAGTGATAACAAACTCAGCTGAGAAAAGTCTTACTTGTATTTTATTCTTGCCAAACATTCAGTAATAGCAATCCAAGTTGTGAAAAATTTCTGTAATTCTATTCACTTTCTTTCACAATTCAGTTTACAAATCATTCACACTGAGACACTGAATGTTGTGGGTTTGAAATTTGCTTTAGTATGATGCACAATACTGAAGAACATCATGGTATGGTCTGATGAGAGCATCTCTGCACAAATGCTGTGGACATCAAGTATGCCGAGCACTCTCCAGCGCAGTACTAGTCTCCGGAGTGAGCATGCATGGCAGGCGTCATCGACGCGGGATTGCACGGTGCAGTGCGCTCCTCCTCAGGCGCAGAGATGCGGCAGCAACGGCGGCGTTGAGGCGTCGTTGGCGCGGGCGCGCACAGCAGGCGGCGTCGCCGCGGGCACGCATGGCGCAGACGCGTTCCTCCTCAGGCGCAGAGATGCGGCAAGCGGCAGCAATGGCGGCGTTGACTTCTGGGGAGTTGCGGCTGAGGGCGAGCGAACGAAGAAAATGGGCCACGATTGTTTAGTTGGGCCGCTGGAAGCAACCGTTCTGCAGCCGGAAGCTGAGAGTCGTTCGATGCCGGATGAACGAGATCACTTCCCACTGCCGTTCGTCAGTCGATCTGGTTCCGAGAAAATACAGGTGCAGTCATGGCGCGTACCCGCAGCGTGTTGCCGGCCATGACGACGAGCGACGTCGGCGACGGCTGGACGAGGATCCATTCCCCGGCCTTGGTCCGCGCCTCAAGCCCTTCCACCTCGTTCTGGCACACGACGCTGAGCAAGTTGGCGTCCTGATGCGACCCGTACCTGACCGTCTTCTCGGCGGCGTTGGGCGCCTTGTAATCTCCTTGTATTCTGACATTCGGAACAGGTGCCACGACGACGCGCTCAGCTGCTCGTGGTACTTGGCCACCCCGAGCCCCTCCATCACCATCCTCCTCACCGCCTCCTCGAGCTCGAAGATGCTCTTCGCCGCGCCATGGACGGCCTTACTGCAAGTGCAGCAAAAAGCAGTAAGCTTCGATCACTTACAGAACTATTACAAGACAAGTCGCAGTAGGAAGGAGGAAACGAGATGTACCAGAATCCGGCGGAGCGGCTGCCGTCGGGCCACATGAGGTCGGCGAAGTCACGGACGACGCGCTCGGATTTGGGGCCGTCGCCGATATAGCCGTAGAATGGCTTGTCGGCGCCGCAGCAGTTGCGGCGCTTGGCTTCCACCGGCAGGGAGAACAGCGGCCGCACGGCGCCGTCGAAGAGCGCCGCACGGAACTCCGGGGTCAGGGCCGGGTAGTGCGCGTCGAAGCAGCCGAACGTGGCCAGCGAGTCCATCACCTTGGCGCGCACCTCCGACCATGGCCCGCCGCCAGGTGCCGATGGATCCACGCCGAGAAATCGGTTTTTTTTTTTATGAAAAAGAAATCGTTTTTCAGTTCCTTTTACTGATTTTGTCACCGGAAAAAACTCTTTTCACATTATTATGGAAATAGTCAATCCATACACAGCCAAGTGCTAGTACAAACCATCAGTAAGACGAGATCAGGTAAAAAGTTCCTGATGCTCATCGTGCTCCCTAGATCATCATTACAGAATTTCAGCGTGCTCCTATAGCTCCACTTCAATTACATTACACATACAGGTTACGATATGTATACTAAATGTTGCAACTTATTTCTTCAGTATATATCTACAGTACAGTACCACTAGCAAACTGCCGATGATTCACAGCGCAGGGTCCAAGTCGTCATGCAGATTTGGCAAACCCAATCCTGTTCTCACCAAAGTCGAAAACAGTGTGGTAGGCGCCCATGAAAACGTCTCCAAGAATCCTGAAAGTTTATGGGGCAATATAAGGTATGAATGTTTGTTAACAACAACTGATTATTGCGGAGTGCCACTCATATCAGTGCATTCTGCATACCAGAGCGGGCCGCGAGGGGGTGGGATGTCAAATGCCATGAATCCACTGATGCACATGGTCTGGCCTGCTTGCTCCAGCTTCACTATGTACTGCAGCACAAGAGGCAATGAGGTTAAGATCAGATTCGTAGGAGAACAAGGCATATGAAAATGGTGTAAAGTTGAGGCAACGACAAATCTCCTTTTAATTTAATATCATTATCAGGTAATATAGGATGTTAGTAGAATAGAATGAGAAGTATGCCCAACTCCAAAAGCGGATGAAGGGCACTACATCAGCGCCAGTATTTCGTTAGTTGGTTGGTTCTTTATCCTCACTAAATCAAACCTCCGTACTAACTCTGAGATTGAAAGGAATGTAAGTACGGAGTTACCTGCTCTGGTGTTAAGGTGAAGCTCTTGTTTGCTATGGTGAATGCAAGATTTGGCATCTTTGAGATTTGATGGCAGTCAACCGTTGATTCACCATTGGGGCTAGGAAGACGCTCACAAAGCTGCAATGCACATTCAAAATTTGAGATGTTATCATATTCTCATACATTTCTGCTCTGAATCATGAAAAACTGGTGTCTGCGACATAAGAAGTAGCCAACCTGATTAGCATAGTCCAAAATGAGCTCCTTGGTTTTGTTTTGTCTTAATTGATTCTGTATCCAGACAACAGTCATCTCACAAGCAGTACACAATAGATCAGAACCACCGTTTCCCTTCTCGACAACAGATTCGATTGGGTTGCTGCAGGATGATTCATGAAAACAAGTTTGTCAAGAAAAACAAAGTGTAAACAGGATGCATTACAATTTAGTGAATGTTTTGAGCTAACCTGACAGAATGGGTACCATCGAATACACAGAGACCAATCTGAGTGCACACCTTTTGTGGGCTTGTCTGCTCAATCGCCGAATGTTTTGTAAATAGATGATTCGAGACCAATGCACAAAACACATGCATGACAATAACAATTCATATATATATAGGAGAGGAAACTAGAAAAAAGTGTGAAACCTGTGCTATAAGCAACTGAAGGATCATCTCTCCGTACTCTCTCACTACTTCTTTGCATTCTGTACTGATGATTCCCTCGGCTCCAATTGCATGATTGACTTGAGCCACTATGGTCTGGAGCACAAAAAAATGCAAAAGTCAATAAACATCAATTATTCCAATATATTTCTAAATGTGCATTTCATCACTTAGAAATTCTAGAATACATACTGTTGGGCCAGCGAGCAGTGAAGTCCCTGAGTCCACAATAGCAGCACAACCACCAGCACAGAAACCAGTTGACTGGCCACCAATTAGAAGATCACCCATGTCAAACTGCCAATAGCCTTTGCTAGTAACAGGAACATATGTATGGCTCCCCTTGTAGTGCTTAGGGTCAACACCACCAAAGACAAGTTCACCTCCAGCAGATGCATCAGGATCGCGGTTAAGCCAGAATGAGAAGATATCCTTCTCGAGCAGTTTCTGCTCTTTCATGCTCTGCCTGTTTGTTACATACAACAGAGTCAAAGAGGAACAGAAATGCTTTGGATGTGACTTTTAACGTTTAATATGGTACCAAATTGGAGGGGCGTCTCCCACAGAAATTTCAGGAAATCCAAGGCCAAGAATTCCATCAAACTTCCCAATGATGAAAGTAGGGCTCGTTTCACGAGTCGTCTCAATGAACTTCTGAAAGAAAAATAGTACTAAATCATTAGCAATAGTTCATGTGAATGTTTCATTGTGGCATTCCTTCAACGCGCACCTGATTTTTAACAACAATATCACCAACCAACACGTTGTCCTCACTGAAGAAGCCAGCAATTTGTCCAGAACCATAGGAGATTGTGCAAGTTTCTCCTGTACAGTTCGAATGACAAGCAAGTTTAATAGACGTCTCTCTAATTTTCTAAAAGAAATTTCACAATTGAACAAAAGCAACAAATTCTCTCATACCGTTCTTCTTGTAAGTTTTTGACTTGACTGACTTGTATCTATGGTGCAGGTAGCATGCTATCTGCAGTACATGAATATAAAAGATTAAATCTCATATACCTTTCATGCATTAAGAATCCACCAAAATACATGAATATCTATCAGATAATGAACGTACCGAAAAATAGCATTTTGACGAAGGAACCCACAAGTTGGAGCTTCCGGTGTCGAATATAACCGTGAAATTCTGTGGTGGTGTGCCAATGCCGATCTCTCCATAGTACTGAGTGTCCAAGTAGTTGTCTAAAGGAACTATGTCATCATTTGAGGCACCAAGATACTGGCGAGAAACATCAGACCTTAGAAGGCGGCTGCCCTCCTGCCTAGCCAATTTCGCAGCAGTCAATGTTTCCTTGTCCAAGCTCTTCTTACTCAGGTTGATTCTTAGCAGCCCATCAGAGGAACCATAAATCAGCAAGGCACATGACAGAACCCAAAAACAAATGGCCAACGCGAGATGCTTCTGCCCCATGGTCCCAGAAGTCCCTGAGAAAATAAGCCCCATGTTTGTTTAACAGTAAAGACTGCAATGCAAAAATTCAGTCCTAGCTTGTCCAGTGGATACCAACATGAAAGAAGATTGCTATGTAAAGGACTCTTTTCGAATTATCAAGAAGGTTTTTGAAATTATCAAGAAGGTATTGTTTGAAGACAAAAGAATCCTTCGTGACCTGTTTGGCTAGAACCTATCAGCTATCACTCAGTGATACAAACATGAAATTGAACAAAATCAAAGAGAAATTTCCCCTATTTCTGCGAGGATTGAACTTTTTGCTTCGAAGATTCTGTAAAGTTCCTATGAAATTACTGCGCTCCTAACAGACCCTAAACAGCTTTGTCCGAAATCAGGGGAAAACAAAACTATGGTTCACATGTATCCTCACAGCCTATTATCTAGTATCGACGGGGTCATGAAACCGAAGTTCTTTGAATCCTTTGAAGCATATCAAAAAAGGCACCAGAAAGAAAACATGAACAGTCCATACTGAGAGAATCAAGAACTGACAGGCAACACAACAGAAAATATGCAAGGCTGCTCGCCGATCCAAACAAGATGACCCCAAAACGGATAGTAACTAATTTATGTACTCTGCAGAGTGATAACAAGTAGCTAAGCAGCATCTAGCTGGGCCATAGTTTCATACCTTGCTTGCACAGTCTGCTTCCCCAGACCAGAGGCGAGGGGAAAGGTATGGAGGAGAGGTCGAGGAGAAAGAGTGGGCGATAAATAGGACACACCAGTCTGACGGAGGAGGCCGTGTGTGGCACACTGTCTAGATGCAAGCAGTCGAAGTAGAATAGGAATAGATTTCCCTCAAAATGTAAAAAAGTTTGCTCACTGCTGGTCCTCTGAGATGTGGGTCCAAAAGTACCCTGGCCTACATGCCAAAGACGGAATTCTTAAGCGCAAACAGCAAGGTAAACAATGAATGGACGGTTCTTCCTGTGGACAACAAAAAAATGTAGTCGTCACGATTATACGAACCACGAGAGGGGGTGGAGTTGAGGGAAAAGTGTTAAAGAAAATCAAAGGAGAAAACAACAGGTGGGTGACTTGGTGAGAGCTGCCTACTAATCGATGAAGAGATATTTGTTTGAGCTACTGAAGTGGTTGGCCGTTAATAAAAAAAGGATAGGCCAACCGTTCCTGGATGGTACTATCTTCTCTATGTTTTAATTGGGCTGAGATGAACAGCAATCAGCAATGTCAGGAGACATGAAGCTTCACAAGGTGTGCATGTTTGTGGCCCGAAACTGTTGCGTTCACCATTCCTCTACGCATATGCAAGCAAAACAAAAACAAAAAACAAAAAAGGTAAGTGTTAGTCGTTCTACAAAGTTGCGCAAATGCGTTTGCCGTTTATACAGATATTTCAAACTAGTAGAGAGAGAGAGAGAGAGAGAGAGATCATGGAAGTGCTTATATTGGATTGTACGAAACGGAAAATGGAGGAGAAACCAGCTAAGCCAGACGGGCTCTTTGATCGGTAACCAGTTTCAATCTACAACGGCTGTAAATCTCGTTACATTCAGATTATTCTTATGTTATAGCTCGAAAATGAGAGAAAAATAAGGGGCATGCCAGGGAATTATTGTTACATACAAAGATCGCAAAATACAACATGTCAGTTCCTGAAAGTACACTACATCAACTGGCTGGCTATGCCATGGTTGCCACTGCAGCACTGGCTGTGGTGACACGACCCACACCTAAGTAGTCGGCCACAGTGTCTTCGAGTGCTGGCTGTCTATAATGTCATCACGCCAAAGCTTCTTGCTGCAACAATTATGGCAAAAGCATCAGATCATAGGATCAAACAATCAGATTAGAAAGAAGCAATAAGTAAAACATCGGCCACATGTGCAAGAGGTACATAGAGTTCAATAGCTAAAGGCACAAAATGACAAAAAAAAATCTGATTTCCCCAGGAAAACTTCGATTAATAAAGGTGTGGAATACTTATATAGCAGACTGCACTGATGACCTTTAAACTAGTACTCAATCTTCGGATTGCTTCTCATTCACAAGATCCTTTTTTAAGGTCTCATTTGACACACCTATCTAGAAGGGAAAACCACTGAAAGAATTTATCAGACCATTTAATAAATGATCTAAGTCAACAACATCAGTTTTAATTGAAGTTCACACCTCGAACCTTTCTAGTTTTTAAAGTAAGCGAGGAACCAGTAACATACTGCTTTGTTTCTGGATGCAGCTCCATATTATATAGGAACCAGCAAAGTTAACATTTCTTTTCAAACATGGGAAAAGTCATAGAATTTTAGTAGGATAGTGTCGTAAAAAACAACGAATCAGAAGCCTTGACATTTGGCATATAGCTAAACATATGCACAAAACCATAGAACTTTGTATTGCTTTAGCACTTATGGTAATCGCCTTGAACAGAAAACTAAAGACCATCCTTGCATAGCAGCTTAGCAATTTAGTACAAACCAATGTCTGTCACACACAACATGCAGTATGCACAAACCAAATGTCTACAATCCTAACAGCTTAGCAATTTTGTACCATGTTATAGATACACTTTTACAAGCATACACTGTTGCATGTGTAAAATCATGAACAACAAAAGTTCCCAATAAGGGATAATGAATTAGCCTCTCTTTGGATGTTCCAGAATCCTTATGCCACGCTGGAACTCCCCATTGCTTCCTATGCCTACAGATTAAGTCTCAAATACTAGAGAAACTTCTTTTTGAGGGCAAATACTAGAGAGACTTATCCATAGCAAAGATATACATCCTCAACCAGCAAGCAGCACAGGGCTAGGCCCTATCGATCCTTTGTGAAGGAAAATGGTGATCAAAAGGAGGCGAAAATCTATGTGAGACACCTTGGAAACATAACCACTTCTTCCAATGAGAACTAGTGAATGGTATTTGGGTTTCATATTGATGTTTGGGCAAACTAGTTGGAATACAGGAGTGCTTGCTTAATCAGTTTGGAGGATAAAAAAAGTAGTTAGATGAATGTGGGGGGAGAGTTTAATAAGCTCCAGGCTGAAATGGTAGTGCCACATATACTATGTCAATGGATGGATTTCCTGCTTTTCAGATGGTGTTGATTTTAATGATGAATACGTGCTAACTGCTAAGGGTTTCCAACTATATCCTGTCTAGAGTACTGACCAAAATGTGGCAAACTCACACCAAATGAAGTCATAGAATGCAAGTAAAGGATTTCGAACTAGATAGGGAAATGTTGGTTTGGTTACAACAAACCACAAGTCAGATTTCAAAATTATGTGAGTATAGTGGACGTGCACGACATGAACTTGTCAATGATAGTGATCCGAAAAGGAAGGTCATGGATAAAGAGAACCGAACAGGGTTGCTACTTGATACATATGCTTTACCGTCTCAGCACAGATGTCATTTTCCTTTTTAGAACATCTTCATAACCAATAAGAATGTTGTTACCCGCTGCACAGAGTGTATCTCAGATAACATTCCTTTGTGCATTTTCATTTTCATTACGTTGTTCAATGTGTTGTGTAGCAATTTGAGCCAGTAACTACACAATAATCATCAATACTTCCTATGCTAAGGGTTTATAATCTTGAAATAGTATTGATAGCATCAACATGGTTTTTGTGGCATTGTGACGCCCTGCAGCAACCTACCCCCCCTCAGAGCGACTAGGCGACACCTTAGGCGTTGTGGCGTAATTAAAACTGTGTGGCTTCTCGTGGCAACTCATCACCCTCGCAACACATAGGTGACAACTAGACAACACCGAGGCGTTGTGGTGTAACTAAAACTGAATGGCTTCGCGTGGCGACCCACCAACCTCACAAGAGTGACACCACAAAAACAAGAGCATCTACACGCACGTGAAGACAAAATCCCCTAAAACAAGAGAACACCTATTATTGCTGAAGTAATATTTCCAGTTGTTAAAACCAGGCAATCATTTATGAAGGGAAACAAACCTACCAACAAAGAACAAGCTAAACATGCAGTCATATCAGAAGAGAGTACCTTTTGCAAAGGCCGCAGCTTGCTGCTGGTGAACCCTTCAGAAACAAGTTTATTGACAGCATCTCTTAGTCTTTCATAGTCCTCTTTGACATTGTAAATCTGGTGTGAAATCCTCACATACCCTGTCACTGGATCACCATTCTTATCTTTTGACATCTCGTGCCCTTCTACCCTTCTTGAATTGTAGTATATTGGCACCTCTACCTGGAAATCCTTCCTCAACATAGTTCTCACTCTCATTGCATCATCATCGCTCTCTACACCAAGGCAACCGGGCATCCCCACCATAACCATGCTCCCGCACAATTCTGGTGGTGAGCCGAGAAATGTCCCCCACGCCTCAGCAAGCATCCGGCCCATCTCAATCACTTTCTCATGGTTCCGGGTGCGTATACCTTCAATCCCACCTTCAAATCGATTCACAAAATCGATGGCTTCAGACACAACAAGTTGGGCACTGTAATCCCGTGTACCAATCCATCCACTCTCCATGGGCAGCCCATTTCCATATTCTTGGGAGACGACCGGGTGGTGGAGCTGAGCAGCTACTGGACCATCCTTGCGTGTATGCAAGAAGGCCACAGCCGGTGGGCAAAAGAACCACTTGTGGAGGTTGCTCGTGTAGAAATCGGCACCAATGTCTCGCACATCCACAGGGACTTGCCCAATTGAGTGTGCGGCGTCAACAAACACACTGTCAACGCCTTCTTGCCGGCAGATGACTACGAGCTCCTTCACCGGGATGATCACACTAGGCATGGAGGTGATGTGGTCGATGACCGCTAGCCGGACCCTGCGCCCCCCTGCCTTGGCAACATCGAGCGCGGCACGGAACTCGGCAATAATAGCCTCCGCCGAGGAGACCGGAAACGGGAGGGGCACCTCGACGACGGTGGCCCCCGCTCGCGCGACGTAGGCGTGGATGGACTTCTTGACGGCGCCGTAGGCGTAGTGGAGCATGACCACGGCGTCGCCGCGGGCGAAGCGGCCCTCGGCGAAGCTCCACGCGGCGTGCTGCATGACGATCGCCGCGGCGGTGGTGGCGTTGTCGACGAGCGAGACCTCCGAGACGTCGGCGGCGCCGACGAGGGCGGCGACGGCGGCGCGCGAGCGGAGGAGGCCCGGCTGGAGGCCGTGGAAGTAGAAGTCGTCGGGCTGCGCGAGGAAGAGGCGCTGCCATCGGGCCTGCGCGGCGAGCACGGAGGCCGGGCAGCAGCCGAAGCTGCCGTTGTTGACGCGGGCCACGGCGGCGTCGTGGTGCGCGAACTCGGCGCGGATCTCGGCCGCCGAGATCACCGCGCGGGGGCGCTTCGCGGGCGACGGGCCGTTCCCGTTGCCGTGGCCGTGGCCGTTCTCGACCGCCGGCGCGTCGTCGGGGGGCGGGGTCGGGGGCGACGCCATCGCCGCTAGGGTTGGTTGGCCTGGATGGGGAGAGAGAATGGAGAGACTGATTGGGAGAGAGAGTGTCTCCGGGTCGCTGCTGAGTGGCGGTGCCGGGCCCGGGCTCGGGCCCGCGGGCCGCAGCCGGGAACGCAGGTTCGACATTGGCCGCGTCACTGACCACTGGGCCCTCTGGTTGTTTTGTCCGCTTCGTCGTCCTTTTGCTTGCGTGGAACGGTGCGCGGCCCACAGACCTAAAGCAGGCAATTAGATAAAGAAGGCAACCGGGGTACGTCGGCCGTCGAGGCACGACGACGGCGACATTCTGTTGCATACCCATGGTTTACAGAGATTTATAAAGGAGAAGAAAATGGTGACGGTGATGATAAGGCCATGACCGTCGCTACGTTGACATGGGTGGTATGGACATAGCAGAGCTGGGACGAGTTTATGAAATCTGGAAGAAGTAAGCACGAAACCCAGACATAGACAATAAGGCCTTTCTCTTTCTCTCGCTTTTGATTGCTAGTATAACGACGTCATGCATAAATGGCTGGGATTTACACCAGAATCATAGATAGGCCTATATTTTGTGCTCATTTAATAGTATATATAGGTGGATGGACTTCTTGATGTGCTTTTTTTTTTGACATGGTGTTGGTTTAAACTAACCACAGTCATGTTTACAATAGTAGAAATTATCATATTGCTTTTGAGAACCTGAACTATTGACTAAGTAGAAGGCCTTGTCAAAGGTGTAGATTTTTCAGACTAACTTTGTGCCTATATTAAATAGTGTTTGTGAAAGAGTTAAGTTTTTTTTATCACAGCAATGTGCAAAAGGATATTTAGCATCTTTATATTTATGAAGGGTCTAGTGGAGAATATGATAATCAACTTTTTATCTGTAATAGGATTTTGAAGTGAACATTCATCTTTACGTGCTACCACTGACTTCTAGAACCACAATATACAACCCAAACCATGGGTCATAAATAAATGAAGGTGCATCGCATTTTGAGACCACTCTTAGTGGGTTCACCATAAAAAAAAGAGAGCAAAAGTCGCACCATCTCACTAGTTCTTATATAGTACTCTTGTATCCATTGTTGCTCGAACAGTAAAACACCGTCATGTTGCCAATATATTTTATTTATACTACGAGCATCAAATCTATATTGCATCTAGTTCCTTTCCTTTTTAACCATAGAGCATTTAATTTGAGTCTTTCTTTCGTGTCTTGTTTTCGTGTAGCAAATGTGGACCGATGGCATAACAAGAGCGCATTCGTTAGGACAAGTACAACGATGTTGTCTCATAGGTCGTCTCATATATGTCACGTAATCTTAAGACGGGTTATGAAGCGACTTATACAATGGATGGTCTTATTAGTTGTCTTGTATTAATTATAGACTCCTTAATTTGTGAATATAAAAAAATATATTTATAGATTAAAAGACTACTAGAACTCGTATAATGATATAAGAGTCGTTTCATACTTCTAAATTTTAGCGCATGAGGTGGTTGCTACGCGAAGCAACCATCTTTTTCTCTCACCACCCTCTCTCTCTCTTCCACATCATCAAAAATACTATATGACAATGCATAAGACGACATATGAAACTGCCTACATGTAGCATTATAACTGTCCTTAGCATGATGCCTGCGCCATGCTCCCGAGTGTCAATTAGGCACCTTGCAACTCATGCAATCATCCATTCATCGACACTTGTACACTTTGTCGTTAATAAAGCCTGTTTTCAATGGGTAATTTACCACGAGCTTTGGTTCGCATTCCGGTGAATATCCGTTGACCTCAAGCGCGGGCATTACATTTTCCAGCTGCTTAACCCATCGCTACCCATCTCTCTTCTGTCAGCTCGAGTTCGGTTGCATTTTTACATCATTAATATCTTCCAGAGTCAACCTTTTTGCTCCCTCGTGGCTATCTAATTAAGCCGCTGCACGTCCCTACCTGCCCGGCTGCCCGTCTCTGTCTGTTCCACTGACGACCTCCGATGGCATCGGCTCATACGCCCTGCAACGACAACGCAGCCGCGAAGAAGAACGGGGACGGCGGAACGCCGATCACGGACGCGGAGATCCGCACCGAGTTCGCGCACCACGACCGTTCCGTGGCCCGCGTGAACAACGGCAGCTTCGGGTGCTGCCCGGGCTCCGTCCTCGCGTCGCGCGCCCGGTGGCAGCGCCTCTTCCTGTCCCAGCCCGACGCCTTCTACTTCGACTCCCTCCAGCCCGGTCTCGCCCGGTCGCGCGCCGCCGTGGCCGCCCTCGTCGGCGCCGGCGACGCCTCGGAGATCTCCCTCGTGGACAACGCCACCACGGCGGCCGCCATCGTGATGCAGCACGTGGCGTGGAGCTTCGCGGAGGGCGCGTTCCAGCGCGGCGACGCGGTGCTGATGCTCCTCTACACCTACAGCTCCGTCAAGAAGTCCATCCACGCGTACGTGGCCCGCGCGGGGGCCCACGTCGTCGAGGTCCCGCTCCCGTTCCCCGTCGCCTCGCCCGCCGCCATCGTCGCCTCCTTCCGCGCCGCGCTCGCCCTGGCCCAGTCCGGCGGCCGGCGGCGCGTGCGCCTCGCCGTCATCGACCACATCACCTCCATGCCCAGCGTCGTCGTCCCCGTCAAGGAGCTCGTGGCGATCTGCCGCGAGGAAGGCGTGGACAAGGTGTTCGTGGACGCGGCGCACGCCATCGGCCAGGTGCGCGTCGACGTGCGCGACGTCGGGGCGGATTTCTACGCGAGCAACCTCCACAAGTGGCTCTTCTGCCCGTCCGCCGTCGCGTTCCTGCACGTCCGGAAGGGCGACCCGGCCGCGGCGCAGATGCACCACCCCGTCGTGTCCAGCGCATACGGGAACGGGCTGCCCATGGAGAGCGCCTGGATCGGGGTGCGCGACTACAGCGCGCAGCTCGTCGTGCCAGACGCCGTCGACTTCGTCGCACGGTTCGAGGGCGGCGTCGACGGGGTCAGCAGGAGGAACCACGACAAGGTCGTCGACATGGGGCTCATGCTCGCCGAGGCGTGGGGCACGTTCCTTGGTTCCCCGCCGGAAATGTGCGGGAGCATGGCCATGGTTGGCCTGCCCGGTTGCTTTGGCATCGACAGCGACGATGATGCCACGAGGCTCAGGACCATGTTGAGGAAAGACTACAAGGTGGAGGTGCCCATTTTCCACAACTCACGAACGCAAGCGGTGGCCATCACGGATGCCAACGGCGATCAAGTCACAGGGTATGTCAGGATCTCACATCAAGTTTACAATGTCAGGGAGGAGTACGAAGTGCTCAGAGATGCGGTCAACAAGCTTGTTCTTGATGGTTTCTGCTGCACCCAGCTGAGGCCTTCATCACCTTCTCAGAATCAGAAGATGCTAGCTCACTGAAACTGTTATTCCGTCTGATTACATACCTTTGCTCGTTCTCGATCTGATGCTGTCATTTACTCTATGTACTGAGAACTGTAAGGATTTGTTAATCTTATTTTCAATGAGAAAATGTAGTTTCCTCAAAAAAAAAAAACATTGCGTGTTCTCTCCTGATCACTGGTTGCCTCTAGCATGTATTTACACAAGCTTCTACAATTTATTTACTTTTAGCATCTAATAATGCACTCAAGAAAATTTCTGTTATTATGTAATTGCTTAAGACACACTTTGCAACAACTATATTTATTTCATATATAATTTCTTTGATTCCAGTGTTAAACAAAAACAATACGCGCGCGCGCACACACACTGATGGTGATTTCAAAGATGAGCTGAGTGATGTATTGTACCATGACTTCAGTAACGTCTGCTAGACCCCCATCACTCCGAGCATGTTGATCGAGGACGCTGCAAGGCATTCTTTTAATTTTTTTTTTCCCTATCGTCTGGTGAATGTCCTGGACTCCACTATTTCGATTTTGGGTGTCCAGTGTGTTCTTATCCACAAAGCTAATGGCTGATGACTCCTTGCTTTTGCGAGGCGTGCAGAAAGACAGCTATTATCGGCTAATGATCCGTAGAGAATATGCTATGCGCATTGTGTCCCATGCCCCCATTGCCAAGTCATTCATCATAAATCTTGTTTATTAAGAAGCATTTTGGTAATCTACAGATTTATGACATACTTTTTTTTGAAAGGACTATGGCAACTTGACCTGATTTCATTCGTGGAGATGCAAAACGATCTAATCTTTTTTCTTTTATTCTGTGCGTGCGTTGTTGGATGCTTTTGTTTCCCTGCTTTTGTATGTTGGTAGTTCTAATTTCCAAAAGAAAGCACGGGTCGTGCCAGATTGCCTGCAAAATATAATTTAACTATTTGAGTGGAATGTTAAAACATCGAAAATGGCAACTCGAAATTGAATGAGAATATTCTTGTTTTTCATATATATTGAGTTATCTATCACAATTTTTTATATCTCTTAGGCTTGAAGGGCAATATATATATCTTCGAGAAGTGAAGTTGCCTCTACAGTCTCACTAGAGCAAGATTGACTCAGCTTGCTGCTGTACTTACTGAAATCATGCGCGAGAGAATAAGTTCATCGGTTCGTCCGTTTCTAAATAAAAGGATGAGGCCTATCACAAAAAAGCAGGGATAAAAGAAATAGCAAGGAATTCAATACTTGTTTCTACAGCTAAAAATGATGCTTACATGCTAATCTACATAGCATCATGTGGAGTGATGCAACAAACCATGCCACAAAAAAAAAGGCATATCTGAATCCATCTACAAATCTATGGGCAAAGGTGGAACGGCTATAGAAAACACGCCGTGAACCAGAGCTAATATAAATAACGGCAGCTGAAAACAAATCGTAGGACTGGAGTAAGATAGTAACAAAGGCATAGTGTGCTGTTATCAGTACATGACATGAGAACACGAAAGTGAGAACCTAAAACAGAAAATTGTTGAAATTAAAGTACATTTGCTTGTATGTGTACCGCTCTTTTTATTTTCTCATTTTTAGTATCAAGCACCCATTTTTCCGATTAGCTGATTTAAGTATTGCACAATGATTTATTTCATAACTCTAGAGTCAGGCACAAATCAAGATCCCAGTTTATTCAAGACATGATTTTAACTCTACGGTACATAAAAAAAAACTTTATGCAATCTTTATCTCACTGTTAAACTTTGTTGAAGAGCTCATCATGGACCAAGTTCGGGTATATTATGATAAAGTTGCTTATTGTGGGACATGAAGCAGTGCAAAACATGTATGAATAGGGCAACATTATGAAAGCCAAAGTCGATTTCATCAATTGGTTGTTGACAAAAATTTGAGCGAGAATACATTGTACAAAACACCTTCAATTCACCTCAAACCACATGAAAGACTTTAAGTTTGATAAGCTATCATGATATAAAAATATTTGACCTGAAAATATGAAGCAAGCTGATTGTTTCTGAGAAAAAATTACTTGGAGTATAGATGAAATTATTTGATCTATATGGCTTTTTTTTCTGAACTAAACTTGCAGCCAACGAACTGATCACAGAACTTACGAAATTTGCAGAATACAATAGTGCAAGGATGTAGAAATGCTAAAAAATGGGACACGCTGATCCTATAAAAGCTAGTTTCTTGGACAAACTGCAAATGAAAATGGAGTCCTAAGTGGCATAGTGAACAAAATGTTAGTTACATTGACAAGGAAAGAAATTATATGTTTGATATAATAAAAAAATGAGTATGATATTACAAATACCCTGACTGGTCTATCAAAAATCAAAGGATCACTATATTATAAACATGGGGTTATTTCAAGTAAGATTGAATCCTATAGGAAGAACTGGAATGCCCAAAAAACCTTTTCTTTTTAGAAACATTCAGTTTATTTTTCATCCTATGTTATTTTTAGTACATATATATTCTTTATGAGTATCTAAGAGCATCTCCAAAAACTCCCCAAAAAATTGATTCTAAAAAAGTATTTTTGGGAGCAGCCAAAAAATTATTGGGAGAAATTTGTCTCCTTCAACAGTTCTCTCTAAAAATATACCATGAAAACTTTTGATTGGGTCACGTCAGCATCTGGGACCATAACAACATTAATTTCCTTCTAAATACAAGTATTGGGGTTCCTAATTTTCCCCTCATTTCTAGCTACAAATGAGGAGAATTTAGGAAGAAAATAAATTTGTGAGTTGTTTTGGGGAGCTAATGGAGATAGTTTTTTAGACTAAACCCCATTAATTTGATTTAGGGAGAGTTATTGGGGAGCTTTTGGAGATGTTCTGAACAGGGTATCAATGTGGGTGATTAGCTTGCTTCTAATTTACTAGCATTCTGGTTGGGAATCTTAAGTGGATATAATCGATTAAGAAAATGTAAGACTAAGCTTGTAGCATGATCTTTCTCATAGAATATGCTAACATATTTGGATATCCTTCATCCTTCTGTGGCTACATGGTACTTCGATTTTTATTAACAATGTACCTTGCTATTTCAATCATTATTAGATATTGTAATTTATTTTGCACATTATCACCACAAATAAAATTTAATGGATTGAGCGGCGAGGTCGCGAAAGCACCTCATACAGCGAGGTTGAGGTCAAGTGCACGCGCTGGAAGCAAGATGAGATGGGTGGATGGGAGTCTAGCTGGGCATATGGGCCGGCCAAAACGGAACGACATGCAGCCCGTAGAAAAAAGCACGGCTTGAGCCCAACACGGAACGGATTTAACCGGGTCTTGATCGGCCCAAGGCATGGTGCAAATCATGCTACGGACTCACCCCAAGCCCGTAGCATAGCACACAACCCGGCCGGGAAAGGGTGTAGGTACGGTAGGCCCCTTAGGCTTGCCGCCAGCAGGCCGCAGCCAAGTGCGGCCGCGCCCCTTGGCCAACTAAGCCGTCAACAGTCTAGCACCCCGCAGACCTCTTCTCCCTTATATGTTGCCTCCGGCCTCCCCCGCTCCCCGTGACCCCGCCCAAACCTAGTGCCGCCACGTCGCACCCTTCCTCTCCTCTCAACCGTTGCCCCCTCCCTCCCTCTCCTCTCGACCGCCACCCCCCTCCCTCCCTCACCTCTGACCTCAACAGTTGTGGCTCGTTGTGCCTTCCCTCCCTTTCATCTAACCCTCTCCTCACATCTGCCCTTGACGGTCATGGGTCGCGCTTCTCCTCTCCTCACGTCTGCCTTCGATGGCCATGGGCTTGCCGCTTGCTTGCTCTCCCTCTCCTTCCAACGCCGACCACCGCCCTCTCCCTCTACATCTTTGGCTTCAGATTTGCTCCAGCCTGCGCCTACGCTGCCTCCTCGGTGGATCACCATGCCGCCAGGCTTGTGAGGCAAACAGAGACGCACGACACGATTCAATGAAGTTTGGGTTGTGCCTCAGGCTCCATCCCAGGCTCAAAGCACGCTGCGGCACGACCCTCATGGCCCAACGTGTCTTATTGGACCGTGCCTAAAAGCAGGTGGTGCCGGGATGGGTCGGGTAGTCCGGATGCCCAGCTATAGATGAAAGGCATGAAGATGGCAATGACCATTGGTGAGATAGGGCAGAGAAGGAGGAGAATGAGACATGGGGGAGGCGAGAGTGGGATGAGAGAGATGTTGCGAGTTTTTCGTTTGCTAGGAATTCAGATGAAGACCCGACCCATTTTGCATTCAAACATTAATAGGTCAACGTTGACATATATATCCATACCCAAGAACACGAACGTGTTGAGATAGATAGAGACTAGCAAAAGACGATATGCCTCTACCAAGTCACATGCTCCTAACAAAGCATTTAGGCATTGCATATAGAATTGACAACTACTATATATAGTTGCAAGATATCATAAACTCTCTGCACAACATTAACTTCTATGCTCATAACTTCATAAGGCACGACACATGAAGCTTCTCTTTTTTCTTCACCCTAAAAGACAATAATCCATTAGCTCTATCTTTTGTCTAATTCATCTGAAGGAACAATGAGAAAGTAGGTTCATAACAAAAAATCACGTTAAAGATGGGTCATTTGAAATAGAGGAATGCCATTTTAGAGGAAAACTTTTGGTAATGCAGTTTGGAATGAAGGAACCGGCATCCCGATTTCATAGGAAAAGAACACCTTCCTCCACGTAGAAAAGACATAGAAATTCCACTTTGATCTTTGGCTTAATTGTAAATCCCACCCAATATCTTACTCCTGGTTTGATTTTCCACCCCAAAAGTTAGTTTGTGGCAAAAACCCACCCGCCCCGAGTCTAGAGGCTAAAATTACCCCCACAGTAGATTTGAATAGAAGGACTTGTGGGTGTAGAAAATGGGATGTCATTGGTACACCATGTTGTCATGTTGCGTGTGCCATACAGAAATTCAATCATAAACCAGAAGATTATGTGGATGACCTTTTCAGAAAAGAGGCATATTTGCTTACCTATGTAGGGCTAATCATGCCTGTCTCAGATAAGACACAGTGAGTGAAGACTAAATTCCTAGATGTGGATCCTCCTAGATTTTACGTGCAACCTGGAAGGCCTAAGAAAAAGAGAAGAAAAGTTGCTGGTAAGCTAAATGTACCAGAAAGAACTTCAAAGAAGAAGTCAATTAGGTGCACCCGTTGCAAGACGTTTGGTCACAATTCCTCAACTTGCAAGAACAAGATCAGTTGTGACAATAAGGTAGGAAAAAAAAACTTACCATCAATTTTGAAAATATTCAATGTTTGACCTTTACATTCCTTGCAGGGATCAAGTAGTGGCGCTGGAAATTCACAACAGCAAAGGAGGGGACCAAAGCCCAAAAGAGTTGCTACTTGCAGCTCAACAGTCAAGTCAACAAAGGGATGAGCAGTTCTCTACCTTACAACCAGAACTCAAAGGTTCAAGTATAGTTGGTGAGAAACCATGTGGATATGTGCCATGGTTTGTAATATATGATGAGTAATTGACATTGGTTGAGTTCAGTGTTTGAGTTGAAATGCGGAAATTTGGGGATTGCATGAGTTTGTGCATGTCATGGTTGTAACTAACCGGAGTTGGTAAAGATGTTGGAGAGTTTGCAGGAGATGAGAAATATGTTTGTTTGTCTCATGATGTGTAGGTCACTGGAGTCAACTTGACGGTCAATGACGAGAGGATCGAGCATAAGTAGGAGACTTGGAGCCAGACGATCAGAAGACTGGGTGAAGTCAACGATGATCCACACCGTACACGTGAAGACACAAGAAGCACGGACAGTTTCACGGTTGAGTCTCAAAACCATAGGTGGTGATCAAGACAGCGGAATTAACCAAGTCAAAGGTGATCGGGCGTCGATGCAAGTAGAGACTTCCAATGGACCGGAGGCGGGAGAGACTTGTCGACAAGGAGGATCACGGGACAAGGTGACACGTGTCAAGATAGGTGAAGCAAAGCTGTGAAGGGCTCGATGACGTTCGGGCGACGAAGAAAAAGATAAACAGTTGTGTCTCTAGTGCTAGGTGGTAGTGTATTATAGGTGAGGGGTAGGATGGTCTTTAGGATAATTCCTAGGCCTATATAAGGAGAGGTAGGGCTGGTGGAAGAGGTGTCTCTCTTTCCCTTAGCCTTGGCTTAGGTCTTCAATTCAAAGTGCTAGGAGAGGTCTTCATGTAATAGAAGAGAGGAGAGGATGTGTAAAAGACATCTCTTGTTGTTCTAAATAGTGGAAGGAAGAGGGTGGCTTCCTAGCCATGTATCCATATATCTCGACTTAATGAATCAATAATATGAGATTTAAATTCGTTCTCAAGTTCTTCCTCTCTCCCTAAATCCTGAATTTCTTTTTTTCTCTCTATTTTTGGAGCTATTTTTGTGAAAATTTTTAATCTTATTTTTTGTCAAGTTTTTGGGTGGATTTTTTGAGGGATCTTGGTGCTATGATGAGCTAGAACAATCTTATATGTGTTCTTGACCGAATCAAGAGCTCTAGCACCTTCGATTTGAAAGATTTCTCAAGTTTCCCCTTTTTGGTGTTCTTGGCACAAGATCAGAAATTCGTGATGATTCCTGTGTTATTTGAGTGGATCTTGTTAGAGTAGGGGAGTGATATGTTGAGGATTACCTGGTCCAAAAATCGCATGATTTAGAGTTTGTTTGATTAGGTTTTGGTCAAGTTCTTGCCTAATCCCGAGCTAATTTCTGTTCTGTTGAGGATCGATCGGCACTGCCGGTGCGGGAAGAAAAATCTGGATCGGCACTGTCGATACCTTGATCGGGAATTTTGTCTTCTTTCTGTTGTCAATCGGCATTAACGATGATTCGATCAGCAGTGCTAATGCTCTATTTAAATTACCGATCGACACTGCTGATGCCCTGATCGGGACTGCCTATCTTTGTCTCGGCACTACCGGTGCATGAGTGAAAATCCTGATCGGCACTGCCGATGTCCTGACTAGGAATTTTGTTTTCTTTCTGATATTAATCGGCACTACCGATGATATGATGGGCATTGCCGATGCCAGTGATCGGCACTGCTGATGATTGTCCAATGACTTGTTTTGAGTCCGTTCTTTGACCGTGTCGAGTCTTTGCTGCTCTCCATTATTTCCGCTGTGTCCCACTGCTGTTGTTGATCATTTCTAGGGTTAGCACATCATTAGTTGGTGTGTGTAATCTTGGTGATTCGTTTTGAGGTTGACTCGGGTTCCCCACCACATATGAGAGCGCACCTTAGCCGAGGAATCGTCTTCAACCTCCTCTAGATTTCCCTGCTCCTGACGGCGACGAGGCGTGCTCGTTCCAGTGTGGCTCGGGACCTCAGGTGCAGTCAGGGACTCGGGGTCAAGACTCGAGACCAGCGAGCGGCAGTGGTGCAGTCGGACCATGAAGGCAGACTCTATGCGGGATGACTCGCATCTAGCCGTCCACGGTGGCAAGATTTCGCCCAGTTGTCACGACACGTGCAGAACGGGGGGGGGGGGGGGGGGGGGGGGGGGGGGGAGGGGGGAGGGGGGGGATTTCAGCCTTCACAACTGGGTTTTGCTACAAACTAACTATTGGGATGGAAAATCAAACTAGAAGTAACATATGAGGGATGAAAAATCAAACTAGAAGTAACATATGGGGTGAGATTTATAATGAAGCCTTGATCTTTGAAACAGCGAGAGAGTAGAAATTTAAATCGGACCCACATACCGTGAAGCTTGTAGAATACGGTCACTCGAGCCACGGGTCATGGAAACCTTGAGTCTCACGATGTGCTCTCTATTTGCTCTCATCGTCTTCCATTTTCTCTCGGATCAAGAAGATAAGAGCCTAAATATACTAATCAATGAACCGAATTATCGATAACATGCCTATATGTCACAATAATTGCTTCTTTTCTTTTCTTGAACTTGTTGTGGGTCCATGGACAAAACATAACACTTAGTTTAAATGACGGTTTTATTTTTTCCTATGATGTGTTTCTTTGTTTTTGTTATTACATTGCAAACACACTATACTACGTTTTATATTTCTTTGTTTTTCAACTTCCTTGATGTTACTATCATATTTTTATATTTTACTATCATTTCTTCATTTTAAATAAGGCATGCATTTCTTTTCTGCTCTAGAGTATATGTTTGGGGTTCTTTTTATCTAAGTGATTGTTAATGGATTTCACCCATCAAAGAGTTCGGTAGTGGGGAGGTATTTTTCATAAAATGCATACCTACTAGAGCTCCAAAAAGATTGACAACAATAATATGAGTACCTTGGATATCGAGGTGGATGAACTCTAATACCCAACGGTCATAGACAGGGTTGGGGATGACAAGCACAACCTAGTGGTGGCTATTGCGAGCGACACAGTATGATGGTGCTGTGCTACCAACTATCTGAGGTAAAGGAGTGCGGAAATTAGGACGGTGCGATGAGTGATGAGGGCAAAGGACAATGAGATATATAAGGAGGAGGAGGGGGGAGGGGGGGGGGAGGGATTAAGAAGACAACATGAAAAATGTTGGGAGAGGGTTGTGCGATGACCCCTCCCTTTTTTAATATTCTAGAAATATTATTTAAAAAGATGATAAAATATAAAGGCACATGTTAAACATTAGGTTGCTATCTAGGTAACGCTGCATGGGCTAGGCTTCAACATCCGACCCTAGGTTAGTTGAAATCCAACATGTGGGAACGCTCCTTGCCCTAGGTAGATTTTCAAGGTTTTAACCAAAAAAGCCCACAATGTTTTTGTAATGCAAGTGTGTCATTTTCTAAGAAAAATAACTACATAACTAATTAATGTCCTCAACGAGCAAGCATTAATTTATGACCATGCGAAAGTTCACAAGTTACGATCTAAGATAGATAACAACACGACCGTCTTTCATATGTTTTATCTTTTTTTTCACGCGATGTGTCATTACACCGTTTCTATTTCACTACCACAACCGTTTTTTCTCTGTTAGTGACAATGGCCTCACACTTGGCACACGGGAGATTACGTCTTGCATGTATATTTCTTTTAGTATTTTTTTTGTTGGTGATCATGCATAAGTTTTAGATAAAGTTTATATTAACAAACAAAATTATTTTAATAAATTTGAGATAAATAATCATATATCTAAGTTATTGTAAACTTTTTATTGTAACTTTTAAATTTGAACAATAATTTAAATACACAATTTACAAACTCCGCGCGTAGAAGACTTTGCGGTCTTCAACCTATGTGCCAGTGAATTACCAAAAAGAAAACAAGTGGCCAGTGGCCACAAAAGGCCACCTATATTCCCGCTCACAGTGGATCCTACAAACTGATGACGCATGCAATGACGCCAATTCCCTGCGACTCGGTCTCCTACTACGACCCGGCTGTTGCAGCCAACGATCTTCAACCACGTGCTTGCAATCCCACCCGTCAAAAACGAACCGCCTCATCCCAGTCGTCCGATTCGCCTAACAAGGCGATAAATACCTTGCTTCCTCCAATAATTCCGTGTGGCCAGCAAAACAAACCCTAGCCGATCAGCCATGTTCCTCTCCCGTGTACGCAAGATAGATTAGAAATTCGCCGCATCCCCCAGCGCACGCTCGCAGTCTTTCCCCCGTCGACCTCCAGATCGAACCCGCCGCCCCGATGGCGGAACGGTGAGGCTGTCTCGTTTTGTTTTGTCGGAGCGACCTGTTTGTTTCTGATGCGCAGGTATCATAATCCATGGCGTTGCGAGTGCTCTGCGGCTTCTTGCTAGCCGTGGTTGAACGGATCTGTGCATGGAGGCTGCGGCTCTGATCACGCGCTCGCGGTGGATGGCAGATCGGTTAGTTCTGTTTGCCCGTGGTCATGCCTTTTAGAAGCCATCTTGTTGTGCATGTGCTTATCTATCGCGTTCCGTCGTTCAGATCTGGCGAGCTGCGATGATGATTCGGGCCCTTCCTGGCGGGATCAAGGTGGTGAGGAGCTGAAGGCGTGGCTGGTCGCCGGGACTCTCTCTGCTGCTGCTTCGCGGGATGATCTCTCTGTGTACTGATAATTATTCGATGATATTTCGATAATTATTAGATCTACCAAGAGAGCCGTGCCGATTTGAAGGCGGCGAGGTAAGGGATGTAACAGTCGAGTCAGGCGTGCGTGGAGAAAAATATGGAAAAAAGAAAAAAAAAAGAGATGTGACACAGGCCTTTGCCTTGTTGGGTGCGCTCGCATGGCAGGCCACCGGGTAATAAAAAAGAAAGATTATTGTGTCTCGGAGGGGAGATCGCACGGGGGTTCAATTTCTTTTGGCCCCGGGTTCTCCCCTCCCTGTGTGTTGTGCCCCGCTGTCCCTTCATCCCATGAGTTTCATCCACTGCTCATCATTGACTGACACGATTTGGCAATTTCGGCTACAGCGACTAACATTGGAGCTCCTGCGCATCAACAATCAAGGTACCAACAGATTTATAGTGTTTAAACATCAGACGACCTCCATAATCATGATATTGCACCATGCGCAGTCTCAAAGTACATATGCAGTTTTCAGTATTTTATAGTTATCCCATGACTAGCATTCTGTTTTATTTGACAGTTGCATAAATCGTAATACCAAACACGCACGACCATTTTCAGCTATATTCCTTATTTCTGGCGTTTATACAGATCCTGTTGTATTATATTAATGATTATAATGATTATGAAGCATAAATCATATCGTATACACTCAAGATGTCCTTGTATGAGTAACTCGTAACGTTCCTCTGCAATTTTCAGCTACACTTAACAAGTTATCGTGGCTAGTTTGATATATTACTAGTTTAGAACATTTGATTATAAATTACAATTTACAATACATACAAACGGGAGAAGGCCTTAGACTGTAAAATTCTGTTCCTGCACCTAAATAGCTGTTAAAAATCACATTTGGATTTTCAAGCAGAAGCTGACCGTGTCCACTGGAATTTGTGATGAGATGAGAATCCTCGTTCAGAAGCAATTGAGAATCATGTTTCTTATTTTGGTAACTTCCTCACTGCTGTGATAATTTTAGTGCCGTTTAATATAGTGTTATGAATAATGGTCCGACTTTGTTCTATAGATTTTTGTTTATTGTGAACAAAATTTTGTAACGAAGTCATCAGCTGTATCATTGGGATTTAACAGTAGATTTGTGACATGCCGATTGAGTTTAGTTTGTGTTTGCATGTACAGTGAGATTTGTGCAGATGTAGCTGTTGTAATGTTCTATAATGGATTATATGGCAATGCTCTGCCATTCTTGGACAAGATATCATGATGGCGTTACCTGCTAGATGGAGCGTGCTGATGATGCCCAAGGAGGACTCCTTTTCATGTTGATGTTGATTAATTGCAGTCATGCCATTTGGTAAAAGCTGTCTCTGCTGAAGCCTGCGAGGTTTTTTATGCTCGTGTACCGTCTTTCGTTGGTAATCACTTGCTCCGTTCTGGAAATGTTGTCGATAGGACAGCAAGAAAGCTTAGTTCAAATTTGAAGCTGTCCTAACGACAATATTTTGGAGTACTGCTCTGTTTGCTTTGAAGTCTACCTTTACGTTTGAATTGACAATTTATACTGATTTATGATGTTATTTAGAAAATTCATATTGATTTGGTTTTATGTGGCCTTTCGAAGTTAAAATTTGTGTTCTGTTTTTAAATGTAGAATGGTAACCTGTGAAGGGAGGGGGCGGGCCTTAGAGTGAATTAAGTTCTTACTCTCATAGACTGCTAAGTGTTTTATACCAAATGTTGGGATCGCTAATCACGCTGCATAGCTTGCCAAATAGCTTTCGTATAGGATATTACCACTATCGGATGCAACATACTTGCAGCTTATAATGTTGGAGGCAGGTTGGGCTGCAATATACCCTTTGTCACGTTTAATACTAAAAAATTTGTAAGCGGGGGTAGTAACTGGACGGCAACTCGCTTTTACATGCCGAGGATCACTTCAACGTCTAATGAACTTCAACATCAAATGAACGATAATAAATGTTAGCTTAGAATTTGTGGAGAGTCAGCGTGCAAATACTATCTTACCGACTTCTGTCCCACGGTATTTTTTCTTATCGATTTCAGATTTAAGCAACTTCCCATGCATGTCACTGCCACGAGTGTTGAGAAGAAGCTGGCCTCACCAAGTTATTTTTAGAAACAAAATGTCGTGACCGAGTATCCTTGGTTCTGAAATTGAGATTCGACATTAAACCTGTATATGCGTGTGAAACTCTGGATCTTCCCTCAACATGGCGAGGTCCCCCGTGTATTGCTCGCCCTTGGGTGGGCGTTACCGGTGGGAAGGTGGTTCAATTCCACCAGGATCCTTTAGCTCTGACTTATTTGTGTGATTTATCTTACAGAGTGAAGTGTATATGTGTTAATTGTAACATTTGACTGGTATTTTTATGTTATTATTATTTGTGTGATTTATCTTGCAGAATGTACAAAATAATTCGAGTAAAATTTGATTCTTATACTTGTATATATTGTAACTTTCAAACTAGCAACTTACACCAGTTCTTTTGCAATCTGTAATATTACTTAAAATCTTCTCTAATTCCTAGTGTTTTCTTAAACGGTAAGCAGTTGGTGACCCATCGCTTAAGCAATTTTCAGTTTAAATGGCCATTTAATTGAGCTAAACGGTTGTTTATGCCAACAAACATGATTACTAGGTAAGAGGGGCCAAACTGAAAAATCAAATTGATTTTTTTGGTGATTAAGCACTGATTTTCTACTTAATGACTTGCACTACTCATCTCTTTGAAGTGTGGTTCAAGCCTGCAAGGGAAGGCGCATAGCTGTCCAAACATTGTCATGGTGGGAGGCTTTGGCCTTATGTTTTGCAGGTTCTCAGCGGCCTATCAAACAATGAAAAAACCCATGGAGTTTCTCTTTCTTGTATTGAGTATTGACAAATAACTACTCCATATTTGTATTATTAGGGAACAATGTATTCACCCGTAATTTTTGTAAGTTTACATAATTAAAATTTTTGTTTATATAATAAGATGTCTTTTATGAATATATTTTTTACGATCATAACCTCTCTCGGCATGAATGAAATCTAGGATTTGAATTTTGAATATGACAAAAAACTCTATCTATAGGGAAAGAGCCCCACATGTCTTGCATTAAGATGGAGCCATTGAACACATGTTTTGCATTAAGATGGAGCCATTGAAGCTCGAACCTGGGTCTTCTAGTAGGAAACTTACGACCAACGACCTGACCACTCGGTCTGAGTAGAGTGGTAGTTGAATTTTGAATATGATGTGTTATGAATAACTCAATGATTCCAAAAGGCTTGTATTTGGAGTTTAAAAGCCAGTTTTTTTAAGAAAATAAATTAAAAGTTGAAACACTCATCAAGATATGCTTTCTAACTTTTCGTATGTAGAAATGTTAAAAATCTATTGTAAAATCCATCAACAACTACTTCAATTGTCCCTCTTTTTAACTATTAGCTAGCTTTTCTAAAAATTCAAAAATTCCAGCTCAAACATTTAGGGCCTAAAAAGTGTTTGTTCTAGCGCAAGCAGATATTGAAGGATCTATTATAAAACTTTCTAGAAAGTATGAATTCTCTTGTTGCTTCGAACAAAGTTGGTTGAAGGTGTAGGAAAAGAGAAGACAAATAAATACAAAATGAGGGAATATGGTTTACTTTCCCATGGTTTATAGGCTTTTCAACTGTTTCTAGAACATGGACCAAGTCTAGCAGTCTTGTATTGCAACTTGCAATTACAAAAGCGCCGTCGTCATCGAGGCTAACTCCAACTCACCAAATCCTCTCGTAACAAGTCAAAAACTTCGAGGCTAACTCCAACTAACCCTCCATCTGCCTCGATAAACAAGCGACGTAATGTCAACGCTCGTTGGTTCCAGCACGATTTTTAGGCTCCGTTCCATTCCATTTCCCCTGCACAAAGAGTTCAACGGGTGAAGAACAGAGAGATCCTCGCCAAGGCATGATGCTCCGGCTGCAGCGATCGTCTCCGGAGGCCACTCGAAAGAATCGGATGCCAATGATCGCTGGAGGACAGCGGCGGCAAGATCGCTGGTCAACACCGCCTTCTCCCGCCACGCCGTCGTCGAGGTTTGCTCTGCTTTGATCCTCAGTTTTAGGTCGCGATCCACCGTGTTCGTCGCAACGGAGAAGGGTGGCGCTCGTCGTTCGCACACTGCCCCGGCGGCGCCGGAGTGATCCTCGCCGTTGACTCACGGCCTCACGAGAACCTGGCTCCGGACGGCCTTAATCCTCCATCTCTACATTAACAGGCCCAAGCCGGAGACGGGAAAATCAGGAACGCCTTCAGAGCTTGCCAACATCCGCCATCCCCTGTCTCGTTCATCCGTACCGTCAACAACGGCCTAGATCAATTTAAATCTGCTGAAGATTGGACCCCCTATGTGTGGTGCTTTTAAAGTATTTCATGGAGAAAATTAAACAAATTATTTATGCTCGCTAAAATCTGGAGTCCTCTTCGTGTAGCTTATCGATTAAATTGTTTATTTACTGCTACCAGATTTTGTCATGCTTTCGGCTCTTTTGCTTAGTAGATAGTAGCAGTTGCGGAAGTGCAGACAAGAAGTATTGTGGATCGTGATGCCCTTGAATAAAGTTCTGTGTGCAGTTTTAGGACATGTTTGGTTAACATCCTGACTCAGGCAGATTTACTCAGGCAGCAACGCCTGATCGGACGCCTGATGTGCGTGCCTGAGTCAGGCGTGTTTTTCCGGCTAGCAACCAAACTAGCGCTAAGGGACAAATCCTGAATTCCTTCTGGTCTTTGGCATCATCCTTTCCAAGTAACGACCTGTGAAATTTTAAGGAGACAGCCAGAAAATTGTGCTTGTGCCAGGCATGAAGTCGGTGTTATGAGCAATCAATACTTCTCTTTGTTAAGTTGGTCAGTTTTTTTAATTCATTTTTGACCTGATATCGTTGCTATCATGATTATAGCTACATTTGTCTGATGAGGTCGTGTTGCATTCCATTGAGCATACTTCTTTGCACGTCATCTATTCCCGAACACGTCCATCATTAGCAAGCTAGAGCAACGCTGCCATACAAAAAGAAAAAAAAACAGCAAGAAAATTCAGAGGCATCATGATCATCATCTATTTGGCTTCTATGTTCGAAACTATACATATCTATAAATAAAATATTTATGGTAAGGACCAACTCATTGCATTTACATTTTGATCCTTGCAATTTGTACCATTTCCCATTTAGGTATAGGCAATTATGTATGTCATCAATATAGGAACAGAAACCAGCGCCTGACTTGCTACACAGGATGTGCCAGCTCTGCTCATATGTGTTCAGTTGAAGTTTGTAGGGACCACGCTACCATCAACTATGAAGAGGCTGCAGAATGAAGGGCGACGAGTGACGCGTACGCGCCATCCTTGATGTTGATCAAGGTATCGTGCTTTCCCTTCTCAATAATCACCCCGTTCCTCACAACTGCAATTACATCCGCGTTTTGTATGGTTGATAGACGGTGAGCGACTATCACCGTGGTGCGATTCACCATCACTCTGTCTAGGGCGTCTTGGACCACCCGTTCAGATTCAGCATCCAGTGCACTGGTTGCTTCGTCCAGAAGCAGGATCCTAGGGTCCTTCACAATTGCACGGGCAATCGCCACACGTTGCTTCTGCCCGCCTGATAGCTGAGCTCCACGCTCTCCAACCATTGTATCATACCCCTGCATTTTTCAGGTAACAGTCACTTATTTCAGCAATAGTTTGTGTACTTGGTTGATTGCATGACAAAGCCACATCTATATTAACTTGATTTCAAGAAAGTGAGCAAAAGAAACTAACCTGGAGCGAAGAACTGATAAATTTGTGAGCATTTGCCAATTCTGCAGCAGCTACAATCTCAGACTCTGTTGCCTGTCCATCCTTTCCATATGCAATGTTTGCCCGTATCGTGTCGTTAAACAAAGCAGGTTCTTGACTAACCAGACCCATTTGTTGCCTTAGCCATCTCAACTGAAACTTCTGAATGTCCACACCATCTAGCAGTATATGGCCTACATCTGGATCGTAGAATCTCTGAAGCAATGAAATTGCTGTCGACTTGCCACTACCACTCTCTCCAACAAGTGCAACAGTCTGAAAGACAAATATTCAAATTGTCAGCTACTTGGTTCTAGTAACTACAAAAAGAGTTAACTAATATCATAGTCAGGACGGCCACTTACCTTTCCAGCATGAATTGTCAAGCAAAGGTCCCTGAAAATCTGAACATCTGGCCTCGTAGGATATCTGAAGCTAACATGCTGGAACTCGATTTTTCCTTGCAGTGTCTCAAGAGTTACCCCTGCATCCTCACTTGGGTCTATCCTAGATTTCCGGTCCACAATTGCAAATATAGAAGATGCAGCCGATTTTGCCTTGGAAGAATCCGATGTAAGGGTACTTGATTGCGACACCCCAATTGCTGCCATTGCAAGAGCAAGAAAAACCTGCATATAAATGGCCAGATTATTAGGAGCTCTTCATTAGAAAGCTACATGACACTCGATCCAAATTCTGTTCCTTTGACTTGGCATTTATGCAGTCCTGCTAAACATTTGTTCCTTAATATAACAGCCAGCTGAAGTGAACATTTTATCAGCAAGAACTTACCCTGAAAACTTTAGGAAAAGTTGTCTTCTTGTCCTCGACAAGCCGAGCACCAGCATAAAAACTAGCTGCATATACTCCAAATAGCAGGAAAAAGGAGACACCAAAGCCAATTCCACTTATAATCCCTGTCCTGATTCCTGTTCTTAGGGGACCTTCACATTTCTTCTTGTATAAATCCATCACCTTTTCTTCAGCAGAGAATGAGGCCACTGTCCTTATACTGCTTACTGCATCATTTGCCACTTGGCTTGCCTCCTCGTACATCATCTGCATCTCACAAATAACCAGATCAAGTTTGATACAGAAAAAGCAACCTAAGGTAAAGGCAGTTCAGTAGAAGAAGACAAACCTTGGCATCAGCACTGAAACCCTGGATAAACTTCATCTGAATCCATCCATTAAGGCCAATGAGCGGTATTAAAGCTAAAATGATGAGTGATAACTCCCAGTTTGATACGAAGGCAATTACCAAACCAGCAACCAAGGTTGCAGAGTTTTGCACAACCAATTGAAGTGCATCGCCGACAAGTCCTCTAACTTTTGCTGCATCAGCTGATAGCCTTGCACCAATTGCTCCACTTGAGTTTTCTGGGTGGTCAAACCATTCAATCTCCATGTTAACCACCTTCTCAAATGTCATCAGTCTGATCCTTCTGATCAACCTGCACCCAGCTACAGAAAAAAGGTACGAGCTGACAGGGAGTGACATGAAGTACACTGCACCAAACACCAAGAACATGGATGACCAGAACTGTGAATCCCTCCTTAGCAGGTGTGGAGGTTCATAGAACGCTTTGATCACATTTGACAGGAGAATTGCAAAGATTGGGAAGATTACTCCACTGACGACTGAGGCAATAGAACCTAGTATGAGCACTGGGATCTCAGGCTTGTTCAGAGATGCGAGGCGGCTAAGAGGCACTTCCTGTGGCATCTCGTCACATAGTTTATTTGATGAACCATCCTGAATGTCGACCCCAAGAGGCATACCGAACGGTACCGAGAATGAATGGTGGCTACTGTTATCACGGGAGGACCTCCTACTAGCTGACTTATTAATTGAGATTTGTTTGCCTGAGCGAGCACCAGAATCACCCTTCCGATCAGACTTTTCCTGCCGGTTTGCTTCCTGTAGTCTTATCAACTGGCTATAAGCGCCTTCTGGATCCTTCAGAAGCTCATTGTGTGGACCTGGTTCAAAACGATAAATGGTTGAGAAAAGATGCAATGAGAAACTGAAGACCGACAAAGGGACTTCGGTAATTGATTTTTCACAAACTCACCTTTTTCAACTAGTGATCCTTGATGAATGACAGCAATGGTATCAGCATTTCTGACAGTACTCAGACGATGTGCAACTATGACGGTCGTCCTGTTTGTCATGACCCTGTCAAGAGCCTCCTGCACGATCCTCTCAGACTCAGCATCCAGAGCACTAGTAGCTTCATCCAGCAACAGGATTCTTGGGTCTTTCAGAATTGCTCTTGCAATGGCAATTCTTTGCTTCTGTCCACCAGAAAGCTGTGTTCCGTGCTCACCAACATTGGTGTCAAAACCCTGTCAAATATCAGAGACAAAACATATCTCAATACATTGCGCACCACTACCTGAACTACTGGAAAATGTAAAACTTGATGAATGAACAGCCTTCTGACCTGAGGCATTTTGTCTATGAATTTGGCAGCATTGGCAAGCTCGGCTGCAGCTCTAATTTCCTGATCCGTGGCATTGTCTTTTCCATAGGCTATGTTTTCCTTTATGGTTGCAGCAAATAGGACTGGTTCTTGGCTGACAAGGCCAATTTTACTTCTGATCCACCGTAACTGGAACTCCTTGAGATTCACACCATCTATCAGAACGTCACCGCGCAGTGGATCGTAAAATCGTTCAATCAAACTGATGACTGTGGATTTACCACTCCCACTCTGGCCTACCAATGCGACTGTTGTGCCACAAGGTATGGTGAGGGAGAAACCCTTGAATATTTGCTCATCAGGCCTTGTCGGATAGGAGAAATAAACATCCCTGAACTCAATGTCCCCTCGAATGTCATCCACCTTCCTCCCGGTGGTGCTATAGGCATCGATCTCTGGTGTTCTATTGATTGTCTCGAACATTTTATAAGCAGCAGCCTGTCCACCCGCAAATGCTTTCATGCTTGGTGATGCCTGACCTAGAGCACTGATGGGGAACATGGTAAGAAAAAGAAATCAGGATCTTCAATCACTCGTCAGTTTACTTGGTTAACTTAACATAAGAACACTCTGAATATTACCAAAAAAAAAAGGAAAACAGCAAAAACAAGGAGGATAGGGGGAGAGCAGTGCACAAGTCAATAAATTTTGGACAAACGTATTTGTTGCTTTTATTTTGACAATTTCGTACCACTCTGAGTTTATTGTCCTAATTCAATGGACGTCATCTGATTTGTTGAACGAGACAAGCATTTTTGGTTTCTGTTGAACCTGCCGCTAGGAGTTGGTAGTTAGGTACCAATTGTCCAATATACTAGTACCTTGAAACTAAAGGAACAGGGGTCTACCGATCACTCAATACTGTGAGTGCACCAGTCAACCTTCCAAAGTCCGTTAAGCAATTTGCACACGATAACATGGTGGCATCATTGTCCGAAAAGACATATACTGCCGCCCAACATGTCGAAATCATCATAAACACTGCAACTTTATCTGTTGTAACCTCCTAGTATGGCTCTATCCTCAAGCAATTTGCAAGTACGGATGGCACAAGCAAACATCAATCAGTTAGCTGATTCAAGCCCAAGCTACCAAATGCAGCGGTTTCAGAAATTCCCTAGGATTGGGAGCCAAGAAAATGACTGAACTACCACAACAAATTAACGACTAGTAGGCCTACTCTTTATGGAGCACAAAGACTGGTGAATCATTTGCAAGGAAATAGAAATGCAGAGGAACTTACAGAGAACCAGTGAGGACTGCAAAGATGACATTCATGACCTTGGCTCCGGTGTAACCCTTCTCCAGAATGAGCTTGGCGCCATACCATATCCCCAGCGAGTAGCCGCAGAAGAGGAGCACCATGACCGTGCCCATGCCGAGCCCGGCGGCAAGGCCCTCCCTGACACCGGACTTGTAGGCGCTCTTGAGGGACTTGTTGTACTTGTCCACCGCCCGTTTCTCGCCGGTGAATGATGCGACCTGCAGTACAGGGCCAGCGTGTCATCAGTTTCAATCCTGTGGCGCATGGCACGGCAAGGCCATGTGCGTTTGGTGACTACTATTAGTAGAACTGAATTCACCGTTCTGATGGATCCGATGGTCTGCTCCACCACCACCGACGACTCGGCGTAGGCAGCCTGGCCCAGGGACGCCATCTTGGCGACGACGTTTGACATGACCGCGCCGGCGAGGACGAGCGGCGGAATGGTTGCCATCATGACGAGCGTGAGCAGCCAGCCCTGCGCGAAGGCGACGATGAAGCCGCCGAAGAAGGTGACGACGAGCTGGATGAACTTGCCGACCTTCTCGCCCATGGCGTCCTGGATGAGCACCGTGTCCCCGGACATCCGGCCCACGACCTCGCCGGTGCTGGTGTACTGGTCGAAGAAGGCTATCTCCTGGCGCAGGATGGTCTTGAGGTACAGGTTCCGTATCCGCGCCGCCTGCCGCTCGCCGGTGATCATCCAGCACGTCACCTCTGCGATGCAGAATCTCATTAGTTGCGATTGCAATGGGTAGCTCTCAGTGGAGAAGGAAAGGAGATTGATTGGACTTACGGACGAATGATGCGACGGCGGAGAAGATGGCGAGGTAGATGAACTCGAGCGAGACCATGGAGACCCGGTTGACGACGTCGTGGATGCTGAGCGCGCCGCCGAAGGCGTCGATGAGGTTGCCGAAGAGCACGGTCATGAAGGGCATGGCGGCGCCGTTGGCCACCGCGCCCAGCGCGCCCAGCACCATTAGCATCACGTCCGTGCAGTCCGCGAACGCGAACAGCCGGTGGAACGGCACGCGGGAGGAAGAGGAGGAGGCGTCCCCCTTCTTGCCCGGGCTCTGACCCGACGAGGAGGAGGAGGCATTCGCCTCCTCGGCGTCTCTCCACGACTCCGGCATCTCACGCCAAGATTGGGTCAGGTACCCTCCTCGTCGTCGGTGAGATTCGGCGCGGGTACTGCAGTGTGCCGCTGCTCTGCTGCTTCTCGTTTGGTTGATGATGATCCCCTACCTAGCTCCCGCATACCAGCCGCAGCTCCTCACCTGCCACGGCCCAATTATTGCAGACACATTCATCAGTGGGATGTATTTCTTCATCTCAGTGCCTCACAGCTAGTAATGCTAAAAGGAACTTAAAAGCAACCATACATATAGCATGAACAGCAGCAAATCTGAATCTGCAATCTAACAACCTACTGTATGAGACGACCGAGCGATTTTTGTAGGAAGAGAGAGGGAAGGAGATAAAGAGGCGAGTTATCTGTAGAAAGTGGAGGAGAAGAGAGAGTTGAGAGATGCGAACTTGCGAAGAAGTCGCAGCTGGTTTCGGTCGGGGAAGGAACAAGCCCCCGAGCAGGAAAGTTGGCAGCTTTCGCACTTGCCACCGGAGAGGCCACCACACCACACCGCCTCCCTCGCGCAGGGGGAAAGAGAGAAAAAGCTTGGAGGAGGAAAGAAGAGAGAGAGAGAGAGAGAAACAGAGGAGAGATCGGCGCGTAGTAGTGATTAAAGCGAGCAGTGACAGTGGCGGTATCCATGGCACGGCGGGCATATAAAAATGCAGAGGGGAGGCGAGGCGAGCTCACACGGCGCACCAGTACTCTACTCGCTCACCATTGCAGGGGAACGGCATCGGCAGCTGGGCACGGGAATAAGCATCCGTCCAGTGCGCAACTCCGTCCGAGTGAACCGGTGGTTGTAATGACTGGCTGGCTGGATCGCCTCCAGGTATTTATAGATGTGGGGCTTTTCCTTGCCTTCACAGTGCGGAATCCATCACAGGTCCCAATACTTTCGGGTCATGCTTTTTCTTAACTTGTGTATGTACCACAATTTGCCCACCCACATACAGTAGCTACATTTGAATGATTTGAGTGATTGAGTCAATACCTTTTTTCTGTATAATGTAATTAGTGATGCTCTGCAGTACAAAACCATTGTACCTACTAGTACATTACTTCACTGTTTTTATAATGCTGTTGTTCCGACCAGCAACCGTAGTTCATTTTTAGCTCTCCTTCCCGATCTGAAACGACGATATTTATTTTTAGACGGGAGGGAGTATACTACAAACCACGAGACCGATGAGAGGCAATCTGAGTCGCTGACGCACGGGCTCGGCGTGGCGTGAACCCTCTCTCACGTGGCCAACGGGTGCCTCTCACATGGACGAGGGACAGAGAGCGGGAGAGCCTAATCCGGCGAGATTAGAATAAGCAGTTGCTGATGACCGCGGTTCTTGCTCTGCTTTGCCCCTGTTTGTCGCGTGCACTTCTCCGAGGCACACGCACGCTTCGGGTGTGCCATCGATCGTGCCTTTCGTTTTGTAATGTTTGCCTCCGATCGTCGCCTCGGCCAACGCAACGCAACCTTGGCGAGCAGTGTGAGCGTGTGTATTGGGACCGGTTCCAGCAAGATAGTCACAGTAAGGTCATGTGCATGTGGTGCTGCGATGAACACAGAAACAATCCAAACCACACCTGGCGGCGTCAAAAGCGTCGTAATCTCGTTCTCCCCACACGAATTAATTTGGAGAAGTTAAGGTGCCGCTCAAAACCAAATCAAATCCACCACCGGCTTGTGCCGCAACGGAGGAGCCGCGATCCGATTCACACGCCGTGGAGAAAAAGAAAAAAAAAAAAGGGCTAGCCGCCGGTAATAAAAGTATTACTGAAATCTGCTTTTTGGTTGTTCAGAAGGTTTTTGCTTCCATCTAATTTAACCTCTTTTTTGTGTCCGGCATGTTCGGTTGTCCAGAGAGAGAGAGAGAGAGAGAGAGAAAACGGAAAAAAGGTTGGTGCTGGAGTCGTCGCGGCCACATTGCGTTGGGTCTTTTGAAAGCAGTGAGGAAATGCAGATTGTTTATTATTTCAACTGAGAAAGTTACCGCACATCATTACCTTATACTGCTGCTCCAATCTCTTCACTTTGCCGCATCCTTGGTTGATGATTTGTTTGCGGGCTGTAATAATACTATAATAGAACGGCCAAAGTGTGCTTTGGAAGGGTGAAGTGAATGAAACAAGGGCGGCTCCTGCAGTCCTTTTTTCCGCGCTACTATTATATAGAAAAACAATATGGTTACGTGTTGCTGCCGGTCAGTGACGTGAAACGGAGACCTGATGATGAGCCTGTGGATAGAAAGATAGGCCCCCCGGCCGGCTCCCAAGCGTGTGCCGTGCACCTATCAAAAAATTCTCGGGAGCGTTGGCCGCTGCCTCGCCCATCTCCTCCTGTTGTGTGTTCGAAGTCCAGGCCCAGGCGGGCATGGAATGGAACACGGGCTACATGCGGGGACGCGACGCTTGTACCACCTGCCAACTACTGTACGTACAGCACGAGTGACTAGTTCTCGCTTCGGCGTCACGCCACCCATGGACCCCTCTGACCGTGAAGTGATATTTTCCACGCGGGGTCAAACCCACGTACAACTCGTGTACGTACTCGTACGCCGGCGCCGGCGTGCTAGGTGAGTTTTCATGACGCCTCGCGATTCTCGCGCATCGGCTGCTGCAACTCTTGCTTTGCTTTCTGGGACGGGGAACGCGCGACTCAGCGGTTTATTTGGTTCAAACAAAATGCCGCGGGTTTGATGAAACTCGCATTTTGCCGTCGGCGGGAATGCTGTCGTCGCCATCCAACACCACAGCAGGAGCATCTGGGCGCTTCGTTTTCTCTTGAATGTGCGGAAAGCTTTGCCGAGACCGACGTTTAGAAAGACGCGCACATGGGACTAGATCACTGCTACTGCGCGACTAAAACCATTACTCTCTTTCTTTTCGCTTCCTGGCTGCTGCTGCTACTACTACTACATCTGTGGCACGGGATTCGGCCACATGAGGAAAGCGCCACGGGGAGAGAGAGGTCCAGAGACTCCAGACCCACAGGCAACAGCTAACCAACGGTCCCAACAAAGCCAACAACAACTCCATTGTTCCTCTTCCACTCCCCCCCTCTGATTCCACTGCTCATGCAAACGGCCTTCTCTTTCCTTCGGAAATTAGCAACACCTGCCTCAACCTCGGAGGCCGCATCATCTCAAAGCCTCGAACCAGTTCTACCGACTGTGCTCTGCTACTCTCGCTGATTGACCCTACCCCAATATTGTAATGTAACTGTACCATCACATCAACTGCCATGCTAACGCAAATTCAAGTCTACTTTTATCTCAAAACCCAGACTCAAAAGGACGACGCTTTTACAAGTCTAATATACATCACGGTGGGTGGTCAACCGAAGTACTCAAAGCCAGAGGAAACAGAAGACACGAATACAACGTGATGAATCAATGTGTAAACATGAACACAACACAATGCGCGCGAATATTTGTTGCAAACTGCTGGCTTCTTAATCGGGTGGGTGTGCTAAGCTTTCCTTTAATCAGTTCATTCATCGCGTCCGTTTGTGCTATACTAGTATTTTTTTAATCAAGTTTTTCTTTATTTCATTCGGTATGAATCACGTACGTACTGGATATATGCTGCTCAGAGAGAAAAAGCGTGCACACAGATGCCGAATATAAATACACTGCTGCCGACGGAAAAAGAAGAGGAACATAAAACGGGATATTATGCTCTACCCACCATTTATGTACTGATGAGTGGTTTGTTTGTTAGGCGATCCTCTGTCGAGCAATTATTCGGGACAGCTCGATCAAACGTGTACAGTACTGGCTTAGAGCCTCCTCCTTTTTCTTGCTCACCCGTCTTTATTTGTCCTGGAATTCATTGTTCCATGAAAAAAAAAAAAGAAATCTTCGTCCTGCAGTCCCTTCCTAATTCATGGTGACGGAGCAGCTAACTCAATCATCGCCTGCAAAAGTCGCCACTGCACGCGCCAAAAGTCCACGCGCACAAATCACCGATCACTGCTGCTTGATCGTGCAAATCGTTTCCCTTTTTTTTTTCCTTTACAATATAGACACAGGAGGAGGTTCGATCTGGTGATCTCAGTGTATATTTCTCGAATCAATCTCCACTGTTTTTTTTTTTGCCTTGTAATCAGGGGCGAAGCTACGTGTATCCATTGGATCAGCTGAACCAGATGAACTCTAGCAAAATGAAGGTAAATGAGTGCTACTACCACTGAATGACCCCAGTGATCTAATAATGAACTAACGCCGATGGAGAGCTATCCTGGCTTCGCCCCTGCTTGTAATAGTATACAGATTCTCTCCATCCACAAAATAAACAAAAAAAAATGTCGAAATTTCTTTGACGGCAGTGACGCTGAGCGACGACCTGCCTTATCCACGTCCATGTCATCGTTTGGACCTTATATACTGTATTTAGTAAGTTGTGTGCAGTACCGATAGGATTCGATGCCGATGCTAATAAAACCAATCACCAACTTCCTACCCCGGTCCCGGTCAATGCATACACTGACTCCATACATACAGAGAACTAGTAGTATTTTTCAGAAATAAGAAGGAAAAAAAAAAGGATTCCAGCTGGTTTCGCGGTGTGTAGACACCAGACGCGTGACGCGACCATCGTTAGGTGCGTGAGGTGTGTTTTCCGCGGCAGCTTTGCATTGCGACGACAGCCGGCGCGCAGTGTTGCTTGTGCGTACGAACCTCTACGTGACCATGGTGGTCTAGTCTTATCTTCGTTCCTCACCGAATGATGCGTCCCGACGAGACATCCATCATCGTCTCATCGTGCTGGTATCCAAAACTCAAAGATAAAGATGCTAGCTTTTCGAACCGAAGCAGGAACAAAACGTCAAATGCGTGCGCGCACAACCTTAAATCGTAAACGACGCCGGTCGATCCGATGGTGGAACTGACCGACCCTTTTTCGAAGGGAACCAGAAATGCTTGGGCCCCATGTAATGTGCGTAGTAACCTCTAGGGCACGCACCATCGCATTTGCCGGTGTTCTTTAAGGTAATAAAATGGGGCCCACATTGTATTTAGCTTCAATGACAGTGGGCCCGGAAGCAAGCGGGGCCCTAGGCGTCAGGGTGCGCGGGATCCACGTGAGGTGTTGCTGCGCTTTTCACTTTGGTGTGAGTGAGTGTGACGAGCAGTGGACTGGGAAGGGCGACACGGTAATGGCGTGCGCATGTGAGAGGCCACTTGCCGGAGCCGCCGCCGCACATCGTCGGCACATGATGTCGTACCCGGGACGTGAAAAGCATCGGCATTCGGGCTCATTTTCCATGTCGCAAAAGCGGTGAAAAAGTAGAGGTCCTGGCTCCACTATAACATCATCGGCAGGTGGTGGATGCGGCTCGATGCATGCCAGCCCACCCAACTCTATCTATCAGTCAGACAGAGGATATGTTAAACCTGCTCCACCACTATAGGAGTACTCCAGGATGGTTTTATAGCTGGTGCCTGCCTAGTGGTGGTAAAGATATTTCTGAATACTTCTGCATTGCGAATCCTCTGCCTTGCTCCAGCTGATTCAGTGGAGTCTGTCGGCTCGTGCCGTCGATGCCAGGAAGGTGCCTACGTTCAGAGTTTCCTTTTTTTTTTTTCTTTTGAGAATTACGTTCAGAGTTTCTAATCACAGTGCGTTGAAGTAATTGATGACGTCTAGGATTATAGGTCAATGCACGACCCTACATTTCATTTCAGGTCACGTTTGAATCAGATCTGAAATTAACAACTAGCACAATTGTCAAAAAAAAAAAAAAAAACAACTAGCACTACTGTGTAGTCGTTGATTTGGCCGGTTCTTAGTTACTGTATACCTTACGATCGACGTGCTTGAAGACCTTTTACCCGCTGGAGTCAACGCTCAAATGCGCAGATACTCTCTCAGCAATTGTATATCCTGCGGCAGAATTCGGCAATTGCAGAGAAATGACCGATACAAATTGATTCTCTTACCACGGTGTGGCAGTGGCTGGTCCAATAATACTCGCGTATTTTGCTTCTTCAGTACAAATTCTACACGTTGCTTCAACTCTTCAGTATAAATTTCTTTCTTTTTTCGTCCAGAATTAATTGAACCGTATGTGCGCAACCAACGGATGGCACTAGCTACTTTATTAGTATAATTTTAGCACATGGCATATATGTTTATATCTGCATCGGCCATTCATGCGAGATAGAGATGACATGAGAGACCGGTCGTCGGCCCAGCGGCCGTTTATGCCCGTGCGCGTATCGTGCGTTCATAGGTGAGAGCTTTTCTGTTCCTTTTCTCGAGTTGCTATCAGAGAGACAGCGACCAATGGCAATCCTGCCGCCATCCGGATGGAGCCCAGTTGCGTTGCTCACAATACGAATCGAACGGTTAGGTCATTTCCCAAGTTGGCGAAGCCGAGTTTTGGTAAAGATGCGGTGCGAGTCATCTTCCCCGGCACGAGAAGCACAGCGGACAAGGGATCGTGCGAGCTCCAAACGTAGGATATTCCGGACAGCAATTGGAAACTAACCTGGTCACGCCTCTGCCTCCAAAGTGGTACAAGTCACCTCAACTTTTGGGAGCCAAAGCGATCCTACAATTGTTAGTTTACCTTTTTTTTTCCTCTCATCTGATCTCTTACCCAATGCATGTTGCCAAATAAATGTGGCTGTTAGTTAGGTTGGAGAAGAAAAGGATGGCGCCACACTGCAGAAGCTGGCAAGCACCCGTGAGTCAAAGTAGTATCTTTCCCATCCCGGATTGTTTGGATGGATATTTGGTTCGTCCTGTTCCCGGTTATCTCTAAATCTGTTCCTGCGCTACTACTACGTCCAGCGTGATCCTGCTATTACATAGTAGTTGCAAATAAAAATGAGCTCGTTTAAATATGGAACAGTTGATTACAAGATATACATAAGTGAGTGGGATGTATGGTATATATAGTAGCAGTTTTAGCAAAATAGTAGTTGGAACAGGCTGTAAAATAGGAGAGAGAATTCAGGATTTCAGATAGAGTATTTGTTAATTATTCAGGGAAATAGCAAATATGAAAAATCAATTAAATAGAAGCTCGGTTTGGAGTTGCTCTTATACTCTTTGATTGAAATCCTAAAGATTCATGATACGATAGTGCTTACTTGAGCCGCTGGGCATGGCCTTTTTATGTACTGAAAAGAAGAGACGTGATGAGGCAAAGGCAACAAAGTAGAGTGCTGGCGTTCATTGGGATGATGAAAAGTCGATCGCGGATTTAATATCTTAACTAGTAGGTTATAGATTATAGTTGAGACTGAGTGATTGTATTATCATACACGTAATCATGAAGATGCTCAAGTGAGGTTAGTTTGGCGCGTCCTGAGATATATAGCTGCTCTCTGCATCGGTTCTTTGTGTATTTTCCATAGGGTTAATTGCAAAAACCACCCTATAATTCACTTAGAGTTTGAGATTCCCACCCATAAGTTATTTTGTTGTAAATCTCTATCCACCCATTGAGTTTTGTTGTAAAAACCACCCCAATATACACATGTTTAATTTATTCAACATATTTTTATTTATTTGGAGTAGCAAATGATGTTTTTATCAAATATACAAAATTTTGAAAGTATAATTCATATTTTTATAGAGAATATTTAGCAAGAATGTCAATTAAAGTTCGAACTATGTTTCATAAAGTTTGAAATTTGAATACATTTTTCATGAAAATAATAGGAATTAGTCACTAAAAATCTTTAACAATGTTAAACTCATTTAACTTAGTTTATTTGAAAATTTATATAAATAAAAACATATAAAATCAATTAAACATGTGTCAACTGGGGTGGTTTTTACAACTAAACTCATTGGGTGGGTGGTAATTTACAACAAAAACATTTATGGATGAGAATCTCAAACTCGGAGTAACTTATGGGATGGTTTATGCAATTATCCCTTTTCCCTATCATGAACAAGGCATGCTTCTTTCTACATTATATGATTGACTAGTAAATTTTCATTACTAGGACCAAGATCAAATTCATTCCCCAGCATTTTCATGTTTCATGCTCTCAGATTGAGTTTTAAATGAGTAGTAAAAATTATTTTGTTAATTAATATCCTTTGGAGTGTATCTTTAGTATTGAGCCTAAGAGCAAATTCGTTCGTTCTTTCTAGCATTTTCATGTTCATGCTCTCTTGTCGAATTTTAAATCATTAATCTGGATAGTGAAAATTGAATCCTGATATATATTAAATTTTGTAATTTAGTACACAATTGTTTTTTAGTTGTTTTCTCTTGATCAAAGTCTACTATTTTCTCTTGAGAAGTCTGGGGGCAGAAACAAACTCGGAGTCCTTTTCTCTTTACCGACCGGAGGCTGCTATTTTCTCTTGACCGGAGTCCGGGAGTAGAAACAGACTCTCTTTACTTTACCCGATTCACCTTTTCTTTTTCTTTCGTTTTTTTTTTCCTTTACCTGATTGAGTTTTCATTTACCTTATTGACTGCAGAATCACTTGACTGGTGGTGTGGGGCAGAATAACAGAGCGCGGATGATGTCACCTCTTTTTATAAAAGGTAGAGAAATTGGGGAATCCATTATAAAACTCACGGGATCAGCAATGCAAATTAATAGCAATTTCCGTTATATAATACTCCTACAAAGATTAGTATCACAACTCAATCGATTCATACGGATGTGGGTACTGCCGGATACCTCATTTCAGCCATAGAAGCCATTGTTTCTGCCCAAGGCTCTAATTAAGCTGATAACAGTTCCTGCAGCGTGCCATAAGGCCGTTTTTGACATCTGGGCGATCGATAGCGACGTATCTCTTCTCTTCCGCCGTGGGCAGTGGCAAATAGTGTTTGCCATGTGCTGCTTACAATCAAACTGTACAGTACAGATACACTTCATTAGCTCAGCGGGAGCATTCAGGATAAGAAGGGAACACGTCGTTGCTACATCCCTTGATTCCCTTCTCTGTACGTTCTGTGAAGCAGGATGGAGGCGCGCGCGCCATCATCAAATGGTCCGGTTGTATCTGCTGTTCTCGACCAAGTCAAAGCTGCCAGTAGAAGCCACGCTAGCCGATCGAGTCCATCATGTCAGCTGCCTACGGCATGTTTTCTGCAGCCCATGGATATGCTGCCGCCATAGCGCCATGCCATTGCCAACCGACTGCCAGATACTGGCCATGCCGCTAGCTCGATGCGACCGCCGTTCGCAACGTGACGGCTCGCGTGCTCATCAGCAGGAGGCTAGTGCTGGTAGTAGCTCGCACGCTTTATCAATTATCATACTAGCTTTTCGTTGTCTCCTCCCTCCGCCGATAGACGAGGAGGATCCGATCCGTGACGCCAGTAAGCGACATCGGAGCAGGTTAGTAGAAAACCCCGTACGGACCGTGCCAATCATCGTGGTTGGTGGGGGGTCACATGTTTCGCCGTCGTCAGATGACTGGACGGTAATGTATCGCCGCCACGGCTTCAACGAGTCAACCCAATTCTTTCCACACCTGCGGCTAAACCCATGATCGGGATGAGGTTGGATACTTGGATTCTTTCTCCGCCCGTCCAAGGACGGCGGCCATGCGGAGCAGGTGAGGGTTGCAATTTCGCGAGTGGTAGTACTACTTGTGACTGAGTTGAACTTATTAGGTTGTTCGTGCATTTCGTTGCCAGTGACGACGACTCATGCTGTGAAGACCGCCGCGAACGTAACAGTTATTGGCTCTCCGATCCTTTTCGGTGTTTTATTATCAGTGATGACCGGGAGTAGCAGGCCTCGTCACTCTCCCCTCCCCGCACGTCAAAAAAGGAGTTAGGGGCGAGACCATATCGATCGGCAGCTGAATGCCTAACTCGAGATACTACTCTGAAGCTAAGCAGTGTTCTGCTTTCTTCCGCCACCAACCCTCTCGGAGTTGGAGAGTTGCAGGTTTTTTTTTGAGAGAGAGAGGATGGAGAGTTGCAGTTGACAGAGAGAACTGTTAGGAATAGAAACTAACTTCTAAGATAGCGATCACATCAACCAGCGCTGAACGACCACGGATTTGAAGCCTGGCTTTGGCAGGCGGAGTTTCTTGTAGGCCCGATCCGGAACGCAGCCGCCTCAGCTCGGATTGAGATGACTCCGGGTGACACTGACAAATCTGCACCTATCCAGTACAGTATAATACACTTGTACTAACAGCGCAGATAAGTCCACGAGAGCACTATATGTGACTGCACATGAGGTTGCATATGATCGCGATGGAGCTCGACGGAGGCGTGACACGGACTAGCTGGCTGTGGCCAGTGACGATTTTCCTGCATTTGGTTGGTGCAGTCATCAGCTCTCTACTCTATCTCGACCGCAAGATGAAAATTGAAAAGGTCGTCGGCCGGGCAGAAACAACACGTCCGTTTCAGCGTCGTCGGATTCTCTCCCCGACATGGAAAATCTTGCCCGCGCGTACACACGGATATACCTAGGCATCCGGGCCGGAAAAATGGCCCTGGCATGAAGCCCGCTTCAAAAAACCTGGTCCGGCACGGAACAAACCGGGTTTGGCCCAGTCCGTGGCACGGTACGGGCCGTGCTACGGGCTGATCCTCAGGCCCATAGCACGACACGTGGCCAGGTAGGCCGCACCTCCCCCTAGCCTAGCAGGCAGCAGGCCGCATCCCCTCCCTAGCAGACCGCGCCTCTCCCTAGCCCAGCAGGCCGTGCCTCTCCCCAGTACAGAGTAGGCCGCCCCCAACCCCCCCCCCCCCCCCCCACACCGCGAGTGAAATCCTAGTCCCCGAGTCAACCACTCCCGACTCTGGACCGCCTCCCCGGCTCCCGCTTCCCGCCGCCTCGACGGCTTGGCCCTTGGCGCGCATCCCCGCTCTCCCCGGCTCCCGCTCTCGCTCCCAGCCGCCTCGGCCCTCGCCGTGCATCGCCGCTCTCCCCGGCTCCCGCTCCCGCTCCCCGCCGCTCTCCCCGTTTGCCTCCTTGCCGTCTCTACCCTCGGCGCGCATCGTCTCATCTGCCGGCCACCGGCCCGGCTCCCGCTTGGACCATCGGCCCGCCGCTCTCCACGTCTGCCTCCCTGGCTGCCGCCTCTCCCTCCTCCTAGATCTGCTCCCATTGGTCGTGCTACGACGGGCTACAACGGACTGCCGTGCTACCGGACTAACCGGGCCGACACGACACGGTGCATGGCTTGCCGGACCGTACCATGGGCTCAGCTCCAGGCCCGGAGCATAGTGTAGCACGGCATGCATGGACCCGCGTGCCTTACCGGTCTGGGCCCAGAACCGTGCCGTGCCGGGCCGTTCCGGATGCCCAGATATACACACGGAGCTGGATCGGCGCTCGGGCGAGTGCGCGGCGCGGAGTTTGAAGAAGCTTTGTTAGTGCCTGCTGAAACTCATAAACGGTGTACGAGTTACGTCAATAGTGGGCGATTGCCCTTTTCACTTGCAATCCTTGACAATCACGAGACAAGGACAGCGATTCTTGCTGCTGTCCTTACTCCTTAGTAACGTTTATTACTGGCACTGCACTGGCTGTACCTCGTCGATCGCAGAAAACTGTGCTTTGGGTTCCATTCCATGCAGAATCTTTACTACTATCGTTTACCCGACAACAGTACTGCACCGTATGTTACTCTCTTTATTCTAAAATATAAGTATTTGTTGACTTTAGAAATCACCTTTGATCTTTTATCTTATTTAAACTTTTTTTATTAAAAAATATTTATTTTGTTATAATATATTTTATTATTAGATATATTTCATATATGATTTATTTGTTTTTATATTTATCATAAGAAATTTAAATAAGACAAAAGGTCAAAGATGTTTTTTAAAGTCAACATATACTTATATTTTAAGATAGAGGGAGTATGTAAGGTATCTTTTGAACCTTGTCAATTCCTCTCATATCCTAACTTCTGAAGCCTAATTAGCATCACGAAACGGCACCAAGATTTGTAACCTCACTTCGGCACGTGCTTGCTTAAAATTATTTTCCACTAGTGAGTGCCTGTTTACTCGGCACTCCAAATTTATTTTCCACTGAGAAGGGACTATCAGCGATGAGCTCGCATCCAGGAGGAGGTGGAGGGGGATGCCGTGAACTGATTTTTTCCGGCATGATCCGAGTTTCCTCCTTCCCTGCGCTTGGATCAAGTTGGTTTTAGCTAGAGGAGTTTTACCGTCTAAAATACCAAACAACAGTTTTAAAAAACTACTGGCCAGTAGTTTGATCTAATTACTGTCTAGTAGTTTCTTAATTTGAGATCAATATCAGAAAATATAAGAGTTGTAGATTTATAGTAATTAGTTTTTATTGTTATAAATAAAGTTACATTAACAATCTTATTAATATCTAATGCTTTATATTTTTTTAAGATAAGCTAATATTTCAATGATTTGGTAGACTATATATTTTATTATGAAAATAAATATAAATTTATTAATTAATAGAGTAATTACAAAATTATCCTGCCAATATTTTAAACAGTAAAACTCCTCTTTAGCTAATAGCCATTAACGATGGAAGGAAGAAGGCCTTGTTTGTTGTTGGCTAGTTGAAAAGTTGGCTGGTGAAATTTTGATGTTGACTTTTGTAATATATATACTCCATCTGTTTTAAAGTTTTAACACTTTAGCTAACTTCATTTGTCCCAAAATACTTATTATTCTTACTTTCTGATATAACTTTCTCCCTTTCCAATACATACCTATCTCTATCTTTCTTCATCTTATTTTCTGTGCATCTACCTTTTACACTTCTCCTTAATTCTCGTGTCTAAAACTAAAACTTCAAGTATTTTGGGACGCAGCAAGTATTTCTTCTATGCATTCCAAAGCTAGGTCAGAAGTTTGCTATTTGTTTCAGCTTTTCAGCTGGAAAAGACAACTAAGAAGCTGAAACAAACTCAGCCGAAGAAGGGCTGAGAAAAGCCAAGGGCAGTTTCATCCGACAAGGTAAAACAAATAAAGGAATATAGAGAAAAATGAAAAAAATAGATTTAAATGACGTGTTCCGAATAGAAAAACGGATTGAGGGCTGCTTCTGAAAGGCTTACGGATTGAGGGGTAAATGTTGTAAGGCTCACGTATTTGAGGGCAAATTCTGAAATCTCTCTTGAAAAGGAGAAGCATGCCCAAACATTGGCACAGACGCCATTACTCGAATTTTCAATCGGTCTTTATCTCTGGTCTTTGCGCAAAGATGGTTCCCATCCGCGAGTAGTAACTATCGATGTCAATAGTCCACTTGGTGTCACATATTCGTCTCCTCTGCTTTAATTTGGGGGATGACTGGATGAGTAAGTCCACAAAGTTGTAGCTGCTTTTGGGGCACAAACAAGACCGTCGCTGCCCAGCATTGAGTCAATACAAATTGAGTAGGAATGCTAAATAAAAAGAGAGCTGAAATAGGAGAGCACTGTTGTCGTAGGTGAAGCCGTTAATCGTCACCCGTGTCACTTACGTTCATTACCTCCTCATCTCGTTCGGTTGGCCTGTGGATGGAATGGATGTGTTCCTAACCTGTTGATTTTTTCTTTTCCTTTTGGACATGCATACTACTGCAGGAGTGGGACTAGCAACACCGTGATGGTTAGGTTACCACTTGAGCGGCCGCAAAGTTTGTGTTAGTCGGTACCAGGAATTTCTCAAGCCTGATTACCTGCCTACCAAAATCTGTGACTTCCTCTGTTCGCCGCTCACAAGCTAAGGGCCATGCACTCCTACGCTATTGTGGACCAGGCAAATGGGTAACAGGAAGCAACAGACCGAGCATTAAAGTGATCAGGGTTCGTCAAGTGGCTGGATCATCTCGATCTCAGGAGAAAAGATGACACGTACAGTGCTGCTGTTGCTTCAGAGCAACTCAACCTTTGAATGGAGCAGTGATCTGCGATCTCGTTATTTGGTTGGTCCCTCTATGTGCTGTTTGATAGCTCCAGCTAATAATGTTTGCAAGCGTCTAGTACATGCTTTAGTAAGAAGAATCAACAATCAGTGCCTCTAGACTTGACTATGTGTAAGCATCGTACGTGTGTGGTTTTCAATTTTAAGATAACGGGAAGATTATATTAACCTTAATATTGACTTCAAGAAAGCTATGGCCACACTGATAAAAAAAGAAAAGAAAAGGAAGAGTTTCTCCTCTCTACAGCTGCTAATGTCTTCCAATGCTACTCACTAGATAATAAAGCTCTGAGGGTCTACCAGATTGAGGGGTAAAAATGGAAAAGCTTCCAAATTTAGGGGTAAGAACTGAAAATCTCATTGTTTTTACTCCACTCTATTGTCCAGAATCAATGTGACTCTGTTCAAACTCTCGGTCTTTTTGAGCATTTGGAGGCTTGAAGCCGGAATTGTTCGCTAACAGCGAGCACGGCCCATGAACGGCCGACAAACGGCCTGCATGCAATGGTGGACAGATGGTCTCAGTCTCCACGGACCATGGCGGGGTTCACTTTCAAAAAGCTAAGGACGTGTTTGGGAGAGCTTCGCTCTAAAAAAAAGTTCTACTCCATAAACTTTATTATTTTGTAACTTCATTTTATTAACTCTAGAAAAATAGAGAGTTGGTGAACATGTTTAACAAATAACGTGACCAACTCTCAAAAATGTAGTAATTGATGTGAATTGTCCTCTATGCCCTTGGTAGGCATGATGATTTTTTCCGCTGTTGCTACAGTACCAGCGTGCTACAGTACCATGCATCTACGTTTGTGAATTCTTCTTTTGTGACATATTTTTACATAAAAATTGCCATGTACAAGAGCTAAAAAAATTATTATAATAATAAAGTTTGCACTATAATATCAAAATCAAATCACATCAATAAAACTAGTTTCAAGCAAGAGAAAGAGCAGTGGCCAACTCATCACGGAATACATCCATAGTTAGAGCGTTTGTTGCGGCTGTTGACCTACCGGATGCCATAGATGTAACGACATATTTGTTGTATCTTTCCGGTATTGTTGGCATGAAATTTTTCGTCCACTTTGATTGCATTGTATAGAACACTCGTGTCATGCATAGCTCCAGGCTGTCCAGTGAAAACATATGTGAAGCGCATTTCAAAGTTACATACTCCCAGTATATTTTGAGTAGCCACACCGGTTTTCTCAATATATCTGACTTGTTCATCTGGTGGAAGAGAGACTCGAATGTGAGTGCCATCAAGTGCACCAATGCAATCTTTGAAGTGTGGATAAGCATGTCTGTCATCTCGTGTCCTGAAATGTGCAGTGGGAAAGTTTGGATTTTTTGGTACAATGAAATCCCGCGCCATAGCCATCAAAGCATTCAAGGCCTCATGAAAATTTCTACTAATGGTTTCTTCTGAGTGCTTGAATCTATTTTGACATCTGGATTTCGACTCATTGCCAGCACGTGTATAGGAATATTGCAAGCATATCTTTTGAGTCCATATGAAGAGAAGATACCAACCCACACCTCATGGCCCGCGGTGGGGCTGCTATCTACCATGGCCGACTGGGAGAAAGGGCCCCGGGCACCTAAGGGAGGAGTAGCTGATGCTTCCATGGATTGGATGACATTGTGAGTAGGAGAAGAAGTAAAATTAAAGAGGATCTATAAGGAATTACACGCTCATACCTTGATGGGAAGGAAGATCATCTTGAGGAGCATCCATTCTGCTCCAATTTGATGATCACCGACGACTTTGAAAGGGGAGGGAGGGGGGATGCTAGGGATGTGGGCGGCGCCGCCGGCCCCGTTTCCTGATCGTGCATGCGCTTGGAGGCCACAAAGGGGGATCAGGTCGTGGGTGGGAGGCGGAAGTCTTTTTTTTTCACGAAGGGGTATGTGTATAACTGGTGGCATGGTGGGTAATTTTACTACAACTCCATAGAAATGTATGTAACATGTATTTTCAGAGCTCCTCAATGAGGAGCTCCAAGAAAAATATAGAGTTGGCCCCCCAACTCCATGTTTTATTGTGGAGTTTTCAGATCTTGAGTTTCTGGAGCCAGACGTGTTTGGCAACGAGTTCATGGTGCGAAGTTGAAAAAGTTGGAGCAGAGCTTTCCCAAACACGCCCTAAGAACCGTTGCTTCCATGGTCTAAGATTAGTTAGAGCTTCTCCAACCATTATCTAAACCAAATTGTTAAACTAAAATTAGAATATAATTAGTAGAAAGAGGTCTCTAACAGTTTTTTAAGTCCCAGGTTTCTATATTTGGAGACCACTTTGGCACTCACGAAATGTCGATCCTCGCTAGCTCTGGTGCCAAAATCACAAATCGCTGCCTCAGTTCATAGCATCACAGAGTCATTTTAGCGCAAGCATGTTGTTTAGTGGCAGAATAATTCTCTTTGGTAGATGTCATGCTAGAGAAGCTCCTCCGCCATCACTGATTGCAACTCAAGCGCCACCGCTGTGTATACATTGAGTGAAGCGCGCCACTGTTCTAGGGTCATGCGAGGCTCTGCCGTATCTACGGCCATGTGCTATTCCAAGGACGCAGAAGGTTAAGAAACATCTTAGCACGCACAAACAAGTAAATAACTGGACACAAGTAAACAAGTGAAGATGGCATGCCTAGCACGTCTCATCACCAAATGACCGCGTTGCCGTTGAACGCCACCACGAAGGCCGATGAACAACGCCGATCACGAACTCTCCGACACGAGTGTCTGGCCACCACCACCGCCCATGCCTCAGTACCTCAAGAAACCAGGATGTGCGAGCATTCTACCGCAATCTTGCTAGGGCTGCTGTCATCTTCCTACAAATGAAAAATTCTAGGCTTTTTTTTTGACCGAACAGGAGGGGGGGGGGGTACCCTTACTGAAGATTTTCATTAATTATAACTAGAGTTTGTACAATCAGAAGGAAAACATGAGAAAATAGAAGAGAAAAATAAAAAGGAAAGATTAGGCAACAGATTGTAGCCATAATTCAATATTTGGGAAGTACTTCTTTTTGGCTCGATGTAACACCAGGCCAAACTCTTTGAGAAATCTTTCTTTGCATCCTTGAACTGTTGGATCAATGCCATTGAAAAGCCAATCATTTCTTGTGGTCCAAATACTCCAGGCCATAAGAATGATAACCTCCATATAGAACTTCTTATTCAACACTCTCTTGATGAATTTGAATGACTGAACTGCTGATCTACTCCTTGTGATGTCAATACCAATGGATGCCCAGCAGTTTTTTTGCAAAGCTGCAATGGAGGAAAAGATGTTCCATGAATTCTTCCCTTTGCCTTAAACAGAGGTCACAAGAGTCTGATTCCAGCTCCATGTTTTTTCTATGAAGTAAACAACTTGTATTTAGTCTGTCTTTGAGCAACAGCCAGAAGAAAACTTTGTGTTTCAGTTGGTAGGAGCTTAGCCACAACCAGGAGAAAATTGGATGTACCTAAGTAGTTCCTAAAAGGGCTTTATAGGCTTTAACTGAACTAAATTGTCCATTTCCCCAAATGTACATCCAGAGATCCATCTCCTACGTAAGATCCACATTCTCAAGGAGATCTTGAAGAATATTGTATTGGTTAAAAGCCTGAATGGATAGAGGAAGATGAAAGTGATCCAAACGTTGATCCAATTGCATCATTTCTTGAACTGTGATGTTGGCCTTTTTTTGTGTTGGAGAACGGTTCAAGGAATTGCTGTGACAGCAAAAGACCATTCCAAGTATCATACTAAAATAAAATTGAAGATCCATTCTGAACTTGTGCCTGGGCTAATCCTTTGTAAAGAAGCTAAAGTTTGAGAATATTCCTCCACCAGATTGATCCTCTTTTTCGCTGCCTAGGTAGTTCACATCGGGAATAATATTTATGCAAAAGAAGTTTTACCCAAGGTAGGTTTTGCCTAGTATAAAATTTATGGAGGTTTTTGAGAAGGAGTGCATCATTTTGTGTTCTCAGTTTAATGAGTCTGAGCCCACCCATTTTCTTTGGGAGAGTGAAAAGTTTCCAAGCTGCAAGGGGGCGGGTGGGGGGGGGGGGGGCTTTTTAGCATTTAGATCAGAACCTCTCCAAAGGCAATGACGTCTGTATCTATCTATTTGCTTGACCACCTCAGCTGGTAATTTGAAAGTACACATGAAGAATGTGGGCAAAGAAGTGAAGACTGAGTTAACTAGCTGTAGTTTTCCTCCCTGATTTAAGAAGTTAGACGTATTTGAGAGTCTTCTCTCAATTATGTGGATTAGGGGCAAACAATCTTGCACAGAGGGATTTTTGGATCCAAAGGGAAGCCCCAAATAGGTAAAAGGTAGGGTCCCTATCTGACATTGGAATGTATTGGCTAAATGCAGCATCCTTTCCTTATCAACATTGATTGCAACCATCACTGATTTACTGTAGTTCACTCTTAGACCAGTAGAGTCAGCAAATGAGTTAAGAAGAGCTTTGAGTACAAAAAGCTGTCTGGGGCAGGCTTCCATTATTAGGAGGGTGTCATCCACATATTGTACGATTGAGAAATTGTCATCTCCAGTGTTCTGAATTGGGACAGAGAGCAAACCTTGCTGCTTGGATTTTTTAATGATAGATTGGAGTAGATCAGCTGCTAACAGAAATAAAAGAGGTGATAAAGGGTCACCCTGTCTAACTCATCTTCTGCAATGAAAAACCTTGCCAGGTACACCATTGAGCATGATTGTTGATGTTTTTGTGCTTAGAATATTTTGAATCCAAGGTACCCATTTGTTGCCAAAACCCTTTGCTCTCAGAATTTGAATGATACAATTATGCTCCAACTTGTCAAAAGCTTTTTTGAAGTCTAGTTTTAGGATAACCAGTTCCTTTCTAGACTGATGACACATATGCAGGTATTCAAGAGACCAAGCAAGACAATCTTGTGTAGTTCTATATTTGATGAATCCATACTGATTCTGGTGAATTAACTCCATGATGACCTGTTGAAGTCTATCTGCCAGGATTTTGGTGATTAGTTTGATGGTAGAGTTTAGCAGAGAGATGGGCCTGTAGTCATTAATTGAAGTAGGATGATCATGTTTAGGAATAAGGGTGATAAAAAAGCCATTTTTGCTTTGAGTATAGATTGTTCCATTGTAAAAACGTTGACACAGGTCATAGAATTCTTTAGCAATATGTGGCCAACAGGCTTTCAAGAAGCCTCCATTAAAACCATCTGGTCCAGGAGATTTGTCTGAATGTAGTTGTTGTATAATTTTGTCAATTTCTTCCTTTGTAAATGGGCCTTCCATCCTCTCAAGGTTTTGCACCGTTTTTAGGAGATTATCGAGATTAAAGTTCATGGTGAGCCCTTTAGATTGTCCAAGTCTCTCTTTATAGGCTTCCCAAATGACTACTGCCTTACCTTCAGGACTAGTAACAACATTACCATCAACAGTTTGCAAGGAGGCATGGAGTTATTCTATGTCTGACTATAGCATTTGCATGAAAAATCTTTATATTGGCATCACCATATTTTACCCATCTAATTGTTCGTATATGCTTCCAGTGTGCCAGTTGTTGACTCAACAAATTAGCAAGATGATCGAGCAAAGAAGCCCTGAAGTTCCATTCTTCCAGGGTTAAGTCTCTTACCTCTTCCAGAGTATCAAGGAATAGATTACTTGTTTTGTGTTGGAGATGGTTTTAGCTAGATTGGAGAGAGGGGAGCTCCATGCTTAAGGCCTTCCTTAAGGCTTTGAACTTGCCCATTATTTTCTTTGCAGGATCCTGATGTGAGACTGGCTCATTCCAACTATGTTGCATAATTTGCATGAAATCATTCCTCTGTAACCAGAAATTTTCAAATCTGAACACATTGGCTTTCGGGATGTCAGTTGAGATTATTAAATTACAAGGAACATGATCAGAAGTATCTCTAGAGAGAGTGTGAACTTCAGTTCCAGGGTGATTTAGACCCTAGAGCTGGAGCAAAAAACCCAGTCTAGTCTTTCAAGAAGAAGATTTTCATGTTTGTTAGTCAAGGTATATTTTTCCCTTGTAGTGGAAGTTCTTCTAGGCTAGTAGAGCTAATGGCATCATTGAATGCTAGCATTTCAGAGATGTTCCCCCCAGGTTTGTTCCTATTTGAGAGTTTCCTGATCAAGTTAAAGTCTTCAATAACCAATGAGTCCGAGTCATCTGGGATAACAAAATTTTTTAACCAGTCCAAAAAGATCAATTTTTCTATCAGGTACATAGGGTCCATACACAATGGTTAGAGACCAATGGGCATTGATGAGCAAAGAGCAAAAGTCCATGGAAATAGCAAAATCATTTTGGAAGGTTTTATGACCTATGCATTTGGCTCCTTTCCAATCTACTAAAATATCTCCAGAAGCACCAATGGAGGGCAGGTAATCAAAAGAGTCAAATGAAGGGGGGCAAAAATTCCTGATATAAGCATAATCAAATTATTCTCTCTTTGTTTCCTGAATACATCAGATGTCACAATTTGACTCAGCAATCTTGCTACGAAGAGCAATCCATTTATCAGGAGAGTTGATGCCCCTAATATTCCAAAAGAGGATATTCCATTTTCTCGAGTTTCTAGTATGGGTGTGATCCATTTGAAAAACATATGAGATAAAACACCCTGCCAAATGTAGCCTCAACATAACATCAACAACCAGATTGTAAGAAAGCCAGACCAAGACACTGGAGGGGACCAATGAGCCATCCATCATATAATAAGGTTCCCAATAATTAAAAGGTCCAACATTGATGATAACCAGTACTGAACCTATAAAAAGAGTTGTACAAATAAAAAGGACCAGTTGAGATAGCAGATAAGGGAAACAAAGACAGTCCCTATTAGCTAAGTTGAAACCATGACCATCCTCACTTATTTTTTTGGCTTCTTTTTGTTCTTCTTATCATCATCACTCTTTTTTGGTTTTGGAAGCTTTGATGCACCCACAGGTTGCTTAGTCTTGCTTTTTTTAGCCATAGCAGTATCAGTCAGGGCATCTTCAGGCATGTTGCAAAAACTATTTCCCAAATTCTTGATGACTTGTTTGGAAAGGGGAGGTGGGTCAGTCGAGCGGAAGAGGCAATGTTTGTCTTTATATGAATCACTTTTGAATCCCTTGTTTATGCCCTTGAGTTCGAGGCTTCTTCTGACATCTGTTTTGACCACAGGGGTATCCAGGGCCAGACATTTCCTCTTTTTCTCCAGCAGAGCAGATGTTGAGATAGAGGGTCCCATAGGCCTGATACTATTGTCTCTGGGAGTATCTTGTGCATCTGAATCAGTAGTCGGAGTTATAGCATCATGAACCAGATGTCCATGGAACATGTTTTTCTCCAAGAGGGAGAGTTGAGGACGGGTATCTGGAAGTTGAAATTGAACTGTCAATGGAGAGGATTTTTGCAGATAAGTCCATAGCTTAGAGGATAAAGTATCCTTGGCCCAGCTAAAGTGTGTTGGGTTTAGTAGTAGTGCGATGAAGAAATCAGCCCACTGAATGGGAATCTTTATTGAGCCGGTTGAAGAGTGTGGTGCAAAATGCTGAGCCCAAACTCTAATACCACTTGCACTCTATTTGAAGAAGCTATGTGTCACTTCATTGGAAAGCAGAAGCTTTTGTAGAACAGGGTCAGCAGCAGACGTGCCCCTTATCTGCACAAAGCCAACTTGAAGGTGATCCTCCTGGACAACATCATTCATCTCCTGATCTTGGGCCATCATCTCATTTGTCGGTTGAGAAACTGCAACATCATTCTCAATCACTTGGGGAGTGCATTGAGCAGATATATCAACATTGGCATTTATCATCTCATTTTCTGCATCTGGCATATCAATGTTATCAGGAAGCATTGCATTTCTAGCATTGTCATTGTTGTTCATGATATTCTCCATGATTTGAGCTTCATCCATCAAAGCATTAACCCCAATTTTCTCAGGGATGAAGTTCCCTGCATCTGGTCCTGAGAAGAAGGTAGGTAATCCAAGTATCACAATATGTTCACCATCACTATCTAAGGATTTGTTGTTGACACCCTCATTCAAGTCAGGCAGAGGATGCTGATTTATTGAAGCAGTTGTAGTAACAGAGATACCAGAATAAGAAAGACTCTCTTGTTCTGCCATTTGTACATCCTCCTACGTGTCTGCCTCTTGCACTAGATCATTCAAATCCACAAAGGCCTCACCAGGGATGGCATTAATATTTTGTTGCCGGGCCTGAGCATTTGGAGCAATTTGAGCCATCTGAATTCATTGTCCCCATTGGCCATCAACATTGTTATTATGATTCTCATTGCCATTGTCATTCTTCTGCATTCCATTGAATGGTTGTTGTCCTGCTTGCCCAAAACCAAAAAAATCAAATAGGGGTTCAGGACCATCCCCTTCATCAAGGAATGGACCCTCATCAGCTGACAGGGCTCCCAACAAGTCTTGTTGAATAATATCACATTGAACAGTCCATGATTCTGTGATAAATCTCTTGACCTCAGTGAGTACAATAAATTTCAGAACTTTATCAAAATCGATCACTCGAGCATGGAGGATTAATGTAGCAAGATGATCGAGATCTCTTTCCCAGGAGATCAAGCGACCAAACGAGCTGATAGCATTCTCGATACTTTGGTGATCCCAGAAATCAAGTGGGAAACCCAGTAACATTAGCTAGTATTCACGATTAAAATTTAGGGATCTCCAGTTACGACCCTGATTGTGCTTGACAATCCTAAAAGATAATCTTCCATGTTGCATTAGGCCAGCCGAAACTAGCCTATCTCGGTCATGAACATACTCAAAGCGAACAAAGGCTTGCCCTAGGTGACACTGCTGGATATCCTTAATTGTAAGGCCTAAATGATCAACTAAAAATGAGCGAACAACCTCTTTAATGACCTCAAAATGTACCTGGTCTGTAGGCATCGGCTCAATGGTGATGATTGCGAGGTCTTTATTCAGATGGCGGGGGTGCACAACCACTGCACAAACTGCCAGTGCTCGATGTTGGACTGCTACTCGTTGGAAGCCATTGGGCAGGCACGGTGCTGGGTCAGCCATTTGGAAAGCCATGGATGCTGAGGCTGGAGATTCCTCCAAAGTCAGAGCGATAGGTGGAGAGCTGGAAGGCGAGGCGTCGTGGTTTGCAAAAGCCTTGGAGGTCTCCAAACGGGGGGAGGGGGAAGTTGAAGCATCTAAAGGAAGTTGACCAAGTAAAGCACCAAAGAATTCCCTAAAAGAGTTATAAAAACTAGGTCCACTTGAGGAGGACCCATTCGGCATAGAGGCTATGGGTCGAAACCAGAAGGAGATACCAGATGGAGCTGGTAACTGGGCAAATGAGGTTGAAATTGGTAGTTTAGGGACAAAGCCCCTGTTATCCGGGCAATTATTACAGAAAGTGGAAATATGTCAAAAACGGAGACATCTACGGCATTTAATTCTCCTCTGACAGTTGGAAGCCCAATGACCCAAGAGCAGACATCTTCCACAAATCAGAATTACCGGCCCAGAATTGGAATTTCGGGCATTGTGATGAAGGGTCCTTGGAGAGAATTGAGGCCCACTAGCAGAATGAAGCCATTAAAGTTTTCAAAATTCAAATGATTAGAGTTACCGTGTACCTGAGTTTCCGCCCTGTTCATCGCTTCCACCTTTTGTGAATTAAACTCTAATCGAGAAAACACTGATCTCTTCGGCCATTGAAGCCGATCAAAAACAGATTCTTTATGAAATTGGCGATAAGAACCCAAAGGCACATTGTTTGCTCCAGTCAAAGGCACTGAGTTTTTAACCACATCAGCATAAGACTTTTTAGTATTTTGCTTCCTTCTAGAGATTGTCGTCCAAAAAGAGTCTTCCTCTTTGTTGAATCTAGCAAGTTCATCCTCAGAGTGAGGGTCAACATTGCCCCAAAGATTGAAGAAAATCTTATATTGCTTACAATCAAAAGACCTGAGATTATAGATATGAAAACCCACAACCTTGGAAGAAACTGAGAATTGAAAAACCCGATCACTCAATTGAATGGGCCTAAAATCAGCCGCTGAGCCCCCAATAGTGGCATGAAGCAGGGCAGCCACATATTCCTCTATAAGACGGTAGATGCATCGTCGAAACGAGGGAATCAGGAAAAATTCCTTAAGATTGTTTCTAGGAAAGAAGTTGATCGGGAGATTAAACCGATCCCATACTGCCTTTTCGACGCTAGAACCAGGGCGCAGATCCAGTCCCGGATGATCCATGGGAGGAGGAGGGAGCAGAGGTGATTACCTGAGGGAGCAGATCCATGGTAGGAGCTCTGGATCGCCACCGCTAAGGATTGCCATCACCCCGCTGCTCTTCCTGGCTCCCCTCTGTAAGAACTTAAGACCACCCAACAAGGGCACATAACTGATCCCCAGGTTTCTAAAGAGGAAAAAGAATCCGCAAGAAGACTAGTGATTGTTTGCATCAAGGTGGAAGTAGGATTGATCTGTCCACAAGGAGTTAGCGAAAAAAAAACCATAGCGTCCAGAAGAAAAGTGACGTGTCCAGGTTTCAAATTATTTGGGGAGGCAAGCTTTTATGCTACCAATAGCTATTTAGAATCTTTCTAAATTAGGGTTTAGGGACTGTTTTTTACATAACTATTGGAGATATTCTTTGATTTCTTCCTCATGTTTTCATCTGATTAGGGATTATAAGTTGGATTTTTCTGTATAAAAATCAAGCATCAAACAAAATGATTTTTTATAATGATTATTAGAGATTTACTTAATCTTAGTTAAGGTTTTGCATTTCTTTCATTAAAATTTACAAAACAAAATAAATGTATATATGAATTTTTTTAATTAAAGATGTGACTTTTTAAACTGAAGCTAGAATTTTAGTTACATTATTTATCCTTTCTGGAGTTTTTACCTTGGATATATTTTAAATTCTATAAAATTTGGTAGTGAAGCCCATGCAAATTGTATGTGTGAAACTATTATTGTGTTCATTCTTAAATTGTTATCATTGTTAACATTTTGATTTATGTTTGATCATTCGTCTTACTTAAAAAGTTGGTTCAAATATGTAAAATTACATGTTATATTTCAATTTTTATGGTGATAAAATAAATTATAAAAAGGAGTAAAATGCATGACCAGTACTTTAACTTGTCCGGTTGGGTGATACTCTTAAATTGCAGTTTTGACTATGCTCAGATGTTATTTAAGTCCATATAATAATGAAAATATTAATCTATCTCTATAAACTTAATTTCATGCGTTATCTATGTATTATTCCCTCAAAATATAGTGTTATCCTAGTTAAATTGATTAAATTAGAGGAGTGAATATAGATATGACAACTATAATGTATGCTATATCATTGATCAATAAAGACACTCATTACCAAAAAAAAGGTCAATGAAAATCATCAAAACATTTGTCTAGCAATATATAGCTAATGAGCAAATTAAAGCAGTGGTAGAGCTAGGTGCTAAATGACAACTTTATAATACCTTAGAATAACTATAGACTTTCCAATTTTGTAGATCCACAACCTATTCATAGATCATAAATAATTTTTGCATGGTCCGATTGTAGGTAAGATTTTATTTTTAAAAATATTGTTCGGTTGTACATATACATCTTGCGTGCCTACTCCACGACATTTGTAGCCTGATCGTAGTCGTGCATTACTCATTGATATCAATATACACCAAATAAAAACGTGACATGAATGTACATGCATTTTGTTGCAAATTACTAGTTATGACGACGGGCAATTACAAATGTGGACGAGGCTCTCATAGGTCATGGTCCGAGGATCATCTCGCATACTCGCTTAGAAGCTTCTTGTGCTGCTGGGAGACGTCCAGGCCTAGGTCATGCTCATGCGCATGGAGCTTCTCATCTTGATTGGAGGCGTCCAAGGCATCATCAGGCCATTGCTAGAACTAAGAGCACTAGCTTCTCATTGCTGGAACAAGAGTAGAGGGAAAGATAGAAGTAGTGGACGACCTAAATGATAGCCAAAGCCAAGTTTAGATAACTTGATTTGTATTTTCAGAGTATAGTGACTTAAATGGTACCTGAGTCTAAGTTTAGGGAGCCAGAACTACAGTTTAGGAGTATAGAACCTAAGTTAACATAACCGGACAAAGTTTAAGGACTGATCATGTATTTTACTCTAAAAATATCTGATAGTTTTAAAAACTTTTTGAATAAGATGAATGGTTAAATATAATTAAAAAAGTCAACAATAACAATAATTTAAAAATGGAGGGAGTATTTTACTTATAAAATAACTTGTTTTCTTATTTAAAGGTAAATATGGAACTAGTCAGATAACATATGGAATTTTTTTTATTGAATATGAAACATTTTTTTTAACTGAAACCATATTTTTTAATTGCATAGCACCTTTTATGGAACTTTTTTTTTCAAGATGTTCCAATTTTCTTGAAAAGATTGTAACTTTTTTAGTTAGCTTGGAATAAATTGTATATATGTGTGGATTTTGTTTATTGAATGTGAAGCTTCATATAAAATTATGGAACTCGTATTGAATTTGAAACATTTCATTGTGTTGCACAACATGCTATTTATTTGAAACATTTCATTGTGTTGCACAACATGCTATTTATTTTAGATAGTTGAACTGTTTAGATATTTTATTGTGCAAAATTAAGCATCAAATAACATGATACTAAAAAATTAGTCAAAAAAGGAGTCAAAGTCGCCAGAAACAAATTTCTTAGGCAGCGCGGAATCATCGACTGGTTGAAGCTCATGGGTGAATCCTAGCGCGCGAAGCACCCTCGCTTGGAGCATCCATTTCAAGAGGGAAAAAGTCATATTTTCCTGTTCAACTCTTGCCTTAGTGTAAGTTTCTTCCTCAAACTAGAAAACCGGATTTTTCTGCCCTTTGAATTAACCAATTCAGTTATTTTTCTCCCTTACAGTTTACATGGTGGTTTTTTTTTTCCGATGTGGCATACACATGGTAGTAGGACCTGCTTGTCAGGTGCTACCTCATCATCTCCTGTTAGATTTAGGAGATCATCATGTCACGATCTAGTAGTCTAGAAGTATAAACACACATAGACTTAATGCGGAATAGGAACCATGTCGTGGAGGTATTCGCTGAGCCATCAGACAGGGTGAGGAAGTGGTGGCGCCTGCAATAATTCAATATAGTTGTTTGAGCTTAGGGTAGCACCAACCTTCATGGCGCTAGCGGCTTTGTATGTTGCCATTAGAGTCCTTGTTAGCGCTAGTGCTAGAAATGCAAATGAATGGTGGCATCCTTAAGATTGATCTAGAGCCAATATAGGATAGGTAGTTTGGGGTTTCGTGGATGTTGGGGTGTAGCAACGTTGACGCTCTTTTTATATGATGATGTTACCATGAGTTGGTTGCACCTCTGGTTGTGGCGCTGAAATATAGGATCACCAACATTTCTTTCCAAAATGTGTCAATTAGTTTCTTTAATATTTATTTTCAAATATTTGACATATTTTCTATTTGCCTAACAGATCACATTCCAATATCACCTTCCTCCGACCCCTTGCTCTGTTGGCTCTACTGCAACCCCACCTCATGCCTCATTCCATCTGGCTGTTGCAACCAAGCTGCCACTACTGCCTCGCCCCATGCTAGACATCACACAATCCCGACCCAATTTCGAGGAAGGCCGCCCGCGGAGAAGGCAGCTCAGGGAATCCCACCAAGACGTTTGTAAGCCCATAAAAACGGGAAGGCCTGCCCTAGATTTAGCCTTTTTCTCAGGGGAGAAATCATCACCTCATGAGGAAGGGAAGGAATTCCTCTCTATTGGTGTAGTTTAATGTTAACACTTTATAGTGTCAACTTACTCTATTTTGGAGCATAAATATTCTTATTATATGATTAACCTTGTCTAATGATGCTTAAATATGCATATATTTGTCTTTTTTGGTTTTTAATGGTGTATTGTAGAAATAGATGAATTATTATCATATTTATACCATGTACTGAGCAAGACCTCAAGAAGAGATGAAAAGCACCAACGATGAGCAAGAATGAGAATATGCCGATCAGCAAGGGCCACATGGCGGTCGACAGATCATTGGCCTTGACTAGAGTTGACTCAAGCAACGTCAAGAATATTCTAGAAGTGAACCAAGAATTTCCAAAAGTGACTAGTTCCGACAACAATCCAAATTGGACCATATAATTTTGTACTCAAAGGAAATATCAAAGAAAAGGCCCACACGAAAGTCAGAAAGAAGATTATAGAAGATAGGAAACCACTCAGAAGAGATTGGGCGTCAGACCAAGACGTGTCGATTGACACATTGCCGACTTTTTCCATGAACCGAATGTGAGCTTGAACCCATATAAATAGTTGGGACTTGTCTATGTGTGGAAAAGAACATCACATAGGAATAGATAGTCGAGTTTAAGAGTCATCCAGGCTTTGCCTCGTGACTTCTCTTGTTAGGTTTGGTCCAAAGTCATTAGGACAAGTATTTGCAATCAAGGTTGGCCTCTGAGATAGTCATGTATCTTGTTTCTTATATTGAGTTTATGGTTATGAGTTACTAATCTAGCAACGATTGCATGTTGGCTTAATACTAAGCATATTTAGCAATAGGGATATTGTTAAGTGTGTATAGTCATAGGGATTGATATAATCATGGTGATTAATGTTGTTTGGTAATCTCTACAAATAGAGGAATGTAGTTAGCCGTTTCATTGATACTTTTGTAGTATAATTAGGAGTGAGTCCAATGATAGTTTCACTCTGAACAAAGGGAGGGGAAAGTGCCCGCCATATTGAAAGACCTCGTTTAAAGAAGCAAATAGAACTACTCTACCTATTTATTACACCATATCAGATGAACCAATGGCACTAGATAATATCGGGCTACTCATGATGTATTTACCTTTTTTGTTTGTACTTATAATTGCTCTCTGTTCTCAAATATTGCTACATCATCAACTGACACTTCACTGTTGCCGATCGACAAATCGGCGCCTATCTGTATTTGATCGCCATCGATTGGATTCATCCTTCCATCACCAATTAATCCTCCATAAACATCATATTTCCACACTTAACAATAAAATTGAATTATTTTGTCTATTTACACTTAATCACTTGTTAATTCTTGTGGATTCAATATTAAACCTTGGAATACTGTAGGAAAAAACTATAGTTGATCCGTGCATTTATGGTTACAATTTGATACATTAGATCACGCCAACACTCTCCGCGCCTCTCTTCTTCTCGAGCGCCTCTCGACATCACCACCTCTCTTTTCCATGAGCGCTTTGCTTCTCTTGCCAACCTCGTCATGTCGCCGCCTCGCCTCTCCTCTCCCTCGCTTGTCCTCGCGCCTTTTTCATCTCCTCGATTTGTGACCTCAGGCCGATGCTGCTTCTCGAGTGAGGAGCTTGTCATCTTCACTGCCGCGACCTCCATAGCCATAACTCATCTTCCTTGCGCATGATGCGCATAGTGTGAAGATGTCCACCTCTACCTTGATTTGTGACGTGAAGCTGTTAGTGCATCCTCTCCTCTGCTCGATGCACGGTGTGAATCCGGTCCCGTGTTTTCCTCCTATGCTCACGATGGGTGAACTCGCTTCCCTCCACCCCCTCCCCCGCCCTCTTTCATTGCAGGAATAACGGTTTGGCATCTTTCTTTATAAATCTGAAATGAGGAAGGCAAGAATTGACGTGCAAGATTTGTGGTGTGCTGATGAAGGGATGACAAGAATATGAGGGTCTTAAGATCTTGGTATGTTCCTGCTCAACGATGTTCCTCTTTACACTAGCTAATGCTGTTGAGGGGGTTATACATTTCAATGATTTTGGCTTTTGACTATCATGGTTTCGTGTGGTTAGTTCCTATGGTCAAGTGTTTTTGTGTTGATATATGTTCCTGGGGAGGAACTAGGCTTGTCTCAGTTGGCTAGGGGGGGGGGGGGAGGTGTGGAAATACACCCCTAGCCATCTAGGTTTGAGCTCCCACAATCTCGAGTTTGGGTGCCTATTTTCTGGTTGTTTTCTTCTCCTTATGAAAAATCACCTAGCACTCCTAGGTTGGGTCTCTCTTTTTAGATATGTTCCTGGGGTCAAGTGGTTAGAACAAAAGGGGTTCTTGGTTACCTGAACATATTCTTGGTTTATTACCAAGAAATTAACATGTTAAGATTCTTGACTAGGTTGTTATGCGAAGCTGTATCAGCTGAAGGAGAGGCCACAAAGAAGTACAAACCCAAATACTCTAACTCATCAGGGTGGGTTGCGATATGGCCCTTCCACTTCTGTAGGTATCTCTACTCCTTATCAATTTAGCTGAGTCCGCCTGTCCCTCTCTAATGCAGTATGTTTGGTGTTGATTTTAGTGTTGGTCGCATCCGGCCGTTTGTATCCATCGCGATTTTGTGTCCGTTCGTTCGGCGCTCATCGATTAGGTTTCACGGTGTCTGTGTTGTGCACATTTACCCCGCTGTCATCATCAATTCGCATCGTTCATGACTAGGCTATGGAGCTAGCACACGCGTGACGTTCTACGGCGGTTGCAACGTCTCCGGCACAACGGTTACTGGACATGGAATGAAGGGCTATGACGTGCAGGTGGTGGCGGTGAGCTAGGTGCTGTGCAGCTATAGTGACAATGGCAGGTGAGCAAGTGCAACTTGCGGTACGAGAACTTCGACCTGAGCATGATACTGTTCTTGCAGATCGTGCATGAGAAGGCGGGGATCGTGTGCCCGTCTACAGGTAATTTGACGTTCGTGAAACAGGGTAGCATCACGGGAGCAAGTACTTCAATATGCTGAAGTCACCAATGTGGGTGGCACCGGCGATGTGGCGGTGGCATCGTTGAACTTCCACCATCGAAAGAACAAGAGGAGGCGGCATTCCAGTCGTCCCTTGTCTGTCAGCAGCCCTGGATCTTCTTGCTCCATGTTCAATTCATCTTCCCATCAGGAAGAAAAAACGAGGTCCTGCTGGCGTTTGAAAGCTATAGATTTGAACGAAGGTATAGGGGATAAGGGGCTCCTACATGGAGGGATGATCGTGATCCAACAGTTTAAGTAATCAGAGCTTGCTTTCTTTGCTAGCGTCTAGGCGGAGCGTTTGTGCTGTTTTACTTGTGCCCTGCTTTATTTCTTGCAGCCCATGCTTAAACCTTTGCTGTAGAACAAGATTAGATGAAGGAGGCAAACGGGAAATAACCACAACTTACGTTTCTCATTGCCCCTCTATGCCTGTCATCGTAGCATGCATTTTTGTAAGTTTAAGTTTCATGTTTTAGTCACAATAATACATGTTTTCTCTGAAACTGACTAACCAGTACAAACAAAGTCAGAGTCGTTTACCCCTATGCCATTATAAAAGTTGCTAGTGACCTGTGTGCCATAAAAAAGATGTTAGACACCCCTGTGCCATGCACCTAAAATTCGTTTACCTATGTGCCATTTTGGATGGAATCTGTTACCATTTAACGGTTTCATAGGTATGACATGTGGGACCTAGTTGTGGAAAAGACCATTTTGCCCCTGTGTCTACAATTCTATCCTCTTCTCTCTCCCGTGCGTCTGCCTCCTCTCTCCATCTCCGTGCTCACTCCCGACAGCAACCCTACCTTCTTCACCGCCGCCGCCGCCACCGGCCAGATCCGCGTGCACCTCCAGCCCTCCCCGCGCGCCTAGGCCTTAGCACCCCCACGCGCCCAGGCCCTACGCCCTCACGCGCAACCAGGCCCTGCGCCGCCCAGGCCCCCGCGCACCTAGGCCCGACGCACCCGTGTGCCTCTAGGCCCCACGCGCCTAGGCCCGGTGCATCAACGTGCGTCCAGGCCCCGCACACCCGCGCGCCTCCAGGCCCTGCGAGCCCAAGCCCCATGGCACAACGTCCTAGCAAGCCCATGCATAGGCCCACGCACGCCTCCAGGCCCGCGCCCTCCAGGTTTGCCTGCCTCCAGGTCGTTGCCCGTGGAAGTAGGAAGGTAAAATCCTCTCTTCTCCCCCCTTTGCTTCCATTGCTCGCATATATGTGATGAATGCATATGTGCTGAGCATGCGCTGTTGTTCATCTGTAGGATGGACGCCGGCTTGGGTTGTGAGCCCCTGACATTTCACAGTGGGAAATTGGTACTAGGCATTCAGTTGAACTAAGCATAAGCGCAGGAGAATCTAGCCTTGCTAATCCAAACCCATCTAATGAGCATGTTGGTGTTGATGATGAATGCTTATATATTGACATTGCATCCTATGAAGTCTCTGCACAGACAATGCAGATAGGGATGAAAGCGGTCGGAAATGATCGAAAGAAGGCTCAATTGTTTTTGCTTTCATATGTTTTTCTGAAAGCGAAATCGATAACGATATTAACAAAAACGAATACGACATCGGTATTTTGGTAAAATCAAAAATGATATTATTGTAACTAAAATGGATGGTATCGATTGGGAATCAATATTAACAATCGAAAACATAAATCGTGAAGTGTGACATAGATAAAACAGGAAAATTGGAGGTGTCATGCTTGCGTCTCGACGACGGTACATGGACTATGATAAACTGGCTGTAGTGTATTTTATTATTGAATAATTGTATGTATATGTATGAAAAATTGCATTTGCAAAAATAGAAAGTAGACAAAATTTATGTTGAGAAATTTATGATGTGTTTTAGGCTAGAAGTGTCTTATAGAGAGATTTGCTATAATCAAAATACTGAATATGGTAATTACCTACATTACTCTACGGTAATTTTCACGTTAAAATGGAAATTTGCGTAAACGATCGGAAGACTTCGAAATTGTTTTCATTACCACTTCCACAAATTACTACCGTTTTTACTTCTATTTCTTCGGAATATCATTTTTGCGTGTTACGGTCGATAAAATGCGAAAACTAGCATGGGTAAACCGATAATTACCACTTTTGCTTTCATCCCTAAGTGCAGACACCAAGGAAGAAGCGATCTGTCATGAAGAAGTATACACCAAAGAGGCCTCCAGTTGAAGTGGCCAACCCATCCAGCCCGACTTCAAATACCAGAAGCAAGAAGAAACTCCATCTTGAATAAATTATGTGGATGAACTGCTACTTTTGATGTAATTTAAGACATGTATCTTTCGGTGTGATGAAAACTAGTGAACTTATTTGTTATGTATGGACTTAGTGTGATGACAACATGTGAACTTATTTCCATAAATGTTTGTGAGATGAATTGCTATGCAGTAGTCATGTGGTATGTACTTTGTTTTTGTATGCAATAGCGATCTGAACTTGAATGTTGGTGATATCAACTTGAATAGTCACACTACTGTTATTTCATTTTAAAAAATTTATTTCCGATTTTTCCTAATTTTTCCCACATTTTTCTCATTTCCTGGATTTTAACCATTTTTAACAATATTTTTCATTTTTCCTAATTTATTACCTTTTAAAAAAATCTTTTTCCGCTTTTTCTGTTATTTTATTGCTATTTACAATTATTTTACAATTTTTCTGAATATTTACGCTTTTTTCATACTATTTTCACTTTTCCAATTTTTTCTCACCCAATAAACCATCCAAGGGCAAAACTATCTTTATATAGCATACTTAACAGCCGGTATATGAGATTCCATCCAAGATGACACACAGTTAAACAAATTTTAGGTACATGACATAGGGGTGCCTAGCATTTTCATGGCACACATGTCACTAGCAACTTTTATAATGGTATAGGGGTAAACGACTCACAAAGTCATGATTATGTTCTGGATCTGCTTATGTGAACCTGCATGAACTCAGTCCATATACAAGGATAACTTAACGAATCATGCTTTGTATACCCAGTGCTATGACCCAGGACCATGGTTTGTAAGCCAGCTAGCGCATGAGCTACTTGCTCAACTGGCCTGATATGATTCTAATTTTTGGTTGTAGGTTGGAACTCTGTGATATGCAGCTCTCACCGAGGGGGAAGAGAAAAGCGTAATAGATAGATAGTTGATTCGTAATTGCTATATGCTTAGTGTGTTCTCTAGCTTCTCTGTGCTCTTATTGATCATGCTAATTTTTCCTCCATTTGCAGTAGACAAGGTGTGGGTTTTGAAGGATTAATGTATGGAGATCAAAAAAATTATCCTGACAAATTATCGATACTGAAGAGGATCTTTCCTTGCAGGAGTTTTTTTAACCGTTGAGGTATGTGCATAAAAATATTGCTATATGGTATTGGCATATATTTATCTAATATATGGTTTACATGAGTTTAATTTGTGCAATAAAAAAAAGAAAAACAAGCAAGTCAGATCAACATCCTATAACTAAAGGCATCACTTGCTTTCTACCTTTCTATTATAAAAGAGAGATTTTAAGGTAGTCCCAAACAACTGTGAGCCGTCCATTTGATTTACATCTCGAGGAAAAAAGCCAATCTGTTACCTCCTTAGGAGGTAAGATAAAAATTGAATATTGGCCCTTGATTTATAGTGAGAAAGTAAATAAAAAAATATATTTTATATACTGCGTTGCATGATTTATGCGGCAATAGATGCAAATTAACCGTGCATGCACGGAAATATATGAAGTTAATGGTGCATGCCATGCATGATTTCCTGCATGCCAGATTTCTGACCTTTTATCAAGAAGGCACATGCATCTAGTGATCTGCCATACCGTACACATGGATCGATCATATGCCTCTTGGTTGATATGTTCAGAGCCATGCGACAACACAATGATTTTTGTTTTGTTATACATCAACACAAAATAGATTCAAGTGTTGTAAATCAATCTAATCAATAGGTTGAGCGCATGCAAAAAATCTTATTCAGTTACGTGTTAATCAATGCATTAATTGACTTTTCAAAATAAACAATTACCTCAGGTAAGAGGACTTTGGGACTACTGTAAAAGCACTCTATAAAAAGCCATAATATACAAACCAATATGCTTTTGTAAAAACTGCTTAGCCTGTGGATGCTAATCTAGGTTAAAATAGTAGTATACTTGTGATTATCAACTACATACATTCTGTCATGTCCTCATGACTAAAATCAGAATTTACTTATATTATAAATATATATGTAACTATTATTTATTATATTTTTAAAGCTATAGCAACGCACGTGCATATTGCTAGTAAATGTATAATGTAGTGTGCTTGCTTGTTCAGACGGAATAATTGATCAGAATCTTTCGTAGTTCCATGTGTGAGCACTTCCATTTTTTATCACCAGCAACATTTTTGTAGCAACACACTAATACGAAGATGTTGGCGGATTAGTAGTTTCATTATTTGTACCTAAATATTTGTCTTGGCGCTTTGTTGTGCAACTTTGTTTTGATTGAAGCATCAGGAAGAGACTTTCTTTTTATAACGACAAACTGTGATGGGTAGTATATATTCTCTTTCATGGGGAATGATGCTTGTTTGAGGAAGCTTATTGATAGCTAATTTGCATTGCTATATGAAATAATGGACGAATGTTTTTGTTAGTTCAACCCACTAGGTGGAATCAGTTTATGTGAATTAAGTCAACAGGGAAAATAAGTATTTTAGTTAACATTGAAAAAAATTTAAGAACTTACACTAGTTTATATCTTTATTCTAGGTATACTTAGTGTTTGCCTAGGTAGTCAGGTTTGTGAAGTCAATCCGCTTAAGTGTATGTGTTGACCTGGTTAGAGCATCTCTAGCAGCTCTTATAAAACTGGTGTTTTATATTCAGTTTTAAATATCCTATAAATGCCATCTTTAAAGATTTTAAGCGATGTTACTACAACAGTTGTTGTAAAATTTTGTGCTTTATATTTCAATTTCCCCCTCTCGTACTCTTGTTGGCAATTAATCGAGCACCTTGTGTCCGACAGTGAGGCGAGCTGCCATCTTCTTTGTTGACAGAGAGCAGCTCTTCTTCTTCTTCGACAAAGACACCACGAAACCCTCTGTTCGTGCACGCCACCTCCCCCTATCCTCAGCCTGGCTCCTTCGAGACCAGGAGAGACTTCTAACCGCTCCACCCCGTGCAAAAGAAAAACTTCATCAATCACCACACAAAAAGAGAAAGATGGATGAGTATGACTGTCCGACGAGCTTCCTACCGACTGCTGATGTGGCCCAAGCAGTGGTGCTCGGTGAGCGAGAGGGAGAGGAGGCGGCGGCGCTCGGCGATGGGGAGGAGGCCCATGTGGCAGATAGCGACGCCGAGGTGGAGCTGATCCACGTGACGGCTGTCAACAAGGGGGAGGAGGCCCGCGCGGCGGCGGTCGACGAGGAGAGGAGGCCATGTAAGGATCAAAGGCGTACCGAGAGGGGGGGGGGGGGGTTGAATCGGTGAGCGGACCACTATCACCAAATCCTACTTATTTCTACGCTGAATACTAACAATAGTTGCAACCTAACAATTCTAGAAGACCAAGAGGCTACACATGCTAGTGTGTACGATGCGAATGCAATGCGAAAGCTATGCCATGCTAGCCTATGCAAGTCACAAGTCAACCTATCGACTATAACACTCAAATGCGGAATAGTAAAGAGAGGGTCAAGGAATGCTCATGATTTTGTCCTGAGGTATCGAAAGGATGGCGCCTTCCCCTACTCCTTGTTGGACCACACCTGCCGAAGTGCCGGTCCCTCTCGCCACCAAGTGAGTCCTTGCACACGAGTCCACAATCACAGAAAGTGAAAGCACAGTCACGTCACTGCTGCCACCAAGGTATAAGCTCGCCCCTCTCGAGGACTTGTCGACTCCTGAGCTGGCACGGACAGTCACTAGTGATGCTCCTTTCAACGCCAAGCTCAAACTGTGTACAAACATGTGACGGACTTCATAACCAATCACGATAGGCTCATCACCAATGTCTAACAGGTCTAGGTCCCACCATATACCAAGAGTAACAGCTTAGGACACACTCTCAATGACAGCCTAGCCTTAGATGTGTATGGATGTTCAAGTTACTCTCTCTAGCACTCTCAAAGTATGCAAATCTCTTCCTAGTGCCCTCTTCTACTCCTCTTGGCTCTCTATTGATGCTCCCAGCAATCTAAATGACCAAGAGTGGTCTCCAAGACCCCAGCAATGATTTTATATAGGCTTCCAACCACCAACTAGCCGTTACTCGATGAAACAGCCTCCTGAACATACAAATTGTACTGCCCGGTCTCTTTCCAGACCGTATTGTCTGGTCTTCACCGGACGGCTCCTCCAGATCCATTTCTTTCTTTCTATAGCTGCTTCATGTACAGACCGTACAATCCGATCTCTTCTACTCCTACTCCAAACAGAGTTGTTTCATGCTGAATCTTCTCTGTATAGAATCACTTTCATACAAACCGGACTATCCGATCTCTATGATTCCCCTCGAGCAGAAACTTCTTCGCGCAACATCCTCTCTGTATAGATTTCCATCCTTGATGACCGTAATCTCCGGTCTCTTCCTCGAAGCTTAAAACTTCTCATCCGATCCTTAACTTCTTTTTCCTGGCTTCATCCAACAATTCCTTGGCCTCTCCACTGTCATCTATTACCTTGTGATTTCACCAAGCATCCTTGCACATCACTAACTAGTATGACCTAAGAGATATGACCTAGGTTTTTCCTATGTATTCAAGCCCTAACAAATATCCAAGTGTTCCAAACACTTGAGCCTATCTTATCTTTATCCTTGATCCATCTTCATCAACCTTGGACTCCATCAAGCTCACCAGGCCTCCATGCTTGTGCTCATGTCATCAATCATCAAGACAACCATTATTAATATGATTTATAGTAGAGTTCATTATAATTCATGCACACATAACACTCGTGTAGATATTAGCCATATTTTCATAGTTGTCATTAATAACCAAAACATTCATACCTTGGAAATCCAATACCAATGGTCATGAAGCTTACAGACCCACGCGGCGGCGCTCGACGACCGGGAAGGAGAGGAGGCAACAAGGCTCATTGCTTGGGCAGCCTAATGGCATCATCCCTTCTTCGCCACAATTAGGGCTAAGGGGTCGCCACTCCTTCGCCTTATATGGGCAACATCTTTAGCGGTGGCTCACAATTCCAACTGCCGCTATTTTTTGGCATTGTGGGCTGCTGCTAAAGTGATACTTTCATTTTTATTTTGTTACAAATTTTTATATTTCATAAAAATCCCAGAGCTTTGTTCTTTTGCAGATAAGCCCCTAACCTAAATATAAATTTATTTCTAGTCTAGGATTTTTTTAAAAACACCCCTATGCTTTCCCAAAATTACATTTCAATAATTACAAATAGGTCCCTAGAAGGATTCTTTAATTAAAGGTAAGTCCTAACATCATATTTTCTCAATTGTAACTCTATTTTAAGCCATTTTTGCGTTCACGCGCTCATTGCAACACGCACTACCCATTTTATCCCATCTCCAACACTTTTTCTCCTCTTCCCGTTTGAATCACATCTTTCCCACTACTAGTATATTGCTCGTGCTAACGCCACAGTGATATTTATTAATACGAATCAATCAATTAAAATAAATTAAGTTATTATGATAACATACAAAATGAGATAGATTAGATATTCAGTATGATAATTGTTAAAAACTCCTCTTCATATACACAGATTTTTTTATTTATTAAACAACACAACTTCATTGCTTATTTGGTCCAGACAAGTTTGTTGATGCTAAATAAAGTACAAACTTTCGGGTTTTGTCAATAACAAGACAATGATCACAATGTATTATGATTAAGCTAACAAAATGTTTGGACTTGGATCAAGATCATCCAGATAAGTGCTCGTCATAGGGCGGTAGCATCTATTTTCAAAACTCACATAATAAGCAGGTCTGCTATCCTCTGTTATTTTTTCCAGTAACGATACACTGAAGTAATATTGAAAAATCAAAATACCTCTGTGTACGTTGTTAGTATATCTCTAAATGGACCGCGGCCTGCACTCGGAGTGCCCATGGCTCATAATTAGACGTCTCTCTTGTACAATTTTTTATATTTTTATAATGATAGCAAAGCATTCAGATGTCAACAACCACAGGATACTAATTCATATATGGCTTTGATTAACCTATAAAAATTAACAAGGTGTATGCTGCAGTTAGACAAACTGAAGAATACATGCAATGTAACTTCTATATACAAAGCATTCAGATGTCAAGAACCACAGGATACTAATTCATATATGGCCTTGATTAACCTATAAAAGCTAACAAGGTGTATGCTGCAATTAGACAAACTGAAAAATACATGCAATGTAACTTCGAAAATAACAAGATACGAAGATCAAGAGCCTGCATATATTGGCAAACTGATTGGTTGCTTCTCTATTAAGCAGATTGGCCATCACAGGCACAAAACCTGACTTTCCTACTTTTATGCTCATGGCAATTAACCTATTAAAAAAGTTAACATGTAGCACTCAATTAATCTCTGGACACAACGTGTATGCCGTGTTGTATTCAGTCAAACAAAACACGATTAAGCCTATACACGTCGGTTTTCAATTAAGCGGTTTACCTAAATTACTAATTTTAGCGACAACAGAGAATCAGGTACCTTGTTTGGATTGAACCCAGGCTCCATCATCGACGTTTTCCAGTAAAACATGCCGGTGCTATCTGAGTTCCTGAAACACCGGCAACCCTTCAGGGCAGCAGTCCCGCTGCCGCCGCACGTGGGTGGTTCATGGCTGCTGCCGCAGGTAGTCGTCCGTAGCTTCTTGACCCACCGGCAGTGTTACAGTGTTAGATAGTTGTCATAAACTTTTCGATGAACTTGATGGCTTCGATCGGGTCCACCATGGTTGAGATAGCAGCACGAGCGCGAAGAAATCACACTCAATGACGGCGTGCGATCGCGGCCCTTGGCAGTGACAGCCTTACGCGCGTGGCGATCGTGGAGTAGTTTGGCATGGGTGACGATTGTGGGGGCGGCGCGTGTAGACAGGGGCGGGCGTGGAGGCCTGGGAGATCCCAGCGATGCCAGCCGTCAGATTTGATGTACTCATCTAAGAGAAATTATTGTCCATTAGATTTGTAAGAAGGGTTACTTTGTATGTAATTAATAGTGTACAATTAGGACAGATGATGTCTGTTGGGGATAATTAGCTGTGTGAACTTAGTATAATTTTGACTCGCCCTTTTAAGGGGTGTAGAGATAAATCTTTATCTTCAAATAACTTACAAATCTTTATATTCAAATAACCTTAACTTACATATAACATAAGACATGATTTGCATACTAATAATACTTAACAAAATAAAATTACATGATGCTTTAGTTATCCTTGAACAATTTTTCCTTCATAGTGATCGATGCGCATGTAGGGCATTCTGCTAGAATAGGAGAGTCTTGCTTATAAGAGTTGAAATATTTTTTGATCTATGAAAAATGGTACCTCGTCATACTGATTGTACTCATCTGGACCCTCCACATTCTCTGCTCCAACGATTCTTTGTTTACCTGGAACAACAATGTATTTCTTTTTATCCTTTAGATCAAGTATATAAAATAATTGTTCCACGGTCTTGGCGAGTACCCAAGGCTCATCTTTGTACCTACATTGTTAAGATCAATGATTGTGAACCCATATTCGTCCGCCCCCATCCTATGAGGGTGCTTCACCCATTTGCATTTAAATATAGGGACCTGTAAATTTCTACCGTAGTCTAGTTCCCATATTTTCTCAATGTACCCATAATACGAGGCCTCTCGGTCCTCTTCATCAATGGCTTGTACTCGAACACTGTTGTTTTGACACTTGCTTTTCTTATTTATGTTGAGAGTAAGTCTAAAAGGTAACCACGTAACTTCTCGGGCGGTTAGCTAACCTTCTCAATATTTTCTGTTCTATGGGTTCACCATTTGGATGGTCTAGACAGCTGAACCATGATACAAAGCAGAAATTGTGCTCGTCTATGATCCATTCATCCATCACATCCTTGTTGTTTTGGCGAAGCTCTAACAAATATTTCTCAAAGTATGAGCCAACAAGTTGTGTCTGTGGCAATACGCTAAAATATATTTCATCCACTCGTTTGAACTCACGGTCAAATAACGATCTTCATCCTTTCGTACCTTTTCCAGGTAATCTCCCCTCATGATGAGACACGGGAAGATCAATTGATCTACCATATTTAATATAATTTGCACAACAATCGATGATCTCCTCAGTAGTGTAGCCCTCAATCATAGAATCCTCTAGATGAGAATGAGTCCATACATAGCGTTTGAAAACCTACATGAACCTCTCAAATAGAAACATCGATGCAGGTAGACGGGGCCCAACATAGACAACTGGTCAACAATATAAATCATGAAGTGTTCCATTGTATCAAAAAAGGATGGAAGAAAGACCATCTCAAGTATACACATTATTTCTTATGTGGGTCCGTAGGTCATTTAACTTGTCTTTGGAGATCACTTTGTTTGAGACTACATAAAGAAGTAGGAGAGATGAGTTACAGCTAACTTCATCCATGACGATTTGACAATTCAGATGGCGATAGGGAGAAACACCGGAAGATTGTTGTACCCACTTATCTTTACCTCTTCCATGTTCACAAGATTTTTGATATTCAATAAGAAACTAGTCGGTACTTTAATCCCACATAGGCACTTGCGGAATGCCATTTTCTCCAAACTCGTAAGGGTGTACCCTGCCAGGGGGAGGTAGTAGTTTCCATTTGGTCTTTCTTGCGGATGGAGCTCTGGCCTTATTCTCATCTCTTCAAGATTTCTACGCGCATTGAGTCCATCCTTTGTCTTACCATGTTCGTCGAGTATAAGTCTACTACTGTCAAATACACCCTTCCCAGTGTGCATCGAGTTGAAGGCATGCTTCACTTCTAATTCTTCCCAATAATCAAAATATATGAAGAAAATGGATTTCTTCCTAAATGGTGTTGGAACGTTTTCCGTTTTAATTCTCTTCACCAGCTTTCCAAAAACAACATTGATGTTTTTAACGATATCAAACACGACCCTGCCAGTCCAGTGTCAAGGTTCTACATCATTCTCAACTGTGCCATCAAAGTGTCTAGCCATCGTGCAAAATTTGTGTTTTGGGGGTAAGAATCGGCAGTTTTGTATATACACTAGCTTCTGGGATGCTGGAAGGTATACATGGGATGAACATCAATGCATACGAAACATACAACCTTTCCCTTGACATGTCCTGATAGCGCCCTTAATGCTGGGGGAATCACTTATGGTGACAAAAATGATTGCTCAAAGCGTGAAGTACTCTCTTCGATACTCATCACACATTCGGACCCTATCCACCATAACTTTTGCATGTCTTCGAACAATGGTACTAAGAACACGTCTATATCGTTATCAGGTTCTTTGAGCCTAGATATAAGAGTGGTCAGCAGTAGGTACTTACATTTGTGACATAAGCATGGTGGAATGTTGTACATTGCTAGTATCACTGGCCAAGTGCTATACGGATTCCTCATTTGGCCGAAAGGGTTCATCCTGTCTGTACTCAATGTAAACCGTAAATTCCTTTCCTCGTCAAAGGAATCTCGATGATCTGCATCAAACGTTTTCTATTGCGTTGCAATGGTAGGATGCCTGAGCTTACCGTCCCCTTTGCGCGCATGCCATGTCATCTTTGCAGTATCCCTGGGGTTGGCGAACAAGCGTCTGATGCGATCGACATGGGTAAGTAAACATTACTAAGGGAAGAACCTTCGTATCATCACTGTCATCGGCAATAGAACTTCTTTTATTTTTTCCTCCTTGTTGGTATTCTTCTTGCCACCGTCAGCAACATCTACATCATAATCATCGTTCCTCTTGTAATGATTGTTTTTGCACCATGGGCATCTCATGGTGTTCTTATGCTCCTTTTGATACAATGTGCATTGATTTGGACACGCGTGGATGTTTTACACGTCCAACAAAAGTGGGGAAATCAACTTCTTAATAAGGTATGTGGTCTCTGGCAATAAGTTGGGGTTCAACAGTGCATCGGAAATAAGTTGAAACAAATCTGTGAAGCTAGTGTCCGAACAGCCATGCATGACCTTTGGTTTTATTAGCTCAAAGACAATACTCAATATAGTAAACTCTTTACCACATTCCTTACATTCCTCATATAATGGATACTTTGATGCCTTCTCTATTATATTAAAGTTATCAAGCCCTTTCGTTTTACCGGTATTAATCAACGTGTGTGGCTCAATGTGACATAACAACTCCTCAACATCAAAATCAGCTTCACTAGGTGACTTTGTCGTAGTTGCACCAGGCGATTTGACAGCCTCGACTTCAACTTTAATAGGCTAATCAAATTCGACGTCAACCACATTATTTTCAATAAAACCCCTCCTCAATAAGTGTGATTTGATTATATCTATATCCCTTCATAACTTCTCATTCTTGCAATCATAGCATAAATAATATATATCTATCATTCCTTCACATCGAGCATGTTATGCGGCCCTTTCAACGAAAATAAAGACTTATCATATAAATAATGACTCAATCTTCGTGCCTCATACATCCAAGACCTATCCATCCCAAACGATCTTACACATAAACCAAACAAATATTATAAATTAATTAATTAAGTGTAATGAAAAATATTAAAATGTAAACTAAAGATATTGAAATATAAAATATATGTAATGAAAAAAATTATGAAAGATAAAATATAACAAACAACAAGTTATTCTATATATTAATTAACTTTTATTGAGAATTAAAAATATTAACATCCTCATTCCCTAACTCTTCCTCTCTTTCTCTCTCTAGTAAGCAAATTAGATCTAAATTTTGGTCCATATAAAAGAGGTTATATATAATTGATTTTTTTTGTTGTGATAAAAATAGAGGATGTATGCGTTCATAAGCTTCAACTCCAACCCACTTCAACTCCAACCCACTAGAATCATACAAATAAAAAGAACTGAGCTAAAATTTAATGAAAACCTAACAAACTTAAAAGTTAAAATTCAACTTGATTTCAAAATAAAAGCAAAAGTAACATATGAAATGAGTTCTTCTTATCCTATAGAGCAAAAACCTACAAAAAAATGAATTCAAAACATTCCCTCATTGATTTTGATGATTTGTCCAAATTTTTTAGTCGCTACTGTTCGAGTGAGAATAGGAGCTGAGCGTGGATTTTATAGCCTAGGAAATTTATAGTGGCGGTCGGCGGTTGACAATTCCAACCGTCGTTATATAGATATGGTCAGCTTCACAGCAGGTTTCCTGGACTCTGTAGCGGCAGCCAACTTTAGATCGTGCCGTTATGGCTTTTGGGCTGTCGTCGCTAAAGGCCAGTGAGAGAAACCCATGGGAGATAGACTGGCAATGCGAATGAGAATGACGATGGCCCTTCATGGGACAATGGTCGTGGGGTTTGGCTGCATTATTGCAGTTCACTCTTTCACGTTTCTATAATTCATGTAGTTGCGTTTCAACAAGATGTAATTGGGACACAATTGAAACTCGACATGCTAAGGCCTTTTACTGCTTGTTTGGGCAGGGCTTCGGTTGTGCTAGTCGTTCATAGCTGCGAGCTTGTGAAGCTGGTCCATGCTTTTCAATAGCTTTTACACATAAAAAAGGGACAAGACATATAAAAAAGAGAAAAGTCTATTTTACTCCTTCGAATAATCCACTTTATCCAATTTACCCTCCGAATAAAATCTTGACTCAATTTACTCTCTCAAATAATTTAAGTTGGTACAATTTACTCTTTGTTATAATTTGTCCTTTTTTTCTTCTCTTTGTACACTTTGAATTTGATGGTCAAATTGTACACTATCAAAGATTATAAAAATTACTAGATAAAAATATATTTTTCTATTATTTTATAAATATTTTGTATATAATTTTAGAGCTCTATAGTTAAGGTAGTATTAGATATGATTAAACTATATAACATATGCGTAAAATATACTTTATATTTTTTTAACATAAAGTTCTATTAAAGTTATCATTGTGCAAAATTTCAGCACTAAATTCACGTTGTACAAATAGAAACAAAAAAAATTACATCATGGAGTAAATTACACCGATTTAAATTGTTTGAGGGTAAATTGAGCCAAGATTTTGTTCGGGGTGTAAATTGGACAAAGTGAATTGTTAGATGGGTAAAATAGACTTTTCCTTAAAAAAATAAAAAAGGTACAAGATAATCATCAATGATAAGAAATAGATTACCAATGTTCATGGCTTATTGTCTCCTTTTGCGGGCTCGGCGTGCCAGACTGCCAGGCCTTACTGGTAGTTTATACCCGCCATCATGCGCGTGGAGATGCTTCAAGCTGCGGCGTGAGCATGTGTCATGTGCTTTCTATTACCACAGTGCACAGTAGCCTCTGTTCATGTTGAAGCGTGAGGGGAGATCAAAGTCGAGATCATGCATGCGCATAAAAATCTTTGTACACAATTATTACACCAGAACTAACATCTATGATTGGAAAACAAACATAACAAGAAGCTTTGGGCATTGCCGCTGGTTGAATTACTCACTTATTTCGGTCCATTAGTTAGCTAGCCTTGGTAAACCGTTTCGTGCATTTGCACAATTCTCTGTTAGACAGGTAATATCAAAAGGAGGCTACAGAATTGAATGCTGGAGCTGCTAGCCAAATATATGTAGGGTTATACAGATAAGTAAATACTTGTTTATTTTCAGTTCAAGTTTCTTTTAGTTGCGTTCAGTCTGAGCTGCTGTTAATTCGTTTGGAGATTAGAGGCACTTTATTTGTATAGTAGAGTCATTATTATTATGTCTCTAGACAAGTATAGAGGCATTTTCTAAAATGTCTCATAAATGACTATGAAATTAGTGACATATATGGTGAGGCATTACACAATGTCTAAATAAACATAGAGGCATTATTAATATAATATTTAATTTTATGGAAAAAATATAATGTTGGTGTCAAGTCTTGGCCTCAAGACCTCATGGTGAAACAATAACTTGTTGAGCCTTGCTAGTCAACTCACCTACCCATCAAATTATGTATATAGTTTATTCCTATGAAGTTCTGCAAACTAGTGAAATAATACCTCTAGAGAAGCAAAAGATGCCTCTAGCAATATCTCTATAAGATATAGACATGTTAAACATGTCATAAAAATGTCTCTATGCTATTTATTTTCAGATACTTTGCAAAATATATCTATTGTCAATATGACACAGTCTTTTTTATGTCTGTACTTTTGAGACAAAATTTAAATACCGTAAAAATATGTCTCTACAACATAAATAAAGACATATTAGAAAAGTGACCGTAACAAAGTGTCACTATGAGAGGTTTTTGTTGTAGCGTTTTCTCCATGTTTCTGGACAATTAAACAAGTGTAATCTATGACCTACGCCTTAGAAAGTCAGTTATGGATCCCTAAGTGTATTGGAAAGCATCGGAGATAAAGGTTCATAATAATCTACCAGGGAATTGTTCTGCATGAGTAAAGTTGTTTGACATGTAAAATCAACATAGAAGTGTTTTAAGTTTTAATCAACAGAAATATTTTATGTTACAATTAGACTGAGTTAAAATTTGGTTGTACCTAAAGTATGTGTCACAATGGGGCCAAAGCATGTGTGGGATGCCAGAGACTACCGTCGTAAGTAAGAGCTAGCTGATCGAAGGTGAAACTCATGTGGTGTAGGTACAAGCACCAACCACCTTACCCGTTGCTAGCCCACACCGTTTGTTACCCATCGTCATCGTATCTCTCTGAAGGGATAACTTTCTCCAATCAGTGTTCTAGCTCCATTTGTTGTGCTTCCCCTTTTAAACTGAAAAAATCTATGTCCTTTTCATGTACAACTAGATAGCATGGCCCGCGCAATTGCGCAGGTTAGACACCACGATAGCCATTACTTTTAACATTTATTTTTCATATATATAGTGTATTATTAAATAACTATGATCTAATATTGAAAATAATGTAGGCATGAAACTTATGAAAATGATTAACTACATCATGATCACTTGCACTATGGCTGATACCTCAAATAACTATGATCTGATATTCATACTTCCAAAAAAAATTACCTTACCTACTGATGAATAAAAAATAGATGTAGCTATAATGAGATGAAGGACCAAAGTTAATTAAGAAGTCCTTATCTTTTTTTCCCTTATGTATTATTGTAGGTATAATTTTCTAAAACACCTGCAACAGATCAGAAAAAATAAATTACAACCTGACCAATTTATTAATTTAATTTAATGCTAATTTCTATGTGCAAAACTGAATTATATCAGTACACTCATTGTGTTTGGAGGATCTAGTTACGTAACCTGAATTGTTTAACTGTAGTATCAGATATATCCAAATACACACATGTTTGCGCAACTTAGGGTGTGTTTGTTTCACTGGATTGAATTGGATAGGCTTGGATAGAACCATCCAGTCCAGTGTTCGATTCACCGTCAGGGTGGATAGGGATGGACTGGAATGAGAATATTCCTTTAAGATGCTGGATGAGTCTGTCCGGCAAAAATGGCCAGATGAGCCTATTCAACTTATATAACGATGATGATTACTAAAATAATTAGACATTATTAGTATGATTTACTATCATATTATTATTGATAAGCAATAAGATATTGATTAATACATGATGAGAGCTCAATCATACTAGAATTAATAATAATTAATATTTTATTACTAATTAAAAATTATTAATATATGATTAAGATAATAAATATTAAATCATATTAATTAGTATATAATTAATTATTATTATTTAATAATAAAATATATAATTTCATTATTTCACCTTGTTCTATCCATTTTTATCTATCCAACCAAACACGAAACTGGATCATCCCATCCACCTAATTAAACATATAACTTGGATCATCCCATCCAAAAAAATATGAATGACCCTATCCAATCCAACCTTGCCCTCGAAACAAACACACCCTTATTGTTCAGCACCATTGTCTAATATTACTATTCTGATCTAATTCAATGCATGTTTCTTTTTTTTTACATAAAAGAATGACTTGAGCTTGGTAAAAATATGATGTTATTGTACGTGCATGCTGTAAGCAGTTCCACAAGATAAGTGTGTACATATGTTTGGAAGGGTGATATTATTTAATTAGTATACAATTTTCGAAATAACTGCATATTAAATTTATTGTTTTTATCAAAATATTAAATTCACAAACAAGTGACTATACAACAAGACCTTTCTATGAGGTTATCTGTGTACTAAAAATAATTGGGTTTGTTTGTAAACAGCCAATGTATGCAATGAAATATGGATGAAGAACCCTATTCAAGTAGACGTTATATGTATTCTCTTTTATGTGATCCAACAGCATGAATGTGATTATTTTGCTCTTGAAATTATGTAGTTAAATTGTTCCTTATTTTCCCTGTTTAGGTGAAAGCTTGATTAGTCACAACAACATAATCTTAGAATTAATCCATATGTCATAGCTTCAAATAGTTATCTTATATATGTACAATTGAATTAGATGTGTTTCTGAAAAGGTAAACAGGCTTGTGCATGAAGCATAACTTTTAAGTGCTGACCCCTCGGGAATATTCATATGATCGCTCTGGCAAATAATATAAAGCACCCTTTCATTCAGTGGTGGATGCATAAACACGATTTTCTCAGATTAGTTGCAGACAGTTTTCTGCTTTCGACTTTCTTGTGACACGGTGCTGCCCTTGACGTCATTATTGTGTCTGCCATCTGGAAATCTTGCTGCTCCACTGATTGCGGCTGAGCTTCTCGCGTGTCCAGCGATCAGTTGGGCCGCTAATTAATGCCAGGTCCGTGCCTCCTTGTGCAAATTGCGGCCTGTGGTCTTGGGCATAGGCGCTTCAAAGTTGATCTCCTTGGTAAGTTACCCACCAACGGACTTAACTTGTATAGGTCCAGTGACATGCTGCTGCTAGTGATATCCTCCATTGCTATCGTCTCTTCATTTAGTACACCGTCTATGCCATGAGGATTCCTTTGTCTTGTAGTCTCCAAGTATGGCTCACGATGCATGCATCACCCCTGTATGATTCACATACTCTTGTGATCAGGCGTTCTCATCTCTGATTTACATCTGCCTTGCCTGATGCTTATGGTCAATCGCAAGGAGCCCTCCTCTCATCTTTTGCACGCCGCCAAGCCTGTGCTTGAGAACTCCTAGATTCAGCTAGGGAGGGGAGGACGATCGTTTTAGATCAGAAGTAGGACCACATAGAGGGAGACGTGGGCATCAAGGGCCAGATATCACTGTAAGATTGTGTCAAAGATGAATCTGAGGGCTAGATGTTTTGTTTTTTTTGTGAGAATTTTTTTACATATTTCTCTTTTTTTCTAGATACAGTAGTAGAAAGGTTATCTCCTTTGATTAATAATAAATAGATAGATACTACAGATCTGGCATGAGTATCCTACAAATGATTGTGTACCGATAATTCGATCATATGTCTAACCGATAGCGATCTGGACTGGCGTTGCATGCCCATGCTGTCAATAAATTAAGAGAAGAGGTGGAGAAAAGAAAACGAGACCGGCCCAGCCGAACTCATGCATGTGCGCTAGTTTCCGGATAACCCGTGTATATCTTCTCTGCTTATATGATCATTGCAACGATATGGAGTAATTAATAACTATGGTTTCATAGGATTGTTTGAGCTAGAACAGATATGGTTGACGTACGCACTAGTTCATCTATTAGGGAACAGGAGAAGTTGCTTCCCGTGATAGAGGCACGCACGTTATTATTAGGTGATCCGTCGAGGCTGTCTGCTTAGCTTGCACCAGCTCTCGAAGCGTTCTAGGCTTCAAGCAAGTAGCTACACCATGTGCTAAGTAGCGGCGCCATTGCACAATAATTGAGCTATAGCTTGTCCATTCACCAACTTGCTATTGTTATATTAGTCTTTGCATATGCATAGAACACTGAAGTGCACAGTACAACAACTATAGCTATATTAGTATGGAAGGACGGCTGGGACAGAACGGTATGTGAAATGTAGGAGGTGCATACGTGCAGCTTGTGTGCATCGCACACGCCCAACAGCAGTTAGTTCAGCTTTGCACAAACATGTGTGTCACGTGCGCCATGCATGTAGACCATGGCCTACTGACCCTAGAGGGCAACGGATGATAAAACACGGTGCCTCCGAGACAAATGGGCCGCCCTTCTCAACTGCATGCACTCTATAGGCTAACTGAACGCTCCTCTCTCTCATAATGAAAAGGAAAAGAGAAAAGTTGTATTAACAAGGTTACCCTGCCACGCATTGGAAAGAGACGGATCGACCAATACAACATTCAATCAGCGTACCAGCGGCGCACACCATAAGGTGCATGCCTTGATGTAACGTGTAACAGAGATCTAGCTCTGCTTTCAGTCTTTCACATCGAGTGAAGTATGCACATGGCTCTTGCAATCTATGATCATATGCCCCACGCGCTCACACGTTACACTGCTGCAAATGAAATGCACCCACGTCTTGGACACGACCTTACGCGTCCGTGTTTGAAGCCCGGCAATGTTTGAAGCTAGGACCGATCAATTTACACCGTGAAGGACATGGATAGATCCACAAGACCATGAATATTAATTATATATACTACTGTGTGTGCTGCAACAATGAATGATTATTTTGTTCTTTTCTTTCACATTCCAGCCAGTACACGTTAGATGAAGTCTAGAAGCAAGACCGTAGTGTCGACACCCTTGCCTGACTTCCATCGTACGGTCGGACCACAACCAAGCTATCAATTTGCTCGCAGTCGCTGGCTGCACGCGTCATCTCGCTCAAATAAACAATCAGGAATCCATGGACTATTGGACTATATGATCAAAATGTGGTGACTAAAAGCAGTACCGGGCAGCATCAGCAGTTTGAATCATATGTCCATCTGTCTCAAGTCATTTGCTTCTCCTCTGCTCTTTCTTCCATGCGCATGCAACGACTGTTACAACTCAATCCTTCAACTGACAAATCGTTCCATCATATGCTCTAGAGTAGGTGCCTGCATTTGCCTTTCTTTTTTTGATGAAACAGGAGGGGTTGCCCCACCTGCATTTGCCTTCGATTCGACATGTTCAAAACGCATGCACGGCGTCCAAATTCAGCAACCATTCCATGATCCTTTGTCTGAAGTTCAACACTGACCAACTGTCAGCGCGTACGCGTTTTATATTGTTAAAGCCGTTCAAGCATGTCCAAATGACTAGTCAAAATGCATCTTTTGACTCCTACCAATTTTCACAGGAAGTGCTGCAAAGTGTGTGCAATTAACTCTGTCCATGTTGCGGCCAGAGGGAGTCATCATGCATACAAGACTAAATGTCCTTTTTACACGTTATCAAGGCCCGCCGGATACAATCTTCCGGTTCCCGCGAAAAAGTAACAGCCGTGTTGATTGAATCGCTCGCAATGTAGAAGGCACGTATACCTGTGTGCGGACGGGTACACCAGCTCCAGCTGGTCCACGTGAATCGTGTGCCACATATGTGCTGCCCTATAACATACTGCTAGTGGATACATACTGATCTTTTTACATCGATAATTACACTGGTCCAGCGATTCACTAAAGCTTTATAAAGCCGAGTTTTCCTTATGTACAATTATCTGAAGTATGACGTACTAAATGTTCTATGGATTATCCTGCCATGTACTCCATTTGTCTCAAATTACTTGTCATTCTGACTCTATCAGATTTATAAAACATTATCTAAATCTGGACAACATGTATGTCTAGGTTTAGAGAATATTTAATAAACCTGAATAGCAAAAAACATCTCTAGAATGACAAATAAATTGGGACGGAGGGAGTATACCATATTGATCGATCAGTCAGCATTCCTATAACAGACATACTACCTGCACATAGACACTTTTTATTGATGTCAGGACAACAGCGCTCAGTAACTGGTGTGCTAACGTCAAGTAATTATTAAATTATGTGTGTGGGCGCAGAGAGAGACAGATGTTGTGACTTGTGATACGAAATGGGTAAGAAGATGACACTTGGTCTGGCAGATGTTTAATCAGACAACTCAAAATGATGAACTGAAGAATCAATCGTAATAATTACAATAATATTGGCAGGCTCCATTTCTATCTTTACTTTTCTTCTTTTCATCTGTTTCGGTTGCTCTAAGTTCAAGATTTTGTGCTAGTTCCAAAAATAGATTTTGCCTGATCTTTGTTCGATCAGGTTTTAGCTGTTGCGGATACTGGCCCATTAATTGCGTCAAATGATGTACTGATTCAAGAAATATACTCTATGATTTGTGTTTTAGATCACCATGATATATTGAGCACCATAGGATGCAGTCATGGAGTTATATGTGTGTTATAATGTGAAACAAAATAATGTCAAAACCTACAGTGGAAGGCCAAGTTTGACATATGAAGAAACTAACGGAGGATGTATTTATATATCACTAGAACCTCTAGAAACAGCCATATGTACAACTAGCACGTATCAAAATGGTTTTACCTTTCCGTGTATCACAAGACACCCAATGCATGTGCAACCAACGTTTGTGGAGTAAGAAGGATCACTACTACAGTTGGTGTCTGCTATTACTGTAAAAACTGAAGTGACATCAAAGACTCCTTTTGTAGTAGTTGATGCATCACAAATATCTCAAGTTGACCAAGCTCTTGGTAGAATATCATTATAGTAGTAATGGATCGAGAAGTATTAATGTCTATCAATCTCAAGAAACTAAGAATTACTTTTTTAAGTAAGGGACTAAGAATTATATACTCCCCTAAAAACCTAATGTGTAACGAATCTGCTAGCTAGGCAGCCATATGTCATGAAAGAGTGGGTTTCATATGATGTGCTAGTTTCATACAGATTTTTCCTAATTAACATTTTTCCAATGGGGTCTGAGCTGTTGTGGATACTGACCCACTAATTGTGTCACTAGATCTAGTTTCAAGGAAATGTACTCTATGACTTGTGCTTCAGATTCCCTTAATCTATTGAGAACCACGATGGAGAGGAAATTTGTCACTGTTCAAAATAATCTAACAGGATTTTCATGAAAGTCCAATCTTGACACATGTGGAACTAGTTAACAAGGATGTGTTTAAATATAACCCTGATCTATATAGAAATAAAGTACATATGCAGGCTACAGCTAGCATATATCGAAATAGTGGTAATACCTAACCTTATATCTATCATGAGGCTCACAATGCATGTGCATCATCAGCCTTTGCAGAGTAAGAAGGGTGTTGCATGACAGACATCTGAAATTGACCAGTCGCTTGCTTAGTTTTATTAATCTTAAGGATTAAGGAATTATTCCCCTATAAGAAAACAACACATTTGAATTTCTCAGTTAGCCATGTACATGCACTACCCGAATCGCTTGCTTTGCCGAGAGCCAGGGCACTCGGCAAAGTGTTTATCGAGTGTTTTTTGTCATGCACTTGATAAAGGTTTTGTTGAGTGTCAAAATACACTCGGCAAATGTAAAATTAAAAAAAAATACACTCAACAAAGTTTGAGACACTTGACAAACATCGGATTTCCAGTAGTGATGCACGGAATAGTCTTTGCACGCGTCATGACTGACAAGGCACTTATATGGCGCAAGTTGTTTTGTAACCTCTCTATGTGAACCGTCTACTGTCTCCATACACTACCAGAAAAAGTGCCTATAGCGGCAGTAGATAAAAAATCTCAGCGGCGCATTCTAAAATGGAACGCAGCTACAAATCAAAACCATTTTTAGCGGCGACCCATTAAGCCACCCGCCGCTATTATAGTTTTTAGCGGCGACCCACTAAGTTCCCCGCCGCTACTATATTTTGTTGCGGCGGTCCAATAAATCAGCCGTCGCTATTTGTTTCTCGTGGCTCATTAGCCCATAATCACCTACCAGTAGTATATAAACCATAAACCCTAGGTCTCCTCTCATCTCTCTCCAGACTCCACCCACCGCCCACGCCGCCTCCCTCTCCCTATCTCTCTGCGCCCACACCCCCGCCCCTCTCACCTCTCCTCTCTCTTCGCCTCTAAGGCTCCCCGCTCTTCCTCTGCCGCCTCAAGAGCGCCCCGCCGTGCTCCCCATTCTTCGTGCTCAAAGTCGTCGACGTGCGCGACGATGACCCGTCTCACGTGCTCGTCGAGTCCCGCGTCTTCTCCTCCCTTGACCATGCCGTGCTGCGGCGCCGGCCGGCCGGGCGCCTCCCCGTTGCGGCGGCCAGGTTCTACGCCCCCGAGGTGCTCCTCACGCTCGAGTACCTCCACGAGCTCAGGTGCGGCGGCGGAGGCGGCCGGATCTGGTCGCCCCCCACTTCTTCATGGTGCAGCGGCGGCGGGGGCGGCCGGATCTAGTCGTCCCCCACTTCTTCATGGTGCGGCGATGGCGGGGGCGGCCGGATCTGGTCGCCCCACACTTCTTCATGGTGCGGCGGTGACGGGGGCAGCCAGATCTGGTCGCCCCCCTCTTCGTCATGGTGCAGCGGCGGCGGGAGCAGCCGGATCCGGCCTCGTGTCCCTCTTCTCGGTCAGCAGATCCGGCCCGCGGTGTTGCAGCGGCGGATCCGGCTGAAGAGCGGCGGGCACGAGCACCTGTCGGTAGATCCATAACGGGCCTAGCGCGGACCGGGCGGGCTTTTTTTTTTCGAATCACAATGGTAGCGGCAGGTGACATCTTCACCCGCCGCTACTAATATTCTTATAGCGGCGGTTTGTTCCAACATGTGATTGTCCGTCGCTTTAAATGTTTTATTTTTAGCTGCAGAACCGTAGCGGCGGTTACCCATACCTGCCGCTACAGTGTATTTCACACCGCCGTTAGAGGCATCTTCTGTGGTAGTGATAATTAGTCTTTTTCATGACAAGCTGCAGGCATATATAGATAATTAGGCGAGTCCTTGTATTTTGCACATATACTCAGTCTCTCGCAAGATGCCAACTTCAACAAAAATGACTATATGCATGTGGCCCTCATGGTAGATGTGTAGATATTCCATGCATCCAGCAACAAACCTGAGGAAACAAAAACATAGCCTTGCCAGAATGCGTTGATTCCAGCTGGAGGAAGCGAACAATATAAATGTAGCCATTATAGCATGTGGATAACACGTGCCCGGACAGAAATAGATGTCGATCTATAGTTACCTCAGAGAGAAAATCTAGCATGGACCAGGAACGAGTGTAAGGAATGGTGCAACGTCAACAATCGACCTCGTCTGCCTCCAATGAAAATGAATGCAGGGCTTTGAACGGCCCTACTTTTTTTCTAAGAAAAAATAATGATCATCTCGTCCTACGTCGTCCGGCAAAAACCACAGAACGTGCATATTATTGCCACGAGACCTGCTTGCTTCTGCTTGTCTCTTTGCATGGGGCAGAATGGGGCTTTGTAGACCGATCGATCCATGTAACCGTCCTCGTTCGCTCCAGAACTTTCTATTGGCTGCAGTACGTACGTGTGCGTTTTGAAGCGAGACAATTTAACCTGGCCGCTACCACCGTCACATGTGAATGATCAATGATGTCGAGTATTTTTGCCTTGTGCTGTGCGGACGTATCCTGCCGGCCGGCGTCTTATTCCCTGTCGTTGTTCGAAATAATCTATCTGAATTTTTCATGTAAGTCGAATCTTGACACGTGCAGAACTAATTACCAAGGACGTGTTTATATATAATCCTGGTCTATAGAAATAAAGCGTGGCTACAAGTATCGTATATGAAAATGGTGGTAATACCTAACCTTTATTTCTATCATGAGGCTCACAGCAATGCATGTGCGCATCATCAGCGTTGCGGAGTAATTAAGAAGGGAGTTGCATGATGGGCATCTGAACTTGACCAGACTCTTGCTCGGTTTATCAAGCTTACGGAGTATAAGGAATTGTATTACCCTAGGTACACAATAACACATATGAATCGCCCAGTGAGCCACATACATTCACGAGATAGTCTTTGAATGCATCGTGACTGACAAAGCACGAGTTATTTTTTGTAGTTTTTAAAAAACTACCAGTCAGTATTTTTAGACAGTAAAACTCATCTTCGTGTAATCTCCATATATATGAGCTAGGCTTGTTACTGTCAATTCCATAATTAGTCATTTTCATGACAATACACAGGCGTGTAGATAATTAGGCAGGATGAGTCCTTGTATTTTGCATGTACGCCCAACACCGGAAGCTGGCGACCTTCATCCAGAAATTATATTATTATACCATGCATAACATGTGGCCCCTCATGGTAGATACATATGTATTATCCATGCAGCGACAAACTTGAAAAGATGAACGCCAGGATGCGTTCAGTAGAGTAGGTGAACCAAACAATAGAAATGTAGACACTGGCATGAGAATAACACGTGCATGGACGGGAAGATGCTGATCCCGCTCTGCCCCAGAGAGAAGATCTGCATCACTGCATGGATGAGGAACGTAACCTTCGTTGCTCGCTCCAGAACGAAGTTTCTACTGCCCGCAGTAGTACGTGTGCGAGACAGAGATGAACCTGGCTAGCTTCTACCACGACGGCCTTGTCCTGTGCCGTGCGGACGTATCCTCTCGGCGTCTCGTTCCGTGAAAACAAAAACAAAACCTCCCATGTGTCTGGTCAGAGTGAAAGCTTCCAGCGACGGTCCACGCAGTCCAAAGAACAGTAGCACAGTAGATCTTTTCGGCGTGGCCAATGGACAAGACGGAGTCGAGGGCTTCCATCACACCCTACCCAGTCAGTAACCTCCGAACGCGCCCCGTCCACCCGTTCTTCGCGCGCGGCGTTCCCGCACCGTACCCGCGTGTCGCCCGCTCGTGGTCCCGTGTGTGGCCCACAGGTATCTTGTGTGGGGGCCCGGACCGGATGTTTTTGTGGCCAGATCTCGTCGACGGCGTTGATTTTAGCAGCTACTATTGATACTTTGATAGAGAGACTGCAGTGACAGGAACAGGTGATGAGCGATGGAGATTCTTCTTCTTCGCAAAGGGAGTTAATTAGCGATAGAGGTAAGCGATATATAGCGCCTGTCCCTCGATCCCCACCCCACACACACAGCAGGCACACAGCCAAGGTTTTAAGTCGGGTTTAGCGACGACGGCGAGATATATGCAGCGATGCTGATTAATAGTAATCTGGTGGCGGTGGTTGGTCGCGCTCGGCAAGTCGAGGTCGCCCGAGCTGGGACTGGACCGGAGGAATAACAATACAAACGAACTGCTACTACTCCAGCACAAGGCTAGTACTACGCGACAGGACGGGACCCAATGATTGCTGACCTGGCGCTGGAGAGGAGAGAGAGAGAGTGAGGCGTTTCCTGGTGGCGGTCCGGTCCGGGGGAGGCCAGCGGCCGTCCGGGGACCATGGATGATTGATTGCCGCCGCCGTGCAGATGCATGGTTACCAGCAGCGCAGGCGTACCGGGTACATGAACAACTAAATGGTTACCAGCAGCATCGCAGGCACGTCGTACGCACATGAGATTTGATCGATCGGATGGTGAATGTGGTTCGCGAGCGTTATTCCCCATATCCTCGACCGGCAACCAACGAGCCGGGGGCGACATGATCTGCCGTTGATCGAGCAGCTAGCGACCGATCAGTGCGACGACGAGCTGGGGGCACGAGACTCATCTAACTGTCCGCGCGACAGCCCCAATCAAACAACCCGCCTGCGTAGATGGCGCCGTCACCGTATAGTATAGTAAGCCGCCTCCAAACCGATGGAAAAGGTCACGCCCACCAGCTGCTTGTTGGCGAGTGACGAGGTGAGGCACGAGCGACCAGAGAACCGTGCGGGCCCGCGCGACCGACGGATGCGTCCACGCAGCACGTGCAAAGGTTAGCTGCACCTAATAATCTCCCTCATTCACCGGATCATTATGTATCCGGGTTTCGTACGTGCGGCGGATCCATGACAATAGAATCCGGCCGAACTGCCGAGTTACCGGTATGTAATAGTACATATACAGGGCTTTGAAAACGAACTGGGAGCTACTACGTAGTAATCACCTAATTAATACAATCTCTATATGTGTCCGAGTTTAAACTTTATATTTGGATATATGCAGTAGTATAGCATATTAAGATGTGGTTCACACGATCTCTGGCTCTGGGTAATTAGTCAGCCAGGTCCCCATTTCTGGGCCCGTAATAATCCAGAAACCAAAGAATAGCGTTGCCATCACGTGAAACGCAAGCACCTTCGTCGTCCCGCCCCCAACTGATTCGGTGAACAACAACTATAATTCTGCTATGTACGGTCTACGAGTGACGATTAGCGATCGAAAGCAATTTTCACAGACGTTTTTTTTTTCTTCACTCTCACACCCCGGCAGTGTCCCAGTGCTTCATTAGATAGAGTGTCGTACATCTCGCATATGGGCGTGTCCGTCCGCCCCCTCTCCACATCTTACAGTGCTGCCAAAGGACCTACTCCGAGCACAGCACATACAAATGGCAGGGTGCAACTGTCAACGACCCATCACACCGACGCACGAAAATGATGCTCAGGCTCAACATGTACACAATGTTCTCCTTTTTATGTGTCGTACACTCTGAGTCACTCCTTTCGAACATTTGTCCCCCACCACTGCTAAATTTAGGTTGGGTGAAAACTCAGCGTTTCACTCTTCGGCCTCCAGTGTAAAGAAATCTTAGCAACCTCATGTTTCTACGAAATCAGTTGCTGCCTCATGTTTCTTCAAAAAGGAGAGAGGAAACCTTGAAATTATTGACACCATATCGGGCAAATCTTATTAAAAGTTTGTAAAAGGGGACATTCACAACGAAAAGTTTATTTGTAAAACGGATGACCGTGCCATCATCTAGATAGCTGCACTTATTTGCAGAACAAAAAATTATCCAAATAATAGAAGGACCACTGATATAATTGACCTGACCAAATGCAGGAGACAGCAGTTCCGTGGATCGTATTGATTTGTCTATACGATTTTTCTCTGCGAAAGATGGGCCCAATGTCCATGCATATGGGAATACAGAAATATCACAAGAGACGAAGCTGATTGATCTTGACGCGATTAGGTCTTCAGTACATCCGATCCCATGGCATACGTGGATCCCCGCATTCAAACAATCAAGCTGGAATCTTCTAACCAGAAAAAAATGCAAGCCCCATTTTAAAATTGAAGACAAGTATATACATGGGGAAGGGCCGTACACAACTCAATCAACTTACATCACACTTAAAAAGTAATGGAAGCCTCGCCAATGACCAATGAGGCAATGATCGGGCAACGCTAGCGAACGTGTCACCAATTCACAAACTTTAGCGAATGGTCCCGTGGTTAAGGTTGTCTAGTAGCATCCTCAAGGTCAAGAGTTTAATTTTCAGCGGAGCAAATTTTTAGGCTTGGGTTAACAAAAAGTCCTCTCGTCTCTTCCCGCACTAAAGTATGTTGTCAAGGCCGCACCTAACCAAAGTATGTTGTCAAGGTCGCACCTAGTCACCTGGAAGCTACGATAACCCATGGTAGTCCCGGTTCAGGTTCTCACAAGTTGCAGCCTCCAATGTAAGGGGAAGGAGGGTTCGGCTGTTTTTTCGACCTGTGTGAGAAAATCTTTTTCTTTGTAAAAATGCTCCGACCGGAGTTGTCTTACCCTTTGTGAGTCTAGTTTATTTTTTATTCGTAAACTTTACCCTTCTTCTGCTTTCTTGTTGGTTCTACCATGTATGTTCACTGTGTAATACTAATTAGAGTAAAGTGCATCATGGGTACCTAAACTATTTAGGAATGCTCATCTAGGTCCATAAACTCTTAAACTGACTATCTGGGTTCCTAAACTATTTCTGGACGGTCATCCAGGTTCACGAACGTTATAATGACCTCATAAGTCTATCATCTATTTATTTTGTGTCAACCAGGTCCACACTACTGTTGTCCAGCCGCTCTTCACGTGTGTCCCAACTGCTGCAAAGTCGCTCTATTCGTGCGCTATCCAGCCTACACGACAACGCCAGCTAGCAGCCGGAGCACTCTACTCACGGTAGCCTCACTCTCCGTATCGTAGCCCGTGCCCCTCGATCACGGGCATGCCTGTCTGCCCATCAGGCGGTGACGACAGCAGCGTGTCACATGCGAAGGGTATCACATACGGAAGAAAGATTGTCGTCACGGGTAAAGGGCAGGTCATCGTCGTGGGTAATAAGTAATGGTCACGAAAAGGCGAGGCTATGATAAGGAGAGCGAGGTCGAATGTGAAGACGAGGCCACGACGGGCACAGCGCACCTGCTGCTATCTGGTATCATCGTATAGACTTGACAGTACCCGTATGGAGAGTGGTTGTGCGGTGGTGGTGGCGCGTGTGGAGAGTGGTTGTGCGGCGGCGTGGCGAGTGGAGTGCGGCTAGACATTGTGGATCTAATTGGCACAATATAAATAGATCATGGATCTAGAGGGTCACTAAAAAGTTTGTGGATCTAGATGAACATTCGAGAATAGTTTAGAGACCTAGATGATCACTTTAAGAGTTTATGGACCTATATGACCGTTACTAAATAGTTTAGGGACCTGCGGCGCATTTCACTCTACTAATTATTGGCCCATCTTTTTTTTTAAGACGTAAACTTTATTCTTCTTCTGCTTACTTATGGTTTTAGATTTGAACACGAAAATTAGGAGAGTGAAAAAGATAGGTACATAGAAAATAAGAAGGAGAGATATAGAGAAAGAGATGTATTGAAAAGAGAGAAAGATGTATTGAGATGTGAGAATGACAAATAAATTGGAAAAACTGAATGAGTATAGGATGACAAGTAATATGGTACGAAGGGAGTACTAATTACTGGCTCATCTTTTTTAAACACACAAATATTTTAATCAGTTCATCGAAGAATTTATAGGTATGGCTGATTCATCGTGCCATTGTCTATTTACTTAGAACTTCTTTAAAATAAAATCCATGGGCAAAGGATCGTGTTCTCAGCGTTACATCTGTAGCTTTGGTGACATTTATCTCGAGCCACTCATTTTATTTGCCCTTCCTTTCTTGGATGGGTCAGTGATGCCCACATTGAGATATGAGACGCGCCGCGCAGCGGCGAGGCAGACGATTCGAAAGAAAAGTACGAGGCATTGCGTCTATATTCTCTCCAAGAGTCTAGCCAACCAGAATGCGTACATCTATTTATTTTTCCTCCAAAGTGGACATAGAGCCAAACGAATCCCGTTATTAAAAATCGGCACAAATATGTGTGAAAGTGTGTTGGCCTCATTCATATCACACAAACCGAAAGGCCAACACGCAAATGTACTCCTCACGAGAAACTTTGTTAAGCCGCCTGCTGCTTGCACGGTTCACCGCATTGATGCTGTATGTGCACGGCTATGCAGCGTCGCCAATGGCCAATGGCCAACTGGTCAGTCCGACGTGTTGCGTGTTCAGCATGCCCCACGCCGCCACGTAGTTTGCCGCCCGGAGCAGCAAAGCCCGGTCCAGTCATGGGGGCATGGCGTGATCATCACAACGTCGTATAATAATCAAATGGGATTAGTTTTTTTTTTTGGACGGCAACAGGATTAAGCCGATCATATTATTCTCTTCTCCTGGAAGGATCGGAGGAGCTGACCAATGTGAGGAAGCTCGATGACAATTCGCAATTGCCCTTGCTTGCCATAAGCAAATGCATGGCCAATTGGCCATTTGACTCCACACTGTACAAATCAACCCTGGACGCCGAGTGGCAACACTTGTAACCAGGAACATCTTTTCCTTCTCCGTTTATCCGTTCTAATACATACGCGCGCAAACTTATCTCCGTCATTGCTTTTAACCGCCGCGTTTCCCAAACTACCCTTCCAAAGTCTAAGGTATGGATTCCACTTGTATCAGCCAGAGGCGTTTTTGAGAATTCACATGCTAAATAACGGAAGAGACCTGGGCCGGTTGCGTCCGACGAAATATTTGTTGGTGACTATAGATATTCTGGTCAGGGGTCCCGCCAGCCCGTCCACGTCGGCGTCCGTATGGAGCTAGACGGTTTTCCTCCTACAGGCAGCTGAAATTAAAGATCATCTCCTAATTCGTTGAGTTAAGGGCTAAGCAAAAGGAAATTGCAATGACCACTAATAATGTGCACATATCTTTGCACGTGGATTAGGATTACTAGATTTTTTTTTTGAGTAACTAGGATTATTGGATTAGGGATGAGCTAGTGGCAAACAAAATAATCAACAACGGAAAATTACCTTCGCAAAATTTAGTGCAAACTGCATAGTAATGTGTGATAGGCTTGGTTGGCATGTGCAAAATAACCGGAGATTACAAGGTACAACAACAATTGGAGAGGACCAGGATCATTCTAGCCTTTTGGGTTCATCAAGTCCTCTTAGGTCATGTTTGGATCCACTTAGATTATAATAAACTGGTTTATATAATATAGAGAGTCTCCAAACAAGTCAATTTTTTTCTCAGTTTTTTAGATCTTCGCCAGATTATATAAACTCATAATCTACCCCACGTCAGCTAAATCAGATTATAACCCTTTCATTCATGAGAGAGTTTAAAAAATTAGATTATAATTTTTATAAGCTCTCCTCCAAACACCTCCATCCAATTTTTTTTATAAACCAATTTATATAAACTATCTTCATAAACCAGTTTATTATAATCTGTAGTGGATCCAAGCAGATCCTTATATAATTTTTTTTTTCAAACAACTTTGATTTTTATCAATTCCAAATTCTTTTTTATGTTTTAATGCCATTTTCTATAGAATGACAACATAACTTGTAGCATTTTGCCGGAAGATTTCTTTATACTCCAGCGGTTTTTTATGGATATGATATTGATTATTTAATTTTAACATTAAACTCACTAACATTAAATATAAAAAGTTGGACCGAAGTACCAAGCAAGATGTGTATTTTGTATATTAGTTTAGGAGCAGGGTTACGTGGTTGTTGTGTCAGCTTGCCGATCATATTATTTTGCTGTTCTCCTGGAGGCTCAGAGCTGGGTGGTCGGCGTCCGTATGGGCCTGGACGTTTTTCTCCTACTGGCAGAGATGAGCTCATCTCGTAATCCCTTGGGTTCTAAAACAAAGGAAATTGCAAAGGCCACCAACGACGTGCACATGGATTACAAGATGAGTTGGTTACGGGAGAAATGAACGCGGGAGATACCTTATTTTAGGATGCATATGTTTTAGTTGAGATTCGATGGTCTACTGCGGTGCCACAATGACGTATTTGCATTTGAAATATAATGCAATCGATAATAATATGATTTGCTTTGCTAACAAGTGAAAACTAATAAGAGAATACAATGATAGCGCAACACAACAATAATATGTATGGAGAGGAGGAAGAGGAGCACGCATACTGGATTTTCTTTTTGTTATCACTTGAAAAACAAATGTTTCTAATATTTTAAACGAAAATTCGCTAAACTAAAAATCTTGAGAACAATGTGAGGGAATCAATAGCTGGATTTTGGTAGTTTGCATAATTTCTATTCAGATGGTCTAATACAACTTGTTGAAACACTTGTTCTTCATAAAGAGGTCAAGTTGATTGAAATTTCAAACTCATTTATCCTCCTCTGCAGGGGTGAAAACGTTGGTGGGCGTAGCTTTTATCGGCTCCCACGGATTTCTCCAACTATTGTTTAATGCTTCACAAACAGAGTCTTTTGCGTGTGCGTTAACATGTTGCGCCTCCGGTTACATCTCACGGAACCTCAGGGGATGGGGGAGATAAACAAACAGAGAAAGCAAGCACAAGAGACAACCAGCCAAGAGAACGGAACAGAGGAGCAGACGACGACGACTGGTGGAGGGAAGAAGAGCAGGAGCTATAAGTACCGGCTCCTGTCCTCCTTCCCTCTCTCCACCTCCCCGCCTCTGCCTCATCCGTTTCCTTCTTCTTACCGGAGCCCACAGGCAGCAAGAGAAAGAGAGAGAAGAGATCATCAGGAGGCTGTTGCTGCGGATCAAAGGAGGAGTTGTGAATTGTGAATGGTGAAGGGCGAGGCCGAGGCGGATTGCACGCGGGCGTCGCTGCTGGGGAGGTATGAGATCGGGCGCACCCTCGGTGAGGGCAACTTCGGCAAGGTCAAGTACGCACGCCACCGCGCCACCGGCGGCCACTTCGCCATCAAGATCCTAGACCGCAACAAGATCCTCTCGCAGCACATCGATGTCCAGGTGAGCAGAAGCAACAACACACTCCATTTTGTTTATCGACGGGCATCAATCACCGACGGTTTTCATTTCGGTTGCAGATTAGGAGGGAGATCGGGACGCTCAAGCTGCTCAAGCACCCCAACGTCGTCCGCCTGCACGAGGTGCGTGTTCCGTTCCTTACTCCAACCTGCCCATCTCCTCCCTCTCATTTCCTACTTTCGCTCGAGATCGGACGCATATCTCTCCTCCTCCTCCTTGCTGTTTGACCAATCTTGGTTGGATGCTTCTGATCTTGTGGAATTCCATGGTTTCTTAAACCCGCGTCTGACAACGCGAAGAAAGCAATAGTATACAATAGCATAAATAAAAAAGCGCAGATAAGATAGTTTGGTTGTACAAGCTTGCAAGTAACGGAACGCTTGGCTTTTACTTTGAACGACGATAAAGGATAAGCGATTTTGCTAGCTTGTTCCAATCCAATCTTCCTCCCGAATGCTGTTTGCTCTAAAAAGGTAACATGCGATTCGAGTTGGGTGGGATCAGGGAGTCGTTCGTTTCCGCCGAAACGCCCGCGCAGCACGAGCTGGCTGCCCCTCCCTGTTTTCTCTCTCCCGCGCGTGCGCACGCAAGCCAAGCATCGCCACCGCCGGCGTTTACTCCGGCCGCTGGTTTTGTTAGTTCTAGAACCCCAAAGGAAGACTCCTAGGCGCGGTCTATACACCTCGTCAAAGATTCGCGAGGGCTTTGCCATGCCACACCATACCCTGCTGCTACGACAGCGCCCGCTCCATTTCATCACGGGTTCTTCCGTGAAGGGAAGGATCAGCTCACGGGGTCCTTGAAATTTCGCAAGACAAACGAGGCCACTTTCTTTGATCTTTCTTATTTCTTTTTTGTGAAAATTATGAAACCATGCGTTTTTATTTTCTCTCGAACATGTTAGCCTCACCCTCACACTGTTGTATGATCGAAACCCATTATCACATTGAAAGCGTCAGGTACGTCTTACATGTGTGGTGACCCGACGACGGTTTCCGTTCCCCACAGGAGGCACGAATCGCCGGCCCCACCTGGTGGCACGCATATTCTATGCCTCTTGGGCCTCCCTTCGAGCCATGTGACCGGGCCCCAGATGGGTCCGCCCCTCGGAGGGCCGTGCTGGAGTCTGGGCCCACCTATTGGGCTGTTCCTATCCGCGTTCCTCTCTAGGTACCCCTCGAGGCACACACCGCGTGGGCTTCACCACGCCCTGCGTGCCTCGTGAGGCCACGCATCGTACTCGTGGACCTCGTGGTCTCGGGTCGGGTGGCCGGGTCCCTGCGCCGTGCGGCGGTCTCTCTCCGAGACGGCGGTCTGAACAGCGGAATTGATGCGCAGGAAGGAGCAAGGTCCCAACACCTCCCCACCTAACGATGCGTTTTTTCTTTCCCTTAGCTTGCATGGACGAGACCACAATGCCACGATGCGTGCAGCACGCCTAGTACTAGAAAAGGAAGCCTTAACGTTCAGGCTAACTGTTGCGCACTCTGATAAGAGTCACATGAGGAACAACTTGGCTGAAAACAAAGGTGCACGGGACGGAAGGACCATGCATGTTGCGACCGCCCATAATTCATCTGTACGCCGGCCGGTCTGTTGTTGTTTTCGGGGTCCTTGTCAGGCAAAAAACAGAGAGAAATGAAACTCGTTAGTTGAATACATGCAATTCTGCAGAGCGTTTGCTCTATCCATGTCTCATTCAGGTCATAACTGCTGAAAATATCCAGACACATTTCGTGGCTTCAAAAAACAGAATCAATTTTAGATATATGTGGAGTTGAATGAAATAAATAACGAGAATGGTTGATACTGATGTTGTGGTTACTATTTTTTTTTCCCAGGTTGCTGCCAGCAAAACAAAGATTTATATGGTGCTTGAGTTCGTCAATGGAGGGGAGCTCTTTGACAAGATTGTAAGCCACCAAAACTGCATCATGGATACTGCTTTTGCACGTTAAACTACTGTTACTTGTTTTCTAACACCTTTTCCGTGCTTCTGTTTCTCTATGAAAGGCTATAAAGAAAAGACTATCTGAACAAGAAGGCAGGAAGCTTTTCCAGCAGCTAATTGATGGTCTCAGCTATTGCCATGATAAAGGCGTGTATCACAGAGACCTCAAGGTATAAGAAATAATGAATGTTTCCTTATCTCTGAAATGTAGACGCCATTGGTTCTCCAGTCTTTTCTCTTGGAGCATGCATATCAGCATATGGAACTCAAGTAGGGCTTGATTCTTTTGTGACAGAATCTTTCTTCTTTATTCTACTATTACAGCCAGAGAACGTTCTCATTGATCGAAAAGGCAACATCAAGATCTCTGACTTTGGCCTCAGTGCTTTACCTCAACATCTCGGGGTATGATGATATGTTCTCGCTCATTTTGTTCTGGATGAAATTATTCCCCTGTTTTTGGTTAAAAAAAAATAAATTATTCCCCTCTTTTGCGTGATTTACTGACAATATTCACTTCCAATTCAGAATGATGGACTTCTGCACACAACATGTGGCAGCCCCAACTACATCGCACCTGAGGTAAAACTAAGAACAGAAAGCAGTATAAAACAAAGAAATTTCATTCATTTATCCGGCAGGTGCTAATTCTTTGACAAATTCATGCAGGTTTTGCAAAATAGAGGTTACGATGGCTCCTTGTCAGATATCTGGTCCTGTGGAGTAATTCTTTATGTAATGCTTGTCGGATACCTTCCTTTTGATGACAGGAATCTTGTTGTTCTTTATCAGAAGGTTAATGTTTACACAAAGCAGCTTAAAACTTCGTTCTACATGAAAAATCAGACCATCCTGATGGTATCAACTTTTTTCTTATCTAGATTTTCAAGGGTGACTGTCAGATCCCAAAGGGGCTTTCACCAAGCGTACAGGATCTTCTTAGAAGGATTCTTGAGCCAAATCCTATGAAGAGGATCAACATCTCTGGGATCAGAGCGCATGAGTGGTTCCAGAAGGACTATGTTCCTGCTGTACCATATGATGACGATGAAGACATCCTTCCTATTCTCCCCATCAAAGAGGTAAAAGTTAGCAGAGACCGTAGGTACTGGATAGAAAGTAGTAAGGAATTGCTATTTCGTATTCACTAAAGCTAATTGTTGATTTATTTTCTTGTAGGAAATTGAGGAGCAACCACGTGCAAAGCCTACTCATATCAACGCTTTTCAGTTGATCGGAATGGCTTCTTCCCTCGATCTTTCTGGTTTCTTCGAGGAAGAGGTCTGTACACTTTCTGTTTTGTGGTTCCTTGTATGTACAATTGTAAATCCACATCTTAACAAGATTTTGTTTTGTTCAACTCATAAGAGACATTATTGTAATCTATCTCTCTCGTTTGCACGTCAAACTTATCAACACAATGTATGTAACACATTCAACATGAGGTTGTTCTGCACATTGGGTGTTGACAGCAAGACGAAAACAATAACTCATCTAACTTTTTCTGGTTGTTTGATTCATTACAGGACGCGGCTCAAAGAAAGATACGCTTCACATCAACACACTCACCCACGGATTTGTTTGACAAGATTGAGAACATCGTGACGGAGATGGGATTTCAGGTCCAGAGAGGAACAATTAAGGTAGATAACCATGTAGTTTGCACTGTAACACTAATGTCGAAATGCTACAATAGCTGAAATAACCTAAAACTTTTCTTTTCTGCAGCTAAAAATTATGAAAAATTGCAAGTCTTCCAAGAGCCCCAAGAACCCATCATCATTTTTGGTGTATAGTGAGGTAAAATGCAACAGGGCACCCTGTCACAGGATGCAGAAAGGACTCTATTTACCAGTTAATACTTACAGTACTTTATTGGATCTTTCAGGTCTTTGAGCTCGGGCCATCTCTGTATGTTGTTGAGCTGAAGAAGGCCCATGGCGACTCTACGTTGTATAGACAGGTACTAATACACTCTCTGCGTACCACTATTATTACTTCTTTAGATAAGCTAGGTGCATTTACACGTCCAGTGCTGTATCTAATGTCAAATTTTGCTTTATTGTTTTACAGTTGTGTGAGAAGCTCTCAGATGAGCTAGGGGTGTGCAAGACAGAGCAGATCGTGAGGACAGGATCGGTCGATGATGATTTGTCGAGCTTTGACAGCGAATCATCTCTGTCTGGATTCTGATTAGTGCTGCCCTGCGTCGTTTTGAGTACAGGGGATGAGGAACAGTACAGTTCCTGATACAATTCTAGATTAGGATCATGAAAATTTTTGAAAAAGAAAAAAAAATAGGATCGTGCATATAGTGTACAAAGTGAGTGGCGCAAATTAGCCACTCTGTTGATTATATATAAGAAAATATTTGTTCTTGTCTATCTTTTTCACTGGATTCTCTTGCTGAATCATCACCTTGAAGCACTGTTAATATGAACTGCTGGGCGACGCCAAATAGTGACTCGCGTTGTAATCGGTCATCGACCATTTCTTCTTCTTAATACAATGATACGCAGCTCTCTTGCGTATTCTAGAAAAAAAAAGTACTGTTAATTCATCTGCAACCGATGCTGACGCACAACACTGGTTTAATCAAAGACAGAGCCATCCTTAACTGACAATAATGTAATGAAGCTCAGCCTCACCATTGAAAGACCCCTCAAGAAAACAAATGAATGCCTCTCTGGCATTGGAGGAAAGATATTAATAAATTTATACCTGCAAATGAAGAAACTTCAGTCTGCACAATGAATTCAAATGCCCAACAATTTCAGACTTTCAAAATGGCAAGCAACAAACGAAGTTAGTCACCACTTCCAGCAGATTTTCCATGACTTGAGACATGTTATATGGCTCTTTCAGGATTCGAAGTTCAAAGTAGCATACTGAAATAAGTATCAGAATTTCCTGCATCCATTATACTGTTCACAAGCTGCGCACCAAGCTATATTGGATGATACATGTCAGAATTTAACCAACAATTCACCAAGAGCCGACCCGGATTACAACTCTGCGGCATTAGATGAATGCATGCTGCTCTCGCAAGGAAGACTACTAATAGAATTGTGCAAATGAAGAAACTCCAGACTGTAAAATGTATTCCAGCACGTAACAAAATAAATGGCAAGCCAAACAAAAGAAAATGCCTTCTCATAAGGTTAAGAGTTCCCTTCATCCATTACATTGTTCACTGCTTAAAGATCATACATTATTCATGGCACGCATTAAGCCACCTGCACACCAAGCTAAATGGGATGATACATGTCAGAGTAACTAAGAATTCACCAAGAACCGATCTGAATTACAACTCCGCGGCATACAATAAGCTACTGTCCGTCGGGAATCATTAACCAAAGAAAAAGAGTACTAAGAAAATTTGACAAACATATGGCAGAACACCTTACAACAACACGCGTCTTGATGTGACGACGTCAAGCTCGATCCTGGGGACCATTACATCATCTCCTCATCATCCTTGAACAGCTGCAGCTCCCGGCGCTTGGTTCTTGAGCTGGAGCCGGCCGTGACGGGAAACAGCTGCAGCGTCGGCGGTGTCGGGCGGCTGGAGCTGGCCTCAGCGGCAGCCGCCGTTCCCTCTTCCACAGCGGCGAACAACGGTAGCGTCTGTGGCGGCGGCGGCGGTGGCCGTGATGGGGAGCTTTCCCTGGCGGCCGCAGTGGCCGCCATTGCCAGCTGCGTGACGTCACCCCTGCTGCCGATGGTCAGCTCGGGCAGAGGCGGCAGCGGCACCGGCACCCAGCGACCCCGGTGACGCTCAAACGCCGGCAGCGCCTGGACGACGATCCTCTGATCGTCCCGTTCGCCCCGCTGCCTGCGGCGGTTCCCGGAGGGCGGCCCGCTTCCTTCGCCCCGCTCAAAGTGGCGATTCCCGGCGGGCGGCGGCGCCACCGCCGCCGGTGGCTCTGGCGCGTTCACCACGCCCGCCATCCCGCTCCCTTCGCCCCGCTCAAAGCGGCGATTCCCGGCGGGCGGCGGCGCCACCGCCACCGGTGGCTCTGGCGCGTTCACCACGCCCGCCATCCCGCTCCCTTCGCCCCGCTCAAAGCGGCGATTCATGGAGGGCGGCGGCGAGTTCGCGTTCGCGCCTCTCGTCGACCTGCTGCCTCTGCCCCGCCCACGGCCGCGATTCCCGGCGCGCGGCGGCGGCGGCGCCACCGGTTCGACGTTGACGTTCCAGGACGGCACTTCCGTGTCCTCACCATTGGCCACGCCGACCGCGCGTTGTGCCCTCCTCCGAGCCGCGGCGGCGATCTGTGCCAGCCGCAGGGCCTCAGCGCGCGCCTGGTCAGCTCTCCGCCGCAGCAGCGCGGACGCGATCTTCGTGCCCAGGACGAGCACTCGCGCGCCGCGCTGGCCGAGCGGCGTCCCGCAGCGGGACGCGTAGGTGAAGAGCCTCCCCTCCGTGGCCGCGGCGCAGGCGGGACAGACAAAGGCGGCGCCGTCGTTGGACGGTGCCAGGCAGGCGAGGTGGGCGACGGCGTCGCGGCAGATGCGGCAGGTGATGGTCGGGGCGGTCGGGGCGACGAACGCGTCGTCCTCGTGCGAGAATCTGAGCGATGCGCTGGGGATGAGCGATAGGCATGAGCAGCAGTAGCAGGAGCGGTTAGTCAGGAGGACGCAGGAGTTGCAGAGACGGCTGAGCACGCCGCGATGATACACATAGTGGAGTGACCAGTCTATTGGGGTGACGCATCCGTCGCCTTCACAGCCGTGGGGCTGTTCAGACGATGATGCCCGGGACCTGTTGGATGGCGGATCCATTGGTGTCGGAAAGAAGAGGGGAGAATGCTATGGGATTAGGGTTTTCTGAAGAGGAACACGGTTAGGTTAGCCGGTTCACACCTCGAGATCTAGGTGAAGTAACAAGATTGAGAAGGACAATGCCGTTAGCAAATGTAGGAGGAAGTGAATGGTGTCTAGATTTGAGATACTGACTAGGTATTTATACTCAAGCCTTGGGGCGGCGGCGGGGCGGCGGCCGCCGCCGAATTCTTTTCTGTGGGAGAAGATAGCGGTTTTAGGGTTAGGCTAGGGTTTGAGGGCAGAATGGTCATAGGGTAACCCTAAATAGGATAAATATACTAATTAAAATTAATTTTACAAGCTATATATCTAATATTAACTTGTTCCTTCACCTTTTAATAGCTCTATGATATTTTATTCAATTATTTGCAATCAATATCTTTTTTACTCATTATAAAATGATATACAATAAATGTACATTTATTATGCCAATCATTAAAATTTCAAAACTTCTAAAATTGATTCTACTTTTAGTGTGCTAAAACATCTCTTCTGCAACGCCTGACATTTGGTTGTTGAGCTAGAGCCGGCCGTGACGAGGAACAACTACATCGTCGAAGGTGCCGAGCTGCTGGAGCGGGCCTCAACGGCAGTTGTCATTGCTGCTTCCGCAGCAGTGAATATCGACAACGTCTGCTGTGGCGATGATGGGGAGCTTTCCCTGGCGGCCATAGTGGCCGCCATTGCCAGCTACGTGACCCCCCCCCTTCCAATGATGGTCAGCTCGGATAGAGGCAACAACGGCAGTGGCACCCAATGACTTAGGTGACGCTCTAACACCGACAACACATGGAGAATGATCCTCGTATCGCTCCATGCGCCTTGCTGGCCATGGCGGTTCCTGGAGGGTGGCACACTTCCTTCACCCAGCTCATGGTGGCGATTCTCAACGAGGGGCTGCGGTGCCACCGACTCCGGCGCGTACACTACGCCTGCCATCCCGCTTCCTTCGCCTCAGTCAAAGCGAAGATTTCCGGTGGGCGGTGACGCCACCGCCACCACCACCGATGGGTCCGGCACATTCACCATGCCCGCCATCCCACTCCCTGTGCCCCACTCTGGCACATCTCTCATCGACCCGATGCATCTACCCCGCCCATGGCCGTAATATCTGATGTGCGGCGGTGGTGCACGACACCTTAATATCCTCACCATTGGCCATGCCGGCCGTGCGCTGTGCCCTCATCCGAACCACGGTGGCGTTTTGTGCCAGCCGCACGGCCACACGCAAGGTCTTCTTCAGCAAGCGATGAAAGTACACCCTATTTGTCGTGTAGCACACCATGCTTATTGCCTCAGCCCAAAACCTTTCATATAGATTGTATTCATCAAGCATTTCTCTTGCCAACGTGATCAAGGTCTTGTTCTTTCTTTCCACAACTTCATTTTGTTCCGTAGTGTATGTAGCTAGAAATTCATGCTTGATTCCCTTCTTGTCACAATAGGCTTCAATGGTCGTGTTCTTGAACTCCGACCCATTATCACTTCTTATCTTGATGATACTTGCCTTGAACAAATTTTGAGCCATCCTTGCAAAGGTCTTGAAGATTCCACTTGCTTGAGATTTGTCGGCCAAGAAGAAGGTCCAAGTATACTTTATGAAGTCACCAACCACTACCAAGCAATATAGATTCCCTCCCAAGCTCTTGTAGTGTGTTGGACCAAAGAGATCCATGTGAAGTAATTCCAAGGGACTTGTGGTTGACATGAATGATTTGATGGGATAAGAGGAGGCAACTTGTTTTCCTGCTTGGCAAGCACTACACAACTCGTCCTTCTCAAAAGTAACATCCTTGTGTTCTTCCACTAGGTCCCCCTTCATCACTTTCTTGAGTTGATTCATTCCAACATGAGCAAGCCTCCTATGCCATAGCCAACCCTTTGATGTCTTGGTGAATAGACATGTCTTTGGTGGAACTTCATTTTGACTTGAAATCCCTGAGATAGAGATTTCCATGTCTAACACCATGAATGACTATGTTCTTCTCTTGATTTTTAATGACCACTCCTTTCTCATCAAATGAGCACTTGAACCTCATGTCACATAGTTGACCAACGGAGAGAAGGTTGAAGTTGAGAGTCTCCACCAACAACACTTTGGAGAGAGAGAGAGAGAGAGAGAGAGAGAAAGAGAGAGAGAGAGAGATCCTTCGAGATGGGAACATTTCCAATGACTCTAACTCTTCCCTTTAAGTTGTCCCCAAATGTGACTCTCTCCCCATCTTCATCTTCACTCATGTTGGAGAACATGTATGGCTTCCCGATCATGTGTTAGGTGCACCCACTATCAAGGATCCAATGGGTGCCTCCACTCTTATATTTGACCCTAGTTGTAGCCATAAGACATGCACTAGAGGAAGATGGGTTAGTATCTAAAGCATTACTCAATGAACTCTCACTAACCTCTCCATTGTGTGCAATGAGACCATCCTCATAGTGAGGAATTCGTCCAATTTCTTCTTGAAGCCTTCTTCTTATGGGATCGTGTGGAGAAAGATACCTTCATTGGCCATGTCCCTCCCCCATATGTACATTGTCGAGGTTGATGTAGTAATGGGGAGGATCAAGTAAACCGGTGGTGTGCTTGAGCACATTTTCTACTTGAGAGTGCAGCACAAGTATGACCTCCATTGCTCTCTCAGTTGAGAGTTCATGCCTCCGATTGATCACCTCTTTGACTAGGAATACTCTCCCAAGAGTTGTCACTTGTCGCAAGCATATTTCAATCACATGTTGAGGAGTCACCAACCCCAAGTTATGAAATGAGTTTACTCTACACACAAGATCATGCAAGTGTAAGGAAACATCATGAAGCTCTTCATTTGGATACCTTAGAAAGTGTTCAAGTTCATACTGGAGCTCTTGTTGATGCGCGCGGCGAAGTCACATGAGTTGATCTTGTGGTGGTGGTGGAGGAGCCGGCGCAGGAGCTCAATAGGCAAAGTTGATTATCTCTTCTACTCTTGTGGGCCTTGTGGTTGGTGCTCCCCCTACGCCAATGCGTGGTCCTCTCGAGGTGCTTGAATTGACACTTGTAGAGGTGCTTGGTGTAGCCCTTGTACTTTATGTCATGCTTGCTGAAGAACTTGATGTAGTTCCAAAGGGGTGGTAGAGCTCATTGCAAGAGATTCTTGCAAAGGCGTTGTAGAAGTTGTTGCTTGACGAACCATTCCTCCATGTTGATGAGGTCTCCCCTTTCTCATACATTGGCGGCTTCCCTTTCCTCTCTTTTTGTTGCTTGTTGCCAAAGGGGGAGAAGTCGTAGAGATAGGGGGAGTGTGACATGTGTCATGATCGAGAGTATAGCTTGTATCTAGGGGGAGTATACGTGGATTTTGGCTAGAAGATACATTTGGACCTTATTTTGATAGATTTATCAATGTTCATGGATTTTGATGAGTCATGGTTTTCATTCGCTTGTGTTTGACTCGTCATGATCTCACTTGGTTTATTTACATATGCAACGGCTTATCTTTCCTTTATTCTCTCTTATATGCTTGTTTATGTATCCATGGTGATGATTGCTTGTTTTTAATTCTCATGCATGTTTTATGCTATCCTATTGCATTTCATCATTCATGTCTTGCTTTGCATGTCTTGTGCTTTAATTATTATCTATCATGACATGCATGCATATCATCTAGAGTGTGCTTTTCTCTCTTTGTCCTTTAGCTCTTAATGATGCTTGATTTGAGTAGGACCTTGTTCATTCCTTGTTATTTCTTTGAGGTTCCTCTCGATCATAGTATAGCTCTTTTAGCCTTGTTGTTTTATGATAAGTAGTGGTTGTCATTAATCACCGAAAAGGGGGAGATTGTAAGCTTCATGACCATTGATGTTTGGATCCCCAAGATATGGATGTTTTGGTGATTAATGACAACTATGAAATCGTGGGCTAATATCTACATGAGTGTTGTGTACGCGGGAATCATCTCTAACTCTAGTATAAATCTTATTGATGATGGTTGCCTTGGCGATTGATGACAATGACCACAAGCATGAAGCTTGATGGAGTCCAAGGGTTGATGGAGATGGATCAAGGCTAAGGACAAGCTAGGACCAAGTGTTTGGAACACTTGTCTAGATGTCAGGGCTTTGAGTCCATAGGAAAAACCGGACTATCAAGGGGGTCTATGTCATATCTCTTAGGTCATGCTAGTCGGTGATGTGCATGGATTCTCAGTGAAATCACAGTCACTAGGTGGCAGTGGAGAAGCCAAGGGGCTGTTGGAAGAAGCTGGAAAACAATGTCAAGCGAGGACGAGGAGTTTTAGCTTCTCGAGATAGTGCCCAGACAGAAGGCCTGGAGAGATCGGTCTGTACGGTCATCAGAGGATCAAAGAGGTGGACTGTGAGGAATCTGTTGCATGAAGGCCGATAGTGACCGGACGGTCTGGTCTGTATGGATGGAGCCACAACTGAGAGGAAAGATGAACGCTCTGTGGAATGAACAATAGACAGAGAGAACGGACGGTCCGGTTTACTGACCAGTCAGTCCGGTGAGTGCAGAATCAGCTCAAGGACAGGAAGCCAACAACTCTGGGAGTCGTTCCAAGAGTGATCGGACGGTCCCGTCAGGCAGTGATCGGATAGTCCAGTCAGTGTGTCCAGAAAGGTGATCTCGGGAAGCAACGGCTAGTTTGAGGTTGGAAGCCTATATAAGTTCATTACTGGGGTCTTGGAGACCTCTCTTGGCCAGTGGAATTACTGGGAGCATTTATAGGGAGCCAAGAGGAAAAGAGAGGAGCACTAAAAGTGGATATTGGATATCTTGAGAGTTCTAGTGAGAGTAACATGAGCATCTATACATATCTAAGGCTAGGGTGTCCTTGAGGGTGTGATCTAGGTTGTTACTCTTGGTCTATAGTGAGACCTAGAATAGTTAGGTGTCGGTGACTGAGCCTATCATGATTGGTTGTGAAGGCCATCACACGTTTGTACACAGTTTGAGCCCGCCGTTGAAAGGGACATTACTGGTGAGTGCTCGTGTCGGCTTGGGGAATCTGGCAAGTTCTTGAGGGAGGCGAACTTATGTTTTGGTGGCATGCGAGCGTGTCTTCTCTCCCGGAGTGATTGCGGGCTCGTGTGCGAGAACTCCACTTGGTGGCGGGAGGGACCGACACTCCGATGGGAGTGGTCCAACGAGAATTAGGGGAAGGCGCTGTCCTTTCGAGACCTTGGAAAAAATCATGAGCATTCCATGACCCCTCTTTTGTATTCCGCATTTGTATGCTCTAGTGATTAGGTTGAATTGTGGCTTGCATAGGCTAGTGTGTTTAGCTTCCACATTTGTACTCATCATGAACACTAGCATGTGTAGGGTCTTGTCCTACTAGAATTGTTAGGTTGCAATGATTACCGGAATTTAGTGGAGTAAAATTGAACTATTCGTAATCGTGGTCGGCTTACCGATTCACCCCCCCTCTCAGTACGCCTTCGGTCCTTACAAAAGGCCTTGGGACTACCAAACAAGAAGAGAAAGGCCAGGAGCATGTGGGTGCCTAAGTGCATTGTTGATCTTGAGATGTCAACTAAGTACAAGTGGGTGCCAAAGAATAAGATCTAGATGATGGTGGTGGTGGTGGATCGGGAGCTTACTTGAAGATCAAGTGAGGTCCGCCACAAGTGTCATGGACCTTAATGATATATCTACTAATGAGGGAGGTAACCGTGTTTGTTCTTGGGAGTGCTTGAGATGGTGGTTTGGCTTCTCTCAAGGCAAGGGTATGGCTTATGGTGATTAAGCTTGAGAGGGGTTTTAAACTTGACATTGTTAGGTTTCCTTTATGTCTTGTTTAATATTGCTTGCATTCATATAGCATGTTTATTTTCATTGCATTTGTAAAATGCTTGTTGCATACATCATATAGGAAGCACAAAGGAGGCTTGAAAGTTGCATAGAGGGAGGGGGGGGGGGCGAATAGGCAATTTCAAAATAATCCTAAAAAACAGCACTTGAAACCTACCTAGCCATCTAGGAGACCAAGTCTCCAAGAGTAACAAGCAAATAAAATCTTGTATGGGGAGGGAAAGATGTGCTCAAGATTTTGAGTGGATGGGTTCAATCTTTTTATGGTTGGATCTCTCTCACTTTGCTTGGAATGGCAAGAACAAGAGTATTAGTGAGAGGGGAGAGCTCTAGCTAAAATGGGTGTGAAATGTCAAAGTATCCAACCCTTTCCATAAGGGAAGGGGTACCCTATACATAAAGCATGTCCAAAAACTAGCCGTTGCAGGGCATACTGGAAATGACGGAACTTCCGTGATTGCTCATGGAACTTCTGTGAGTTTAAAAAGAGCCGTTGCATGGGATGAATTCATCTAAGCCAAGGAATGACAGAATTTCCATGGTTGGCACCATGGAACTTCCGTAGCTCTCGGGTTGCAACATACTGGGAAAGCGGCAAAGAGGGAACTTCCGTGAAGAGCTTCATGGAACTTCCGTAGCTCTTGGGTTGCAAGACATTGGAGGTTTAGCACTTACGGAACTTCTATGACAGGACTCATGGAACTTCCGTAGCTCTCTAATTGGCTTAGAATTGGTTGGTTCTTTTTGGATTTTTGGTGGCTAATTTTCTCTCAAAGCTTATGAATTGACTTGAGCACATAAATTCCCTTCTAGCAAGATTGGTTTACCCCTCTTAGTAGTTTGACATACCTATGACTAAACTAAATTGATAAAATCTAAACTTGAGGCACTTGAGTCTTTTTCTTTTCTTCTTTTTTTGCAGAGGGATGAATAATCTCACAATGTGGTTTTGGATATTCTTTTTGTCAATAACATGTACCTGAGGTACCTCATATAGAAGAAAAGTAGAGATAAACTCCTACTTAGATATGTATAGTAGACCGACTAGAATTCTGTCATGTAACCCTGTCCTCCCGGATATATAAGGCGGGACAGGGGTCCTCCTCAAGGGACAAGCTCAATTAGATAGACCACACAATTAGACATAAACTAGACAAGCTCGTCTAGGGCAACCCTTCTCGTCTAGATATATGATTACAATTATCACATAAATCGGCGTCTTGTGTTACCATCGTCTCTCGATCTCGCGCATACCCCTATTCTACATATAAATCATCATAGGTGAACTACCCTATGTTTAGTGCCGAGAATAAGTCTCGACATTTGACGCCGTCCATGGGAAAAGCGTGACGATCAACATGTTGAGTTCGATGGCCTCAATCTATTTCAAAATTTGATCGTGAGCTGACCGGCGTTGAGGCGCCTTATCATCGCATAAATCAATCTCAGCTTCATTCAGTGGTCTGCGGCTGTATCTCATGCGGCAATCCGGTCAAGTCCTGGTAACAAAGACCTCACCAGATTGAGCGAGAACAGCTTCATCAGACGAGGCGGCATGCATAAGTGCATGGTGGCGATGTAGTGCGCAACACCGTGTTGTGTTGTCCGACTGAAGTCACAACACAAGGTGTCAGCAAATCAAGGAAATCCAGAAATACTCGTCGAAGTTCAAAAAACTCACCGAGTTGGGCTTGCACTCGATAACCGAGTCCGAGTTCAACACTCCCATGCTCACCGCCAACAGGGAAGGCTATTTCTTAGTTTATTCCTTTCCATATTATTTTATTCTATACATATTAATTATTTTGATTAGTGAAACACTAATCACGTGATGCTTTTTTGGATGCATATGAGTTGAGTCCGGGGTTTGAATGTCTTGAGTCTCCACGTCTTTTGATCTGGACGTCACGGTGGCTCGGCAATTCAGCCAACAATCAAGACTCACGAGTTCAGGTCCACTATGACTTGTCTCCGACTCGGCTTCAGGTCACGTTTGATTAGCAAGCATTGCCGGCGAGTTCGAGTTGAGGCCTTGCATGTGCCACATGCCAAGGAAGTTTCTGGAGTTGCTGGAGGCCGACTTTGCCATCAAATATAGCATGGTTTCCAACACGCTCATGACACTAACTACTGGTTTCGTCATCATGGTGTTCGGTTAGCATCACCGTGACTCGACAATCGGTCACTTGACAACATCGTCATGACTCAACGATGTCGACTCGACCACTCGGCAATATCACTGTGACTTGATGACTCGGCCACTTGGCAACATCGCCATGACACGATGCCTTCGATTACCTGGCAACATCGCCGCGACTCGACGGTTCGACCCTTCGGCAGTTACATGGACATGCCAGGGGGCTACTCTGCTGTTCACCTGGCCACTCGGCGATATTGTCCACTACAACGACGCCTTTGACAACTAAGCGCTTCGGTGTTTTTGACCACTCGGCCACTCGGCGACACCTTCGACAATTTGGCATCTCGATCAAAGCACTCCAAGTTTCGATGTTCCGGTGACATGATGGCTCGACTTCGACGTTCGACCACTCGCCAACTACATCGTCACGCTCGAGGGCTCCTCTTCAACATGCCGAATATCAAAGGTAAATATCTTTATACTTTCTCGATTATTTTCGAGGTTTTGGGCTCACGTACTTCATACTTTTTTTCCATGGTCACTTATCCCTATCTTTTAAGCAGAAGGTCATAGGTATTTTGATGAGTAAAGTCAGGCTTTTTTAATCAGTGCTCTTTTTATGGCTTTATTCGTCTTTATATTGCCTCGGTTCTTTAATTCTTCATATTAAACAATCGAGTCAGGGGCTATTTGTGTATCTATACATGTGTTCTCCCACTTTTTTGTGAATCTAGCAGTACACATGTCGGTTGGTGTTCTTTCAGTAGTGCCTCGGTCTTGACATCATATGACCCATGTCGGTCGGTGAACTTTCAGTAATGCTTCATCCCTGACACCATATGGCCCATATCGTCTATTATAGTTTCACCTCTTTTTGGCTTCAGCCTCGACCGATACATTGCATTTTATTTTTCAATTTAGTCTTACATTTGGTCTTACGCCGACAAACAACTAAGGCATAGAATTTTTTAGCTACGCATCAGACTACCACTACACTAAACCTAGAGCCAAAGCTGCGAAAGGTCATGTGTTGACTTGTTGACTCTGATTGCAATGCAAGAATAATTATGACCGATATTGTTATAGGCAGACCGAGCTCCAAGCTGTTTATATTTTGTTCTAAGTATCCTATAATGGATCTGTCTGGTTGCTAACGCGCGAATACACTGCTATGCGATAGTCGGTCTACTTAAAGGAGAAAATGGATAGATCTAACTTTTCAGTTGATTGATTTGTTTGGCTTATAAAAAATAAATTATCAAGCAAACAATGTTAATTATAACTAATTATTTTAATTTTTTTTATTGTTAGGAACATCTATGACGGATAGGCAGATATACCACTCGACATAGAGTGATTAAATCGCCTTCATCAGTCGGCTTATAGCTCTGACCACCTTCATCGGTCGACCATGCCAGTTCCGACTGCCTTCATCGGTCGGCTACACCAGCACCGACTGCCTTCATTGGTGGACCATGCCAGTTCTGACTGCCTTCATCGGTCGGTTACACCAGCACCGACTGCCTTCATCGGTCGGCTACACCAGCTCCAACTGTCACATCGGTCTCCTACATCACATCTGATTGCCGCCATCGGTCAGCCACATATCAGACCGTCGGTGTCATTCGATCATCACGATGATTTCTACTACATCAGCGGTCGGTGGCTACAACAACCTCGAATGCCTTCTTCACTTGATCTTCTCGTCTTGAGTTGAGTGCCGCTGCCTCTCGGACATGATATTCTAAGTTAAGCACGACTACTACTCGGTCATTGGTTTGAGTCATCTACCAGTCAGCGGTGATTGAAGTCACTCGTCTGAATCATTTATCACTTGGTAGTGATTGATGTCACTCTACTAAACTATTTGTGACTTGAATTTGATGATTTGAGCGATCTTTTCTTAAAGAGGGCCAAGACGACTATTCTTATTTTGGACTACAAGAGTTGGAGGCTACACTTAATTAGGTGGACCTATTCGGCGCACCAGCAACATTCTCGAAGACATTTTTGGATCTTGAGACCCTCACAAGCTCGCTGATATAAAGCTGAAGCATTCTACATTGCACAAACCAGTCGGGAAGCAATTGGAGACTATCATCAAGCTTGCAAGACTCTCGGGGGCTTCTGTCGATGACATGTACCCGGGGTACCTCATATAGAAGGAAAGTAGAGATAGACTCTTACTTGGATATGTATAGTAGACTGACTAGGACTCCGTCATGTAACTCTGTCCTCCCAGATATATAAGGCGGGGCAGGGGTCCTCCTCAAGGGACAAGCTCAATTAGATAGACCACACAATTAGACATACAACTAGACAAGCTCATCTAGGGCAACCCTCCTCGTCTAGATCTATGATCTAGACATATGATTATAAATACCATAGAACACAAGACATAGAGTTATTATCCTCCGGAAGGTCTCAACCTGTATAAATCAGCGTCTTGTGTTACCATCATCTCTCGATCTCACGCATACCCCTATTCTACATATAAATCATCATAGGTGAACTACCCTATGTTTAGTGCCGAGAATAAGTCTCGACACTTTTGATTATCTACACACATGCTCTCCATATTCATGTTAGCACATTTTTAATCTTATGTCATTAATCACCAAGACCCACTAGGGGACCTTGATTCATCTTCAATCTCCCCCTTTTGGTGGTTGATGACAATAGATTAAAAAGGATATAAGAAATTAATCAAAAGAAACAACAAACAAAATATAGCGGAGCTCCCCTTAAATATATGCATGAATCATAAAAACATGTGGGAGAACTCCCCCTATATTTTGCAAGAAGTGGGGTGCCTAACCAATTGTACAAGTGTGCAGTAAGTGATACAGAAATAAGAGCAAAAGCACACTTGAGAATAAGCAAGCACCACACAATATCATAAAACATAGTGAATATTACAATAAGGTTTAGAAGTAGTTTTCAAGCATATAGAAAGAATAAACTTGTCCATTGGTTCATTACTAGCCTATTACAATAGAGATATAAATAGAATGAAGCACATATCTTCACATCCTTTTTCATCACTTTTCTCTTCCCCTTTGGCATCAAGGCACCAAAAAGAATGAAAGGAAGAGATATGAGCTAGAAAAGGAATCACTCATCGTCGTCCTCAGTGCTCTCATCTTCGCCTTCATCACTGTCTTCATTTGCCGGAGGAGGAGCGGAGGAAGGTCCAGCTACGACGTTATCCCAATCGTAAGCGGCAAAGGGATCTTGAAAGACTGGTGGCTCACCATCGATCTCACACTCGGAGCCATCCAGAGATACTTCACATCCTTGAGCCCTTTGCTCATTCTTGATCCTTCTAGTGAGCTTCTTCAAGCGCCCCTTGTTCTTCTAATTTTCCCTTGCATTGAAGCAAGAAGCACTGAAAGTGCTTTTGAAAAAAGATATGATTGGAGAAGATGGGCGGCGAAGGTCATCTGGAGGAGGAGGAGCTTGTTGTGCAGATGTGCCTTGAGTGGAAGGTCTAGCAGCAGTGGATCTCCTAGTGGGTGAAGCTGCAAGAGATCCAAAGAGTGGACATTTCACACTTTGCACTTGAGGTCTCAAGGGAAGATTCTTGCATTCTTTTTCAAACACAATCCCTGTCTCTGACTCAATCATCCTCATAAGGTAGGGGAAAAAAGGAAGCACTCTTCTAGTGTCGAGTGATGAGGAGTATATCTCCTGAACAATGAAGTCCATGACACTGAAGGGAGCAGCTCCATATCAAAATCTAGCAAGAATATTCCTTGAATGTTCAACTAGAGAAGTAGCATACCCTGCCTTAGGAGCTATGGTGACTCTGAGCATTCTGTTGAGAGTGAAATAGAAATTCTTCATTCCATTTGTGGTGCCATGGTACACTGGACTTTGATCTTCATACATAAATGCCAACTCAACATCCTTCAAGACTGACTCATTTGTGATCTGCTCTCTATTCTCATCATCATCATCCTGAAGAACGTAGGTAGCCAGTTGAGAGGGAGATACCACATACTGTACTCTCTGAGTCATCCAATAGAGGTACCCTCTTCCATCAATGTAGAGAGTGGAATAGAATTGATAGATGACCTCTTCATTCTAGTCATAACTGAAGCCCAAGAGGTCATACACATTCTTGTCCTTGCATGCTGCAATGATTTCATGGAAAGTGGAGTCATCCTTGCTTCCATATACTTCCAATCAATCCATTGATGAGCAGCCAACTGATTTTTCCTATTTTTCTCAATGAGCATAGACATATAATAGTCCTGCTAAAACCATGTGAGGAACCGGTAGTCACTTGCCTCCTTATGTTCCACAACATATTGATTTTTTTTCCTTGCCTCACTAAGTGCCTCTGCATCCTTCTTATAGTCCTTGAAGTCATGGTTGGGAGGATATTAGGTGCACGGACTCGAAGGTCTCTCACAATGTTCAACTCTTCAGGTGTTGCCTTTCTAGACCGTTGTGCTCTCTTCCCTTTGGCTGGTGCCTTGCCTTTGTCCTTAGTATTCCTAGGACGAAGTGATCCTCCTTGCTCAACGTGCACTATTTGAGCAGCTGCACTAGAGCCTTCATCAAGCTTCCTTGATGCCATTGCCTTTCTTCTCTTGGAAGCGGGCACAAGTTTTTCACTTGAAGACGAGGAGTGACTTGGAACACTTTCACTTGACTCCTCTTGGACATTTGATGCAATGGAGGCATACTTGACCCGCACCATTTTCAACTTCTAAAGATAGGCTTATGTGGAGCTCCGGGTAGGGAATAAAAAGAAGACATACCTATCCTTTATATATTACCAACTCAGAAGCTGGATCCTAGGAGAAAACAAGTAATGAATCATCAATCAAGTATGTGCACATATATGGATGGAATGGATGGGTACTCCTCTCTTCTATTTAAGATCATGGGCTATCTCTCTTCTTCTCTTTTTTTTTACTTGACAGTCCATGTCTCTTTTTGCAAGGATAATTGGAGAGGGAGTTTCTCAAAGCATGGTGGAGCACTTTATTTTGTGGATAGATGATGGGTATGTGTGATGCTATCTTCCGGAGTGGAAGAGTAGCATATGGAAGAAAACGAATGATGGAGGTGGATGAATATTCCTTTATGTGTAGACTCTGTCTTTCCTTAAAATAATATTGGGCATGGGTATTTCTTTTGTCTTTCTTTTTTTCATCATGCTCAAGAATGAGATCAAGTCTTTTTTTTATAGCCATGCCTTCTCTGGGAACAATTGAGAGAGAGTCATAACAAGATAATCATGGAGTAATTCTAATAGTGGATGAATGGATGATGAGGATGCTAACTTCCAATGTAGAAGATTAACATATCAGGGGAATATGCACATGAACTTGATCAACAATACATAACAAACATCTCACTAGGGTCATAACAATTTGACAAGGTTCAATGAAGGCATAAGTAGCATCTGCATAAGGTTTATCAAATGAATCTATCATATGGCTCTAGTGGGATTTTCTTAATCATTGAGGAGTAATCTTATAAATTTTAATTTTCAAAAATATTTCCCAAGTACTTTATGCAATAGAAAGCAAGAATCACTTCATCAAACCATATCACACTAGTCAACAACCTAGGTAGCATGCGGTCCCTATGAATATAGTCCACTAGCATTGGCATATGAGAAAGGAATAAAGAGCATGCATGCCTACCGTGAAAAACTTTGAATAATTGGAAGGTCATCAAGGTTGATTTTAATTTTTATGTTTAGATTTTATCAATTTGTTCTAGGAAAATTAAATCAATGCACAAAACATGGAGATAGAGGGATAAGATGCGCAAACCGTCGCACTAATTGAAGATGATGTCGAGCAGGGTCAAGGTGGGTTCAGTCGACCTAGAGGGTTCGGTTGAATCATCATGGCATCTAGCTTGGTCACCGTATAGCATGGTGTTCTGTGCGGCATTGTTCATTATATTTTGGCCGATGAGGTCCTTTGTTGCGCGTCGAGAATCCTGATCTCCCCCACACTTGTTCGCTTGCCTGCACTTTTATTCGACACAAGAAAAACAAACAAAACGGGGTTAAAAGCAAAATAGGCTCTATCGGCTTTTTAGGCCCCGTAGAGTGACAACTATATTATTAAGTTATTTATTTTATTTGTCTTTTTCAAGGCATACTACATAATTGAAAGGAAATAAACCTAAGTGCCCTTCTCTCTTTTTTTTTAAGCAAGGCGAGAATGCAAGAACTACAACACTCTAAACCAAGAGGCAAGTTGGCATGAATGGAACTTAATATCTGATATTTACAGAACTCCCTTAGACTTAGATTTTTGTATCACTTAGACATAATAAATCAAATGTGTAGTGTTGCAGCCTTCTCGTAGTAGGTTCCATCGCCAAAAGTACCAAGGTGTCAAGTTGATGCAGCTCCCATGTTCTTAGGCATAGTGTGACCATCGTTCTTTTTAATCTCACCTGAAAGGGTTAGTGACCAAAAATACCCGAAGGCAAATATATCCTAAAAACATATGCTTGCAATTATTAAATAAGGGAAAAGAAACGATAATGCGGGCCATCTCCTGATAGTGCTTTATTTATTGTAAGAAGCTCGACTAAGGGGACTTCATGTTGCAGTTATCATTGGCGATGTAGTTCCCATCTTACCGCCAATTGTTGATGATGTATCAAAAAAGTTTTAGCTGCAAGGTTAGTGCCAAAATGCAACTACGAGATTTGCAAAATTTATGATAAACAAAAACATCTACAACCATCCTTCTAAACATTTTACTAATGAGGGCCTTGTGGTGGTTGTAGTCCTCATAGGTGCCCTTAGCAATAATTATTATTGACTCTAGAGATTCCTCATATGAGCATGTATCTTGTGGTTATTAAAGAAACAAGCTCTCATGCTCATCAATTGAATTACTTCCTCCTGTCTCTAGAGTCAATGTCTCTAACAATCCAATGGTCCAAAGGTTCTTCTCCTCAAGAATTTCATCGAGAAAGCTTATCGGTGATTTTTCATCACCGCAGAGAATGAAATATTGAGGACCAAGGGGAAAAGGCTTAGGCAAGAAGGATGACAGCTCGGTTTCAAAATAATTGAGAGTTTCTCCCAAATTGTCTCTTCCTTGGATGCAATGCTTCGCGTCCTCATAAAGAACAAACCTCGGTGATGCGTGTTGGGAAACATACATCACCTCCTCAAGCGGGGAGTGCTTGAGATGAGGCCTCACTATAAGATTGTCTAAGCAATGGGCATTGGTGGCAAAAACGATTTTTCCTAAGCTCTTCATTTCGGCTCCCTTGAGGTGCATCCTTACGCTGAAGGCTTTCTAGTGGGAAGCCTATGAGAAGTTCAAAGTCGATGATAGGAAAGATGCAGAGGTCTAGGTGAACTTTGACTTTGTCCATCTTAACTGGTACAACCCTCACGATCCCCTGACATGGAAAGGTTACTCCCAAGGCATCCTTGAGGAGTGTATCATTTGGCACAAGAGGTATGTCTCCAAAAGTTGCCAAGCTATGTACTCAGGGATGATATTGGCTTCTATGGTAGGATCATGAAGGGCTTCTACAACATTTACCTATATATAACATGGAATGGTAGAGGAAGGAGAACAAATTTGGATTTCCTTTGGAGAATGTCTTTCTTCCTTCAACGACTCCTTGTTCATGGACTCCTTGAGGATTTGTTCTTGGAAAGGCTTGGAAGGTGAACGGGATGCCATAGGCATCTTCTGCCAGAAGTGATTTGATGTTTTTTCATGTTTATCATATAGCTCTTCCTCGAACTTGACTGACATCTGAAAGGATCGAGTGACCGAGAGGGGGGGGGGGGTGAATCAGGAACTCAAACTATGTACCTAATTTGCCAAATTCTAAAACCGACCATTCAAAACAACTCCTACATAATTCTAGTTGTGATCACACTAACAAGATAATCCTATGAAAAGAAAGACAACCTAAGCATACTAGTAGATCACACACGAGACACACAACTCCTATGCAAGCTTGTAATCAAAGAACAGGCGGAAGCACACAACAAACTAGCAAAGAAGCCTACTCATGCAAAGCTACTAAATCAACAAGCACATGGAAGGCACACAAGCATGAGTAGCAGGATACATACTAGGGTGATCAAACAAGCCAAAACAACTCCTATACATTCTAGTGATCAAGTATGAAAGCTAAGCACTACTAGCAAGTAAATAAGCCTATTCATGCAAGTCTACTAGGTAGTCAACTAGAGCAAGGTAAGCACACAAGCATGAATAGCACGGTACGTAAATGCGGAAAGTAAATCATCATAGTAAGGAGTAGAGTAAGAGATGGCTCATGATTTTTTCCCGAGGTCTCGAAAGGATGGCGCCTTCCCCTACTCCTTGTTGGACCACTCCCGTCGGAGTCCTGGTCCCTCCCGCCACCAATGTGGAGTTTTTCGCCCACGAGCCCGCAATCACTCCCGGAGTGAAGAGACGGTGCACGTCATCGCTGCCACCAAGACACAAGCTCGCCTCCCTCGAGAACTTGCCGGACTCCCCGAGCTGACATGGGCGCTCACTAGCGATGCCCCTTTCACCGGCGGGCTCAAACCGAGTTCAAACGTGTGACGGCCTTCATAACCAATCACAATAGGCTCGATCACCGATACCTAACCAGTCTAGGTCTCACCATAGACCAAGAGTAACAACCTAGATCACACTATCAAGGACACCCTAGCCTTAGATGTGCAAGATCACTCCACGTTACTCTCACTAACACTCTCAAGATATGCAATATCTCCTCCTAGTGCTCTCCTCTTTTCCTTTTGGCTCTCACCAAATGCTCCAAGCAATTCCACTAGCCAAGAGTGGTCTCCAAGACCCCAGCAATGAAGTTATATAGGCTTCCAACCTCAAACTAGTCGTTGCTCCACAAAATCATCTTCCTGGGCATACTGACCAGACAGTCCGGTCACTGTAGTCTTCAGCTCCAACAGCTCAGCCCCTCCGCTGACTCCTACTGACCGGACCGTCCGATCAGCTGACCGGACCATCCGGTCAGACTTTCTCTCTCTATTCCAGAGAGCTCCCAATTTGCGTCCTCTCTGTCTCGACGCATCTTCAAACAGACCGGACCGTCCGGTCTGCTGACCAGACCATCCAATCACTATTGATTCTTGCGTAGACAAATTCCTTGCAAACTACTCTCTGTCCACTTAGTGACCGTACAGTCCGGTCTCCACTGACCCCTCTGTCCGGTCACGTTGTCCAGATGCTGAAACTCCTCGTCCTCACTTGACTTCGTTTCCTGGCTTCTCTGAACAGCTCCTTGGCTTCTCCACTATCACCTAGTGCCTGTGTTTCACCGAGCAACCTTGCACATCACCGACTAGACATGACCTAAGAGAAATGACCTAGACCCCCTTGATAGTTTGGTTTTTCCTATGGACTCAAAGCCCTAACAACTAGACAAGTGTTCCCAACACTTGCTCCATAGCTTGTCCTTAGCTTTGATCCATCTCCATCAACCCTTGGACTCTATTAAGCTAACAAGCCTCCATGCTTGCGGTCATTGTCATCCATCGCCAAGGCCGCTGTCAACAATCATCATAGAGTAAAAAAGGTTTCCTACACGAACAACACTCGTGTAGACTTTAGTGACATTTCACGTTTGTCATTTATCACTAAAACATTCATACCTTGGGGTGACCTCAATGGTCATGATCCTTACGATCTCCCCCTTTTTGGTGATGGATGACAACCACTACTTACGATGATCCAAAACAGACGAGCAACAAAGAACCAAAGGAAAAGAAAGGAATGAAAGGATTACCTTAGTCCTTACCTTTGAAGTAGTCTCCCCCTTGAAATGTGCTAGGTGTTGAGGGAGAAGTACCCAATCACATGGCGCACTTGATATGTATCTTGAGTTGAATTTTGCGCCCGTCTTGGTGTCGTGGTTGATGATCTTGTTGAAGTAGATACGCACCAAGGACATAGATGTTCATGTCAATGTAGATGTTCATTGTTGTTGTAGACATGCACCATTGTCTTGATCATCTTTATTTGATCTTCATGTTCTCCTCTTTGTCACTTCATAGCTTCCTTGTATCTTCTTGTTCTTCTCCATCTTTCCTTCTCCTCTTGACTTGGCTTTTGGATCTTTTCTTCATGTTCCTCTCCTCCTTTGTGTTATCGATCTAGACTTGGCTTTTGGATCTTCATGTTCCTTCTCTCCCTTTGTCACCTATCACCAAAAACCAAAACAAAACACAAGAGAACCAAGGAGCAAATAATAAATGGCAAGAGTTAGGAAACTCCCCCTTTCATGGTGCTCCTCCTTGGTCGTGATGGTGTTCCACCATAGCTCCCACTACACACATGACTCAACAAAATATTTCCTCAAGGATGCAATGGTTAGTCATTAGTGTGTTGGGAATGTATGAGTCACTTGTCTTTGAGCCGCGCGAGTAGATCTAGAGGGTCATATACTTACATTGTAAATAAGCAACTCCCCCCAGAAACATGCTTGGAAGCATGTTAGGTATCACGATGCAAAATGCATGAATGCAAAGAGTGCAAATGCAAATGTAACAAGTATACAAATGCATGATGTGATGCTAAAAGAAAGAGAGATAAAGGCTAGAAATCAAAGTGCCAACGACGAGTTGTTCCCTTCTTGAGCTTACTCACAATGGACCATTCTTCAAAGCCTTGGTCATACCATGAACCACCATCCCAAGCTTAACCCATGTCCATCGCTATCTCAAGGAGGTCCGAAGTTGACCTACAGTTAAAGAGAAGCAAGCACAAAACAAAGACACAAAAAACAAACAAAACAAGCAAGGATATACATATTTACAAGAGATAAGCTTTAGGGTTACTCATGTGAAGTTTGAAAGGTTGAGAACATTGAGTTCTCCCCTTAGCTTGTTAAAGGTCTTCTCGACAAGTGGCTTGGTGAAGATATCCACCAATTGTTCATGAGTCCGCACACTCACAAACTCAATATCCTTCTTCTCAACATGGTCTCTTATGAAGTGATGTTTGACTTGAATGTGCTTTGCATGACCATGATCTCCTATTTTGAGAGCCATTTTGATTGCCGCTTCACTATCATAATATAATGGCATTTGAGTGAAGTTGAGACCATAATCCGAGAGAGTTTGCCTCATGTAAAGAAGTTGTGCACAACAAGCTCCCGCCGCCATATACTCCACTTCGGCTGTAGATAGGGCCACCGAGTTTTTCTTCTTTGAGCTCCAAGATACTAGAGATCTTCCAAGAAATTGGCAACCTCCCGATGTACTCTTCCTATACACTTTGCATCCCATGAAGTCCAAGTTCGAATACCCAAGTAACTCAAATCTTGTTCCTCTAGGATACCATAGTCCCATGGTAGGTGTGTACTTGAGGTATCTAAGAATCCTCTTGATGGCCTTCAAGTGAGACTCCTTTCGATTTGCTTGATAGCATGCACACAAGCACACACTAAACATGATGTCCGGTCTTGAGGCGGTGAGATAGAGCAAGGACCCAATCATTGATCTATAGAGCTTGGGGTTCACCGGTTTTCCCTTTGCATCATCATCCAAGGATTTGCTTGTCGCCATAGGTGTGTGCAAAGGCTTGCAATTTTCCATGTTGAATCTCTTGAGAAGATCCTTGGTATACTTCTCTTGATAGATGAAGTTCCCTTCTCTCAATTGTTTGACTTGAAAACCAAGGAACACATGCAACTCTCCAATCATTGACATTTGAAGTTCCCTAGCCATCATCTCCTGGAACTCTTCATTGAACTTCTCATTGATTGACCCATAGATGATATCATCCACATAGATTTGACACACAAAGAGGTCATTCCCAACATGCCTTGTAAACAATGTGCTGTCAATGCTTCCAATGGTGAATCCATTCTTGAGTAGGAAGTTCCTCAAATATTCATACCATGCCCTTGGTGCTTGCTTAAGGCCATAGAGAGTTTTCTTCAATTTGTACACATGTCTTGGATGTTTAGGGTCCTCAAACCCCGGAGGTTGTTCCACATAGACTTTCTCATTGATCTCTCCATTCAAGAACTCACTTTTGACATCCATTTGATAGAGCTTGAAGCCATTGTGTGATGCATAGGCAAGTAAGATCCGAATAGCTTCAAGACAGGCCATGTGAGCAAAGGTGTCTTTAACGTCAATGCCCGCCACTTGAGAATATCCCTTAGCAACTAGACGAGCCTTGTTCTTGACAATTGCCCCTTTCTAATCTTGCTTGTTCTTGAAGACCCATTTGGTGCCAACGACATTATGATTCTTGGGTCTCTCAACCTATTTCCAAACTTTGCATCTTTTGAAGTTGTTCAATTCCTCTTGCATAGCCATCACCCACTTGTGATCATCCATAGCTTCATCAATAGTAGTGGGCTCAATCATAGAGACAAAGGAGAAGTTCTCAATTGCAACATTTGCCTTATCATAATTTTCTTCACTCACATAGTTGGGCTTGTATTGATTCCTCCTTATCCTAATTCCTTGAGATGGACTCCCAATGATCAACTCATGTGAATGACCCTTATTGATAGCTTTGGGTCTAGGAAGAGGTTCTTCTTGAGTGGGAGGATGTCTAGGTGAAATATCTTATCCATCATGGATTGCTTGCTCTCTAGAGATATGAGTATCTTGGATTCTTAGTGAGGTGGGGGAATCACTCATATGCTTTCTCCTTTTGGAACAAGAGCTTGGAGTGGATGAGGGGGTGTCATGTGAGGAGCTTGGAGAAGTGGCTTGAGGGGAAGTATGTGGGGACACTTGCGGTTTACTTCTCACTTGTGTTTCCTCTTGGGTGGATGGATGCACTCTCAATGAATCTTGGGAGGAGCTAGTGGGTGTGTCAATGGCATCTTGAGTTGGTTCTTGCACCTCAGAGGAGGAGGTTAGTTGAGGTGGTGGAGTACAGGGTTCACCAATTTCATTATCATTGGCCTTGTGGGGTAAAACCTTGCCCATGGGCATGTTCCTCAAGGCTTCTCTCATAGGCTCATCTCCAATGTTTACTTCATGAAATTCATCTCCCTTCTGAGAACCATTTGACTCATCAAATTGCACATCAAAGGATTCTTCCACACAACTTGTGGCTGAGTTGTAGACCCTATGTGCCTTAGAAGTCCCTGAGTACCCAACAAGAATGCCTTCATCAGTTCTGCTCTCAAACTTCCTGGGCTTCCTCCTCTTCTTGAGAATGTAGCAAGTGCAGCCAAAGACCTGAAAATAGGAAACATTCAGTTTCTATCCAACCAATAGCTCATAGGGTGTCTTCTTCAATAGCTGGTAGAGATAGACACGATTTGAGGTGTAGCAAGCTGTGTTGATTGCTTCAGCCCAAAACCTCTCATGAGTTCCATACTCATCCAACATGGCACGAGCAAGAGTGATGAGTGTCTTGTTCTTCCTCTCCACTACTCCATTCTACTCGGGAGTATATGTAGCAGAGAATTCATGCTTGATCCCCTTCTTGCCACAATATTCCTCCACTGTTGTGTTCTTGAACTCCGTCCCATTGTCACTCCTTATCTTTACAATATTGGCTTTGAATTCATTCTGTGCTCTCCTTGCAAACTTTTTGAAGATATCACTTGCTTGAGACTTGTCCACAAGAAAGAAGGTCCAAGTGAATCGCGTGAAGTCATCCACAATCACCAAGCAATATAGGTTCCGTCTGAGAGTCTTGCAATGTGTTGGCTAAAACAAGTCCATGTGCAAGAGCTCTAGAGAACGAGATGTAGACATGAAAGACTTGGTGGGATGTGAGGATGCAACTTGCTTTCCAGCCTGACAAGCACTGCACAGTTTGTCCTTCTTAAAGATCACATCCTTGATTCCTTCAACTAGATTCCTCTTGACCACTTTTCTGAGCTGATTCATTCTAACATGTGCCGGTCTTTTATGCCACAACCATCCCTTAGTTGCCTTAGTGAAGAGGCAAGTACTTGGTGGCATGTTACTTGATTTGAAGTCCATGACATATAAGTTCCCATGCCTCACTCCATGAAATACTAGCCCTTTCTTTGCATTCTCAATCATTGCACCATCCTCATCAAATGTGCACTTGAATACCATGTCATAGAGTTGACCAATAGACAGGAGGTTGAAGTTGAGGGTTTCTACCAGAAAGATCTTGGAGAGATGGAGGTCTTCAGTAATGGACACCTTTTCTGATCCTCTAACTCTCCCTTTGAGTTATCCCCAAAAGTCATCTTCTCACTGTCCTCGTCTTCATCAATGTTAGTGAACATGGTTGGCTTCCCGGTCATATGTTGGGTGCACCCACTGTCAAAAATCCAATGAGTATTTCCACTCTTGTAGTTGATCCTGGTGGTAGCCATAAGACAAGCACTAGAGGAAGAAGGGTTAGTATCCAAAGCATTACTTAATTGACTAGCACTAACCTCATCACGTCGAGCGATAAGTCCATCCTCATAGATATGGATTCTTGCAATCCCTTTCTGAAGTCTCCTTCTTATGGGATAGTGAGGAGCACGATACCTCCAATGACCATCCCCCATGTGCACATTATCGAGGGTGATGTAGTAGTGAGGAGGATCATAGAGACCAGTGACATGATCAAGCACGTGTCCCACTTGGGAGTAGAGCACAAGTATTATCTCCATTGCCCTCTCAATTGAGGGCTCATGCCTTCTGTTGACTACCTCCTCAAGTAAAAAACCCCTCTCAGGAGTTGTGATTTGCAAAAGGAGTCTATTAATCACTTCATATGATGGGATCCTCTGACCTCTGAATGAGTTTATCCTACACACAAGATCATAAATGCTTAAGAGAGTATCACAAAGGTCATCATTTGGACTTCTCACAAATTCACCAAGCTGAAAGATGAGATCCTGTTGGTTAGCTCAATGAATATGCCAAAGTCGATCTTGTGGCGGAGGAGGCAGAGGCGCCGGAGCCGTAGTGGTGAGAGTGATCATCGCCAATGATCGTGTGAACATTGTGATCGGCGCTCCCCCTACACCAATGCGTGGTCCACCCGAAGTACTTGGAGTAGAACTTGGAATGACACTTGGGGTAGAACTTGATGAAGCGCCTGATGAGGAGCTTGGTGTAGGTCTTGATCCGAAGGGGTTGTAAAAGTTGCTGCAAGGCAATCTTGTAGAGGGATCAAAGAAGTTTGAGCTCGAAGCTACTTCTTTCCCTTTTCTTGAGGATGATCCATTGTTCGCCTTGGAAGTCTTCTCCCCATTCCAGCTTATGGTGATCTCCTCATCCTCAAAGAGCATCCCAATCACATCCTCGATGGAGAGACCCTTCTCCATGATGAGATCAATGGTGATATAGAGGAGCTTGCTGCTAGGGAGCAAGGTGAGGATCTGCTCAACTATCACAATCTTGGAAAGCTCGAAAGTAGTTTCTCCAATCCTGTCCACAATACCTCACAAGCGAATAAGAGAGTCAAGTAAGTCCTTATTCTCATTAGCATGAAAAGCAAAGAACTCCTCAACAAGTGAATCACTAGCATGACCATTAAAAGACTCACAAACATCATCAGTACTAGTCACACTAGAAGAGCAAGCAAGATCAAGAGAGCTAACATTATCAATCATCACATTAGGCACAATAGTAGAGCAACCTATCAAATCATCACTAATAGGATCTAGGCACTCACTAGAACTAGGCACATCCACACAATCATCATTATCATATACATGATCATCGGTAAAGGTATTGGCAAAGTCCGCAAGTGTGTCCATCAACTCATCCGAAATCATGACATTTAGGTAGCTTTTCAAGCGATCCTTCCATGAGCCATGACCCAGTCCTGAATGGGATGACATCCCAACGCAATACGGTCACTACTCAAGGCGGTTAAGCCCTATGATGAGCACTTGGCTCTGATACCACTTGAAAGGATCAAGTGACCGAGAGGGGGGGGGGGGGGGAGGGGTGAATTGGGAAATTAAACTATGTACCTAATTTGCCAAATACTAAAACCGATCATTCAAAACAACTCCTACACAATTCTAGTGGTGATCACACTAACAAGATAATCCTATGAAAGGAAAGACAACCTAAGCATACTAGTGGATCACACATGAGGCACACAACTTCTATGCAAGCTAGTAGTCAAAAAACACGCGAAAGCACACAACAAGCTAGCAAAGGAGCCTACTCATGCAAAGCTACTAAATCAACAAGCACATGGAAGGCACACAAGCTTGAGTAGCACGATACATACTAGGGTGATCAAACAAGCCAAAGCAACTCCTATACATGCTAGTGATCAAGTATGAAAGCTAACACTACAAGCAAGTAAGGAAGCCTATTCATGCAAGTCTACTAGGTAGTCAACTATTAGAGCAAGGTAAGCACACAAGCATGAATAGCACGATATGTAAACGCGGAAAGTAAAGCACCATAGTAAGGAGTAGAGTAAGAGATGACTCATGATTTTTTCATGAGGTCTCGGGAGGATGGCGCCTTCCCCTACTCATTGGACCACTCCCGCCGGAGTCCCGGTCCCTCCCTCCACCAATGTGGGGTTCTCCCCCACGAGCCCGCAATCACTCCCGGAGTGAAGAGACGGTGCACGTCATCGCTGCCACCAAGACACAAGCTCGCCTCCCTCGAGAACTTGCCGGACTCCCCGAGCTGACATGGGCGCTCACTAGCGATGCCCCTTTCACCGGCGGGCTCAAACCGAGTTCAAACGTGTGACGGCCTTCATACCCAATCACAATAGGCTCGATCACCGATACCTAACCAGTCTAGGTCTCACCATAGACCAAGAGTAACAACCTAGATCACACCCTCAAGGACACCCTAGCCTTAGATGTGTAAGATCACTCCTTGTTACTCTCACTAGCACTATCAAGATATGCAATATCTCCTCCGTGCTCTCCTCTTTTCTTCTTGGCTCTCATCAAATGCTCCAAGCAATTCCACTGGCCAAGAGTGGTCTCCAAGACCCCAGCAACGAAGTTATATAGGCTTCCAACCTCAAACTAGTCGTTGCTCCACAAAATTAGCTTCATGGACATACTGACCGGACAGTCCGGTCACTGCAGTCTTTAGCTCCAATAGCTCTGCCCCTTTGCTGACTAATCCAAATAATCCTTGGATGGTTGAATAAGGAGGCCTAATCCAAATTAAATCAGGCGAATGTTCTTCCTCATTCAACCATTCATTGCCCGGCATGGCAAAGCATTCCCTCTCATCCTCTTGGAGGAAATTGTCCTCTAGAGGATCAGGAGGAGAGATGAGAATTGGTGGGTTCTTCTTCCAAAATTAATTCAAGGTGTCCCCATGATCTTTGGAAAGACCTTCCTCGAATTTAAAAGAGAACTTAGGAGAATTTTTTGATTGAGACATTGGGATAGAAAAATGTCTTCCTTTGAGTTCAATGTCTAACATCTCCTTCGTCGATGCATCAGAGAAAAGTCTCTCCATGGGATGCCCGATTAAAATGTCAAAGTCTTGGACCTCAAACACATGGAAATCAAGGAGAGTTTTGACATCTTTGTGCCTTAAAGACATATTTTACAAAATCCCATATCCCTCTGAAATGGGTCTGGAGGGACATTGAAGAAATTTGCAAGTCGGTGCCAAGGGTTCTTCACCCAAAATGGCAACAGCACAAGCATCAGAAATGATGTTGGCACCGACAGTGGGATTATAAAGAAGATTTACCTTAACTCCTCTTATGAGGCATGGAATGGAAGAGGAAGGGGAGCTAATCCGAATTAGGTTCGGAGAAGACTCAACCTCTCTCAACCGCTTATTTCTCATGCTTGATGTTAACTCCTTTACCGTCTTCTGGAGCAAAGGCTCCTTAAGAGGATTGGGAGAAGATACATGAGTTGGTAATTTCTTTTGATAGCGACAACTTGAGGATTTCCCATGATCTTTTACAAGATTTTACTCGAATTGGAAAGAGAGATTTGAAGGTTGAATTTCTTCTTCCTCCATTGCTCGTGGTTCAGTTGAGGTCTCACTAGATGAATCAATGGATAGACAAGTATTTGGCTTAGGTTCAACTAGTGGGGTGGCCTCCATGCTCGATGAAGTTTCCTCCTGAGGGGTCTCTCTACAATCAGCAAGGAAAGAAGAGTTTTCTTGAATAAGGTCTAGGATAGCACTGCCTTCTACAGGCGTCTTGTGGACGAATGAACCTCCGGCGGTGACATCGAGATATAGGGCAGACTCCTTGCTTAAACCCAGATAACACTTTTGCAATAACATGTGGTTGGGTAAAGACAAGGCAGAGCCAGAAGTGGTTAATAAGGAAATCCTAGCCCAGGCTGCACCTATAGTTTCCTTCTCACTTTGACAAAAGTCAAGAACCTTCTTTCGCAGAGAGACGATACGTGATGTAGGACAAAACACGAGACAAAACTTATCTCGGAGCACTTTCCCATCACCATTCGTACTCTCAACGAAATGAGTGTACCATTGTTTTGCATTCTCCTTGAGGGAAAAGGGAAACAATTTCCACATGAGAGTATCTTGAGTCATGCTTTTGATCGATAGGAATGAACACAAATGCTCAAATTCTCGCAGATGATTGAACGGGTTTTTGCTATGTAAACCCGAGAAGGATTGTTCCCGAACCATGGCTATAAAGCCAGGGCGGAGTTCAAAGCCAGATGAATGAATTAGGTCCGCAGAAAGCGGTGGCTCGAAGAACTCGCCCTTTGGAGCAGATAGGTCTTGAATTGATCATCGCTCCATGGTAGACATGGGGAAAGAAATAAAAAAAGATCAAAAGATACGAGGGCAAACTAGGTTCGAAGATAAATTAGCAACCACTCCTCGGCAACAGCGCCAGAAAGCTTGTTGGGTATTTCAACGACAACAGAATAAATCCTCAAGCATACGGATACCGAAGTAGCTTTCATCCAGGAGTATTCCAAGGTATCGAATCCACAGGGCACATGTGTGCCTAATCTTCTGTTCTAGTTCATCCAAGGACACCAAGATAAATATGGCATTGGGTAGAGAGGATTCCTAATGGGTATAAGGTCCTAATCAAGGTAAGAGTACTACTAGGTTGCTTGCATTGGGCATCCGGTTTTCCCCTGCATCCACAGTGCGATTCCGACCAAGAGTCTACTGTGTAGTCGAATGTGGAGGATTTCAAAAGACAGATAGAGCCGTCACCACCTACTGTCTACTTCAAGCAATCCATGGACTACGTGATAAACAAAGGTAACCTACGGCCTAGACACCACGTCTATGCTTTCGACTACTCCCTTAATCTCCACGTGCAATGATATAAGACTAAGGTCTCTAACTAAATAGAGCATTGAGCGAGCAAAGAAACTAAGTATAAAACTTACTTAAAAAATAAATTTAAATACCAAGAAATGAATCATGAAGACTTACTAAATATGGAAAGCATTCGTCGAGGTACAAGCGTGGAGAAGAGGTGGACAGGCCCACTCCTCCTTTGGACTTCCCAGCACTCTCTCCCTATTTTCTAAGCACTTTGGCAGTGCTAAAGCCTTTGAGAAATGAAGTACTAAACTAATTTGAGGTGCGTGGAGAGTGGAGGCACTCCCCTCCTTATATAGCACCCAAAGGCGGTTCCTGGAGTTGGTAACTTCCACCAAACGTGCACAACCGACCTTGGGGAGGCACATGGAGACTCTACATGGCAGCCATGCACTAGAGGGAGACTCCCACCTTCGGTCGAACACCCATGTTCGGACTAACATGGGTGGTGGGCCAAGGTGGCCCCCCTGCTCTGGGTCCCTAAGTGGTGGTCCCTCTCCCCTCTTGACACCGTAAGGAGGTGAGTTATGTCGGTTTCCTTATGAAAGTGGGCTAGTGGATCCTTGTGTTGTGTTCTGATTGGCCGGAAGTGTGCTCTCCCCCTTGATGACATAGATTTTCCATTAATATTGTGGAATAATCACCGGCAACAAATATTTAGCAACACTTGTGAAATTCTTTAGTAATAAACTCCTACCAATATGTTGGTTGTTCACGACATAGTCCTAGGTGACGTCAATTCGTCCATGATCAATTACCTTTCCTTTGTTGTCATTTCCAAATGAGATGCCTCCACTTGGTAGGTTGTCATGATCAATTGTGGAGGACATCGATCTCTCTCCGGTCATGTGATTTGAGCACCCACTATCGAGCACCCATATTGCATCACCGGAGGAGAATTCCTACAAAGGAAATCAAGCATGTGTTTTAGGGACCCAAGTTGGTTTGGGTCCCTTAACACTAGATACAAAAATTTTGGACACCCACACACAAGGCTTCCACCTTGCATCATGTGGCCCAACAAATCTAGCAACTACTCTACCATAAGCATTACGGGTTAGTGCATAATAGGCATCAAAATCATGAAAGTATATGGTAGAGTTCTTGTTCTTCTTGTTCACTTAGGGAGCATTCTTTGGCTTGATAGTCTTATCTTGTGCCACTTGCTTTCCCTTTTTCTCGGGCACAAAGTTTATTCTCTTGTTGTGGCCCTTCTTGGGTTCATTCTTTTTGAACCCCAATCCTCTCTTGTCATGAGAAGCTCTTGGCTCACCAACAATTTTCCTTGTGGTCTCTACTTGAGCCTTCCTTTCAAGTTCCTCGACTTGATTGTTGAGATCTTCAATTATTGCATCTTGCTTGGCAATCATCTCAACATTGATGTTGTGGCACCTTCCATAACCTTTGCTTGTTGAAGCTTAGGAGGACTCCAACTTCTTCAACAATGAGTGGGAACTTTTCTTGAGATCCTCAATTGCCTTCACAAGGGCTTTGTTCTCTTCTATCAGTGAGTTGCACCTTTCTTGAAGTTTCTTGTTTGTTGAGGTTCATGATTCACTTGACTCATTGACCTTGTCAAGTTCCTTGGTCAAGTTCTTGTTCTTGTTCTTCTCTTGCTCAAGTTGCCTTGTGAGCTCTTGATCTTTCTCCCTTTCTTCATCAAGCAATTCTTCTTGTCTGTCGATGATTCTTTCTTGATTATACAACTCCCCTTGTAGCTTATCTAGCATTTTAACCATTTCATGCATAGAGGGGACCAAGTCCTCCTCTTCATCAATACAATATGAGGGATTGAAATCAGAACAAAGAGATACCTTGGTTTCCTTGGCCATGAAGCACCGGGGGGCATCATCCTCATCATCATTAGAGACGTACTCTTGGCCAATGTGAGCTTGCCCCTTATTGTATGGCTTCTTGTTGAGCTTGTTCTTCTTGTTGTACTTTTTATTCTTGTTGCCCTTGCCATTTAGCATTGGACAATCTGCTATCATGTGACCTTGCTCATGGCACTCATAGCATCATCTGTTTGTCCTTCTAGCTTTTGCTTTATCAAAGATCTTCTTTATAAAGACATTCTTGATCATGTATTTGCCAAACATTTTGACAAATAAGGAAAGCTCTTCACTAAATTCATCATCATCATCATCATCTTCATTATCATTGTCCTCATGAGTTTTCTTGGCCTTGAGTGCCAAGTCCTTTTTTCTTGTGGTCTCTTCACCAATGAGCACATTCACTCTTTTGCCCTCATCATCACGACTCTTGTGGTCATTAATTCTTCCAATGACTTCATCCATTGTGAAGCCTTCAAATCCATCCTTCTCTTCAATGATGGTGCAAAGAGTTGGATTCCACATCCTAAGAACCATGAGAAGCTTGTAATTGACTTCTTCATCCTTGATATTATCTCCATATGCTCTTCTCTCATTGACAATGTCCATGAGCCTATCATGTGTTTGTTGAGGCTCTTCTCCCTTGTTCATCACAAAGAAGTTCAATTGATTCTTGAGTACTTGGAGTCTCGACTTCTTCACGACATCTACTCCTTCATGAGCACATATAAGCTTCTTCCATTTTTTGCCGGCATTTTCTATTTCGGAGACTGTTGAGTATTTCTTGGGATTCAAGCAAGAGAGAATGGCCGACACCGCTTGAGCATTGCGATGTATGTTGAGTTGATCCACGGTTGTAGGATTATCCATATTCTCCAAGGTGTATCCTTTCTCAACAATGTCCCAAATTGTTGGACCAATTGACATAAGGTACATCTTCATGTGATGCTTGTACGAACTAAAATCTTTGCCCTCAAAGTAGGGCAATCTTCCACTTCCAGTTCCATGGATGTTTGCTACATCGCTGTAGTTGAAAGGCATGGTGGTCGGCAAGTCATGGCCTTTACCGCTCACTGAAGCAAGCTCTTGAGGTTTATCACCTTCTCCCAGCTTTGACATCTTTTAATCATCAAGATTTTAAACCTTGCAGAAGATCCTAGCTCTGATCCTAATTGAAAGTTGCCCGAAGGGGAGGGGGGGGGGGTGAATAGGCAATTTAAAAATAATTCTAAAAAACAGCACTTGAAACTTATCAAATAGACAACGACGGAACTTCTGTGATCACAGAAGTTCTGTCCCATGATAGAAGTTCCACAATTATGAAATCAAATGCTAAAGGAAATATGGAATTTAACCAGGATAGAATACAATACTTAATAAGTGATGAAGCTAGCATGAAGCAAATCACAATCCATGAAATGAAATGCTAGCAACACAATGTGCCAATATAGATAGCACAATATAATCAAAGAAATGCACAAGCACAAAAGTACAGTCGGAAATGTAAAGAGAGACATAAAGATTTAACCCGAGGTTCGGCAACCACACTAAGTAGTTCCTACGTCCTCCTTGACGAGCCACATGAAGTGACCGGGTCTCTCTCAACCCTTTTCCCCGCCAATCAATCACAAAGATCGTGCTTGGAATTCTTTCTCCACTTGATTCTTTTCCTCTGGAGGCTAATCACACCTTCACAAACGTCCCTGCCTCAGCATAACAAATTGGGAGCTCAAGGGTGACGCCTAGCCGTCTATGAGACCAAGTCTCCAAGAGTAACAAGCAAATCGAATCTTGTATGGGAAGGGAAAGATGTGCTCAGGCTTTTGAGTGGATGAATTCAATCTTTTTGTGGTTGGATCTCTCTCACTTTGCTTGGAATGTCAAGAACAAGAGTATTAGTGAGAGGGGAGAGCTCTAGATGAAATGGCAGTGAAATGTCAAAGTATCCAACCCTTCCGACGGGGGAAGGGGTACCCTATATATAGAGCATCTCCAAAAACTAGCCGTTGCAAGGCATACTGGAAATGACGGAACTTCTGTGATTGCTCACGAACTTCCGTGAGTTCGAAAAGAGCCATTGCGCAGGATGAATTCACCTAAGTCAAGGAATGATGGAACTTCCATAGCTCTCGGGTTGCAACATATTGGGAAAACGGCAAAGGTAGAACTTCCGTGAAGGGCTTCAGGGAACTTCCGTAGCTCTCGGGTTGCAAGACATTGGAGGTTTCGCACTTATGGAACTTTCGTGACAGGACTCACAGAACTTATGTAGCTCTCTGTTTGGCTCAGAATTGGTTGGTTCTTTTTGGATTTTTGGTGGCTAATTCTCTCTCAAAGCTTGTGAATTGACTTGAGCACATAAATTCTGTTCTAGCAAGATTGGTTTACCCCTCTTAGTAGTTTGGCATACCTATGACTCAAATAAATTGATAAAATCTAAACTTGAGGCGCTTGAGACTTTTTTCTTTTTTTCTTTTTTTTTGCAGAGGGATGAACAGTCTCACAATGTGGGTTTGGATATGCTTTGATTATCTACACACATGCTCTCCATATTCATGTTAGCACATTTTTAATCTTATGTCATTAATCACCAAAACCACTAGGGGACCCAGATGCTTCTTCAAGGCTTGTCACACTTGGAGAAATTTGTGGCTCATGATCAATATGAGAATACATCTTCATAAGTGTGACCAAAGGAAAGGATTGTGCTTCATTCCTATTGAGAAAGCTCTTATGAACTCCGAGGTTAAACCCACTCGCGTGGTTCATGGACTAAAGCTCATACATACCCATTTGGTTCTTAATTGCCTTGGTTTTTATTAGCCTGATTCTTTATTTGGCATTTGCGAAAACTATTTGGCCATAGAGGGCCACTATTTGAAAAGGAGTGGTTGAGAGTTCCCTTCATGCTCCAAGTGCAATGTTTAATTGGGTGTTGAGTGACGGCACTTGGAAATTAGAGAAAATCCTTGATTTAGCGAAATTCTTGTAGTGATCGCATAGTCCGATCTAGGGACCGTACAGTCCGGTCAGTGCCTTGTGCATAGAATTTTGAGGCAGTCTAGTCATAGAGACTGGACATAATGGTTCTAAGGACCGTACCATCCGGTCTGTGTGGGTTGCTAGTAGACTCAAGACCAGATCGGACCGTCCGGTCCAAAGACCGTACTGTCTGGTCACTATGGTTGAAACATGCATGTATTTTCAATCTAGACCATTGATCTATCCTTGTGTGATCTGGGTCGTTCATATCTTTTGACCTAAGTCAAATAGCCTTCCTCTTCAACCCGACGCCGAGTATCTACACAAAGCACGCCGCCCTCGTCGCTCCCGTTCACCGACGCTATCCGCGACACCGCTCGGCCACTCGCTCGCATGTTGCCGCACGCCTGCAAACCCTAGTCGCCATCGCATAGATTCGCGCCGCCTCCACCTCAACCGCCACCACAAGCCGTCGCTGCATGCCCTGCCTCGCCGCCATCGCGCGCCACCTCTCTGTCGAGGCTCGCTGCCTCTGCTCTTCCGTGCGCACGAGCTACCCCAGGCCAACCAAGCTCCACTGCTCTTGCCAAATTGCTAAGGCAGGTTTGCCCCATTTCCTCCATTGCCGGCGATCAAAGTTTCCATCTTTTCGGTGATCGGTTGCGTTCTCTGCAGTGTTCGTTGTCATACTATCCCAGAGTATTGAGCCATTCCTCCTTTCATCGATTTATGCCCTAATAATCGAGTAATTTCCTTAATTGATGCAATTTGATTAAAAGTCCAATTTTTAGTTGCATTAACTAGGTAACTGGCTCAACCTAGTTTGCAATTAATTCCATGCTTATCTATTAATTGCAATTCTAGGGTTTGTCTCTTGTCTAGTCTACAGTTAGATTATTTGCTTATTATTTGACTGTATACTAGATGATTCGCACCAGCCACATATTGTTGATGATCACTGTTGTGATTTGCATATTTATCTAGTGATCATGTCCTTTATTCAGTGCTAGGATTTTTATTGCGCTTTCTTACCTAGCGGTGCTTTGCTTGTAGATCATATACTAGGTTCTATACTTATCATATCCCCACCCATGTGAATGCAGTGACAGTTGATCACCAATAGAGATGGTAGGTGCAGGTGATCAGGATAAGAGAAAGGGCAAGATGCCGGCGTAGAGCAAAGGCAAGAAGAGGACCAGGCTGGACAGAGAGTCAGAGAGAGCCAAATAGATCGCAAAACACTTGCATGCTATGGAGCAGTCATGCAGGATGCCATGGGCTATATTGATCACAGGGAGACAGACAGACAGTCAGGGCCTCAGGAGGAGGAGGAGGACAACAGCTGGAGAGTTGTACACAGGTATTCGAGCTCCAGCTTGGGCGTTGGGTACTCCGGCCTCTCGCCAGAGAGGTTCGTTGAGAACTGCCGACCAGGGTTCCTCTAGACAACAGGAGGAAGAGTCCGAGGAGGAGGAGACATGAGAGTATGATTCTAGGGAGTCAGAGTCAGAGGAGGAGGAGCCACCGCAGCCGCAGTAGCAGATAACACCACAACAGAGGACAGCTCACCAGGCAGGAGACCCGCAGTGCATGTGTGCAGTGTGCACCAGAAGGCTATAGAGATTGGTAGCAACAGCTGGAGAGAGGGACATACTTGAGGTTCCCACCCTGGATCTCAAGGCTAGTCACCTTGTTGCATTTGAGGAGTGGGTTCCAGTCCCTAGGGACCTCACTGGAGGAGCGAAATACTGGACCAGTTTACAGAGGGGGATTGGTGAGGGTCTATAACACTACCTCGCCAAGAAGGGCAAGACTGGAGTGTTTGTGCCACAGTAGTACATGACCTACGAGGCTTTGAGGAGAGCCACTGGCATAAACATGGAGAGGTACTTTGACTACTTGCCCGAATTAGCTAAGTTGATTACCACCCCCTACAGGTACAGAGAAGACATAGTTCTAGAGTTCTATGCCTCACTTTGGGTAGCCAGAGATCACTCTGAGATCTAGTTTATGTTCATAGGAGAGCCCCAGTGCTTGAGCAGAGAGGACCTGATAGCAGCAGTTGGGTTGATACTTTAGACACATAGTTGTACAGGAGTGCCTACGGTACCTGGGCTCCGCCCTGCAGACCATAGGGAGGGATGTTACCTCCGCACGACATGGTGTCCATCGCCTTTCAGCCACCACACACCCCATCATTTGACAGACGCCCAGTGACACTTACTATAGAAATGAATGTTGTTAGAGCGATAGTCACCAGGACTATCATTCTGAGGTCAGGGTACAGGGAGGAGTTCACCTTACTACACCAGTGGGCTGTTGCAGCTATGCTACATAGATAGATGTTTGACCTGACAGATCTTACGATTGCCGAGATAGAGGAGGTTATATCTGAGAGGGTTGGACACCGTCACTAGTCTACGGACCGTATATCTGCTATCTCTTGAGGAGACTTGGAATAGTGACGGAGGAGCAGTACGAGGCCTTCCCTGAGGTTACTACCAGCTACGCACCATGTGTGGCTAGGGGATCGCAGTCAGCCACCAGCCAGCTGACAGACGAGCAGGAGTCACCACAAGTTACTCACGAGGAGGCTCATCCAGTGATGATGGTTCCGGAGTCTGGCAGTGTGGGTGCACCACCTCAGCTAGTAGCTACATAGACAGATCACACTTCCACCATTGCAGCACTTGCAGAACGCCTGGGTGACTTTATCCAAAGCACTACTAAGGAGAGGCGTCAGATCATGGACGTACTAAGGATGCAAGCCGAGTACCACCACCACCAGATGAGGATGATGACTCTTCTGATGATTCAGATGACAGAGCTCACACGTGGACAGGTCAGTCAGCAGATCGATGTCCCTACTCTTTCACAAGTTCAGCAGCTCCCGACACAGAGAGGCTCCTTAACGACGATGATGATAGCATAGTGTAGCAGCTTGCCTTCACTTTCAGGGGAGTTACAGACAGGGGGAGCAGGAGCGACTTTCTCACCTTCACAGTTCTCCCCACTATCCACTTCCTCGGTGTCTGCACTATTTTCTTCGCCTGCACAGTCTGCAGCTTCGCAGATGGCAATGGATTCCACTTCTACACTTCAGCCACTAGTCAGGAGTCTGGTTTTTTTTTTGGAGATAGTTCACACCACACATATAGACCCGCAGACGGATACGGCTTTGACCTTTGTTCGATCTTCTTCTACTATAGACTCTACTCTTGTCACACCTCAGATAGCAGCGGACTTGGTTCATGGAGGATTCAATGAGCAAGACGTGGCCGATCTTAGTCTCCTACAGGCATCTATTGCACAAGACACCATCACCATCACAGTAGGAGGTTAGGGCAAAGAGTCTCAGCCACCAAAGGATCTTTCTTACTTTGACCAGCTTGTCGCTTAGGTGACAGAGACTCAGATGGAGCAATAGGATCCGGCATAGGAGCAGCCCAGCATAGAGCCTTTAGAGGACGTCGTTGCACCACCACCTCCTTCGACCTCGAGTGCTCAGTAGTTTTTCCTCTTTTTTTGGTGCTTGTTGCCAAAAGGGGAGAAGTCATAGAGATAGGGGGAGTGTGACATGTGTCATGATCGAGAGTATAGCTTGTATCTAGGGGGAGTATACGTGGATTTTGGCTGGGAGATACATTTGGATCTTATTTTGATAGATTTATTGATGTTCATGGATTTTGATGAGTCATGGTTTTCATTGGCTTGTGTTTTGTAGCTCTTTTAGCCTTGTTGTTTTATGATAAGTAGGGATTGTCATCAATCACCAAAAAGGGAGAGATTGTAAGCTTCATGACCATTGATGTTTGGATCCCCAAGGTATGGATGTTTTGGTGATTAATGACAACTATGAAGTCGTGGGCTAATATCTACACGAGTGTTGTGTACGCGGGAGTCATCTCTAACTCTACTACAAATCTTATTGATGATGGTTGCCTTGGCCATTGATGACAATAACCACAAGCATGGAGCTTGATGAGCTTGATGGAGTCCAAGGGTTGATGGAGATGTATCAAGGCTAAGGACAAGGTAGGAGCAAGTGTTTGGAACACTTGTCTAGATGTTAGGGCTTTGAGTCCATAGAAAAAAATGGACTATCAAGGGGGTCTAGGTCATGTCTCTTAGGTCATGCTAGTCGACGATGTGCATGGATGCTCAGTGAAATCATAGGCACTAGGTGGCAGTAGAGAAGCCTTGGAGCTGTTGGAAGAAGCCTGGAAACGAAGTCAAGCAACGACGAGGTGTACAATGAAAGGTGTACAATAGGATCGGTTAAGGTGCATTGGTTATTGACCCTTCTGCTGCTGGAGTGGGTGGTTCATACCACGATTACTGTTGGCAAAACGGCATGCCCACTCGATATCACCACACCCGGACTGAGGTGTAAGTTCTTTTATTGCGAAAGGTTGCCATATACAACCTTAATTGGTGTGTATGTGTCGTGTATCTCGGGTTTTCCCAGCTGGTGTAAATCGATTGCAATTGCTGTCATTCGCAGTCATGAGTACCGCTTGGTCACTGAATCATCACGTAGTTCACATAATACTATGAAAGTTGATTATTTGCTTATTGCTGATTATTATTATTGCTACTCTTATTTTGTATTTACTTCATTTATTGATTTCATCATAGATGTTGCTCCACTAAAGTTATATTTCCACCCAACCCAATTAACTTGGCTAAATAAAATTTGGTAGAACTAATAGGATGCTTAGTGCAAGTCTTTTTAAATAGCCATCCTATTAGAGCCAATGCATGTCTAGGTCTTTCGACGGGTACGTCTTGCTGAGTAATTAGTACTCAGGCTTTGTGCCATTGTTGTTTTTCAGGTAATCAAGATATAGAATTGCCTGTAGATGTGATGCCTTGGGACATGCAAGTCCTTGAAGGTTGGACTGCCCACTAGGAGTTTGATTTGCCGCCGCAGTGATTGTTGCGTGCTGCTAGGGTAATGGTTCTCTTGGCATGAATCATTACTACCGCTGTATTGTCGAGAGCTCGTGGAACTTTCGCTAATTTGCTTCCGCTGTTTTTGAACTATCATAAATTTGTTATATTCCGCTTCACTTCAGTACTCTATTTATGTAATAACTTAACTTAAAATGTACAAATGTTGTCCATGATAATACAACAATTAAAACGTATTTTCAAAAAACTATGACGTTTACGAGTAAGGATATGTTAGTATTGCCCCTATTAGATGTTAGGGTTGTTGACAAGCTAACGGGTTATGCTTGAGTTGGTTCATTATTTGGCTTTCCATTTGTCATTTAAAGTTCGCACGCAAGGACTGTAGCTTTGTGGGATGATTCCTTCAATGAATCGTCGCTAATATATTTTATTTTTGGCTCCGTGAATAAATATTTGAGCGTAGAGTTCGCTCATGAGGGCTATGGTTTCACGAGACGGTTTCTTCCATAAACCATGCCAACTTTTCTTAGTGATGCTCATCATGGTAGCTTTATGAGCATGGGTCCACTTGCGAGGACCGTGATTTCGCAAGGCGGTTCGTTTCATGAACCGTTGCCAAGTAGGATTATGCTTATTTTTGTAGCTTCTTTTAAATTTGATGTATTGTTTCTGCAATGAGTTTTCTGTAGGTACACTAACACCATTAGTACAACACTTAGATTGACTTACGTGATGAGAGCGGGTCGTCACCAAACTTTTGTGCCGCTAAGTACCGGCAAAATATGTGTTGTGTTGTGAGGAATGATAGGTTAATAAATTATAAGTTTTACATCATGCATCCCTGTATAACTCAATAAAAATTTTGTTCTCATCTTGCTCACCAACCTCTGGATATAAAAATCTAAATTTGTTAATTTGCAAAAATTTTGAATTTACAAGTCCAATTGCTAAAGTTAACAACAATTTGTTCTGTTTTTAGTTGCCAACTTCAAAAATTCATAGTTATTGAATACTCAACCAAATAAGTCATATACATACTTGTTAGAAAGATCATAATGTGCTCTGTCACCTCATGTAAAAATTTAAAATTTTATCAGAACAAAATTGACTTCAAAACAGAAACAATTGCAGTCTGTCAGCAACTGTTTTCAGAATGAGCCCTGAACTTAGATATTTCATAACTGGAGTTATACTTCGAATTTTGAAGTGTTTAAGCCAAATATGGAAAGCCTTAGAAGTCTATTTTCATCTCCAATAGGTTTTACCAATTATATATTTTCACCCTAACCAGTAGAGTTGAAACAGTGAGCCCCTATCATCCAGGAACAGAATCTGCCAACCTGAACTTGTAAAATTCATAAGTCCAGTTTTACTTGGAATTCATGGGAGTATAAATATTATCTGAAAATCTATGAAAGTATACTTTAACATGGTGTCAAGCACCAGTTCTGAAGGTTTCATTTGCTGGTCGATACTCACTTTTCTGACTGTTGTACAGTCAAGACAGAATCTGTTTTACAACCCGTTTCCGTGTTATTGCCCCTTGAAGCTGTAAAATGTAAACTAAAACTTTGTCTCTGTATTTCATAGCATTTGACATGAAATGCATTTTTATTGTAAGGAAGGTTTGACTCAATCAAAAATACTTTCCTTGTAGATGGCTGAAAACAATGACCAAACCCCATCGGGTTGGGAGATCACCGACGGCCTGGAGTTCACCGGGATGACTCATCTGTTTTGGAGAGTTCTCCATGGCTTTGGTTATGACATCCCTCCCACTTATGTTGGCAAGGAATTTCAGGAGTATGGAGTCACCTCTTGTGTCATCCATGTGGCGGTTCCCGCGAACTATTCGGTTTCTCCAACATTGGAGTCCTGGACCATTAGCGTCACTGGGACAGATTTGCTTGCCACTTGGGGTGTTGCTGCTTTCAAGGTACTCACTCAATTCTATGAAGATCGCAAGCATGATGTTGCTGGAACACCTGTCACATTGTTGCCCATCAATAATGTGAATGATTTTGAATGAAATCGGCATGTGGACTTCATCTTTGATCCAAATCACCACCACCACAATCCTATGCTGCCCATAATAGAGCATTATGGCCTCTCCACATTCGCTTTGTGCACAAACTTGGGCCGGCGGCTAGACGTGTATCAGGCCACACTTCGGCTATCAGAAGCGGAAAAGCAAGCTAAGGATGTGGAAATTTCAGAACTGAACCAACAAATTCAAGCAAAGAATCAAGAGATGGACGCGATTATATATGAGCGTGATCAAGCCTTACAGGATGCAGAGAGTTATGAGCATGATATGATCGAGGCTCAAGATGACTTGGATGCATTCAAAGCTGCCCATTTCCCTATTGAAGGGAATTGGGTTGAGATCACCTTGGAGTATGGAGAACAAGAGGATATAGAGATGGCACCTGCTGGTAATAATGATGTAGAAATGATGGATCTGGAAGAACCGGAAGAGCCTATGGAATTGGAAGAACCAGAAGAGCTGGAAGAGTTAGACCAGGAGTAGATGAGTCACTACACCATGTGTTATGTTCATGTAATATATGTATCTCGAGTTCGGATGTAGGATCGTGTGTCTTGCATAGTGTGTCCGCAATACCGTAGTTAGGCGTTGGCACATTTATGTAGGAGTTAGTGTGACGTTGCCATTTTAACAATCATGTAATCAGTCTCGAAATAATGAAAATGGTTGTCACTTTTGCAATATTTAATTGTGCCCACTTGCAAATTTATATTCTTGCACATATGTCTTTTAGGTATTATTTTTAAGAAACGACTAATATGCAACCGTATAAATTGCAGCATGGTGCGTACTCAGAACCAGGAGGAGCCCGAGAGCTCACAGCAGGGAGGTGCTCCACAGTCCACCATGGCTGATTTAATCGCTGCTGTGCTCACCCGTCAGCAAGGTGATTCCGAGATGCTTCGCCAATTGGTGGAAAATACGTCCCGCTTGGGTGGACATGGAGGCAACCGCAACAACAACAACTAGCCTCATCAGTGCACGTACTCTTACTTTCTGGGTACCCATCCGCCGACATTCAAGCGTGCGAGAGAGCCTCTAGAAGCTGATCACTGGCTACGTCAGACCGAGTCCAAGTTCGGTCTGCTAGGAGTGCACTGAGCACCAGAAGGTGCTATTCGCTGCCCAACAACTCCAGGGCCCTGCCGGTGCCTGGTGGGCAAATTATGAAGCTTCTCTCCGAGCTGGTCATCATGTGGAGTGGAATGAGTTCAAGACTACATTTCGTGCTCATTTCATTCTGGCTGGCCTCATTCAGAAGAAGTTCTAGGAGTTCATGGATTTGAAACAAGGAGGGAGGAATGTCCTCCATTATTCTGAAGCTTTCAACCATTTTGCTTAGTATGCTACTGACTACGTTAACACTGAAGATAAGAAGAGATACGCAGTCTTGCGTGGAATGAATGCTACACTCAAGGAACGTCTGACTTGGCAGACGACTAGCACATACAATGATCTGGTCAATGCTGCTATTGTCCAGGAAGGTGCTATATGCCAAGTTGAAGAAAAAGATCATAAAAGGAAGGCCCCTGCTAGTGCCTCTGCTGCTCCACAAGCTAAGCATCACCTGATTTATACTTCACCCTCTGGACAGCGTTTTCGGGCATCCCCGCAACAGCAATTTCAGCGCCCGTTTGCTCAGAATTACTCGAGGTCACCAGAACAACAAAACTTCCCACCCCGTGCACCATATCAACAGCAAAACAATCAGTATTGTGCACCATATCAGCAGCAAGGAAATCAGAATGCTCGCGCCCCACAGCCCGCTGATCGTGGAGGCAACTATCCGTGCTACAACTGTGGTCGTACCGGCCACTTTGCTAAGAATTGTACCGCACCTAGGCGCAGCAACAACAACAATAATCAGCGTCAGAGACAGGGCAGGTCTAAGAATGCATCGTCTCGTGGTGCTCAAGTCAATTACACCAATGCTGAAGACATTCCCCAGGGCGAACCTGTGCTAACCGGTACGCTCTCACTCTACCACCAGCCTGTCCTTGCACTTTTTTGTTCTGGCGCTACGCATAATTTTATTAGCAAAGCTTATGTGCAAAAACACAATCTCCACACCACCACCATAAATAAATGCTACACCGTCCGCTCTCCTGCTCGACAAATTCTTGCTAACGAAGTACTATGTAAGGCTCCACTAGAAATAAATCAAAACATCTATCCCACCGATTTCATCATGCTTAAAAATCAGGAAATCGACCTAATCATAGGCATGATCTGGATGAAAACTCATAGAGCCATGTTAGACATCGAGTCCCATATCGTTCACTTAAACTCTCCCTTGCATGGCCAAGACACCCTTTTTCTAAATACCGATTCATTGAAAGATCTAGATGTCTATCAGTTGGAAGGACAATCACTCGAAAGTATTTCCGTCATTTGTGAGTATCCGGATGTGTTTCCTGAAGATATCTCTGGCCTCCCACCCGACAGTGATGTGGAATTTAAGATAGAGCTACAGCCAGAAACTTCTCCAATATCACGTCGTCCGTATAAAATGGCTCCGAATGAGCTGGCTGAACTAAAAAAGCGATTGAATGAGCTACTGGAAAAAGGTATCATTCACCCAAGCATTTCACCTTGGGGCTGTCCTACTATTTTTGTGAAGAAGAAGGACAAATCTCTGCGCCTTGTCGTTGATTATCGACCACTAAATGAAGTTTTTAATAAAAAAATAAATACCCGCTACCCTGAATTGATATTCTTTTTGATCAATTGGTTGGTGCTAAGGTCTTTTCAAAAATTGACCTTCGCTCGGGCTGCCATCAGATAAAGATTAGAGTCAAAGACATTCCGAAGACCGCCTTCTCTACTGGATACGGATTATTCGAGTATCTAGTAATGTCATTCGGATTAACAAATGCTCCTGCCCATTTCATGTATCTCATGAACTCAGTATTCATGCCTGAGCTAGACGAATTTGTGGTAGTATTCATTGATGACATCCTCATCTATTCTAAGTCCAAGGAAGAACATGTTGAACATCTTCGTATTGTTCTTCAACGTCTATGAGACCACAAATTATTCGCGAAATTCAGCAAGTGCGAATTTTGATTGGACTGTGTGCCATTTCTTGGTCACATAGTTTCAGCGGAAGGTATCTCTGTAGACCCTGGCATAGTTCAAGATGTGCTAGATTGGAAAGTGGCTACTTCTGACCATCAAGTTCACAGTTTCCTCGAATTAGCTGGTTATTACCGTAGGTTCATTCCTAATTTTTCCCAGTTGTCCAAACCCATCACAAGGCTACTGAAAAATGATGTGAAATTCGAATGGAGTGATAAGTGTGAAGAAGCATTTCAGAAGTTGAAAGAATTATTAACTACTAGCCTAGTGTTGGCTCAGCCGGACATCACTAAACCGTTCGACGTGTATTGTGATGCATCCGGGACAGGACTTGGATGTGTGCTTATACAATGTGATCATGTCATTGCCTACGCATCTCGACAATTAAGGAAGCATGAAGAACATTATCCAACTCATGATTTAGAGCTAGCTGCAGTTGTGCTTGCCCTAAAAATTTGGAGGCATTATTTGCTCGAAAATCTGGTGCATATCTACACGGATCATAAGAGCTTAAAATACATTTTCACTCAGACCGATCTGAATATGAGACAACGTCGGTGGCTGGAATTAATCAAGGATTACAATTTGGAGATTAATTATCATCCAGGCAAGGCCAATGTAGTCGCCGACGCGCTAAGCAGAAAAATCCACTGCAATAACTTGGTGCTGGAATTTCAGGACAGCAGCAACAACATAATTATTTCAGACCCCAATCTTCACATTTTGCCCGCTCTAGTGATCAACAACCTTAGTATACATTCCACCATTCGTGAAGAAATCATTCCTGCATAGAAGAATGATATTGGTATGAATTATATCCGTCAAAACATTAAAAATGGTAGAGCAAAATATTTCACCCAAGACTCGAACGGTACTCTATGGTTCAATAACCGTTTAGTAGTACCAAAAGACTTTGACCTTCGATGGAAAATTCTAGATGAAGCACATCACTCCAAATACACTATTCACCCAGAAAGTAATAAAATGTACCAAGATCTGAAAAAGAATTTTTGGTGGACAAGAATGAAGCGAGAAGTTGCTCGGTATGTTGCGGAATGTGATACGTGTCAAAGAGTTAAGGCTGACCATTTAAAACAGGCCGGATTACTTCAACCATTAAATCTTCCTGCCTGGAAATGGAAAGACATCAACATGGATTTTATTGTTGGCCTCCCTCTCACTTTGCGTAAGAATGATTCGATTTGGGTCATTGTGGATAGACTCACAAAGTCTGCTTATTTCTTACCGGTCAACAATACATATAAGATGAAACAATATGCAGAACTATATATACCAAGAATATTATGCCTTCATGGAGTACCTAAAACTATTATTTCAGATAGAGACTCGCAGTTTGTTGCTCGTTTCTAGGAACAGCTGCATGCATCTTTGGGTACAAATTTAATTTGTAGTTCTGCTTACCATCCCACTACCGATGGACAAACTGAGCGTGTCAACCAGATATTGGAAGATATGCTTAGAGCATGTGTCTTAGCACATAGTTGTAACTGAGATGAGTACCTGCCTTATGCTGAATTTTCGTATAACAACAGTTACCAGGAGAGTGTAAAAATGTTGCCATTTGAAGCACTCTATGGTCCATATTGTGGAACCCCTCTGAACTGGTCTGAACCTGGAGAAAGAGTAACATTTGGTCCTGATCTTGTAAAGGACGCTGAGGAAAAAGTTTGTACCATTCAGGCAAATCTTAAAGCTCCAAAATGTCATTAAGAAAAGTATGCAAACCGATGTCGTAGACCATTATATTTCAATAAGGATGACTACGTCTATCTCCGAGTGTCGCCTATGAAAGGCATCCAACGTTTTGGAATCAAGGGAAAATTAGCTCCCCGATATATTGGCCCATTCAAAATTCTGGAACGGTGTGGAAATGTGGCATACAAGCTAGAGCTACCTGCTAATTTGTCTGGAGTTCATAACAACTTTCATGTCTCCCAACTGAAACGGTGTCTCAAACCACCAATAGATGTCATCTTGGAGGACTATGACCAACCTCAACCACACCTCATATACTCCGAACAACCAATAAAAATCCTCGATGAGAAAGAACGCACAACCCGCAACAGAACAATCAAATTTTATAAGGTACAATGGAGTAACCATTCTGAAGATGAATCCACTTGGGAATCTGAAGAATTTCTGAGTACACATTACCCGGAATTTTGGTCGTCATTTGCAGGTATATTTTGACCTCCGTACTTCCCTCTAGTTTGCCTTGTTCATAATCTCGGGATGAGATTTCTTTAAGGAGGGAGGGTTGTGACACCCAGGTGTCTCGTTTCTACTTAACAAGCATGAAGAGCACAAATTATAGCTAAAGTAAAACATAAAATGATAGAGTCCCCACCCAATTGAATTATTTATAGACAAATAAAAACCCCGCAAACAAGATTAGGAGGCAAGTTAAAAATTTTCTATACAACATAAGCCAAGTAATTACATAATTATTACAGGAATGATAAAATAAAATTTTAGAAATTAATTAAGCACTTTACCATATTTGGAAATGCACAAATAATTAATTTAAGCTTAAAAACCTATTTAATTCAAATATTAATTTTTAAATAATTATAATCTAAATGAACAATTGGTCTTAACTATAGTGTTCAATACATCATAAATATCACCTACACCAAATTTCATGATTTTTGAAGGCCCATAGCTATTTTATTTCGAATTAACTCAAACCAGGGACCAAATTGTAATGATCAGAAAACTTGAAGGGGCGTAGTGCAAAAAACTTCTGCTTTCTTCTCCATTGGGCACGCGCAGCTCCACCGGCGCACGCCATGGCCTGCACACCCCGACCAGGGACTCGGAGCTGCTACAACGCGTCAAAGCCCGCACCGTCCCATCCGCCACCCCCGTTTTTCCGCTTCCCAACCGCGACACGCTCCAAGACGACGCACACCCACTTACTTTCACCCTACCCAACACCGACGCATCCCATCACCGTGCCGCTCAGCCTCCTGGCGTCCGACTGCTCATGTCGCCCCAACAGCACGCAACCAGTGCACGCAGCCACTGGCCTCCCATGCCACCCAACCCTGACATCACTCAGCCGTTAAAAGTACCCCCCTGCCTCTACCCATCCCCGTGGGCCCTATTTCGCCATTATAGTTGAAGCTCGAAGCTCAGGTTTTGCTTCGCCGCCAGCATCTCCTGGCCAAGGATAGCACCACAAAACACCACGCGTAGACCCTTCCCTCCTCTTCGTGCAAGTCCAAAGTCCGACCCTGGCCTGAGCCCGCCCAATTGCAGAGGGAACGCCGATGACCTCGTTCTGCGCAACTCCGGCCGCAGCATGAAATTCACCATCTTCGGTGAGCATCCTCGCCCCGTTTCTACTTTTTCTGTTGTGCAATGTCTCTGCGCGCTCACCCAACGTTTGCGATCGTCTCCCCTCCCCTAGGTCGCCAGAAGTAAGGTTTTTCCCCAGCCAGCCGCCTCTGCTTCATCGTGTCCGAGCCGCATCGCCGATGAGCATCGTCTTCTGGCCCTCCCTGACAAACGCCGACCGTCGCCGCTCCCCTGTGATGCTGTAGGAGCAAACCGCACGTAATTTGCTGCCTCCCGGCTAAAACGTGACACCGCCGAAGACCTCCTCTCCGCCGCCTCTCCTCAACGACCAACCTCCAGTGAGTTTTCCACCTCGTGAACCCCGCCAATCTTCTCGCCTTGACGCGTGCACTATTGCTTTGTATCCGCGGCGAGCTTCCGGCCCACGTAGCACCCTGCGGCGAGCCCTCCGGCCGTGCGCCACCATGCTCTGGCGATGCTGACAGGTAGCTGAGCTGGCGCCTACTGGCAGCCCACGTGGCGCCGACGTGGCAAGCCAATAAGCACTCAGAAAGTCCAGAAAAATAGTCAAAACTTCTAAAAATCATAGCAAATTAATTTCAAATCCAATTGAAAGGATAAAATTTTCATAAAAATATGCTCTATTTTATAAAAAGGATAAAATTTTCAATAATTAATTTAACTTGTGCAAACACAAATTAAATCCTCATAAATTCAAGAAATACAAATTAATTCTAATCTTTTGCATGCATTGTTATTTCATGTTATTACATCACCCTGAATTTTTGGTTAAGTTAATTTTGCATTATTTCACACTCTATTATTTATTTGGTACTTTAGTTTATATAAATACTAGTAAACAAAATATTAATGGTCAGAAGCTATGACTTTGCAAAAATGATGTTCATATAGGTCTCTGCTCACAATAAATCACTCAAGTCCAGTAACACCTTTTTACTATATTAATTGCATTAATTGTCCATAGAACTGTAATAACCCTTTTTAATTGATTAACACACATAAAATAATGAAACTCTAAATTGCTTCTTCGAAGCATATGGCTTTGAGAACATATTAATAAGATTGTTGGCACTAAAACACTACTGCATTATGCATCCATCATATCATTGCATGTAACGGTATTACGATAATACCGTTAACACATTTTCTATCATATAGGTAACGACAACCAGGAGCAAGAAGGGGTTTTTCAGAAGGATATTGACTTTCAGGAGAAAGAAGTAGAGGTTGCTAACACTAGTGTCGATCAAGGCAAGCCCCGGTTTGCATTCGTCTTTTTACAAAGTTGCTAGTTTAACATCACTAATAGTGTCTATATTTGATTGTTGCATTAAGTGAATAGGAGTTGATCGAAAACCCACTTTGCATGATACCCCAAATGACCTATGTTACTATTATATGAGTCTTGGTAGGATCCGGTACTGTACTGCTATACTTAGTAATTGAATAATAGCGTTAGTTTTATTATTCGTACTAAGAGGATGAACTTGATCACTAAATTTGAACTTAATGGAAATAAGTTTACTTTTGATGTTATGATCAGGCAGGGATAATGCATGTGTAGGTTTGCAGCAACATATGGGTGTTGGCTGTGGTAGTCCTGCCTTGTTGAACCTAGGACCCGTCCGTTGTTGGCCCCTTGATCAAGTTTTGAACAATACCGAATGCATGCTAGTTTATGGGCACTAGTAAACCGATGTAGCATTAAAAATTACTTGTAATAGGATCGGTTAAGGTGCATTGGTTATTGACCCTTCTACTGCTGGAGTGGGCGGTTCATAACACGAAGTACTGTTGGCAGAATGGCATGCCCACTCGATGTCACCACACCCGGTCTGAGGTGTAAGTTCTTTTATTGCGAAAGGTTGCCATATACGACCTTAATTGGTGCGTATGTGTCATGTATCTTGGGTTTTTCCAGCTGGTGTAAAGCGATTGCAATTGCTGTCACTCGCAGTCATGAGTACCGCTTGGTCACTGAGTCATCACGTAGTTCACATGATACTATGAAAGTTGATTATTTGCTTATTGCTGATTATTATTATTGCTGCTCTTATTTTGTATTTACTTCATATGTTGATTTTATTATTGATCTTGCTCCACTAAAGTTATATTTTTGCCCTACCCAATTAACTTGGCTAAATAAAATTTGGTAGAACTAATAGGATGCTTAGTGCAAGTCTTTTTAAATAGACATCCTATTAGAGCCAATGCATGTCTAGGCCTTTCAACGGGTAAGTCTTGCTGAGTAATTAGTACTCAGGCTTTGTACCATTGTTGTTTTTCACGCAATGAAGATATAGAATTGCCTGTAGATGTGATGCCTTGGGACATGCAAGTCCCTGAGGGTTGGACTGCCCACTGGGAGTCTGATTTGCCGCCGCAGTGATTGTTACATGCTGCTAGGGTAATGGTTCTCTGGGCATGAATCATTACTACCGCTGTATTGTCGAGAGCTCGTGGATCTTTTGTTATTTTGCTTCCACTGTTTTCGAACTATCCTAAATTTGTAATATTTCGCTGCACTTCAGTACTCTATTTATGTAATAACTTAACTTAAAATGGACAAATATTGTATTATCAAGTGTCTGCGTTATCAGCACCTTTGGGACCTCGATCCTCCAGGAAGGGACGCCTCAGTCAATACCTACCACAGCATATGTGAATCAATATCTAAAGCATAGGTATGCAATCCTAAATTTTAAATTTGGGTCAAGTGTTTTTCTTTTGGTTGGAGAGCTTTAAGTTGGTCATTTCATTCGCATAACTTTCACTTGTTTTCTAGCCTCTCTATTCATGCTTGCCTATTCTACACTAGAGTATGTGCAAACTTCGCATGGATATCCCACCTTTGAACCCATGTCTTTGTTGGTGTTTACTATCCCTTGTCCACAACCTATAATATGAGTTTCTTGTCAAAGCCATTGCACTATTTCTATGGTTATGCACAAATTATCAAGATATCTTGCTCAAGACCAAGATCTCCATCACAAAACATCTCTGAAGACTTAATGAAGCAAAAAGGATAAAAAGAGACGAAGACGGAGAAAAGATAGGGTGGTGCCAACCGGCACCAATCCGTGTCAATCGGCACCGAGTACGAAATTAAAAAAACAAGATCTCTGTTATCTCCAGAAACCAAGGCTTTGAGATTGTTGAAGGAAGGAACTTCAAGCTAAGATGGTATATCAAGTTGTAAGAAGAGATTTCAAAGAAATTATTTGTGCATAAATTATTATCCTTCACATAAGTGCGTACTTCTACTTGAAACTCTATTTCTCCAACCATGTGTAATCCGGTAATGAGGAGCTCATTTGTGCCTTGGGATCACTCTTTGCCATTTGCACATGTCCACCTTTGTATAGCGTGTGTTTTCTCTCTCCTACATTTTGTTTTGAATGACCTTTTTGAAAAGCTCTCTGTAGTTCCAACTTAGAAACTCACTTGACTTGAATTCTTGGATTTGCTAGAACATTTGCCATGCCAAGCTACTCATATAAGCCTCCACTAAATACTTGTAGAATAGGGATTCTTCGTGGTTGTTTGAGAGGTTTGAAAGTTGAGTGTACATTTGACTTATGGTTTGAAGTTTTTAATTCTTGGTTGAGACATACTCTTTTAAGAAAACTTTTTAAGTACAAAACCTGAGTTAAAGAGTGATTTGTTGGTTAGCTTTATGGATGGTGATACGTTGGAGCTTTCTATCTTTGATCTTTGAAACTTATGAGCTGGATAATCAATGGAATACTCAACTAAATAAGCATGGGGGAGGTACATGTGTCTTGATGATTGTGAAACCATATAACCTGATTGCAATGCTGATCTTTAATTAGGAGAATTTTTGTGTTTGGATTTGCTCGAGGACGAGCAAAAGCTAAGCATGGGGGTGTGTTGGCGCTCATTATGACCACCTTTTAGCGCCAAATTCTCTTAATATATCGATGATGATTTACCATATTATATTGATTATTGCCACTAATCATGACATTTTGCTTGTTTAGTGTCTTTTTGTATCTTTGTATCTTTTTGTGTTTTTATGTTATTTTAGGTGAAACACTACATATAATAAAAGAGAGGAGAATTATCCATCAATGACGGGTTAAAACCTTAGCCCATGGCACTTCAAGAACTCTTCGGACATCCATGAAGTCCAACACGCAAGGTCCAAACTCAACTGCTTGGTTTCCAAGTCTTCTAGAAGGATCACCCAAAATATTCTTGAAATCTGAGATTTTCGCGTAGTCCTGAACAGAAACATCTTGTGATGAGGATTTGGAGTTCAAGACGGCCTAAAATGAACTTTGGTTGAATACCAAAGTTGTAGATCTCTTCGAGGTATTTCCGCAATATATATGGATGACCTTATTTGGCTTTCGGAGCTAGGAGATACAGGGCCCGCAATGAGTACAGCATAGAGGAGTCCTACTCAGGACAGATTATCTTGCAACGCGTTTTTTGATATGAAGCTGAAGTTTCCTCAACTTTGTTTGACTACCAAAGTTGTAGATCATTTTGAGGGTTACACGATAGTCCAAGTTTTCCTTGTTTGGTGTCCGGAAGAGGGAGATATGAATTTTGGAATGTATAGCTGTAAAAAGAAAAGTCCAGTCCGAGTTGTAACCGACCTAGATTTGTTTACTTTTGACAGACCTCGTGTATAGGTCGGTGGAGGACGCCTCCAGGCACCTCCCCACTATATATATGTCCCAAGAGATGTCCCCCTCTCTACCAATTATCAATATATCAAAGTATTTTGAGTTGAGAGCCAAAACTTCAGGCGTTCCGACGTCGGTTTCACCATGTAGCCTCGTTGTATAGATTTTTTCTAGTTGGCTAGTTCGAGGAGCTAGATAGGGTTCTAAGATGAGTTGATCCACGTGGTGAAACTCTAATTAGGCTCTAGTTAGTCTATGAATTCAATTAGATCAAGGTTCAAGAGCTGGTTGTCATCGTCGTCGCGTTAAGTGATGGATGTGATGTTCTATGTGTTATATCAATTGATCTATCTCATGTTCATGCTTGCTTTCGATCTTGTTTCCCTCTTATATCTTTCTACTTGATGGAAGTCCACTTAGATCATTGTGCCGATCGGCATGACCCTCGTGCCTATAGGCACAACATCAGGATCCACAGGTACTTGCATTGTTTATCTTTTTTTTTTGAGAAATACTTGTGTTGTTTATCATGTCATTATTGTTTAGCTATTAGCGCTATTAACTGTCATCAAAAAGGATCACAACAAAAACGTACTAGTGATGCAATACTAATAGATGCTTGACGTAGTGCTTCTTCCTTTGCCGTATTAGCCACCGCCACGACAGGGTCGCCGCAAATAGCTTAGGTGCATGTGAAAGGATCGAGTGACCGAGAGGGAGGGAGGGGGTCAATCGGGAACTCACAATATGTACCTAAGTTGTCAATTCCTAAAACCTTCCACTCAAGAAACTCCTAAACAATTCTAGTGATCACACTAGCAAGATAATGATCCAATGAAAGGAACAACAACCTAAGCATACAAGTGTGACACACAAGGAAAATAACTCCTATGCAAGCTAGTAAACAAAAGCATGCGAAAGCACACAACAAGCTAGCAAAGGAGCCTACTCATGCAAAGCTACAAGATAAAGAACTAGAGCACACAAGCATGAGTAGCACCATACATACATGGGTGATCAATCAAGTGAAAGCAACTCCAATACATGCTAGTGATCAAGTGAAAGCTAAGGACAACTAGCAAGTACAGAAGCCTATTCATTCAAGTCTACAAGGTAATCAACTAGAACAAGGCAAGCACACAAGCATGAATAGCACGATGTGTAAATGCAGAAAGTAAAGCATCATAGTAAGGAGTAGAGTAAGAGATGGCTCATGATTTGTTCCTGAGGTCTCGAAAGATCGCGCCTTCCCCTACTCCTTGTTGGACCACTCCCGCCGGAGTACCGGTCCCTCCCGCCACCAAGTGGAGTTCTCGCACAAGAGCCCGCAATCGCTCCTGGAGTGAAGACACGGTTGCGTCACCGCTGCCACCAAGGCACAAGCTCGCCTCCCTCAAGAACTTGCCGAACTCCCTAAGTCGATACGGGTGCTCACTAGTGATGCCCCTTTTAATAGCGGGCTCAAACCGTGTATAAACGTATGACGGACTTTACAACCAATCACGATAGGCTCGATCACCGACATCTAACCGGTCTAGGTCTCACCATAGACCAAGAGTAACAACCTAGATCACACCCTTAAGGATACCTAGCCTTAGATATGTATATATGCTCAAGTTACTCTCTCTAGCACTCTCAAGATATCCAATATTCTCTTCTAGTGCTCCTCTCTTTTCCTCTTGTCTCTTACCAAATGCTCCTAGCTATTCCACTGGCCAAGAGAGGTCTTCAAGACCCCAGCAACAAAGTTATATAGGCATCCAATCTCAAATTAGTCGTTGCTCCACAAAATCACCTTTCTGGACACACTGACCGGATTGTCCAGTCACTCCTAGAATGACTCCTAGAGTCATTCGCTTCACTGTGTGCAGGTGATGCCAGTAGACCGGACCGTCCGATCTCTTCCTGTTCGCCGATTCCAGAGAGTTCCTGAAATGTTTCCTCTCTGTTGTGCTTCACCCACACAGACCGGACCGTCCGGTCTGTAGACCGGACGGTCCGGTCTCTATGATCTCCAGCACAAAAATATTCCTTGCAAAGTCTTCTCTCTGATCTCCCTTCTCCTATGATGACCGTACAGCCCGGTCACTGCTGACCTTCTGTCCGATCTCTCTGTCCAGTAGCTGAAACTTCTCATCCTCGCTTGACTTCGTTTCCTGCCTTCTTCCAACAGCTCCTTGGCTTCTCCACTATCACCAAGTTCATGTGATTTCAATGAGCATCCACACACATCACCGACTAGCATGACCTAGAGAGACGTAACCTAGACCCCCTTGATAGTCCGGCTTTTCTTATGGAATCAAAGCCCTAACAACTAGACAAGTGTTCCAAACACTTGCTCCATGGCCTGCCCTTAGCCTTGATCCATCTCCATCAACCCTTTGACTCCATCAAGCTCCATGCTTATGGTCATTGTCATTCATCGCCAAGTCAATCGTTATCAATCATCGTAAGGTAGATAAGGTCATGATCCTTATAATGATACCTTGGGGTGACCTCAATGGTCATGATCCTTACAATCTCCCCCTTGTTGGTGATGGATGACAACAACTACTTATGATGATCCTTACAAGGAACCAAAGGAAAAGATAGGTTTGAAAGAATTACCTTGTTCCTTACCTTAGAAGTAGTCTCCCCCTAGGAATATGCTAGGTGTTGAGGGAGGACTACCAAAATACTTAGTGCACTTAATGTTGTTCTTGAATTGAATTTTGCGCCCGTCATGGTGTCATGATAGTTGATCTCATTGAAGTAAATACGCACCATAGACATAGATGTTCATGTCGGTGTAGATATCCATTCTTTTGATCATCTTCATTTGGTCATCTCTCCTTCATGCGATCTTCATGTTCTCCACATCCATCTTCTTTTGATCTTCATTTCTTCTCCCCTTTGTCACCTTGTAGCTTCTCTTGTATCTTCATATTCTTCTCCCTTTTTGTGTTATCGATATAGACTTGGCTTTTGGATCTTCATGTTCCTTCTCCCCCTTTGTCACCTATCACCAAAAATAAAAAACAAAACACAAGAGAACCAAGGAGCAAATAATAAATGACAAGAGTTAGGAAACTCCCCCTTTCATTGTCCTCCTCCTTGGTCATGATGTCATTCCACCATATCTCCCCCTACACACATGACTCAATGAGCATGAAGCACAAAGATCACTATGTGATTATCTAGAGGGTCATATACTCACATTGTAAATAAGCAAATCCCCCTAGAAACATGCTTAGAAGCATATAAGGTATCATGATGCGAAAATGCATGAAAGCAAAGAATGCAAATGCAACAAGTATACAAATGCATGATATGTTGCTAAAACAAAGAAAGAGAAAGGCTACAAACCAAAATGCCAACAACGAGTTGTTCCCTTCTCAAACTTACTCACAATGGCCCATTCTTCAAAGCCTTGGGCACACCATGAACCACCTTCCCAAGCTTAACCCATGTCCATTGCTATCTCAAGGAGGTCCGAATTCGACCTACAAGAAGAAGAGAAACAAGCACAAAACAAAGGCACAAACAACAAAACAAAACAAATAAAGACTATACATATTTACAAGAGACAAGCTTTCGGGTTACTCATGTGAAGTTTGAAAGGTCGAGAACATTGATTTCTCCCCTTAGCTTGTTGAAGGTCTTCTCGTCGAGAGGCTTGGTGAAGATATCTGCCAATTATTCATGAGTCCGTACACTCACCAATTCAATGTCCTTCTTCTCAACATGGTCTCTTATGAAATGATGCTTTACTTATATGTGCTTTGTATGACCATGATCTCCTATTTTCAGAGCCATCTTGATTGTCACCTCACTATCATAATATAATGGCATTTGAGTGTAGTTGAGGCCATAATCCAAGAGTGTTTGCCGCATATAGAGAAGTTGGGCACAACAAGCTCCTGCTGCCATGTACTCCGCTTCTGTTGTAGATAGAGCCACCGAGTTTTGCTTCTTTGAGCGCCAAGATACAACAGATCTTCCAAGAAATTGGCAACCTCTCGATGTGCTCTTCCTATTCACTTTGCAACCCATGAAGTCCTAGTCCAAATACCCAAGTAACTCAAAACTTGTTCCTCTAGCATACCACAATCCCATGGTAGGTGTGTACTTGAGGTATCTAAGTATCCTATTCATGACCTTCAAGTAAGACTCCTTTGGATTTTCTTGATAGCATGAACACAAGCACACACTAAACATGATGTCCAATCTTTAGGCGGTGAGATAGAGCAAAGAGCCAATCATTGATCTATTGAGCTTGGGGTTCACCGATTTCCCCTTCACATCATTATCTAAGGGTTTGCTTGTCACCATAGGTGTGTGTAAGGGCTTGGAATTTTCCATGTTGAATCTCTGGAGAAGGTCCTTGGTGAACTTCTCTTGATAGATGAAGTTTCCCTCTCTCAATTTCTTCACTTAGAAACCAAGGAACACATGTAACTCTCCAATCATTGACATTTGGAATTCCCTTGCCATCATTTTCCAGAATTCTCCATTGAACTTCTCATTGGTTGAACCATAGATGATATGACCCACATATATTTGGCACATAAAGAGATCCTTCCCAACATGTCTTGTGAATAAGGTATTGTCAATACTTCCAATCTTGAATCCATTCTCGAGAAGGAAGTTCCTCAAATATTCATACCATGTTCTTGGTGCTTCCTTGAGGCCATAGAAAGCTTTATTCAACTTGTACACATGTCTTGGATGCTTAGGGTCCTCAAACCTCGAAGGTTATTCCACATAGACTTTCTCATTGATCTCTCCATTCAAGAATGCACCTTTGACATCCATTTGACAGAGCTTGAAGTCGTTGTGTGATGCATAAACAAGTAAGATCCGAATTGCTTCAAGACGTTCCACGAGAGCAAATGTTTCTTCAAAGTCAATGCCCGCCACTTGAGAATATCCCTTAGCCACTAGGCGAGCCTTGTTCTTGACAATGGCCCTTTTCTCATCTTGCTTGTTCTTGAAGACCCACTTGGTGTCAACCATATTATGATTCTTGGACCTCTCAACAAGTTTCCACACTTTGCATCTCTTGAAGTTGTTCAACTCTTCTTGCATAGCAATAACCTATTTGTGATCATCCATAGCTTCATCAATAGTTATAGGCTCAATCATAGAGACAAAAGAGAAATTCTCAATTGCAACATTTGCCTCATTCAGATTTTCTTCATTCACATAGTTGGGCTTGTATTGATTTCTCCTTGTCCTAACTCCTTGAGATGGACTCCCAATGATCAAGTCACGTGAATGATCTTTGTTAATAGCTTTGGGTCTAGGATGATGTTCTTGTTGAGTGCGAGGAGGTCTAGGTGAAGTATCTTATGCATCATGGATTGCTTGCTCTCTAGAGATATGAGTGTCTTAGATTCTTAGTGAGGTGGGGGAATCACTCACATGCTTTCTTCTTTTGGAACTAGAGCTTGGAGTGTATGAGGCGGTGTTGTGTGAAGAGCTTGGAGAAGTGGCTCGAGGTGAATTTGGTGGGGAAGTTTGTGGCTCACTTCTCTCTTGGGCTCCCTCATGGCCTGGTGCGTGCACTCTCAATGAATCTTGGGAGGAGCTAGAGGGTGAATCATTTGCATCTTGGGTTGGTTCTTGCACCTCGGAGGATGAGGTTGGTTGAGGTGGTGGAGTAGAGGGCTCACCAATATCATTATTATTGCCTCATGTGGTAAAACCTCACCCACGGGCATGTTTCTCATAGCTTCTCTCATTGGCTCATCTCCAATGTTTACTTCATAAAATTCATCTCCCTTTTGAGAACCATTTGACTCATCAAATTGCACATCATAGGATTCTCCCACACATCCTGTGGCTGAGTTGTAGACTCAATATGCCTTAGAAGTCCCTAAGTACCCAACAAGAATGCCTTCATCTGTTCTACTCTCAAACTTCTCGAGCTTCCTCCTCTTCTTGAGAATGTAGCATGTGCAATCAAAGACCCAAAAATAGGAAACATTTGGTTTCCATCCAACCAATAGCTCATAGGGTGTCTTCTTCAACAACCGGTGGAGATAGACACGGTTGGAAGTGTAGCAAGTTGTGTTGATTGCTTCAACCCAAAACCTCTCATGAGTCCCATACTCATTTGGCATAGCATGAACAAGAGTGATGAGTGTCTTGTTCTTCCTCTACACTACTCCATTCTGCTCGAGAGTATATGTAGCAGAGAATTCGTGCTTGATTCCCTTCTTATCATAATATTCCTCCACTGTTGTATTCTTGAACTCAGTCCCATTGTCACTCCTTATCTTCACAATGCTAGCCTTCAATTCATTCTTTGCTCTCCTTGCAAACTTTCTAAAGATGTTATTTGCTTGAGACTTGTCCACAAGAAAGAAGGTCCAAGTGAATCGCGTGAAGTCATCCATAATCACCAAGCAATATAGATTGCCTCCTAGACTCTTGTAATGTGTTGGCCCAAACAAGTCCATATGCAAGAGCTCTAAAGGACGAGATGTTGACATGAATGATTTGGTGGGATGGGAAGATGCAACTTGCTTTCCAGCATGACATGCACTACACAATCTATCCTTCTTAGAGGTCACATCCTTGATTCCTTCAACTAGATTCCTCTTGACCACTTTTCTGAGCCGATTCATTCCAATATGTGCCAATCTTCTATGCCACAACCATCCATTGGTTGCCTTAGTGAGTAGGAAAGTACTTGGTGGCATATTGCTTGATTTAAAGTCCATGACATACAAGTTCCCATGTCTCACTCCATGAAATACTAGCCCTTTATTTGCATTCTCAATCATTGCACCATCCTCATCAAATGTGCACTTGAATACCATGTCACAAAGCTGACCAATAGACAGGATGTTGAAATTGAGGATTTTCACAAGAAAGACCTTGGAGAAATGGAGGTCCTCTGTAATGGCCACCTTGCCCGAGCCGTTAACTCTTCCCTTTGAGTTGTCCCCAAAAGTCACTTTATCACTTCCTTCGTCTTCATTAATGTTAGTGAACATGGTTGGCTTCTCGGTCATATGTTGGGTGCACCCACTATCAAGGATCGAATGGGTGCCTCCACTCTTGTAGTTGACCCTAGTAGTAGCCACAAGACAAGCACTAGAGGAAGAAGAGTTAGTATCCAAAGCATTGCTGAATTAACTTGCACTAACTTCATCATGATCAACCATGATACCATCCTTATAATTAGGGATCATTGCAATCTCTTCTTGAAGTCTCCTCCGTATAGGATAGTGAAGAGCATGATACCTCCATTGTCCATGACCATCCCCCATGTGCAAATTGTCGAGGTCGATGTAGTAGTTGGGAGGATCATAGAGGTCAGTGATATGCTCAAGCACGTGTCCCACTTGTGGGTGGAGCACAAGTATCACCTCCATTGCTCTCTAAATTGAGAGCTCATGCCTTCGATTGATCACCTCTTCAAGCAAGAAACCCCTCTTAGGAGTTGTGATTTGCAAGAGGAGCATATCAATCACTTCATATAATGGGATCCTTCATAGACCTCGAAAGGAGTTTATCATGTACACAAGATCATAAATGCTTAAGAGAGTCTCACAAAGGTCATTATTTGGATTTCTCACAAATTCATCAAATTGAAAGAAGAGATCCTGTTGTTGAGCTTGACGAAGATGCCAAAGTCGATCTTGTAGTGGAGGAGGTGGAGGCGCCGAAGCCGTAGTGGTGAGATTGATCATCTCAAATGATCATGTGAGCATTGTGGTCGATGCTCCTCTCACACCAATGCATGGTCCACCCGAAGTTCTTGGAGTAGAACTTGGAATGGCACTTGAGGTAGAGCTTGATGAAGCACCTGATGAAGAGCTTGGTGTAGGTCTTGATCCAAAGGGGTTGTAGAAGCTATTGCAAGGCAATCTTGTGGAGGAATCAGAGAAGTTTGAGCTCAAAGCTACTTCTTTCCCTTTGCTTGAAGATGCTTCATTGTTAGCCTTGAATGCCTTCTTCCTCGTCAACCTTGTGGTGATCTCCTCATCCTTGAAGAGTAGCTCGATCACACCATCAACGGAGATATTCTTGTCCATGATGAGATCAAGGGTGATGTAGAGGAGCTTGCTGCTAGGGAGCATGGTGAGGATCTTCTCGACAATCAATAACTTGGGAATCTCGAAAGTAGTTGCTCCAATTCGGTCCACAATACCACGCAAGCGAATAAGACAATAAAGTAAGTCCTCACTATCATTAGCACGAAAAGCAAAGAACTCCTCAACAAGAGAATCACTAGCATGATCAATAAAAGGCTCACAATTATCGACAATACTAGTCATGCTAGAAAGGAAAGCAAGATCAAGAGACATGTCATTATCAATCATCACATTAGGCGCACTAGTAGAGCAACCTATCAATTCATTACTAGTAGGATTTACGCACTCACTAGAACTAGGCACATCCACACAATCATCAACATACATATGATCATCGGTAAAGGTATTGGCAAAGTCCACAAGAGTATCCATCAACTCATCCGGAATCATGGCATTTAGGTAGCTTTTCAAGCGATGTGCATGTGATGTTGGCTTCCGGTCACTCCTGGAACAGCTCCCAGAGTTGTTGGCTTCACTGTGTGCAGGTGATGTCGCACTGACTGGACTGTCCGGTCTCTTCCTGTTCGTCGATTCCAGAGAGCTCCCGAAATGCTTCCTCTCTGTTCTGTGCTTCACCCACACAGACCGGACCATCCGGTTGCTATCGTCTCCAACACGAACAGATTCCTCGCAAAAGTCTTCTCTCTGATCTCCCTTCTACTCTAATGGCCATACAGTCTGGTCACTATTGACCTTTTCTCTGGTCTCTCTGTCCAGAAGCTAAAACTTGTTGTCCTCGCTTGACTTCATTTCCCGGCTTCTTCCAACAGCTCCTTGGCTTCTCCACTATCACCTAGTGCCTGTGATTTCACTGAGCATCCACACAGATCATCGACTAGCATGACCTAGAGAGACATGACCTAGACCCCCTTGATAATCTATTTTTTTCTATGGACTCAAAGCCCTAACAACTAGACAAGTGTTTCAAACACTTGCTCCATAGCCTGTCCTTAGCCTAGATCCATCTCCATCAACCCTTGGACTCCATCAAACTCATCAAGCTCCATGCTTGTGGTCATTGTCATTCATCGCCAAGGCAACCGTCATCAATCATCATAAGGTAGATAAGGTTTTCTACACGCACAACACTCGTGTAGACATTAGTCACATTTCATGTTTGTCATTCATCATCAAAATATTCATCCTTTGGGATGACCTTAATGGTCATGATCCTTATGGCATTGGTGCAAGATTAGAGGGGATGATAGATTGATTTGCTTCATTGGACTATATATTGGATTTGCTTTTTGCTAGAACCACAACTAGTGCTACTGTTGCGTGCTTTATTTATAACTGGCTAAGACTCGTTAGCTTTGGTTATTGATTTTGATTCACCTTTCCTTTTTATTATTTTGCACTCTGTGCTGATCGGTATGGCTCCCGTGCCAATCGGCACAATAACAATCCTCTTCAATTCTCTCTTCTTCAACTTAATATGCAATTGTGCTTAATGCTAGGATTAGTTTGCTACACTTAATAGTAGATTGCCTATGGTTTGCCTGCCAGTCCTTGGATTCGATAAACCTTGGAATACTCTTCTAAGGGAAATGCTTTACTACATCGACCTGTATGCTTGCAGTCTCAATGGGTGCGTGCTACACGCACCAATACAAGGGACCTATGCATGCAAGTCTATTTAGTCAAAACTAGTGACAGGATAAAGAGCACAAGTTACACAAGGAACAAGAGCGCACTAAGAGCCTAGCCAAACAATCAATAAGCAAGCAAGCCCATGGCAATCCTATCTCTACTTACACACAAGTGCAAAATTAAAGGTGGTAAGTAAAGAGGAGTTTAGAGATTGCTCATTGATTTTTAGCCCGAGATATCGGGTAGATGGCATCTCCCCCTATTCTTCGTTGGATCGACTCCCACCGAAGTATTTATCCCTCCCACTAACAATTGTGGAGTCCTTGCACACAAGCCCGTATCACTCCCAGAGTGACGGCGTGGTTATGTGACCACTGCTTATCGAGTCCTCGACTCCTCGTGCATAAGCTTGCCTCCCTCAAAGACTTACTGCACTCCTGAAGTGCACGCACGAGCGCTCTCTCATAATGCTCCTTCCAAAGGCGAGCTTAAACCTTGTACAGACTTGTGATAACCTTCATAACACGTCACGATACAATAGGCTCAATCATCAACACCTAACCGGTCTAGACCTCGCCATAGACCAAGAGTAACAACACCAATCCTCTCCACAACCTCTGCTAGGCTAGAGACTCATAATGCTTTTGTGTTGCTCTTCAAGACACTCAAATATAGCTCCAACCCTTGCTCTAGTGTCTCCTGGAGGTTGGCACTGGAGGGAGTACAAACCATTCCCACCAGTTCCAACAAATTTTAAAAGGAATGGATCTCCACTATCCAAACCTTGCACATACAAAACACGGGTATCACATCACCCACTCACACATCAAGGAGATTGGCTAATCAACAAGAGCCCATTGATTTGGTGTGTCATGACCAGTGACAACGGACATCCAAATGATTTAATTGATAACTCTGCAGAGCTTAGTACGTTGTATCCACAGGCTATGCACTCTTTGCACGTAAGTGCATAACGCTCTCACTTCACCCAGGCACGCCCACAAGTCCACTATTGATCTCAGGGGTTCCACATCCATGACACTTAGTCATATCACCGCAATTATGACACAAAGTCATATAATCTTGCCAAGTACGGGACTTATCACCACTTGCATCACAACCAACCCCTGAGTCTGTTCCTACTTCGCCGGGTGATACTTCCTTGTTGCATAACCCAGGTTCTGTGTTATTCCTGCCCATGCAGGTTCTGTGGCCGCACTGAAAATATCACCAAGTTGAGGTCTCGCTATCGATTCCCATGCGGCAGGGCAAGCACTCGTCCACGATTGGTGGACCTACACCGAAGACACCATCACCAAGTACTCTGCACCAGTACTTGAGGAGTCTCACCCACGGCCAAGTACATCCCACCCAACTTCACCTTCACACAGTTGGTTTATCACCCACCGATATCGTACTATACGCACAACACCAAACACGTTTTCACCCATTTTCAAAATAACAGTGTATAATATGGTGTTGTGACAAGCTTCATCATAGGGTTGCTAGGCGCTTCTAAGCATAATAACATTCCGTATATTAGGCATCTAATGTCGGTGTACGTGGGGCTTACGAGGTGGTAGGGTATGGCAGACAAGGAGGGTTTGCGGTAGCAACAACAAAATTATCGATACACAAGTATGTAGTAAATCATGCAAGCAACTATCAACAATAGCACTCAAGAGACCATGTAGTAATAAAGTAGGCTCTAAGTAGGTTCTAACTACTTAAGTGGGATAAATGTGATCAAGGAAAGTTAGAGCTTGCCCGGTAACGCTATATCCTTACACGTCGCAGTTTACGTAGCTTCGCCTAATAGTATCGGAGTCCGTCTCGAGACTTGGGCCTTCGGGTTGCGTCTCCAGCTTCGGGCTCCTCAGGTTCTTCGCGTGCTACGGTACATGACGCTAGCATAAAGAAAATAAAACAAAGAAGAAACGATCAAAATTCCAATTAAAACTCTGGATAAAATATTTGGGAGGTTTGGTGTATACCAATGGGATTAGAGGTAGGTCGAAGTTTAGTGGATAAGGTTTGGTTTATGGGGTATGATTTAGGTAGGTCGGGTCTCAAAAGAATCGGTGGAATCGGAGGTCGAGCGATGAAGATATGATGTTTAGGGGGACAAGAGAATATAACATGATGGGAGTGGAAAATATGGTGGGTGGCCAAAGGTTCCTCATGACGGGACGATCGCGTGGGCGCGAGAATCGTCCGAAACAGAGCTACAGTTGAAAAGATATGAGCTAGTGACGACTTTATGTGGTTTAGGGGTAATGTTACGGGTCGTACCACTGGGCACTACTCACTAAGACGAAGCCGTGGGCACAAGAATCGCTCAACTCGGGGGGATGGTTCAAAAGTCATGGCTTTTCAAAGGTTTAGGGGTTTTTTGTAATTTTAAAAAGTTTCAGGGACCTTTCCATAATTACTAGAAGTTCAAGGGCTTAGTTGTAAAATGGCAGGGCTAAAATATAATTTACAGAAAGTATGGGGTCTTTCTGTAAAATGACAGGGGCCTAAACAGAATTAAATTAAAATCAGGGACTTACCTATAAAAGACAAGGGCATAGGATTTTCTGGAATTTCCAGAATTATTTTTGTGTTGGAAATATCATGGACCAGGTCCACTGTTCTGTGGACCGAGTTCATGGGCTGGGTTTATGGATTTATGGTGGACCGGAGGGCTAAAATGCAAAAAGCTTAACTAAATAGGAGGGGATTTATTTGGGAAAAGTGGAGGGGGGCAATTTGCGAAGTTTCCTTTCTTCCTCACGTGAAACAGAGGGATCGTTCTCTCTCTGCTCACACGCCATGGCCGAGGCACGGGGCTCGAGTCCGCGCAGGGAGGAAGGGAAGAGCGGCCGGCGGTTTGGGGGAAAGCGAGGCGGCACTCTCTAGCATCCGTAGAGGATGGGAAGAGGGAGGGAGGCACGTGGATGGCGACGAATTTGTGGTGGAAGCGGCCATGGCTGGAGCTCGGGAGCTCGGAGAAAATCTAAATTGGTGTTGGCTCGGGGAGAGGGAGGAGAAGGGGACAGCGCCGGTGCGAAGAGGCGAGCGCCACACGTCCGTTTTATAGGCGCGGGAAGCCGGGAGGCGAGCAACCAAACGATGAAGCTTTTACTCCACCGTTAATGGTGTTTCTGTGCATGAGCAGGAGGCTGGAGGTGACGGCACGCTGGAGAGCTGTCAGGGCCTGATGGGAAGCGTCCGCGGTGTCGGCACGCGCTTGAAAGCTGGGATTGAATGGCTAGGCAATGGAGGAGCTTCACTGGCGACTTGACCCGACAGTGCGTTGCAATGGCGCTTAGCCATTCATGGCGGGTGGGTAGCTGGCTGCTGGTGTCACGGAGCGGAGGGAAAGGGCACGTGGAGCAGGTGGAGATGGTGTGTGGTGGAGGGTCGAATGGCGTTGGAGTCGGGCTCCGTCGGTGGCGCCCGTTCTTTTTCCTAGAGGATGAAAACGATGGGAGCGGGGGTGCTACACCGGTTTGGGCCGGAGGCGAGGCGCGGCCCAGGTGGAGGAGGGGAACGGATGGGCCTGGGGAGGCATTTAGCCCAAGAGGGAGGAAGGGAGAAAGTGGGCAGGCTCGAACTGGACCGAGGGCACGCTGCGCGGCCCAGGCGAGAAAAGCACGGCCCATAGGGGTGAGAGGAGGGAAGGGGAAAGCGCAAGCTGGGTTGGGCCGAGAGCGGAAAGGGGGAAGGAGAGGGGTTTCGGCTCGAGGGAAGAAGGAGAAGGGAAAGGGTTTAATCTTTTCTCTGGATTTTTGGGTAAGGGAATTTGGGAAAAAATTTTAAATGGCTTTGGAGTTTTAACAGGAGTAACAAAATGCAAGTAAATGAAAATAAATAAGCACATGCTTAACAAGGTTTATTTTATTTAAGAAAGTTATCTCATTTTCCTAGTTTAGTCATTTAGTGAGGTTTTGTTTTCGAAAATTGTGAAATCGTACCAGAGTAACTACATTTTTATCATTGATTGTATGATTTGTCGTAGTGTTATGCTACCATGAACTAAATCAATTTTTTACAGGCAATGAACCAGTAGACCAAATTCATCATATAATTTTCTTCTACATGACCTGACACGTCTATTTTAGTGGTCACCAACACACATGCAGTTAATATTCACTTAGGCACTCGATCTTGTCCAGACGGTGGTTCATGTTCGTGAGGAAGCAGCAGCAGCAAAAGCCAATTTGTTTTTTCTCGTTATAATTAAGACAAAGCGAATTTTCGTCGTTAACGTTTTAACCACCAAGCATCTCGCCCGATGAGGCACTACTTTATGAGGCAGCTCACTCCGTATAACAAACAAACAACCCCACAGTGCAGTAACCATTGCAAACCAATCCTCCGAACTATATTATTGTCGTCCAACAACAATCCTCAAGTAATTTTTAGACTATGCTATGCTGTCACACACTGACAACATTTCAAATCTGGCGGTAGAATTTGAAGAACACAAGGAGTAGAAAATAGAGTTAAACAAAGAATTGAAAACCGTTAAAAAATTAAAAATCAAATATCAAGTGAGGTTATTATTAGGAAACAATAAATGAAAAAAAACTCCGGGTCAAAGAAAATAATAAAATCAATTCTTTGGTAAAGCTTGTGCAGTGTGGAGATTTGGATCTCCCCGAGCATCATCAGTCTTCGGTAGAATTAGAGTTTAGTTCGTCAGATGGTAATGGCCGGTCTTCAATAAATGAAGTCCCCACTAACACTATAACAAAAATGCCTTGTAGCGGCAGGGCAAAACCCACTGTAGCGACAAGTGGACCGCTCCGCTAACGTTGCTAAAAATGGTAGACTATAGCGGTGGTTGTCCTGAGGACGAAACAAACCGCCGCTACAGTCCGAATAATAGCGGCGGGTGACATCTTCACCCGCCGCTACCCTTGGACCCATAAAACAAAAAAAAATTGCCTATCCCGCGCCAGGCCCGCTGGATCTGCTGTCGAGCCGTTGTGCCATGCCGGACCACCCTAGACATGCACCGTGGAGGAGGAGGCCGTTGTGCTCGGGAAGACGCCCGGGGGCCAGATCCGGCCAACCTAGGGCCAGATCCTGGCGCCCCGGAGCCGGATCTCCCACCGCCAATAGCCAAGGAGGAAGGGAGGGCCGCCCTCGCCCGTCGCCGAGGAGGAAGGGAGGGCCAACCCCGCCCGTCGCCGAGGAGGAAGGGAGGGCCACCCCCGTCCGTCGCCGAGGAGGAAGGGAGGGCCGCCCCAGCTCATTGTCGAGGAGGAAGGGAGGGCCGCCCCCGCCCATCGTCGAGGAGGAAGGGAGGGCTATCCTCGCCCATCGTCGAGGAGGAAGGGAGGGCCGCCCCCGCCCGTCACCTAGATCCGTCGCTGCCAGATCGCGACGGGGCCGAATCTAGGGCTGTCGGCCGCTGCCCGCTGCCCGCGTCTGCTGCGCCAGGAGGGGACCGGATCCCGCCGCCTCCTCGTCCGCCGCGCTGGAGGGCGTGGATCTGCCCGCCGCCGCGCAAGAGAAGGATCCGCCTGCTGCCGCTACGCCTGGAGGGGAAAGAAAGTGGAGGCGGCAGCTCTAGCCGAGAGCCTCCTCTCGCTTGCCTCCGTCATGAGCCTGCGGGAGTGGGTGGAGAAGAGGGCTGGGCATGGGGAGAGAGGAGGTGGCACCGGTGGGAGAGAAGGGGGAGCGCGCAAAGAGGGACAGAGAGGAGGAGGAGAGCATTGGGTTAGGGTTTGGGAGAGGCAGTGGGTTGTTTTTATTTACACTAGTTGGCCCAAACGGGTCAAAATGAGGCCTCAATGTGTTAGCGGTGGGCCACAATATGGTCCGCCTCTAAAAATCGATTTTTAGGGGCAGATCATATTGTCACCCGCCCCTAAAATGGAGACCATTTTTAGTGGCGGTTCAAGATGTGATCCACCCCTAAAAATCGATTTTTAGGGACGGATCACATCTTGAACCGCCGCTAAAAGCTGCAGGATCATTATAGCGGTAGTTCTCTTCAAAATCGCCGCTACGTGCTTTTTTAAAATGCTGCTAAAGACCCGTTTTGTGGTAGTGTAAAAAAACCTTCTCCTTATGTAAGTCAATGTTATTATGTCATAAACTAACACATCTTCTTTTGGTAAATAGATATGACAAAAGAACTTTGGTAGAATTTTGACACACACAAATAAGAGCCCAAGTATTCTCTCATACCTTTGCTGCAAGTTTTGGAGGATATTCCATGGACTCTATATTTTTATGGGAGTTTATATAATAATAAAATTTTCATAAGTTGGTCGATGCAACGGCTAGGATATTTATAGTATATGTTATTTTAAAATAAGTCTTCGTGGTAGTTGAGTGTAGTAGTTGGTCTTGGTGGCAGGATTGCCACCATAGGAGGTAGAGTAGAGTGCATTGAAGTTGTGGAGAATAACATGGAGTTTCTTTTTTTTTCTTTTTCGAAAGAAGAGGAAAGACAGAAGGTTGTTAAATAGAGATCTAACGATCCAACTTTCGTCGAATTTCTCTTTGTTTTTTTTATTGCCTTTTCTTCATCAATTTACCGATATGCCATTATGGTATAGAAGTATATTTTCACTTGTAAAACATAGTTTTTAAACTATTCATCCTCTAAGAATGACAAAAAAAAACTTCTGAGAAGCAAAGGTGCTCAGGGCGAATTTATGACCACCTTCCTGATAGGCTTTGATGGGTCCCTTCTTATTAAAAAATAATAGGACGTCTCTCCCACTACTCTAGTGTTTTTTCTAAAAGAAACAAGAATATCATGATCAAAGGCGGGGCCAAAAATGTAATACGAGGAGAACCAAGAATGATTATTGTGTGATAGGGAGGGACAATTTTAATTTATCTGCTCATTTTCATGGTGATTTTCTTTGTGCAACAAAGAAATGCATCAGGAATAGTGGGGCCGGATCCTTTGCTCATCCCACTGGCTCCACCCCTGAGCATGGTTCTCAGTTGTTAATGAAAATAATATGATTTCTTAAACACTAAATACATTATAAAGTTCTAAAAAAGAGATCAAATTCTAATGACACTATAAACATCACACAGAAGTAAAAGAGACCACAAAATCCATTGTTGGTCACTTTCATAACACCTATGTGGTTGAATTATGCTATTACATACTGATATTTCAATACAATACACAATTACGTTACTTTCACCTATTCCTTGGCATTATGAGAAGACAATTAAAATCCCGGAGCAACCACGGGAAGATGTCATTGTTTAGCATTATGAAAACACCGGAGGGAAGTTATTTTCACCTATCTCTTTGACATCTATCTATTATCTTCTTATTTGAAGGTCAAAAGAAACCACCACGTGCATTCTAAAGGATAGGACATTATGAAGATTTTGACCATCGGATTTATGAAGATCTAACGGTCTAGATGATAATATAGAGTCCATGTTGGATCAAAGTTTTCCTAAACAGAATTAAACGGCCTCTAAACCGGTCTAGACGGTAAACGGCATCCAACCGCCAGTTTAGGCCATAATCAGCCTCCTAGACGGTCCAAAACGGCCTTAACGGGCTAAACGGGATGGGTTCAACTCGGGTTTAGATGGCACCCGGACCATTTGGAGACAAGTTTACGACATGGACACAAAGGCGCATAGAGCTAAAAAATCGGCGGGATAACAAATAGGAAAGTGAGCACGTTTATAAGGTCTAGAGCTAGGGTTGCTGCCCAGCTCACATCACTTTTCCCCTTCCTCGCTCACTGCCGCCACCGAGTGAGGCGAGGTCAACGGCCTGCCCATCCTTTGCTCCTGCCAGTTGCTCCGCCCGTAGGTCCGACGTGCCCCTCCCCTATTCCCGCCAAGGTGCTGCGCCCACCAGTCCGTCGTGCCCCTCCTCAGCTCCCGTTAGGTGCTGTGCCTGTCGGTTTGCCATACCCCTCCTCTATTCCCATCCAAGCAAGTGTTGCGCCTACCGGTCTGCCGTGCCCTGTTCCCATCCAAGAAAATGCTGCGCCCCTTCTCTGTTCCCGCCTAGGTACAGCTTCCTCTGTTTAATCATCTACCTACTCTCTAATTTCTCATTCTAGAATCCAATTGCATAGTTAATTGTTTAATTCATTAGTTGTTACCTCTGATTTTGAGACTAGCTATGTCAATTAGCTTCGTTTTTAAGCTTTCAATAAGTCGTTGCATTATGTAATATACTGTAGGATGTCATCTGCTACTTCAAATCCTTCTACTGCTACTGTGAATATGTCATCCCTTAAGAGGAATTCTGATGACATAGGGTGGGAGTATGGATACCTTGTAGATCCTAATGATTTGAATGTCATCCACTGCAAGCTATGTCCCAAAGTAGTAAAGGTTGGCATATATAGATTGAAGCTGCATATTGCCGGTAAGAAGGGACAAGTACGAGCATGCCCCAATGCCACAGATGAGGATATAGAGAAGTGCAAGAAAGCTATTGATGAGTCCAGCAAAGCTAAAAAAGGCTAGGAGATAGGAGCAACAATATGTTAGGGACGCTGTTGTGATTGATGTTGATAACAATAAAGAAGACACTGGACATGATCTTGATGACATTGTCAGCTCTGAACCCCGAACAATGGGACTATGGACAAGTTCGCAATGCCTCTTGATATGGCTTCTTTATGCAACACAAAGATTCTCCAGCAACCAAAAATCAGTGAGACAATAATGAAAGAAAGGCAGCATAAGTTAAAGAGATATATTACAAGATGTTTGTATGCACTCGTACATGGTAAGGCTTGTGTCAAGTTTGTTTCATTCTGTTCATGTTTCATTAACAAGTTACTAGCTGATCTGTTACTGCTAATGTTTGCAGCTATTTCTTTGAATGCCATCAACAATGAAGAATTTGATCAGATGCTTGAGGCGGCTGGCCGGTTTGGCCCAGGTGGAAAGAAGCCTTATCAGCATGAGGTAAGAGAGAAGCTGCTCCACGAGGAAGTTAATGATACAAGGAGTATGCTGCAACAGCAAGAGAAGGAGTGGTCCAAAAATGGTTGCTCTATTATGACAGATGCTTGGACAGATAGAAAGAGAAGAAGTATAATGAATTTATGTGTTAATTGCAGCATTGGTATAAACATTTATTGAGTCAAAAGAGGCCTCAGATGATTCTCATACTGGAGAACTCATTTTTCAGTATGTGAAGACCTGTATTATGAAGGTAGGTGCAGAAAATATGGTCCAAGTGGTCACAGACAACGCTTCAAACAACATGGCAGCAAGGGACTTATTGTATGTGGACTGGCCAAACATTTTTTGGAGTTCATGTGCAACTCACACCATCATTTTGATGTCGAAAGGTATCAGAAAGATGAAGAAATTTAAGAACATACTTGATCAAGCAAGAGCCCTAACCGTCTTCATTTATTCGCACCATAGAACCTTAGCTTTGATGAGAAAGTATACAAAGAAGAGGGATAGGCCTGGTGTGACCAGATTTGCCTCTAATTTTCTCACCTTACAAAGCTTGTATGAGAAGAAGGACCAGCTAAGGTCGATGTCTCAAAGTGAGGAATGGGAGAAAATTAGCCTTGTTAAGAAGATGCCAAAGATGTCCAAGCCATAACCACTTTAGTGAGGCATGCTTTTTGGAATGGTGTTGCACTTTGTTTGAGGGTATTTGGGCCATTGGTCAAAGTGCATTGAATGGTTGATATCTCAATGGCTTTTCTTTATGGAGAGATTGTAAAGGCTAAGAAAGACATATTGGTGGTTGTTGGCAGTGTAGATAGAACTAGAACTTTCTATAGTGCCATCATGGAAATAGTTGATGTGAAGATGAAGAATAGATTGGACTCTCCTTTGCACATGGTTGCCTATTTCTTGAATCCCTTCTACAGCTACAATGACTCAACTATCTTTGAAGTCGAGGAAGTCATGGATGGATTCATAGCAGCTGTGGAAACATTCTACCATGGTGATTATGACAAGCAAAACCAGGTGCTAAACGATGACATGCACAAGTTCAAAGATCAATCTGGCCACTTCTCAAAACCAGTAGCACTAGCTGGCTGCAAGGACTTTGATTTCAGTGCAGGTATGCAAATTTATAGTTCAGTCTGGTTCAGATTAATTTATAGTCCATATTAGATCTTTAGTATTGTGGATTTTTAGGATTTGTAGTGGTTAATCAACTCTTACTCTCATGCAGCCAAGTGGTGGGGGAATTATGGAACACAGGTTCCAACACTGCAAAAGATGGCTGTAAGAATTCTCTCTTTGACTTCAAGTGCATCTAGATGTGAAAGTAATTGGAGTTTCTTTGAAGGGGCAAGTCTCTAAAACCTGAAATAGTACAAATCTGAGATAGTTTAGTAGTTATAATTGAATCTGATCTATGCATTGTAGATTCATTCAAAAAAAAAGAAACAAGCTGACATGTGACAGGCTTGAGCAAGGTTCAATCACCTACATGCAAAGAAGAAAAATAAAGCGGTGAAGAACAAAAATATAGACCTCCTGCTATCCATTGAAGCAACATGTGCACAAGGATGGATGGTTGAGGGTGGAGAAGAAGACAACACAGATGTTGAGCCTCTCACAGGGCTGACATGGAAACTAATTGTAGAAACATGTGGTGCTGAGGAGGTCAATAAACTCTGTAGAAGTGCAAGACTAAATCAAGTAAGAGAGATTGGAGATGATGTCTAGTCAGACCCTGAGGAAGACGAACAACATGAGAAAGCTAAGCACAAGAAAAATTCATATTAGAAAAAAAATAGAACCCACCACCGTCGCTCAATATGAAATATGATATCTACTAGCAAAATATCCGTGCGTTGCTACAGGATTTTTAAAAATATGTTTGATCAAGTTACCGTACATTGCTTCAGACATGCCATGTTTCTACCTTTTCTTTTTGTAAATAAAAAGAGTAATTATATATGGTAAACTTATTAAAATTATATCACATCAGAAAAAAAACATTTTAGTCTGTGAGATCTCACTTTGTTGTTATGTCAAGAAAATAATTACATAAACAAAAACAAAATGCTTTCTTGATTTTCAGAACAAACAGACACATGATTATTAATAATAACTCCAAACTCATTTTCAAACAAAACGTTGCAAAGAGCACTACCACTGCCATGGATTGTGCTTAGCTTAATATTGATCCAGTAATATCAAATTACGCCTATGCATATTCTCTTAAAGCACTCTACAGCAAATGGCACAACTTGTTGACATCCATGAATCAGTCCTCGACAACCTGCTCTAAAACAGTGTTTTCTTGGTGATCCTATAGTATTTCCTGCACAGGAGAAAACCTAGTTTCAATTATGTAGGAAAACAAGTTAAAAAATGGAAATATTAGTTCCAAAAGAGAAGATGTAATGGATGAGAATAAGATACTTATCATGTCGCAATAGCTATGGTAATTCGTTTGAAGATGGCGTGGCTCAACTGTAGTACTCTGCGAGGAACATGATTCATTATTTAGTACTAATCAGACTCATCAAAGCTTCATCTTTTACATGTTAACAGCATCAAAGAACCAGTATATGCATAAAGACGTTTGGCTTCACAGACAACCGCACAGATAGGCACATGGTTCTGTGCACAGACCAGACCACCACTAGGTCGGGCAGGAGCCGGTCATGCCTCCCAGTTCGCGGAGTCCGACACCACCATGCCGGAGGGCTAAAAAACTCACCACAAATTACGGAAAAAAAATAAATGAGCATCTAAGAGCTTGACACACATTCATTTTTGATGGGTTAAAGTCGATGGAACAACAGGAAACTCGCTGGCATAAAGGCGAAATTTTTTTTCTAGCACTGGACTCCGAACGTTAGACTGGGTTACAACGTTCAACTGGACTATTCGTTGGTTGAGGCGTTCGTTTGTGAAGCCTACTTAACACGCAAACGCACACAAGAACCGAGTTTTGATCGCACAAGAGTACAGTTCATTTGATTTGCGTTTGGATCGTAGAGGTGTCGGACAAACAGAAATCCACGAAAACCACGACCACGGTAACAACAAAAATAAAAGTGAAAGATTGTATTTGTTTTCTTAAAGAGTAGATAAGAGATTTATTATTATTATTTCAGATGACATGAATATTACATACTATAGTAATTGGATTGGATAAGCAGTCCCTATCGGTTTTGTTTTTTCTCTTTTCTATACTCGGAAGCTGGACAGAAACTTGACTTTTCTTTTTTCATTGTCTTTTCCTTCCCTTTACGTCTCTTTACCTAATTAATTTAGGGCAGCGAACGATGCCACCTGAAATATTAGAGCATCTCTAAAAACTTCTCAAAAAATTAATCCCAAAAAAGTATTTTTGGGAGCAACTCAAAAATTATTAGGGAGAAGTTTTCTTGTCTCCTCCAATAGTTCTCCATAAAAATAGATCATGAGAACTTTTAATTGGGTCACGTCAGTATTTGAGATCACAACAACATTAATTTTCTTCTAAATACGAGTATTGGGGTCCCCAATTTTCCCCTTGTTTCTTGCTACAAATGAGGAAAATATAGAGAAAGAATAAATCTGTGAGTTATTTAGAAGAGCTATTGAAGATAATTTTATAGATAAACCCCACTAATTTGATTTAGAGAGAGTTTTTAAAGAGCTTTTGGAGATGCTCTTGAAAGGGTATAGAAAATTGATTCCTTTGATATACTTCCACACTAAAATAGGGAATATTTTCCGTATAAACAAAACCTTTGACCTGGAGTAACGTATTGTGGTTGTGCCTTGATCTGGATTCTGGAGGACGTCCAGACCAATGACATGTCACAGCAGCTGCCCGCGTGCAAGCACATCTTCCACGTCGAGTGCATGGACATGTGACTGCACTCACACCGAATTGACCATACAATCAGCCGCGTTGTTGTTCTCTAGCTCTCCGACTCTAGGATCGTGGTGACAATTGCATTGCTGGTAGCCTCCAAGCCTGCTACTTGTGCACGCCTGCAATAAGCTCGATAATTCCTCTCTATTCATTACTTCATGGAAGACATGCATTTTAGCAGTTCTGTCGATCAAACAATGTTTTGCTTAGCCTCAAAGTTCACACCATGAAAGCTCTAGTCTATGGATGAACAAGGTTTCTGGCAAAGCTGCAGCTGCCGTGGCACTAGAAACTGAGGTAGAAGCAAAAACGGCAGCTAAGGATGCCATGTCACTGGTGTAAGCTTGCATTCTATTTATATGATAGCTCAATTTAGGCTTGCCATGTCACTGATGACCAGCAGATCGGACAGACTTGATTCTTCGCATATGATTGACCTTGGTATAAGAGAGAATGATCTATTAAAATGCCAAGTTCAAATGGGTAAGAATCATTTCTACATTTAAACCTTTTTAGGTATAAATTTAAATGCATACATAGAGCTTTTAATTAATTTACAATAGAAAATGAAAGAATAAACTTGATAATGTTAATTTAATTTGGCTATTAGCAGCCAACTTATATAACACCTACAAGTCATTTTGTACACCTGCATATATGAGTCTCAAAGCGCAGCTCTATAAACACTATTTTATTTTGCAAAGTATATTTCAAAATTGAAACAGGCAACTAAGAAGAATAGGAGATGTTGCAGCACTATTTTATTTTGTATACATTTCAAAACTAAAACATATTCCCCAATCTAATAATTTATATGACGTATGTTGAAAATGACATTCTTCTAAATTGATCTAAGAAGAAAAGGAGATGTTGCAGCTCTGTTTTAAGGCCATTGAAATACAACTATGCTTGCTTAAAGAATTTATAGGTAGTTCTGTCAATAAGATAAAAACTTGTTATTTGTTTCATAAATCAAATTAAAATATAAACTGTATTTTGATGTTGTTTAACCATGTAAGATACCCAAGAAAAACAAATATACTGAAGATGGATTGATGAGGCAAAATCACTATATAGTAAGGATGTTGCTTACTACAAGATTTATTCATATAAGAGCATCTTTTAAGATGGCAAAAAACCTCTCTAAAATAAATTATTTAAATTAGTCCGAAACAACGCCTCCTAGATAGCAATAAAACTAATCCTTCTAAACTCATAGTTGTAGCTACAAACAGAGAAGTTTTGGCACCCGTCGCGCATCTCCCACCAATCTTCCAGGTCCATTTGAAAAAATCAACGAGACCTTGCCACATCCTTTGTTTTCACATCCCGTCATTAACTCACCATCAACTACAATTCATGTTATGACCCAATCACTTGCAACTGCAGGCGTTGCATCGCCTGAAACTGAAGGGACACCAAAGGCCTGCCTACGCCACCACGGACCAAGGGGCAGCCTTGATGGATCCAAGGCAGGTGGCAACACGATCTCTCTCACTACCATGATAATTGGGATGATTTCCTAGAGTGATACAAGTGTGGCAATCACGACAGTGTGGAGAAGCAACCACCAACACTAAATTGATTCCACCGAATTCAAAATTTTTGTTAAGATCGAGAGTTGTTGGTGAAGGAGAGGAAATTAATCAACAGTTTTGATCCTAGTAAGAAGTCTTTTTAGAGGGAGAAGGGATTTCTTGACTTCTATTGCACACGACTGGCTCGCTACTAGCGTTGGCCAACTTACTAGTTTATGATTAAATTTATAATAACATATGTCTTGATTCATACAAGCCCGATATTTTAGTATGTCCGCAACACATTTGTTTTTTTTTTGTTTGCGGGTAAAAGACATTTGTAATGTACTTCTTCCATATTTTTTCCTGTTGACGTCGGAAAAGCGAAACCAACAGAACAGAAGAAATTTGGAGGCAGTACGTACGCCGTCTAATAATGGCTGCCGCAACTGACCGCTTGAGCCACGCAGTATGGTATAGTACATCCAAAAGACTTGGAAAAGGTCCAGTGAAATGCTTTTTTTAGTCATCATGGCACGATAGGAAAGGGAGAGTACATACAAGTGCCGAAGTGCGTCCCAACCTCCCCCTTCATCCCGTACTGGCGGCGATGCCTCGCTCCGCCTGGGTCCGGTCCGGCCCGCCGCGCAGAGAGCGATGGCCACGAGGAAACCGCCGCGCCGAGCTGCGCCCTCTGCTGGTCTCAGTCCTCACCAAGCCGTGCGGCGTCGCTGTCCGAAGTCCGAACGCCAGACAAGAATCAAGCCTAGAGAGGGGAGTGGAAAAAGAGGTCGCGGCGGTGTGGATATGCTATGCCGGGGTCCAAGAGGTGCTGCCTCCCCTGGATACTTCGCCCCGCGTTCGCGCGCTCCTCCTCGTCCTCTGTTTCCCCCGCTCCATGGTGCGGGAGAAGAAAAGTAGCGCCGCACTGCGGTCCTACCCTACCGTACCCAATTCTTGACTAATCTCTCATCGGTGAGTGGGTACTAGTCCGTGTGCCGAATCATTTTCCCGTCTTTCAGTTCGTTCCTTGTATTGGACAACCTCAATCGTCCTAGGCTCCTAGCGCAGGATAAGGTAGTTCTTGGTTTTTGCTCTTTCTATTTAAGATTCAAGATTGTTCCCCGCTTCCAAGGTAGATAGATACTTTGGTCGATGTTTATAAGTGTGTGCCTGTTTAATTCTGTGTATTCGATGCAACTTGTAGGTTTGGATGTAGTTGAATTGTGCTGTGGGATCATTTGGATGTTTGTGCCAAGAACAGGAGGAACGCCCCTCCGAGAGCAAAGAAAGAAGAAGGTAGAATAAATGGATGCTGGATTTCTGTGGAAAGAGAACGGCCACGGAACTGATGCGGCAAGGATGTCCGGCGGGGACCAGAACAAGAGCCTGGAGTGGAACATGAATGACTGGAGATGGGACACCCACATGTTCCTGGCCACACCATCGAGTGCTGCGCCTTTAGAGCGTGGCGGCAGGGACCATATCCGATCTCAGGGGGAGATTGATTTTGGTGTGGTTGACAAGAGGAGGAGAGTCTCACCGGAGGACGACAGTGAAGAGTGCAGCAATGCGGCCGGCACTAACGGGGAGAATTGTAGTGTTGTTGTTCAGCGAGGTGGTAGCAGCGAGGAGAATAGGCCTACGAAAGGTGCCAGCTCTAGCACTCCCCCGTCTTGCCAGGTTGATGGTTGCCAGGCGGATCTCAGTTGTGCCAAGGACTACCATAAGCGGCACAAGGTGTGTGAAGCACATACCAGGTCGAGCATGGTTCACATCAAGCGTGTTGAGCATCGGTTCTGTCAACAGTGCAGCAGGTTAGCCAGAAATTTCTTTCTGATATCACTACTGCTGTTCTTGTACCATGTGAAAAGCTGGACTCCGTAATTTATGCGTGCTGTAATCCAGTTTATGCTAATCAATTACTTTGGGAAATGCAACTGAACTGAGTAGTGTTATGCCCCTGACGGCGATCATGTACATGAGATATGCTGAACTAAGTACTTCTGTGCCCCAGATGGAATTCTAGTTTATGATGATTGCCTTTAAAATGCCAAACACGGTAGTTATATGCCTCTAACATCATACTAGCTGGTAGAGCCTTTAAAGTGCCTTTATATCTGTCCCATGGCCACAGTTTCATTCTATGACTTTCTGGATTATATTAATTTTCTCTTGAGCTAATATTGGGCTAGACCTTTTGCCCTGCAAATGAAATAAGTTTTTAATTGTTCGAATTTTGAATGTTAGTTAAAGTGATGGCTTGAATAAATAAATGGAAATTGGGGAAGGTTGTCCATGATCATTGCTATACCTCGTATAAAAGCTCTTGATGTGTATCACAGTTCTCACCTCTTTTCACCAGAATCAAGAACACATAGATAAAGCAGTGACATGGCTGGGGATATGACTGTAAATTAAAAAAAAAAACCAAATTCACCTTGTTCAATAGAATGAGGCTTGCCATTGATATATCATTGTCTAGTAAGTGTATGCTGAATTCAAGATCTATGTAAAACAAAAAAAAATCACAAGAAAAGTTAGAATTCAAAATTTTCATATGATGGATTATATTTCCATTTCTTTTCATTCTCTCATGACCTGAAGAAAATGAAATAGTTTCTATGCTATATTAGGTTCCACCTTCTTCAAGAATTTGATGAAGGGAAGAAGAGCTGCCGCTCACGTCTAGCACAACATAATAGAAGGAGGAGGAAAGTTCGGCCAGAGGCAGCTGTGGATGGGAATTCCATGATTCAAAATCAGTCCTTAAGCAGCGTCCTATTCCTTCTGCTGAAGCAACTTTCTGGGGTAGAGTGTAAGTTTCTGCTTTCTAGAATTCAATTAAAAGTTTTAGCTGCACTTGTATTTCAATCCCTGTGCCGTGCTAACTGTGTTCGTGTTGATACAGCTGGTAGCTCATCTGAAGGAGTCAACCATCCTAATCATCTGGTTAACCTTTTAAAGAATCTTGCTTCAATTGCCAGCACACAGGCATATCAAGATATGCTAAAGAATGCAAATTCATCAAATGCTGGTAACTACAATGCAAATGGTTTTACTGTGCATGGGCAAACTATACAACCTATTCATGTTGGCACCGAATTGTCACCTGGTAAAACAATTTATTGTTTACCTAATGCTGTTGTTAAAGATAAAAAATTACAAATCTTTGATAGGAAATGATGTGTGCATAACTTGTGTTGCTAGAAGAGCCTTCAGCGAAAAGGCGAGTACAGGACTTTGATTTGAATGATGCTTACATCGAAGGTGTTGAGGTATAATATTTAGGTTCATTAATTTTAACTGTAGTCCTACTGCTTATTAGGACTTAGCCTAATTTCTCTGACGCATATAACATATCCAGTGCCGAACAGATAAAATTGTGTTCAAGCTCTTTGGAAAAGAGCCGAAGGATTTTCCTGTAAATCTACGGGCGCAGGTCATTTACCCTGCTGCTAATTGGAATCATGCGTTTGTTATTAACCTTACCTAGGAGAAGATAATACTAATGCATATTCTTTTAATATTTACAGATCCTAAACTGGTTGTCTCATTGCCCAAGTGAAATGGAGAGCTATATTAGGCCTGGATGTGTTATTCTAACTGTTTACCTTCGCCTTCCCAATTGGATGTGGGACGAGGTAGTGATGCCCTAATAGAGCTTCAGATATGAGTATATGACATCTAAAATGTATTCCTGGATAAGAAAGTAAACTGCCTACTTGCTCCTATTTTATCATTTTTTTCTCTCTTTCTAAAGCTTGATGACGATCCAGCTCCTTGGATGGAAAAGCTTGTTAGTATGTCCAATGATGGCTTTTGGAGAACAGGATGGGTGTATGCTAGAGTGCAGAACTGGCTGACTTTGAGTTGCAATGGTCTGTTCACCTTACATGGAGTAATTATTTTTTTTCCCTTAATCCTTATATATTCTGTTCATATACTTGAGGACCACCTTCACTTTTACTGCTTCCTTTTTCCTTAGGTAGTCTTGTGTTAGCATCTCCATGGCAACCAGCATGGCAACCAGTAATTGGTGACAAGCGTCAGAGACTATGTGTAACCCCTGTTGCAGTTGCTTGTTCTTCGACAGCAAATTTTATGGTGAAAGGTTTCAATATAGTTCAGCCAACAACAAAGTGCGTATGTTTCGGCACAACGGTCGACACTGACGTAAATTTGATTTTACTAATAGCATTGATATCCATTTCAGATTACTTTGTATATTTGGGGAGAAACATTTAATACAAGCAGAAACACAAATTCTAGTTGAAGATACAGCAATGCAGCAAGGCCCTCAGTGCCTGGCCTTCTCTTGTTCCTTTCCTAGTACAAGTGGACGAGGACTCATAGAGGTCCATGCTTCGAGTACCTTTTTTTCAATATATGTTCTTTTACTTTTATATTAAATATATTTTTACTTTTTCAGATTGAAGATTATGATCAAAGTAGCCTTTCTGTTCCCTTTGTTGTCGCGGAAGAAGATGTATGTTCAGAGATTCGAATGTTGGAGCATGAATTAAATTTGATTTCAGTTGGTGAAACTTTGGAAGAAATAGATCATCTGATGGCTGGTCACGATCAGGCTTTACATTTTCTACAAGAAATCGGATGGCTTCTTCAAAGGACCCACGTGCAAGCTATGTCTGATCAGGCACAATGTTCTAGAGTGGGTTTTTCGGTTGGAAGATTTAGATGGCTGCTGTCCTTTGCGGTTGATCATGAATGGTGTGCTGTTGTAAGGAAACTTCTGGACATCATGTTCGAGGGCAATATTGATCTGGATTTCCCCTCACCAGTTGAATTTGCACAAAAGTTAAATTTGCTATTTGCGGCTGTCAACAAACGCTCAAAGCCTTTGGTTGAATGTCTATTAAGATACACAACAGCTCCTGTGGACAGTCGATCCACCTCTCCAGTTCAGTTCTTGTTTACTCCTGAGGTGACTGGTTCCTCGAGTATTACACCTCTTCATGCCGCAGCCACAATCAGTGATGCTGCTGGTGTTTTAGATGCTTTAACTGATGATCCGCTGCAGGTATGTACTCTAAATTCTCATATTCAACTGTACATTGACTAAACAAAGTTGCTTCTTGCTGTTGCCTATCCTTCCTCAAGAAAACCTTCACTGTCACATGGAAAGCAGCTTAAGATTCTGATACTCAGTAGTCTTTTGGGAGGAAAAAACTGAGTCCATCAATTAGTGTGAAAACAAAGTCCGTGCACTAAACATTACCATTTGATATTCATTTTTACATCTTATGTGAAACAAAACGAAAGGAATTTTGATAAACATCAGTCTTTATGGTTGATTGATTCTTTAGAAATCTTTTAGAGGTATATCTTACCGCATTAGAGTTCTATATAAGGTATAGGATTAATAATATACATTTGAGAATCTGTTGCAAATGCTGAAACAATTCTTACTGTTTGGCTTCTATCTGCTGAAAATTTCACAGATGGGAATTAATGTATGGAAGAATGCTCGTGATGCTACTGGCTTCACTCCTGAGGATTATGCTCGGAAGAGAGGCTTCATATCCTACATTCAAATGGTACAGGAGAAGATTGACCAGAGGATACCAAAAGCACATCTCTCTGTTGCCATTGCCGGCAGACCATGCACCATTGATATTGTTGGGAAGCACACTAGTCGATTGAATTCTACTGATAAAATCACATTTGATGTGGAAAAATGCAGCATCAAGCAACCATTGAGCTGCAATCAATGTGTCCAGCAGCTCAGATATCGCCCTCAGACAAGCAGATTTTTGTCAAATAGGCCTGCAGTCCTTTCGTTGGTTGCCATCGCTGCTGTTTGTGTTTGTGTAGGATTGCTCATGAAGAGCCCGCCATATGTTGGTTGCATGAGGCCTTTCCTCTGGGAGCACATCAAGTGGGGGCCCACGTGATAGACTGCAGGAGCAACTACAAAGCCAATTTGATTATGTAGTGCTTGGTGCTAAGAGCGGATCTAGATGTTTGTAATGCACATATTCTAAATTGTGATATGTTTTATTGTACATCTTTGGAATGCTTAACGTTTCTAGCTCTAAATGCCAAAATGTACTTGTTTTTTATTAAGAGGAAAATGGTTGTACGGGTTTATTTGTTGAGGTTATGCTCAATAGGAGCAACAAGGGTTTCTCCGCCGATTGAAGTAAAAGAGAGTAATATAGGCCTATCGTACCGTTGAGGTTATGCTCAATAGGATCATGCTGAAATTTATGCTATGATGTTCTGAATACTATGATAGCTCGAGATGAATAAGCTTTAGTTTTGTAGCTAATTATCAGTTTTCAGAAGATTCTTTGTTCACATTATATTTTTATATGTTTCACGGTAAGATTAGGTTGAGCAGAATGTTATTTAGGTAACCAAGTTTTCACCTGTTCCGTATTTTTTTTCCCAGTGAAGCTATCTTTCTGAGATTGTAAGTGAACCAAACAAACATGGCGTGGATCTTTGTAGGAACGTAATTGCTCCAGATGATTACTACCCTAGCTTACCAACCCCTATTTTGCAATCAGAATTATCAGTGCCCCATGCAAAGGAGACGTTGCAATCAAAAGTCACCTGTTCTCAAAATTATAACAAACTGTATGCTTGTCCCGATGTTCCCCATGCCAACAAGACGTTGCAGTCAAAAGTCGCCCGTTTTCTCAAAACGAACAGACTGCATGCTTGTCTTGGAGAAGGTTCAAAAATTCACTGAAAATACATCATGCAGCACCCAGTTGCTCCCTAGATGAGACATCACTCAAAAAGTAAGAAGTTTCAATTCTTTGGTAGTTTCTATCTTTAGCTCCACATTACGGGAGCAGCAAAAGAGAACAGCACATCCCCAACATAAGGCACCTTAAGGGAGAAACAGTACGTACGCATAAGATCTCACATACACTTGTCACTAGAGCAGTGTGTGAAGGAAGTGAAAGATATCATTGTAGCCCTGGGATTGGTATCAGGGATAACTTCACAACTTGAAGTTAAAAAAGGCATAAAAGTGGAGCTGGCTGCAAGTCTTTGATCAGGCAGAAGGCTTCTCCCAATTGAGGGGCTTGACCACCTCCCAGGTGAAGTCCGGATCATCTCTACCAAAGTGACCGTATGCCGCTGTCTTGAGGTAGCGACCACTCCCGCCTCGCTTTAGGTCAAGGTTGATGATGATCATCCCCGGCCTGAAGTCAAAGTTCTCCAGCACGATCTTCAGGATATCCTGATCGGGGATCTTGCCTGTGCCATATGTGTCGACAAACACAGAGAGCGGTTCAGGCAGACCAATGGCATATGATACTTGGACAATGCAGCGGCAGGCAAGGCCATTGGCTACGATGCTCTTGGCTGCCTGCCTTGCAACATAGGCTCCACTGCGGTCGACCTTGGTTGGATCCTTGCCGGAGAAAGCACCACCACCATGAGCACCCCAGCCTCCATATGTGTCAATAATGATCTTCCTGCCAGTGAGACCTGCATCACCATGTGGTCCACCGATGACAAAGCGGCCAGAAGGATTGAGGTGGAAAATTGTCTTCTCGTCGAGGTACTGCTCTGGAATGACAGGTTTAATGACGTGCTCCTTCAAATCAGCAGCAATTTCATCATTGGTCACAGTCTCGTCATGCTGGGTAGAAATGAGTACAGTATGGACACGAATTGGAACCATGGCTCCATTGTCGTTGTGGTACTCTACAGTCACCTGGGTCTTCCCATCAGGCCTCAGCCATGGGCAGGTCCCATTCTTGCGGACCTCGGTGAGGCGAGCACCAAGCTTGGTAGCAAGTACATGGCTGAGGGGCATCATTTCAGGGGTCTCATCAGTTGCATATCCGAACATATGCCCCTGATCGCCAGCACCAATCTCCTCAGGACGCTTGGTGAAGTTGCCATGGACACCCTGCGCTATATCTGGAGACTGCTGCTCAATGTTGACTAGGACGTTGCAGTGATCAGCATCAAGCCCCACATCATTGGACACAAAACCGATACCACGGCAAGTATCCCTGACAATCTTCTCATAGTCAACATTAGCTTTGGTAGTGATCTCACCAAAGACCATGACCATGTTGGTTTTACTGCAGGTCTCACAAGCAACCTTGCTATCCGGATCTTCAGCAAGGCATGCATCAAGAATTGCATCAGATATCTGGTCACAGAGCTTATCAGGGTGTCCCTCATTGACGGACTCAGAAGTGAAAAGGAATGTGTCAAGTTCAGCCATCTCCTTGGACCTGCATAATATACATGTATACCTCAGTTTAGAACAAATATGGTTAGCCCAGAATGCATCAAGTCTTGCCTGATCTAAATGAACATATTTGACAATTGGCATACATAAAAATTACATTCAAATAAAACTAATGCAGACTTAAAGATGCAAAAAGCAATAATTCAAAAGCATTCTTTTCCTTTCCTCTCTGACTACTAGCTACACGAGCACCTTAAAATCTAAAATCCAATATGAGCTGATCTGATGAAACACAGTCATCACTAACTTTCTGAACAAACTTTGGTCATCTTTTGCGAGTTTTGAATCAAATTTAATCATTTATCAGGTGAATACTCAGACTATGCTCATCCAGTCAAACCAAGTGTAAAACTAAACAATTCTGATGAAGAAGCATCCTTTTATTTTTATTTTTCATATTACTTTATTCAAACAAAACAACAATTTATACATGCTACACAATTGCAGAAAAATGTTTACTTTCTTAAATTCCCCAAGAAAGGCACCACACAATGATTTGTTCATCAATAAAACTATTTACTATTGTGACTAAGGGGTATAGGCGTACAAGAAGTACTACCTGAACCAACCTAAGGAGACGACCCTAAACCTAATCATACATTGCGTTCCAGTCTACTACTCTACTCTGCCCCCAGTAGCACAGTAACATTATGGTCAGTGGAGGAAAGATCTCGCATCGTAGAATACTAGAATCACCTACTCCGCTACTTGCCAGATTTTCCCTTTCGAGGGGGCTCACCAGCTTTGTTCTCAAACTGAACAAGATCACAATTCCCCAGGACTAGAAGATCGAATCCGTTTTTATTCAACACAGTTCACGGTGTCCAGTTGCATTGTCATCAAGCTGCTCCTCCGAGTTCGCTGCGGTTTCAATGAGCAGCACAGGAGCATGAAACTGGCACTTTTTAGGCACGATAATCAGATTCCGACCATGAAGGAATTAATTCTAGTCTGGTAGTAATAACAGATTAACAACAGTCGCAAGAACAAGCGCCTGGCCGCCTGCAGATGCGGGTCTCCAATAAGAAAGGACTAAAACCTCCCGCTAGTATTCTACTTGTTTGTTCAACGCTGTACAAACAAGTAGGGAATTGAACCGAAAAAAAAAAGGCTAAACCCGCGCCCGAGAAAGAAATCAAGAAGTGGCCGAATCCGTCAACGGCCACACGACGCGAATGATCCGTAAAGAAAGAAAGAACAACAGTCAATCGCGTAGCAAGGGCATCGATCCGATGAAACGAGCATAGAGTTGCAGTCTAATTAGCAAAAAACAGAAGCGACAGAAGGGGCACCTCACTGTAGCTTGCGGCGGCGTCGGTGGCGGCGGCGACGCGAGCGCGTGTAGACAGTAACGGGAGGATTCCGCTCTCGAAACGGAAAAGGCGTAATAGTAGATCTGAAACAGGGCCGTGCTTAGAGCTGTCCAAACGACTTGGGCCTAGTGGCCTGGCCCGAAGCCCTAAAAAAAGCATGGCACGAGCCTGACATGGTCCACACCTGTGTGCCGTGTTTGGGCCGAGTGGTCGGCCCGTCGGACAGCACGGCCCGGCATGATTAGCAGGCCGGCCCACTAAAGCCTTATAAGGCTACATCAGATACGACCTATTTAAGTATACTACTATTTCAATTTTGATACAACAAGGCATTGTAGGCTGGTGGGAAGATTTCTTCTTTCTTGAGATTATAGGTTCAAATTCTCAATACAACATCATATTTGTGACATTTTATCCACTTTAATTCTAAATAGACCGTCAATTTAATTTGGCCCGTCGGACTTAGTGGGCCGGCTTGGCACGAATTTGTAATTTAGGGTCGTACCATGGGCTGGCAGTTGAGCCCTAAGACTGTCTCGACACGGCGAAATGGTTCATGGGTTGTGCCGGTCCTATATTAAACGTACCGGGCCTTTTAAGGTTCGGGCTGTGCTGGGCCGGGCCGCACGTTTCGAACAGGACTAGCCGTGCTCGAGCCAACCGCTGCGATTTATATAGAGTCCATGGAATCAGTTTTTGTTTATTTTCATTTTGAGAGGAAGCCCATGGAATCAGTTTTTTTTTAGGTGGGCCCATGAAATCAGTTGTGAGGAGCAAGCTGGGATAGGCCAGAATGATGGTGAGTGAGCTGAGGCCGTGAGTGATCTAAGGCCGATCGAGCTCAGAGAGGCCGTGACGCCATATGGAGATCCATCTTTGCAATCGTCTTAAACTCTCTCGATCTTTCCGTAGAATTTTGTTGATTACTAATCGTTTATTTTACTAGTTATATGTCCGTGTCTTATAATGGGAGTATATAAATGTTAAATGTACAACAAAAATCAGAACACAATATTTTCATTGCTATTGCATATGCATGTAAAGATTCAAGCTAACGTAACATGATCATATTTCTGCCTTACACATGATTCTGTCACTGCTTGACAAATTCATGCATGAATTCCTCTATGGTTATTATTGAGTTTGTGCCATGTACAATGAAAACATCTTAGACAGAAAATAATAACATCTACAGTACAGAGTAAATCTTTCATATCTCAACGAACTATGAACCAACAGGGCACCAATCCTAAACAATACACTTCCATAAAGGAAAAATGAACCCCGCAGGTTGAGTTTTTTTTATAAAGGAAAAGCGAATAAGACAAACTTTTCACAAAAATGCCCCACCCACATCTGCAGATAGAAGTATTCAACGGTACTCTAGCAATGACTTTCTTTCCTTGGTTAGTCATAGAGTACTGTTATAGTTTATATTATGTAGTGTATGATATAAATTGAAAATATGTTGAGCAGTGCACTATTACTCATGAAGCTAGTGAGTGTATGAGTGATTGTCTAACACTGTAGGTCTCTTCTGGTCAAAATATCCAGGTTAATTCCATGCGTGATTGCCTGACAATGTAGGCATCTTCATATTTATATGTCCATATCTCAATGCCAGCACAAATAAGACCAAAACTGCAGATAGAATATGTTGCGCTAGTATTTATTAGATGATAAACCAATACATGTGTTACCGATATATGTTGCGCTAGTATTCAAATACTGTGTTGACAACTATTTTCTTCGATCAAATCTTCCTTGCCTGAACCGAATACATGCTTATTAGCCATGAATAAAATAAACTCAACTCCTAAACTGCTGCTGCTGCTAGTTGGTGGAATCAGCAGATTGTGTAGAACTGCACCTGCACAACGATTAATTAGAATCACAGTAGGTATTGTTCGAAGTTTAAGATTCATATTCATAAAACAACTTTCATGCAGGAGCAGTTGTCACTTGTAGAGGATCATCTGTTGTCTTTTTCCTTTAATTTGTTGTTCAATACAGTCATCAGTACAACAATCAGAATTAATAAACATTGCTTCGGCCAAGCAACTTATGAAGAATTAAACAATGACCCGCACTCATCTACATAATAAATAGCTCTGTTTATGATTTTAAATTGATGACCTGCTCTGAATTTGTAGTAATATCACACTGCATTATTAAAAATGATGTTTCAGAGAGAAAATGGTTTTATTTGAAGGGATTAGACTGAATACCAAATGCAAGTTAACTCAAAGCAAAAAAAAGAAAAAAAAGAAAAAGAAGAAGCGAAATGGCAAACAAAAATCTTACTTGGAAGGCAGATTAAAGACGTATCTCTATGCAAAATTATTTTAAAGTGACTTATTTTAATACCAATGTCTACGGGCGTGTATCATCAGCTAATTAAGTAACTATTCATGTGCTTTGTCTCGGACACACGGCAAAGAACATGTATGTCGTGTGCCGCTGAGAAGACATACGGCAAACACGATCTTTGTCGTGTGTCAGAGCACGGGCACACGACAAACATCACCTTTGTCGTGTGCCAGAGGGCAAGCACACGACAAATACGAACTTGACGACTAGCACACGACAATTTTTTTTTCTTCTTCTTCTACCCACTATTTTTCTTTGGTAGTTCACATATTGTATATGGTACTTGATACTCATATTTCATGAATTTTGAGTTGTGTTTGCTATATTTATGTAATTTATTTTATTGTTTGTATTTTTTTGTGAAAATTCAAATTTAAACTGTAAGTGGTTCAGATAATACAATTTAGTGGATGCAAACGTGATATTCATGCTCATGATTCTCATTTGGGTCCGTATCTACAAAATAACAAAAAAATTCGCACTTATTATACATGAAATAGGACCATCACCGTGTGATTCAATTGAAATTAAATTTTATAAAAAACAAACAAAGTCTGAAAATTACGAGAATTGTCCTATCATTATTGTATCATACATAGAGGCTATGGTAAAAAGTAAAAAATATTTCATACAAGTTGTCATGTATGTTGCTCATAAATCGGAGAATCTCCGTAAAATAATCGGAATGTTGAATAAGAACCCTTCACATTTTGAACCAAAATGGCGGCCGAGTTAAGTTTTGACTTCAACCAATTTTCTATAGACTATAGAACATATGAGTTGCATCATGTCCAATTTTGGTTATTTTTTTTAAATTTTGTAAGTATTTTTAATTTTTTAAAAAATAACATCTAAATGTTTGCCGTGTGTCAGGAGGTATGGCACACGAAAAACAACTATTTGTCGTGTGCCAGGAGGCATGGCACATGACAAACTAGCCATGTCATCCATCCATGACTTCCAAATCCTCGCCTCCCATTGGTCCAATTTCTTTCATCCGGATCCCGCCCTCCTCACCAGTCTCTCTTTCTTCTCTCTCTCATCTCTCTCTCCCTTATATCAGATTAGAGCAGCGCAGAGGCGCGACGGCACCGATGGGAGGCACGACGGTGGGCCCGACGGAGGAGCGGCGGCCCCAACCCCGGCGGGAGGCGCGGCGGCGGCCCCGGACAGGGCAGGCGCCACGGAGGAGGCCGTGGCCCTGACCCCGATGGGAGGCATGGCGGTGGCCCCGGCCAGGGCGGGCCCCATGGAGGAGCGGTGGTCCGGCCGTCGCGGGGGAGGACCCGGCTTCGTGGTGGGCGCGACGGCGACCCCGGCTAGGGCGGGCTGTTGGGAGGATCACTTCGCATGCCACCCCTCAAGGGTTCATCAAAGTCGGGCTGTGAATAAAAGTCAAGGTCAACCATTGTTACCTCCTTTATTATTATTATTATTAACCATAACTTCGAGGTACAGGTGTTCATCAGAGGTCACGGAAAAACCAAGATCCTTCGGGTGGTACCTCCATGCCTTCGAAGGATGAAGCCATCATGCTTCGAAGGACCGAGCAGCGGACCCTTCAAGCAGTACCTCCGCGTCCTTGAAGGATGAAGCCATCATCCTTTAAAGGACAGGGCGACGGGCAAGATCAAGAACCGGCATGGCGCGAAGAGGGAAACACATGACACCAGCACGTGTTGTGGCGTGCAGAACAAGGAAGGGTACCCGAAGCTCTTAAATGACCGATTTATCCTTTATGACCATTTTATACAGAATATTCGAAGAATATAGTAGGTAATTAGGGACAAAATGGTCATTTGCATATGACTTAAGTATGGGCCTATAAATAGAACGCCCCTACTTACTTGTAACGGGACGAATCTTTTTAGGATACGTGAGAAGAGCTCATTGTTCCTTTTCATACCCTTCACGATTCCTTTTCATGTTTACTCTTCCTGTTAGTGGCACTGAAGCTCGCGCTTTGTGACAATAACAGTGGCGCCCACCGTGTTGTGAGCTCGTACATAAGCTCACGATGACTCAACTCCACGGACCTGAAAGTGCCTAGAGGGGGGGGGGGGTGAATAGGCAATTATCCCTGAAATTCACTTAATATTAAAAGTTAAATACGTAGTGTCGGACTTGTCCGACGATTGTGAGGAAAGTCCAATGACTTATCCGATGACACGAGATAGAAAAGTAGATCGGCCAGGTAAATATTAAAGCTAGTGCAAGGCAAGCTAGGAGCAAGTGAACAAAAGCAAAGGGAAGCTGTAAAAATAAGGAGAGCAACTAGCAAGCAACCTACACAAGTTAATTTAAGAAATATGAAGCAAATCCTAACTAGCAAGTTTATGAGCAAGAACAAGTAAATGAAAAACACGTAATTAAAGCACAAGTAAGGCACAAGATTTATTCACCGAAGTTCAGCTCCACAAAGAAGCCTACGTCTCCGTTAAGGAATCCACAAAGGACCAGATCTCTTTCAACCCTAACCTCTCCAAGTGACCAGAAAGATCAAACTTGGTTTTCCAATAGAAACTTCACAAAGGAGGGGTCAATAAAAACTTCCCGAGGCGTCACCACACAAGTTGGGAGCTCTACGGGCACCTCTAACCGTCTAGGGGATAAATCCCCAAGAGTAACAACCACAATAGTCATCGGCAGTGAGGATGAACCAAGTGCTCAAGAGGATGGAGGCTTGGAGTCGATGGAGCACTTCAATCTTCTCTCAATCCCTTCACAAATCAAGAGTGGAAGCAAGGGAGGAGAGTTGAGGAGAGCAAAGTGAGCTTGAGAGTGTTTTTGAGTGGAATGAGTGACCAAGCGGCCAAAGGGCGAAGAGGGGTTCTATTTATAGCCCAATGGGGAAAAGAGTCGTTGGAGTCCCAATTTCTGAGATCTGTGTCGGATAAGTCCGATGGTCATCGGGTATGTCCGATGAAAATAGGGTGGCAGGGGAACTGTACTCCGATGAAAGTGTCCGATGCGTCGGACTTTCCTCTGGTCATCGGACAAGTCCGATGATCGTCGACATGTCCGACGACCCAGAGTGGCAGAGGTACTGGAGTCCGATGGACTTGTCCGATGGGTCGGACGAGTCCGATGATTTTGCCCTGGAAATTTTTGTATGGCCTGGAAAGGGGAATTTTGCACTTAGTTTACCTCCGCTTCATACTTTTGTGTTCCTTTTGATAGTACGGCTTTTCCTATACTCAGGATTTAAAATAAAACTCTATGAACTTCATTCTTGAGCATATTTTGAATTTCATCTTGAAGCACTTTGCCATCTTCTTTTCTCCCTTTTTGTTTCTATGGATTTAATCACCAAACTTTATACCATAATCTACACATATGCTCATTAAAAGATTAGTCCGTTCTTAATTGTATTGACGTAAATCACCAAAATAAAATTAGGGGCCTAGATGCACCTTCGATCTCCCCCTTTTTGGTGTTTGATGATAATACAACTAACTTTCATAAAAATATGCAATAAAGGTTTAATTTGTGATCAGGAGATCCCCCTAAATGTGTGCATGAGTAAGAGGATATGAGATAATAACAAGTGCACATATTTAAAGAGAAAATGTGAGAGCTCCCCCTAAAACTATGCATACATGTTAATTTGCAACAATTGATCACAAAAGATAGAAGAAATGCAAATGACATGATATTTCACACAAATGCACCAAGCTAAAGATAATCAACAAAATACCAATACAATAAGCAAATAGAGTTTTACAAACCAAATAGTGCCATAAATAGTTCAACTCCAAACTCGCTCACAACTCATAAACTAAGATAAAAAAACTAAGATAACTACACTTCTCCCCCTTTGGCATCAAGGCACCCAAAAAGGAGAAAAGTGTGGGTAGAAGGTGATGAGAGCTCTAGTCATCGGAGAACTCATAGTCTTCATCATCATCATCGCCTTCTTCCTCTTCTTCCTCTTCAATGGCTGGTCCTTTCCCTTTGCGCTGGCAAAGAGCATAAGCAGCTTGATCTTCACCACCCTCGCCCTCCTCATCCTCAAAGCGAATGTGTTGAGCACTCGAACCTGCGCCAGAGGAGAAGGGAGGAGGAGTTGGGTAGTACCCAAAATAGTTCATCTCCTCGACGGTGAAGGTGGGGTCATCATGAGTAGTGGGGTCATCACGAGTAGGAGGAGATGAGCCTTCAGCTGGGGACGGTGGAGGAGGAGTCTCAATACCAAAATGGTTATAAAGACCCTTTTGATTCCTCTTAATGATGTCGAGCCTCTGATTAATGCTCCTGCACATGCTCATAAGAGATTTGAACATCTTCATAATCCCGCTTCTCTTCCCGCGAGGAGGCGGAGGAACATGAGAGGATCCAGTGCCTCGAGAGGCAGCCCGAGGTGGTGCAGCTGAAGATGGAGGCTGAGCTGCTCCAAAGAACTGTCCAGAGGTGGTGTCGGGAGTCCAGTTAGAAGAAATCTGAGGTTTGAGGCTCAGATACTTCATATCCTTGTTGAAGGTTAATTCCGATACCTTCTCAATCATGAACATGATGTGAGGAGCGTATCCACAGCCACGCTTGGGAGAGATGGAGATGTCCCACATCTCCTGATAGACATAGTCAAATGCATCAAACTTTCTATTCCCATGAACCTAGTGCAGGATATCCCTCTGAAAGGCAGGTATACGGTCAGAATTGCCTCCCCATGGAGCTAAGGTACTCCTGCAGATCCAAAACAAAACTGAGAAGAATGGTTTCAGTCCACTAGAGTTGGGAGGAGAGTAGTTATCCGGGTCCACATACATATACCTGATGTCCTCAGCATCCATATGATTCCCCTTGTGAACCTTGTGCTTTTCCTTACGTGTATGCTTAAGTCCAATCATACTAGCAAACTAGTTCTGGGAGCAGGTGTACTTGGTGCCATTCGTCATCGAGGACATGGTTTTGGCATCTTCATCAAAATAGCCAGTGGAGTAAAACTGAGCTATGATTTCCGTATTCCAGGAGTATTGGAAAGTCAGGAAGGTCTTCAAACCATGATGCTCACAGGCAGCCAACACTTGATCGAGTAATGGATGCTTCCTTGTCTTCATGTGATCCCAATCAAGCCACTTCATCTCAACCACCGCATTCTTCTTGCGTAGATAGGTGGAGCGGTACCAATCCGCATGGAAGTGTGCATGAAAGCGGAAATCAGAAGCTTCTTTCTCACCAGCATAGAAGTTGGTTAACCTTGCCTCAGAGCAGGTCTTAATGGAGGCATGAAGGTAGTTCACAATGTCGCGGTCAGAGTTCTCTATTTCTGCTGGAGGATGCATGACACTAACAAGCTCATTTGTCTCTTCTAGCTCCTCTCTCTCAGCTGGAGCTTTTAGGGTGGTGCGGTGGATGCACCCAGCAGTGTCCTTCCTCCTCTTTGGGGGTTGGCTTTGACCTTGGTCTTCGCCGGTCTTGGTTCTCTTCTCCCTCAAGGGGGATGCTTCCACGTCAGACATGCTGAGAAAATATAGCGAGCAACAAGTTAGGAGGGAGTCAAAAAGAGGAATAGGGGTGAGGAGAATCAATGTAGAGCTCAGGTTTTTAAAGAAACTGCAGGTCGTCGGACATATCCGATAATCATCGGGCAAGTCCGATGGTCGTCGGACTTGTCCGATGACACGCAGTTTTTCCAAACACCTAGATCCTTCACGAATCCTCCTACCGCAAGTACCCAAACTTCTTCTACTCCACTAACAACTAACTAGAGGCTACTTCCATGGATCAAATATGCAAGGGAACAAGATTTGACACTAGTATTGATCAATCACCCTAACCCTAAGAGAGAGAGAGAGGGGATTAGGGTTAAACCTTGCAAAAACGATGGGGGATCGGACTTCTCCGATGGAGGAGGACCTCTTGACCTCCAAACTTGCTCCAATGGATGGTGGGAGAGGGAGATCACCTTGGTGCTACCAATGGGCGTGTTCTTGAGGAGAGAGAATGTGAGGGAGATGAATGAGAAGGGATTGACTGAAGGGGTAAGTCGGGCTGGTTAAAAGGGTCGAAACTTGGACCGTCGGACTTGTCCGACGACGTCGGACATGTCCGATGGCTGTCGGACTTGCCCGACGCCAGAATGACCAGAAAGATTAGAGTCCGGCCAAAAAAGAATAGAGGATTTTTATTTTCTTTAAAATAGTTTTGATGAAAAGTCTTGACATCTTATGGTCAGCCAACAATCAACAAGACATAACAATGGCCATATTTCATCAAGATTCGATCTAGTGATCAAAAACCAACTTCAATAGCACAAATAATAGGTTTTTTTTGACATAATACAATAATTTTTTGCAATAATAGAACAATCACCATTCAGATGTGCACATTCTCTACATCACTTTGCTAGAGTCAAGAATATTTAATTCACTCCTAAGGTAGCAAAATCTCTTCTCATCTAGGGGCTTGGTGAATGTATCGGCTATTTGATCTTCGGTTCTCACATGGCTAACTTCGATATCCCCCTTGATGGAATGATCTCTCAAAAAGTGGTGGTGAATATCTATATGCTTTGTGCGCGAATCCTCAATAGGGTTATAAGCAAGCTTTATAGCACTCTCATTGTCACATAGGAGTGGAACACATTTCAACTTGTAACCGTAATCCCTTAGAGTTTGTCTCATCCAAAGTAGTTGTGCACAACAACTACCGGCTGCAACATACTCCGCTTCAGCCGTGGAAAGTGCAACGGAGTTTTGTTTCTTGGATGACCATGACACGAGGGACCTACCCAAGAATTGGCATGTCCCGGAGGTGCTCTTTCTATCTACCTTATCCCCGGCATAATCCGCATCGGAATAGCCTAAAAGGTTGAACTTTGAGCCCTTGGGGTACCAAAGCCCTTGGTTGGGTGTGTGAACCAAATATCCCAATATTCTCTTAACGGCCACCATGTGACACTCCATAGGAGCGGCTTGAAAACGTGCACACATATACACACTAAGCATGATGTCGGGCCTAGATGCACAAAGATAAAGCAAAGAGCCAATTATGGAACCTTTTGATCAACGGGTTCATCCCTTTTGTTGAGGTCGAGGTGACCATTTGTCGGCATGGGAGTTTTGATGGGCTTTGCCTTGTCCATGTAAAATTTCTTCAATAAGTCTTGTGTGTACTTTGCTTGACATATGAAGGTGCCCTCCTTGAGTTGCTTCACTTGGAAGCCTAGAAAGAATGTCAATTCTTCCATCATGGATATCTCGAACCTTTTGGTCATTATCTTGCTAAATTCATCACAAAAGGTTTGGTTAGTAGAACCAAATATAATGTCATTGACATATATTTGGCATACAAAGATATCATCACCAAAACGCTTAGTGAAGAGGGTTGGATCGGCCTTGCCATTGACAAAACCCTTTTTAACAAGAAAATCCCTAAGGCATTCATACCATGCTCTCGGGGCTTGCTTAAGCCCATAGAGCGCCTTATGGAGTTTATAAATATGGTTAGGATACTTAGAGTCTTCAAAGCCCGGTGGTTGCTCCACATACACCTCTTCCTTGATTGGCCCATTTAGGAATGCACTTTTCATGTCCATTTGGTACAACTTAAAATCATGGTGAGTAGCAAAAGCAAGTAATATTCTAATAGATTCAAGCCTTGCTACGGGGGCATAAGTTTCATCAAAATACAAACCTTCCACTTGTGAATACCCCTTTGCCACGAGCCTTGCCTTGTTTCTTTTCACAACACCATCTTCATTTTGTTTGTTGCGGAACACCCATTTGGTGCCCACAACATTCTTGTTCTTTGGCCTTTCCTCCAGTGTCCATACTTCATTTCTTGTGAAATTGTTCAATTCTTCTTGCATGGCCATCACCCAATCCGCATCCGCAAGTGCTTGTTCTACCCTAAATGGCTCCATAGAAGAGACAAAAGAGTAATGTTCACAAAAACTACTAACTCAAGATCTAGTGATTACTCCCTTGTCAATATCTCCAAGAATTTGCTCGATGGGGTGATCACGTTGTACATTTTGATGCACTCTTGGGTGCGGTGGGTGTGAGCTTTCTTGACCACCATCTTTATCAACCTCTTCATCATGTCTTTGAGAATCATTGCTTGATGCTTGTTCATGATCCCCAACATCTTGATCTTGACCACTTGCGTGATCTAATTCTTTATTCTCATGATATTGGTTTTGTCTTGAGGGAGAGGGTTGATTTTTAATACTTGATGTTTCTTGTGGTCTCACATCACCAATGGCCATCCTTTTTATTACACTTCTTGGAGCTTCATCATCTACACCATCATTAACAACTTGCTCCCCTTGAGAGCCATTAGATTCATCGAATGTCACGCCACGTGAAATTTCAACACAACCGGTGGTTTTGTTGAATACACAATAGGCATGAACATTCGACCCATAACCAAGCAAGAAACCTTCATCAACTTTTGGAGCAAACTTAGAAGTCTTGGGTTTCTTGTTTAGCATAAAGCATTTGCTCCCAAAAACACGAAAGTAGGAAATATTAGGCTTGTTATCGGTTAGTAGCTCATATGGTGTTTTCTTCAATAGTCGATGGAGATACAACCGGTTGGAGGCATGGCATGCGGTGTTGACGGCCTCGGCCCAAAAGCAGTCGGACGTCTTGCATTCATCAAGCATTGTTCTTGCCATCTCAATGAGCGTGCGGTTCTTTCTTTCGGCCACCCCATTAGGGTGCCGAAAATTCATGCTTGATGCCTTCTTCATCGAGATACTCTTCAACTTGAGTGTTCTTGAATTCGGTGCCCTTGTCACTTCTTATTTTCTTGATCTTGACTTCATATTCATTTTGTGCTCTTTTCATGAATGTCTTGAGCACATCTTTTACTTCACCTTTATCATGCATAAAGAATACCCACGTGAAGCGAGAAAAGTCATCAATAATTACAAGATCATATTTATTACCGCCAATACTTATGTAGGAGACAGGGCCAAAGAGGTATGTGCAACATCTCCAATGTCCTTGTGGTGGTCATCACATTCTTGGTGGGGTGTGATGCTCCAACTTGCTTTCCCGCTTGGCATGCACTATAAATTTTATCCTTCTCAAAGCAAACATCGGTTAGTCCTATGATGTGGCCACCCTTTTGGAGTTTGTGAAGATTTCCCATACCAACATGGGCTAGCCTTCTATGCCACAACCATCCCATGTTTGACTTCGCTAATAAGCATGTACCAAGTCTAGCTTCATCCGTGCATAAGTCCACAACATAAAGCTTTCCTTTAAGCACACCCTTAAAAGCAACCGAGCCATCACTCTTATAGACGGTCACACCACATTCGTTGAACAAACAATCATAGCCCATTTTACAAAATTGTGAAATGTACAAAAGATTGAAGTCAACATGATCAACAAGCATAACCTTGGAGAGGGAATACGAAGGAGTGAGAGGGACTTTACCATAACCTAGTACTTGTCCCATTCCATTGTCACCGAATGTGATGTACTCATTTTTGTTATGACTTGGCTCGAATGACTTGAACATCTTTTTGTCTCCGGTCATATGATTGGTGCATCCACTATCAATCACCCAACTTGATCCTCCGGAGACATAGTCCTACAAAACAAATTAAGCTTTGTTTTTAGGTACCCAAATTTTCTTGGGTCCTTTTACGTTAGTCACAAGCACTTTGGACACCCACACACAAGTCTTTGGCCTCTTGTTGCGTGGCCCAACATACTTGGCAAACACAAGACCATGCATGTTTTTCATGAGCACATATGAAGCATCAAAAGAAGAATTAGGCATATTAACATGAGAATCATTAACAAAAGAAGAATTATTAATATTCTTATTCTTGGCTTGCTTCTTTTGGTAAGATCCTTCCTTGGTGAACTTAAGGATTTCCTTCCCATTATTGTTCTCCCGAGCATTATGCTTGGCACCCTCAATATAACCAATGCCATCCATGACATGTGGCATTCTAGTATATGAGTATGCACCTCTTGCATACTTTGCCTTCTCATCATCAATAACATCTTTCTCATGTTGTATTTTGCTTTCAAGAGCTTTTACTTGCTTGTTCAAATCATCGATCAATTTGATATTAGTAGCACAAGCATCAACATCAATATTATAGCATCTATCACATCCTTTGCTAGCGGAAGCATGAGAGGAATTATTTGAGGAGGATGTGAAAGAATCCTATATTGTTCTTCAAGAGACTTATGAGTCTTTTCCAAATCCTCATACTTCTCTTGAAGTTCATCTTTAATGCTCTTAACATTCTCACAAGTATTCTCAATTTTAGTGAGAGACATAGTTAAGTCATTATTTTTCTTTCTCTCTTCTTCTAGGAGCTTCTCTAGTTCAAGGTTTCTTTTCTTTTCAAGAATAAGCAAGTCTTCTTGTTTCTCAAGTAGCTCCTCTTGCCTATCATTTTCTTCCTTTTGTTTTTCAAGTAATTCCATAAATTCAAGCATTTTAGGAAGTGAAGCATTAACATTATCATCATTATCATTATCACTACTACTAGCATAAGAGGAACGCTTGTGTTTAGATTTTGTTACCTTCGATCCTCTTGCCATGAGGCACTTGTGAGTGTTGTCGTCATCATCATCACTCAAGCTTCCAAATAGAGAAGTGTTGGTGGGAGTGACGCCAATGGCAAGTGTAGCAATGTCTCTCTCATCCGAGTCGGATTTGGAGGAGGGAGATGATGAAGAGGATGAATCATCGGAATTTCATTCTTAACCAATGTGACCTTCACCTCTTCTATGCTTCTTGTACTTCTTGTCTTTCTTGTGATGCTTGTCTTTCCTTCTTTCATCTTTGTTCTTCTTCTTTGGACATTCTGCAATGAAATGTCCTTCATCACCACATTCATAGCAAGTTCTTTTTGACCTTCTTGCTTTGCCCTTGTCAAAGCTCTTCTTCTTGTAGCCATCTTTCTTGAGAAATGACTTGAATCTCCTCACAAGCAAAGCCATCTCATCATCACTATCTTCACTACTAGAATCAACCACTTTTCTTTTTCTTCTCTTGTGTGGCTTTGAGTGCCACATCCTTTTTGTCACCATTTGCTCCCTCAATTTGCTTGATCAAGGCATTTATCTTGTTGGCTTGATCATTTTGTTGCTTTTGGGAAAGAAGCTTTCCAAGAACTTCATCGGTGGAGAAGGTTTTGAAGTTGTCCTTCTCTCTAATGTTTGAGCAAATGTTGCTATCCCATGGTCTCAATGCTTGTAGTAGTCTCTTGTTAATATCCAAGTCGGTCATTTTAGCTCCTAGTGCTCTTCTTTGATTCACAATCCTCATGAGCGTATCATGAACTTCCTTTGGGCCTTCTTCCGGACCCATGATGAATAGGTTGAACTCATTTTGCAATTCTTCAAGTCCTGCATCTTTGATGGAATCAATGCCCTCATAGATAACCTCAAGTTTTCTCCATAGTTGGTTGGCATTCTTTATTCCAGCTACCTTGTCATACTCGGTGGCACTAAGTGCGGAAACAATTGCACTAGCAGCCACGGCATTGCGATGAATGTTGTTTGATCCTTACGGGTTGGATTGTCTCTATTTTCCCACAAAAAACCATTCTCAGTTATATTTGCAACATGAGGACTCATGGATTCCAAATACATCATCATCTTGCATTTCCAATGATCATAAAATTGTCCATCAAAGTAAGGGAGTCTACCGGACCCTTGCCCAATACGATCTTCTTTGAGATCATCATAATCAAACATGACATTGTTGTAGGTTTTTAGTAGCTCATCTTTATCAATATCTTCAATCCTTGGATTTTCTCCAGGTGCATCACCCTCGGACCTTGCTTCCTAGTCGGAATTTCCTTTCCCTTTGTTATCTTTATCTTCAAGTGATTAAGCTTTCAAGAAGATCCCGCTCTGATACCAATTGAAAGTGCCTAGAGGGGGGGGGGGGGGGGAGGGGTGAATAGGCAATTATCCCTAAAATTCATTTAATATTAAAAGTTAAATGCGCTGTGTCGGACTTCTCCGATGACTTGTCCGATGGCACGAGATAGAAAAGTAGATCGGCCGGGTAAATATTAAAACTAGTGCAAGGCAAGCTAGGAGCAAGTGAATACAAGCAAAGAGAAGCTGTAAAAATAAGGAGAGCAACTAGCAAGCAACCTACACAAGTTAATTTAAGAAATACGAAGCAAACCCAAACTAGCAAGTTTATGAGCAAGAATAAGTAAATGAAAGACATGTAATTAAAGCACAAGTAAGGCACAAGATTTGTTCACCGAAGTTCAGCTCCACAAAGAAGCCTACGTCTCTGTTGAGGGATCCACAAAGGACCGGGTCTCTTTCAACCCTAACCTCTCCAAGTGACCACAAAGATCAAAATTTATTTTCCACTAGAAACTCCACAAAGGAGGGGTCAATACAAACTTCCCGAGGCGTCACCACACAAGTTGGGAGCTCTACGGGCACCTCTAACCGTCTAGGGGATGAATCCTCAAGAGTAACAACCACAGTAGTCGTCGGCGGTTAGGATGAACTAAGTGCTTAAGAGGATGGAGGCTTGGAGTCGATGGAGCACTTCAATCTTCTCTCAATCCCTTCACTAATCAAGAGTGGAAGCAAGGGAGGAGAGTTGGGGAGAGCAAAGTGAGCTTGAGAGTGTTTTTGAGTGGAATGAGTGACCAAGCGGACAAAGGGCGAAGAGGGGTTCTATTTATAGCTCAATGGGGAAAAGAGTCGTTGGAGACCCAATTTCTGAGATCTGTGTCGGATAAGTCCGATGGTCATCGGGTATGTCCGATGAATCAAGGTAGCGCAGAAACTGGAGTCCGACAAGCTTGCTCGATGCCTCGGATAAGATGACCATTGGAGATGTCCGACGACACAGGAGGGGCAGAGGAACTGGAATCCGATGGACTTGTTTGATGGCTCGGACAAGTCTTGTCCATCGGACAAGTCCGATGAAAATAGGGTGGCAGGGGAATTGTACTCCGATGAAAGTGTCCGATGCGTCGGACTTTCCTCTGGTCATCGGACAAGTCCGATGACCGTCTGACATGTCCGACGACCCAGACTGGCAGAGGTACTGGAGTCCGATGGACTTGTCCGACGGGTCGGACAAGTCCGATGATTTTGCCTTGGAAATTTTTGTATGGCCTGAAAAGGGGAATTTTGCACTTAGTTCACCTCCGCTTCACACTTTTGTGTCCCTCTTGATAGTACGGCTTTTCCTATACTCAAGATTTAAAATAAAACTCTATGAACTTCATTCTTGAGCATATTTTGAATTTCATCTTGACGCCAATCACCAAAATAAAATTGTATTGACGCCAATCGCCAAGCACTTTGCCATCTTCTTTTCTCCCTTTTTGTTTCTATGCATTTAATCACCAAACTTTGTACCATAATCTACACATATGCTCATTAAAAGATTAGTCCATTCTTAATTGTATTGACGCCAATCACCAAAATAAAATTAGGGGCCTAGATGCACCTTCAGGACCGCTGTCTTCAAGCAGCACTCTCCCCCCCCCCCCCCCCCCCCCCGAAGCAGTGCTCCGGGAGACCCCCAACTGACTGACGATTAATCTACATCACAAGTAACAAAAGAGAACACCCCTGAAGTGCAACCATCGCTTCAAGCAGAAGTGGTGGGCGGTCTAAAAGACCCAGTACAGCGTCCTGAACAACCGTCAAGCTCAAACCCTCCGGGAAGCAACACCCTAACCTCGATGACAGTAGCACAAGAGATGGAACTGTTAGCCCAAAGAGCCGAGAACCTCGAGCAACTCAAGCAACAACTGTTGCAAGAATAAGAGCTAAGAAGCAAAGCGCTGTCAGAAAGAGAGAAAGCCTTACAAGAGAAAGAGTACATAGCACAGCTCAGACTCAAGACTCTACAATTGGCAAAAGAAGTCGAAGAACTCCAGAGAACCATCGACAGGGCAAGCCGCCAAGAATCAAACCCAACGCCCGAAGCTCACCCGTACCTAGAGCAAGAAGTACCACTCACGCCAAGCCATCAGCCGATAGCCGCAGAAGTGCTACCAATTCGAAGAGCAGGCACAACGGGCATAGTTGACAAAGATTCACCTCTCTTTGAAGGGTTGCAAAGAGCTCCATACCCACTGCAGTTCAGAATGATACCGCTAGCCAAATTCAGGGGAAATTCCAACCCAAAGCATTTCCTCATGAGCTACGAAGCAGCAATCATATCAGCAAGAGGAGACAAGGTAACCTTGGCAAAGGCATTCGTCTGCGCCCTCGAAGAGTCTGCCCTTAATTGGTATTTCAACCTCCCCCCCCCCGGGTCTCTATATAGTTGGGAAAACATCAGGGATAAGGTGGTTGCAAGCTTTCGAGGGTTCTGCACCATTATGGAACCATCGCATGAGCTATTGAATATCGCCCAACAAGAAACGGAGCAATTACATGAGTACTACAGAAGATTCCTCACGCTTCGAGCCCAGGCCCCGAGTGTCACGGATGAGGCGGCAATAAGTTCTATACTCAAAGGCATGAGAGCATGCCAGATGTCTTCATACTGCGCGTAGATGCCCCCGCGCACCATGCAAATGTTATGCACAAAGTTCAAAGAATACAGTAGATCAGATGTGGACTACAAGAGACGCAAGCAAAGTCAAAGTAAGAGCCGCAACCAGTCACATAGCGAAGGTGGCTATCAAGAAAGGCAGTACAGAAAAACTAAGCAATCCACAGAACCCTCGCCTTTGTTCATCAATCACATCGAGGGAGAGAAAGAAGACACCATGGGCAGAGATAACCAGAGTAATGATTTCAGAGGAAGCAGCCAACGAGGGAGTGGCAGAGGCCGAGGCTCTCAAGTCCAGACTCGACTGGCCAGAAAGCCGTACTGTTTCTACTACGGAGAGGACAAGGGGCATAAAACTTTCACTTGCCTCAAAGCAAAAGAAATCCAAGAAAGGATCGAAGCAGAAAACAAGGCTTTGTCCCTACCCAAAGCCATCAATTATACATCACCCAACCCATGGCTCCAGCAACCATATCCACAGCTTGCTCAGCCCAATTACCACTACCCAAATACCCACCATCATCAACTTTACGCATCATCCCCATATTTTTATGCAACTCACCCCACACAGCCGTCCAGCCAATACGCTCAACCCAGACAACAAATCCAGCAACCATCGCCCAGCCAAGACCAGCAAAGGCAAAAGCAAGAGCCTCAACACCTACCACACCCTAAACCAGAGCTCACCCCAAACCAAGCCACAACCTTCCCAGTGCAAGGCTACATCGGAATGATATGCGAAGGGTCATCTTCAGACTTCAAAAACAAAAGAAGAAGAAGAGATCACTTTTGAATGGTAAACAACATTTTCACAGAGGGACCTGTTATCAAGTCAAAGTGGTCTCATATTCCCATTACAATCACCAAGTCAGATCTCAACCTCAAAGCTTATCCGCATGTTGATGCATTTGTAATTGAAGCCCACATCCACACGTAGATGGTCAGTAAAGTTCTCGTAGACAACGGCAGCCAGGCAGACATTCTGTTCATAAACACCTTCAAGCAAATGGGCCTCAACAAAAGTTCTCTACAACCGTCAAATATACCACTGTTGGTCGTATCTACGCACCCACTTATATACCGCAAGAGGATGGTGTACGATTGTAGCACTTTTTCCCTTGAATTGAGTATTCCCAGGTTTATCGAATCCACTGGGACCTTAGGGATTTATTAAACAAAGTTAATAGTAAAAGATCTAGTCAAGGCTACTGTCAAGGTCAGGTTGCATGAGGGGGAGACTGACCAGCGCAAAGGTGCGCCAGACAGTAAATCTGTCGTTGCGACGATCGGCGCGGGGATTGAGCCGATCGCCACACTAGTGAAACTAAGTCAAAGTGCGTGAGATCTATTAAATCTGGGGTTGTGTCGATTGGCACATGAGTCGAGCCGATCTGCACACTGGTGAATCTAAGCCAAAGTTGTTGCATCGATCGGCGTAAGGTTGAGCCGATCGGCACACCAGTGAGTCTAAGCCAAAGTGTTCCAGATCTTGTAAACCTATGCTGGTAAGTGAGTAGCCAGATATCTACTAGTGAGATCGTAACCAGAAAGTCTAATTGAATAGCATCATAATGGGTAATTACATAGATAAATGAAAACCTATAATGAGTAAGACCACCCTGCTCTCCGAGCGGCTCCCTATTAATCGCAGCGGGGAGGAAACCCTTAATGGCGCGAGTATCTTACTCTACTCAACTATCCAATAGTGTTGCGCAGGCTTAGTGCTGTCACCGCTAAATCACACTACTGGCATCATCAAGCAACCATAATCAATACAATGTCCGAATACTATCCTAATCACCACGATTAAGGTAATATCTACTTACTTAGCCTAGAACTAAGCAATTGGAATAAGCACATGCATGATTATAGAATCAAGATAGACAAATCACCAAAATCATCATCAACATATTCAATCATCCTTGAGATACATAGAGTAAGATTCATCCCCGTCGAGATGGCCTACCTTGATGGATCAACTCTTGACTCCAATGGTTCTTAAAACTCAACTAGAGATATATTCTAACGGGGCAAGCCTCGGTGGCTCTAACTCACGGATCTGGTGTCCCTCTGTCACCTCCCTCTTCTGCGGCGAGGGTTTACAAGTATTTATAGGGGTTCTACTCGTAAAGGATTCGGTTTCTAGCAAATAAGGCGGTTGCGCCGATCGGCGCAGGATTGCGCCGATCGACGCAAGCCATGTCTTCTCTGATTTCTTCCCCGAGTCGGTTCCTCTGTCTTTCACAGCTGCCATGTGGGCCTTTTCCTTCGAGATAAAGTCTTGTACTACACGTTAAGATCTTGGAGTTCCATAAATCTTCTTGAAGTTCCATAATTCTTCTTAGACAAATATCTTCAAGTGTTTGCACAGATAAACTTCCATAAACATGTGGAATGGGCCTCGGTCACTTCTGTGGGTCAAAACACCCTTGTGCCGATCGGCTCATGGGCTGCGCTGATCGACGCACTGGGCTTCTTCAGTGCTTTTTGTCGGTTCTGGACTCCTGTCCTCTCCATCATCGCATTAATCACCAATTTTACCTGTTTCTGTAATAAAGCTCCAAAACAACGCATATACAAATATATAGGCAATATCATAGGTAAATGGCCTAAATTAGTATCAATTATGCTCTAATTGAGGTAATATTCACATATAAAAGGGGCACTTGGGAAGTGTCAACAACCACTCATAAGCTTTGGCGGAAAAAGAATCACTCCCATGGACACAATCTCCCTCCCAGTATCGTTCAGCAACACCCAAATCCCTCGAACAGAATATGTAACATTCGATGTGGTGGATGTTTGCCACCCATTTAACGTCATATTTGACCGGGGCACAATTAATACCCTCGAAGCCGTCATCCACGGTGCATATCTATGTATGAAGATTCCAGCAGCCGGGGGGGGGGGGGGGTTATCATAGTCAAAGGAGATCAGCAGATGGCAAGAGACATAGAAAAAGGTTATGCACCGGGGGAAAGAAACTGCAACAACATACAGGTCTTCAGCCAAGAGCAGCTAGAGGATGAAGAGAGAGCCCGAAAAGCTCATGAGCAGCATAAAGCGAGCGCAAAAGAAGACACATGATGTCTCGACAGAGAAAAGGTTGCAGTTCAGCCAGACGAAGAAACCAAAAGAGTGCTCCTCGATGAACAAGTCGTCGGCCAGTTCGTCATAGTAGGTTCTAGTTTAGAACCCAAAGAAGAGAAAGAACTGCTAGCATTTCTGAGTGAGAACAAAGATGTATTCGCCTGGTCTTCAGCAGACCTCGAAAGCGTGGACAGAAGCATCATAGAGCATAAGGTAGAGGTTGACATAAAGATCAGGCTAAAGAAACAGAGGCTTCGAAAGATGTCCGACGAAAAAACAGAAGCCATCAGAGCAGAAGTTCAACGGCTCCTCGATGCTTCTGTTATCCGAGAAGTCAAATACCCATCTTGGCTAGCAAACTGTGTAATGGTAAGAAAAAAGAATGGGAAGTGGAGAATGTGTATAGACTTCACAGATCTCAACAAAGCTTGCCCCAAAGATGACTTCCCGTTGCCTCGAATTGACAAAATCGTGGATGCAGAAGCTAGGAGCGAGCTACTGTCGTTGCTTGATTGTTTCTCTGGCTATCATAAGATATGGCTAAGGAGGGAGGATGAGGAAAAAGCAAGTTTCATCACACCCTTTGGCACCTATTGTTTCGTAAGAATGCCTGAGGGGTTGAAAAATGCCGGCCCCACATTTTGCTGCATGACTCAGAAAACCTTCGAGTCACAGTTCAGAAAAAGCGTACACGATTATGTGGACGATATCATAGTAGCAAGCAAAGTAAAGGGCAGCTTCATCTTAGACCTCGTAGAACATTCGCAAACCTCCGAGCAGCAAGGTTAAAACAGCATCCTGAGAAGTGCATTTTTGGTATCGGAAAAGGAAGAGTACTCGGTTGTCTGGTGTCAGCCAAAGGCATCGAAGCCAACCCGGACTAAATCAAAGCAATCATCCAAATGCAGGAGCCCCAGTGCTGAAAGGATGTGCAGAAACTCACAGGCAGAATAGCGGCACTAAACCGGTTCATATCCGGATCGGCCGAGCGTAGCTTGCCATTCTTCCAAACACTCCGAGGGGCTCAACCTTTCAAAAGGGGTCCAGAACAGCAAAAAGCCTTCGTAGATCTAAAAAATTACCTCGAGAAGCAATCAAAGCTAACCAACCCAGAGCCCGGGTCTGTGCTACTGTTATATGTCGCTGTGTCCCATTCGACATTCAGCGCAGTCCTTGTACAGGAAAAGAAAATAGTCAAAACGGTTAAAGGAGAACCGAAGGAACTCTTGGTACAGCTGCCGGTATACTATGTTAGCGAGGCGTTGTCTACCTCTAAGAGGCTCTATTCTGAGATGAAAAAAATCACATACACGGCAGTCATGGCTTCCAGAAAGCTACGGCATTATTTTGAGGCTCATCACATCAAAGTGCTCACCAGCCAACCACTTCATGAAATATTTGGCGACCGAGAAGCTTCGGGAACAATCGGCAAATGGGCCATGGAACTCTCTGAGCATGTAGTAGACTTCGAGAAACGCAGCACCATCAAGTCTCAGGTACTCGCTGACTTCATAGCAGACTGGACGGCTCCACAACACATAAAAAATAAAACATGGTCTGAACCAGAGTGGACAGTGCATTGTGACGGAGCCCGGGGACTAGCCGGGGCAGGTATAGCAGCAGTAATCCCTTCGCGCACGGGCGTGAAAATGAAATATGCTGCAAGGCTTGAGTTCAGCAAAGAAACGGACAAGTGCACCGACAACATAGCAGAGTATGAGGCAGTATTGCTGGGGCTCAAAAAATTGAGGGCACTCAGAGTCCAGAGTTCAAAGTTAGAACGGATTCCAAGATCATTGCCAGCCAGTACGATAAAGAATTCACAACCAGGGATCCATTGCTTGAGAAATACCATAGCACCATCTGAAGCATGGAAAAGTATTTCAAAGGCTTCGATATACAGTACATCGAGAGAAAGTTTAACACGGAGGCAGATGAGCTCACCAAGTTGGCAGCAAGACAAGAAGCAATACCACAAGACGTGTTCTTTCAAACAATCACAGAACCTTCGATCAAAGCAGTCCTCCAGGACCCCAAGCAAATACACGCAGTAACAAGCGAAGACTGGAGAACCCAAATCATTGCGTACCTTAGGGGTTTTTACGAGCCAGACACCGAGTTAGAGGCAACAAGAATGCAACAAAGGGCCAGGAACTACAGCATCATCGAGGGTCAGCTTTACAAGTCAGGAATTTGCACCCTGCTACTGAAGTGTGTAAGCAGAACAGAGGGCACCCAGCTACTCAATGAGATACACGAGGGAATCTGCGGAGCACATATTGGACCTCGACCGCTAGCTACAAAGGCAGTTAGACAAGGTTTCTTCTGGCCATCTATGGTCAAGGATGCCGCAGAATTAGTAACCAGATGTGAAGCCTGCCAAAAAATCTCAAATAAGCAGTCAGCACCCTCGCAGCCAACACAACTCATAGCCCCATCATGGCCTCTCCAACGCTAGGGAATCAACATCGTCGGACCCCTGCCCATAGCCCCAAGAAATTACAGGTGGGAAGTTGTAGCGCTAGAATATTTCACCAAGTGGATCGAAGCAAGACCAATCACAAACATCTTGGCAGCAACAATCAGAAAGTTCTTCTGGCAAAACGTCGTGTGCCGCTTCGGAGTGCCAAGGGACATAATAGTCGATAACGGAAAACAATTCGAGAACGACATGTTCAAAGAATTCTATCACTCCATTGGAACCAAAGTCGACTTCGCATCAGTATATCACCCCTAGTCGAACAGAGCCGTCGAAAGAGCAAACAGTCTTATATTCAAGGCAATCAAAAAGATACTCCTCGACGATAAGAAAGGAAAGTGGGCCGAAGAACTGCCAAGGGTCATATGGTCGCACAATACGACCGAAACCAGGGCAACCAAATACTCACCCTTCAGGTTACTTTACAGAGAAGAAGCAGTCACGCCCGAGGAGATTTTGCATCAAACCCTAGAACCTTCAATGCAAAATCAGCACAACCTGTAGAGGCAGAATCAAAGGATCTCATGGAAGTTGATAGACTGGATGCAGCTATCAACCTTGAAAAGTATCAATCAGAAACCCGCCAATGGAGGGATCAAAAAGTCGCACCCCGAGCTTACGCAGTAGGAGACCTAGTTCTACTCCGAAGCCCGAAAACAGAAAGCAAAGGCAAGTTAGAACCCAAATGGGAGGGTCCATACATTGTGGCAAAATCAAATAGGCCCGGAGCATACAGGCTCCAAACTTCGCAAGGAGAAGAGTTGTCGCATTCTTTGAACGCGAACAACCTTCGAAGGTTTTACGTATAGAAAAGGGACCGCTCGAAGCATGTAAACAGCCAAGCATAGCACAAAACTATAAGTGCTACCTTGATCTTAGTTGGTAGATTTTCTTTTCAAGCTTTCCTTTTAGGCAATTATGTAAAGGACCGTACTCTTTTCCTCACAAGGGGAACCCTTCGTAGGGGTGAGGTTTTTAACGAGGCGGATCCTATGTAAACCCCAGCTAAATTTATAAAGCTATCTTCCCCAAAGCGGAAAGCCTCGCACAGCAGAGCACGTGGAAACAACTCCCACCACAGAGATTGAAACATTCGACGAAGAGCGAAAAGCTCTCAAGCAATAGCTGCCGCACTGGCTAAGCCCGAAGAGCTAAAAGTCGTGCAGTTAGCTAACTTAGCGAAAAATGCTAAGGGGATCGTTGCAGCCCAAACCCGTCGAAGGGTTCGCCCAAAAACACCTCGCCCCTAGCACTTCGAGGGGGAGGGTGGCGTTTTTCAAAAAAATTAGCAAAAATTGATAAGGGGCTTGTTGCAGCCCAAACCTCTCGAAGGGTTAGCTTGAAAACACCTCGCCTCTAGCACTTCGAGGGGGAGGGTGGCGTTTTTCAAAAAACTTAGCGAAAATTGCTAAGGGGCTCGTTGCAGCCCAAACCCGTCGAAGGGTTAGCTCAAAAACACCTCGCCCCTAGCACTTCGAGGGGGACGGTGGCGTTTTTTCAAAAAACTTAGCAAAAATTGCTAAGGGGCTTGTTGCACCCCAAACCCATCAAAGGGTTAGCTCGAAAACACCTCGCCCCTAGCACTTCGAGGGGGAGGGTGGCGTTTTTCAAAAAACTTAGCAAAAATTGCTAAGGGGCTCGTTGCAGCCCAAATCCGTCGAAGGGTTAGCTCAAAAAGACCTCGCCCCTAGCACTTCAAGGGGGAGGGTGGAGTTTTTCAAAAATTCAACTCAAACCTGACAAAACATACTTTATTGCAATCGGAAATAACAAATGTTTACATCAGAAATCATAATCAATGGGTTCTTCTTTTACAACAACCCAGAGGCTAACAACCGGGGAAGCAAAACGGACCATTCGTCAGCAGTGTAACTAGGCGGAGGTGGGCAAGGATTAGGCCTCGAGCCCCCGGCACCAGAGACGCCCGAGTCTTGCACATTTTCACTAGCCGGAATCGGCACTTATGAAAAAGATTTAGCAATATTTGTTGGTGAATTAAATACAGAAGTAATAGATCGCTTTGCCACAGCGAGCCGCGGACGGGGGGGGGGGGGGGGGGGGGGGCGCGGAATTGAGGCGTCCGAACCATCGTTTCCCAGGGGCTTCTCATTTCGCATCGAAAGCGGAGATCCGGGTGTTCGTTTCCTGCGCAGTCTATCTACGCTAGTGTCACGCGGGACTCGCCCACCACTGGACTTAGCTTTACCCCGACGACGAAGCACGGACAATGCACTAGATGAAGAGCCACGACTAAATAAGTGGGAATAATTTCTCATACAAACCACCCCGGCGTCCAAAGTCACCAAGCGTGCCTTGAGTGAAGCAGCACGTGCGCGGTCCTCGAGCTTTTCAACCTCCGTCGCAACATCTAACGCTTCGAAGCCACTCAAGCTAGCCTCAGAACTACTCGAAGTAGGCGTCAGGACAGAGGCATCATCCATTAAAGATTGGGATCCCCCGCTCATTAGGCCTAACATGCGCAATGCGGAAGATCCACTAGAAGTGTGCTCTTCGGAATCCCGCGCAGGCGACATGAAGGACACCTACGCAGGTTGAAACAGGCATGTCAAAATCATAGTTACAAAATCTCCCTCAAGACCTCCCAAAAAATATACTACATCAACATAGCGGCTACAAACGACCCTAAACCTCGCCAGGTGCAACTTTCAATCCACCCTCTGAAGTACCCACCTTGTCGGCATCACTCCTCAAAGTGTCTTGGCCCTCCGAAGGATCCTCAACTTGGCCACCACCGCTCCTTGAAGAATCACAGATCTGCGCAGGCACAATCAACTTTAACTTCGAACGTCGCACGAGTAAATGAAAATACAATACAGAAACAGAAGTATAACCTGAGCCAGCTTCTCAATCGCAGCCTGTCGAGCAGCTTTGCTGCCGTGATCACGCCAGAACTTCATAGCAACGCGCTTAGCTGCGGCAGTGGCCTCCGGCGACAAGCCGTCTCGAGCGTCTGCCCTAATCGGAAAATTGCGCCTCCCCAAAGCATGGAAGTGGTAGCAGCCTTCATGTTCCAACAGCCCGAAAGCAGCCTCCGCAGTGTGAAGCGAGCCAAAATTGCTGCGCTTGTCCATCACCCCCGGGAGTGCTTCGAACTCAAACTTAAGCCAGCCAAAGAACACGACCTTGGTGATAGCAGCCCGGTCGGTCAACGACATTGGCTCAGCACCAACATAACCCAAGGCATTGCAATATTGATGGTGTGCAGATACAGCTTGGGCAGCGAAGCCATAATTGCGAGTCGATTGGTCATGCTTTAAGGCTGTGTTCTGATTTCCAGAGCTGCAATCTTAGCCTCAGCAGCTTTCAGGCGTCTTAAGCCGGTCTTCCATTGAGCAACCTCCGCTCGCGAAGCATCAAGCTCCTTTTGCACTCGTGTAGCTTCAAGCGCAGCTTCATTCTTCACAGATCGAAGGCTGTTAAGCTTCTCCTTCAGCAACATATTCTCTGTTGCTAACGAATTTCTTTCTTTCTCCAAGGGGGCTAGCTCCGTGCAAGTTTTCTCGGAAGAAATCCGCGCAAGGGTGTGAGCCTGAAACAAAAGAACAGTCAAAACAACCCTGTCAGAAACCACAACAAAAACCATAGAACGTTTTCTTTTTATGCACCATCAAAGCCAAGCGTACTTACATGTCTCAAAACGTGGCAGAGATTGTGCCACAAGTCCCCGGATTCAAATAGTTTAGCCCCTTCGGCTATGAAAACATCCGGCGCTGAGCACAGCTCAGCCCAAGCCTTGGGATCACCAAAATCTTCATACCCCCTCGGGCAGGCCCAAGTTTTTACCCGTAGACCCCCCAGAGGTTTCAGCCCCAATCAAAAGTTGGCTTGGACTCGAAGGTCTAGGGCGGGCAGAGAATTTTCCTTTAAGTCTAGCGAGGGTGTCTACGACCTCCGCATCCACAGTCCGACCCTTCGTGGAAATAATGGAGGGGCTTGAAGCTAGTAAATTAGGGCACCGCCTGCAGCAGGGGGAGAAACCACCATCACATCATCCTCCTCGTCATCATCACCGTCAAAAGCGTCCGCCATCGCCCTGGCGCGCACCAAAGTCCCATCAGCGTGAAGGCCAGGGGCCGAAGAGTCTCGGCGGGGTTCTTTTGTGCGCGCGCGCTTCGGGGGGACCTTCGAAGTTTCCTCCTCCCTCTTTCTTTTCCCAATCTGCGATGAGGGCTTCATCGGACACTTCTCCTTTTTGGCCTTTTTAGCCCCCGTAGCCTTACCAACATCCGAACCAATATTACTAGCGGGCCGGTTCCGCCTCATACGAGGTCCTGGCGCAACGCGAGCCGGGTACTTCACACCGGCCAAAGTCAACACACGGTTGAGCCGGCCACTATGAGAAGTCCGCTCGCAGGTGTGTTTGTGCTCCTCACGCGTGTAGGGCCCTACTACATCCTCATTGGCACGCTGCAGGAAGACCACAAACTCCTCTTCACCAAGACCCCGTTTATCCACGGGGACCTCCGGGAAGGGTACTGTAATATCAGGCCTCGAGGGGATTTTCTTCTGAATAAACCCCGGAATTGAGCACCCCTCGCGTAGTGGCCACTTATTCGCAGCCACGAACTCTTCAACAAGGTCCCAGTCGCTTGAGTTGAACGTAGCGATGCGGAAGGCAGCATCGTTCTTGCAGCCCTTGGGCACCCTGCCCTCCGTGGATCAAGGCTCGCAGGGAGTTAGCTTCGAAGCTAATGGAAAAATCATTGTCTCTCCCCCGTCCGCATGAATAGTCTCCGCGGCAACCTTCACATACAGCCAGCTCTCGTGCCACTTGTTGCCCCAGCGGTTTCGGCTGCACTTGACAAACTGATTGTCGTGCTTGAAGCGGGGCACGAACATAACGCAGCCAAAGTCAGCCTCGTGCACCACGCCATCAATCTTAATGGTCTTCGTCTAGTAAGGAGTGTAGTAATACTTGCAGAATAGTTCAATATCAGGCTGGCCCTGATAACTCAGTACGCCCCAAGCAAATTTGCTCAGCATGGCCATCCCGCTAGGGCTAATATGGTGAAGTTACATGTTGAACCTGCCCAGCACATCTTTCATGAAGGATGAGCAAGGAAAGAGAAGGCCGGCAGTAAAGTGGTCTTCAAAAATCATGGCTTCATCTTGCGCAGGGCAAGGGGTAACCTCTTGACCAGCTAGTCGGGCTCCTCCGAAGGGAAAACACCCCAACTCGATAAGTTTGTGCAATTTGGGAGCATTGAGGCGAGATCGCCCGAAGACGGAGGTTCAAGGTCTGCATCCCTCGTGTTCTTTCCCTTTCCCCTTCCGGCTCCTGGGCATGCCAAAATCACCTGCAGGCAGTAGGTCACTAACATCAGCATCCACGTCTTCTAAGTCCTCATCCACTGGACCAGAACTCCAAACCCTACGGCTCGAACCTTGCCCTTGAGCGTCGGCTGTGACCCTCCTAACACCTCGGGGAATGAAATCCTTGTCACCACCCTCTTCCTCGTCATCCTCTTCCTCATCCTCCTCCTCCTCCTCTCCATCGTCTTCCTCTTCATCATCTTTGACCGCTTTCAGAGGGTCCCGACCATGATCACGACCCAACCCTTCGGGAGCAACAATAAGGTTATCCTCCAGGCTCCTGGCAAAATCAGCCTCGGAGTCACTGTTGGTGGTTTCTAGATGCCCATTTTATCTACCAAAAAGGGATGTTTTGCGTCTTAATTTGGTGGTTTAATCTAACAATTAACCCCATATTTGCATATATTTGTAGTTGTTCTATTTTGGATGTAATCGCAGGAAACAGGTGTAACATAGGGCAATTATGGATAAAGAGCTGAAGAGTAACGAGGATGGGGCAGATACAGAGCCACGCCGATCGGCGCGACCCTTGCACCGATCAGCGTAGGAGGAAAAGATGACTGAAATACAATCCGGTCCAGGAAAGATGAAGGCCCAGCCTCGTATGAGTTAGAGTCGGTGGAAGTTGACCTAATCCCGTCGAGTATAAAAGAAAGATAATTATCAAAAGCCAAGGATGACCAAGGGGAGACGGCAATCGGGAGAACCAGTTATTAAAACTAGGGTTCCAGGATATTGGCGGCAGAGGTTCGTCAACACCGACGAGATCCACCAGAAGGGAGGTTGCGCCGATCGATGCAACGCCTGCGCCGATCAGCTCGGGCGTGTTCCAGTGCTATTTCTCACCCCTCTGCTATGTCTAGCGGAAGATGAGTGAGTAGTCTCATATTCTCTTCTCTGGTGCGGGGATCTGGTCATGTAACTCTCATGCTTGTTGATACTCTCTCGATGAATTTAATCTATGTGATGAACTTATTGCATATCTATCTATCCTTTTCATTAGTGTATCGGCCAATACACTTTTGCCCATTACATAGTGCAAGAAACCAGTGGGGAGTTAATAGCTTCTGTAGTGACAGCCGGGGTGAACGAAACCACCATGTCTTGTAGAATATTAGAGTCATCACTTGAGTTGATAAGAATAAGGTTGCATGCTAGTGAACCAATCCTAAGGAGAGAATCCTTCATTATCCTGTTGCCTCTTCAATAACATTCACCTTCCACTTTCTCACCGTCGTCATTCACACCAACCAACTCATTGCAAGCTGTTAATAACCCCTTAATAGTATTAGTTCCGCTCGTTCCCCATGGATTCGATAACCTTGGAATACTCTGAGGGAAAAAGAGCTACAACTGTACACCGTCCTCTTGTGGTATATAAGTGGGTGCGTAGATATGACCAACAAGCCCTTTTTCTGGCGCCGTTGCCGGGGAACAAGCTAGTTCTTTTACTATTAATATTTTACTAACGTCTAATCCTATCTTTTCTAGTTGTATTCGTTTTTGTGTTTTGTGTGAATTTTTAGGATGAGTACGACAGGACCTTCTCGGACGCTCAGGGAACTTTCTCTACCATCTCCAGACGTGCTGGTGCATCAACTCTTAGATGAGAAGGCCACGGCCTTCTCGTATGTGTTGAACCCCATTATCTTTAGCAGGGCTGAAGCAAACAAATTCTTTGGAGCGAAAGAGGAGAACCCGTATACTCACTTATAAGATTTGGAGGCACTTTGCCAAACATTCCATCATGAAGGAGTGCCTCGGGATCTTTATAGGTGGCTGCTTTTCCCATTCTCTTTGGGAGGAAAAGCCAAAGAGTGGCACAAGGCAGCATCTCGAGAAGCAAAAGGTAAGTGGAGTGAGTTAGTTGGAAATATTTGTCTCCGCTATTTTCCTTTGCCAAAGGTGCAGAAGTTGAGAAGGGAAGTGGTGAACTTCTTACAAGAAGATGAAGAATCTCTCGCGGAACGTTTCCAAACGTTGTTGAAACAAGAACCTGACCTTGGCATTGATGAGAACATGTGCGCTCAGACCTTCTACAAGGCCATAAACAATGAATCGAGGATGCATTTGGACGGATCGGCCGGAGGAAGTTTTTTGAGATTAATAGCCAAGGTAGGGATCGAATTGTTAGGCAAAATTGCCGAGAATGAAGCTTTGCACAAGCATTGGGAAGAATATTTAGAACCAAATCGGCAATGCCCAGAAGTTATGAAGAAGGAAGAGTCGCCAACTGAACAGATCTTGATGTCCGAGAGCAGATCAATGATTACTTTGAGACAATTCGAAGAAATAGAGCCCCTCAGACTCACCTCTGTGGGTCTGACGTGTGCGTCGATCGGCGCAGTCTCTGAGCCGATCGGCGCAGCCGCGACAACAGGAGAACCGATCACCCTGACGACTCCGCCAAGTAGCAAGGAATATACCAAGATAGAAGGTGCGATTCTGGACAATCAATTGAAGGAATTTGAAGGGAATTTTGCTAAACCGAAGCAGGATAGAACATTGGTGAATGCTAAACCACTTGACGAATTTGAGCCGATGGACTGGATTCCTATTGATTTTTCGCAAGAATTGCTTAATATGAGAAGATCCTTCAGTCCGTAAGACGCTAGAATTGAGTATAATTTCCTAAGTAATCGCCTCAAGTCAGAAGTTTTCGATCAAGAGATTATTGGGAGAGTTTTAGGGAAGCTGTACAAGGATGATATAGAGCTTGATGGAACAGAGGTGAAACAAGCGAAGAGATTGCTAGACAGTTGCTTTGAGCCATCCCCCTACAAAGGATTATGTGGTGTGTATGCTGTAGGAGTTACTGAAGAGGAAAAAGAAGAACCATACATACCCTATGAGATATCGGGAAAGAAATTTCCGAAAGCCTTGTATGACTTTGGCTCTCGTGTCAGCTTGATGACTTACGATGCATTCATGAGCATGCCTTATAGAACTCAACAGCGGCTGATGGGGACTGAACTTGAGCTGATCATGGCGGATGGTAGGAAAACCAAGCCACTGGGAGTGATCAAGAATGTCGAAATTGAGATCAGCTCAAAAACAATGCCAGTAGATTTCTTCGTTCTAGACAATAAGGAAACTAGGGTTGAAGATATCATTCTAGGAAGGCCATTCTTAAGATTAGTACAAGCTGTTCTGGATGCTGGGAAAGGTCAAATCACGCTACACCTGGGAGAGGAAGAAGTGCAATTTCAATTTAATGATCCGTCTCATCAAGACTCTTCTTGCTATCAAGAATTCTGTCCAGAGGAAGACGAGAGGATAGGGATGGATATGGGAGACCCACTGGACCACATCATGCGTGAAACTGACCAGTGTACTGCCAGCGCCGATCGGCGCAACCCTTGCGCCGATCGGCTCAATCATACTGGCAGCGCCGATCGGCGCGACCCTTGCGCCGATCGGCTCAATCATACTGGCAGCGCCGATCGGCGCGACCCTTGCACCGATCGGCTCTCGGGGAGCTAGATCCAGATGAAGCGCCAGAAGTGGAACAGAAGGAACTTCCGAAGGAGCTACGCTATGAATATCTAGGAATGAATAGAACATATCCAGTTATTGTGAACAACGCCCTAACGAAAGAAGAAATAGAGAGGCTTCTTGTTGTGCTCAAACGGTATAAGAAGGCCATTGGTTACACATTGGATGACATCAAGGGAATCAGCTCCGCATTTTGCACCCACAAGATTAACTTGGAGGAGAATACTAAACCAGTGGTTGAAGGGATGCGAAGGTTGAAGGAATCAATGAAGCCGGTGGTTAAAAAGGAGATTTTGAAGCTGCTTAATGCAGGTATGATCTACCCTGTTGCTGATAGTGAATGGGTTAGTCCAGTGCATTGTGTACCCAAGAAAGGAGGGTTGACAGTAGTGCCTAACGAGAACAATGAGTTGATCCCTCAAAGGACTATAACTGGATGGAGAATGTGCATAGATTATAGAAGCTTGAAAAAGTGACGAAGAAATATCACTATCCTCTTCCATTCATTGATGAGATGCTTGAAAGCTTAGCAAGGAATTCATACTTTTGTTATTTGGATGGATATAGTGGTTTCTTTCAAATATCGGTAAGACTAGAAGATCAGCAGAAAACTATGTTTACTTGCCCTTTTGGGACATATGCATATAGAAGGATGCCATTTGGTCTTTGCAACGCGCCTGCAACATTTCAAAGATGCATGAATGCAATATTCACTGAATTTATAGAAGATATTATGGAGGTATTTATGGATGACTTCTCCGTACATGGTGCTGATTTTGATAGCTGTTTGGAGAATTTGGAGAAGGTTTTAAAAAGGTGTGTTGAATGCGATTTAGTTCTTAATTGGGAGAAGTGTCACTTCATGGTAACATAAGGGATAGTACTTGGTCATGTCATATCTAAAAGAGGGATAGAGGTTGATAAGGCAAAGGTATCTATAGTTGAGAAATTACCTCCCTCTACTGATCTTACAACTTTGAGAAGTTTTCTTGGACATGCTAACTTCTATCGCAGATTTGTTAAGGATTATTCGAAGATTGCTAAACCCCTGACAGAATTGTTAAAGCAAGATATAGATTTTGTTATGGATGAGGAAAGACTCTTGGCCTTCAGGAGATTAAAGGAAGCTCTATGTTCTGCACCCGTTATGCGGCCAGCTGATTGGAATCTACCTTTTGAAATTATGTGTGATGCAAGTGACTATGCAGTTGGAGCTGTTCTTGGACAACGGAAGGAAGGTAAAGTGCATGCTATTTATTATGCTAGCAAAACTTTAAATGAGGCGCAAATAAATTATACAACAACTGAGAAGGAGATGCTACCTGTTATATTTGCTTTTGAGAAGTTTAGATCCTACATTCTAAATTCTAAGGTGATCGTATATACTGATCATGCTGCTATAAGATACTTGGTTTCAAAGAAGGAGTCTAAACCTCGATTAATGTGATGGGTATTGATGCTGCAAGAATTTGATTTGGAGATAAGAGATAAGAAAGGAGTAGAAAATTCTATAGCAGATCATTTATCTCATCTTGAATCACCATCAACTGAGCCAATAAGAGATGAAATGCGATAAGAGCAGTTATTTGCCGCATTTGACCGTAGAGAGAACTGGATGATGGATATTATCAAAGGTTTCAAGGGACAAACTGATCTGATGAACAAGAACACAAGGAAAAGAGTTAAGAGTGAAATGAGAAAATTTATATGGGCTGACCCATACTTGTATAGGTATTGCGAGGACGGAGCAGTACGGAGATATGTACCTAGAGAAGAAAGAGCAAGCATTTTAGCAAAATGTCATTCTTCGGATTATGGGGGACATTATGGCTATTTCAGAACATAGGCAAAGGTATGGGCAAGTGGATTCTATTGGCCTACTAAGCATGAAGATGCAAAAAGGTATGTTGCAACATGTGCTCAATGCCAACGAATAAGGAATGTTAACAGTAGGAATGCAATGCCTCTTAAGTACAATCTTCAAGTCGATATCTTTGATGTTTGGGGTATGGATTTTATGGGACCCTTTGTGAATTCTCATGGTTTCGAGTATATATTGGTCGCCGTTGATTATGTCTCCAAGTGGGTCGAAGCAATGGCATGCAAGGCTCACACTACAAGAGAATCAAGGAGTATACTTCAGGAGCAGATATTTCCTAGGTACGGGGTACCGAGGATAATAATTACAGATGGAGGATCCCATTTTATAGGAGGAGAATTTGCTAGGTTTTTAACCAAATCTGGAATTGAACATAGAATTGGGACAGCCTATCATCCCGAGACAAATGGACAAGCAGAAACTTCAAATAAGCAATTAAAATGAATTCTACAGAAGATTGTTATAAAGGAAGGAAAAGATTGGGCCACGAAGCTTAATGGAGCGCTATGGGCATATAAGACGGCATTCAAGATACCGATTGGTATGACACTGTATCAATTCGTCTATGGGAAATCGTGTCACCTACCGGTGGAATTGGAACATAAAGCTTCTTGGGCCATAAAGGAGATGAATCTGGATCTTGATGCCGCCGGCATGAAAAGGAAGATACAAATAAGTGAATTGGAAGAGATGAGATTGCGTGCATATGAAAATGCAGCCATATATAAGGAGAAAACAAAGAAGTGGTACGATAAGAAGCTTTTGAAGAAAGAGTTCAAGGAAGGAGATCGGGTGCTCCTATTTAATTCGCGATTCAGATTATTTGGTAAAGGCAAACTACGAAGCAAATGGGAGGGACCTTATCTCGTGAATACAGTGTTACCTTCGGGAGCGGTAATTATAATGGATGGCAAGAGAAACAAGTACACGGTGAACGGACAATGTCTAAAGGTATACCTAGAACCCAACACATTTGAATTAAAATCTTTTGATGTGTATTTCACTGCTTAGTACCCCATGTGGTCGAGCTTAACGACGTAAAACAAAATCTTGTATGTATTTTAATTTCCGTAGTTTTTCTTTTTTGGCAATTTAGTGTACCGAGCCGATCGGGGCGATGTTTGCGCCGATCGGCGCGGCAGAATCCTTTTTGTTTTGAGTCGGTTTTGGACCTTGCCTTTTTAAGACTCGTTAAATTCCACGAATAAGAGAAAGAGTCCTAGTCCAATTGGAAATCAAGGGATATAAATATGAGGTGACAGCAAACCCACGGATCAACTCGTATTACATCATCACCAGAACAAACCCTAAGAGCAGAAGCGATGGAAGACGGCGCATCAGGCAGAAACCAAGGCGACGCCGATCGGCGCGACCCTTGCGCCGATCGGCTCGGCGGCAGATTTCCTCAGCCCTCGTCTGGTCAGATCTGCGGAAGAAATTCATGAAGAAAAGTGAAGCTGGCGCGTGGAACACCGACAAGGTGAAGATGGACAATGAACTTCGGTAGACGATGAAAAGAGTATTGGTGCACAAAGGAAAATCTGTAGCACCTATTGAAAGGGAAGTAGTTTCTCAAAGGTATACCATGGAAAGTCTTCTTGATTTTTCTACGCCCTTGTCGTATGAGGATTTCCTATCTTTCGAAAGATCATTGACTGAGCAAGAGAAGGAAGAGCTAGATGAAGAGAGCGTCCTCACAATTCATAGGTGTTGACTTTATGGTGAACATGACATTGCCGCCAAGTATGAACTCAAGCTGCGAGAGGAAGTCGAAGAAGCTATGTACCAGCAGGATGTGGAGACGGATCTTTAAGCTAGAAGGGATGAATCCTTTCCCAAGGTTCTTACCGATTGGGAAAGTTTTCAAGAAAATAAGATTCATAGGAACAGTTGTATTGAGGGTTGCAAGTGTTTCTTTTGTGCTAAGGATTTTCAACGTAAGGTGGAAGATCCAACTTTCATACCTAGAGATTTGATATATGATGATGGCTGTCACGCAGTTCCTGGAGGAAGGACACCTAAGGAGATTAATGATGAGATTTTACGAAGGCAACAGAATAAGGTGATCGGTGAGCGTAATCTAGAGTAGTTAGATGAGTATATGAAGGAAGCTGCTGGCTGCGCCGATCGGTGCGACACTGGAGCCGATCGGCACGATCTGAAGATGGTTGAATTTATTGATCTGATGGCTCTGTCAAATGAAGACAAAGAAACTGCTGCAAGGAAGTGTAAGACTACACCAGAGGTTCACAGATCCGCTAAACTATCGGGTAAGCCAATTCAGAATTATTCCGAATGGGATAGCGACTATACGTCATACTATTTGAAAACTTTGAAAAGCGGTGATCCTAGTGTGCCTGGAGATTTTAGTGATGATTTTGATATGCAAGGAAGCTTTGGTAGTCCTAAGTTCAAAAATCGGCAAACACTTGCAGAATGCAGTAATGACAGTGCAGCAGGAACTTCAACAAGAGTTAATGGTAATGCAGAGGGAAGTGGAGGAAGTCGCAATGGTGGAAGAACACCACTGCGCCGATCGGCTCAGCCTGTGCGCCGATCGGCTCGGAGGAATTGAACAGTGCCTCTCCTTACAACGTTGAAAATCATAACCTGCAACCGCCTGCTTGCTGTCCTGTCTGCCGAAGAAACATTAAGAGACTGTATCTAGACAGAGATCGTGCTTACAGGAATCAAAGAGATGTGGACCGCAGAATCCAGGATACAATCGAGATGAACGAAGCGGACTACACTTTTCTCATAAGGAATATAAGACGAATTTTCCGAGTCTTGAACAGGCATGATCTGCATGATTAGTGTGTTAAGCTTCTTCTCTTGCAATGAGGACATTGCAAATTTTGAGTGTGGGGGAAGGGCTTTGCCATTAGTCATAGTTTTTAAGTGTTTTTGAGTCCAGTTTCTCAGTTTTTAAGTGTTTTTGAGTCTAGTTTCTCAGTTTTTAAGTGTTTTTTATGAGTGTTTATTTAAGTTTGTGTGTGTGCTTAAGAGAGTCACGAGTCATGTTGAGAGTTGCTTCTAGGTATTTTATGTAGTTTGAATTCTTGCATTGTCTTTAATAAAGTTAGTGTCGATTGTCAAATTGAAAGTGCCCCATGCTATTTATCTTGTCTTTCTGATGATCGATTGGTTGATTACTTGAATTTGTTGGTTACCACTCAACTTTTGAGCTTTATATTTGTAAAAATTTCTTTTGACTTATCATAAGCTAAAGCAAAAGCAAGGTCTAAATATGCCTACATAGCCGAGTGAATGAGAGCAAACTACACATTTGAACTAAGTGGATTGTAAGTAACTTTGTCAATTTTTTGCTCATGATTTCGACAAAGGTAGGAAAGGATAATCTATTTTGTTTATCTCTGTATTTCTAGCTATTCTTATCCAATTAAATTCCATACTATCATGGAAACCATACATCTTTGTTTCTCCCTCATCCTTGATACAACCTATATTCTCAATAAAGAGAATTCAGAAAGTTTCCGCTGCTGATACAAGACAGAAATTGCTGATCATATCAGGGAATATAAAAAAAGAGGTAAACAAAAAGAAGAAGAAAATATAGGTCGCACCGATCGGCGCTGTTGCAAAAAGATAAAAAAAAAGAGGTTATTATAAAAAAGGGGTAAAGGAAAAAAATATATATTCTCTGAGAAGCAGTAAGGTCATCAAAGAAAGCAAATTTCTAATTATTTCTCATTCTTTGCCAATTGTTTTCATTGAACTTTCTTTTAGATCTTCTACATTCCTCTTCTCCATTAAAAGTTCTTTCCAAGAAAATCCTTTCTTAATAGGTATGATTGAGCACATTATTGACATGCTCAATCTTATGGTTTAATTTAGTTATATAGCCCTCCAAGATCCACATATAATCCTTGATTAGATAGGAGAGGGAAGGAAATACACTTGAGAGACTTAGAGAAGACCAAAAGCTTGACGTTTGATGCTAAAAGATGAGTTGAGGAGAACTAAAATTGTTTTTGAAAAGGTTTTGTGGTAATTTGATTAAGTTCAAGTAAGATATGCCGATTGGTTAAAAGGAGATGAGAGAAAATCTTTATGGCGGGATGACAAGTAAAAATGATGATTGAGATTGACTGCATGAGAGATGGTGTGAAAATTCTTATTACATATTTGATTTTGTATTGCTCGAGGACTAGCAATGATTTGAGTGTGGGGGAACTGTTGGTGGTTTCTAGATGCCCATTTTATCTACTAAAAAGAGATGTTTTGCGTCTTAATTTGGTGGTTTGGACTAACAGTTAACCCCATATTTGCATATATTTGTAGTTGTTCTGTTTTGGATGTAATCACAGGAAACAGGTGTAAAACAGAGTAATTATGGATATAGAGTTGAAGAGTAACAAGGATGGGCCAGATACAGAGCCGCGCCAATCGGCGCGACCCTTGCGCCGATCGGCGCAGGAGGAAAAGATGACTGAAATACGATCCGGTCCAGGAAAGACGAAGGCCCAGCCCGATATGAGTTAGAGTCGGTGGAAGTTGACCTAATCCTGTCGAGTATAAAAGGAAGATAATTATCAAAAGCTAAGGATGACCAAGGGGAGATGACAATCGGGAGAACCAGTTATTAAAACTAGTGTTCCAGGACATTGGCGGCGGAGGTTCGTCAACACCGACGAGATCCACCAGAAGGGAGGTCACGCCGATCGGCGCAACGCCTGCGCCGATCGCTCGGGCGCGTTCCAGCGCTATTTCTCACCCCTCTGCTATGTCTAGCAGAAGGATGAGTGAGAAGTCTCATATTCTCTTCTCTGGTGCGGGGATCTAGTCATGTAACTCTCATGCTTGTTGATACTCTCTCGATGAATTTAATCTATGTGATGAACTTATTGCACATCTATCTATCCTTTTTATTAGTGTATCGGCCAATACACTTTTGCCCATTACATAGTGCAAAAAATCAGTGGGGAGTTAATAGCCTCTGTAGTGACAGCCGGGGTGAACGAAACCACCATGTCTTGTAGAATATTAGAGTCATCACTTGAGTTGATAAGAATAAGGTTGCATGCTAGTGAACCAATCCTAAGGAGAGAATCCTTCATTATCCTGTTGCCTCTTCAATAACATTCACCTTCCACTTTCTCACCGTCGTCATTCACACCAACTAACTCATTGCAATCTGTTAGTAACCCCTTAATAGTATTAGTTCTGCTCGTTCCCTGTGGATTTGATAACCTTGGAATACTCTGAGGGAAAAAGAGCTACAACTGTACATCGTCCTCTTACGGTATATAAGTGGGTGCGTAGATACGACCAACAGTCACCCTCACTTGTAGCAGCATCGACAGTCGTCGAAGGCGGGTTCTCTTCAACAGCGGTCTCGTCCACGCGCGCTGTCATCGCCACTCGAGCCATTCCTTCATATCCTTCAATCAAAGACAAAACGTTTGTTCAGTAGGAACGCGAAAACTAGACCCAACCATCGTAAGGGATACTTCGAAGTAAGGATTCATGCATACCAACCTAGCTCGAAAGTTGCTTCGAAGTAAAAGTTACCAAAGAACAGTACAAGCGCACGAAGATATAGGAAGCTAGAGAACTAAAAAGCAAATCGTAGGAAAAGCTTCGTAGACCTTTACCCCACCCCCCTCACCCCCCGCTTATATAGTCGGGTAAAAATGGATGGGCATTTACTACGGAGCCTCAGAAATTGGGGGCACAGTAACACAAAATTAAAAGCGGAAGCCGAAGAGCCATGACACCTAAAATAGCCAAGTGTTACCTTTAAGAGAACTGAGTGAACTCCCAGAAGAGGACTCGCTTTCAGAAACTGTTATTGTTCGAACCCTAGTCATAATCGTAGGCATAGCGGGAGCTGAGCGGACGAGTAACTGATAAAAATAATAATAATTTTCCACCGCAGTTATTCTCTTTTTATAGGCAGAAGCCTGAGTAGCTTCGCTCAAAGCCCAACTTTGATGTTCGAAGGGTGACATTTTGGTAAGAGATCCCGGCGAAGCGAGGGTTTCAGCCCATCAAAGTTAGACCCACCCCTCGAGGGGCCACTGTTGGGGGATGACTTCGCATGCCACCCCTCGAGGGTTCATCAAAGTCGGGCTGTGAATAAAAGTCAAAGTCAACCATTGTTACCTTTTTTTTATTATTATTAACCATAACTTCGAGGTACAGGTGTTCATTGGAGGCCACGAAAAAACCAAGACCCTTCGGGTGGTACCTCCATGCCTTCGAAGGATGAAGTCATCATCCTTCGAAGGACAAAGCAGCGGATCCTTCAAGCAGTACCTCCGCGTGAAGGATGAAGCCATCATCCTTCGAAGAACGGGGCGCCAGGCAAGATCAAGAACTGGCATGGCGCGAAGAGGGCAACACGTGATACCAGCACGTGTTATGGCGTGCGGAAAAAGGACGGGTACCAGAAGCGCTCAAATGACCGATTTATCCTTTATGACCATTTTGTAAAATATTCGAAGAATATAGTAGATAATTAGAGACAATATGACCATTTGCATATGACCTAAGTACAGGCCTATAAATAGAACGCTCCTACTTACTTGTAACGGGACGAATCTTTTTGGGGATACATGAGAAGAGCCCATTGTTCCGTTTCATACCCTTCACGATTCCTTTTCATGTTTACTCTTCCTGTTAGTGGCACTGAAGCTCGCGCTTTGTGACACCAACACGGGCCAGCAGAGGAGGTGGCATCACATCGAGCGTCTGACCGGCACGGCGGAGGACCCGGTTCATGGCGGACGGTCTGGCGGGCGCGGTCACGGCCCTGACATCATTACGACAGTGGTGTGATGGCGGCCGCACTGGTGGGTATTTTTAAAATATTTGTCAAAATATTTGCCAAATATTAAATTGAACACTCGGCAAAAACTTTACGATGTGCCCGAAGGACGGCACACGGCAAAGCCCTCTTTGCCGACGCTATTTTTGCCGTGTAGACTTTGCCGGGGGCGACAGACGGCAAAAACATTGCCGAAACGTCGATCTCCCGTAGTGAGATCTCGCTCCATAAGCGCTTGAGTTGCCGTAACACATCACAAACATTAGAGAGGGCACAATATTCTAATCAAATGGGTGTAAGAAAAGAAAAGCGATACACATACACTTGAGTCCATTGCTTGAGCCTGACCGACATGGAGATGGAGAAGGAGAAGGGTGTCCAAAGCCGTGCATGCCCAAGCCTCGCAGGGAAGAAGACACGAGAGGGATTTCCACTAAAGTTTATAACTGCAGAGCCTGACAACGCGACGTGGTTCTTGTTCGCCCTCCCGGCAAGCATGCATCCGTCTCACGCCGCGGCTCCGTTCCACCAATGTTGCTGAGGAGGTTCCTCGATGGAAGGCGCAAATCCGCTGGGATGAGATCAGGCTGTTGACCGATCTCCAAGTCAAATTGCGCACAAAGCAGACTTCTTACCGGACAGACAAGATGTTCGTCGGTGGAGATCGATCCTGGTTCTTCCCTGATGGTTCGTCGGGGCCGCCTGTTCGATGGTTCGCCTGTGCCGCCTATCCGTTGGTTCGCAGGTGTGGTGGTGAGGTGGGAGCGAGACAGAGGAAGTAATAGTAAGGTTGATGCGCGGGGCAGATGAAGAAGCTGTGACGAGGTGCTTTGTCCCACGCCAACGACAGAGCGGTGGTGAGACGCGTGGAACGGTGGAAGAAGAGAAGTAGGGGCCGGAGGCAATGGGACTGCGCGGGTGGGGTGGTTCAACACCGAGGATCGTGTAGGTCTGGGAACGATTCCCTGATCGCAGGAAGGGGTGGCGGTTTGCAGGGCAGATCTGCGTTGCAGGTTTGCACGACGATGGTGAAAGAAAGAATTCATAAAAATTACGTCCCGTTACCCTTTATAGGAGCACACGACTGCAAACAAGTGAACAACAATCATCTCCTTAGCAGCCATGTTGTTGTAGATAGTTTGCTAGTTGGTATGGTGTCAACGATGAGATAAATGACTAAACAGATGCAGTATGTAAGATCACTTGGATACGTGCTCCTGTACAGATAGCAACTCATCTATCAATTCGGGGATTAACGAATGAAAGATACTCGGAAAAGCTTGGACCAAATGTTTGTCAAAGTAGATCGACACTTGTTACAAATCAATAAATCAACTAATGTGCATATATATGGTGCTAGACTTTTCTACCATTTATGGAGAATTGATCATCTTGTATTTCAAAATCTTCATACAATTTTTAGTGAATCCATTTCTGTCCTTACATCTATGATGTATGCAACGATGATGGAATGCCTCCAAATAACCTTTCCATACTCATCATGCAGTACACACCATACATCTGCCTCTCCACACACCAAGTCTTTGCCTCCTACCAGACATGGTTAATAGATTTGAGGCCTAACTTAAAATACCATGAAAACTTGCATTGAAGGAGTTTGGAAATAAGACTAATACAACTGCAAAATACAATGAAATAAGCTCAAGGGTTCCAAAATTAGAGCGGCGAATCGAAGACATCTTTCCTTTTTAGATATGCTCCTCTTTCTAGAAGGAGACTACTTTTCTATGATCCTAACCTGAATAATGCTGAGCTAGTATTGATACCAAAGACCATGTCAATTAGTCTCCTGAAAAGTTAAAGAGAGAACCTAACTGTTCTAGAAGGCTCCAACACTTGAATTTTAATGGCTTAAAATTTGTCACAATTTGTGACTTGTAAATGGTGAGTGTAAGGACAGAAAAATTATGTGGTTCTGGGCTTTCTAAGAGCAACTCCAATCATTTTTTAAATGAGGTTCCTAAACTAAAATTTAGGAAGTTATTAAAAAAATAAACCTCCAACCGTTCTCTAAATAATGTCCCTAAACATAGCAACTCCCAAAACAAGGTCCATGACTCTCCACATTTAGCAACCTGATTGGAACTCCCTAAAGCTAGATTTTCATAGGTTTTTTTACTTCCAACAGATTACTAGGCCATATATGATATGATTTTAATTTTTAGAAAACGAATTATTAGGAGCTGTTGGAGGACGTGCCTTATTTTTACTCCTAAAAGATTTAGAAACCTCCTAAATCCTATGTTTAGGGAGTAATTTTTTACATAATGATTGGAGATGCTCTAACGCTTGGATTATAATTTAGACCTTAATTATAGCTGGTTGATATTAAAATTATAGTAAATCGGTTACACAAGAATTACCATGAATTTTTGGTGTAATTTATTAGTAAAGATAGTGTAAAAAAAATTCAGTTTTTTAGCCCATAAAAATACTTGATTTTTAGTAGAAAGCTAGACCTTTAAAACGATCATGTGTTGTATAGACGAGAGAAAAAAAATATAGGAACATCAATAACTAGGTAGTAGTTGAATACAGCTAGCAAAAAAAAAAAAGAAAAAAATTGAAACGGGACTAAAAAAAAAAAAATCTGAACCGAGAATCACCTAACCAATTGCCACCAGAACTATACCTGTGTGCTTCATCTAAGGGCATCCATACAATCTGACATTTTTTCAGTTATTCATATCCCGTGATCAACGATCCATAGTAATAATCTATTAATAGCTAGATCGATCGATCTATATAGTCTCACAAATATATTTATTCAAGACAATCCAAAAACAGCCATATATGATTTAGAAAGCCAAACATCTAAAGGTCCGTCACTTGGCAACCAATGCAAATTGAAGCGAATAAATGGGGAACTAAAGATCCATCAAGAAAATATGCTTGCTATAGCAATGTAGAGGCATCCATGACTACGCTGGCTAGTACTCGTCCACCACTTCGATCAGCCTACTGGCCACCGCACTCGCAAAAACCGAAGACCCAGGATGAATCTGCGGCGTAACAGAATCAAAATTTTGTCTTGTCAAAAAATGTAACACTAGGCAACTATATATATTAGGATGTATATGAATCTTGATGGAAAGGTCACCTTGGTGTTGAACATGTAAATGTGGCAATCGCCAATCTTGCCGCCGGAGAGATGGACGAGTTCGAGGCGAAGCTCGTCCAGGGCGCGGGAGGCGGCGGCGAGGCACCCGTCGCGGCGGCGCTTGGTGAGCTTGATGTTGACCTCCTCCTCCACGATGCGCACGTCCACGAACGTGTCCTTGCTCTTCCGCTGGATGTACGTGCTCCGGATCGGCTGCCGCTGCTGCGCCCGCGGCGGCGGGGCCACCACCTCGCCCTCCGAGCTCTCGGCCTCGGCGCCGGCCGCCGCCGCCGCTGCCGCGGGCGCGTCCACCACGTCACCCTGCTGCTCCCTCCGGCGCCGCTTCTTCTCCACCAGCAGCGTCAGCTCCTCCACTGTCCTCCCCAACTCCTGGATGTACTCGATTGCGTCCGAGATCACAGTGGCCCGATCATCCTGTTTTATTTTTATTTATTCAGGGAACAATCAGTTAAATCAATCACGACACATCTCGACAGCAATCAAGAAAAAAGAACAGATACATGTTCTCACTGAGCATGAGGGCAGACGGCAGATATAGTAGTTTGTCACTTTCATTGTTACCTTGGTACGGTTGGGGATGAGGAGCATGAGGGCAGTGTACTTCTCAGTGAGCCTCTGGCGACGCTGCTTCTCCTTCTTCTCCACGCCATTGATCAGGCCGCCATGGAATCCGCCGGCAGCCATTGCTGCCCGGCTGCGCTTCCTGCCGCCGGTAGCCCGTGGCGGCGGCGGCGGCGAGCTCTGGAAGCTCGCGGCCATGTACGCGGCGGACTCGTCGTCAGGGGCGCCGAACACGAGGGCCCCGGCCCTCGTCCCGCGGAGGTACGGATCGCCAGTGGCGGGGTAGTGGCCGTTGCAGTAGTCGCGCAGCATGGTCATGGTGTGGTGGCTGTTGCCGCCGGGCGCCACCAGCTGCTCGTACTGCACGGCCGACTGGTGGTCGGCGCCGCCGCCGAAGAAGTAGTCCACGGTGGGCTGCTGTGCCGCGGCGGCGGCGTCGAGGGAGTGCAGGAGCTGGAAGCTGAGCTCCGTCGGGATGGTGGCCGAGATGCTGGAGGCGGTTAGCTGCGGGTGGCCGGCTTCCAGGTCCAGGGTGTCGTGGCTCATCAGGAGCTCGCACTGCGGGTGATACATGCTGCCTGGTGCTTGCACACTGAACACACGAATAAACTCTAGGATCACCAAGAGTCCAAGACCATATGGAAGTGGAAAAGATAATTCAAGCATTGAAGTACTAGTTCACACACTGCAATCTGAAACAAGAACTTAGGAAGAACATGCCTCACAAAACAAAGGTACAAAGAAAAGAATTAAAGAAAATGGTAACAGCGAGAGAACGTAACGAGAGCAAACAGTGCAAATATCTGGAATGCCCTGACTAGGTCAAAAACGCCATAGGCAATTTTAATCCACTGAAAAAAAAAACTAGAAGTAAATCTTACGGCTTACAGAAGTGTCAATAATTTTTCGGTCACAAAGAAAAAGAGAAACTAATGAAAGGAAATTGTTCATGGAGCAGAGAAACAAAGGAACCGCATGTCCGCAACGACTCTACGAGCAAAGTGGATGAGTACTTGCTCGGGTACATGATCTGTGGTTCAGTACATGCATGTGGTTGCAGCCTTGCCGATTCCTTTGCCTAAAAAGGTCTTGCGTATGCAGAACCGAACTAGATGGACTGGAGAACAAGTTTAATTAAAAGCTACTGTAAATGTTGAAGCTAAGTGTACAAGACAGGAATGCATCACAGAGGATCTTTAGGGAACTGCGTCTAAAAGCCATAACAAACTAAGATGGAAGAAGAGTTATACTAGCAAGTAGAGTGAGCAACAAACCAAATAACAAACTAACAGCCACGAAATAAGAAAGCGACATCAGCGTTCAAGAATAAACAGCCCGAAGTCAGACTCGCGGTCAGATCGTCAAAAAGAGCATTATATATATGAATATGTACTTGCAATCATTAATTGTTCCAAAAACATGCAAGCAGAATTTCTCTTGGTGAAAGCATGCATCTTGATATATATGTCAAAAAGAAAAGAAAAATCCCTTTATGCATAATTATGTCAACAGCAGGAACCCAATAGTAGGCCAGCGTAAGTTCAAGAACTAGAGCTCGATCGACACAGCGACCTAAAAAAGCGCCAACTATTCTATAAATGGAGAAAACACAAATAAGAGAAGATTCATGAAGGGCCGAGAACAAAAGCAGCTGAGGTGTATTTTTTCGCGCAAAAGAACTGGCCAGGGTTATTTCATTGTTAGTACATGCATGTGGATTTGGTTGTACTGAAAGAAAAGAGCTATAAGGGCTGCTGAGCGGGGAACAGCTAAGATCTCACAAGTCAATCTGATCGACCAAACAGGAGAGAACACAAACATCATAATTCAGAAAGTAAAATCTAGACGAATAAACAAAATCAAGACGCCAGGCAGAAGAGGTAACAAATACTAACAAAAATCAACCGAAGAAGTAACCCAAAGAACAAAAGATCAACAGCCAGGACATTACAAAGAAGAGTACCAACCAAAGCTTTTCTTCAGAGATGGCAGCGGTGCAAGATTCAATTAGCTGGCTAGGTTTGGCTGGTTGGTTGAGTTCCTCTTGTTGATATGAACTATGAAGAGACGAGAGAGGGAGATATATAAAAGAGGCAACAGTGATATTGGGTAGGGAAGAGGGAGCTATTGCTTCCTTGTGGATCGGCAGGGCGAAAGCGACACCCTGTTCAAGAGCTTCAGGCCGGCACTTTCAGAAGAGTGGTTTGTTACTGAGATTCCTTCTCGAGGGGCCCCACCATCCAAACCAAAAATCAGGCATACGCCACACACTGACAATTCGGGTGGTACATGCTCATGCAGGATTCAGAAAGGCTGGCTAGATTGGTCTTGTTTATACCCGCCCACAAAGACCGGGCCGGGCTTGGGTGTCTTGCGTACACCGTCTATCTAGTCCCACTCTGTTTCCTACATTTTTTGCATCACTAAAACTACATACTTAGCATGCCAATTTATCACAAACGACATAATTTAACTACTTCAAGTTTATAGGTTCATAATAACTAGCTCATTAAATGATGTCCTAGGCTCTATGATTAATTCTTAAATCTACACTTTTAATATATACAGTATATACAATAATATACTAAATTATCTGCTATTTTATAAAATTTACTCTGTTTTCTCTTGGAAGGTTCAAGGAGATAGACAAAGTTGAGAGGATTGCTAGCTACCTTTTTTTGTGATGGAATTGCTAAGCTACCTAACTATGCAAAAAGAAAAAAACATGGTTAGACCAGTGCATATTGTATTCTGACCCCTACGAATTGGTTGATGTTTAGGTGCAAGTTTTAGCACTGACTATGGTAGTAGATTTTTTTTTCATTTTGGGTCATATGGCAACCAACCAAATGGAGCCTGTTATTTACACGAGCAAAAATAATTGTACATTTAATTACTACAGTGAGAATAATATGCTGCGTACAACTGAGAAAACGTTATGTAAGAGTAAGGCTCAGTGTTTAGCTTTCTCTGTGACTGTATATATGTACTGTCTTTATTTTTAAATTATTATCATTATTGACTTTTTTAGTTTTATTTGATCATTTACCTTATTAAAAACATTATTTTAAATTAGTAAAATTATAAATTATATTTAACTTTTCTTTAATAATAAAAAAATCATAACAAAATTTATAAATTTTTTGAATAAGATAAATGATCAAACGTAACTTGAAAATCAATGACGATAATAATTTAAAAGTAAAAGGATATATGCAATATATCCGTTAATTAATTAAGTGATCTACACGTGCAGTACATCAAAATAACATACTATACAGCAACCGAACGTCCGAACCTGTTGATTACGGATAATGTATCCCTCTTGTTATGCAAGATCCGATCCAAAATTAAAACTGGTAACAACTGTTTTTTTCAAAGAATCGAAACGATTATGGTCTTTTGAATACTTTTTGTTGGCATACGGCACTGACTTGCTACCATCCCGTAGCTAATAGATGGCATGCATGCGCTACCACCCTAACTGACAATACGTCCAAGGATCGCTCCGTCCTATAAACCTGATTCGAATAATCATGAGAGAGAGAGAGAGAGAGAATCTGGAAACCGTAAGAGCATGCATGCGATGTTTACCTGACGACCTGGCTGTTAGAGGCGCCGCGCGGAGGTTGGCTCACGCCTTTCTCAATCTTCAGCACAGCCCCGTACTGAAGTCTCCCGTCAGCGAGACCATCATAATCTCACAGCTAACAAAGCTCCATGCTAATTCATGTTCTTTTTTTTTTGAATTGTAATTCATGTTCTTTTTACCCACTACAGAAAAGTTTTATCTGTGTACTGCTACGTTGCATCACCCGATATTCCCTTGGCAACTCGCCCCTGCTTTTGACCGTTTCATTTCCATCGAGCGTCGACCGACCTTTCGCCTGATCATCCAACGTACGAGAGTGACAGTAAACCCATGTGATAGAAAGAAGGAAAACATCTCTCTTCCGCAGCATAAACATTAACGATATTTTGACGCTAAACATTAGTGACATATCTATCCTATTCACTACGGGAAAATCGTTTTTGCCGAGTGTTTCACTCTTTGCCTAGTGTTTTTTTTCAAACACTCGGTAAAGATAGTCTTTGCCGAGTGTCAACTAAAAAACACTCGGTAAAATAAAAACACTCGCCAAAAAATTCTTTGCCGAGTGTCAATAAAAATACACTCGACAAAAAAAAAAATTTACGGAGTGTTTTTTCTTAACACTCGGAAAAGCTAATTTTTGCTAAGTGTTTTTTTCTTGACACTCGACAAAGCTAGTCTTTATCGAGTGTTTTTTCTTCACACTTGGCAAAAAAATACTTTTTTTTCCTTTTTTACTCTTAAAATTTTTTGTGCTCTACACATACAATATGTGTGACTCCATGTTAAAATTTGGTAATTTTTTGTAGTTGTTTTTTATATTTAATTAATTAATTACAATTGAAGCAATTTATTGAATAAAGTCAAATTTGAACTACAAGTGACTCAAATATAAGAATTCAATAAGTATAAAAATTATATTCATGTTGTTTAGCTCAATTAGAGACCTTACACATGAAATAAAAAGAAATTCGACATAAAGTATGAAAATCATGATCATAATAACGTGTGTCCAAATAATTTTTAAATTCTAAAAATCTCAAATAAAGTCTAAAAACCATGAGATTTGTTACAATGTTATGGTATTACAAGTAGAAGTTATGATAAAAAGTAGAGAAGGTTTTACACAAGTTGTCATGTTCTTTGCTTACTAAATAGAGAGTGTCCGAAAAATAACCTTAGAGTTGAGAATTAGTGGTTAAGATTTGAAGTCATATTAAAAATCAAATTTGAATTGGACTCCAAATTATTTTGTATAGGTCAATGATTACATAAATTATATCATTTCAAAATTTGATTATTTTTGAAAGTGGTTTGATATTTTTAAATTTTTTAGAAGTTCATAGGAAAATTTATTTGCCTAGTGTCTAACTTAGCACTCGGCAAGTCTTTGCCGAGTGTTTTTTATAAAACACTCGGCAAAGATGTAAATATAAAAAGATTCAAAACAGGGTTTAGACTCAAGTGGTAGTGTGGTGTAGTGGTAGAGGAGTACTCGCGCGAAGGAGAGGTCGTAGGTACAAATCCTGCGCACTTTGTGTGGAGCGCACGAAAAATTACCAAGACTTGCGAAAAAGCACCAGGACAGGTGGGCGGGGTTCTAGGAGAAAAAAAATATTTTTTTGCTATTTTATTATGTTTTTTCGTGATTTATATTTTGCCGAGTGTTAGACTTTGTCGAGTGTTTTTTTGACACTCGGCAAAGCCTTTGCCGAGTACGCGGTAAAAAAACACTCGACAAAGAGCACTTTGCCGGCTGTTTTTATTTGCTGAGTGCTCTTTGCCGGGAGAGATTTCCCGTAGTGATTGCTATTAGTATAAGCGAAAGAATATGAAAGATTGGTGTGGTAGCAACCCAAACATTAAAACTTGTTGAGCCAGATTTTGGTGATTGGGACAAAAATTGACTTGGTGCACTACGACCTAAACCTTTAGTCAAAATGTTGTTGTGGTAGAAAATGTAACAGAAATTGAGTCATATTAACTTATGGTGAGGTTCGACAAGAAGTTGTCTTACATAGGAGGTAAGTAAGGGAACACACGCCAGGCTGATCCTTGTTTAGGGCGCTCAGATCCAGGACTCCCTGTCACGTGTTCACGCTCTGTTCCTTTCTTGCCAAAGCATGCAGCTCACTGAGTCACTGTTCTGTACGTGTAAACTCCATGTAAAGCCTTGATCGCCTGTTAATTTTGTTCCCGTCGCTAGCTGGCATGCAGATTGACAAGTTTGGTGGATTGGACCGCATATAGCTCAATCTGTGATTTTCTTCTGATCTCATCCGGTTGCAATTTAGTATGCTTAGCAGTGATATTATGTTCATCATATGCAGAACTGAAGTTCTTGCACATTGCATTACTACTACGTGGATCACCGAGCGTTTATGCAACAAAAAAGAATATATGGGAATATATGCATCCTTGCTAGGGAACCATTTCAATATAAGCAACTGAACTACAGTAGCAAAGCTCAAAACTTCTAAATGATTGGAAATTTGAAACAGAAACACATGATTGGAACGTAGAAAGCACATGAACCACATGTTTGGAGGAGGAAACCTTCAATCTGTAATGAAACAGGTGACAGAAGATCAACTGCGTTTCATTCTAGACATTTCGACTAGTATCATCAGATCTGTCTCGACAATTGTGCACAACGCTCTGTAGTATAAATGGGGCACCAATAAAACAATGACATGCTACATTTTTAGTATGAAATCACCATCCCCATCAGGCAAAGAAAAAAAAAACTTGATCACAACTGTCAACTTCATCTGACATTAAAGAAGAAGAAAAAAAAATCCTATGTCAGATCAGATGCTTGTGTTGTAGGCTTCATCTGTCATTGCCTCCACACGGGAATATTGGTGATTCTCAGTTCAAATTGGCCTAGACTGGAAAGACAAAATAACCTGGGAAGTATGTCAATCATATTCAGCAATTAGAGGAAGCTACCAAGCATCTGTGAGTAAGACCAGCAATTTGAAACATAGCAGACACCTAACTGCCAAGCTCAACAAAATCAAACATAGCTTGCAGCTAGTGAATAGAAAATGGTTGCATCGAAGATTGTATCTGATCAGGGTTAATCAACACACTGAATATCGAGCATTGATCAGGGTTAATCAACACACTGAATATCAAGGTTAATCACACTGCATGTGAAAGTACTAATAGTTACCAAATGCATGTGAGGTTTCAACAGGGGAATAATTTAACACTCTAAGTGGTTTCTCTTTTTGCTGGAAACATAATATAGTAAATATTTAGTACAAGCACCAGTTAGCAGCTAAATATTTTTTTCCCTTTCCTACATGACCAACATTATGCGCCATTTTCTGGTTAAAAAGAACCCAACAGAAAATGTTTGTCCATTATTTATTCACTGTATACACTCAGCTGTTGGCAGTCTTCCAAGCAACAAGCAAAGAAATAGCACAACGAAACATGTCTTTGTAGTACACAAATGCTTTACCCAACTTCAGAAAAGAAATGGAATACCCCCCCCCCCCCCACAATTGACAGAGAACTAGCCAAGATTTTTAACTTTGGGGTATCGTTCTTAATTTTTTGTGCGATAGCAATAAAAATTCCATTAATAAAACTTCGAAACCGATTTTAATTTATTTTATAGGAAAAACATGAATCATTTGGTTTCATACAGTTCCACCAGCACCTTAAAAATATAGGACAAAACAACAAAGGACTACAATACTTACACAATTATATGTGTCACAGTGTCACAAACTCGCAATGCATTATCTGATAACAACCAATGTTGTTGTAATTATTATCAAAATGGCTGCTAGCTGCTAGTATTTCAACCAACTTTGATAAGAATGACATTAAAAAGGTAATGTGATTACAATGGGAGAACTATCAACCAACAGACAAGATTACCATCCCATGTGGAAAAGTGCAGAAGGGTGCAAAAACAATATAAAGAACCCCAGAGAGACATGTTTTCCTACATTTATCTAAAGGTTTGAGAAGGTAAATCCGAAAACCTAAAGGCAATGCAAATTACAAAAAAATATATATAACTATTGGTTTTCAAGAAAAATATATTACTAGTACTCCCTTCATTTTCAAATTGTTGTCACCATTGACTTTTTTAGTTAACTTTAACCATTTGTCTTATTCAAAATATTATTTCAAATATATAAAATTATAAGTTATGCTTCAATTTCCTTTAATGATAAAACAAACTATAACAACATATATGATCTTTTTAAAAGAATTTTGAATAAGGTGAATGGTCAAACATAACTTCAAGAATTCAACGGGGACAACAATTTAAAAACGGAAAGAGTGTCTATTGTCAGATTGGTGACCAGTGGCAAGTACTGGAGTGAAACTACGGCTCATAATGATCAAGCTCAATGTTAGCTTTGGTTTGTTCAGCGAAGCATATTTATCAGATCAGGCTAAAGCCCAACTTGCTTAAGTGTATTTCAAATTCCAAGCCTCAAGCCACAAAAATAGCTCCAACAAAGTTAATGTGGAAACAAAAAGTTTTAGTTCTGCTTGCATGATCAGGTACACCAAAGGACATAGCATATAAAATCTAAAGGCACAATCATAAAATAAAGAAACACACAGAAATTTTATGAATACATGCCTGTTCAGTGAATCACAAAAAGCTTCTGACACTTTAAAAACCGGCAAACGTTACAAACAACCTCTTGTGTTAGATTAGCATACTGATCAAGGGTTCCTATGAACTGCATTCTTAAGAGAAAACAAACAAGAGCAGACAAAGAATGAATCACAAAATCAGGTGAGACCACATCCTTCGGATCAAGTTTTAGTGCTAGAAGCTAGTTTTATTATATATGACTTGGGGAATAGGAAATATAGTGTACATTGTCAACAGGGGAATGGGAATAAGAAGGAAAAATAAAAAAGCTGAGATTTACCTTGAGAGTTGAGACATGTAATTAGAAACAGCAGCCAAACTAACAGATCGAAATCCTAAATAAGCTCGAGTATAGCTAAAGTTCTGTCAATATTCACTCAACCCAAACAATTTCTCAAATAGATTTGAATGCCTATAGGAATCAAACTTACATTGAAGCCTGCACCATTGATGCCAAGATTTTTGAAGTAATTTCCATGTAGTTCATCATGTGTGCAAACCAAATGCAAATCTGTTTCCTTTACTTTAAAGAACCCAAATATCAATGTACACCAAGGTCCAAGGATCTTACTAGTTTGCATAATCACCGTTCATCTTGTGTAAGTGTTGCATTCGGTAACCACCTATCTTCTGTGTAAGTGTTCCACTACAATGACTCATAATACAAAAGAGCATGGCATGACAGCAGCATTGTTCTGACAGTGAAGGAAAAGATTTGCATTGATCAGCTTAAAAGGAATATCCTTACATATATCTTGATGGACTGCGAAAGTTCCAACATAAGAAAGTGGTTCAAGTGATAACTGTAGAAAAGGATCTCACCAGTCACCACCACTTAAGTCAAACAAGCAGATCCAGTGATGGAGCTTGGATGATTTTTCAAGGGGAACCAATCAGTTTAGAAATTTAGTAGGGGGGGGGGGGGACCAATATAGTGTATTTTTAGCAATCAAGCTATAAAACAAAGGACTTTTTGTGAATTGTTTCAAAGCTAGGGAGGCCATGGCCACGTTTGGACATAAGGAAGCTCCATGCCTTGATTTACAATCAAATCGCTTATTTGTCCCCAACATTTTGTTCATTATCGAATAACAGATCAAAGAAATAACGAAGGCAATTCAGTCAATTTCCCTGACCATTGCTCATCACGCAATACTGACCACTGCTAAACTGGAATTGCGGTAGCAGCTCACAAAACCTGCCTTGCACCATATAATGCACAAGAGCATGGCATGACACAGCATTGTTCTGGCAATTAAGGAAAATATTTGCAGTCGTCAACTTAAAAATCTTGGACTGAGAAAGTTCCAACATAAGGAAGTGCTTCAAGTGATAACTGTAGAAAAGCATCTCACCAGTCACCAACACTGTGTCAAACAAGCAGATCTTCGGAAAGTATTCCTTTCAGCCTTGATTTACAATCAAACTCGCTGCGCATGACCCTGAAATCTTTATTAATGAAAGAGATCAAAGAAATGTTGTAGACAAACCATTCGATTTCCCTGACCATTGCTCTTCGGCAATACTGACCATTGCCAAATTGGAAGTACAGTAGCAGCTCTCAAAAACTGTTTTCCACTACCTCCTAGTGTGCATAACAAGCACTTGTGTCATGATTGTCATCATCTCCTTCTGCACCCAATGTGTCCTCCTCAAGCTGCTCCTCACTCTCTACTGCAACCCAATGTGTCCTCCTCTTCAAGCTGCTCCTCACTCTCTACTGCAACGCTCCGACCTTTCCGAGCAGCAACCTCCCTCTGTTTCTGCAAGTTCTCATTCTTCTTCCTCAATTCTTCCACATACATTTTATGCCCTTCATCCATGATTGCCACAAATCTTTCCTTCAGCTCAATCAGTGGGTCTCTATCTACAAGCTCCCCATTCTCATTATAGGCTTCCCTCAATACTGCCGTCTTGATGCCACCCTTGAGTGATACATAGAAGATCCCCGGGTGCCTCGTGAACGCATTAGCAAATGCATTGGACAGCCTATACTCTTCGCAAAATTTCCCTACAATTGGCACTGCCATCCTCCGCTCAACGGACAGCGACAAAACCTCATGTAAAACACCAATTAGCCGCTTCTCTGACACTGGCGATCCAGGTTCCAGCCATGACGCATCTGTATAAGGTGACACATACGGCAACTCAAGCCAATCCCTCAACCACTCCCTCATCTCCTTCTTGAGGTAGAATCCCTTGGGCAACTTAACAGTAAAATTCGGCCGTGGTCGTATGCCAATCACATCGGCCTCCTTGTCAGCCCTCATTTCGATCACCGACTTGGCTAGCTTCTCGTCCCAAGAAACCAGCTCGAGGAATGCGTTCCCGGACGCGTCGGGACCTGGGTCGCCGACGACGCGGAAAAGGTGGGGGTACTTGGGTACCAGCGACACCAGGAAGTCGTCGGGGAAGCCGAAATCGCGCTTGGCAGCGGCGATCTTGGTGACGTGCAGGGCGCGGGTGGAGGAGATCATGAGGAGCTTGGCGAGCCTGGAGGCGTGGTGCGGCGCGTGTTGCTCGTGGAGGCGGGAGGCGAAGTCGAGGAATGCGAGCAACTGCGGGGAGGGGAAGGCGACGGGTTCCGGGGGAGAAGAGACGGAGAGGAGGGTGGGGTACTTCTGGAGGAAGATGGGCACACGCACCGGGAGGCGGATGCGCTCGCGGCGCTTCGTGAGGTAGCGGAAGAGCAGGCGGCGGTCCCGTGAGAGGAGCACCTCGCGGACGAGTCGGGAGGCTTGGCGGAATCGGCGGTCGCAGACGATGACGGCGTCGAGGGCGGGGTCGCGGCGCCATGGAACCTTCAGGGATGATATTCGGCGAACGGGAGAGAGCGTGAGGAGGCGGTGGGCGCCGCGGGTTGCGGCGGCGGCGGCGGCCGGGAGAAGCATTGGGGGCGGCCGGGCCGGTAGAGCGGACGAGAGTACAAATCATTTGCAGATAGCTAAACTACGCCTTTTAGTATGGTTTACAGATCAGTACAGACGTCTTCGATGTCTGGCTGCATATAACATTTTTATAGAAACATTTTCTTTGAGGAACTGTTATATCTCCACTTTCTTGTTGTCCTTTGAAGCACATCCTATGACAATAGTTCGGATCTTAATGGTTTTCCATCGGTTGTTTTTAAGAATGGGTTCTTATGGCACTTCTAAGCTAATCACCAAGTAGGAACTAGGAACAACCGTATTGTCATCAAAAAGTTTTACAATTACTTTACATCATTAAAAAGGAATTATCAGTTTAGTTAAACCTACCTAAAGGGCTAATATCCTCTTTTTTGTGAATTGAATATCGTACAGACGCAAATACTCACATATATGCACGAGTCCTCACCTCTATGAACACACGCACGCATACCCTATCCTATGAGCACCTTCGAAGGACTGAGTCGATTTAATCTTGAGATTCACGAAGTCACCACAGACGTCTTGTTGTTGACGAGAACGTCGCCTACCACTGAAAGAATAATTAGCCATATATGTAATATCCGTATCAAATCTAAAATTTGAACCTCGGTAGGTTGGTTCCACCATAATGAACCTAACCACTTGAGCTAAGCTCAGTTTGCTAAAAAAATGGGTTGTATCCCAATAGGGGCATATGCATGTTCATCAATCATTCGATCTGACTATGGACAAGTAGATGTTAGCCCAAACACAAAGTCTCTTTTAGCTCTTGCTAAGGATAGTGTTGAAGTTTAAGTGAATTACTCATTATTTCTTATCATTTCTTATCAGGTTAAATTTGTTTGAGCATAATAGCTTAATATGGTGTCAAAGAGAGGTCTTGAGTTTGAATTCTAGGAAGGTGATTTGTTAGATAAATTACAATCGACTCCTATTCCATATCTGAAGCTTGAGGTGGCCTCCACATGAGAAGTTGTGTTGAAGTATAAGTGAATTGCATAACCTTTTTTATCAGTTTAAGTTGTTAGGTGCAACTAGTCGATGCATAGTAGTTCAATAGATAGAATAAATACTAGAGGCATGCTAAGAAAAAGAAATATACATTTAGAATCATAAACTTGTGAATTGTGTTTATGACACATTCATAATGTATAATTTTACGAAAGCTTTCTGATAGATAGTTACAATCAACATACCTTGGTATCAGCCTATTCACCGAACAACACCGACAATCAAAAGTAGACTTTTCATCCCATTTTATATGTACATAATCATCATTATATGCTAGAGCATTTGAGTGACAAGAAACAACTGAATCTTTAACGATGAAGACCTAATAGTGGACAACTAATGTCAGATTGTTCAGTGAGTACAACTTTACCTAGTTGAGAAATATCCTCCTAGGCCAACTTTGTTTAGTCATACTATTATTAGTTTGGTGATCATAATATCAAATCGTTAGGTGCCTTCTATTTTTTGATGAAATTTCAATTCAATCAAGTCTTGTTCCTGTCACCATTTTGTTGACTTCTTTATCTTCCAAGAAAGAGTTCTTGTTGGTTGTTTATATGCGTCCGTTTACATACCGCAAGTGGACTATGTACATTGTAGTCTTTTTTCCTTAGAGTGTTCTAAGGTTTAGTTGAATCTACAGAGAGCAGTGGAAATTAAGTAGAATTGTTAGTAAAACTTATAATCTAGCATTTTAGTGAGCATGAGCGTTAGTTTCGGAGAACTAGGGGGTTTGTGTCGATCGATGCACTGATGTGTTGATATGTAAGGACCCAAGGTCCACACCTGGCTGGGCCTGACTCACATTTTGAGTGGACCCCACACACCCACCAACCTATTTACGCTTTCGTACTCGCTTCGCGTAAAAGGGCTAACCCAAGGTTGGTGGTGGTGGACAACCTAGCCTTATATGTTGGTCCTCCTCCCATTAGACAAGTAAGGTGGTACTAAATTTTCATCTTCTCATGCACATAAGTGCTCATGGGCCACTATGGGCCTAATCTCAATGGGTCGGATGTTACAGACACCCCCCTCGTCGGAACACAGAGACAACATACCCACACTGGACAAGCTACCAGGAACGTTACCCCCTTGGGCACGTCCGTGTCCAGTGTCGGATCACATGTCATGCCGTGTCCCATGCATGGGCCTACATGCGTCATGCACCATATGTCCGGACCTCCTGGCCACCACGTGCACCGTGCCCGTGAGGGTCGACTCTGATACCACTTGTAAGGACCCAGGGTCCACACCTGGCTGGGCCCGACTCGCATTTTTAGTGGACCCCACACACCCACCAACCTATTTACGCTTTTGTCCTCGCTTCGTGTAAAAGAGCTAACCCAAGGTTGTTGGTGGTGGACAACCTAGCCTTATATGTTGGTTCTCCTCCCATTAGACTAGCAAGGTGGTACTAAATTCCCACCTTCTCATGCACACAAGTGCTCATGGGCCACTATGGGCCTAATCTCAATGGGTGGGATGTTACATGATCGGCACAGAGGCTTTTTAATGAAGGATATTTAAATTTGTAGAAATATTTACAAAAACTGTTTAGTGAGTTAGCCTATTTCTGCTAGTCGAGATCGTAACAACAAAGTATAATCAAATAGTATCATAACTGAAACTACTTGGATATTAGGAACTGAAGATAAGTAGAAAGTGACACTTTTCGACAAGCCTTAACATGACCAGTTGTCATATTCGGTCTATCACTTTTGTCGAGATTTTTACTCGGTAATAAATTTATAGGGCTACATCGGAATTAAGAACTCGATGGTTAAGACACAAGACACTGACTTAGACAGGTTTGGGTTTTCGATTCTTCATTGTTGTTATTATCAACTATCTGCTAATCTTTTTCCATTATGCTCTTTGGCAATCATAGCGGTCGGTCAAGTGATACTCAGAGCGCTCAAGGGTCTCAAGACACTCGGTCGACTCCTGCTCCTCGATCGATCGCTAGCCTCAGCCGGTCCACACACCATCAAGTGTGCAGACCAAGCGGAGGAAGTCGCCCAATGCTTCAGTGCCCAAGCCATTGCCGATGCCTGCTCCTCAGATCGTCAACCTTTCCCGACCGGCATGTCTTCTCCCCGTTATAAGGGTGAGACCGTGTTGGTCGAGGACTCATTGAGTCGACCAGAGGTTAAGGACATGGACGTCATGCATCAGCATCGAGAGGCCAACAAGGTACATCAATACCAACTTTTTTCTTCCTTGAATCATTCTTCCAACTAACCATACCCTTCTTCATATTCAGAGAATATATTCTCTTGTGGAGAAGAAGCAGGCCAGGATTGAATACCTCAAGGCCGAAACTTTTGGTAAGTCCCTGACATCTTGTGCATTCAGACTTCTCCTTTAGAGGTATTGAGTTGTTGTCCACAATTGCCAGCGAGCAGCTCTCCTAGGCCAGAAGAAAAATTGAGAAGCTACGTACTGACCATAAGGAGGTGACCAAAGCTTTGGAGCAGAGTCGTGCTGATGTCGTTGGTAAGATTGCAGACCAACTTATATTTGCTTCTTTCTCACTCTAACGTTAAAGTCTTTATTTGTGTTTTTAGCTCGTGATCAGAAGGTCGCCGACCTGGAGAAGTTAACTTCAAACCAATAAAGATTCTTAGATGCTCTGACTGCTGAGAAGAATAACCTCTCCAAGTCGGTTGGAGAGCAGAGCACCGAGATCACTCGGCTGAAGAAGGAACTAGAGGAGACCAAAGGAAATATTGAGGAGGCTAAGAGCATCTCCAAGTTTTTCAAATGTAATCTTGCCAGTAAGCTATCTTTTTAAGTCTTCTATCATCACTTTTGAACTTCATCATCTAATACCCTTCATGACTTTTGCAGCCATATCTTACGACGCTCGAAAAGCATTGGATTATATCCATGCTAACCAAGTGGAGAAGACCGGGCACTCCTTGGAGTCCTTGCTAGAGCACGTGCTAGAGGTGATCACCAACAACACCAGAAGAGTGGCGATCGAGGCCGGGAGTCAAGTACTGGCTATTTGCCAATCTTGATCTCTTGCTCTGCCATTGGACAAAGTCAAGGAGGGCTTCAACCCTGACTTAACGATCGATCAATGCCAGTTGCTTATGGACATGCTGAAAACCTCCCGTGCCTTAGTCGATAATGTAGAGGTCGACCCCATCGTGCCGTCTCCTCCAGCAACTCCGGAGGTAGAATTATAAGATGATGCCTCCTCTCCTTCAAAGGAGCTGTAATATCTGTAATATTAGCAAACATTAGTAGTATTTGAATTATGAAAACAATATTGTCTCCATGTAAATATGAATATTGATTCTTATGCTTGCTTAATTACTAAACAAGTTTGGAAAACCAACTAAATATTCATTAAAGCAATCTCCTATTACTTAGGGCAAACCAATCGGCGTCAAGCTGCGTTAGCCACGTTATAGCACTTAGACATTTTTACCTTAAATCTTTTAGAGACAAAAAACCAGTCTACTTTAGCATATTAGGTTGTAATTTATAACTGCGTAACAAGCAGAATTGATAATCGACACATGACCTCTCACACTTTGGCTCTGGTTTAGTGTAGTGACAGTCTGTTGTGCAGTATAAATTATATAACCATAATGTTCCAGCGTAAGACCAAAAAACTTTAGACCGTGTCAAAATATGAGAAATCGGTCAGAAAAAACCTAAAACTAGAATCTATCAAGGTTAAGGAGTAATAGGACATTATCACTAGCCCCCTAGAATCTATCAAATATGTTATAAATTAAGGAATCGAGACAAATAAGAATAAAATCAAAAACATCTTCTATCAAAAAGACTTAGAAATTCATTCAATAATAATGTATGAAAATTCAAGAAAAAGACTAAGTATAAAAGTGACGTAGCTGATTGATGTTCCATGAATTTGGTACGTCGTCGCCATCTTCATACATTAGTCAATAAGCCCCCGGCCGAGTAACTTCTTTGACCACATAAGGTCCTTCCCATTTAGGGGATAATTTATGCTGATTCTTGGTTGATTGCACTCGTCGCAGCACTAAATCCCCAAGATGAAACTAGCGACTGCGAACATTTTTGTCATAATAACGTCACAAGCCTTGCTAGTATACTACCGATCGAAACAGAGCGCGATCACGCAACTCCTCTACTGCAATCAACTCAATCACTCGGTTGTCTTCAGAAGCTTCTCGTCATATCCCTTGACTTGTGCTGATATGAGGTTTACCTCGGTCGACAATATAGCCTCGGAGCCATAGACCAACGAGAAAGGTGACTGGCCAGTAGCCCGACTGACATGAGTGCGCAACCCCCAGAGAACCGAAGGCAGCTCTTGAACCCACCGACCGGCATATGGTTTGAGCCTGTCAAATATTCAGGGCTTCAACCCCTAAAGAATCATACCATTGGCCCGTTTGACCTGCCCATTGCTTTGAGGATGAGCCACTGATGCAAAGTGGATTTTTATTCCCATCTTATCGGCAAAGTCATGAAATTCCTTAGATGTAAACTGAGTACCATAGTCGGTGATGATATCATGAGGGACCCCAAACTGAGTGAAGACATCTCTGACAAACTCGATCACTTTCTTCGAAGTTATCTTGCCGACCGGCTTTGCTTCAATCCACTTGGTGAATTTGTCAATAGCAACAAACAAATGAGTGAACCTGCCTGCCGCTTTCTTGAAAGGACCGACGATGTCAAGCCCCCAGACTGCAAAAGGCCAAGTAATAGGTATCATCTGAAGTTGCTGTGAAGGTACATGTGTCTGTTAAGCAAAGAATTGATAGCCTTCACATTTCCAAACAACTTGGTGTGCATCTTCGACCGCTGTAGGCCAGTACAACCCTTGTTGGAAGGCTTTGCCGACCAAAGTCTTGGAAGACGCATGGTTGCCACATACTCCTGAATGGATTTCTTCCATCAACTCTTTGCCTTTTGGAATCGAGATGCATCGCATCAAGATATTCGAACCTCCCCGTCGATAGAGCAGGTCGTCCACCATCAAATATCCTTGACACCTTGCCTTTAGCCTTTGTTACTCATTATGGTCCGAAGGCACTGTCCCCTTAGTAAAAAAATTGGACAATCGGGTCACACCAGTCGGTCTTTATGTTGATATCATCTACCAGCTAAACAACATCAGTCGTAAAGACATCAGACCGAGGAGAAATAGTGGAATAATTGAGGGTGTGTAAGAATACACCGGGTGGAACCATCGATCGTGACAATCCCATCTTGGCTAATTCATCAGCCGCTTTTCTTGTGGCTCGGGAGGCACCAGGATTGGAATATTGCTCAGGTGGACCTTCAACTCATCCAACGCCGACTGCACCTCTGTTGTCCAGATAAAGTCATCCTATTTTTTTAGTAATTTAAAAAACGGTAGACCCCTAACCCCCAGTTGGGAGATAAAGCGACTCAAGGATGCCATACATCCAGTCAGCTTCTGAACATCCCTTTGGGAATTAGGTGGCCCCATATCAAGGATCACCACAAGGAGAAGTGATTGCCCGGCCGGTTGCAGGTAGCTTGGAAGCTCTCAATGAACTTCTTGTTGAGGTCACCCCATGAAATAATCGACCTTTCCGGGAGTGATGTGAGCCAAATCCAAACGAGTGGCTCGAGGCAGACTGGTAGATAGTTGGCCATCACATAGGTGTCGCCTCCTGCTGACCGAATCGCCATGCTATAAAGTTGAAGCCACTCCTGAGGGTTGGTTTGACCATCATACTTCTCGATAGGGACCGACCTCCGTCGTTGGTCTGATGACCGGGAAGGTGAAGACGCATGGCGATTATGATGAGGGCCTACGTCATCACTATGACGCCGCCACCGATTGTCTTCGTCATGGTTTTTGTGCCCGTCCCAATCGTCTCGTCAATGTCGGTTATCACGGTTGTCTCTCGAGGGTGTATTGTGCCATCGGTCGTCCCATCGGTCATCAGTCCTTCGGTTGCGACACTCCTCCTCGTGACGCTGGTCATCTCGAATCCGCTCTTCAGTACGAGAGTTGATGGAATCTCGACCGTCACTGGATCTCAGGGAATTCCTTAGATCGCTACGCTGTCGACCATGAGAAGTTGCATGGCTAGAACTTGCCACTGATAGTGGTTCGTCTCTGGCCGCGTCTTGAACAGCAGCTGCTTTGAGCATGGCTACTGCCTTATGCATCGCCAGAGTTTGATATGTTGCATCAGCCATCAAGCTATCAAGCAACATCTTCGCTCAGGTGATGTTGTTCTTAGGGGTGTGGTAGACCTTGACGCCATCTACTTCAATCTCCCAATCCCTAAGGTCTAGCCGTCCCTTCAATCGAGATCCATGAGATCCTCTCGGTCGGTGGCGGTGCCGCTCGAAGGTGGTACCTCTTCGGGGTCATCATGCCTTTGGACCTCCTCATCACGTCCATCATTGTCGTTGGCAGGACCATCGTCATTATTGTCATCATCCCCATCATCGGTTAGGTTCTCATGAACCTCAACCATATTAATAGCCAAAGGATAAGGGCATGTAGATCCATATGAGTCCTCATCAAAGGAGCAGATCGACTTAGAGTCGTACTCGGTGGGTAGATCTATATCATCGAATCCGAGTGGAACCAATGCAGGAATCAGATCTGACAGGGTCGGTGATCGCGCCATGAGATTGGCTGCAACCGAGTCGGATCGTTGGTCGTCGAGGCCTAGCGCTCCGTTGGACTCGGTGGTGAAGTCGAGCGAGCCGAAGGAGATCTTAAAGTCCGACGGGTACTGGATGGTGGGAATCTCGGCCATCGAAGTCGACGGTGAATCCCAGCGAGCCTTGTCCCCTACCTAGCGCGCCAACTGTCGAGATTTCTACTTGGCAATAAATTTATAGGGCTACATCAGGATTAAGAACTTGATAGTTAAGACACAAGACGTTGATTTTGACAGGTTTGGGCCCTCTCGACGAGAGTAAAAACCCTACATCCTGTGTTCTGTGGTTTGTATTGATGTTGTGTTTCGTGTGTTGTCTATTGTGTTGGCTCTCCCTTGATAGGGGTTCCCTGCCGTCTTATATATCCGGTCGACAAGGGGTACATGAAGAGTCCTACTCGTAGTCTATAAGGATTCACATAGAAAGTCTATCTCTAATTGCCTTGCGCTCCAAGCCGACTCGGTCGGTTACCTTATGGATGAGGTACGCGGTCGTCTACCGACTTAGGCATAACTATGGATACCTATAAGGTAAGTATTCCACAGCAGGGTCCTCTTGGTCGAGCGAAACTTCCTTGGTAGGGACATCGTCCATCTGGATCTTGTCCTTGGTAGGCTTCTTCACGGGGACCTCCACGTCAGTCCGCTCCTGACTGCCGACTGCCTTTTGGATCTCTAGCCGGTCGGACAACATCAACTGTTGGTCGTCCATCTCACAACTCTGCACATCGCAATCAAAAGAATTCCAAAGGTCAGAGTGGAGGGAGATGATTCCCTTGGGGCCTAGCATCTTGAGAGTGAGATACGGGTAGTGCAGGACCGCCATGAATTTCGCCATCGCCGGTCTACTGATGATCGCGTGGTAGGCAGATTCAACGTTGGCTACCTGGAAGATGACACGCTCAGTCCTGAAGTTCTCACGGGTCCCAAAGGTAACAGGCAAAGTAATCTATCCAATAGGAATAGAGGTTTTGCCGGGCATGATTCCATGAAAGGGAGAGGAACTCGGCGACAAGTCACTGACCGACAGGCCTAAATCCATGAGGGTCTTGGTGATGATCAAGTCCAGACTGCTTCTTCCAATGATGAGTACTTTGTTGAACTAGACCCCCCTCATCGTTGCCGCAAGAACTAGCGGATTGTGACTTGGCTTGGTTAGGTGCCTGGGGTGATCCGACCAATCAAAAGTAATCGGTACTTCAGACCACCTCATGTACTCGGGCATGACAGGTTCTACGGAGTTGATCCCACGTAGCTCCAGCTTTTGCTTGCACTGGGAGGTGTAGGCATCTGGGCCTCCGAAGATGAAATTGACTTCCTTCCGGGGCTCCTGGAGCTCTCCATCCTTGTCCTTGTCGTCACCATCATTGGCTTTATCCTTGCTGTTGCGCCTTGGCGGATCTTTAGCCACCTTCAGCGCAGCAGTCGTGAAGCCCTTCAGGCGGTAACAGTCCTTCACTTTGTGGTTTCCCTTTGGATGCCATAGGCATGGGCCACTCAGCAAGTCGTCCATGGTCTGCTGGTTCGTCTGAGGATTTTTCCTCGTTCGGTCTACTGCAGTGACCAATTTCTCAGTCTTTCGCTTCTTGTCCTTCTTGGAGGACTCCGGTTTGTCTGAGCGCTTCTCCTTGCCTTTGCCTCGGATGTCATACAAGGTTGACTCTCCAGATGCGAACTCATCAGCAATCTCGAAGCACTCCCGAGCGGTTAGCTTGAGGTCATGATTCCTTCGACCGATCTCCCAAACTAGCTCATCGCTTTGGACACCTCCTTGGAAGGCTGCAATGATCTGTTGGTCCGGGACATTAGGGATCTCGGTCTTTTTGGCGTAGAACCGTTTGATGTAGTCGCGTAGGGACTCGTCAGCCTTCTGTTTGATCTGAGTGAGGTTGAAGTGATTGCCCGGCTGGTCGCAGGTAGCTTGGAAGCTCTCAATGAACTTCTTGTTGAGGTCGCCCCATGAAGTAATTGACCTTTCTGGGATTGATGTGAGCCAAATCTGAACGGCGGGCTCGAGGCAGACCGGTAGATAGTTCGCCATCAAATAGATGTCACCTCCTGCCGACCGAATCACCATGCTGTAAAGTTGAAGTCACTCCCGAGGGATGGTCTGACCATCATACTTCTCGATAGGGACCAGCTTGAATCCTTTTGGCCACCGAGCATTACGAAGCTCTGGTACATAAGCCTTGATCCCATCAACCTCATCCTCATTAGGGGTGACCGACCTTTGTCGTCGGTCTGATGACCGGGAAGGTGAAGACACGCGGCGATTATGGCGAGGGCCTATGTCATCGCTATGACATCGACGCCGATTGTCTTCATCATGGCTTTCGTGCCGGTCCCGATCGTCTCGTCAATGTCGGTCATTACGGTTGTCTCTCGGGGGTGTATTGTGCTGTCAGTCGTCCCGTCGGTCATCCCGTCGGTCGTCCCTCGGTCATCAGTACTCCAGTTGCGACGCTCCTTCTCGTGGCACTGGTCATCCCGAATCCGCTCTTCAGTACGAGAGTTGATAGTATCTCGACCGTCACAGGGTCTCATGGAATCCCTCAGATCACTACGCTTTCGACCACGAGAAGTTGCATGGCTAGAACTCGCCACTGATTGTGGTTCGTCCCTGGCCGTGTCTTGAACAGCAGCTGCTTTGAGCATGGCTACTGCCTTATGCATCGCCGGAGTTTGGTATGCTGCATCAGCCATCAAGCTGTCAAGCAATGTCTTCGCTTCGGTGATGTTGTTCTGAGGGTTGTGGTAGACCTTGACGCCATCTACTTCAATCTCCCAATCCCCGAGGTCTAGCCGTCACGCCAATCGGGATCCACAAGATCCTCTCGATCGGCGGCGGTGACCGCTCGAAGGTGGTACCTCTTTGGGGTCATCATCCCTTTGGACTTCCTCATCACGTCTATCACTGTCGTTGGCAGGACCATCGTCATTGTTGTCATCATCCCCATCATCGGTTTGGTTCTCACAAACCTTGACCATATTAATAGCCAAAGGATATGGGCATGTAGATCCATCTGAGTCCTTACCAAAGGAGCAGACCGACTTAGAGTTGTACCCGGTTGGTAGATCTGTGTCATCGAATCTGAGTGGAACCAATGTAGGAATCAGATTTGACGGGCTCAGTGATTGCGCCATGAGATTGGCTGCAGCCGAGTCGGATCGTTGGTCGTCGAGGCCTAGTGCTCCGTTGGAGTCGGTGGTGAAGTCGAGCGAGCCGAAGGAGATCTTGAAGTCCGACGAGTACTGGATGGTGGGAATCTCGGCCATCGAAGTGGACGGTGAATCCCGTCGAGCCTTGTCCCTTACCTGGCATGCCAACTATCGAGACTTTTACTCGGCAATAAATTTATAGGGCTACATGAGGATTAAGAACTCGATGGTTAAGACATAAGATGCTGACTTAGATAGGTTCAGGCCTCCCAGAGGATAATAACCCTACGTCCTGTGTTCTGTGGTTTGTATTTCGTATGTTGTCTGTTGTGGTTGTTCGTTGTGTTGGCCCTCCCTCGATGGGGGTTCGCTGCTGCCTTATATATCCGGTCGGCAAGTGGTACCTGAAGAGTCCTACTCGTAGTCTATAAGGATTCACATAGAAAGTCTATCTCTAACTGCCTTGCGCTCCAAGCCGACTCCGTCGATTACCTTGTGGATGAGGTACCTGGTCGTTTACCGACTTAGGCATAACTATGGATACCTATAAGGTAAGTATTCCACAACTTTCTACTCTACACACATCTACTACCATGCATAAGTAGAGACACGTGCAAATATGGCGCATACAAGATCCGGAGTACTACCCTAATCACCATGATCAAGATACAATCTAAATACTTAACCTATGTACAAAGCATTAGAACAAGCATACGTCAGACCATAAAATCCAAGTAATCAAATAATCAAAACCATTCATCAACATATTCAATAGTACAAGATACATCACCATCTAGTAGGGCTATCTTGATTGATTACCTCAAGCACCAACGGTTCTTGAAACTCCAAGTCTTCAATCTTACGATTGTTGACTTGGCTATGTTAGCTAAGCTATGCCCTAGCAACTAGAGATCATGAAGAATGGGGCAAATGCACGATGGCTCTAAACTCATGACTTTTGTTGTTCCTCTGACCGCGTGTCTCGCATCCTAGGGTTTTACAAGTATTTATATGGTTGTATCATGAGACAAAGTCGGTTTCTTAGGAAACAGGCCATGTGCCGATCGACACAGGGTCAGTGCCAATCAACATGACTCGTGTTCAACCTGATGTCTTCTCCAAGTCGGTTCCTAGGTCTTCTGTAATTTCCATGTAGGCCTCCTTGTCAGGTTCTTCAAAGTATAGCCTTGCATTGCATGTTTTCAATCTTGAAATTTTCTTTAATCTCTTCCTAATGAATATCTTTAAAGATTGGTGCAAAGAACTCACTTCTAGTAGAACTGGAAGGTGGGCCAGCCTTGATCAGCCTAGATCACCCCTGTGCCGATCGGGACATGCTCGTGGTGATCGGCACGGCTTTTTTTCTACTACAACTTGTCTCTTTTTGGTCCAAGTCTGTTGTTATGTCTAGAATGTCGTCCTTTCTACCTATTTTGCAATAAATTTCAAAAACAACATATATACGAATATATTGCTATTATCAAGGGTTAGTGACCTAAAATGGTAGCATTTATGCTCCAAATAGGACACTATTTACATATAAAATGGTGATTGAAATGATGTCAGCAGTTCTCCTAACCTCCTCTCAAAGCTTTTACACGTCCTGTGTGTGTCCACAAGTTGCCAACAAATAGGTCCTATTACTCTCCCCTTGACAGCTTGATAAACCTATAAGGATAAAAGCTTACCCTACATGATACTGATGAATAACTCCTCATCAGTCATGATTTGTCATAGGGTCGATCATGTTGTCAATTGTCAATGACAACCAAAACACCAAAGAATAGGGCATGATGATTTAAAACTCACGCACATTAGTTACTTGGCTTTACATCCGCAAAAAGTCATGGAGAGAATGAAGGCATGACGACTACTCATGGGGCTTCATGTTGGCCAGTAATGGAAAGTTGATTAAGTACTGTACCTTTTGATAATTTGTTAACTTTTACACAATATAATTGAAATTGTTTAGATCATTAGAATCTCTTTTGCGGTTATATACAAGGAGAATCACCTTCTCTTTGTTGATTCTTTCTTGACATTTTTGTATCAAATTATGGAAAATCAAATATGTTTATACAAGATATCTAGAATTCATTTGAATGCAAACAAATTGCAACTCTAAATTTGTGCATCAATCATTAGTTTTGTTGAATCGATGGAATCAATTAATTGATTTAGGAATATCATTAAGAATCTGACATGCCTCATATTTGTTCTTCCTTGAAAAGTTACATTTAAGATGTGTCAACAAATGGTTTTTATTCAACAATGAATGATTATATATGGTAGTTCACTGTAGACATGATTGGCATACAATGGTACCCCAAAACACTACTTATATGTATATCAAATGTGTGTAACATATCTACTTGATAATTTTATAAATCCATAATTTTTGAAATTAAATTAAATTTACTAGAGATAGGCTTGCTTTTTGTGTTGCAAGCTATTATGACCAAATTTTTCTAGTGTTCTTTTCTTTCCCTCTTATTACCTTCAACTATTTCTTTTTTTGATTGCTAGAAAGATGTTACCATTGTCGCTAAGTATAAAATACAGGTGAATAGAATGGCTAATTGTTTTGCCAGTCCACTATTTTATTTGGATTATTAGCATATTTTACTATCAGCAGAGCCTCGTGTTCCCCTTTATATCCTTGATGATATGATTATGTTTTTCAGTCGTAACATGGAACATGCATGAATGAAGGATGGCTGAAATTTATTATAGATAACATTAGAATAGGGAAAAAAATCTGATGCCTTGATATCTATGCATATAATATTTATTTTATTATATTAACAAAATAATGGCAATATATCAATTGTACCTATTATACATAAGATTTCCCTTGTGATCTTACAAGATTTTGAGAGTTATATATTTATGCAGCTATCATTAACTTTTATTGGATGGAAGCAAAGGATTTGGAAATCTATTGGCTATACCTGTTATACATAAGATCTCTTCGCTTGTCGTGTTGCAAGATACGATAGCTAGATATTGCTTCTGTTTATAAATTTCGTATCTCAAGGATATCATCAGCACCGTTGTAAGTCATTATATAAACAGACGTTCTGGCTTCACTTTTCTCAACTCATCAGTGCAATACAAATAATACCATACCAGATGTTTGTCTATCAAATCTTGAGGGAAGAAAATTGTTCCAGAGGAATTTGTGTGGCGTGTCATGGCTGTCCCTTGTCCGCATGTGCTCGTTGTCGATGATTCTCGTATTATTCTTCTCGTTGTTACAAGGATCTTAACTAGTTGCAGTGTTAGAGGTGTGGTGGTTGTCTAGTATTTCAGTTTTATTTTTCTATTTAATCTTTTATGGTGCATGGCCTACATATTTGGTTCTTTTTGTAATGATATTTGTCTTATATCCAATGAGGTATACTAGCAATCTAAGAGATTTAGTTAGACTTATTCCTCGCATGCGGCCATGCTAACATTCTTTTATATTGATTGGACTCATCTTGAATCTCAGTGTCAAATAGTACATTATTGTCATTTGGATATATAAAAAAAATATCTAGCAGAGGTTTTTTGGTGACTCCTATCAGGCATGCAAGTTCAAGTCACTGGTCTCTTTTCATTTGCTTTTGCTTTGACGTTAATTTTTTAACTTCTAGCTTTATTTTCTAGTGACTGCTGTGGAAGGTCCTGAGGAGGCATTGAAGTTCTTGGATGAGGTATATTAATGGTTTATATAGGTCATGTCACAATTTTTTTTTACAAGAACACACACTTTAATTTGGGACAAACGTATTACTATATTTGATGTTTTTTTATGTTGTAAACTTTTTAAATATAGGAAAATCATGTGGATTTGATTTTGACTGATTATTCTATGCCTAATATGACTGGCTATGATCTTCTGATGAAAGTGAAGGTATATTTGTTTTTCACAACAAAGAAGTTGTCATTTAATTTTTTGAATAAGGTTCCTTATTTGTTATTTATGTTTTTACACTTAGGAATCCCCCAAACTGAAGCACCTTCCTGTGACGTAGCTGATTGATGTTCATTCAATAATAGAATCTATCAAGGTTAAGGAGTAATAGGACATTATCACTAGCCCCCTAGAATCTATCAAATATGTTATAAATTAAGGAATCGAGACAAATAAGAATAAAATCAAAAACATCTTCTATCAAAAAGACTTAGAAATTCATTCAATAATAATGTATGAAAATTCAAGAAAAAGACTAAGTATAAAAGTGACGTAGCTGATTGATGTTCCATGAATTTGGTACGTCGTCGCCATCTTCATACATTAGTCAATAAGCCCCCGGCCGAGTAACTTCTTTGACCACATAAGGTCCTTCCCATTTAGGGGATAATTTATGCTGATTCTTGGTTGATTGCACTCGTCGCAGCACTAAATCCCCAAGATGAAACTAGCGACTGCGAACATTTTTGTCATAATAACGTCACAAGCCTTGCTAGTATACTACCGATCGAAACAGAGCGCGATCACGCAACTCCTCTACTGCAATCAACTCAATCACTCGGTTGTCTTCAGAAGCTTCTCGTCATATCCCTTGACTTGTGCTGATATGAGGTTTACCTCGGTCGACAATATAGCCTCGGAGCCATAGACCAACGAGAAAGGTGACTGGCCAGTAGCCCGACTGACATGAGTGCGCAACCCCCAGAGAACCGAAGGCAGCTCTTGAACCCACCGACCGGCATATGGTTTGAGCCTGTCAAATATTCAGGGCTTCAACCCCTAAAGAATCATACCATTGGCCCGTTTGACCTGCCCATTGCTTTGAGGATGAGCCACTGATGCAAAGTGGATTTTTATTCCCATCTTATCGGCAAAGTCATGAAATTCCTTAGATGTAAACTGAGTACCATAGTCGGTGATGATATCATGAGGGACCCCAAACTGAGTGAAGACATCTCTGACAAACTCGATCACTTTCTTCGAAGTTATCTTGCCGACCGGCTTTGCTTCAATCCACTTGGTGAATTTGTCAATAGCAACAAACAAATGAGTGAACCTGCCTGCCGCTTTCTTGAAAGGACCGACGATGTCAAGCCCCCAGACTGCAAAAGGCCAAGTAATAGGTATCATCTGAAGTTGCTGTGAAGGTACATGTGTCTGTTAAGCAAAGAATTGATAGCCTTCACATTTCCAAACAACTTGGTGTGCATCTTCGACCGCTGTAGGCCAGTACAACCCTTGTTGGAAGGCTTTGCCGACCAAAGTCTTGGAAGACGCATGGTTGCCACATACTCCTGAATGGATTTCTTCCATCAACTCTTTGCCTTTTGGAATCGAGATGCATCGCATCAAGATATTCGAACCTCCCCGTCGATAGAGCAGGTCGTCCACCATCAAATATCCTTGACACCTTGCCTTTAGCCTTTGTTACTCATTATGGTCCGAAGGCACTGTCCCCTTAGTAAAAAAATTGGACAATCGGGTCACACCAGTCGGTCTTTATGTTGATATCATCTACCAGCTAAACAACATCAGTCGTAAAGACATCAGACCGAGGAGAAATAGTGGAATAATTGAGGGTGTGTAAGAATACACCGGGTGGAACCATCGATCGTGACAATCCCATCTTGGCTAATTCATCAGCCGCTTTTCTTGTGGCTCGGGAGGCACCAGGATTGGAATATTGCTCAGGTGGACCTTCAACTCATCCAACGCCGACTGCACCTCTGTTGTCCAGATAAAGTCATCCTATTTTTTTAGTAATTTAAAAAACGGTAGACCCCTAACCCCCAGTTGGGAGATAAAGCGACTCAAGGATGCCATACATCCAGTCAGCTTCTGAACATCCCTTTGGGAATTAGGTGGCCCCATATCAAGGATCACCACAAGGAGAAGTGATTGCCCGGCCGGTTGCAGGTAGCTTGGAAGCTCTCAATGAACTTCTTGTTGAGGTCACCCCATGAAATAATCGACCTTTCCGGGAGTGATGTGAGCCAAATCCAAACGAGTGGCTCGAGGCAGACTGGTAGATAGTTGGCCATCACATAGGTGTCGCCTCCTGCTGACCGAATCGCCATGCTATAAAGTTGAAGCCACTCCTGAGGGTTGGTTTGACCATCATACTTCTCGATAGGGACCGACCTCCGTCGTTTTGACCATGCTATAAAGTTGAAGCCACTCCTGAGGGTTGATAGAAGCCACTCCTGAGGGAGTCTTTTTGATAGAAGATGTTTTTACACTTAGGAATGTCCTATTACTCCTTAACCTTGATAGAAGATGTCCTATTACTCCTCCAATAGATTCTGTTCGGTTTCATTGAGGCGAGGGAGGCGAGGCCGACACGATCTGGTGGGCGGCAGGCGGTAATTATCGCCGTCCGTTGGGTCGACGTGGAGAAGGGCGAGCAACCGCTGCAGGCAAGCCGACGCTCTCGACACAGAACATGGTGGCGACATTGCGGCGGCAGGGAGGAAATCAGCCCGTGTACGGTGCGTGATCAAGTCCTAATCTCCTTCTATTCCCTGTGCCGTAGGTGTTTTAATTTGATTCTAGTCACGCACTCCTCACAGTTTAGATAGAAAATCTTGATTTTTGCACTAGGGTTGTAGTACGGTTCTGAAATTGAAGGGAAAAATGTAGGGCTATTGTTTCTGTTATTCCATATGTGCAATTTTGTGGTAGGTAATGCATAATTTTTTTGTTGGATTGTCTTGTAGATGTCAGCTCAGAAGAGTTCTCGGTAGAAGTTCACCATGGGGGATTCTTTGTTGGTCATGGCCATCTGTGTTCTTATGTCAATGGAAAGGTTGATTGGTTTGATCACGTTGAGATAGACACTTGGTCTTCACTCTGGCTCGATCAGTTTGTTTTCGATCTAGGATACCTAAAGATTAGGAAGAAGGTGTTGAAAAAATGCTGATGCAGCAAATCTATGCTACACCTTACCAGCAGGACAAGGAGTTTTTCAAGTTCTAGTAAAAAAATGTTCAGTACAGAGTAGATATCACAGCTAGGAGTTGTGATTGTAGGAGGTGAAATTTGACAGGGATCCCTTGTAATCATGCTATTTCTTGTCTAAGGCATGAAAGGATCCCGACTGAGAGTGTGTTGCCTATCTATTACACAACCGAGGCTTTTAATAGAGCATATGCTTTTAACATATGGCCATGCAGTGATCAAAGCCAGTGGGAGAAGGTTAATGGGCCTGAGATTCAGCCTCCAGTGTATGAGAAGAAGGTTGGTCGACCAGCCAAATCTTGAAGGAAACAACCATATGAAGTGCAAGGAAAAAAATGGACCAAAATTAACAAAGCATGGTGTGGTAGTGACCTGTAGCCACTGTAAAGGAGCTGGTCATAACCGTGGTGGTTGCAAACTGAAGAAAGATGGCATAAGCTCTTAAGATGCAAAAAAAGTTGGTTGCAGCAGCAATACAACAAGCTGAACCACCAACTGACGAACCAATCAATATCATGACCCAAGTACTAAATTTTGTATGTAAATTATCTACTATCAAGGATAGCTACTCCCACGTGTGTATCTCACAATCTAGAGAGTATTACTTCATACTTGAGGTTTCTAAATTAAGTATGTAGTCATACTAGAGGGTATGTGGACACACTCATTTTTATATAGCTATAAATGCGATATATGTTCATATGCTTATAACTAGAACACCCTTCAATTTTTTTTTTATGGTTGTCACTCTCAAAAATATTGTTTTAAGTATGTGTACATACTCAAAATGATAAATGTGTATGAACACATACCCAAGGTGATTTTTTGAACATGGTTTCAGTTCTTTGGCCACTGTTTAGATAAAACAAACTGCTTTGTACCCACAAAGCTTGAACTAACTCTATTTTTAATTTGTTCTAGTTCAAGTGACCAATATATGTTGATAAGTTTATATTACATACTTAGTAGCTGTTCAAGAAAATAGCATTCAACCTTATATAGACCAAGCGTATTTATTCTATTTGTGATTACATTAAACATCTAAAGCTAAAGTGCAACAGCAAAAGAGTAACTTCAACATGATCCTAGAGTCTCTCTCTCTTGTTTTTCTCCTGAGATTCAACTCAAGGCTTATCACTGCAGTGTGCAAAGTGTAATGAGAAATGGAATCATGGACAAATTGACTTTTGAGTAGGAGCAGATATCACCTGGTAATCACTTGATCTAAGTGGCTATTGTAGTCCTTTTTCCTGTAAAAATATTTTTAATTCTTTCCTTCTCATAATTGCAGTACAACCATCAGAATCATGAGAGAGGCAACTTAATATCAGATCTTCCTGATACCTGCTAGTCAATAAGGACTTCAGTACAGCCATCAGAATGAATGTCTGCTATTCTAATCAAAAGTCATAGAATGTCAACCACAAATCGCTTGAAAGTCTGAAGACCTGCACTCGCCCAAGCAGCTTGTACATAATAAAATGCTGAATATCAAGCAGCTTGTACATAATAAAATGCCGAAAATCACCTATATAACAAACATTTCCTGTGCAGAACATTTTGCAGAGAGGAAGTAATTAGGATGAATACTAACTACAGGTTACCAAAGCAAATACATTAACCAAACACGTTAACTTGGCACCCCAAATCAAGTTATGTTGTTAACTAACTGTAATATAGGGGGGGGGGGGCAACAACATTTAGTCGGCAACACACACCTGAAATATTTGGGAATTTTTAAGTAGCCTCTATGACATCCCCGCTCCACGAATGAGGGGGAATAGTCGAAGATCGATACTCGGATGACACTTGACGAAGCAAGAGTCCATCAATATATAAATAAATATAGAAAATAGAGTGCAATGTCGAATTTAAGTTATTACAGTTTAGGTTCAAATTTAGGATACATAAAAGAGTTTGAAGTTCCAAAACGAAATTTTAGCGGAAGCGAATAATCTCGACGATACATATCTTACAATAACTCATGGCAGCCCATAACCATGAATCATTCATCGTGCTCCTCTGGAGTTGGGGAAACGGGAACCCATTCCATGGTCCATCCCTTCGGGGGTTCACCATCCCACTCCACATGATTTCCACTCTCGGTGTACACAACATGTGACATACCTGTACGAAAACTTAAACAAACAACCCTGAGCAACTAATACTCAGCAAGACTTACCCGTCAAAATGGCACGCTAAGGCCGACACCTAGTATGCAGGGGGCTGACCAAGAGTTGTTGGAATAATTGCAAAAATAGCACTAATAATTGACCCCCTTTTTTATGTTTTAGCCAAATTAATAGGGTTCTTGCATAAAATAAATATTGTGCAGCTATACTAGAGCAAACATGGTTGCAATACATTTAATAGAAATAAAATATCATCTTCATCATTTCACCATGTAATTCGAGGTGGCAGCGATCTCACAAGTGGTACTCAATAACCGCGAGAGACGGCGACTCGAATCGATTTACAACCTGCAGGAGAAACCCAAATACATGGCGCACGCACACTCCAAGGAGTCACGTACGGCAACCTTTCACGAGATACAACAGGGTCGGTCCGGGTCCTACTTTTCCCGAGTACACGTCACCCCATGCGATGCTCCCGTCGAAGCCATCCAACGGGTAGCCCATGCACTCTCCCTTCCAACACATAACCACATTCCACCATACCCGCTTCATCACCAGAAGAAGAGTAGGGTATCATCCAACCTCTACGGTAATCAAGCTACATCGGTTTACTAGTGCCCATATCACTAATATGCACTTAGTACTATTCAAACTTGGTCATGGGTCCACACTCGAATCGGTTCTTAATCAACACAAACGGGGCTATGGCGAACAAGGTCCAACCTTATCACCTCAACCTACACATGCACTTCCCCGTTTGCTCTCCACTTCATTCCCAAACCATCCTATATCGAGTAGTCTCCGTACCACTCGATGTTGCTACAGATGACTCGATATTAAGCATAGCAAATCCTAACGGATGGTTGAACAAGTAGACCCATACCCATAGGATTTGTTTTTCCTACATACAACTAGGGTTTCAATCATTTCCTACACGTAATGACCAATACACGACACGCATACGTGTGATACAAAATAAAAGTTTTGAAACATAGGAGTGCACCAGGGCTTGCCTAGGTTCAGATCACAGTTAGCACTCTCAGGAATATTTGACTCAGCTCCGGGCTCCTCCGGAACTATCTCCACCTCCACGTTCCCGTCGTTTAGTCCTAGTGGATGAAATGCAATGCAAGCAAGGATAGTGAGGATTCGTGACACTTCCTCAACAAATGCATGCCATGATATGATGCATGTATAAAAGTACGGTGTGCATTGGAGAAGGACATGGAGGTTTCTCATTTTTACTTTCTTTTAATTTTATATAATACAAGCAAGTTCTCTAGTGGTGATGGTGCAAAGAATAAACACATTTAACCTAACTAGATGACCATAACCACATGATCAGAGGCAACATAACCTAATAAATTTCCAAATGTATAGAGTAAAACATTTAATTGTTTGCATGCCAACACATGTGTTCATATTACTATTAATTACTAAATTGCCATTACTAGAGATAAAACAAAGCTTATTATTATAAATCATGGTTCTAAAGTATAGACACCAATGAAAGAAATATAGGTGGTGGGGAACATTATTCAAGATTTTTGTACCAAATGTGGTGGCAAGAAAACATACCAATAATTTATTTTAATTAAAATTGTGCACATACTAAATTATTCATTATAGATGAAATGCTCGAAATTTAAACATGCCACTGGATGAGATGCATGTAAATAATGCAATAAACATACATGAAAGAGTGAAAATTTATTTTGTGCTCTGATAATTATTTATGATTTTATTTCTATTTTCAATCATTTAAATACATGCATAGATAAACAAGGGCGTTTGGGTGCCTTAGCATTTTTATAAAATACTACATACTACCTGGAGTCTAAAAAGTATTTTTACGCATTTTCTATAAAGCCAATATTTTTGTGACGATTTTATAAGACCCATCTATTTATTTGGCTAAGTATTTAAAGAAAAGGGATTTTTCCGGCCATTGGGCCATTTTTGCGTCGGCCTATGAGGCCACGTGGGGCTGGCTTGGCCAGCTAGAGCCAAGGGCTCACGCCTGCACGCCATGCCGGCAGCATGGGCACGACGGAGCGGTGGCGGACCGGCACCGAGCGACGAAGAGTGGAGGCGCGAAGGGTGTTCTGACGAAGGCGCGACGCGCGAAAGAAGGCAAGGGGGCTCACCGGAGCTGTGACACGACGCGGAGGGAACACATGGCGGCGGATGACAACGGCGAGGATGGCGTTCCCGGCGGCAGGCTGCAAAAGTCCGAGCCGAGAGGGGTCAAGGTGACGCTCCAAGGTGAAGGGATATCAATGGTGAGAGGAATCGAAAAGGGGTTTACCGTGGAGGGAGAATGTGGTCAGAGCGCGACGGTTGGAGGGGAGGATGAAGAGCTTGATTTGTGGCCATCGAGGTGTGAGAGGAGGTGCGAGAGCGCAGAGGGGAGGATGGAGGCTCGACGGAGCTCCGGGAGTGGTCGGTCGACGGCGGGGTTCGGCGGAGTGGCGGGGTGGCGCGAGCTCGGGCTCCGCTCAGCAATGGCGGCTCGTGAGCGTGAAACAGAGAGATCAGAGCGAGAGACTGAGTCAGAGGGGGGGGTGACGGGCGAAGATAAGGGCGCTCAGACAAAGACTCGGCCGAGACGGGTCGTCGGCTGCTCGACGGCACCCATGTGGCGGGAAGTGTCATGGCGCCGCGGGCGGCACACAGTACCAACGCGCGTGGTGAGGTTGACAGGCGGGCCCCAAGCGATTTTAATTGCCAGAAAAATAGAAACGCTTAGGTGATTTTAACCATATTTTTGGAGCATAAAATTAATTCAAATGCCAAATGTTTTTGCATAAGCTTGTAGAGAACAATTTGTAGACCAAACCTAGTGACATGCACAAAGAGAGGTGAAAGTATTTGCAAGATATTGTATTTTGAAAATGCAATCAAGGCCACAAAGACTTAGAAAAAAAAATTTCTACCTGGAAATCTTAACTCCAAGGCATTTTGTAAAAACCATTTGGGGCATCAAACGGTTCCAAATTTAAAACGGGTTCCCAATCCACGAAGAGCAATGCTTGGAGTAGCTAAAAGTTGAAGATGTAATTCTGGAAGATAAAGGTTTGTAGGACTTATTTAATTTCAAACTTGCTTAACTGTCAAGCTGAAATTTGCTCAGAAACTTGATATTTGGTAAAAATTCCAAAAGTAGTAGTTCTTGACCTTATTAAATCAAACAAAAATTATATGTTTATCCTAAAGATTATGTCTTAATTATGGGTATGATCTGGTTCAATGGTTTCTTTTAAAAATTTGAAATTTGAATTTTTAAAATGACCCTATGTCTGGACATTGTTTGAGTTATTTGACCTATTTCCCAAAGCTATAAAATCACCAAAAATTCTCTAAAATTCTTTTTGGAGTTAAGGATTGAGATTATGAAATTTAATTGGGTCACTTATTTTGAAATTTGTGAACTTCCAGTTCAAGGTCTATTTGAGTCAAAATCAATTAAATTCAAATTTGAGCTTTAAAATTTTCCCTTTCTGTTTCAGATTTCTTTTCTTAACTATCTCAGTCATTAGGGTTACACCCTAGATGTCACAGCCCTCCCCCCTTAAATAAATCTCGTCTTGAGATTAAAAAGGTTAATTGACGGCAGGATGGGGGAAGACCGAACCTTAAGTACGAAGCTAGGACTTCCGGGAAATGTGTATTCAGAAATTCTTCTTGTTCCCATGTAGCTTCTCTTTCAAAGTGCTTGCTCCATTGCACCTTGTAGAAAGTGATGGTCTTGTTTCTTGTTACCTGATCTTTTCGATCGGTAATCCGGACGGGACGTTCGGGATATGAAAGGTCTTCCTTCAATTCATCCATGCCTTCAACGATAACATCAGTGGGTGCTTTCAAACATATCTTGAGTTGGGAAACATGGAACACATTGTGTACTTTGGATAGGGTTATTGATAATGCAGACGGTAAGCAACAGAACTACATTTTTCTGTGATGTTGAATGGACCGATATAACGTGGTGCAAGCTTTCCTTGTATTCCAAATCGTTGCACACCTTTAGTTGGAGAGACACTCAAATACACCTGATCTCCTTCCTCAAACTCCAAGGGACGACGTCTCTTCTCGGCGTAGCTTATTTGATGAGATTGTGCTGCCTTCATGTTAGCTCGAATGGCACGCACTTTCTCCTCAGCTTGGGTTACTAGATCAGGACCAAAAATAGTTCTCTTGCCGGATTCCGACCAGTTCAGAGGTGTACGACATGAGTGGCCATATAGTGCTTCAAATGGGGACATTTTTATGCTTTCTTTATAGCTATTATTGTAGGAGAATTCTGCGTAAGGTAGGTGTTCATCCCAATTCTTTCCACTTGTTAATACACATGCTCTCAACATGTCTTCCAAGAATTAATTCACTCATTCAGTTTGACCATTAGTTTGAGGGTGATATGCAGAACTTCAAATTAATGTAGTGCCCAAACAAGCATGCAATTGCTCCAAAAAACGGGCAATAAACTAGGCTCCCCGATCTGATATGATGATCTTTGGAACACCGTGCAAACATAGAACATGAGAGATATAGAGTTTGGCATGCTTCTTAAGCTTGTAGTTGGAACGCACATGAATGAAGTCAGCTGACTTGGTTAATCGGTCAATGATAACCCAAATAGAATCATGTTTCTGCAAAGTGAGAGGTAATCCAACAATAAAATCCATAGATATGTCTTCCCACTTCCATTTTGAAATATTTAGTGGCTGCAATAAACCTTCTTTCTTCAAGTGATCGGCCTTGACTCGCTGACACGTATCACACTCAGCCACGTACCGTGCGATTTCTCGTTTCATATGAGTCCACCAAAACCTTTTCTTCAATCCACGGTACATCTAGTTGTAGCCAGGATGGATAGAGTATTTAGATAAATGGGCCTCATCCAAAATTTTCTTCCGTAGATCCAAATTCTTTGGCACAATGAGATGGTCCTTAAACCACAAGACACCATCGGCGTCTTGCCGAAAACATGTGACTTCTCCATCTTTTCACCTGCGTTGGATGTGTGCCATACCTTTGTCTTTCTTTTGTGCAGTCACAACTTCTTCTCGAAGCGTGGGAATGAGAGCTAAGTTGTACAATGCACCATGAGGAACAACATGAAGACTTGGTTCATTCTCTTCACAACATACGGTTGTGGTTATTGGCTGAACCGAAGTGTGGTTGCATTGAGACTTCCGACTCAATGCGTCGGCAACCACATTTGCTTTTCCTGGATGATAAAGAATTTCCAACTCATAATCCTTTATTAATTCTAACCATCTCCGTTGTCTCATGTTTAGATCTTGCTGAGTGAGAATATATTTGAGGCTTTTGTGATCGGAGTATAAATTGACAAGATTCCCTAGAAGATAGTGTCTCCAAATTTTTAGAGCAAGAACAACTGCTGCTAACTCCAATTCATGAGTAGGATAATGCTCTTCATGACATCGGAGCTAACGGGATGCATAGGCAATGATGCGACCTTCTTGCTTTAGAACACAACCCAAACCCGTACCAGAAGCATCACAATAAACATCAAAAGGTTTGGTGATGTCGGGTTGAGCTAAAACGGGTGTTGTATTTAGATACTTCTTGAGAGATTGAAATGCTTCCTCACAATCACTAGTCCATTCAAATTTTGATTCCTTTTTCAGTAATTCTATCATTGGTTTAGCTATCTTGGAGAAGTTGGGAATGAATCTTCTATAATATCCCGCGAGACCAAGGAAACTGCGGATATGCTTGATAGTCTTAGGAGTCTTCCAATTCAACACATCTTGCACTTTACTTGGGTCAACCGCAATACCCTTATCTGAAATAATGTGGCCCAAGAAAGGAACTTGATGTAGCCAAAACTTACACTTGCTGAATTTGGCATACAATTGGTGATCTCGAAGTCGTTGAAGCATGATCCGAAGATGTTCGGCATGTTCTTTCTCAGACTTGGAGTAGACAAGAATATCATCAATGAAAACCACCACAAACTTATCCAATTCCGGCATGAATACGGAATTCATCAAGTACATGAAATAGGCAGAGGCATTTGTTAGTCCAAAAGACATAACCAGATATTCGTAAAGACCGTACCTCATAGAGAAGGCTGTCTTAGGAATATATTCAGCTCTTATTTTGATTTGATGGTATCCAGAGCGGAGATCAATCTTGGAGAAAACCTTGGCATTAACCAATTGATCAAATAGAAGATCAATCCGTGGCAAAGGATATTTGTTCTTGATAGTGACTGCATTCAATGGTCGATAGTCGACACATAACCGTAGTGAGTGATCTTTCTTCTTGACAAAAAGAGCGGGACAGCCCCACGGTGACGTGCTAGAGCGAATGAATCCTTTGTCCATGAGCTCCTTAAGTTGCTCTTTCAATTTTGCTAGTTCATTGGGGGCCATTTTATATGGTCTACGGGAGACTGAGTAGTACCGAGCTGAAGCTCAATTCTAAATTCCACTTCCCGGTTAGGAGGCACGCTGGGTAAATCTTCGGAAAACACATCGGGAAACTCACATACTACTAGAATTTCAGCTAGGCTCTTGCCGGTGGCATGATAGACCTTAGGTGCAATCATCAGGGGACTGGATAAATATATGGCAGAAGGACCATGGAGAGGGGAATCCAAAAATATTTTTTGGGAGTCGATATGCAGCACGGCCTTATGGTGTTTCATCCATTTCATACCCAAAATAACATCTATGCCTTGCCCTTATAAGATTATGAGGTGCGCGGGATAAATTAAGCCTTCCAATTTGATAGGTGTTGGCATGATGCCTTGTGTTGCATTAATTTTTCCACCAGGTGATGTGATGACATAAGAGACTTCTAGGGCAGATGGGGTGAGGTTTAATCTTCTAACACATGCCATGCTAATGAAATTATGGGTTGCACTAGAATCGAAAAGAACAAGAACGGGGTTGTCGAGTATAGTGAACATACCCGCAAGCACATCTTCTCCTTCTTGAACATCTCCGGCTGTAGTATAGTTGACACGGCCGGTCTTCGTTGCATTTTTGGGGGCTGGAGGGCGCTGGTTGGTGGTGTTAACTCCGCTGCCTTGCTGCTGCTTTGGCCTACAACATTTTTTTGCATAGTGTCCCACTTGAGCTCAATTATAGCAGGGCTGCGAGTTAGGCCTTCCACCTTGGTAAGCTTGCTGTGGAGGGCGGTAGGCTTGTGTGCGCTGCTGTGTAGAGCCATAAGAAGCTCCCTAATGTTGTGAATTAGGTGGACGGTATCCTCCACCAGAGGGAATAGCAGCACGGAAACGCTGACCGGTTGGTGAAGTGAGGGCCAACCGATACTTGGTGGGAGGGGCACCAGAAGAACTCCCACTCATATTCTTCCGCTTTAGATCATTGTGATGAGCATGAATAGCATCCTCTTGCACAATAGCTGCACTCATTAGCTCGTTGAAAGTGCAGTTGTTGAACAATGTCATATGCTTCTTTAGCTCACTATTAAGTCCCTAATGAAACCTGTCCTTTTTCTTTTCATCGGTGTCCACATGATAGGTTGCATACTGGGAGAGGTAGTTAAACTTTTTGGTGTACTCATGCACATTGCTGGATCCTTGAGTTAAATCCAAGAATTCCTGAAGCTTCCGCTGTATAAGGCCAGCGGGAATGTGATGACCACGGAAAGCAGTGCGGAAGATAGTCCAATTCACCTGCTGTCCAGGTGGGAGTGAGGCTAGGTAATTTACCCACCAAGCACTCGCGGATCCACGGAGTTGCTGAGCTGCAAACAAGGTCTTCTGATTTTTAGTACAGCGGAGAAGTCCAAACTTTGACTCAATGATGCGGAGCCAATTATCTGCCTCTAGTGCATCACCAGTCTCAACAAACACTGGAGGGTGTGTAGCCAGAAAATCTGCATAGGTGGTCTCCTGGGGTGCAATGCGAGCATCATTACACCCACCTTGTTGTTGACTATTATTCTGAATTAGTATTTCCATGAGCCGGTTCAGATTGGCAATGAACTGTGCAAAGTCCATCGACAATGGTGGGGGTGGCAGATTTTGATCTTGGTTCTGGTTCTGATTCTGGTTTTGGTTTCCATCTTGCCCACCATGGCGGGAACCTTCGGGTTGCTCGGCGTATAGCTCATGCATCCTCCTAGTGTTTATCATCTATGGGAATAAGTTAAAACTTAATTATAACTTTTGTGTCCATCATAAAATATGCCAATTGGGTCAGCACATTAAGATTAAGAGAGGTGCAAGCGAGCAAAAATAGTTATGAACCATTTGTCATACTTCAATCGATTCTAAAACTATATCTGAAACCTGTCTTCCTTCTGATAGTCTACACTAAAACCCAAACTGCTCTTTCTGGGTACAGAACCAATACTTTGCGTTCATACCAATGTTTTAGATGATTTCCATATCTTTCCAACGCCTACTCATACAGACTTATAGGATCAGTGTTTTAGAAGTTATAAATTTTCAAAGTTCCAGTCGACTGCTGAGATACTGTTCTGGACAGAAAAAAGTTTGTCTGAAAATGACTCCTAAATCCTAGTTTATGTGCTTCAAATCAAAAGTGTCAGAACACTAAAGTTGTAGATAGTTTCATAACCTTTCCAGGGAGTACTAGAACATAAAATTTGGTTCAGTAGTTTAAGAGTTATGCAGTTTTGAACTTGACTGAAATTTCTCAACTTTCAATTTTCAGATTAGGTGCTAGTTCACAATCTGAAATTTTTAACATGAACAAAGATTTTAACCAAAGTACCGGGAGGTTATTTTTATTTAGTAAGATCAATTAGGCTCCTTAGATTCATGGAAAATTTTTACCTTTTATTTTTGTTGATATTATCCAATGCAACATGCAAATACGAAAATGATGATATGATAATATGTCGTCCTAACGTCCTTACCAACATAAAGATTGGTTAATATATCGACCATATGTGACCTCGGTGGCAAACACGATCTCTCAACATTCAGTTAGTCGTTTGCTAATGAGCTAAGTATTCGTGGTTAGCGTACCTGTAGAAAATGGATTCTAGAAATAATACATCAAATTCAAAAGAAATGAGCCAAAAATAATCCCTTATTATTGCCCGAGGGCCGTGCACTGATGTTCGACACAATCAGCCCGTGTTCACACCATTGAGCTAGCTTTCCATGCTACTGTCCACAATGGTGGGACACATACGATGCCGTAGATGCAAGTATTTAAACAAACAACCTCCTACAGTTAGCATGCCACCTGAACCATAGCTAATGACATCCTTATTAGGGCTTACTACTCGTACCTCACTGTAAGCATTGTTTTTTTGAAAATTAGTGTTCATTTATAGTATTAATCCCAAGCTAGCTCTGATACCAAGCTGTGACATCCCCGCCCCATGAATGAGGGGGAATAGTCGAAGATCGATACTCGGGTGACACTTGACGAAGCAAGAGTCCATCAATACATAAATGAACATAGAAAATAGAGTGCAATGTCGAATTTAAGTTATTCAATTTAGGTTCAAATTTAGGATACATAAAAGAGTTTGAAGTTCAAAAATGAAATCTTAGCGGAAGCGAATAATCTCGACGATACATATCTTACAATAACTCATGGCAGCCCATAACCATGAATCATTCATCGTGCTCCTCTAAAGTTGGAGAAACGAGAACCTATTCCATGGTCCATCCCTTCAGGGGTTCACCATCTCACTCCACATGATTTTCACTCTTGGTGTACACAACATGTGACATACCTGCACAAAAACTTAAACAACAAACCCTGAGCAACTAATACTCAGCAAGACTTACCCGTCAAAATGGCACGCTAAGGCCGACACTTAGTATGCAGGGGGCTGATCAAGGGTTGTTGGAATAATTGCAAAAATAGCACTAATAATTGACCCTATTTTTTTTATGTTTTAGCCAAATTAATAGGGTTCTTGCATAAAATAAATGTTGTGCAGCTATACTATAGCAAACATGGTTGCAATACATTTAATAGAAATACAATATCATCTTCATCATTTCACCGTGTAATTCGAGGTGACAGTGATCTCACAAGTGGTACTCAATAACTGCTAGGGACGGCGAGTCGAATCGATTTACATCCTACAGGAGAAACCCAAATATATGGTGCACGCACACTCCAAGGAGTCACGTATGACAACCTTTCATGAGATACAACAGGGTCGGTCCGGGTCCCACTTTTCCCGAGTACACGTCACCCCATGCGATGCTCTCGTCGAAGCCATCCAATGGGTGGCCCATGCACTCTCCTGTCCAACACATACCCACATTCCAGCATAGAGCAAAGCCCTGAGCAACTAATACTCAGCAAGACTTACCCGTCAAAATGGCACGCTAAGACCGACACCTAGTATGGAGGGGGCTGACCCAAAGGTTGTCGGAATAATTGCCAAAAATACCACTAATAATTGATTCTTAGTTTTCATATTTTAGCCAAGTTAAGAGGGTTCTTGCATAAAATAAATACTCAGTAGCTATACTATAGCAAACAAGGTTGCAATACAATTAATAGAAATACAACAAGTGTATCATCATTATTATTTCACTTCTTAATTCGCTGTGGCGGCAATCACAAGCAGTACTCAATAACCGCGAGGGACGACGACTCGAGTCGATTTACATCCTGCAGAAAAAACTCATATACACGGCACACGCACACTCCGAGGAGTCACATACGACAACCTTTCATGAGATACAATAGGGTCGATCCGGGTTCCACTTTTCCCGAGTACACGTCACCCCATACGATGCTCCCATCGAATCCATCCACTGGTAGCCCATGTACTCTGCCTTCCAACACATACCCACATTCCATAATAACCATCTTCATCACCAAAAGAAGAGTGGGGTATCGTCCTACCACAACGGAAATCAAGCTACGTCGGTTTCCTAGTTCCCATATCACTAGCATGCACTTGGTACTGCTGAAACTTGCTCAACGGGGCCACACTCGAATTAGTTCTTAATCAACACAAACAGGGCTATGGCAAACAAGAGCCAACCTTGTCACCTCAATCTACACATGTACTTCCCCGTTCGGTCTCATCTTAATTTCTTTCTCATCATAAGCTCAAGAGAAGTAATAGGGATCAACTACCATATACCGAGTAATCCCCGGACTACTTGTTGCTTGCTATCGACACTCACAATTAAGCTTAGCATTTCCAACAAAGCTTGCACAGCTGAACTCATACCCATAGGATTTTTGGTTTGCCTACATGCAACTAGGCTTCACTCAAATTCCTACACGTAATGCACAATACATGACACACATACATGTGATACAAAGTAAAAATTTTAAAAATAGGATTGCACCGGGGCTTGCCTTAAGGTCGAGAATTGTTAGCATACACAAAGTTACAGCCAACCCATCATCTATCTCTGCAGCACCAACTTCCTCGTCCCCGATACCGGTTCGTTTTCTAGTAAAATGATGCACGATGCAAGTCAAGAACATGACATGATATGGAGGCTCGTAGAACTTCCTTAATTAATGAATGCAATGACATGAAGCATGTGAGCAGATATCAGCATTATTGTTAAGTATTAAATTATTTTTACTAATCATATTTCCTTCCTTGACATGCGAGATTGGATATGCAATGCACAAACAATGATGCGAGCGACTTAAGAAGTGTAGGGAGAGGCATAGCAATGGGCTAAGGTGATTATTAGGGTGTTATCTTGTTCATAGGACTGGGGAGAAAAAAAAAGATGCAAATCATTTTCTTGATAAACCTTTTATTAACATGCATAATGAATTAGTTATATTAGGGTGTAGCATGACAATGAGCATATGTGTCGATGTATTAAGGGAACGTGGGTTAGGGACACTGGGTGAATGTATTTAGTGATTTTCTTCATGAACTCCAGTAAATAATCACGATAACGGTGTATAAAAGGGCGACGCAGGTGGATCATGATTGATATAGACATGCAAGGTGCATGGGCAGTGGGGCACTAATCAATTAACGTTTTTGTATACAAGACACGTTGCCATGAACGGGCAAGTAAATATAACATTACGTGCTACAAGTACATCTATTGGTTTAATTGGAATACTACGTTTAAGAGACAATATAACTTATTTTAGTATGGTTCTGGAAGACCAATGAGCATGTGCCAATCACTTCAAGTAGAGTGCACCAGGGATGATTTTTGATAGTTTAGTTTGATTTATTTTGCACATCTCTTCATTGACTCTACTTTGTTAATATGTTGTGTGTGTGCCGATTTGAGCAATGCAAATGCATATGAACATGGGTAGGAGTTAAATAAGTAAACATGATCTTAATATGGAAATGCATGTTGCTAAGCATGAAGTGCCTGTATGTGATATTAAACCTAAGTTAAATGACTATATGGTTGAGTGTGCTATTAACCTTCTAAGTTAAATTAATTATTTGAATATGGTTCTGGAAGAGGTATGATTTTGAGCAATTTACTACCAGTAGGGATATATTTGTCATGTTTCATTGACACGCATAGGGCTAATTAATTTAAATAAGTAATTTAGTGGGGGAGAGCTCACCCAGCAACGACCATGTGGCCCAATGGCGCCGACAACGCCCATGCTGGAGGCAGCGAGTGGGAGAAGACGCCAATATGTGGGTCCCTGGTAAGTTTAATCTTTTGGTTGGTTTTCCAAACTAACTTTTTCTAATCATTTTAATATCTTTAATTTTATGATTCCAATGGCAAAATAAAAAAATGGGTGTGTTCACAACGAAGTGCCCTAAATTATAAAAATGATAATGTCTAACAGTTGCCATTTGAATTTAAATATGATTTTTTTTTGAAAGAGGGGTTGTTTTTAAGCAATTGGGGATTTATTTGTGGCACTTAATACTAAAATAAAAATTTGAAAAATTTCTCAAAATTTTGTTCCCTCATGATCTATAACACAGATTTTTGGCAGGCCCAAGTTATGTTGGAAAAATTAGACTTGTAGTTCAATTGGCATTCAAATTTTATTTAAATCTCAGTTTGACCAATTCAAATGTGACTCAAATTTTTATCTTTGTGTTCCAATGTATGTGAGGGTTGGCCTAGGGCAATGTTCTAGGATTTCTTGACACCTGAGGTGTCATAATCCTCCCCCCTTAAAGAAATCTCGCCTCGAGATTATGGGAAGTGACAAGAGTTCTATCGTGTTTCCAATGACTTACTCGTTTTTGACTTAGGCATGTCAGATAACGAGTTATTGAAAACGTTATGAATCCCAATTAGCTTTATCTTCAATATGGTTGCTTCATTGAACCTTGATAAACTTGATTGTCTCCTTATGGGTGACTCGTTCCGTTTTATCGACCGCCTTCATTGGGTATTGGATGTCGGTTAAGTCGGGATGCAGCTGTTTAGTGTCTTCCAAGATGATGTCTATGGATGGCTTTAGACATTTCTTAAGTTGTGACACATGAAATATGTCGTGTACACCAACGAGTTTGACTTGTAGTTGAAGTTTGTAAGCCATGGGTCCACATCTAGCAGTGATTGGGTATGGGCCAATGTAGCAGGGTGCTAGCTTTCCTCGAACTCCAAATCGTTGTGTATCTTTTGTGGGTGACACGAAGGTATACGAGACCGGCAACCTTGAATTCGAGCAAACGACGTCTTTTGTCCGCATAACTCTTTCATCTCAATTCTGTTGCTCAGAATTTCCTAAAGTTTGGAAGGCAGTGGAAGAAATAGATTTTGACATGATGGACAAGTTTAACATAGCAACCGGTGATACAAGTAGAAATTTGGACCCAGATCAAACTAAGTGATGGAGGGCTAAAAATCTAGGCAACAACATACATTCAAGATGAACCTAATCGAGACATTTCTGTTACATGCCTTAACCTTTGCCATGAAAATGATGTAACAAGGTTTAGTTGGATGATGTTGAACAAAATATTTACTCAAGGGCTCTAGGAAACAAGAAATCGGTGTCTCGAGGTGACAAAGATAGAGGTGGGGAAACATTTAAAAATCGATTGTGGTCAATAACTTATCCAAAGGGAATCATGACTTAGTGCTCTACAAGGTCGAAGAAACAACAAGAATCAACCTCATAGATGATTTATTCAAACATGACAAGGGATCAATAATTCAAGGGTTTAAACTAAAATGGTCGTTCAAATAGAATAGAACAACAAGGTATTGGGTCTCTTCGTTGCTTCCCAATGCTAATGGTGGTTATGGAGCAGCCAAGAAAATTCGTTCCAGCAACAAGAATAATAAAAATTACATTCTTGCTCAATGTTAATTATTCAATCATATTGACAATTAATGAGTATCCAACTACATCCCAATGGTGACCTGAATGTTATGATGCAATTCATGTGCATGACGCTATGCACATGGATGATAGTGCATATGTAATGATGCACATGCATAATGACATGTTGCATATGGATGACGCGTGATGGTGCATATGTTTTGATGCATACATGATGAGTTATTTGTGATGCACATGCAAAATGCTCATGTTCATGGTGCACGTATGAATGATTGTAACATGGTCATGGTGCATACATGATGCTTTATGCATATTCGTGATGCACATAAAATATGGTGCAATGCAATTACGTGATATTGCAATGCAAATAATCTAATAAATATATTAGTGAGTTGTATAAATGCACATGACTCATGCATTCAAAATTTTATTTGCCTGAGCAAGAATATGACATGGCATAGGTGAATCATCATAGGAATATCTTTGCTCATAGAGGGGGATCTTCAGAAATTGACAATAAGAGGAAGGTTTCTAGAAATCGAGGGAAACATTCAGGACTATCTTAGAGAGTAATGGCCTGTTCTTGTTAGAGAAAAATTAGACACGTAACGGACTCTCGAAATACCGGTATTAATCCGTCTTGACTGTGAAAAGCAGTCAGAAAAATCAAAGCTGCCAGAACTAGGCGCAGAATAAAACTTTCACTTCAGTCCAACATTGTAGGGGACTTGCATAGCTTTCCATCGCATATTTATACGCCTTCATCTGATGAGTAGAACTCGAGATATGGTTGCTTGAAGTAGATTCTAATGTGCTAAAATTCTGCTCTTGAGATACTCTATCTTCACTGACAGTTACACAAAAATCAAAACTGCTCTTTAGGGATGAAGAATTAGTATTTTGGTTTCATACCAGCGTTATAGAGGATTTCCATATCCTTCCAACGCCTACTCATACAGATTCATAGGATCAGTGGTCTAGGAGTTATGAATTTTTGAAGTTGTCGGTCGACTGCTGCAATTTCTTCTCTGAACAGAAATAGGATGGTCTGAAGATGGGTAATAAACCCTATTTTCTGGTCTTCAAACCAAAAACGTCAGAACAGAAAAATTGTAGATAATTTCACCACCTTTTCAGGGAGTACTAGAACACAAAATTTGATTCAGTAGTTTGAGAGTTATGCATTTTTGAACTTGACTGAATTTTTTGAACCCTCACTTTTCAGATTAGGTACTATTTCAGATTAGGTACTAGTTCATAATTTGAAACTTTTAACATGATCAAAACTCTTAACCAAAGTACCCAGAGATTGTTTTCATTTAGTAGAGATAATTTAGGATTGTTGAGTATATTGTTTTGCTCTATTTGCATAAGAATTTCTTAAATCTTTAGAGTGATGGTTTGTTAGGTACCACATGCAAATGAGTATAGAATGATGTAACAATATGCCGTCCCATTGTCCTCACCAATATAAAAATTGATCAATATAGCGACCATACGTGACCGCGGTGGCAAACACGATCTCTTAACTTTTGGTTAATCATTTTGGTAATGTGCTAAATATTCGTGGTTAGTGTATCTGTAGAAGATTCATTTTAGAAATATTATATTAAATAAAAAAGAAATAAGCCAAAAATAATCCCTTGTTATCGTCCGAGGGCAGGGGCACTGATGTTTACCGCAATCAGCCGCGTTCACACCTTTGTGCTAGCTTTCCATGTTACTGTCTACATGGCGGGACACATACCTTCTTTGATGATGTCGTAGATGCAATTATTTAAACAAACAACCTCCTACAGTTAGGTTTGCTATCTAAACCAGAGCTAATAATATCCTTATTAGGGCCTACTAACTCGTACCTCATCATATGCGTGGTTTTTAAAAATAATGCTCATTAGTGTTGTACTAGCCCTGATCTACAATGATACCAGCTCTGACATCCCTGCCTCATGAATGAGGGGGTAGTCGAAGGATCAAACATCAGGTGACATCTTGACGAAGCAAGAGTCCAAAAGTACACACATAAGAGCTTAATAGAATAGTATGAAATGTTAAAATTTAATGATTACAACTTTAGTTCAAATTTGAGTATATAAACAAGTTTGAAATTCGGTAACATAAATAGCGGGAGCGATATGTATCTCATGTTAGAATTCTATCATGAAGCACATCAAACCCGTAGACGTGCCTCATTATCAAGAAGAACATCTACAAAAATAACATAAAGCAAAGTCTTGAGCAACTAATACTCAGCAAGACTTACCCGTTAAAATGGCATGCTAAGACCGACACCTAGTATGCAGGGGGCTGACCCAAAAGTTGTCAGAATAATTGCCAAAAATAGCACTAATAATGATTCTTAGTTTTCATATTTTAGCCAAGTTAAGAGGGTTCTTGCATAAAATAAATATTCAGTAGCTATACTATAGCAAACATGGTTGTAATATAATTAATAGAAATACAACAAGTATATCATCATTATTATTTCACTTTAATTTGATGTGGCGGCGATCACAAGTGGTACTCAATAACTGCGAGGGACGACGACTCGAAACAATTTACATCCTACAGGAGAAACCCAAATACACGGCGCACACATACTCCGAGAAGTCACGTACTACAATCTTTCACGAGATACAACAGGGTCAGTCCGAGTCCCACTATTCCCGAGTGTACGTCACTCCATGCCATGCTCCCGTCGAAGCCATCCATGGGTAGCCCATGCACTCTCCCTTCATATACATACCCACATTCCACCATAACCATCTTCATCACCAAAAGAACAGTGGCGTATCGTCCAACCGCCACGGAAATCAAGCTACGTCGGTTTACTAATGTCCATATCACTAGCATGTACTTGGTACTGTTTGAACTTGCCCAACAATGCCACACTCGAACAGGTTCTTTGAAAGGTCTAGGTCTCTAGCCTTGAATCAATGATTAGTTTTGGTGATAAATGACAATGCATGTTAGAACTAACCTTTTATATAATTTTGTGAGTTTAATGTTAGGTTATGTTCTGGCATCAAGCAAAGATCAAGAATAATATATTCATAAAGGCTATGGACCCATTACAAGATGATTGATTGATCATATGTTGGAAATTCTCATATGGTGAAGATGCTTGACAAAGGATGATGCTAATCAATGTGTTGATAAAGGTGTCGGTGGACATAATCAACACTCGTGCTTAAAGATGAAGACACATCACATGTTCCAATGTCAAACACAACATATTATTGATTCATGACAAGGGATGATATTGATGATAGTGTTGATTGTTGATACAAGCAACACGTATACATAAAGAAGATCAAGGCACTTCATGAAGGAGAATTAGACATCTCTATAGTTGATGATGTAAAAATGGTTATGTTAATACTTGGTATTAAATGAAAATATCAGTGCAAGTATTAGTTGGAATTCATGAGTTAATAAGTGACGATGGTCAAAGCAAGGATGTTATTATAAAATTAAAACATGGATTTCTAGTGACCATTTACAAGAAGATAAAAGTCATGAATTTGGAAATATCATCTTGGAGATCAAATTGACAAAGTGGATACATTGTTAATGTTGGATACAAAGTAGTGTTGCATGAAAAGGCGATAAAGGTTAGGCAAGACTCGGTTGCGATGGACCATGTCCGAGGGTGAAGGGCAAGCAAGAGGCTTGGCGCCGAAGGACCAAAGACAATAGTGAAGAGTGAGTTAAGGCTTAGCACGATGAACCGTGCAAGACCATGTGAAGATATGGATTATTCACATCACTCATTTAACGGAATAAGAAGATGATGCTGATATGTCACAATGAGTGCAATTGACAAAAGAGCTAAAGGTGAATATACAATATCAAAAGAAGATTAAGTGGCTTGAATATAAGCAGATCAAGTGGCTTGAACATCTATCTCATATGGACATTGCTCAAGCCAAAGATATAATATTGGATATATATATGCTTATTGATGACTAATCAAATAAATATCCAAAATGATCAATTGTTTATGGAGCTGGCAATCCTCATAAAGAAGAATGAAGATGGTATGAAGGTGTTTCTATTGACATAGATTTTCTAATTGCTATTGATTATAGGAACGTCATACTATAAAGAGGGATGCAACTTTGATAGTTTTGCATATGTCTCAGTCCTCAAATTGATCCAATAACCTTTGGAGGATTGTTTAGCAAACCTATGTGTGATTTTAGAGCTTGGTAATAGCTGGGTTAGATAGCCCTTTAAATTATCTTTCCGTAGAGTCCAAGATCACCTAAATCGGCCTCCGGAATCAAAAGTTATGGGCATTTTTCTATCGGCTGTCTGCCTGTATTGTTCCAATCGGCAGTGCCAATCTGGAACTCAGAAAAACGTCTTTTTCTTACCCTCTGTGGTTCCCTTATTGGCAGAGCCGTTCTGGGCATCGGCAGTGCAGATGCGGGACGCCCAGAGCCCTAAACGGCTAGTTTTTTTGCCTCTCTATCGGCAGTGTTGATCCGGGCATCGGCAGTGCCGATGCGGGACATCCAGAGCTCCACACAGCTAGTTTTTTTTTGCCTCTCTATCGACAGTGCTGATCCGAGCATCGGCAGTGCCGATGCGGGACGTCCAGAGCCCAAACGGCTAGTTTTTGAGCCTCCCCTATTTATACCCCCTTCTTTCCCAATGGTTGGGGTGCAAAAAAACACATCAAAGAAACATCCATTTGAGCCAAAAATTACCTCTCTACTCCCCATTGCTTAGTACTATACCTTTGGGGTGGGATTGGGTGAGACATTTAGAGAGAAAGAGCAAAACTCTATTGTTGAGCACTTGAGCAAGCAAGCAATCGTTGTGGCATTTGTTACTCTTGGGGATTCATCCCCTAAATGACAAGGCGTTGCCCGGTGAGCGCCCAAGCTTGTGGTGAACTGTGGGAAGTTTGTGAAGGTTTTGATTGACCTCCGAAAGGAAAGAAATCAAGAGAAGGAAATTCGAGGAAAAGGGTTGAAAGAGACCCGGCTGAAGTGTGACCGAGCCCCTCAACAGAGATGTAGGACTCATTTGAGGAGTCCGAACTTCGGTAAACAAATATTATGTCTCCGTGTGCTCCTTTATTTACTTGTTACTCTTTCATGCTCTAGGGTTTGCTCTTATATTTGCTTAAATTACTAGATCTACTTGTGTAGCTTGTGTCTAGTAGTTGCTATATTGTTCTATTGCTTTATATTAACTATTGTAGTCTTTTCATCAACCTAGTAACTGCGAAACCAACTCAGATTTAGTTTTGGGTGACTTTCTATTCCACTATCGGCACTGTAGATTGAGCATCGGAAGTAGCCATCGACACTGCCAATCGGTCCCATCGGCACTGCCCATCGTACTGATTTTTTGTTAAGTCAAATTTTACAGAAATTTATAGTTTTGCCTATTCACCCACCCCCCTCTAGGTGACATTGAGGTCTTTTTAATTGGTATCAGAGCCTAATCTCCTCATTAAGCTTAACCGCTTGGAGAGTTGATGATGTCGCAAGGTAAAATGTGTCAAATTCCCTATGGTTGTTCTAGTGCCTTGTTTTCTATCATTTCACAACCTTCACACGAGACACCATATTTTGATGGTACAAATTATGCTTGTTGGAGATCACAAATGATTTCATATTTTCAGGAGATGAGTCCCAAAATTTGGTGGGTTGTAGATGTGGGCTTTTCTCATGCCTTGGATCGTGATTCTTCAACACAAGGGAAAGAGAAATGCCTACATCTCGAGGCCCAAGCTACTAATACTTTATTTGGTGCTTTGAGTAGGGATGTTTTCAATGAGATATATAAGTTGAAGAGTGCTCATGCTATGTGTATTCGAATTCAAGAAATATATGAAGAATTCAACATGACAGGTGATATTTCCAATAATGAATTGGTAATTGAGGATGATTGCCCCACCTCAAGCTTACATGATATTGATGATCATTCTCTTTCAAATGATTATATTAATGAAGTATCAACTCCATCGACATCACCATGTTGCCTTATGGCCAAAGGTAACATGCAAGTAAAATTTCATGAAATTCATAGTGATCATGATGATGTTGTTGATGTTGATGGTGATAATAATGACGATAATGATCATGAGTATACATAAGATGAGCTTGTTGCATTGTTGCATAGCATGGGAAGATATATGAAATTAGAGGAGTCTAAAATGAAAAATCTACATGATGAAAATTCTTCTTTAAAAGACTCATTAGACGAGCTAAAGCGGTCTCATGAGAATCTTAGTGAAACTCATGAGAAGCTCAAAGATGCTTATGATTCACTTGCTTCTAATGTTTTGGAAAGTGAAAAATTAGATATAAGCATTACACATGATTTAATTGATAATGTATCTACTTATTGCAATGATTTATGTGATAACCCTTGTCGCTCCCAAGCAAATATTTTCCCGAGCACTACATGTGACTTGGATTGCATACGTGAAAAAGTGATGCATAAGGGTCATGAAGTCAACAAAAGTCAGAAGAAGAACTTCAAGTCTAACATGAGCAATAATCAACAAAAGAAAAAGAAGTTAGCTCATGTTAAATGTTTCAAGTGTTCAAACATGGAACTCTACGCCTCTATGTGTTCCATGAAGATTGATGATGAAACCACACTTCTAAAGAAGAAGACAAGAAGAAGTAAAAGGAAGTGTTATAGATGTCATGAGAAGGGTCATCAAATTGTTTCATGCCCTAACATAAGAAATGGTGACCTTGTGTCATCCAAGAAGTGGCTCGCCAGCAAGGAAGCAATAATTAAGAAGCAAGATAAGAAAGTGACTTGCATGAATAAGAAACGTATTTGCTACACTTGCCGAGAAAAGGGACATATTGGTAAAAATTGTCCTATGGGTAACATTTCTAAGCCTATTCCTTCCAATGATCATCATTTGCTTAAGAAAGCTAGAAGTGGTAATATTGTCGCAAATGTTGTTAGTTCACACAATGCAAATGCAAAGGCCATTTGGGTGCCTAAACCTCTTGTGACTAACATCCTATGACCCAATATCACTTGGGTACCATGCAATGCTTGATTTGCTTTAACAGGTACTTGGAGATGCATTGAAGACTTGACACACTTGATATGATTTATGTTGAACATCTTAAGTCAAGATCCTTTTAAATTGGTATTCCTCATCACTTATGGAAAGGATGTCAAGTATGAAAATTAATGGTCTACAACTCCGACGAATGTCATCTCGATAACAAGTATTTACACTGAAAGTATCTATGCTCTAGCCTTGTGTAGGCTTAATTTATTGTTCATGCATATCATCCATGTATGTTTCTTACACACTTCATTTGTACAAATTTGAGAAAAGTGATGGTTGCCATGTTTCGGGAGGTACTATATCATTCCATATATATTGCAACCCTAAAATGAGAGTGAATTCTTATTGATGCTATAATAGTTTTTGAAAAGCTTTTTAAGTAAACTTTAAAATATTTAGAACGGTTTGCAAAATTGCTAAAAAGTGTTTGAACATATTCATTTGTGAAAACAAAAATGCGATTTCCAAACAAAATGTTTTATTATATCGAAACAAACCGTTTATACAAAAACTTTCAAAATAAATTATTTTGCAAATTTCCCTAATTTATCATTGTTAATCTTTTGGTGTTTAAAATTGTTTTACAAGACCAATGGTTTTAAAAATGGTATTCGATTTGAAAAATTTCTTGAAAAACTATCTTGACCAATTTTGGCTTTATTCTAGCATCGAGTCTTGTCACTAGCGCCACATATTTTGTATATGTTGGCTCATGGTGGTATTTATGATTCATAAAAGAGTAAATTCAAGTCACTCATCACCTTACTTAAATTTGTATCAATTGAGCTTTGGTTTAATTATGAGCATTCTTTTGATCATCCTTGAGACAATGAGATACTCATGCTTCTTTTATTACTAAGTGTAAAGAGTTTGTTTTTTTAATTTGTTTAATTAAGGAGCATGAAGAACTTATTTGTCTTCTCTTTGCAATGAAAATATTGTTGTTAAGACTAACCATGTGCAAGGGGATTGAGAAGATCAAACATGAATAGTAAAGCTCAAAAAAGACTTGGTGGAAGAAAATTTGAAGCAATGTCGAACCTCTTCAAGATATTGGTAGACATGGGCAAGAGCTTGAGCTGATGGTATTGGGTTGCTCAAGGCAAGATGGCGGGTCTACCATGAATAAGCTTGTGGAGGGATCAAATATGACTTGCTATATTATAATGATGATGACTAAGTCCTATTAGTGCAAGATCAACATGAATGATGATTGTTTGCCAATAAAGAGGAAATCCAACTATGACCATGCATGAAAAATTTTATAACATTGAAGATTTTGTATCTATTCTTGTCAATGGTTGAGTTGGACATCATGGAGGGATTTCGAGCTTGGCATATATTCTTGATGGTTTGCATATACAAAAGATTCCAAGCTCTCGAATTATTGAGCATATTAAGGTAACTATCTCTATGTCTTTATATAAGTTCTCTCTTTCCTAATAATAAAGAGCAACTATATTTCATTCTATGTTTTTGCATGTTGCTCTATATCACCAATCATGTCTTGACACATGCACTAGTTGTTCTTTGTGATTATTCCTTTGTGGTCTTGGATGAAATTTTTATGCGCTCATCATGATTGTCTTGTTATATATTAGGATTTGCTTATATGGTAGATTGTTATGCTTTATGTTATCTTCTTTTTAAGCAACCAACATGATTTAATGTTTTTCTTCATATAGAGAGGAACAAATTACCCGTTTTGGCAAAGTCAAATGCTCAATATCCCAACTAATTTTATTCTATCAACCTCTCTGTTTTGCACTCATCGGCAGTGCCGGTGATCTTCATCGGCAATGCCGATCCTACTATGCAGAGGCGCTGTAGCACAGACATCTCTCTCTATCTGTCTTGCTAGCATCGGCAGTGCTGATGGCTCCATTGGCAGTGCCGATCATGACATCCAGAGAGCATATTTTCTGTCTAATTTCCATCGGCAGTGCCGATCCCCCTACAGAGAGTTAAAAAAAAGGGACTAAAATTGTTTTTCTTCAGATGGCTTATGACATGTTATTTCTCTCAAATTTATTTATTTTGCCTTAACCCAAGATATGGGATTTGTTCCCTCCCAGGTTGTTTTGACTATGTGCATGTTTGTCAAAGTAATTCAAATACTTGTATGCACAAATTTAGGGGGAGAATATACTATGTCATTGGTACATGAGACTAACATGTCTATCAAGTATCTTGGTAGTTTCTTTGTTTTCTCTCCATGTTTTAGAAAATTTGCCTATGTGGTGGATGAGGACCAAGGAAAACAAAATGTACCAAATGAATTGAATATCAAACGGAGCAAAGGCAACATATACTTGAGGAGAATAATATTGTGAAGATGATTGCTTATAAGATCAAAATAGCAAGTGATGAGGAGGAATTACAATCTATTTGGATGCCCATGAACCGTCATGGAGAATCTTTGAAAAGGCTCCAAAATGTTTATTTTTTCACCATGAGCATATCAGCTTTGAGAGGATTTGAAGAATTCACTTAAAAAGGAATTGAAGCAATAAATAACAAAGTCCTCCAAGGATATCCATCTTACAAGCGGTATTTCTTGATCATCTATCCTATGCTCAAATCCTTCTCTTAAATGTCGAATAGACAAGAATCACTTTCATGTATTTGTTGCATTGTGCCTCTTTGTGTACGATTAGGATTGCATGAGTTTGTTGAATCTATTTTATGTCTTGTTCTTGTATGTGAATCTAAGGTACATTTTTTGTGGGATGGATTGTGTTGTTTTTTTACTTGTGAATTATTTCTTATTTAACCATGTTGAAAATATTTCATATCATGTCATCTTAAATCTTTATCTTTTATCATGATATGTTTGCTTACTCGGCTCATGTCTTATCTATTCATACATTTTTAAGCCATCACACATGTTATGTGTTTCTTAGTTTACATATCTTATCATGACATGTTGAAAACTAGCTATGTGCTTTTATATCCCTTGATGACATGGAAATAAAATGCATGTGTGCTTATTAACATACCTTGACATGCATCAAGTCTTGAATAATATTATTTATGACATATGTGTGTTATTCTCTATCATATGCTTTTATGGCCATGAACACTTGAATTGTAGGATATTCTTCTCAATTGTTATCAATAATAAGTGCATGTCTCACACAAGTAATTCAAATACTTGTATGCACAAATCTTGGAGGAGTTTATCCTTTGTTTTAAAGTTGAGACTAACATTTTGGCAAGCTTATTCTTTGGTTTAGTCTCATCAAGGAGAAGTGATAAATTAAGGGGGAGCCTTATATTCATATTTATTATGAAAGGAATAAAGAATAGTAAAAATATCCTACAATCATTCAAGGATATCATTTTCATAGAATCGTGAGTACATGAGTTGTTGCTATGCCTACCTATCTATTACTCATGTTTATTATGTTGTATAGTGTAGCTTTTTGTGATCTACCAACTTATATTCTCTTTGGTTCATGACAGTATGCTTTCATATAATTTACACTTCATGAAAAATATTTTATAATATATTTGTCTTATTAGACCAAATGATATAGTGCAAATTGCTCTCTTGTTTGTTACATTATTATTGCATATGTGTACGTTGAATATTCTACTATGCATAGTTTAAGGGGGAGTTGCACTATGCTTTATGAGACTAATGAGGTTGCTAAGTTTTTTACATGGATACATAGTTGTTTTTGTTAAGATGGACTTATCAAGGTATGTATTCATGTTCTTGTTTCATCTTGTTGAATTGTTTTCGTTTGTTATTAAGCGCATATCATGGGATGTATTTCCTTCTTATCTTTTTTAATTATTATGTGCATGTGATTTTATTGAATATCTATGTATGCCCATCATATGAAGGAAAATATTCTATGTTTTTGGTATTGAGACCAACTTTACTTTGAGCTTCATATGATTTAGTCTCAAAGTGTGATAAAAGAGTGACTCTAAAGGTATGCTTCCTATTATTGCCTATTACTTGAAGATGCATTCTTTGGACTGTACTTTCATGTGATGAACTCCCTACGATCATATCGCTCTCACATGTGCTCATTGTCTTTGTCATGAGATTCTTGCCCTTTTCGGTGCTTGATGCCAAAGGGGGAGAGAAAATGGAGGATATACAAGGAGGGAGAGATGAATGAAGAAAAGAGCAAAGAGAATAGCTCTTATGTGCATATTGTTTTCCATTATCATTATTTAATAGTGTTGTCATCAATCACCAAAAAGGGGGAGATTGAAAAGTCTAGTTCTCTAGCCTTGAATCAATGATGAGTTTTGGTGATAAATGACAATGCATGTTGGAACTAACCTTTTATATAAGTTTGTGAGTTTAATGTTAGGTTATGTTCCGGCATCAAGCAAAGGTCAAGAATAATATATTTATAAAGGCTATGGACCCATTTCAAGATGATTGATTGATCGTATGTTGGAAATTTTCATATGGTGAAGATGCTTGACAAAGGATGATGGTAATCAATGTGTTGATAAAGGTGTCGGTGGACATAATCAACATCCGTGCTTAAAGATGAAGACACATCACATGTTCAAATGTCAAACATAACATATTATTGATTCATGACAAGGGGTGATATTGATGATAGTGTTGATTGTTGATACAAGAAACACGTATACATAAAGAAGATCATGGCACTTCATGAAGGAGAATTAGACATCCCTATAGTTGATGATGTAAAAATGGTTATGTTGATACTTGGTATTAAATGAAAATATCAGTGCAAGTATTAGTTGGAATCCATGAGTTAATAAGTGATGATGGTCAAAGAAAGGATGTTATTATAAAATTGAAACATGGATTTCTAATGACCATTTACAAGAAGATAAAAGTCATGAATTTTAAAATATCATCTTGGAGATCAAATTGACAAAGTGGATACATTATTGATGTTGGATACAAAGTAGTGTTGCATGGAAAGGCAGTGAAGGTTAGGCAAGACTCGGCTGCGATGGACCATGTGCGAGGGTGAAGGGCAAGCAAGAGGCTTGGCGCCGAAGGACCAAAGGCAATGTTGAAGAGTGAGTTAAGGCTTAGCACGATGAACCGTGCAGGACCATATGAAGCTATGAATTATCCACATCACTCATTTAACAAAACAAGAAGATGATGTTGATATGTCACAACGAGTGCAATTGACAAAAGAGCTAAAGGTGAATATACAATGTCAAAAGAAGATCAAGTGGCTTGAATATAAGAAGTTGTGAAACTTTATAATTTGATGAACATCAAGTCTATCTCATAAGGACATTGCTCAAGCCAAAGGTATAATATTGGATATATATATATATCCAAAATGATCAATTCCTTATGGAGTTGGCGACCCTCATAAAGAAGAATGAAGATGGTATGAAGGTGTTCCTATTGACATAGATTTTCTAATTGCTATTAAGTATAGGAACGTCGTACTATAAAGAGGGATGCAACTTTGATAGTTTTGCTTATGTCTGAGTGCTCAAATTGATCCAATAACCTTTGGAAGAGTGTTTAACAAAGATATATGTGCTTTTGGATCTTGGTAATAGCTGGGTTGGATAGCCCTTTAAATTATCTTTCTGTAGAGTCCAAGATCACCTAAATCGGCCTCCGGAGTCAAAAGTTATGGGCATTTTTCTATCGGTTGTCTGACTGTATTGTTCCAATCGGCAGTGCCGAACCAGACATCGGCAGTGCCAATACGGAACTCAGAAAAACATCTCTTTCTTGCCCTCTATGGTTCCCTCATCGGCAGTGCTGATCTGGGCATCGGCGGTGCCAATACGGGATGTCCAGAGCCCCAAACGGCTAGTTTTTTTGCCTCTCTATCAGCAGTGCTGATCCGAGCATCGACAGTACCGATGCGGGATGTCTAGAGCTCCACACGACTATTTTTTTTTGCCTCTCTATTGGCAGTGCCGATCCGGGCATCAGCAGTGCTGATGCGGGGCGTCTAGAGCCCAAACGGCTAGTTTTTAAGCCTCCCCTATTTATACCCCCCTTCATTTCCAATGGTTGGGGTGCAAAAAACACATCAAAGAAACATCTATTTGAGCCAAAAGTTACCTCTCCACTCCCCATTGGTTAGTACTATACCTTTTGGGTAAGATTGGGTGAGAGATTGAGAGAAAGAGCAAAACTCCATTGTTGAGCACTTGAGCAAGCAAGCAATCGTTGTGGCATTTGTTACTCTTGGGGATTCATCCCCTAGACGACAAGGCGTTGCTCGGTGAGCTCCCAAGCTTGTGGTGAGCCGCGAGAAGTTTGTGAAGGTTTCGATTGACTTCCGAAAGGAAAGGAATCAAGAGAAGAAATTCGAGGAAAAGAGTTGAAAGAGACCCGGCTCAAGTATGATCGAGCCCCTCAACGGAGATGTGGGATTCATTTGAGGAGTCCGAACTTCGGTAAACAAATATTATGTCTCTATGTGCTCCTTTATTTACTTGTTACTCTTTCATGCTCTAGGGTTTGCTCTTATATTTGCTTAAATTACTATATCTACTTGTGTAGCTTATGTCTAGTAGTTGCTATATTGATCTATTGCTTCATATTAACTATTATAATTTTTTCATCAATCTAGTAACTACGAAACCAACTCAGATTTACTTTTGGGCGACTTTCTGTTCCACTATCGGCACTGCCGATTGAGCATCGGCAGTAGCCATCAGATAATTTTTGATAGTAGAGTGCACCAGGGATGATTTAACTTAGTTTGATTTATTTTACACATCTCTTCATTGACTCTACTTTGTTAATATGTTGTGCGTGTGCCAATTTGAGTAACGTAAATGCATATGAACATGGGTAGGAGTTAAACAAGTAAACATGATCTTAATATGCAGATGCATGCTGCTATGCATGAAGTGCGTGTATGTGATATTAAACCTAAGTTAAATGACTATATGGTTGAGTATGTTTTTAGCTTATAAGTTAAATTAGTTATTTGAATATGCTTCTGGAAGAGGTACGATCTTGAGCAAATTACTACCAGTAGACCAAACTAGGAGTGAATTATTTGCCAAGTTTTATTGACACGCATAGGGCCAATTAATTTAAACAAGTAATTTAGTGAAAAAAGTAATTCATTGATCATGACAAAAATTCTTGGATTTATAAGATATTACTTTGGAGGATGGCCAGGGGTAGCAAAACATGGTCATACACCAAGTTCCAAGAATTTATCAAGCACATAAATAAATATATGAATTTATTAGTGTTTACCTATTAATTTTAGTTCTGATAATAATATTGGCAATTATGCACTTTTAGAATTTTGATAAAATAGTACACATTCCGAGGAATTCAAAGAGTATTTATTTGCATTTCTTTCACCAATTAATTATTGGTGCCTGATTTGATGAGTTTGGAATAACTATTTGGCTATTTTTAAATGCAGAGGAAATTACCTGGCCTCTCGAGCCGAAAGAATCCGGCCCATTTGGCCTTAGCGCAGCAGAGAGGTCTTCCCTGGGCTAGATCCAGCCCAGGCAGGTTGGCGAGGTGCTCGGCCCAGAGCCAGGGCGCGGGCGCACGGGCGCTTGGCACGGGCACCGCGGCCGGAGGCGTTGCCGGCGCAGGAGGCGGCATGGTAACGGAGGCGGAGGCCGGCGTCCCCGACGAACTGCAGCAAAAACGGAAGCCGAGGCCGGTGAAGTTAGTGCGCAGCGAGCAGAGGAGGTCACCGGAGGAAGCAATCGAGGGCGGGCTCACCGGCGGGGAAGGATTTCTTGGCGCGGCCATCAAAGTGGGTGAGGTGGTCGCCGGGGAGAAGAACTCCGAATCAGCTCTATTCATTGGGGACCCTGGAGGCGAGGCTTGCCGGAGGGGTGGAGGAGGTCCTGGGGCGCCCGCAGGTAGGCCGGATGCTGATGGGAAGACGGTGGCTCGGCCGGACAGCGAGCTCCGAGCAGCGCCAGCAATGGTGGCCGGGGCACAGTTTTTGCGGGCGAGAGGGAAGGAGAGAGTGGGGGAGCGGGCGCAGGGCGAAACCGGGGGCGGCACCGCGGTTTTGTAGACCAGGTTTCGGACCAGGTGGGGGAGAGCTCACCCAGCAACGATCACGCGGCGCAATGGCGCCGACAACGCCCATGCTGGAGGCAGCGAGCGAAAGAAGACGCCGACAGGTGGGTCCCAGGTAAGTTTAATCGTTTGGTTAGTTTTCCAAACTATTTTTTTCTAATCATTTTAATATCTTTAATTTTATGATTCCAATGAGAAAAATAAAAATATGGGTGTGTTCACAACGAAGTGCCCTAAATTATAAAATTGATAATGTCCAACAGTTGCCATTTGAATTTAAATATGAATTTTTCAAAGAGGGGTTGTTTTTAAGCCTTTGGGCATTTATTTGTGGCCCTTAATCTTCGAATAAAAATTTGAGAAATTTCTCAAACTTCTATTTGATCATCATATATATCATAGATATTTGACAGGCCCAAGTTATGTTGGAAAAATTTGACTTGTAGTTCAATTGGCATTCAAATTTTATTTAAATATCAGTTTGACCAATTCAAATGCGACTCAAATTTTTATCTTTGTGTTCCAATGTATGTGAGGGTTGGCCTAGGGCAATCTTCTAGGAGTTCTTGACACCTGAGGTGTCACATTGTGTCAATGCAATTATTCAAAAGCAAAGATCACATCCTGAGCATCAGAAAGTACCATGAATAGATCGATACCACTAAGGTTATGACTACAAACTACCTATTCTCTGGATAAAAGCCTTGGATACCACAAAATGTTGATATGGACTCCAACCATGGACCAATTAGAAGTATATTTCAGTTATAACCAAAATGTTGACGTCCTTACTTGTCAAGGATAACGAGCTTGGTGTTCTCGGGGTCCTTGAAACACAGTGCCAGCTTTTTCAAGAATCTGTTCTTATCGTCATCATTGTATGGCATTACCACGACCTTCTTCTTGGCATCCCAGAGGTCGGGTGCGTCGGTGGTGGCTGGGAGCAGGACGCGCCGGAGGCGGAGGCGGAGGCGGGCGGATCTGGACGGCACCAACGGTTGTGGTAGGATGCAACCTCTCCCGGTCTCCCAGGCGAGTCATAGGTGGACGGGTGAAGGCGGAGGCAGATGGCGGCGTCTCGCAGGCGGCGGCGGGACGAAGGCGCGGAGCCGAGCAGGCAGACGGGTGAAGGCGGAGGAAGGCGGTGGCGTCTCGCGGGTGGGGGCGGGATGGAGGCACAGAGTCGAGCAGGTGGATGGGTGAAGGCAGAGGTTCGCAGGGCAGCGGCAGGCGAGCGCGGAGGCACGGAGCTGAGAGGTCACGAGGTGGTGGGGGAAGCGGAGAACATGGGTGGGGTGCTACCGTTCAGGTACCGGTGCGTAGGTGGGGGTGCAATTCGATGGTAGACGGGACAACTGATCGCACGTGGGGTGCAAAAATTGCAGGTGGGACGAAAATCACAGATGAGAAGTAGAATACATTTGAGATTTTTAAGTAGTAGAGATAAGCACTATAAGCAATTTTGATGGAATAATCATTATAAATATTTTATACATAAGTCATGCCGAACGCACTAAGGCTTGATGTTTCAACCAATCATCTATATGTAGGAATGCAAATTTGCATACTTTTGTGGAGGGGAAGGCGCAGATTAACTGCTAGCTCAAACCAGTCGTTGCTTCGACAACTAGACCAGTGACTAGTGACTGGTATTAAGGCCGTATCGACAACAAGATAATCCTATGTATAAATTCTATGAAAGAACGACAAATAATACTGATAGAACCTATCACAACAAAGCAAAACAACTATACGCCAGTCTCAATATATAGTTTAATCTTATACTTTTCAAGAGTGTCACATCAGATTTAAAGATTTAGTTTGATATATAAAATAGTCTCTCTTAATGCATAGTTTCATCTCACGATTTTATATATAAGTTATAGTATTAAATTAATATCTATTTATTATATTAAGATTGATCAAAATGTGTTGGGATGAAACTCTATGTTCTCTATAGAAATTCAATGGAGTTTTATACATATAAAACAGTGTCAAATGAGTTTCATCTCTATAAAACTCATTTGTCCAGTTTCTTAATTGCTAGTCACGTCATCTCTTTTACTTATGTGACACCTCATTTAATGCTGATGAATCCTTATGGAACTCATCCTCCTATTCCAACCATTAATTGGGTCCAACTTTCAAAACAACCATTACACGTAAACTACGACATGAAACCTAGGTAATCACGTCGGGGCACGTTGTTGCATGAATTATTTGAACGTTGACACTAATCCATAGAGTATTTAAGATCATCTGCAGGACTGCAGTGCAGAAAATGAAAAACAATGGCAAGCGGCGATAAAAAAGCTGTGAAGCAGATCGACCAGTCTAGCAGTAACAGGGGTACGTCAGTGTGAAATGAAGAACAGTGCAGACAGTGTCTTCTTGGAATCGATACCACATACCAGGCAAAATAAGTAGAGAAGTATTCGTTGCTTGTGCAATTGGCCGTTGAGTTGGTGCCACGTGCCGCCCGCACTCCAAGTCAATCCTTCTACACCCCTGCCGGCGGCACACATGTCGGTGGTTGCCGGTTTGATGCTCTCAGGACGATATAGGTCAAGACCGAATGGGCTCGTCGCCCCTGCATGTGAAAATTAGGGAGTGGGATGCCGTTCTAACGGAACGACAGTCTGCCCACATATATCAGACAATTTTGTCAGGTTTCAAACGGATTTTCTGTAAGTTTTTTATTCACAATTTTAGATAGATGTAATTGAGGTAGCCTCAATTGGAGAGTAAGCGTCTGAGGTCGATAGTAACCTTGTGGGAGTAAATAAAAAAAAAGAGCTCTTCTACTGTAGACCACGATACTAGTTGGGAAGAGGTGTCATGTAGATAATCTGACCGTCCATTTGTCAGGGCAGTTTTCATAATTATCCTGTTATTTGCAAAATTAATGGTTCTACCCTTCGGCCAATTAGGTCTTCCGCCGCCATAGAAGTCCACACGATTGTCACTACTTCCGTACAGAAACTCGTCGAAGTCCAAACCCAGCTGATCGCCCCAGCTCGATCTCTCAACGTGATCAAGGCACGCTGCCTCGTGCAGCTTGATCAGGTCATCATAAAGATTTAACCTTTCACCTATAAACACAAAGCTATGGTTCGGTCTGCATGCTACAAAACAAGCTAATGACAGCTTATTAGAGGAATTGACATATCGGTGAAAATTACTATATCGCCCATAAGATGTCTAATTCATCCACATGATACCCATGATACCAGCGGGTCGAAAAAGTATCATGATTTAGATAACGTTGCATCTGAACCATCACATGAAAGAAATGAACAATGTGCATTTATTTAGAACTATTATGAAAATACTAAAAAATAAGGCAGAATACCTCCTCCAATTTGTTGTGAAGAATGGTAACAACTAATGTCACCTGACGCGTGACTGTACCTTAATGCTGAATCAGGCACAGTAAGCATCGCTCTTGCTCCAAGGTTCGGGTGTACCAGGTTCGGTCAGGGCACCAATCGTCATTCTTAAATTTATAACTCTAGTGGATATGTTATGTCTAATGGAAGCTGTGTCAAGAAAATATACTCAGCACTTCACAGTCTCTATAAGTTTTGCTGTTTCAACGAATGACCAACGGTTTTTGCCTGCTATGATTTTCCCCCTCAAATAATCTAAGACCTTGTTTGGATCAGTTTTAGTTTTCTTACAAACTGGTTTCTTGATATGGTTTTCAATAACTTGTTAATAATAAATGAAAACCAGATGGGACTGTTTGGATCCAAATTTTTCATCAAATCTATAAAACAGCTTTTGTTTAGTTAATGAATTGGATTAGGGTAAAAACTATCATTAGGTGGATTGAGCCAGATACTTGGTTTTTTAGAAGCTGAGAAACTAGTTTTTGGAAACCAGACAAAAAGCTGACTTATTTGGAGACCCTCCAGTTTCAGAAAAACTAGTTTCTTAAAACTTATAAGGATCCAAACAGAGCATAAGATTTTGTAGTCTAGTTAAAGATTTTTTAAGTGATATGACCGACTGTGATCTTTTTATTGGGATTTCTTGGTCCATAATTTATTGTTGGACATCTGTTCTCTCTTAAGAAAATTAGAGCTTGGCAGAGGCAGTTGTCTAATGTTGCCGTCACGATATCAAATTCCAAGGAGATACTAATGATGATTGAAATAAATGAGGAGCACAGAGACTTGGAAATTCATGAATGGAACTTTAGAATTCTCTTACAGGAGCACTTAGATAACCTTCTGGAACAACAGAGAATTTATTGGAAGAAGAGAGGGAACATCAAATGGGTGAAGGTGGGTGATGAAAATAAAAAATTCTTTCATGCTCATGCAACAATCAAATTTAGGCAGAATCTCGTCTTAATGATTCTGAAGGAGTCACTCATTTTAGTCATGATGCTAAAGCCTCCTTACTCTGGGAATCTTATAAAGATAGACTTGGTAAATCTGAGTTCACTTCTATCCTTTTTGATTTAAATGAGTTGCTGGCACCAATCCCTTTTCTGCAATGGCTTGAGAAGCCCTTCTATAAACAGAAAATTGATAAAATAATAATGAATCTGCCCTTAGATAAATCACAAGGACCAGATGGTTTTAACTCTGATTTCCTAAAAAAATGTTGGCCAATCATAGCTCAAGACTTTTATGATTTATGTCAGGCTTTCTATGAAGGAAACTTATGTATGCAGAGTATTAATGGGTCCTATGTCACTCTTATTCCAAAGAAGGATAATCCCATGACAGTCAATGACTACAGGCCTATTTCACTACTTAACTCTACTCTCAAACTAATCACAAAGTTGTTGGCGGACAAGTTGCAACATATTATCTTGCAGGTAATACATACAAATCAGTATGACTTCATTAAAAATAGATCCATACAGAACTGCCTTGCCTGGGCCTTTGAATATCTCCATATTTGTCACAAATATAAGAAGGAAATTGTCATTTTCAAATGAGATTTTGAGAAAGTTTTCGACAAAATTGAGCAGGAAGTCATCATTCAGATTTTGAAGCACAAGGGATTTGGAGACAGATGGGTGAATTGTATATCAAAAAAACTAAGTTCAGGAACTTCTTCTGTCTTACTAAATGGTGTACCTGGTAAAGTTTTTCATTGTAAAAGAGGTGTTAGGCAAGGAGATCCTCTTTCACCTTTGCTATTTGTTCTAGCAACGGCCTTTTGCAATCATAGGTTAACCTGACAAGGGACAAAGGAGTGTTTAAGCTCCCTATCCCCCTTTCTACCAACTCTGATTTTCCTATTCTGTAGTATGCTGATGACACTCTTCTTATTATGGAGGCTGACTCAAGACAGCTTTTGGCCCTAAAATCATTGTTAAAATCTTTTGCTAATTCTACTAGTCTCAGAGTCAACTACAATAAATCCTTTATGGTCCCAATCAATGTCACTGAAGATAAAATGAATAGATTAGCACACACTTTTGATTGTCAAGTAGGTAACTTTCCCTTCACTTATCTAGGATTACCTTTAGGCTTAAATAAGCCATCAGTAAGTGGTTATGTACCTTTGGTCCAAAATATTGAAAGGAGATTGGTAGCTTGTTCCCTATTTCTTACCCAAGGAGGGAAGCTTCAAATGGTAAACTCAGTTATGTCTTATTTGCCCACTTTTTATATGTGTTCCATTTTATTGCCTATCACAATGAAAGAGCATATCGATAAATACATAAGACATTGCTTATGGAGAGGTGCAGACATCAATGCTAAAAAAACCCTCTCAAGTGGTTTGGAACATGGTAACAGGGCCTAAATCTAAAGGAGGCCTAGGTGTTATCAAAAATAGAGTTCAAAATGAGGTTGTGTTAACTAAAAACCAACACAAATTCTTTAACAGAGCTGATCTGCCTTGGGTTCACCTCTTGTGGGGTAGATATTATTCAAATGGTGAGTTGCCGGGAGAAAATAAAAGGGGATCATTCTGGTGGAGAGATGTTCTAAAACTCATGAACACTTTCAAAGGAATGGCTCATGCCAATGTTTAGGATGGTCGTTCAATTCGCTTCTGGACAGATTTATGGAATGGGCATATTCTAGCACAAAATTACCCGAAGCTTCACTCCTTTGCTATTAACAAATCCATCACAGGATATCAGGTTCATCAATCTGCCAATCTACAACACCTCTTTGTCCTGCCCCTTTTGGAAATTGCATATCAGCAATTCATGCAGCTGCAGGACATGCTTGAGGAAGGAGTTTTCTTTGACGGTCATGATACCTGGTCATGCATTTGGGGAACTGGACATTTGACAGCACAAAAAGCATATAAACACATGATGGGACATATACAACTGCACCCAATTTTCTCATGGTTATGGGCTTCTTCCTGCCAATTGAAACACAAAGTCTTTTTTTGGTTGCCGTTAAACGATACGGTCAACACAAGAGGCTTGCTAAGGAGAAGAAATATGGACCTTGACTCTTGTTCATGTGAACTTTGTATTCTGCAAAGAGAGGAAACACTTCACCACCTTTTTGCTAAGATGTGCCTTTGCTAAGAGGTGTTGGCAACTCATTGGAATTTCTTATCCACATACAATTCAACCTTTGCAAGCTTTCTCCATCTTCAAAAGAAAATTGCAGGTTCCATTTACAATGGACATAATCATCATAACGACATGGAGTATTTGGACTACTCGTAATGATTGGATTTTCAATGAAGAAGATCCTTCGGTGCATAAATGCAAGGAAAAGTTTATAAGTGATTTTAGTCTCCTTATGCACAAGGGCTAGGAAGCGTCATGTTCCACAAATGCAAGAATGGCTTCATAACCATTTGTAATAGGACTTCGTTTTAGTTTTCTTTTCCTTTCTAAGAACTTTTGTACCTCCTTTGTTTTTTTAATATATATTTAGTCTGTAGAGTTTTGGCCCTCCAGTTCTGTCAAAAAAAATGTTTATAATTTATAGTTCATAAAACTTTGGGTCACTTTAGAAAAAAAATGCATATATAGAAGTCCCAAAATTTACTTTTGCAATGCAATGTGATGCACATCTATTTATTTGTTTGAGAGTTGTAAACTTACCGTACACCAGCTCATTGGTTCATTACGGTGGAAGCTATCTATTCAAGTCCTATAACGAAGTGCCTGTGATGATTTCTCAAATTTCAAGAACAAACTGGTCTAGCCTTTTGGTTTCGGATATGGTCATAGAGATAGAGTATGCGTGTGTGTATGTGAGTGTTGCCCCTATATTGTATGTATACGTGTCCACTATAATGATACTGGTGCTTGTTTCTTTCGAGCTATTGTGGGATTTCTTTTTTTTCATCTAACGCTACGGCAACAAGTTTTTTTTTTTTTTAAATGGCAACAAGGTATTTTCTGTCTTTAGGAACGTGGTTGACGTGGCGAAGGTCCCGACCGGCTACTACAAGAAACATGCATAAGGAGCGGCAAGATCGTGTTGTTAGTCCAGTCTCCACTATTGTTCGTTGATACGCATTTCTTCGACATGTAATTGTGACAACTCGATCACTTGTGACATCACGGTAAGATGTCGTGTTGTTCGGTTGATTTTTGTTTTTGCTATGTACTAGCAGCGTGTTTAAATATAACAAACAAATTAAATATGCCCCACAATATCTTCTATAGTACACTGAACTCATGCGTGTTCAACAACACAAACAAATGCAATCCTCGTTCCAGAAAGCAATAGAAAGAATCTTGTCGGAATCTAAAAACCAAACCGGCTATACGAATTTCGGCCAACTCAACACTTGGACCGGCATCAACAAGATACGCAGGCGGGGGGGTTTCATCCATGCAGATTACAGAGGACTACAGAGTAGGACGTGCTAGTTCACTCTGTTGCAAAACCTTCTGATCTCACCTTGGTCGCCGGTGAGCACGTCGAGGTTGCCCATCTTCACCATCGCCTCCGCGAACCGCACTTTCCACGCCGTCCTGTTGCTCGCGTAGAGGTCGACGAGCGCGGCCGTGTCGTTCTGGCTGAGCAGCGTGACGTCCGACGGGAAGAGCACCTCGCGCGTCTGCACGTTCCTGTAATACTGGTTGTCCAGCAGCAGCTCCGTCTTCGGGTCCAGGTCCACCACCCGGTCCCTTCGTCCCGTCGCCGCCGGGCACCTCCGCCTCAGGAACCTCCCGTACGTGGCGTTCATGTCGGCCGCGATCTGCGGGTACAGCCGGAACGAGAAGACGGAGCAGTGGGACCGGCCGAAGGAGTGGGCCCCGGAGAGCGTGACCATGTCGTCGGCGGTGAGGTTCTTGGCCGCGAAGCTGCCGACGAGCATCGACGCGTTGGCGAAGGGCGGCGGCAGGCTGTTGAGCACGTCGGAGACGTTGGAGGCGCGGCCGTCGCGGCGGCCCGACGGCATGGCGAACTGGACGCCGCCCATGATCCCCGTCGCGTCGCGCGCCGCGAGGGCCACGATGTCGGCGCACGAGACGGTCCCGTGGCACCGGCGCTCCAGGACGCGCTTCGCGCGGTCGATCACGCTGAACCCGCGAAGGCTGGGAGTGTTGGCCTGCGACGCCTTCTCCACGCTCGTCGCGTTGCTGCCCGGGGCCGTGTCCAGCAGCACGGACGCGTCACACCCCTGATGAATGAAACATATACAATCGGTCACATTTGGAACTAGCTTCATCATTTTCGAAAAAGGAAAAAAAGAGGCGTATTATTACCCGGACGAAGCAGTCGTGGAAGAAGAGGCGCACAAGGCCGGGACCGTTACCGGGGTCACGGCGGATGGAGGCGAGGACAATGGTGCGGATGAGCCGTTCCGCCGACGGGCAAGTGTGGTTGTAGTACCCGACTTGTAGCTGCGCCTCTGCCCACGGTGCAAAGGAGAAGAGGACGACGATCCATGAGAGCAGCAGGATGGGAAGAACACTCAGCTGACAAACACTGCTAGTACGTGGTCTGCTCATTTTGGCGTCACTACTGCTAGGGACTGTGGATCCTGGGTTTTTCTTACGGCAGTCGCCAGTCTGTGCCTATTGGGAGATAAAAGAATGAGCAGCTGGTGGCAATTTATATACTTGGATCAAGACACAGAAAACCTCAACTGATTCTAGGACTCTGAGCAAGCAAGTTGACCTCAGCCGGAGCAGCTGGCTGGCCCTTGGGAAGGGAAACGGAACGTTCATGTCGGTAAATTAAAGCTACCTTGGCCGTGAGCTCTTTGTGAAATGTGAGGGCGTTGGACACGATAAGCTATGGTCCTGTATGGGAACACGTGAATTTCGTAGGAACCTTTACTTGCTAGCGTTATGTCCTAGTATTATTATAAAGTTCTTGCAAAATTGTAAGGGCTATTTAGCCCCTGTTTAGATCCCTCCAGTTCTTAAGAAATTGGTTTTTAGAAAATAGGGTGCCTTTAAATATGTCAATTTTATAAACAAAAAACTCATAATCTGACTTAATCCAGCTAATACTAGTTTTTGCTTCATTCTAATATATTACTTACCCAAAGTTAGTTTATAGATCATAAATACCAAGATTCAAATATCCTCACCCAGTTTTTATTTAAAAATCATTTTTTTAAAAAAATTGTTGTGAATCAGTTCATGGATTTTGTAATGGTTTACTGGACACGATCTGGCCAGAGAGGTTCGGTTCTTTGCCAGGACTCCGGAGTTACCGGCGTTGCGTATTGGGTAGGAACGTCCTTTGCACGTCCTCAGATGTAGGCTTCATTGATTCTCAACAATAAACACCGTGGCTTGTTCGCTTGCGATCTTATATCGTTCGGGTCAATAGATCCACATCATTTCCGCATGTAAATATCATAGGTGTGTTTTGCTAAGTTCGATTGTGTAACATACTTGGACATTAGGTCTAACGAGTGAAGTTGCTACATCACCTTATCATCTCGTTCAACATATGTAAGTGTCTTGCAAATCTGAGGAATCTGGTCGCCATAAAAAACAATCATGAGATGACTGTAAACATCCCAACCCATTTAGATTAGGGCGTTACAATGATTTTTTTTTTGAAGGGAAATAAGGGATTTATTGCTTCCCCGACTTCTAAAGAAGCCAACAACGTTACAAGTGTTCAGTTAAACGAAGCAAACACCTACTATGCAATTATCCAAATCACAACTATTCCCTACATCACTGTCCTGGTTTCATTTCCTTTTTATGTTGCACTTCATCTTCATCACCCCCCTGTTCTTGTTCTTTTTCTTCACGCTCTCTCCTCTTTGTCCTTCCTTTTTTTCCTTCAATTCTTCTATTCCATTCTTCAGTAACCTACAATTCAGCAAGTACAAAACTCCTTACCATACCAACTGTGCCCCTTATTACATCATCAAACCCACATTCTACCGGTTCATCATTTAACAAACAACACTGTAACATTATCCACTTGTCATCCACATCAAACATAGCACCCATAGTAGCCTCATAAGTCTTAAACTCCAGCAACTTTTGTCGGTACACCTCCCACCTATCAACTGTAGCATCTCCTACACTATTAGTCTTCCATAATTCAGCTCGGACCAGTATCATTACTAGATTTTTCCACAACATCTCTAACCTATTACAAGTCTTATTGTTCTTCATTATTGACAAAAGGTAAACACAATGGATCATCTTTATGCCTCTTGACGAACTCCTTGATGCTAGCCCCTATTCGCGCCCACTCTGTTTTCTCTCCTGCATTATATTCATAAGTAGTGCCCATAAGTCCATGTATCCCTGCATTGGAATGATTATTAAATCTAGACAACCCATAAACTTATTCTTGAAAGTATGATTGTTTTGCCATTTCCACACTGCCCATAACATAACTATAGAACAGATTTTATTAACACTATTTCTGTTCTCGTTATTCACTTGAAACCACTCCTCCATGCTTACAGGAATTTTGTCCCCATATTCCACATTCTACCAACATATGTCACCCATGCAAGGCTACTGTACATTGACAAAATAAATGATCTATGTTACAATGAGGTGGGCTGTGGAGGAAGAAACCTTACCTTGAATAAGTTAATGTGAGATAGAGATGTTAGCTCTTTCGATCAGCCCAGGAATTCTAACTTCTCGATCTTACGACAGACTAATCAGTACTGCATGGGTTACCATGTTAGGCTTTCTGGCTACGCCCCTGCGACGATCCCTTTTCTGCATTTTTGAAATCAAACGGTTTATGTGTCAGACTGTCAATGTCAAAGATAGACGTTGGTACTCGACAGTCTTGCCATGTTTCCTCTGCTAGTATGACCTGCCAGATTCTATATGCTTGTTCTTCCTTCCATTCTGCTGTTCCAACGGTCCTCAAAACTGAGTCATAGAAAAAAACAATGCCGTTGGCCCAACAGCCGTCAAACCGTGGAGTGGAGACGCTCTGGCTTGGTCGCCCGGCCGGTGCTGTGGACATATGCCGTGGCTGCAATGCATGTGGCGTACATGACCGCGTTACTCGCTTCGGCCACGTTTTCTGTTGGCAACAACGCACAAAATTTTGCAATGCTCTCATCAGAGAAAAAATAATGAAATTTGTATGAGATCTTTCGTGCCAATGTATTACATCAGGTAAGTGGCACACAAATTAAATTGACCGAAAATGAACAGAAACGTCGCAGGAAGAGAAGAAGAACCACGAAAGGCATTGTCGAGAAATCAAACTAGCGCTACGTTCCTCGCCAAAAAAAAAAAAAAACAAAAAAAACTAGCGCTACGTGAAATAGGAATAGCGAACGCATGTGCGGCGTTGACGCGACCGACAATGCTGCCATGCACCAGCACAGCGCCATAGGCGCCCACGTTCTGTCGCTCCTGCACCTCCATTTAGCTGTTGGTTGCGTTGCAGAACCTCCTGACCTCCCCCTGCGTCCCTGTGAGCACCTCGATGGCAGCCATCTTCACCATCGACGCCGCGAACCTTACCATCCACCCTGTGGGGTCGGCCGCGTTCTTACGCACCCACGCCTCCGTGTCGTTCCGTGTCATCAGCGCCGCGTCGGACGTGAACAGCACGCGCCCGTCCACCGCGTTGTGGTAATACTGGTTGCTCAGCGTGCCCGGGCTCACGGGGCTGTTGTTCACCGCGTTGTCCGGCCCGCCCTCCGGGCACGCGGCCTTGAGCTGCGTCGCGTAGGCCGGGTCCAGGGCCGGGTCGACCGTCGGGTACAGCCGGTTGGTGAACCCGGAGCATCGGGCCGTGCCGATGGAGTGCGCGCCCGAGAGCGCCACCAGGTCGTCCACGCCCAGGTTCTTGGACGCGAAGCTATTGATCAGGTCCTGCGCGTTGAAGAACGGGGACGGGATGTTGGAGAAGACGGAGAAGGCGGAGGATGTGGTGCCGTCGCGCCGGCCGGATGGGATGGGGAAGGAGAAGCCGGCGGATTTGGCCACCGAGTCGCGTGCCGCGAAGGCGAGGATGTCGGCGCAAGACACCTTCCCCGGGCAGGCAGCCTCCACGGCTGCCTTGATCTTGTTGATGGCGTCGTAGCCGCGTAGGGGGATCACCGTCTTTTCCGGCTGAGGGTTGGCCTTGGTTGGGTCCAGGAGGATGGAGGCATCGCAACCCTGATTAAATTAGTTAACAGAGCAATCAGAAAAAACCTTTTTTTTCTTCAGTAGGCGTAGCACTGTTAAAAGTTTTCGGATATAGTTAAGTGGAATCCATTTATCCATTCGAGCATTATTTCAAGGAACACGACGAAATGTAATTGTTAGTCATCTTCACGTACCATGACAAAACAATCGTGGAAGAGCAGACGAATGAGAGCTGCGGGCAGCGTCGGGTCCTTGTCGAACAACCCATAGACGACATTCCTCACAGTGCCCTCAGCGTTCGGGCACGACGAGCCGTAGAAATTGTACTGCAATCCTGCAGATGACATGGTGACTGACGTAGCCAGGAAGGCTACCATGACAAGCTGCAGGCATGCCAGCTTCATCCTTCTGCTCATCTTCTTCAGGCTGGGAAGAAAAGACTATAATAACCAAATGTAGAAACAAGGAGTGTACGTAAGAATGTTTGTCCAAAGAATTGACCTACGATTGATGATGTGACAGCCAAAGAGTCTCTGTATTTATAGATGCAAGAGGGAATGCGCGTCATATCAATAATGTGTTTGAAAATGAGGATTAAAGACGAAAGAGATTATTGAAGAATATTTGGAGTTCAATCATAAGGATATTTGCCAGTTTGTGTTGTCCAACAACATGGGCGCAGAACAGCTACTTGATCAGTCTAGCTAGGCGTTGACATCAGCCGCCTGGCGCGGCGCCGGTGAATTTGTTGTTTTGCTGGAGTCATTAGGAATTGGTGGGGATGCTATTTGAAGTACTTTACATTTGACCAAAGGACGTCCACATGCGTGTTGTTATTAGTACTTTGCTATGTGTCATTCCCTCTGGTTATTTGGAATAAAATATATTGTTAAGTAAAGGATCACAACTGTCTCAAAAGACTGATCGAAGGCTTATTCCCTTTCTCATAGGCATCATCAGTTTAATCACTTTAGGCCTTGTTCGGTAGGCATGTTTTAGTTACCAACATGTGATGTTTACATGCATGGTTTAAGTGAATACATGTGTGTCACTTAAACCACTCAAAATCACATGTTTTAAAATCCACTTGTGGAACCAAACCATTGACAAAAAAATATGCATCCGGCTGACATGTATTCATTCCTGTAGCCAAAACCTTAACATTATTAAAACAAAAGCTATTCATTGCTGGATGAGGCAACATATCAAAACCAAAAATTTAAAAACAAATGAATTGCTAGTGAAGCCACATAGCTCTACTGTCTGTGCGACAAAGCAGCATAATTTAAGCCACATAGGTCTACTGACTGTCCGACAATGCAGACTACAACATGCAACCATTATTGGACAATATAAACCACCGTAGTTTTATAAAAGAAGAACTAGGAGTACTGTTCTTCTTAAGAAGAACTAGGAGTACTGTTCCAGACTACATGTTCCAGACTACAAGCATCTCCCAGACTACAAGCAGCATAATTTTAAGAAAGAAGAACTAGGAGTATTATTCAACAGATGATCCGAGACAATTTGAATGTCGATCAGAGGACTTGACCATGTACACCACCTACAAAAAAATAAATAATGTCCAATCAAGTTCTGCAAATAAAAACAAGCTTTCAGAAATCAAGAATAGTATAAAGAAATAACAGTGAGGGACTACATCAAACTGTCCCCAAGGCACAAAAATATTGTTGTCCCCTGGTTAGTTTCCTCCTTGTTTTTGACATGTGATTTTGGAGTAACATGAATATACCTTTTGGAGTAAGCACAGGATCCCAAGATGGAGGAGGCTCATCCTCTCCAACTCTAGGAATGACGGGGAGGATCTACAACAACACAAGACACAAATTAGTCGAATAAAATTGTAGTTTAGTCAACACAGGATACAAACTAGTCCTCTTTAACATAGTTAAATGATGAACTAGCATAAATGACTATTATTATGTTAGTACTATATCAAAGAAGAATTAAGGATCATGTGGATAGCAGGAAAAAACTAGCATAAAAGTCTAAAACAATGAAGTAAAACAGGAATTACAAGCTAATAAAAAAACTGTTCTAGGAAACTAGCTTATCTGTCATCTCGCTCTCTAACATCGGACTCTGGCTTAATAATAAACAGCTAAACAAGAATTAGTAAGTGTGCATAATGCTTGCTATGAAATAGAAGTGTGCAATTGTTAGTAAAACATCATTCTTGCTATTAAACAACTGACAATAATATTGTTAGAGTACTGATGAGTTTTCATGTATTAATCAGGTGAACAAGGAGGTGAACGCCTACCTGGGAGTAAAACACTCAGATTGACTGTGTGTATAGACAAAGAAACACTTGTACCATTTTTTACAGGGAATGAAGAGCAATTACTGTATACTGTAGCCAAAGGACGAGTACAGAAATAAATAGAACAAGAAACAGAGGAGGACAACGAAATTATTAGTTGAGGAACACTGAAACAGTCATGCAGTGCTAGATATTTTTCAGCAATCAGTAGTTCTTAACATCAGCTCTAAGAAACAGCTCACACACTGCAAGGACCTCTGCTCGCACACTGCAAGAAGAAAAATCCAGCACCTAATTTACGCGCATGCATAGTAAATTGTAGTGCTTAACATCAGTACACATCAGTACAAATGAAATCTAAGTAGCAAGAGCTTATTGACCCTGAAATGATTCAATCATTCTAAGTAGCAAGAGCTAATTGACCCTGAAATGCTTCAATCAATCTAAGTAGCAAGAGCTTATTGACAACTCCCTAGGTGACATCTATATAGTAAACTAAAACATATTATGCTCAACCATATCTTTCACTCCATCACTGAATATGCATATGCAGAAAACTAAGACACAAGAAACAAGATCGATGCAGCTAGCAGGCAGAGGCAAGTGGTCTAAACGCATTCGCAGCTGCTAGGCGGTCTCTCTTCCTGGACCTGGATCTCGAGTCGTAGACCTTCTGCCGCCTGCTGGACCTGTGGTGTCAACGATGCCTGCTGCTCTTGAGGTAACTAGCCGAGTCACCCACCAAATAATACAAGACCAAGGACGACCGGGCCTGCGCATGTACAAAGAACTCACAAGATCCAAGCCTCCATGGCCAAGACCTCGTAATACCAGGCCAAGAACTCGTAAGATCCATGCCTAGCAGTGCTGGGAGAGAGAGGAGAGGGGAGGGGCAGCAAACTTACGGGAGAGAAGCAGGCAACTGGCGAGTACGGGCATTGGCGGGAGGAGCTTCGCGTCGCCGTGGTCGGTTGCTGCTGCGACGTCGGGCCGCAACGCCGGGTCGTGCTTGCGTGCAGTGCCGCCACCACTTGCGTCGCTCGGTGCCGCCGCCGTCGAGTCCGCCTCATGCCGCCGCCAATGAGTACGCCTCGCACCGCCGCCGTGGCTCCCCGCGGTTCAACTAACCCTAGCTGGTCGCCTCCCTTCTACCGCAGCCACCGCCGCTCTCTGTGTTTCCGTTCCAGGAGTCAGGAGATGTGGAGTGGTTACACGGGTGGGAGATCTTGGAATGGATGGATTGAGCCAGTATTGAAACCATATTGGGCCTAACCGAACGGTTATTTTTAGTTGTGCTAGTTTTTATTACACTCCAAACCATTCCAGCCTGTTACACACTGTTACCGGGTTACACGTCGAAACGAACAAGGCCTTAATGTGCGGCAGCATAGGAATACCAAGATATGATTGGTTCTTCAGCAGAACTGATCCAGAGATAACGAGCAATTGTAGGAGGAAACATTTTAAGAGAATTGGCTAAGGTTATCCACAGAGAAAGAGACAAATATGGACCAATCTCTTCAAAAAGGGATGGAGACTTGAACTTAGTTCTGCTTTGGCTTTTTTCTTTGTGTCATCATTTCCTTTTTGTACTATAATCTACCTTTGGTCTAATACATCTTATACCGCCTAGTTCTAACAAATAAGGGATACCTACCAAAGGACCTATGCAACATGTTTTCTAAAGCGAAGTTAGTGGAGTCAATTTAGCCTCATCATTGAAGCATCATTCATATCAGATATACAATGTACATTGTCAATCAGAAGATGAAGCTTGTTTACTCTTCACAATTCCTGTTGACCTCTTGGGAATCATATACTAGTATATTAATGCAGACCAACGCAAATTAAAGGATTAGCATGATTTCCCGCATCAGTTGACATCCTTTGGACAGATATCATATATGCATATGCATGAATAATCCTTTTTCGTGGTGGCTATGGTGAACTGGAGCTAGATATTTGACTTTATCAGTACGATTAATAAGGAGAAATGCTTATTATATTATTATGTATTTACTTAAATTTAATTTTTTTCAGATTATAATCCACCCAGATTATATAATCTATTTTAAATAATCCAGATGGCAAACAAACATATCAGATTATTCTATATATTATATAATTCAGAAAGCCAGATTATGATAATCTCATAATCTCTTCAACATGAGCTTATTTCAGATTATTTTAAGAAAAGACTCACCGTTCTAGATCTTTTAATAAAAATTACCCACCATATCAGTGGTTATGTATGTACCCCTCCATTCTTTTTTCCCATCTTCTTTCTAGTCTATTTTCCCTCTCGTCTGCTACAGTGAGGGAGGACGGAGCGTGGCCGAGGAGGCGAGACATCAGGGGGGAGGCGGGTGTGCGCGCGGCGGCAGCGGCGTCGAGGCGGGCTTGTGGCGGCTGGTATACGCAGGTGCCTGAGGGCAAACGAGTTCACGGCGGCAGGGAGGCGGTCGAGCGTGAGTAGGCGACGGCGGGGAGGTGGGCTCGCGGCAGCTGGCGTAGGGCGGCAACCAGACGGGGAGCGCGACCGGCGGGCTGGCAGGGAGCATGCGAAGGCAGGCCGATGGGGAGCGCGCGGAGGCGGGCCTTCTTCCTCCTCTATCAATCGGATTCCTCTTCTGCTTGCTCCTGCGGATAGAATAGGACTTAGACCTTTCTATGGAGCTGTGCGCTGCTGTCGTCCCGGAGTCCACAGGGAGTCATGCACTGCGAGGGCGGGGAGGTGGGCTGCAGCCTAGCGGCTCGCGGCGGAGAAAAGGCGGTCGGGCGCGAGCTGGCGAGGCGCCAACGGGGAGGCAGATTGCGGTGCGGAGAGGAGGGGAGCCGATTGGGCGCGAGATGCCGGAGCTGCGGGTGGCGGCGGCAGGGAGGCGGGCTACAGCCTGCTCGTGGTGGCAGGCACGGACAAGCATGGGTGGGGAGCACCAACAATGGAGGTGACAGTGAGATTGGGAGAGAAGCGGGTGGAAGAAGGAAAACCAATGACATTATTGTCTTTTTATGTTGAAAATAAATAATCTGAGTAGTAATAAGCTGGATAAACAAACATCCCTATCTATATTATATATCTACATTGAATAATCTAGATTATATAATCTAACATTATAATCTAGATTATATAATCTGTCTAGGAAACAAACAGGCCCTAAGTTACTTTGTAACACTCTTTCCTCTAATAATGGACATTCCTTATCACATAAAAGGTTCAAGTTCGTTATTAACCACTATAAAGTTTGAATTTCGTTATTACCCATCCATCCTATCTTTTGTTCCTCAATCATCACTCCCATCCATTCAATGGTTTTATGTAGGGTTGAAAATGATGACGGAAATTCCCGATATACCGACAATCATTTTCGAAAAAACAAGAAACAGAAAAATGATTATGGGAAATGTGAAAACAATAACGGAAATGAGAAAACCTTGACAAAAATGAAAGTGAAAACAATAGAGCCGATTTTCGATCGAATGGACGATATATCGTATTTGTTCAAAATTTTCCGTGAAAAATATCGAATTTCTGAAGGAGTAACCTTTGTTACCCAACTAACCTAGCTCAAATGGACATTACCATCACAAGCCTAAGATCCATAGTGTTGAAATTCTTCTTGGTATCTTGATTATTATTACGTGTACCCTACAACATCTTTTAAACCTATTATTTTTTCATACGTCATGTCACTATAATTTATTATATCAACTATGTCGATGTTGAATTATTTTCGTCATGGCAGATGAATGATATGATTAATTATGTGATTGTGTTGATATAAGTATCTAGCATAATATAATAGCTGATAGTTATCGATCATGATTATCGATTTTCGATCGATATCGACATATTTTTGTACCGATAATTTCATTTTCAATTCCCGACAGTATCGTCATTGTTTTCATTTCCGAGCTTATCGGTTTTGTTTTCATTTTCGACTGAAAAATATAGTTGAGAAATGGTAAAGCTAATTTTTGATCGTTTCCAATCGTTTTCATCCCTAGTTTTATGGGGGTTAGATTGGAAGAGAAAGACACATTTACCCTGGTAAAAAATTATACCAAAGTTGCCTTATTAGCCATATCATTGGATAAGTCAATTTGTACATCAAAATTTGAGCATAGTACAAAAATAAATAAATATTCAAAATTGAGCCTTTTGGAGTCTAAGCAATAATGTACCATTGCAAACTGAATGTTAAATCTTCACATCAGCTCACAGTCAGTTTTTCACAATCGTTTTCACCAAACGGCTTTCAGCTTTTTCACAGCTCATATTTCACAACAGCTTTTTTCACAGTCCACAGCTCACAGTAACTTTTTTCACAGTCACAGCCAAACCAAACATACCCATACTATACTAACTGCAGGTCAACACTCAACAACCAACCCAAAAGGATTAGTATTATTTAATTCTAGCATGAGTTGTCACAACGCAAAGGATTAGCATGAGTGTTGGCGTACTTTCAAGTTTCCACACATATCAGATATGCATAAGCACTTCCTTTCCTACTAACCATCCATAGCTGATCAATGCTCTACATAGTGGATAGTATCCATTATGCATTTGAACTACACATCTGTGTTGTCTGGATTGATATATAACCACCATTTTCTAATATATATTTTTGTTAATACAACTTATAGTAGACTGTATGTGTGTCCACCCGTCATATTAGTGAGTTCTGTTCTAGAAACTCCTTGAGGTCATACCTAAATAGCATAGAGAATCACCCATCCCTTTGGAAATGATCAGTCATTGCTCTTGATGTTGCGCGTGGAATGGAGTATATACACTGTCGAGAAACTGTACACCATGATTATGTCTGAGAATGTTCTCTTTGATGAGAACTTCTACATCACGACTGCTGATTTTGGTATTGACTGCAAGGAGACATTGTGCAATGTGTCATTCACTATGTAAAAAGGACACAAAAATGACACCTTAATTAGTGACGCTTCTGAAGAGAAGCGTCACTAATCACATAATAGTGACGTCTGAAAACTGGACGCCTCACTAAATCAAGTCCTCCATCAAGGCGCGTCACTAATGACTTTGTAATAGTGACGCTTCTACTCTTTACGTGTCACTAATAATAGGGCCTGTAATTAATGATGCTTTTCTGATAGATCTGTCACTAATTTACCGTGTAATTAGTGACGCTTTCCTTTCGACGCGACACTTTTTACGAACCGGACCCAAAAAAATCTTTAAACTCAGTTGACGACGACTATTCGCATCCGTCGCTCCCTTCTCTCTCCACTCTTCTCTGCTCTCTCTCTCTCTCTCTCTCTCTCATCGACGCTCCTCCCCCCCCCCCCCCCCCCTATTGCCTCCCTCTGAGTCCCGCCGCTCTTCTGCCCGCTATGGGTCTGACGCCACCTCCCCTCCCCTCTCCTCTCCTTGTGCCACCATCACCTGGAAGGTGAAACACCAAGTGTTATATATGGATCCAAAGATTGAGTCTATTTTCCATTGCAACAAAGATCACGTGCATTGAAGTGGCATGGAAAGATTTATCCTCATTTTAGTTAGAGCTATTTCTGAAGATGTCAGATTCTATCCTTCCACTTCATGACAATTTCTGTATCATTATGGAAGGTACCATCCTAAGTATTATAGATGGATGGAAAGGTCTTGAAGTCTACTTTCATATGCAATAGACAACAAATCCATTGGATCTTTGTAGATAGAGTTAAGCCCGTTTTAGTAAAGACTGCTCTAGAACCATTCTATCTAAGGGCGTGCTACTTTTGCTCAGGACGTGTTACGTTTCCTTAGGGAGTGTTCCTTTTTACCAGTTCGGACTTGTCCGATCTGAATGATGTGTTCCTTTTTCTTTCTTGTGTGACTTTGCTTTGCTTGTTTCGTTTCAGGCCCATGTAATTTCGATTTGGCCCAACTAGGAGGGTTCTTATTAGTATAAATAACCCTTGTACACCTGGTGGAAACCCTAACCACGAATTAAACTCAGAAAAATAAAGAAGCCAAGTGCTCTTGTCCTTAGGGTTGTGCCATTGCTACCCCCTTGAGGATTGACAGTTTTCTCTAGCACTTGTTCTTTTGTTTCCTTATGATTTGTAAGAGCATCACCTCTCTTTTACATGGTTCAGGTTAGGCATCGACAAAAGCGTGTTGTTGGGTGAATTATTTGTCACAGGTGGTTGTTCTAGCAGCTGTTGGTGTTATCGATTCGTCAGGTTTCATGGGTCAAGTTATCCCTAGATCCTACTGAAAGGACCGAAAGCGTTGCAACCTAAACTGTTCTAGTAGGCCAAGACCCTATGCGTGCTAGTATTTATGATGCAAAACAAAACACGGAAGCTAAACACACTAGCCTATGCAAGCCACAAGTCACCCTATCAACTGGAGCACACAAATGCGGAATAGTAAAGAGGGGGTCAAGGAATGCTCATGATTTTTTCCTGAAGTCTCGGAAGGATGGCGCCTTCCCCTACTCCTCGTTGGACTACTCCCGCCGGAGTCGCAGTACCTCCCGCCACCAAGTGGAGTTCTCGCACACGAGCCCGTAATCACTCCCGGAGTGAAGACATGGTGTGCGTCACCGCTACCACGAAGGCACAAGCTCGCCTCCCTTGAGAACTTGCCGGACTCCCGGAGCCGGCACGGGCGCTCACTAGCGATGCCCCTTTCACCAGCGGGCTCAAACCATGTACAAACGTGTGACGGCCTTCACAATCGATTATGATAGGCTCGACTACCGACACATAACTGGTCAAGGTCTCACCATAGACCAAGAGTAACAACCTAGATCACACCCTCAAGGACACCCTAGCCTTAGATGTGCAAGATCGCTCCTTGTTACTCTCACAAGCACTCGCAAGATATTCAATATCCTCTCCTAGTGCTCTCCTCTTTTCCTCTTGGACCTTACCAAATGCTCTCAGGTATTCCACTGGCCAAGAGAGGTCTCCAAGAACCCAGCAATGAAGTTATATAGGCTTCCAACCTCAAACTAGCCGTTGCTCCACGAAATTAGCTTTCTGGGCCTACTAACCGGACTGTCCGGTCATTGCCTGCCGGACCGTCCGGTCACTGCAGAGTTTGGCTCCAACGGCTCTGCCCACTGATGATCTCCTGCTGACTGGACCGTCCGGTCTGTTTCTCTCTCCGGTCCAGAAACATTTCAGACTTAGCTTCCTCTCTACCCTACGTAACTCATACTGACCGGACCGTCCGGTCACTATAAATCCTCACACAGATAGACTCCTCGCTGCTCGCTATAAGTTCCAGATATCTTCAACTAGTGACCGTACAGTCCGGTCACCATTGACCCCTCTGTCCGGTCACTATGTCCATAAGCTAAAACTTGTCGTCTCCGCTTGACTTCAGTTTCCGGCTTCTCCGAACAGCTCCTTGGCTTCTCCACTGTCTTCTAGTGCCTGTGATTTCACCGAGCAACCTTGCACATCACCGACTAGATATGACCTAAGAGAAATGACCTATGATGCCTTCTTTATCAAGGTATTCCTCAACTTGGGTGTTCTTGAATTCGGCGCTGTTGTCTCTTCTTATTTTCTTGATCTTGACTTCATACTCATTTTGTGCTCTTTTCATGAATGTCTTGAGCACGTCTTTAACTTCACCTTTGTCATGCAAAAAGAATACCCACGTGAAGCGAGAAAAATCATCAACTATTACAAGACCATATTTGTTACCACCAATGCTTATATAGGAGATGGGGCCGAAAAGGTCCATGTGCAACATCTCCAATGGTCTTGTGGTTGTCATCACGTTCTTCAAGGGGTGTGAAACTCCAACTTGCTTTCCCGCTTGACATGCACTACAAATTCTATCTTTCTCAAAACACACATCAGTTAGTCCTATGATGTGGCTGCCCTTTTGGAGTTTGTGAAGATTTCTCATACCAACATGGGCTAGCCTTCTATGCCACAACCACCCCATGTTGGACTTTGCTAATAAGCATGTACCAAGTCTAGCTTCATCCGTGGAGAAATCCACAACATAAAGCTTTCCTTTAAGCACACCCTTAAAAGCAACCGAGCCATCACTCCTCTTGTAGACGGTCACACCACATTCGTTGAACAAGCAATCAAAACCCATTTTGCAAAATTGCGAAATAGACAATAAATTGAAGTCAACGTGATCAACAAGCATAACCTTAGAAAGAGAAAACGAAGGAGTGAGAGGGACTTTACCATAACCTAGCACTTGTCCCGTTCCATTGTTACCAAATGTGATATATTCATTTTTGTGGTGACTTGGTTTAAATGACTTGAATATCTTTTTGTCTCCAGTCATATGATTGGTGCATCCATTATCAATCACCCAACTTGACCCTTCGGAGACATAGTCCTACAAAACAAGTTAACCTTTGTTTTTAGGTACCCAAATTTGCTTGGGTCCTTTCACATTAGTCACAAGCACTTTGGTCACCCACACACAAGTATTTGGCCTCTTGTTGTGTGGCCCAACATATTTAGCAAACACATGACCATGCATGTTTCTCATGAGTACATATGAAGCATCAAAATCATGAAAGAGTGCACAAGTGGCATTAGGCATATTAGCATGAGAATCATTAACAAAAGAAGAACGGTTAGTATTCATGTTCTTGGCTTGCTTCTTTTGGTAAGATCCTTCCTTGGTGAACTTAAGGAATTCCTTCCCATTCTTGTTTTCCCTAGCATTGTGCTTGGCACCCTCAATATATCCAATGCCATCCATGATATTAGGGTGCCGAGAATATTAGTATGCACCTCTTGCATACTTTGCCTTTTCATCATCAACAACATTTTTCTCATGTTGTATTTTTCTTTCAAGAGCCTTCACTTCTTAGGATGTCTTCTCTTGCTTCTCTAACACCCTCGGTCCCTTCATAGATAACCTCAAGCCTTTTCCAAATGCCATGAGATTTCTTGATTCCTATCACCTTTTCATATTCTTTTGGTGATAGGGCGAAAACAATGGCGAATGCGGCATGACCATTGTGGTTAAGCTTGATCTCATCATTGGTGGTTGGATTTCTTCATCTTCCAACTCAAAACCTTGCTTCACAATTTTCAATATCGGTCTTCCTATAGACCCCAAGTATAGTTCCATTCTATACTTCCAATGATCATAGAATGTTCCATCAAAGTGTGGTAGTTTTCCGGAGCCATTACCAACATACTCATTTTTGAGCTCGCCATAGTCGAATGGCATGTTGTTGTATCTAACTCCCGAGTCATCCTTGTTGCCCTCGGTCTTGGCACCGGATGTCGTTTCCAGTGTAGTGTTCTTTGGGTTTTCCATTTGCTTGGGCATTTATCTTCAAGCGGTTAAGCCTTCAAGAAGATCCTGCTCTGATACCAATTGAAAGTTGCCTAGAGGAGGGTGAATAGGCAAATCTAAAAATCCTACGAAATTAAACTCAAACAAGTTTATCAGTCAAGCCGGCAGTGCCGGTGGATGGGATCGGCAGTGTCGATGGCCACTACCAGTGCTGGATCGGTAGTGCCGATGAGATAACAGTAGGTTGCCCAAATTAAAACTAAGCTGGTTTTGCAGTTACTAAGTTGATGAATAGACCAAAAATAGTTGAATAAGGCACTACAAAGTATTAGGAACAACTAAAAAAGCCTACACAAGTAGATCGATCGAATTAAAGCAAATACAAGAACAAACCCTAGAGCATGAACAATGAAACAACAAGTAAATAAGAGAGTACATGGAGACATAAGGTTTGTTACCGAAGTTCAGGCTCACAAAAAACCCTACGTCTTCATTGAGAAGTCCACAAATGACCGAGTCCCTTTCAACCCTATTCTCACTCAAGCGACCACAAAGATCGAGCTCAAGTTCTCCACTATCAATTGCCTTGTAGGAGGGTAATACAAACTTCTTGAGACATCACCACATAAGTTGGGAGCTCTACAGGCACCGCTAACCGTCTAGGAGCAATGCTCCAAGAGTAACAGGCACAAGTTACAAAGATGATTAAATCGAATGCTCAAGAGTGGAATGGTGCTCTTTTCACTAGGAATCAATGGCTCACTCAAACCCTAACTCAAAGAATCAAGCTTTGACTTAGAGAGAGAGAGTGAGGAGAGTGAAGCTCAAAAGAGCCAAATGATTTTCGGGTTGGTGAGAGGAGGCACGAAGTGGGATGAGAGCCTTTTATACAAAGGGCTCAAAAAGAGCCGTTGGCCTGTCTAGACGCCCCGCACTGGCACTGTCGATCGAGCCATTAGCACTACCGGTAGGGTTTCTGACACACTGTCATAGATCTGTAGACAAAGATTTGGCCCGCACCAGCACTGCCAATCAGGACATCGGCACTGCCGGTGAGGTAACCACAGAGAAGACAAGTGGTCTCTGGAGATCTTGGCCGGCATTGCCGATCGAACAGACCGGCACTGCCGATCGTAGTTAGCTAGAGAACCCTAGGGAAACCAGTCTCTGTGGGGAGGAGACCGGCACTACCGATCTGGAGACCGGCACTGCCGGTGAGCTACAACCAGAGCTAGACAAAAAGAGTGGCTCTCTGGGAGAACGGACCGGCAGTGCCGATCAAGGTGACCGGTACTGTCAATGAGCTACAACCAGAGAGCCAGAGAGTACAGCCTTCTCTAGAGGGAGAGACCGGCACTGCCGATAGGGCCATCGACATTGCCGATGCTGGCAAGACAGAAGCCAGAGAAGTGTCTGGGCAGCTCAGCACCTCTGGGAAGGGGGGATCAGCACCGCCGATGAAGGCAAAATCAGAGGGCGACAGAAGAGGTTTTTGTGGGAAATTTGAGCATTTTGACTTTACCACACTTGTAAATTATACCCCTCTTAATAGTACGGTTTACCTATACTTAAGATTAGAAATAAAACTCCATGATCTTCATTCTTGAGTAGATTTTTGGACCTTCAATTTAAGACAAGTGACCATCTCCTTTTCCCTTTTTGTATCAATACATTTCATTCAACAATTTGAGATAGTCATCTACACACATGCTCAATGAAAATATTAGTCCATTTTTAATTATATTGACACCAATAACCAAAACAAAATTAGGGGCCTAGATGCACTTTCAATTTGTCATTCAGTACAATCACTAGTTTACCATGAATACAACTTGAAAATTTTTTATGCTTGAAGGGAAGAATATGTTGACATAACTGAAATTTCTGCAGTACTAGGTAGAAGTTTTTCTTTTAAATAGCAATGATGAAGTTGCGCTTTCAAGTTTTAAAGCAGGCAGGATAAGGCTCTTCTTTCAAATATACCTTGATTGGTCTTCAGTTGGGTTTGAACTTTCCATTGTCGAGAAAGGTTCATGCTGGTGCAAATTGCAAAACAGAGGAAGATAGGCCTGTGGAGAAAAGGAAAACAGAGGAAGACTGCATAGAAAAGCATAGTATTCAAGCAACATGTTTCTGCTCCACCTTCACTAGCATACGGGAGGAGACCGAGATCTTTGGAGCACCACATAGAACCCTGGTTCACGAGCAGTTTTTTTGTAAAGATGATGATGAGGAGTAGAAGAGGGTTATCTGAGTCTAGGTAACAAGACTGCGGCTGGGCATATTGCATTGTGTTGATGACCAAAATTGACTTAAACCCGACAAGATGGTGTGAACCAACGTGACCGGTCTCACAAACCGACCAGACCGGTTTTGGAAGTTTCTCAAATGTCCAATATGATTTCACCATTGCATGGAGCTCGTTGAGGTAGTCAAAATGCATATGTGGATTACTAAATTTGGACTCTAGATGCAAAAGTTATGATATTTAAAAGGATTCAGAAATCTGACAACGGGTTAAGCCGGTTACTGAAACAGGTCAGACCGGTTATGGTAGAGCCCGAATAGAAACTTGTGTTTTGATTAGGAATTTGCAAGGAAAGTTGATTTCTTGCACGAGAAGACCACCCCTCCTACTAAACTAGGGGGTCACAACCAATTGAGGGGATCAGTGTAACATCCTGGCCCAAGGCTTAATAGGAAGGATAGAATACTCATACCAATAAGTTGCAACTTCTTTTCCGAAAGTTCATCCTCAAAGAACTACAAAGTTAAGCGTGCTTGGCTTGGAGCAATTTAGGGATGGTTGACTAACCGGAAAGTTTGTCCCGGGTGCGCACGAGGACACAGTGCGTAGAAAAGACATGTGTTGGTCTGTGGGGACAATCTTGAGATTCTAAAGAGCTGCCAGGTGTAAGCGTGCCTGATCTCGGAGGAACGGGAGGTTACAGTTGGTATCAGAGCCGACTCTCGCGGTTTCACGGGCGCGTGGGGTCGCAGTTACACAGGCATGGTGTGCATGGCTGGTGTGGGCCCGGAGTGGTCACACAGCATGGCACATGCGCTGGCACTGAGCACACGGACGTGGCCAAGAGAGGACGTTCCTGGCTTGGGGTTGATCGACGAGGACGTCAATCTTCTAAGAGGGTGAGAGTGTAACATCCTGACCCAAGGCTTAATAGGATTGATAGAATACTCATACCAACAAGTTGCAACTTCTTTTCCAGAAATTCATCCCCAAAGAACTCTAAAGTTAAGCGTGCTTGGCCTGGAGCAATTTAGGGATGGGTGATCAACCGGAACATTTGTCCCGGGTGCGCACGAGTGAGGACAAAGTGTGCAGAAAAGACATGTGTTGGTCTGTGGGGTCAGTCTTGAGATTCTAAAGAGCTGTCAGGTGTAAGCGTGCCCGGTCTCGGAGGGACGGGACGTTACAGTAGCTGTGACACTCTGGGTGTCGTGAAAGCTAGAGTGACAAACCTAGGCACATGAAGTAACCGTAATAGAGCCCATTAAAAATATTGGAGACTTTTGAATGCCATTTGAATAAAATTTGATCACATTTGAACAGGGTTTAAACTACAAGTTCAAATTTTGTCAACATAAGTCAACCCTACCAAACATATATGTTATATAGGAGGGCAACATAGAATTTTTAGAATTTTCTTAGGATTTTATGCCACTATTTGGTAGTCCAAATAAATGTTCAAAGTCCTAAAAACAGTCCCTCTTGGATAAAATCCCTAATTACTTTCAACATAATCCAAGGCCCAAACTAATTTTCTTAATTATGTACACAATGTGGGGTGTTTGCCCATTTTTTTGGTTTGCCTGTATCAGCTCTCAATTAATCCCCGCAAAATTAACAAAGACAGTCAGTTGTCAGAATTTGGAAATAAACAAAAAAATCAAATTGGCCATGGGACCCGCCAGTCAGCCTCGATGAAGAAACACACCGCCGCTGGCCCGCCTCCCGTATGCCCCGCGTGGACGCCGACGGCAGGGCAGTTGCCCTCCCACCCGGATCGACGCCCCCACATCGAGCCCATTGCCTTCCGACAGCCCCTCTGTCGGCCTCCCCTCCCCATTCGCTCTCTCTCACTCCCGCTCTTCTTTGCCAGCAGAGCACCTCCATGGCCACCCGAGCTCCGCTCGCGTCACGCGGCCATCTCGCAGCCTCTCCGCCCCAAACAAGCCTCCCCACCGCGTCAATTCTTTCGCCTGAGACCTTCCCTACCTCTTGCGTGCTCGTTTAATCCCTGTCGGCTCTATTGTATTGCATGACATCGTCAGAACGCCGCTCTCCATCGCCGTCAGCCGCTCGGCTCCGCCCGTCGTCTGCTGCTCCGCGTCATGATGCATTGCTGGCCAGCTCCCCCGCCTCTAACCGTACGCCGTGCCTAATCCTGGGACATATGCATCCTCTCGCGGAACCTGGAGCCACGCCGGCCCTGCCCTGCGCCACCGCGGCCACGCCACCGTCGAGCGCCGAGGGCGCGCGCACAGGCGCCCTGGCTCTGGACTGGCCGGGCTAGCTAGGCCAGGTGGCCTTGGGCCTTCGACCACCTGGGCCTGATCTGGCCTAGGGAAGGCCTCCCCACTGCGCTGGGCCTCATGGGCCAGGAACTTTTGGCCTGCGCGAAAGGAATAGGGTAATTTTTCTTATCCGTTTGAAAATAAATCTAGAAATATGAGCAAAACTAATTAAATCAATTGCCAAATAACCACTCGATGGAAAACTATGAAACAAAATTCTTTGGATTCAAGAAAATGAGATCTACCTAATGGAGCTTTTGGCATGGCATGAAAAGTCTCCATACATGATGATATATGACTTTATAAATGCGAAGGTCATGCATGAAGGTTCCTGGTGTCTCATGGGATGTATATATAAATTAAAATACTCATGTCATGTTATAGAATCTAGAGTTACCTATTTAATTCTGTTTAGGATCAATTAAATGCTAGAGAAATAACTATGCATGCCATCATGCTCATTCTTGCCCTGCAAACCATGCTATGCCATGTACTATATTCCCATGCTAGGAGTTAAAAATTTTACTACTAAGAATTTGCATGTAATGACTTATTTCATCTCAAGCATGCTTAGGTTTATCATGGTTGTAGCAATTAAATGGTGCATCTTCTTTCAATAAAACCAGTGCTCAAACTCCTTAGTTGGTGCATGTATTTGGCCTGTCAAATTTCCTGCTCATATATCCTGCATGAGTTCATGTTTCACATTTGTATGCTTATAGCATTCTATCTGCCAAATCATCACACAGTATTCCCTGAATTAATTCTCATACCTGTACCAAATAATTGGATTCTCTATATTGTTTCAATTATTGAGCATAAATGGTTCCATGCATCTTAATGAAACTTGATTCAAATATTATCCCCAATATGTTCTACCTGTAGTAAATTCTTTTAGACATATGTCATCTAGAACCATGCTAAATATTTTGTCCATGAACTTAATTATACACTTGGATGTATAGTCAACCATTTGCCTCTATTATATACAGTGACTTCATGCTTAACAGCCTCTTAAGTACTTTGGAATAGTGGTTCATTACTTATCCATCGTGCATGTTTCGTATACACTCGCATTGCTCAAATCTACACACGCCTACCTTATCTGATTTCGCAATTGTTAACAAAATGAAATCGATGAAGCAAATATGCAAAGTGCATGTCATATATTACATTCACTAAACTAACCGACACCCCCGTGCATGTCATACCTGTCAGTATTATTTAGATGGGTTGCCATGAATCTTCTCTCAGGCATCACATCATATTTGCATCATGTAGATAACGAGGTGAACCACGTGGAGGCTGAACCGGAACAGGAGCCAGAAGGACCCGGTGGTGTTTCGACTGACCAGGAGCAGAACCAAGGCAAGCTCCAATGCATCCCACCAAGTTTTAACCTTTTTACTTTATCACTAGTTAGGGATGTAGGGTTGTCTGTACATTAAGTTTGTAGGAGTTGTTTGAAAATCTAGTATTGCAGTAGGTCCCCTTTTTCCCGATAATTAGCCTTAGGACGGCAGTCGCTCTGTTTAATTTAGGACGACTATTCATCGAGTGGTATGGAGACCACTCGTAGACAGGAAATATTATCACTGCGGAATGATGTCGGATAAAGGAAAGTGTGGATGGGATCACAATGAAGTCCGGACGGGCAACTAGGTGCAAAGGGAAGTACAACTTGTCTTCAAGAAGGTAGCCCGTCCGAGTCACCTAAGGCTATGCCTCGTGTCCGTTCCTATGAGCTCAAGTTTGAACATACTGTTTACATGCTGGAGTTATGGGCCCAGTAAACTGATATAGCTACGACTACTGCTTGGTCGAAAGGTACCTTGATCCTTGAGGTGGAACTAGGGCTGAGAGGAGGGAGAAATCCATCCACGGATGGCGGCATGGGGCGTATCGAGTTGGGAGACCCTTCTCGGGGGAACCAGGCACGGAAGACCCTGCAGTACCGTAAGCGAAAAGTTGCTCCATACGGCTTCCAGGAAGCGCGTATGGGTCATGCAAGCAGGTTTCTCCTGTAGGATGTAAATCAATTCGAGTCGCTGCCCCTCACAGTAACGAGTACCACATGATTGCTGCTCCGGGACAGTGTCGGAAGCCATTAAGATGATGAGTGAGTTTAACACTGCTGTTTGAAATTTTTATGATTGTATTGCAACCATGATTGTTAAATCTTTAGTGCAAACTAAATTTATTATCCCGCATGACAACTTAACTTGATGCTAAAACTCGAAAAACAAGGATCCACTCTTAGGCTGACTTTCTGGCAACATAAACCTTACCCCTAGCTTTTGCATGTCTAGGTGTCGGCTGTAGTTGGCCATTTTGATGGGTCAGTCTTGCTGAGTAAATTAGTTACTCAGGACGTAGCTCTATGTGGTTTTCAGATGACCAGAGAGGAGACTGCCACTGCGGTGGGAGGTTCCACTGGGAAGGCCAGCGCCCTGACTGCTAGAATATTGAATGAGAGCTTTGCACCAATGATGACGAGGAGTAGGCTTGTGTGCGCCGGTACGGTGTCAGGGGCCTGACACCGATCAAGGTCGGTTTCTACTTCTATGTATTCGCCGTGAGAGGGCGTTGTATCTTACTTTCATCGAAACTCTTAGTACTGCTGAATTATTTCGCTTCCGCACTTTGAAAACTCTAGGTTGTAAATTAAATTCGGATTTATGTAAAACACTGTACTCTACCTATGTTCTTGTTGTAACTATATGCTTCTGTCATGTGTTGTACTATTGGGCGTCACAGCGCGTGTCGTCACCCGACAAAGATCTTGAAACGGAATCGTCCCCGTGGTAAGGCGGTTCTGTTACAATCCAACTCCAATCAATCAAGTTATCTTTAACTTTTATCTTTTCTCTTTTCCTTTACTTCACCAAACTCTATATTCTGTTCTTCTCTCATCTCCATGATGAAGAAGGCGTCCTAGATGGCTCGTCGAGCCAAGGGCAACACTTAGGCGAGCTCCTCCGACGGGGTCCCTCCCGGACAAGTTCTCCAAGGCAAAGAGCAAAGACACTGTCTAAACCGGTTTGACCCGCTTGCCGAACCAGCCAGACCGGTTTCTCTGCTGCTGGTGCCCAATAGCCCCTGCAGAGATACGCACAGACGTGTTCGTGTACCCTGGCACCTTCTAGGTGTCAACAGGGTCTCATCCCACGGCAATGCTGCACGAGTTTCTTAGTCTATTATTTGTTATGGTATGATGCCTATTGGTTAAGTGGCACGGGTTACATATTTGACTTTGGAAGTATTGTTAGCGAGGAGGAATGCTTATTCGATAATTAACTTGGCTAAAGAAGGGTTGTGCATCAACACAAGGATCCCATCCAAAATATATGATGCCTGAATAACACTGTCTTTAAGACAACACATGGAACAACAGTTTTTATGACAATGTATTATAGAAGTATAAACATCATATACTATGAAAAAAATCTTTATAATAACAATTACAGATTTTAAGTCCATCCAAACCTGCATGGGTGACGACAACCATATACTATATCGTAGACCAACATGTTATTATGACAAACATGACTTTGAGCCCATGTAGACTAACATGCTTGTCTAAGACAAAACAGTCCTGGAAGAGCCATGGGCATTGGGACCTCCTTTCAGCACAATGTCAGGAGCCTGCATTGAGAAAGCATAAGCTAAACATGCATTGAGAAAGCATAAGCTAAACATCCATGGAATTTGATATGCCAGATAATGCATCATTATTGCTTCCAAAAAAAGAGAGAGAGAGAGAGAGAGAGCATCATTTATTTTGGGCGCATCTGGGCATTTGTTGATCAGAATCATGTCATTCAGTACAAGCACTACTTTATCAGGAATACAAGCTGAAACTTGTGTGTGCCATAAATAGCAACAACGAGTTTGTGATTTCAAATTTTAGAGCAGAGAGCATAAATAGCTCGATTGGTCTCCAGGTGGGTTTCAACTTTCTATTGTCCAGAAAGTTAACTGCTGGTGCAAATTGCAAAACAGAGTAAGATGAGCCTGCGGGAAAAAAAAAAGGAAAACAGAGGAAGATTACACAGAAAAACAGAGTATTCAAGCAACGTGTTTCTGCTCCCCCTTTCGCCAGCGTACGGGAGGAGACTGAGATCTTTGGAGGGCCAAATATGACATGGTTCACGAGAAGTTGCTGTGTAAATCGGGAGCGGGTGTTCAGTGTCTATGCAACAAGAGCGTGGATGGTTCGAATGGTATACTCTAAAGATCAAAAGGTGTCGATAGAAGCTTACAGAGTTTGACTGCACATCCTCACAACAAATGTTCAGTAGCTAGTCTATTACTACTATCTACGTTGCTCCCCTGATCTCCATCACCCATCAGCCAGTGTTAGTGACATGGCAGAACCTCCTGATCTCACCCTGGTCGTCAGTGAGCACATCCAGCGCTCCCATCTTCCGGATGGCGTCACCGAACTTGACCGCCCATCGCCCCGGGTCCATGGCGCTGTCCTCCACCATCCGCTTGGTCGTCCCGTCGCTGATCAGAGCCCAGTCCGAGTTGAACAGCACCTTCCCATTGAGCACGTTCCAGTAGTACCGGTTGTCGAGGCCGGCCGGCGTGCCCTGATCCTGGTCCACAGCCACCACAGCAACGGCGTCAGGCGGGCACCGCTGCTGCAACCCCGCGCCGTACTCCGCGTCCATGGTGTCGCTCACGTTGGGGTAGATTCGCTGCGAGAAGGACGCGCAGTGCGCGCGGCCGACGGAATGCGCGCCGGAGAGCGTGACCAGCTCGTCCTGCGTGAACCCCTTTGCCGCGAACATGCTCGTGAGCTGGTCAAGCTGCGCGAACGGTGGGGGCAGGTTCTGCGTGGCGTCGGAGGCGGAGGAGGTGAGCCCGTCGCGGCGGCCGGAGGGGACGCGGTAGCTGATGACCCAGGCGCTGAGGATTCGGGCTGCGTCGCGGGCGGAGAATGCGAGGATGTCGGCGCAGGACACGGTACCCGGGCATAGACTCTCGAGCTGCCGTTTGGCCTCGTGGATCACCTCGAGCCCGCGGAGGCCGCCGTTCGCCGGCGACGTTTTCTCCGGGTTCGGGTTGGCGGGGCTCGCATCAAGCAGCACTGAACCGTCGCAGCCCTGGCACGGACAGATCATGAACATCAATTTAGTTGCTGTGAAGATATCAAAGAGCACACTTACTTCGTGTTCTGAACTCAGAATCAGAATGCGTGCACGCAGCGGAGCTTAATTAGGTGCGTACCCTGACGAAGCAGTCGTGGAAGTGGAGCCGGATGAGCCCTGCGCCGATGCCGCGGTCCGCGTAGACATACTGCTGTACGACGCTTGCCACGGTGGCCTCGACGTCGACGGTGCAATTGCTGTTGCTGCTGTAGAAGCCGTCTTGCAGAGCGGCGTCGGTGGTCACCGGCAGCAGAGCGTGCAGAGCTATCAGGAGCACAAATAATGCCGCATCGACGCAGCGTGGCATGCTGCAGCTTGCAAGTCAATTCCTTTTACTGCACTCTGTCTGCTCAGTTCAAGCTAGTTATAGGTAGTAGAGTCCCGAGCGGATCGATAGGAGGGAGCAGGCAAACCAGGCTCGACGCTGAAGATTGCAACGCCTGCAATATCTGGCTAGGTGTACTGGTGCAGATGCCGCGTTGAACTGCAAACTGATACGCAAATCTTCTTAGATGTGAGTGCGCAAAGTCGTACGTATATATAGCTGCCACTGCTGCTACTGCACAGAGGAGAAGCTTCGAACATGGCCGCGTGGGTCTCGGTAAAGCTGGAACGTGGCAATGAGCCGACGACACATGGAGCTTTTGACTAGGCAGGCCACCTGGGGACTACCCTGCTCAACATTCAGCTGGCACGGAAGGATGGACAGCTACGTCTCGATCACAAGCAAGTGGGAGGAGAATCATCGATCACCGCAATGCGATTGCTGCGACGGGATTTCGGCTGCTGTTGATTCCATCTGGAATGCAAGATTGTTGGACATCTAGGAATATTTTTTAGTCAGCTGACAGTACCTCATTGTACTTGCTCTTATGCACCAGAGAATGGCTTCCATCCCCTTTTCAAAAGTTCTCATTAGCTCGCCGTTGTGATCTAATTTTTGAGGATATTAAATGTGCTGATGTTATATAAGAATGCCTACATACTGGGTATTACCACACGCGCCAACAGCTATGTCAACATTGCGCACACTCTTATCACCCTCGCCCTTGCCGCCACACACAACACACTGGGTATTACCACACTACGGGAAACTTGTTATTTGCCGAGTCCACAAACACTAGGCAAAATGTAAATACAAGATTAAAAAATAGTAAAAAAAACAGAATGTTTGATGAAGGGAGGCTCCTACCAGCTTCATTTTTCGCGTGTTACATGTTTGGTGGGAATCAAACTCACGACCTCTTCTTCTTGCGTAACCACCCCTACCATACACCACACTCTCACTTGAGTATATACTTCATTATCATTACTCACATATTATACTAAACCGAGTACAAATTGCTTGTTTGAAATCCTAAATAAATTCAAATTAAAAAGTTATCAGCTACAAAGTTTTATAACTTTTTGAGATATACAACTTTTATTTTAGAAGTTTCGCCATCCGAGGTCGTTTATTAAATCTGAATTTCAAATTTCAGAAATACAAAGTGAGTTTTTCGTTGATAATATGATTTCAAATAAAAACTTTGTCAACCACAAAGTTTCATAGCTTTTTGTGTATTTTTACTATTTCTTCATCCGAGGTCATTTGATAAATTCAAATTTTCAGATTTTGAAAATACAAACGTACTTTTCATTGACAAGATTAAGTCAAATTAAAAAATATTTAACTACAAAGTTGTATAACTTCTGAAATCTATAACTTTTATTTTGATCATTTGTTCATCGAAAATAGTGATGGTAACATTGTTCAAAAATCATATATATTTCACTTATAGTTTATAAATCTTATATATTTGACTTATAGTTTCATGAAATTATATGAGAAATATAGATTTATCAATTTGAGTAATGAAAACATGATCAAAATAATAGTTGTTGATTTTCATAAGTTATACAACTTTATAGTTGAAATTTTTTAATTTCAATTAATTTACTATTTTAAAATATAATTTGAATTTATCTTTGTCCAGTGTTTTTTTAACACTCGGCAAATTAAGACCTTGTTTGCCTTGTTTACAGTGTGTATTTGGTTTGCTGAGAGTTTTTTTTTTGGGCACTCGAAAAAATACACTCGGCAAACAGCCAATTTCCGGTGGTACTGGTTGTACACTGGTAGTATTGTGCACCGTAAATGTTCTTTTCTTGGTTTATTTTACCATGAATGATTTAAAGTACCTCTCGTTTTTTGACATTAAATCAACCAACGACATTGAAGCGTCAGGCTTCAATGTTTTCAACCTCACCGATTGCGTCATATACAACAGGAAGAACACAAGGATATGCTTGGCTTTCACAAACCCAATCCTGTAACAAATTCCAAGTTGGAATCGATACATTGATTTTGCAGGATTACATATCAAATTCAAAATTATATATATAAAAAAGGAATACATGATAAGTTACAAATTCAGCATCACACTGGCCACCTGCAAAATTGGTTGAACAAAACATTGTGCGACGTGTAGTGTATAGTGTAAGGTAGTGATCAGTTAGTGGCACGGCACATCTTCCTGATCTCTCCAGTGCTCCCTGGCGGCATGGTCAGCTTGCTTAGCTTGACGAGGGCGTCGGCGAAGTCGAGGTTCCAAAGAGTTCCGTTGTCAGCGTACTCGTGCACGTGCTTCAGCGTTGCACTACTGTCGATCAGCGCCCAGTCGGAGTGGAACAGCACCAGGTTGTTGAGGTTGTTGTGGTAGTAGCTGTTGTCCAACAAGTCACTGCCGTTGGCCGGGACGACGTAGCCGGTCAGGTTCCCCAGCGTCGTCGCGTTCTGGTCGCGGATGTTGTTCTCCACCATCGGGTCGGCCGGCCCGGCGCCGCAGTCCTTGTGCAGGACGTTGTCGCGGAAGTAAGGGTTGATCTCGCTCGACGGCGCGGAGAGGCGGTCGTGAAAGGACGAGCAGTGCGCGCGACCGACGGAGTGCGCACCGGAGAGGATCACCAGCTCCTCGGGGGTGAAGCCCTTCACGGCGAAGTTGCTGATGAGCTTGCTGACCTCGAACGTTGATCCCGGGAGGTTGCTCTCGGCGTCTGCGGACGACGAGACGACGCTGTCCAGGCGCCCCGCTGGGACAGTGAAGTTGACGCCTCCGTTGCTGAGGTAGACGGACGCGTCGCGGGCTGCGAATGCGACGATGTCGGCGCAGGAAACGGTGTTGGGGCAGGCGGCCTCGAGCTTGGCTTTGATCCTGTCGATCACGTCGAAGCCGCGGAGACCAATGTTGGCGCCGGACGTTTTCTCGGGGTAAGGATTTGAGTACGTTGGATCCAGAAGGACGGAAGCATCACAGCCCTACACGACGCATAAGTTGTTTGATAAATATCGGCATATTTCAGGCGACAGAATCTAAAAATCTTCTAACATACGTGACTTAAATAAACCGCAGTTAGTCCGCTACCTACTACTAGGACCCAAAAAAATTAGGTCATGTTAGGATCCTTCTAATTTTTAAGAAATAAGTTTTTTAAAACTAGAAGGCCTTCATACAAGTTAGTTTATTGTACGATTTCTCAAAACCAGTTTTTTGTTTTTTAAGAAACCAAGAATATAGCTTGGTCCAGCCAATGTCAGTTTTTATCTGAACTTAATTCATTAAATTCCCAAAACGTTGGTTTAAAGATTTTTAAAAAATCATAATCCAAACAGCCCCACCCAGAAACTAGTTTTAGAAACGATGACATAAAACTAGTTTTAAGAAATTAAAACTGATCTAACAGAACCTTATTTAACTACTTGAATCAACTTTTCATTTCATTATGACTCTACAGAAGATGATTTTGAATGGGAAGGAAAATTATGATGATTTCAGTTATAAATAAACAAGTTCAACTTTATAGCAAATAATGACTAATCTCAGTGACATATAGTTGCTGCGGTACGTTTGCATGCATGCATTGCATTGCTTACCCTAACGAAGCAGTCATGGAAGAGCAGCCGGATGAGGGCGGCTCCGATGGTACTGTCGGCGTTGAGGGCCGCCTTCACAGTATCTCTGACGATACCCTCGACGCTGCGGTTGCACTTGTCATTGTAGTAGCCGACCGTCAGCGTGCACGGCGCCGTCGACCGCACGACTGCCACCGCGGCCTGGAAGGCAAACAGCACTAAAAGCACAGCAGAAACCTTCATTTCACACGTTCAAATAATACGCGGCGCTTTTGTGGATGATTGCCTGTGCTGAGTGTGAGATCTCTAGAGAAACTATGCCCCGGTATATATACCCTGGCAGCGCAGCGACAACATGATTAGGAACAACTAACCGCCCAGTAAACACATTCTTCATTTCCGGGAACACTATGACATGCTCAGTCGGCGGTTCATGCACCAGCGATGATCATTGAGAAGCATGAATTTTTGGGAATACAGCTATAGGAAACGTGCAATCATGTCTTCGTCTTCAACGCGACTTCGCTTCTGTCCCGTGGACTTTCTCCTTTTTCAAGCTTTCGGTCCGTTCTATTTAGTAGTTTCGAACTATTTCTGGTTAAGGTTTATCTCGTTCAGGTCATATCCCATTGGTATAATCAACCGTATCATATACTAGAGTAGTTCGACGTGAGGACATGGATTTATGGTCTGAGCTGAGAAATGATTGACGACCAGCTGTACAGTCCGCTGCATCCTTCTACGGTGTTTACCGACGAAGAAAACGGGCGAGTACCTCGAATTCTGATTCAAATACAAAATTCAACCAAACTAGAACAAAGTTGCCTCGAGACAGTTGGCTGACAGCATGAAAAAAAGTTGGCTCAAGGCAGGTGGATGCCGACATGGAAAGTGGTCATATAATCCAATCGACCGCTACGAGGTGACCAAAAATAACCAAATTGTTGTTGGTTACATATCCCACAAACTTATTTTCATGTCATTGTCACTTCGCATCCTCAAGCGATAGAACTATTAGGTAATATATGCTATATATACCTGGCCAACCGTTGTGCCAGCGGTTTTAGGGTTTAGACAGCACGGCATGTCATGGGCCGGACCATTTTCTAAACAGGCCAGCACGATACGTCTTCTCTAACGCGTAGTGTTGTTTCACCATGACAGGTCTGAGGCTAGGCCAAAGCATGGCATGGGCCCCTTTACATGGACAGGGCTGTGATGACAGCCTGTCAGGCCATTTTTGTGTCGTGTCAACCTGAGGCACGGCTCCCCGCAGCAAAGAGATGAAGAACCAAAGAGAGGTCGTGGTCGCCGCGCTGCCGGTCACTGAAGTTGAGGAAGCCTGAGGTAGAGAGCGAGAGAAAGAGGCTGAGGGTGAGCCGCGAGCAGCTGTGGTGCTGGCCGCTAAGGTTACGGTTTCATTGTGGCGGTAGCGTCACAGCGAGGGGACCGGCGAGAGGGAAGGCAGAGGGGGGCATATAACAACCTCATGAGGGCAGCACCGCGATGGAGAGGCGGCGGCAGCAGTGGCTGGAGGGGCGACACGCGTGACTGTGAGGGTGAAGTAGCGCGAGCGAGTTTGAGGGTACAGCGTGAGTGAGTGCAAGGCGGGCAGGCAGCGCGGAGATTGAAAGAGAGGCTGAAGAACGGAATCTCAATGGAGTTGCGCGAGCCGATGGTGGCAGTGGGCATCCGGTGATGGAGTGGGGCGAAGTGGAGGAGAGAGAAGAGGCGGGTAGAGTGCGAGGCGGATGAGGCTGGTGATGGCCGATGGGGACGCGTTGATTTTATTCGGCCAAAATAGATCATGTCGGGCTAGGCCTCGACTGGGCTAGCTTAATTAGGTCGTGCTCGTGCTAGCACAATGGGCTTGCACTTGAGCCCAAACACAGCTCGTGTCGGGCTTCATGCCAGCATGGCCCACAAAGCCTGTGTGCTGGGCCAAAATGGCCCGGCCTCAGGCCAGCCCATTTAACCCGGCTCAGATGACGAGCTATAATATATGCTATCGGTTTCTTGTAACATCTCACTGAATATAGGCTACCTGACCGTAGCCTGCTCTCTTTATCTGACTCTTTTGTTTTTGTGGCAAAGCCGTAGGCCTAAAGGAAAATCTGACTGCATCATATTCCACAAGGTTGTAGATTCTAATTAACTTCATATGACTGCTTCATGTGTTGCAAAGTCGTAGACTCTTATTTCATAATCTGATTGCTTTACTATTGTTCGATATGACAGTCCTCAGTGTAATATCTCTGCTTTTCCTCATGCAAAGGCGACGTGTTTCACACTTAACCACCGACTGATTTTTGTCGAGACTAAAAAAAATTAATTGTAGCATCCATTTGTGATTAAACATTAATTGTAAAATTCATTTGATCAGTTCTATAATTTAACTACTTTATTATGGTTGTACCTTTGATGATAATAATTTATAATAGAATCACACATCAATAACAGTTCAGTACATTTAGCATAGAAATGACCATGACTATACAAAGAAAGACAATGATAAAAGCATAAATTTAAATTTGAATCCACCTCCTTCAATCATATTTGTGCTTGTGGAACCCTTTTTCCTAATTTTTGAGAGATTATACCGTTTTGTTGTAGTGCCCTATTTCTTTGACATGTACAAGTTCTATGGAACTCGACATCTTGAGAGGAGGGGGGGGGGGGGTCGAGATATTATGACGTTTTGTTGTACTTACCCTATTTCTTTTTAGAGGTATTGTATGAAGTTTTGCGGCCTATATGGTTTCATACTTTCATTTGATATAAGAGAGTGAAATTTTCTGATCTTTAAGAATATGTACATAGTTGAGGTGCTTAGGGTTTAGGGAGGAAACGGTGCTCAATGTTTGCTCAATCTCTATTTTTTATCTATGAGCGAGAGTGCTTGCACGGTTAACTCCACCTAGAGAGTTGCTTAATCTGAGCCGTTGTACACGCTTCCCATTGTACTAGCCTACTACAGATTATCAACAACAAACATTAGATAGTCGCTGAACGTCTACTAGACGCAGAGCTGTATTCATCCTATCCCTTCTTGTTTTTCCTTAGAAAATAGAAATACTTTCCAGTCTCCACATGTTAATATAGTTCAACGTAATATACATGAGAACGTTTGCACGACTGGTAATTGTATTTTTCTGGCCTCTGCATGTAAGAAAACGTTTGACTGCAGTTTCTAAAAATAGAAAGTAGGTGAGGGTGAAACTTTTCAAAAAAATGAAAGGCCTCAACTTGATCTCCTAGCCTAGAGCGCTGAAGCGCCTCCTGGCCATCAAGCTTCCGCATCATTGCCAGATTTAGCTCTTGTAGCTGAGGCAAGACTTCTGCCGGTTATTTTTGGGGTTCATCTGAAGGGAGGAACATGGGAGGAAGAGGGGACGAGGACAGGAAAAATGTGGAACAGGGGAGGAGAGGAGAGCATGAGACGAGAGAAGAAAAACGTGCTGGTGGACTTTATCTGATACTTGTAGACTACTACCTCTGTCCTAAAATAGCTATCTTTTTTACTTTTTAGACATCACGTTTGACCATTCATCTTATTTAAAAATTTTGTATGAAATTGAAAATAAATATATTAAAATTAAAATATTTTAATGATAAAATAAATCATAGAAAAATAAATAATATTTATATAATTTTTTTAAATAAGAGAAACAATCAAACGTGATATCTAAAAGTAAAAGGGAGTAAGTAGAGAGGTAGGTGGCCTTATGGGCATGCTGACGGGCTGGGCCGAGCATATTTCCCTCTCTTTGTTCTCCTTTGTTTCTCTATTTTTTTCCTTTTCTTTCATTCTCTAAATGCTACAGTACCAAACTGTTTAATTTGTTTAGCGTGTACATGTCCTAAACGCTAAATGAAGTGGTACGGTCCATCTAGCATTTCTCGTTTTATTTTTATTTGATAATATATATAAATTTGAAGATACTTGAATCTTGGTCTTTAGAAAACAGATATTTGAATCGTGATGTTTAGTCATACTCTTATAAATGGAGCTCGATACCATGTACTCCTGCCCGCTCTGGGTAGGGGCGTACTGTTGTGTGCAACCGCAGAAAACACAGAATTGATCACTGTTACCTTGTCAGCTTATAACAGTCTGACGGTACATAACTATAAGTCCTGTTCTTTCATGTACAGTTTGACAAGTCGCGATACAAGGAGAAAATGAACTACTCCCTCCGTTTCAATTTATTTATTATTCTAGGATATTTTTAAAGTATCCAGATTCATAAAATGTTCAATAAATCTGAATATATTGTTTATTCAGGTTTAGAGAATATTAAATAAATTTAAGAGAAAGTCAGAATAACAAGTAATTTGGGACAGAGGGAATAACAAACAGCAAACAAGGACCAAAAACAAAATAGCCAATATATCAACTCGTTGCTATAGCTTATTGGGTAGGTTAGAGGTCTTTATGCCCATGTATTAATAATTCTACAATTTGTTTTTGTTCCACGGCAGAAGGTAAACCCTAACTGCTGAATATGGCTCTTCTCGAGTCCTGTTGTAAATTAACCATTATGGACACCTATATATATGACTACAATTCCCACTCGTTTTTATTTACTTAGACAGATAACATTATTCAAGATTAGTCAAACACTAGAAACTATCATATAAAAAGTAGAACTGGTTCTAGTAGATTTGTCACAGATATATATTATCAAATAAAAACTAGAATATGGCAACCCTGAGCAGCAAGCTGCTAATCTGGAGGGAGGGGGAGACGTGCTGCAGAGGCAGTGGCGGACCTAGGATTTTAGCGAAGGGTATGCCACTAAAAAAATTTATATGCAACAATAAAAAAATTGCAAGATAATTTAGTATAGAGGCACTAAAAAAATTTATATGCAGCAAATATAAAATTTGTAACATAATTAGGTATAGAGACACTAAATAACTTATGGTAAATCTGAAATTCAATAAATTGCAATATAAATAGCTTAAATGCAACGCTGATGATTTCAAATATAGCCATAAGACCACTGTAGAAAATACACTTTCAACACTTGATGTTGCCACCATTAGGAGTTGTACCACACCATTTAAAAAGCAAGTAAACTATATCATCACGTTATGCCTTTGTGTTTCAACAAGCTTAACGAGAATTCAACCTTTATAAAAAAAAGAGAATTCAATAATATAGTCTAGATGTTTAGAACTATCATACTCGCTAATGTCATCCATATAATTATCAAGTGACCCGATTATTTTTAAATGAAAATTTGATACTAATTAAGTGACCTGATCTGCCTCGTGATCTCTAATCTACTAGTGACCTAATGATTAGTAACAAATAAATCACAATCTTGCACAGAGACTGTATGAGAGCAGAGAGATCCAAGAGCGGATAAGGAACAGAGGCTTGAACCTTGAATCTAGAGTTCGGATGGAGACGATGACGGAGATCAGAGCAACGCCCTTGCTGGACCACAGATCCGCCGTATGCCTGTGCCTTCATTTTCATGAGTGAATGGTGTATCGTGATCGATCTGCTGTTGTGTTGCGCCTGCCTTCGTTAATTATTCTTGCATGAGGGATCAGCTGTTTATTTTACTATTTTTTGGCCCATGTGGCATACCCCGTAGGTCTGCCACTGTGTAGAGAAGTGATCAAGAGGGAGGTACTGTTAAAAGTCTTGGCGGGGGCTTGGGGGATGGTGACCGAAGGTTTGAAGTTGGACGGATGATGGAGGTGGATGAGCCTTTGGAGGAGGAAATCGAGGGGGGAGGGGGAGCAAAGAAGTGATCGGGAGGAAGGTAAAGGACCCTGACCACGGTGAAGGACAGCAGTAGGTGCGTAGCACAAAGGAGGGGGGGGGGGTGGAGAGGGGGCATCCGGAGAAGGGGGGAATAAGCCTGGTACGTTCCATCGCCGGTAGCAAATATCTGGTGGTACCAAGGGTACTACTACCGCTGAGGGCCCGGAGAGGAAGAGGCGCCTGATGCTAGATGTTGAGGAGGAGGGAGGCAAGGAGAGAAAGAAGAGGGCTATGGAGGAGCCTCTGATGAGTGTGGATGTTAGTGTGGCAAACATTAAGGTAGGGCTGCAGGGACAACCCTGCCCGGATCAAAGAGGATTATAGCATGGAATTGTCGGAGATTGGGAACGGCAAGACAATTCGTGGCCTTCTGGATCTCCAGAAGGAGGAGGCCCCGGATGTTTTGTTTCTTACGGAGACAAAACATGATCACAAGTGGATGGAGTGGTTACGATGGAGGTTAGAGCTGACAAACATGGTGGCAAAAGACAGTGTGCGGGCGAGTAGTGGACTGGTAGCTTTTTGGAGGAAAGAAATTGATCTTTCGATTCAGAGCATGTCAAAGTATCACATTGACATGACTATAAAAGAGGAGGATGGGTTCACATGGAGGTACTCAGGTGAATGGACCAAGTGACCAAGAGGGGGGGGGGGTGAATCAGGAACTCGCACTATGTACCAAATTTGCCAATTCCTAAAACCGACCACTTAAAACAACTCCTACACAATTCTAGTGATGATCACACTAGAAAGATAATGAATCTATGAAAGAAACTACAACCTAAGCATACTAGTGGATCACACAAGACAACACAACTCCTATGCAAGCTAGTGACAAAGACACACGGAAGCAAACAACAAGCTAGCAAAGGAACCTACTCAAGCAATGCTACAAGATAAGGAACTAGAGCACACAAGCATGAGTAGTACAATACATACAAGGGTGAGTAATCAATCCAATGCAACTCCTATACATGCTAGTGATCAAGTATGAAAGCTAAGCACTACTAGCAAGTAAAGAAGCCTATTCATACAAGTCTGCAAGGTAATCAACTAGAACAAGGTAATCACACAAGCATGAATAGCACGATATATAAATGTGGAAAGTAATGCATCAAAGTAAGGAGTAGAGTAAGAGATGGCTCATGATTTTTTTTCGAGGTCTCGGAAGGATGGCGTCTTCCCCTACTCCTCGTTGGACCACTCTTGCTGGAGTGTCGGTCCCTCCTGCCACCAATGTGGAGTTCTCGCCCACGAGCCTGCAATCACTCCCAGAGTGAAGACACGGTGCACGTCACTGCTGCCACCGAGGCACAAGCTCGCCTCCTCGAGAACTTGCCGGACTCCCTGAGCCGACACTGGCGCTCACTATTGATGCCCCTTTTCACCGGCGGGCTCAAACCGTATACAAATGTGTGACGGCCTTCACAACCGATCATGATAGGCTTGATCACCGAGACCTAACCGGTCTAGATCTCACCATATACCAAAAGTAACAATCTAGATCACACTCTCAAGGACGCCCTACCCTTAGATGTGCATCAATGCTCAAGTTACTCTCACTAGCACTCTCAAGATATGCAATATCTCCTCCTAGTGCTCTCCTCTTTGCCTCTTGGCTCTCACCAAATGCTCCAAGCAATTCCACTAGCCAAGAGTGGTCTCCAAGACCCCAGCAACGAAATTATATAGGCTTCCAACCTCCAACTACCTGTTGCTCCACGAAGTTGCCTTTCTGGACCCAATGACCGGATTGTCCGGTCTGTCACCGGATTGTCCGGTCACTGCCAGACCGGACCATCCAGTCTCTCTGGAATGGTTCCCAGAACCATCGGCTGCTCTATCCAGACAACTCCTCTGAACTGACCGGACCATCCGGTTAGCTGACCGGACCATCCGATCATTTTCTCTCTCCAGTCTAGAATCTTTCTCGGTGCTGCTTCCTCTCTGCCCTGTGTGGAGCCATATAGACCAGACCGTCCGGTCTGTAGACCATACCATCCGGTCACTATAGTTCCCAACACAGACAGATTCCTCACTGCCCGTTGTAAGTCCTAGACAAATCCTCTTAGTGACCGTATAGTCCGGTCACCACTGGCCCCTCTGTCCGGTCAGTTCATCTAGAAGCTGAAACTCCTTGTCCTCGCTTGACTTCATTTCTCGGCTTCTCCGAACAGCTCCTTGGCTTCTCCACTATCACTTAGTGCCTGTGATTTTACTGAGCATCCATGCACATCACCAACTAGTGTGACCTAAGAGACATGACCTAGACCCCCTTGATAGTCCATTTTTTCCTATGGACTCAAAGCCCTAACAACTAGACAAGTGTACCCAACACTTAGCTCCATAGCTTGTCCTCAGCTTTGATCCATCTCCATCAAACTTTCACTCCATCAAGCTCACAAGCCTTCATGCTTTTGGTCATTGTCATCAATCGCCAAGGCCGCCGTCTACAATCATCATAAGATAGAAAATGTTTCCTACACGAACAACACTCGTGTAGACATTAGTCACATATTTCATGTTTGTCATTCATCATCAAAACATCATACCTTGGGGTGACCTCAATGGTCATGATCATTACAATCTCCCTCTTTTTGGTGATGCATGACAACCACAACTTATGATGATCCAAAACGGACGAGCAATAAGGAACCAAAGGAAAAGAGTGGATTGAAAAGATTACCTTGGTTCTTACCTTGGAAGTAGTCTCCCCCTTGAAGTGTGCTAGATGTTGAGGGAGAACTACCCAAATACATAGCGCACTAGATGTTGAGCTTGAGTTGAATTTTGCACCCGTCATGGTGTCGTGGTTGTTGATCTTGTTGATGTAGACACGCACCATAGACGTAGATGTTGGTGTAGATATCCATTGTTGTTCTTCTCCGTGTCGGTGTAGGTGTTCATCTTGACATGATCTTCATGTGTACTTCAAGTGAACATGCACCATTGTCTTGATAATCTTCATTTGATCTTCATGTTCTCCTCTTTGTCACTTCATAGCTTCCTCAAATCTACTTGTTCTTATCCCCTTCTTGATGGTTCTTCATGTTCTCCTCTTTGTCACTTCATAGCTTCCTCGTATCTACTTGTTCTTCTCCCCTTCTTGATTGTTCTTCATGTTCTCCTCTTTGTCACTTCATAGCTTCCTTGTATCTTCTTGTTCTTCATGTTCTTGATGGTTGATCTTCATGTTCTTTTCCATCTTTACTTCTCCCCTTTGCCTTGACTTTTGGATCTCCATCTTCTTCTCACCCTTTGTCACCTATCACCAAAAACTAAGGACAAAACACAAGAGAACCAAGGAGCAAATAATATACGGCAAGAGTTAGGAAACTCCCCCTTTCATGGTGCTCCTCCTTGGTCATGATGGTGTTCCACCATAGCTCCCCCTACACACATGACTTAACAAAATATTTTCTCAAGTATGTAGTGGTTAGTCATTTGTGTGATGGGAATGTATGAGCCACTTGTCTTTGAGCCATGCCAGTAGAGTTAACCTCGGAGCTCGTTTGAACGTGACTCAATGGGCATGAAGCACAAAGATCACTCTGTGATCATCTAGAGGGTCATATACTTACATTGTAAATAAGCAACTCCCCCTAGAAACATGCTCGGGAGCATGTAAGGTATCACGATGCAAGAGTGCATGAATGCAAGTGCAAATGCAACAAGTATACACATGCATGATGCAATGCTAAAGAAAAGAGAGAGAAAGGCTACAAACCAAAGTGTCAATGACGAGTTGTTCCCTTCTTGAGCATACTCACAATGGACCATTCTTCAAAGCCTTGGGGACACCATGAACCACCTTCCCAAGCTTAACCCAAGTCCATTGCTATCTCAAGGAGGTCCAAACTTGACCTACAAACAAAGAGAAACAAGCACAAAACAAAGGCACAAACAACAAACAAACAAGACTATGCATATTTACAAGAGACAAGCTTTAGGGTTACTCATGTGAAGTTTGAAAGGTCGAGAACATTTAGTTCTCCTCTTAGCTTGTTGTAGGTCTTCTCGTTGAGTGGCTTGGTGAAGATATCTGCCAATTATTCATGAGACCGCACACTTACCAACTTAATATCCTCCTTCTCAACATGGTCCCTTATGAAGTGTTGCCTCACTTGTATATGTTTTGCATGACCATGATCTCCAGTTTTGAGAGCCATCTTGATTGCCGCCTCACTGTCATAATATAATGACATTTGAGTGTAGTTGAGGCCATAATCCGAGAGCATTTGCCACATGTAGAGAAGTTGGGCACAACACGCTCCCGCCGTCATGTACTCCGTTTTAGCTGTGGATAAAACCACCGAGTTTTGCTTCTTTGAGCTCCAAGATACTAGAGATCTTCCAAGAAATTGGCAACCTCTCGATGTACTCTTCCTATTCACCTTGCATCCCGTGAAGTCCGAGTCCAAATACCCAAGTAACTCAAAGATTGTTCCTCTAGGATACCATAATCCCATAGTAGGTGTGTACTTGAGGTATCTCAAAATCCTCTTGACGACCTTCAAGTGAGACTCCTTCGGATTTGCTTGATAGCGTGCACACAAGCACACACTAAACATGATGTCTGGTCTTGAGGCGATGAGATAGAGCAAAGAACCAATCATTGATCTATAGAGCTTGGGGTTCACCGGTTTTCCCTTTGCATCATCATCTATGGGTTTGCTTGTTGCCATGGGTGTATGCAAAGACTTGCAATTTTCCATGTTAATTCTCTTGAGTAGGTCCTTGGTGTATTTCTCTTGGTTGATGAAGTTCCCTTTGCTCAATTGCTTCACTTGAAAACCAAAGAACACATGCAACTCTCCAATCATTGACATTTGAAATTCCCTTGCCATCATTTCCCAGAACTCTTCATTCAACTTCTCATTGGTTGACCCATAGATGATTGTTAAGACTTCTACTTGGTAATAAATTTATAGGGCTACATCAAGATTAAGAATTCGATGGTCAGGACATAAGACGCCGATTTAGACAGGTTCGGGCCCTCTCGATGAGAGTAAAAACCCTATGTCCTGTGTTCTGGGGTTTGTATTGATGTTGTGTTGTCTTTCCCTCGATGGGGATTTCCTGCCATCTTATATATCTGGTCGGTAAGGGGGTACATGAAGAGTCCTACTCGTAGTCTACAAGGATTCACATAGAAAGTCTATCTCTAATTGCCTTGTGCTCCACGCCAACTCGGTCAGTTCCCTTATGGATGAGGTACCCGGTCGTCTACGGACTTAGGCATAGCTATGGATACCTGTAAGGTAAGTATTCCACAGCAGCCTGATTTTGAGCTTTGACCTGCTGAGTGATCTTCGGGATTATGTGATTAGATCACAAATTAGGAAGACCTCTTGATTGAAGCGGGGTGCACCTGATCAGGTGTAGCCCCCGACTCTTGTATAATTTGGAGGCTAACAAATAATGCAAGAGTCTAATAATATTATCTCTTAACATTTTGTTATATATAATTTACTCAAACCATCAAGTTCGAGCTTAAGTAAACTTCTGATCGTCAAATCAGAAGGTCAATTAGCAAGATATCAATCTTGACGACCGATTAATAGAAAGGCTGAGTGATACACACTCTTGTGTGAGTGACTTGTGGATCTAAATTTCATGACATCAATTATGTTTTAACCCATATAAAAGAATATGACATCGATCATATAATAGTACTAAGCTAAATGACATAAATCATAGTATAGCTTTTCCTTAATGAATTGTCACTCTACTCAATGTAAGTCCAATTTTGTTAATTAATTATCGATATTAATCAATAACTTATCTCCTGAACTTACATCCGTACGACCATCAAGTCCTCTGCTACATAATCATCAAATCACATAGATATGGAAAGTATTTTTAAGTGGATTTACCACTGCTTCTCATCAAAGAATCCCCCGAGATTATTTTTCTGGGTTAATAGCTCTAATTCTTTTTAAAGAATAAAGCCTGTTATATTTTTATTATTATTAAACAGAAAAACCCATCACTATGTGGCCCATACCAGCCCCATGGGACCCAGAGACTAGGTCAAAGAGGCGAAGGTATAAAAGGGGTTGTGGACTGTTGACTCTAATTCCATGCCGCCATTTGCACACAACGCTTCGTCTTCCCCGTGCTTCCCCTGTTCTTGCGACTCCTCTGCTTCCAGAACTAGGGTTAGCGCTTTCTCCCATCGTCGCCGTAGATCAAGCCCCTGAGCATTAGCTTGGGTTTAGATCCACCGCATTTTTACATCCCTTGAAGATGACTCGCAAATCATCCAAGAAGGCCGCCACTGCTGAGTCCTCCTCTTCCAAGCTGGAGATCATGGAACAGCTACGGGAGTTCTCAAAGAGCAACATCTCCACCGCCGATCTGAACAAGATGGTGGAGGACGGCATCCTTCTGGAGCAAGCTCGTATCGACTAGAAGGTACCAAAAGAGTCGCCCCCTTCCAATCCATCAACAAATCATAATTTTCTGCTCGTTTTTTGAACATGGCTTCGGAGTTCCCTGCTGCAGTTTTCTACGTGGGCTCCTTTTCTTTTATAGGATTGAGCTCGTCAACCTCAATCCCAACTCCATGCTTCATATTGCTATCTTTGTGCATATGTGCGAAGCTTTTCTGGGCATTCTGTCCCATTTTCCTTTGTTTTGCCATCTATTCGTCCTCCAACCGCTGCCAACCAAGGAAAACCAAGTCGCCATAGGTGGAGTTGGTTTCCAGTTGTGCAAGAAGGAGGCCTACATCAATGTACCATTGAAGACCGGGAACAAGAACTGGAAGGATGAGTGGTTCTACTGTAACAATCCTCCTCATGTTCTTGCCGACTTCTCTGGTGCCAAGGCCATTCACCAGGTGCGGTGGTCAGAGAGACCTGACCCAACTGACTCCCAAATAGTCGCTCTGCTAGAGAAAATCACAGAGCTAAAGAATGAAGGGGTCGAGTAAAGCACCTCCTCACCCTGACTTGCCCTCTCCTAGCTGACGAGTAAAGCAGACCGCTCAACATCGTCGGCAATATGTGGGAGATGACGATGATGACGAGGAGGAGCACCGCCAAGATGCCAGCCTACCGACTCCTGCACACTCCGACCCACCATCAAGCCAGTCGGAGCCCCCGAGCAAATCAGATAGTGGTGCAGGGGTGGCAAAGAAGATCGATGAAGCCGCCAAGACTTCCCTGAAGAGGAAGGATTCTGACCTACAGACCACTTCTATAAAGAAGAAAGTCTGTCGGATCAAAATTAAAAAAGCCTCCGGGTATAAATCTTCATGTTTTCAATTCTTTATCGTTGTTATTATCAACTATCTATTAGGCTTTAAAGTTATGCTCTTTGATAATCATAGCGACCAGTCAAGTCATACTCAGAGCACCCAAGGGTCTCAAGACACTCGGTCGACTCCTACTCCTCGACCGACCGACCATCCTCAGCCGGTCCGCACACAATCAAGCGTGCAGACTGATCCGAGGAAGTCGCCCAACGCTCCAGTGCCCACACCACTGTCGACGTTTGCTCCTCAGACCGTTGACCCTTTCCCAATCGTCATGTCTTCTCCCTGTTATAAGGGTAAGACCGTGTTGGTCGAGGAGTCATCGAGTCGACCAGAAGCTGAGGACATGGACGTCATGCATCAACATTGAGAGGCCAACAAGGTACATCAATACTAAGTCATTTATTCAGGGAATATATTCTTCCAGCTAACCACACCCTTCTTCATATTTAAGGAATATATTCTCTTGTGGAGAAGAAGCAACCTAGGATTGAATACCTCGAGGCTGAAACTTTTGGTAAGTCCCTAATATCTTATGCATTTAAACTTCTCCTTTAGAGGTATTGAATTTTTATCAACAGTTACTGGCAAGCAGCTCTCCCAAGCCAGAAGGCAAATCGAGAAGCTGCAGACCAACCATAAGGAGGTGACCAAAGCTCTGGAGTAAAGTCGTGCGAATGTCATTGGTAAGATTGCAGACCAACTTATATTTTCTTCTTTCTCACTTTTAACGCTAAAATATTTATTTGTGTTTTTAGCTCATGATTAGAAGGTCACCGACTTGGAGAAATTAACTTCAAACCAGCAGAGATTCTTAGATGCTCTGACTACTGAGAACAATGATCTCTCCAAATCGGTTGGAGAGCAGAGCGCCGAGATCACTCGGCTGAAGAAAGAACTAGAGGAGACTAAAGGAAAGATTGAGGAAGCTAAGAGCATCTCCAAGTCTTTCAAATGTAATCTTGCTAGTAAGCTATCTTTTTAAGTCTCCTATCATTGCTTTTGGACTTCATCATCTAATACCCTTCATGACTTTTGCAGCTATATCTTACGGCACTCGAAAAGCATTGGATTATATCCATGCTAACCAAGTGGAGAAGACCGAGCACTCCTTGGAGTACTTGCTGGAGCACGCGCCGGAGGTGATCACCAAGAATATCAGAAAAGTGGCGACTGAGGCCGGGAGTCAAGTACTGGCTATTTGTCAATCTTGGTCTCCTGCTCTTCCATTGGACAAAGTCAAGGAGGGCTTCAACCCTGACTTGACGATCGATCAATGTCAGTTGCTTATGGATTCCATGCTGGAAACCTCTCGTGCCTTAGTTGATAATGTAGAGGTCAACCCCATCACGCTGTCTCCTCCAGTAACTCCAGAGGTAGAATTACAAGATGATGCCTCCCCTCCTTCACAGGAGACGTAATATCTACAATGTTAACAAATATTAGTAGTATTTGAATCAGAAAAACAATATTGTCTCCATATAAATTTAAATATTAATTCTTGTGCTTGCTTAGTTACTAAACAAGTTTGGAAAAATTAACTAAATAGTCATAAAGGCAATCTCCTGTTACTTAGAGCAAATCAGTCGGTGCCAAGCTGCATTAGTCGCACTATAGCACTTAAATCTTTTCACCTTAAGTCTTTTAGAGACAAAAACAGAATTATAGGTTGTAATTTATAACTGCATAACAAGCAGAATCGACCAATCGACACATGACCTCTCACACTTTGGCTCTGGATTTAGTGTAGTGGCAGTCTGTTATGCAGTATAAATTATATAACCATAATGTTCCAGCGTAAGACCAAAAATAAAACTTTAGACCGTGTCAAAATATGAGAAATCGGTCGGCAGCATAGCCTCGGAGCCGTAGACCAACGAGAAAGGTGACTGGCCCGTAGCCTGACTGACATTAGTGTGCAGCCCCCTAAGAACCAAAGGCAGCTCTCGAACCCACTGACCACATACGGTTTAAGCCTGTCAAATATTCGGGGCTTCAATACCTGAAGAATCATACCGTTGGCTCGTTCGATCTGTCCATTGCTTTGAGGATGAGCCACTGATGCAAAGTGGTTTTTATTCCCATCTCATTGGCAAAATCATGAAACTCCCCAGATGTAAACTGAGTACCATTGTCGGTGATGATATGATGAGGGATCCCAAACCGAGTGAAAATATCTCTGACAAACTCGTTCGCCTTCTTTGAAGTTATTTTGCCGACCGGCTTTGCTTCAATCCACTTGGTGAATTTGTCAATAGCAACAAACAAATGAGTGAACCCGCCTGACACTTTCTTGAAAGGACCGACAATGTCAAGCCCCCAGACTGCAAAAGGCCAAGTCATAAATATCATCTGAAGTTGCTACGAAGGCACGTGTGTCTCTTGAGCGAAAAATTGATAGCCTTCACACTTCTGAATGACTTGGTGTGCATCTTCAACCGCCATGGGCCAATAGAACCCTTGCCGCAAAGCTTTGCCGACCAAAGTCTTGGAAGCCGCATGGTTGCCACATACTCCTGAATGGATTTCTTCTATCAACTCTTTGCCTTCTAGAGTCAAGATGCATCGCATCAAGATATTCAAACCCCCTCGTTGATAGAGTAGGTCATCCACCATCAAATATCGTCGACACTTTGTCTTTAACCTTTGTTGCTCATTATGATTCGGAGGCAACGTCCCCTTAGTCAAAAATTGGACAATGGGTTCGCGCCAGTTGGTCTGTATGTTGATATCATCTACCATCTCAGCAACATCGGTCGTTAAGACGTCAGACCGAGGAGAAATAGTGGCAGAATCAAGGGTGTGTAAGAAAACACCGGGTGGGACAATCGCTCGAGACGATCCCATCTTGGCTAGTTAATCAGCTGCTTGATTGTTATCCCGAAGAATATGCGTGAACTTCAGTCCGTTGTTGACGGCTGTTAAGTACCATTTTTATCCGTCAACTATGCTCAAATAAAGGAGAACTTGGCATTTCATACACGCATATTTGTTTACAATAATATAGTTCCACTTGTACTTGGGAATTATTTGCATGGAGGAGGAAATATGAAGAAAACACACCCAAAAGGCAAAGAGACACACTTTCGACCAATGAGAGAGCGCCAACTGGACATCCCATGGATTGAAGGGCCCATTTTTCATACTACACCAAAGAAACACATAAAACTACCCCGACATCTAGGATGAGGACTCACCTGACAGCCATCCTGAGGAAGCACAACCCAGGAGGGCCCAGCCATAGGTCGGCCGACCCCCCTAAGCCAGCCGACCCAAGCATGCGGCCTTCGTCCTGGACTTGCATGTGGAGGCCCATAGTTGATCCCTGAAGGCGGTGGGTAGGGATATTCTTGGCGGTTACTCCCCTTTGCGGACCTATAGAGGCTATAAATAGGAGGGTGTGGCTTTACACTCACACACACACCACAAGAAGAATTCCTTCTCTTGCTACTTAGTTGTTCTCAAGTCTTAGTGGAGTTAGGCTGAGTCTAGAGCTCTCTAGTTCTTCAAGTCTTCTCTTGGAGAAATTGGTATGGCTCTTGTATCATTTCCCTTTTGTAAGACTTTGCTCTATTTAATAAATGTCATCTTTTCATATAGTTGTGTTTGGGTCATGAGTTTCTTGTTTGATATTGTGATCCATATATGTGATAGTATAGCCCACTTATATGATAGTAGTTTATATTTATTATACTACTATTGTCATGCTTGTTATATACCGTCACTATAGACTAATTTATATGAAATAGTCTTTATGCTTGGGATTCATTGTTATGATATGACATGGGTTTGGTGATCATATTTATATGATAGCTCTGCTTCGTTAATATAACCATGGAGGAGTAGAGTGCTCTTTGATTATGCAAGTATGGTACTTGGATAATTGATTCGCATCAATTATTTGTTAGTCTACCGGTTAGCTGAGGTAGGCGGCAGGTGGTGACAGCCCTGTCCATCCTTTGAACTCCTCCACGCTAGGCTAGTGCGTAGGCTCTTGGCGGAAGTCGCCTATGGATGCAGGGGTAGGTCCATGCCTGAAGTGTTATATTAATAATTGTTGAACCTGAGTATAAGCATGTATGTGTATAGAACTTAGGCTATACAGCTGTATATGAAAGTACTACAGGAGTAACTCAGCTTAGTTCTTTGTCCACTAGGCTTTATTTATTTATATTTGAGATAGAATCTTCTGTGTGTCACAATACCTCGTCATTATCCATTGCTTGCCTGCCTTGCTTAGATGATCCTTATCAATTCGCAATGTAAATATGTGCATAAGTAAGCCTTCTTATTCATTGCCTTCCTTTGGGATAAATAAATACGATACCCTGAATCCTTCCGGGTGAAATGCTACAATAGTATTTTCCGTGCGCTTGAGGATTTTACCTAATTGGCTCTAGGACATATTAATGAATCATTTATAGCACCTTGCCAGTGATGATTTATTAGTATGGCTTAGCAAAAGTCAACAAGCATTTCTGGCGCCGTTGCCGGGGAAGCCGTATGATTAAGAAATTACTAATGTACATATTTATGTTATGATTATAAGGCCATCTCCTAAGCAGGCTAACCTTGCTTTTTTTCTACATTTTGTATGAAAATAGGGTAGTGTATGACTGGTTTTGACTTGCCGACAAACTTCACCGAAGATCTAGAATCACTCTTGAGAAGGGCATGAGCTAGGCTCACCCCTCCTCAAAAGCAACCTCGGTCGTGAACCCGTCACTTCCGCACCCCCAAGCTTTGAGCCGATGGCCCAAAAGATCCTCTGTGAGTTCTCTGCTCCCTCTGCTGCCAATGTTCTTGTTGGTCCAGCTGACAACATGGGAGATCCGAACTTTGAGATCAAGATGGGTCTCATCACCATGGTGCAGGCCAGCCCATTATGTGGGAAGGCCAATGAGGACGCAAGTGCTCATCTGCAACAATTCCTGGAGATTTGCAACACTTTCAAGATGTAGGACGTCACCCTCGATGCTGTTCGTCTTCGACTGTTCCCGTTCTCTCTCCTCGGGAGGGCGAGACAGTGGTTCTACGCGAACCTTGATGCTGTAAACACTTGGAAAAAATGTTCTGCCATGTTCCTCGCGAAGTTTTTCCCGTTGGGCAAAACCAATGCCCTCCATGGAAAGATTTCGAGCTTCCAGTAGGAGTCAAAGGAGTCGATTCCTGAGGCATGGGAGAGGCTCCAAGAGTACATCTTGGCATGCCCACACCACAGGATGGATGACAGGCTTATCATCGAGAACTTCTACAACGGGCTCACTCCGTCGGCCCGTGATCACCTCGACGCTGCTGCTGGTGGAGCCTTCTTCTCGCGCACTGTGAGCAAGGCAAAGGAGCTGATCGAGAAAATGGTGTCCAACCAAGGTTAGAGTAAAGATCGCCTCCAACCACGTCCGCGGGGCATGCACTCCGTCAAGGAGGTTGACATGCTTGCCGCTAAGATAGATCTCTTCATGAAGAAGATGGACGATTAGGCCAAGGGAGAAGTACATGGGACTGCCCAAGCTGTGGACGCTCGCATGATGTGCGAGGTCTGTGCTAACATGGGGCACTCAGCAAATTATTGTCCTGAAACCAGTGAGGACGCAATGTACATGGGCAACAACAACAACGGCTACCATCCACAAGGAGGTCAGGGGTGGAATCAATAGTGCCCCAACTACCAAGGAGGTAACAATGACAACTTTAACTCTGGTTATAATCAGCCCTCGTTGAAAGATCTTGTTCTTGGTCAAGCTACGATAAATGAGAATATTAGTAAAAATCTTGCCACCAATGATAAGACTGTAGAAAGCATCCATACTAAGATTGAAGGCCTTTCTTCTGATTTCAAGAACCAGCTAAGCTTTAATAAAATGCTTGAGACCCAATTAGCTCAGTTGGCTGCTGCTGTTCCTCCTGTAGGGTCGGGGAAAATCCCAGGGCAACCCGAGACTCTCTTAGAAAATGTTAATGCGGTTACCACGAGGGGAGGTAAATCCACATGGGACCCGCCATATCCTAACACTGCAGGAAAGGAAAAGGAGAGCACAAGGGTTGAGAAGCCGGTGGAAGAAAAGGAACAAGAGGCGATGCCGCTAAGGAAAACGGCTCCACATGAGTTCTATGACACGAACTTCATGTCGTTTCTTGAAATAAAGAGGAAGCCGACCGTGGACGAGCAGTTCACACGCATTGTTGAAGTAATCCAGAAGCTGCACATCAACGTGCCCTTGCTGGATGCGATGCAAGTACCTATGTACGCTCGCTCCCTCAAGGACCTCATCAGCAACAAACATCCAATGCCAACTACGGAGATTGTCAAGCTTACAGAAGAGTGTAGTGCTGCTATACTCAACCGGCTTCCCGAGAAAAAGAAAGATCCGGGCTGTCCCACGATCACCTGCTCGATCGGGACACAGAACTTCGACCACGCCCTGTGTGATCTTGGGGCGAGCGTGAGCGTCATGCCGAAGGACATCTTCGATAGGCTGAACTATACAGCCTTATCACCCACGCCGATGTAGCTCCAGCTGGCTGATTCCTCGGTCCACTACCCGGCGGGAATTGCTGAAGATATTCCGGTGAAAATCTAGGATTGCTTCATTCCCGTCGATTTCGTGATACTCGACATGGATGTCGGTAAGGAAACACCGCTCACCTTTGGGCGGCCATTCCTCAGCACCGCGGATGCTCGCATTGATGTTGGAGCCAGAGAAATCCGTTTCCATACCAATGGCATGGAGGAGAAGTTCGATTTTTGGCCACGGAAGGAGCAATGCAATATGATCCGCATCAAGTATGGGCCAAACCCGAACAACATCAAGGAAGTCGAAGTCACGCCCCCAAAGAACGACAGCCTCATAACATTCATGAAGAACTTCCTCGAGAAGGAAAAAGTGTCACCACGACGGGTGACGGTGAAGAGGTTGGAGCCGCGTGCCAAGCCACAGGATCCGAAGTCTGCAAAGCCGCCGACCACACCGACAAAGAAGACCAAGAAGGTGTGGCGAGTGAAGCAAGAAGTATCATCCGTGTCCTCATCTCTGGGACCGGACGACACCACATCGAGCTAAATGCCGGAGAAAAGTCCCGCTCGTCAGACTTAAATGGGTGAGCCCTCGCCGAGAGGTTAAATCGATATTTATCCATATTTATTTTCTTTAATTCCATATTTGCTTTCCATCATATTTAGATTCATTTCCAACTTTTGCATTTTGCATATTTGAATTTTTCAACCATCTTGCACATTGGAATTTTTCCAATCATATATATATATATATATATATATATATATATATATATATATATATATATATTGGTTTTTTGGGTTTGTCTTTTTGAAAAGAATTTTTGTTGAGCAATTTGAGCAAAATGGCTGCACTGGCTAGATTCACTAGCCGTTGGGGAACATCCTGTAAAAAAGGAGGGAGCCAGGAAGGCCCACTAGCAGGTCAACCGACCTGACCAGGACGGCCGACCCACTGGTCCCACCTTTTTGTCCCCAGCTTTTTCCTAACGGCTCTATAGCCGTTGCTCTGTCCATTTCTTGCTGCCATTCTGGTGTTTGGGCTATAAAAACGGACCAGGAGGAGGAGCTTCACCATTCCAAGCTCATTCTTCACTCTCCTCCTTTGCTCACTTTGTTGCTCTTCAAGATTTTGTGTTCTTCACTTAGCTACTGCCCCAAAACCCCAAAAAAATAATTCCCCTCGGTTTTGTGCATTTTCAAGTTGATTGTGAGAATCAAAATCAAGTTTGGGAGGGTTCGGGTTCATTTTCACTAACGTTAACCCGAACGCAAGGTCGTTCTTGTTTTTGTTTGTTCTTGTGTGCAGCCATGCTAAATCGAATCAAGCAAGCTGTCGGGGGGAAGAAGAGGAAGAGTTCTCGGGCAAGCACGATCCGGATGCCCTCCGTCAAGCTTACCCCGAGTTCGGAACATGGCGACTCCGAAGCTGAAATTTCGAAGGAAGAAACGCCGGCCATGCTCACCTCCGAGGAGCACCTCGACATCATCGACGACCGTGAAGGACAAGCCATCGAGCTCATGAGAGACTGACCGTTCACCCACAACCGACATTTCGACCCGGACTTCCTTGAGAAAATAGGTAAGGGGAGATTCTTGTAGGGACAGCGTCTCCGAACGACCACCCCGATCACGGAGAAGCATGACGGCCAAACCGGGGTTCCAAACCCCAATCGGAGGTACGGGTTGGGATCAGCCCCCACCGCCGGACGAGATCGGAGGATCATCATGACAGGCCGGTGCATGGGGATCTCAGCAAGACTACCCCATGCACACATCATCAAGCTCGAGAGGAGCGCCATCCTTTGCTAACCGGTCATTCTCATCCCGTGGGTTCCGTGAACTCAATTTTGGGATGGCCGAGTTAACAAGGCGGATGGACGACATCGACTTACGCACCGAGAGTATGCAACAAAGTCTCTCGCAGCACGTCACCGACACCCAAGAATGGCAGAATTTCAGCGACAACCAATTCCACCAACTCAACGCGAGGATGGCCCAGAACCAAAGCAATTGGGACGCCTTCTTCCGCTCCCAAGGGTACGACCCGAACCAGCAAATGTGAGCAAGAACAAGCTTGTGGGAGGACCCCCATCTCACGGTAACTTGTATCTTTCCCTTGTTTTCATTTTTGCATTAGAAAATCCAAAAATCCAAAAAAATAAAATAAAATCTGAAAATAAAAAAAATGAGAAGATGATAAAAAGACCAAAAATATTTTCTTTAGCTTTTTCATGCACGGTATGAATGTGTATAGTTTTCCTATATTGAAATGATGAATAGTTGCTCTGTTTTATTCCTCTCTAACATTAGTTTACAACTTAGTACTCTCCCAAGAATTAAGTTTGTTGGCTAAAATTTTACCTTGAATTTGAAACTTGTGGGTAGCACATACATTTTCTAGTTCTAAGTTGTTGGGGGATATGATATAGTGAATAGGGCTGCTATGATCTTGCTTAAAGTAAAGCTTGAATTCTAGAGTTTTATTTTTCAAAATGATAAATTGATAAGTTCCTCAATGATGAAAATTCCTACCAAAGCCATATATAGTGCTTATTTGAAAAACCTTATACATATGCTGCTTGTTTCACATTGAGCTTAGTCAAAATTGTTGTGACCCTAGTAAGACTCTTTTCATGCTTTCTTGATCAAGATCACATACACACATCCACCGCCATGAGCTATTCTTCTAAATTGGAAGATAGCAGCCACCATATCCACCACCATGAACTATTCTTTTACACCGGAAGAAAGCCACCACCACTTCCATCCACCTAAATGAAATACTCCATATGTTCATTGCAAAAATTCCTCTCTCAATTATCATTGCAAACTAGGAATATGGCTATGCAAAAAGAAAATAAATGGATGCTCCAAAGAAGAGCAATCAAAAGATAGCCATGTCTTAGAAAAATTCCAAAAGAGACGAAAGAAATTGAAAAAGGAGTTATTCATTCCATCCATCACTCCACCATGTTTCCCACACACTTGCACGTCTTGATCAAAATTGTGTGAATTGATTTTTCTAGGATCCGGTCTTTTGACATAGCAATAGTATGTGAACAAGTATGCCTCAATTATCCCTACCTTGAGCTCCACATAAGCCTTATTAGAAGTAGGTGATTTTAGGCAACGCTTTGCCTTGGTGAGGAATCATACACTTTTGAGTGATCCGAGAGAATCATTTGAGGAACTTGGTTTTATTTGCAAAATCTATTAAAAACCTCCGGAGTAAGATAGTGGAATAGAGAGCAAGTAATTAGTGCCCTACAATTGTTCTATCTCTCAACCGCCCAAGACAATGAGGTGTTAAAAGCCCCATGATGATCAAGGTAAATGGTTGAATACTGTGCCAACATATTTAATTCAAGGAAAAGTATCTTTGTTGTGCAACTAGTATTATTGAGGAGTAGGAGAACTATGCTCAAATAAAGGAGAACTTGACATTTCATACATGCATATTTGTTTATAATAATGTAGTTCCACTTGTACTTGGGAATTATTTGCATGCAGGAGGAAATATGAAGGAAACACACCCAAAAGGCAAAGAAACACATTTTCGACCAATGAGAGAGCGCCAACTGGACATCCCATGGATTGAAGGGCCCATTTTTTGTACCACACCGAAGAAACACACAAAACTACCCCGACATCTAGGATGAAGACCCACCTGACAGCCACCCTGAGGAAGCACAACCCAGGAGGGCCTAGCCACAGGTCAGCCGACCCCCCTAGGTCGGCCGACCCAGGCTTGCGGCCTTTCCTCCTGGCCTTGCACGTGGAGGCCCCTGGTTGATTCCTGAAGGCGGTGGGTAGGGATATTCTTGGCGGTTACTCCCCTTTGCCGACCTATAGAGGCTATAAATAGGAGGGTGTGGCTTTACACTCACACACACACCACAAGAAGAATTCCTTCTCTTGCTACTTAGTTGTTCTCAAGTCTTAGTGGAGTTAGGCTGAGTCTAGAGCTCTCTAGTTCTTCAAGTCTTCTCTTGGAGAAATTGGTATGGCTCTTGTATCATTTCCCTTTTGTAAGACTTTGCTCTATTTAATAAATGTCATCTTTTCATATAGTTGTGTTTGGGTCATGAGTTTCTTGTTTGATATTGTGATCCATATATGTGATTGATATTGTGATCCATATATGTGATAGTATAGCCCACTTGTGTGATAGTAGTTTATATTTATTATACTACTAGTGTCATGCTTGTTATATACCGTCACTATAGTCTAATTTATATGACATAGTCTTTATGCTTAGATTCATTGTTATGACATGATATGGGTTTGGTGATCATATTTATATGATAGCTCTGCTTCGTTAATATAACCATGGAGGAGTAAAGTGCTCTTTGATTATGCAAGTATGGTACTTGGATAATTGATTTGCATCAATTATTCGTTAGTCTACCAGTTAGCTGAGGTAGGCGGTAGATGGTGACAGCCCTGTCTGTCCTTTGAACTCCTTCACGCTAGGCTAGTGCGTAGGCTTTTGGCGGAAGTCGCATGTGGATGCAGGGATAGGTCCGTGCCTGAAGTGTTATGTTAGTAACTGTTGAACCTGAGTATAAGCGTGTATGTGTATAGAACTTAGGCTATACAGTTGTATATGAAAGTACTACAGGAGTAGCTCAGCTTAGTTCTTTCTCCAGCTGGCTTTATTTATTTATTTATATCTGAGATAGAATCTTCTGTGTGTCACACTAACTCGTCATTATCCATTGCTTGCCTGCCTTGGTTAGATGATCCTTATCAATTCGCAATATAAATATGTGCATAAGTAAGCCTTCTTATTCATTGCCTTCCTTTGGGATAAACAAATACGATACCCTGAATACTTCCGGGTGAAATGCTACAACGGTATTTTACATGCGCTTGCGGATTTTACCTAATTGGCTCTAGGACATATTAATGAAGTATTTATGGCACCTTAAGAGCAATGATTTATTAGTTTGGCTTAGCAAAAGTCAACATCCATTAAATTTGTCTTCGAGCTTCTTTACTTCTTGGCAGTAGGCAGCCATATTGCCATCCACATAGTTCCAATCCTTAATGACTTGGTTGATGACCAGAGCCGAATCACCAAAGATATGGAGACGTTGAATGCCGAGTGATACGGCAATGCGCAAACCGTGTAGAAGAGCCTCATATTCTGCAGTGTTGTTAAATGCGCGAAACATGATCTAGAGGACATACCGGAGCCTTTCTCCTTGTGGTAAGATAAGCACAATTCCTGCACCCGCTCCAAGTAACTAGAGGGATCCATCAAAGTACATTTTCTAGTACTCAATATATTGCGGTGCAGGCGACATCTGAATCTCTGTCCACTCGGAAACGAAGTTAGCTAACGCTTGTCCTTTGATTGCCGAGCGGGGTACAAACGTAATGGTGAACTGACAGAGCTCGACTGCCCACTTGGCAATTTTTCCTTCGGCTTCTCGATTGTGGAGGACTTCTTCGAGTGCAAAGGTTGTTTGAACTTCAATAGGATGAGCCTAAAAATAGTGCTTCTACTTCCTCAAAGTGATCAAGAGCATATATAACAGCTTCAAGTTCTGGTGGTATCGTGTTTTGGAAGCACTAAGGACCTCACTAACAAAATACATCGGGTGTTGTACTTTTTGTACGTGATCCTCTTCTTCTTGGTCGATCGCTAAGACGGTGCTCACAACTTGAGTTGCGGACGATATGTATAGCTGAAGCTTTTCTTGTGGCTCGGGAGGCACCAGTACTGGAATATTGCTGAGATGGACCTTCAACTCATCCAACGCCAATTGCACCTCTATTGTCCAGACGAAGTCATCCTGCTTTTTGAGCAGTTTAAAAAATGGTACACCCCTGACCCCCAGTCAAGAGATAAAGCGACTCAAGGATGCCATGCACCTGGTCAACTTCTGAACATCCCTTTGGGAATTAGGTGGCCCCATATCAAGGATCGCCTTGATTTTGTCCGGGTTAGCCTCTATACCTCATTTTGAAATGATGTAGTCGAGTAGCTTTCCCGAAGGAACCCCAAAAACACAATTTTTATGGTTCAACTACATCGAGTAGCACCTCAAGTTGTCAAACGTCTCTGTCAGGTTAGAGAGAAGTTCTTCAATGTTCTGAGTCTTTACCACAATGTCATCAACATACCCTTCTACGTTCCGACCGATCTGAGTTTTGAGGCAGCGTTGAATACCATGTTGGTAAGTCGCGCCAGCATTTTTCAGACTGAATGGCATAGTAGTATAGTAGTAGGCACCGAAGGGAGTTATAAAGGAAGTCTTGATCTAATCTTTAACTTTCAGTGGGATCTGGTGATAGCCTGAATAGGCATCCAGAAAGCTTAAAAGCTCACACCCGGCTGTTGAGTCTACAATCTGATCAATACGTGGCAGAGCAAAGGGGTCTTTAGGATAGACCTTGTTCAAATCGGTATAATCCACACAAATCTGCCACTCTTTATTCTTGTTAGGTACAAGGATTGGGTTTACCAACCAATCGGGATGGTACACTTCCCTTATAAACTTAGCATCTAACAATCTAGCTATCTCCTTCATGGCGTCCTTGTGGTCTTGTGCGAATCTTCTAAGCCTTTGCTTGACGGGGGTGGCCCCAGGAGGCACCCTTAGCTCGTGCTCAATCTTTTCTCTAGGACCTCCCGGCATGTCAGAGGGCTTCCGTGCAAAGATGTCCCTATTTTCCTAGAGGAAAAGAGTGAGCGTGAGTTCCTATTTCTGGTCGAGGTCGGTTCCTGCATAAGTGATTTTGGCAGGATCCTCTGGATCGAGCGAAACTTCCTTGGTAGGGACCTCTTCCGTCTGGATCTTGTCCTTGGTGGGCTTCTTCACGGGGACCTCCGCGTCAGTCCGCTCCTGACTGCCGACTGCCTTCTGGATCTCCAACCGGTCGGACAGCATCAACTGTCGGTCGGCCATCTCACAACTCTACACATCGCAATCGAAAGAATTCCGAAGGTTAGAGCGGAGGGAGATGATTCCCTTGGGGCCTGGCATCTTGAGAGTGAGGTACGGGTAGTACAGGAGCGTCATGAATTTCGCCATCGTCGGTCTGCCGAGTATGGCATGGTAAGCAGACTCGAAGTCAGCTACCTGGAAGATAACACGCTCTGTCCAGAAGTTCTCATGGGTTCCAAAGGTGACAGGCAGAGTGATCTGTCCTATAGGAACAGAAGTCTTGATGGGCACGATCCCATGAAAGGGAGAGGAACTCGGCTGTAAGTCACTGACCAACAAGCCTAACTCCATGAGGGTCATGGTGAAGATCAAGTCCAGACTGCTTCCTCCATCGATGAGTACTTTGTAGAACTTCACCCCCTTCATCGTTGCCGCGAGGACTAGCGGATAGCGACCCCGTTTGGGCGGGTGTCTGGGGTGATCCAACCGATCAAAAGTAATCGGTACTTCCGACCACCACATGTACTCGGGCGCTGCAAGCTCTACGGAATTGATCTCATGTAGCTTGAGTTTTTGTTTGCGCTTGGACGTGTAGGCATCCGGGCCTCCGAAGATGAAGTTGACTTCCTTCCGAGACTCCTGGAACTCTCCATCCTTGTCCTTGTCATCACCGTCATTGGCCTTATCCTTGCCATTACGTCTTGGCGGATCTTTGGCCACCTTCCTGCGGCAGTCGTGAAGCCCTTTAGACGGTAACAGTCCTTTGCTTTGTGGTTTCCTTTTGGATGCTATAGGCATGGGCCACTCATCAAATCGTCCATGGTCTGTTGGTTCATCCGAGGATTTTTCCTCATTTGGTCTACTGCAGCGACCATGTTCTCAGTCTTCCGCTTCTTGTCCTTCTTGGAGGACTCCGGTTTGTCCGAGCACTTCTCCTTGCTTTTGCCTTGGATGTCATACAAGGCCGATTCTCCAGATGCAAACTTATCAGCAATCTCGAAGCACTCCCGAGCAGTCAGCCTGAGGTCATGATTCCTCCGATCGATCTCCCGAACTAGCTCATCGCTCTGGACACCTCCTTGGAAGGTTGCAACGATCTGTTGTTCAAGGACATTAGGGATCTCGGTCTTCTTGGCGCAGAACCACTTGATGTAATCGTGTAGGGTTTCGTCAGCCTTCTGCTTGATCCAGGTGAGGTCGAAGTGATTGCCCGGCCGGTTGCAGGTAGCTTGGAAGCTCTCAGTGAACTTCTTGTTGAGGTCACCCCATGAAGTAATCGACCTGTCTGGGAGTGATGTGAGCCAAATCCGAATGGCTGGCTCGAGACAGACCGGTAGATAGTTAGCCATCACATAGGTGTCGCCTCCTACCGACCGAATCGCCATGCCGAGGATTGATCTGACCATCATACTTCTCGGTAGGGACCGGCTTGAATCATTTAGGCCACCAAGCCATTCGAAGCTCCGGTATGTAAGCCTTGATCCCATTGAATTCGTCCTCGTTAGGGGTGACCGACCTCCATTGTCGGTCTGATGACCGGGAAGGTGAAAACGCGCGATGATTATGGCGAGGACCAATGTCGTCACTATGACGATGATGCCGGTTGTCTTCGTCATGGTTTTCGCGCCGCTCCCGATCGTCTTATCGACGTCGGTCGTCTCGGTTGTCTCTCGGAGGTGAACTGCACCGTCAGTCATCCTATCGGTCATCAGTCCTCTGGTTGCAGCGCTCCTCCTCATGTCACTGGTTGTCCCAGATCCGCTCTTCAGTACGAGAGTTTATGGTATCTCGACTGTCATGTGGTCTGATAGAATTCCTCAGATCACTACGTTGTCATCCACGAGAAGTTGCATAGCTAGAACTCGCCACTGACTGTGGCTCGTCCCTGGCCGCGTCTTGAACAGCAGCTGCTTTGAGCATGGCTACTGCCTTATGCATCACGCGGGTCTGATATGCTGCATCAGCCATCAAGCTATCAAGCAATATTTTAGCCCCGGTGATGTTGAACTGAGGGGTGTCGTAAACTTTGACTCCATCCACCTCAATTTCCAAGTCTCCGAGGTCTAGCCGTCGCACCAGTCGGGATCCACGAGATCCTCTCGGTCGGCGGCGATGACCGTTCGAAGGTGGTACCTCTTCGGGGTCGTCATCCCTTTGGCCTTCCTCACCACGTCCATCGTTGCTGTTGGCAGGACCATCGTCATTGTGGCCATCATCCCCATTATCGGTAGGGTCCTCATGAACCTCGACCATATCAATGGCCAAAGGATAAGGGCATGTAGATCTGTCTGAGTCCTCATCAAAGGAGCGGACCGACTTAGAGTCATACCCAGTGGGTAGATCTGTGTCGCTGAAACCGAGTGAGACCAATGCAGGGATCAGATCTGACGGGCTCGGTGATCGCGCCATGAGATTGGCTATAGCAGAGTCGGATCGATGGTCGTCAAGGCCTAGCGCTCCGTTGGAGTCGGCGGTGAAGTCGAGCGACCCGAAGGATATCCTGAAGTCCGGCGAGTATTGGATGGTGGGAATCTCGGCCATCGAAGTCGACGGTGAATCCCGGCGAGCCTTGTCCACCTACCTGGCGCGCCAACTATCAAGACTTCTACTCGGCAATAAATTTATAGGGCTACGTCGGGATTAAGAATTCGATGGTTAGGACACAAGACGCTGATTTAGATAGGTTCGGGCCCTCTCGACAAGAGTAAAAACCCTACGTTCTATGTTCTAGGGTTTGTATTGATGTTGTGTTGTCTGTCCCTCGATGGGGGTTCCCTGCCGCCTTATATATCCGGTCGGCAAGGGGGTACATGAAGAGTCCTACTCGTAGTCTACAACGATTCACATATAAAGTCTATCTTTAATTGCCTAGTTCTCCAAGCCGACTCGGTCGGTTCCCTTATGGATAAGGTACCTGGTCGTCTACCGACTTGGGCATAGCTATGGATACTTATACGGTAAGTATTTCACAATGATATCATTCACATAGATTTGGCACATAAAGAGATCCTTCCCTACATGTCTTGTGAACAAGGTGCTATCAATGCTTCCAATATTGAAACCATTCTTCAGAAGGAAGTTCCTCAAGTGTTCATACCATGCCCTTGGTGCTTGCTTGAGGCCATAGACAGCTTTCTTCAATTTGTACACATGTTTTGGATGTTTAGGGTCCTCAAACCCCGGAGGTTGTTCCACATAGACTTTCTCATTGATCTCTCAATTCAAGAAGGCACTTTTGACATCCATTTGAAAGAGCTTGAAACCATTGTGTGATGCATAGGCAAGTAAGATCCGAATTGCTTCAAGATTGGCCACGGGAGCAAAAGTTTCTTCAAAGTCAATACCTGCCACTTCAGAATACCCCTTGGCCACTAGACGAGCCTTGTTCTTGACAATTTCCCCTTTCTCATCTTGCTTGTTCTTAAAGACCCACTTGGTGCCAACCACATTATGATTCTTGCACCTCTCAACCAATTTCCATACTTTGCATCTCTTGAAGTTGTTCAGTTCTTCTTGCATGGCCATAACCCATTTGTGATCATCCATAGCTTCATCAATTGTTGTAGGTTCAATCATGAAGACGAAAGAGAAGTTCTCAATTGCAACATTTGCCTCCTCATCATTTTTTCACTCTCATAGTTGGGTTTGTATTGATTTCTCCTTGTCCTAACTCCTTGAGATGGACTCCCAATGATCCAGTCACGTGAGTGATCCTTGTTGATGGCCTTGGGTCTAGGATGGTGTTCTTCTTGAGTGGGAGGAGCTCTAGGTGAGGTATCTTGTGCATCACGGATTGCTCGCTCTCTTCAGATATGAGTGTCTTGGATTCTTAGTGAGGTGGGAGAATCACTCATATGCTTTGTTGTTTTGGAGCTAGAGCTTGGTAAGGATGTGGGGCCGTTGTGTGAAGAGCTTGGAGAAGTGGCCTCAATGTGACGTATGTGAGGGGGCTTAGGGCTCACTTCTCTCTTGGGTTCCCTCATGGGTAGGCGGATGCACTCTCAATGAGTCTTGGGAGGGGCTAGTGGAAGAGGCTATGACATCTTGGTTTGGTTCTTGCACCTCGGAGGAAGAGGTTGGTTAAGGTGGTGGAGTTGAGGGCTCATCAATATTACCATCATTGGCCTCGTGAGGTAAAACCTTGCCCACGGGCATGTTTCTCAAGGCTTCCCTCATAGGCTCATCTCCAATGTTCACTTCGTGAAATTAATCTCCTTTATGTGAACCATTTGACTCCTCAAATTGTACATCATAAGATTCTTCCACGCATCCTATGGCTGAGTTGTAGACCCGATATGCTTTAGAAGTCCCTGAATACCCAACAAGAATTCCTTCATCACATCTGCTCTCAAATTGCCCGGGCTTCCTCCTCTTCTTGAGAATGTAACAAGTGGAGCCAAACACTTGAATATAGGAAACATTGGGTTTCCGTCCAACCAATAGCTCATATGGTGTCTTCTTCAACAACTGGTGAAGGTAGACATGGTTTGAGGTGTAGCAAGCTGTGTTGATTGCTTCAGCCCAAAACCTCTCATGAGTTCCATACTCATCCAACCTGGCACGAGCAAGGGTGATTAGTGTCTTGTTCTTCCTCTCCACTACTCCATTTTGCTCAGGAGTATATGTAGCGAAGAATTCATGCTTGATCCCTTTCTTGTCACAATATTCCTTCACTGTTGTGTTCTTGAACTCAGTCCCATTGTCACTCCTTATCTTCACAATGCTAGCCTTGAATTCATTTTTTGCTCTCCTTGCAAACTTTCTGAAGATGTCACTTGCTTGAGACTTGTCCACAAGAAAGAATGTCCAAGTGTATCTTGTGAAGTCATCCACAATCACCAAGCAGTATAGATTCCCTCCCAGACTCTTGTAATGTGTTGGCCCAAACAAGTCCATGTGCAAGAGCACTAGAGGATGAGATGTAGACCTGAATGACTTGGTCGGATCAGATGATGCAACTTGCTTCTCAGCCTGACAAGCACTACAAAATATGTCCTTCTCAAAGGTGACATCCTTGATTCCTTCAACTAGATTCCTCTTGACCACTTTTCTGAGTTGATTCATTCCAACATGTGCTAGTCTTCTATGCCACAACCATCCCTTTGTTGCCTTAGTGAAGAGGCAAGTGCTTGGTGGCATATTCCTTGATTTGAAGTCCGTGACATACAAGTTCCCATGCCTCACTCCATGAAATACTAGTCCCTTCTTTGCATTTTCAATCATTGCACCATCCTCATCAAATGTGCACTTGAAACCCATGTCACAAAGCTGACCGATAGACAGGAGGTTGAAGTTGAGGGTTTCCACAAGAAAGACCTTGGAGAGATGGAGGTCCTCAGTAATGGCCACCTTGCCTGATCCTCTGACTCTCTCTTTTGAGTTATCCCCAAAAGTCACCTTCTCACTGTCTTCGTCTTCATCAAGGGTGGTGAACATGGTTGGCTTCCCAGTCATGTGTTGAGTGCACCCACTGTCAAGAATCCAATGAGTACCTCCACTCTTGTAGTTGATCCTGGTGGTAGCCATAAGACAAGCACTAGAGGAAGAAGGGTTAGTATCCAAGCATTAGTTGATTGACTTTCACTAACCTCATCATGGCGAGCCATGAGACCATCCTTATAATTAGGGATCCTTACAATCCCCTCTTAAAGTTCTCTCCTTATAGGATAGTGTGGAGCATGATACCTCCATTGACCATGACCATCCCCCATGTGTATGTCGTCGAGGTCGATGTAGTAATGGGGAGGATCATAGAGGCCAGTGACGTGCTCAAGCATGTGTCCCACTTGTGAGTGAAGCACAAGTATTATCTCCATGGCCTTCTCAATTGAGAGCTCATGCCTTCTATCGACTACCTCCTCAAGTAAGAAACCCCTCTCAGGAGCTGTGATTTGGTGGAGGTGCTTGTCAATCACTTCAAGTGAGCAATCCTCCAAAGACCTTTGAAGGAGTTTATCCTACACACAAGATCATAAATCCTCAAGAAAGTCACATAAAGGTCATCATTCGGATTTCTCACAACTTCATCAAAATGAAAGAAGAACTCATGTTGTCGAGCTTAACGCATGTGCTAGAGTCGATCTTGTGGTGGTGGAGGTGGGGGAGTTGGAGCCGTAGTGGTAAGATCGATCATCCCAAGTGATCGTGCGAGCATCGTGGTCAGCGCTCCTCTCACACCAATGCGTGGTCCACTCAAAGTGCTTGGAGTAGAACTTGATGAAGCGCCTGATGAAGAGCTTAGTGTACGTCTTGATCCGAAGGGGTTGTAGAAGCTGCTGCAAGGAAATCTTGTGGAGGGATCAAAGAAGTTTGAACTCGAAGCTACTTTCTTCCCTTTTCTTTAGGATGCTCCATTTGCCTTGGAGGTCTTCTCCCTAGTCCAGCTTGCGGTGATCTTCTCATCATCAAAGAGCAACCCAATCACATCCTCGATGAAGAGACCTTTCTCTATGATGTGATCAAGGGTGATGTAGAGGAGCTTGCTGCTAGGGAGCAAGGTGAGGATCTTCTCGACTATCACCATCTTGGGAAGCTCGAAAGTAGTTACTTCAATCCTGTCCACCATACCTCGCAAGCGAATAAGAGAGTCAAGTAAGTCCTCATTCTCATTAGCACGAAAAGCGAAGAACTCCTCAACAAGTGTATCACTAGCATGACCAATAAAGGACTCACAAGCATCATCAGCACTAGTCATACTGGAAGAGCAAGCAAGATCAAGAGAGCCAAAATTATCAATGATTGCATTAGGCACACTAGTAGAGCAACCTATCAAATCATCACTAGTAGAATATAGGCACTCACTAGAACTAGGCACATCCATACAATCATCATTATCATATACATGATCATCGGTAAAGGTATTGGCAAAGTCCACAAGTGTGTCCATCAACTCATCCGGAATCATGACATTTAGGTAGCTTTTCAAGCGATCCTTCCATGAGCCATGACCCGGCCCTGAATAGGATGACATCCCAACTCAATACGGCCACTACTTAAGGCAGTTAAGCCCTATGATGAGCACTTGACTCTGCTACCACTTGAAAGGACCGAGTGATCGAGAGGGGGGGGGTGAATCGGGAACTCGCACTATGTACCAAATTTTCCAATTCCTAAAACTGACCACTCAAAATAACTCCTACACAATTCTAGTGATGATCACACTAGCAAGATAATGAACCTATGAAAGGAACTACAACCTAAGCATACTAGTGGATCACATAAGATAATACAACTCCTATGCAAGCTAGTGATAAAGACACGCGAAAGCAAACAACAAGCTAGCAAAGAAACCTGCCCAAGCAATGCTACAAGATAAGGAACTAGAGCACACAAGCATGAGTAGTACAATACATATAAGGGTGAGTAATCAAGCCAATGCAACTCCTATACATGCTAGTGATCAAGTATGAAAGCTAAGCACTACTAGCAAGTAAAGAAGCCTTTTCATGCAAGTCTACAAGGTAATAAACTAGAACAAGGTAATCACACAAGCATGAATAGCACGGTATATAAATACGGAAAGTAATGCATCAAAGTAAAGAGTAGAGTAAGAGATGGCTCATCATTTTTTTCCGAGGTCTCAGAAGGATGGTGCCTTCCCCTACTCCTCATTGGACCACTCCCGCTTGTCCGGTCACTATAGTTCCCAACACAAACAGATTCCTTGCTGTCCGCTGTAAGTCTCAGACAAATCATCTTAGTGACCGTACAGTCCGGTTACCAGTGATCCCTCTGTCTGGTCACTTCGTCCAGAAGCTGAAACTCCTCGTCCTTGCTTGACTTTGTTTCCTGGCTTCTCCGAACAGCTCCTTGGCTTCTCCACTGTCACCTAGTGCCTGTGATTTCACTGAGCATCCATGCACATCACCAACTAGTGTGACCTAAGAGACATGACCTAGATCTCCTTGATAATCCAGTTTTTCCTGTGGGCTCAAAGTTCTAACAACTAGATAAGTGTTCCCAACACTTGCTCCATAGCTTGTCCTCAGCTTTGATCTATCTTCATCAACCCTTGGACTCCATCAAGCTCACAAGCCTCTATGCTTGTGGTCATTGTCATCAATCGCCAAGGCCGCAGTCTACAATCATCATAGAGTAGAAAAGGTTTCCTACACAAACAACACTCGTGTAAACATTAGTCACATTTCATGTTTGTCATTCATCACCAAAACATTCATACCTCGGGGTGACCTCAATGGTCATGATCCTTACATCAGGGATTTATGGTGAGGCGAGAATGGAGGAGAAGGAGAATACATGGGAAATCATACGAACCCTGCACAAACAAGTTGCCCTTCCTTGGTTGTTAGCGGGCGATTTCAATGAGATCCTCTTTTTGCATGAAAAGGAAGGCGGACAGCCGAGGTCGGAGGCAGTGATGGATAAATTTAGGTTGGTGATGGAGGAAAGATATCTTCATGATCTGGGATGTGTACGAGATATCTTTACTTGGCGTAATAACCACCACATTGCGGGAAGTTACACTAAGGAGAGACTGGATCGTTCGATTGCTAACATAGCCTGGCGATGCAAATTCCCTCTTGTTAGGGTGGTGAATGGTGAACCGAGGCATTCGGATCACAGGCCAGTGATCATCGAAGTGGGTGAGAGGGAATTATAGAGATGGGAGGAGCCTCGGGAGATTTTGAGGAAGTTCGAAGCACGTTAGCTGGAGGAGGAGGAGTGCACAATGAAGGTGGAGGAGGCATGGGCTGGAGCTGTGTCGGGGGTGCCTCATCCATTTTGGAGTTACAGGGTCGAGTCCTAGGGGGGCTGTGGGAGTGGGACCGATCAGTGCTGGACAGTTTGGAGAAGAGGTTAAAGAATGCCCGACAGAAGTTACAGAGATGCAGATGTCGGGGGATCTCTCAAGACCATGTCAATCGGGAACACATTTTGAGGTATAAATTGAGTACCAGCTACATATTTACTGGAAACAGAGAGCCCACAATGTTTGGCTACTAAAGGGAGACCGAAACACAAAATTCTTTCATGCCCTTGCCTCGTAAACAAAATGGAAAAACAACATGAAGAGGTAAATTTACGAAGGTGGGGTAGCTGTTGAAGGGGGGAGGTTGAAGTCCTACATCACAAATCAGTATCAAACACTTTTCCTTACCTAGGCGGAGGATGGCGTGGAGGAAGTTTTAAGGTGTGTGCAGCACCGGGTCATCAGCGAGATGAATGAAAGCCTAACCGCTTCCTATTCAGGGGAGGGAATTTGGAAGTCTCTACAAAGCATTGGGGATCTCAAAGCCCCGAGAGGGGATGGTATACCAGTCGTGTTCTACAAATGGTTTTGGAACCAAGTCAGGGATCAAGTGAAAGCTGAAGTACCAGCGGTGCTGAATGGGGAAGCCATGCCATCCAGGCGGAACGACACAATCATTGTTCTCATCCCCAAAACAGACAACCCGGAAAGGCTAAAGGAGCTTTGGCCTATAAGTCTCTGCACAGTTCTATATAAGCTCATATCCAAGGCAATAGCCAATCATCTTAAAGTGGTGCTGCCTGAGGTGATCTCACATTCCCAAAGTGCATTAGTACCTGGCCGACTTATAACTGACAATGTGCTGCTGGCTTATGAACTAACACACTATCTGAATAATAAATGCAGCAGGACTTTCTGCACTTAATGTTGATCAAGATGGAATGGGGCTTTCTGCACTCAATGAACGACACTATCAAGTTAGACATGAGCAAAGCCTATGACCGGGTGGAATGGGGCTTTCTGCACTCAATGTTGATCAAGATGGGCTTCCGTAGACAATGGGTTGATCTTGTTATGAATTGTGTCTCGTCAGTGAATTATCGAATCAAGGTGAATGGTGCCTATACGGACACAATTGTTCCACAACGGGGTCTACGGCAGGGGGATCCCCTCTCCCCCTATTTGTTTCTCTTGTGTGCATAGGGTCTATCGGCAATGTTACAGGTAGCAGAAGTAGAGAAGAAAATTGTGGGGGTTAAAATCTGTCGGGCTGCACCTAGTGTCAACCACCTTTTCTTTGCGGATGATTCCTTAATCTTGATGCGGGCCAAAACTCAAGAAGCTATCGAACTGAAGAGAATTCTGGAGGTGTACGAACGGGTGTCTGGCCAAATGATCAATAAAGATAAGTCATCAATTTTACTCAGCCCTAATACAGCATAAGGGGTGAGGGAACAGATGAAACACATCCTCTCAGTCACACAAGAAAGATGGGGAGAAAGGTATTTGGGGCTCCTAGTTTCTATTGGAAGATCAAAGCGGAGAACGTTTGCTTATCTCAAACAAAAAATCTGGTGTCAGGTGCAAGGATGGCAAGAGAAAATGCTCTCTAAGGCTGGGAATGAAATCCTTGTCAAAGCAGTAGCCCAGGCCATCCCGACATATGCAATATCGTGTTTTGACATTACCAAAATGCTCTGTGACGAGCTGAGCTTAATGGTGGGAAGGTACTGGTGGAGCCAACAAGACAAGGTTCACAAAATTCACTGGCTCAGTTGGGACAAGCTCACAAGATCAAAGAAAAAAGGAGGGCTCAGGTTTAGGGATCTACATTTATTCAATGTGGCCATGCTGGCTAGACAAGCGTGGGATTGCTCACAAATCCAGACACTCTTTGTGGGAAGGTCTTGAAAGCAAGGTACTTCCCCAACAGTTGTATGTTGCAGTGTCAACCGAGAGGTGGAATCTCCTTTTCATGGCGAAGCATCTTACAAGGAGTTGACCTGCTAAGGAAGGGGATCATATGGTGACTTGGGACGGGGTCAAGAATCAATATTTGGAGTGATCCATGGATTCCGTGGGGAGTAACCAGGTGCCAGATTACACCGAGAGGGGCCTCCCTGCTTACGCGGGTGGAGGAGCTCATGGATCCAATGGATGGAGGTTGGGATGAACGACTGGTGAGGGAGACATTCTGGGAGGAAGATGCCGAAGCCATCCTGTCTATCTCGATAGGGGAAGGTCTGCCGGACTGGCCACCATGGCATTTTGACTCCAAACGACTTTTTTCGGTAAAGTCAGCATATAAACTAGCTGTCCAGAACAGGGACAACAGTTCAGGCCAGGATGCAGCAACATCATCAGGAGGGGGAACGGCGGAGGTTGAGTTCCCGTGGTACAAGATCTAGCAAATGAAAGTTTCAAACAAAGTTCAAATGTTCTTCTGGCGGTTCATCCACAATAGTCTCCCACTACGTGGCAATTTAACAAGGAGGAAAGTGAAAACAGATACCACATGTCCTCTATGCAAGAGATTTGATGAGATGACTGTGGACATCTTTTTTTCAAATGTAAATTGGCTACGGAATGCTGGCGCTTCATGGCTCTGGAGGAGGTGAGATGCCAACTTGCACTTTGCAATTCAGGAAAAGAGGTGGCGCGGAAAATCTGGGCTTTGAATCCGGAACAACAAATGCGAGTGGTTGTGTGGCTGTGGCAGTGGTGGACAGCAAGAAACAAGGTTAATGCTGGTGAGAGGGTGAAAATGTACAAGATGTGTGCGGCTCAGTTGAATACTATCTGAATTCATTTAGCAAACTGACGGGGCAGGAGAAAATACAACCACACACCCAACAGCCATCGTGGAAGCAGCCGCCACCTGAAGTGTATAAACTGAACGTTGATGCAGCTTTCTCGCTTTCATCAAGGAAGGGAACCTGGGGCTATGTGGCTCGGGATAATGCTGGAGCTATGTTGGATATGGGGGCAGGTAGTATCCAGAGAGCAAGCAGCGCCCTTCATGCTGAGGCTTTGGCTGCCTTCCAAGGCCTAGAGAGAGCAGCACAAATAGCGATGACAAGAATCATACTCGAGACTGATGCTTCCAATCTAGGATTGGCGTTGACATCAAATGTGATGGATAATTGTCCCTTAGGCGCCCTGTTCAGGCAAATTCGATCTGTAATACAAACAGAATTCGTGTCTTGTTCAGTTTCGGTTTGCCCTAGAAATTGCAATAGGGTGGCTGACCGCTTGGCCAGTCACGGTGTAGCAGCCTTCATTGGTGGAGGACATGCTTTCTGGTGCCAGACACCAAGCTTTGTAAACAATTTGGTCTTCGGCGATTTGCCTGGAGTTCGACGTTTATAAAGTGCTTTGCTTTTCAAAAAAAAATATTGCATATATTATATTTGACATAATCTAAATTTCAGCATGACAAGAAGTAAAAACAAAACAGTGCAGCATTTTCAAAGAGTTATCTTATTAAATATTATATTTAATAGGATTATTAGAGTAGTAGGATCAAATAATGTTGTGATTCACGACAGTAGCTAGTCCAGAGTTTTTGTCCTTTTGGATACCACCTATTTTCATATTGAAAAGATTCTCTCGCAGCACCTTCGTGTTCTGAAATCATTTGTCACATAACAAATCAAATTAATCGAATATGCTAGGTATACAAGTACCTTGCAGCTGGAATCTAAGATATTAACTACACGCGATATTTTTCAACAGATGTCGTGATTCACTTCTTTCAAACCTCTTGTAGCTTTGTAAGGCATGTCAGGAACATAAAAAAAACAATTATTACAGTGAGACATGTATATAACACATTGGCACAAAAGAGAGATTCACAACAGGACTTACAACAACTGTGAATCATAAGAATGGATGGAACGAGAAACTAAAACAAGAAGTTTTTTTTTACTTGTGCTTAGAGTAGAGAGTAATGGTGAAGGACTTGTGTGTGTGATGATCTCAATTTCAGCATGACAATAAGTAAACAAACGGTGCAGAATTTTGTAAGATTTGTAAAAGATTTCATTTAATAAGTTTGTTAATGTAATAGCAAATAATGTTGCAAATCAAGACAGTAGGCCATCAGACCCTGAGCTGCAATTTTTGTCCTTTTGGATACGATCTATTTTCTTATTTGAAAAGATTCTCATTACCTCGCGTCATCATTTGTCATGTAACAAATCTAATTAATCAAATATGCTCAGCGAACGGGCCTGCAGTCGGTCTATAGTGGTTGCAGTGTCCTTATTAGTATACCACTTCAGATTCTGGGTTCCACTCTTCGTGGGAACAAATTTAGACAGACCTAGGTAAAAAGAAAAACATCCCTCGCCCCCTGCTGCTGTAGTGCCATAGTTACAGAGATATATATACGTGGCCTGCAGACGTGCATCCTGTCTGCCCCTGAACAGATACCAGTTGGGCAGGGACTTTGGGTTGTTGTCTAGTCCTGCATGGAGAAGCTTCCTTTTTCTCCTAACACAATAATACCAAAGGATGCTTTCCCCAGGACCGAGTTTTTAATGAAATATGCTCAATGTATAGGTATGTGGCAGCTGTGGAATCAAAGATATTAACTGCACACGTGGACATTTTTTAACAGATGTCATGACTCAGTAAGCTTCTTGTAACTTGTAAGACATGTCAAGAAGATAATATTTTATTGCATTGAGACATGTACATATAACAGACTGGCAGGAAGACAAATCCATAATAAAAGTTACTCCCTCCGTATTTTTATTGTTAATGTTGCTTAGTTCAAATTTATGCTAAGCAACGTCAACAAGAAAAGATCGGAGGTAGTATATTACAACCAAATTAAAGCGAATCAAAAGAATGGATGCCACGAAAAAACAAAAGAAAATCTTTCGGCTCAGCTTGGTCTTCTTCCATCACGAGACGCACGTACGCGTGCATTAACTCAGTAGAGGCGATGGTTAACGATGTTGCACTTCTTCCTGATCTCACCCTTGCTGCCGGCAGGCATGGGCAGCTTGCTGAGCTTGAGCAGCGAGTCGGCAAAGTCCTCATCCCAGAGGGTGCCGTTGTCGGCGTACTCGTGGACGTGGCCGAGCGCCTCCTTGTCGGTCAGCAGCGTCCAGTCGGAGTGGAAGGTGACGATCTTGGCCAGGGTGTTGTGGTAGAAGGAGTTGTCCAGGAAGTCGGGGATCCTGCGCACCCGGCTGGTGAAACCGGGCATGTACTTGTACACTGTGTCGTAGTACTCGTCACGGACGTTGTTGTCCACGGCCGGGTTGTATCCCTGTGAGCACTTGTAGTTGAGCAGGTCGCGGTAGGCCGGGGTGATCTGCGAAGATGGCTCGCTGAGGCGGCCCTTGAAGGAGGAGCAGTGGCCCTGGCCGATGGAGTGCGCGCCGGTGAGGATGACCAGCTCCTCCACGGTGAAGTTCTTCTTGGCGAAGGTCTCGATGAGCTTCTTCACGTCGTCGACGGAGTCGGGGAGCTCAGCCTGGGCCTCCTCGGCCTTGGAGACGTAGCCGTCGAGGCGGCCCGCGGGGACATCGAAGTGGACGTTGCCGTTGCTGAGGATGCTGGCGGCGTCGCGGGCGGCGTAGATGAGGATGTCGGAGCAGGAGACGACGCCTGGGCACCTGTCCTCGACGGCGGCCTTGATCTCTTCGAGGAGGTCGAAGGCGGCGAGGCCGATGTTCACTGGAGCCTCCTTCTCCGGGTGAGGGTTCTCGTAGGACTTGTCCAGGAGGACAGAGCCGTCGCAACCCTGCACGTCGTCGTTGCAACACAGAATATTTTAATCAACTTTATTTGTTTCGATGACCAATGATTGCCGCCTTGGTAGTTACTGGCTATATATACATTTGAAATTTGATCGAGCTATATGCACATATATGATCGTGCAAATCTGCGTGCGGAATCTGTGTACTCACCCTGACGAAGCAGTCGTGGAAGAGGAGGCGGACGAGGGCGGCGCCGGTGCGGCGGTGGGCCCTGAGCGCCTTGATGACGTGCCACTTGATCACGTTCTCCACTCCTCTGCACTTCTTGCCGTAGTACCCGACCTTGAGCTCGCTGGCCTGCGCCGACGAGGCCGCGGAGAGGAGCACCGCTGCCTGGACCGCCACCAGGGCGCAGAGGACTGCCGCCGAGAGCTTCATTTCTCACAAGCTTGATCAGCTAGAGGAAACAATAGCTGAGCAAGCGATGTGCTCTGCTGGTATGCGATGGCTGGTGAGGTTAGAGGGTTAGGCCTCGAGGGTATATATTGCCCTATTGAGCCAGTATTTTAACAGGTTGATGATTGCACCGGCGCAACGATAATGAATCGCTCAACCAGAGAACGTGCTCGCCTTGCGACTTGATGCGTACGTACATTATGTTAGCTCCAATAATATAACGTATACCTAAAAGGTGTCCGAGAGGGCGAATATTTCCTCTTTGGTCAGGACCATTTCTAATATGCATATATATATATATATTGAGTAATATACATATATCATCCTTTGCTCTGCTGTAGTATACAATGATGATGTACACAGTAGATATCGCTATTACCAGCAGGTGGGTAAGATGAAAATGGTATTCATGTCTTTCATATGTATCTTGGTTGCAGTGTGATGATCTAGGAATATGGTGGTAGTATGTCCTACAAGTGACATCATTACACATCCATGCACCTACCCTTCAACTAACAATCCTACGATCACGTACCTGTGCTTGTTTTAAATTCAGGAAGAAACTAAGGGCACGCTATATTGAGGCGCTGCTTACATTGAATTGTTTCAAGCTGCTAACACTTGGTCACATCCCAGTTGGTTAGGGTTGGTCCATATCCGTGATCCCAAACGATCAATTGCTAGCTCGGCTCTCATTACAAGAAGCCAAGCGTTTTAGTTATCCACGGTGTCAGCATGCATGGGCTTTGCCACCATTATGAAACGACAATTCGAATCAGAACGCCGGAAATATTATTTATTTTGTGCAACGGTTGCACCAACTCCTTTCTGCTAATGGCCTCCTGTCGGATATGTTATTTACCAAGATATCACCACAATGTAGTAAAAACTAATCACGTCAGAAATATAGTATCAATGATCTGTGCGTTGGTGCACCTACATTTTGTGGACGAGGACGAGCTACTTATATATCCAGTCGAGCATCAAACAAACTTATAAGCTGAATTTATCATAGGTTCAGAAAGAAATGTGTACCCTGCAACAAAAATAGATAACAACTTCCTGAATGAATGATGAAGCGAATTATCTTTGTTTGTTTTTACAAAGTTCCCAGAGTAGGCATTTAATGTTACAAGTTACCACTATAGTTTGGTTGAAACTTTTAAATAGACTTGATTAAATAATCCAATATTATTCTTGTCCATTAGATTGGAACTTCATGTGTCCTGGCCTTCTTCATACAAGGATCACTACTGGAAGCTCTCTTATGTATATTTAACGACAGTTGCCAATCCTTATATTAATTCTCGTGACATAAGCTATCTATCTAGCAGCAAAAGTGATAAAACGTAGCAAATGTCAATGTGCATACCAAGCATTTACTGTATCCTGGGATTTTGCCTATGCTTCAAGAAGCTGTCATCGTGTTGTTTCACTCATAATAAGAGACAGCTTCTCTAAATCATATTTACTGAGTTGAACGCAAGCTTTCTTTGAAACGTGTCTCCTCCTGGAAAAGGGGAGACTGCAGGGAAAAGGTTCCTGCAGGCGGGCTTTTATCACTCAGGTTGCAAACTACGCTTTTCCTTGATTAAAGATATGTAGCTCTTTGAGAATTATATATATGCATAACTTTGAGGCAAAGGCTTATGTGAAATCGATTTTATTAATCCAACTAATATTAAAAGGAATATATCATTTTCAAGATAACAATGTGTCACCTAATTTGACCATTTTTCACCATCCACAATTTCCTCTTTTTTTGTAATCTTCAAGAACATCGCCATTTCTAACGAACATATATAAACATGGGTATTGGCTATTTCCCAATTACAGGGGAAAAAAACTTTCACAGCACGTCTTAGAATATTTCAATCCACTCTTGTTTATTGTTCAGTCGTGACAGACACGGGTACCTCTCCCCTTCCATAAAGGTTCCAAGTAAGAAACCCTCGAACCATTTACAAATGGCGCTGACAGCTCATGAGTCTTCACGAGCTTTATTTGTAAACATATAGATATATATCGCCTAACTACCGTAAGTTGGTGCATCATCAGTTTATTAGTTGTCCTGCCAGCGACATATCTGCTTTATTCCCGTACTTCTTCCAAAGCGACTCCGTTTTATATGGTTCAACTTGTTACCCATGAAGACATGAGCCAGTTGCAACCCCTGCACATGCCCATGTTGTCCCAAGTTCACTCGATGAAATGGGAGAGAAGGTGCAGGCACGCACGCATGTGCAGGCATTCCTTAGTTGCAGTAAGATCGTGTTGGTGAAGGCCTGCTTGGATGTCTGGTTTCTAAGAAGAATATGTTTGTTGGAGCCGAGATCCTGCATACGGTTTTTTGGACACAAGTCATTAGGGACAACAACTTCGTCTACAATAGGTACGGTTTCTTTGGTCGTCAAATGATTAACTGGCTGCTTACGAAACCAGCCAAAAACCAAGCTAACTCCAAAGGTATTAACGTGATGCGTGGCTCGCATGATCGGTGTGATGAACTGGTTCGCACATGAACTTAATTATATTGTAATAACTCGTTCAAGTCGCAAGGAGGTGTTTCAAATCGTGAAGTTTCGGTGCTTGACTGTGTTTTGTGTATGTCGGAACGAGCTTGCTTTATGGCTGCCTGTTCGTCGTGGTGCCCCCCCCCCCCCCCCCCCCCGCCCATTCATCAAAGTAAAATGGCATTACAGTTAATATGAAATACAGAAATCCTTTTGAACAGTGGAACACATTTCGCAATAATATAGAAAAGGAACCTAACTAGTGTTGCGTGCGGAGAAAATTACGCACGGCCGCACATGTTGTTCGATAGATAGGGAGCCATAGACACGGTTGCGTGTAGGCTCGAGCTAGCGCATAACTGTAGACGGACTTCGTCATGAACTAACATATGATTTAACTTTTCCAACTTGAAATTATCATCGTAACAACTCATTTCCTGGTCAATGGCTTGCATTGGGCGGGAGCTAGCAAGTACTAGGGTTGTTGCACAGCCTATTCTGATGCACCAAATATTGATGGGACCGGTACGTCACTTGACACCCTTTATTTTCTCATGTATCAGATATGAACAAAAAGTTCTGTCACTAGCTTGAGCTACAAGCACGGGATCGAACAAGGGAACGGCTGCTGCGGACGAGTTCTTTTGAATTGTGAAAGAAAGAAACTGGGAAGTCACTGTCGTTTTTTTTTTATCCCAATCCAAAATTTTCAAGTACGCGCAATATGGCCTGGCCCGTGACCGACAGTATTTGTGAATAGTTTTCCTCGCTGCTTTTCGTGCATGATGCTGACCGTCTAACGTACGCTCCATGTAGCCAAGTGACGAGAATTCGTACGCTTTGAGACGAAAGAGAGATGGATTCTGACAAAATTTAGCTAGCTTGAGTTCGGCTGGTTTTTTTTTTCTTTTGAGTGTTCTCCAGAAGACCTAAGACTAGAGATCCAAAATATGTAGTACCTACAGGAGAGAGAAGCTTTAGAGAAAACATTGACCACCTCTTTAGCATAATACGTAAAATTGGGTACGTAAAAAGCTTTCTACGAATACTCATAATTTCAAGGTGTTTTCCCTAAGAATGACAAGATGGAAAAAACACGAAACATTACAAGTTTTCATAAGGTCTTTTTTGTAAAATATTATGGTCATGGAAAACACCCCGTGTTGTCCACTTGTGGTTGTCGCTGCCCCCCAAATCGTATGGCCGTTGTTGTTCGCTTCACCGTCCTCCACATCGCCGCCACCTCCAAATCTCATTGTCACCGCCATACCCAAATCGACGGTGAATCGATTTGCCATAGCACTAGGCGGGCGAGGCAGATCTTGACCAGGGTGATGGCGGGTACAGGTGATACAGGATTTGGACGGCATGGCAGCCAGAGATGACATGGGAGCTATGCAGTGTGTCACCAAGGCAGCTCGGTGAAGGAGTGGGGTAGTGCCTTGGCACCACGGTGCAGGAGTGGTAATGATACGGAAACACCTATGGATATAGTGGTGGATCACACATGGAAATTTAGGTGGTGCAAAGATGAATAAAACAGAGATGATTAGATTAATGGGCAAAATAGAATGCATACGCCTGTCAAATTTATAGTGTAAAATCTTAGTCTTTCACTTCATGGTTTGATACACATTTTTCCATTTAAACCTTGTAATTGTATCAACCTTATAGTTATACCTTTTGTGCCTTATGAAATACCATGAGAACATGCCCATACTTTCCATGTAAACATGCAATTGTACGCGATGCACTACACAGCCGACCAAAAGATTGCTCTCGGTTTGTTGATTGGGCCTTATTATGACAACTTTGTTTGGACGGCAGGCCAGCAGAGGACCTACTAGCCCATACCCCTTCAGCCTTTCTAGTTCTTCCTCGCGAGTCCCTGAGCAGCGCAACAGCCATGGAAAAACTTGCAGAGCATGTTCAGTGCCGGCTCTATTGTTTAGGAGGCCCTGGGGCAAAGTTAATATGAGGCTCTTAAGATCATGTTTTTTGGGGTTTAAAACAACAGCATTATTGCACAGCCATGCTGCTGTGTGAACATCTCTGCCAGCTAATTGCGGTAACTCTTGCACTAAATTATCTCCGTTTTATCTAACGACTTGGATTTCTATATAATTGAAAAAAAACACTTTCAGATTATTCATTTCTAACAAAATGTTCTTGATTTTCAACAACTAATAAAAATACTATAGTAAATGTTTCAGGGGAAAATAGCTAATAGGAACTTAGAAATATGCGGGCAATTTGACGACAATTGTTTGCCTCATCTTGTGCTAATAACTAACACACAACAGTCAAACAAAGAAAAAAACCACGAGATTTGTGACAAACCGGTAGCTTAGATTAGTGGAAGATTAGAAGTCCAAGGAAATTGAAATTACATAAATAAATTTATGGGCGTCAATATTTGTTTGTTCATGGGGGAAAGCAAAATAGAAACGCTTCGGTTTGGACCGGGTATATTGTGCATCAACCTATGTTTTACCTTACATGGGCTGAGTTTCTTAGACCGAGCTACTTCAGCTGAGTTCTTGGGCCAAGATGCTTGGGCTGAACAAGATATATGTTTTACTGGACCGCATTCTATAAGATACTTATAGAGGTATGCAAATTCCTGGGGCCCCTTCCTGGGCTGGGCCCTAGGCCAGCGCCCTTATCGCCCTGGCCCAGAGCTGGCCCTGAGCATGTTCTATCCGGACAAACCAGGGGAGGAGGAGGAAGGAGATATTCTAGCGATGGTTAGTTGGGGCAGCTGCCCCACCAGTTCACTAGAGCTCTTGCTCGAAATGCAAGTTCGAATCACTAGACTTAATGACTTGATTATGTTTTTTAATGAAAAGAGACTTTCGTTAATTATTAGGTGCAACACTTACCGGGGCATGAGGCACTCTGTTACAATCATGAGGCTTAAACACAGTTGATGAAGTGAAGAAATCATGCTGCAGTACTTGCCTGAGCTCTCTGATCAATCCGACTATGAGACCAAGGTTATGTAAACCAGATTCGATAGCTTGGCGAACCATTAAGGCATCGGTTTCCAACACCAACTTTTGCACTTCCCATCTCTATTGCCACTTTTACTCCCTTTACTCAGGCCACCATCTCCGTGTGTAAAGGATGAAGAGCATAACTCAGTTTACCTCTTTGCACACACACCATATCTCCATCGCTATCTCTTACGAAGAAACCCCAGCCTCTAGTGTTTGAATTATGACAGAAAGCCATCAAAGTTTATTTTTAACGTTCCCTGCTCTGATTTCTTCCATCTTTGTTATCTCTTTGGTCCCTCTACATTTTTTTGACCGAAATCAGCAGGGGAGTCCCCTATCTATATTTTTTATTTATATAACAAAAAAGGAAACCACTGTACATGTTACAAGACTCCAAACCCAAAAGAAGATCCTACTGCTATCAAAACTAAGTTAAGTTACATTACAGAGGAAAGCATCTAACAAAATCCTGACCTCTGGTTTTGCTTTCAAAGCCGCGAGAGCAAACTTCTCTATAAAACTTCTTTTGCAGGCTCTCAAGGAGGGAGAGACATTATCAAAAATAATACTGTTTCTATAGCACCAGATCGTCCAGCACCCTACAATGATCACGGCTCCAAAGATTCTTGAGTTGAATGCTCTTCTCACCGCCATCATCATGTTGTCAGGATTGAGTTGGTGTTCTAGGTTACCTTCAAGAACCTCCAACGCCACTTGCTGAAGCAACATCGTCCAGCACCCTACAATGATCACCTCTTTTGCATTTGAAGGGCTTTCCTAGGACTCCATTTAATAGAACTGATGAGTAGCCAAATTGCAGAATTTGTCTGATCTAGCTAATCCATGTTTGAGAGAAACCCTTGGCCTCCAACATAGATAAGGCCCCTTTACATTCCCTGATACTTCACCAAAAAATTGATGATTTCTATGGTGTACAGCTGAACTGCAAAAGCTAGCATATGAGCACTTCTCCTTTCTCCTTCCCTGATATTTTTTCTCTCATCCCAGCAAGTCCACATAAGAGTTGTAACCTTTGCCTGACCCTCCTTTTTCATGCCTAAAATTGTGGTGATCACTTCTCTTGCCAACTATAGGTTCATGAGTTGACTCTTACATGCTCCAACCCTGTTACCAGACATACTTATTTCACCACTTTATATTTGAAGAAAAAGGTGCCCGCCATCTTCATGCACACTATTACACAACATAAAATTTGTTGAAATTTTCATCCCCCTGTGCAGTGGCGGACGCAGAATTTCAAAATTGGGTGTACAAAGTGAAGAAAAAACTATCCCGCACATAATATTGAAGGACCATAAAAGCAATAGAAAAAAAATATATGTTGAAAAATCGATACGGTAAGGTAAAATTCAGTAGTTTTAGGCTCAGATATGTTTATTTTCATCCAATAATCAATATATATGTAACACTCATGCTAATATATTATACCATTGCAAAAATTATTGGGTGTGCATTTGCACACCCTTCACCCACACTGGGGCCGCCCCTGCCACGGTGTTCAAGCTTTCCTCAAACTACCAATGTACTATGGGCAATCCTCCGCATGATGTGTTTTAGCCAGTTTTGAATTATTAGGTTCCATGCCTGGCGCTACATGCTTGTATCACTTGGTTCTACGGCAGAGCTTGATGCATTCCCATTCCTACTTTCCCTCCCTTGCTTCTCACAAAAAAAAACTTTATACACTGATCGCACCAAGAATACCCCTCCTAAGCCGCAACCTCATCGACAACTTGAAATAAAGGGCTAGGATCCTACCCCTCCTACATCGAGATCATCGGCAACGGTGACACCATCACCTCATGTGTGGCACCATATCTAGCTGACTATTGCTATGAGTGGAACACTAGCATGAATAGGTGTGATACCCTGGAATTTGGCCATATAAAATATACCTCATAAATCATTTTATTTATTTTAAAAGAAAACTATTTTGGAATAGAAAGGAAAAATAAACGTTAATTAAACTTAGAGACAAACCATTTCAATATTCTAAAGCTTGGAACATGACAAGTGCCTGTCTTTTTATTTCTTTCAGATTTTATTGAATCCCTTGTTTGAAGTCCCTTCGTTTGAATTTGATTTGACTTGAGAAAAACCAGAAATAATGGGAAACCCTTTTCCCATACGGGCCGCCTTCCTCCTTCCTCTCCCTCACGGCCCAACCCAGCTACAAAGCCGCCCCCCCCCCTCTTTTCCCTCTCTTTCGCCGGTGCAGCCCAGTCCTCGGCCCACTTCCCCGCTCGGCCCAACTTGCGCGCATCTTCTTCCCCAACGGAGCGTGCCTTGCCTTCTCTCCCCGACGCCGTTCTCCCCTCCGACGCCATCCCGGCCAGCACGGACGCTGTAGCCACCCACCCATCGCACCGACACAAAACGACACCGCCTCCTTCACTCCGCCTCACCTGCACTCCTATCTGCCCGAGGATGAGCACAGCGCCGCCTTCACTCCGCCTCGGCCCCGTGATGCCTTAACCCGCGCTGCGACCCCGTCGCACTGCACCACCCACAGCGCTGGTGAGATGACCCTTCCCTACCTCGTCACGATGCCTTTACCATGCTGTGCAGCGAGGAGTCACGTCGCCATAACTTGCACCGCGACGCCGCCACATGAGCCATCGACACGACCTCACCCTGCCCCGCCTGCTCGCCTGCTCGATTAGACCTCTCTCTGACCTCGCCGTCGCCTAGCGCTTGGCCCCGCGCAGCGAGCCATCACGTCGCACTGCTCTGCCAAGCCAGCTGGCTCTGCCGCCCTGCTTGCCATTAATGGCCGTCGTGGCAAAGCCAGCATCCATCTCCGTTGCCAGGCGTGCCACCCCTCTTTCTCCTATAAATTGAGTCGCGCGTCCTCGTTAGCACCTCACCGCGGCTCATAGTCATTCCAAGCGAATGCAAAGCCATCCCCCCCCCCACTCTCTCCCGCTCTCACCCCATCAAGCCACCCTATAGCCGCTAGCCTACCTTGGCCTTTTCCCTACCTCGCAATCACCCTAGGTGCACGCGGGACCTTCCCCGCACACGTATAGACCAAGTCCCATCGAACTTGAGCCAACAGAGCGACCAGCGGTGAACTCCGACGAGCCCCAGCCATGGCGTCGCCGCCTCCCTCAGCCTCGGCCGCCGCGCTCTGTCGCCCTCCACCCACAGTCGCTCATCGCATAACCCACGACTACGATTAGATCATAAGATACCCCTTCGCCTCATTAAGTCTCGACCCTACATCTCCGGATCAACGACCCATAGCCCTCTGGCCCATAGACCCCTCTCGCGTACCCGGTTCACCACCCCCGTGGACCTGTTCCATAGATTTTCCCATAGGAAAATAATTCTAGAGAATCCAGTAAATCCCAGAACCCTGTAATTTTTCATTTACCCCCCTAAACATTAGCCTTATTCTGTTTTAGCCAAATATTTTTCTAGAAAAATACCCCAACTTTTCTGTAATTATATTTTAGCTCCTGTCATTTTACATTCAAGCCCCTAATATTTACAAATAGGCCCCTAGACCTTCCAAAAGCCCTACTTTTCAAACCGTAACTCCGATTCAGGTGATTCTTCCACCGTTGGGATTGTTGTCTTGAACCCTAGCCCCGGAAGCCTTTCACATGGCCCTATTCCATATGGTTTTCTTATCAACTGGGTTCTTCTCTTTTGTGTTTGGTTCTATATCATTTTATATCATGATAGCTTACACGTAGTTCGTGGTCTGCAGACGAAGAGAACTAGGAGCAGGAGCCCAAGGACCCAGACTATGAGCAAGACTTCGAGGACACGTTAGGAGGCAAGCTCTATCTATTCCTTGATCATGATTGCTTCTATTATTTTGAAAATGCACCCAACTTAGAGCCTACTTCTTATATGCATTATTCCTCATATTTTCATCATTGCTTAGTTAAAGCCCACTTGTGTGAAAGCTAGTGTTCTTATCATCTATATAAGATATGAACGCTATGTAAGGACCGAAGGCGTACCGAGAGGGGGGGGGTGAATCCGTAAGCCGACCATGAATCCAAATACTTCAATTTACACTACTAGAACCTAACAATCGTTGTAACCTAACAATTCTAGTAGCCCAAGACCCTACACATGCTAGTGTTCATGATGATAGAAAACGGGGGAAGCCAAACACACTAGCCTGTGCAAGCCACAATTCAACCTAGTTACTAGAGCACACAATTACGGAATAGTAAAGAGAGGGTCTAGGAATGCTCATGATTCTTTTCCGAGGTCTTGAAAAGATGGTGCCTTCCCTGACTGCTCGTTGGACCACTCCCGCCGGAGTCCTGGTCCCTCCCGCCACCAATGTGGAGTTCTCACCCACGAGCCTGCAATCACTCCCGGAGTGAAGACATGGTGCGCGTCACCGCTGCCACTAAGGCACAAGCTCGCCTCCCTCGAAAACTAGTCGGACTCCCCGAGCCGACATGGGCGCGCACTAGCAATGCCCCTTTCACCGGCAGGCTCAAACCATGTACAAACATGTGACAGCCTTCATAACCAATCACAATAGGCTCGATCACCGACACCTAACCGGTATAGGTCTCACCACAGACCAAGAGTAATAACCTAGATCACATCCTCAAGGACACCCTAGCCTTAGATGTGCATCAATGCTCAAGTTACAATCACTAGCACTCTCAAGATATGCAATATCTCCTCCTAGCGCTCTCCTCTTTGCCACTTGGCTCTCACCAAATGCTCCAAGCAATTCCACTGGCCAAGAGTGGTCTCCAAGACCCTAGCAACGAAGTTATATAGGCTTCCAACCTCCAACTAGCCGTTGCTCCACGAAATCAGCTTCCTGGGCATACTGACCGGATAGTTCGGTCACTGCCTGACCGGACAGTCCGGTCACTGTAGACTTCAGCTCCAACGGCTCTACCCCTCTGCTGACTCCTACTGACCGGACCGTCCGGTCAGACTTTCCCTCTCCATTCCAGAGAGCTCCCAATTTGCATCCTCTCTGTCTCTGCGCGTCATCACACAGACCGGACCGTCCGGTCACTATTGATCCTTGCGCAGACAAATTCCTTGCAAACTGCTCTCTGTCCACTTTGTGACCGTACTGACCGGTCTCCACTTACCCCTTTGTCTGGTCACTTCGTCCTAAAGCTGAAACTCCTCGTCCTCGCTTGACTTTGTTTCCCGGCTTCTCCGAACAACTCCTTGGCTTCTCCACTGTTACCTAGTGCATGTGATTTCACTGAGTATCCATGCACCCCACCAACTTTTGTGACCTAAGAGACATGACCTAGACCCCCTTGATAGTCCGGTTTTTCCAATGGACTCAAAGCCCTAACAACTAGACAAGTGTTCCCAACACTCACTCCATAGCTTGTCCTTAGCTTTGATCCATCTTCATCAACCCTTGGACTCCATCAAGCTCACAAGCCTCCATGCTTGCGGTCATTGTCATCCATCGCCAAGGCAACCGTCATCCATATGATTTGTAATAGAGTTTAGAGATGATTCCTGCATAGGCTTCACTTGTGTAGATATTAACCCATAATTTCATAGTTTTCATCAATCACCAAAATATTCATATCTTGGGGATCCGATCATCAATGGTCATGAATCTTACAATCTCCCCCTTTTTGGTGATTGATGATAACCACTACTTATCATAATCTTTATCATAAAACAACAGGGCTAAAAGAGCTACACGACGATCGAGAGGAACCTTAAAAGCATAAGCAATGAATAAACAAGGTGCTACTCAATCAAGCATCATCAAGAGCTAAGAGGAATAAGAAAGAAGAGCACACTCTAGATGATATGCATGCATGTCATGTGAAGATATTAATTAAAGCATAAAGACATGCAATGGAAGACATGAATGATAATATGCAACAGGGTAGCATGGCAATGCATAGGAATTAAAAACAAGCAATCATCATCATGGAATCATACATATGCAAACATGATAAATAAAGGAAAACAAGGCATTACGTATGAAAAATAAACCTAGTGAGATCAAGATGAGTCAAACACACGCTAATGAAAACCATGACTCATAAAAATCCACGAACACTCGATAAATCCATCAAAAAAAAGATCCAAATGTATCTATCTCCCAAAAACCCATGTACACGTATGCTCCCCCTAGATACAAGCTACTCTCGATCGCACAGGATCGCACTCCAACTCCTCCTAGACCTATGACATACTTCTCCCCCTTTGGCAACAAGCACCAAAAAGTAGAAAGGAGAGGACATCTACGCGCTCGTGGTCGAAGGAGGTGGTGCAGCAACGTCCTCTAAAGGCTTTGCTCTGGGCTGCTCCTGTGCTGGGTCCTGCTGCTCTCCCTGAGCCTGTGTCACCTGAGCGTCAAGCTGCTCAAAGTACTCAAGGTCTACCGGTGTCTCAGACCCTCTGTCCTGCCCTGCTGGTGGAACTGTGGATGTCTTCTCAGCAACTGCCGCCTGAACAAGAGCAAGGCCATCCACATCCTTCTGAGCGAATCCTCGGTGGACAAGATCCTCTGGTACCTCAGATGTGACTAGAGGTGTGTCTGTAGCAGAAGAGGGCGGAGCTGTAGCTGACTCTGGGGCTGTCTGGGAGTCTGCACGTGAGGTGTGCACTAACTCAGAAAATAGACTCCTGACTAGTAGCTGCTGAGAGGTGGAAGGTCCTGCCATCTGCGAAGTCGAAGAGTGAGTCGGTGAAGAGAACAAGGCAGAAACTGAGAAGGCAGACACGGGGGAGAACTGAGCTAGTGAGTGAGTCTGTCTTGCTCCCCCTGTCGGTAACACCCCTGAGTGTGACAACCCGCTGGACTGGGCTGTCATCATGGCAGTGAAGGGGCCTGGCTGTGTCTGCAGCGTCTGAAACTGTGGAAGAGTAGAAGGTCCTGGCTGCTGACTGGCCTGCCTGTGAGTGAATTCAGCCATCTGTGTCATGAGAGTAGTTAGCAGTGCCATCTGCTGTCTCTGAAGCTCTGTTTGTCCTCTGATGACCTCCATCATTTGACGTCTATCCTCAGTTGTGCTTTGAATGAACACACTCAGGCGTCCTTCAAATGCTGCAACAGTGATAGCGTCCACAGACTGTGTCACTGCAGGCTAGGGAGGTGCTCCTGTACTAGCTGACTCAGGAATCACCGTCTCTGGATGAGCTGCCTGCTCGTGAGTAACTAGCGGTGACTCCTGCTCCTCCTCTCCCATCTGCTGACTCGAGGCTGACTGCAATCCTCTGGGGACTCGAGGTGAGTATCTAGTTGTCACCTCAGGGAACGCGTCATACTGCTCCTCTGTCACTAGTCCCATCCTCCTCAAAAGGTAGTAGATGTATGGACCGTAGACTAAGTGACGTTCTCCAACTCTCTCAGAGATGACCTCGTCCATCTTAGCAAACACAAGGTCTGCAAGATCAAACTACTGTCTCCTCAGAATAGCTGCCACTGCCGACTGGTATAGACGTGTAAACTCCTCTCTGTATCTAGACCTGGGAATGATAGTCCTGTTGACTATCTCTCTAACCACCTTAGCCTCTGCGGTGAGTCTCGCAGGGCCTCTGTCAAAACCTAGGGCATGTGGTGGTGGAAAGGCAATCGACACCAAGTCGTCTGAGGGTAGCATCCCTCTGTGGTCTGCGGGGTGGAGCAAACATCCCGTAGGCACTCCTGTAAAGCTGGAAGTATGAAGCAAGCAGCCCTTGGTTAGCTATCAAGTCCTCCCTGGTAAATCTCTGGGCTCTCCTCTGAATAGGAATCAGATCTCAAAACGATCTGTAGCTACCCACATTGTAGCATAGAACTCCAGTACTATATCCTCTCTGAATCTATAGGGCTCAGTGACTAGCTTTGTGAGACTAGGTAGGTACGTGAAGTACTGCTCCATGTCTGTGCCTATGGCTCTCCTCATAGCCTGGTAAGTAGTGTACTGCTACGGCACAAACAGTCCAAACTTGTCCTTCAGGGCAAGATAGTGTCTCAAGCCGTCTCCAATCCTCCTCTGGAGGCCTATCCAGTACCTCTCTCCTGCAGCAAGGTCCCTGGGGACTGGAACCCACTTCTCAAAAAGGACAAGACAAAGCATCTTAAGGTCCTTCACAGGAACCTTAAGAATGTTTGTCTCTCTGGCTGCCTCTACGAGTCTCTGCAGCCTCCTCGTGCACACTGCACAAGTGCATCTCGGGTCTCCTGCCCGATGAGCAGTCTTCTGCTATTGTGGTTGTTCTGTCTGCTCAGTCTCCTCATCCTCAAGCTCCTCATACTCCTTAGACTCTGAGTTTGAGCTCTCCTCCTCCTCGGATTCCTCCTGCTGCCTGGAGGATCCCTGCTCTGCAGGCCTCGATGACCTCTCCTAACAAGAAGTCCGAGTATCCTACGACCACGGTAGCAACCTGATCCCTGTGTATCGCTCTGGCCCTGTGGTCCTCTGCCTGGTGCTCCTCCTGCGACCCTGGTCATCTGTCTGAGTACCTGTGATCAACAGTGATCCAGGTATCCTACGTGAAGCCTCCATGGCATCTAGGTGTTGTGTTAACCTCTTGGCTCTCTCTGACTCTAGGTCCGGTCTAGTCCTCTTCTTGCTCTTGGGCTTCTCTGGCATCTTACCCTTGCCCTTGTCCTAACCTGATCCTGCCATCTCTACTGCTGACAAGTGTCACTTGGAGAACATCGAAGTCCAAAACATAGAAAGCACGCGAGCGATCGCCTAAAAGCTGAGATTTTTGGGTCGGCGGCAATGGAGAAGGGAAGGAGGGAAGCTGTTGTGCGCATGTGCGGGAGAGAGAGCAGAGGTGCTTAGCGGTGGAGCAGCGCACAGCGGGCGGCATCTGACAAGATCGGCGGCGAGCTCCTGGTGGCGGCGGCAACAAGCAACGACGGTGCGGGTGCTCTGGTGTGCGGCGGTGCTAGGGTTCTTGCGGGGGCATGCACGGCATAGTTGCGCACGAGCAGAGGCGAGCGGTGGTGCAACAAGGTGCACGGGTGAGCACGGGAGTAGGCGTGGCAATGGCTTGGTCGGAGGCGACGGCAGCGTCGGCGAGCACGACGAGGCGGGGGCGAGTTCTCGGCTTTGGTCGAGCAAACAAAGAAATGACCAAGAGATTTTGACCTAGGTCAAACATACACCAACGGTCAAGATCACACAAGGTCACGATCAACAGTCACAGATTTGCAGGTCATCGCACGATCGACCGTAGTGACCGGACCATCCGCTCACTAGACTAGACCGTTCGGTCACTTCGGGGGTTCAGAGAATCATCGTTCAGCTGAAATAGAACTTGTGCAGATCAGACCGTCCACTCTTTAGAAGGGTTCCGTCCAATCTCCATTTTCATCTTCCCCGAAGTACTGTGCATTGCTGCACAGACCGGACTGTACGGTCATATGACCGGACCGTATAGTCACTACCAGGAATTCGTTGAGACAAGGAGATTCTCTATTTTCCAAGTGCCCTCACTTAACATCCAATTAAACACTACACTTGGAGTATGAAGGGAACTCTCAAACACTCCTTTTCAAATAGTGGCTCTTTATGGCCTTATAATTTGCACAAATGCCAAATGAAGAATCGAGCAAATAAGAACCAAATCGAATAAGAGTCAAAAGTGTATCTATGATCCTTAGTCCATGAACCGCGTGAGTGGGTTTAACCTCGAAGTTCATAAGAGCTTTCTTAATGGGCATGAAGCACAATCCTTTTCTTTAGTCACACTTGTGGAGATGTAATCTCATGTAGAACATGAGACACAAATATCTCCAAATGTGACAAGCCTCCTTTGTGTTTCCTATATGATACATGCAACAAGCATTTTACATATGCAATGAAAGTAAACATGCCATGTGAATGCAAGCAATATTAAGGAAGACACAAAGGAAACCTAACAATGTCAAGTTTGAACCCCTCCCAAGCTTACTCACTATAAGCCATACCCTTGCCTTGAGAGAAGCCAAACCACCATCTCAAGCACTCCCCCTTGCTTATAGCTATCTTGAGTGGGTTAGACATTGACTAATTTTTATGTGTTTTTCTTTAAGTTATTTACACATGCATGGATGCAAAATATACTAGTCACAATGGAGTTCTAATTACCATGCAATACAAGAGAAGGAAAAACACACTACAACTACCAAGAAGTAACACAGTTACCTCCCTCATGAGTAGATATGACATTGAGGTCCATGTAACTTGTGGTGGACTTCACTTGATCTTCAAGTAAGCTCCCGGTCCACCACCACCACCATCTTCTAGGTCTTGTTCTTGGGCACCCACTTGTACTTCGTTGACCTCTCAAGATCAACAATGCACTTAGGCACCCATACGCTCTTGACCTTTCTCTTCTTGTTTGGTGGTCCCAAAGCCTTAGCATTCACCTTGCCATCCTTGTTCCTAAAAAGTTTAAAATGTGTGTTCTCATGGAACAAGTTAGCGGTAGGTAAAATAATGGAACACTTCAACATAGGACAATCTTTGATGGTGTGGCCATCGTTGCAACACCTCTTGCAATATTAGTCGTCGGCGAGTAGAGGCTTGATCTATGCGGGGATGGAGTCACTCATCCCGATGATGTCTATGGCGGCGGGATATGAGCCAAGTCTCCGGTGGGAGACATTGTTCACAAGGTTTCTCCCAAGAATCTCCTTGTGGATGGCTCTACCACATGTGAGACTCTCGAAGTCGTCCATCACCATCTTCCTCTCTTCCTTGATCTTGTGATATTCCTCCAAAACAAATGGCTCAAGAGAAGAAACCTCGACCGAGGTGGTTAGTTCATCGCACATAGTAGAAGCATCACTCTTAGATGACCTAGAGGAGGCAGAGGTAAGGTTATCAACATTGGTGGTCTCAAAAGTAAATTCAAGGGCCTTGTACTTCTCACATAGCTCTACATGATCACCCTTGAGTTTGTCATATCTCTTGTTTAGGGCCTCATAAGATGTGACAAGGTCCTTGAGCTCACTCTCAAGCTCACCAACATGGTCCTTACCCCACTTACACTCTTTTCTTACCACATCAAACATCTTGGATTTCTTGATGGCGATGTCGCGGGCTTGCTCATGCCTGCTCCAAAGCTCGGCGCAGGAGAGCTCCTCGTCATCGCTGTCGTCGCTGCTCTCATCCTCACTCTCCCCAAGTTGGCTCATGGCCATGAGGCACGGGGGAGGTGGAGGAAGAGCTCGTGGCGATGTGGTCTTGATCATGGCTAGGCCGGCCACTTGTTTATCACTTGAGGAAGAGGACTCATCTCTTGAGTTGTCACTTGTCCACTCCCCAACAAGGGCCTTGCGTGAGAATCTTTTCTTGTAGTCTTTGACTTTGACTTTGACTTTGCCTTTGCTCTTGTCCTTGTTGAAGAACTTGTTCTTCTTGTGCTTGGCTTTGGGGTCTTCATCTTCTTCTTCATCATCATCACTTGAGTCTTGGGACTTGAAGGCTTCTTTCTTGGGCTTGGGGCAATCCCGAACAAAGTGGTTCTTGGATCCACAGTTAAAGCACTTGCCCTTGGACTTGGGAAGCAAACTTGTTCTTGAAGATCCTCATCTTCTTTATGAGAAGAGCCAAGTCCTTAGTCAAGTCACCTTCATCATCATCGTCATCATCATCATCTTCAATGGTTGCCTTCTTCTTGTCTTTCTTGCTCTTGCTTGTCAGCTTGAAGAGCAAGGGTGGATGGTTAAGGATCGTCCAAACCAAACTGGTAGCTCTCGAAGGCTATGATCTTGCCAAGTACATCCTTCATGGTCTTTGTCTTGAGGTCACCTTGCAAGGTGAAGGTGATGATGGACTCATACTTGTGGTCTTTGAATAACCTTAAGAATATTCTTATCACGTCGATAGGCTTAAGCTTGAAGTCATCCCCAAGACCATTGATCCCCTCCACTAGTACATGAAAGCGAGAATAAACAGTGTTAGCTCTCTCATGTGGTAATCTAGTGAAGTTATCATACTTGTTCTTCAGCACATAGTATCTTTCCTCTTTGACATCACTGGTACCCTCATGCAGACCTTGAATCTCAGTCCAGATACCATGTGATGTAGAACTTGCATCCAACCTAGCAAAGACATCCTTAGATATGCATGCAAACAGAGCATTCTTGGCCTTAGCGTTGCTCTTAACAAAATCAGGTTCAAGTAGGTTCACATCCGCATCAGACTCATGGGTGACCATCCATATCTCTGGATCAAGGGACTCTAGGTAGGATTGCATACGAGCCTTCTAAAACTCGTAGCCCTCCCCATCGAATATAGGAACACTCCCCACCTGTCCCGGCATCCTTACTCAAGGCGGTGAAGCCTCAAAGACGAGCAGTTGGCTCTGATACCACTTGTTAGGACTGAAGACGTACCGAGAGGGGGGTTAATCGATAAGCCGACCATGAATCTGAATACTTCAATCTACAATAGTAGAACCTAGCAATCATTGCAACCTAACAATTCTAGTAGGCCAATACCCTACACATGCTAGTGTTTATGATGATAGCAAGCGCAGAAGCCAAACACACTAGCCTATGCAAGCCACAATTAAACCTAGTTACTAGAGCACACAATTGCGGAATAGTAAAGAGGGGGTCAAGGAATTCTCATGATCTTTTCCTGAGGTCTCGAAAAGATGGCGCCTTCCCTGACTCCTCGTTGGACCACTCCTGCCGGAGTCTCGGACCCTCCCGCCACCAATGTGGAGTTCTCACCCACGAGCCCGCAATCACTCCCGGAGTGAAGACACGGTGCACATCACCGTTGCCACCAAGGCACAAGCTTGCCTCCCTCGAAAACTAGTTGGACTCCCCGAGCCGACACGGGCGCTTACTAGCGATGCCCCTTTCACCAGCGGGCTCAAATCATGTACAAACATGTGACGGTCTTCACAACCAATCATTATAGGCTCGATCACCAACACCTAATCGGTCTAGGTCTCACCATAGACCACGAGTAACAACCTAGATCACACCCTCAAGGAAACCCTAGCCTTAGATGTGCATCAATGCTCAAGTTACAGTCACTAGAACTCTCAAGATATGCAATATCTCCTCCTAGTGCTCTCCTTTTTGCCTCTTGGCTCTCACCAAATACTCCAAGCAATTCCACTGGCCAAGAGTGGTCTCCAAGACCCCAACAACAAAGTTATATAGGCTTCTAACCTCCAACTAGCCATTGCTCCATGAAATTAGCTTTCTGGACATACTGACCAGATAGTCCGATCACTGTCTGACTGGACAGTCCGGTCACTACAGACTTTAGCTCTGATTGCTCTGCCCCTCTGCTGACTCCTACTGACCGGACCGTCCGATCAGACTTTCTCTCTCTATTCTAGAGAGTTCCCAATTTGCGTCCTCTCTGTCTCGGCGCGTCATCATATAGACCAGACAGTCCGGTCTGCTGACCGGACCATCCGGTCACTATTGATCCTTGTGCAGACAAATTCCTTGCAAACTACTCTCTGTCCGCTTAGTGACCATACAGTTCGGTCTCCATTGACCCCTCTGTCTGGTCACTTTGTCCAAAAGCTAAAACTCCTCATCCTCGCTTGACTTCATTTCCCGGCTTCTCCGAACAGCTCCTTGGCTTCTCCACTGTTACCTAGTGCCTGTGATTTCAATGAGCATCCATGCACATCACCAACTAGTGTGATATAAGAGACATGACCTAGACCCCCTTGATAGTCTGGTTTTTCCTATGGACTCAAAGCCCTAACAACTAGACAAGTGTTCCCAACACCGCTCCATAGCTTGTCCTTAGCTTTGATCCATCTTCATCAACCCTTGGACTGCATTAAGATCACAAGCCTCCATGCTTGCGGTCATTGTCATCCATCGCCAAGGCAACCGTCATCCATATGATTTGTAATGGAGTTTAGAGATGATTCCAGCATAGACAACACACCTGTAGATATTAGCCCATAATTTTATAGTTGTTATCTATCACCAAAACATTCTTACCTTGGGGATCCAATCATCAATGGTCATGAAGCTTACATGTTAGATCCTTGATTGGCCGCAATTGTTATCCCACTACCTTAATAAACCTAGGAAGTTATCAATAGATCTGCTAACGATGACGCCACCCTGGCTAGTACACGCTTAGGATTTTTTATGATTATCACCATACTCCTACACTACAAAGTTTTATAAAATGTGTGAAAATGCGTTTGGTGGTGTGCGTGCGAACGGGTGGGTGTTAAAACAACTGTGTTAAGGTGAAGCTGGGTGGGCGAGACTCCTTAGTACTGGTGCAGAGTACTTGGTGATGGTGTCTTCGATGCGGGTCCACCTATCATGGATGAGTGCTCGCCCTGCCGCTTAGCAATGATTCGTTTAGACCTCAACTTGGTGATATATTTCAGTACAACCACAGAACCTGTATGGACAGGACTAACGTGGAACCTGGGTTACGCAGCAAAGAAGTGTCACCTGGCGAGGTAGGAACAGACTTAGGGGTTGGTTTTGGTGCAAGTGGTGATAAGTCTAGTACTTGGCAAGAATATATGGTGATATGACTGTGTGTCATAGCTGGTGATATGACTGTGTGTCATAGTTGCAGAACCCCTGAGATCTATGGTGGGTTTGTGGGCGTGTCCAGGTGAAGTGGAAGCGTTATGTGATCCATAGCTAAGAGCACATAGCCTATGGGTACAACGTACTAAGCTCTGCAAAGTTATTAATAAATCATTCGGATGTCCGTTGTCACTGGTTATGACACACCAAATTATTGGGCTCTTAAGATTTCCTTGATGTGTGAGTGGGTGTAGTGAGACCCATGTTTTTGAGAATGGTGATTGGCAAGGTGTGCCAGAGTCGTTATGATTGTGTGTCGGAAGGCTCAACTAAAATATGGGAACTGTCAGGATTGATTGTAATCTCCCCCAGGTCGAACCAACTAAAAGTTATAAAACCATTTTCATTCCTCAAAAGCCCATTTGATTCTATAGGGAGCCCCTGCATACATGCTTTCCACAAAACTGTGAAAACTCAACCCCATTCCTTGACTACCATTCGAAATGCATGTATATACCCTTGCTAGAGGTTGGGCTTGCAGAGTACCTTAAGTACTCACCCTTGATTCAAATCAATTATCCAGAAGAAGCAGAAGAAGAAGAAGCACCCGTGGAGTTTGACGAATAGGTCGTGTCCTATGCTCGAGTTGCCTCTGGACTTCAATAAAACTTGTGTGTTGCTTTCTTTACTTTGAGGATGGAATGACCACCTCCTGGCTTGTAATCTAAGACTTGTATGACCATATCGTCCCTGTGTGGACTTAACAAAGATAGTTGTATCGTCCTTTGTATCATTCATATGTGTGTACCAACTACTGATCCAGGGATTGGTACGTATACACCATATATCCCGGGTTAGGGTATCACAGATAATATCAGAGCCGATACTCGACCGTAGGATGAAACCTATAAGAATAGCACCTACTAGGACACACCTGACACTACACTATACCTTCCTTATAAAACATAAGTTCTTACTTCTCCTATTCTCTATAAACTAAAACTTGATTTCTTCTATAAACCCCTGTTCTTTCTCACTGATGACACGCTTGTCATATAAATGGACGACAATGCATCGATCCACACTTTCACCTTGGACGTGGAAGGCTTCCCAACACTGCTGTGAAATGTTATTCAGCTATTCAGTGGTTTTGCTATGCCTCAGTAGCGATAGTAGGAGTATGAAGAGAGCGGAATCCCTAAGTGCACCATGGACGCGCGCGCCCGTTAGATTTTTGGGACCATCACTGACCCATATTTCATCATTATGGGACAGACAGGACTCGCTTTCACCGACACTATACAAATACTAGCATGAGATGTCCTGCTTCACCTCTGCAACAAAGGCTTATTGTGTTGTCTGCCTTCAAGGACCCAGTCCATCAGATACTTCCTAGTGGATAACCAGAGCGACCCAGTCCGGGCTTATTGTGTTGTCTGCCTTCAAGGACCTACTCACACGGTGACGGATCCTGTGCTGGCAGCTACAGCAGAATACCTACTGGCGCTAGATCGCCTCACCGAGACTCTCCTACATCATTGGATAGGGGAAAAGAACCACTCCCAAGTGCTCAGGATAGCCAACCAACATCTGGCCATAGGAATGGAGGCTCAGACCCAACAAATGCTACTGGACCAGAACAAGATCGAGGCCCTCAAGCAGCAACTAAGTACTGCTCGAGCCGAGACAAAAGTAGCCATCAGGAAGAAAGATTCTGACATTGAGGAAGTTGTTCACTAGAGGGACGATGTACGTGCATAGTTAGACGCAGCTTAAGAGGAAATAAAGAGCTTGAAGAAGGCACTTGAAGAGGCCAAGACCTAGAAGCTCAGGGAGGATGGACCATCTAGGGGTACCTGCGCGTGCACCACTCCACTAGTGCATGGTACGATGTTCTCTTGGCATACCTCAGAGAGGTCGCTGACTCTCAGACCGCGAGAACCCAACCTGACTCACTCCCAAGAAAAGAGCTTTCGTGCAACTACCATGTGGATGCTACATATTCCCAGACTCGACACCAGTTTTGATCCTCGACCTGCGCACAGCTATCAAGCATAGGGTGAATGAGATGGCATCTCAGAATGCCAAATAGGCCGAGGAGGCTGTTTGGACCGTGATTCCAACTCAGGGACAGACTCCAGCAACCTGTTTGGACCATGATTCCAACTCAGGGACAGACTCCAGCAATGACTCTGACAGCTCGACCAATCACTCCTAGGGAGAGTCCATTTCGGAGACCGATGAAGAACCAATGGAGACCCAGGAAATATCAGAGGAGGACCCCATTGAGATTGTCGAATAAGACCCCAAAAACTAGGCCTAGATCGGTAGTACTAGGCACATGTACCATGTACCATGAATAATGTAACATGTACCAAGTACTTGTATCATGTATCATGTCTATGTACCATGCACCATGTGTTGTATCATGTGCCATGTGTATGTACCGTGTATCATGTATAATGTATCTTTTGCCATGTATCATATATCATGTGTCATGTGACATGTACACCTAAGAACGTTGTGTAAAATAAGTAATGTATGGTGTTTGATTGTTGCGTGCTATTTGGATCTTTGATTGAGTGGAATTGTGTGTTTAAACAAACATCACATAACCAAACATTAAGGCCATTAGATCTGACTCTTTCCCCCTCTTCATCCAATAAAGGCAACCCACCTCGACCCAAGATGGACGGACACAGTCAGCATGGAGAGAACACCTTAGGAAACAACGTTGAAGTCAACAACCATCAAACTAGAAATGTACAGCTGCCGCTTCCGCTACCACAGTCGGCCACCCTAACGGATATAATGAATGCCCAACTACAGCTACTCCAGGCCGCAGGAGGAGGACGTGGACACGGACCATCTAAGATGTCCGAATTCATGAGGCTCAGGCCACCAACTTTTGTGGGTAATCTGGAAGATCCACTAGCAGCGGACAACTGGCTATATGAGATTGCCAAAAAGCTAAAGATAGTCGCTTCCAACGACCAAGAAAAGGTCGCACTGGCATCCCATCAACTAACCGGCCAAGCGGATGAATGGTGGGATAACTACTTTGAAGCCACGGCAGACCCAACCGCTATTGGCTAGACAGAATTCCAGGATGCCTTAAGACAATATCACATTCCTGATGGAGTTATGGACATCAAGAAGGATGAGTTACGAAACCTAAAACAAGGTTCCATGACGGTGAACCAATACATCAAGAAGTTCATGAAATTAGCTCGTTACGCACCCGATGATATAAAAACAGACAAAAATAAGCAAGAGCGTTTCAAGCAAGGATTATATGGCAAACTGAGAACGCACGCTATTGCCAACACATATGTAGACTTCAACACCTTAATGAACAAGAGAATACTACTAGAAGAATCTCTAGCTCTGGAAACCAAGGATCTGAAGCGCAAGTTCCAGGAACGTCAAGACAAACTAAAGAAACAGCGCACTAGATATACGTAGAAACCTAGTATCGCCCCACAATGCAGTTTCATGCCCCCAGATCCAACCCACCGCTTCAAGGGCGACAGAACCTAAGTTGGAGTAACGCACCACCAAGGAGCCACACTACTGTCAATCAGACATCCCCCGACAACAGGACATGCTATGCATGCGGAGAACCTGGACACATGATAGCAGCCTATCCCCATCGAAACCAGGGAAACTGAGCCGCTAATAGTATAGGGACCAAGTCCGTAGGATCCATCGCACGTAATGCCCCACGAGGTTTAGGACAGCAGTATAGTACCCAGAGCTACAATCTTGGGAAAGTGAACCACATTTCTGCCGAAGAAGCAGAGGCTACAAATGACGTATTGCTCGGTGAGTACCTAGTCAACTTTACCATTGCCACGGTTTTGTTTGATTCGGGAGCTTCACACTTGTTCATTTCCTCGGATTTTGCTATTAAAAATCACATACCCATGATACCACTTAAGGTACCTCTTTTGACACAATCTTCGGGTGCCATGATCAAATGCCAACATGGCTGCCAAAGGGTAGAAATCATTTTAAGTGGGGTATCCTTCCGAGCAGACTTAGTAGTACTAAACACTAAAGGAGTGGATGTTATACTAGGAATGAATTGGCTATCCAAGCACAAAGGAAACATATCTTTTGAAGACCACATAGTAATGGCGGTCAACCATTAAGGAATCTCTGTGACCTGTCAGCCCCGCCGGACAGGAGCAAGTAGTATGATATGCCACTTAGAAGCCCCATCTTTGGAAATAGTACCCATAGTAAACGAATGCCCAGATGTATTTCCCGAAGAACTGCCAAGGATACCACCAAACAGACAAGTTGAATTTGTCATTGATCTTGTCCCTGGAGCGAGACCCATCGCTAAACGCCCGTACAAAATGGCATCTAATGAACTAGAAGAGCTAAAGGTACAAATCGCCGAATTATAGCAAAAAGGATACAACCGGCCCAGCTCATCCCCGTGGGGAGCCCCAGTATTATTCATGAAGATGAAAGATGGAAGTTTCAGGATGTGTGTGGACTACCGCTCACTGAACGAAGTAACCATAATACCAACTGCCCAGGATCGATGACCTCTTCGATCAACTTAAAGGAGCCATGTATTTCTCCAAGATCGATCTTAGATCAGGATACTACCAATTGAAGATCAGAGAAGAGGACATTAAGAAGACAGCCTTTGTGACACGATATGGATAGTTTGAATTCACTGTGATGCCATTCAGACTCACGAACACACCGGCTTACTTCTTAAACTTGATGAATAAGATATTTATCGAAGAACTAGACGAATTTGTGGTAGTATTCATAGATGACATACTCATCTACTCCAGGAGTGCCGAAGAGCATGAGCAACATTTAAGGATGGTACTAGAACGCCTCATGAGACATCAATTGTACGCCAAATTCAGCAAGTGCGAATTTTGGCTACAACAAGTTAGATTTTTAGGACACATCATCACCGCAGAAGGAATGTAGTGGACCTCGCCAAGGTTGAAGCCATGAGGGACTGGAAACGACCTAAGAATGCCACAGAAATCAGAAGTTTCCTACGACTAGAAGGCTATTACCGGAGATTCATTGAGGGATTTTTGAAGACTGTAAGACCTATGACGGAGCTAACACGGAAAGATAAGAAATTTCAATGGAACCCTCAATGTGAGCATAGCTTCCAAGAACTAAAGAAAAGACTCACAGAAGCTCCAATACTCACTCTGCTAGACATACATAAGGACTTTGTGGTGTATTGTGACACATCCTGAAATGGACTCGGATGTGTGCTAATGCAGGAGGACCGAGTCATTGCATACGCATCCAAACAATTAAAAACTCATGAGCAGAATTATCTAATGCATGACCTAGAATTGGTAGTCATAGTGCATGCACTAAAGATATGGAGACATTACCTAATTGGTAATAAATGCAAAATCTATACGGACCACAAGAGTCTGAAGTACATCTTCACCCAACTAGATTTGAACCTGAGACAAAGAAGATGGTTGGAACTGATGAAGGACTATGACTTGGATGTATAGTATCATACTGGGAAACCTAACGTAGTAGCCGATGCACTCAGCCACAAGGTCTATTGCAACACCGTGAGTGCAACCCCTATTAGCCCAGAGCTAATACAAAAGATGAGTAGATTGAACTTACATATAACCATCCCAGGAGAAATACAAGCCCTAGAACTTCACCAGACTCTGGAAGAGAAAATCCGAGAAGCCCAGCTTCGAGATCCTGACTTACAAGAGCAAAAGGAACTTGTGAAAAGGGAAAATATTCCCTGATATCGGGTAGATGACAAGGGATTGCTATGGTTTGAAAATCAGATTTGCGTACCCAACATGGAAGAACTCCAGAAATTAGTATTAGATGAAGCCCATGACTCAAACTACTCTATCCATCCCGAAACTACCAAGATGTACCAAGACCTGAAGCAGAAGTACTGGTGGAATGGCATGAAAAGGACATAGCAGAATATGTGGCCAGATATGATATCTGCAATCGGATAAAAGCCGAACACCAAAGACTAGCTGGACTATTGCAACCGTTGCATATCCCTGTTTGGAAATAGGATGACATCGCAATGGATTTCATCGTTGGACTCCCAAGAACCCCGAAGGAAAATGACTTGATATGGGTAATAGTCGACCGGCCAACCAAAGTGGTGCATTTCATAGCCGTGAAGATGACATATCGAGGAGACAAGCTAGCTCAGCCGTACATCGACAACGTCTTAAAGCTACATGGGGCACCCTCTAGAATTGTGTGCAATCAGGGAACCCAATTCACATCACATTTCTGGCAAAGCTTACATACACATCTATGCACCAAATCGGACTATAGTTCTGCATATCATCCCCAAACCGATGAACAAATTGAACGAGTCAACCAAGTCCTCGAGGACATGCTAAGAGCTTGCATACTAACTTACAGAGCTTATTGGGAAGATATCTTGTCCTTCGTGGAATTCTTGTACAACAATAGCTACCAGCCCAGCATTAAAATGGCACTATTTGAGATGCTCTATGGTAGAAAGTGTAGAACCCCACTGATGTGATTAGAGGTAGGAGAAAGATCATTCTATGGACCCACAGTTATCAAAGAGGCAGAAGGAAAAGTTGTTGCAGTTAGAGAGACACTAAGGGCCGCACAGAACTGATAGAAAAGCTATACCGACAAACACCGCAGAGAACTGCAGTTTTACCCAGGAGACCAAGTCTATTTGAAAGTATCGCCCATGAGAGGAGTGAGAAGATTTTAGGTACGAGGCAAACTAGCCCCTAGGTACATAGGACTATACAAAATCCTAAACAAGGTAGGCAAGGTAGCTTACCAACTTGAGCTACCTAAGGCCCTGTCAGAGGTACACCCAGTGTTTCATGTCTCGCAACTAAGAAAGTGCTTAAAAGTGCCAGAGCACCAGTTGCCGCTAGAGACTGTTGATCTGCACCCGGATCTCTACTACACAGAATACCCAGTCAAGATCTTGGATACTGTCACTTGTCGGACTCGGACAAAGGCCACCGATTTCTGTCGAGTGCAATGGAATAATCACACAGAGAATGAGGCCACATGGGAAAGAGAGGACGATCCCAGAATAGAGTACTCATACCTATTCAAGGACCAGTGCGAGTTTCGAGGACGAGACTCATTTTTAAGTGGGGTATGTCTGTGATACCCTTGAATTTGGCCATTTAAAATATACCTCATAAATCATTTCATTTATTTTAAAAGAAAACCATTTTGGAATAGAAAGGAAAAATAAACCTTAATTAAACTTAGAGACGAACTATTTCTAAATTCTAAAACTTGGAACATGACAAGTGCCTGTCTTTTTATTTCTTTCGGATTTTATTTGAATCCCTTCTTTTGAATTGGATTTGATTCGAGAAAAACCAGAAATAATGGGAAACCCTTTCCACATGAGGGGCACCTTCTGCCTTCCTATCCCTCGTGGCCTAACCCAGCAGCCCAGCCGCCTGCCCCCCCCCCCCTCTTTTCCCTCTCTCTTTCGCCCATGCAGCCCAGTCCTCGACCCACTTCCCCGCTCGGCCCAACTCGCGTGCATCTTCTTCCCCGACGGAGCGCGTTGTACCTTCTCTCCCCGATGTCATTCCCCCTCCAACGCCATCCCGGAAAGCAGAAACACCGTACCCACCCACCCATCGCACCGACACAAAACGACACCACCGCCTTCACCCCACCTCAGCCTGCACTCCCACCTGACCGAGGATGAGCACAGCGCCGCCTCCACTCCGCCTCGGCCCCGTGATGCCATAACCCGCACCGTGACCCCGTTGCACTTCACCACCCTCAGCGCCAGTGAGATGACCTTTCCTGGCCTCGTCGTGATGCCTTTACCATGCCGTACAACGAGGAGTCATGTCACCTTACTTGCACCACGACGCCGCCACGTGAGCCATCAACGCGACCTCACCATGCCCCGCCTGCTCAATTAGACCTCTCCCTGACCTTGCCACCGCCTAGCTCTTGGCCTTGCGCAGCGAGCCATCACGTCGCACTACTCCGCCAAGCCAGCTGGCTCTGCCGCCTTGCTCGCCATTGATGACCGTCATGGCGAGGCCGGCACCCATCTCTGTTGCTAGGCACGCCACCCCTCTTTCACCTGTAAATAGAGTCACGTGTCCTTGTTAGCACCTCACCGCCACTCACAATCATTCCAGGCAAGTGCAGAGCCACTCCCCCCCCCCCCCTCTCTCTCCTGCTCTCACCCCATCGAGCCACACCGTAGCCGCTAGCCTGCCTTGGCCTTTCCCCTACCTCGCGACCACCCTAGGTGGATGCGGGACCTTCCCCGCACACATATAGACCAAGTCCCATCGAACTTGAGCCATTGGAGTGACCAACGGCGAACTCCGATGAGCCCTAGCCATGGCGCCGCCGCCTCCCTCAGCCCCGGCCACAGCGCTCTGTCACCCTACACCCACAGCCGCTCATCGCACAACCCACGGCCACGATTAGATTATAAGACACCCCTTCGCCTCATTAAATCTCCAGATCAACGACCCAGAACCCTCTAGCCCATAGACCGCCCTCGCACCCAGTCCACCACCCCGTGGACCTGTTCCATAGCTTTTCCCATAGGAAAATAATTCTAGAGAATCTAGTAAATGCCAAAACCCGGTCATTTTTCATTTAGCCCCTAACTTTAGTATAATTATATTTTAACCCCTGTCATTTTATAACCAAGCCTCTAATATTTTCCATAATTACAAATAGGTCCCTAGAACTTTCTACAAATTACAAATAGGACCCTAGACCTTCCCAAAGCCCTAGTTTTCAAATCGTAACTCCGATTCAGGCGATTCTTGTGCGTTGGAATTGTTGTCTCGAACCCTAGCCCCTGAAGCTCTTCACATGGCCCCATTCCATCTGGTTTTCTCATCAATTGGGTTCTTCTCTTCTGTGTTTGGTTCTATGTCATTTTATGTCACGATAGCTTACGCATAGTTCACGATCTGCAGACGAAGAGAACTAGGAGCAGGAGCCCGAGGACCCAGACTATGAACAAGACTTCAAGGACATGTTAGGAGGTAAGCTCTATCTATTCCTTGATCATGATTGCTCCTATTATTCCAAAAATGCACCCAATATAGAGCCTACTTCTTATATGCATTATTCCATGTATTTTCATCATTGCTTAGTTAAAGCCCACTTGTGTGAAAGTTAGCATTCTTATCGTCTATATAAGATATGAATGCTAGATCCTTGATTGGTTGTAATTGTTATCCCACTACCTTGATAAACCTAGGAAGTTATCAATAGCTCTGCTAACAATGAAGAAACCCTTGCTAGTACACGCTTAGGATTTGTGATGATTATCACCATACTCCTACACTACCAAGTTTTATAAAATATGTGAAAATGCATTTGGTGGTGTGCGTGTGAATGGGTGGGTGTTAAAACAATTGTGTTAAGGTGAAGCTGGGTGGGATGTACTTGGCCGTGGGTGAGACTCCTTAGTACTGGTGCAGAGTACTTGGTGATGGGGTCATCAGAGCGGGTCCACCTGTCATGGACGAGTGCTCGCCCTGCCACTTAGGAATGATTCGTTTAGACCTCAACTTGGTGATTTTTTTTAGTACGACCACAGAACCTATATGGGCAGGACTGATGCGGAACCTGGGTTACGCAGCAAGGAAGTGTCACCCGGCGAGGTAGGAACAGACTCAGGGGTTGGTTTTGGTGCAAGTGGTGATAAGTCCAGTACTTGGCAAGAATATATGGAGATATGATTGTGTCATATATGGTGATATGATTGTGTGTCATATTTGGTGATATGACTGTGTGTCATAGCTTGTGATATGACTTTGTGTCATAGTTGCAAAACCCCTGAGATCTGTGGTGGGCTTGTGGGCATGCTCAGGTGAAGTGGAAGCGTTATATGATCCGTAGCTAAGAGCACATAGCCTATGGGTACAGCGTACTAAGCTCTGCAGAGTTATTAATAAATCATTCGGATGTCCGTTGTCACTGGTTATGACACACCAAATTATTGGGCTCTTAAGATTTCCTTGATGTATGAGTGGGTGTAGTTAGACCCATGTTTTTGAGAATGGTGATTGGCAAGGTGTGCCAGAGTCATTATGATTGTGTATCGGAAGGCTCAACTAAAATATGGGAACTATCGGGATTGATTGTAATCTCCCCTAGGTCCAACCAAGTAAAAGTTATAAAACTGTTTTCATTCCTCAAAAGCTCCTTTGATTCTATAGGGAGCCCTTGCATATGTGCTTTCCGCAAAACTATGAAAACTCAACCCCATTCCTTGACTACCATTCGAAATGCATGTATATACCCTTGCTAGAGGTTGGGCTTGCGGAGTACCTTAAGTACTCACCCTTGCTTTAAATCTATTATCCAGAAGAAGGAGAAGAAGAAGAAGGAGCACCCGTGGATTTTGACGAATAGGTCACATCCTATGCTCGAGTTGCATGTGGACTTCAGTAAAACTTGTGTGTTGCTTTCTTTATTTTGAGGATGGCATGAGCACCTCTTGGCTTGTAATCTAAGACTTGTATGACCATATCGTCCCTGCATGGACTTAATAAAGATAGTTATATTGTCCTTTGTATCATTCATATATGTGTACCAACTACTGATCTAGGGATTGGTACGTATGCACAATATATCCGGGTAGGGGTATCACAATAGGATATTCTATGTACTGAAGGATATAGCTCATCCTACTGTGCTTGATCATGACTATAATTACTTATAAGAGTTGATTGAGTGCATGACTTGAAAAATTATTAGCATCATAAGTCATACTAGCGAAGAGTGGAGATGCTAGGTGTATCTACCCTGGTGCACTAGCACTAGGGAAAATCAAAATTTTAGCACTAAATACCATACAAATTATCATGGAGCACCACTCTAAATCACCGTGCTGCACCACCTTTTGCTTAAATCTAGCTTCGCCGCTGCTAGCAAGTACCCGATTTATCCCCCCCCCCCCCCCTCCTCCACTCTTGGTCACCTTGTCCTTCCAAGCCATGCCAAATAATCATTCCACTCACTACACATGGGAAGCACAAGACTCATTTTGGCATCTTCCTCATAGTAAACATCCCAAACTAATTCTTCATACCATGACTCTGTGACTGGATTTATCACTTGAAAGACCCTCTACCTCTACGGCATGGTAGTTCCCTCACTGTTATTAGTCATCAAGCTAAGCTTCTAGTTGATATGACTTAGTTATTATTAAGAACTATAGAAATGATGATGAGATAGTTAAAAAGGGGGTTGGAGGCTTGGTGGGCCAACAAGCACGTTCATGATGAAGGCCCAAGTCATAGCAACTTTAAGTTCAACTCAGGGTCCAGAAGCAGACCGAACTAAAACAAACACTCACAATTCATACAGACTAGACTGGGTTCTTCTACATATCTAAGGAAAGATAAGTAGATAAACTTTTCAATGGTAGTAGTCTCATGTAAAAAATTTGTCCAAAGGCATCGTAAATCATCAAAATACTTAGGCATCTAGAATTTGTCATTGTTTTACGCCATAGTATTTGGCCTTTGGGCCATGTATCTTGTTGAGCCCACATAGCCGCTCATCTCGAAATACCTTGGTAGAACCTAGACAATATTTTCAGTTGTTGCTGCCCAGGTTTGGGTTGAGTTATGTTTAGATTATTTTTTCAAGAACACTTTTGTTGTTCGTCAGTTTGTTAGACCCTAACTTCATGAGCTGAATTATTTATTTGCAATTTGATTGCATTCTATCTTGTTTTTACATATGTTCTTTGATTTGCATGCAAAAATTAGCATGTGGAACTCTGGTTAATAAATAGAGGAGAATTGATGGTGAAATTGTGAGGTTTGGAACTAGTCGTAAGATGTATCGAGATTTGCCATGCCTCCGCCAAATAATAGTTATCAGGATCTATCAGAAGACTAGGACACCCATGTTCTTATGACGGATGGGGCATTCCAAGAGCGGAAATTGCAGGCACGGGCATCAGGAGGGCGAAGGGCATTGTTGAGGTCCTTGGTGTTCTGGTGGTCGACAATGGGAACTGGAGGTTGGCAGCAAGATCCGATAGCCAAAATGGGGATGGGAGTGGCAACGAAAGTGTCTGAGGTTGGCGGTTGAGCGTTCACGCGCGTGAGAGAGACATTTAGGTTGCCAAGAGATAGAGACCTATATTTGAGTCTCCAGAAAAAGAATATAGGTTGATCAAGAAATACTCTGTTATTTCGACAATTTTAGAGATAGGTATTCAGATGAAGTATTATGTTGAAGATGCTCTAAATCTAAAGGTTGTGGGCCAAAGCTATATCACCTCTACTGGGCTGGAGCTATTTAGTATGAATTTTTCATGAAATAATTAGTATGAAATTATAATTTGGATTATATAAGCTAGAGTGTAATGACATGGTGAGATTGCTCTGCAATAACCTAGATTATAAGCTGAAATAACCTACTTTAAGACGGGTTGTTGGATTATCATAATCTAAGATCTGGATTTTTATAATTTTAGCATTTAACCTAGTTGTTTGTTTCAAATTAAAATTATATTAACTAGGTTATATAATCTAGAGCAAACAAACATTGATTCTATCTTTTCATTTTTTTAATTAATATGATAAATTGGCTACCTTATATAATCTATATATAGTGTTTGTTTTATGTTTTCATTTTTTTAGTTAATGTGGTCTAGATAGCGATCGTTTAGGTTTCTATCTACAAATATTAAGATAGTATAGTGTGTTTTTGAATTTTTCTCTTAAATGGTAACTGTATTTTTGAACTTGTCTAAATTATTGTGTGTTTTAGAATTAATGCAAAAAAATGATCTCACATGGATATGTTCTTTTTAAAAAAATGAATTTCAATTTTTATTTAAAATTTTTCTATCATATTTAATCAAATTTTCAGCAGCAAAAATCAATTGTTTAGATAGTAAAAATCAGTTGTTCTTGTAGTGAAAATCCATTGCTCCAACGGTGAAATTTATTTTTTCTCTAGTATTGAAAAATATAAAATACAAGTGTGTCAAAAATATATGTGCATATATACGAATAATTAAAAAGAATTATCGTAGCATGTTACTAATGAGTCTTAGAGAGAATAATACATCTTTTACACTTAATAAAGGAGGTGACGTCGTCGGCCCCTATTAAAAATTATTCTGCCCGATGCCCCTATTAAAAGGACTCGGATAGAAAGAGGACTCTTTCTTTTTTTTTTCTTGACTCAAAAGGACTTCTTAATTATATTCATATGCATATATCCATCTCGATATAGGGATATACGCCATCGCTGGTAGCAGAGCGTCAACCCCCCCCCCCCCCCCCCCCCGTGTATGCCAGATCCGCCGCACTGCCATGCTCAATGTGTAGGCGCCACTCACAATCCTCAATCGACAAGCTGTTTAACGTCAGATCATTCGTATGGTGCTGGTGTCTGCCTTACCTGTCTGTCCCACGCAGTCAATGCATCGGGGGAGTTTACAGGCTGGATCGTCAATTGATTTTTCATTGGGTTTGATCTCTTGGGTTTAAACATTGGGGGTAGCAGCTGTTTGATCTGTAAGTCAATTGATTCTTCTTCGAGATCAATCCGCACTACTGATGCAGGAAGAGAAGATGTTGTGGTCATTAGGGACTCGGGGCCTCGGGGGCCGCCTCCAGGAGTTGTTCGCATGCAGAAGGGCATCATCAACTCTTCCCTCAGCGCGTCAAGGGGTCTGGCGAGAGTATGTACTATGTTTTTTCCGTCTCAGAAATCTGAGGTAAGCCAGTGTCTATGTTTGCTTTTGATTTAAATTGGCGAGTAAAGGTGTAAAGAGTCGGTGTGTTAGTTTCTTCAAATTGCACCCATGATCTTGTTTGAATGCTTAGACTGACTCCAATGGCGTATTGCAAATTGAAGAGGCAAACATTGATTTGGCTACCGTGTACAGCACCAGTGAAGAGATGCATTTTCTTCGGAATCCAACAGCAACAGGCATTTGGAGAGGCAAATCACCCGGGTGGAGTTTGTTTGTGACGTGGGAGTCTCCCGTTGAGGATGCATGGGGAGGAGAGAGGCAAGCCAATTTTAACTATCCTTTCTCTCCAGACATGCATTTTGCATGTCCGGTTGCCTCCCCCGGTTGGAGACCCTGAAAACATGCACAATAGTACTTGGTGGTCCATTTTTGTATTTGCATGTCTTTGATTGGAGTCAGTCTTATAAGGTTAAATATAGGACAAGATTTATTTCAGTCTACGACATTGCATTAGTTTTGTTTTCCCTGTTGGAGAGTTACGACAATTAAAGTGTTCGTCGCTGCATCAGGGTTGGCCTGTGCTGAGCTTACTCGCCGGTCTGTAAGGAGTGCTACAACTATCCGTCAGAGAATTAGTGCTCATCGTCGAATGTTTGTGCTAGCATACGACAACCGCCTCCAACGACGTGTTGATACAAGATAAACACAAGCGGCATTGTGCTTTTTGATCTTGTCTTTAGGCACACTGATGAGGACATCACTACTACGGATATATGCAATACTACTCTAATTCTGGACTTGCAAGGTATAATGACTAGAGCTCGTGTACGATGACTAAATTTAGAGGTGAGCTCGTTCCTACGTACTTTGCTATAAGTCATTTTTAAGAATGGTTTGCTATCTAATAATTATATTATGATTAGGAACCATGGAGAAGATCAGAAGATGATAGGAGAAGGATTTGGAAACATGGAGAACCAGCAATGACGTGAAAGCCAAGGTGGAGGTCCAATCAAAACTGACTTCGAGTCTGTTTCGGAGCCCAGGACCAGTCCACACTAAAACGGACGTCCAGGACGCATACAGACTCGGATTTGAACGTTTTACATATGCACGGAAAGCTAAGGAGAAGACCTTTCTAATGTTGCTAGCTTCATATCAAAATTCATCAGGAATCATCAGGAATCGTCCAAAATAATAGACGGTCCAGAATCTATGTCGATGTTGCGTCGCCTGTTTTTGGCCTTCGGGCTTTGTATCCAGTTGAGTCCAATTAGGGGCGCGTTCAGGGGGTATTGCATGACCCTAGAGTATTCATAAACAGCCATCACCGCTCCATTAGGTTTTGGGTTTTGCTTAGATTATTCTGTTCATACAGTTTTGCTGTCATATCGGTTTGTGAGACCCCAACTTCGTGAGATTCATAATACATCTGCTATTGTGTTGTATTCTTTCTTCTTACTTGCGTTCTTGATTCGCAGGCAGGGATTAGCCTTCTCAGCGAGGTCAATTGTTCTTGGATCGTTGATAACCTGAGGAGACGTTGTGCTGCGATTGCGAGGTTCTGAATGTGTTGTTTAGAAGCCGGATCGACTTATGTTTCACCTCCATCCAAATCAAGATTATTAGAACCTTTCGGAAGACCAGGAACCCTTATTCACATCAAGTGGTAATCAGAGCTTTAGGTGCACCATCAGGTTTGCACTACCCTTTAGTTTTGTTTTCGTGTTCTTCCTATCGTTCACAGAAAACCACAAAAAAAATTTCCCTCGCCCATAGCCACGCGTTTAGCCTTTACATATTTTAATTTCAGAGTCCGTAGTGTTGAGTTTGTGCCCTAGTGTCGCTATTTAGGTCACTGATTTAGTTTGTGTTTTAGTCATCAGTAGTGTCCCCCCTAGCTGCCATCCCCTCCACCACTTTCTATTTGTTCGACTTTGTTTGATAGGGTTGATGGATCGACACGCCCATCCTAATCCCACCTCAAACCTACCCTCAACATCTCGGACCAACCCCCACAATTTTCCACTTTCTGCTGCATCCATCCCGACAAAAAAATCTCTATCCGATTCCAAACCCGACTCGGGTTTCCCTCAAACCCGTCCTCGGGTTCCTTCAAACCCGGTTTCGAGATACCTTCGGTAAAATAGTCATAACTTTTCGCTCGGTGCTCCATTTTGGCTGAAATTTTTCAGGAGCTTTCTGACTTGACTTGGACCCTCCCCAAACTGCCAGAGGCCATTTTCCCTTCTTAAAAAAATTAGAAAAAAAATAGGAAGGTAAAGAAAAAATTCATTCAAGTTGAAACCCGACGTTTCCTAAATCTTGCAGAATATCTATAGGCCACATCCTACCTCTGTTTGAGCTCAAATTTTCTATGGGTTCTATCTTATTGCCACTGAGTTGGAGAAAAATATCAAAAAATAAAAGAGAAAAAAGAAATTTAGGATTTCTACTGTTGCTTGACTGTTTTACATCTAGCCTCATGTTCTTCGTTGTGTTCCTTTGCCTACTTGTTTCTGTCTTGCTATCACTACTGTTCTAGGACACAGGAAGACCAGCAACTAGGGACAAGTTACTTGGGGCACTTATTCAGCTTTACTCTCTGATTTTGATTTGTGTGTCACTCACATATATATATTTGGCCTTCCTAGCTCTACATATTTCTTCTGTACAGCATAGGTTTTTGTGACTCTTCCAATCATGAAACACACCTCCCTGGTATCCTTTGCTTTGTTTTTCAGAACTTTGTAAGGAGCTTCATTTTACTGTATGTTGAGAGGCACCACTGCTTAGTAGTTTTGTAGGGATAACCTTCACTGTTTGTTTTCTATTTTGGTGTTTGTGATGGCAGGAAGCAATGGAGAGGGGGCTTCGCCTTCAAAATTTGATGAGTGTGTGAGCCAAGACCACCTACAAAAGGCTTTGCAGGCGGCCCAGAGTGATTTGGCAGAGACGATCACCAGTGCCATCACTGACACGGTCAACAAGCTTCACCTTGGAGAAAGCCTTGAACGGTTGGATAAGAGGGTCTCTAAGTTAACCGATCAGGTTACCGAGTTGGAGACCGCTCACAAGACCAACAACACCATCACCAACAATATTGAAGACGACCATGATGAAGACATGGTGTATAAGGCTGGTGGCACCATGGATAGGACTGCTACAAGGACCACGAGATTATGACGTCGTTTGCACCGTAACACTCAAGGTATGGGTGGTTTCCACCACCGTTGTCCACAAGGTAACAATCATGGCTATGCGCCAGATGATCCGTATGCTAAAATTAAGTTTTCAATTCCTTTATTTTTTGGGTCAATATGATGGTGATGCTTACCTTGATTGGGAGATGACTGTAGAGCAAAAATTTAATACCCACCTTGCCCCTGAACAACATAGAGTTAGACAAGTCACTAGTGAGTTTTAGGACTTCACTATTGTTTGGTGGAGTGGTCTAGCTGCTGAAACGGATTTGCCTACTACTTGGGAAGAACTTAAGGTAGCAATGCGTGATCGTTTTGTTCCTCCTTTTTACAAAGAGATTCATAATAATTACAGCGCTTAGAATAAGAAGATAAAATTATTCAGGAGTACTTTAGTGAGCTTCAGAAGGGTTTGATTTGTTGTGCTATTGTTGAAAAAGTAGAGGATCAAATTTGTCGCTTTTATTCTGGTTTGAGAAAAGAAATTCAGGACATTCTTCATTATAAAGAATTTTATACTCTCAACCAATGTTTCCAGTATGCTATGCTTGCACAGAAATAATCGTAGGAATGTTTCGAGACTTTTGAGGCGTACATAAACTTCAGTCGTACCTTCTACCCACCGCGGCCGACGGGGACTTCAGGACTGCCTAAGCCATCTTTCCAGCCGCCCCCACCAGCAGCTGCTGCTGCCAACGGACCTAGTGGTGCTTCTACAGCACCAAGATCAACCCCTGCACCTTCTGCGAGCTCAGGTAAAAATCTTGTGCATGTACTACTAGTAGTGCCTTCTCTATCGCTTTGACGGAACATACTACAGGGATTCAGTGCCACCGCTGCCATGGACTTGGTCATGTGCAGAAATATTGCCCAAGTAGGCGGGCATATGTGGCGATAGAGGATGGAGGTTACATGAGCGCCTCCGATGTGGAGGATGAGGAGGAGGATGTCACTCCCACCAGTGGCAACCTCGTCCTTGGAGGCAGAGACACCATAGGCTACATGAATATTGTTGTTCAGCGTGTCCTTAGCACACAAGTCCAGCAGCCTGAGACGATGTAGCGCTACAACTTGTTTTAGATTTTCTTCGTCATCAAGAACCACCGAGCACGTGTCATCATTGATGGAGAGAGCTGCAATAACTTGGTGAGTTCAGATGTGGTCAAGAAGCTTGCCTTGACCACACGCCCACATCCTCATCCATACTACATTCAGTGGTTAAATGAGTTTAGAAAAGCTAAGGTAACACAAACTTGTAAAGTTCCTTTTTCCGTTGGTTCTTATGTAGATTTTGTTGATTGTGATATTGTACCCATGCAAGCATGTTCACTTTTATTGGGTAGACCTTGGGAATTTGATAATGACGCTATACACCATGTTAAAAGTAATAACTACACTTTTATGCATAAAGGAACTAAAACTACTTTGTTACCATTGACCCCCAGCTGAAATTATATAAGCTGATTTAGAAAGAGCTGCTAGTTTGAAAAATAAAAGATCTAAAATTCAGTAATTTATTAATTCTAATTCTACATTAAGTAATGTTAATGATTCTTCAAGTTCTAAGGGTGCTGGAATTAAATTACAAGGTTGTTCATGTCTTGCAACAAAAACTAAACTTACTGAAATTTCTGTTGTTGATGATATTTGTTATGCTTTCATATGCAAACAAGCTTTATTTTCGCTTGATGATATTGATTCTAGTATTTTGCCTCCTGTTGTCACTAACATTTTGCAGGAGTATGAGGATGTTTCCCTAGCTGAGATACCCCCGGGATTGTCACCTTTGAGAGGGATTGAGCATCAAATTGATTTGATTTTGGGTACTACTTTGCCAAACCATGTTGCCTATAGAACTAATCCTGAGGAGACTAAGGAAATTCAACGACAAGTCCAGGATCTTTTGGATTGTGGGTATGTTCATCAATCACTTAGTCCTTGTGTTATTCTTGTACTTTTAGTTCCTAAGAAAGATGGTATTTAGCATATGTGTGTAGATTATAGAGCCATTAATAACATTACTATTAAGTATCGTCATCCTATTCCTAATATAGACGACATGCTTGATGAGTTATGTGGTGCTATAATTTTCACTAAAATTGACTTGCGTTGTGGCTACCAACAAATTAGAATGAGACTTGGAGATGAATGGAAAACATCTTTCAAAACCAAATTTGGTTTGTATGAGTGGTTAGTAATGCCTTTTGGTTTAACTAATGCACCTAGTACTTTCATGCATTTGATGAATGAGGTTTTAAGAGCTTTCATTGACAAATTTGTGTTAGTTTATTTTGATGATATCTTGATTTATAGCAAGTCAATGGATGACCATATGAATCATTTGATGGCTGTTTTTGATGTTTTGCGAGCTGCGCATTTATTTGGTAACCTTGAGAAGTGGACATTTTGTACGGATCGAGTCTCTTTTCTTGGCTATGTTGTGACTCCATAGGGAATTGAGGTGGATAAGGCAAAAATTGAAGTCATAAAGAGCTGGCCAGTTCCAAAGACTATCACACAGGTGAGGAGTTTTCTTGGTCTTGCAAGTTTCTACCGTTGCTTTGTCAAAGCTTTCAGCACCATCGCTGCATCATTGCATGAGTTGACAAAGAAGGGCGTTGATTTCGATTGGGATAAGGTACATCATGAGTCCTTTGATGCTTTGAAGGACAAACTTACATATGCACCTTTGCTGCAACTTTCCAATTTTGATAAGACTTTTGAGCTTGAATGTGATGCTAGTGGTATATGCATTGATGGTGTTTTGATGCAAGATGATAAACCTGTTGCACACTTTAGCGAAAAAATTACGGGCCTTTTTTTAATTACTCCACTTGTGATAAGTAATTATATGTTCTTGTACGTTTCTTAGAGACGTGGTGTCATTATTTGTTGTCCAAAGAATTTATTATTCCTTATGATCATGAATCGCTTAAGCTTATAATGCAATTTGAACCATAGACATGCTAAATGGGTTGAGTTTATTGAGTCTTTTTCTTATATTATTGAACATAAGAAAGGAAAAGATAATGTGATTGCTGATGCTTTATCTAGACGCTATACTTTATTGTCTCAACTTGATTGTAAAATTTTTGAACTTGAGGCAATTAAAGAACAATATGTTGATGATGTTAATTTTAAGGATGTATTATTGCAATATAAAGAAGGTTGTGCTTGGAATAAATTTGCGTTGAATGATGGATTCTTGTTTAGAGCTAACCGCTTATGCATTCCAGTTGGTTTCATTCGTCTTTTGTTGTTACAGGAGGCCCATGGAGGTGGATTGATGGTTCATTTTGGTGCTAAGAAAACGGAAGATATTTTGGCCACACATTTCTTTTGGCCAAGGGTAAGGAAAGATGTTGAGCATTTTGTTGCTCGCTGCACTACTTGTCAAAAAGCTAAGTCTCGCTTGAATCCACATGGTTTATACATGCCACTTCTTGTTCCTTCTATTCCTTGGGCGGATATTTCTATGGACATTATTTTAGGACTACCTAGGACTAAGAGGGGGAGTGATTGCATTTTTGTTATTGTGGATCATTTTTCTAAGATGATATATTTTATACTATATCATAAAACCGATGATGCTAGTCATATTGCTAACCTCTTTTTTAAACAAATTATAAGTTTGCATGGTATGTCTTCTACTATTGTTTCAGATCGTGATGCAAAATTCTTGAGTCACTTTTAGCGCACACTTTGGAATAAGTTGGGTACAAAGTTGTTGTTTTCTATAACTTGTCACCCATAAACTGATGGACAAACTGAGGTGGTGAACCGCACTTTGAGAACAATGTTGAGAGCTATTTTGAAGAAAAATTTGAAGCAATGGGAAGAATGTTTGCCTCATGTTGAGTTTACTTATAATCGGGCAACATATTCTACTACCAAGATAAGCCCCTTCAAGATAGTGTATGGTTTTGATCCCCGTACTCCACTTGATATACTTCCTCTACCTATTAATAAGAGAGTCCATGTTGATGCTAGAGAGTGTGCTAAATTTATTTTACAAATGCATGAGACCACTAGACTTATCGTTGAAAAGATGAATGAAAAATATATAATTGCTGGTAGTAAAGATAAAAAGGAAGTAAAACTTAATATAGGAGATTTAGTGTGGTTACACTTGAGAAAGGATAGATTTCCATATTTAAGAAAGTCTAAATTGATGCCTAGAGCTGATGGTCCATTCAAAATAATTGAAAAGATTAATGATAATGCATATAAACTTGAGTTGCCTCCCGAGTGAGGGATTAGTCCTACTTTTAATATTTCAGATTTGAAACCATACTTGAGAGAAGAGTATGAGCTTGAGTCGAGGACAACTCCACTTTAAGAGGGGAAGGATGATGAGGACATCACTACTACGGATACATGCAACACTCCTCCAATTCTAGACTTGCAGAGTCCAATGACTAGAGCTCGAGCACAACGACTAAATTTAGAAGTGAGCTCGATCCTACGTTCTTCGTAATATGTTACTTTTGAGAATGATTTACTATCTCATGATTATATTATGATTAAGAACCATAAAGAGGACCAGGAGATGATGGGATAAGGACTTGAGGACATGGAGGACCAGCAAGGACGTGGAAGCCAAGGTGGAGACCCAATCAAAACCGACTTCGAGTCTGTTTCGTAGCCGAGGATCAGTCCGTACTAAAACGGACGCATATGGACTCAGATTTGGATGTTGTATATATGAACAGAAAGATAAGGAGAGGACCTTTCCAATGCCGCTAGCCTCATATGAAAATTTGTTAGGAGTCATCGGAAATCATCAAAACAAGAGATTGTCCAGAATCTATGTTGGTGCTGCGTCGCCTATTTTTGGCCTTCGGGCTTTGTATCCAGTTGAGCCCATTTAGGGACGTGTCCAGAGGGTCTTGCATGACCCTAGGGTATTCATAAACAGCTGCCACCGCTTTATTAAGTTTTAGGTTTTTCTTAGATTATTCTGTTTATATAGTTTTGCCGCCATATCGGTTTATGAGACCCTAACTTTATGAGATTCATAATATATCTGTAATTATATTGCATTCTTCTTTGTTCTTGTTTATGTTCTTGATTCGCATACATGGATTAGCCTTCTCGGTGAGGTCAATCGTTCTTAGACGGTTGATAATCAGAGGAGACGTTGTAGTACGATTGCGGGGTTCTGAATGTATTGTTTAGAAGCCGGATCGATTAGTGTTTCGTCTCCGTCTAAATCAAGATAATCAAAATCTTTCGAAAGATCAAGAACTCTTGTTCACATCACACACGATGATAGGAGGCATCGGGAATCAAGCGCCTTCAAGACCAAGAATTAAGGGCCAACAGAGGAGTCGTCGTCTGTGCAGGATCGAAGCGAGGGCCCATCTTGGAGGTACATACCCGGCTATGGAGGGATACCTGGATGGCATTGATTATTCATTAGATTCATCCTATTGGGTTTAGGTCTAGCCACACCTATCCGCTTAGGTGTTTCTAATGGCCTCTTCATCTTTATATACTTTCCATCGCTCCAACATGTCTGTAATGACTTATGTCCCGATGATGTGTGGTGTTTCCTAAAATGCTTTTGTTGTGACCAGCAGAGTAAGCTAGAGTTTTGTTGAGGCTTCAAGAGTGCAGCAACATTGGTTTTTAGAAGCAGCAGGAACTGTGCTCCATACAAGGTTAGCACCATTTTCTTTGCCCTCTCAGTTAGCGTATGTCAGGGCATCATAAGTCTTGTAACTTCTGAAGCAAAATAATAGATTGGCATAGACTTTAAATCCTTTGTTTAGTTTCCTTCTTTTTTATTCAGCGGTTATGGCTGAGAAATTGTAATAATTGCAAGGATGTGTATGTTTGTAGAGGCCAGATGAGCTATCTATTTTTTTTAAAAAAAAAAAGTGTTACTACTGGACATTACAGATTCTTGAAAGTGTTCATTTTTATTTTTTGCGGGTGTAAAAAATGCAATAAACTAGGAAGAACAAATATTAACTACTTATATATGTCAAAAATGGACAACATATTTTGATATAAACATACATTTCATTGCATAATATATATCATAAGTTATGTACGTAGCAATATAAAAATTAATATCGATAGTTAATGGGCCACTTTCGTACATTAGTGTGTCTTATTACCGCGTTACCCCCAAGGCCCAAGCAATGGATAGCGGCCTAAATATAGGTGGTCACTGTCCACGCGTCAGTGGCCCGTCTGTAGGAGGTTGTTTTCTCTGTTTTTGCACGCAGAGCTGCCATGCCAAGTCCGGACGTCAGGAGTTTAAGGTTGCGCATTCAGACGTTACGTACACAGGGCTCATCCATAGCTACAACCAAGACGTGTGCTTGCACATCTGAGTCATACTAACAAGAGCGAATTCCGTTTATGTCATCAAAATTTAAAATGATGGTAGAGCAAATCTACGAATATTTCATCTTGAGGTCAGGTTGTTCACCGTCATTTAACAGTAGTACTAATATGTAAAATAACAAAGTTAGCACATAAGGGATAAAAAATTTATAATAATAGTAAGGAAGCAAGCTATAATTCTAGATGGTTTTTATAAGGAATGTGTATAAGTTTTTATATAATGCACCAGAAATTTGATCTATACTAACAAAGTGCATATGCATACTTGTCTAAAACAAATGAAACAAAGTGCACACATCAATACAACTTGCAACATTTGCTGCACAGTAAAACGGTCAAAAGCATGCTTATCTTAACGACGGCAAAGGCGGAGACATACGGTGGGCATCACGCAACGTAGAATAATTAAATGGGCTAACATCTGTTGAAACTTAATTACAACCACCGTTCACGTGAAAGCAACAAGGCAACCTTTGCCCTGGCAATCAGCCAGTAAACAAGGTAGCATGGGAAGTGAAGCAATGCCAAGGCGAGATACCTGCACGCATGCAGAATTCAGATCATCATTTTACAAAAGATGTAATGGTACCCTACAATGCAAATAACAAACTTTGTGCACGTGACAGAAGCCATACCATACTGGTGCCCAGGACAGTGCAGGACTAAGAAAAGGGTAGGGCCACCTGTGCACATTAACATAGCATAGCACTCAAAATTCTTGTAATATCAAATACTTGACATATGTGTGTATGTGTATGATTCTCAATTCTCACCATGTCAAACCACAGGCATGGGCAATCCACTGGACGATCACATACAAGCATGTCCAAAGAATGAAATACGCTATTCTGAACCATGGGAAGGCCTGGAGAAGTAGGACAGAATAACCACAAGGTGCAACCACTGGTTTCCGTAACTCAAAACGGGTAGATAAAGCCTTGATCTGATTTGGATGTTACTAACCAACGTGTTGAGCGCAGTCTCTGCCAGTAGGAAGGCAAGGTTGAAAGAGTGCATGCAACCCATCACCTGCGAACGACGTGTGGAATTTGATTTATGCAGACATTAGTTGAATTCGTCCTGTATATGCTGCCTGCAGTCAGTTCAGAGAAATGCCACAATAGTAATAATCAATCACTCACTGCATTGAGACTGAAGTGCGCTGAGGACATGAACGGAATTATCAGGCACCAGAAGACCACGTCTGTCAGCACAACTGCTCCGGCACTGACCTGTGACGGCTGACCACAGTCAGAATCAAAACAAAAAAAATTCTGAATAACATATACTAAAGGCTTATATATACTTATGGTGCTATAGGCATGTAGCCTGTAAGTCTCGCATATTGGGAGGGCATATTGAGTAGTGCACATCGTTGCATCAACAGAGGTACAGTCACTTGAATTGAGAGCAACAGCTACATACCTGGTAGATGATTTGCATGAAGCATTCCAATCGTTGAGGCCCGTAGCCTACATCACCAGCGCCTGGTTCGTCGGCGCAGTCGCCGCTGAGTAATCTGACGATGTCGCTCTCCGTTTCGCCAGCAGCACGATTTCCAGAATGCATCAGGCATCCGTACGCAGAAAACAGAGTGGCCACCTGCACATTGAGTTGATCCGAAGCCCGCAACTGTGCGTAATGTACTCGGTCGCGCACAACCATGCTCAAAATTAAATAATAAACGTACCGCGAAATAGGCGATTTCCAGCAGGAGCGTCCACCTGCAATGAAACGGTTCATGGAAACAGAGACGAGCAGAGACTGATGTGTCATGGCTACCGTACCGGACTGGATAGCAAGCTCGAGAGGATGTCATTGATGGTGTGCACGTTACGTACTCCGTGTAATACATCATGATGCTGGCGTCGTAGGTCCGCAGGTCCCAGACGAGGACGGCCGCGAGCGCGACCACGGCCGTGGCTCTGAACGCGAGCAGCCACGCCGGGCGCACCCAGGCCCAGCAGCTGCTCCACGGAGCACCCTCGTGCGGTGGCCCATCGCCGCCGGCCAACCACGACGACGACCCGGCGGCGCGCCGGCTCACCCCGACGATCGCGGCGAGAGACGCGGCCACGGAGCCCGCAACGATGCCGAAGCAGATGAAGCTCTGCCACTGGACCATGCTGTTTGTTAGACAGGACGGAGAATTTGACCGGTAGATTAGATGGCAGTGGGCACGCAACCGGCAACGATGATGAATGAAGTATACAAAGAGGCCGCGAGACGGTGGTTGCTGGCTTGATGCTGGTGTCATTTTGACTGGCAGGTGTGGCTTACTTGAACACGCCCCAAATTTTGGTGGGTGCTCTCATCCCAGCTTAAGCATCAGCTGAAGACCGGGCGGCCGGTTCCTGTAAAGATTTGTGGAAGCGTTGAACCCTCATGATGCCGTGTAGCTCTATTCATATAGGCCACAATTGCCGTGATCTAGAAACGGGTTTGTTATCGAGTAAGCCGGCTCTATCTCTGTCCTATCTTATCTATACAATCTCGGTTACAACAAACTCTAACAGAATCCTAGAGCCAGCCTCCAAGTGTAACAACCCATATACACGATTACAATGTTTGTTACAATGTTTAATACCTTCCCTCAATTTTCAGCCGCCTAGGTTGAGATTGCTTCTAAACAACTCCAGCTTTCGAATTGGGAGAGACTTGGTAAATCCATCAACAATTTGATCTTCTGTTGGTACAAACTGAATGGATAGTAGCTTTTGTGCTGCTCTTTCTCTAACAAAATGATAATCAACTTCTATATGCTTAGTGCGTCCATGAAAAATAGGATTAACAGATAAATAGGTAGCTCCAATATTATCACACCATATGTTAGCCATTTTCGGTGAAGGAATGCCAATTTCTTAAAGTAATCTTTGTATCCATATTACCTTTGCTGTTGCATTTGCAACAGTCTTATATTCAGCTTCTGTTGATGATCTAGAAATTGTTTCCTGCTTCCTTGTACTCCATGACACAAGATTTGACCCAAGGTATATGGTAAAACCTCCTGTAGATCTTCTGTCATCTAAACATCCAGGCCAATCTGCATCTGAAAAGGCTATAACAAGTGTAGAATGCGACATATTTATCTTAAGACCAATTTTAATAGTATAGCTCAAGTATCTTAAAATTCTCTTGATTATAGTCAAATGATCAGTGGTTGGAGAATGAAGATATTGGCATACTTTATTAACTAGGAATGCAATATCAGTACGAGTAAGAGTTGCACACTGAAGAGCTCCTATCAAACTCCTGTATTTAGTGGAATCTTCAGGACCAAGTGTGTCACCTTTGTACCTTGAAAGTTTCTCACTTGTTATCATGGGCGTGTTTACAGGCTTGCAATTCTTCATGCCTGTCCTTTGAAGGATATCACCAATGTATTTTTCTTGTGATAGTTAAATACCACCACTTGTCTTCTTAACTTTAATTCCCAGAAAATATTGCAGCTCACCTAGATTTTTTAGTGCAAAGTCTGTCTTGAGATCTTTCAATAGTGCTTGAGTTGCCTTCTCTGATGAATTTGCCGCAATAATATCATCAACATATACAAGCAAGAACATAGTAATATCACTTCTCTAATAATAGAACAGAGAAACATCTGCCTTTGACGAATTAAAACCAAGAGACTGTAACTTAGCACTTAACGTTGCAAACCAAGCATGTGGTGCTTGTTTTAATACATATAAAGCTTTATCTAATTTACAAACAAAATTAGACTTATTTTTATCCTCATAACCAGGTGGTTGTCTCATATAGACTTCTTGCTCAAGAATACCATGTAAGAAAGCATTCTGAACATCTAACTATATAAGACACCATCCTTTTGACACTGCCAGAGATGATATTTTTGCTTAAAGCCTTTTGCAACGAATCTAGCTTTATAGCGATCTATTGAACCATCTGCTTTTCTCTTAATTTTATAAACCCACTTGCAGTCAATAATATTTTTGCCAATAGCAGAGGGAACTAAATGCCATGTTTTGTTTTTAACTAAAGCATCATATTCACAATCCATGGCATGTTTCCAATTTAGATTTGTCAAGGCATCATGCAAATCATGTGGTTCACCGGCAGTAGTCAACATGCCGTACCTGACCATGCCATCAGTATACACTTTAGGCCGGCGAATGCCATGTTGAGCCCTTGTGATGACCCCACCTAATGCTGCTGGTGAGGCCACAGATGCGCCTCCACAACTGACTGCCGTAGGAGGATCGGAAACTAGTGCTGGCGTAGTGGAGGGATCCGTCGTTGTAGTCGTGCGCTGGTCCCCCATCGCTCCACTGGGCCTGCGACGCGTGCATGTGAGCGGTGTGCCGTGCGCGTGCGCTGAAGGCGTGACCAAGGGCTTGGGGGCCTCGGGGCGACATGTGGCGAGCCATATTCGCCAAGCTGGGGAGGCCCAATGGAGTGCTGGGCGGGAGCGTGCCCGGCCGTACGCGCCGTGGTGGTACCCGGTTCGCCCGCTATGCAGAAGTCGATGTAGGCTGCAGGGAGAGATGACCGGGCGGCGATCTCAGGGCAGATTCGGTGTCAGCCCCGATGATGAGTATAGGGAGATCGGCATGGGAGACCATGTCTACTGATGGTGTCATGCGATCAGGGGCTACAGGAAGATTTGGAGCGCCGTGATCTTCAGCTGTGGTTTCTGCAGCATCTACAGGAAGATTAGTAGCATCTGTATGACCATCAAACCCATGGTCAGGTACCATAGCGTCCATAGTAAAATTATGTAAATGTGGAGGAAGCAAAAGGATTTCAGATCTAAGACGTTGGCCGACATTTGAATGCAATTCAGCAAAAGGAAATATATTTTCATCAAAAATAACATCACGGGATATGTAGATGCGGCCAATAGATATATCATGTCGAGACTTCTACTCGGCAATAAATTTGTAGGGCTACGTCAGGATTAAGAACTCGATGGTTAAGACACAAGGCGCCCATTTAGACAGGTTCGGGCCCTCTTGACGAGAGTAAAAACCCTACGTCCTGTGTTCTATGGTTTGTATTGATGTGTTGTCTGTTGTAGTTTGTATTGATGTGTTGTCTGTTGTGGTTGTTGTTCCCTCCCTCGATGGGGGTTCCCTGTCGCCTTATATATCCGGTCGGCAGGGATACATAAAGAGTCCTACTCGTAGTCTATAAGGATTCATATAGAAAGTCTATCTCTAATTTCCTTGTGCTCCAAGTCAACTCGGTCGGTTACTTTATGGATAAGGTACCCGGTAGTCTATCGACTTAGCCATAATTGCGGATACCTATAAGGTAAGTATTCCACATATTAAGACATTTATAGCCTTTCTAGAGATTGCTATAGCCGATAAAAGCACAACGCTTAGAACGGAATTCAAGCTTCCTCGTGTTATAGGGGCGCATATGAGGTCAACAGGCATATCCAAAGGTGCGCAAGGTAGAATAGTTTGGTGTTTCTTTGAACAGAACTTCAAGAGGAGTCTGATAATTTAGAAGTTTTGTGGGGGTGCAATTGATGAGGTAGACAGCGGAAATAAATGCCTCATCCCAATATTTCAAAGGCATGCTAGCATGCGCAAGCAAGGAAAGACCCACTTCAATGATATGACGGTGTTTCCGTTCTGTAGCACCATTTTGTTGGTGAGCATGGGAACAAGACACTTGATGCATGATGCCAATCTTGTGAAAAAAGGAGTTCAAACCTTCATATTCGCCACCCCAATCCGATTGAATAGAGAGTATTTTTCTATCAAAATGGCTCTCGACCAAAGCTTGAAATTTATAAAAGATGTTAAAAACATCAGATTTTTGTTCATGTGAATTTACTGTAATCATCAATAAAACTCACATAATATTGTTTCCTTCCAAAAGAATCAGGTGCTCATCCCCATACATCAGAAAAAAATAAGTTGCAATGGTTCACTAGAATGACTGACTGACACGGGATAGGGAAGATGATGGCTTTTTGCTTGCTGGAAAGCATCACAAATTGCATCAGCCCTATTATTCTCACTAGAACAAGGTAAGTTATTGGAGCTAACAACACAATGAACAATGGGCAATGAGGGATGCCTTAATCTCCTCTGCAACCTCTCAAGGGATGGCTTTATTGCACTCAACACATGTTTTCTGAACTAATGAAAGTTTGAAGGAAGTGTATAGAGGCCATCTTTGCATCGGCCAATAAGCAGGATTCTCCTCGTTACTAGGTCCTTTACGAAAAAAACACCAAGGGTGAAATTCTAAGAAAACTCTATTATCAAGGGCAAAACGATGAATCGGATATGAGATTTTTGCAAGCATAAGGAACATGAAGGACGTTTTTGAGATCAAGATCACGGGTAGGGGTACTAACAGTAGCCTGACCAATGTGATCAATAGTCATATCTGATCCACTCGCGGTCTTGATCTGGTCGTTGCCTTGGTAGTGGTCGTGAATGGCCAGCTTGTTCAGGTCCCCCGTGATGTGATCAGTAGCCCCGGTGTCGGTGTACCAGTTGGAGTCGACGCCGTAGTTGTTCATGGTAGCCGCTGCATTGCGTTTGTTGGAGACGTAGTCGGGGTCGAAGCGGTACCAACAGATGTCGATGGTGTGTCCCTCCTTCTCGCACACTTGGCACAACGGTTTGGCAGATCGCCCACCACTGTTGTTGCAGCCACCTTGGTTTCCTCCTACGCTAGAGTGTCCTCCTCGTCCAGGGGGAGGCGCACGTCCTTTCGTGTTGCCGCCGCGGTTGCCACCTCGTCCGCCGTGGGGAAAACTGTGTCCTGATCCACCACGTCCAAGTGAAGCAGAGTTCACAGATGATTGATTAGTTTGAAGCAAATCCATACGATTTTCAAAGGACCACAGCTAAGAATATAGTTCGCTTAGTGATATGGGCTCAACAAGAGCAACCACGGCGGAAACCACCGAGTTGTACTCATAGTCGAGCCCTGCTAAAATATAGCTGACAATTTCCTCTTCTTCTAGAGGTTTGTCCGCCGCAGCCATGTCATCGGCGAGTGTCTTGATTTTGTTGAAGTAGTCGGTCAAGGCCATGGTGCCCTTGTGAGTGGTTGCCAGGGCGATGCACGTGTTCACCGACCGCGCCTTGGTGCGAGATGCGTACATCTCTGTGATGGCCTTCCAGAGTTCGGCCACTGATGCCTTGTCGGCGACCTGCGTGAGGATCTCCTTCGAGAGGGTCATGAGCAAATAGCTCACAACCTATTGATCTTGGGCGATCCACTTGGAGTACTCGTCGTTGATGATCTTCACCATCTTGTTGTCGATGCTGGTCTCCACTTCTTTGGCCGGAGCGGTGTCAGTGCTGAGGAGAAGACCCTCGAGCTGCGCACCACGGATAGCCGACATGACTTGTGCTTTCCATAGATTGAAGTTTTCTTTGTGCAGCTTCTCCGTCACCGGGAGCGCCAGGGGGGCTGCCAGAATACTGACGGTGGCCGATGATGATGCTATCGATCAGCTTAGAAAAGAGGAATGGCTCTGATACCATGTAAAGATTTGTGGAAGCGTTGAACCCTTAGGGGGCCGTGTAGCTCTGTTCATATAGGCCACAATTGTCGTGACCGTGGCGTACAAGAAAGGGGTTTGTTACCGAGTAGGCTGGCTCTATCTCTATCCTATCTTATCTATATAATCTCGGTTACAACAAACTCTAACAAAATCCTAGAGCCGGCCTCCAAGTCTAACAACCCTTATACACGATTACAATGTTTAACAGTTATGTCACCCTGATTCTCTCTGGCTGGATAAGGCAAGCAGCCCGGCGAAGAAGCTAATCGTGGTTACTGCTTTATTTTTTTAGAAAAAAATAGTATCGGCTACGGAGTACTTGTCTATTATCTGCCCTTTTTAAGCTATGATATTTATTTTTTTAAGTATAGATTGCCATGTCCCATCCTCGTTAAATAGTTTTAAAATCCATTCCCAAAAAAATAGTTTTAAAATCCATTCCAAAAAAAAATAGTTTTAAAATCCGTTTGTAAGACTTTATCTTCGATCGTCCATTATGTCAAATACCCCTTGATCTTTAGGGTGATAAAGGATGCCTATATAGCAAGTCAATGTTTCCTCCATTTCGTATTTCTAATAAAATATAAATCTATAATAACCTTAAAGCTCTATAACATGATGTTGGATGCTATGAACCGTGCTTATGTTGGCAGTTGATGGCTAACAAGATCGCTTGGTTTCCGATTGTTTCTCTTTCTAAGAAAACGTGCGTGTAGAAGCCTAGTTTATGTAGAGCCTTATTTACTTCTGCAGGCCGCGTTGAGGCCTATGATGACAGCCTGTTATGTCGTTGGAGTTGCTGGGCCTAGCCAGCCATTAGACTCAGAAAACTTTGGGTCGTAGGCAACTAGCGCAATTTTTCTACATGGTGATTTTGTGACTTCATTTGGTTCAGTCTCATTTTGCTCAAAAAAAAAATTGTTTCAGAGTCATTTGTTTGATCTTCCTAGCCGAGGGATGATGTCCGTTGCCCGGTTTCGCAAAGGCAGCATCAATCTGTGTGCTACAGATCACGTGAGTATGTTACTGCTGCTCTCTCTTGGGTTGACGACCTGGATCTGGTGTATGTTACTGTTCGAGCCAGTCAAGGCCATGGGGCTAAACACCGTTGTATCTATCTGTACCGCTAGAAACAGCTGCAGAAACAGAGAATCTCCCGGGTCCCTCGTCAACTCCGAGCCTCATTAGTTCGTCCCAGTCCCTGGTCAAACAACGCGGCCGCACCTGTTTCCTTTACGCTGATGGCAACCGCGACGCAACGCACTGATCACTGATGCAACTTGTTCTGGTCGCTGATCTTTGTTGGTGACGCGATCAGTGAAATTGCCGGAATCAAGATCCTGAGACGAGCAGCTAAAGGGTCCTTCTGTCCGCAGATTTTTTTGTTCCGGCAGACAGGGCGTCAATGCACCGGTAGCCATCAGAGCACCATCTTTCACAAGGTTCCAAACAGACGCGGCTCATCTGCTCAAAGGGCCTTTGCAATTATTCAGATTCGAGGACCGCTGTGACGCTGGAGGGCCATCCACGATACACAACTGAATCACTATTCACTATGCGAATGTGTACTCTCATTCCGGTCGGTGCATCAAAAAATCTTGCACGAACCCAACATCCACGATGCACAACTGAACCACGGGAAAGATGAACTGGATGGAACAATGCTAACAATCTGAATCTCTCTCCAAGCAACAGCACAAAACAATGGTATTGTATGTACAACCAAAATGAAGTTAAAAAAAAAACAGCAACAGCTGCCCTGTCCTCACTACCAAAATTGCTGGCTATGTAAACACAGCCGTACTCAGGAACATCAGCAGTATTTACACAGCCAAAACAGCTAGGCCTCTGTTACACAACCTAGTGGTCAGATTCCAGCAATCTCCTCAAGTTGCAGATGGCCTCCGGAGACAAGCTCTTGCAAAATCTTATCCTCCCAGTCGGCGCCTGCTCTACAGACGCCGAACTCCCGCTAAGCTCAGACACAAAGCAGACGATGATCACCGTGAGGTTATCAAAGGTTTGCAGCCTCTTTGCCTCCATGGCAAGCTCTCTCGCGCACCTCTCAGGGTCGTCGTGCCGTCTGAGCCCCTTCCACACCGTGGTAACTGCTTGCTGGCTAGTCATAACATCCCATATCCCATCACAACCTATGATGAGAAATTCATCGTCCTCGGTGAGGGTAATACGCTGGATCTCTGGCTCGGCAATGAGAGGTGATTGTGAGCCTTGAGGAAGTTTCAAATCCCAATCCCCTAAAGCCCGGGTCACAGACAGAACTCCATTGAGGTAACCGTCTTCAATGTATCCGCCAGACTCAATGACCCGTCGACGTTCCGCATCATATGTTGGCCTATGGTCTCGAGACAACTCCACTGCCTCACCTTTCCTACATAGGACTGCACGACAATCACCGGCATTCGCAACCAACAACTCTCTGCATGACAGAACAAATAATGAGCATGAATGTTGAATTAGACATGACAATCTGTGAAGTCTTTGGTTTCATTTACCTTCCAAGGACCAATGCCGTCAGTGCAGTAGTTCCAGCAGAACGGTTGATGATCGAATCATCAGCTAGAGCAAGATCAGCCCGCAAAAAAGCTTTGAAGATTAAATTTTCAACAGATTCAGCAAACATTTCATCCACTTGTGACACTTGTGGAAAATCAGCATCTTCAAAGAAGATCCTCATTGCATGATTTTTCATGTAGGATGCTGCATCTGAGCCGCCATGACCATCAAACACCTAGAAATGCAACAAGACAATCAGTTTGGTATTGTTATTAAAATCTACAATACAATACAATAAAAATTAGCTGAACATTGTCGGCAGCACATACCCCATAGAAGGCACTAGGCATCAAAAGTGAGCCAAGCTGACCAGAAAGATCATCAATTCGGATGTGTTCATCCTCCATGTATCTCCTAGGTCCAATATCAGCAAAGCTACCAGATCGAATAATGGGGACAAATTCTCGTGGTTCCACAGAAACACTACCCCCAGCAATTGTTGTCTGGAGTTCCTGCATTAAGCATATAAACTGTTAAACACGATGTCGTCTTGCATTGTCAAATTTAATGTAAGTGAATAAGGTGGACTTGGCTTCTCTAATTTGACGAGTTGACAAGCTAAAACAAACAAGAACCTAAAAAAGTGTGGTTTACTGATCGAGCCAAAAACTATCACTAAATTAATTGACCAAACCATTATACCTGTAAAGTAGAAAACAATCAATAATCTTGTTGACACACTTTCATAATCATATCAGTATTAAAATTACATTCCTGGTAGTTCCAACTGTTTGGCAAACCATTCCTGCAATTCCTTTCACCACAGTACGCAAATCTAAATCTTACACGAGACATCATTAAATTATCCCTAATTAAGTTTCGACAACATCAACAGGGGATAAAATCTGAAGGCAACACGAGGTCTCGCAGTTAATCTAATCCAACAAAGTTCCCTATCGAAACAAGAAGGCCGAAAACTTGCTGAACTGAAATCGAAAACTCACCAGATCGGTCACCTCGACGGCGACCTCCACGACGGCCCTCGGCGACGCCGCTGGCTGCACCGGCGCGGTCGCCACACCGACCACCTCCTCGATGACCTCGACGCTCTTGACGGCGCACCGGTGGAACGGCGCCTCCAGCAGCGGCACGACCTGATGCATCACCTCCGCCCCAGCTCCCATCTCCTCCTCCAACCCGCTCAACAGCCTTCCACCGAAATCTCTCGTCTTTCCGCGCCCGGACGGACAACAACCCCCCGATCCGCCCTCTTCTTGCTTGGCGTCGAGAACTTTTTCTCACAACCAAACCGTTCGATTCGCAGAAGTCTGCGACGATTAACCTCGATCGACGAGAAGCACGCGCAAATCCCCGAAAGAAGCGGCCTTTCCACAAGCTGATAGAAGGGCAACGCGCAAAAGAACGAAACTCCTGGGAAAACAACACAACACGGAGCACAGCTGACCCGATCCGAACCGGAAAGAAATGGCGGCGGAGGCAAGAGGCGTTTGCTATTTATGCGCTCGTGGAGGAGGTCTGCGAGGACGGCGGCTGCCGGTCGGTGACGTAGGTGGTGACCGGCAAGTGGCCGTGACAGGGGACGGTGCCTAGGTATCGTGTGCGGGCGGGAGTCCCGGGTTACCGGCACGCGTGCGCTTTTTAGCAAGAGTGGTCGTCGATCCCGTTTCGGCTAGGGCTGGATGATGCGTGCGCTCGTTTCACACCTTTGGCGTGTGGGAACCGGTGAGCGCGCCCCGTTTTGGTCTATTTTTATCTTTTCAATTTTCAAAGCCCAATTGAAAGCTATGATTTTCATAGTCTCTTTTTCGGTAAGTACGTAGTTATAAGAAATTTGAAACCTCGCCTTTGATATAATCGTATCTGAAAGTAGTACAATATATGTATTTTTTGGAAGCTTTTAATATCAGTTTTACCACATAAAATTGAAAGAGTTTGATATTTTTCTTTCGTTAGTAGAATAGTCTACATACTTCATTTGCACCATTAGAAGTGTCTATCTTGGATATCTTTTCTCTTTTATGTAGAAATAGTCTACAATTCATTCACCCTATTAGGTATGCATCAAAATGTCATATTCTATTTTATCATCGGTAGAGTCAAAATTAAAAAGTTTAAATAAAATGTTGTCTGCTATAGTTTTTTTCAAACTTTGATTGCATGTTTGTTAGAAATGCTTTTACAGAGTAAAAGTTATCGGTTTCAATGCGTCAAAATTCTTTTGAAAGCATGCAGTAGCATGTACCAAAATAAATCGGTTTCAAAGTGCCGAAATTCTTTTGAAATCATACAGTAGCATGCCCGGAAACAAAAATTCAAGCAATCAACTTAACACAACACCGACTAATGGCTCTAACTTTGATAACATTTTGAGCGTGGCAGCCTCAAATCGTTCCACATGTTTTTTGTGTTCATTCACGTCTTCCATGTTTTACAATAACGAAAATGTGCTAGGTTAATCTTTTTCAATGCCTAATTATAGCTAGCTAGTGTGACCCTTCGCCCACAACCCAAAATGACCAATACGATGAAGCTTTGCCATTCAATTGCGTGGCGAAAACGTAGATGTGCTTTCGAAACAATGGGTAGGGGAACTGCGGTTCCCGCGAGATTCAAACGGAAAAGCTGTAGCGCCTGCCGATGCGGCGGCTCTCGCGAGCTCAAAGTGGTTGCTTCGAGGAGGAGGTTATTAAAGATCGAAAGGTCTGGTCAGTGGTGGAGGACGGCGCGTGGCCTCCACGCCACCCCTGATTTTTCCCTTGACGGCAACGAGTCAACGGGGTCACGCGCGTTCCCGCGGCTTCTGACTTTGCGAGGCAGGCCAATTCCGCGTTGCCTTGCTGCTCTCGCCCGCGCCGCCGCTGGTGGCGTGGGCAAGCCGGTCGTTTCTCCTTGGCCGCCGCGTGCCTGCGTGAATCGTGACGCTTTTCCCTTCCTGCCGCTCCTCGAGAGGTGCCGGATTCGAGTACTAGAGCAGTGTCGGTTCCGTTCCGTCCCTGTACCAATGAGATCCGTGCGACGCGTGTGCATGCAACGACGCCAACGTGTCGTGACAGATCTATAGCGGCCTGGCCACCTCCCCTGCTGCGTGGCTGCCTGCTTGGTCTCCCGGCCACGTGCCGCAGGGGCACGCGTTACGTGCTCGTCGAATGCCGGCGCGACGCGATGGGCGCACCACGGCTTCGTGGGTCGTGGCCTTTGCTCTCAGCCTCTGAGAAGGGGAGGAAGTAACAGCTCTCAGTTGGCACTGACCGAACATCACAGGCAAAAGATGTTTATCTTACAGACTCAAAGGACAAAAGCGGGACAACAGGACAAGGAAACCAAACTAATCCAATAAATAGCAAAGGTCATGCCACGCACTGCACTGCACTGCACTGCTGTGCACCTAACGTTGCCAAGGAACGACGAGCTGATCCGCCTTCAAAAAAGTTCATCCGGTGCTCACGCACGCAGGCCCTCACGCGACTCGGCTTGCTTTCTGTGGCGATAACGATTACAGCCAATCTGTTCACAACACACTCTGCAGTTTTGCTTGATCTGTTTCGCCGATTCCTTTTCTGGAGGAAACACTTGTTGCGTCCTCTGTGACGGCGAGCTGCACAGCACACGTAACGGGATACGCCAGTGCCACACGGCGGAGCATTCGCCTCAAGAATAAGTAGATCAGACTTGCAGCAAAAAAAGTAATCACTCGTGGAGGATAGATATATCATGCTCTGGTTTTCTATTCAACATATAGTACATGTTCTCGTTGAAAAAAATATCTTGTAATAAACAGTACGCGTCACCGTCTCCTGTCTCCCTTTAATTACTTCTTTTTTCATTATAAGATAAGAACAGACCGTACCATTTGTTAGCCAAACTTCTGTATCATCTTCATTAGCCCCGGATAGAGAACGGCATCAAAAGAAAATATTTTTTTTTGTTTATGGTTATTGGTAATATTTCTTTCTTTTGCTCCACCAATGAGAGGTCTAACAGGTCGCCTCCGTACGACCATTTTAGGAGGAACAAAGCTTAACTGCTTTTCCGCTCTTTGCTGGTCCGCCTTCTTTTGCGGCTTATGGAGGGTCGAATTGGTGTGCTAGAAGGTCCGATTGCTCTTGATTCTTGAACCAGCGTCATGATTTTCATATTTCACGAAACAAATTGTTAAAATACACGTCGTCCCAGACCCCGATCTGGTTCCTCTTCCTTCTTGTGGCAGCATGTGAGAAGTCGATGCAGATCATCCCGAAGAGTAAAACATGAGAAATGTGGATATGTGGTGGAGCCCAATTCTCCTTATTCAATGGTTTGTTGTGTACAAAGAGCGGGTTAGGTGTTCCCGGGCTCTCATGGTTGTTTTGCATCTATCAAAATACATGAATTTTTTGACAAAAATATGTAGTATCATGTAAAAGTTTAGATATAATATGTACTTATATAAAGTGCATCAAAAAAGAGAAATCAGAGTTTGAACAATAACAATTTGCGAGTCTAAGGCCATGTTTGGACCCATTGAAATTTTAAGAATCTAGATTTTAAAATTCACGAGACCTCCAAACATTACAGATTTTTTTTTTAAATTCTAAAATCTAGATTCTCATAATTTAAGAATCTCATAATCTGGTTATACCCAGAGCCAGATTTTATATGTCAAAACACTCAAAACCATTCGGGTTTTAAGAATCTGATCGGTATCTAAACAGCACCATCCAGATTTTATTTAGAATCCGGATTCTAAAATCTTAAGATAAAAATCAGATTTTAAGAATCTGAATTGGATCCAAACAAGACTTAAGATAAACAGTTGAAACCTGTAACTGTTGAAGTTGATTTTTTTCCTTTTTTTAATGCGCCTTATACAAATATGTGTTATATCTCAAATTTTGTATGATACTAGACGATAACATGTACTATTCATCTATATTTTTGGTTGAACTTTTTATAGCTTTTTTCTAATGCAAATCAAGTGCGGAGCACGAGAGCACTAAAGGTGTGAAAGCACCTACATATGTTCTCGTGTACAAATGGTCGCAGTATATAGAAGTATAGTCTTCTGGGCATATTTGGTATGAACTCATTATTGATTAATTCCCACTAATGGAGAGATTTTTAATAAAGATAACCAATCTTACCAATGCCCACAACAATCCTGAGTTAATAGCCGGAATATCGGTGGAAAATCCGTTCAAATCAAACTTGACAAAAAATAAACAATTAAGAAAATACAAAATGAGCTCGTCTGTTTAGATTCTTTATGGTAGAAACCTATCCATCTAGATTTGAGTCCGTTCCATTTATGACTATATCCGATGATTTCATGATACTCAAAATAACAGCTATGTTTTTGTAGGTGCTCATAATAGGAGTTAGTACTTTATACGTGTTTGCATGTGTACTATGTTTCATAGGGAAAAAAAATCAGACTTCACAAAAAGAAAATAAATGCACAAATCACACTAGATCACACATTTTGTCAATTTTTTCTGTCATAAACATATGACATTATCCAGCTTACAGTTGCCTCTAAAAAACTAGGACTTAAACAAAGGTGCACCGATCTGAAGAATAAATTGAGCACTAGAAGGTAAAGCATAACTCCACTGGTGTGCTTGGGGAAATTAGGCATGTTACCCTTTTTTCATCCTGGTCAAAAGAAGTTTTATGCTCAGTGAATGATTGGGAACAGATAGAGATGAATCAAAAGGAATCAAATTCTAAGATTTTGCTTTAACCACTTGTTTGCTGCAAGCACACGAGACACTGACGGATTAGGCTGCGATGTTTGAGATGCAACATGATACTGAACTGGATCTGTGCCACCATGAAACATTACTGATAGATACCCAGTGAACAAATACGGCAGCATCACTGCACCAGCTCAGTAGTACACTGTACACAGGGTACAAGTCTTCTCTGTATTAAATTTCTAATTTTGTACGAAACGTATCAATGTATTGCCTCATATGTACACGTAAACAACCAGCTCTACACTTTTGTAGTTTATTTCTGTAACTCAGGCCGATACAAATAAAGGTTAGCTATGAAAATGGAAGATTGTGAGCCCAAAACTAGAAGATGGGACTCGATAGCATCAAGTAGTAGAGACCACCGATCCCATTCAGCTATTTTTGGAGAGAACCCTGTATCATTGACGTAAGTGATGGATGGATCCGAGCGGTCTTCATGGATCGTGCAACACTTCTTCCTTCTGAATATTCCTCGCCAAGAGGCCATCTTGGACGCAGCTCATACTGTACCAGAAAAGAATCGATCAGGTAAGAAATGAGGGCAGCAGCAAGCTGAAAGTTCTGCTGTAGCAGTTTGTACAACGCAGAATAGGGCCAAATCGAAAGTGCCCGCCATTTTTATTAAGGAAAATAGACATAGTGATTGTTAATTTCTTATTACTGTCAATGCTGAAATTACATGACATTGGACATATGGATTGAGACCGATAAAATCTACTGACTTTGAACACTAAACTTTCTAAGTGCCAATGAAATTATCTGGGATTAAAAATAAGCTTCTTAGTGAATTTCAAACAGAGAACAGGCCTTCGGCCTGATGGTGGGAGCACGTGGTTCGCTCCTCACACGCGTTCGAAGCCTAGGCTCAACGCCCGTTTCTCACCACTTTCTTAGACAGTAACTGGGAAGCTGCTCCATGTAATTCAAAAAAAAAAAGTGAATTTCAAACAAACTTCATGTAATATCAGTAGAATTAGTTCTTAGTGATCGTTGACTTATTTGTTCCTTTCCATACCAAAAGTATTTTATTTTTTATCATATGAAAGCTCAAACTCTTTATTTACAACAAAAATTATCGATAATTCAGCTAAGTTGACAAATGGGCCAACTATACGAGTGAAAGGTTACAGAAAAGAATGGAATAGTATAGCTGCAATCTACTTTGTTACTTTGATGTCCGTGTTATTCACTAAAGATGTTTAATAGCTTTCAGCTTAAAGCAGCAAAGCAACTACAAAAACAAATGTAAAGAGAAAGAAAGAGACCTACTCAAGCAAACTAGTAAGTGATTGAATAAAACTGCACATTGGTAACACAAAAGAGTAGGGGGGGGGGGGTAATAAGACGGCTCGATAATGTGAAGAGAGATAGATGAAGGCAAAACCTGACATGGCAGGAGTCTGAAGAATATGAAGGATTGGAATATTGTCAAGGACATAGCCATATATAGGAGAGCATGGATACTAACAATTCCCATGCCAGAACCTTGCCTTTTGTTTTTCCCCTCTTTTACCTTTTTTTGTTCGGTTTATTTTTTTCCTTTTGTCCCCTCTTTTCTTTCCTTCCTTCTTTTTTTTTTTTTGTCCTAGTGTTTTGGCTCTTGTGGGTTTCATCTCCAGACTACCTTAACTTGCTTGAGAGTTGGGACTAATGGGGCTTTGTTGTTGTTGTTGTATTGGTAACACAAAAGTAATATGACAAGTCATATGAATTAAATTGAAGACTATATGCAGACCTGCATATCATCAGGCTCATCAGCGGCAGGTGGGTTCTCAAATCTACCTGCAACAAAGTGCTCAATTCCGGTCCAAGCAATCATGACACCTATGCAAACACAACATCATTAGCATAACTGGTTATTGCTCAAGATAATGGAAAGAAATAAGAAAACTACTGATCTAGACAGCTAGAATAATTGATTCACATCAACCTGGCCATAGAAGGCTAGTACGGCCTAAGGCTTTTTGAACCACCATGAATTGTTATGGTGGCTGACTTCGCATACTAGACACATTGTTGTTCACAAAATGATTGAATATTAGTATATAACAATGTAGCAAGCCTTGTAAAACAACTTGTTACCATTATCAGTGCAAAGACTTGGAGGAGGAGTCACGAGTTGTAGGCCATTAACCTCAGCAATATGAGTCAAGCGAGTCCTAACGTACTTATTCGATGCAACACCTCCTGAAACAACCTTTAATAATTGGATCAATCAACATACTAGATGAATAACTGTAAGCAATTTGAGTTTTTCCATGATCAAGATAAGTGAATTACAAAGTGTCTAATCGAAGGTTCTATCTTCAATGCCCATTCAACTGCTCTCTGGCATCTTTCTTCCAAATGTAAAACAGCAACTCGCTGTATAGGTCAAAATTATCAGGTAAAATCGAAACCCTGGGTGCACTGAACAAAAAAACAGTATCCATGGTGTAGAACCTGAAACGAGGCAGCAATATCTGCCCTTGATTGTCTGTCCTCTTCTGATGCAGATGAAATGGGAATATCTTCCACACATCTATCATTGTGTAAAAACCACAGACACAGTTTAACAAAACTAGCAACAAGAATAGTAAATGAAACATTAAAGATGCTATTGCACGCTGCATCAAGCATGTTAATGAAAAAGGAGAGGACAAAGGCACTAAAACCAAATGTCCATGTAAATACCTGGATTCAATCGCCAACCGAACTTGAGTCTTCAGGCCAGCATAAGAAAAATTGCAATCTTTGTGTTGTCGCATTGGAACCTGAAGGTATGCAAGGAAAAATAATGAATTAATTCATGTAGCTTATAGTATCTCAGTTGATGCTGATGAAAAACTGCATCAGCCAACTTACTCTGAACTTGACAGCTTCTGGATCACCTTCTAGGGCAAGCTCTTCGAGAGCAGGACCACCACCTTTTCGCATATCAAGGCCCAGCCACCTTGCTGACTTGTCATATGCCTCACCAATCGCATCATCTATTGTTGTACCCAGTTGAACATACTGACCAAGGTCATGAGCAAGAACAAGAAGATTGTGTCCTCCTGAACATAGAAACATATTAGATACTTCAAGAGATAGTTCAACAAATAACTACTCCCTCCGTTCATTATTATAGGACGTTTTGAGGTCTTCAGTTTTTTCCAATTTATATGACGTTCTCATTTATCAAGACAAATTACCACACAGACTGAGACTCTATGCACAGCAGCAGCACGCTATTTACTCCTCATAGCTCCTCCCTCTCGTACGAAACTGCATGCACAACAGTAATAGTAGTGTCTTTCCTCCTCACATACTCTCTCCCAGCAGAGCAGGCACATGCACAGCAGCGCGCAGCACAGTTTACTCTCTCTTCCTTGGTTTCTTCGCACAGCGTGAAAACGTCCTATAAAATGGAACGGAGGGAGTATGTTTCTTCCATCCTGAATTTTCGCACTACTTTTCAGACAGGCACATATAGTGAATAAATTAGATTGAGGTAGTCGTGCATTTAACTATATGAGTGGACTATTCATTATATACTTAAGTGAGGCATAATGCATTTCACCAATTGCAATGGGGGCACAAAGATATTACACAGTAGTCAACATGCATTGTAATAGCAAAACTGCTTCGAAGTATTGGATGCAATGCAATGCAAACAAGTGGAGTTCAATTTAACAAAGGATGATATTCTATGATCATGCGTAACATCAAAATGGACAGCAGGTTGAAAATTGAACACTAAACAGTCATTCTGTGTCATAACTTATAAGACGGGAAAATGCAATTATGTTTCTAGTACATTGAATGTGACAGCAGATAAAATGTATACATCGAAGAAGGGTTTGTTTGATTGAAAGGTACAGGATGCCACAAGGCTCACAATTCTCCCTGGCAAGTGTTTGCTAACTACCCCAAACATTCTTCATGATGGGTCTGGGGTCCCAAGCACCATAGATACATGGAGTTGTGGCAGGGTTTCCTTAGATAGCTTACTTCTAAGACAATGTCATGGTGGGTCACACATAAGATATTTTTATTTTCCTCCACAGATATGGCTTGCTAGGCAAAATTGTTGTGCAAACATAGATACTTTATGTTCAAAATCATGTCACCAGTAGGAAATGACATGCTTCTCAACTTTGCAAAAGTCATACTACAATAAGTTGCTTAGTCGTAGCATACACTCCAACTCCAGTAAAGTTCTTGAATATGCTCTATTTCTCTTAGCAAGTGGTTCCCATTGGGAACCCAGGCCAAGCAGTTGTCATTTAGCCATTGAGGGCTCAAATCCATTGTGAATTGATCTCAATTTTATAGTCTTCTACTCTTCTGATATCTACTAAGACCTATTACTAAAATATTGCCATATAAAATTATGCTAGTTATGGAGGAGAGATGGCACTAGCATATACCTGAAATTAGAAGAGCCAAAAATGGGAAATTAAGCTCCTTGTTCACTAGCCTGACAAGGGTAAAAAAAGCATTAACTATGAGTGCACTACAGCTAAAACATGCATATACTATAATTAAAAATATGAGGAACTTATGTGGCCATTTGTTAATTTGTAAAACATTGTCTTTACCAAAATATATATTATCACTCTTGGTATCTGAGCAGTGAGTTTAAACATATTTTGTTCATTACAAGACAGTAAGACACCCATTTCATGATGAAGTGTCATCAAGACTTAGGTTATTTATATAGGTGTGATTAATTTTTTCACAAAGTAATGGAAATTTGTTCAATATTCCCATTGTATATGTATCATAAAAAATAATTCTGCTCTTCACAGCTTGTTATGCTACACTACCATCCTAGTTAATATTTGCACAAGTCTGTGGACATGACAACAGTACACCAGGGAGTAACAATCTATAAAGCATAAACAAAGCCAGGCCCACGAATAAGCTAAGTAACATATTAACACAAAATTCCAAACAAGAATTGGCTTTCAAACAAATTTGCAGTTTGTTTATTCATGACAATAAGAGACAGTAAACCTTATTCTATTTATAGATGAATTAATAACAGTCACGGATGCAAGATAAATTGGGTGTATAAAATTTTAGCCAACATAATAGTTTTTTCTCTCTCACACATCCACCTGATGGTGTTGCATCCCAACCTCGCACCTGCAGCCACTCCTATCATTCCCCATTGAACGAGCTTGACATGGCTACGTGAAAAGGCACCTGCAGCCACTCCTATCATTCCCCATTGAACGAGCTTGACATGGCTGCGTGACAAGGCACTGTGGGTAGGTGGCTGGCACTGTGGATGTGAGAGGCGCCCTATTTGGTGCAAGCAAGCAGAAGATGGAAGCCTAGATGCAGGAGAATACAAGAAGTTAATGGATAGCTATTCGGTCACATGGCTTGGATGCGTCGCTAATTCCTTCAGTGGTCGATGTTGTGCGTCTAGGGTGGCACTAGCTAGGCAAAAGGAGCAGTCCCATGGCTTCTGTGGTGGTGTGTGGCAAGTGACCCACCCCACAGCACCAAAGCACTGTGGCGTAAACCCCGTGGTGTCCAATCGCAACCCATCCCCCTCATAAGTAATAACGCTAGGTGGACAGCTTCCTAGGGATGTTCAATTGGACCATCTTGCGCTTTTGGGCTCACATATTGCTAGTTTAAATCAACTATCAATGCATACAAGTATTATACCTAAAACTTTGGGCTTTTTGCTAAAATTATCATGTGTACATGTATGCACCCTTGTCCCAATGTGCATACACCCCTGATTATAACATTAATAACTTTGCGTCATGTAAAGAAAATCAAAACTCACCTAAACGAAGCTGAAATCAAGAAAAAAATAGGGGGCATATGAGTTAAATACCTAGAAACTAATGCATGTGCCTCCATATGATGAACTCCAACTATAGGCAAGCCAAATTCTTTTGCTATTTTTCGAGCCTTGTGGACACCAACTGCAATTTAGACAAGTAACTGCAGTAACATTAGAAGAAGGAAGGAAGTTTACTCCAAACTTAAAACGTCCAGCATATATGAGAAGAAACTGCTGTATAATTAGAACAGTTGAAAACCAAAAGACTAACTCTGGTTGGGAGTGACATAGAATCTTAATCTTCCACTTTAACTCTTGTCTTAATGGTTATAACACATGTTGTTTTTTCATAAGAAAAAAGTTTGCATTGGTTGGTATAGCCAGTTACTACACTACAAGTAGTACTATGGATAACTAGAAGAGTCGGCAAATAAGTTAGTAATGTACTGTACCAAATGCGGATTTTCTAGCTTAATCCACACTCTAAGTGCTCTAAGGGGTGGACAGCATTTCAAAAAGAAGATTAGAAAATAATGTATTTGAGTGCAAACTAAATACTTGTCTCTGATATTGATAGGATAGAAGATCCTGTTCCAAGCAAGTTAACAGCTACTTTTGAAGTGAACGATAAAATTCTAAGTCTGATTGAATCAAACTTATTTGAGCCAGATCTTAATATCTAAATAGTAAAAGGCTATGTGTAAATATACAAACTGGAAATGTAAGCACACTAGTGGTAGACATTTCAATAGCCCACAGTGGTGAAAAAAATAGGGTAATACAAAATAAACAGTATCCAGGAGGTGACGTGAGACAATACCTCTAAGGCACAGACTAAGTCCTGGACCAATGGTCACAGACACTGCAGAAAGATCGCTTCCGGACAAATTTGCATCATCGAGGGCCTTTTGGACAACCTGGGCAGCAAATAAGTATAGCATAGTTGACATAAACCTAAATGCCACAAAATGCTGTGTTGTGGAACACCTGTGTTCATGGAAGAAGCAAAACCTGATCAATTGCAAGAGCGTGAGCTTCCTCAGCCATCTTAGGAGCAACACCCCCGTATCTCGCAAGCAAATCTGCCTTCGAAATGTTGGACAAGGTAAGGTAACATAAAGGCATGTACAATGTATTTAATCCTGCCATGTTTCATACCGACTCAAAGAGTATAGCCAGAATCATATGTTGCAGCTGTAGAAAAAACAAAGGAAAAGTTATGTGGAAAAGAATGGCTTACTTGAGAAGATACCACTTGGCTAAGTATCTCCCCGTCGCCTCTAACCTGGAACCAGCCAAACAACATCCAGGAAGCTTCGCTAAGCACAAACCTAAAGGGTACGTTCTCCCACAAGTTGAAGTCAAATAGACGGGAAATTGAGGAAGACGGAAACACTCATACCACAGACGCGGCGGTGTCATCGCAGCTGGTCTCTATGCCCAGCATAAGGATGTCGCGGCGGACCGGGACGGCCCGGGCGGTGGCCTCGGCGGAGGGCATGGCGGAGATGGGGCGCAGACCAGGGGGGTGGATGGTTTCCGGCGAAGAGCCGGAGGCGAGGAAGCGGCAGAGAGTGGGAGGTGGGTGAGAAGAGAAGCGCTTCGTTGGGTCTCGTCGGAGAAGGAGGAAGGCTGCGGCGGCGGCGCGGGAAACGGGCGGCGATAAGGTCGGGAGCAGAGCGGCGGCCGCCATTCTCCGCGGCCGGTGGCTATGGCTCCCGTCCCAAGCCTTTCCTTTTTCTTTTTTTTCCTTTTTTACCCTCAATTGGCCGAAACAGGATTTGAAACGGATACCAAGGTTTCGGGCTGAATCATGAAGCCCATAAATTGTTTGGGCAGTTTCTATCCGGAAGATGAATGGCCCATAAAAGCATCTCTAATCATTATGTAAATCAAGGTGCACCTCCTCAAAAAAAAATATATAAATCAAGTTGCTAAACTAAAATTTAGGATGTCATTAGTATAAACCAGCTTTCAACAGTTTTCTAACCTAGGTCTCCAAATTTACAAACTTTACATTTTCGAGCCACAGGTCGCTATATTGGAGACCTCTTCGGCACTCCCGAAAAGTCGATTCCCATCTGCTCCCGCACCAAAATCGCAACCTCCCACCTTAATTCGAAGCATCGTGGGTCATTTTGGCGCTAGCACATTGTTTGGTGGCAACATAATTTTCTTTGCCATCGTCACCCTAGAGAAGGACCGTCGCCATCGTTGATTGGAAGTCAAGTGTCGCCGTTCTGCGCACATCGAGGGAAGGTTGCACGAGGTTCCATCTCATCGTAGCCGCATGCTGTTCTGGTGGCAGTAGAGGCTCCGAGGCAGACATTGGGAGCTAGCCGTAGAAGGCTAAGGAAGGACGGACAAGATCACCTGCGGGATCAACAAGATTCACAAGAAGATGCTCGCCTATAAGCCACTTCATCCATGTAGCTCCCATGCCTCAATGTTTTTATTTTCCTTTTATTGTTTCGACTAATTAATTAAAGAATAAAATCTATTTTACTCCCTTTAAGTATGATTGAAGTTCGGATAACTCCTAAACTATTGTTTGATTTATTTTATTCCCATAATTCACTAAATTAGATCATTTTACACTTCGATCGGTATTTTAATCCTAGTTTGTTGGCATAGTCCGAGATTGAGCTGGGATTATCCTCTCAACTTTCACATATGTGTCGTACAACATAGCAAAAAAAATAAGCAAGTCACATAACCCTATTCGTGTCAATACTCTTTTGTGTGTGCACATATTTATCTATTTTCTCCTATGGCGACATAAAAAGTGTTACAGTTAGGCTATAGCTATAGAGAGTCAATGGTTGATGAATTGATGAAATTGCAGTGTCACAGATTGATCGAAAGGAAGGCGGGTTTCGTTGATGAGCACGAGCTCCTAATGACCAAGCACATTGAGAGATGTACGGATAGGAGAAAGACAACAAAACATAAAAACAATTTTACATATCATTATTGAGCCAGAAAAAGGGTTATGTGTAAGGAGAGGCAATATCAACTTAATCCCGATCTATGTTAGGAAATCAAGATTAGAATACTGATGAAAAATGTAAAATGATCTAATTTATCAAACAATAAGGATAAAACAAACCAAAAGATAGTTCATGTGGTTATCTAGACTTCGCTCATACTTAAAGGGGGTAAACTGGACTTTAACCTTATTTAAATTAGAATACGATGAACTCTCATGCCCTTGTGTTGATTCCCTTGGTTTCACTAAAATTGATCTGAATATATGTACGAGATTTCAGAATATGTGAGCCTGTTATTGAGGAATAACTTATTTGAAATTTCAAGGTTGATAGTGTACCTTTCCGATAGACTACCTTTTCATAAAGTTGTATATATTATCTTTGCCTGTACTATGTTTTGTAGGTGCTTTGGACAATGGAAGAGTTTCTATCATATAGTGATTTGTTGAATGATGGCAACTATGTGGAAGGGCACAATACTTTGCTGCTCAACAAGCTAATGCAGTCCAGACATCCATATTGCAGAGTACTCCTTCATCAAAACCAAACCAGAGGTAGAAAGGAAAAAAAAACTTCAATGTGGATGAAGATAAATTGTTTGTTTCAGCTTGGTTGAATATTAGTACAGAACCTAAACATTGAACCAATCAAACCAAGAGATACTTTTTGGACCATAGTGCATACGTACTATCAAACTCATAGACACATAGAAGGTTTTGCAGAGCGCAGCTAGAATTCATTGTTACATTGATGGGATGGTATTCTAAAAGCAGTGAGCAAGTTTTGTGGCTACATAACCCAGATTGATGCTAGAAATCAGAGTGGGATGACTAATCAAGAAAGAGTACACTTTAGAATTCTCTCTGTTGGTAAATACATTACCTTTAACATAAATTATATAACTTATTATCCTCATATAAAATTTATGTGCATGTGGCAAATGCTGAGAAGATGTTTAAGCCACTAGATGCTCATAAAAAGTCCTTCTAATTGAGGCATTGTTGGCTCATGTTGAGAAACCACAACCAAAATGACATGAGAAGTTGCAACAATTGGTAGCCTAGAAAACAAATGACAAAAAACAAAAGTTAACAAAGGACTCAAGTCCAGGAACATCCATTCATGTAAATGGTGATGGCACCAATGAGGATAGCGATGAGAGTGTTGCTCAAGGTGAAAGTCTAGGTCTTTAGCCTTGACTTAATAATGAGTATTAGTGATAGATGAAAATAGTTATTAGAACTAATCTTTTCTATGAGTTTGTGAGTTTTCATGTGTTTGGTTATGTTCTGGCATCAAGCTAAAAGGTGAAATCGAGCTAAAAAGTTTATATCAAGGGTTGAGAGGTCACATGTTGAGAATTAACATTCTAATTGATGAGATATTTGACAAGAGATCATGGTTATCTATATATGTATTGATGAAGATAATGATGGAAATGATTATCACTCTTGCTTGAAACACTCAAGACACATTATGAAAGGTGATTGAATATCAAGAGTTGATGATGTCTCGCGGTCCCTATCAGCTGTACCGTTGGCTTCCCTCACCTTTGATGGCCTGTGCGTCGTCACGGGGTGGGGGAGACCGATGGTCTCCGACCGGCTGGGGTCGTAGTTAGTAGGTTAGGTCCTAGGTTCTTTAGGGTTAGGGTTTCAGCTGACATCGACAAGGCACTTGTCATCGTTGGTGAGCATTGGTTCATGACATAAGAAGCTCAGGGTGCGGCCCTGGCCGATTGGGCAGTCAGCTTTTGCGCATCTCGGTTCTCGAGTGTCTTTTTCGGCTCCCTCTAAAGCCTTTGTGTGATGGAGCTCCTTCTGGCAAGAGATTGGTGGCAGCATGCGGATTTGCTAGCGTCGGCGATGTCTGGAGTCGACATGGTGATGTGTAAATAATTGAAGTAGAGATTATTGGTTGATAATTTAAAGCTGTGTAACCATTAAGACAAGAAAATAATTAAGACTTGAGAAAATAAAAATATCAATTTGTTGATCAAAATGATAATGAGCATATTGATGATGATGATGGATATAAAATAACATTACATGGAAAGGTGGTGAAGATTGAGAAAGACTTGGTTGTGATGGACCATGCATGGATGAAAGGCAAGCAAGAGGCCTGACATGGAAGGGCCAAAGGCAACGATGAGAAAAGCGAGTGAAGGCTTAGCGTGATAAACCATGCAAGCCCATGTGAAACTATAAATTATCCGCATCACTCATTTGGTGGAAAGAAAAATCTGTCATGGACACCTCATTTGTTGATGGACATCATGCTAGATCCAAAGGTGCGCAAGGCAAAGGTATAGATGATAGGAATTTTATTTTTTCGGTCTTGATGATTAGTGAATAAAGACTGGGTTGCTAGAATAGTTTATCGTACTATTAATAGGGGTCTATATAATCACTTGATTTCTACCATGTGTTGAGAAGCCCAATCCTGCATATGCATAATCCCCTTTACATGATACTAATATTTGCAATGTGTTTTATAAATGATTGAGGCTCATGTGTATTCCTTGAATGTTGATCTTTGGATACTATTTTTGAACCTTTTACATTGTATTTGGGGGTCAAGGAGTCTGTAGTGATGTGTCCCTCTGAATGATCTTTCCAAAATATCCAAGATCATGAAAATCGGACTTAAGAGTCAAATGTTATGGCAGTTGTTGGTATCAGAAAGTGCGAGCTTTAGTGCCACTAACAGAAAGGGTAAACAGAAAAAGGAATCACGAAGGATACAAAACGGAACAATGGGCTCCCTTCACGTATTCCCAAAAAAATTCATCCCGTTACAAGTAAGTAGAGGTGTTCTATTTATAGGCCTGTACTTAGGTCATATGCAAATGACCATTTTGTCCCTAATTACCTACTATCTTCTTCGAATATTCTGTACAAAATGGTCATAAAGGATAAATCGGTCATTTGAGCTTTTCTGGTACCCTTCCTTGTCCCGCACGCCAAGACACGTGCTGGCGCCACGTGTTGCCCTCTTCGCGCCATGCCAGTTCTTGATCTTGTCTGGTGTCCTATCCTTTGAAGGATGATGGTTTCATCCTTCGTGGGCGCGGAGGTACCGCTCGAAAGGTCCGCTGCTCTGTCCTTCGAAGGATGATAACTTCATCCTTCATGGGCGCGGAGGTATTGCTCGAAGGGTCCGTTGCTTTTGAGCGTGCTTGCCTCCTTTTGCTAGGGACACCTGTACCTCGAAGTTATGGTTAAGAAAAAGAGTAAGGATGGTAAACTTTGACTTTTATTCACAGCCCGACTTTGATAAACCCTCGAGAGATGGCTTGCGAAGTGATCCCCCCAACAGTAGCCCTTCGAGGGGTGGGTCCAACTTTGATGGGCCAAAACCCTCGCTTCGCCGGGATCTCTTACCAAAACGCCACCCTTCGAACATCAAAGTTGGGCTTTGAGCGAAGCTACCAGGGCTTCTGCTTATAAAAGGAGAATAACTGCGATGGAAAATTATTATTATTTTTACTAGTTACTCGTCTGTTGAGCTCCTACTATGCCTGTGATTATGACTAGGGTTCGAAGAGTAACTGTTTCTGAAAGCCAGTCTTCTTCTGGGAGCTCACCCAGTTCTCTCGAAGGTAACACTTGGCTATTTTGGGTGTCGCGGCTCTTCGGCTTCCGCTTATAATTTTGTGTTACTGTGCCCCCGATTCCCGAGGCTCTGTAGTAAATGCCCATCCATTTTTACCCGACTATATAAGCGGGGGAGTGAGGGGGTGGGGTGAAGGTCTAGGAAGCTTTTCCTGCGATCTGCAATATTTCCTTTCTAGTGCTCTGGCTTCCTAGAGTTCGTGCGCTTATCTTGGTCTTTGGTGATTTTTACTTCGAGACAACCTTCAAACTAGCTTGGTATACATGAATTCTTACCTCGAAGTGTCCCTTATGATGGTTGGGACTGGTTTTCGTGTTCCTATTGAATTTGCGTTTTGTCTTTGATTTCAGGGTCCGAAGGTATGGCTCGAGTGGTAATGATAGCGCGCGCTGATGAGACCGCTCTTGAAGAAAACCGTCTTCGACGACTGTTGATACTGTTACGAGTGAGGCTGACTCCGAGACGGATTTTGCCAAGAGGCTGGAGGATGACCTTATTGCTGCTCCCGAAGGGGAGGATCGCGGTCGTGGTCAAGATGCTCTGAAAGAGGTCGAGGATGATGAAGAGGAAGACGATGGAGAGGAAGAGGAAGAGGATGAAGAAGAGGACGATGAGGAAGAGGGTGGTGACAAGGATTTCATTCCCCGAGGTGGTGGGAAGATCATGACCGACGCCCAAGGGCAAGGCTTGAGCCGTAGGGTTTGGAATTCTGGTCCTGTGGATGAGGGCTTGGAAGGCATGGATGCTGATACCGGTGACTTGCTGCCGGTGGGTGATTTTGGCCTGCCGAGGGGCTGAAAAGGAGAAGGGAAAGAAAACGAGGGACCCAGACCTCAAACCTTCGTCTTCGGGCGATCTCACCTCGACGCTCCCAAGTTGCACATGCTTGCCGAGTTAGGATGCTTTCCTTCCGGAGGAGCCTGGCTAGCTGGTCAAGAGGGGAGTCCTTGCCCTGCGCAAGATGAGGCTGTGGTTTTTGAAGACCACTTCACTGCTGGCCTGCGTTTTCCTTGCTCATCCTTCGTGAAAGATGTGTTGGATAAGTTCGATATGAAACTTCACCATATCAGCCCCAACAGGATGGCCATGCTGAGCAAGTTTGCCTGGGGCATGCTGAGTTATCAGGGCCGGCCTGATATTAAAGTATTCTGCAAGTACTACTGTGCTCATTACCAACCAAAGACCATTAAGATTGATGGTGTGACGCACGTGGCTGACTTCGGTTGCGTTACCTTCGTGCCCCGCTTTAAGCGCGATAACCAATTTGTGAAGTGCAGTAGAAACCGCTGGGGCGACAAGTGGCATGAAAGCTGGCTATATGTGAAGGTTCCCATGGAGACTATTCGTGTGGACGAGGGAGAGACAACAATTTTCCCACTAGCTTCGAAGCTATCTCCCTGCGAACCTCGATCCACGAGGGGTAAGGTGCCCAAGGGCTGCAAGAACGACGCTGCTTTTTGCATCGCTATATTCAATTCAAGTGGCCGGTATCTTATTGAAGAGTTCATGGCTGCGAATAAGTGGCCACTACGTGAGGGGTTCTCGATTCGTGGGTTTGTTCAAAAGAAATCCCCTCGAGGCCTAACATTACCATACCCTTCCTGGAGGAACCCGTGGACAAACGGGGTCTTGGCGATGAGGAGTTTGTGGTCTTCCTGCAGCGAGCTAGTGAGGCTATAATAGGACCCTATACGCGTGAGGAGAACAAACATACCTATGAGCGAACTTCTCATAGCGGCCGGCTTCACCGAGTGTTGACTTTGGCCAGAGTGAAGTATCCGGCTCGTGTTGTGCCAGGGCCTCGCATGAGGCGAAATCGGCCTCCTGGTAATGTTGGTTTAGATGTTGGCAAGGCTACGGGGGCAAAAAAAAGCTAAAAAGGAGAAGCATCCGATGATGCTCTCCTCACAGATTGATAAAAGAAAGAGGGAAGAGGAAACTTCGAAAGTCCACTCGAAGCGCGCACTCGCAAATAAACCTCGCCGGGACTCTTCGAGCTCCTCTACCCTTGGCCTTCACGCTGTTGGGACTTTGGTGCACGCTGGGGCGATGGCGGACGCTTTTGATGCCGATGATGATGAGGACAATGACGTGATGGTGCTTTCTCCCTCTGCTATAGGCGATACTACTAATTTGCCGGCTTCGAGTCCACCCATTATCCTCGGGAAGGGCGATAGCACTGTTGGCGCGGCGGGTCGTACTGTAGACGCGGAGGCCGCAGATACCCTTGCTGGCCTTGAAGGAAAGTTCTCTGCCCGCTCCGGAACTCTGAGTCCGAGTCGAGTTTTGATTAGGGCTGAAACTTCTAGGGGGCCTGCGGATAAAAATTAGAGGTGCTCGAAGGGTACGAAGATTTTGTTGACCCCAAGGCTTGGGCTAATCTGTGCTCGGCTCCGGATGCTTTCATAGACGAGGGGGCTAAGTTACTTGAAGTGGAGGACTTGCGGCATAATCTTTGCCATGTTTTGAGACATGTAAGTGTGCTTGGTTTTGATGGTACTGAAGAAAAAACATTCTACTGTTTTTCTTGAGGTTTCTGACAGAGTCGTTTTAACTGTTATTTCGTTTCAGGCTCACACTCTTGTGCGGATTTCTTCTGAAAAGACTTGCACGGAGCTGGCATCTCTAGAGCGAGTGAAAAATTCGTTTGTAACGGAGAATATCTTATTGAAGGAGAAACTAAACAGCCTTCAATCTACGAAGGATCAAGCTACACTTGAAATTGCGCGAGTGCAAAAAGAGCTTGATGCTTCACGAGCAGAGTTTGCTGAGATGAAAAAGGGCTTAACTCGCCTGGAGGCTGCTGAGGCTAAAATTGCAGCTCTAGAGAATGAGAACACAGCCTTGAAGCATGACCAGTCGACTCGCAATTATGGCTTTCCTGCCCAGGCTGTAACTGCACACCATCAATATTGCGAGGCCCTGGGTTATGTTGGTGCTAAGCCAATGTTGTTGACCGATAGGGCTGCTATCACTGAGGCTGTGTTTTTTAGTTGTCTTAAGGCTGAGTTTGAAGCTCTCCTGGGGGTGATGGATAAGCGCAGCAATTTTGGCTCGCTTCATACCGCGGAGGCTGCCTTTGGGCTATTGAAACGCGAAGGTTGCGACCACTTCCATGCTTTGGGGAGGCGCAATTTTCCGATTGGGGCGGACGCTCGTGACGACTTGTCGCCAGAGGCCATTGCTGCAGCTAAACATGTTGCTATGAAGTTTTGGCGCGATCATGGCCGCGAAGCTGCTCGACGAGCTGCGATTGAGAAGCTGGCTCAGGTTATATTTCTGTTTTTTAATTATAATTTCATTTAATCATGCGGTGTTCAAAGTTAAAATTGATTGTGCCTGCGCAGATACGTGATTTTTCGAAGAGCGGTGGTGGCCAAGATGAGGATCCTTCGGGGGGCAAGGACACCTCGAGGATACCAACAAGGCGGGTACTTCGGGGGGTGGATCAGAGGCTGCACCGGGCAAGGTTTAGGATTGCTTGCAGTTGTTATATTGATGTAGTATACTTTTTGGGAAGCCTTGAAGAAGATTTTGTAACTATAATTTTGACATGCCTGGTTCAACCTGCGCAGATGTCCTGCGTGTTGCCTCCGCGGGATTCTGAAGATGACACTTCTAGTGGATCTTTCGTAATGCGCATGTTGGGCCTGATGAGCGAAGGGTCCCAATCTTTATTGAATGATGCTTCTGTAACGACGCCTGCTTGGAGTAGTTCTGAGGCCAGTTTGAGCGGCTTCGAAGCGTTATATGCTGCGACCGAGGCTGAAAGGCTCGAGGACCGCGCGCGTGCTGCTTTGCCCCGAGCACGCTTGTTGACTTTAGATGCCGGTGTGGTTTGAGTGGGAAATTATTCCCACTTATTTAGTCACGGCGCTCCATCGAGTACATCGTCCGTGCCTCGTCGTCGGGGTAAAGCGAAGTCCAGTGGTGGGGGAACCTCGCGTGACACTAGGATAGATAGACTGCATGAGAAGCGAACACCTGGACCTAAGCATTCGACACGAAGCGAGAAACCCTGGACAACGATGGTTCGAACACCTCAATTCTATAGCCCCGCCGTCCACGGCTTGCTGTGGCGAAGTGATCTATTAGTTCTGCATTGAATTTACCAACAAAGATTGCTAAGTCTTTTTCACAAGCGCTGATTCCTACTTGTGAAATTATGCAAGACTCGGGTTTCGCTGGTCCCGGGAACTCGAGACCTGATCCTGGTCCACCTCCACCTGGTTATACTGCCGACGAATGGTCCGTTTTGTTTCCCCAGTTGTTAGCTTCTGGGGTTGTTGTAAAACAAGAACCCGTTCATTATGATTTCTGATGTAAACATTTGTTAGTTCCGATTGCAATAAAGTCTGTTTTGTCAGGTTTAAGCTATGACAAGCCCTCTAGTATTTTACATTAAGTTTTTGAAAAACGTCACCGTCCCATTCGAAATGCTAGGGGCGAGGTGTTTTTGGGCGAACCCTTCGACGAATTTAGGCTGCAACGAGCCCCTTAGCATTTTGTGCTAAGTTTTTTGAAAAATGCCACCCTCCCCCTCGAAGCGCTAGGGGCGAGGTGTTTTTTGGACGAACCCTTCGACGGATTTGGGCTGCAACGAGCCCCTTAGCATTTTGCGCTAAGTTTTTTTTTTTGAAAAATGCCACCCTCTCCCTTGAAGTGCTAGGGGCGAGGTGTTTTTTGGGCGAACCCTTCGACGGATTTGGGCTGCAACGGGCCCCTTAGAATTTTGCGCTAAGTTTTTTTTGGAAAACACCACCCTCCCTCTCAAAGTGCTAGGGGCGAGGTGTTTTTTGGGCGAACTCTTCGACAGATTTGGGCTGCAATGAGCCCCTTAGCATTTTGCGCTAAGTTTTTTGAAAAATGCCACCCTCCCCCTCGAAGTGCTAGGGGCGAGGTGTTTTTGGGCGAACCCTTCGACGGGTTTGGGCTGTAACGAGCCCCTTAGCATTTTGCACTAAGTTTTTTTGAAAAACGCCACCCTCTCCCTCGAAGTGCTAGGAGCGAGGTGTTTTTGGGCGAACCATTCGATGGGTTTGGGCTGCAACGAGCCCCTTAGCATTTTGTGCTAAGTTTTTTGAAAAACGCCACCCTCCCTCTCGAAGTGCTAGGGGCGAGGTGTTTTTGGGCGAACCCTTCGACGGGTTTGGGCTGCAATGAGCCCCTTAGCATTTTGCGCTAAGTTTCTTTTTTTGAAAAACACCACCCTCCCCCTCGAAGTGCTAGGGGTGAGGTGTTTTTGGGCAAACCCTTCGACGGGTTTGGGCTTCAACGAGCTCCTTAGCATTTTGCGCTAAGTTTTTGAAAAACGCCACCCTCCCCCTCAAAGTGCTAGGGGTGAGGTGTTTTTGGGTGAACCCTTCGACGGGTTTGGGTTGCAACGAGCCCCTTAGCACTTTGCGCTAAGTTTTTAGAAAAATGCCACCCTCCCCCTCGAAGTGCTAGGGGCGAGGTGTTTTTGGGCGAACCCTTCGACGGGTTTGGGTTGCAACGAGCCCCTTAGCATTTTGCGCTAAGTTTTTTGAAAAATGCCACCCTCCCCTTGGAAGTGCTAGGGGCGAGGTGTTTTTGGGCGAACCCTTCGACGGGTTTGGGCTGTAATGAGCCCCTTAGCATTTTTGGCTAAGTTAGCTGACTGCATGGCTTTTAGCTCTTCGGGCTTAGCTAGTACGGCAGCTATTGCTTGAGAGCTTTTTGCTCTTCGTCGAATGTTTCAATCTCCATGGTGGGAGTTGTTTCGACATGCTCTACTGAGCGAGGCTTTTCGCTTTGGAAAAGGCAGCTTTATAGATTTAGCTGGGGTTTACATAGGATCCGCCTCGTTAAAAACCTCACCCCTGCGAAGGGTTCCCCTTGTGAGGAAAATAGTACGGTCCTTTACACAATTGCCTGAAAGGAAAACTTGAGAAGAAAATCTACAAACTAAGCTCAAGGTAGCACTTATAGTTTCGTGCTATGCTTGGCTGTTTACATGCTTCGAGTGGTGCTTATATGTAAAACATTCGAAGGTTGTCCGCGTTCAAAGAATGCGGGAACTCTTCTCCTTGCGAAGTCTGGAGCCTGTATGCTCTGGGCCTGTTTGATTTTGCTACGATGTATGGGCCCTCCCATTTGGGTTCTAACTTGCCTTTGCTTTCTGTTTTCGGGCTTCAGAGTACGACTACGTCTCCTACTGCAAAAGCTCGGGGTGCGACTTTTTGATCCCTCCATTGGTGGGTTTCCGATTGATACTTTTCAAGGTTGACAGCTGCATCCAGTCTGTCGACTTCCATGAGATCCTTTGATTCTGCCTCTACAGGCTATGGTGATTTTGCGTTGAAGGTTCTGTGGCTTTGATGCAGAATCTCCTCAGGCGTGACTGCTTCTTCCCCGTAAAGTAACCTGAAGGGCGAGTATTTGGTTGCTCTGGTCTTGGTTGGGTTGTGCGACCATATGACCCTTGGCAGTTCTTTCGCCCACTTTCCTTTCTTATCGTTGAGGAGTATCTTTTTGATTGCCTTGAGTATAAGATTATTTCCTCTCTTGACGGATCCGTTCGACTGGGGTTGATATACTGACGCGAAGTCGACTTTGGTTCCGATGGAGTGACAGAATTCTTCGAACATATCGTTCTCGAATTGTTTTCCGTTGTCGACTGTTATGTCCCTTGGCACTCCAAAGCGGCAGACGACTTTTTGCTAGAAGAACTTTCTGATTGTTGCAGCTGAGATGTTTATGATTGGTCTTGCTTCGATCAATTTGGTGAAATATTCTAGCGCTACAACTGCCCACCTGTAATTCCCTGGGGCTGTGGGCACGGGTCCAACAATGTTGATTCCCCAGCGTTGGAGAGGCCATGATGGGGCTATGAGTTGCGTTGGCTGTGAGGGTGCTGACTGCTTATTTGAGATTTTTTGGCAGGCTTCGCATCTGGTTGCTACTTTTGCGGTGTCCTTGACCATAGATGGCCAAAAGAAACCTTGTCTGACTGCCTTTGCAGCTAGCTGCCGAGGTCCAATATGCGCTCCACAGATACCTTCGTGTATCTCGTTGAGCAGTTGAGTGCCCTCTATTCTGCTTACACACTTAAGTAGTGGGGTGCAAATTCCTGATTTGTAAAGCTCACCATTGATGATGTTGTAGTTCCTGGCCCTTTGCTGCATTCTATTTGCCTCTTACTCGGTGTCTGGCTCGTAAAAACCCCTGAGATACGCAATGATTTGAGTTCTCCAGTCTTCACTCATCACTGCGTGTATTTGCTTGGGGTCCTGGAGGACTGCTTTGTTCGAAGGTTCTATGATTGTTTGAAAGAACACATCTTGTGGTATTGCCTCTTGTCTTGCAGCCAACTTGGCGAGCTCATCTGCCTCTGTGTTAAATTTTCTCTCGATATACTGTATATTGAAGCCTTTGAAATACTTTTCCATGCTTCGGATGGTGCTGTAGTATTTCTCAAGCAGTGGATCCCTGGTTGTGAATTCTTTGTCATGTTGGCTGGCAACGATCTTGGAGTCCATTCTAACTTTGCACCTCTGGGCTCTGAGTGCCCTCATTTTCTTGAGCCCCAGCAATACTGCCTCATACACTGCTATATTGTTGGTGCACTTGTTTGTTTCCTTACTAAACTCGAGCCGTGCAGCATATCTCATTTTCACACCCGTGGGCGAAGTGACTACTGCTACTATGCCTGCCCCGGCCAATCCCCAGGCTCTGTCACAATGCACTGTCCACTCTGGTTCAGATAGTGTTTGATTTTTTATGTGTTGGGGAGCCGTCCAATCTGCTATGAAATCAGCGAGTACCTGAGACTTGATGGCACTGCATTTCTTGAAGTCTACTACATGCTCTGAGAGTTCCATGACCCATTTGCCGATTGTTCCCGAAGCTTCTCGCTTGCCAAATATTTCATTAAGTGGTTGGCTGGTGAGCACTTTGATGTGATCAGCCTCGAAATAATGTCGTAGCTTTCTGGAAGCTGTGACTACCGCGTATGCAATTTTTTCCATCTCAGAATAGAGCCTCTTAGAGGCAGATAGTGCCTTGCTAACATAATATACTGGTAGTTGTACCAGGAGTTCCTTCGGTTCCCCTTTAACCATTTTGACTATTTTCTTTTCATGCACAAGGACTGCGCTGACTACCGAATGGGACGCAGCGACATATAATAGTAGCACAGCCTCGGGCGGTTGGTTACCTTTGATTGCTTCTCGAGGTAATTTTTTAGATCTGCGAAGGCTTTTTGCTGATCTGAACCCCATTCGAAGGGTTGAGCCCCTCGGAGTGTTTGGAAGATCGGCAAGCTTCGCTCGGTCGATCTGGATATGAATCGGTTTAGTGCCGCCATTCTGCCTGTGAGTTTCTACACATCCTTTCGACAATGGAGCTCTTGCATTTACGTGATTGCTTTGATTTTGTCAGGGTTGGCTTTGATGCCTTTGGCTGACACCAGACAACCGAGTACTCTTCCTTTTCGGATGCCGAAGACACACTTCTCTGGATTTAGTTTTAACCTTGCTGCTTGAAGGTTTGCGAATGTTTCCGCGAGGTCTGAGATGTGGCTGCCATTTACTTTGCTTGCTAATATGATATCATCCACATAAGCGTGTACGCTTTTTCCAAACTATGACTCGAAGGCTTTCTGAGTCATGCAGCAAAATGTGGGGCCGACATTTTTCAACCCCTCGGACATTCTTATGAAATAGTAAGTACCGAAGGGTGTGATCAGACTTGTTTTTTCCTCGTCCTCCCTCCTTAGCCGTATCTGATGATAGCCGGAGAAATAATCAAGCAATGACAACATCTCGCTCCCAGCCGTTGCATCCACAATTTTGTCAATTCGAGGCAGTGGGAAGTCATCTTTGGGGAAAGCTTTGTTGAGGTCTGTGAAGTCTATACATATTCTCCACTTCCCATTCTTTTTCCTTACCATTACACAGTTTGCTAGCCAGGACGGGTATTTGACTTCGTGAATGACAGAAGCATCGAGGAGCCGCTGGACTTCCGCTCTGATAGCTTCTGTTTTTTCATCGGACGTCTTTCAAAGCCTTTGTTTCTTTGGCCTGATCTTTGTGTCGACCTCTAGCTTGTGTTCTATGATGCTTCTGTCCACACCTTCGAGGTCTGCTGAAGACCAAGCGAATACATCTTTGTTCTTACTCAGAAATGCCGCCTCATCCGTGACGCTCGGAGCCAGGGCTTGAAGCGCGAGGAATCTTCTGTAGTAATCATGTAATTCCTCATTTTCTTGCTAGGCGATATTCAACAGCTCATGTGATGGTTCCATAATGGTGCGGAACCCTCGAAAGCTCACGACCACCTTATCCCTGATGTTTTCCTAACTGTATAGAGACCCGAAGGGGGGGGGGGGGGCAGGTTGAAATACCAATTGAGGACGGACTCTTCGAGGACGCAAACGAATGCCTTTGCTAAGGTCTCCTCGTCTCCTCCTGCTGATATGATTGCTGCTTCGTACCTCATGAGGAATTACCTTGGGTCAAAATTTCCCCTGAACTTGGCTAGCGGTATCATCCTGAACTGCAGTGGGTATGAAGCTCTTTACAGCCCTTCGGAGACAGGTGAGTCTTTGTCGATTATGCCCATTGTGCTTGCTCTTCGAATTGGCAGTACTTCTGTGGCTATCGGCTGTCGGCTTGGCGTAAGTGGTACTTCTTGCTCGAGGTATGGGTGATCTTCAGGCGTTGGGTTTGATTCTTGGCGACTTGCTCTACCAATGGTTCTCTAGAGTTCTTCGACTTCTTTTGCCAGTTGCAGATTCTTGAGTCTGAGCTGGGCTATGTACTCTTTCTCTTGTAAGGCTTTCTCTCTCTCTGACAGCGCTTTGCTTCTTAGCTCTTGCTCTTGCAACAACTATTGCTTGAGTTGCTCGATGTGCTCAGTTTTTTGGGCTAACAGTTTCACATCTTGTGCTGTTGTCATCGAGGTTAGGGTGTTGCTTCTCGGAGGGTTTGAGCTTGACGGTTGTTCGGGACGCTATACTGGGTCTTTTGGACCACCTACCACTTCTGCTTGAAGCGATTGGTTGCACTTCGGGGGTATTCTCATTTGTTACTTGCGATGTAGATTGATCGTTAGTCAGTTGGGGGTCTCCCAGAGTGCTGCTTCAGGGGGGGGGGGGGCGCTCGAAGACAGCGATACGTGGAGTTGAGTCATTGTGAGCTTACGTATGAGCTCACAACACGGTGGGCACCACTGATGGTGTCACAAAACGCGAGCTTTAGTGCCACTAACAGAAAGAGTAAACAGAAAAAGGAATCACAAGGATACAAAACGGAACAATGGGCTCCCTTCACGTATTCCCAAAAAGATTCATCCCGTTACAAGTAAGTATGGGGGTTCTATTTATAGGCCCGTACTTAGGTCATATGCAAATGACCATTTTCTCCCTAATAACCTACTATATTCTCCGAATAATCTGTACAAAATGGTCATAAAGGATAAAACGGTCATTGGAGCTTTTTTGGTACCCTTCATTGTCGCGCACGCCACGACACGTGCTGGCACCACGTGTGGCCCTCTTCGTGCCATGCTGGTTCTTGATCTTGTCCGGTGTCTTGTCCTTCGAAGGATGATGGCTTCATCCTTCGTGGGCGCGGAGGTACCGCTCGAAGGGTCCGCTGCTCTGTCCTTCGAAGGATGATGGCTTCATCCTTCGTGGGCGCGGAGGTATTGCTCGAAGGGTCCGCTGCTTTTGAGCGCGCTTGCCTCCTTTTGCTAGGGCCGAAGGGTCTTTGTTTTTCTGAGGCCTCCAATGGACACCTGTATCTCGAAGTTATGGTTAATAAAAAGGGTAATGATGGTTAACTTTGACTTTTATTCATAGCCCGACTTTGATAAACTCTCGAGGGGTGGCTTGCGAAGTGATTCCCCCAACAGCAGTTTCTCTAAAGATGGACTATGCTAAAATGTCAGTGATTGTCTGACCGCTTAGTCAGACTGTGTGTGTTTAGATACTTTGGTCCAGCTGGTTGCTTGGGTATTTCCAGGAATACCAAACAACTTTGCAAAAATATATACTTGGTATAATTGTCTAGTTGTGTAATTTGAACAAATTGTAAAATAGATTAACAAATATTCAGAAAACCATCACTTGCTGTTGCATGGTGCTATGTTTTTAGTTCCAATATGGACTAACCTCCCGTTCTCCCATGTTTTTTTTCCAATATTTGCAAACGGTTGTAACTCAACTGTAATGGGCTAGCTGTGGTCATCTATATCCGTTAATGAAAACATCAGGTGGGTACATCTCTCTACCCGGTTGACCACAAAAAAATATGCAGAAAACTTGGATTTATAGTCTAACCCGCAAAGCAAGGTACCAACCAACCACACTAAGGCTGCATATTGGACGTGCTCGTCAAATTTGCGAGCCAAATCGAGTTGGCTTTCAAGTGGCTCAAAAGCTCAACGAGCTCCAGAAGACTCATAAGCCAACTTTCTAACAAACTAACATGAGCTGAGCTCAATCAGCTCGATATTTACCCCTATGCGTGACATATCCCTGTCCAAGACAAAATGAAAATAACAAGCTCATACGGGCAATGGTGGTGCCGTGAGCCCCTAACCCCATAATCCTCATCGTATTCACTGATTTTCTATACATTGTTTGATCTTTGAGCTTTTTTGGTTTGTTGCATAATTTGTTAATTTTTGTACCTCACTTCTCCACATTGTATAGTTCTGACTAATATATCCATGCTAACCAAGTGGAGAAGACCGGGCACTACTTAGAGTACTTGCTGGAGCACGCGCTAGAGGTGATCGCCAAGAATACCAGAAGAGTGGCGACCGAGGCCGGGAGTCAAGTACTGGCTATTTGCGAATCTTGGTCTCCTGCTCTGCCATTGGACAAAGTCAAGGAGGGCTTCAACCCTGACTTGACGATCGATCAATGCCAATTGCTTATGGATTCCATGTTGGAAACCTTCCGTGTCTTAGTCGATAATATAGAGGTCGACCCCATCGTGTTGTCTCCTCTAGTAACTCCGGAGTTAGAGTTACAAGATGATGTCTCCTGTTCTTCATAGGAGCTGTAATATCTTTAATGTTAGCAAATATTAGTAGTATTTGAATCAGGAAAACAATATTGTCTCCATGTAAATATGAATATTAATTCTTATGCTTGTTAAGTTACTAAACAAGTTTGGAAAAATCAACTAAATAGTCATAAAGGCAATCTCCTATTACTTAGAGAAAATCAATCGGCTCCAAGCTACGTTAGTCGCGCTATAGCACTTAGACCTTTTTACCTTAAGTCTTTTAGAGACAAAAAATAAAGTTGCACCGGTCTGCCTTAGCATATTAGGTTATAATTTGTAACTGCATAACAAGCAGAATCGACCAATCGACACATGACCTCTCACTCTTTGGCTCTGGGTTTAGTGTAGTGGCAGTCTGTTGTGCAGTATAAATTATATAACCATAATGTTCTAGCGTAAGACCAAAAAACTTTAGACCGTGTCAAAATATGAGAAATCGGTTGGAAAAATAAAAAACCAGAATCTGTCAAGGTTAAGGAGTAATGGGATATTATTAATAGCCCCTGGCTCAATTGTTTAATGTTATAAATTAAGGAAACGAGACAAATAGGAATGAAATCAAAAATATCTTCCATCAAAAGACTTAGAATTTCATTCAATAATAATGTATGAAAATACAAGAAAAAGACTAAATATAAAAGCGACATAGCTGGTTGATGTTTCTATGAATTTGGTACGTCGTCGCCATCTTCATACATCATTCGATAAGCCCCCGGCCGAGTAACTTCTTTGACCACATAAGCTCCTTTCCATTTAGGAGATAACTTGTGTTGATTCTTGGTTGATTGTACTCGTCGCAACACTAAATCCCCAACATGAAACTGGCGACTACGAACATTTTTGTCATAATAACGTCGCAAGCCTTGCTGGTATACTGCCGACTGAAACAAAGCGCGATCACACAACTCCTCTGCTGCAATCAACTCAATCACTCGGTTGTCTTTAGAAAGCTTCTCGTCATATCCCTTGACTCGCGCTGATACGAGGTTTACCTCAGTCAGCAGCATACCCTCAGAGCCATAGACCAACGAGAAAGGTGACTGGTCAGTAGCCCGATTGACATTAGTGCGCAGCCCCCAGAGAACCGAAGGTAGCACTCGAACCCACCGACCGACATACGGTTTGAGCCTGACAAATATTCGGGTCTTCAAGAATCAGACCATTGGTCCCTTCGACATGCCCATTGCTTTGAGGATGAGACACTGATGCAAAGTGAATTTTTATTTCCATCTCATCGGCAAGTCATGAAACTCCTCAGATGTAAACTGAGTACCATTGTCAGTTATGATATCATGAGGAACTCCAAACCGAGTGAAGACCTCTCTGACAAACTTGACCGCTTTCTTCAAAGTTATCTTGCCGACCGGCTTCGCTTCAATCCACTTGCTGAATTTGTCAATAGCAACAAACAAATGAGTGAACCCGCCAGGCGCTTTCTTCAAAGGACCGACAATGTCTAACCCCCAGACTGCAAAAGGCCAAGTTATGGGTATCATCTGAAGTTGTTGCGAAGGCACGTGTGTCTATTGAGCGAAGAATTGATAGCCTTCACACTTCCGAACGACCTGGTGTGCATCTTCGACCGCTGTAGGCCAATAGAACCCTTGCCGGAAGGCTTTGCCCACCAAAGTCTTGGAAGTCGCATGGTTGCCACATACTCCTGAATGGATTTCTTCCATCAACTATTTGCCTTCTGGAATCAAGATGCATCGCATCAAGATATTCGAACCTCCTCGTTGATAGAGTAGGTCATCCACCATCAAATATCCTCGACACCTCGCCTTTAACCTTTGTTGCTCATTATGATCCGGAGGCATCCTTCCCTTAGTAAAAAATTGGATAATTGGGTCGCGCCAGTCGGTCTTTATGTTGATATCATCTACCAGCTCAACAACATCGGTCGTTAAAACGTCAGACCGAGGAGAGATCATGGGAGAATCTAGGGTGTGTAAGAAACACTGGGTGGGACAATCAATCAAGACGATCCCATCTTGGCTAATTCATCAGCCACTTGGTTATTGTCTCGAAGAACATGTGTGAACTTCAATCCATCGAACTTGTCTTCGAGCTTCCTTACTTCTTGGTAGTAAGCAGCTATATTATCATCGACAGAGTTCCAATCCTTAGTGACTTGGTTGATGACCAGAGCCGAATCACCAAAGATGTCAACACGCTGAATTTTGAGTGATATAGCAATGCGCAGACCGTGTAGAAGAGCCTCATATTCCGCAGTGTTGTTAGACGCGTGAAACATAATCTGGAGGACATACCGGAGCTTTTCTCCTAGTGGTGAAATGAGCACAATCCCTGCACCTTCTCCAGGTAACTGGAGGGATCCGTCAAAATACATTTTCCAGTACTCAATATCTTATGGTCCAGGCGGCATCTAAATTTCTGTCCACTCAGAAACGAAGTCAGCTAACGCTTGTCCTTTGATTGCCGAGCGGAGTACAAACATAATGGTGAACTGACCGAGTTCAACTGCCCACTAGGCAATTTTTCCTTCAGCTTCTCGATTGTGGAGAACTTCCCCGAGCGCAAAGGTTCTTTGAACTTCAATAGGATGAGCCTGAAAATAGTGCTTCAACTTCCTCGAAGTGATCAAGAGCGCATATAGCAGCTTCAAGACCTGGTGATATCGTGTTTTGGAGGCACTAAGGACCTCACTGACGAAATACACCGGGTGTTGTACTTTTTGTATGTGATCCTCTTCCTCTCGATCGACCGCTAAGACGGTGCTCACAACTTGAGTTGTGGCCGATATGTAGAGCTGAAGCTTTTCTTGTGGCTCTGGAGGCACCAGGACTGGAATATTACTGAGGTGGACCTTCAACTCATCCAATGCCGACTACGCCTCTGTTGTCCAAATGAAGTCATCCTGCTTTTTGAGTAGTTTAAAAAATGGTAGACCCCTGACCCCCAATCAGGAGATAAAGCGACTCAAGGATGCCATACATCCGGTCAGCTTCTGAACATCCCTTTGGGAATTGGGTGGCCGCATATCAAGGATCGCCTTGATTTTGTCCGGGTTAGCCTCTATACCTCGTTTCGAAACAATGTAACCGAGTAGCTTTCCTGAATGAACCCCAAAAACACACTTTTTAGGGTTCAACTTCATCGAGTAACGTCTCAAGTTGTCAAGCGTCTCTGCCAGGTCAGAGAGAAGTTCTTCAATATTCCGAGTCTTTACCACGATGTCGTCAACATACGCTTCTGTGTTCTGACCCATCTAAGTTTCAAGGCAGCGTTGAATACCACTTTGGTAAGTCGCGCCAGCATTCTTTAGACCGAATGGCATAGTAGTATAGCAATAGGCGCCAAAGGGAGTTATAAAGGAAGTCTTGATTTGATGTTTGACTTTCAGTGGGATCTGGTGATAGCCGGAATAGGCATCCAGAAAACTTAAAAGCTAACACCCGACTGTTGAGTCTACAATCTAATCAATTCATGGCAGAGCGAAAGGGTCTTTAGGGTAGACCTTGTTCAAATTGGTATAATCGACACACATCTGCCACTCTTTATTCTTCTTAGGTACAAGGACTGGGTTTGCCAGCCAATCGGGATGGTAGACTTCCCTTATAAACTTAGCATCTAACAATCTAGCTATTTCCTTCTTCATGGCGTCCTTGCGGTCTTGTGCAAACCTTCTAAGCCTTTTCTTGACGGAGGTGGCCCTAAGAGGCACCCTTAGCTCGTGCTCAATCTTTTCCCTAGGAACTCCCGACATGTCAGAGGGCTTCCATGCAAAGATGTCCCTATTTTCCTGGAGGAAAAGAGTGAGCGTGAGTTCCTATTTCTCGTCGAGGTCGGCCCCTGCATAAGTGATCTTAGCAGGGTCCTCTGGGTCAAGCGAAACTTTCTTGGTAGGGACATCATCCGTCTGGATCTTGTCCTTGGTGGGCTTCTTCACGGGGACCTCCGCATCAGTCCGCTCCTGACTGCTGATTGCCTTCTGGATCTCCAGCCAGTCAGACAGCATCAACTGTTGGTCGGCCATCTCACAACTCTGCATATCGCAATCTCATTACAGTATTTATTTCTTAGGACTCTTTGCCACATGCCATCTTCATTAAGTAGTCTATAAAGCCACTTACTTAGAAGGCAAATATTTTTGATGCGAAGGTCTATAATTCCAATACCTTCTCCTTCCCATTTTGCCAGATGGTATTTCTTTTTGTGTCCTTCTCCTTCCCAATAGAATTTGGAGCGTATAGTATTTAGTTTTTTAAGGACACCTTCCAGAATTTCAAAGAAAGACATCATAAAAATAGGTAGATTGCTGAGAACTGAGTTTATAAGGATTAAATGTCCTCCTACAGACATAAGTCTGCCTTTCCATCTATTTAACTTCTTTTGAAACCTCTCAATCACATCCCTCCATTCATAATTTCTGAGTCTCCTATGAATCATAGGGATACCCAGATATTTGAAAGGAAACCGTCCCTCCCTACACCCAAAAATGCCAGTATAGTAGTCCTTTGAGTGGATAGCATCTCCAAAGCAAAAGATTTAACTTTTTTCAAAGTTTATCTTAAGTCCTGAAAGTTGTTCGAAAACACACAATAAAAGCTTCATATTATTTGCCTGTTGTATATTATGGTCCATGACTATGATAGTGTCATCCACATATTGAAGTATGGATAGACCATCATCTACTATATCCAGTAGTACCCCAGCAATTTGACCATCCTCTTTGGCTCTAGCTATGAGAATAGCTAGCATGTCAGCCACTAAATTGAATAGAATGGGTGAAAGAGGATCTCCTTGCCTAAGACCTTTCTGCGTTTGGAAGAAGGGGCCAATGGAGTCATTGACTTTGATGCCCACATGTCCACCGGATACAAAGCTCAGTATCCAGTTACACCATTTTGGGGAGAATCCCTTCATTCTCAAAGTCTGTTGAAGAAAAGGCCACTTTACTTTATCGTAAGCCTTTTCGAAATCGAGCTTCAGGATTACTCTATTTTTTTTGTTTCCTATGTAATTCATGAATGGTCTCATGTAGAATGAGAACCCCTTCCATGATATTTCTACCAGACAAAAAGGTCGTCTGAGAATTTCTGACCACCTTGTTTGTGACTAATCTAATTCTATTAGTGACAACTTTAGTTAGGATTTTAAAGCTGACATTTAATAAGCAAAATGGGCGGTAGTCTTGTATTTTTAGTGCGTCTCCTTTCTTTAGAAGCAAAGTAATAATTCTGAAGTTGAGACTATACATCGAGAGCTTTCCATCATAAAAGTCTGTAAACAAGGCCATTAAGTCGAATTTTATAACTTCCCAGAACACTTGGTAGAATTCTGCTGGGAAGCCATCAGGCCCTGGGGCCTTGTTATGTTCCATCTGGAAGATGGTCTGCCGAACCTCCTCCATCTCAAAGCTGGCCGTTAGGATTTGATTTTCGGTCTCATCAACCTGCGGTATATCCGACGTCTTTGCTTTGTCTAGAGTTATAGAATTTTCCTCTGATTTTCCAAATAAATTTTTATAGTATGTCGTGATGTGTCGCTTAAGGTTACTGTCACCTACTATTGTGCCTGTTCCACTCCCAAGTTGGTAAATTCTAGTTTTCCTATGTTTACCGTTGGCAACCAAGTGGAAGTATTGAGTATTGTTATCCCCTTCGAGCAGATCATGCACTTTTGCCCTCTGGTACCATTTAATCTCTTCTTCACGGAGCATATGTGAAAGTCTATCATTATGATAGTGTGTTTGAGGGCCACCTCATTTAGTGTAAGCGGAGCGTTTTCTGCCTTTTTATCAAGCTCGTCTCTCAAAGATGTGAGCTGTGTTTTCTCTTTTTTGTGGGATCCGGAGGTGTGCTTAGCCCAACCACGCAAGTATTGACGGAGGGCCCGAATCTTGTTTTGCCAAACTTGAATTGCTGAGTCACCCCCGTGGTTTTGGTTCCAAATTTTTGTCACCATACCAAAGAAACCATCTCTAATAAGCCAACCCAATTCAAATTTGAACTGGTATTACCCCCCTGTGTTACCAGAACCAGTATTCAGCAACAAGGGTGTATGATCTGACTTGCCACGGTCTAGAGCATTGACCATGACCTTGGGATACTTAGTCTCCCAAGAAGTGGAGGTGAGAACACGATCTAGTTTTTCAAAAGTTGGTGGATCTATATCATTGGACCAAGTGTATTTTCGGCCAGTCATTTCGATTTCTCGAAGTTCAAGAGTATCAATTATAGAGTTAAAAAGATTTGGCCATTTGTAGCAAAAGGTACTGCTGCTCTTTTCCTCGGGGTACCGCGTTATGTTAAAGTCCCCCCCCCCCCCCCCCCCCCTATAATCATTGGGTGAGTCTCCTTACTACAAATATGAGCAAACTCGGTGAGGAACTGTGTTTTAAACTCATCCTGTGCCGGTCCATAGACAGCATAAAGCGCCCAGGTGAAACCATCTTCCTTGTTTTTTAGAAGGAATTTTGAGTAAAAATCTCCCTCATCAATAGCTCCAACATCATAAGTTGCTAAATTAACCCCTAGGATCATCCCGCCAAATCTGCCCCTGGGTGGCATAGTATGCCACAGGTAGTCATGACCAGCAGCTAGGTGAGTAAGAAAAGAATTAGAGAAGTGATTTCCTCCTGTTTCTATTAGAGCGAGGAAGTCTAAATGATGTTCCTTAACCAAAGAGTTAATAGTATTATGCTTATCCAAGTCTCCCAAACCTCTGGTATTCCAAAAAACACCCTTCATCTTAACACTATTTTTGATGGGGTTTTTTGTTTCTTGGGAAGGAGAGTAACCTTCCCTTTACTCTTGGGTGTACGTGACTTATTTTTTCTTTGGACAGCATTGAGATCATAGAGAATGTGATCAAAGCCATCGCTATCTAGGTCGTTGTTTAATTCATCACAAACATGACTAAGAGTGAAGTCTAGAGAATCACCATCTCCCTCCGTATCCAGCGTAGCATTATGGATAACCGACGAGGGACTATTCCTAGCTTTCGGAGCAGAAACAGTAAACCTATCTATTTCAATGTTCTTAAGAGAAGTAATAGCATGCATAATGTCGTTGTTATTATTCCCCCAAGACACCCCAATGTTATTGATCTGGACTCTAATTTGCTTAGAAGGTAAAGACGTAAATGATAGCTTACCTTTTTCTAGATTACGCTTTGCTGCTAACTTTTGGGCTTTGATCATGGAGTCCTTGTCCCCCTTCTTCCTCAAAGCATGGCGGTGAGAAGTGCGTGGCCCAGGTATAGTTAGGATTGAATCCTTTTTGAGGAGCACCTCCGAAACATGTGGCAGCACCCCTCCACACATTTCTGAAAGATCATGGAGGGAGTCAGCCATGGCTTTATTTATCGTATTGGCGCGGATGTTATTCTTCTTACACACCTCCTGTAGAATACGATGTGACAGAGTATGGAAATTAATTGAAATAGAGTCCTCACCACCATGTAGTACCATTTCCGCCTCGGCAGGCAGCCCCAATAGATGTACATCCGGCATGGATTTCGAACGACAAAGAGGTGAAGCCCTTGGTGGTGATTCTTGGTGCAGCTCCGCTTGACCAATCAAAGAGTCTAAAAGACCCCCGAGGTCAGGCTGAGTTGCCGCTTCTGTGGGCTTCCACGCCCTAGCGTTGTCAAGCGCAGCATTGACTGACAGCACGCGAGCCACGGCCGCGGAAGCAGCCAGCTTAGGCGCCACTTCTGCAGCATCGGTCAGCTCAGCAGTCACTGCCGCAATACCTCCCAGCATAAGAGCCGCGGCTGGTGCGTGGACGTGGACTTCAAGGACGGCAGGATGTCGAACAAGATCGTCGGATACGACGAACCATCACCATCGGGAGAACCACGCAGGAGACATGGATTTACAAGACGACTCCAGTCAGCGACTTAGTTGTAGAACACAGCTGGAGAAAGCAATCTCCCGAGTCGTCGAGAACGGTGAACATAGTAGGGTCTTTGCCGACACCACACGGGATCAGATCTTGTCCTTGAAACTGCAGCCCCCTCTCGGCGATAAAAACCAAACTGGTACAATCAATTTCTCTCTACTGTAGAGAAACGTCGGTTAAAGCGCGAAAGTGAAAAACAACGGCGGCGACAAAACAGGGAATAGAACTCTAGATTTATTTTTTTTTACAAATCTCGTGTCTGACTTATGATACCATTTGTTAGCAAATAATATGTAAAATAAGATCGAAACAAGACACAGATTTAACGTGAAAAACTCTTACGGGAAAAAATCACGGGCGCCGACCGGTAATCTTCACTATTGGAGGAGAGTTACAATGCAGAAAATACAATGATCTCTCTCTCAACTCTTTTCATGCAATACAAGATGTATATATAATAATGAAAACTAGAGATAAACTTCCTAAACAATATGAACTGTAACACGAGAGAATTCCGCCTCTCAAACCTCCTATACGTCTTTAACACGGACTCTATAATTCGGATTATATTTCAACATCGCTTTCCAGCTTGTTCTACTTGTCATGCGGCCCCTCCAACCCTCCGATAGTCTGACGTCGCTCCGTTCTTCTTAAGTTCAATTTTGAATGTAGTTTGACGGTTCCTACTTGAGTTGCAACTAGGATTAGATATCGGAGGCCATTGCAGACTTGCAATCCACGCTCCACCAGGCATCTGGCTGTTGCACGACCATATAAGGCTGCTCATGTTCGTTCGACATGGCTCTAGTACTATTCACCGGCCCCTTCTATGGTTCAGTGTTGGCTCCGCCACTGCTTGTTCAGTGGGAAAAGTATAACATGGACACCAGAGCTCCACGCCCGAGTTGGCCGAAGACCCCCAATGCATCCACGGTCGCGACGCGTGATGGGTGGTCATCAACGTCACCATTCTCTCTGGCAAGTGAGTTGTCCGTTAGTGCAGTTGAAATGAATTCGAGGTTTTGGTCGGGCCTCATCGACAAGCCCACGAGCTGATTGAGCCGCTTTTTATGAGTAAAGTTATGTTTGACTCTCTCAATTACAAGGGGTAGCGTATTTTAACTCCTCTATCTATAATATTAGGTATTCGCTCCCTTACAATGTTAAATTCGATTTAGTTTTCCTCCCTTAGCGATTTTTTATAATGGTTTTGTCTCACGTGTCCTTGGGGTCCTACTTGTAAGATGACACATCATTTTTTTTTCTTTTTCCCTCCATTTTCTTCCTTCTTCTCCTTCCCCAAACTCCCCACATCCATAGGACGACGCAAGGGCCTACACGTCGTCATTGCCGAGACGCAGCTTCGAGTACGAGCTATTGCTCTTCATCCATCGGATCCCCCCCCCCCCCCCCCCCGCTCCCATCCCCCGTGTGGAGCAGTGGATTCTGATGCTGAAGCTCGACGCCGGAGTAGGCGGCAGAGAAGGAGCCGTATGCTTCCCACTCCACCGCCATAGACATTGTGGCCGCCAATGCCGGCAACACCTTCTTTGACACTATCGCAGTTGCCGAGGTTGGCAATTCCCCTTCGTCGTTGTCATGGACGAGGACTCCGCAGAGGATGGTGAAGAGGACGATGTACAGGTTGACCACGTCCCCCCGCCGCCGCTCTTGAAGCTGATCCCGATGCACCGGTACCCTACCCCTCCCTGCCGCCACCGGCGTTGGTTCCTCCTCCTTCTCCTCATGGCGTTCCTCCATGCTGGACTGCGGAAGGGAGGAAGAGGACCAGGAGCAGTACGAAGAGAAGGACCAGGACCCACACCTTCATCCCGTCGGCATTGTCGCCGTCCCCATCTACACTGGAGGAGTCAGAGGAGGGTGTCATGCCGTTGGTGCTCATGCTAGGACCGGAGGTGCCGCAAGCTTTGGGCGTGTGGGGGAAGCCGGTGGATGTGGAGAGTTTGGGGAAGAAGAAGAATAGAGAAAAGGGAGGAAAAAAGAAAAAAAATTGATGTGACATCTTATAAGTAGGATTTCAAGGCCACGTCAAATAAAAGCACTATCAAAAACCATCAAGAGAGGAAAACTAAATCGGGTTTAACAGTTTAAGGAAGCGGATACCCAATTTTATAGATCGGAAAGTCAAAATATGCTGCCCCTTATATTTGAGGGAGATAAATAAGACTTTACTCGCTTTTTATCTAGGCTGACGATCATGAAACAAGCTTTCGCAACCCAGCTCGTTTACATTATTACATCACAACTAATTTTTATGAAAGTGTTGCATTAATAAAACTGGATCTAAAGCATCTGGATTTCCTCTAAGAAAAGAATGAAAGAGTTTTAGTATATGGACAGCAATTGCATTCAAAACTAATAATAAGAACCCATGCATGCCATATGAATTAAAATAAGCAAAAAGGTCATGAATTGGGCGACAGCTAAAGGCCCGCCCAGGAAGGAGCATCAATGGGCATACCGTGGAATCGGCCCGAATAAGCATCAAGCCTCCTCAGTCGAAGCAACTTGGCCCAAGCAACTTAAATAGGCCCAAAAGACGCTGCCAATATCTAACTGGCCCAAGATATATGCATGCGTTTTGTACTGGCCCAAGATGTAACCTGGCCCAACTTTTTTTGTTTATCTTTTTTTCCATTTACATCGTAACCTGTTCTAATCAAGTCTTGCCTCGCTTAGCCCCAGCTATGAGGACGCTCACAACCCACTTGTTTTTTTATACGAGTAAGTAAAGTAAGATGCAATACTCCTTTGTTTAACAACTTTCTTGATCTAATCTTTTATTTTCTAGACTTCCCTTCTCCTATTAATCGAAGTCGTTTGCTGCGATCTCCTAGTTTTTTGTTAGGTTGTGCGTTGGTTAGGCAAAGATGCCTTCATGTTATCTCATTTAAAAAAAACATTTATAATATTTTCATTAACTGTTGAGAATAAAGAACATGTTAAATGATCTTTACTTGATTAATGTCTCGGTTTTTCTTTCTTTTTCAGTTACAAATTTTTTTGTGAGACAATTACATATAATATATATAAGGCCCTAATGTCGAGTTTGCGCCTCAAACTGCATAGTCGGTACTGAGTTTCAGCGGTGCATACACATGCGTTGTGCGCAGGGTAATGCCAACAAAACTAAGGGTGCGTTTAGTTGGATTTGTGGTTGTGAGAAAAAATTGTTGTGGGTTATGCCTACGAAAAAAGCTACTTTGAGATGTTAGTTGTGTGAAAAGTCGAAAGTCGTTTGATTAACTAGTTGTGTCTTTCATAAAAACTGTTAAATAGACCTCACATGTCATCCATATTACGCATGACTCAATGTTTTCTTCTCTCACTAACGAGTGGATCCTGCTCGTCAGCGTCTTCATTTTCTTCTTCTTATCTTCTTCTTCTTCTTCTTCTTTTTCTTCTTCTCTCTCTCACCAGGCCTCGACACGAGCCCCACGCCGCCCTCCTTATCCCTACCCTGCCACCTCCTCGCCCACACCCGACGTCGCCCCCTCCTGCCCTACGCCCGCTGCCTCCTCGTCCCATGGGTCCGACGCTGCCACTCTCTTCCCTCGCCTTCGATGCCGCCGCCTCCTTCTCCCCCTTGCCCGGTGTTGTCGCCTCCTTCTCCCCCATGCTCGGTGCTGCCTTCTCCTCCCACGCGCCTGACGCCCCCGCCTCCTTCTCTTTCGCGCTCGGACATCCTCCCTGCGTCCAGCTACCACAACTCGACATTGAGGAGAATGGAGACGGGGTGGGGCTAGGAGAGAACCGTTGGGTAGCCGACGAGCAAAGAGACACCTATTCTCGCATGAGGGGAGGGGAAAGAAAAGGGAAGAACAAACAATTATCTTCATAATCAGTAGCATGGTGGGTACATTTCATGAACTTCTCCATTTCACAGCCGAATGCTGTGAAAAATGACCTACGTGAAATGTGCTTTTTGTGGAAGCACTCAGCTCACAACCACATTGTTTAGTTTGACTTTTGGCTTTTTCAAAAACAAAAATGGGTTAAAAGTTGAACCAAACACACCCTAAGGCCTCCTTTGGAATGGAAGAATTGTCGATGAATTTTGGAGGATTTGGTTCCTCTCGTAATTATTCCAATCAAGTCCTTTGACACACAAAATTTCATAGAAAAAATTCCATAGGATTCATTCCTTTTCTCCATTTTTTAGAGGATTCTAAACATGAGCTCTAACCTCATGTTAGAATTTCTTTGAAAATTCTAATGCACAATGTGTCTATCTCTCTTATTCTCTCTTCTAATAAACTCTTCCCGCAAAAGTTTTTCCTATGTCATATCCAAGCAACTTCTTTACACAAATCATGTATGTTGAATTCCTATATGATTTCATATGATGACGTGTTTTATATCTATGTTTTTCCTTTTTCTATATTTTGAGAATTCTATGTTCCAAAGCAGATCTAAACCACCAAGTTGCCGAAGAAAAAGAATGAAAGCTCTTGCACAATATCGCTCGAAACCAAACGGCAAACGCCCTAACCATGTTACTAATCAGAAGCATAAACACACGTTGAAAATTTAGCGGAGATTTAGATAATTGTTTACATTTACCAAACGTTAAAGCCTGCCAAGCAAGTCTATCTTTCAATTGTTGGATAAAGGAATGTGTACGTCGTGGCTACCATGCCTAGCAATGGCATTCTCGTGTTTTTGAGGATGAATAACTCGATTAGATACGGAGTACACATCGTGGCTATCATGTCTAAGGGAATAACAATATCTATTTCTCTAATTAAATAGAAGAAATGTAAGAACATAAGAAACAGAAAAAATGACAGACTATGACGTGCCCTAACTTTTTGCATCACGAAACAACACTAGCAGTGTCATTAGGTTGCAACATTATTTAATTTGAAAAATGAAGAGCGTCACCCTTTTGAGTGAAACAAACGTCTTGTAGTATTAAAATCATATATAAATGATTTCTAAAAAAATCATATAAATGACTCTCCAGCTAACTCTATATTGGTGTTGTACATATATAGTTACAATGATTTTGCATCTCTAAGAAGCCAAATATACATGTTTATGGCTATTTATATGTGCTTATTACAAGCATCATTTACACATGATAAAAATAAATGGAATGATCTGTTTTATATGATGACAATTACGGATAAAATAATCATTAATATCATGACACTTATTTTTGGCGTTCCGTGATGAAAAAAAAGAAAACGGTCTAACCCTAACTTTTTTAGTACAATTTTAAACTTAGAGGGTAATCAAACCAGATAATTTGAAGTCTCGCGAATGCGAACACTGTAGCTCTCCGCTGTAGCTCTCTCAACCACTCTCTTTCCACTGCATTTTGCATTCAATTCCTTCAGGGAAGTAGGCGAGATGCCTTTTATTTCTCCAGTTTTTCACTCTTGCGATTTCTATTCTAATGTTTCTTCTCTGCACATTCATAGCAACAACCTGTTCCTCGATTCCTACCTCATCTCACGACCCATCCACTTTTGTCAAAACAATCCCCAATCCTTTCCCATAGAACCAGAGGAAAATCTTCCATTTCCTCTACAGAATAATCCGCCAATTGAGCTTGATTTTGATTTCCAAAGCCTCAATCTCTCCCACAAAGAAGAGATTCAATTACATTTTAGGAATCAGACTCAAGAACAACCCTCGTCCTGTTTCAGTCTCTTGTTCAAAGATGGTCCACCAGATGATCTTCCTACTAGGAATGTGTCTCAGTATATGTTCGAGAAAGCTATGAAAGCGGCCTGGGGCTTGAGATTCTTGAAAGTGTTTCAAGTCACAGACAATTTATTCATGGCATACTTTAGATCAGAAGAAGATCAAAGATGGGTATGGCAAAGGCAACCTTGGACTGCAGAACGGGAGACTCTATTGGTTGAGTGGGTTGATCCAAGTGGGAGTAGGCCAATGGATTCCTACACATTCAGGTATCTCCTAGTAAATGTTCACTTATACGGCATTCCAAAAGCTCTTCGATCTGTTGATTTGGTTGATAAAATCATAGAAAAAATTGGAGTCAAGGATTCCTCAGTAGTCATGTCTAGAAGTGCTATGTTCAGAATACCTGAGTATGTCATAGCTAGAGTCATCCTTGATGTAACTAAGCCGCTCCTAGATAGAATCACAATCAATATCTCAATGGAGAAGAAAATTAAGATTTATATTCATTATGAGAAACTGGTCAAGATATGTAGCTTCTGTGGTTATCTTTTTCACAATGTATCAAATTATAAGAAGAGGCATCAAATGATTTTGAAGCTTCATCCAACAGAAGCTGTCAAAGTTCCTGAAGAAATATATGGCTTATGGAGAACCCAAGAGAGTGAAATCCCCACTGAAGCCAAAGAAGAGAATGATATTAGTATGCCTCAAGATCCTTATTTACAAGCTTTTAAGAATTTGTTTTAGAAAGGGACTTCATGTTCTGGTAATAGACTAAACAAGGAGAAAGAAATAAGTCAAAGACATAGCAATGATTTGCAAATGATGGCTGCAACAAGAACTCAGTTATGTCCTTTGTTCAAAGAATCTACTCAGAAAGGAGGCAGTTATAACTTACAATCTTTGGGACCAAGCAAGGGGAGAATTGAATTGGGGAATGAAGCAAGCAGAACTATTTTTTGTCATAATACCCCACAGGTTTCTTCTAGTCATAGCTTCTTTGGACATGAGGCTCCATCTTACTTAGCTAGCCAGAATTTTTAGGGTCAACAATACAGCTGTCAATCCCAACCAAGACAATCCCAAAACCTTTCTCCGTCTAGTTCTCAATGGCTTGGCCAAGGAAGTTCTTTTGTTTTTCAAGCTTCAAGCCAGAAAAAACAGCAAGTAATTATGGATCAGAGTCATGAAACCTCAAAGCAGAATCAAAATATGAATGCTAACAATACTCGATTGGACACTCCTTATACTGGCCAAATTTCAAATGCTACTAATCAGTTGCTGGATTCAAGTGATAAAATTCCCCACTGCCTTTCCACTTTTGTTTCCTCTCCTAAAAATGTTTTTCATAATCCTGAACCTTACAAGAGCAAACATTGTGTGAAATCTTCCTCCTATATACCTTACTTGAGTAAACCTCATCAAAGCCAAAGTTTCAAGCAAAACCACAAAAGACAAGGTTCACCACTTCATCATCCTACAAATAAAAAACCATCTAGCCCCTATGGCTTTTCTTCACGTCATTCTCCATCATACTCTTCTTCTCCTTCACTGTTATCTACTACCTCACGAGGCTTTTGCTCTGTAGAAAATCAGCATAACCCAGCTACTACTACTAGAAGGCGTAATGAATCTCAGAGCAGATGGGATCAAGACTCTACTATTGGCCAAGTCAATATGCTTCACCATAATACTGATCATCCTCTAGATGGATCTAAAATGGATGGCACCAACTCCAGTAACTTCTCTTTAGGTGATAATCAAGATCCTGGTGGGGAGAAAAAACACATAGAAGGTCGAGTTTCTGTCAGCACTACTCATGCTCAAGTCCAACTTCGTGTTGAAGACCATCAAGGTAATATGGAAGGATCTGATATGTCTCTAGATGAAGAAACTCAACTTGGTGATGAATCTCTTTCTCATGGGGCAATGGCGCCAGCCCTTAAGGCGCCACAGGGGCCATGAATCTCTTATCATGGAACTGCCAAGGGGCTGGTGGCTCCCTTCGCAGTTCGAAGATGTGCCACCTTAAAAGGTTGATTCACTCAACTAAAGCTAAGGTAATTTTTATATCAGAAGTTAAATCCAATAAATACTCTCGTTTAGATCTGATTAATAGTTTTTGTTTGCATGATAGCTATATAGTTCCTGCTGATGGTATTTCTGGAGGTCTTTGGCTTTTATGGACTGAAGAAGTTGAAGTGGAAGTTGTTAAATCTAGCCTTAACTATATTCTAGCTAGAGTTAGTTTTATGCAGGAAAACTTTAATATTAGGTTAGTTTATATTTATGGTGACCCTTATCATGTAAGAACTAATGACATATGGGCTGATGTTTTGGATTTTTACTGCTGGATGATAGCCCTCTATTTTGTATGGGAGATCTCAACAAACTCCTTGATGGTACTGAAAAGCTTAGTTGTCATGCTCCTAATTTGAATCGCATCTCTTCTTTTCGCAATATTATTTATAACTGTGGTCTGATAGGTCATGGTTATAATGGTCTTGCTTACACTTGGACTAACAGACGTTTTTCTTCTAATCCTACTTTCCAACGTCTAGATAGGTGTCTTGCTAATGCAACATGGTGCAATAATTTTCCTAATACTAATGTCTATCACCTTCCTATTATTTATGGCGACCATGCTCCTATCTTAGCTATTCCTCTATCTAACTATGTTAAAAGAAAAAGAAATTTCAAATTTGAAAACTGGTGGTTGTTTGAAAAAGACTTTCAAAATGTTTGCAAGGATACGTGGATCAGGTATGGCTATCTTTCTTTTCATAAAAGATTGAAACAATTAGATCATAATCTAACTGTTTGGTCTAAAAGAAATAAAAGTTCTTTGAATGTGCAACTAAAAAATATTGAAAATGATTTGGCTAACCTTCAAGCTCTTCCTGTAACCCATCGAAATCATATCTTGGAAGATGATCTTTGCAAGAAGCATGCAGCCATTCAAAATAAGATTTTTGAGTATTACAAGCAAAGATGCAAGAAGAGATGGGTGGTGAAAGGAGATAGAAATACTTCCTTCTTTCACAATAGTGTTATCAACAGAAGGAGAAAGAATAGAATTAGCTCCATTACTAACTCTTCTGGAGAAATTATAAATAAAGATGAGGATATTGTTAGTTGCTTTATTAGTTACTTCACTAATTTATTCTCATCCTCATTACAGAGCAGGAATATCAACCAAATTCCCTCTTTGATGGATGCAATCCAATATGAGAATCTAACATCAGCTCTCTCAAAAGAAGACATTTTTAGTATTCTTAAAAACATGAGAGGTAATGCTGCCTCTGGACCTGATGGTTTTAATGTCACCTTCTATAGAATGGCTTGGAGCTGGATAGGGGATGATGTCTACAATCTGGTAAGGAATTTCTACTTAAACAAATACATGGCTGAAAGTATGAAAAAAAACAAATATTGTTCTTATTCCTAAGAAACAAATTTGCCCTTTACCTCTAGACTACAGACCCATCAATCTCTGTAATGTTTCTTATAAAATTATTGTCAAATCTTTAGCTCTCAAAATGCAACCTTACTTACCTGACCATATTATTAACTCTCAATATGCTTTTGTTAAAGGTAGAATAATATCAGAAAATATCATAATAGCTTATGAAGTTGTTCACTCTTTTCAATTGAGAAATTGGAAAGAATCTGCTTTCATGCTCAAATTAGATCTGGCTAAAGCTTTTGATAGGATTGAATGGAACTTCATCAGGTATGCAATGAAACGACTCGGCTTTAATGAAAACTTTATTGATCTTGTTGCGGCCTATGTGGAATGGCCATCTTTCTCTGTTATTGTTAATGGACAATCTTATGGTAATGTCAAAAGCTCTAGAGGCATAAGACAAGGTTGTCCTCTATCTCCATATCTTTTTATCATTGCTATCAATGAACTAACCTACAGGTTACAAGAGGCCATTTCTGAAAACAGAATTCAAGGAATTAAACTCACTCCCCAAACACCGCCTCTTCACTCTCTTTTATTTGCAGATGATGTCATTATCTATGGCAAAGCAAATTTACAAGAGGCTTTGATTATAAAGAACATCTTGCAAGACTTTTGCAGGGATTCAGGACAAACTCCTAATTGGAACAAATCTTCCATTCTTTTTAGTTATAATACTCCAGATGCTGCTCGAACTGAAATTAAAAATACTTTTCAAGTCCTTGATATGGATCATAACACCTTTCACCTTGGTCATCCTCTTTTTACTGCCCATAACCCTAAATCCAAGGTTTATAGTTTCCTTAAGAACAATTTTAAATCTAAGTTTAATGACTGGAAATCCAACACTATATCTCATGCAGGTCGTTCTATATTGATTAAATCAGTTTTTTCTACCATTCCTGTCTACTATATGTCCCATGTTCTCTTTCCTAAATCTTTCTTGGAAGACGTCACAAGCATTATAAGGCATTTTTGGTGGATGGATAATACCCTAGATGATAACAAGAGACCCCTTTATCTCTATGCCTGGAGTAAATTTTGCATTCCAAAAGGTGCAGTGGGGCTTGGCTTTAGAGATTTGGCCACTTTAAATATTGCTCTTATAACAGGTTTGGCCTGGAGGATGCTAACCAACCCTGATGCTCTATGGGTACAAATTTTAAAAGGTAAGTATTTTCCTAATCACTCTTTTTGGACAGCAAGAACTTATGGGCCGAAATCGTGGACTTGGGACTCAATTCTGAAGGTAAGAGATATCATCCAAAAAGGAGTTCATTGGCAGCTCTTTGATGGCAACATTTGTATTTGGAATCAACCTTGGATTTCAGACTGGGAAAACATTCACAACAATTTGAAAGAAGAAGCCCTGAATATGAGCTTACCTTCTAAAGTTTCTGACTTGTGGCTTTTTAACCCCAAAAGATGGAATGTTGATTTGATATCAGCGATCTTTAAGGAAGATTTTGTCAACAAAATTTTGTAGGTCCCATTCCGCAAGCTCCATGGAAAGACACTCTCATATGGAAGCCAAATAAGAAGGGAGTGTGGACGGCTCAAAGTGCTTACAAAGTTCTCTTTCAAAAAAAAAAATTCATAGCACAGTAAGTAAAATAAACTTGCCTTCTCAAACTAATTCTATTATTTCTATTATTTGGAAAAATAAGAAAATCCTACGCAGAGTTCAAATGTTTATTTGGAGGCTTCTCACAAGAAACATTGCTAATGCTCAGCGAGTTCATAAACGAAATAAAAATGTTTCTCCCAATTGTACTCGCTGCAACATGCCTAAAAATGATGAACATATTTTCTTTCACTGCTCTTTTTCTAGAGCAGTCTGATTCGCTTCTCCTTTAGCCATCAAAACAGACAGTCTCAATGGGTCCTACTCCAATATTCTTTTTTCTATTATCAGCAACCTTAATTCCTCTTATCATGTTGATCTTGTCTGGTATATCTTGTGGTTTATCTGGAAGGCAAGGAATAAAATCAGATTTTAAAATAAAGATATTTCTGTTAATTCAATTATCTCTCAAGCTAAGGTAGAGCAAGAAGCTCAATATGATGCTTTCAATATTGAAAACTTATCCGTGGAGAACTTGGCTTTTAGAAATCCCACTTCAGATAGTATGCTTTCTGCTTGTAATTTTAATTATCTCTGCAGGTCTGATGCTTCGTTTCATACAATCAAAGATTCAGGGCTCAGAATTTATATAACCTACGCAGATTATCATGGAAGGAATATTATTCATATCCAAGCTTTAACACCAACTGCTACTTCTCCAATCCATGCTGAAGCCTTGAGTCTTTATCTTGGTAGTCACATTATAAAAATGGTTAATCTTCAAGAATGTACCATGAGTTCAGGCAACTTGGCTTTAATTAATTATATGAAGTCTGATGATGCTCCTGTTCCAGATTGGAGAATCATGCATATTAATAAGGACGTTCAATTTCTACTCAGAGGCATTTCTGCAAGCTTTCTTCATATCGATAGAAATGAAAATCACATAGCAGATGTCTTAGCAAGAAGTGTTGTGGTTAACCCTTATGATTGTCCTGTTATTACTTGCTCTAATCCTTGTCATATCAATAATTGTCCAGTAAAAGTTATACTTTATAATTGGCCCAGTTAGGTCAAACTTTGTAAATTTGCCTGTTTATAATAAAAGCTCGAATGAGCGTTTTACTGTCAAAAAAAACTTAGAGGGTAGCTTCTTTTTAAATCAATTCAATCTAAAACTTCTTTATCGAACCATTGAGGCATTGAGCACCAAGCCACCGAGCATCAAGGGCGAGAGCCATGTGAAACCGTGAAACGGCTCACGGCAAGATTAGAAAAATCGAATTAACCGATCGGCTCGGTTTGATAAAAAACCAACCGATTAACCGAAATAATTAACCGGTTAACCAAATTGCTATAGTATCAGGTCCGATTTTTTTTTACTAACCGGTCAGTCAACACAACCGACTGGACCAGTAACCGGCCGGTTTTTAACGGTTATATAAACCATGCTCACGGCTCCAGCCAGGCCTTCTGAGTCCTGATCGAGATCGTTTCGGAAAAAGGGAAAAAGAAAAGGAAAATAATACGGCCCTGGCTTTGCTCCACTGTCTACGCCGCCATAGAAACTCAGATCCCAGGCACCAGAGCGGCGCAGCAAGCACAGCGGCCTGTCCGGCCTCAACCAAGTAGCTTGCAGCGGCTAGGTCTCGTGCGACCAGTGCACGGCGGCCGGAAGGGGGCACAAGCCTGCCGCCTTGGGCTGGCCGTCTTCCTCCTCCAGTTTCGACGGTGACAACGGAAGGTGAGAGCTGAACTCTCCTCCCCAATCCTCTATTCTACCTCCTTCCTTTTGTAGTTTACAATTAGGCTGGATGTAGCGGGGATTGGAGACCCACATCGATCCCTGTTTGTCCTGGGAGAGAGATCTCTCACTTGCTTCTTTGAGTAGCTTAACCTTACTTTTTCGGGAAAAGGGGGAATTTTCGGGTGTGCATCCGAACACCGCCAATACCCAACGCTAAGTCCGCCCCTCTAATTTTGCTTCGGTTCGGTTTGTAGGACTTTGATCGTGTGCATCTCCTGACAAATGTTTCTAATCACTAATTGTTCCCTAGAGACACATCCTTTTCACACACTTGCAAAAGGCCATGGCTTTAGTAACATACTTGTTCTTTTTTTTCTTTTGCGACTACTAAGGCTCAAAATAGAATGATGCCATGTTCGGCTGCATTGTTCTAAATCAAAAGCAGACAAATATCAAGTTGAAGTTCTTGTGGAATTTGAGCCGATTTATATGCTATTAAATGGATCATTTGGCAGGAAACCAACTAGAGGCTAGAGCCTAGAGCTGTGGACCTAAAGGCCAGACATAATTTTTCACTAGTTCTTAGGGGCAACTGTGATCGTTCTCCAGTAAATTTAAGTGTCACTACCATGCGTGTAGTAAAACTATCTGAACTCTGACAAACAATGTCTTATAAATACCTGGAATGGTGATGTGCAAGGTTGCAAAACAATTTTATGTCTACATTCAATAATTTTCATATAGTGTCACTTCAACATTTGCTTTGTTGTTGTTGTGTTGTCAGTTCAATATTTGCCAACGTTATGGTACAAATCAACACCTTTTGTGATAGGAGAGAATAGGAGGGTTCATTAATATGTATGTGCAGATAATTTATAATTGATAAGAAGTACAATAATGTCCTGAAAACTTGTGCAAGGGCTAATGATTTGCTAAAATGATGCTCTTGCAGACACACTGAATATATTTCTTGCTAAGGGAGAATCTTGGTCAAATAATTTTTTTTTCCACAAAGAAGAATTCTCTGAAGCAGTATGACATCAGTAGGTCTACTAAATCCCTCGTCAGGTTATGAAGCGAGTACTAGTGGGACGATTGATCGATTGCCAGAAGTGATGAACGGAATGAGTATAAGAGATGACAAGGTAAATTTGCGTTGGAGATATTACATGATATTTGTTGCTGGCAGCTGTTGATTTACCAGTGAATCTGGCAGGAAGTTGAAACTGTTGTTGTCAATGGCAATGGAATGGAGGTTGGTCATACTATTGTGACGACTGTTGGTGGAAGAAATTCACAACCGAGACAGGTACTAGCAAAAACTATATAGACTGGTGGCGACCCTAGCATATGTTTATTTACTGCTTCATGTGGAATTGTGCGATAGCACATTCAACATGATAAAACAGCTTCATGTGCAACTGCTACATAGCACATTCAGAATGATAAATGAGCTTCATGTGCAATTGGTACAATAGCACATTGAACATGATAAATCATTGACATTATATGATGCGTCCTCTAATTGTAACTGTAGATGTTCATAACACTGCCTTATGTATTACAATACAGACTATTAGTTACACGGCAGAGCGCATTGTGGGGCAAGGTTCATTTGGAGTTGTATTCCAGGTTGGTTGACTCAAAATTCCATTTATTTCGCTATAGACCTTAATTTAGGTTATATTCTGTTAGAATCTTTGTGTCTAAATTTTACTGAAAAGCACTTTTTTGTTCAGGCCAGGTGTCTGGAAACTGGTGAGAGAGTAGCTATAAAGAAAGTTCTTCAAGATGCGAGGTACAAGAACCGTGAGCTGCAAACAATGCAAGTTCTTGATCACCCAAATGCCGTGTGCTTGAAGCATTACTTTTGCTCCACGACTGATAAGGACGAGCTCTACCTCAATTTGGTGCTTGAATATGTACCCGAAACAGTTCACCGTGTTATTAAACATTATAATAAGATGAACCAACGGATGCCATTGATATATGTTAAACTGTATATGTATCAGGTAAATGATGAAAGTACCTTCCAATGCAATTCTAGCTGTGGCCTTTTTTTCTTGTTTCAATAACTCTTTACTTTTTGCATTTCATGGAACTAAATTTACAGATTTGTAGAGCTTTGGCTTACATGCACAACTGCGTAGGAGTATGCCACAGAGATATAAAGCCACAAAATATTCTGGTATGTGTGTGGTTAGATTACCTTCTTAAAATGTTAACAATAACATTTTGTCCTTCATGGATGATAATTTTGGTCATTTGATGTTCGATAATTCTTGTAACAGGTGAACCCACATACTCATCAACTGAAGCTGTGTGATTTTGGCAGCGCGAAAGTCTTGGTATGGTTCATAAATCACAACTTCTTGATGTATTGAATGTCACATAAAGCATCACATAACTGTCTATGAAACCTAAAACACAAATATTCTACTTATCTTAATAGGTGCAAGGGGAACCAAATATTTCATATATCTGTTCCAGATACTACAGAGCTCCAGAGCTCATATTTGGTGCTACAGAGTATACAACAGCTATTGATGTGTGGTCTGCTGGTTGTGTTCTTGCTGAGCTTCTTCTAGGGCAGGTAAGAAATTAACCAAGCTGTAGTTATATATCAGCCAACTCCTTGAAGCTACACCTTCATAAGATATCTCCTGTTGAATAGCCCGTTTTCCCTGGGGACAGTGGCGTTGATCAGCTTGTTGAAATCATCAAGGTAAGAATGACTTTTTCTTTTGAAAATGTGTGCAGTTAGGTAGTTACCCATTTCTGGTTGACTCATGCAGTAGGCTCATTTTTCTTTCAGGTTCTAGGTACACCGACACGCGATGAAATTAAGCGCATGAACCCCAACTACACCGAGTTTAAATTCCCACAAATCAAAGCTCACCCATGGCACAAGGTAAGAGCTCCACATCTTGAAGTTTTCCTTTTTCTTTGAAGATTACCACTAATGATGCATGTTTTTAACCAGATTTTCCACAAAAGGATGCCATCTGAAGCCGTAGATCTTGTTTCTCGGCTTCTGCAGTATTCACCAAACCTCCGGTGCACTGCAGTAAGTATTAACCTTGGTCAAATATTTTCTCATCAGCTTGGTCAAATCTGTAGTACATATGATAATGTTCTGTTTCTTCTCTCTCCAGTTGGAAGCATTAATCCACCCATTCTTCAATGAACTACGGGATCTGAACACTCGGTTACCAAATGGTCGTTCCCTTCCCCAGCTCTTCAATTTTAAGCCTAATGGTAAGATATCTTTTTTACATATGCGCCCTAAAGCTCTTATCAGTAGATTCTGATGTGCTACATGCCCCCATTTGAACAGAGCTGAGAGGACTACCAATGGAGTTTCTCGTGAAATTAGTCCCTCAGCATGCTAAGAAGCAGTGTGCCTTCTTGGGAATATGAGAAAGCAGTTCAGAGTGTCTCGTAAAAGAAGAGTGAAGTTAATCGATTATGAGTGTTGCATCAATGACCTGTTGGAAACTGCAGAATAGCATCTGCCTAGAGTATTATAGGATAGGCAATGCACGCTGTTTTCTTTCACTGGCTGTGTTGTTTGCATGTTCTACCACGGCGGTGAACCTGTCCCCTAGTTTCTGTAAAGCAGCTGAAGACACAAAGTGAGCAGTATCTGTTCATGTGGCCTGTATATTGATGTGACATGACTTTGAGAGCTTGATTCTTTGCATTTGTTTTATTCTTTTTGGAGATGGATTCTTTCCATATCTACTTACCAAACAGAAGAGTGCACATTGTATCTGGAAACTATTTTTGTATTCACTTTCCTGAGTTTGTATCAGTTTTCATCCACCATGGGAGCTGAAGCCTTGTTACTCTTGAGTCATGAGCAGGAAGAGGTCATCAACAGTGACAAGATCAATATGCCTTTGTACTTTCTGTTATTCATCGCTCGAGACCCTGCATCGTATCCCGCCCCAGATGCTGTGCATAGTTACTATATGTATTTTATTTTTTTATACTCTACACCTACCATGTTACGAGTCTTCACTGGGATGAGAATCAATAGTTTGTCAGCCTTTGTAAAGTGTATATTGGGTACTATTTCTGGAGTCTGTTAGATGTACCATTTCATGACACGCTGGACAAAGAATGATGAGTGATAGCAAACATGGCAAAATGAATCCGTTGATTCCTGCTGCAAATTTCTGTTCATTACATAGGATTAGTCAACTCGGTATGCAGTATGCACTTATGATACAAGAACGTTAAGTCATAGCACCAGCGCTGCCATTCCCATTTGTTCTGCAGAACGCGAGACGGCGAGAGAGACGCAAACTAGAGGTAGATGGCGGCGGCACCACTGCAAACGCACCGAACCTCCTAAAACACCAGAGAGAGAACCCTAAACCTCCGGCCCACCGAGACCCGCGAGGAATCCAGCCCATCACCACCACCGCAGCCATGTGGCGCCGCGCCGCCTCTCACCTCCTCCGCGCCACCGCCACCAGCGTCCCCCGCCGCCTCCCGCCGGCGCCCCCGTCCCTCCTCCTGGCCCAGAAGGTCGCCCCCTACCCCTCTAACTTATATGCCACCCAGGCAGCGGCAGCGGCAGCGGCGGCGGCGCCCTCCGCGGCGAGGGCGCCTCGAACGGTGGGATCGCTGCTGCGGCTCAACGACCTGCGGGACAACCCGGGCGCGACGAAGCAGAAGACGCGAAAGGGTCGCGGGATCGGCTCCGGCAAGGGCAAGACGGCCGGCCGCGGCCACAAGGGACAGAAGGCGCGCGGCAAGGCCATGTTCGGCTTCGAGGGTGGACAAACCCCGCTCCGCCGCCGCCTGCCTCGCCGCGGGTTCAAGAACAAATTCTCACTCACGTTCCAGGTAACCTCCATCTTTTGCTAGCTTACCCCCATTTCGTCTCTTTCCCCCGTATCTATGCGGGATCAATGTCCTGGTGTCTTAGTGGTATAGTAGTTTAGAGTGGTGCGCGTCAGGTGTCCGATCCATGTTGACTCCGGCATTTGCCGTCCCGTAACCTATTACCGGTCAGCGATCAGTACTTCGATGGGTTCTACCGTTCTAGGCAACTCCACAAATGATGCTTGATTGAAATGCTGCTTGTCTTGCGTGGAATTCTGTCTTGCACATAAGGTGTTCGATCTTGTTCTCTGCAGTGACTTGACATAGTTTCACTTGTCGTCTTATAAGGTGCACGTCATAAGGATTTTTGTTGTCTTATGAATGTTACTCAAGTAGACAGAAAATTTCAGCTCAAATTATTATCAGCTTCTTTCCTGAATGTCATCGTAACTAACATAAATGTGATACAAAGGTCTTGAAAGTAGACCATGAAATTTACTTGATGTGCAGTTGATGTATGTAGATATCCACTCATTTAGGTTTGATCCTCACAGAGTTATGATCTCGGGGATTTTAGCTTCTTTTATCCCAATCCCAAGCCCATCCCTCTTACTCCCTCCTACCAAACAAGGCAAAGACCATTTCAGTGTCCCCATTTCTCATTCCTACTAGTGAAAGATTGATTGGATTGCAATGTATGGAGGAGTACCCCTTCCATTTCTTTTAGTTGTTATATTGATTATTGGTTGTGTTTGAGATAGGGGTTTTGAAAGTTTTTAGATTTTGAATACTATAAACTGCAATTATTTTTTTTTCAAGAAAAAATTGTATGTATCAATGTGCCAAATAGCAGGTGCATAGGCTGTCCCATATTCCTTTTTATGCCATAAAAAAGTTGTAAATGCTAGCCGAAACAGCAGCATACCTCCAGCTCGCCAGATTATTCTGTTGTTTTTTCAACTTCATCAAACATGAAAATTATTAAGCAACATACATATTTGATGCTAAGTACCTTTGAAAGAGATTTTACATCGTGTCAGTAAATGTAATAATTTGGTTCGATGGAGTTTCATTAACTGGAGCAGTGCTATTTAACTTTCATGGTGTTGGCATGAGAGCAATAGATGCATTAGCATCTAAGTGGTGGTATGAAGGAAGTGGTAGTAATGGAAGTGACAGATAAGTTGAGAAAACATTTAAATTTTGGAGGATAAATATTGTTTACAAAGTTGATAGTTTTGAAGCTCAAAGGATAAACAGATTTTAGTTACCACTGACCAAATAAGCCTTCACCAAAACTACAGTACGACAAACTGACAGACCTCATTGACACATATTATACTCTAGTATCCTCAATACTACCACCTCAAGAGGCGTGCATAATAGCAAAGAGATTGAAAAGGATAATGCTAAAAAATATAGAATCTGGATCTCGAAATTCATTGTGGTGGGCAACTATTGAAACACAAGTCGAGTAGCAAAGATCTACTGATATTAGCCATCTACAAATTGGTACTGCCTTCAGAAACTGTCTCCACTGAGCAAGTGATGAATATTACTGATAAATATTATTGGTCCTTGTGTGACTTGAACATATGACAACATGATGATATTAATATTTTTCTTTCTCATCAGCCCTGCGGACTGGGAAAAATTGCAAAGCTCATCAATGCTGGAAAGATCGATTCCTCTGAACTTATCACTATGAAGACACTGAAGGTACTTAGAATCATTTCTTTGTACATTGTGTGCTTTTGTTATTTTCTTGTTTGATGACATGAACGTCTGTATCCCATGTTGGCAGGAGACAGGTGCTATTGGGAAGCAAATAAAGGACGGGATTCGCTTAATGGGCCGTGGAGCAGAAGAAATCAAATGGCCGATTCACCTTGAGGTAAATATAATCTCCAGTTAAATAATCTATTTATATCTAACAAATTGTGTGATTTACACTAGTAGCTTCTTATTCCCATGGAGGCCATCTAGTCAGGAATGGCAAGCTTGTCTTCAAAAACCAAACTGAAGATCTTACCTACAAAGATAATGCTCTGCCTCTTGCTGCTTGATTTGACACAAGCTTTTGGAACATGAAATCTGACATGTATATTGAAAAAAAGAATTGTTTTGTGATATTTGGCACTTATCTTTCCACATGATATACTAGGCTGTCCATAGCTTGCAACTGTGCTGATAGTATGCTGCTTGGATTGTGGTGGTCAACAGTTCGCTATATTAGATCAGTTCTGAGCATTCCTGTTGTGCATAAGTTTGTTAAAGTACCCAATTTCTGCCCCTCGTAACCTTTTGGGCTTGCTGGCATGACTTTAGATGGTTTTTTAAAAGTTCGGTCATCTGTTTATAAACCGTACATGAACTGACAATTGTAGGTATCAAGGGCAACTGCAAGAGCAAAAGCTGCTGTTGAAGCAGCCGGTGGAACGGTAAGGTTGGTGTATTACAACAAGCTTGGATTTCGAGCTCTGCTCAAACCCGAATGGTTTGAGAAGAAGGGCCGCCTGCTACCAAAGGCGGCAAGGCCTCCACCCAAGCAGAGAGACAAGGTTGATAGCATTGGCCGCCTGCCTGCACCAACAAAACCACTTCCCTTCACACCAGAGGAACTAGAGTTTGCAGCAAAGCGTGAGGCAGCTCGTGTAACTGTGTAAGATGGGAGCAAGTTGAAGGCACATTTTTTTTTTATTCTGCACACTGAAGAGGCCCCTCTGAATGTGTATTGCATTAGTTTGAGCAGGGCATGTATAAGAATAGATTGTTAGTCTTGAAGATCCATTCCTTGTGGAATGAGATCCTTTGGCCGCAGTTTTTGAATTTAGTTTATCAGTATGGACTGGTGAACGTCATTTTCCTGAATGCACTCATGCCTGGTGTTATGCGCACCTGGGTAGCGCCAGGGCACATGTGCCCTTCATGACAAAATAGTTATTTCCTTATGTTGTCTGCAATAAGTTGTGTAAATCTATGCTGATATCTTCTTTCTGATGATATTTTTTGTGTCACCTGTGGACTGTGGTCTGCATATCTAAGACACTCGGCTGTTGTGCCCTTGAGGAATTCGCTTGTGTATTTTTTTTTCCCTGTGAAGATGGATACGTTGCATATATAGGACAACTTTTTTAGCTTAGCGTCATCACTTAAGAACAGGAAGGAATGTTGTTATTCATCAATTCACTATGTCTATCTAGATTATTTGCAAAATCTTCTGATCTTCCCAAATGCGGCGTGAGAAGACCACCATCCATGCTTCAACCTTAAAGGTCAGTATACTTCTCTAAAACCGGCGTTGTTGATCCTAAACACAGACTGATCAACACATTCCATTTCCACGTTAGGCGTAAGGCCTGATCTACTGGTGTTCCTCTTGTCGAACATGAGCAAGCATTTGGTCAATAAACTGAACAAAAAGAGCTGAACAGGACACACAAGTCAGAGCCTGAACAAATTTGCAGCGGACACCACAGTAGCTGGCCAGAGGAGACCTTTGTTACAAAAGGAGCTGTCACGTCTAAATGGATATCCCAATTGAAAAATAGATGGCAGATGCAATTCCGCAGACAGGTATGGAACACCGATTATGTTCAGATTTGTTCGTGGAGATTGCATCAGCATTTCTAGATTAATTTACGTTCTCACCTCGATTCACCGATCTGCTACTCTCTCCTTTTGCCCCAGAAATCCATCCACCTAAAGTGGCACAAACTCGGATGACCGGTACGTCGTATCAGCAGTTTATAAATGCCTCTTTTGCAGTGAACAGTTGCCTTGCCATAAACTTTTCTGCTTTGAATGCTTATTTTCAGCTATTTGCAAATCGCCTTTTTTCTGCCTGATGCTCCCAGAATTAAGTCTTTTAAATAATTAAATTTTCTCCATGCTGCTGCTAGTTCGCTGAACATACGGCACACCAGTAAGACTATGTACTGAGTTTTTAGGAATGACAGATAATTGAAAAGCAACAAATCTGAACAGCAATAACGATAATCTTTAACTTTTGTTAACTACTAATCATTACTGGTTTCATATATGAACACTTAAGAAAGTGAAGTAAAATACATTGGTCTTATGTTCATAGGGGCACTGTGAGCATCTATTCTGTCCAGTTCAGAGCGAATCCATCGCATTTTCTATAACTACTTTTGCTCTCCCGAATGAGCTATGGGGCATGGAGCTATAGGACCTAAAGTCCGAGCCAGAGGAGAGCCAAATTAACTCAGTGGATTGCCATTTTGTTCCTCCGTTTGCTCAACTTTCACGCCGCCGCTGTTGCAGCTGAATGCACTTTTTTTTTCAGATATGGCATTGCCGAACCCTAGAGTTGTAGGCTACTCATACCACGCGCCATCGGGAATCCTGGATCATTCAAGACCACAAATTTACTGCAGTAGAAACGAATTTACAGCCGACCTATGGCTCTTCTTGCCACATAATTTTGTGAACGTGACATCACGTGAAGAATTTGTACTACTATCTCGTATACGCATGGAGTTACTTTTCGTGGCGTCTTAATTTTCTGCTTTGGCAATGGCTAACGATGTCGATTGCCGAATGAATGACTACTGTACTGTGGCAGTCACACAGAGAGTTCTCGAATTAAACATGGCGTTTGGTAATGAAAAAGAAGAGCAAAACCAACGGCCTTAAACTAATCCCCAACTAACACTATCAATGCTACTCTACTAGTAAGCTACGTACTGCTAAGCCTAGCACAAAACTTTTCGGTTGATCTCGTCCTCCTCTGCTACCGTCCTCATACCTCCACCCTGCTGAGGTCGTGAGTGCAGCACCACATCAATGAATATGGCAAAAAACAGTATGGTAATGCTACGGCTACTACTGCAGTCTTGCATTGCGCCAAATGGACCACTCCAGCACCATGAGATCTTGTGGCCGTCGTCGAATTTTACCACGACCGGCGCACGTCCTCGCCGCAAAAACCGTGTAGAAAAGCTTCCGTCGATGGCCGTCGCCACCGCCCCTGGGGTTAATCCACTTCGTTTGGTTCCGTAATAAAGCGCCACCTAGCTAGTAGTTAAGCTTACCCCACTCTAGCTTAATGTAGTGGTGGCACTATCAGGATTTGCTCGCCCGTGCACTGGGTCACTCGCGCATCGGCGTCACAGCAGCAGCAGCAATCTATGACCGGCACGCAATGGAGATCCATCTCGGCCAATCGCGACGCGAGATTAACTCTGTGATGAAGCAATAATACAGTAGTGCCTCACAGAAGAAGAAAGCTAGATCTCCGGTCCATCGGATCCAACTCGTGCATGCTTTCGAAAGCGATGGATGGGTACCGTACGTAGATACATGCGTAGAAGCAGAAGCACACATCAAGAAAACAAACGTGAAGCAACGGCGACTGCGACATGCCTATCAATAGTGGCGATGGAGTTGAATATTCCTATAGCGAAGGTAGCAGTACTCCAAATTGGGCTCGTCGTCTCGCCTCATCCCCGCCTTTTAATTTGTTTCGGTTAAATCTTTCTTGAACTGTCGTCGTGGCCGTGCATGGTCTCGCCCGTGCACCGGCGCACGCACGCTCCGCAGAGGAAAAAGGCAGGGTCGGTCGGTCGCCGCCATTAGAAAAAACGGGGCGGCCTTCGGCGGAGGTGGCCAAGAGCAGCCACATAACAAGGCCGTGATGAGGCCTCCACTACCACTCCCACCACCACCGCCCCCTTCTTCTTCTGCTCCTCCTGTTCCAGCAGCTAGCTTCACTCCCGTGCGCGCGCGAACTACTATAAAATCCGTGCACTTGCGCTCGCCATCATCATCGGCAAGCCAACTACTGGTAGCCTCGAGCAGTCTCTTCCTTCACCTAAGCTACTAGCTAGTACTAGCTTAGCTAGATCCCCGCGACAGCGACCACGCACGCCGTAGCACTCTGCGCTGCGTGTATATAAGCGACCTTGGTGATCCAGGAGTAATTCACACCATCCAAGCTCATTGCAGCCTGAATTAATTAGCTGAATTCCAGTGTTAGCTCGCTAATAATTAAGCTCCATCGTCATTCGGCAATGGAGCTCATCACCGCAAGGACCTCCGCCATTGCCCTGCTCCTTCTCCTGTCGCTCGCCGTCCTCTGCAACGAAGGCGTCCACGGCCGGCACCACCACCACACCAAACACACAAAGCACAACTCGGCGCACAACCACCCTCCGGCCCACGCCCCAGGCCCAAGGCACGGCCCCCCGCGCCCACGGCCCTACTCTCCCCCAGCCCCACCTCCTTCATCCGCTCCGGCGCCCGCGCCAGGACCAGACGACGACGGCGCCGACAACGTGACCGTGTACGACGTGGTGAAGGACTTCGGCGCGGTCGGCGACGGCGTGGCCGACGACACGGACGCGATCAAGACGGCGTGGGACACGGCGTGCCAGGACGCCGGCTCCGGCGTGGTGCTGGCCGCCGCGGGGCACACGTTCCTGGTGCGCACCACCGTGTTCACGGGCCCGTGCCAGGGCAGCGTCGCGATCCAGGTCGACGGCACCATCGTGGCGCCGGGGGATCCCGACACGTGGCCCGCCAGCAGCAAGCGGAACTGGCTCGTGTTCTACCAGGCGCACGGCGTGGCGCTGCGCGGCATGGGGATGATCGACGGGAAGGGGCACAAGTGGTGGGACCTCCCCTGCAAGCCGCACAAGGGCGGCGGCAGCTCCCACGGAGGACTCTGCGACAGCCCAGTGGTAAGTAATTAATGATATTCCTACTACTACCAGGACTAGTAACCTGAAAGTAATTAATCATTATTACTGACTGATGACAATGATCAACAGGCGATGCGTTTCTTCATGAGCAACAACGTGAGCGTTCACGGGCTCAAGGTGCAGAACAGCCCCGAGTTCCACTTCCGTTTCGACCAGTGCCGCGGCGTGGCGGTGAGCGACCTGTCCATCACGTCCCCAGCGGACAGCCCAAACACGGACGGCATCCACGTGGAGAACACGCAGGACGTGCACATCACAAACACGCTCGTCTCCAACGGCGACGACTGCGTCTCCATCGGCGCCGGAACCCGGAACGTGCACATCGAGAACGTGACGTGCGGGCCCGGCGGCCACGGCATCAGCATCGGCAGCCTGGGGAAAGCCGGGTCGCGCGCCTGCGTGGCCAACATCACGGTGCGCGACGCGGTGATCCGGCGGTCCGACAACGGGGTGAGGATCAAGACGTGGCAGGGCGGGTCAGGGTCCGTGTCGGCCGTGGCGTTCCAGAACGTGCGCATGGACGCCGTGCGCAACCCGATCATCATCGACCAGTACTACTGCCTCTCCCACAGCTGCGAGAACTCCACCACCGCCGTGCTCGTCTCGGGGGTCACGTACGCCGGGATCAGGGGCACGTACGACGTGCGAAGCCCGCCCATACATTTCGGGTGCAGCGACGCCGTGCCCTGCACCAACATCACGCTCGCAGACGTCGAGCTGCTGCCGGCGGAGGGGCAGAGGGTGGACGACCCATTCTGCTGGAACGTCTACGGGAACGCAACCACGCCCACCGTGCCGCCAATGGACTGCCTCATCGAAGGCGTGCCCAGGCACGGCGCAGAGGACGACACCAGCCTCAAATGCTACTAGCTAGTGAATTACCCCTGATGACCTGGTGTTTCTTTACTTACGTAATTTGGACAAGTAAACAAATTAAATTCCACGGAAAGATAGAGAAGAGTAAGTTAATTATTAGCGCAGACAAAAAAAAAATTAAAGGAGCTTTGGGCTTGTTATTACTTATGTATATAGAAACAAGAAGCTAAGATGACAATGTAATAGTCAGATAATTAAGAGGTATATTTGTGTGACGATTACCGGAATATGTATACTGTGTATAGAATGCATACATATATTCTCTGCTATATGGCTGCTGGTGTGTAGTGATTAACCAAATGCATGGCTTCTGTGTGTTTTTATTAGAGTGTCATAATAGCTAACCAGCTACGTGATGTGTGTCCAATAAATAATTCCTTTCTTGTGTATGCATGGTGTTTCACTACAAACAAGATTCCTATTTTGTTTTTTTTTTTCCCTCCTATTCTGTTCTCAAAGTTTCATCGCTTGGAAGTTGGATGATTAATTGTTGGATGTAATAAGCTTGATTTGGCTCCTATGTCATTTGTGATCGAGCTACTCCAACACCACATTGTGCGGTGACGAAGGGGAGCAATGCGGATGTGGAGTGTATCAGATTATAGCAAGTAGCTAGCATTATCAACGCGTACGTACGTGATCCCAAAGTCGAATCAAAAGGCGCGTACGATAAAGCTGCCGTTTGATGACGATGTACATGATGCAGAAAACCAACAAACGCAAAAGTTTAAGACCACGAGACTCTGACGAGGGCCCCACCGCCTGCCAGATTAACTTTCTAGTAGTATGTCCTAACAATTCCGTACGTCGTCAGTGGATGCTGCGGCGTTGAGTACGCAATAATAATCACCCGCGCGTTAGTTACGTACAGTACTCTATAGGTTGCTGGAAGCGTACGGTGCAACATTGACAGTGATCAGTGGGAGTCACTGTTTCCCCGGAGCACAGCCTTGTTTTTACTACTAGTAGCGAGGACGAAAAGTTGGCAGCGATTGGCTGTTCTCCATTGCGATTGTGGTGATGGGCCATTGGAAGAGCTCGTGCTCCTGTAACCAACCAGGAAATACCTGCCCAACGAATTAAAGCGAAGGTTTTCACTAGTGTTCCTGTGGGCGCGTGGCCTGGCCCTGGAGAGAGAGGTCATGCACACCTGTACTAGTTTTTAGATGAATTTAGAGAAACGGTGCAGGGCATGCAGCAGATCATTGGCGTCATAATTGAATCGGTTACGAACCAGGAGGAGTGGTTGTGAGCAGCGCCTCTGTGTCATCCAGTAAGATTGCGGAAAAAGCTCGATCGGAGACTGTGGGGAGAGCCATCGAGTAACAGTACGTATACTTAACTCTGGAGATGGATGAGTCGGCTTTAATTGGCCACGGGACCGTAGACTATACTACACAATGTTACACCTAGACCGGAGACAGCAGAGAGCTAGCACTGGGCAGTATTACTGAACGCCGCAATTGTCTATGACAATTAACAATTTCATGTTTTCCTTTTATATCAAAAGCATATACATCAACTTGATTCCAACAAACAATATCATCACCTAGTCCAGTATATATAGATGCACTGCATGCGCACACAGACCTCAAATTAACGGCGCGTGGTGTTGGATATTACTACGTGGCCCAGGCTACTCTACGACCCTAGTACTCTGTGACACCTGATGGACAAGGCCGTTTCCTATGCCAGGTGCAGCTACACGCACAACACAGTGGTCTCCACACACACACACACACACCCACACACCCACACACGGCAAGTTCTAGCAGCTTCCGGTCGGAAAACCTATAACATTTGTAGCCAACGCAAGCCTCGACACGTACGGTGACGTGGATGGATGGGTGGATCCTCCACGAGTAGCAGCAGCTCCATCGTAGATACGCAGAGAGATGCGGTGAGCACTCTCCGGAGCCCTGGAAGACGCCCCGGCTCACAGGCAACCTCGCAGCGCCACTAGCTAAGCAGCTCATCGATCACGACGCATAGTGCACGGCCGCCCGGTCCCATCGACCGACCGATCGACGACGATTCGATCACGAACTCATCACGGCGGCTCGACCGACCGACCCAGCCGGTGCTCATCCCACCGAATCAAAAAAAAAAAAAAATGGCTGGCTTCCCAAACAGCGCGCGCGACGCAGGATTATCGTCGTCAGCGGCGGCGGCGAGCAACCGATCGACGCGGGGAATGCATGCTGGGCTCCGTCTCCGTGAGTGGACGGGTCGGTGCACGCACGCGTGATCGACAACCGCGCCGCAGTGGTGGTGGCGAGGTCAACCGGGAGTCGTCCGCGCGCGAGCAACCGAGAAAAAAGGAAAGAAAAAAAAAACCAAATAAAGGTCCAGGGCACCTACGTCGACGTCGCTGCCACGGCCACTACGTAGCCCACCACCTCCGCCTGCTCCCTCCCAACAGATCCATTATACTAGTATATATTCCACTACAAGCTGCCGCCGAGCCGAGTCGTCCATCTCTGCGCTGCATTCTTTTCCTCTCTGCGCTCCGCGTGCAACAATTCTCCGCACCCGTTTCTTCAATTTGCCAGTTGCAAATATAATGCCGCGTGCGCGTCGTCTCGTTGCTTTCCGTCTCTGCAACAGTTTAGCGATCCGAGAGACAGATGTGCACTGATGATTCTAGCAGCAGGTGTGTGTGTGTGTGTTCACTTTTTTGTTCCGTTCCACGCGTACGGAACACTAGGGCATTATATACCCTGTTCCTCCTGCCTACTGTATTCGGTGCCCTGCAACTTAAGTCAGGCGCGTGCGTCTCTCAACTGGCTCTCCATTATTGAGGACACAGTCCGATTCGAGGCTCTTCATCGGTCACATTTCCGGCGCCACGCGCGGTCTCACTGCATTGCACTTGCACGCGCGCGGATGTGCACAGCCATTTCCCAACCCACATATATGGCCTGAAAGCTACTACACCGCATAGTTGTGGGAGTGATGGCACTCGCTTTTGCACCGCTTTGCAGCTGATCGGGGCGCGCTTTCGGGCTCGCGTGGCTCCCTCCTATTTGCAATACTGCTGCTGCTAATATCTCTCGCGCAGTCCAATGTATCTTCCTCCGGCGCGGTGGTCTTTGTTTTCCCTTTCCAAACCTCATTTTCCCGCTTCCCTTTCCCTCCGCGCGCGTTTACCACCTCCGCTCCGCTTGCCTTTTCGTTGCTTCCTTTTGGTCCCCCTCTACTCTAGCTAGGGGAGAAGCGCATGATGGATCCTAAATCCTAACTCTTGCCCCCCTTTCTCCCTGGTAGAAACTGACCCGACATTTCTTTAATTTCGGGTTTCATTAGTTTCCCTGGCAAACAACAAGGACTTGCACTTCACTTCACTTCACTTCCTGTGCAGAAAAAGTTACCACTAGCCTGTATGAAATATTTTTTTCCGTGACATGTATATGGTCCCCTTCGCTGTGGTGTGTGGTGCCCAAATAGGCATAAAGCTCATATTTCGAACAAGAATTTCACATTCATTTTGACAACCAAGTACGACAATGTCCGTCTTAGTTACAATTATCATATTCCAAGACACGTGAAAAATGGTCTGAGCATTTATATCACCAGCCATCCTAATAAAGATTATGCCTAACTGCATAGATTAACTCGATTACAGCTTAACGTATTCAACTGTGTTAATTACTAGTACATAGCTTAATCATGTTAATTAGTTAGCCACACTAATGGTTTTAGTACCCTGCAAATCGTACTGTATATATATACACTGTGCGACTTGGTAAATGCTTAGGATCAGAACCTTTTAACCTGTCAATCAATCTTCCATGATGATCTGTTCATGCAATGCATCTTGCGTCAATAAACATTTGCGACCTACAGTATATATTAACATGTCTCTGACAGGGAGTAACCTTGCCCACTAGAGAAGGTCACGTTGCGCTGGACTCCATGAAAACTGTTTTCTTGATCTATCATGCATCTACGTACCCTCCTAGGTGGCATGAGTTAACTGATCTGTACTATCTTGAAAAAGAAAACAATGCATCGATGCTGCCACTTTATTATTTATAGCCGCAATCGATCAGGTTTATGCCGTCATCTCTGGCAAGTTTATTTTTGCCACCTTCATTATGTACGGTCTGAGCAACGGTTTTTTGGTTCATGCATTATTTCTTGACTGGCTTTCGGTTAGTGACTCCGATCCGTAGTACTACTATTCACAGTAATCTTTTTCTTGTGTAAAGTCGTTGCTGCGAATTTAGCATTGAGGGTCCGAACTGTAGTCATGTAGAGTATAACACTGTCAGTGCATTTTCCAGAATAAGTTTGGTTTCTTATTGATAGACACTTTGTTATGTTGAATTAGATCGATATATGCACGTCAGAAGGCGGTATTATTAATGACATTAATTATCGATTTTGTTTGCAATGCTGGAATCTTAATAGAAAAATAATTTTAGAGCATGTACAACACTTTTTGCTTCTGCGTAGGTGATTTCTTTTTGTAATTCTTATGTTCCAAAAAAAAGCCTTAAAGATATAACCTATACCAGCAATGCTTTCAAACTAGATGAGTATTACTACACATATTATTAGTTAAGTAGAAGATACTGAACTCATTTTATTGCTCGGATGAATATATATATATATACTTAGAGAATACTAATGGAGACTCCTCTAGTATTAATCGATATGGACCATCGGATGTGTCATAATAGTTACTATCGTTTACTCCCTCCATCTCAATATGTAAGCATTTTTATAATGTTTTGAACATATTTAAGATAAAAAAGTAAAAGACTCATTTATCCTAATTATGAGTAAAAGCCAAACTCCACAAATGGTTGTCCAAAATACTGGCCGGCCAGTAGTTTGATCTAACAGTATAGATTTTATAATCTAAAATTATAACTACTGGCTAGTAGTTTCTTAATTTGAGGGCAATATCAGAAAAAAAAATAAGAATTGTATATTTATAGTAATTCATTTTTATTGTTATAAATGAAGTTACATTAACAATCTGCTTTATAACTAATGTTTTATATATTTTTTTAAATAAACTAACATTTTAATGATTTGATAGACTCAATATTCTATCGTGAAAATAAACATAAATTTATTAATTAAAAATATAATTACAAAATTACCCTCAAACTACTGGCCAGTAGTTTTTTTAAAACTACTAGCCAGTATTTTGGACAGTAAAACTCCTCTATATTTTAGGACTAGTTTCATATATCTAAGATGAAACGAAGAATTTTTATAATCTGAAAGAAATTTTGAATGCTTGGAACGTTTATATTGTACTACAACGGAGAAAGTGTACAATACGAGATATTATTATGCACAGGAAAGGTCCTCTCAAACTTTTTCTTTTTTTCGGGTAAGGTCCCTCAAACTTAGCAAGACATGCCCATACTGGAATACACATGCCTCTGTCAGTACGTGTAATATAGTGAAATATTTCTGACACCACCCCGTGCTCTGACAGAGTAGGGAACATTCCATTTGCCTTTTGCAGAGATCAATCTGGCAGCAGATCATCCTGCGCCTATTGACTCTGAACGAAATCTTTGCAAGGCATCTTCAAAAAGATGAACCAACGAAACCTCCATCACTCCATTACCTGAATTATTGGAACGGATCAGTTCACCAGAATCTTCAGATCATGCGCAGCATATAGGCCGGGAGAGCATGCCGCAGGACCATACGTCTATGTCCTGATCCGCGCTTTTGCCACTGTAAGCAAAGCACGCTAGCTGAACGCAGCATTTCGAAATGGACCACACGCGATGACTTAAACATTCGCCAAGCACGGTCCAAATCTGGCTGATTCGCGCAGACTAAGGAGATCCATCGAGGAGAAACGGTAAGTTCTACATGAAGTATATATGGACATTTGCACGCTAGCAAAACTATGTCATGTATATGGATATTTTTCTGACAAAGACTAAAGCGTCCAAATGTCCATACATCATGAACTACGCCATAGTTCATGGTGGTAAGGTATCTTTATTCCACTGGAGGTTGGTGATAAAAAACAAACTAAAGAGACAAAACTTGGATGATTGACCCCATTTTGCTTTATCCTTGTTGTATATGAGTATATGTTCGCATGCTTGCAGTAAGCTAATCATCAGTGCCTAATTAATACTATTAGTAAAGCAAGACAATTTTGTTATCTGCATGCATGATGCGCTTTCTATAAGACATTGTCACATCTGCGTCATTAGATAAGGAAAAGCTTATTGCAAATCCTTGTTCTAAAGAGATTGTTCCGTACTACTAATATATACACACCTAACACTCCAATGTTGCAAGATAGTACCCCTCCATCCTAAAATATTTGATATTTGATATTTTAGTTAACTTCATTTGTCCTAAAATACTTATCATTCTCACTTTTCGATCCAACTTTCTCTCTTTCTAATACATCCCTATCTTTATCTCTCTCCTTCTTGTTTTCTGTGTACCTGACTTTTACACTTCTACTTAATTCTAAAACATCAAGTATATATTTTGAAACGGATGGAGTAGAATATACGCATCACGACATCAGTTACGCTTACTCGCTCCTTGTCAGATGTCGATAAGTATAAGCAATTTAAGCAACAAGCACACTGACACAAAGCATGAATCCACTGTGCACAGAAAGGCAACGGAGCTTTTGTGCCATGTCGTGGCTTTGGAGGCCTGAATGTACGGCTTTACAGGCTCCCCATCTGCTCTCTGCTGCTCCTCTCCAATTAAAAGCTGAAGATCAAGAGTGCAAGCACAGCACAAGAAATGTTTGGTGCACAAAAGCTGCATGCAAAGGATGGTCACGCCCCCGATAAACCACCAGGAAAAAGAGCATCAGCCCAAATGCCCAATGAAGATTGGATTGGAGAATCTTGCGGCAAAGTTATTGGTTTCTTCTTTCACAGGAGTGGGCAAGGCTTCTTTAGCCTGGAGCACTCCAACTACCGCGTCCTGATGATCGGTTCAGGATTGAACTCGACCGTATGCGCCTGTCTGCCATGCGGCTGGCGCATAAGCATTTATTTTTTGAAATAAGTTTTATTTTATTTTATTTTGAAATAAGGCGCATAAGCATTTACACAGCTTGTTTGGAAAGTACGTAACTCAACACAATTTCAGAAATGAGAGCTCTAAAATGCATGCCAATGTTAGCATAGAAATGTTGAATCGAAGCACGACGGACCTGGAAATGGGAAGAGAACAATCCCCGACGACCCCCCGGGTTATCTCCTGTGTGACATGGAGTCGTGCCCGTGTGGACACGAAGGAGCTAGTCAGCCAGTTTTGCCGCTGCATCTACAGATACGGGTCATTGCCGGCAGCCCCGGCACCAGAGTGGAGGCCTGGTGGACTGGTGGTTGCTGAGCGGCCATACCAGATGCGTGTGTCCTCCAGGGCCAGTAGCGAAGCAATGCTGCAGGAACCAGGCCCTCCTGCTTTGCCGTGTGCAGCCCCCGTGCTAGACTCGTGAGTCTAATTAATCTGTTTCATGATGAATATTTCCTTTCCCCTTTTTTGATTCTAGAAGGAGATGAAGGATGAACTCGTGAACAACTTGTGATCAGTAATCGTGTGACATGCTCGGTTCAAGCTCTGGACTGGAGCTTTATCGTACGAGGGATGTAGCGGGCCGTTGTCCGAAATACAAGTTGGGCTCAAATCAGATGGGCACCAGTCAGGTCTCTTTCAGGCACCGATTGCACATGTACTGGCCTGCAGAATCTGGACCAGCGGATCAGGCAGGCCCCAAGAGAAAGCAGTCCGGGCCCGATTGGAGCCTGCCACTGGCAGGCCTGATCCCGATCGACGATAGGCCAACAACAACAACCGCTTGTGCTGCATCCAGGCAAAGCTTGGTCGTATGTCGTATCCCGTGAAATCCCGTGTGGGTGAATCCCCAAAACAAAAAAAAAAAAAAAAATCCATGTGGGGCGTGGGGGCGACGTGACTTTCCTCCAGGGTGTAAAATCGTCATGCACGCGTCGTCCGTCGTATCAGCCGGTGACGCACGCACTCCGGGACAACGGCGACGACAAGAGTTACAGTGCAAGCGTCAAAACAGGAGGTTGGAATGTCGAGCAAATAGTACGTTCCGGCCATGGCCTTTGATATCGCCTACCAGAGAAAATATTCCTCGGTCCATATGCACGGTTTTCTCTAGGATTATGTAGGACGTTTACGTCTCCTCGACACCAATAATGCATGTCAGGCTCCACCATGCGCGAGCGCGACTAGCGTCTCACATGCGGCTCGTGCAGAGCAGGTACCACTTGCACTGCTATCAGTAGTAAGGGCGTCCACAAAGGAAGAAATATAAAGTTAAGTAAAGTTAGTATATGGTTCCATAGAAGATAAGCACTAGCTTTAGCACACTGCACAAAGAAATTTCGTAAACCCTACGCACAAAAGGTAGGTCAATGTAGCACATCAATATATGGGTCCTATGGTGTTTCTCCTAACTGACACAAAAGTCATCAGTCCAGTTACAAACAAACTTTAGCTTCGGTATACATCAGCGCCAGCAGCAGAGCTAGCTGCATCTGACTCCGGTTCCGCAGAACCGAGTCAGAACGCGTGGCACCATAAAGCTAGCTAGTATAGCCGGTGTGCAGCACCAGGCCCTAATGACGTTTTTTGAACTATCTAAGGGTGCTCGTATGGTCGGAACCGAAGTCCAGAGATGCTAAATGTTTTTGAAAACTTTTTTGGATGCATTGTCATGGTTTTTTTTTTTAGAAAACCCACCTTGGAACAACCTTCTAGAGGCAGGTGCGGGACGGGGGATCGAACCCTAGCCGACGCAAACGCACCCATTCGTCATTGCCACTAGGCCACAGACCCATCTGCAATGCATTGTCATGGTCATGGTTGTATAAGAAACTTTCTGTATAGCAAAAGCAGAATGGCTATTGTGGAACGTGTTTCGTCTTTCTTTCACCGGCTTTTCCTGCTCAATTTGCATGGAACATGACCTTGTCACGTCTGTGTCTCTTTGACACAATACTTTGCCGAAACAAAGATAAAAAAAACCTAGGGCTGCCGGTCAAGACCGCCCCAACGGCTTTGTCTTAAGAAAAATGACCTTCTCACGTAAGTCTAGAAAATTATTGAACCCCCTCCTCCTAACATGGTGACCTATTGTTTAACCTATGTGAAAACTTTTATAGTGCACGAAATCAGGAGCCACGCCCGTACCGATAGGCTCCAGATAGAATCTTACACACGTTTTGGCATAGGAAAAAGGTGAGAAATTTTTTTAATATAGTCCAAAAAATTCACTACCATTAAGTATCAAATATAGGAGGTAGGAGGTGCTACTAAGGCTCCTTATCCCTGAGTTAAAGGCCCGAAACAAAGATAAAACAGGCGAGAAGTGCTGAAGTGGCTGATCGATCTCGCAAAAAACCGATCGATAAACCAGAAAAGCCGACCGAAAACTATTTTTACTATAGTACACAGGGTCGGTTTTTACAATAAACTAGACATCCGATGAAACCAGTAAACTGGACCGAACCAACTACAAAACCTCCCGGTTTTCAGCGGTTTTTGAACCTATGTTTATGACTCCGCGACCGTCGAGCCAAGCCGGGTCCATATCGCGCCCGGAACTGCGGTCTTTGATCTCCGTGGAGCATCTCCTCCGCTGGCGACTCTCATTCCATGACGCCTTGACGCAATCAGTTCAATCATGGAATCTACGAAGGGGCGGGGCCGTCGTCCGGAGCCCGTGAGTTGGTTAATTTCCGCCGATTCGTGCAGTCCGGCTGAGCACCGGCGCAAAGCAGCCCCGGCCGACATGACAATAAGGCGCTGCAAATCCTGCACTCGCATGCACGGCGGCAGGCCAAAAAAAAAAAAATCCAGCGAATCTGATGCGAGACACGTCGGATCCACGCTAGCGGTCCCGGACAAATATCACAGTGGGGACGACGCCGGTATCAGTACACTGTACATGGCACGAATTAAGAGAGGGCGTTGGGGGTTGGGAAGAGTGTGCGTGCTCGCCGCCATGGAGGTTGAGCAGAAAGTGCACGCGTTTCCGGTAATACAACTGTGTACTCTGCTGGGATCACCAACCAAGCCGGGCGGAGAAAATAGGCCCTCTCCTCGATCATCCTGGAGCTGGAGACAGTCTCTCTCTAGTGTTGCGTGCGCACATGCATGTAATCGTGTTCTTTTGCTCTGCGGATACATATTTCTGATCTGTGTGTCGTAACTTGTAACCATACGTCGTGTGACTATGATTGACTATTTAACTATGCAGACAAGACATGCGTTACATACATGCCTGCGTGTCGGGCTTCAGGAACGAAGAACACATATTGGTGGGTACGCGTCGGTGGATCTCGCATGTGACTGGACCCGGCGTCAGTTGCCGCTATCTTTACACCGCTGCTATCAGTGATAATAACGCTCAGTACATGGACAGAAGGAACATTGCTCGCTGCTACTTTTGTCACCTGCTTCATTTGGGTTACGTTCACTACACTCGTTTGCACAAATGAGCAAATGACAATTGTATGTTTGGTGAAAGCTTAGAACGAGGAACGCATTCGTGTTTCAAGGGCAACCCGCGTCGGTGGGTGCTCACCGGCCGGAATGATATCCTTTCATCGCTGGCTGAACGTGACCGTGGCAGTGTCTTTGCCCGTTTTGGCAGCATGTTGGTGCGTAGGCCAGACAAGATAGCCAAGGGACACACGACATGTGTAAACAGCCAGATCTCCAGAATTGCAGCCACATTTTTTTCTTTTGGCCGTCGTATAAACAGCCAGATCTCCGTCACACACTGTTCACTCCTCCTCCAGCAGCCGGCCCCAAAGCAAAGCGCGCGGCCGCCGAGAACAGAGGATGCCGCGTCTTGCCACCGCAATGGCATCGTCGGCATCCTCGTTCCGGCTGCTCCTCGCTCTCCTGTGCGTCATGTCTTGGTCTTCCGCGGCGGCCAATAATGGTGATGGCTTGGTGGCGGGCCGCGGTCCGATCGGCACCAACGGCAAGAACTACACCAAGGTTTGCGACCCGGCCCGGTTCGCGTCCCTGGGCCTGGACATGTCGTCGTTCCGCTACTGCGACTCCTCCCTCCCGTACGCCGCCCGCGTGCGCGACCTCGTCGGCCGTCTGACCCTGCAGGAGAAGGTGGACAACCTTGGCGACCATGGCAAGGGCGCCCCGCGCGTGGGGCTACAGCCCTACATGTGGTGGGGCGAGGCCCTGCACGGCGTTTCCGACACTGGGCCCAAGGGCACCTGGTTCGGCGACGTGGTACCCGGCGCCACCAGCTTCCCGCTCGTGCTCAACAGCGCCGCCTCCTTCAACGAGACGCTGTGGCGTGGCGTCGGTCAAGTGGTCTCCACGGAGGTCCGTGCCATGTACAACCTGGGCCACGCGGAGCTGACGTACTGGAGCCCCAACATCAACGTGGTCCGCGACCCTCGGTGGGGCCGCGCGTCCGAGACCCCCGGCGAGGACCCGCTCCTCGTCGCCCGCTACGCCGTCAACTTCGTCCGCGGGATGCAGGACATCATCATCAACGGCAATGGAAATGGAAATGGAAGGGATGATGACTCCGACCCGTTCGCCCGGCGGATCAAGGTGTCCAGCTGCTGCAAGCACTTCACGGCGTACGACGTGGACAAGTGGTTCGACGCGGACCGGCTGACGTTCGACGCGCGCGTGACGGAGCGCGACCTCGCCGAGACCTTCAACTTTCCCTTCGAGGCCTGCATCCGCGAGGGCGACGCCAGCTGCGTCATGTGCTCCTACAACCGCGTCAACGGCGTGCCCGCCTGCGCCGACCACCGCCTGCTCACCAGGACCGTGCGCCAGCAGTGGCAGCTGCACGGGTACATCGTCTCCGACTGCGACTCGGTCCGCGTCATGGTGCGCGACGCGAAATGGCTCAACCTCACCGGCGCGGAGGCCGCCGCCGCGGCCATGAAGGCCGGGCTCGACCTCGACTGCGGCATGTTCTGGGAGGGCGCGCAGGACTTCTTCACCACGTACGGCGTCGATGCCGTGAAACAGGGGAAGCTCGCGGAGGCGGACGTGGACGAGGCGTTGGGGAACAACTACCTCACGCTCATGCGGCTCGGGTTCTTCGACGGCGCGCCGGAGTTCGACGGGCTTGGAGTCGGAGACGTGTGCAGCGGGGAGCATAAGGAGCTGGCGGCCGATGCGGCCAGGCAAGGGATGGTGCTGCTCAAGAACGAGGCGGGACGGCTACCGCTGGACGACTCCTCCGCCAACAACAACAAGGTAGTGCGGTCGGTGGCGCTGGTGGGACTGATCCAGCACATCAATGCCACCGATGTCATGCTCGGAGACTACCGAGGCAGACCGTGCAGCGTCGTCACGCCGTACGACGGTATACGCAAGATGGTCAGCGCCACGCACCTGCACCCCTGCGACAGCGGCGCGTGTGCCGCGCCGGGAGCCATGGCGCTGATGAACACGGTGGACGCGACCATCGTCATCGCGGGGCTCAACATGAGCGTGGAGCGGGAGAGCAACGACAGGGAGGACCTCCTCCTGCCGTGGAACCAGACCGGCTGGATCACCGCCGTCGCCGCCGCGTCCCCGGACCCCATCGTCCTCGTCATCATGTCCGCCGGCGGCGTCGACGTCTCCTTCGCGCAGAACGACCCCAAGGTCGGGGCCATCGTATGGGCAGGGTACCCCGGCGAGGAAGGCGGCACGGCCATCGCCGACGTCCTCTTCGGAAAACACAACCCAGGTACATTTTTTTGTTTTCATTTCATCGCAATGCACATCCGTTCCTTGATGACGTATAATTGTGAACATTTGGATCGCGAAACGAAACAGGAGGAAGGCTGCCGCTGACGTGGTTCAACAACGACTACATCAGCAAGATCCCGATGACGTCCATGGCGCTCCGCCCCGACGCCGAGCACGGGTACCCGGGACGGACATACAAGTTCTACTCCGGCCCGGACGTGCTCTACCCGTTCGGCCACGGACTCAGCTACACCACCTTCACCTACAACTCCACCACCACGGCCGCCTCGGCCACTCTCAAGATCGCCGACCAGGATCACTGCAAACCGCTCACCTTCAAGCCAGGCGTGCAATCGCCTCCCTGCCCGGCCGTCGACGTGGCAGCGCACACGTGCGACGAGAAGGTCAGCTTCACCCTCACCGTCTCCAACACCGGCGGCGTGGCCGGCGCCCACGTGGCGGCGCTGTACACCGCGCCGCCGTCGGAGGTGGACGAGGCGCCGATCAAGCAGCTCGTGGCGTTCCGGAGGGTGTTCGTGCCCGCCGGCGCCAACGTCGACGTCGCGTTCGACCTGAACGTGTGCAAGGCGTTCGGGATCGTCGAGAAGACCGCCTACACCGTCGTTCCGGCGGGGACCAGCACGGTGCTCGTCGGAGACGGCGCCACGTCGCTGTCGTTCCCGGTCAAGGTCGACCTGGCGGTGTCGTAGACTGTCGTCCATTCTTTCTTCCCAATCATTGTTAGGGAGTTCATCATCATTGGTTGATTTTACTGAGGACACTGCAAACGATTATTACATCTAGCGACCAAGAGTCATACCATACTAGCAAGTGTAATTACCTCGTTACACCGTGCTGTAAAAACAGGACATTGATCCATTCACGTCAACAAGTGCTACTGATTCGATGACAGATCGTACTCTGTTTCACGGGGATACAAACACGTGATGCGTGTTAGCCAATAGCCATGGGTGGCTCGTGACTTTGTGTTGTAATGTTGCATTTACTTCTCTCGCTCACGTGACACTGTTCGCTTGTTCAGAATATACTGTAATTTGGTCCCAACCAGGGATCCTGCAGCAGGCTCAGGACATCATCTCTGTTCTGCACTGTATAGGTCCCATTTGTGGTACTGCCTGCTCTGTTTTCTGGCCATTCTTCTTTACTACGCTCAGGATTATAAAGATGATGTTATTTTTTATTATAAAGATGATGTTTATGTGTATTGGTACTCCTACTTTGTACTCAGAGTTCAAAAGGTTGAATGCACCTATTGTACAACATGTAACATCAAGAAATGCTACAACATATCAATCTTTCATGTGAAACTAACTTGAACCTGTTGTTCGATAATGTTGAATTCATCTGAAGTTGCTATTAGTTTCTCATCCCCATATGAGTATGACAGATTGGTTTGAAATAGGTTCTATTGGTGAGGCATGCCAGGACAACAACTTGAACCTGTTGTTCGATATGGTGTATTTGTATGACTCTTTCTTCATGGTGTCAGCATCACATTTGATATTCTGTCTTTGACTTCATGTATTTTTTTTTAAAAAAAACCATTTCAAAACTCATAGTGGTTTGCAGTTACCGTGTGAGATTTATCTGAAAGTGCTCGAGGTTTTATTCAGTTCTGTGGTATGCATCACTAAACATTTGAAAACTCCCTTGCACGTTAAATATGTTCACATTATTGGTTTTATATTCCTGTAAATTCTCTGAAAATATGGCCAGTTGGGCCTCTCAATAACAATGGCCGGTGTGTGTGTGTATGTTTATGCTATCCTAGAGAGTCGAGCCCAGTCCGCTTTGTATCTGGGCTGGACTGAAACTGTTCGATGGAGGGCGTTTGGGCCATAGTCTGTCAGAGATGCTGGGAAGAGTAGGAACGATTTTGTGAAGTTATACGTTGTTTTGTACACACACGCATGCAAGCAATAGGGATGTGGTGTGTAGCCCGATGCGTTTTGCACCCGACGGATACAGGCGTGGGTCTAATTTTTCACTCATGGGTGTTATCCGCACCCGACCCGACAAACACGGGTGTAGGTAGGAATGACAGTGGGCCGGGTTTGGATCAGATGGAGCAAAAACCCACCCACCACGAAAAATATTTCGGGTGGAAATTGACACCCACACTAGCACCCACGGATGTGAATTGAGACCCACAACCGCACCCACCGGGTTTCGGATAGGTGTCGGGTGCCCATCGGGTTTCATATGTAATATGAAAAACATCTCAAAATAAGTATTTTAACGAGATCAACACAAATACACAATGTCTATATATGTCACAACAATCAATAAAAATGAGTCATGGATATATACTTAGGTAATTGTACATAAAATCTTAATAATTTAGTCATCACTCTCATCATATTTATATTTATTTAGGGTTAGCTTATTATGAGATGAGACTAAATTTTGTATTTGAGTATGTTTTGGGACCCATCGGGTCACCCATGGGTGAGAAATAAAACCCACACCCACATCCGTGTTTATCGGGTCGGATGCGGGTGACACCCATGGATGAAAAATTAGACCCACGTCCGCACCCGTCGGGTGTAAAACCCATCGGGCTCCGCACCCATGGGTGAAATTGCCATTACTAGGTGTAGGTGTGAGTTTTATTTCTTTATATAACCTAGCTTGTCTCTGGTAAAATTAAGGAAGATATAATTTTTTAAGCTAAAAAATACGGAAGTACAATATAAATAATCCCATCACGTACCATGAAAGCCTTAACACTATACCAAACTTTTAATCGCTCATATTCAGAGTGGAGCCGGCAGAAACAATTCAGGATCTTCCTCGGCCAAACCAAATTCTTCAGATGGCAGCCGGGCGGCAAGCTTGCCTCGACACAGCACGCACCTGAAGCGACAAGCGTATCCAGAAAAGCAGCGAAGTTTCTTCGGCAATCCCTGTCCTGTCACACCACACTACACCAATCAATCGACCGTGGCCAGCGCTGTCATCAACTGCGCTGCAATTCGTGGGCGGCCATGCATCAACTCCCGAACGGGAATGAGCCACGGACACCACCATGATCGCTTGCTTCCCTCGTCACCTGATCGCCGGCCCGGCTCTTTTCGTTGACGCTGATATGTCAGGCAAAGGTGAAAGCTGTTGGTGCGTGACTCGTCGACCGATTGGTGGTTAGAAGCTTTGCTTAGGTAAGATGATTGCCCGCGCAGACGCGTCGCCGCGTCAGCGTAATGATCAGAGTCATGTACGCTTCGCCGGAACGGAACGGTGATGTGCACGGCAATTCGGGCATTAACTCCGGGGAGTTCTTGTCGCATCGGACCGCGGTGGGCAGGACGGATGAGTTTGAAATGGATGGCGCTGGCTCATCATTTGCACGTGTACAATGCAAATACGAAATATACATGCATCATCTCCCTGCCGTGCTGTTAATTTGTAGTATACACTTATGCGTATACTTGTAGAACAAATTATTTGCATACTAGTATTGCTTGTATATGTATGTGCTGCGTACTCCTGGACGTTCGCATGCGCTGACAGCTGCCTTCTCCTTGATTTGGGAGATTCCTATTCCGTTTTTGCCATGGCAGCTAGCTGGGAGACGATAGGCGGCGCACCGCGAATTGAATCGACGGTTGATGATGTACGCGCGCGGCACGAGCGTTCTCGTTGGCTGCGCCTGCGCGGCGCATCGGAGTAAAGTGGCTGGCTACTAGGCCACCGATCTGAGTCGAGCTGAGCTGGAGCGCAAACACGTACTACTACACATACGACCTACACCGGCCGATTCATCACTTCATCTCAGCCGAGTCGCCGCCGTTTGTTGGTTTGGTTGGGCAAGGTGGCGGCGCTTTGCCGATGGCAGCTGGGTTGAGTGCGTCGTGTGATTGGCATTTGTAGTAGCCGCTTGGCTAGGCTAGCTAGGTCATCCTGAAACGGCCAAGGGACTTTCTTTGCTTGCACGAGTTCATCTCATCCAGCCGTTTTCAGGGAACACCTTTTCTTCTGCCTGCTTTTGTGATTTCTTGGGTGCTCGTCGGTCTTTATTTAAGGGTCCTTTTTTAAAAGGAAATGTCAAAGTGCTCTCTGCCCATGCATTATAGAACGAATATAGAAAAAGGTCTTCACTCACCATGCATTCGTATTTGACCAAAACTGGACAAGACTGATGGTACTACGCTACTATCTACCTGGACTACTACTACTCCCACATTACTCCAGAGTTCAGACGGCCTTTTTTTTTTTTTGGCTTACTGTGTCTGACCTTGGAAAAAATTTCACTGATACAAATCAATATATATACAGCAAAAAAATATTCTAGTGAGAGGGTAAATATTGATGTTACCTAAAAAATGATCTTGCGCGAGTTGCTTTGCTCAATGAGCTAGTCGTTTAAGGCATACTACTCCTACATACTCCCAGCAACAGGGTGTAAGCAATAAACTCAAGTACATAAGCAAAAGGGTGTGGGAAAAGCAACGGCAGATAGAGAATGGTTCAAATCAATGCTACAAGACCCCGATCTTGAAACGACTTAATCAGCATTTGAAGGTGACGTGTTTAATGAAAATGATAAGTTGCAATTATAGCATAGCTATGCAATGATTTGGGGAAAACCAAATCAAATGCTCAATTCATTGAAGCCATGATAAATAGGATATTAAAAGCATTTGATTCATACATTATATGGGGCAATAGCGTTTCGACCACAGTTATATCGGTGGAAACCTTGTGGAGTCGTGTGTATGTTGGACTGCTACTCTAGAGTCCAAAGAGCCTTTCTCTTTGGCTGATTGTGATCTGATCTTTGAAACATTCCATTGATAGAACTATATATGTGGCAAATACTAGTATGTGTAGATATGGGTGTTCTTGAAAAAATAATCGTGCACAAATTTCCATTGCTAGTTCTTCCAAGAATATATAAAAACGGCTGCTATAAGCAAGAAACTCCTAGAAAATAGTGATAAGGTGCAATTACAGACTATGCAATGATTGGGCCAAAAACAAATCAACATGCTCATTGTTGTGTATTTCGATTCCAGACATCCATGATAGATATGCGATTTAAAGTAGTTAATTAACCTAGATGACCATTTCTAAATAGTTTAGAAAGCTACGGTGCATTTCACTCTTGAATAAATAATAGTGCATTTTACAGTTAGATTTTGGAAATCGCTATATTTTGTGATGGACCAAAATGTGTCAGGAGTGGTATGCAAACTTCCGTTGCCTAATGCCTAGTTACTTCAGGCATAAGACGGACCACTTTTAGTAAAAAAAACAACTAAAAAGCAGCACACTTGATGATTATAGCTTGAGCTAGCACTCCTTTGAGAATCCAAAACAAAATTGCTCAGTTTGTTGCACAATTCTGTTTGGACTCTAGTTGAAGAAGCTTTATACATATAGTGATGCTAAAAGCAATTGATTCGTTAATAAGTGATGACTTTCCTGATTTGGAGCACGTAGCACCACGATTTGCAGGAAGATTTGAAAACCACTACGGCAGGTCTGACAAAGCAAAAGCTCGTCATTGTAGAATGGGAGGACTCTTTTTGTAGGAAATTTATTCGTCATGCCAGAACACATAAATGGCTTCTGAAAATTTCAAAAACAATTTTTTTGTTTCATCTTAATAAACGGGCAATTTTATAGGATTTCATATGTTTTATTTTTCCGGATTTAAGGAGTGTCAAGAAAAGAAGAGAAAAAGACTCGACGTCATGTTGTTTGTATTTATTTAAGTTTGGACGTTACATGGCACAGCTACCTGTTTAAAAACAAGATATTTTTGCAAGGATTCGGTATCAAAACTTTATAGGCAGGAGTGTTTACGTTACATGGAACTAGTCGCACTTCCTAATCCCTTCTTCCACTAATCAAGGACCATGTTTCAGTTTCTTTTCTTTTTTTTCATTTTTTGACACGCTTCATCAATTTCTACATTGTCGGAAGGGAATGGCCGCACCGATGAACCTAGTCCTATTTCTGGGTCAAGGTGCATGCCTACTAAATTGAGAATCCAGGGTAGCGTCTCGCGATGGCTGGAGGCTGGAGCAGTGAGTGCGTGGTCAATGAAAGTGTAGTGCGTTCTATCCGACGCGAGAGTTTGCAGTTTCAGGGCGAATCACATGATGACGTTCCCTCGTGTCACACACGCATGAAGCACCGAACGAAAAGAACGGCATGGCGCTTTTAGAGCGCGCCTCTTTTTGGAACGGTTTCGGTTCGTGCCGTCCTCCTCCTCGTCCATGTTGCATCGAGCTGATGAGGATGGCATAACAAGACCACGCGCCAGCGTAACACGCCCTGATGACACGACACACGCGCGCGCGTTTGGACACGGGCTCAGTCGGACAGCCGAACAAGAAACCGCTCAGATCAACGTTCACGACCTCAGAACGTCACGACCACGACGCAAAACGAGATGCCGCTTATACTGTGTGCTTATTACTTCCGTCCTGAATGGATCGGATCGGAGTATCTCGTATCTCAAACGAAATGTTACGCATCCTTCAGATATTGAAATCTTTGTTTCAAATCTAGTACCACTACGGCTGGATGGAACTGGAACGCATCATGAATTTCAAATGGGACGGTGTCGCTCCCCAGTGATGAGAAGACGGAATTCAAACACGGCAACACTCTTTGGTTGGGCAAGGCGGCGTGACAGCTTTGCCTGTGGGAGCCGGGAGCATCAGAGATTGATCGGCCGCACACGTTTGTTGGTGACAGTTAAGCAGAGCCAGCTGCGCTCGTGTAGCAGCCAGACCTAGCAAAAGCTAATGCATGCGGTGTGACGTGTCCTCGATTTGGTATGCGTTCCGCTTCAATGCACACGCGCGCTGGATTCCCCAAGTTTGCTTGTGCAGGAGTACTCACTCCCTTTTTCTGTTGTTACCAGGTTTCACTGCCGCAAGTCATCTCGATCGCCCCCTTCTCCGTCATTCCGTCATCAGTCAGGTCACTTGGAACCTGGCCGCTCTTTCCCTCTCTGACCAAGCACCTATATATACGCACACATTCTCTCGTCTCCCCTTCACCTATTACGCAGTGGCAGTAGTAGCTTCTCCAGTCGGTGATCAATACCACCGCCCCCAAGCAAATCCCATCTCTGTCTCTCTCTAGCTCTGATCTCTCATCAAGAGCTAGTTGTTCGTGTGTGCTACCATCGATTACTGAACACCAGAGAGAGCAAAGCTAGGGGTGCGGCCATGGGGAAGGACTGCCTGCCGGCCATTGCCATGGTGCTGGTGCAGCTCGGTTTCGCCGGGATGAACGTGCTGTCCAAGCTGGCGCTGGACGCCGGCATGAGCCCCTACGTGCTCACCTCCTACCGCAACCTCATCGCCGCCCTTTTCATCGCCCCCATCGCCTTCATCTTCGAGAGGTTCAGGCGATTTCTAGCTAGTTATTATCCTACGTGCCCCTTCTTCTTCAGTTCTTTTTCACTGGATGCAGTATAGGAGTATTGATCAATGCCTTTTTCTAGTTTTCCTTCTTTTCCTTTTGGTTTTAGACAAGATTTTCCTTTGCTAGACGATAAATAGCTTCATCGGTTTCCGGCTCTTCATTCGGAAAGCAGTTTGCCATTACTATTTATTGGAAGCAATCTGCACGCATTGCTTCTGAATCTATACAACAGTGTTTGCTCTGTACGACTATTAAGAGATGGGAGGAAGTCATGCCAAATTTGCCGCTCACCACTACATAACTGCTCTAGGCATACGAACGAAGCCACTAGCTTCGATTTGCGGTGTGCTGGCCACCTCCTATTATGTGTTCACTTACCACTCTTGTTGTAGTCGATCGAGTTACAGATTTGTGTTACTTACAGTTTTGCCTCTCTGAATCTACCCGTGCAGAAGAAGCTGGGTGACCATCTCCAAGAAAGTGCTGATGCAGATCTTCCTCTCCTCCATTTTCGGGTATGTCTTCACCCTCGTGACGAGATGGCCACTTGCAGTGACCTTCCAAAATCAGTTAAGCAGTGGCCACAAGCCAAAGCTGCAGCGTCATACTGTATCACGGAGTTGTGGGCAGCCTCCTCGCTCGTAGCCGGGCTCTGTTCGAGAGGAGGCAGGCCACCAGTTGCATGCCTGGAACTCCTTCTCTGTTCCCACCACCTGGCGTTATTAGCTCCCACAATTGTGCGGTACACGGGTCCCCTCTCCTGTTCCAGGGAAAACGGACACGCTTGTTCTTGGGTGTCGCACTGGCTTTGCCGGCCGTTGCTACTCGGGTCCGGTTAAACTGCTGGTTTTCGGTGGATTATTAGCCGTAGAATCGCAATGATTCGATGAAAGATCTCATGCGTTTTGTTTTGGAGAATAAGCAAGTTAGCGTAGTTCTTTCGCAGATGAAAACTGATGTCCCCGAGTTTTGGGAGATGTTTGCGATGTGACACTCCATCGACTAGAAACAACATAGCTGAGACAAGTGGTGTCAAACCTGGTCGACTCAGCCAAGATTTGACTGACCTCTGCGTCTACGCACTGCAGGGCGACGCTGAACCAGGTGCTCTACTTCGTGGGTCTCAAGACCACCACCCCGACCGTGGCGTGCGCGCTGTCCAACACGCTGCCGGCGCTGACCTTCATCATGGCCGCCGTCCTCAAGATGGAGACGGTGCGTCCCGGCACGCCGGCGGGGCAGGCGAAGCTGGTGGGCACCGTGGTCTGCGTGGGCGGGTCCATGATCATGCCATTCTACAAGGGCCCACTGCTCAGGATCTGGGCGTCCCCTATCCACTGGCGCTTCGCCGAGCACACCTCCGCCGCGCCCGCGGCCGCCGGCCACGGCGCCGTCCTCGGCGACGTTCTCATCATCGGGAGCTGCATCGCGTGGGCCGTCTGGTTCATCATCCAGGTAATACCCGTCCATCAATCATATCGTCGCAACTAATAATAATCGTGGTCCTGGCTGCATAAACGAACGAGATTAATCAATAATCATGGATTGATTTGTTGCAGAGCAAGATGTCGTCTGGGGGATTCGAGGCGCCGTACACGAGCACGACGATCCTGTGCCTCATGGCCGGGGTGCAGTGCGCCGGCATCAGCGCGGCCATGGACCGGAGCCTCGTGGCCTGGAAGCTCAGCTTCGGCATCAGACTCTACTCCGTGCTCTACATCGTAATCATTCTCCCACTTTTGCCTCTTTCACAAGCGAGTTCTTATTAATAATTAGCACACATTTCTTTCTAATTAATAAAGAGATGAATAAACACACGTCACATATGGTATGGATGGTGCAGGGGATCGTGGGCTCGGGGATCGCGTTCGCGCTCATGTCGTGGTGCATCCAGGTGCGCGGCCCGCTGTACGTGTCCATGTTCAGCCCGCTGCTGCTCGTCGTCGTCGCCATCGTCGGCTGGGCCATCCTCGGCGAGAAGATCCACGTCGGGAGGTGACTGATCTCACACCGAACAAAATCCCTAGCATACTGTACTCTTTCTCTGCACTCCAGAGACATTTTCTTTTTCCAATATAATGGAATTGAATTGCTCACGAAACTACATGTCACCGCTATATAATTGCAGTGCTATTGGCTCCGCGCTCATCGTTGCCGGGCTGTACATGGTGCTGTGGGGCAAGGGGAGGGAGACGGACGAGCCGGCCTTCGACAAAGACGAGGAGGCTGCCGTGAACGCCGGTTTCAACGGGAAGGGCACTGCCACTGCAACCAACCGCGACGCCGTCATCAGCTTGTCCGTGTTCGGTGCTGCAACTCCCAAGCACGACGCAACCTGGGACGGCAGCGACAGACAGTGATGTGGTGGTGACATACCGAGCGCAAGAATGACTGATGACGTGCATATGAAGAACTCTGATTCACGATCTTCCAACGAAGAAGCAAAATTCAGAGAAGGCTATAAAAACAGGACAACGAAGAGGACGAAATGGTAAAGGCATGATGAGAACACACATTTGTACGCGTGCAACTTGTAGGGTGTCGTTTGTGATAGGCAAGTTTAAGGGAGAGTTTATTGTATTTCTGGAGGATATTCTACATTGGTTCGTGTTGGTACGCAGTATTTGGGTTTTGCTACTTGGGATGATCTGATTTAACTTCTATCCAGAGATTTTTTTTTACTTGTTCCATTTTTTTAGCCATTTGTATATTTGCATACCACGAAGACAGTGAAAATTAGTTTTCTCACGAAAACAAAATTTGGATCTGAGCGACATTTTCTGAACCTTGGTATTCAGCGAAAATTTGAGATGAACTCTACAATGTTCCAGAGAAATTCACTTAACGCGAACACTCTATTTGAAGAAGCAAGTAAACAAATCCTTTTTCTAAGTGGAAGAAACATATCGTTCCGAAACCGCCAACGGCATCACTCTGCACTTTACCAGTAATAATCTCTTCCACTAGGCCCAATCGGCCCAATCTACTAGGTAAGAACAAGGCTAATGGTTTAGTTGGCTCGTCGGCTACAAAACTGTTCACCTCAATATGCTATCAGCCCATCCCATATAATGATAAGTTCGTGGGTAGCTATTAAACCATTTAAGACTATATGAACCTACTTTTATCTCTCTTTGTTTTTCTATTGGCCACAGAGTGATGCATGCATTTCGTTTTTATTGTGAGCAGCCAGCTGCACGCTGCGCTCGTCACCATGCGCCCGCTTCAGGAATATTTCCTTCTCTCTCTTATCCACTCAGCAAAGGGGCTGACCTGGTAGGCGATTAACCAACTACTATACTTGCTCTAACTAGGCTTCATGGGGCGCAGGATTGTTTGGGTCGCAGCTGGAGTCTGTGATAAGAAATCTCAAATATCCTCGTACTTTCATGTTGATGGAGTGAAAGTGGCAAAGAGCGATGCGACGTTGTGCCTTCCTTATTGGTCAAACAACAAAATGGCTGACGTGCATATTAGTCACGATAAGCAACATGATGTTAGTGTTGCTACTCCAGAAAAGGTAGGCAACGCCGTAGTAAAAAAGAGCACTGAAGAGAAGATAGGCCCTTCTTTGAAAAAATTCTTTCCATGCTCACCTCATACTCATACAAGTGGAGGCTGCTAATTATTTATGTAGGTAATGGCGATCTTCGTGAATAATAGATGGTGATTCATCGATCAAATTACCTTCTGGCCATTCTAGTTGTTCAGTGTGTTTCAGACAGATGAATCAACACAGTCTTTTTAATATCTTGATTTTTAACTCTAAGCGAGTTTGATAAGAAACAATAACTACATGTATTAGTTGATACAAAGACTGCGATATTAAGTGTATATTTTCTTTTCTAAAAAGTTGTTTATTTTGGCCTGTTCGGTTAACCGAACCACTATCTAATTGATTCAATTGTGTCAAGTTTAAACCATGTGCTTAAAATCAATCATGATAAAATTAGCTGATTGTGCACACATACAACTGAACAGAAGTCGCACTCACAAGCTTCTCCTCCCTAGACAGCTCCTACTATTAAGTTAGTGTCTTCTTCGATCCAGCTTGAGCTTTATGCCATCAGCAGCGGCGGTCCGCCTGACTGACTAACCGTGTGGATTTGGATTTGCTCATACTGTTACAGCCTTATAGGTCAGCGGTCTAGATATGAGTAGGAGCAGCAGCAATAGAGAGATCTCATACGCGTTATTTGCTTTTTTCAACGAACCGGCAGGGAGCCCCCTACCTATTTTTTGAACGAACCGGTAAGAGAGATATCTCATACACGTTAAAATTGGTTGGGCCGTATCAGCCACATCTCTCTCTTTGCGTTCAACTTTTCACTTTACATCAGCGATCAGAGTTATATCTTAATTGTTTTATAAGCTTAGCAGTTTTGGTTCTCTCTCTCTCTCTCGTTCTCGCTACAAAGCTTCTAACAAAAAGATAAGATTCCGCAATTCTATGCATCGCACTACAAACTGCAAAAAACTAATCTATGCATACCGAATTAAGGTGCTTTCAAGGAAAAAATTACATATTATCTCCGAAGTAATTTAATTTGTTAATAATGTTAGGACGACGGTGGATGCAGTCGTCGTAGTACTGCTCCAGAGTTTGTTATACAGCTCTGCAGCAGTGGCGAGTCTAGCATTAAGATTGAGGGTGGCTGTAATTTTTTTTCTAACACACAATAAATTTAATATGACATACGACCGTAGAAATAAAAAATGCTTAGAAAATATCATTGAAATAAAGCAAAAGCAACAATAATGGTCTAGTACAACTTACATTGAATAAAAGAAGAAAACTATGTCTTTTTGTTTTTGTCCAGCTTACGTTTTTGAATAGACATAAAACTCTCAATAATATAATTTTCTTCCACGGTCAAGAAAACATCCCGCTCAATATAAGTGACTAAACAATCATCCAAAATACTATCACTCATTCTATTTCTCAACTTGTTCTTGACAAAGGTCATTGATGAAAAAGCTATTTCAACACTTGCTGTTGCAACAGGTAGAATCAACACCAACTTGATAAGCAAGTATACCAAATCATAAACAATATCTCTCTTTATTTCAACAAGCTTAATTAAGAGCTCAACAAGATTTTTTATGCCTTGGAAGCTAGTATCTCTTCTCATATCATCAATATAGGTATCAAGTTGCATTTCAAGTCGTATCAAATTGGAGTTTGAGAAATTATTGGGGTAGAATTAAGCCAACCTACGTACCCTTTGAGAATCAAATGATGCAAGTGAATTTAAAGGATTCAAACCTGTCATACACGAAAGCAACTCCATATTAACCTCATCAAATCGAGTATCAAGTTCTTGTATGATTTGATCAATGATGTCAATATAGACTTGTCTTCGAAAGCGGTCATCATTTGTTTGGATTGGATAATGCCAAGGTGATCTTTCAAAAGGCACATAATTATCATCCATTGTGGGGACTTGAATGTTATGTTTGTTACAAAACAAAGTAACTTTTTGTAGAAAAAGTTTCCAACCATTATTTCTTAACTGTTGTATTCTATTCTTGACCACAACAACAAGTGAGAGTGCATTGATAATATCTTAATCTCTTCTTTGTAAGTATAAAGACAACTTATTTGTGTATCCAAGAATGATGAGCATCAAGTGTGCACTAAAAATAAAGTCAAATGATTCCATTACCAAAAGCAGGAATCGAATCTTCGGTCAATCACTCTTTTATGTATTATATTCTCCAAGGCTTATGAGAACATCAATAATGGCTGGATACATACTGATAATACTGACAATAGTTTTATAATGAGAGCCCCACCGTGTATCACCGGGTCTAGCTAACCCTATCTCTTGATTCAATCCTTATCCACTGTATATCTCTCCACATTCAATTGCCTTTATAATATTCTGGAGATTAATTTTTCTAAGCATGTCATGACGCTTGCAAGACTTTCCAAAAATATTTAGCAATATAGTGACTTGATCAAAGAACCATTCATACTTCTTATTTCCCTTAGCAACACCAACAAGAACCAACTGAATCTGATGAGTAAAACAATGAATATAATAAGCTGAAGGTGACTCATTCATAAATAATATTTTCAGCCCTTTGATATGTCCTTTCATATTGCTAGCCCCATCATAACCTTGCCCACGAATTTAACTTAAATTCAAACGGTTATCAAGAAGCAAACTTTCAATTGCAGACTTCAGTGCTAAGGAAGTAGTATTTTGCACATGCACAACTCCAAGAAAGTGTTCACATGGTCTTCCCAACTTATAAACATAGCGCAAACAAACAACTAGTTGTTGTCTATGCGAAACATCAGTTGCCTCTTCAGCTAAAATGCAATAGTGGTCATCAAGCTCATCAAGAATTTTACCTCTAGTTTCCATGATACAACATTGAATAATTTCTTTCTGAATATCTGAACATGTCAATGTATAATTACAAGAGCATTATTCAAAACATATTTATCCACTTCTTCATTATGTGCACTATCAACTTTACCCACATGCTTATCTAGTGCATCATCTCTATTCTAATTTCTCTATCCACCATCAGTAAATGCACTTTTGTGACCCCTTTTCTTAAACAAAAAACATACAAAGCAATATGCAGCATCATTCTTGATACTATATTCAAGCCAGGGATATTTGTGAAGTCAAAAAACATTGAATGACCGCTCTCTAGTATCAATTTTTCTTTTTATAAATTCATGTGCATAAGGTTTAAATGACTGTTTTATGATATATGCTCTCCGAACTGCATCTTGATCTTTGAGAGGGTAACTTACAATGGGCAATCTATCTGCGGAATCTTGTGGAAGACGATCCAGATCATAAACCGGTGTTCGTGGTGGTGGTGGAAGAGGTGTGATGCTATTGACCTCATCACTAGAGGGCATAATACCACTTATTCTTGAGGCAACAGTAGAGGGATCATTTTCTCCACTTGAACCAATAGTTACAACATCATTAGAGGGGACTGAAGGCGATGCTGCATCAATTTTCTTTGCTGCAATTTTCCGAAAAAGAGATTCAATATCTCCATCTATCTTCACATTTCAATAATCTGTAATTGTACAATTCAATCCAAGTGTAAATACAATGAAATTTTACAATAACTATCTTGAATAAAAATAAATAGTTTTACCAATTTTCTGAAGTTAGAGCCGAAGCCGTTGCAGTGCCCGTTGCCCGTCAGTCGCCACTCGCCACCCGCGCTCGCCCTGGCCTGGCCGCGCGTCGCTCATGCCTTGCCCTGTCCCGCAGATGGCCGCCCGCCGCCGCGTCCTGGCCGTCGCCCGCTGACGCTAGTAACCCTAGACTGACACTTGGGGAGTCGGGGTCACGGGGTCGGGGCCGGGGCTCGGCCAGTTGGGCTGCTGTGTCTACTTCAATTTTTGAGGGGAGGGGGGGGGGGGGGGGGGGGAGAGGTGGGCTGCGCAACGAAAACTAGACTCGTCCCTGCTCTGCAGTATTGCATCCATGTACTAACCTTGAGTACTTTAGTATACGATACATAACAACAAAAGTAACCCTTTGATTTAAGAGATAATCCTGTATATGCCATTGTAAAAAACTTTAATCCTAAATATGTCAATGGCTATTTCTGTAGAGATCATTAAATTGCAATTTCCTCTCCCGCATATGCCATATGGTGAGCTCAGCCAATGGCCACCACGCTGACCTCCCCCACACCGCCCAAGCACCGCCTCCGGGCCCGAGCTTCCCCGTGCCGCCCAAGCGCCACCTCCAGGCCGAGCTCCCCAGCGCTGCGCCTCCGTGCCGAGCTCCCCTGTGGTGCGCCGTCTGCCCGCACGTCGCATACGCCCCCGCGCTGCCCCGTGCGGCCGCTCACCCGTCCAAGTGCAGCCGGCCGCGCGTCGCCTCTGGGCGGAGCTCCCACCGCCACTCTGCATCAACTGCCGTGCCATCCGTGCTCGCCCTCTATGCGCGCGCTTGCTCCCGCCACTGCGCCGCCTGCGCTAGTCGGCTACCGCGACGCCGCGTCTCACGCTCGGTCCAGCCCGGCCGCTGCCACGCGCTTGCCCCGGCCGCTGTGCTCGCTCTCGACCGCAGTCGTGTCTCGCGCTGGCCCAGCTGCCACCACGTACAGGCCCCTCCGCACACGTTTCCTCGGGCGCTGCGCGTGCTGGTCCGGCCGGGGACTCGGATCGTCGGCAGTCGCACTGCCGAGCGTCCAATTCGATTAAACCAATCGTGCGGCTGAGAGAACACTGCGCCTCATCCCCTGAGTCCCCGTCTCGCGCTCGCACAAGTCGTACCCCGTGGCCACCAACGACACCTCCCGCACGCTGCGTTACCATCTGACAGGCACCGACGCCATTGCCCATCGCACCGCGAGGACGGCACCGGCCACAGCTCCAGGAACGATCGTGTGTGTCCTGTGCGTGTTCTTCATTCATCACGGGAGTTAAAGAGCAAAGCCTAGAGCTGCAGTACAGAGCAAAGCTTCTTCCTCCATGTTTTCCTCAAGATGAAAGATGACCACTGTCATCATCAGTTTGCGAACAAGCTGCAAGCTGCCGCGTCTCATAAATTCATCCCAGCCCCAGTGAATTTAGTCCTAATCAATCGACTCTTCCTCAATTTCATTTTTTTTCCCTCTTTGCAAACCATAGCCGCAAAATCATGAAATTGGCGATATTATACATGTGCTAGAATAAAATTGGTTACATCTTTGTCTTCTACATCTTTTAAGGAATCTATTTTGATTGTCTCCAACATCAATCATACCGGACCTCGCTGTAGACATCGATTTGCGGTGTGCGATTCTGCCGGCAGCGGGTGCGAGGGCGTGGCTGTTCGTGAGGAAGAAAGGAGCAGAGGCGTTTGACTCAGAGTTTTTCTTTGTGAGACGTCCGATGCGATCGGTTCAGATCGGACGGCGGACAGCCGACTGCTCGGTCGACTGCCGAGAAGTGACTTATTTTTTTTAAATAATTGATTTAAATCTAAATTTATAATAAAAAACCGTCCAAAACTAAAATTTTAGGATATAAACGTTTTAAACACGCCATTCGAATTGACGTGATACGTACATGAATCACGCCAAGTCATATGGCGTGATTGGATGCCTGGTCGATATGAACCGCCACATCAGACTGGATCACGATCGTAGTTGACTCAATCATGCCAGTCCATTTGGCGTGATTGGCACCTCAATCTCGCTAAATGGATTAGCGTGATTGCTCGGGGTATTTTAACATATTTTTCTTTCACCTTTCTTCTTCTTTTTTCTAGGTAGACGTGACTAAGTCTGGCGTGATTGAGTCAAACCCCGGTCGCGGTCCAGTCTGACGTGGCAGTTCATGCCGACAAAGCATCCAATCAAGCCATATGACTTGGCGTGATTCACGTACGTATTACGTTAATTTGAATAGCGTGATTAAAATATCTAAATCCTAAAATTTTAGTTTTGAATGGTTTTTTATTATAAATTTAGATTTAAATTGATTATTTTAAAAAAATAATTTTCAAGGAGTCGACTGCCGACGATCCTAATCCGTCCGGCTGGCTGCCTCGCTGGGTGCTGCTGCTGCGATTAATTAGTTTAGTATTTATAATTTGGAAGGGAAAAATAGATTAGTCATTTTTAAAAAAAGTTATAGTTTAATAATATGAATGACAGAAACGGAATAAATTTTACAATAGAATGACATGTATGGGATAAGTGGTTTTATGATGATGGATCCGAGATTAATAAACTTACAATGACATCTACTGAATTGACCCCTTCTTTAATTTGCCGTCGGATGAGAACGATGCCTAAACAGGACAAGTGCGGGCTTGCATACATCCCTTCGGCAACACGGCAATGGTTACGTGACAGAATTATCATAGTGGACTGTGACGAAAAGCTTGGTATTTGATTGTTTCATGCTCTGATATTTTTCGTGCCCTCTTTAGAATTCCTCTTCCTTCCTTTTTTGACCTTGCAATAATGCATGATTAAATAACTACATTCGCATAACTTGGTGCATGAACCAGTGCACCTCTGCCTCTGGAAAAGCACCGAACTTGTGACTTGAGTTCAAAAGTATACTTGAGCCAAGTGAAACACGTTTGCTTGATTTCTAATGCCTATGGCTAGAAAGAGACAAAGGCAGTAGATATATATGTAGCCGAAGACAAACTAAAAGCGTCTATAGGAGGTCATTTTTATATGGTTGAATATGATACCGATGATTGTTTTGTAAATGTTTTTCGAACTGCTACGGTAGCAGCTAAGTGGTATTAGTTGAAAAAAAAACCTGGTGTTTTAACACCGAACTTAGGCTTGGTGATGCAGATACTGATACACAGGACAACAAATTACATCAGCCAGCTATGTGGGGGTCCCGTGTGGTGTTTTTCTGATAATTGAATGCCACTTACATGTAGTGCACGGGTGCTTGAAATTAGTGAACTTTTTTGCCTGTTCCCATATGCCCACTTTTTCCCTCCCCGCTTTTGTTTAGCTATTTAAACCAGGAATCTATGCACATTGTCTTCTCCTTGAACGACAATAACCACACAGGGGTTAGCAAAGTCTCCTCTTCCAGTTCGAAGAAGTTTCTAGAAACCTAATAGTGTTGAAATTTGAGTTTTAAAAGGTGTATACTTGGATTAATGCTATTTCAAAGTCGATTTTTTTTAATAATATTGAATTTCGAAATTTTATGAGTCATTGGAAAGGGGAAACTTCGAAAGTAAGTGTTTTACCTAGTAAATTGTACAAGAATATGGGAAATATTGAACTGGTGCTGTCATCGTAGAGATATACAAGTCAGGGGAAAATAAAGAATAATACTGAGATACCATACTGTCAAAGTGTCAAGTAGACCCAGAGAGAAAATGCAAAAATGGTGATCGACTTCATTTGCTAATATACCGTAGGCATCACATATTTAGAGTTTCAGCTTGCAAAGAAGCCTAAAATGAACAAAGGAGCTGTTCCTATTCTTACATACAAAGCATACCGGGTTGAAGGGTCTTACATACGGCAGCTTGATGACTCATAAAACACTTGCCTAGCAATAGTAGATAATGAGAAGGATTCCTGAAAATACCGTACCTGAGCAAGAAGCAAAGTTGGCCAGCAATAGCAGCCCTCGTGCACTATAGGGGTTTCCCCTACTGTATCCTAGAGTAAAACAAAAGGAGGAAAAAAAGCAAGCCTCTTGTTCCCTGGTTCTGAAGACACTTAGCTGTAGTACATGTTAGAGTAGACCCGTGATATGAAGAACAATCCACACGACCACAGCACTAGTTGACTAACCCCTCCGTCTGACTTGGCTCTGACCTGTGAAGACCAAAGAAGAATCCACAGATGAAATGAGTATAAAATAACCCCCACGCTGCCAAAGTAGAGATGAAAAAAATTAACAAATAAGGCGGTCGGGTTCATCCGCGCCGGAGAAAGGTCGTCGTCGTCGTCGTCGTCGTCGCAAAACACAGGTCAACGTTCAAACCTCGCCAGGCTTGCCGATATAATAAACTAATTCGCCCGCCTAAGAGACCGATGCGAATTGCACTCCAACAGCACGCGCACATTCGAGATCCTCCCCCTCTGGGCCTCTCTGTCTCTGTTTACGAGATGCTAAGCGTGGCTAAACTATCGGTATTGCGGCCACATGGCTGATATTCCCCGTTTGACCACTCCACCACGCGCCTTCCCCACTATATAAGCTCCCAGCCCACGCGGCCCCTCTCCTCCTCATCCACAACACCGCCTTCACAGCAACAGGCCAACAAGCAGTTCAAGCTCCATCCAGCTCAGTCACTCACTCACTCACTGACTCAATCCAGTATTCAAGCCCATTGAGATTTGAGATCGATGGAGGCTCTGTGGATGGGCTCGTGTGACTGGCCAGCAGCAATAACAGCGGCGACCATCAGCGAAGAAGAAGACGATGCGGCAGTGGAGCTCCGGCGAGGCCCGTGGACAGAGGATGAGGACGCGGTGCTGTCCAACTACGTGGCGGCGCACGGCGAGGGCCGGTGGAACGAGCTGGCGGTGGCCGCGGGGCTGCGGCGCACGGGCAAGAGCTGCCGTCTCCGGTGGCTCAACTACCTCCGCCCCGGAGTGCGGCGCGGGGACTTCGCCCCGGGAGAGCAGCTGCTCATCCTCGACCTCCACTCGCGGTGGGGCAACCGGTGGGCCAAGATCGCGGCGCAGCTCCCCGGGCGCACGGACAACGAGGTCAAGAACTACTGGCGGACGCGGGTGCAGAAGCACGCCAAGCAGCTCGGCTGCGACGTCGGGAGCAGGCGGTTCCACGACGTCGTCAGGCACCACTGGATGCCGCGCCTCGTCGAGAGGATCCACGCCGATGCCGCCGCCGCCGCCGCCGTCGACGACGTCGTCTCCTCTCACAGGCCTGCGACGACGACGATGGCCTCCGAGCCATCCATACCGGCGGGATGCCACGCTGCATCTTCGTCAAGCAACTACGGGAGCCGTGTTGTTGTCGAACCGTGCGCGTCGCCGGAGGCGTCGTGCGTGACCACCGGGCCGTCGTCATCGTCGGAGTCGTCGCACGGAGCACATCAGTCCCAGACGAACAGTCCGACCATGGCCAGCACGGGGGCAGCTGCTGGTTACTGGTCGTCAACGGAGCAATGCCACAACGCCGGTATCGGGAGTGGTGACGACATGTTCGACGGGAGCTGGTCGGAGCTTCTTGCCCGCGCCAGCTACCATGACGAGGCCGATTCTACCGGACTGCACGACTTCGATGGATTGGGCGAAACTGTGGACAACTTCTGGAGTTTGGACGACATCTCGCTGCAACAGTTATGCTGAGGAGTGAGGTGTTCCACACGGCTGACGTACTGTGTTACTCACGCTAGTAAAAAAATTGTTTGACGATACCAAGTACAATTTGTTTGTGACCATACAATAATTATTATTATGATGAAGTATAATTTTAGTTCACCAGTGTTATTGTCCTACATTAATGAAAGTGTCTGGGGAGAGTTTATTCTATGAATCCCAAGTTATTTGTAGGATTAGCTGATTCACTATTGATTAATCATCACATTTTTTTTTTCAGAAATGAGGTAACATATCATGAGAACCTAGTATATAGTGATACAAGATACCCCGCCCGCCATGTTAATTAAGAAGATAGAACGTTACCTCTAAACAAAAAAGAAGAAAGAACACAAAACTCAATTCATGAGCAAGATATAACATATGTCATGTGTCTGAATAACTAGACAAATAAACGAGGATAACCTATCAGAATTTTATTTTGATGTTTTCAAAAGTGTTGTGTCATCTAAAATATTTTAAAACTATAATAAATATATAATGTGTATAATACATGGCTTCATTTTCATGTTTTATTGCACCTAATTCAATGCTTTTCCTTGATTGTCTATAGGATAAAATAGAACTCTTCTCCTCCAATGCTAATGTCAGTGTTTTAAATCTAGGTAACCACATATCCAGTTTCATCTAGATAAAACTCCTCTCGTCTCTCTCTTTATAACTTCTTTGTCATATCATCAAAATTGCTTATATGACACCTTATTTAGTAAAAATAAAATACAATTTGAAGTAGCTTTGGTTGTTAGATCACGAGCAACTCGCTGTTATTGAAACCATATTTTTATAGAAATATTTATTAGTAGATCCAGTTGATTAAAATGTATCAATATATTGGTCGTTTTCAATGTCACAAACAAAAGAAATAAGTCAAAAGAATTTCATAATATCTAGACATCTGCGACCTAAATATGGCCCAAATAATAAGTTCTTTTTGTTTGGAAGAACAAATTAGGTTCTTTGTGATGAAATCAACCTATTTGGGTTTAAGTATCAGATTTTTCATATTTATGTAATTATGGTTAATTAATTTTTCACTGAAAGACATCCGTCAATAGAGAGGTGTACTTGGTGGCATCATGAATCTTATGATCAAACCAACCCACTTTTTTGAAGATGCTCAAAAAGGTAGGATGTACGTATATGTTTATGGGGATGTGTAATCGTGTTTGTTTATGAGTATCCACGTCTGCACTATATCACAGTTTTTCAGTTCTCTTTCATTTTCTGAGGCAACTTAGGTTATGTTTGGATTCCTCTAGTTTTCAATAAACCAGGTTATAGAAAATTGAAGATCTCCAAACATGTCAGTTTATTGTATGGTTCCTACTATGGCTCCTTTGGAACGCAGGAATATAAAACGTAGGAATAGGAAAAATCATAGGAATAGTAAAAGAATCAAAGTGTAAAGCAGAGGATTAGAAAACACAGAAAATTTTCCTAAGAAGTCATTTGGATGAGACACAGGAAAAACACAACAATCATAAGTAAGAATTATGTTAAGTAAATAATAAATGAAACTGTTTTTAATAAGTCGATGTCCTTTCATACATCAGTGAGAGCTAATGACCCAGCGATGCCTCGATCCTACGCAAACAGGTGAAACAATGAGGTTGGAGTGGATGTGTTCTTTCCTGTAAAATTCCTCCAAAATTAGCATCGAAGAAAACTTTCCTCCGTTTTTCCTATGCGTCATTCCTACGAAACAAAGAGATGTACAGTGGATATTTCTATAGGATTCCGAATCCTATACCTTTTCTACGTTTTTCCTCCAATCCAAAGGAGGCCTAATCAGTCTATCAGTTTCTAAAATCAAGAATCTATCTCAACCTACTTAATATCATATTTTGACCATCAACTATTTAAAAAGTTAGTTTCTAGATTTTAGAAACAAGATCCAAACAACCTGACATATATTTTTTTTCAAACCAGTTTTTTAAAACTATAAAAAATCTAGTTTTTAAGAAACTAAAACTCATCCAAACAAGGCCTTAAGCTGTCTAAACTGATTGGTACCTTCTTGCTTTGTATCCTTCCATTCTTACATCAGGACAACAATTTTAGAATCAATTTTAAATTAAAGTTGTTGTCCTAATTTAATTACATTAATTTCTTTTCTGCTATTATAAACAAAGTGATTGTAGCAAATAAATTTGATGAGTTAAAACATGATTAATATGTCATCCTACATCTGCTGCCGCCGCCAGCTAGGCTGTTTGTGCGTGGCAAATCCTGGTGAATGACAGCTCTCAACAGGAGGTCAAATCCAGTCTTCCATGACCTGGTCAAACGTTGGTCGCGGGTCGTCAACAGTCTTAGATGGTCCGCATGAATACTTGACGTAGGCAGCCACTTTGGCCCCACGTGCTTGATGCCCCGGCACCTCATTTTTTCTTGCTCTGATCACTTTATTCATTTAATCACAAGTGTCCCTGGACCACCGAAAGTTAACTAAACGCGCATACGAAAAGCAGGTGCGATCTTGGCCGTCCAGACCATGGAGGCATGGAGATAACGACTGCTATGTAACTCAACTAACTGGAATGTGTTACGTCACTCGTGGCTGGAGGGAAGCACCTTTCGCACCCACTATTCCGACAGGGTCGGGCAGCGACTTTTTTTTTTAACAGATTACTTGTATTTTAGGTTTTTTTTTCATATACCCATCCATAAATACTTTTATTTCAGTCTAACACCTACAAGTTACACTTAGTTTTTATATATGCACTTGGCAACTTTGAGCAGCTATTATGCCTCCTGTTTAACTTTTAACATTGATCCACATGTTTCAACTTAGAGTGATTATCATCTGGATGAATGTAGCATCACCAAATTTTATTTGATTATTATCATCAATAGCGTGAAAATTTATGTAGGATGCTATGAGATGTTACGAGCAAAGTAGAGGGGTTAAATCTTAAGTTTTAAGATATTTGTATGATTCAAATAATATTATAAGTAACTTAGTTATAATAAACTATTTAGAGCTGTATCGGATGCTTGTCAAGAGTCATGTTGGTCAATCAAAATTATCAGGGAGGTATATGAGAACTACGTGTAACTTGTAAGTGTTAGATTAAAACAAAAGTACTTGTAGGTAAGTATATGAAAACTCCACTAACATATAGATGTTTTTTTTGCAATTTTCATTTTTTAATTAAACATAATACAAACACAAATAGTCACATATATGCACGAGTAATTCGCAAAAAAAAAAAAAAACTATGCACGTGTACTCATCTCTATGAGCCATATCGAGAGAGAGATCTTGCTCAAATCTAAGATTCAGGCTATTTAAACCTACAAGCTGTTTTTTGATTCTAAGACGGCAAGAGCACTTGTAACAACATGAAGACACCATTTTCAATTGTTGGCGGGGACAGCTCTGCTGATAATAGGCATATGCAATGGATGAAATGAGACTTGGACCAAAAGCGGCGCGAGGTATGACTTTCAAAGATCTGACGCTTGTTAACAAGGCAAATTTTTTTGAGGTGGAAATGACTTTCTATTAAGCACCTGCTCCAGGTAAATCGCCGGAGACAAGAGACATTACAAACTCTGGGGCTTGGCTCATGAACATGCACCCATCAGAGGCCGAACCATGCGCTCCAAATGAGGCAAGTGAGTCTGCTATCTTATTACCACAACAACAAAAAAGGCCTGTAGCGGCTGTTGAAAAGGCACTGTAGCGGCGGACAGGCCACCCTGCCGTTACGCAAACGCAGCTATAAATATGCGTTTATAGCGGCGGGTGGTCTGTCGCGTAAATAAACTGTCGCTACAGACACATTATTAGCGGCGGTTGAAGATGTCAATCGCTACTATTGTTAGCCATTAGTAGCGGCGGTTAACATCATCAACCGCCGCTATTGTTGGCTATTATTAGCGGCGGTTGATAATATCAACTGCCGCTACTTGTTATTTTCCAAAACAATAAATAAATGAGAGAATTATCTTTGACAAGATACCTCATCTTGAGGCACGAAATCAGGATATGGGCTCGCCAATCGACGTTCCTTTGGTAGTGGAGGATGTGAATCTTCTGGTTCTTCTCAGTGTTCGCTTGATCCTTCATCGTCTGAAGATGACCTCGCTTGTGAGTGCGCCTTGAGGGCGTCTGTAGCGGTGGCTCACACCGCGGTAGGCCCCCCTAGCCTCTGTAACGACGGCTCACTTTGGACCGCGCCGCTGTGGCCTTTGGGCTGCCGTCGCTACAGAGCCTATTTGTGGTAGAGTACATTCTCTATGGAAAACTCACAGTACAACAATCAAAGTGACTCTGCATTACATTCTTAATCTTCTGAAAAAGGTAACTAATAAGGCTCCTGCCCATGTCATCCGAGGTCAGCGCAACACCAAGCGTGGCCGCATTAGTTTCCAAGATCACATTTTCGATGCCTAACTCCTCCGCTCGCTCCAGACACCACAATGCGGCCACCGCTTCAGCATGAAGGGCTGATGACATATTGTCAAGTTTGCCACCTCTCCCTTCCAGGAATTGACCTCGATCATCTCTTGCAACGAAACACCAACCACCACTTTTCTCTATTTGGTTAAAGGCTGCATCAGAATTCAATTTGTAGAACCCAACAGGCGGTGGTATCCATTTACGATCTCTCGTTGCTCTTTTGGCTCCCCCTCCCTACCCAAGCACATTTTCGAATTCTTCCTGGTTCATAATTACTGACTTGCACACCTCATGACAGCTGGTACTCCTCTCCTCAGCATTTTGTTTGTTGCTCGCACCCCACCATTTCCTAAGCAGGATGAAAACCTTTAGCTGCAGCTCACTCTTTAGCTTCCAAATTTTCTTGATCACCTCGTTCCCTGATCTGCAGTGCTCCAGCTGCTCTCGGACCTGTTCCAAGTCAGCTCCTTCCAGCATTCACGCACCTTCTTGCACTTGAAAAAGTAGTGACCACAGTCCTCATCCAATCTTGTACACACCGGGCACAAGGTGTCAAGTTTGACTCCCCTTCTCGCTATGTCCCGCTTAACCGGGAAAATGTTGTGTGCAAATTGCCAGAGAAACATTTTTAGTTTGTTTGGGCCTGCCACTTGCCACAGCTTGTGCCACGCGAATCGCTTCTTGGTGTACTCAGGATCTGACGTGGAGGCATCCCTCCAGTTCTCTTGTTCTCTGACTTGCACAACCAGCTTATAAGCCGTCTTCACCAAGAATTGTCCCTTTGCGTCAAAATGTCAGGCCGCCTAATCGCTTGTTTCATTATCTGTTGGTAGTGACAGGATCAATCTTGCATCTTCTTCCCAAAATGTGTCATTCACCACTCTTCGTCCCATTCTCCTATGGATGGATCGATTAGCTCGGCCACCCGTGTTAGGAGTGATGCCATCCTGTTCATTGTCGGCTTGCATGTACAACTGTTCGGGACCCATGCGTCCTCCTAGATCTTGATGTGTTCTCCATCCCCCACCATCCAAATAAGTCCTTTTATCAACAACTCAACCCCGCGCATGATGCTCTGCTAAGAATATGATACACCTTTACGTTCCTCGCAATGCATTATATCGGTGTTGGGGAAGTATTTAGCTTTCAAAATCTATGCACACAGGGAGTCTGGGTTGTTCAAAATATGCCAAGCCTATCGAGCGAACATCACCATGTTGAAAAGGTGCAGATCCCTAAACCGCATGCCACTTTTTTTCTTTGACACTGTGAGCTTGTCCCAACTGAGCCAATGAATCTTATTTTGCTTATCTCGTTGACTTCACCACCATCTACCGATCATTGAATTCATATCCTCACACAGGCCCTTGGTCAAGTCGAAGCATGACATCACATAGGATGGGATTTCTTGAGCCACTGCTTCGATGAGGATTTCTTTACCAGCCTTGGAAAGTAGCTTCTCCTGCCACCCCTGAATCCTCACCCATATCTTCTGCTTGATATATTCAAAAGCCTTCCTCCTTGATTTTTGAAATGAGACTGGTAACCCCAAGTATTTCTCACTTCTCGCAACTTGGCTAATTGAAAGGATGGTCCTCATGCTGTGCTGCACCCCTTCTCTAGTGTTCGAGCTAAGGAAAACTGATGACTTGTCCTGGTTAATCTTTTTCCCTGACGCCGATTCATATTTCTCCAGGATCCACTTTAGTTCAATAGCATCCTCATCTCTTGCCTTCATCACCTTGCGTACCTACATCATCTACATGCTGCTGTGGGCGCCGATGAATATTCACCTTGCATTTGCCCCTAGCCTCACCCTGCTATCATGCGCTCGGTCCCTTCAGCTTTGTCATCTTCTCCCTTTTTCCTCCTATTATAATTGGCTCTTTTGGCTTCTCCTCCGGGACCTGAGACCCCAAAGAATCCTGCAGCTTTGCACGGACCTGCAGAACCCCACCACCATTACATCCATTCAAACATTCTCATTCTCCTTCCTTACTTGCATCACTTGCATGGCACTGTGCTCAGCTCCTTTCTCCACCATGTTCTCCGTTAGTGGTGAGCTAACTACTTCATCTGTTGCTGCTAGCCCCTCACCTTTTGCCAGGGCCTCACTCCTCGTCTGAACCCCCATCTCCTATATGTCTTCCACCTCATCCCCCTCAAAATTGAGCCCGAGGATTACTCTCACCATCAATCCTCAACGCATTTTAAGAGGGCTGTGGCCATCATCTCTAAGATCTGGGTCTGAAAGATGCTACTACACATGCTATGCATTTGACAGTTTGCTCTCCTTCTTCTCAATGGGGTGCCACCTCCCATCACTCCTCCTCAGCGAAGAGTTGCCGCCTGAACTGCTGCCACCTGACCACCAGCCCCTACCGTCACGCCCAAAGTGTTTCTTCCTTGGATTCACCCTCATTCAATCACCAAACTACTTCGTGTTGCCCTTCACAACACATTCATCAGACTCCCTGTCAACATGTCCCAGTCTCCCACAGTTGTAGCAGAAATTTGGTAGGAACTCATACTAAAATTCGCACCAAATCTTCTTGCCATTCTCCTCATCCTCCACCTTCACACCATGTTGCAACGGCTTACGAACATCCATTCGGGTTTTATTCTGGAGGAAGCTACCCACCACCGTGTGAAAGTTGCTTAGAGGGGGGGAGTGGGTAATAGGCAAATCTAAAAATCCTACGAATTGGACTTAGACAAATTAATCAGTACGATCGGCAGTGCTGATGGCCACTGCCGATGGTGGATCAGTAGTGCTGATGAAGCAACAGAATATCACCCATAGATAAATCTAAGTTGATTTCGCAGTGACAAGGTGATAGGGAGTACTACAATAGTTGATATGAAGCTCTACAATAATATTGAAACAACTAAGAACAAGCCAGAGCCAGACAGAGGAAGTGGCTCTCTGGAAGCCATGATCGGCACTGCCGATCAGGGGATCGACACTGCCGATGAGGCTACAGCCAGAGAGCCAGAGAAAGCAACACTCTGTGGAAGGAAGGACTGACACTGCCAATGTGACAATAAGCACTGTCGGTGCTAGCAAGACAAGCCACAGCGTTTTCTGGTCTTTATAGCGCCTCTGGAAAGGGGGATCGACACTACCGATGGTGGCCTCCGGCACTGCTGATGAGTGGAAAACAGAGGGCCGACAGAAATGGAAATGGTTGGAATTATGAGCATTTTGACTTTGCCACACTTGTAAAATGTACCCCTCTTGATAGTATGAATTTCCTACACTCAAGATAAAAAATAAAACTTCATGATCTTCATTCTTGAGTGCAATTTTGACTTCAACTAGAGGCAAATGACCATCTTCTTTTCTCTTTTTGTTTGAATGCATTTCATTCATCAATTGAGATAGTCATCTATACACATGCTCAATAAAAATATTAGTCTATTTTTAATTGTATTGAAATTGAATTAATGCTAATCACCAAAATAAAATTAGGGGCCCAGATGCATTTTCAATCTCCCCCTTTTTGGTGATTGATGACAATACAACTAGATTTCATAGAAATATGCAATAAGTTTTATTTTGTGATCTAAAAGAGATGTGGAGCTTCCCCTAAATGTGTGCATGTAAGAGATAATAACCAATGATAACAAGTGCGCATATTTAAAGAAAAGTGTTAAAACTCCCTCTAGCACCATGCATATATGTCAATTTGCAACAATTAAACATAAAAACTAGAGACAATGCAAATGATAAGAATTTTCACACAAATGCATCTAAAATTGAAAACCAACATTACACTATCACAATAGATATGAATAGCACTAAAGCTCATAGATCACAAATAGAAGACTCAAAGCACAAATATCACAATATAGTTTTACAAACTAGGCAATGCAAATGACAAGAATTTTCACACAAATGCATCTAAAAAATGAAAACCAACATTACACCATCACAATAGATATGAATAGCACTAAAGCTCATAGATCTCAAATAGAAGACTCAAAGCACAAATATCACAATATAGTTTTACAAACTCATCACAAATTTGTCCATCACCACTCACAGCTCACAAAATAAGAATAAAAGATACATACTTCTCCCCCTTTGGCATCACAACAGCAAAAAGGAAAAAAAAAGGTAGAAGCACTCAAATTATCACTCATCCGCGCTATCATCGTCGTTGTCCTCATCATCATCCTCCACCTGCTAGACAGCCTGAGTGTAGAAACCCCAAGGATCATCATAGGAGCTGATATCTGGAAGAGGGGTGAGCTCCATAAGGGGTGACAGCTGAACACTAGCCGAAGCGGCTAGGAGACCCATGTCTGACCTCATCTGTGTAAGCATCTCTAGCTTCTCTCTCACTGCAACTGATGTGTCTCTACACATGCAAAACATGGACTTGAGGGCACGGGTGACCTTGGAGGAGCGACGGCGAGGATGAGGGGCAGCACTAGGACTGACTACCTCTACTGCTGCTGCTATTAAAGTCTGAGTCACATCTACAGCTGGAGGAGTACCACCTCTGGGAGGAGAGGCAATGAGAGGAAACCTCTTTGGCTTGATGGATGCATGCTTGTGGTCACAGGAGAACTGGCAGCCCACCATGCGGATAAGCATCTTCATGATATAGGGAGCATACACCAGGGAGGACTTGCTAGAATAGGAGTTGTAGAGAAGCTCAGTCCAAACAAAGTCAAACACACTGAATGGCTCTAGTCCCTCTCTCATAGCAAACATAAGTGTCTTGGTGGAGCTAAGGATGTGAGTATGATCTCCCACCTTAGGAGTCAAGGTCACTTTAAGCATGTTATTAAGGACACGGTAATAAGGCTTCATTCCATAATAGGAACCATGCTCAACACTATACTTAGGATCTGCATACCTATCATCATACATGAAGCTCCAGTCCTCACCCTCCTAAGGATAAAAAATGGTCACCTTTGGCTTCTGGCTATCCGCCTCATCAAATCCTAAAATTAGTGAGAAGTTGAAGTAGGTAACACTAAAGCGGTTGCCCTCACTGGTCTAGTGAAGCGTGGAGTTGAGTTAGTTGTCTGAATCAGGCTTTATCCACAGGGTAGAGTAAAACTAAGCAAGTATTTCATCATTTCAGTGCTGGTGCATCCCCATAAGTGTAGTCAAATTTCTCCTGTCATACTCTGCCCTGATAAGCTGAAAAGTAGGGTCATTGACTGTCTCCATCCAATCCCAGTCAATGCACTTCATTGGTACTACTCTGTGAGTGGTCTTCTTGAGGATGTGCATGTACCAAGCAACCTGAGTGAAATCCCAGAACCTGACATCTGTGATAGCTGAGTCCTTGGGCTATGTCCAGGGATTAGTCAACCGATACTTTCTCATCTCATCCCTAGACATGGGTACCAGAATCCTGGAATCTGTAGAAATATATGGTGCCAACATCTGGTAGATAACGGAGGAGCGAATATGTCTAGACTGAGGCTGATAAATGACCTCATCCGCAGACTCATCCTCCTCCTCCTCAAATCCCTCTTCCTCTGCCTTTTGCCCCTGCTCTTCTTCTTCTTCTTCTTCCTCTTCTTCCTCCTCGCTCTCCTCATCACCACTAGGAGAAGGTGAGCAGGGTTGAAGGGCTTTGCCTTTTCCCTTGCCATGACTTAAACCAAGACCACGGGAGGTGGTTTGGCCAGAGTCACCACCTCTGCCCCGTTTGCCTCCTCCACCTCGCTGAGCAAGGGGAGAGGCGTCAAGATCGGAGTTCGCATCTGAGTCACTAGGAGTCCCCGGATGTTTCTGCCTCTTACCACTTGCCATCTTCAAGGAGTCCTTCAAATCTGGGAGGAGATGGAGGAGAGAAGGCCTAGGAGTCGATTTGATGAACTTCCCGCTCGATTCCATGAAGATTTGGCAAGATTTTGGGTAGTTGAGTTCGGTTAGGGTTGAGGGTAAGGAAGAGAGGCATGGAGAGGGCCAGAGCCAAAAGAAAGAACTCAATCCTGTGAGAGGCCCAAGTCAACTTCAAGTCTCCAGGCCCGTATCGACAGTGTTGGTGAATGCATTAGCAGTGCTGGTGCGGGTCAACGCTCAGGGCACATCCCTCATCGGCAGTACTGATGGTGGGCATCGATAGTGCCGATGAGGGGCATCGGTAGTGCCGCTGAGGGGCAACTCGAGGGGCAAACCTTCTGGCAGAAAGCCTTCTCTGCTGAACTATTGATCGGTAGTGCCGTTTCAAAAACCGGCAGTGCCGATACACTAAAGATTAGACACAACAGAGCGCAAAAAAGAAGAGATAGACATTTTCAAAATAATTTTTGATGGACAAGGGGCAATCTTGATATCATATGGTTAGCCAACAATCAACATTTCATAACAATGACCATATTTTTACAAGAGTTGATCTAGAGCTCAAAAATCAACATCAATAGCACAAATAATGGGTTTTTGACATAAAGCAATGATTTTTGCAAGAATAAAACAATCACCATTGAGATATGCACATTCTCTACATCACATTGCTAGAGTCAAGAATATTTAGCTCACTCCTAAGATAGCAAAATCTTTGCTCATCTAGTGGCTTGGTGAATATATCGGCTAGTTGATCTTCGGTTCTCACATGACTAACTTCTATATCCCCCTTTATAGAATGGTCTCTCAAAAAGTGGTAGCGGATATCTATATGATTTGTGTGAGTGCTCAACGGGGTTATAAGCAAGCTTTATGGCACTCTCATTGTCACATAGGAGAGGAACACGATTCAACTTGTAACCGTAGTCCCTTAGAGTTTGTCTCATCCAAAGTAGTTATGCACATCAACTACCGGCTGCTACATACTCCGCTTCGGCCGTGGATAGGGAAACAGAATTTTGTTTCTTGGATGACCATGACACTAGGGACCTACCTAAAAATTGGCATCTCCCGGAGGTGCTCTTTCTATCCACCTTATCCCCGGCATAATCCGCATCGGAATAGCCTATTTAGGTTGAACTTTGAACCCTTGGGGTACCAAAGCCCTAGGTTAGGTATGCGAACTAAATATCTCAATATTATCTTAACAGCCACCAGGTGACACTCTATAGGAGAGGCTTGAAAACGTGCGCACATACACACACTAAGCATGATATCGGGCTTAGATGCATAAAGATAAAGCAAAGATCCTATCATAGAGCGATATACCTTTTGATCAACGGGCTTGTCCTTGTTGTTGATGTCGAGGTTGGCATTTGTTGGCATGGGAGTTTTGATGGGCTTTGCCTTATCCATGTCAAACTTCTTCAATAAATCTTTTGTGTACTTGGCTTGATATATAAAGGTGCCCTCCTTGAGTTGCTTCAATTGGAATCCTATAAAGAATGTTAATTATCCCATCATGGACATCTCGAACCTTTTGGTCATTATCTTGCTAAATTTATTGCTAAAGGTTTGATTAGTAGAACCAAATATAATGTCATTGACATATATTTGGCACATAAAAAATATCATTTCCAAAACGCTTTGTGAAGATAGTTGCATCGGCCTTGCCAATGCAAACCATTTCTAACAAGAAAATCCCTAAGGCATTCATACCATGCTCTTGTTTCTAAACATGGTTAAGATACTTAGGTTCTTCAAAGCCCGGTGGTTGTTCCACATACACCTTATCCTTGATTGGCCCATTGAGGAATGCACTTTTCATGTCCATTTGGTACAACTTAAAATCATGATGAGTAGAAAAAGCAAGTAATATTCTAATTGATTCTAGTCTTGCTACGAGGGCATAAGTTTCATCAAAATCCAAACCTTCTACTTGGGAATACTTATTTTCCATGAGCCTTGCCTTGTTTCTTGTCACAAAACCATCTTCATTTTGTTTGTTGCGGAACACCCATTTGGTGTCTACAATGTTTTTGTTCTTTGGCCTTTCCTCCAATGTCCATACTTCATTTCTTGTGAAATTGTTCAATTCTTCTTGTATGGCCATCACAATCTGAATCCTCAAGTACTTGTTCTACCCTAAATGGCCCCATAGAAGAGACAAAAGAGTAATGTTCACAAAAATTACTAACTCGGGATCTAGGGATTACCTCCTTTTCAATGTCTCTAAGAATTTGCTCGATGGGTGATCACGTTGTACATTTTGATGCACTCTTGATTGTGGTGGATGTGAGGTTCCTTGGCCACCGTCTTTATCAACCCCTTGATCATGTCTTTGAGAGTCATCATTTGATTCTTGTACATGATCACCAACATCTTGATCTTGACCACTTGCATGATCACCAAAATTGGTAGCCTCCTATGCCATAGCCAACCCATATTATACTTTGCTATCAAGCATGTACCAAGTCTAGCCTCATCCGTGAAAAAAATCCACAACATACAACTTTCCTTTAAGCACACCTTTGAAAGCAATCGAGCCATCACTCCTCTTATAGATGGTCACACCACATTCATTGAACAAACAATCATAGACCATTTTACAAAATTACGAAATGGACAATAGATTGAAGTCAACGTGATCAACAAGCATAACCTTAGAAATTGAATACAAATGAGTGAGAGGGACTTTACCATAACCTAGTACTTGTCCCGTTCCATTGTCACCAAATGTGATATACTCATTTTTGTTGTGACTTGGCTCAAATGATTTGAACATCTTTTTGTCTCCGGTCATATGATTGGTGCATCCACTATCAATCACCCAACTTGACCCACCGAACATGTAGTCCTACAAAACAAATTAAGTTTTGTTTTTAGGTACCCAAATTTGCTTGGGTCCTTTCACATTAGTCACAAGTACTTTGGGCACCCACACACAAGCCTTTGACCTCTTGTTGCGTGACCCAACATATTCAGCAAAACACACGACCATGCATGTTTCACATGAGTACATATGAAGCGTCATAATCATGGAAGAGTGCACAAGTGGTATTAGGCACATTTGCATGAGAATCATTAACAAAAGAAGATTGGTTAGTGTTCCTGTCCTTGGCTTGCTTCTTTTGATACGATACTTTCTTGATGAATTTAAGGAATTCCTTCCCATTCTTGTTCTCCCTAGCATTGTGCTTAGCACCGTCAACATATCCAACGCATCCATGACATGAGGGCGTCTTGTGTTTGAGTATGCACCTCTTGCATACTTTGATTTTTCATCATCAACAACATTTTTCCATGTTGCATTTGGCTTTCAAGAACTTTCACTTGTTTGTTCAAATCATCAATCAATTTGACATTAGTAGCACAAACATCAATATCAATGTTATAATAGCAATCACATCCATTACTAGTGGAGGCACAAGAAGAATTATTTGTGGAAGATGTAAAGGTTGAAAGCTTTTTAAATTGTACTTCTAGAGATTTATGAGTCTTTTCCAAGACCTCATACTTCTCTAGGAGAGCATCTTTTCTACTGTTAAGATTTTCACAAGAGTTTTCAATTTCGATGAGAGACTTGGTTAAATCTTCATTTTTCTTTCTTTCAACTTCTAGGAGCTTCTCTAGTTCAATGTTTCTTTTCTTTTCAAGAATAAATAAGTCTTCTTGTTTTTCAAGAATCTCTTCTTGCCTATCATTTTCTTCCATTTGTTTTTCAAGTAATTCCATAAATTCAAGTATTTTGGGTAGTGAAGCATTAACATCATCATCATCATCACTACTACTAGCATAAGATGAACACTTATGTTTGGATTTTGATACCTTTGATCCTCTTGCCATGAAGCACTTGTGAGTGTTGTCGTCATCATCATCACTCAAGCCCCCAAATAGAGAAGTGTTGGTGGAAGTGACGCCAATGGCAATTGTAGCAATGCCTCCCTCATCCGAGTCGGATTCGAAAGAGGAAGATGATGAAGAGTACGAATCATTGGAGTTCCATTCTTGACCAATGTGAGCTTCACCTCTTCTATGCTTATTGTACTTCTTGCCTTTCTTGTGGTGCTTGTCTTTCTTTCTTTCATCCTTGTTCTTCTTCTTTGGACATTTCGTAATAAAATGTACTTCATCACCACAATCATAGCAAGTCCTTTTTGACTTTATTGCATTGCCCTTGTCAAAGTTTTTCTTCTTGTAATCATCTTTCTTTAGAAATGACTTGAATCTTCTTACTAGTAAAGCCATTTCATCGTCACTATCTTCATCACTAGAATCAACCACTTTCTTCTTCTTCTTCTTGTCTTTCTTCTCACTAGCCTCATGAGTGGATTTGAGAGCAATTTCTTTCTTCTCTTCTTCACCTTGTACCAACAAGATGTTTCACCCTTTTTTCTTCTTCATCTCTTTCCTTGTAAGTGAATAATCTTCCTAGTACTTCATTCGTACTAAAGTTCTTGAAGTTTTCTTTCTCCTTTACAAAGTCACAAGCATTTTGATTCCATGGTTGCAAGGCAATAAGCAACCTCTTGTTGACCTCAATGGTGTCAAGCTTGATTCCTAGAGCTCTTCTCTTGTTCATGATTTCCATAAGTCTATCATGAACTTCTTGTGGCCCTTCACCAGCCTTCTTGATGAACAAGTTGTACCTCCCTCTAACAATGTCTTCTCTAGCTTCCCTCACACCTTTGGTTCCTTCATTGACAACTTCAAGCTTTTTCCAAATGTCATAAGCTTTCTTGATTCCTATCACCTTTTCATACTCTTTTGGTGATAGGGCGGAAACAATGGCAGATGCGGCATGATCATTGTGTGTTAGCTTGACCTCATCATTGGGAGTTGGATTTTCCTCAATTTCCAACTCAAAGCCTTTCTTGGCAATCTTCAAGATTGGTGTTCCCATAGACCCCAAATACATATCTATTATATGCTTCCAATGATCATAATATGTTCCATCAAAATGAGGTAGCTTTCCCGAACTACTACCAACATATTCATTCTTGAGCTCATTGTAGTTGAAGGGCATGTTATTGTACATTTCTTGTGGTTCACCTTCACTTCCCCCGGGTGCGGAGGCGGATCCTCCCTCCGGATTATTGTCTTGTGGTTTTGACATTGGTTTTGTCATCTTTATCTTCAAACAGTTAAGCCTTCAAGAAGAACTTGCTCTGATACCAATTGAAAGTTGACTAGAGGAGGAGGGGGGGGGGGTGAATAGGCAAATATAAAAATCCTATGAAATTGGACTTCTACACATTATCACTACGATCGATAGTGCCGATGACCACTACCGATGGTGTATCAGCAATGCCGATGAAGAAACAGAATGCCGCCCATAGATAAATCTAAATTGGTTTCACAGTTACAAGATGATAGGGAGTACTACAACAGTTGATATGAAGCTCTACAATAATATAGAAACAACTAAGAACAAGCCAGAGCCAGACAGAGGAAGTAGTTTTCTGGAAGCCATGACCGGCACTGCCGATCAGGGGATCGACACTGCCGATCAGGGGATCGACACTACCAATGAGACTACAGAGTGAGAGCCAGAGAAAGAAACACTCTTTGGAAAGAAGGACCGTCACTGTTGATGTGACAATCGGCATTGCCGATGCTAGCAAGATATAAGCCAGAGAGTTGTCTGGTCTTTATAGCGCCTCTGGAAAGGGGGATCGACACTATCGATGGAGGCCATCGACACTGCTGATGAGTGGAAAACAGAGGGCTGACAGAAATGGAAATGGTTGGAATTATGAGCATTTTGACTTTGCCACACTAGTAAAATGTACCCCTCTTGATAGTACGGCTTTCCTACACTCAAAATAAAAAAAATAAAACTTCATGATCTTTAGTCTTGAGTGCAATTTTGAGTGTCAACTAGAGGCAAATGACCATCTTCTTTTCTCTTTTTGTTTGAATGCATTTCATTCATCAATTGAGATAGTCATCTACACACATGCTCAATAAAAACATTAGTCCATTTTTAATTGTATTGAAATTATATTGACGTCAATCACTAAAATAAAATTAGGGGTCTGGATGCACTTTCACCATGCCATCCTAATCGGCATCCACATCTACCATCTGCCCCACCTTGCTGCCAATCAGCCACCCCGTCTCCTCGTTCATCATCTCGAGTGGGAGGTCAGTGACCCGAATCCACACTAGTATGTAAACGAACTCGAGCTCCTTCAACATTTTGCTCTGATCAAAATCAATCACGATTAACAAGTTGCCCCTGAACTCCCAGGGGCCGTCAGCTATTGCCCTTCGCTTCCCACCTGGCTACAAAAATGAGAAAAGGAACAGGTTATCCCCTAGGTCCCTGCACTAGATCCTAGCCTTTGGGCACCAGATCTTGCCCACCCTCTGCACCATCCCTTCTGCATTGCTCCATGTGCTGGAGAACAACTTCCCCACGGCCTGCAGGACAAAACTGTCCTTCTTCCCCACCTTCCATGCTCCCTTCACTCCCTACTGCTCCTCCTCCGTCAGTTTCATGCCCCTCATGAACCCTTCGATCCCTCCGCTGCCAGCATCAGCACCTCCATTCCTCGCTGCTGTCATCACCGTTCGCTACCCCCCACCACAAGGGCAGTTGGGAGGGACCGAAAGAACTAGGACTGGGCTCCACAAACCTTGGGTGGACCTAGATGCAGACTTGTGAGTGTGGACCGACGGACGGAGATGAGCTCAAGCCATGATTTTTGGCGGATTTTACCGGTTAGAACCCTAGATCTTGCAGCCAGGGTCGGGACCACTCTGAGCCGCCATAGAGCAATCTGAACTCAAGATGTTGGGGAAACAAGGATGCAAACTTGTGGTTAAGCCAGACACTTTATGTGCAAGAGTTCTCAAAGGATTGACTATCATGATGGTGACTTCATGTCGTCATAGAGGAAGAAGCACACGAGTCAGACATGGCGAGCTATACTAGCTGATCGTGAGGTGCTAGAGAAGGGAATGATTATGAGATGAGACATGGGAGGAGTATGTGTATTGGGCAGGAGAGATGGATTAGAAACCATCCTGTGAGGAAGCCTTTCACTGCGCATGATGCCCATGTAGCTTTTGTATCAGACCTACTGATTGGTAGTGAATAGTGAAAAAATTATCTCATCTATTGTATCTTCTGTGATTTGATGTAGAGGCAATTCTATCGACACCTATACATGGGCATGATGAGGATTTCTAGGCATGGGTGTATGAGAAATAAGGAACTATTTGGTGAGATCTATCTATCACCTACTTGAATCCTAAAGAACTCAGGTGGAGAGTACATCTAGGACCTCATCTGATTGTGATTGGAAGCTCATTTGGAAATTGGAGGTACCACCAATGGTTCGGGTGTTCAGGTGGCGGGTACTATAGGAATTCCTACATGCAAAACAAGTCCATCATAGGAGACATATAGAGAAAGCTGCAAATAGTGATATATGCGGTGCCCAAGAGGAGTCGATCAAGCATGTACTGGTGGATTGTACCATGGTGCAGAGTTTCTAGAGCTGTGCCAAGGACATAACATGGGTTAAGCTTCCCAAGCTTCATGATGTCTCATGGGCACGCGATATGCTGCAGGATCAAATATGCCCTTGGAAGAGTGTTGCAGTCATATTATGTGGAATGTGGTCCTTGTGGATGAGCAGAAATAAGAGGCGACATGAGGAGCCTCAACTATCAATGAGACATGCTATGCAATGGATCTGTGATACAACCTATGAGCTATGGCATCTTTTGCATCTGGATAAGAAACATAAGGAGCAACAAGATCACCACTGGAAATGTCCTCTGATGGGATGGTTGAAATGCAACATGGATGGAGCCTTTCATTTAACACTAGTTCCACCGCTGAAGCAGTGATCACGATGGTAGGTTCCAAGCATCACAGGCAATATGGCACGACAAAGCCCAAGACGTGCTGATGATTGAATCTATGGGATGTCGGATGGGTATGCAATTAGCCCTGGATGCTGGAGCTCAAAATCTTTGCTTGGACACGGACTGCCTCGAGCTCATTAACCTTTGGGAAAAGCTAGATGATCAATGATCGACAATTCATTTTATCCTTTGTGATATTAGGGCTATTAGTAGGAGCTCTGATGAGTTCTGTTTCATGTTTTCTCCTAGAGCATGAAATAGAGTTGCTCATGAATGTGGTAGACAAGTTTCATGGGAGTAAGCAAAAGTGGAATGCCATATCAATCCACCGCTGGCTCTTCAAGAACTGATCCACCATGATTGTAATCGTGTTCCTATAAGTTAATGAAGCTCTGATTATCCAAAAAAATACTCATATCTACAAAGGCTAAGCTGGTTCGATCTTGAGATTCACAAAGTCACCATAGGCACCTTGTTAGGGGCAGAGCTACAGGGTGGGCCACAACCCATCCTGACATCCAACAGGCGAAAATGCAAAAGGACAAGTAGAAAGCAGTCAACCAGGCACTCACAACCATCCCAAGCAACGAACATGCATGGCACAAGCTAATCAAGGATTGATCCAAGGAACAACAACGAAAATTCCTCACAATGGAAAATTTGTTGTACATCATCGCACAGAGAAGCACACCAAAGTGGGCTCCACTTGGCGACCAGGGATGTTTGGCCAAACACCCCTTTACGATCGAACACATCCTGCCCCCCTCCTCGGCCCCTATTTTCTCTGGCATGATGGTTTGCGCTTCCTATCCCTCAATCTCTCCATTAGGTTCTTTGATTTAATTTTCTTGGAATTAAATTAATAAAATCAATCAAGAAAATTAAAATCAACCCATATGATGTCTCCCACTCATATTGAAATTTTCCATGGCTGGCATACATGCTCTATATTCCTTGCTTTTATACCAATGCTAGTGGAAAATATTTATAGGGACTGCATGTTACCTAGGTTGTTGACTGGTGTATGGTTTGATAATGAGATTCTTGCTCTCTTTGCATATAGTACTCGGGATTTATTTTTGAAAATTTGATCCTTAATTCTTACTCCTCAATGATGAAAAGTAAAATTCCACCATAGCCAAATGATAAACTTTATTGAATATCCCATGCATTTGCTGCTTGTGACTTTATTGATCCTTGTCAAACTCTTGACCCTAGTGAGTTTCTTGTTATGATTTGTTGATCAAGTTTTTGTGCACATTACTCTTGCTAAAACTTCTACCCTAGAAGTTAGCATCACCACGATCACCCCATTCACCTAAACAAATACTCCATGAAACTCTTGTTTTGATTCTCCCTAATTTGATCTTTAGAATGCATGACTATCAAAAATAAAAATAAATCCTTGCTCCCAATCAGGAGCATGATTAAAAAATGAGAGAGAGAAGAAGGAATAGTCATGCCCAAGATCATTCAAAGAAAGAGAGAGTCTACATATGAAGGAGTATCCATTCATCACCCACCATTCCATCCGTAAAGTGTGCACATACTTGATTGATGATTCATGACTTGTTTTCTCCTCAGATCTGGTTTTTGACTTGGTGATATATGAAGCACAGGTATGCTCCTTTCTTTACTTCCTACCCTAAGATCCAGAAAACCCAAAATTAGATGTAGTAATAGGAAGAGGCAAAAGCAAAAAGCCTTGGTGAGGATCCACTTACACAGATATTAAGTGATTTGAGAGAATCATTTGAGTAGTATAGCCTACTTTTTATTTTTTGAAAATTATTCGAAAACCCAAGTACTTGTCAAAGACAATCATGATGATGATAGTCTGAACTATTCCACTCTTCAACTACCCAAGGTAACATGGTAGACACTTCAAATCCACTAGTACAAGTATGGCTTGGAATAACTTGCAAGCTAGCATTATACCATTTGGAAATTTTGATTCACCTTAGTCCTCATCCTTTACTCAGGGACGAGCAAAGGCTAAATGCGGGGGAGTTTGTTGACGGTCACTAAATGCTTAAATTAGACTATCAATTATCTGCATAAAAGCAATAAAATGAACAAGCAAGCTAGTGGTAGGAGTTTATTACTAACAAATTTCACAAGTGTTGGTAAGTATTTGCTGCACATAATGATTCCACAAAATCAATGGAAAATCCACATCATAAGGGAGAAAACACAACTTCGGCCAATCACAGCCAAGTATGGGGATTAAATGGCCCACTTTTAGAAGAAAACTGACATAACCCACCACCTCAAGGTCTCAGAGGGGAAGAGGGGCCACCCACTAGGGACCCAGAGCAAGGAGGGGGCCACTAGGCCCCACTCCTATTCGGTCGAAGGTGGGGTGGGCCTAGTTGGCCCCATCCTGCTCCGACGGTTCCCCACCGCCTTTCCTACATTGGTTACCCCCTCCTCCTTAGGGCAGAGGTTACTAACCTTTGAACTGCCTTTGGAGTGCTATAAAAGGAAGGCCAAGGCTTCACTTCTACAGACACTTTAAGATATAGTTTATCACTTCATTTGACTTTAACTCAAAACCATGGACAAGTTCATGATAGGGCTAGTATTATGAGAGGAGAAATCAAAGGGTTGAAAACATTTGTTCTTGAAAGAGTCTCCTTCAACTTATTACATTCATTGTTTTGCACATCGACTACAACTAGTTCTTGTTGGTGTTGCTAAGGGAAATAATGTATGTGCTTGGTTCTTTGATCATGCATTTGCATCGCTTAATATTATTGGAATTTCTTGTAAACATCATGACATGCTTTAGAATGTTAATCTCTAGAATATCTTGAAAGCAATCAAATATGGTGACATACATACTGCAAAGGGATTAAATCATGAGATAGGGTTAGCTAGACCCAGTGATACTCAACGGGGGCACTCATTGTGAAACTGTTGTCAACATTATTGGTAGTATGTATTCAGCCATCCATGTTGTACTCATGAATCTTGGAGAAGAGGTGGCACAAAAGGGTAAGTGTCCTAACATACCAACTATGGTTTTGCTATTGAAATCATTTGACTTTGTTTTTAGTGCACACTCAAAGGTTACCATTCTTGGATACACTAATGATTTATCATTAGTGCTTACAAAGAAGGGAGCAAGATTTTCTTAATGCATTGTCTCTTGCTAATGTGGCCAAGAATAGAATGCAAGAATTGAGGTCTAATGGGTGGGATGTATTCCTTCAAAAGGTCACTTTATTTTGCAACAAACATGGCATCCAAGTTCTTCCACTGGATGTTCAATATGCATGGTTTGAAGATTAGCCCGGTTTTGTAACAGCCCAGCCTATTAGCAGCCTGTAGTAGTTGTAGTTTCGGCCCAAGAGGCCATGTAGTGAAGTGAAGTTCTGGGCTTAGTCCCACATTAGAAGTTTAGATGGGTGAGGGTCAGCATATAACCCTCATTGTTCCAACCATAGCACCTTAGGGTTAACCCTTTTATATGAACCGAGAACGAAAGCGTAAGCGGGGTGCTATGTGTGAATGTGCGTACCTGCCCCACAGGTGGGCTAGGACGGTAAGCGGACTTTGGACACGAGGCGTTACAGTGGTATCAGAGCATCAACTCTCATTTCATCGAGAGGAGGTCTTGGATATCCGCTGGTCGTGTTTGCGGTGTGCTGCCGAGGGCAGTCCTTAAGGGGGGGGGCATCCCAGCCCGTTAGCAGTTTGTAGTAGTTGTAGTTTCGGCCCAAGAGGCCATGTAGTGAAGTAAAGTTGTGGGTTGGAAGTTTAGGTGGGTGAGGGTTAGCATATAACCCTCGTTATTCCAACCATAGCACCTTCGGGTTAACCCTTTTACTTCAAGCGAGGACAAAAGTATAAGCGGGGTGCTATGTGTGAATGCGCGTGCCTGCCCTACAGGTGGGCTAGGGTGGTAAGCAGACTTTGGATGTGAGGCGTTATAGGTTTGTTCCAATCCAGACAAATGATGATCACTTTGGAAGAGAAGTGTATATTGGTATCATTGATTGAAATATCCAAGAGTTTGATATACAGTTTGATGAGGTTAATGTGGAGTTGCTTTCTTGGATGGCAGCCTTGAATCGTTCAAATTCATTTGCTGCATTTGATGCTCATAAGGTATGTGGGCTTCCTGAAATTTATCCCAATGATATTTCAAGCTCAGAGTTATTGAGATTTGAAATGCAACTTCCTAACTAGATTGATGATATTGGAATAAGTCATACCTTTGAAGGAACAAAAAAAAAAACTTCCCAAGTTCTCAATTAAGCTAGTTGAAACAATCAACCAGAATGTTTATGATTTGGTATACTTGCTTCTCAAATTGGTGTTGATTCTTCTAGTGGCGACAAAGTGTTGAAAGGGCATTTTCAACATTGAATTTTGTCAAGAATAAGTTGACAAACAGGATGAGAGATGGGCTTTTAGATGATTGTTAGGTCATTTTTATTGAGTGGGATGTTTTCTTAAATTTGAAGGAAGAACATATTATGGATTCTTTTATGGCTATTAGAAGGCATAAGCCCGAGAAAAACAAAAGAAAGTTGTTTTTAGCTCCTTCTTATTATTATACTGGCTTGTATTGAACCACTATTGTTGCTATACTATATTCGTAAGACGTGTTTTTAAGCTCTTGAATTTCTATTGTAAGTTGGCACTTCAGATTTATTGTGCAGGAAAAAAATTATCGGCCCACCCTAACTTTGAATCCTAGCTCCACCACTGACCTTGCTATCGATAGGGATGTCAAAACTATAAATGAAACATCCATGTTAAATTTAGGATTTAAACCTCGGTTGGACTATAATGAATCTAACCATATGAGCTAGACATCTAGTATTTTAGTGCCTACCGAACTTTGAAAGTTTATTTATTTAGCTAAAATAATGTGATGACATTAATGTAAAACTGAAGGTAATATATACATTATAATTTAAAATGCTTTGGCATGCGTGTTCATTGTTCCCATCGGCATGCGGCAACTTTCTTTTCAGTTTAATAAAGAAAATGTTATAAGAAGTGGCTGATAGGGAGGTCTACTTACATCATTGTAGGCAAGATTCTATGGGAATGTTAATTGAGGATATTTGAGTGTGGCCATAGAATGCAAACAAGTGAGAAAGTAAACGATGGAAAATGTATTGTATTGTTGTGTGGCATATGAAAGTTCCAGTGTATGTTTAGTGTTTTGTTGCTTGGGATTGTAACTCTAGTTCTGAATAGTAAAGCTCTCTTTTCATATAAGTAAGAACACACTCCCTCACGTACTCTATTAGTGCAGAATTATATGAAAGAATCTATCCTATATATCGCTATAAATGAAATGGAGGAAGTATATAGTATTTCATGCATTTCTTTTTTTAGTAACCTATGTTTCTTGGTCTGTTACAACTCCCATCTTGTATAATGATAACTGCCCCCCTGCACGCCTCCACCGAAAAAAAATTACATAGAAAACCGTGACAACCTTTCAAAAATGATAAAACTGACGGCTTCCTAAAGTGTTGGATCAGGTCCATGTCTCAAAGGCATGGGTGAAGGCCATGTCGAAGAGTAACGTGACCACCCTCATCAAATAACTATGTACCCACGGGTCTGTCCGGCACGCTCATGCCATGTTCGACAAAATGCCCGAATGGGACATCGTGGCGTGAACGGCATGTTCGACATCAGTGGCCATGATCTCCGGCTATGCCACCAATGGGCTCTACTACAAGGTCTTGGACTTATTCCGGCGCATGGCTGCGGCAGGTGTGGCATCCAAAGAGTTTATGGTGTCTAGTCTCCTCGCCACGTGCCGTGCCACTGACGGTGGCGGCTGCTCGCGACTGCGGAGGTCGGTCCACACTGTTGTAGTGCGAAAGATTGTGGACCGCATGTCATATGTCGTCAACTACGTATGTGCCACGTGAGGAGGGCATCACTGACTGCAGGAGGCTTTTGATGCTCGAGTGGAGGAAGCACACCTGTGTCGTGGACATCAATGATCGCTAGTTACGCCCGGTCTGAGCTGGAGAGCAGACCTTGTAGCTGTTCCAATAGATGATTCAGGTGTCGATATCTCTGATGCTCTTATTTACCATTTTATCTTGCATGTTTCCAAAGATTGTGTTGGAATTTGGAAATATCTCGTTTTGCTGCATAACTATCCTTGTGTATAAACTACTCAAATGGATATTTTGGCCCCTTTTTTTTTTTATATATCTGAGATTGTGGAGAAACCATAGTGTTGTCAAAATTAGCTAAAGGCATGTACATTATGATTTCAACAGTATCCTGGTTGCTCATTTTGTTCAGGCTTAATATTAGGTGTATTCATAGTTTTTATATGGCTATATATGAATTTGATGTTTGGCAAAGTATTAACCAATCAAGCTTAGCAAATTCACAACTGTTATGCTTCGATTTATGTATCAGGAAATGTTATCTCATCAGACTTGCTAGTGTAGTACTTTCTATTACTTATATGTTTAATCTCCTGAATGTTGTATAGAACATAATTTGTTTTTATAAGCCATTAGATTCTGTTTTTGCAGTACATGTTGATATTGAGCTGAGTCCAATTACCAGCTCTATTTCAATCCATACATGTACTTCAGCAGCCAATGTTTTGGACAGCTACTCCACATACTTTCCATAAAGAAAGCTTGTTGTTTCCAATTCTCTGATTGACATGTACTACACTTGTGTAGGCATGTTGGATGCAAGAAGGCTTTTTGATGAAGCACCTAAAAAAAACTTGGTCAGCTGGAATACCATTATTGTTGGATCCAGTGGACGTGATGCACCCATTACAGCTGTTTTTTGACATGGACATTGCGCCAAATTTCTTGACTCTAACTAGCATTACATCAGCATGTGCTGGTCTTGCAACTCTAGGATGTGGCCAGCAGGTCCATGGATCTGTTCTTTGAAGAAACTACGCTAAGGGCCTGAAAATTTCTAACACACTTGTGGACAAATAAGCCAAGTGTGGAAGCATATATCAAATGCTAAGAAGGTATTCAAAATGGACATCTATGATTAGCAGTTACGAGTTGAATGGGTATGCGAATGAGGCTATTGAGCTTTTCCATTCAATGGTCCATGATGGAATTTATCCGAATCATGCGGTGTTCATGGGCCTGATTAGTGCTTGCAGCGACACTCTAGTTTAGTAGATGAAGGATGGAACTTTTTAGGTCAATGATATTTGATTATAAATTACAACCTAACAAGGAGGCTTACGATTGTGTCACAAATCTTCTTACTCATGCAGAGAGGCTGAGAGAAGTCTTTGATCTCATTGATAAAATGCCATTTGATCATGATAGAATGCCATTTGGTGCTTGCAAGATGCAAAAGAATGTGGAGCTAGAAAAATTAGCTGCAAACAAAATTATTGAGATTGACCCTGATGGGGCAAAGAAGTACATCCTGCTTGCTAATATTTTTGGTGCACATAGCAAATGGGATGGTTATACTTTGACAAGAAAGTTGTTGAGAGGCAAGGGAAGTAGGAAAGAGGTTGGAATTAGTTGGATAGAGGTAATGAATACGGTGTATAGCTTTAGCGCAGGTGATAGTTCCAGCCCTCAAGTTATTTTGGCAGATGAGGTATTGCAGATCTTGGTTCAACACATGGATGATTGTGGAACTGATTTTTCTATCAACATTTGCAGAGTCACATGATTAATTCGTTCTTGAACTATTCAACTTTCCTTGAAGTCAGAACCAAGAATTGGTGTTAGAGCTCCGAGTATTCATGGTACCAATCTGAACCTAAACAAATTTCCTATGCATTTTGAAAAAATAGAGTTGAAAAACAACTGTAGTTAATCAATGTGCATCTCTCACCATACGAACACAACCATTATACTATGCCCTGAATGTCGTTAATAGCAGTCAGTTTTAATTATAGGGAAAATTGCAAATACCCATTTGCAAGTGAGGGGTGTTTTCATTTACCAACCCAAGGCTTTATCCGGTTGACATGGGAAATGAGTGGTTTAGCGGGGAATGAAGTGTAATCAATATACACATGACATGTCGTGGATTCAATCCCCTTCAAACCATGGAAATCCACTTGGGGACGTGGAATAACCGAACGAGCCATAAAAAAATTGTTGTTCAGTCAACCACTTGCAAGTTAAGGGGGTTTCGTATTCCCACCTGTATCCATTTGTCCTATTGACTGTCACATCTAGCAACCATGTTTCATCAAAACATGCCACATGGCCTCGGGTCCTCTAGTCCAACATGGTGGCTCAGCCTATAAAGGCTAATCTCGTCGGCTCGGCTCAGCTCGTCCTGTAGCGGCTCGGCTCGAATCTGCAAGTCAAGCTTTGCTTCTACTCCAGCCGTCGCCCCTGTACTAAAGCTTCGCCTCCCCACCTGAAGGCGCATCGCTCTCCTCCGGTCGTTGGCCTTGCAGGCAAGCTTTATCTCTCACCAAGCCTTTCCCGCCTGGTCCTCATTTCCCTGCCATTTGAGAGGCCCTGTTCTCTCATCCCCTCTTGCAAGTTGCAACATCCTGTAGCCGTTATGTGAGATTCAGTAAGGATGTGCCACATCTGTGAAGCAAGCCATCCACAACTACAATCTACCGAGTTCTAAACCTATATTGAACTCAGGGAAGGTAATTTCCTAGCTAATTTATTGGTATTATTACTCTGTAGTATCACTTCTAGTTTCATTATTCATGGCCTCGCGATTCACTGATTCCGCATCTCCTTTTTCAATTGTGCCTTTGACGTAACTCAATCTAAGACAACAAATTTTTACAAAAAAATAGTCTGACAACTAATTGAGCTTATGATTCCATACTATACACAACAAATTGATCAACAATTTATTAATGTGGCTATTTAACACATTTAATCAGAAATGATGTGACTGCCAAAACTGAAAAGTGGTGTGCAAGCTTCAGGTTTAGGTCTTCCGGATGCTGCCAACAATTTTTCATTTTAGAGAATAAATAAAAGGAAGCAGTAACAGTTGGATTCCATGAAAGGCAAGTAGCTATGTAGATGCCATGGACCAACATGAGCTAGTAGAGTGTTTGGTGTTGCGTGTGCCATTTAGCCTGGGTCACTATTCATGAGGATTGGGCCTTCAGACATAAAACTGGTATGAATGTCTCTTGTTGTATTTGACTAAGAGCTTTTGTGGGATAGAGTGACAACTTTTCATTGAGAGCTTGAGCCAACAAATATTGGTTGGCTTGGCTGGGAGCTGTCAAGTTGCGATAAACTTGAAACTGGTGTTAAACCCATAGAAGCCTTAAATTTACCACTAACATGATCTAGAAATTCTATGGCAACATCCTGCACACAATCAGAAGCTAAAAAAAAATGAAGGAATGAAAGGAGAGATCCCATAAGTATAGCAACAACAACAATAATTACAATATGATTTGTTTTTGCTTTAGTATATTACCAGTTATATGAATCGATCAGTATGTGAAGGACCGAGCAAGGCGAAAAAGGGGGGGGGGTGAATGGGAGCCAATTAAAATTCTTCACAAGAACTTGGTCTATATCCCAATTGCAACCCGAAGCAACCCCTAATCAAGTCACTAAGATCAAACACACCAACTTGTGATGTGCTAACCCTAAGAATGATTCAAGATGATGAAACTTAAAGCGGAAGCAGAGCAATATGAAAGGGGACAAACAAACTCAAAACAATGGAATAAACAAGTTCAAAACCGAGCATTCTGACAGAGCATCGGTAGTGCCGATTTAGTCATCGGTAGTGCCAATCAACAGTGTTGATCCATCGACACTTCATGGCCATCGCTGATCATGCCCGACAGGGATGAAATAACAATGATGATTCTTGAAGAATACTAAAACCATATCAAACGAACTCTAAAAATCAAAAAAATTGGACCAGAGGTGCATCATGGAAGGGCACAACTCCTCCAAGTGGACCCATCTAAAAAACCCAAGAAATCACCACGAGTTTTGGATTCTACCAAAAAGTCTAGAGTTGGGAAGAGCTTGGAGAAATCCACAAAATCAAAGGTGCTCGTACCTTTGATTCGGTCAAGAGTCCATCGAGGATTGTTCTAGCACATTCTAGCACCAAGACCCCCCCCCCCCCAAGAAATCCATACCAAAACTCACTCAAAAAGAAGATAAAAAATCCCGAGAAAATAGCTTTGAAAATAGGAAAAAAAAAGAGAAATTCAGCATTTAGAGGTTGAGGAAGAACATGAGTATGGAAATGAATCTTATATCATTGATTCAATCATCCAATACATGGATATATGGCTAGGAAGCCACCCTCATCCTCCCAATTTTTGGAAGAGCAAGAGTTGTTTCTCACACAACCGTACCTCTCATCTTCTCTACAACATGAAGCACACCCTAGCTCTTCAAAATGAAACCCCAACACAAGACTAGAAGGAAGATACATCCTCTCCAACCAGCCATACCTCTCCTTATATAGGCCTAGAGGCATATCCTAAAGACCAAAGTGCCCATGACCTACAACACACTTCTACCTACCACTAGGTGTAAAACTGTCCAACTCTCTCTCTCTCTCTCTCTATTTTGGCCAGTTAATTTCTCATCTCGACCTAGGGTTTGGGCCATGGGCGCTATTGCTTCACCACCCATACCACCCATCATTACCATTGATTTGTGCATGAGCTATAGCTTCTAGGGATCAACGATGTGTACTAATCTCAAATGGCTCTAACCCCTGGTATTTTTACTGCTCTAATAGTGATGTCCTGCTGCAACATGAAAGGTTCAATGGTGTTGGGTTTGTTTACTAAAATTGTGGTTTCATACATATTAAAATTAATGTTTAATACAAGTACTTCGAGTTGTATATTTGGTAGATACTTTCTGATGCACCATTAATTAAAGATTTGAGATGATACGTGAGGCAAGAGTTGTTATAAGTCAAATGATTCAACTTGAGGAATGCATAGATGTTTATTTATTGTATCTCTGTTCAGAATTTATTGTACTAGTTTCCTATTATTTTACAACTGTCATATCAGAATGAGTATGCTTTTACTTCTAACTTATGGGTTCTGGCTACTAGTTGGCTCTCACGCTTGATGGATTGGAAGGCATACTAGGTAGAAGAATATGGTTCTACATATGTATCTATGGTTCGTAGCATGCAAATATGTCGGCTGCTACTAGCTTCAGACTACTATAGAAGCTTACAGTGTTCAATGCATTATTTATTCAGATGAACTGATGGTGCTTTCGGTTTCTAGTTTCAGGAGAAATGAACAATTAAAACAACGCTTGACACCTACCTCGTGATCCTGGTGCTGAAAACCTAGAGGGAAGAAATTGCACTTCTTGGTGGATCTACAGAGGTTCAGCTTTGTGTGTGAAGAAAAGAGTGTTGGGGTGGTAGATAAAGATGAACAATTTTGGTATATATAGAATATAGAGATAAGAGGAGTATTTGAAGTGAAACTGTCTGTTCTAAAAGAAGAAGGATAAGACTGATGGGTATAATGCCGACTTCTTCTTTCCAAATTGAATGTTGCTAATTTGGGTTTAGGAACCTTCTTAGGTTGTGGTTAGGGTGTGCAGCTTCCTAGTGTCCTAGGATGGACACATATGCTTGAGGGTATTTGCTGAAATGTTTGCAATTTCTATCAAACTTAGTTGTTAGTTGGTTGCTCCTTGGTTGCACAATGCACTAAACTAGAGTAGGTCACCGGTCCAATTTTTATAATCTGGTCCCTAAATAAATACACATACATGCTTTCTTCTTGCTGTACATATTAGGATGTTTAATTTAGGCTTCAATTCAAATGCAGATTATGTATTTGTACTTCCATGAGGAATGGTACAATCAGCTAACTAATATCGTCATTTATATGGAGCTAAAACTAGGGTCATCACACTAGGCACCACAACTTTTCTTGTTATTACTTTATCTTATTTGGATTTGTACCCTTTATAAAGGTGTAACCAGTGTTGAAGACTTCCACACATTGTGGGGCCCAGGGAAGGCTATTTCTTGCCACCAGTACCCAGCATCTGCAAAGACCTCAGGGCACAAGTCGAGAGACTCGACTACTGCACTAGGTCTGCTCTTTCCATCTATACCCTTCGTATTCTATATTAATTATTTTGATTGCAAATGAAGTTTTGGAGTTTGGGCATGTAGATGATAAAATTTGAAAAAAATAGGCTGTTTTCTTGATTTTGTAATTTTGTACTATGGTTTGATAGAAGAGCTTATCTTTTTAATAAAATTCACTATACTATCAGTTAGTTTAATATGGTATGACCTTTAGTTTCTAATGGATAAGAACCGCGGAGAGGATGACCGCATATCAGTGTTCTTTATGGATGAGAAATACTTTATATCTTCTTTGCTCGAGACTAATGCTTACAGTAGGCGCTTATAAGGGGACTCTCTTAACAAAAGAGTAGGATTAATCTAATAGTAATGTCCTACCAATAGATAATATGATAAAACCATCAACCATTTATCCTAGGAAGCTAATAAATCTATTAATAAGGAAATAGATAGCTCAATGAAATCCCAAGGGATCTCTTCAAAAAAAAAATCCTAAGGGGTAAACAGTCGGACATCAGTGACCCATCTTTTAGCCATTTTTTGGGGATTAAATGACCTTTTAATCGGACTAAAGGCTGTTTAGGCCAACACATAACCCTCCATCTACCTGTTTAAACCGATCTAGCTGGCCGTGTAGAACCGTTTAGGAAAACACTGATAGCATGATGGGAAGAAACCATCCTCTGCATAGGCCTGGTGCTAAATTAACCTCGATGCTACATTACCGTTTGTACTGATTTTCTGCCCAAACACAAAATCATTATAGTTGATGGTAAGAGTGGCCAAACATGTTGATGTTTATATTGCTTCAGTGTCACCTGTACTACTTTATGTTACTAGGTGTTGCCTTACTCTAGGTCATAAATTTTGTCGGGCTTTGTACCTCTCCCTTTATTTTCTCTAATCCTTTTTTGTCTTCTTTTTTTCCATCGTTTCTGTTGGATCTTATGAGTTTCATCTCTAACCTATCCGAACTTGCTTGGGACTTAAAAGGTTTTGTTGTTGTAATGTTGTCGTTATCATTGAATAACTTGTTCGTGTCCCTCAAATATTAGTGGTATCTTCTTACTGGCCTCTCATCTCATCTACTGTCCAGTTGCATAGCTTGTGAATCATTGGAACTCTATATACTTAAATGCAATCTTAATAGACTATTTTTTTATTGTGGTTCCATTTCTGGTTTCAAGTATACTCCCAGTGACATTTTTTGGGGGTATTTAGGAAGAGTGGCTGTAATGTGGAAGGCATTGGCACTTGCTGCATCGCTGGTTATGTCACTGAAACTAGAAATCATGAGTTACTTGGTAAACATGAATATTTTTTTTAACGATCACGGGAGGGGGGGAGGGAGGAGAACTCTCCACCTGAATTTTATTATATTAATAATGGCGTCGGCCCCATATTGGCCTAATACAAGTTTACAACATATTTGAACAAGGGGGGGGGGGCAGAGGAGTAGAAGGATTACATGAGAGAAAATACAAACACTAGGCACAGAAGATAGGTAAGCACCTACACACACATAGCTACGCTCTCATGAATCACATTATCAAGATCATCCGCACTAGCGAAGCATCCAAGGCAATATCCTCAAGAGGACTAATATTGCCCCATTCCAGTAAGCCGGAACTAGGTTCTCACCTGGATGGTGCCCACATCGGTAGAGAGGGGCTCCTCGGCAACGCCTCCAAGGAGAAAATGATGCATAAGACGCCACCGTTGCCGTCAGAGAAGGCTTTCACCTAGAGCACTATGCCTCCCATTGCACATTACGCATGACCGCCGCCTGCAAGAAGATGAACAAAACCGATCTTCATCGTCGACGGGCAACATAGCGCATGACCACCATGGGCATGCAATTGTCTTCGCATCGAGGATGATAGAGAGTCGACCGACGTGACCACCACGCCGACCTCATTGACATCAAACCAGCAAGACGGCAGTCGTCCTGACTCTTGACTATGGGCGAAGCCGTCAAGCGCACGGCCCCAGCGTTGCGTCTCCACCATGCCCCTTCCGCCGGTAAACAGACCCCAGCCCCTGGTGTGCGACAAGCGCCGCCACCGCTAGCTGCTGGTCCAGTCCGGGCGTGCGTGAGGCATGGCATTGTTAGCTGAGTCCCTAACCTCGTCCTTGTCGTCGTCCTTGGAAGATCTGGCCGTAACCCACCCTTCCCTAACCACGACCCGTGTCGGCCTCAAGCGCAGGGGAGGGAAGGGGGATGGGTTAGGCGTCCTGTCGACGAACTGCACCAGAGCGGATCTGCTGGTTGGTCCCGGAAGCCGAGCCTGGTTGTGGCCAAGTTCGCGACTGGCGCGACCAAACAATAGCCTAGAGAGGCGGGACTGGGGCTCCACCGCTGCTCCCCAATGGCTAGGCGCAGCACCGGAGCAGCGTGAAGCCAGTGATGCGGTGCCGCTCGTTGACACCCACCAGCCAGCGCGGAGCAGCCGGATCTGCCCCCGCCCCGGCCGGATCCGGGCGTGCGCAGGGACCAGACGGGTGCTGCCGAGCCCCAGCTGATGGCCGGCGTCCCGCATCCTCGGCCAGCAGCCTTGGATCTGGCGGAGAGGACCCGAGATACCGGCCATGGGAGGCCGGATCCAGCCAAGAACGGTGGAGGAGTGCATGATTTGCTTCAGATTTTGGAAGGAAAGGAGGAGGATTGGAGGGGAAAACAGCAGGGGCTCGCGAACGACATCCATTGGGAGCTGCCGCTGGCCGCCGCCGTCGCCGCCGTTGAGCAGCGGCGGCGGCGGCCGGGGAGGAGGTGGTGGCGTCGGTGTTTTGGTGGCGGCGCTAGGGTCGCCCCCGAGTCGCCTCCGTAAACATGAATATATGTGTATAAGTTCCATTTTTATGTGTAAATATGTAATGTTATTGCTGTTGCAGTGCTTTATTTTTGTTTTGGAGTACGCTCAATATCTTACTGTCTTGTTTTAAATTAGGCACAGAAAAACGTTAAAGAGCCTGGTTTCAGACACTAAGAAAGGGTGCTGCGGTACATGATATCAAGACTAGCATATGATTCTATACGTACTTACTCCATATTTATTTTAATGATGTTAGTACACAAAGTTTAGCTCAAATTGAACTAAATTATGTGTCCTAATGTCAGTAAAATAAATCTGGAGGTAGTAAATAAATTTCTCAATTGTCTAACAAAAGGTTGTTATGGAGTAAGGGGATTAATTGATGTTATGCATGTGTAAAGAAACTAACTAAACAACCTATGGGTCTTCTTAATTATCTAACAAAAAGTAGTTATATCACTTCAACAAGTTCAAATATATGGCACTAACTGTCGTTAATTTGTTATGCACATGTACATAATTTAAACAACTAAGTCTCAGTGACATAAATGGAAAACAGCTGACCACCTGACACTTATAGCGTTGTAAACAGTATATCAACGTCCATCCGTAAAGTTACATTGCCATCAAGAACCAGGGCTGTGCAGTGTGCTATAGTCTGTGTCTTATTCTTACCCTGCTAACGCACATTACTGCTTTACATCCACAACCCCTTCGTTTCCTGCCAGCATAAGATACTTATCCTTGCGAGTGAGCATAGTGGTTTCGAATCCAAGAACCTTAGCAATCTCACCCTGCACCAAGTTTGCCACCTCGTAGGTCTCACATTTCCTGTCACTGATTACGACATTGGTCAGTATCTTATCCATGAACTCGACTATGTATGCTGGGCGCGGGTTCATGAAGTAGTACAAGTGGTCCAGGTACTTGGACTTGCCAGTAGACGTGCCGTAGAACATGCTGGACCAGTTGACTAGAGCTACTGGATAGACCTCGTCGACGAGCTCAACGAACAGTGGGCTGAACCGGAGAAGGTATGACTCTCGACATGTGGTTCCCTCAGGGCAAACGACCAGGTCCCCCTGCTGTAGTGACTTCTTCATCCTCCTCCGGTCCTCATCTCTGTTTCGGGTTAGCCGAAAGGTCTGGATTGGTGACAGGAGCTCGCTGAAACGGCTGACGCTGTATGTCACGGCTGATACCTGCTTGTTCAGCATTGCTGAGATGTAAATTGGGTCGAGGAGCGTGCGGTGGTTGCACACATAGAGGCGGCCCGGTCGATTGTTTTGGGCAAGTTCTTCAGAGATTGCCTGACCAGTTGCAGAGATGGGGGAGTTGATGACCCGGGTTGTGACTCCAGTTGCAGATCCAATAGGGACAGAAATAGAATACGGAAGGTTGACAAAGAGGAGTGTCCGGAGCATGGTTAGGAGAATGGCAAACGGGAGCCACATGAACATGGCTAGAGTGGCTTCAGGGGTAGGCTTGAATGCTAGCCTTCCATCATGAAAGATCAAGGACCTGGGGTGCTGATCTCTTGGCAAGGGTGACCATTTTCTTTTTTCTTCTGGGGTTACCAAGTAAATTTCCTGCATACGAAAAGCAAGGTGACATTAGAGTTGTTGCCCAAAACTTATTCTTCTCGACTACGTAGGAGAGCTGCACATCAAAGCGGTCCCTGGTACATCGACACCACCTCATATGGGGACCAAGTAATGAGGGACTGTTAGTAATACATGGCCAGAGTGCCTTTTAACAAAGAAAACCACGATCCGACCAGCCGACCTATACAACAAACTAACCGGTGTCCATCAACTGCTGGAGGCTAAGAGCCTGAAGCTTTTTAGCCCCTGCAAGACACCACAAATAGTGTCTTCAAAGACACTCGCATTTTGCTGCCTTCAGATGAGCCAAACACCCATGATGATTAGAAACTTAAGTCCTTTTTTGTGCTCTTTTCTTACTTTGCCCAAACTTACAATATGCTGGATTTGTAAAAGTCATGTAAAGTCTTGAGACTATATACCAAAAGGAGGCTTGAGCTTGCACCACTTCCTACCTACGATAGATAAGTTTCTAGATGAATTTTTTGAGCTACTCCAATGTTTAGAGTTGATCTCTATCCTTCATGTTGTTCAGGACAACCACTAAGAGGTATGTTCCGTGCATTTTGAAAGAGAAGTATTTTTTTAACATCCAAGGTGACTTAAAATTCTGATGAGGTTGTGCATGAGTCTTCTCTTTTTTCAGAGAGTAGAGACTACTTAATGAGTATTGAATCATCAAATCAGACCTCTGAATTCAAATATGTATATCTTTCCCTTCATAATGAGCATATTTCTCATACATAGCATACACTACCTTCATTGGTGAAATATTAGTGGCAGCAAGCCTATACAGCTAATGATACGGTTTTTCTTTAGAGCAGGGACTCTGACAATAAGCTATGGCACAATGTGGTCATATGGATCTAATCAAGATATCAAAATGATGATTTCCTTTGTGGCGCATGCATCCTATCATCCTGGTCTCGTCTTGTGACATATTATCTTGCGTTGAGCTGTCCTTTCCATATATCAAGCCTAACTATTTGCAAGGGTAATGAGCTGAACAAGACATACTGTATTGTCTAGTAATTTAAGGTCAAGCGTAGACGTCTTAAAATAAACATCACTTTTCTGCACCGTCTCAAGGTATCATTTCTCTGGTTCTACTGCACATGTATCCACACATTTTTACTAGTGAATGGGATGTTACTTTGGAATTTATGGGGCGTTCAGCTGCCACCAGTGTTATTAAAATGCATGTCTAGCCTGTGTAAGTGAAATGTCACGTAAATGATGGGAGAGGTTTGCCGCATTGAGTTAAAAAAAGGTAAGTCTTGCAGTGATGCATCTCTGGTGGTCCTATCTCACCTGACACCTGTTTGAAAGTAATGCCTAAAAAGGTAAAAAAGGATAAGTACTGCACTGAGATGCTTATTGCGTGGCTTTGAACCAGTGCGATGTGAATGAGTAACCTGTTCAGTTATATTATTTCCAGTGCATGACTGATTGCCCTCTCCTATGCATGCTTTTCAGCTGCCTATAGATCATGTAAAATTGCTAATATGTATGTTCCCTTGGGGATGATGTATTCAACTCTGCATTGTCAAATATTGATCGAGTGTATTAATAAGTAGTATTACTTAGAACTTATTAATTGATTTCTTGCTTGATTATTGTGATTGATATCCGGATACTCATAGTGTCTACTTGCATGGTAAGTATCAACTTTTCAGTCCTGTATCAGCTTATGAGCATAATCATTGTGTTCTCGCATTGTCACCATATCATTAAGTCGATCCTTGTCCCTCAAAACGAGTTTTGTTTAGATGCACCCGTATGGAATTGATTGACTCCAAATAACATTAAAATCCACCAGATGGAAGAACCATATAATATTAAGAAAAAGAAGAAAAGGCCTGAAAATAACACGGCTGTGCGCTATCATTTATGGCACATGTATACGGGAGTCGATCATTATAATTGATGAAACAAGTAAAGCATGGATAAAACAAATGGATGGATAGAATCTAACCTTGCAACTGGTGAAGATCTGGTGCAGATCATGATCGGAATAGTTTGAGCTGCTTCCAAACCATATCATCTCCGCTCCTTCGTGCTCTGGAATACCTAACCTTATTTCACTCTCCTTTTCCAGCAAACCAACATAGCGCCCTCCCACCATTTTCACCTCTCTCCCCAACACCATCTCTAAACCTATATACTCTTTCAGAAAGGGTTCCATGATAACCCTAGGGATCATTCTACTGAATCCTACCACACTTTTGGCCCTTCGCACCACCTCAAGCCCTTCCCTCCCTACATCTTCAAGGAAATGTTTTGACAACGTCGCCCTAGCGACCCTCATCACCTTCTCCTCCGTTAACCCCAAGAAGCACACCATGATCATCACCTTTGACTGTACTTCTTGTGTCAAGAAACATAGCAAAGGGTAGATGCACAATAGGATGAAACCTCTTAGGAAACTGCCTGCCTCTATTGCAACAAGAAGGAAGTAAGGGAAGGTAGATGGAGACCTTAGTAGTCCTCCTTCGACGTCTAGGATTAGATCTTGGTTTTGAAGGTGCTCATCATCTTGTGAGACCAGGGGGAACCTCTGGATGATTTTAGGACAAGTTGGTATCCCACTTGTGCTTCGCTGGTGATGGTGGTGGCCTTGTGGATTCTCTAACCTCCGACGAGCAAAGCGGTAGAAGTCTAGGAAGGATTTGAAGACTGGTTTGGATGCCATATATGTGTGAAATTGGACTCCCTAAGGAATAATTTGAGGCGCGTTGGTTCAGTCTAGTTCTTTAGAAGCCTTAGGTTGCAAGGTGCAACTGTAATACCACCCCTGGATATATATATATATATATATATATATATATATATATATATATATATATATATATATATATATATATATATATATATATATATATATATATATATATATATATATATATATATATATATATATGCAGCTAAAGCATGTCTATAGAAATGGTCATATACAATTGTTACAAGAAAATTCAGTTCTGATACAAAACTAGTACACGAATTTTGACTTTGTCTACTAGTTTGGACATGCTAGTCTTAGCTTTGTGTTGCTTAGTAGCACTATGTAAAAAATGAAAATAGGGTTACTTAAGTCCTGCTGATCAGTTAGCGAAGCTGATTTGCTATGGATGGCTAACATAGAAGTATGAATCCAATTTACCAAATATAATGTCTTGGATAAGAGAAAGTGACAAGCTGTTGTCCGTATCCCTACCTAAGTAACATCACATTAATGAACTGAGGAAAAGTTTCTTATGGTCCTTTTAGAATTCATTAAGTCTCTTGTTGTGTGTTCGAATACATGGTGTTGCATGGATCAGACTATTTGTTACGAGATTCGTTACACCTGTGTGTTCTACATACCAAACCAGACTTATCTCTGCAGAAGCAGAAGTGACAACGCTCAAACAACAAGGGTGAAAGACGGTAAAATACTAAAACGTGGAGCGGATAATTTCTAATAGTGATCAATGTATGTTTCATTCTAGTAGGTGAGGGTGTAAAAAACGTTATGTACTTGGTGCAGGTTTGATTTTTTTTTTCTTTTGTTCAAGCCTGGAAGAAACCTAGCTGAGGACGACCTGTCACCTAAAAGCTAGAAGTATCCATATGCGTGTCTGTCGGATATTATTTTGCCATTTTCTTCTTATTTCGAAGATTTATATATAGTAATTTTGATTGTTTATTCGGAGTTAAAAGCTTAATATCTACGATACCGATCACATACTTATCCATTGAATGTAAACAGTGACAATATCAAGGGACATCGTCTGGCGGTAGAAAGAAACAAAATACAAATAGGTTTTCAAGTTTCAACTCTTTTGTACTTCCTGGATTACTTCCTTGTAAGACCTATTTGTTTGTAATTTACTCTGGTTCCAATAAAATTGGAAAATGGGACCTATATAAGCTGAAGTGAGTTCCGTGGTTAGTGAGAAACTAGCATTTGTAAAATTTACTAAAGTTTTCATATATGTTTTTGTATTTTCATGTTTCAGTCATGCTTAAGTGAGTACAATGATTCGGAAGACACTAGCTTAGTCATTTCTGAACATGTTCCTATTACTACCGGAGTAATAATGCCCGTGCTTTGCTACGGTAAAAGAGATTGCTTACTAATTCATTTACAATCATCTTAAAAGAACATATACATCCTCCTCACTTAGCTTCTTCTCAGCTATCGTTTCTCTCCTCACAAACAAACAAGCGTTAGTCTCTTCCTTGATTTCCCTCTCTATTGCTCAAATCATGCGCGAAATTCACCCGTTAAGCTTCACAATTTTGGTCGTTTTTATCAACTTGCACTTCAAAGCTAAGCTCTGAGCTACCTGTGCATAGACGGGGACAGCAGTAACTAGAGCAGGCTATTTTTTTTTTCTTTCTGAGAATAGGCTAAGGGGTGGAGGGTTGGAGGCAATGGAGATGGATGTAGGGCCACCTGTCAGTGCCAAGCCCAGGTGATTGACCACCCACCATCACCACCACCAACTCCCATTTTTATTGTAGTAGAGAAAAGAACATATACATCCTCCTTGCTTAGCTTCTCAGCTATCGTTTCTCTCTCCTCACTGTAAGGACCGAAGGCGTATCCAGAGGGGGATGAATTGATAAGCCGACCACAAATCCGAATACTTTAATTTCATACCACTAGAACCTAGCAATCGTTACAACCTAACAATTCTAGGAGGCCAAAACCCTACACATGCTAGTGTTCATGCTGAAAACAAAAGCGGAAGCTAAACACACTAGCCTATGCAAGCCACAAGTCAACCTAGTTACTAGAGCATATAATTACGAAATAGTAAAGAGGGGTCAAGAAATGCTCATGATTTTTTTCCGAGGTCTCGGAAGGATGGCGCCTTCCCGTGCTCCTCGTTGGACAACTCCCGCCGGAGTGTTGGTCCCTCCCGCCATCAATATGGAGTTCTCGCACACAAGTCCGTAATCACTCCCGGAGTGAAGACATGGTTGCGTCACCGTTGCCATCAAGGCACAAGCTTGCCTCCCTCGAGAATTTGTCAGACTCCTCAAGCCGACACGGGCGCTCACTAGCGATGCCCCTTTCACCGGCGGGCTCAAACCGGGTACAAATGTGTGACAGTCTTCACAACCGATCACGATAGGCTCGATCACTGATACCTAACCAGTCTAGGTCTCACCATAGACCAAGAGTAACAACCTAGATCACACCCTCAAGGACACCATAGCCTTAGATATGTAAGATGCTCTTGTTACTCTCACTAGCACTCTCAAGATATGTAATATCTCCTCCTAGTACTCTCTTCTTTTGCTCTTGGCTCTCACCAAATGCTCCAAGCTATTCCAGTGGCCAAGAGAGGTCTCCAAGAACCCCGTAACAAAGTTATAAAGGAATCCAACCTCAAACTAGTCGTTGGTCCACGAGATTGCCTTTCTAGACACACTGTCCGGTCATTGCCTGACCGGACCGTCCGGTCACTCCTGGAACGGCTCCTAGAGTCATTGGCTTCGCTGTGCTTGCAACCTCCTGCACTGACCGGACAGTCCAGTTTGTACATTCTCTCTCCATTCCAAAGAGCATCTATTTCTGCACTTCTCTGTCCCGAGCAACCTCCATACAGACTAGACCGTCCGGTCTCTATAGGTCTTTGCACTGACAGATTTTCTCGTAGACTTCTCTCTGGTCTCCTAGTGACTGTACAATCTGGTCTCCTCTGACCCCTCTGTCCGGTCACTACGTCCAGAAGCTGAAACTCCTTGTCCTTACTTGACTTTATTTCTTGGCTTCTCCGAACAGCTCCTTGGCTTCTCCACTGTCACCTAGTGCCTGTGATTTCACTAAGCATCCATGCCTAGACCCCCTTGATAGTCCATTTTTTCCTATGGACTCAAAGCCCTAACAACTAGACAAGTGTTCCAAACACTTGCTCCATAGCTTGTCCTTAGCCTGGATCCATCTCTATCAACCCTTGGACTCTGTGAAGCTCATCAAGTCTACATGCTTGTGGTCATTGTCATCCATTGCCAAGGCAACCGTCATCATCAATAAGATTTATAGTAGAGTTTAGAGATGATATCTGCATAGACAACACTCGTGTAGATATTAGCCCACAATTTCATAGTTGTCATCTATCACCAAAACATTCATATCTTAGAGATCCAATCGTCAATGGTCATGAAGCTTACACTCATAAACAAACAAGCCTCAGTCTCTTCCTTGCTTTCCCTTTATAATGCTCAAATCATGCTCGAAATTCACCCATTAAGCTTTATAATTTTGGTGGTTTTTTTATCAACTTGTACTTCAAAGCTAAGCTTTGAGCTACCTATGCATAGGCAGGGACAACAGTAACCAGAGCAAGTTATTTTTTTTTCTTTTTGAGAACAGGCTGCGGGGTGGAGGCCTGGAGGCAATGGAGATGGATGTAGGGTCCACCTTTCAGCACCAAACCCAGGTGACTGACTATCCACCATCACCATCACCAACTCCCATTTTTATTGTAGTAGAGATAGTTATATTGTGTTCTGAAATAATTTTTTTATTTGATGTTAATTTCTTGAAAAGAGACACAATTATTTTTTTGATAATTGAAAAGAGATAGATTAATTTTGTGTCCCCATAAATACTGTCTTTTGTTTCCTCGTTGAGTTTGTTTATTAGTCAGGTTCCATTTGACATGGAGTGTCATTGTGATACTGATCTCTTGGTGGACCCTTGATTTAGGAGCTGTGGGTGTTAGCTAACTGATTTCCCTTTCATTTAGGTGAAGTGACCAAATAGAACTCAAGCTATGGGTGATGTCGATCTCTGAAGTACTTTTTTTTCTCTTTGCCTTTTCCTCTTATAACCTTTATTATCATCCTCCACGTGTAAGGAACCTTTTTTTTAGAAAATACATGCAAGTGAAACATTTAGCTGAATGTTCGATCTTAGTGGCATCCTTATTAAGGGTGTTCTTCTTTAATTAGTGCGTAGGAGGAAATTGTGTGCTCTTCGTATTTATTAATTAGCTCGCATATGGCGTGTAACATATGGTTGCAACTTACTTCTCATATATTCTTAAATTAATGTTCGTTAGGGCAGTAAATTTAATGAAAATTTGTTCTGCTAATCACAACAGTTTTAAAACAGAGGCTCTCTTTATTTATTCAATAATATATTCGGTCATAATTCAATCTTTATTTATTTATTTAGAGCGCTTAATTCTTTCTTGACTCGAACACGAACAGTAGTAAAAGAGGTCGTCCAAGCCTTCCCCCAGCTTCGCTCCGCTCGTGCGTGGCACTCCTTGGTCAGCTGCTCCCAGATCCGCCTTGTGGGTGGTTCATCAAGTGATAATGCTCCTTTGGGGAGGCCTGGGGTCAGAAGGCACGGGCGTTGTCTTAAGAGATTTTGCACGTGGGTTTATTACGGCATCGAACAAATACTTTGAATATGTATTAGATGTTTCAATGGCGGAGGCAATGGCGCTAAGAGAAGGTACTAAACTGGCATAACATTTGGGCTGCGGGAATGTAATTGTGCAATCAGACTGCATGGAAGTGGTGGAGACGATACAAAATGACAGGTTTTCGATGACAGTGTCTTCAGTAATTTATAGCGAGTGTGAATTTCTTTGTTCAGATTTTAGTTCAATTAGCTATGAGTATTGTAATAGGGAAGCAAACCGGATTGCTGATGAATTGGCAAGGATAGCGTTTAGAGAGAAAGACAATTATATTTGGGTCGATGAACCCACTAGTTGTATTCTTCAGCACCTGATGAACGATGTAACTCTGTTTTCTAATCAATAAAGTATGTCAGATGACTTCCCTCAAAAAAAGTGATAATGCTCCTGATTCTGAAGCTGTAAAAGAATTACTCGTTTCAAAAAAGAATTACTTAAATTAGTTTTAAAAAAATACTCAAATTGCCATTAGACGATGTGTTTCTGGCCAAATGGGCCTCCAGGCCTGGCACGGCTCTGTTAGGTACGATCCATCCAACGAGCCGTGCCGTGCCGACAGAATCGTGCCTTGTGCCGGGCATTTAGTTCGGCCCATTTGGTCAGATAACCCTAAGGCCTCCGCAACTCTTCGGCGGCGGCGCACCCTTTCTCACCGTCCGGCGACTGACCCCGCTCGGCCTCGCCGTCCGTTCCCGTCTCCTCGCCGGCTAAGACCTCCAACCCATCTGGGCCATCCTAGACGGGAACATTTCCTCTCAAAGACTCTCTCCCCCATCCCATGGCTCTAGCGTGTGCATCTCACGCGCGCCGCCTCCTCCTAGCTGGCGCCGGAGCACCGGCGAGATCTTTCCACGCCCAGCCCTACCAAGGTAACTGTCCCCTCTCCCCCGCCGCTTTCTGAATTCATCTTGTTCTACTTTCCCTGCTCTGTTTTGCTGATTGGAGTTGGGGATTCACGCGGCGCAGCTAAGGTTGGCGTGGTTGAGTTCCTGAACGGCGTGGGAAAGGGCGTTGAGACGCATGCGGCGAAGCTGGAGGAGGCGGTCGGCGGCGACCTCCAGAGGCTTCTGGAGACCCGCACTCTGCGGCTCAAGAAGCTCGGCGTCCCCTGCAAACATGTATGTCGCTATAATCGTCGCTTTGTACATATTATATCCATAAGTTTGATTAGCTGATAGAGTTTATTTGACATGTTTTGGGGATAAATTGGTCTGAGATAAATTTAGCGACTTATTCTGTTAAGATAGTGTGTCCCTAGATTATACATTTGTGTATCGAGGGGCAGTGAAAAATGAAAACTCTTTAAGTTGCTTCGTCTCTGGAAAAACTAAGTTGAATATTTTTCTTTCTGATAAATTTCTGGCTTCAAGTAAATAGAAGCATGCTTCAACTTCAAGTGCAGTGTTGAAAGTTTGACGAGCTGACAGAATCTAAGATCAGCATGGTCTTGTACTCATGTAGTGTATTATGCGATAGTTAAAGGGGGAATTGACAGGTTGGTGTGTTTCTTTAGCATTAAGTACGTGTCTTCGTGTTTGATGAAACATTCCAGTTAGGATTTCTTTAACTAATATTTCTGAATGCTAAGATATCTTGAGTGCACAACCATGTTTTTATAAGTGTCTGACTAATCATGCTTAGACAAATCGGTTGGAGATCCTCGTGTAGCAGCAGTAGGGTGATTTGGGCGCTCAGAAACATGAGCATCTGACTAGGAGCCGCCTAAACACGACTACATGCCCAAATTAAACGTGATCAACTTGTTTTTCCGGTTGATGGGCCTATTCGCATAGCCTTTTCGGCCCATCAGGTCATAGGTATGTAAGAAGAAGTGTAAAACTTGCTGGTGCTGCCCTCTTCTTCTCCCTGTTGTGGCTGCTGTTCCTCTTCCTGAGCAGGAGAATGAAATATTCTCCCTGTGACATTCTGCTGCTTTCTGTTCTGAACTCATCTATCAACTAGGTCGCCTAGTCGGTCCTAATAGCCCGCTTAGCCGATCTAATCGGCTGATCGGTGGCTTGGCGACTAGAAACGGTCAGTCGCTTTAAAAACATGGGTACACAAGGACCCAAAAAAATCTTTTAGGACTGTTGCAAGGAACATCAACATGGATAATATGCTTCGTTGTTATATTTTCACTCTGATGTGCAGTTAATTTTATGTGGGTGTCCATTCTAATGTGGACTTGCAAAATGATACTTTGAATGTCAATAATCTTTGGGAAATTTCTATTCAATTTTGTTTTCATTTAACTTTCAAGCCGTATCTGGACATCAGTCATAGGAATGGAAAATCGAGTTCTATGAACCAGAATAAGTTGATTTCATTTTTTATGGCTTAACTGCAATCTGCTTTAGTTGATAAAATGTTAATGTTCAGTTGGATGCTGTTTTTGCTTTTATGTTTATTGACTATTGTGGTTTAGGACATGTAGGGTCTTGACCACTTAACGTTTCTTGTTCTTCAGATTAAGAATTACCAGTAGTATTGTTGCTTAACTGAATAAGTCCTCATATTGATATTTTTACCTTCAACGCAGAGAAAGTTGATTTTGAATTTTGCTCAAAAGTATCGTCTTGGTCTCTGGAAGCCCCGAGCAGAACCCAAGAAAGTTGAATGAAGTTAGTTTGTCACTTCGAAAGCAGTGTGCTGCTTCTGGTCATCCTTCTGGTCATGCTTGTTTGCAGCACTTGAATATAATCTGAAAACTTAACTACCCATGGCATGTTGTTATTCATTTTGCTTGACGTACAATGCCAACTGCAGATTAAAGTTACTAATAACAGGCCCATGGAGCCACATTTTGTATTGTTTCTTTCTGGTCATGCTTGTTCGCATCATTTGAATATATTCACTTTGGTCTATACTGCCACCTGTAGATTATGACATACTAATAACAGGCTGGTGGACGCACATTTTCTTTTGTTCCTTTCCCTTCCTAATGTTTAGGTGTTGTTTATGCCAAAGAATCATCTTTAAATATGATGTTTTAGAGCATCACAAGTTTTCTTTCTGAAAAATCATTGGCCATATGATCCAAAATGCATTATGCGTTTATGTTTTTTTTTCATTTGAAACCTTCTACACATTTAATCAAACATATTAATTTCCATAAGACATTCTTGTTTCTAAGGAGCCAGATTTTTAAAATTGTGTGAGTACCTTGTTTTGTTCTTAAACAAAAAGTGACTGTTGTAGAGAGAAATGCAAATTGGTAAATTTATAGTTGTTAATATTGTTTTATTTGGAACATGGAAATTTCATCGGAATTACTAAGAATGCGACAGAGGGCATAAATCAAGAACTGGTGCTCGTTTAACGGCTAAGGCACGTGCTGGCAACTCTTGCCGTGTAGTCACAAAACTAAACTGTCAAGTTTCTTTTTAATGCAATAGTATATTGCCCGTGCTAACGGTATGGGGATAAAAAAACAAAATGATAATCAAGAACATAAGATCCACTGCATGCAAGTTATAATCAATATTATAAATCGGCATTGTGATAATTGATTATGCCGATGCCAAAAATCTCATGTACAATAATTTGTTTTGGCAACTCTCAGACACAATAAACATGGTTTATAGAAAATTGAGGTTTTCTACTTAACAATTTTTAGTGCACTTTTGTACAAATCCTGAAGCGGTACCAACATTCATGATAATATTTAGAATTTAGAAAGTTTCAAAAGCAAAAAACAATATTATTACTCTTTAAAAATGTTTAATAAATCAAATGTGCAAAAAGGAATCACATGACAAATCTATAGGTACACAGATGCCATTATGGCTGACGACATCATTAGCATTTGTAAATTATGTCCCAATAAATATATTAGATATACTAACGAGACTTGAGATTGGGAATTATACAAATGTTTAATAAATCAAATGTGCAAAAAATATCAGGGAGGTGAGCTAACTTAGCACACAATGTTCATTCTAGATTAATTTAAACTGTTAAAAGGGAAATCACTAATAGATTGTTAAAATCATGGGTTGTATTTTTGGCGGTGTTTACCAGTGGGCTTTGAGGACTTCATGCTAATGGTGGCAAAATATATATTAATGCATCATGTCATCCACTGGTCTTTACTCCATATAGCACAACTCGTCTCAAAGTCATCAGAAGCAAACATGCAAGATGGAATACAGTACGAGGACATGAGCAGTGTACATCTTTGTATGTATCGAAGCATAATGAGGATGAGCTAGGTGATAATTCAATAGAATGCCTATCATACTCACTTATACACACCCATTAAAAATTCAGATAGAAAAGTTTAAGCGCTTTCAGTGTTTACATAAAGTTTAGTGTATAATACAGATTAGAAAGTGGAGAAATATTAAAAAAATGCTTTCTATGTAGATTGCTGTCATTTGACTGCTTCAAAGACTAACATATGCACTTACTGAATCTACTTGTCCGCCAATTGTCATGAACTCCTTAGTAAATCTAGCATCATATACTAAATGTTAAAAATAGCAATGCATACTTGAGAATGTTCTAGAGAAATGAAGATGGTGCATGAGTCAAGTGCTCATGCTTCATGGTGAATCATGAGAAAATTCAAGAATATAGATATTTTAGATGGTAGAAAATATCTAGATATTAGGATAAGGATGAGAATTTTCTAGAGATAGATATTTTCTAAGAAGAGTGTAGAATATTGCCACATGGCAACATCCTAATAATCATGTACAAGTATAAATAGGGGTGTCCTCCCCCCTTCAAGGCACCATGCCATGGAGTCATAGGAGTCACCATATGTGAAGACATGGTCAAGGTTGCCATGACTTAGAGTGTCTTAGTCCTAGGTAGCATGGCAAGGTTGTCATGATGAGTCTTAGTGTTAGGATGAGTCCTTGGTTGTGAGTACTATAGTGTAGCCACATAAATTCTAAGGCTCATCATGTTGTACCAAGTTGTTGCAGTGTAAGAAAAGGTCAAATTATCTTGTGTGAAGAGTTGGTCTCCCAATCTAGCATAGTAAAGTGAAGGTCTCCTCATTGTAGAGTGAAGTGTTGGGTTTGGGTCCACTGAAGAAGTGGTATCACAACAGTTTGGCGCCACTTCTCGGAAGTTCGTGTTAGCCTAGAGACACTGATTTTCCAACAATTTGTATCAGAGTAGGGACGGTTCAGGACTGTCAATAGAGGGAGGAGTCTGTTGTAAGTGCAGGGCACTTATGTTCATCAGTGCGGTCGGTAAGCACAGGTTGCTGACATTGCTCGGTGTGGCATCGACTGGCGCTAGAGGAGATGTTTCCAAAGAGCACAGTCTGGGACTATGAGGAACACTGGTCTGGGACCAAGTGTAGTTGACGTTGGGCATCAGAGATGGCAAATTTCTCAAGCGCGGGATGGAAGTTGTTGCGGGCACCGAGGTGGCAGATCCTCCAGCACAAGCCTTACAAAAGTGAGAATGAAAAGAAGGCAAGGCTATGGTGATGTTGAAGACGACAAGGAGGACGTAGTCGAGCACATCAGAGATGTGGAGAGAAGAGACTAAAGACGGCTTGGGAGACATTGGCAAAGTGGAGAAGATCCAAAAGGAAGCAAGAAATGGCAACATGTGGAAAGGCAAGTATGCATTGAGGGGGAGTATTGAAAATAGCAATGCATAGTTGAGAATGTTCTAGAGAAATGAAGAGGGTGCATAAGTCAAGTGCTCATGTTTCATGGTGAAGCATGAGAAAACTCTAGAACATAGATATTGTAGATGGTCGGAAATATCTAGATATTAGGATAAGGATGAGAATTTTCTAGAGATGGATATTTTTTAAGAAGAGTGTAGAATGTTGCCACATGACAATATCCTAGTAGTCATGTACAAGTATAAATAGGGGAGTCCTCTCCCTCTCCAAGGCACCATGCCATGGAGTCATAAGAGTCTGTAAGCTTCATTACCATTGATGATTGGATCCCCAAGGTATGAATGTTTTGATCATTAATAATAACTATGAAATTGTGGGCTAATATCTACACGAGTGTTGTCTATGCAGATATCATCTCTAAACTCTACTACAAACCTTATGGATGATGGTTGCCTTGGCGATTGATGACAATGATCACAAGCATGGAGGCTTGATGAGCTTGATGGAGTCCAAGGGTTGATGGAGATGGATCAAAGCTAAGGACAAACTATGGAGCAAGTGTTTGGAACACTTGTCTAGTTGATTAGGGCTTTGAGTTCATAGGAAAAACCAGACAATCAAGAGGGTCTAGGTCATGTCTATTTAAGTCATGCTAGTCACTGATGTGCATGGATGCTCGGTAAAATCACAGGCACTAGGTGACAGTGGAGAAGCCAAGGAGTTGTTGGAAGAAGCCGGGAAACAAAGTCAAGCGAGGACAAGAAGTTTCAGATTCTGGGCATAGTGTTCGGACAAAGGAGTCAGTGGAGACCAGACTGTACGGTCACTAAAGGAGAAGGCAGTCCAGAGAGAAGACTTTGTGAGGAATCTGTTTATGCTGGAGACGGCGATTTCATGAAGCAACGGCTAGTTAGAGGTTGGAAGCCTATATAACTTCCTTGTTGGGATCTTGAAGACTTCTCTTGGCCAGTGGAATAGCTAGAAGCATTTGGTAAGAGCCAAGAGGAAAAGAGAGGAGCACTAGGAGAGGATATTTGATATCCTGAGAGTGCTAGAGAGAATAACTTGAGTATCTATGCACATCTAGGGCTTGGGTGTCCTTGAGGGTGTGATCTAGGTTGTTACTCTTGGTCTATGGCTAGACCTAGACCGGTTAGCTGTCGGTGATCGAGCCTATCATGATTGGCTGTGAAGGTCGTCATACGTTTGTACCCGGTTTGAGCCCGTCGGTGAAACGGGCATCGCTAGCGAGTGCCCGTGTTGGCTCAGGGAGTCCGGCAAGTTCTCGAGGGAGGCGAGCCTATGCCTTGGTGGCAGTGGTGATGCAACCACGTCTTCACTCCGGGAGCGATTGCGGGCTCATGTGCGAGAACTCCACTTGGTGGCGGGAGAGACCGACACTCTGGTGGGAGTGGTCCAGTGAGGATTAGGGGAAGACGTCATCCTTCCGAGACCTAGAGAAAAAATTATGAGCATTCCTTGACCCTCTCTTTACTGTTCCGCAATTGTGTGCTCTAGTGAGTAGGTTGAATTGTGGCTTGCATAGGCTAGTATGTTTAGCTTTCACATTTGCACTCATCATGAACACTAGCATGTGTAGGATCTTGTCCTACTAGATTTGTTAAGTTGCAATGATTGTCGGAACTTAGTGATGTGAAATTGAAGTATTTGGATTCGTGGTCGGCTTACCGATTCACCCCCTCCCGTCTCGGTATGCCTTTGGTCCTTACAATTGGTATCAGAGCCAAGTGCTCAACTTTGAGGTTTCACCGCCTTGAGTAATGATGTCGGGAGAGATGGGGAGTGTTCCCATATTCAATGGGGAGGACTACGGGTATTGGAAGGCGCGGATGCAAGCCTACCTTGAGTCCCTTGATCCAGAGATATGGAAGGTGACCCATGATTCAGATGCGAATGTGAACCCGCTTGAACCTGATTTCATTAAGTTCAACGCTAAGGCCAAGAATGCTTTGTTTGCATGCATTTCTAAGGATGTCTTTGCTAGGTTGAATGCAAGTTCGTCAGCAAATGATATCTGTACTGAGATTTAGGGTATTCATGAGGGTACCAGTGATGTGAAAGAGGAAAGATACTAAATGCTGAAGAACAAGTATGATAACTTTACTAGATTGCCACATGAGAGAGCTAGCACTGTTTATTCTCGTTTTTATGTGCTAGTGGAGGAGATTAATGCACTTGGGGATGATTGCAAGCTCAAGCCTGTGGAAGTCATTAGAAAATTTGTGAGGCTTTTCAAGGATCCCAAGTATGAGTTCATCATCACCTACACCTTACAAGGTGACCTCAAGACCAAGACCATCAAGAAAGTGCTTGGGAAGATCACTGCTTTCAAGAGCTATCAGTTGGGTTTAGATGATCCACAACCATCCAACCTAGCTCTTCAAGCTGAGAAGCAAGAGCCTATAAAGAGCAAGAAGAAGGTGGTGATTGAGACTGATGATGATGAAGAAGAAGAAGATAACTTGAGTGAGGACTTGACTCTTCTCATGAAGAAGATGAGGACCTTCAAGAACAAGTTTGCATCCAAGTCCAAGGGCAAGTGCTTTAACTGCGGCTTCAAGAATCATTTTGTTCGAGATTGCCCCAAGCTAAAGAAAGAAGCATTCAAGCCCCAAGACTCAAGTAATGAAGAAGATGATGAAGAAGAAGATCCCAAAGCCAAGCAAAAGAAGAAGAGGTACTTCAACAAGGACAAGAGCGAAGCCAAAGATTTCAAAAAGTTCTCACGCAAGGCTCTTGTTGGAGAATGGACAAGTGACAACTCAAGTGACACATCCTCTTCCTCAAGCGATAATGAAGAAGTGGCCGGCCTAGCCATGATCAAGACCACTCTCGCTCGAGCTCTTCCTCCACCTCCCACGTGCCTCATGGCCACAAGCCAACTTGGGAAGAGTGAGGATGAGAGCAGCGATGACAGCGATGACGAGGAGCTCTCCTGCGCCGAGCTTTGGAGTATGCTTGAGCAAGCCCGTGACATCGCCGTCAAGAAATCCAAAATGTTGGAAGTGTTAAGAAAAGAGTGTAAGTTGGCTAAGGACCATGTTGGTGAGCTTGAGAGTGAGCTCAAGGACCTTGTCACATCTCATGAGGCCCTAAACAAGAGTTATGACAAACTCAAGGGTGATCATGTAGAGCTACATGAGAAGTACGAGGCCCTTGAACTTACTTTTGAGGCCATCATTATTGATAACCTTGCCTCTCTCTCCTCTAGTTCATCAAAGAGTGATGCTTCTACTATGTGTGATGAACTAACCATCACGGTCGAGGTTTCTTCTCTTGAGCCATTTGTTTTGGGGGAATATCACAAGCTCAAGGAAGAGAGGAAGATGGTGATGGACAACTTCAAGAGGCTCACACGTGGTAGAGCCATCCATAAGGAGATTCTTGGGAGAAACCTTGTGAACAATGTCTCTCACCGAGGACTTGGCTCATATCCCGCTGTCATCGACATCATCGAGACGAGTGACTCCATCCCCGCATGGATCAAGCCCCTACTCGCTGACGACTACTATTGCGAGAGGTGTTGTAAGGATGGTCACACCATCAAGGATTGTCCTATGATGAGAAGTTCCATTGTTTTACCTAATGCTAACATGTTCCATGAGAACACCCACTTCTAGCTTTTTAGGGACAAGGGTGGCAAGGAGAAAGCAAAGGCTTTGGGACCACCAAACAGAAGAGAAAGGTCAAGAGCATATGGGTGCCTAAGTGCATTATTGATCTTGAAAGGCCAACGAAGTACAAGTGGGTGCCCAATAACATGACCTAGATGATGGTGGTGGTGGTGGACCGGGAGCTTACTTGAAGATCAAGTGAAGTCCACCACAATTGACATGGACCTCAACAACATATCTACTCATAAGGGAGGTATTCGTGTGTGTTTGTTCTTGGTAGTTGTAGTGTGTTCTTTCTTTTCTTGCATTGCAGGGTAATTAGGACTCCTTTGTAACTAGTATGTTTTGCATTCATGCATGTGTAAATAACTAAAAGAAAAACACATAAAAATTAGTGAATGTCTAACCCACTCAAGATAGCTATAAGCAAGGGGGGTGCTTGAGATGGTGGTTTGGCTTCTCTCAAGGCAAGGGTATGGCTTATAGTGAGAAAGCTTGAGAGGGGTTCAAACTTGATATTGTTAGATTTTCTTTGTGTCTTGTTTAATATTGCTTGCATTCACATGGCATGTTTACTTTCATTGCAAATGTAAAATGCTTGTTGCATGCATCATATAGGAAACACAAAGGAGGTTTGTCTCACTTGTAGATATTTGTGTCTCATGATCAATACGAGAATACATCTCCATAAGTGTGACCAAAGGAAAGAATTATGCTTCACGCCCATTGAGCAAGCTCTTATGAACTCCGAGGTTAAACCCACTCACGCGATTCATGGACTAAAGCTCATACATAACCATTTGGTTCTTAATTGCCTCGGTTCTTATTTGCTCGATTCTTCATTTGGCATTTGCGAAAATTATAAGTCCATCGAGCCACTATTTGAAAATCAGTGTTGGAGAGTTCCCTCCATGCTCCAATTGTAGTGTTTAATTGGGTACTAAGTGAGGGCACTTGGAAATTGGAGAAAATTCCTTAAATCAGCTAAAACCTAGTAGTGACCATACAGTCCGGTCTGTGCTTTGTGCACAGTGCTTCAGGGGATTGGAAATGGAGGCCGGATGAAACATCTTTGAAGACCGTATGGTCCGGTCTGCACACCGTTCTGATGTCCAGAACCTTGATTTCCAAAATCCACGAAGTGACCGGACGGTCCGGTCTAGTGAGCATACCGTCCAGTCACTACAATTGAAACGCAAAACGCTTTCTAAATCTGTGATAGTTGATCTATTCCTCTTTAGATCTCGGGTGTTCATCCGTTTTGACCTAAGTCAAAATCATGTTAGGCTCCCCTATTCTTCTCACCGATGCCGAGTTCACGCTGAGCCCCCTCGCCTCCTGGCCGACGTCGCCTCCGGCCGAGCCGCTGCCGCGCCTATGTGCTTCCCCGCCTAGTCGCACCGCCGCTTTCCTGCTCACGTGCAGCCACAGCCACAGCCACAGCCGCGCCGCCGCCACGTGCCCTAGTGCCGCTACACGCCACAGCCGCCACCGTTGCACCCACTTTCATCGCCGTGCGCCGCTGCCGCTCTGTCACTGCCGAGCCGCCTCCCTGCCCTTGCGTGCACATACCTTTAGAGTCGCTGCTCTCTTCCCACCTCACCAAGCTCTACCGCCAAGTGCAAAGTTGCCTCCTTTTTCTGGTTCTGGTGATCGAAGCACGTTCCCTGGTGATCATCTCCTCGTTTGTTGCGGTACTCATCGTTGTTTCTCCCAGGGTATTATGCCATTCTCCTATTCATTGTTTTACCCCCTAAATATTGTGAGCAATTCGCTTAATTGATTCAATTAGAATTAAATTTCTATCTTTAATTGCATTAGTTGGTTAATTAGGTCAACCTAGGTTGCAATTGATCACATGTCTACCTGTTAATTGCAAATCTAGTGTTGTCTCTCATTTAGTAAATGTTGGATTAATTGTCATTATTTGACAGTACACTAGATGATTCACACCAGCCACATATAGTCGATGATCACTATTTTTACATCACATATTTGTCCAGTGATCATGTCCTTCATTCAGTGCTAGGATTTCTATTGCGCATTCTTACCTAGCGGTGCTTTGTTTGTGCGTGCAGTGATAGCAGTCAGTTGCAGAGATGGCAGGAGGATAGGACAAGGGTAAGGGCAAGATGGCAGAGAAGTCCAGAGGCAAGAAGAGGACTAGACTGCACCCAGAGTTAGAGAAGGCCAAACGGGTTGCCCAGCACTTAGAGGCTATGGAGACATCCCGCAGGACACATGGATCATGGTTGATTATAGAGCAGCCAGACAGTGAGACTCAAGGTTTGAGGAGGAGTACCAGACAGAGGACAGGAGCCCGAGCCTTGGCCACAGGAGTTGTTCCTCCACCTTGGTCGCAGCGTACTCCGACTTCTTGTCAGGAGAGGTCGTCAAGAACTGCGGAGCATGGTTCCTCTAGGAAGCAAGAGGAGTCCGAGGAGTTAGAGGAGGACAGTGAGTCTGAGTCAGAGTCTGAGGAGTTTGAGGAGGAGGAGCCTGAGCAGCCTGAGCAGTCACAACAGCAGCAGTCAGCTCACCGGACAGGAGACCCGCACTGCACGTGTGCCGTGTGCACCAAGAGGTTGTAGAGACTTGTAGATGCAGCTGGAGAGGGAGACATCCTTAATGTTCCCACTCGGGATCTTAAGGTGAGTCGCCTTGTCTCTTTCGAGTAGTGGGTTCCAGTCCCCAAGGACCTGCTGGAGGAGAGAGGTACTGAACTAGTCTCCAGAGGAGGATTGGTGAGGGATATCTTGCCAAGGAGGACAAGTCTGGACTGTTCGTTCCCCAATAGTACACTACCTACCAGGCTATGAGGAGAGCCACTTGCACGGACATGGAGCAGTACTTTGACTTCTTGCCCGGATTTGCAGACTTAGTCACCAGCCCCTACATATACCGGGAGGATATAGTGATAGAGTTCTATTCCTCACTTTGGGTAGCCAGAGATCGCTCAGAGATCTGGTTTATGTTCAGAGGAGAGCCCCACCGCTTGACCAGGGAGGATTTGATAGCTGTCCTGGGACTGATAGCTTCGGATCTACAGTTGTACAGGAGTGCCTATGGGACCTTCGCTCCACCCTGCAGACCACAGAGAGAGATGCTACCTCCAGACGACATGGTGTCAGTTGCCTTTCCACCACCACACACTCCAGGCTTTGACAGACGCCCTGCTAGGCTCACAACAGAGACAAAAGTGGTTAGAGCGATAGTCACCAAGACTATCATTCTGAGGTCAGGGTACAGAGAGGAGTTCACACTTCTGCACCACTGTGCAGTGGCAGCTATGATGAGGAGACATTAGTTTGACTTGACAGACCTGATGATTGCTGAGATGGAGGTTATCTCTGAGAGGGTAGGAGGACGTCATTTAGTCTATGGTCCATATATTTGCTATCTTCTGTGGAGACTGGGACTACTGACAGAGGAGCAGTACGAGGCTTTCCCTGAGGTGGCCATTAGCTACGCACCTCGAGCACCCAAGGGATCACAGTCAGGCTCTAGCCAGCAGACAGACGAGCATGAGTCACCGCCAGTCATTTCATGAGCAGGAGGATCATCCAGACATCACGGTTCATGAGTCGGCAAGTATAGAAGCACCATCTCAGCCGGCAGCAGTTTCGGAGTCTGATCACGCCTCCACCATAGCAACGCTTGCAGGACGCTTGGGTGACTTCATCCAGAGCTCAGCTGATGAGAGACGTCAGATCATGGATATGCTGAGGGGACAGGCAGAGCTTCAGAGACAGCAAATGATGCTGATGACCACGCTGATGACATAGATGGCGGAGCTTACCAAAGGACAGTCTAGCTAGCAGGCAGGAGTCCCTACACTTTCACAGGTTCAATAGCTCCCGATACAGCCAGGCCCTTTCACTGCTATGATGACAGCTGAGTCCAGCGGCTTGTCATCACTCTCAGGGGGTTACAGACAGGGGGAGCAGGACAACCCTTCTCGCCAGTTACACAGTTCTCCCACATGTCAACCTTCTCAGTCTCTGCGTTGTTCACATCGCCAACTTAGTCTACAACTTCGCATATAATAGTACCGTCTACCTCCCAGCAACAGCCACCAGTTAGGAGTTTGTTCTCAGATATAGTGCACACTACTCGAGCAAAACCTCAAACAGCCCCAGAGTCAGCTCTACCTTCTACTGCTATAGACTCTACGCTCGTTACACCTTAGGTAGCAAAGGATCTTATCCGGAGAGGCTTCACTCAGGAGGACGTGGATGACCTTACTCTTCTTTAGGCGACAGTTGCTGAGAAGACATCCACAGTCACACCAGCAGGACAAGACAGAGGCTCTGAGTCACTAGTGGATCTTGAGTACTTTGAGCAACTCGACGCTCAGGTGACACAGGCTCAGGCAGAGCAGCAGGATCCAGCACAAGAGCATCCCAGAGCAGAGCCCTGAGAGGACGTTGCTGCACCACCTCCTTCGACCATGCGCGCTTAGTTGTTTTACCTTCTCTTTTTGGTGCTTGTTGCCAAAGGGGGAGAATACATAGAGATAGGGCGAGTGTGATCCTGTACCGATCGAGAGAGTAGCTTGTATCTAGGGGAGTATACGTGGTATACAGGTTTTAGGAGTTAGATACATTTGGATCTTATTTTGATGGATTTATCAATATTTGTGGATTTTGATGAGTCATGATTTCATTTGCTTGTGTTTGACTCGTCATGATCTCACTTGGTTTAATTTCATACATAGTGCTCTGTCTTTCTTTAATTATCCCGTTTGCCTGTGTATGATTTCATGATTATGATTGCTTGCTTTTCATTCCTTGTTTGTTTCATGCTATCCTGTTGCATATCATCATTCATGTCTTGCATTGATGTTCTTATGCCTTCTTTAATATCCTAACATAACATACATGCATTTATCTAGAGTGTTTTTTTCTCTCTTTATTCTTTTAGCTTTTGATGATCCTTGATTTAGTAGGACCTTGTTTGGTCTTTGCTTTTGCTTTTGAGGTTCCTCTCGATCGTAGTGTAGCTCTTTTAGCTTTAATGTTTTATGATAAGTAGTGGTTGTCATCAATCACCAAAAAGAGAGAGATTATAAGCTTTATGACCATTGATGATTGGATCCCTGAGGTATGGATGTTTTGATGATTAATGACAACTACATGAGTGTTGTCTATGCAGATATCATCTCTAAACTCTACTACAAACCTTATGGATGATGGTTGCCTTGGCGATTGATGACAATGACCACAAGCATGGAGGCTTGATGAGCTTGATGGAGTCTAAGGGTTGATGAAGATGGATCAAGGCTAATGACAAGCTATGGAGCAAGTGTTTGGAACACTTGTCTAGTTTATTAGGGCTTTGAGTCCATAGGAAAAACCGGACTATCAAGGGGGTCTAGATCATGTCTCTTTAGGTCATGCTAGTCGGTGATGTGCATGGATGCTCGGTGAAATTACAGGCACTAGGTGACAGTGGAGAAGCCAAGGAGTTGTCGGAAAAAGCCGAGAAACAAAGTCAAGCAAGGATGAGACGTTTTAGCTTTTGGGAAGAGTGATCGGACAGGGGGGTCAGTGGAGACCGAGCTGTACGATCACTAAAGGAGAAGGCACTCTAGATAGAAGAGTTTGCGAGGAATCTATTTGCGCTTGAGACCATAGAGACCGGACGGTCTGATCTGCAGACCGGATAGTCCGGTCTCTATGGGTGAAGCGCATGACAGAGAGGAAGCAAGCTCTCTGCAGTCCGATGGACTTGTCCAATGCATCGGACATGTCCGACAGACAGAGAGACCTGATGGTCCGGTCTGCTGACCGAATAGTCCGAATAGTGCAGGGAGTCACCAGGACTGAGAAGCCAACGACTCTGGGAGCCGTCTCAGGAGAGACCGGACGGTCCGGTCTAGCAGTGACCGGACAATCCGGTCATCAGGTCCAGAAAGGTGATTTCATGGAGCAATGGCTAGTTGGAGGTTGGAAGCCTATATAACTTCGTTGCTAGGGTCTTGGAGACTTCTCTTGACCAGTGGAATATCTGGGAACATTTGGTAAGAGCCAAGAGGAAAAGAGGAGCACTAGGAGAGGATATTGGATATCTTGAGAGTGCTAGAGAGAGTAACTTGAGTATCTATGCACATCTAGGGCTTGGGTGTCCTTGAGGGTGTGATCTAGGTTGTTACTCTTGGTCTATGGTGAGACCTAGACCAGTTAGATATCGGTGATCGAGCCTATCGTGATTGGTTGTGAAGGCCGTCACACGTTTGTTCCCAGTTTGAGCCCGTCGGGGAAAGGGGCATCGCTAGTGAGCGCCCGTGTCGGCTCGTGGAGTCCGGCAAGTTCTCGAGGGAGGCGAGCTTGTGCCTTGATGGCAGTGGTGACGAACCGTTTCTTCACTCCGGGAGTGATTGCGGGCTCGTGTACGAGAACTGCACTTGGTGGCAGGAGGTACCGACACTTCGGTGGGAGTGGTACAATAAGGATTAGGGGAAGGCGCCATCCTTTCGAGACCTCGAGAAAAAAAATCATGAGCATTCCTTGACCCTCTCTTTACTATTCCCCAATTGTGTGCTCTAGTGAGTAGGTTGAATTGTGGCTTGCATAGGCTAGTGTGTTTAGCTTCCGCATTTGCACTCATCATGAACACTAGCATGTGTAGGGTCTTGGCCTACTAGATTTGTTGGTTTGCAATGATTGCCGGGACTTAGTGGTGTGAAATTGAAGTATTCGGATTCATGGTTGGCTTACAGATTCACCATCCCCCCCCCCCCCCCGCCCCCCTCTCTCTCGGTACACCTTTGGTTCTTATAGAGTCACCATATGTGAAGGCATGGTATAGGTTGCCATGACTTAGAGTGTCTTAGTCCTAGGGAGCATGGCAAGGTTGCCATGATGAGTCTTAGTGTTAGGATGAGTCCTAGGTTGTGAGTACTATAGTGTAGCCACATCAATTCTAAGGCTCATTATGTTGTACCAAGTTGTTGCAGTGTAAGAAAAGGTCAAATTATCTTGTGTGAAGAATTGATCTCCTAATCTAGCATAGTAAAGTGAAGATCTCCTCATTGTAGAGTGAAGTGTTGCGTTTGGGTCCACTAAAGAAGTGGTATCACAATAGTTTGGTGTCACTTCTCGGAAGTTTGTTGAAGAGGTTACTTCTCCTATGGAAACTAAAGACTGAATCAGATATTGACAGCAGTCACATCACATAACTTTAAACAACTCGTAATAAAAAACTGAGAACCAATTATAGAACTCATGGACCTGGTTTAGGTGCAGATATTTTGACCTAAAAGTTATCCTTCAAAGTTAAGATGATCCTAGAATTAGAAAATCAGATGAGCACATCGGCACAAATTCTCCCACTCAAGCATATTATAATCAGATAGTAATAAAAGATAATGAATTATTCAATGTGACATGTTTAAAAATAGTTGTTATAATAATTTAATATTTTGCGGACCGTATTTTATAAGAATATGTAAATTCAGCCCAAGAAAAACACACACAAATTGTCTTTGTCGGTTTGTGGAGTTAGGGACAAATAAGAGATAACTCCCTAAGGGGCAAACTTGTTCACAATGCAAAAACTAACGGCAGTAATTGAAAAAAAAAAAGGCATAAAAGTGATCGATTTTAAGTTTTGAGTACTAGGTGGAATTAGGATCGAATGAGGGTAGATAAGGGATAGCATTCTAGAACAGAAAAAATAAGGTATTTGCTCTAGTGGGGGTGATTGATTTGCTTCCCACGGGAGCCTGCCCTGCATCTGGGAGCCAGGACAAGCTGAGACAGGGCTGAGGAATGTAAGCATCGGGTGATTGGTTGTTTGTGTGCCAGGGGCTAGGTTGATTTGAACCGGCGATTGGTTTGGATTCATACGAGCGGATTCAATGTATGAAGACAGAATAAGGTCTCCTTTGGAATGGAGTAAAAATGTAGGATTTTTGTAGGATTTAATTTCTATAGGAAAATTTCCTGTGTGAGCCTTTGGAATGGAGGATTGATTTCTTCAAAATTCCTATGGGATGATTTCCTTAATACAAGTTTTGGAGGAAAATAAGTAAGAGGTCTAACCTCTTGTAAAATTCCGGTCAGTCTATCTCTCTTTTCTATTTCCTATGTTTTTCTGTGTTGCAACCAAACGCTTGCTAGGAAATTTTTTTGTGTTTTCAATCCTGTAGGATTGTAATGAATGACGAATTTAATTCCTGTGTTTTTCTTATTCCTGTATTTTTTGAATCCTCCGTTCCAAAGGGGAGGCCTAAGCAGGGTGTCATATAAGCAAAGGCATCGTGGGAGCGACCCATGAGAAATGGATTTAGTTTCGTTTCTCCGGAGCTTAGCCGAGATGGGGGATTTGCACGAGCCAAGCCTGGCTCGGGTCAAAGTGTTGCCATCCAATCACGCACACCTCCCATTCAGCAGGCCTGCCCAGCCTTCGAGGAGGCAACCAATCAGCCCTATAGTGAACTAGTGGATGACGGTGTGCCCTTGCGCGCCGCTTATGATAAGTTACACTGAAATAGACGTACATCTCAATCACATTGATATTGAGAAATTAGTAAATATTATGTAGATCATAATAGATAGATAATATGCAAGTAAGATGCATAAACATTGTATATATTTAAGGTTCAATGTCAACATTACATTAAGGGAAGAGAACAAGAGACATAGAAGTTATACTTGGATTAGACGTCACAGCAATAGATGGCAGAGTCCATTCACATAATTGTTCTTATCCAAGTCACCCAGCAACCAGAAGAGCCGCCCTCCCGGGATCATCCAACATTATCTCACTTGCATCTAGGTGTTCTTCGTAAGATCTGTTTTACTATCATGTACAAACAGATTCTAAACATATAAATACAATGAGAAGCTGAATATTCAGTCTACTAATACTTCGTTATGAGACTTTCATTCTCGAGTTCAGGTTGCTCTCCTCATGCACCTTTTGAAACATTGTTACAAAAGTCAGGGTAGATATCTGCACGATGATAGTTATCATTATTAAAGATGACATACATTAGACAGGATTAAGTTATATTTCAAAATACATCTTTCAGTCAGACAATATTTTATCATCAATTGTAAATAAAATAGGATGAATAAAACTGGTCTGCTAACCTAGTTCAGGAAGGCATGGGATACGCCATTTTGTTTCCTCGAAAAAAAATTCCAACAATCGGGAGCTATTATATCAGTACATAAGCACTATTAATCAATCTACGACTATTTATAAAAGTAACATAAAAAGTGCAAAGTATTTTCCAAGTTACAATTATCAAACATGCTTATAGCATGATTCATTTGAAAACTTAGCTTTCAAATGCAAAACATACCCGAAGTTGTCATTCTTTGTGTGAGCTATTGTGTTTCAGTCACAGGGATGTGAAACACTCCTTGACAACGGGGTCTAATGACTTAGAACCGTCAATAAGTACAAACAGTGACTAATTGTTTTAGATATGCATACTTTATTAGCATGCACATGGGATTTTATTTAGAGGGATATGAAACACTCAAACAAAAGACTCTAATGGTTTTTCCAAAATCTAATAGCAATTATGTAGACCAGTGGTTCATAAGTGGTGTGTGTAGTTATGAAAATCATAGGGAAAGCAGTGAGAAATTGTCTGTTGGCAAAACGAAATTAGGGTAGGCACATTCATAGCATGAGCTTCCACATGAAGTTACCCATTCCTCCTACACCAACTACTACTGCTAGTATAAATTCTCTCAGACATGTTTTAAACTGCTTCCAGATCCAAATATCAGCAATTGACTTATGTCTCTCACTTTATCTAGCACTTCTCTCCATTCTGACTTTTATAGAGCATTTCAATTGGATGCAGGTCAGAAATAACTATAAAGTAAAAAAAAAAATCAAGGTGTTTTGGACACTGACAGTAACTGCAAGAACCTGATAATTTCAAATGCAAGCATAAATGTTTTTCCTTTATAGTTTCACCATTTTCTTAATAAATGAATAAATATCATGGCATACAAAAGAAAAACATATTTCCCTGCAGAGTCCAGTTGAAAGAACACAAATTAGAGGAAAAAGAAGTTAGTAGCTTCTGAAGCATAACCTTTCATGGTTTTAATAACATACCAATAAACAATGTCCAACAAATCGAGATCTGGCCCATTTTTTTTGTCAATCTGATATGCACATTTTTGTAGAATGCCCGATCTTCACCCTCTCCCTAAATACGGTAATAAAAAAATAATTTCAGCCCATATGCCTTGTAAAATACTTCTAATTTCCATGTGAAAGCAGGCAATCTCAACATCTAAGTAAAACTCTGTAATAACCCTACATGGAAGCAAAATTGCACATAATGTCAGACAATAGACATGCAACTATACAATGCAGAAGGAAATGGCATACAATTTCACTGAGTATAATTTTTGAAAGCCTGTCATCAAATATATAAGTGATTCCATTTTGCACCAGGGAAAAACTTCTTTAGCATTATCAAGGCACATATATTGGAAAGACATGGATACTCTACTATCATTTGCAAGGGATAAAGAAGTAAACCTTAACGCATGGGTTACTAACTTAATCAGGTAGGGCGAATGAGATCAAAGAATTAGTAAACTTTAACATGTGGGTTACTATAACTCAAATCTGCTCTTGAAGTAACATCCGGAGGTAGTGTATATAACCAGACATAATTGATCATACCACCAAAATTCTAAGAAACAAAACAGACCTGAAGTGCTTTCAAGTAAAAAATGACACTACCGTACTATTTTTTCTTATAGAGATTTATTTCAATGCATTAAAAAGAATGGAGCTCGCATAAATAATTCCTACAGCAATAAAAGGATGCAGAGTTAATTTCTGCTAATGCAGTTAATTATTAGATTCACTACACCACACAGAAAAGATCGACATTACACCATGTAGGATAAGATCTTTGGCGTATGCTACTATAAATGGGGGAAAACAAAGGAAACAGAGAAAACAACAGAAAGAAGAGCATTTTAGTTTCAGTAGAACTGCACACCAACGTTAATAAGATGCTAACTGATAGATCTAGGCAACCAATGTGAAAGGAAACATCAATTAAGAAAATGATAGGAGCAAAAAAAAGGATATAAACGCTAGGAATTTAGTAAACAATTCTTGGACACCTACAGCATGTTCATGAGTTTGCTGTATGCTATAAATTAGAGATAAAATAGGCATAATTAATGATATCACCACATTTTGAAGGGACAGAACTGACCTGAAGTGCTCTCAGGGTAAAAAGAACACTACCATGCATCGTTTTCTTACTGAAATTCATTTCAATGGGCCGTAAAAGTAGAGCATGCTGTGAACTTTTGTTGTTACTTGGATAAATATAGGCATCATCTATAACTGTAAATGCAATATGGAGCAAAATGCACATTACATGGCCAAATCGATGGAGCTGCGAGAGGAACTATTTTGCATGCAGAAAAGGCACCACAATGACACCCTATATTGACCAGATCATTGGAAATTATCAGACAAATTATTACAGAGTTCCCATGTCATCTGAGATAGACACACTTTATTTTAAGATATAAAAGAAACTCAAATAAGTAGAAGTTCGCATATGCCATCTAACAAATAAATCTCAGTTAATCATAACGGGAACATGAAATCAATTTATGTCCCCAGCCAACACAGCATCATACACTAAACTTTAAGAATTGTAGATACATGAAGAGGATCACCCCAACTATTTTTTGTGACTTCTATTTCTCAGTAGATGCAAAAAGAACATACAATCAGAAGTTCAGAACCAAACCAAGGCATGAATTTACCTCCTCGATGATGAAACCATCTTAACTTGATGATCAATTCTTTAAAAACCTTTACGTCCTTGAGTATATCACCAATCTGCATTGGGACAAGGCAATTCATTAGATAAGCATACACCAGATTTTGCTAAATCTACTGCCTCTCTGCTTTAGAAAAATTGCAAATTTCTTATTATGTTTAATCATTTCACAGTTTATAGTCGCCTGGACATGTGAATATGATAGGAGCATCTTTAAGGTATGATCATAAAACAATACAATCATTAATTTATCATGGAACCAGATAATCGTGTGTCATGTGTCATTTCAAATGAACATACCATCTAGATTAGACACTGATGTTGAAGGCATGTGCTAGTGAATGGCTACAGAAGGCTAAGCTAAGAGATCAGGCATACAGACCTATGATGCAGAACGTGGTAGCCAGTACCCGCTGAATCTTCATCACCAACACGCGTATACACTCATGGCCGCCACCGTCGGGTATGACAAAGCAGCATGTAGCTGCCGGTTTGTCTAGAACCATGTGAAGAGCATCACAGAATTGCAGATAATAGGAAAATATGTATTGAACAACCAGTGCCATGAATTTTAAAGCATCGATCTAGAGGAAGGTAGGAAGCCAATCACCTGGCGTGTTGCATCTACCAGGAGTCTGAGCCAAACTCAATCACCTGTGCAATGTCCGGCTGAACCCATGCTGAATGCCTCATACATACTCCGTCCTGCTATGCATGCCATCTAGAATCTGAAAAACACAACAATATAAATGCCCATCAAATCCCAGAAACAAAAATCAAGGCAACAAAACGGCACCAGATTCCCTCCTGCTATGACCACCGGCAGCAAATCCCAGCCCAAATAAGTACCCTAAATTCAACTGCCAAAATATGGAGGAAAAATAGCAGAAATTGGAATCGTAGCAAGCAAGGTTAACATAACCGAAGCGACCGGTGTAACCGGTCGGGACTGGTTCACGGTTAACCGGAAAACCGGTAAAACCGGGTGGTCAACCGGATAAAATTCGATTCGGTAGAGTAAACAACAGAGGACCGGTTAACCGGCCGATTTTACCGGTTAACCGGTCGGTTTCATCGGTTATTTAATTTATTTTTGAATACATATTTTTAAATTCGAATATCCCAGTTTTGATGCGGTTATAGCGGTTAACCGGCCGGTTCATCGGTTGCACCGGATATAAATTTTTTTAAATTTTAAAAATTTTTAAATCAAAACCGAGGGTTAACCGGCCGGCCGGTGTAACCGGACCAGACCGGTTTGCCGGTTAACCGGGTTAACCGGCCGGTTAACCCCGGTTATGTTAACCCTGGTAGCAAGAAGACTAAAACACAAACAAAAAACACGAGGGTCCTGCCCCGTGCCACAGTAATCGTGTCTCCCCACCTCGCTGAATGCCGCGCGGCACCGCCCCACCTCGCCGGCCATCGTGCCCCGACCAAGATCCGCTCTACTCCCTTCCTTCACTCAGATCTGCTGAAGGGCAGGGTCTCGCGCCGCCGCCCCACTCCCATGCCTGCGGCCGCCATCAGCCCGCCCCGCCTTCTCCTAGGCCGCCATGGTGCCCTGCGCCCCGGCCCGCCCCACCTCCTCCCGGCCGTAACGCAACCTTCGCTCGCTGCACCCCGCGCCACTGCCATCACCCCGTTCTGCTTCCTCCGGGTTGCATCTCGAGTTGTTGATATTTTGTTCGCGCCATCAAAGAAATCGAAACTGAAATCACCACGAGGCTGGAACAAACAGAAGGGCGCAAAGAAGAAATCAACAACTCTCACAGGCAAAACATCAACAAACAAAAACAGCAAAAGAAAGAAAAGGAAAGTAGAAGACGGATGCAAACAACAAGAGGCGATTGGCCAGCGGATCATGCCAGCAGATCATGCGTGGTGAAGAATGGAGGGCTGAGACGAAGAGACCGATGCGATCCAAGCGAAGAGGAGAAAAGAAAGAGAAGACGAAGAGGCTGGCGTGTGAGTGGATCGACCGTTCTCCATCCAATCTCCTATTGGATTTGCTTGATCGTATAAAGAAAGTTCCATTAATTGGTCGAATAGATCATCTTCTGGTGACTTGTATAATTCAGCTTGCCTCAAACGAATGCGTAGGTTGTAGTTCACGTACACCAATTTGTGGAGTTTCTTATATGACAACTTGTTGCGCACTTTTGTGTGGATCAAAGCAAACGTACTCCAATTACGCTCACAACTGCTAGAGAAACAACATTAAGACACAAAACGTAGTGCAAGCTTTTGGAGAGTTGGTGTGTCACTCTGAAACATAGCCCACCATTATGCTGTAACAAATAAAAGAACATAACATAAGTGAATATTTCACATAAAATATAGATGACGTAAAAAATAGACAATGACTTACAAGGTGAAGTATTATTATCACAGGCCATCTTACGAGCTAAGTCTAAAGAAAAAGAGCCCTCTTTTCTTCTATAAGTCTCAGCTTCATGCAACGCCAAAACACATGTGTTGGTGTCTGCCATAAACTGAAATGCCTCTCGAAGGTCATTTAGAACGTTATTTGATATGCCATACACATAGTGACATTTGGGATGTAAAGCAGCAGCTGCATTGACATAATTGTTGCTTGCAATATCACCCATCCTAGGATTGATCACTGTCATATATCGTTCAAGTTCATAGGGATTGCCCTGAAATAAACTTTCATACTCATTCCTCACTATATGGAATCTTAGTAGGACTTCATTCAAATTTGGCTTCTTGTCCTGATCTGCAAATCGAAGGAATGCATATAAAGGTTCCACAGACTTGACCACCAAGCTCATGTTGTCCTACCATGATAAGCTAGAAAGGCATGAATGAGCATATCTTCCTTCACCCATGTCGGCAAAACGACTTCCCAAGAATGTGCTTGAAGCCACCCATGTCATAAATTTATCTTTGCGTCGGAGCATGATTTCCAAAAACATATAATTTGTACCAAATCTAGTAGCATTCCATCTTACCAACTCACCTCCAATAGCAGTCCTCATCATGGCATGCAACTTATTGTGGTTGTACAACCATCAACAAATTCTCCTACCAGCCTCAATCATAGCTTTGTGCTCCGAAAACTCACCAATAGACTTAAGCATCAAATTGATAGTGTGAGCAACACACGGCTGCCAGACAATGTTGTACTTCTTATTCACCATTTTGCATGCCTTCTTATAGTTTGAGCCATTATCAGTGACTATCTGAATAATATGTTCTGGACCTAACTCTTCAACCACCTTTTCAATTTCCTATCAACACAAAAATTCTTTACTAACATGACAGGAAACATATTCACAAATTCATCAAATGACATTGACTTACCCTAAAAACGAACTTCGCGTCCTGGCTATGTCTAGTGATATCAACTGATTTGTGGAAATACATTATCCCATTGCAATAAACCATGAAGTTGATGACACTTATCCTTGTTGGTCCCGTCCATGAATCACACATAATTGTAATACCATGAGTTGGCCAATCTCGTTGGAACCTCTCAAACTGCTTTTTAATTTCGGCCTCGTTTTCATCTAAATATACTCTATCAATCTCAGGTCCAGTTGGGATTGCAATGCCCTCACCTGAAACATTAAAGAATTTAAATTAGTTCAATGCTTCAGACACGTTGAACAAAAATTAAAAAATATCAGCTCACCCCATCTTTGAGTCTCCTTGACGACGACGTGAAAGTAAGGATTATCAGACTTCTTGCTGAGGATGCCTTCAATGTGGAACCATTTTGACCATACTCTGCCAATTGCATTTTTACCAGCTTTACACTTTGTTGTTCATGGCCCAGTATCAATTCTAGTTTGAACCTTCTCTTTCTTTCCCCTTACGAACGTGGACCATCTAAGCATGCCTAGCAATCCGCCACCCTGAGATTGAGATGAACCACTGTCCTGAGGTTGAGATGAACCACCTCCATGCTCATGTTGCCCATTGATCACGGACGCGTCTTACATATGCATCCTCTTCTCGAGACAACTCCAACACACGCTGCAACACCTCTTCCTCGTCATCATTTCCTTCTCTGACATCTTCCTCCCTCCTCAAATTCTTCCGTTATATGTCTTTCTTTCTTACCATAATTCTATCCAGCTCACGACGATAGTAGTCCCGAACATCTGGTGGAACATTACTACAATATACGACGCTACCACCTCTTCCTGCCAAGTGATGCTTCAATCGATTAGCACCACCCTCTTTCTTAAAATCTTGCAATACTGGCATGACCATCCTGGATATTGGTTTACACCATGCTCCCACACACCATCACTTTGATTATGATCCGCCATATCTCCCTAGTCCCTACATAATAATAATATGCATAATTTGTTACAACATGGAGGTGGTTTATCTCAACAACAACATATATAAGAACAACATCTTTTTTTTCTAGCTAAATTACTTATGTTCCAAAGGAAAAGGTATACATTTTTTTCCTAGCTAAATTATCTAAGTCCTAACTTCCTATTCACCTAAAAAAAATTCCATACCTCTCTACGCCGGCCGGCTAACCGGGGCACGCAGGCGGTTAGCCGCGATAGCCGGCCGGCTAACCGCGCCGACCGACCGGCTAGCCGCGCGCCCAACTCCCAGATCCGGCCGGCTGGCCGGCTAACCGCGCCGACCGCCCGGCTAGCCGAGTCAGCGGGGGAGTCCGATCGGAGCCGACCGCCGGCGACAAGTGGAGCGGGACCGGTGACAATTTGCGCGGCGAGTTGAGAGGCGATTTGCGTGGCGCCTACGGAGAGGCGACGGGAGATGGCAAAAGTGCTCACGGGAGGGGCGACGGGAGATGGCAAAAGTGCTCACGGGAGGGGTGACGGGAGAGGATAAGGTATGCTTTTTCTTTCTTTTCTTTTTTTTCCTTTTCTTTTTTTCTTCCATCATTTTTTTCGAAAGTCAAATGAGCTCGGATTTAGTTTTTCTCTTCATCATAAATCTTCATTTCGTCTCTAATTTTTTAACAAATTTTTTCAAATTTTAAAAAATTCAAATTTCGACCGGGGGTTAACCGGCCGACCGAGCCGACCGTTCCTCACCAGTTCGCCAGTTAACCGGCCGGTTAACCCCGGTTCTTCCATCCATGCGTGTGACCCGAGTGAAGAGCAGACACCGCTTTTAATACCGCCATGAATCCAGCTCTAGCCACCGTACCAGCCGCGCGCGTCCCGTAACACAGCACAGCAGCGAACCAATGAAAATACAGTATTAACACAAGCCGTATAAAAGCATTTTTTCACCTAATCAAAGAAAACTCACTCTAATGACTCGGCGCTGATCAAAATCCGACGGTAAAAAAACCACACGATGACGTGGACACTGGGTCTAGCGCGGGCGAAACTCCTGATCAGAGGAGAAAATTACTCGATGGCGAATGGAGAATGTTTATGAGCTGATGTCTGTCGTTATTTTGCATTAGCTTCGCTCAATAAATTATTAATAATTGGAATATGAACTGTTGATAATGTTATGTGGTGTATGGAAAAAATATAGCATTATTATTGGTCTATTTCTTTATTTTTAATTTGCAATTCATAATTGAAGGAGTCCAAATCCATAGGGAGGGTTGGTGGGTCAATCACTCAAGCTAATTGCTTGGTTTCTCATCGCTCATTTAAACTTACTACCCAAGTATATTTATCCAGAGACAAAAACTGCCATAGATATCTTCTTCAAATAAAAAATTATTATGTAAATCAGAGCAGGTAACACATCACTTTCTTCAGGCATAATTTTTCCGTTTCATAAATAATTTTTTAAATAACGTTTCATAAATATAACTAGCAAAGTGACCGTGCGTTGCTACAGGTTTAAAAAAAAATAAAATACTCTTTATGATTTAAATGTAAATTATTTATACAATATAATTATTGATATTTTTTTATATGAAAGATCATATTTATATTATTATTGGTGCTTCGTAGTGTACCATTAATCTTATCATAAATATTTTATATGTCATAAGTAACAATTTTTCTATTATTTTTCACCGTAATCTTATCATAAATTTTTTTTACCTCTAATATTAATGATTTTCATATGTAGTATCGTTTGAGTGCTATGTTGCAAAATTAAATGATATAATATTAAAAAAATACTCAAATATGAGAAGTACCGATATAAAGCCTAATTCGTCATGCAAACAGAAATTCTTACAAGCTCATGACACCTATAAGACACCACTGAACCTCTATAAAACCCAACGTGCAAGATCAAGATCGTAACCCAATGCCTAAAGATTTCTATAAGCTCTATACGATAGAAAAAATCAATTCATGTAGAATAGAAACAGTACTGTATTGCGATACGATTTTGGACTTGTAAACATGCTCTAATGAGAAAAGTTAAAACACGAAAGTTGTAGATCTCGTCAAGACCTTTTCGGAACATATGTGAATCATATTATTTGAACTTCGGAGATAAGAGATATGAGCCTCGCATAGAGACCTGCGTAGAGGAGTCTGAATCAGAATAAATATTTTTACATCGTCAATTTAGAAACCAAAACGGCGTAATCTTGACTTCCATTGAATATCAAAATTATAGAACTTTTTGAGGGCTTACGAGATAGAGTCTGAGTTTGCCTCATTTGAACTTCGAACGAGGGATTTATGATTTTTTAAATTTGATACTTAATATGGAAGGTACGAAACCGATTTAGATTCAATCTCTAACTTTGTGCACGTATGCAGATTTTTTTGATAACGTGAACATTTCCACTTATAAATTAATAGGAGTAGAGATTACAGAAGAATATAATGAAATGTCATAAGTCATAACACTAACACTTCCTGGACAACGTGACGTTGGGCTTCGGCTTCCGGCCGGGATTACGTTGGGCTCCAAGCCTCCAATTAGTCCAAAATTACCGGGCTGACTCATCAGAATGAACAAGGCAAAGAAAAGAACAGAAAAGCTGCCACCCGGGCACCCGGCCATTCTGGAGAGGCGTGGGGCGTGGCAAACCTCCTTCCTCCTTCCACTGAAGAGGAGAGGCAGCCGCCACACTCCGGTGGTTCCGCCGGAGAAGGGCCGGCAGCCAGTTGCAGTTCCCCCGCCGACGATTCAATCCGATTGGGCTGTTCTCTTCCATCGGTAAAGATCCCTAACTTGCTTGAGTTCAATTTCTTTTGGGAGACAGATCTCTTGTTACCTGTTTTATGAGTTATCAAATCCAAGTTTTTCAAAGGGAAGAAGGATCAAGTGTTCAACTGGACATCCTGCTGACGCTAGATCGGCCCCATTGATCATTAGTGTCTGGATATGCATACTTTTCGTCGTTATTGTGCTGTATCTTTTCTACTGCCCTTTTTTTAGTACAGTATCAAGTGCAAAGGCCAGTTAAATTCTGTAGTCTGTAGGCATACTCCATTGTTTCTGGAATCTAAGTGGGCAAAAATGCTGCGATTTCTTTTGAGATCATGTCCCCGCGTGCACTGTCGTTATCTCTTCCGGGTCAAGTTTCAGGGTGCACTATCCTTATATCTTTGTATCACATTTCGGTTTGATTGAATCTACTGAACCAGGGACTTGGTGGATTAAACATTTTATGGTGCATTCATTTCAGACTTGTGATTGAGATGCCAGTATCACATTTACATGTTTTTTGGTGATTAACGCGTCAAATGGGTTTGACTATGTAGATAATTAGTGAGTCATCTCCAAAAGCTAACCTACAAGAAAGCAGTATATTTTTCACGTATTTACAAAAATACTAGAAACTCTTTGAGAATTTCAGTATGATTCATTTCAGGTAAAAAGAGGCACGGTGATGCAATTTATAGTTTCTGATGACAGTGCTCTCATGTTATTTTGCCATTATTTACACTGCACTTCCTTTTCCTGTCACTTGTCATCTTTATTGGCAGATGAAATTTCTTATATTTTGCACCAATATTCTCTTGGTTCATTTGGTATCTTAGAACAAGATTGATGATGTATACTATGAAATTTTTCATTTATCCAAATGTACGAGCTGATTGGGAGGCTGCTGAAACCACAAGTTGCCACCCTTTCATGTCACAGCTCAAACTTTTTATGACAAAACCAATAGTTCTATAGTTGACTTGCAAGCCGAAATTTGTAGCTTTGCATCCTGACATTACATATACCATTTTTGAGTTTTTGACTTGTATGCATACTACAGCATATATGATAGCTGTATTAGCCATGAGTGAAAATGGAGCGTATGAGATGCAGGTTATGGGCCACTCTGGTTTGCTGCTTTGGCCAAGTATGTTTCTGGATTTTGCACATTTTCTGTTAATAGTAACTGCATATGTTGAATTTTTTGGTCAAAATATTATTATAATCGAGGATCATTTTATTGAATGCTTGTGGTGGTAACATAATGTGGTCAGTAGCATTGTTCATGTGTTCTTTGTAGATGCTTTTTTTTTAACATAATGTGCAATCTTATGATGAATTGTGTTCAGGTTAGAAGTGCACGTTCGTATTGGATTCAGCCAAGGAGATTAGCCCTAACCCATGGGGGTTCCAAAACAAAGGTGGACTTCCGAGGAAGAGGCTGCTCTTAGGGCTGGGGTAGCAAGGCATGGAGTTGGAAATTGGCGCACAATATTGAAAGATCCTGAATTTAGTTCCACTTTACGTTATCGCTCGAATGTTGACATAAAGGTTAGAATTATTCACTTCATTCTGATTTTTTGAAGGGAAATATAATTTTGGTATTCCTCAAATTATGTGTTAATATGATGTCAAGTTTTTCTATTTGATCGTTAACTTTGTTGTCCATCCCCTCTTTTCTATTATGTCAACTTAGGACAAGTGGCGCAACATGAATGCAATTGTCACTACATCAGGTTCTCGTGACAAGGCAAAGGCTGCCGTGAAGAAAACCAAAGCTGCTCCTAAGAATCATGATCACTCCATGGCAATCAGCACAGTTGCTTCTGATGGCGAAGATGAGATTGTTGATGTAAAACCTATAGCATCAGTGTCTAGTGAAGCGTGGAATAGTTCCATTTCAAAGAGATCTCACTCAAGGTAATAAATACGAATTAATCGTAGTGCATAAATGTATTCTTTTATTCCTCTCTCACTTTGTATTGTCAATGGAAAACTAAAACTTTGAACGCTTCACTTTAATTCAATTGTTTTCCTGCAGGCTGGACAATATTATAATGGAGGCTGTGAAAAGTTTGAATGAGCCTACGGGCTCACACAGAACTTCTATTGCTAATTATATAGAGGTGTAAATCTCTCATTTGTTTTTGCACTCCTCTGTTTTTGTATTGTTGTTGTTCGGACAAGCAGCCGCAAGTCATTTCCAGTTCTCTCCGCTTGTCCAAAACGACAACATTTTGTGACCGGGGTCAGTATCTTTCTAAGTAGCAACTGAGCTTTCCTCCTCTGCCTTCTCCTGCTACTGCTGCTGCTGTTGTTGTCTTGTACAGGATAATGCCAAACTCTACTTGCTCTTTCTGTTGTTTGGCAGTCAAAGATTTTAGGTAGTAGACAGCTTCTTACATATTTATTTGCTGTTTTTTTACTTTGGTACAGTTTATGTGACATCAGGTTAGGTGGCACCGCCTAGGTGCTGCAATTTTACCCAAATCCTGAGACTGCTACACCTAAACAAAACAGGATACATATTGTCATACTAGAAACAAAAGCTGCACGATAAATAACTTGATTATGTCATACTGAAATGAGCTACCACATCATATAATAGAATCTCTTAATTAAGCAAGTTTGATCAGAGGGTACACAAGATTTCCTCCTCTTTGTGTAAGACCGGCAACCAATTTTGTGTTCACCCTATTCCAGTTGAGAAAAAAATCAAGCTATTGCATTGTGTCTTCTTGTGGAGTTATGTATCATTTTTAAACTATCAACATGTTTCAACTGGCTTATTTTCTAACAAAATTCTTGTGAGTTGAGTAATTTGTGCTCTATTAGCTACGTGCACTATCTATTTCTTATGCTGGTTTTATGTAGGAGCAATATTGGCCACCTAGTGACTTTGACCACATATTGTCTGCAAAACTGAGGGAGTTGACCACCAGTGGGAAATTGATAAAGGTAATTTCCATTTTCAGTTTCCTGAGTTTGATAAATTTTTATTTCATTCACCATTTTGGTTTATTTGAATTCCGTTTGCAGATCAGACCAAAACTTTGTGATTCACACACAGTTGCGATTTGCTCACTCAAGCTTAGGCACCAAACAAGCTTAGAGGGCTCTCAGTTATAAACTAAAACGAGAGAACTTGCTAAGCACTACGAGACTAAATCTTGTTTTGCTTATGAGCTTTAGCTAACGGGTCCAAAGGAGTCTGATCATGAATCAGTTTCATCTGTTAGGGTGGGAAAGTTGCAGTAAAATGGAGTCCATCTTTCTCTTAAAATTTTGTGAAGAAAGTATGGCCACTGAAAGCTCTGAGAAGACTCACTGTCTCTTATTTTTCTTTATGAGCAATAGAACTAACTCAACAGTGAAAAAAAAATACTAGCATTGGATGATGACACATGGGGAAGTTCAATTTGCACCACCTAGTGGCGTAAGTTCGTAAAACCTTTTCATGAAACCCCATCGTCCTATTTTCATCTAACTGGAAAAGTTAATGTACCATAATGATATATCAGAAAACAGGATATACTGGTTTCTCGAGATATGTTCCAAATGTTACACAAACTTTTTCAGTTACTTTAAGGGTTCATCGGTGTTCATTACCTATACCTTTTAATGCTGAATATTGTATTTAAGCAATCAGGATTTGCATAGACATCAAATATTGTGGGCAAGAAAGCATCTTAAACCAACAAATGACATTTGTTATCTTGGCACACTACAGTTACTCATGTGTGAAGAAGCTCGAGCACTGAAGAATGTGTTGTGATGAATGGTTGCAGGTGAATCGGAGATACAGGATAGCACCTAGTTCACAATGCTTAGAGGGCCGACGCCCCAAAATGCTGCTGCTGGAAGACGTGCAAAGAGAGTCATTTAAAATTCAGAGTGATGATAGTAAAACCCTCACAAGAACTCAAGTTGATGCGGAACTGGCTCATATGACAACTATGACAGCAGAGGAAGCTGCAGAGGCTGCTGCTCGTGCAGTTGCAGAGGCAGAGGCTATCTTGGCTGAAGCTGAAGCTGCTGCAAGAGAAGCAGATGCCGCAGAAGCAGATGCCCAAGCTGCACAGGCCTTTGCTGAAGCAGCACTTTTGACATTAAAGAACAGAAATACGGCAAAATTGGTAAAACGTTTATAATCTTTGAATTCTCACCACCCCCCTTATCCTTTCACATGTAGAAAAGAGCTTTATAGTCCTATCTGCAACTGATTTGTTACTTACTGGTCACTCAAAAATCTTTAAACTAAGCATGTTTTCATAAGTCAATTGGCTTTATACAATGAAAACATTATGGGTTACAAAGGCACTTATGCCAAGGTACAAGAAAAGAACTAAAAAAAAACTTGACCCACGGAGGGTAAGACCACCCCCGAGGCATTGCATTAAGAAGAAGACCTTCTCACGCAGGTCAAGAAAACCCCCGAACCCCTCTCCGTCCCTTACACGAGGGCCACGTGATCCCTGTGAGAGCCGGGCCGGCGCTTAGCACCTTTACCCGTGACCAGACCGGGCCTTAACCCATACTTTGAGATTACGGAGAGGCGAGGGGATTTTTTTTAACCCAGGTCATAATTTGTCCCCTCTGGGGATAGAACCTGGAACCTGGGAGGTGCTACTCGAAAAGTCGAAAGCCCCAACCACTACGCTGAAGGCCCTTTCGCAGAAAAGAACTAAAGAAGTGATGAACTAAAGAAGTATGTTCATCTTAACTAGTTTCTTGTTGTTCTTTCTCTTAGTTTTGTTGGTATTCAAGGTACATGTTTTTTTTGGTTCTTTAATATATAAAGTGCCACGGTAGGGGCTTCTTCTCTTGTACATTACTAAATAATAATAATAATTTGATAAAATGAACATTCGAACTAATGGGTTAGGGAGTCTGTCAAAAGCGAGCATAGAGTCATATTTTGACATGTCGCAAGCTAAGATGATGGGCCTTGGCACCATTTTCCATACTACCTGTTGCCCATCGTCTATTTTCCATCCCAATATAGCTACACTTTTGCGTTTTTTATTTTTAATTTTATTCTTGTGTGACTCAGCTTTATGGAAAATGGTAGTTACAAACATACTGTTGCATCCTTATGTGTTTTCTGTGTTCTTTGGAGTTATGATGTCACCCCATTTTGGAACTTCTCAATTTGAAGTTCCAACAAATTTGAAGCATGTGATCCATATCGGACATTTGTTTTGTTACAAACAAAAAAGACATTAGCTGACTATTCCCCTTTTGAAAGAGTATAAACATTTTTGAAAGAATAAACAAATATTTTTAAAAAGCTATTTCTTTTCATATCAGAGTGGAAGTGTACGCTATCGGTTGTGACTGGACACTGGATTGTTTATCTAGCTAATAATAGGAAAGAAAGAAATAGATCTGTTGCTCATTCAGACTCTGACTCTTTCACGCTTATGTGCATGCAGATGGGCCAAGCCTGATGCTACTCAGAGCTGTGCCTGTTCAGCGGTTGCTACAGTTGCTGGGGTTCCTATACCTGTGCATGTGTACTGCTGTTGTTCAGGATAAACGCAGCTGTGCCCTCTAGTTGTTGTTCCATTATGTTACTTGAGCCATATGTTTCAGAACGCCGGCTTTGGGAGGCTACTAAAATCTGTGTTAGCGAAGCACACTGGTGCAACGTCGAAGACCTTAACAATTTATGGCAGCTCCATCATGGCCTTGTAGGCATACAGACGCTGTGATGCAATGTCCCTAGCAACATCATATCCTAAACATCAACCAGTTATTAATTACCACTTCTTTTAGACTTTCTGGTCTTCACTGTGGTTCCCTTGCTGCCTACTGGCTCGCACTTGCATTCTGCTATATTTATTGTACACAATTTTGTCTGCCCAATTTCTAGATTTTATTATGCCAATTACACATTCCCTCATTATTGACTAGGCTTGCGTCTCACCACATGGTTGGCTTCGGTGAGAATCCGTGATCTGATTATTTGGCTCTGACAGCAATTGGATTTGTTGGTATCGTTTTCCTCCTTGTATTGTCGAACCATAATCCCTCTGAGGTCATGCACCACCGCGTGAAATCCCTTGCTCAAAAACGCCGACGTCCGTGGTTCGTGGATTTTGTTTCAGTCGGCCGATGGAGAAGCAAGTCATTGCTTTTAGCTGTGTTTGGCATTGACGTATGACCATGTTATTCCCCAGATTCGCTCGTGAAATGAAAAGCAAGATGCACAGCATGGACGTCGGTATGGGCTTTCGTCTTCTGCATTAACCCTAGCCGCCGCTCTCTAGTCCCCCTGCCTCTATCTCTCTCTGGCCAGCCACTTGTGGGGAGGGGAAGTGGGAGCTGCAGAGTAGCCCTTTTTCTGGTTCAGGTAAAATATACATTTGGTGGGATGTGGTTTAGCAGATCTCCCTCCATTTCGTAGTTTCCTTTTTTCTTTTCTTTTACACCAGCTTGGAACTAACAATCTTCTAGAGATAATTTGCAAAAAAAAAAAACCCTTCTAGAGATGAATGCTTCATGTGCAATCTTTCAAAACAAGAAATTAGTGACCACTGATCTCTACCAAAATCATGGCGCTTTTGTTACATAGCCAAACTCAAATCTGTAGCATGTAAATGATGCAACATTTAGAAACGACAAAATCTCAGCCGATTGAGAACTAGGAATTTTCTTTTGGTTTTTTTTTCTTAAATACGTAGGAGAGCTTCGTATCTTTGTATTAATAGAGAAAGAAAACGGCCCCGTACATCCTTAGTCACCTCACTCCGGACCGAGTCACGAGGGACTAATAACAAAACAAAGAGCTTTTTTCTAACGCTATCAACTAAAGAAGACCTGACCTAACCAAGCTATGAGACTAGCTCGGCTGACCCATTGTACCAGCCCTTAGTGTCGCCAGTGACTTTGCGCCGGCCATACACCAGAGGTGGTACTCATCTCTAAACTCATGTAGCAACCTGCTCATACATGGGCTGCCTCCTTCGAACACACATGCATTTCGATGTTTCTATATCAGCCACGCCCCCATGATGATTATGGTGTTGAAGCCTTTTCTTTGATCTTTCAACACTTTCGTCTGGCTTCTTCTCCACCATTCTTCTGTTGGTTCTATTGTTGAAGTTTCATCATTGATCAAACATCATGATCACAGAAAATTTCTTCTGGACGATGGGCTGCGAAAAGAAAAATATAAAGCCTGCATCACAAGCAAGTTGCTTATTTTTTCACCAAACCATGCGTTACAATCTTTGGTAGCTCGGCACACAAGAAGACATCATTAACAGCATAATTGGGATCCACCCGACATTCTTTGGAACGAAGCTGGATGTCAAGTAGATCCTGTATTGCTCTGGTTGGAACGAAGTTGGAAGTCAACTAGATCCTGTACTGCTCGAGGTTGCTCCTTCGTCCATCGAGCTTCGTCGAGAAGAAACGCTCCATGAACTCCGCGTAGCCCACCGACTTGTACCGTGCCGTGGCGCCCTCCACGAGCTCCGGCAGAGGGCCGACCGTTATGCTCGGGCACGGCTGATGGAAGATAGCCGCCGACATGCGTTCTTTGTTTGGGTTTACCACGGCCCTGTGCTCAACGCTTCTGTATCGCCCGTTGCTCAGAATCTGCAAGCAACAATTACTAGCATAAATAAACAGTAATGAAAAAGAGTCGTTGCTAAAGCAAACATGGTTCGAGTATTGAATTTAGTTTCTACTATAAGCATATGCCACCAAAAATCAATTATTGGTTTTTTTTTTTGCGAGAATACCAAATAAAGTAATTAAATTAAGTTACTTCGAATATGTCGCCAATGCTGATGACGAATGCACCATCCAGAGGCTCAACAGCGAGCCACTTGCCATCGCCGCTCCTGATCTGCAGACCTTGAACGTCGTTGATGTGGAGCAGCAGAGTCAGGCCACTGGCGTCAGTGTGCGGCGACAGGCCGATCACCTTGCTGGCTTGCCTGCACGGCGGGTAGTAGGATACCCGCATGGTCTGCGGCTGCCCCGTGAACATCTCCTGGAGACGCTCCGGGTCAACGCCCATGTCCGCGGCCATGAACCGCAGCAAGCTCGACACAACCTTCGTTGCCTCCGTCGAATACCTATCGACGGAGTCCCTGAACGATGGAGGCTGCACGGGCCAGAACCTCATGTCCCGCGACTCCGTCCGGCGTAGCATGAGGTACATCATGTCTGCCCAGTCCAGCTTCTGGGTCTCTGAGAAGACGAACACCTGGCCGTAACCCTCGACGCTGTTCGGCAGCTGCGCGTGCGCCTTCTTGGTTTCGAGCGGGAGTTTGAAGAATTCGGAGATGTCTCTCTTCACGTCCTGGAGCACCTCATCTGGCACCCCGTGGTTGATGAGCTGCAGAAAGCTTATGACTTGTGAGTGTCAAGCGTGGCAACAACTCGATGCAAGAGTTCACAAAATTTTTGTTGACGAATTCGCACAAATCGATTCGATTCCCGCATGAAAAGAGTGATTTAATGTGTAATTATTGCAGACTAAGTACCTACTGATGTTGGTAAAAGTATGTAGAAACAGGAGTCTGTACCTGAAAGAAACCCAGTTGACAAGCAGAGCCAAGGTTGCACAGCTCCTCTTCCGACGTCTGGGGATCCAGCAACCGGCAGAGATCGACGACAGGAATGGCGCAGCCGGTGACGACTTCCTCGTCGCTGGGCACCTCCGTCCTGACGACGTACCGTTCAGGCACATGCTCGTCAGATCCGTTCAAAGCTTGAGCGAGTGCCTGCACGTTTGGCACGGTCAGGTGCCCTCCTAATTTAGCGTGCGCCATCGACGATTAGGTTTCTCTTCTTCCCGTGCAGTCTGCAGATGATGGTGTTGTCCATCATTTCAGAGAGCGCGTCTTTTTGTATCGACTACAAACTGTTTTTTTTTTTTGAAAAGTAAGGCAGGAGCACTGCACTCCCATATATATTTTTTAAGGGCTGCTAACGAAAGTCATAGAGAGTACTGGACAAGCATTATCAGTTCTTTCTCTGCAGTTTTGCATTTACATACTAATCACCGCTATTCTAGAATGCAAGAGTGTTGACCAAGAGCTCAAAAGCTGATTGCCATCGTCACAAATAACATTTGTTACCTAAGAGGCTAAGACTCACATTTAAGATGTACTATCTGGCCAAAAACCGACTTCTATCTTCTATGCTTGAGCTCTTCGAATAAAACATTATCATACATTTCAAGGTAGGTATGGAATCACTTTCAGCCTTTCAGGCATATAGTTTCATCCATGTTAGAAAAACAATTTTTATGGTGCCTTCTACTCCTGAGTCCTGACGTGGGTAGGGAGGGTGATTGAATTTATTAACTTCGATTTATAGGCATCAAAATGGACATTTATTTTAGTCAAATATAATGATGGAAATAAAATTCGAATTAATGGATTTTAGAGATGAAGAACAGCTCCTATCCTCTCTAGTTCTCCCTGATCGCGGAGTAAATTTTAGATATATAGATGGTTATTAGTCAAACAATTTTTTTTCCCGCAAAAAAAAAAGATGGTCACTGTACTTGTTCATCCATTTAAATTAATTTGACCATCATACTCAAGAAAATGCAGTTATTAGTCTTGTTCAACCGTGGCAATATGGTCATTATCCTCGAAACCATATATAGATGTTCATTCCCACACATGATAATAAGGTGATCGAATTTGAGTCACCACAGTTATAGAGAGTAATTAATCAGCGAGACAACTGTAGAACAAGACTGCATTCTTGTCATTTTAAAGTAACTGTTTTTATGTTAGGCACTATGTATCATGTCTTTGCTTGGAGTGAGACTAGCTTTATATGGTGAAATTCCTGCTAAAACATCGCTACATGCTTCAAGTGATAGTGTTGGCTCGGCTCCTTTCTCCTTAGGCTCATGTTTCAGCAACACACAACAAAGATTTTGAGACCCCTTGAAAATATGTTCAAAGGGTTCCCAAAAAATTAAATAGATCTAATTAGACCCTTATTTATTTATTTTTTTGTTATTTCATTATGAGATATAGATCGGAATAGTTAAAAAGACCTAACAATCTTCAAGGATGGATGCTTCATGTGGAATTTTTCAATACAAGTAATAATTGATTGATATCACTTCTAGTGGCTGAACGGCAACGAAAAGGAACAATATAAAGCCTACATCACAAGTTGTTTATTTTTCACATGCCGTGCATTACAATCTCCAGGAGCTCGCCGGCACATAACTAGAAGAGTAGTAATTAGAAATAAACACATCGAGATCATTAACCAGATATATAACTGGAATCCACCCGAGACCCGACCTTGTTTTATTTCATTGTTGCTGCTTGGAACGAAGCTGGAAGTCAACTAAATCCTGTAGTGTTCGAGGTTGCTCCTTCGTCCATCCAGCTTCGTGGAGAAGAAGTGCTCCATATACTCCGCATAGCCCACCGTCTTGTACTGCGCTGTGGCGCCGCCCTCCACGAGCTCCGGCAGAGGGCCGATCGTTACGCTCGGGCACGGCATATGGAACAAAGCCGCTGAAAGGCGCTCTTTGTCTGGGTTCACAACGGCCCTGTGCTCAACGCTTGTGTATCGCCCGTTGCTCAGAATCTGCATTAAGCAGCAAAATTTAGTCACTCCCACTAATTGTGACTAGTATTCCTGTGTGGATCCCATGTTACCAGAAAATCAACAATATATAACGAGCCTGTTTGGTAGGGATTCTAAAACAACTTCTTGACCGGATTCTGCTCCTCCTATCAAGAAACTAGCCAAAGGGTTTCAAGAAAAACAGATTCTGCTTCTTTTTTCTAAAAGCACTTCTTAAATTTATACTAGAATCCAAACGCACAAAAAACATAGCTTCTCATGGCTTCTCTACTCATATTTTATGGAATATACACAAGAGAATCCGTTTTACCAAATATTTTTTCTAGAGAATCCGTTTTTAGCAAAAATCTATTTTGTGGAGAATTCATTTTAGAGCCCGTTTGGTATGACTCCTAAAATAGATTCTGTTTCTGCTCCTTCAAAAATCAGTGTCAAACAGTCCGGTCAAAAGCGCTTCTGCGTCTCATATCTCAGAAGTGATTCTCCGAAAACACTTGAGAGCAGCAAGCGGCAAAACTATGCTTTTTTTAATAGAGAATTCATTTTATGGAGAAAGGGTCCTAAGTACATACTACTGAGTTACCTCGAATGCGTCTCCAATACTGACAATGAATGCACCGTCAAGGGGCTCAATAGCGAGCCACTTGCCATCGTCCCCCCGGATCTGCAGACCTTGCACGTCGTCGATATGGAGCAGCAGCGTCAGCCCGCACGCATCGGTGTGCGGCGACAGGCCGATCACGTTGTTGGCTTGCCTGCACGGCGGGTAGTAGGTCACCCTGATGGTCTGCGGCATCCCCCCGAACATCTCCTGGAGGCGCTCCGGGTCGACGCCCATGTCTGCGGCCATGAACCTCAGCAAGATTGAAACCAAATTCGCCGCCTCCGTCGAGTACCTGTGGACGGAGTCCCTGAACGACGGCGGCTGCAAGGGCCAAAACCTCATATCCCGGGACTCCGCGGGGCGGAGCATGAGGTAGAGTATGTCCGCCCAGTCCAGCTTCTGGGTCTCCGATAGGACGAACGACTGGCCGTAACCCTCCACGGGTCTGTCCGGCAGCTGCGCGTGCACCTTCTTGACATCGAGCGGGAGCTTGAAGAACTCGGTGGCGGCTCTCTTCATGTCCTGGAGCACCTCATCCGGCACCCCGTGGTTGATGAGCTGCATGAAGAAGCTTGTGATAGTGACACTCGCGCCAACAACTCATCAGTGCAGGAGTTTCACTCAATTTGGCTGATGACTTCACTCAGAATCCATTCAGTTCCCGCTTCCCGCAGGAACAGCAATTACATTTTATGGTGTAATTATTCTACCTACTCGTCAAGCTGTTATGTGTGTAAACAGATGGTGTCTCTGTACCTGAAAGAAACCCAGTTGGCAAGCAGAGCCAAGGTTGCGAATCTCCTCTTCCGACGTCTGGGGATCGAGCAGCCGGCCGAGATCGACGACTGGAAGAGCGTAGCCGGCGACGACCTCCTTGTCGCTGGGCTCCTCCGTCCTGACGTAGCGTTCAGGCAGATGCTCGCCAGATCCGTTCCAAGTTTGCGCGAGTGCCTGCACGTTTGGCACCGTCAGATGCCCTCCTACCTTAGCGTGCGCCATTGACGATTTGGCTCCTCTTCTTCCTGCACTATGCAGAATTGCAGATGAATAGATGATGATGGTGGCTGGCTGTCTTTTTATATTGACTACGTTGAGTACGAGATTATTCTTCGGTACAAGTAGTAACAGATATATGCGAGGGAGATGCTCATATTTGTTTTTTCAGGGCGGCTAAGAGGAGTACTAGAAAAGCGTGATCAGTTCTTTCACTTTGACTTTTTTGCATTAACATACTAGTCACTACCATCTTCCGAGGAAGGTAGGACCTGTCTCAGTGGGGTTTTATCAATATTTAACATGGTGCCAAGCCAGCAAAGATAATAATATGACATGCTCCCTCCATACTTTAATTAGATGTCATTCTAGGTTAGGAAAAAAAATTACAAATAGATGTCGTTTTGCTTTGTCACCCGTGCTCGCATACAGTCCCGAGGCGAATTAATGACTCAACACAAAAAAAAATTGGCTGCCCATAAGGGTTGAACCCACAACCTGATAGGTTGAGGACTTTAGGTGTTGATGGATGGAAAAGTGGACGGAATGACACCGAGAGAAAAAAATTTAGAAGTCATGGCACCGAGGGAATTTCGCCAGAATTTATGGCACTGAAGGAATTGATAGCAACTTCTATGGCATATAGGGAATTCTCTCTTCTGAAAATGGTTTGCGCCAGAAAAACGTTATTAATGCCCCCTTTAGCGACAGACCCATATAGTCGCTAAATTTCTGTCACTAAATGACCAAAATAGACTTAGTGATGAAAATACATCACTAACTAATGACGAAACACACCATCATCACTAAATTTTTATCACTGGTTGTATGATTTCTTCTAGTGCTATGAGAATGCATGATAAATTTGGGTACACCGAATAAGGTTATTTTATTTTCTAATGAAAATCATAAATATGATATGACACTTAAAAAAAATTGAGATGAAATTATACATTAAGACGACCTAAAAATCATGGTCACTAATAACAATTGTTAAATATGATATGGTGTTCTTGTGCTGTGACTTTTTGGAAAAAGGGATTTCCTGAAAAATATATTTTTTGAAAAGAAACTTTGGCAAAACAACCACTACCACAAATATGGCCTTTAGCGGCGGCAGCCTAAAGGCTGTAGCGGCGTTACCCAAAATAGGCGGCCGCTGCAGAGCCAAGAGGGCCTGCCCCGAGGCTAGCCGCCGCTATAGAAGACTCTTTAGCCAATCGCCGCTAAAGATGGCCACGGTTTATAGCGGCGGTGGATAATGCCAACCATTTCTATGGAATACACAATGCCAACCGTCGCTATGGAATACTCTTTAGTGTCCTGTTTGACCTTGTTAAAAACATCAATGCTATTTTTTTTTGTATATTTGGATTATTGGGAAGAATTAGAAGTGAATCATGCCTTCGACTGGATGCACATTGGGAAGGGTGTATTTGATAGTAGTAGCGGACTTATATTCGACCAACCTAGTAAGACAAAGGATGGAAGCAACACATGTAGAGATCTTGAAAAGATGGGAATTGGCCAAAACTCCATCTGCAAGAAAGACCAAAGGGAAAGTATTACCTCTCTCTAGCAGGGTACACCCTTACGAGTGAAGAGAAACATTCTGCAAGGGCCTACGCGAGATTAAAGTACTATAAGGTTCATGACCATTGAGGTCACCCCAAGGTATGTATGTTTTGGTGATGAATGACAAACATGAAATGTGACTAATGACTATACGAGTGTTGTGCGTGTAGGAAACCTCTTCTACTTAAGATGATCATGACGGTTGCCTTGGCGATTGATGACAATGACCACAAGCATGGAGGCTTGGTGAGCTTGATGGAGTCCAAAGGTTGATGGAGATGGATCAAAGCTAAGGATAAACTATAGAGCAAGTGTTGGGAACACTTGTCTAGTTGTCAGGGCTTTGAGTCCATATGAAAAACCAGACTATCAAGGGGGTCTAGGTCATTTCTCTTAGGTCATGTCTAGTCGATGATGTGCAAGGTTGCTCAGTAAAATCACAGGCACTAGGTGATAGTGGAGAAGCCAAGGAGCTGATCGGAGAAGCCGGGAAACAAAGTCAAGCGAGGACGAGAAGTTTCAGCTTCGGGACGTAGTGACCGGACAGAGGGGTTAGTGGAGACCGGACTGTACAGTCACTAGGAGAAGTTGTCTAGGACTTTCAGCGAGGAGCGAGAAATCTATTTATGCTGAGAGCTGTAGTGACCGGACGGTCCGATCTACAGACCGGGCGGTCCGATCTACATGGTTTCGCATAGGGCAGAGAGGAAGCTACACCGAGAAAGTTTCTGGACTGGAGAGAGAAAGTCTCACCTGACGGTCCGGTCAGTAGGAGTCAGTAAAGGGGCAGAGCTGTTGGAGCTGAAGACTGTAGTGACCGGACGGTCCGGTCAGGCAGTGACCGGACTGTCCTGTCAGTATGTCCAGAATGTTGATTTCATGGAGCAACGGCTAGTTGAAGGTTGGAAGCCTATATAACTTCGTTGCTGGGGTCTTGTAGACCCCTCTTGGCCAATGGAATACCTGAGAGCATTTGGTAAGTCCAAGAGGAAAAGAGGAGAGCACTAGAAGGAGATATTGGATATCTTGAGAGTGCTAGTGAGAGTAACTAGAGCATCTAGCACATCTAAGGCTAGGGTGTCCTTGAGGGTGTGATCTAGGCTGTTACTCTTGGTCTATGGTGAGACCTAGACCAGTTAGGTGTCGGTGATCGAGCCTATCATGATTGGTTGTGAAGGCCATCACACGTTTGTACACGGTTTAATCCCGTCAGTGAAAGGGGCATCGCTAGTGACGCCCGTGCCAGCTCGGAGAGTCTGGCAAGTTCTCGAGGGAGGCGAGCTTGTGCCTTGGTGGCAGTGGTGACGCACACTGTGTCTTAACTCCGGGAGTGATTGCGGGCTTGTGGGCGAGAACTCCATTTGGTGGCGGGAGTGGTCCAACGAGGAGTAGGGAAAGGCGTCATCCTTCCGAGACCTCGGGAAAAAATATCACGAGCCATCTCCTACTTCACTCCTTACTTTGATGCCTTTCCTTTCAGTCTTTACATACCGTGCTATTCATGCTTGTATGCTTGACTCGTTCTAGTTGATTATCTTGTAGACTTGCATGAATATGCTCCTTGCTTGCTAGTAGTGTTTAATCTTCCGCATTTGATCACTAGCATGTTTAGGAGTTGCAATGACTTTCTTGATCACTATATTGCATAGGAATTGTATTGCCTTGTGTGATCCACTAGTATGCATAGGTTGTCTTTCCTTTCATAGGGTTATCTTGTTAGTGTGATCACCACTAGAATTGTGTAGGAGTTGTTTTTGAATGTCTTGTTTTTAGGAATTGAAAAATTTGGTACATAGAGATAGTTCCTGATTCACCCCCCCCCCTCTCGGTCACTATGATCCCTTCAAGTGGTATCAGAGCCAAATGCTCACTATAGGGCTTAACCGCCTTAAGTAGTGACCGTATTGAGTTAGGATGTCATCCTATTCGGGGCTAGGTCATGGCTCATGGAAGGATTGCTTGAAAAGCTACCTAAATACCATGATTCCGGATGAGTTGATGGATACTCTTGTGGACTTTGCCAATACCTTTACCGATGATTATGTGTATGATGATGATGATTGTGTGGATATGCCTGGTGCTAGTGAGTGCCTAGTTTCTTCTAATGATAACTTGATAGGTTGCTCTGCTAGTGTGCCTGATTTGATGAATGAAAATGATGTGTCCCTTTGATCTTGCTTGCTTCTCTAGCATGACTAGTGATGATGATGCTTGTGATGCTTTTATTGATCATGCTAGTGATTATCTTGTTAGGGAGTTCTATGACTTTCATGCTATTGAGAATGAGGACTTACTTGACTCTCTTATTCGTTTGCGAGGTATTGCGGATAGAATTACAGCAACCGCCTTTGAGCTTCCCAAGATATTGATTGTTGAGAAGATCCTCACCTTGCTCTCTAGCAGTAAGCTCCTCTACATCACCCTTGATCTCATCATGGACAAGAATCTCTCCGTTGATGATGTGATCGGGCTGCTCTTCAAGGATGAGGAGATCATTACAAGCTTGACGGGGAAGGAGAAACTCAAGGCCGACAATGGAGCATCTTCCAGCAAGGAAAAAGAAGTAGCTTCAGGCTCAAACTTCTTTGATCCCTCCACAAAATTGCCTTGCAGCAGCTTCTACAACCCCTTCGGATCAAGAACTGCACCTCATCAGGCGCTTCGTCAAGCTCTACCCCAAGTGTCATCTCAAAAATCTACTCCAAGCACTTCGGGTGGACCGCGCATTGGTGTGAGAGGGGCGCCAACAATAATGCTCAGGAGATCAAATGAGATGATCAATCTGACTACTACTATTCCGGCACCTCCACCACCGCCTCCTCCACCACAAGATCAACTTTGGCATCTTTGTCGAGCTCAACAACAGGATCTCTTCTTTCAATTCGATGAATTTGTGAGAAGTCCGAATGATGACCTTTGTGATAATCTCTTGAGCATCTATGATCTTGTGTGTAGGATAAACTCATTCCGTGGCCTTCGAAGGATTCCACCACATGAAGTAATTGACAAGTGCCTCCTACAAATCACAACTCCTAAGAGGGGTTTCTTTCTTGAGGAGGTAGTCAATAGAAGACATGAGCTCTCTATTGAGAGAGCGATGGAGATGATACTTGTGCTCCACTCACAAGTGGGACACGTGCTTGAGCATGTCACTGGACTCTATGACCCTCCCCACTACTACATTGACCTCGACAATGCGCACATGGGGGATGGTCATGGTCATTGGAGGTATCGTGCTCCTCACCATCCTATACGGAGAAGACTGTCACGGAACCGCCTTACCACGAAGACGGCTCCGTTTCAGGATCTCCCTCGGGTGGTGACACGCGCTGTGGCGCCCCATAGTACAACACATGACAGAAGCAAATAGTTGCAATAAGAGTATAGGTGGAGAACAGAATTTTACATAAATCCGAAGTTATATTACAAACCAGAGTCTTATCAAAAGTAAATTACGGAAGCGAATTATTCAACAATGATTCTACGAGTCCGACGAAACTAGATGAGATATAGTCGCCCTCTCACGGCGACACACAAGGAACATTCCGGCCATAATAGGTGTCTTGCTCGAGCACCGTACCGGCAAGCAAGGATCTATTCCTCATCTTCATTCGTGCATAGCTCCCACTCAATGTTCCAGCAGTCGGGGCGCTGACCCTCCTAGTGGAATCTTCCACCGCAGTGACAGTCTCCGCCCTGGTCATCTGAAAACCACATAGAGCTACGCCCTGAGTAACTAATTTACTCAGCAAGACTGACCCATCAAAATGGCCAACTACAGCCGACACCTAGACATGCAAAGGCTAGGGGTAGGGTTTATGTTGCCAGAGAGCCAGCCTAAGAGTGGATTTTTGTTTTTCAAGTTTTAGCATCAAGTTAAGTTGTCATGCAGAATAATAAATTTAGTTTTCACTAAAGCTATAACAATCATGGTTGCAATACAATTTTAATAATTCCAAACAACAGTATTAAACCCACTCATCATCTTAATGGCTTCCGACACTATTCCAGAGCAGCGATCAAGTGGTACTCGTTACTGTGAGGGGTCGCGACTCGAATCGATTTACATCCTGCAGGAGAAACCTGCTTGCACGACCCATACGCGCTTCCTGGAAGCCGCATGGAGCAACCTTTCGCTTACGGTACCGTAGGGTCTTCCGGGTCCAGACTCGCCCAAGAAGGGTCCCCCATCGCGATGCGCCCCGTGCTGCCATCCGTGCGTGGATTGCTCCCTCCTCTCAGCCTTAGTTCCACCAAAGAAGGGAGAAGGCTATCTTCCGACCAAGCGGTAGTCGTAGCTACGTCGGTTTACTGGGCCCATATCTCCAGCATGCAAACAGTACGTTCAAACTTGATCCCATGGACCGGACATGAGGCGTAGCCTTAAGGGACTCGGACGGGGCTACCTCCTTGAAGACAAGCTGTCCTTTCATTTCCACCTAGTTGCCCGTCCGGTCTTCATTGTGATTCCATCCACACTTTCCTTCATCCGACTTCATTTCCCAGTGATAATATTTCCTGTCTATGAGTGGTCTCCATACCACTCGATGAGTAGTCGTCCTAAATTAAGCAGAGCGACTACCGACCTAAAGCTAAATATCGGGAAGGAGGGACCTACTGCACACTAGGATTTCAACCAACTCCTATCACTTAATGCACAGTCGAGCCTACATCCCTAGCTAGTGATAGAGTAAAAATTTAAAATGGGGATAATGCACCGGGGCTTGCCTGGGTTCTGCTCTTGCTCAGCTACGGCACCTCCGGCTCCTTCTGGGTCCTGCTCCGGTTCCGTCTCCACGTGGTTCATTCCGTGATCTATATGATACAAAAGATGATGCTAATGAGAGAAGATTCATGACACTTACTTAATAAATACGTTAATGTACACTATTTCTCGTGGAAGTGAGCGGGGTGTTTTGATTAGTTCAACAATGTAACGTATTTAGTGGAGGCACAGGGTGAGGGCGTTTCGTGTATTTCCTTCATGGACTCCAGTATTTAATCGCGATGACGTTGTACCAAGGTACGGTGTGTGTGTGTCGGCCGAGGTCAAGCTACATATGTGATGTCCATGACCAGTAGGTGCTATTTAATTAATGTTTTAGTGTATCAAGCACGACCCTCGTAAAGGACTAAGTACCAATGAAGCAGCCCTAAGGTGGAACCGTACATATTAAAGGGTAATATTACACCTGAGATATAATTTATTAAGTTGACATGGTTCTGATCATCAAATGAGCAGGTGTGATTTAATATAGTTAGAGGATAGCAGGAGTGATTTATTGACCAAGTTTCACTCACATGCAATGAGCCATTTATTTTAAATAATTAAACCAAGGCTAAAGGCTAATTAATTAATCGTGACAAAAATACAGAGAACTAGAAGTTGTGCCTTTACAGTAAGGTCTAACAAATCAAGACATGATTTTACGCCAAGTATAATGAATTTATTAGCTTCCAAGAATTACATATGAATTTATTAATGTTTTTGCTATTTAATTAAGTGTTGGTAAATTACTAACATGCAGAGGGGTCTAGTATTTTTCTAAAATAGTACCCGACTAGACAAGGCCAACAAAATTTATTTTGTGCTGATATTCGTTTCAGATATTTTACTATGTATTTTTAAAGTCTTGCCGATTTTCTGGAAATAGAAACTAAATATGAAATTTCTTTTTCAGCTTCTTGGGCCAGATCTGCCGCGGCCCACGGCCTGGCGCGCATGGGGGGGGGGGGGAGGTGGCTCTGGGCCGGATCTGGCCCAGAACTGGAGTCAGCCCACAGGACGCTGCGGCCCACGTCCAGCTTGGCCTGTTGGCTCGCTCGGCTGAGCCGAGCGCGCGCGGCGGCGCGGGCACGGCGGCCAGCTGGGGTGGTAGCGGCGGCAGCATTGCCGGGACAGAAACTGGTGGGTCCCAGCAGACATGTGGCGTGCGAAAGGAGAAGAAATGGCTCACCAGGCTAGTGCGGCGACGGCGAGACGGAACTACGACGACCGGCGGCGGTGTTCTGGACGATTGGCTGCACGGATGAAAGCCGAGTGAGGCCGGGTGTGTGCGCGGGGTCAACAAGGTCTTAGCTGCCCGCGGAATCGAAGCGCGACTCATCGTGGTGGAAGAGCGAATGGTGGGGGAGGGTGGCCGGGGTCGGGGAAGACGACACCGATTTTCGGCGGCTCGAAGTCGGAGAAGGGGAGTGGCCTCGCACGAAGCACTAGGGCCTCAGGGCGGGGCTCCGGGAGGCGCGATGCGGTGGACGAGCGGGGAAGGCGACGGCGGAGCGGAGCTCTGCTCCGAGCGGCAATGGGGCGGCTTGGGTGAAGAGAGCAGAGAGAATGGGAGAGAAGGAAATGAAGGCGCTCCCGACCGGAAAGGGAACCAAGGGCATGTCGGAACGCCGAGTGGGACCACCGATCCGCGGCAACGGCCGCTGCCCGTATGCCGACGTCCACGCGGCAGCGTCGAGTCGGGCGAAGCGGGCGGCAGCCGGTTGTGCTTGTTTGGGGTGGCTGACAGGTGGGCCCGTGAGGATTTTTCTTTTTCTTTTATTTTTCCAACCCCGACAGCCGGCTATATTTGATCTTTTCGTGTGAATTAATTTAGAGTTGATAAAACTAAAACAAAAATAAGGCAGGTGCCCATACTGTGGTCGAAATTATAAAAATGCTAACTACTAAAAATGCTTTATAAATTTTAAATGGGAATTTTGTAAAGAGGGGTGGTTTCTAGTTTTTACCCATTTATTTGGGGCAACAAATAACGTAATAAAATTCTGACAAATTCACTAAAATTCTACTCCACTATGAACATCAACATATATTTTTGGTAGGTATGAGTCATGTGGAAAATCTGGACTTGTAGTTCAAACTATATTCAAATTTGCTTGAATTTGGTTCAAATCGGGTCAAATTTCAGTTTTTAAATTTTTGTCCTAAATTATCATGCTTGTGGAGATGGCTCTGATGTGTTTTCCATAGGGATTCATGACACCCCAGGTGTCACAAAGACTTTGTGAAGGGATTGCAAGAATCCCTACTTATGAGGATGGTCTCATAGTTCGACGTGATGAGGTTAGTACTAGTCAATTGCGCAATGCTTTGGATACCAACCCTTCTTCCTCTAGTGCTTGTCTTATGGCTACCACCAGGGTCAACTACAAGAATGGAGGTACCCATTAGATCCTTGATAGTGGGTGCACCCAACACATGACCGGGAAGCCAACCATGTTCACCAACATTGATGAAGACGTAGACAGTGAGAAGGTGACTTTTGGGGATAACTCAAAGGGGAGAGTCAGAGGCTCAATCAAGGTGGCCATTACAGAGGACCTCCATCTCTCCAAGGTCTTTCTTATGGAAACCCTCAACTTCAACCTTCTATCCATTGGTCAGTTGTGTGACATGGGATTCAAGTGCACATTTAATGAGGATGGTGCAATAATTGAAAATGAAAAGAAAGAGCTAGTGTTTCATGGAGTGAGACATGGAAACTTGTATGTCACAGACTTCAATTCTAGCAACATGCCTCCAAGTACTTGTCTCTTCACAAAGTCAACCAAAGGATGGTTGTGGCATAGAAGATTGTCACATGTTGGGATGAGCCAGCTCAGGAAAGTGGTCAAGAGGAATCTAGTTGAAGGAATCAAGGATGTGACCTTTGAGAAGGACAAACTGTGTAGTGCTTGTCAAGCAGGGAAGCAAGTTGCCTCTTCTCACCCCACCAAATCTTTCATGTCAACATCTCATCCTCTAGAGCTCTTGCACATGAATTTGTTTAGGCCAACACATTACAAGAGTCTAGGAGGCAATCTCTATTGCTTGGTGATTATGGATGACTTCACGAGATACACATGGACCTTCTTTCTAGTGGACAAGTTTCAAGCAAGTGATATCTTTAGAAAATTTGCAAGGAGAACAAAGAATGAATTCAAGGCCAACATTGTGAAGATAAGAAGTGACAATGGGACAGAGTTCAAGAACACAATAGTGGAGGAATATTGTGACAAGAAGGGCATCAAGCATGAATTCTCCGCTACATATACTCCCGAGCAGAATGGAGTAGTGGAGAGGAAGAACAAGACGCTCATCACTCTTGCTCGTGCTATGCTAGATGAATATGGGACTCATGAGAGGTTTTGGGCTCAGGCAATCAACACGGCTTGGTACACTTCCAAACGTGTGTACCTTCACTGGTTGTTGAAGAAGACTCCCTATGAGCTACTGGTTGGACGGAGGGTCTTTGGCTGCACTTGCTATATTCTCAAGAAGAGGAGGAAGCCCACAACGGTTCTTGGAACCGTTCTAGGGGTTGGACAGACGGTCAGTGTAGGAGATCAGCCAGGACAGAAGTGCCAACGGTTCTTGGAACCGTTCCAGGAGTGACCGGATGGTCCGGTATGGCAGAGACCGGACAACCCGATCAGTGCATCCAGAAAGGTGATCTCGTGGAGCAACGACTAGTTGGATGTTGGAAGCCTATATAACTTCGTTGCTAGGGTCTTGGAGACCTCTCTTGCCCAGTGGAATACCTGAGAGCATTTCGTAAGGTCCAAGAGGAAAAGAGGAGAGCACTAGGAGAGGATATTGGATATCTTGAGAGTGCTTGTGAGAGTAGCATGGAGCAATCTTGCACATCTAAGGCTAGGATGTCCTTGAGGGTGTGATCTAGGTTGTTACTCTTGGTCTATGATGAGATCTAGACCGGTTAGGTGTTGGTGATCGAGCCTATCGTGATTGGTTATGAAGGCCATCACACGTTTGTACACGGTTTGAGCCCGCTGGTGAAAGGGGTATTGCTAGTGAGCGCCCGTGTCGGCTCCGGGAGTCCGGCAAGTTCTCGAGGGAGGCGAGCTTGTGCCTTGGTGGCAGCGGTGACGTGCACCGTGTCTTCACTCCGGTAGTGATTGCGGCTCGTGTGTGAGAACTCCACTTGGTGGCGAGAGGGACCGGGACTCCGGCGGGAGTGGTCCAATGAGGAGTAGGGGAAGGCGCCATCCTTTTGAGACTTCGGAAAAAAAATATCATGAGCCATCTCTTACTCCACTCTTTACTTTGATGCCTTTACTTTCAGTCTTTACATACCGTGCTACTCATGCTTCTAGTTGTTGATCTTGTAGACTTGCATGTTTAGGCTTCTTGCTTGCTAGTCATGTTTATGCTTTCGTATTTGATCACTAGCATGTTTAGGAGTTGCATTGGTGTGCTTGATCACTAGAATTGCATAGGAGTTGTATTGACTTGTGTGATCCACTAGTATGCATATGTTGTCTTTCCTTTCATAGGATTATCTTGTTAGTGTGATCACCACTAGACATGTGTAGGAGTTGATTTGAGTGTATTGACATTAGGAATTGGTAAAATTGGTATTCCCGATTCAGACCCCCCCCCCCCGCCCCTCTCGGTCACTATGATCCTTTCAACTTCCATCATTTACTCATGGAACTTCCGTGACCACGGAAGGTCTGTGGGTTGACAACAGTTCCTTCTTTTGGAAAATTAAACCTTAATGAAATGCAAAATTAAGCAAGTTTGAGATAATTTACTGGAATAAATGTGTTGTTGACACGATGTAGAGCTCAACTCCTGCAGAAGATAGCAAGCAACACAACACACAAGGAGATCGGGCATAATATGTATAAATGAAATAAACAAGCTCTTGAACAAAAAAAACAAGCACAAGAATAACAAGACAGACACGGTGATTTTTATCGAGGTTCGACAATCACACTAAGTAGCTCCTACTTCCTCATTGAGGAGCCACTCAAAGTAGCCGGGTCTCTCTCAACCATTGTTCCCGCCAAGCGACCAGAAGCTTGGATTCTTCCTTCACTTGATTCTTTTCCTTTTGGAGGTGAAGCACACCTTCACAAACGTCCCATGGCTCAGCACAATTTTTGGGAGCTCTAGGGCGACGCCTATCCATCTAGGAGAATAAATCTCCAAGAGTAACAAGCACTCCAAGTCTTGTTTGTGAGGCAATGAGTGTGCTCAAGCTTTGGGATGGACTGATGCAAGCTTTTGTTGGTTGGATATCTCTCACAAATGTTGGGAATCACAAGAATGAATGGAGTATGAGAGGGAAAAGCTGAAGCTTGAAGATGAATGAAATATCAAAGTATCCAACCCCTCCCAATGGTTTAGGAAGGGATGTATAAAGGCAAGCCTCAAAAACTAGCCGTTGGAGTGTTAAATTGACCCAGATGGAACTTTCATGGTTACCCATAGAACTTCCGTGAGTTCAAAAAGAGCAAAGCGTAGGCTAGGGTTTCACTGTGAAAAGCTATCATGGAACTTCCGTGACCTGGGTGATAGAACTTCCGTAGCCCTCGGGTTGGCAAGGAATGAAACCACAGTACTTCCATGACTCATGACACTAAGTTTCTAGTGACTGAAGTTCCGCCACTAGGCGACGAAACTTCCATCGCTCTCTTTTTGGATCTGGTGAGTTGGCTCTTTTTAGGTTATTTTGTGGCTAAGTTTTCTCTCTAGGCTTTAGGTTTCTGCAAGCAAGATTAGTTTATCCCTCTTAATAGTTTGGCATAGCTAGACTCAAAAATTAAAGATCTACAATAATATCTCTTTTGAGTCCATCTTTTTCTTCTTTGTTTGAGAGATCAATTGTCTTGCCTTGTGGGTAGATAAACTTTTGATATCTTGTTCATAATCTCATAAACCCATTAAATCATCTAACCTTTTGTCATAAATCACCAAAAAAACCCACTAGGGGGGACTTAGGTGCATCTTCAAAAAAGTTGCGGCAAAGTGGTGAGGGACTCGTGCAAAATTACATAGCAAGATTGGCACAAAGTCTCAGATACCCTAGAAGACGAGATGTGGGAGGACGTCCAGGTAGCAATTCGGTTCCAACCAGCAGATCTCGAGAGAGACACTAAGGCAACGATGACCACTCTAAGTATGGACAAGTCCTTGCTCAACTGCCAATACATAAATAAGAACTGAACCCTATTTGACAAGCATGGACATATCAGTCAGCTGGAGTGAGATGAGTTTGTTACGTAGAAGACGTGCAATAATGCATCGAATGAGCTTAGTAAAAAGATGGTTCAGCTCAATAAGAGGAACAAGTACAAGCTGCGGTTAGGTCCGGGCGGATACAAAAAGAAAATTCTGATATGGAGAGAGATAGAAGCAAAGATCCACGTGGAAGAAAAACCTGACCCTTGGCCAAACACCGATGAGCATGCCAGAAACTGGATATATGCTTGCTCTGACTTAACTAAAGAAGGGGAGATTGTTGTGAAGGATCCTGCGACACTTGAAGTTTTGAAAGCCTTGAAAGGTCCCATCAAGATGCAGATAGAGTCTGGTCTATCTATATTTTGTGATTTGTGTATGTAAGTTCTATGATTTTTGTATATTTTAGATTGTTTTAAAAAAACAAGTAGTGGTGATTGAAGATGTTAACTGCCACTAATACTAGAGTAAATAGTGGCGGTTGACATCTTCAACCGCTGCTACTTAATCAAGTATTAGTGGTGGTTAACATCTTTAACCGTGGCTAAAGGAATTTACGTGGCGGATTGTTTTCTTCTCAGGTCACCCACCGCTACAAACTCGTATTTTAGCTACGATGGCGTTGTCGCAACAGTGCTTTTTTAACCGCCTCTATATGCCAGTTTTGTAGTAGTGAACTTCTCTTATAATCCCAATATAGAAATGGATAGAGAAGATATGAAAAGTTAATGTTTTTAGGGCTTTTGCATGGGTCGTAGTACAAACTGGAGAAGTGCTTTTTGAATGACGATGTAAAAACACTCGTTTTAAAACCATTTTGTAGGGCTCCTTGTTGAATCCGTAGTAGCACTTTGATAAGCCCTATATCAATGCAAATGGAACCTTATTTACTCAAATGATATTCTTGATTGGTTGTTGTGATTCATTTTTAATCTAAATTAATTGAGTAAAAAAAACTACAATTTTACACCAGAAATAACACATACAAAAAAAACTACGATGATTTGCTAGCACTACAAAACTACGATCATTAGCAGTAACAGCCTTTAGTTTTTATCGATACTACGAGAAGGAAGAGGGAAAAAAGCTCAAAGCGGATTCTTCTTTTTTTCCTGTACGTTTTCTTTGAAATCATCCGGATGGGAAAAAGTTCCCTGTGTTATTCCTTTTCTCCATTCCAATGAACCAACAGCGTGAACTGTGACAAATCCTGCATGATTCCTATTCCTACATGTTTTCCATATTTCCTGCAAACCAAACCAAAGGATCTCTAAATCCTGTAGTGGTCGAGGTGGCTCCTTCGTCCATCGAGCTTCGTCGAGAAGAAGCGCTTCATGAAATCCGCATGGCTTACCGATCTGTAATGTGCCCTATTGCTGCCTTTCAAGAGCTCGGGAAGAGGACCGACCGTCGTGTTGGGGCACACTTGGTGGAACAGTGCCGCTGCAATTCGCTCTCTGCTAGGGTGCACCGTCACCCTGTGCTCAACGCTTCTGTACCTCCCATTGCTTAGCATCTGCGAGTAGCAATTTTATTTGGCATTAAGCATTAAAATGTCATATTAAAGATCGTGCCTATGTTCTACCCACTGGACTTTTATTAGTCTTATTAAGCGTTGTTCATGCACGCGGGTGTACTTCCTCCGGTCTTCTTTTCTTGTTATTAGGACAAGCAAGTTGGTACAGATTTGCACTAAGAAATTTGTCTTAACGATAAAAAAAGAGGACATAGGAGTAATTGTTAAATTAACATGCGTGTATTTGAAGTACAACTTACCTCGAGTATGTCGCCGATGTTGACGATGAATGCGCCATCGAGGGGTTCGACGGAGAGCCACTTGCCATCCTCTGTCCTCATCTGCAGGCCCTGCACGTCATTGACGTGGAGCAGCAGCGTCAGGCCGCACGCGTCGGTGTGCGGCGTTAGGCCGAGCACCTTGTCGGCCTCCACGCACGGCGGGTAGTAGGTCACCTTCATGGTCTGCGGCTGGCCCCGGAACAGCTCCAGCAATTGCTCCGGCTTCTCTAAGCCCATGTCCGCTGCCATGAACCGCAGCAAGATCGACACCATCTTCGCCGCCTCTGCCGAGCACCGATCCAGGGAACTCCTGCACATCGTGCCGAAAGTGAACAATTAATAAGCACGGTTCATTTGCAAAGGCGTCATGGATTTGATCGGTCGGGACCTGAAAGACGGAGGCTGGGCGGGCCAGAACCTCATGTCCCGCGACTCTGTTGGCCGGAGCATGAGGTAGAGCATGTCGGACCAGTCCAGTTTCTGGGTCTCCGAGAAGACGAAGGCCTGACCGTACCCCTCGAGGCCGGACTCCGGTAGCTGCGCGTACGCCTTCTTGGCTTCGAGCGGGAGCGTGAAGAATTCAGCTATGGCTCTCTTCGCGTCCTGGATCACTTCATCAGGCACGCCGTGGTTGATGAGCTGCGAAAAGTTAATTATGAGTAGCACCAACAAAAATTTTCATCTAGACGGTACAAATTGGTCGAGCAGAACCGTTTCTTCGCACGTACCTGAAAGAAACCCCACTTCTGGCACGCAGACCCGAGGTTGGCGAGCTCCTCTTCCGACGACCTGGGGTCGAGTAACCTGCCGAGATCGACAACCGGGAGGGCGCAGCCGGAGACGACCTCCTCGGCGCAAACCTCCTCCGTCCTGACAAATCGTTCAGGTACCTGCTTGCCTGATGAGCCGTTCAAGGTCTGCGCGAGTGCCTGCACGTTGGGCACTGGCAGAGACCGTCCAGTTTTCGCGTGCGCCATTGATCTATTTCCTGCGAGCACGGTCTCGTTGGTGGTGATCTGTCGCTTTGGCGGATTTGTTTCAGAGAATGGCTTGTCGTTCTAGGCTGAATACTGATGATCCTGTCCTGAGGCCCTCAAGTATAAGAATAATATCTAAACCACTGATGATACTGACATGTATACTAAAGAAGAGCAATCGGCACCCTCTGTCTTTGATTGAAATCCTTGTTATAACTCGGCAAACACCTCTTATTGCCGAGTGTCCAAGTATTTGCTGAGAGCATTTCATCAGGCACTCGGCAAACACCTCTTTTGCCGAGTGGCAAGGCAGAAGCTCTCGGCAAAGATGCAGCACCCAGCAATAATAGAACTTTGTCGAGTGCCGCGACGCATACACTCGACAAAGAGTGAAAGAGCACTCGGCAAACGAGTACACTCAACAAAGCGTTGATCTTTATCGACTGTCTGCATCCGGCACACGACAAAGCCAACGCCGTCTCGTCGGCCGTTAGCACTGGCAATAGCCCTCAAAACTTTGCCGAGTGCTAGGGTAGAAGCACTCGGCAAAAATATTGTTTCTGTTGACTCAACCTGGGGCACTCGGCAAAGATATATTTTGCCGAGTGCTCATCCCAGCACAATCGGCAAAGATGTATTATACCGAGTGTTTTGCCAAATGCACTTGATAAATAGGTATGGTTTTTTTATCATAAAACGAGCACTAATTAATTAGGGTTCGGGATAAAGTAGGAGTTCTATGGATAAAGTAGTAGGTCTACATTTGCTATCGTAAATCATAATGGTCTGGACTTAATTTGTGCTTAAATGATCATGTCTCATAATAACACGCTTAGCATATGAACCGAATATCTTCTTCTAGTGGCAGGCTTTCTATGAACCAACATCTTCACTTCTAACTTGAAAATACCACGCCAAACCGAAGCCTGCAAAAATAACCTGTAGCTGATGTTCTCTTAGAAACATTAAAGATTATTGCAAGCACCATCTAACACACTAGGCCGTACCATATTGAGGTGTGGTCTTTGTATCCTAGTCCAAACCGATTTACAAAATATCAAAACCTTAACATTGCAAAAAAATATATGAAGTCCAAACATTAATAAATCCATCACATCGTTTCGATCATCCAGATCTCCATGGTGTACTCTCCGCCGCATATGCGTACCTCGTCGTCGCCATTGCTATCCTGAACTTGAGTCTTAGTTCTGAGTAAACAAGACATGATCACAAAATAATTTAAGAATAAATAATCTGCATTGGTGTGGTATCTAAGAATAAATAATCCGCATAATTAAAAATTATTTGATTGGAGAAATAATATATTTTAAAACATGCATGCAAGCATTTGCCGAGTGTCTAGAGAAGGTCACTCGGCAAATATAGGAGTTGGCGAGAGTCAAAGATGATGGCTCTCAGCAAAGCATCATTTGCTGGGTGCCGGATCTAGGGCACTCGACAAAGAGGTCGTTTGCCGAGTGCCGGATCGTGGGCACTCGGAAACAGAGGCAACCCTTAAGCATCACTGCGCCATCGCCCTATCCGCATTCCATCCACACGCGCCAGCTTGCACCGCCCACCATCGCCCGGCCCACCACCGTGACATCACCGCGTCTTGTCCCCGCCACCTCCGAGACCCCCGTGCGCTCTACCAGCCACCACTATGGTCCCAGCCGTCCCCCGCACCTGGCGCCCCGACGCCCGCCAATCCTATTGAGAGATGTTCTCCATAGTAGTTCTAGGTATGCGTATGAGTATGAGAGTCGATGGACATAGGACACATGGTTTATACAGGTTCGGGCCTCCTGGAGGATAACAATCCTATGTACTGTTTGGCGTATTCTATTGATGGGGTTCGCACTAGGGTTAGGGTTTCCCAATGCGAGTTCTGATGATCAACCGAAGGCCCCTGCCCTCCTTATATATCCGAAGGGCAGGGATTACATGGTAGTTTCTTAGTTGGTTACGACAGATTCTATCTATAAGCCATATCTCTAATGCTAACTTGCCGGCTACTCAACAATCCGAGTAGTTATCTTCATGGGCCATCATCTTCAGTGCTTTGCTGATATACCCTGGCCCACTCGGCCATACATCCGAGTGGTGAGGTATCGTAGTTATATATCCCACAGTAGCTCCCAAGAACTTAACAATTTTAAATCGAAGCTTTTTGCTGACTTGATGCTTCTTAAAATTGGAAAGTACTTCTTTTGACTTTGTCTTCATCTTGATCAACTAAAAAATTGCTTTCTTTATAAACGCCAAACCAGGCATACTCTATGAGTATAGCCTCCAACTCATAAGGTGTTGAATAGTTGAAATGCCTCATGTGTCCAAAAAATCATCAATATTCTCATCTTCTAATGCAAAACAGAATGCACCTAACCATATGTAGCCCTCAAGTCAGAAGTTATTTTGATCAAAATGATTTTTGACTCAGAAACACTCGCCTCCAGATGGTCTGTAGCCCCCAGGCATGGAACCATGTGTTCCCCGAGTAATTTCACTAATAAATCATTAATTTAAATATGCTGTGGCCCCCAAGCATGGAACTACCTATTATCCGAGTGATCTCACTAATAAATCACTGACAAAAATAAGCTGGAGCCCCTAAGCATGAGACTACCTAATGTCCGAGTGATTTCAATGTCAAATCACTGGAATAAAATATCTCGTAGCCCCCAGACATGGGACTAACTATTTACCGAGTGATTTGAACATTAAATCACTAAATACTGATGTGCTCACATATGACGCTTCCCCATTAATGACGAATAGCGACACCTCAATCACCGTGCAAAACAAACAGGCAACATTTATTGAGGCGTTGGTCATGTTAGGTGGAGTATATAAGCACCAGCCCGTCATCTCTTCATCACACCTTGACCCCTCAGCTTCATTTCTCACTTGCACTGCCACTGCTAGCTCTGCAATCCTAGACACTGCCTCCAGCATTGCAACCCTAGATCCATCATCGGCAGTGCAACCCTAGATCTAGAACAGTTCTTCATCCTCCCCTGTCGATTGCACTCCACTTCCACGCCACAGATTCGCTCCAATGGCCCCCAAGCGCACTCACCCTTCCTCCAAAGCCTCCACGAAGGAAAAATCATCCCCTGTTCACATGGAGGATGATCCAACCTTGGACATCCCTGTTGGAATGAAGGAGTTCCCAGCCTCCTCCATGGATGCAGAGAAGATCAATCGATTGGTGATTGATGGCGTGCTGTAGGATCGGGAGACAGTGGATTAGATTGAAGCTGCAGGTCAGAAAATCGCCCAATCACCTGTCGACCATGTTGTTGTCTTTGTCCCCTTCTTCTATCGTGGCCTTGATTTGCCATGTTCCGACTTTTTCTGTGGACTGCTTTTCTTCTACAGAATTAGCCTGATCAACTTGAATCCCAACTCTATTCTACAGATCTCCATATTTATCGACTTCTGTGAGGTGTTCCTAGGCATTGCACCTCATTTTGATCTGTTTAAGAAACTGTTTGTCCTTAAATCCAATAGCAACAATGTCATTGGTGGAGCCGGCTTTCAATTAAGAAATAAATCAAAATATATTGAAGTGCCGCTTCCATCTACCAATAAGGGGTTGCATGCCAACTAGTTCTACCATGGGAACCGTGCACCACCTCTTCCTGAATTCACTGCCGAAGCCCCTGTAGCCTGTCTATGATGGTCAGAAAACGCTTCTGCTGACAAGAAGGATGAGGTCGAAGAAATCCTGCAGCAGATTGCCATTCTGAAAAAGAAGGATATAATTGAGTGGACGTTGCTGGGAGCTTCATATACCGCAGGGTCCAACCAATCAAAAGACGTCATGTCCCTAGTTGGCAATTCAACATGAAGAAAGATCCTACTCGGGAAGTGCCTGAAGAGATGTCTGACCGAGAGCTGACATTGAGACTGGAGGCCATCTTTTCTTTATTGTTAACTTGGACTGTAGACTCCAAGCGGATCGAGCACCACTCCAAAACCAAAATATTATCGGTGAGTGGTTATTTGAGACACAATTTATATGTAAAAGCTGTCAGTTTACTAATTTTGCTTTGACCACAGAGCTTGGACCGATATGTATCAAATCCTCCAGTTCCTCCAGTGGTGCGAGAAAGATCGTCGAGCCAAGATCCAGCTCGAAAATATCGTAAAGCGGTAATCGAGGAATCTGACAAAGAGGAATCCTGTCAGATAGGGTCGCACGCCTTCAAAGGAAGGCGGCTGAAAAGGCTGCTGCCAAGTTGAGAACCACTCAGTCAGATCAAGGAACTTCATCCACAGCAGCAAGTGCCGACAGACCCACATCTGCAAGTGGGTCAAGTGCTGATAAATCCGGTATGCCCCAAAAGGTGTCCGGGCTAAAGTTCAAACATAGCCCAAAGTATGTTTCCTTCTTCATAATATTGCTTTTATGTAAGTGATGTAGGCCTAATCAAAGGCATGCATTGTAGATCCACTGGCACTACATCATCAAGAGGTGACACGTCATAGGCAAATTCGACTGCCAAGCGATAAAGATCACCAAGAGTAGAGCCCGAAGCGGCCAAAGATGACACCATGAGGCCGAGTGCTAAGGCACCGAGTGATCGGTCAGACGCTCAAATGTCTGACCGACCAGATTTGAATATCCCTGCTTCGACTAGTGTCGAAGTGAACTCACCTCCTCTAGAAGAACAAGAACCCACCTTTATCCATGAAGAGGTGGCAGAGCCAACATATGACCATCCCATTGGTCCAGAGGAGGATCTGTTTGCAACGCCTATTCATCAATGGACCTTGGAGATGGCGCCCGAACCCCAAGGGATCAAGGCTGTATATCATATTGGGGGGTACGCCACTGCAGGCATAGACAAATCTGAAGTACAGGAAGAGCTAGAGAGGTTTGAGAAGTTGACAAGCGATGCTTACTCTTCATTCCAGGTACATCTTCATATCTTTGATTATGTCGTTACTACTCGGGTAATAAATATTAACCTCCCCTTCATATTTCATAGCGACTGAAAACTCACATGGAGCATAAAAGTAACTCCTGAAGGCGGTGCAAAACACCTGCGCCCGAGCAATGGATGTTGAAGAACAATTGTCTCAAGAGCGATTTGAAGTCAGCCACCTCACCATCGAGTTACAGTCCCGTTCATCCCAAGTGGATGAACTATCATACAAAATCTCAGATATGTCATTTGAAGAGAATACTAATATCAATGTGACCCATATGTTCACAAATTTGCTTTTTACAGAGCTATCAGAGGAGCTTGCTTCTAAGGGCAACCAGGAAGCTGACTCGGTAAGCCTTATTGCTGAGCTCAAAATAGCCTGATGACTTTGGAGTCGGTGGCCAGCACAATCAAAGGTTTGAAGAAACAAAATGAAGAATTTTAAAAAGCAGCTTCCAACTTTGAATGAACTCCAAATAAACTATGACAAGCTAAAAGCCGACTACTATGAAGCCAGTGAATCCCGAGCCGACTGGCGGAATAAGGCAGAGGGTATGTTCAAATATGATCTATACTATATGTTAAAACTACTGTATTGCTTATACGTTTTACATGTAACAGGGGCACAAGCGGAGCTAAAATCACAAGAAAAAGAGCGTGTCGAGTTGCACAAAAGGATTCTCTTGTTAGAAAAAGTGGTCAGCGAAGCCGCCACTCATCAAGCTAGATGAAATTGTGGAAGGTTTCCAAGAAGACCTTTCTGACGAACAATGTGAAGCCCTGGTAACTGAGGCACAGGGTACAGCCAATGCGCTAATTGAGCATATAGAGCTAGATCCCTTGCCAGGCGTGTAATAAGTACTTAGGCAAAAACTTTGTTCCATTACCAGTAATGTAATGAATACTTGTGTCGTACTGCTTTGACATGCATTGTATGAACTCGTGCTCAACACTCATAATCAATACGCGTCACAACCCAGTACTCTAATTGACTTCCTTAATAACCGCCATGAACCATAGAGATTAAGAACTTAGTCGGTCAAGCATGTGCGAATTGAAGAAGCCGACCCGGTCCTTAACAAATGACATGAACCATGAAGACTAAGAACTTACTCAGTCAAGCATGTGCGCGTTGGGGTAGTACCGAGAGTCAATTTTTTTTTGAGAAACCCGAGAGTCAAAATTTGAGTCATGACCTTTAACCAAAGCAATAAATAATGACATGGTATAAGTAAATAACTGTAAGGAAAGCTAAGCATGAAAATGACATAGCTGGGCTATGTTCCAAGAACTCAGAATTTCTGACCCATCTTCACGCATCAACCGATAGGCACCCGGCCGAGTGACCTCCTTGACGATGAAAGGTCCTTCCCAAGGGGCCGACAATTTGTGCTTGCCTACTGTAGATTGGACAAATCTTAACACCAAATCTCCGACTAAAAAATCTTTGCCTCTTACGTTTTTAGCATGATAGCGTCTAAGACTCTGCTGGTACTTAGCGGATCTCAACAGGGTGGCGTCCTTTTTCTCTTCCAGAAGAATGAGGTCGTCACACCTACTGTTCTTGGATGTTTCTTCGTCATAAGCCAATACACATGGAGAGGTAAAAAGTACTTCGGTCGGGAGAACTACTTTAGAGCCATAGACTAATGAAAACGGAGAGTGTCCCGCGGCCCAACTAACATTGGTACTCAGCCCCCACAGTACCGATGGTAGCTCCTGGACCCATCACCGAGCATACTTTTCCAACCTATCAAATATGCAGGCCTTAATGCCAGACAGTAATAGTCCATTAGCCCACTCGACCTGCCCATAGCTCTGCGGATGAGCAGCCGAGGCATTGCCGATCTTAAAGCCAATCTTCTCTGCAAAGTCCTTGAATTCTTGAGAGGTGAATTGACTGCCATTATCCGTGATAATTTTGTGAGGGGCACCAAACCAAGTCACAATGTCAGTAATGAACTCTACGGCCTTCTTTGTTGTGATCTTGCCGACTGGTTTCACCTCAATCCATTTGGAGAACTTGTCCACCACAACATATAGGTGAGTGAACCCTCCTTGTGCCTTCTGGAAGGGACCAACAATGTCCAATCCCCATACTGAAAAACGCCAAGTGATTGGTATGTTTTGAAGCTCTGTGGCGGGCACGTGTTTCTGTCAGGCGAAGAACTGACACCCTTCACATGTTCGGACGAGGTCTTTAGCATCTGCTCCGGCAGTCGGCCAGTAAAAGCCTTGCCTTGATGCCTTGCCTGCTATGGCAGACGGCCCCATGTGGTTGCCGCATATACCCGCATGAATCTTTCATAATACGGCTATTCCTTTGTCTTGTGACACGCACTTCATCAACACTCCACGGGGGCTCTGCCTGTAAAACAGATGATCAACAATACAATATGACCTCGATTTGAGTATGATGCGAAGAGCTTTATCCTTGTCGGTTGGCAAGACTCCCTTATCCAAATATTCAATGAAAGGACTCTTCCAGTCGACCACAATCACCACCACCTAGGGTGGTGTATCATGACCCATCGCAGCTTACACCATAGTTTGCTAGTTTGTGCAGATGGCTTGTGTAATTCATTGAGAAATACTCCACTAGGTATTTTAGCTCGGCTAGACCCAAGTTTGGCCAGCTTATCCGCCTCCTCATTATACTTTCGGAGGATGTGCTTATACTCGATGCCATCAAACTTGTGTTTTAGCTTCCGTACCACAGCGCAGTATGCTGTCATGCTTTTGTCTGAGCAGCACCACTCCTTGGTCACCTGGACTATTACGAGAGCTGAGTCGCCAGAGATGCTTAGTTGCTTGACGCCGAGTGATATGGCTGATCGCAGTCCATGTAACGAAGCCTCATACTCTGCCACATTGTTGGATGCCCGAAAGTGAATGCGAAGGACGTATTTCATCTTGGAGCCTTCTAGGAATGACAACACCATCCCAGCAGCGGCTCCTTCTAGCTGTAAGGAACCATCGAAAAACATGGTCCAATAGCTAAGCTCCTGTAGGGTCGGCGGCAACTCAGATTCTGTTCACTCGGCAATGAAGTCAGACAATGCTTGACCTTTTATTGCGTCTCTCAACTTGAAGGTAATATCATAGGCCCCTAGCTCAACAGCCCACTTGGCAATCTTTCCAGTGGACTCACGGTTGTGGAGCAGCTCACCGAGTCCGAAGGATGTGTGAACTTTGATCGGATGGTCTTGAAAGTAGTGCTTCAGGTTATGAGAAGTCATCAATAAAGCATAGACTAATTTCTGGAGCTAAAAATACCGCACCTAGGAATCCGATAGGACTTCGATGATGAAATACACTGGACGCTGAACTTTTTGAGCCTTGCCATCTTCCGCCCGTTCGACCACCAACACAGTGCTAACAACGTGTGTGGTTGCGGAGATGTACAACTGCAAAGTTTCCTTCTGTTCGGGAGGTGTCAGGACCAGCGGACCGCTTATGTATGCCTTGAACTCTTCCAAAGCTTGCTGGGCCTCATCGCTCCATACGAATGAATCCTGCTTCTTGAGCAATATGAAGAAAGGGAGCCCTCTAATGCTGAGTTGCAACATGAACCTGCTTAACGCCGCCATGCAACTAGTTAACTTCTAGATGTCTTTCTAGGAATATGGGTGACCCATCTTCAATATGGTCTTGATCTTCTCTAGGTTTGCCTCGATTCCCCTATGTGAAGCCAGGAAGCCGAGTAACTTCCCTGAAGGCACACCGAAAACACACTTTTTCTGGTTGAGCTTCATGTTGTACTTTCAGAGGTTGTCGAATGTCTCGGCAAGGTCTTGGACCAGATCTGAAGTCAATCGGCTTTTGACCACGACATTGTCGACGTATGCCTCAATGTTTCTTCTGATTTGCTCATCCAAGCAGCGTTGCATGGTTCGCTGGTAGGTCGCACCGGCGTTCTTCAGTCCGAACGGCATGGTTGTGTAGCAGAAAACTCCGAAGGGCATGATAAACGAGGTCTTTATCTGGTCGGGCTCATATAAGGGGTCTGATGGTACCCCGAGTAGGCATCTAAGAAGCACAATAGTGCACAAGCAGCTGTTGAGTCGACCACTTGATCGAAGCATGGGAGGGCAAAACGGTCTTTTGGGCGAAATTGGTTAAGGCCTGTGTAGTCGACGCACATCCTCCACTCCTTGTTTTTCTTCCCCACTAAGACAGGGTTGGCCAACCGGTCAGGATGAAAGACTTCTTTAATGAATCCACCGGCTAATAACCAACCGATCTCTTTTCTAATCACATCCTTTCGGTCCTGCAAGAAACGTCGAAGTCGTTGTTTGACCAGCCTAGCATTCGGCCTAACATGTAGCTTGTGCTCAGCCTTTTCCCTTGGAACACCTGGCATGTCAGAAGGTTTCCATGCAAATATGTCTTTATTATTACGGAGGAAAAGGATAAGCGCACTTTCCTATTTGTCATCTAAGTTGACCCCAATATTGGTGGTCTTGGATACATCATTATCATCTAATTGAACCTTCTTGGACTCCACGGGTTCCGACTGCACCGCGGCCTTTGTCCCCTTCTTGGGAGGGACATCAAGGTCAGCCACCTTTGCTTTTGCCACCTCCGTCTTCAGGCCGGCGAGCTCAGACGCCATGACCTTCTTCTCTACTAGCTCGCAGCTCTGGAGGTTGCAGTCATACGAAGTCTTTACGGCTGTGCGGAGTGAGATGACTCTGTTTGGCCCTGACATCTTCATCATCAAGTACGGGTACTGTGGGATTACCATAAACTTGGCGATAGCTGGCCGCCCAATAATGGCATGGTAGGTGGAGTCCAGATCAGCGAGCACGAAGGTGATGCGTTCCGTCCGGTAGTTCTCCCAAGTGCCGAATGTCACCGGTAGAGTAATTTGTCCCAGCGGCACCGCCTGCATGCCTGGGATTACACTATGGAAAGGCGATCGGCTAGGCTTGAGATCTGTCAAAGGTATGCCCAGCTCCTTGAAGGTCTTCATGAAGAGGATGTCCAGGCTACTTCCGCCATCCACGAGTACCTGATTGAGCCGCACTCGATTAACAGTTGGCGATAGGACCAGAGGGTACTTGCCAGGTCTTGGAATGTGATCCGGGTGGTCCGACCGATCAAAGGTGATCGGGACCTCGGACCACTGAAGGAACCGTGGTACTGCTAGTGAGACTGAGTGGACTTCTCAGTACAGGATCTTCTGCTGGCACTTCGAGTCGGTCGTGGCTCTGCTGCAGATGTAGTTGACCTCCCGATTTGCATCCTAAAAGTCATATTTGTCATCCTCCTCCTTATCCTTGTTGTTCTTTGTGCCCTTGGGAACCCAAGGGCATTCTTTGCAGACCTTGAGCACGTGGTGCGCAAAGCTTTTGAGCTTGAAGCATTATCTAGCTTTGTGAGCTCTGTCATGCAGTAGGCAAGGTCCGTCAAGCATCTTGTTGAAGTCATCCTAGGTGACTCCTCTTCGTTGAGGGGTGCGCTCAGTATTAGCGACCGTCCTATCCTGCTTGCGCTTCCTGTCGTCATCCTTGTTGTAGTTGGATGGTCCTGATTGGTTACGGTTCTTTGGGGCCTCCTCCTTGTATTGGCACACTTGGTAGAGAGCCGAGTTGCTGACCACGTACTTGTTAGTCAGGGCAAACAGGTCCCTTGCCATGAGCCTGCCTACGGCGTCCAGTCTTCCAATCTTTTTGGTCAGGTTGTCATCGTGGAGTCTGGCCTAGAAAGCGGTGATGACCTGGGTGTCTGATATGTTCAGGATCGTTTTCTTCACGTTGGATGTTGTTCGCAGTAGGGTTAGGGTTTCCTAATGCGAATTCTGATGATCAACCAAAGGCCCCCTATCCTCCTAATATATCAAAAGGGCAGGGATTACATGGTAGTTTCCTAGTCGGTTACAACAGATTCTATGTATAAGCCATATCTCTGATGCTAACTTGTCGGCTACTCAACAATCTGAGTAGTTATCTTCATGGGCCATCATCTTCAGTGCTTTGCTAATATACCCCGGCCTACTCGGCCATACATCCGAGTGATAAGGTATCCTAGTTATATATATCTCACAAGCCCCGACCCGGGCGCCCTGACGCCCACCCGCCCCGACCCCAGCGCCCCGATGCTCGCCCTCCCCGACGCCCGCCCCGACTGCTAGCAGCCCCCGCATGGCTCTTGGTTGCCGGTAGGCCCTGCGTGCTCCAGCCGCCTCCTCCTAACCCCTCAGCCGCCGGTAGCCTCTGCACCCTTGTCCGCCTCCTCTAGCTCTGGTGCCCCGACTGCTGCCGGCCCCAACCCCGACGCCCCGATGCCTACATGCCAGCCCTGCTCCCCGTAACCCTGCCGGTCCTGCTCCCTAGTACCCCTTATGTAATTGGAGAGCTCTATATTACTTTAGTTGATCATGAATTATGCAATAATAGGGCAAGTTACATTTGTGCTATTATAGATACTGATACATCTCAACGGTGAATGCAAATTTCTATACAACATATAAACCATATGTTTTAGTTTGTGAATTAACAAATGTGATAGGCTACAACATATAAACCACATATAAACCAAATGTTGATAAAGCTACTAATGCCCTACCAATTAGATAACATGGTTGTGATAACCTCAAACTCTCCCTTTTGCAGTGTATAGGTTCCATTGGTCGTGCCCGTCGACAACATGCTCTTCACCACCTTGCCCGACATCGAGCTCGCACATACCCTAGGTGAGCACATCTGCAACACTCGTCTTTTTGTTTCCTAATTTTAGGTCATGTAACCTAGTTAGTTGTCTCCCGTTCGAAAGAGATAGAGTTGGAGATATGCAGATCTTTGCATATCTATAACCGTATCTGTTTCAAATTGTTCATGTTTTTATGGACAGCCCGAGGATGCGTAGATGGAGTTAGTTTTCATGGTCTACTCCCGTCTGAGATAGAGTTTCAGCATGATCTCCCTATTGTTCTCCGGATACACAATCTCCCTACTAGGACGTGTATTTGGAGAACAGCGGAGAGGTGCTGTCCAAATTCTATCTCGGATTGGAGTAGTCCTTGGAAACTAACTCAATCTACACATCCTCAGGTGGGATTGGGACCTATATTCACCTATGATAGTATAAACATCATGTAAATGCAAATGAGTTTTATATTGCTCGCTGTTTTATATGCTAGAGGATGGATGACCGTGCATGGATGTACACGGGGCCATTCACGTCAGAAAAAGTTGACCGACAAATGGATTGAGAAGACAAAACTTCCTTGGTTCTAGCATTTGCCAGGGTTAAAGGTGTGAGTGTCACTTGGTGTCTCTACAAAAGGTGAGGAAACATGTTGTAAGGTTCATGACCATTGAGGATCCCTAAAGGTATGAATGTTTTGGTGATGAATGACAAGCATGAAATGTGATTAATGTCTACACGAGTGTTGTGCATGTAGGAAACCTCATCTACTTCATGATGATTATTGATGGTTGCCTTGGCAGTTGATGACAGTGACCACAAGCATGGAGGCTTGATGAGCTTGATGGAGTCCAAGGGTTGATGGAGATGGATCAAGACTAAGAACACGTTAGGAGCAAGTGTTTGGAACACTTGTCTGGTTGTTAGGGCTTGTGTCCATAGGAAAAACTAGACTATCAAGGGGGTCTAGGTCATATCTCTTAAGTCATGATAGTTGGTGATGTGCATGGATGCTCGGTGAAATCACAAGTCACTAGGTGGCAGTGGAGAGGCCAAGGAGCTGTTGGAGGAAGCAGAAAAATGAAGTCAAGCAAAGACGAGTTGTTTCAGCTTCTGGAGATGAAGACCGGATAGAGCGGTCATGGAGACCGGACGGTCCGGTCATGTGCGAGAAGTCTAGATCAGTGGAGAGTTGTTGCGAGGAATCTACTGGCGCAAAGACCCATAGAGGCTGGACAGTCTGATGTATAGACCAGACGGTCCGGTCTGTATGGTGGGAAACAGAATACAGAGGAAGCAGTTTAACGTCATCTCTGGAATGAACAAGATTTATAGACATCGAACAGGTCCGATCTGTGTAGGAAGCAGCAGGGACAGGAAAAGCAACAACTCTGGAGGAGCCGTCCAGTGAAGAGCGAACGGTCCAGTCTGGGAGAGAATGAACTATACTGTCTGTATGTCCAGAAAGGTGTTTTGTAGAGAAATGACTAGCTTGAGGTTGGCAGCCTATTTAAAGTCATTGTTGGGGTCTTGGAGACCTCTCTTGGCCATTGGGATGGCTGGGAGCATCAGTAGGGAGCCAAGAGGAAAAGATAGGAGCACTTGGAGGAGATATTGGATATCTTGAGAGTGCTAGAGAGAGTAACCTGAGCATCCATACACATTTAAGGCTAGAGTGTTCTTGAGAGTGTGTTCTAGGTTGTTACTCTTAGCCTATGGTAAGACCTAGACCAGTTAGGCATCGATGATGAGCCTATCGTGACCGGTTGTGAAGGTCGTCACACGTTTAACACGGTTTGAGCTCGCTATTGAAAGGAGCATCAATAGTGAGCACTCATGTCGGCTCGAGAAGTCTGGAAAGTTCTCGAGGGAGGCAAGCTTGTGCCTTGGTGGTGGTGGTCACGCAACTATGTCTTCACTCCTGAAGTGGTTGCGGGCTTGTGTAACTCCACTTGGTGACGGGAGGGATCAGCACTCCGGCGGGAGTGGTCCAAAAATGAGTAGAGGAAGGTGCCATCCTTTTGAAACGTTGGGAAAAATGTCATGAGCCATTCCTTACTCATACTCCTTGCTTTGATGCATTACCTTTCGCTTTTATATACCATACTATTCATGCTTGTGTGCTTACCTTCTTCGTGTTGATTACCTTGTAGACATACATGAATAGGCTCCTTGCTAGCTAGTAATGTTTAGCTTCCGCATTTCATCACTAGCTTGTATAGGAGTTGTTTTAGCTTGATTGATCATCCTTGTATATTTTGTGCTACTCATGCTTGTGTTCTCTAGTTCGTTATATTGTAGCTTTACATGTGTATGCTCCTTTGCTAGCTTGTTGTTTGCTTCCACGTGTCTTTGGTTACTAGCTTGCATAGGAGTTGGATTGCCTTGTGTGGTCTACTAGTATGCTTAAGTTGTTTGTTCCTTTCATAGGACTATTATCTTGTTAGTGTGATCACCACTAGAATTGCTATAGTAGTCGTTTGAGTGTTCGTTTTAGGTTTTGGCGAATCTGGTACATATAGCGAGTTCCCGATTCACCCCCCCCCCTCTTGGTCTCTTGGTTCTTTCACATGAGTCAGCAAAATAAGGTCGTGATGGGTAAACATCTTTGCAAGTATGGTTTTATGCTAGATTATACCCAGTGCACCTACCATGGTGAGGCTGATCGTATGAGGGACGAGGTTGTGAGACGATGCATCAGGATTATGATGTACATGCCGGGATAGCAAACATGTTAAATGACTATCATGAAGCACACTTCGATGAAGGACGTAGGGAGGAGGAGCCAGAGGCAACCACAAAAGCTTATTACAACATGTTGTCCCTGGCATAGCAACTTCTTCATGGGCATACCCGAGTTTCTAACATGGATGCCATTGCGTGTCTGATGGCTGTAAAGTTCCAGTTTAGCCTGAGTCATGGCGCCTTTGATGTTATGTTGATAGTCTTTGGCGGCCTGCTTCCAGAAGGTCATATTCTGCCAAAGAGCATATATGAGGCACATAAACTTCTTCATGCACTTAAGATGCCATATGAGCAGATACATGTTTGTTCGAATGGAAGCGTCTTATTTAGGAAAGAACATGCCAAAGCAAATTACTATCCAAAGCATAAAGCCTCTAGGTTCTTGAAGGTAGACTCTGGTGATGGTCATAAGAGGCAGCTCACGATCCCCACAAAAATCTTATGGTACCTTCCTTTCATACCAAGGATCCAACGCCTTTACACGACCGAGGAGTTCGCGAAACAGATGACATGACACAAAAAAGGAATTCGATACAATCCTGACAAGCTTGTACATCCATCAGATGGTGAATCCTAGAAACATTTTGATGAGAAACATCATGAGAAAGCTCTAGAGGCTCGTAATGTACGCATGGCATTGGCAACAGATGGGCTCAATCCTTATGAAATTCGACCATCATCCTCTAGCTAGGAGATGATGTCTATGTCATGGCTCAATAGGCCATGCAAGTTTATTACCTCTTATACCCATGCCAAATGGACAATCATCTCAAAGGTTGCGATGTTGTCTAAAAGGTATCACCACACGGTAAACTACCTGTCCCAAACAACGAGGATTACAACATAGATCTAAACACATATGAGGGAGAGTTCTTTCAAGAATATAAGATAGACTTAACCGAAGGAGAGTTTGTCAAGATACCCGTGCTAGAAGGAAGTGTTGAGATAGACTTAACCGAAGCCACCGAAATGGAATTAGACAATTAAAGGGTTGTTGACGAGGAAGCTGGAGATGAGGTTCATAATATAAAGGAATTAGAATTACTTGAGCGATTGTGTTTAGGCAATCATAGTGATGATGACATTCCACCTTCGGAGCATAGGCATGATTATATCGAGATGCGTGATAGTGATGATAAGACTTATGATCCGGCTAATCCTGATGATGACAATTATTCCTAATACATGTATGATTCATACTAATTAATTTATTATTTATAATACTATGTTACTTCAAATTTTGTTTTGTTTATTTTTCATCTCTTTTATAGTATGCTGATTGGTTTGCTACCTTAAATTGTTGGTGTTTGAACAAAGATGGTGGACGGTTTGAATTTGAAGTCGCTGTCCTCGTTTTACAGTAGAAAATCTGATGAGTCTAGCAGTGGTCGACAGAGAGGTGGAGGAAGGGGTCGTGGGAGAGGTGGAGGCAGAGTTCGAGGAAAAGAGATAGCAAGCTCACCATCGCTTGTGGCATTGTTGTCTTCATCTTCCCCTTCGTCTGAGGAGGAGGAGAAGGAGCAGGAGCAGGAGCAGGGGGAGGAGCAGAAGCAGGAGGAGGAGGACGTTGCAGCTGTCTGCTTGAGAGGTCCTTTGACGGAGGGGAGGAGCTAGCCTGGGCATTTTGTGCAGGCAAAAATTTCCTGGCTTGGTTCAGTATGACGGAGGGGAGGAGCCAGCCTACATGTGGGACCACTACATCACCTTCCCTGATTTACCAGATCGGGACGGAAGGGTATTCAACAACAAGGCAACGCGGGTGGTCGCCGAGCTATGGGTAAGTCTTCCTCATAACACATTGCTCAATGCATCACATTAACTAATTATTCTATAAGTACTGACAGAATATATCATATCTACATGCAAGATTTCTTCAGATGCCAGGGTGGACATGAGGCCATGGCGGCTCGTGTGGCTCACAAAGCATGCCTTAAACTCGTGAAGGACATGCATTACGAGGCTTGTCTCCAGGCCTTCATAACATACAACTCCCAACAACTTCATATAAGGATCACCAAAACTAAGGCAAGGACCATGACATGACCTATGAGCAATACTTACAGGTAAACATAGGACAATATTTTTTTTCAATGATGAACTTAAGTACGCTTTATTTGCTCTTTTTATATATTTGTAATGTACTTGATGACATGTAGGTGCCTCCGTGGTGGTCTTAGAACCTCCGGTGCTGGGAGGTTATTGTGGACTTGTGGTGCAAACCCGAGTGGGAAGAGACCCACCAAGCTTGCCGGGAGCGGCGTTTGATGACGCCAGGTGCAACACACCATCAAGGCAACCTTAGCCTCGAGGAATACAGGAAGAGATGGGTATGCGAATTTATTTCTTTATTCTAACTCTCAATACTGTGCACTTTCTAGTTATCTTGCTATTTTGTTTCGTAGTCCGTAGCACATGATAACCGGCCTAGTAGCCAGTTCATGGCATGGGCTTTGGCTCACAAGGGCTAGGCGACGTCTGACGTCGACTACAACCCGGAGGACACTCCCTGCCCTCGGCATACAGCAATGCGAGCTTTGACAGCCACCTCAATGAATACACATCAATGGCAAGGACGATGTGAGAAACCATGTTGATATGTGCCATGGTTTGCAATATGTGATGAGCAATTGACATTGGCTAATTTGGTGTTTGAGTTGAAATGCGGGAATTTTAGGATTGCATGAGTTTGTGCATGATGATGGTTGTGACTAAATGGAGTTGGTGAAGATGTTGGAGAAGTTGTAGGAGATGGGAAATGTGTTTGCTTGTCTCATGATGTGTAGGTCAATAGAGTCAACTTGGCGGTCAACGGCGAGAGGATCGGGCATAAGTTGGGGACTTGGGGCCAGACGATCGGGAGGCCGGGTGAAGTCAAGGGTGATCCACACCGTACACGTGGAGAGATAAGAGGCACGGACGATTTCGCAGTTGAGCCTCAAAACCATGGGAGTGATGAAGATGGCGTATTGACCAAGTCAAGGTGAACGGGATGCCTGTGCAAGTGACAAGGGGCCCCAATTGAGCGGGACTGGGAGAGACTTGCCGGTGGTTAGGATTGCAGGACAAGGTGAGACGCGACGGCATCAAGGAAGACGTGCTTTGAGAAGTGTGCAAGGCGGTTTCCCGGTTTAGGCCTCAAAACCGGTGGCGGCGATTGGAGGTGCACGTGGCACCATCGCGAAGCATGTGTCGAGACGAATCGAAGATGTGAAGGGCCCAAGGGCGTTCGGGCGACAAAAAAAAAGAGATGGACAAGTTTGTCCTTGTTGATAGGTGGCAATATATTATAGGTCAAGGGTAGTGTGGTCTTTAGGATAACCCAAGGCTTATATAAGGAGAGGTAGGGCTGGTAGGAGAGGGTGTCTCTTCCCATTAGCCTTGTGTTAGGGTTTCATTCCATAGACCTAGGAGTGTGTTTCATGTTGTAGTAGAGAGAGGGGAGTGTAGAGGGGAGTGTGTGAGAGACAAGGTTTTCTCTTCCAAAGAGTGGGAGGAAGAGTGTGGCTTCCTAGTCATGTATCCATGTAACTTGGAAGTATGAATCAATGATATGAGATTCAAATTTGTGCTCACATTCATCCTCTCTCCCTAAATTCCAAATTTATGTTTTTTCTTATTTTTGGAGCTACTTTTGTGGGAATTTCTTATCTCATTTTTGAGTGAGTTTTGGGTTGGATTTCTTCGGCTTCTTGGTGCCATGATGAGCTAGAACAATCCTATATGGGTTTTTGACTGAATCATAGGCTCTAGAACCTTCGATTTCGTGGATTTCTCCAAGTTCATCCAAACCCTAGAGTTTTTGGTAGAAACCAAAATTCACGATGAATTCTTAAGCTTTTGATATGATTCCACTTGGAGTAGATGCAATCGGCAGCATCTATGTGTAGAATCAATCGACAACATCGAATGATCACCCTTAGGATCAAGATTTGTTGCCATCATGACAACAATAGCCACCCTCCTAAACTTGTTGTGAGATATATTTGTGTTGGTGTTTTCATTTGCGTTTTGTGATGACTAGTGGACTACTGTGTCTTGAAACCTATTGTGAGATGCTTATTGTGATATAATATTCGTGATGATGCACAATGTGATGATATGATGTTTGTCATGATGTTTCTATGATTATGCATATTGTGAAATGATTTTTGTGTCTGGGAAGGCAAAATTCAAAATAATTCTGGTGCAGGAAAGGTTCTTTGCCGAGTGTTAAAGTCAAAACACTCGGCAAAGATGAGCATCTTTGTTGGGTGTAATTACCTAAGCACTCGATAAAGACTTACATGTTTGCTGAGTGCCTGATCAGCCAGCACTCGGCAAAGACTTACATGGTTGCCAAGTGCCTGGTCAGGGAGCACTCGGCGAAGGCAAAGTTTTTCCCAAGGGGACGGCCGACCCTTGGCAAAGCCTCCATTAGGACGGCCTTCTCCATTAGATGTTTGCTAAGGGTATGAGAGATGTCTAAAACTTATCAATGGCGTACGCAAAAACTGGACGGTCTCTGCCAGTGCCCAACGTGCAGGTACTCGCGCAGACCTTGAATGGCTCATCAGGCAAGCAGGTGCCTGAACGGTTTGTCAGGACGGAGGAGGTTTGCGCCGAGGAGGTCGTCTCCGGCTGTGCCCTCCCGGTCGTCGATCTCGGCAGGTTGCTGGACCCCAGATCTTCCGAAGAGGAGCTCGCCAACCTCGGGTTTGCGTGCCAGAAGTGGGGTTTCTTTCAGGTACGCGTGAAGAAAACATTTTTGCCGTTCAGATGAAATTATTTGTTCGTGTTACTCATAAATAATAACTGTTCGCAGCTCATCAATCACGGGGTGCCGGATGAGGTGATCCAGGACGCGAAGAGAGACATAGCCGAGTTCTTCGAGCTCCCGCTGGAAGCAAAGAAGGTGTATGCGCAGCTGCCCGAGTCCGGCCTCCAGGGGTACGGCCAGGCCTTCGTCGTCTCGGAGACCCAGAAGCTGGACTGGTGCGATAGGTTCTTCCTCATTCTCCGGCCAACAGAGTCGCGGGACATGAAGTTCTGGCCCGCCCAGCCTCCGTCTTTCAGGTCCCGACCGATCAAATTCATGATAACGTCCTGATGTGCATCTGGACCATACATGCATGGCTAATTCTTCGCTTTTGACACGATTTGTAGGAGCTCCGTTGACAGATACTCGGCTGAGGCAGCGAAGGTGGTATCGTGCCTGCTGCGGTTCATGGCCGCGGAGATGGGTTTGGAGGAGCCGGAGCGCCTTCTGGAGGTCTTCGAGGGGCTGCCGCAGAACATGAGGGCCACCTACTACCCGCCGTGCGTGGAGGCCGGCAAGGTGATCGGACTGTCGCCGCACAGCGACGCGTGCGGCATGACGCTGCTGCTCCACGTCAACGACGTGCAGGGCCTGCAGATCAAGAAGGATGGCAAAGTGGGTCGCCGTTGAACCAATGGAGGGCGCGCTCGTCGTCAACATCGGCGACGTACTCGAGGTAACTACTTCAAATACACGCATGTTAATTTAATATATTTTTTGTCCTCTGTTATCTTTTTCTTCGGGACAAATTTTTTAGTACAAGTTGGTAAGCCATCTTAATATGCCATTTCCATGCTTAATGCAAATTATATACTCATATGTTGAAATCTATTGCTACTCGCAGATTTTAAGCAATGGGAGATACACAAGCGTTGAGCACAGGGCCACGGTGCACCAGAGCAGAGAGCGAATTTCAGCGGCACTGTTCCAACAAGTGTGCCCGGATACGATGCTTGCCCCTCTTCCCGAGCTCGTCAACGGCAGCAATAGGGCGCGTTACAGATCGGTAAGCCATGAGGATTTCATGAAGCAGTACTTCTCGACCAAGCTCGATGGACGAAGGAGCCACCTCGACCACTACAAAATTTAGTTGACTTCCAACTTTGTTCCAATCAGCGCAAATGAAATAAAGAAAGGTTGGGTCCATCCCATATCCGGTTAACTAGTCAACCTACCCGCACATTTATGTGGCTAGTCTTGATATCTTTTTATAGAAGTTAATCGACATATACAATATCATTTTACTATCCCTCCAATAAATCAGAATACTAAACTATTTAATTAAAAGTTCAATCTATCAGCGAATGCAGACATTTATGTCTCTTGATTATGTGGAAAAAGTTTGAAAGTTTATATTTGTTTCATACTTATTTTAATATATTTTTATTATGTATGCATTAAAATCCTATACAATTGCTTATCTCATCTACTAAGATCATTTCTTAAGTTTTCTTATTTATTGGTTCGGTCTGCGTATTTACATGGCCAATATCAACAATTCAACTATAGCTTAATATCTTACAGGTATCATTAATTTATTATTATGCTATGATTGTCTATCTTTCTCATATCACTATATATATTAGATATTCATTGGTATGAGAGATGTCTAATTTTTTTCTAAATTTATAGATATAAAAATAAATATTTATAGGTTAAAAGATTACTAAAACTTATACAATGGTATGAGAGATGTCTCATATTTCTTAAATTTAACGTAAGACGTAGTTGCTACGGGAAATAATCACCTCTTTCTCTCATCACTCTCTCTTTCCTCCACATTAATAAAAATCCTACGTCACAACGCATGAGACGGTCTACATGTAGCATTGTAGTTGTCCTTAATATTAGTCGCAGAATACTAGAAGGTTGGTCAAGGGCTCAAGCTAATATTATTTCCCCATTGACATTACCATAGTGCGGATCTTTTTGTTTTAGAAAACGGAAGAGACTTTCTATCTTTGTGTATCCACATACACATTTCTGTGGTGCGGATCTAAGCATCTTGCTACACGTATGCAGTCTCATAGCCTGTCTGATGTATTGGCACATAGGATTTTTGATGATGTGAAAGAGAGAGATGCTCGTGAGAGAAAGAGGTGGTTGTTTCGCATAGCAACCATCTCATGCGCTAAAATTTAGGAGTATGAGACAACTTTCACACTATTATATGGATTCTAGTAGTCTTTTAATTTATAAATATTTTATTTTACATTCATAAATTAAGGAGTTATATAATTAATAGGAGACAACTAATTAGACTACATATTATATAAGTCGTCTCTAACCTGTCTTAAGATTACTTGTCCTACATGAGACAGGGTATAAGACGGCAGCATTGTACTTGCCCTAAGTACTGCATATGCAAGACCACCGCTTTTTCGTGGAGAGCAGGTCTAAGATCACTTTCACACATAGATTATCCATTTTAGAAGAATCATGCTCACATCTTTCTTCGTGAGCAGTGTCAAAGACACCCACAGACTAGTATCGATTCATCATACCCATGATGCCATGTCAACAATGGCGTTATCCATATTAGAGAGTGGTCCAAAGCTGTCCAAAGCTGTCAAAGTTCACACTCAGTCTTGCTGGATTCTTCTGACATTATCTCCCAGACGAACGGATAAGTAAGCAGCTGGCAAAGATTCAATTTTTGGTATATAAAAGAAGGATCTATTTCATCAAACAAATGAAAATGTCCCAACCTGTACATTGATGGATGAATTTGGCCAATGAGGCCCAAGCCTCCGACGACGGTGGGTCTCTGCATCGCTCGGTCACAAGTCGTCCTTTTATATGCAACTGAATTTGATACACAACTCAACAAACTCCATCTTGAGACAAATTCTTTTTGTAACATAAACAAATCATTCATTCTGAACACATCAAAGAAAAATACTTCTGGCGCCAAATAGCCTCTTAGGCTAATCCATAATACCAACTAAGCTTGAGCATAGCTCAGACTTAGCAACAGGGACAAACTTTGTCAACAAATCAGCAGGATTATCATGAGTGCCTATCTTGCATACCGTTAGCTTACCCTTTTCGATCTTATCACGAACATAATGGTACTTGATCTCAGTGTGCTTTGTCCTCTCATGAAACATTTGATCTTTGGTGAGACATATAGCACTTTGACTGTCAGAAAATAGGTTAATGCAATAATCAACTCCACAAAGCTCAACAAACAAACCCTTCAACCAAATCAACTCCTTGCATGCTTCAGCAATAGCCATGTACTTGCTTCTGTGGTAGACAAAGGAACAACAGATTGCAATACGGCCTTCCAACTCACAACACAACTGCAAATAGTAAACACATAACCTATGAGCGACCTTCACCTATCCAAATCACCAACAAAATCTGAATCCACATAGCCAATAAGTCCCTTTTCAGTTCTGTCAAACTTAAACTATAATCTGCCATGCCCCAGAGATACCTAAAAATCCACTGAACTGCCCTCTAGTACTTTACCAGGATTAGACATATATCTGCTAACCAAACTGTTGGCGCCGGAATTTGGACCGGGTCTAGTAATCAGAGGCATGGAGAGAAAATTGTCTAAGTAAAGGGAGTCCAACGGCTGAAGGGAATAAAGTAGGCCCATGAGGGCTATTTTATCTTTTCTGTTTTAGATAGATTTTGTTTAGGAATAAATCTAGTGAGTTTGTTTATTTGGAAACCGAAGAGTCCTGATCGACTCGGGTCAAAATTCCCTTGCATGAGACTATAAATATGTAATAGAGTATGTACGAAAAGATTAACACATTCGTTCAATACAGCTCGGTGCATCGCCACCTTTTCCTACTCGACAAAATCCTCGTCTCACGTGGGTTGCATCGGCTCCGATCTCGCTGAGAGACTTGGATTGGTCACCCTCGGTAATCTCATTGACTTTAACTAGAACTTTCTCATTAATTTGATATTCTAGTAGTTACCTTTGTGATTGCCAGTTATCCGGTAATTAGGTTTTATCGTGTTTGTTCTATCGACTTTGAGTTACAATACTGTCTCGGTTAGGTTGGATCTATTGTAATTTTTAGAAGATTTAGCGAACTTGATTTAGATCTGTTACTCAAGTCATCCTGTTGGTTTTACCTATTATTAGAATGTATTCAAATCTATTTGCTTTGTTTGGGCACTGTCTCGATTAAGTTCGATCTGCTCGAGCCAGCGTGGCTGCATCGACTTTGACCTCCCGCTGAGTCGATAGAACTAGATACGACCTGATTGTGGGTAGAGTCAATAGGGTTCTATCGGGACGTTTAGCCGATAGGTTATCATGGTCCAATCAACTTCTTAGCTCTTTACTTGATAATTCTTGTACTATTGAAAGTCGATCGTCCCCTTTGTTTAAGTAGATTAGATCTGTTATTTTAAGGCATATTTGCAATACCAGCTAATCAGATCTATCGACTTCACGCTATCGACTGAGGAAATCTTACTATGACTGCCTTTATATCTATTGACTTAGCTCCATCGACTTAGTATTTACTCGTTTATTAGTTTGCCGATAAGCCGATACAATCAACCGATTAGTTTATTTATTGTTATTATTTGCTCTTATAGCCATTGACTGGTTATCAGGAACAGTGACTATTGGCTTTCTCATCGGCCTATCTGGGGCCGGTGACCCAGGGAATTTAAATGTTTGCTTTCTTTGTCAATTTGCTGGTGTATTGATCCTGTATTAGAGTAAAGCAAATCTCCTAGGTCGTGCGTGTAGATTTTTGAGTCAACACACTTTTTGGAAGACCCGGTAGGACCAAGGACTTAAAGCTTAGCATCATAACGGGAGTGTCAAAAGAACCTCTAAATCCTCATCCGAAGCACGACATTGGAGCAAATCTAAAAGAGGAAAACGTGCCACCTGTTGATCGAGATGAGTTGAGTGATGAGTTGAAGGAACAAATCAATGAAAGGGTGGTACAATATGAGAACCTATTGGTCGGGACTTTTAGCAAGACTAGGCATGGCAAAATCATTCAGAGGTGAAAGCTGTCTATGCCTGCCTAGATTGAAGATGATACTGAGAAACAAACTGTCAACAAGGCAACAGAGGTTATTGATGAAGAAGCATTGAATAACATGATTCATATAGTAGTGCATCGTGCATTAATTAACCAGTCACCCATATTGGTTAATACTTTGAGGGCTTTAGTCATATAGACAGTGGAGGATTGCGTATATGATGATTTAGCACGTGGGCCAATGTATTTCCGTGTCAATGGAAACATCCCTCGGCCTGCAATTGAAGCATCTGATAGGCAACAACCCAGTACAAGTACTACAACTCCTACAATGACCTCAGGTCCAACACCTGCTGTTACTACCTGTGACACCCATGGTGTCACTCTAGAACCTTAGGCAAACAAGGAAGATATAACGAAAACAAAATCACAACGTAATGGCTCGAATTTGAATTTATTCAAATTTGACTCAAATAAGCCTTGAACTAAAAGTTTAGATTTCTTAATATAAGTGGTCCAAATAAATTTCATAACCTTGATCTATGCACAAAATAAGAATTTTTCAGAATTTTTGGTGATTTTATCACTTGGTAAACTAGTCCAAATAATTCAAACTATGCTCAGAAACAGTGTCAATTTAAAAATTCAAATTTTAAATTTTAAAAGAAACCGCCGAACCAGATCATACTCATAAGTAAGATCTAATATTTAGGAGCAACATATAATTTTGGTTTGATTTAATAAGGTCAAGAACTACTACTTTTAGAATTCTTGCTAAATATCAAGTTGCTGGGCAAATTTCAGCCTTGACAGTTAAGCAAGTTTGAAATTAAATAAGTCCTACAAACCTATATCTTCCAGGATTACATCTTCAACTTTTAGCTACTTCAAGCCTTGCTCTTCATGTATGTGGGACCCTTTTTAAATTTGGAACCCTTTTGATGCCCCAAATGGATTTTACAAAATGCCATGGAGTTAAGATTTCTAGGCTGGAAATTTTTTTCCTAAGTCTTTGTGGCTTTGATTGCATTTTGAAAATGCAATATCTTGCAAATAATTTGACCTCTCCTTGTGCATGTCACTAATTTTGGACTTCAAGCAATGCTCTACAAGGTTATGCAAAAATATTTTGTTTTCAGATTAAGTTAATGCTCCAAAATTATGGTTAAAATCACCTAAACATTTCTGTCTTCGGGCAATATTAAATCGAGTGGGCCCCGCCTGTCAGCGGCACATTGCGCGCCGGCACTGTGCACCGCCCGGCCTGCCGAGACGCCGCACGCCGCGTGGGCACCGTCGAGCGGCCGACGACCCCATTTGGTCGGGTCTTTGTTCGAGCGCCTCCCCTCCCCCCCCCCCCCCCGGACGTCCTTATCCCTTCCTCTTTCGCTCCTTTCTCTCCCTCTCGCTCACTTCCTCTCTTTCTTCCCGAGCGAAGCCGCCATTGGAGCCGTGTGAGCTCCTCACGTCGCCCTGCTGCCCTGCCGCCTCCCGCCATCGATCCAGCCCCGTCGGAGCTCCAACTTGGTCTCCTCCCTCGGTCTGTGAAAGCTCATGCCTTTCCTCGCTCTGAGCACGGCGAATCGAACCATTTCTTCCCCACCTCCGACCACCACCGTTCGACGTCACGACTCCTCCCTGGTAAGCCCCACCTGGATTCCTTGAGCACAGCCCCTATTCGCGTCTTCGCGCGTCAATTCGGCCCCATTTGCCCCTCTGTTGCGCTGTCGGCCGCCGGGAACGTCGCGTGTTACCATTGCCGTACGCCGCTGGCTGCCGTCCCCCCTTGTGCGCAGCAGCCCCGGTGAGCTAAACCACCTTGCCTCCCGTGCCACGCCTCTCCCGGAGAATCCCCTTGCACCACACAAAGCCGGAGCGCCTCTCCGGGCTTGCCCCGCTCGCCATGGCCTCGCCGCCGCGCGCGCGCGTGCTGAGGTCGAGCGCCGCGGTCGTGCGCTGGCCTGCCGAGCCAGGCTCGCGCCTGGGCAAATCTGGCCAAGGAGCACATCTACCCGTGCCTAGGCCAGCTGGGCCAAGGAAAAGCGGCCCAATAACCAGAAAATCCATGATAATTAATTTATAGCCAAATAAAAGGGTTGTGACTTCAAAAATTCTCTAGATGAATAATTACTAGGAATAAAAATACACAAAATTACTTTTTGGACTCCTGAAACTGTATAGTATTTTAATAAAATACTGAGATACACCTTAAGCACATATTATTAGGAATAGAAATAAAATCATAACTAATTATTAGAGCACAAAATAAATTTCCACTATTTCATGTATGTTTATTGCATTATTAACATGTATCTCATCTAGTGGCATGTTTAAATTCCGAGCATTTCATCTGTAATGAATAATTTAGTGTTTACACCATTTTAATTAATATAAATTATTAGTTCATGTTCTTGCCATCATATTGAGTAGATAAATCTCATGTCATGTCCTCTGCAACATATATTTTTCTCACTGGCATTTATCGTCTAGAGCCCTATGTAAGCATAGTAACTTTGATTTAATTCTAGTAATGGCATATATGTGAATATAACTATCTAGCACATAGATGTTTATGTTGCAAATCATAAAACACCTTTTCTTCCTGTTATTTTAGGTTTATTTGCGTTGCATTGACTCTGATCACCATGTTATGATCATCTAGTTGGTTAAACATGGATCACCCTTTGCAAGCATCATCACTAAAACACCGTTCGCATTTCACGATACTAAAAGAAAGCAGAATAAGAAATCACCCATGTCCTTCTCTAAGACCCCTATACTTTATACATGCATCATGTCATCGCATGCATTTGTTGAGGAAGTGCCATGAATCCTCTCTATCCTTATGTGCATTGAATTTCATCCAATAGGACTCAACGACGGGAATATGGAGGTGGAGATAGTTCTACAGGAGCCCAGAGCTGAGATTAATCCTTCTGAGAGTGATAACCTCGATCTGAACCAAGTCAAACCTCGGTGCACTCCTATGTTTCAAAGCTTTTATTTTGTATCACTTGTATGCATGTCATGTATTGTGCATTACGTGTAGGAAATGATTGAAACCCTAGTTGCATGTAGGAAAGACAAATTCTATGGGTGTGAGTATACTTGTTCAACCATTCGTTAGAATTTGCTATGCTTAATATGGAGTCATCGGTAGGAGAATCGAGTGGTATGGAGACTACTCGATATAGGATGGTTCAGAGATTTATCATTTGTACTCTCACATGACAATGATGGATTAATTTGAGACCGAACAGGGAAGTGCATGTGTAGGTTGAGGTGACAAGGTTGGACCTTGTTTGCCATAGCCCCGTTTGTGTCGAGTAAGAACCCCCTTCGAGTGTGGACCCGTGACCAAGTTTAAATAGTACCAAGTGTATGCTAGTGATATGCGCACTAGTAAACCAATGTAGCTTGATTATCGTAGTAGTTGGACGGTCCCTCATCGCTCTTTGGGAACGATCATAAGTGCATGGTTGCATTTGGGTGGTATGAGAGGTGGAAGGGTGCATGGTCTAACCAGGGATACCGGGTATCGCGTGGAGGACATGTACCCGGGAGTGCGTGAAACCCTGCCGACTCTATGGTGATCTCACAAAAGGTTGTGCGTACGCCGTGTATTTGGGTTTCTCCTACAGGATGTAAATCGATTCGAGTCGCCGTCCCTCGCGGTTATTGAGTACCACTTTTGAGATCGCTGCCACCTTGAGTTACAAAGTGAATGATGAAGATGATGATGTTGTATTTCTATAAATTGTATGGCAACCATGTTTGCTTTAGTATAGTTACACAATATTTAATTTATGCAAAAACTCTATTAACTTGGCAAAAATCTGAAAATATGGATCAATTATTAGTGCTGCTTTTGCAATTATTTCCACAACTTTGGTCAGCCCCCTACATGCTAGGTGTCGGCCTTAGCGTGCTATTTTGATGGGTAAGTCTTGTTGAGTATTAGTTGCTCAGGGTTTGTTGTTTAAGTTTTTGTACAGGTATGTCACATGTTGTGTACACCGAGAGTGGCAATCATATGGAGTGGGATGGTGAACCTCCGAAGGGATGGACCATGGAATGAGTTCCCGTTTGCCCTACTCCAGAGGAGCACGAGGAATGATTCATGGTTATGGGTTGTCATGAATTATTATAAGATATGTATCGTCGAGATTATTCGCTTCTGCTAAGATCCATTTTCAAACCTCAAACTCTTTTTATGTATCCTAAATTTGAACCTAAATTGTAATAACTTAAATTTGACATTGTACTCTATTTTCTATGTTCATTTGGGTATTGATGGACTCTTGCTTCGTCAAGTGTCACCCGAGTGTTGATCTTCAACTATCCCCCCTCGTTTCAAGGTGGGGACGTCACACTACCCCTCCTCCAAACAATGCCAATGGTGGTGCAGCAGGGAGATCGCTTGGATCAAATAGGAGAATAATTCTGCAGAGGACGTCACCACAGACACAGCCGTATCACTACAGGCAAGAGACATCGGCTCCGTCAGATAGCAATTGTGACACAACACCTAATATGGAACCAAGCATGTTCGGAATGCCATCATAGGCTGCATTACCAGGAGAGATGGGAGGCCGACATCCCATCACTAATTATGGTTCACGGACTACTCCAGAGATGCCAACATCTGGTCCCACATCGGCTAATCCCAATGCCAATGTTTTGACCGATGATTGGGCGGTTCAAATTGCTGAAGTAATGAGAGAGCAGTTTGGGTTGAAGCCAAAGCAGCAAACTTATATGTATCGGCCCCCATATCCGCCCCGTTACGATTTGATTCCCATGTCGGGCCAATACAGGCCACCAGAGTTTACTAAGTTCACTGGACAAGACGATACTACTACCATCGAACATATCAACCAATTCTTAGTACAGTGTGGTAAAGCTGGTGCTACAGAAGCTCTGAGAATCAGGCTGTTTCCTTTGTCTCTGTCTGGATTGGCTTTCTCCTGGTTCGCATCATGGCCCCCAAATTCTATCATCACTTGGGCCGATCTAGAACAGAAGTTTCACAAGTACTTCTTTGCTGAGACAAGAGAGATGAGGTTATCAGACTTAATTGCCGTGAGGTAAAAAGCTAGGGAGTCTATGCATGATTACATGCAGAGGTTTAGGGAAGTGCGCAACAAATGTTTCAGTCTATAAGTGACAGATAATCAAATGGCAGAGATTGCATTCAATGGTTTGGTTGTGTCCCTAAGAGAAAAGTTTCTCTTGGTTGAATTTGAGAGTCTGTCCCAATTAGTACAGAAAGTGTCGATCCAGGAAAACCTGATTCGGGGGGCACGGTAAAGGCCGATACAGGTCAATTACAACGACTATGAGTCTGAGTTTGATGAGGAAACTGAAAATGTAGATATGGCTGAATGGACTAGGAATAAGAATTTTTAATCATGTCCTTGGGTGAAGCAGAATGAGCCGGAGGAAAATTATGATTGTGATATTACCACGGCCGATAAGATATTTGATATGCTGCTATAGGAGACATATTCAGTTGCCACCAAATCATGTGATACCACTTGCTGAAAAGTTGAATAAGAGAAAGTATTGCAAGTGACACAATTCACCATCGCATTATACTAATGAATGCAAAGTATTCAGAAGACAGATTCAGTCGCCAATTGAGCAGGGGAAGATAAAGTTTACCAAGGGAACTATGAAGATTGATGGGCATCCGTTCCCTACAAATGTTAATATGGCTGGTATCGACAATGTGGAGACATTCATTAACCGATATCAGAAGAAGATAGAAATGGAAGTAAGGGAATAACGGTTCGATCCACATTGGGAATGCCCATTCTTTTAGTAATGTTGGGACGATAACATGAAGCTTTCTTCAATCGACAACTGTCCTGGTTGTAGTAGACATGTGAATCAAATGTATCAACAAATCGGCTCCAACATCCACAGAGCAAACAAAGTGAGTCAATGATGGGTACAGCCGATGGTCGTGACCGTGTGTCAGCATTTGATCATCTAAGTGCCAAGAAAACAGAGAATGAAGTTAACTTTGATAAATAAGACGATGAGGAACTACAGGAAGAGTAGGAGCAGAGTAATCAGTAGAGTCCATCTGGCATTTTCTCCAGAAGTCAAAAGCATAGAATTCAGAGGATGCGCTGTAAACAGATAAGTGCTAGTCGGTACTATTATGATGAAGATGATGATCAACCACCCAAGAAAGTGTGGAAAACAAAGGTGAAGTCACAAGTTTAGGTCCCTGATGGCTTTAGAAGAAGAACTGTTTGCTGATGAAGATGATGCGCCTCAGCTAGTACTTGACACACTGCAAGCAGTGTTTGATAAAGTAGATGAATCTAAGCATTGAAATTTGAAAGCTTTATACCTAAAAGGGTTTGTGAATGGGATGCCGATGGGAAAGATGATGGTTGATGGAGGCGCTGCAGTCAACATTATGCCAACTACCACTGCTAGAAAGTTGGGTAAGACTGATGAGGACTTAATTGACATAAACATGATTATGAGAGATTATGGTGGTCGTACTATAGCAGCTAAAGGAGTTCTAAATGTTGAGCTCACAATCGGCAGAAAACTTTGCTGGTTACTTTCTTTGTTACTGATGGAAAGGGGACCTACAGTTTGCTACTGGGCCATGATTGGACACATGCGAATTGTTTCATACCATCAACAATGCACTAGTCTCTTATTCAGTGGATCGATGATCAAGTTGAGGTAGTCACAGCCGATGAAATCGTCAATGTCACATTGACCGATTTAGCTCCATGGCATGCAGATGATGGAGAACCTATCTGGCAAGGTTTGGGTCAGAGACTATGTCAAGATTACTACTCAGGGTCTTGAGGTGGTGGACCAGTCATATTTGAAGTTGTTTCTCTGACAGGCGCCTCAATGGATTTTGTAGAGGAAGTCAAGTTAGGGAAAGGATTTATGTCGGCCGATGAACTATAGGAAGTCGATATAGGAGATGGCGATAAGCCCAGGCTGACATTTATCAGTAAGAAATTAGATGAATATTTTTAAAGTTGAATTAATAAAGTTATTGAAGGAGTATCAGGATTGTTTTGCTTGGGATTATTTTGAGATGCCTGGTCTTAGTCGATCAATTGTTGAACATCGGCTTCCTACCAAACCTGGATATCATTCTTACAAGCAACCACCGAGAAGAGTAGATCTAAAGATTTATGATGAGATCAAGGCTGAGATTACCAGATTATATGATGCTAAATTCAGCAGGCCTTGCCGATATCCAGAATGGGTTTCCAATATTGTACTTGTGTTCAAGCATAATGGACAGCTGAGGGTGTGTATTGATTTTCGACCACTGAACAAGGGTACTCCTAAAGATGATTACCCGATGCCGATAGCAGATCTTCTGGTTGATGCAGCAGTTGTGCATAAGATTGTTAGTTTTATGGATGGCAACACTGGTTACAATCAAATTTTTATGGTGGAAGAAGACATACCGAATACTGCTTTCCGGTTTCCTAGGGCTATGGGATTGTATGAATGGGTTGTTATGACTTTTGGTTTGAAGAATGTGGGAGCCATGTATCAAAGAGCTATGAATTACATATTCCATGATTTGATTAGAAGGTTAGTGGAGATTTGTATTGATGATGAGGTAGTTAAATCTAGAAGAGTAGAAGATCACATAGCCGATTTACGGGAAGCACTCGAGAGAACCAGGAGGTATGGTTTGAAGATGAATCCTAAGAAGTGTGTTTTTGGCGTATCGGCTGGTCAGTTTTTAGGCTTTATCATGCATGAAAGAGGAATTGAAATTGGCCCGAAGAGCATCAAAGCTATCAATGATATCAAGCCTCCTGTTAAAAAGACTGAGCTGCAATCTTTGATCGACAAAGTTAATTTCATAAGAAGATTTATCTCAAATTTGTCAGGAAGGCTTGATGTGTTCACCCCATTGCTGAAGTTGAAGGCCGATCAGAAATTCGTATGGGAGCCTGAGCATCAGAGGCCTTGGATGATATCAAGAATTATCTGATCTCGCGTCCTGTATTGGTGCCACCAAGAGAGGGATTGCCCTTTAAATTATATCCCGAGGCGTCGATCAGATCGACTTTGATTCAAGAGCAGCACATAAAGGAAAGGGTCATGTTCTATTTGAGTCAACAATTGATTGATGCTGAAATCAGGTACACTGAGATTGAGAGATTATGTTTATGTTTATATTTCTCATGTGTGAAGTTGAGGCATTACCTGTTATCGACAGAATGCATGGTGGTATGCAAAACCAATGTCATCAAGTATATGCTATCAGCTCCAATTTTGAAAGGCAAGATTGGAAAATGGATGCTAGCATTGGCCAAATATGACTGAACTTTTGAGTCTGCTATAGCAGTTAAGGGTCAGGTTCTGGCTGATCTGGTAGTTGAGCATTGTTGTTCGGGTGCATCTATTATTGAGCTGATGCCATGAATTTTGTATTTTGATGGTTATGTATGCAAGAATGGATGTGGCATCAGACTCGTCATTATCTCACCTCAGGGGGGGCGGCAAGATTTGAATTTGCGTTTGCTGTGGAGACATCAACCAAAAATCAAGTTGAATACAGAGTTGTTCTCAAGGGTTTGCAGATTTTGCGAGAAGCTAGAGTCGATTTTGTTGAGGTCGTTGGTGATTCATTACTGGTACTCGGGCAATTAGCAAGAGATTTTGAGTGCAAAGATGATATATTGAGGCTGTTTTATGCCGAGTGTCAGGACATGATACAACACTTCAGAGCAATAAATTTCAAGCATGTCCTGTGGGAGCAAAACAAGGAGGCAAATGGTATAGCGCAGAAGGCATCAGGCTATCAGTTGAATACCAGCGGTACTATTGTTGAGATAGCCGATGTCGATGAAAAAGATTGGAGATCTATGGTTATTCAATATCTTAAAGACCCGACGCAACGAACTCCTCGAAAGATAAGATATATGGCATTGAGGTATGTTTTACTAGAAGAAAGACTTTATTATCGGACGATTGATGGTGTACTATTAAGATGTTTAAATCAAGAAGAAGCGAAAGTGGTTATGTGTGAAGTCCGTTGTGACATCGCCACCTCAAAATGAGGGGTTAGTCAAGCATCGATACTCGGGTGACACTTGACAAAGAGAGAGTCCATCAATACACAAACGAACATAGAAAATAGAGTGCAATATCGAAATTAAGTTATTACAATTTAGGTTCAAATTTAGGATACATAAAAGAGTTTGGAGTTCGAAAACGAAGTCTTAGCGGAAGCGAATAATTTTGATGATACATATCTTATAATAATTCATGGCAGTCCATAACCAAGAATCATTCATTGTGCTCCTCTGGAGTAGGGGAAACAGGAACCCATTTCATGGTCCATCCCTTCAGGGCCTCACCACCCCACTCCATGTGATTTTCAGTCTCAGTATGAACAACATGTGACATACCTGCACAAAAACTTAAGCAGCAAATCTTGAGCAACTAATACTCAACAAGACTTACCCGTCAAATTGGCATGCTAAGGCCGACACCTAGCATGCAGGGGGTTGACCAAAGGTTGTGGAAATAATTGAAAAAAAAGCACTAATAATTTATCCTTATTTTCAAATTTTAGCCAAGTTAATAGAGTTTTTTCATAAAATAAATATTGTGCATCTATACTAGAGCAAACATGGTTGCAATACAATTTATGGAAATACAATATCATCATTATCATCTCACTTGTTTTACTCCGAAATGGCAGCGATTTCACAAGTGGTACTCAATAACCATGAGGGACGGCGACTCGAGTTGATTTAGATCCTGAAGGAGAAACCCAAATACAAAGCGCACGCACACTCTAAGGAGACACGTACGACAACCTTTCACGAGATACAACAGGGGTCAGTCCAGGTCCCACTTTTCCTGTGTACATGTCATCACATGTGATGCTTCCATCGAAGCCATCCTTGGGTAGCTCATGCACTATCCCTTCCAACACATACCCACATTTCACCATACTCGCTTCATCACCAGAAGAAGAGTAGGGTATCGTCCAACCACAACGGTAGTCAAGCTACGTCAGTTTACTAGTGCTCATATCACTAGCATGCACTTGGTACTGTTCAAACTTGGTCACAGGTCCATACAAAGGGGTTCAAACATAGGAGTGCATCGGGGCTTGCCTTGGTTTAGATCACAGTTAGTACTCTCAGGAAGATTAGTCTCAGCTCCGGGCTCCTCCGGAACTATCTCCACCTCCAAGCTTCCGTCGTTGAGTCCTATGGGATGAAATGCAATGCAAGTAAGGATAGAGAGGATTTATGGCACTTCCTCAACAAATGCATGCAATGACATGATGCATGTATAGCATATAGGGGTCCATTGGAGAAGGACATGAGTGATTTCTTATATTGCTTTCTTTTAACCTCATGAAATGCAAACGGTGTTTTTAGTGATGACAATGCTATGATGAAACATATTTTGACCATCTAGGTGAGCATACATGATGGCCAGAGGTAAAGTGATGCAAATAAAATCTAAAATGCAGAGAGCAAGGTGTATAAATATTTGCATGTTGACATGGTGTTCAAGTTATTAGTATTCACAAAATGGCCATTACTAGGGATAAAGCAAAGCTTTTATTCTTAGGAATGGTTCTGGAATATAAATACCAGGCAGAACAATATATGTGGTGGGGAACATTATTTAATATTTTTGTGCCAAGGCTCATAGCAAGATTATGCACCAATATTTCTTATTAATTACATGCAAAATACTTGAAATTTAAATATGCAATTTGGTGAGATGCTTGGAAATGATGTAGTAAACATGCATGCAAAATGCGATAATTAAATCATGCACTAAAAATTAATTATAATTTTATTTCTATTTCTAAGCATTAAATACATGCATAAATATGTGCTTTCAGGGTGATTTATTAATTTGTTAAAATACTAGACTAGCAGAGGAGTCCAAAAAGTGTTTTTATGCTTTTTTTTACTAATTACTTATTTCTATGTCTATTTTTGAAGGTTCAATTATTTACTTGGCTATATTTTTAACTAAAACAAATTTCCTGGCCTTGGACTGCTTTTCCTTGGTCCACGAAGCCAGGCGGGGCATGGAGTGGATCCCCTAGGCCAGATCTAGCCCAGGCGGGGGAGGGGGTCGAGGCCCATGGCCTATCGGGCCCGGGTGCGCGGCCAGAACAGAGCGCGACCAGGCGCTCGTGCGTGCTCCTAGCGCGAGATGGCGGCATAGCGAATGAGCGCAACGGCGGCTCGCCGAAGGGCGGGGTGGCTAGAGGCAGGAGGCGGATTCGAGGTGGGTGCGTGGCACACAAAAGGAGGCAGGAAGGCTCACTGGGGCAGCTACGCGAAGACGGAGGTGGAGGTGGCTGGCGGCGGCGTTCCGGGTGAAGGGCTGCAAAAATCCAAGCCGAACTCACTTAGACAGGAGCAGAACCATGAGTGGAGCTCGCCACAACGGAGAAATGTGGTGGCCGGAGGCGTAGGAGAAGATTTTGATTCACGGCCGTTGTTGCATGAGGGATGGTGCGAGCATGCCGAGAGGAGGAAGGTATCTTGTAGGAGCTCCAGGCGGCATCGGCGGGTGACAGGAGGTGGCCGAGCAGCAACACAACACGAGCTCGAGCACGAGGCTCTGATGGCGGCAATGAAGGCCAAAAGGAGAAAATGAAAGAATGAGGGAGAGAGAGAGAGAGAGAGAGAGAGAGAGAGAGGAAAGGAGTGAGCTAGGGGGTGTACGCCTCGTGGGTGGGGACGATGATCCGACCATGAAGGACCGAGAAGGTGACCAGAGGGGGAGGGGTGAATGGGAGCCAATAAAAATTCTTCACAAGAACTTGGCCTATGTCCCAATTATAATCCAAGCCAACCTCTAAACCGATCAACAAGACCACACACACCAACTTGTGATGTGCTAACCTTAGAAGTGATCAAGAACAACAGCGGAACACAGCGGAAACAAAGTATAACTGCAAAGACTCGAAATTGTCAAAGAAACGCAGCAAAATAGATCAACTAGATAACTATCGGCAGTGCCGATCACACCCATCGGCAGTGTCGGTGCAGGGTTCTCAAAACTCTAGAAAGAAACGGTCGGAGTGCATCGGCAGTGCCAGTCGTGGCTATCGGTAGTGCCGGTGTGGGGTTCAGACTCAAGCCACTGGTAGTGCTGATCGTGGCATCAGCAGTGCCGATCAGAGTTCAAACTCACCGGCAGTGCCGGTTCTGGTCATCGGCAGTGCCGATTGACCCCCGACAGAACAAAAAACTGTAGCATTTTTTACACAAATCTCTCCAAAACTCAACCAAATGATCTCCAAAATGTGTGATTTTTGGACCAACCAATCTTCAACACAGCACGACCCTAATTCTAGAAGATCCACTCAATTGGCTGAAGGAATCATCGCGAATTTCAGATCTTGTGCCAAGAACACCAAAAAAGGGGAAACTTGAGAAATCTTTCAAATCGAAGGTGCTAGAGCTATTGATTCGGTCAAGGACCTATGAAGAATTGTTCTAGCTCATCATAGCACTAAGATCCCCAAGAAATCCGCCTCAGAAACTCACTCAAAAATAAGATAAAAAATTCTCACGAAAATAGCTCCGAAAATAGAGAAAAAGAGACATTCGGGATTTAGGGAGAGAGGAAGATCTTGAGCACGATAATAATTCTCATATAATAGAAACATGCTTACAAGATCCATGGATACAAGGATAGGAAGCCACCCTCTTCCTCCCACTATTTGGAAAAAAAAGAGATGTCCCTCACACACCCTCTCCTCTTCTCTATTACATGAAGACCTCTCCTAGCACTTTGAATGAAGTCCTAACAAGGCTAATAGGAAGAGGCGCGTCTCACACCAGCCACACCTCTCCTTATATAGGCCCAGGGTCCAAGACAACTCTACCCTTGACCTATAACTCATTGCCATCTACCACCAGGGGAAAAACCGTCCAACTCTTTTTCCTTCAACCGAATGCCATTGAGCCCTTCACAACTTTGCTTCGCCTCGACGCAAGCTCCGCGATGGTGCCACGTGCACCACCAACCACCACCACTGGTTTTGAGGTCCAAAACGGGAAACCGCCTTGCACGCTTCTCAAAGTGCGACTTCATGCTCACTTCCACTGAAGCAAGACTTCACGATCCTAACGCGTGTCAACTCATCTTGTGATCCTCCATGCCGGCAATTCTCTCCCGCCTCCGATCCATTAGAAGCTCAACCGTTTCTTGTGATCCTCCATACCGACGTCCGATCACCTTTGACTTGGTCAACCCCACCGTCTTGCTCACCACCCATGATTTTGAGGCTCAACCGTGAAACCGTCCATGCTTCTTGTCTCTCCACGTGTACGGTGTGGATCACGCTTGACTTCACCCGGCCTTCCGATCGTCTGGCCCCAAGTCTCCTACTTGTGCCCGATCCTCTCGCCGTTGACCGCCAAGTTGACTCTAGTGATCTACACATCATGAGACAAGCAAACACATTTCCCATCTCCTACAAACTCTCCAACATCCTAACCAACTCCGGTTAGTCAAAACCATGACATGCACAAACTCATGCAATCCCCAGATTCCTGCATTTCAATTCAAACACCAAACTCAATCAATGTCAGTTACTTATAACATATTGCAAACCATGGCACATATCCACATGGTTTCTAAATCTCCCCCTTGATGAGTACATTGACAACACCAAATGCACAAAGATTAGAGATTGAAATGCGAAACCGAATAAGCACATCCAAAAGGCTAAAACCCAAAGAAAAGATGAAAAGTAGCCATCTAGCATAAGCAGGATCACAAAACCAAGAGTTGACAAAGAAAGCCACTCGAGAACGCAAAGATTGTGAAAAGCGCATGAAAAACACTCAAGGACATGATATGCTCCCCCTCAACTTGTGATAGGTCTCATGTAATGTAAAATGGATCATTTTAAGTTTCTTAGCATTATTTGTGCATGACCCACAACTTTCTCCCCCTTTGGCAATGAACTCATAAAGAGGCAAGAGAACAAACAAACATGCAATGCATGAAGATGCAAACCTAAGGAGCTTCAACAATTATGCAGGCAGGCATTTAACTATGCTAATCAAAAACATAGAGCCATGAAATGTAAAAGCAATAGCTCACCATCATACAAAGACCAAAAATAGATAGCAAGGCATAAAGACCAGGAGCTATACAAGCTAAGCAAAAAGATTGAGTAGCTTAGATAGAATCAAATTTGCTCATCATGAGAAAAGCTGCCCCACATGTATAAGTACTCCCATCCAGAGCAAAACAAGCATCAAGTTAATCAAAAGAAACTAGCCAGTCTTAATCTCAACCATGGGAACAAGCATTCGCAGAAAATAAGCTCTACAAACGCTCACATATGCAACAGAGACTCATAAGAAAAGAGAAAAGCATTATTCTTAAGTGATCCTCATGTATCTTCTAATCTGTGCGGAGGGTCACACGACTGGGTATGACAAACACCCCGAGGCTTCAAAGTACAATGTTTGGATTTAGCATTTTTATGTTACTTCTAATCCATGCGGAGCATCGCACGACTGGGTACAGCAAACACACTGACGCTTCGAAGCACAGTCAATTTATTTTGCAAATTAAAAGCATAAGGATGAGCATTCCTTTGCGGCAAAAGGAACAAACATTCCCACAATGTTCCATCATGAGCTAAACATTTGCAAAGCCACACTTCACAAACACAAGGTGCCAAAGCCAAAATATCCTCTAGACTAGCCTCAACACAAGTCTCAACAGGGATAAAAGCAATTATGCACATGGTGAGCAAGTCTTAGCAAGATTAGTGCATAAGGTTCACAAGAAGCTAAGTTTACCTTTAAGATTAGCAAGTTTCTTAAAAGAGTCTATAACAAGTCATCTAGAAAATCTAAGCATGAGAGATTACTATCACATCGACACAACTTAGCTCAGGCTCAATCATAGTAAAGAGAAATGCAAGAAAGCATATGAATCAAAGCTCATCTACCAATGCATATGTTACATATGAGATGCAACGCAAAAAGATAAGATACATATACACAAGAGAACACCAACTCCCCCTCAAATAATGCTATAAGGATGGCAAACACCAAGCTCCCCCCGAAGAAATGAAAATCTCGAAGCATCTAGGGGCTTGGTAAGGATATCAGCCAATTGGTTTTTAATGTCAATGTATTTGAGCTCATCATCTCCCTTCTCAACATTGTCTCTCAAGAAGTGGAATCTCACATTTATGTGTTTGACCTTACCATGTAGGATTGGGTTCTTGGCTAAGCATATGGCATTGGAGTTATCACACATGAGTGGAACACCCTTAAAGGTTAACCCATAGTCTCTCATGGTGGATACTATCCATAGGATTTGTGAGTAGCAGCAACATACTCAGCCTCTGTGGTAGATTGGGCTACACTCGACTGCTTACGAGAAGACCAACAGATCAAAGAAGTACCCAAGAAATGGCAAGTACCAGAAGTGCTCTTCCTATCAATTCTACACCCCGCAAAGTTCGCATCCGAATACCCAATGAGATCAAGAGATGAAGATGCAGAGTACCAAAGACCGAACTCAAGGGTGTATTTAAGATACCTGAAGATGCGCTTGATAGCCTTGCAATGAGTCACCCTTGGGGAAGCTAGAAAGCGAGCACAAAGACACACTTCAAAGTGTATGTCGGGTCTCATCGCCGTCAGATACAAGAGGGAGCCAATCATACTCCTGTACTCCCTTTGATCCACCGCTTCACAGTCTTCGTCAGGGCCAAGTGCCGTTGTTGTGAATATTGGTGTTGACAACGGCTTCACATTGACCTTGTCGAACTTCTTCAGGAGATCCTTCGTGTACTTGGCTTGATGTATGAAGGTGCCTTGCTTGCACTGCTTGATTTGAAGTCCAAGAAAGAAGGTGAGCTCACCCATCATTGACATATGAAATTCACTTTCCATAGCTTCCTGAAATCTGGACATAAGAGCATGAGAGGAACCTCCAAAGATGATATCATCCACGTAAATCTGAACCATTAGAAAGTCATTGCCATGCTTTAGAGTAAACAAGGTTTTGTCAACACACCCCATGACATACCCGTGCTCCAACAAGAATGTCTTAAGCCTAGCATACCATGCCCTAGGTGCTTGCTTTAGCCCGTACAAAGCCTTTTGAAGCTCGTACACACGATTCGGGTATTTGTGGTGCTCAAAGCCAGGTGGTTGTCTCACATAAACCTTTCTCTATGAAACCATTTAGGAAAGCACTCTTGACATCCATTTGGTAGAGTCTAATGCCCTTAGAGGCAACAAATGCAAGCAAGATCCTAATGGCTTCTATGCGTGCATCAGGAGAAAGGTTTCCTCATAGTCTAATCCCTCCACTTGACTGAAACCCTGGGCAACAAGCCTAGCCTTGTTTCTAACAACCTCACCATCTTCCCCATGCTTGTTTTTGAAAACCCACTTGGTTCCTATGACATTGACACCAATAGGAGGCTCTACTAGGGTCCACACTTTGTTTCTTTTAAAGTTTTCCAACTCCTCATGCATGGCATTAACCCAATGTTCATCAGATAGTGCGTGTCCAACATCCCGAGGTTCAAAGGTGGCAACAAAGAGAGAATTAGTAAAGCAGGCGAGATGTGCAGACATAGACCTTGTTGTCCTCTCATAGAGATTACCGATCATCTGTTGAGGTGGACGTTGATGCTGAATGTGGTGAGGAGCCTCTCTCTCAGAGCGTACCTCCCCTTCAACCATAGCTAGAGCTGGCTCAACAGCTGCTGAGGTCGATGTAGAAGCTTCTGGAAATTCTGCTGTAGTAGTGGAAGCTACAGGAACAAGCTCGGATGTGGGATGGAATGACTCATCATCGTCATCATCCAAGTCTTGTAGGTCCTCTTCTACAATGATACTCTCCTCCATCTCCCTGTTACCTATAGTCTCAACCACATTGCTTGCACAAGAGTTTGATTCATCAAAGGTTACATCGCAGGACTCTATGATGGTGTTAGTTTCCAAATTGAAAACTCTATAAGAATGGCCATGAAGGGTGTAGCCAAGAAAGATGCCATTGGAAGATCTCGACTCAACCTTATCAAGATTGTCACGCTTGAGAATGAAGCACTTGCAACCAAAAGCGCGCAAATGAGAAATAAATGGCTTCCTCCCAAAGCATAGCTCATAGGAAGACACATTAAGAATTGAGCGCAAGAAAATCCAATTGGAAACGTAGCAAGCAGCGCTAATGGCTTCAGCCTAGAACCACCTCGGAGTCCTATGCTTATCGAGCATCGTTCGGGCCATTTCCACCAAAGTTATGTTCTTTCTTTCGACCACACCATTCTGCTACGAGACACGAGGTGCTGAAAACTGATGCTCAATACCATGCTCAAGGCAAAAAGCGTCAAAGGAGGAGTTCTTGAACTCAGTGCCATTATCACTGCGAATTGCTCATAATGCACTAGGAAGTTCCTTGAACAACCTCAAAGCTAAGCTCCGAAAGTGATGAAACACTTCATCCGTGCCCTCAAGAAAGTAAACCCAAGAGTAGCAAGAATAGTCGTCAACTATCACAAGAATATACCACTTCCCACCCACCGAACAAACCCGAGAAGGACCAACAGTGTCCATGTGAAGCAACTCTCCAGGGCGTTCAGTCATCACCAAATTAATTGGTGGATGAGAAGCGGCAATAATTTTCCCATGACGACAAGGAGCACAAACAAAATCCTTATCAAACTTGAGCTTAGGCAATCCTCGGATCAAACCTAGGCCACTCAAGCGACAAAGCAAGTCAAAGCTCATGTGACCTAATCTCCTATGCCATTTCCAGAGCTCAGAAGAAGTTTGAGCAAACAAGCACTTGTGAGAACCAGGAGAGACAGCAAAATTAGCCCAAAAAACTTTCCCAATGCTAGAAATTCCACAAACCAAAGAGCCATTTGAAATAAGAACACAAGAAGCATTTTTCTTAAAGTGCACTTCCAAACCAACATCAAGCAACTAAGAGACAGAGAGGAGATTGTACTTGAGATGCTCAACCAAACCAGCATCCTTCAGAGTGATTTTTTCATTTACCTTTACCGCGCCTCTTGCCTTCACTCTTTTTCTCTTTTCATCTCCAAAGGTCACATACTCCTGCCGCTTCAAGGGAGTGAGGCTAGAGAACCACTTTGCATCTCCGGTCATGTGACGCGAACACCCGGAGTCCATTAGCCATTTGTTCTCCAGGCGTCCACCTGCTGCCTACAAAGAATGAGAATGAAAGATCGATGACTCAGTGTTATGGTTAGAAAGAAAACTCTTAGGAAGCCAGCACTGAATCACATGACTTGCAGGGGTTATCACAGTTCTTTGCACATTACCAGTCGAACGCATGGGACGAGAACCATGATGGGGAAAGCGTGGCCTATCAAAGCGTCTCAACTCAAACCTGTGGTTGTGATGATAGAAATCATTAGTTTGAAAACCAAATCCACGTGAGCGGCGCTCACCATGATGAGGAAAACATGAGGCGCCAAAGCGCTGCTGTGCAAAGCCTCTGTTTCGTGAATCAAAGCCATATGAGGAATGACCCTGTCCATGATAGGCACGTGAAAAAGAGCGAGGCTGAAAACCAACAAAATTATCATGATGCACATTCCTAGTTAACTCAGCTTGCATCCTCTCAATTCTCTTACGCCTATAATAGTACTCATCCAGGTGACCCTTACGACCACAGAACATGCAAAGTAGACACTCTCATGTTTAGGCTTAACTTGCACAGAGAGTTTGGGTTTTGGCTTCTCGGCTTGCTTTGCATTGAAGGAAGGATTGGGGTTAGGTAGGTAGTATGTGGGTTTGATGGACTGTTCCTCATCCTTATAGCTAGAGCTAGGCACAAAACTTACCCACATTCTCACTCTCCTTGTCACACCTCTCAAATCCCAAACCCAAGTTGTAGGTTGACCTACTGGCACTTTCTTTGACTCTTGCCAAGTCACTCTCAATCTTCTCCTCACTCATTAGGGTTCTTTGGAGACGAGAGATGAGATATTCATTTTCTTGGGTTAGGATTCTGTTTTCCTCTCTAGTGATTGCAAGCTTATCCTTAAGATAGCCACACACTACACATGGTGGTGGGAGAACTTTAGAGTGAGTCTCATCTAGCAGCTTGGACTCGAGCTCTTTGACTTCGAGGGTTTGAGCTTCTAACTTATTAGTGAGCTTGGCGCACTTTTGACATACACCCAAAAGAGTTGATCTAACTTTGAATTCATCAAGCTCTTTAAGGGCACTCTCAAGCTGACTGGCAACTTGAGCACACACACTTTCCCTCTGACTAAGATCATTCATCACAACTTGACAAGACTCATACTCAACATCAGCATTTTTAGCAAGCTTGGACCTAAGCGAAGTGATCTCATACTCAGCACTTTCCAACTTAGACATAAACTCTCTATTTTCACGAACAACGCTATGAAGTTTATCATCTTGCATGAGCAAAACATCGCGCAAATGATCAAGTTCAGAAGAGAGCTCACCAAGAGTGGGAGGTACCTCGCTTGTGTCGAAGTCGGAGCCAGAGTCGGTGTCGTGATCGTTCTTTGCCATAAAGCAAAGCCCGGTGAAATCGTCCTTCCTCTTGACTCATGGCTTCTCAACCTCCTCCTCCGAGCTTGTAAGGCCATTGCTTGATGTGAGGTTGACGTCGCTCTAGGCAGCAACGCAAGCGCGTGCAATGGCCTTGGCGAACTTCTTGGAGTTCTTGCCTTTCTTGTAGAAGTGGTTCCTCTTCCTCTTGAAATCTTCGGTGTTGTTGTCGTGGTGCCCGACCTTCTTGTTCTTCTTGGGGCAGTCAGCGATGAAGTGTCCAGGGTCACCACACTCGGAGTAGGTTCTTGAACCACCTCCTCTTCTCTCCTTCTGATTGTTGTAGAACTTCCTGAACTTCCTTGTGAGCAAGGACAACTCCTCGTCAGGAATGCACTCCATCTGTTCATCAAAAGCTACAACAAGAGGAGACAAAGCAAACTCCAAAGAAGACATGTCAAGTGAGGGGTTAATTCCATAAGAAGCACCACTGTGATTACCCTTTTGAGAGATAGAAAGCAAAGCCATGCTAGAAGCAGGATTAGCAAGATTAGGACGAGACTTCCTAGACAATTCATTAGATTTTAGCTTGCTATACAGCTGCTCACAGTCTAGGGTATTGAAATTAGTAGTTTCTTCTAGTGCAGCAATCTTAACCCCCAAGCATTTTCATTAAGAGAATATAGCAATTGCTTAGTTGTATCATTATCATTGTACACAAGGTTACCACAAGCCTGCAAGTTGCACACAATGGCCTCAAACCTACGAAAAGTGTCATCTAGTGACTCGCCAGGTTTTTGTGCAAAGGTTTGGTACAGTCTATTATAAGAATCCTTATGCATAGACTTGACTTGATTTGTACCCTCATGGTATGTGCAAAGCTTTGCCCAAATGGCATGTGTAGTATCAAGATGAGCAACACATTCATGTTCATTCCTACCTAGAGCAGAAAGCAGGATATTGACAGCTTTGGAGTTGTTCTCATATCTGATTAACTCACTTGCAGATGCAGTGTTGAGGTCTTGTGGTATAGCATACTCTTGCTCAACGATCTCCTAAATTACACGTCCTTGGCTTAGGAGATAAGCCTTGGTCCATGACTTCCGATAGGGAAAGTCCTCTCCATCAAACATCTAGAGCTTGACCGCACACTTCTCCATGTCGCCTTCGGATCACAAAGCCGGTGAAGGTCGACTTGTGATCAAACTAGCTCTGATGCCAATTGAAGGACCGAGAAGGCGACCAGATGGGGGGTGAATGGGAGCCAATAAAAATTCTTCACAAGAACTTGGCCTATGTCCCAATTACAACCCAAGCCAACCTCTAAACCGATCACCAAGACCACACACACTAACTTGTGATGTGCTAAACTTAGGAGTGATCAACAACAGCAGCGGAACACAGCGGAAACAAAGTAGAACTGCAAAGACTCAAAACTGACAAAGAAACGCACCAAAATAGATCAAATCTGAACAACCATCAGCAGTGCCGGTTGGCACCATCGGCAGTGCCGGTCATACCCATCGGCAGTGCCGGTGCGGGGTTCTCAAAACTCTGGAAAGAAACGGTCAGAGCGCATCGGCAGTGCCGGTCGTGGCTATCGGCAGTGCCAATGTGGGGTTCACACTCAAGCCACAGGCCATGCCGATAGTGGCATCAGCAGTGCCGATCAGAGTTCAGACCCACCAGCAGTGCCGGTTCTGGTCATCGGCAGTGCCGATCGACCCCCGACAGAACAGAAAACTATCACGTTTTTCCCACAAATCTCTCCAAAACTCAACCAAATGATCTCCAAAACATGCAATCTTTGGACCAGCCAATCCACAACATATCATTACCCTAATCCTAGAAGATCCACTCAATTGGCTCAAGGAATCATCATGAATTTCAGATAAACACCAAAAAAAGAGAAACTTGAGAAATCCTTCAAATCGAAGGTGCTAGAGCTCTAGATTCGGTCAAGGACCCATGAAGGATTGCTCTAGCTCATCATAGCACTAAGATCCCCAAGAAATCCACCTCAAAAACTCACTCAAAAATGAGATCAAAAATTCCCACAAAAATAGCTCCAGAAATAGACAAAAAGAGAAATTCGGAATTTAGGGAGAGAGGAAGATCTTGAGCACGAATATAATTCACATATCATAGAAACACGCTTACAAGATCGATGGATACAAGGTTAGGAAGCCACCCTCTTCTTTCTACTATTTGGAAGAGAAAGAGATGTCTCTCACACACCCTCTCCTCTTCTCTATTACATGAAGACCTCTCCTAGCACTTTCAATGAAGTCCTAACAAGCCTAATGGGAAGAGGCACCTCTCCCACTAGCCACACCTCTCCTTATATAGGCCTAGGGTCCAAGACAACTCTATCTTTGACCTATAATTCATTGCCACCTACCACCAGGGGTAAAACCATCCAACTCTATTTCCTTCGCTCGAACACCATCGAGCCCTTCACAACTTTGCTTCGCCTCGACGCAACCTCCGTGATGGAGCCACGTGCACCACCAACCACCACCACCGGTTTTGAGGTCCAAACCGGGAAACCGCCTTGCACGCTTCTCAAAGTGTGACTTCATGCTCACTTCCACCGAAGCAAGACTTCACGATCTTGATGCGTGTCACCTCGTCCCGTGATCCTCGTTGTCGGCAAGTCTCTCCCGCCTCCGGTCAATTGGAAGCCTCTACTTCCATCGACGCCCGATCACCTTTGACTTGGTCAACCCCACCATCTTGATCACCACTCACGGTTTTGAGGCCCGACCGCGAAACCATCTGTCCTTCTTGCCTCTCCACGTGTACGGTGTGGATCACCCTTGACTTCACCCGACCTACCGATCGTCTGGCCATAAGTCTCCTACTTGTGCCCGATCCTCTCGCTGTTGACCACCAGGTTGACTCTAGTGACCTACACATCATGAGACAAACAAACACATTTCCCATCTCTTGCAAACTCTCCAACATCCTCACCAACTCCGGTTAGTCAAAACCATGACAGGCACAAACTCATGCAATCACCAGATTCCCGCATTTCAACTCAAACACCAAACTCAATCAATGTCAATTACTCATCACATATTGTAAATCATGGCACATATCCACATGGTTTCTCAAACCAGGTGCCGGTCGGACCGTACACCGTCGGCCATGTGGCATCGAGCAACCGGGCAGCGCGTGCGGCACCGTGAGTGTGCTTCTTCAGAGTCACCGATAGGTGGGACCCACTAGGGGTTCAAATTCTAGAAAACAGAGCGACGAAGGGTTCTGAAGCTAGAAGTTAGAGCAGCAAACAAATTTATTTGGGACATCTAAAAGTACCACCATGTAGAGTAAAGTTTGTAGATCAATAATGTCCAGACATGCAGTACATGCATGGGGAGATCTATTTGATATGGAGTTTTGAAAATGGCTCATTGATTAGGAAAGTTAGAAACTTTTAGGCACTTTGTAAATTACATTTGGGACATAAAATAAGGTCCAAACTTAAAAAGGGTTCCACATACATGAAGAGCAATTCTTAAAGTAGCTAAAAGTTGATTATGTAGTTCTAGAAGATAAATATTTATAGGACTTATTTAATTGCAAAGTTGCTTAACTGCTAAAGCTGAAATTTGCTCAAAAACTTGATGTTTACTAAAAATTCCAAAAGTAGTTTCCCCTAATAGTATTAAATCAACCCAAAATTATATGTTGTTCATAAAGATTGGATCTCAATTATGGGTATGATCTGGTCCAATGGTTTCTTACAAAATTTGAAATTTGAAGTTTTCAAGTAACCCTATTTTTGAGCTTTGTTTGAATTATTTGACTTATTTACCCATGAGATAAAATCACCAAAAATTCTCCAAATTCTCATTTGGTACATAGATCAAGTTTATAAAATTTATTTCTGTTACTTATGTGTGAAAATGTGCAGTTCTAGTTCAAGTCAGATTTGGACCGATTTCAAATAATTCAAATTTGTGTTTTTGATTTGTTATTCTTCTTATTTTGATTTATTTTCTTAACTACCTCAGTCACTAGGGTGACATGATGGGTGTCACATCCATGAAGACATATGTGGTACACATCAATCGGCCTATAAGATGAGATGGTTATTAAAGAGAACTGGATATTAACGGCCTACCATGTCAGAAGAATGCTTCAAGTATTACAAGGGTTGTCTAGATTGTCAGAAATTTGAAGCTATTCAGAGAGCATCAACATCAGCTATGAATCCAATTATTAAGTCGTAGCCGTTCAGAGGTTGGGGTATGGATATGATCGGTCAAATTTATCGAGCATCAAGCAAAGGTCATAAGTATATTCTAGCGGCTATAGATTATTTCACAAAGTGGGTTGAAGCAGTGCCGATGAAAAATGTGAGAACCAACGATGTGATCAAATTTTGTTAAGGAACATATAATCTATATAGGTTTGGTGTGCCGCAGACTATTACTACTGACCTAGGTTTTGTTTTTACTTCGGAAGAGTATCAAAACTTTACCGATAGGATGGGTATCAAGTTGTTGAATTCATCGCCTTATTATGCTCAAGCCAATGGTCAAGCAGAAGCACCTAATAAGAGTTTGATCAAGTTTACTAAGAGGAAGATAGATGAGCAACCGAAGAAGTGGCATACAACATTGGTTGAGTCATTGTGGGCATATAGAATGGATTGTCACAGATCAATAAAGGTACTGCCTTATCAGTTAGTTTATGGGCATGAAGCAGTTTTGACTTGGGAAACAAATCGGGGGTCTAGGAGAACAGAGTTACAAGATCAGTTATCAGCCGATGATTACGGACATGTTATGTTTGATGAATTAGAAGATGTCATGCAACATCGGATGAAGGCCTTAGAGAATCCAAGAAAATAAAGTTCGTATGTCCAGGTTCTATAATAAAAAAGGTGGTGCCCAAGAATTTTTCAGAAGGAGATTTAGTCTGGAAGTTAATTTTGCCCATCGGCTCTAGAGATAACAGATTTGGAAAATGGTCGCCAACATGGGAGGGCCCGTTCAAAGTGAGCCGATGTGCACCAGGATATGCTTATGTTTTGAAAGAGCTAGATGGAGAAGAGTTTGGTAGAGCAATCAACGGCAAATATTTGAAGAAATGCCATCCAAGCATTTGGTTGGCTCATGATCTCGGGTGCTTGATCACGGCCGATATGAAGGATATCGTCCCTAGCATAAAAATTAAAGAAAGGTAAAAAACGTTTTACAGACGATGTGCATGCATTGATTCCAGATGGCCGATATCACAGATATCGCCCTTAGTTTAGAAAATATTACAAGACAAAGTATTGTTTGTTACATGATAGCCTAAGTCCACTCCTAGGGACAGTAAAAGTCGATGAGGTTGATAGCTTGCATCCAGATTTTGTCTAGTTAAAAAAATTTTACAATACAAAGTATTGTTTCTTACGAGATATAGCCTAAGTCTACTCTAGGGGACTAAAAAGTTCATGAGGTTGATAGCTTGCATCCGGATTTCGTCGACTTTGGCTATGGTGTAGGCGTCTTCATCAGTGGATCCTGGAGTTCTGGAAGCAATGTTCCACAGATTGATGGCATGGGTATAAGCCAATGTAGCCACATGCTCTTGTTCCATGCCTTCTTGGGGGACTATGGTAAGAGCTGCTTCAACATCGGCTATTTCTTTGTTTTTTGCCTCAAGAGCTGCTTGAATTTCATTTTGTTCCTTCCGCAAGACCTCGAGGCTTGGATTCAAGATCAGCTGATTTTGAAAGCAGAGCAAGGTACATGTCCTGTTCCTCTTCTGCCTTGGCATCAGCGACTTCTGCTTCCTTTTTCTACTGAAATTGATGCTCAATGCAGGCTTGGGCCTCGAGTACTTGGAGCTGATGGAATTTGATGTATGCGGTCGGGTGCAGTACTGAGACAAGACCGATGATTAAATTATCTTTGACTTCTAGATATTGAGCTCTAATTGGATTGGCATCCAGAACTAGGAGTTCGCTCGGAATCATATCCACACACTGTCGGATGTCTTGAAGGACCACTCGGACTTCTGGGGGGGGGGGGGGGGATATAGAGCTGACGTATGCCTGGAGACCTGAGCTAAAAAAAGAAAGAAAAAAATGATTAGAAGAATTATAGGAAAAATAAGTTATTAAGGGAATGATAAGTAAGTACATACCATTGTTTCTGGGTCGATAAGGGCATTAGGGCATCGGCTGGTTCAGAAATGCGTGATTCGCTTGCACGGAGAACCGATGATCGAAATTCGTGAAAATACGGAAGGTTAAAATCAGGAGAGATGGGACGGTTGGGATTACAAGAGGTAGGACGTGAGGATTGACCCAAGGAATTATAGCTAGGATCGGTGAAGATGGGGCAGCAAATGACACGTCGACCTCTAGAGATGACGGTGTCGACTTGAGGCGAGTCGACGGAGACTGTGTGCGTTGAACGGTGGTATGATAGGGTTGCGCTGTTGGATCAGCTCCCAGGGCTATTTATGATCTCATGGAATGTAGAGTGGACAAGTGATGAATAAAAGAGTATTTAAGGTGAAGACAAACTCATGTTTTACCGTTGCCACTGATGCCGATCTGGTCACTGCCGGACTTGGCGGGTTCATCCGCTCTACTACTTGGACATCGTCCAATGACTCCGATGGGATGGCCTATAAAAACTCAAAGAATAAGCTTAACCAGAATGTAGGAGATAAATTGGTGGAGAGGAAGTTTTGTTACCTGATGAGGTTGGGCCAAGGTGGTGATTACTTCTTGGGCCACTTTGTCAAGTGTGGCTAGGATGGGTGCAGGTGCCTGAGGAAAGATATGGACACAGTTAAACATTATTGACACTAGATGAGACTGAAGAATTTTGTGGCTTACTGGTGAAGGCAGATGTTGAGCCGATACTAGAGGAGACGACAGATCGGCCACTTCCACTCGAGTACGCTTTTGGCGTTCAGTACCTTGAGTCGATGTGGCGGCCGGTTCAACTGTTCTCTTCCTGGCAGGATGCTTCCTTACTGCCTGTCGTGTTATCGTTTGCTTCTACAAGCCATGACCGCTAAGAAGCTAGCTTGGAGTGGGCGCATGGCAGCCGATATTGGGGTTATTTGCTATGTCCTGATATACAATCGGCTGCTTCTTGTTGCTTTCGATCGACGGATCCATGCTATCATCCTGAAAGAAGGAAATAAATTTGGATTAAGTTGAATAGTTCAAGGATGCGAAATAAAATTGTTGAAGGAATAGAGAGAAAGAGTTAGCCTCACAATTTCTTTGACGCCAACAAGCTAGCAGGTCAGTCTGTTCCAGGACAGATGTTGTCTCCATTCCTTCCGCCAAGTGATAAACAAGTCTGATGTGGAAGGAGAGAGGATGATATTGGCAAAGTAGCCATTGGGGACTTCATCGGCCATCACATAGATCTTCTTGTACTCAAAGTGATTTTGGAGCTCTTGCCTTTTTCGAAGGTGGCCGATGAAGTATCAGCTGATGGGAAGTTGACCGAAGCCAAGCTATCATGCAATGGCTGATGGGTTCTAGAATTCATATGATCGATGCCTCTTCTGCCCTCCATGAAAGTTGATTAGTAGTATCCCAGGACTGATGCAGGCAGCAAAGACATTTACAAATTCGGCGTCAGCCAGTGGGTTGTCAGGTCGGAGGATGATTGGGTTTTCAAACTACAAATCTTCATTGGGAAACAAAATGTCGCAGCCCTATACCGAAGTATAGAGTGTGCCGTACAGGATCGCCTCGAGAGATGGTTCACGAAGTAACCATACATAGCGTTCACACATGAACATCCATTATTTACAAGGATACATCATTAAGTGCATAATATTACAAGTTCAATAGTCATAGCGGAAGCAACTTTAGTCACATTACCATACATATGTTCTTGGTTCACATTACAACAATATGTGGAGACGGAAGATACGACAAAACACTACGTGGAACCTAAGTAAACCATGCCGGCCCTAGGGCAATGGCTCACTCATCTTGATTAGGGGAGCTGGGGACCCATTCAATGGTCCAGTTCTGGGGCTCCTCACCTTCCCACACAACTTTGTTACAACAATCACAATAAGTAGCTTGAGGAACACCTGAAAACCACATAATCGCAAAGCCTGAGTATCTAGCATACTCCGCAAGACTTACCCGTCCAAGGTTTACTAAAACCGACTCCTAATATGCAGGGGGCTGACCGGGTTTATTTGGTATTTGCATAAAAAGAACCTATTAATTCTATGCTATAATGCTATTCTTGAACCAAGATTTTAATTGCTTGTTGCAGAAAAGTAACTGTAGTTGAACCTAGCTGACTGCTAAGAGTTGTACAAATATAAAGAACAATACAACATAGCAATATGTATTCATAGAGTAAATAAATTTCAGCGTCATAACCAAACTTCTCTACTTAAAGTATCATTGCCACTGCTCGAAACAAGAGGTACTCATAACCGCGAGGGACGGCAATTCGAATTGATTTACATCCTGTAGGAGAATAACCCAAATGCACGACATACGCATCATTTAAGAACACGTATGGCCACCGTTCATGAGGTTACGATAAAGTCGATCCAGGGCCATCGATCCCGAGTGCACGTCCTCCCCGTGATACAGTACTTCGTATCTGAGGCTTAACCCGTGCACTCTCCAGCGGTCCTCAACCCGTGCATCCACCGTGCCATCCACATCACCTTTGGGTCGATGAGTAATACCGTCCAACAATACGGCGCCCAAGTTACTAGGTTTACCAATTCCCATATAAAGGTATGCACTTGGTACTGTTCAATACTTGTCCGCGGAGTTGCAACGATAGGTTCTCAAATTTGTAACTAAATTCATTCTTCATGTGAATCATGATTTCATCAAGTGATCCCATAACCTACCGTTGACTCCATAAATTTAAGCCTAGCAGTGCTAACGAAAAGGCTTACTAACATTACTAAACTATAGGTCATAGTTTGTTTATGCACGTGGGTTTCCATCCAAGCCCTATACCTAATGCACAATACAATAGTCCTATATTGTGACAAAATAAAAGAACTCGTAAATCAGTAGGTGTGCACCGGGGCTTGCCTTGGGAGTCATCGTAGTTAGAGTTCTCGGCAGGGTTTAGCTCAACTTCGGGCTCCTCGGGGTTGCTTGCCACGGCCTTGCTCCCGGTCTCGCTTCCTAGTCAATGCAGTGCAATGCACGGTAAGGAATTGGACGATGATTCATGGCACTTCCTCAATAAATAGAATTTGACGGAATGATGCTCATGCATGAGATGACATGCTTGCACAACACTCTGGGCAATTACTGAATTGAAGGGGACAAATTTCTAATTAGGGAAGTGGGAGGCATGGCAATCAATAAGCATATCACCTATACCTCACATACAATCATACCTCTCGTGCTAAGGAATTTACAGGGTATTTTTCCTCGATGTGTTAAGGCCTGCTTAGCAGACATGCGAAGCCTCTTAACTAAAACCCTACCCGGGGTTCATTTACCAAATATAATGATCATGTAAGGGAACATAGAAACCTTATATTGCAAAGTTAAACACCAGCATGTGTCTCGTTCCTTAACCTCCTAAAAGTTGACATGCACACTTTTAAATATAGCCATAAACCAATCTAGATATATAAGCTAATTATGAAACATTAGCATACAATGGAAAATGCTAAACTTTACTACAAGTCAAGATTAACATGTTGCATGAACGGTCCGAAAGATGGGTTTATCCCTAATAATAACTATATGCATATACAAGGCAATATTTATATTGAAATTCTTAAGCTAATTAAGGGTGAGCAAATTAATAGCAAAAATCATACTGATTGTGCCCAAAATTTTTACATGGAAATTTATAGACATGTGGAAATGCCCAAAGAATAGGGATACTAAATCCCATGATTAAAATCTTAGTCAAGAATTTATATAAATTCATTTACTGAAAATGGAGATTATGCAATAACACTAAAAATTTGCATAAAAATGGGAAGGTGCTTTTGTAGAAAGTTTAGGAATGACATGAAATGCTTACTGACCAAACCCCATGATTGTACCAGCTATAAATTTTTACTTATGAATTTAATACTCTTAGCAAGGTGCTAACTTTAGTGATTTAATTTCATTAATATACTGCATAACCCTGGCTCACATCTTGTTTTTCTGGTAGAGGGGAATTTTAGGAGTCGAACAAAATTAGTTTCACATTTTTCCCCTTTTTAGTTTTCAAGTTATTGAATTTTGAAGTTTTAAAAGGAGTTCACCCTTAATTACCACTCTTCCACTCACCAATTTGAAATCGGCTCCACGCGCACGCCTGGCTCGCCGGAGCACGACCGGAGCTCGCCGAGGAAGGGAAGGAGGGGTCGAGGGTGGCTGGCGGCTAGACCAAAACGATCGGCGCGTTGCGGGGGCTCGGTTGGGGGGGGGGGAGGGATCGGAGGGAGGGCTCACCGGGAATCCTGCCGGCGACGAGGGACGGCGGCAGAGGAAACTCCAGCGGTGTCCCGCGTCATGCACCGAGGGAGAGAGAGGTCGCGCGTTGGTCGTCGAGCTTCACTGAGGATCGTAGATGGCCGGCGTCGAGGAAGGAGCCGAGGAGGGAGGCCGGAGGAGGGTTCTCGTCGGCGAGGTGGACGACTCCCGATAGTGGCGGCTACCTTTCTTCGCAAAATCCCGGTGAGGCTCTGCGACACAGAGGGAGCGGGTCAGGGGCACGCTAGGGGAGATATTTGCACACCGATTCGAGGAGAAAGGAGCGAACAGGAAGCTGCCTAGGTGGAGCTTGACGCGACGGCGGCCATGGCGGAGGGAAACAGGGGCGGCGCCCGATTCTTGCAGAAGAGGAGGAAAGAGGCGAGGGCAGGGGCACCTGGTTTTGCCGGGAGGCCCAGGAATCATGTGGCGTGCGTGCGAGCACAGAGAGGGAAGGAGGAGGAGAAAGTCTCGGCGGCTGCTGCCTTAAGTGCTGAGCGGCAGGGAGAGAGTGCAGAGAGAGAGGAGGCGAGCTGGCCCCCGGGAATTGGCTCGCCGGTGGGGCTTCAATGCTGGTCGGTGGCACAGAAGAGAGCAGGCGGAGCAGTGGCCGGGATGGGGGAGAGAGGAGGTGATCGTGGCCGGCGGGGGGGGGGGGGGGGGGGGGGGGGTACGGCGGTGTCGATCGTTGAGTGGCCCAAGGACAGAGAAGCGGTTGACCCCTTTTAACTGGAACAATGCTCTGTACCCTGCTAAATTCTCCAAGCTTCATTGCTCCAAACTCCATGGCAATTTTTGTATATGTCTAGAAACACTTATTCTCCAACTTTGCTTTTGGGGCCATGTCGAAATTCCTGCTGGAGAATTTATTAAAAATCCTCGAACAGAGGTGCTTTTCTCTGCACTTAGGGAATTTTTAGGGGTATTAAACCTTTACCAAAAATTCTGATACATTCCCCAAAATTTCTTCTTGACATGATCCACTGGAATATGCAAAAATATTGGCACACTTTCATTGAGTTTTGTAAAGTTTGTAAAATACTATTGATTGGTCAAATTGTGGATTTAATCAATTAAATTTATTCCCCTTTTTCTTTGGCACTTTAATTATCTGAAATTGTTAATTAGTCAGCAATTTAACATTTGTGTTAGCTTTATCAACTTTTTGTGACTTGGGATGTCACACAAAATGCAGCAGTTCCAAAAAATCCCATTGTAGAAGAGTCTGAAGTAAGCATTAAAGTTCTCTAGAGACGTGCTGCAGCCTTCAGACACCATGGCGGCTTGACCCATTGATGTACATCAGACCAGTGTGACATCGCCACCTCAAAATGAGGGGCTGACCAGGCTAAGGCTTACCCATCAAAATGGCACGCTAAGGTCGACACCTAGCATGCAGGAGGCTGACCAAAGGTTGTTGGAGTAATTGCAAAAACAGCACTAATAATTGATCCTTAGTTTCATATTGTATCCAAATTGATAGGGTTCTTGCATAAAATAAATGTTATGCAGCAACACTATAGAAAACATGGTTGCAATACAATTAACCAAAATATAGCAAATATAATTATCATCATCATTTCACTTTCTTACTACAATGTGACAACGACTATGATGTGACAGTGACCACAAGTGGCACTCAATAATAGCGAGGGATGACGACTCAAATCGATTTACATCCTACAGAAGAAACCTAAGAAAACGACATACGCATACTCCATAAGGAGTCACGTACAGCCACCTTTCACGAGACACCATAGAGCCGGTCCAGGGCACTCCCGAGTACATGTCACCCCATGCGATGTTCCCATCAGAGTCATCCATGGGTAGCCCATGCACTCTACCTTCCAACACATACCTCAATTCCACCATATCCTTCTTTATCACCAAAAGAGAGGTCGGGTTGCCGTCCTATCACTACAATAGTCAAGTTATGTCAGTTTACCTGTTCCCATGTAAAGGTATGTACTTCGTATTGTTCAAACTTGCTCAACGGGGCCATACTCGAAGCAGTTCTTAATCGACATAAACAGGGCTATGGCAAAAGAGGACCAACCTTGTCACATCAACCTACACATGCACTTCCCCATTCAGTCTCAATTTAATTTCTTTCTCATCATAAGCTCAAGAGGGGTAATAGTGATCAACTACCATATACCGAGTAATCCCCAGACTACTCGATGCTTGCTATCGAGACTCACAAATTAAGCTTAGCATTTCTAACAAGGCTTGTATAAACTAAGCCCATACTCATAGGATTTGGTATGCTACATTCAACTAGGCTTCAATCAAATCCCTACATGTAATGCTAAATACATGACACACATATATGTGGAACAAAATAAAGCTTTCAAGACATAGGAGTGCATTGGGCCTTGCCTTGGTTCAGATCACAGTTAGCACTCTCAGGAATATTAGTCTCAGCTCCGGGCTCCTCCGGAACTATCTCCACCTCCACGTTCCCGTCGTTGAGTCCAATTGGATGAAACGCAATGCAAGTAAGGATAGAGAAGATTCATGGCACTTCCTCAACAAATGTATGTTATGACATGATGCATGTATAAAATACAGGGGTGCATTAGAGAAGGATATGGGTGATTTCTTATTTTGCTTTCTTTAAGTATCATGAAATGAGACCAATGTTTGAGTGATGATGATTGCAAATGGTGACCATGTTTAACGAACTAGGTGAGCATAACATGGTGATCAGAGGCAAAGTGGTGTAAATAAAACAAATGCAGAGAACATGGTATACAAATATTTGCATGCTGACATAGGTGTTCAAGTCATTAGTATTTACAATATTGCCATTACTAAGAATAAATTAAAATTATTAAAGTTAAGCATGCACCAATTTGCTTATAATTAAAATTGTGAAAACACTAAAATATTCATTATAGTTAAATACTTAGAATTTAAATATGCCACTTGGTGAGAGGCTTCGAAATAATGCTATAAGTCTGCATGGAAAATGTGATAATTAAATCATGCACTGAAAATTTATTATGATTTTATTTCAATTTTTAACCATTTGAAACATGCAAAAATAAGTATGTTATTCTAGGGTTCCTCGGTATTTTTCAAAAATACTACACACTACAGGAAGTCCTAAAAGTATTTTTGTACATTTGTATCCCCAGTAAATATTTTTGTGATGAATTTAGAGGTTATGAATATTTATTTTGTTATAAATGAATTAAAATGAAGTTTTCTACCCATTTGGGCCACTTCTTGCATGGCCCAGAAGGCTGGTGGAGCGCAGAGGGCCTCCCTAGGCCTAAACCACGGCCCATGCAGGGGCAGCCTTGGTCCAGCCAAACGCTGGCCCAGCCAGCGCCATGGATCCTATGCGCGCCCGCATATCGGCAGCAGCGCGGCCACGGTGGCCGGAGCAGTGGCCGTGGAGGTCGTCCACCTTCACAAGGGGATCCACAACACCCTGGCTGAGGTGCCTGGCAAGGAGACGAAGGGGAGGGTCTCACCGAGGCGAGGAAGGCGCGGAGTGGCCCGCGGCGACGGATGGCGGCGATGGTGGTAGGCGTTCCTGGCGACTAGCTACAAAACGTGGAGTCGAAACGGGTCAGATGGGATCGCCATTAGAAGGGGCGCTTACCGAGGGAAGGAATCGAACAATGCTGCACTATGGAGGGAGAGCGGGGCGGCGAGGCGTGGGTCGACGAGTGGGAGGAAAAGCTTTGATTCGCTCTGGTCCAAGCGAGAGGGGCGACGGGGTGGTGCAGGACGGAGGAGGAGGTGTAGGCGGAGCTTTCTACGGGGTTGGATGGCGGTGGGAGGCAGCAGAGCGACGGGATGATGTGTGGAGCTTGCTCGGCTCCAATGGTGTCCTTGCTTGGAAAAGAGAAGAGAAAGCGCGTGAGGTAGTGACTGAGGCCGGTCAAGGGGGAGTAAGCGTATCGGGGGGTGGGGTCTTCGATCCGACCAGGTGGTTTTCGCCCGCTCGACAGCGGCCACGCAAACGTCGAACACTCGGCAGGGCGGGCGACATACCGGTGTGTTTTCTTAGAGTCACTGACAGGTGGGACCCGCAGGGGCTTTGAATCTCCAGAAAACAGAGCAATCGAGGATTTTGAAGCTAGAAGTTTGAGCATCAAATGAATTTATTTGGGACATCTAAAAGTAGCAGCATATAGAGTAATGTTTGTAGAACAATAATATCTAGACATGCAGAACATGCATGGAGCGATCTATGAGATATGGATTTTTAAAAATGGCTCGTTGATTAGGCAACTTGGAGAAAATTTGCCTGGAAACTCCTTAACCCTTAGGCATTTTGCAAATTCGAATTGAGGCATTAAATAAGGTCCAAATTTAATAAGGTTTCCACATACATTCTGAGAAATGATTGTAGTAACTAGAAATTGATGATGTCGCATTGGAAGTGGAATTATGTAGTATTTATATAATTTCAAAGTTGCTTAGTTGTCAAGGCAGAATTCTACCCAAATTAGTGTTATTTAACAAAAATTCCAAATGTGAAACTTTTTTACTTTGTTAAATCAAGCCAAAATTATTTGTTGCTCCTAAAGATTGTATCTTACTTATGAGTATGACCTGGTTCAATGATTCCTTAGAAAATTTGAAATTTGAATTTTTGAAATAATCCTGTTTCTAAACTCTGTGTCATTTGGTACATAAATCCTCAAAAATTATCCATAATTCTTATTTGGTACAGAGATCAAGGTTATGAAATTTGTTTGGGTCACTTACATGTACAAATGGGCAGGTCTAGTTCAAGTCAGATTTAGACTAAATTCAAATAAATCCAAACTTGTGTTTTTTAATTTGATAATTTCTGCTTTTGATTTCTTTTCTTAACTACCTCAGTCACTAGGGTTACACCATGTGTGTCATAGCCCTCCCCCCTTAAAGAAATCTCGTCCCGAGATTAAAGCGGTTAATTGATGGCAAGAAGGGGAAGACTGAACCTTAAGTACGAAGCTAGGACTTTCGGAAAATGAGTGTTCAGAAAATCTTCTTGTTCCCAAGTAGCTTCTCTTTCGGAGTGGTTGCTCCATTGAACCTTGTAGAAAGTGGGGGTCTTGTTCCTTGTCACCTGATCTTTTTGATCGATAATCCGGATAAGCCTTGATCTGAACAGAGCCGATGCCCACAATCTCATGTGGGTTATCATCTTCCATACGCACAACATCTCCCTTCTGCACAGGTTCATAGGATTTAAACCAGTCTCTATTAGTGCAGATATGAAATGAACATGCGGAATAAAGTATCTATTCATCATGGCCAGAAACACAACCAGCAAGAACAACCAGACAGTCTCTTGAATCTGAGTTACCAACAGCAACAGAGGCCTTACCATCAGAATTATTTTTCCTCCTCTCCTTATTCTGTAGTTTCCAACAATCCTCAATAAAATGAGATTTCTTTTTACAGTACTTACAAAACTTCTTGGTGGGCGGTTTGGACTTTGAGCGGCCTCTCCCATCATGGCTCTTGTCACGCTCATTACTGTCATTTGAGGATCTTTGCTCAGTTCTGCCTCTTATGTGTAATGCATCGCCTCTGGAAGACGACCCGTCAGACTGCACCATGCCTTTCATCTTCTCCCTGGACTGAAGTGCCTCATAAACTTCCGAAAGGGTTACTTCATCACTGTTTAAAAGTATGGTGTCACAGAAATTTGCAAACGAATTGGGCAGTGAACATAACAGTAAAAGACCTAAGTCCTCATCATCATACTCCACCTCCATCGACACAAAGTCGGCAACGATCTCCCTGAACGCAGATATGTGGTTCAACATCGATGCACCCACCTGCATCTTAAGCATGAACAACTTCATCTTCAAGTGCATCTTACTGGTTAGATCCATGGACATACAGATCGATTCCAGATTGAGATAGATTTCTGCAGCAGTCTTTTCCTGCATAACTTCTAGCAAAATATCATTAGATAGATGAAGCTGAATTAGCAACAAAGCCTTACGATCCTTTTGCCTCTCCTCATCGATCCAGTAAGCCTTTGATTTCTTCCTGAAACCTTCCAACACCTCATCTCGATCCTAAGATTGTGCCAAAACAATCCGCATCTTGACTTGCCACAGCGAAAATCTCATATTGTAGTCCAACAACGGTAGATATACTTCATCGACGCCATGGTGCAACCCTAATCTAAAATTAGGCTCTGATACTACTTGTTATAAATGATGATGAATAAATGAAGTAAACAGATCAAACCAAAAGGGGACACGAGATTTAACGTAGAAAACCCAACCAAAGCAGAAGGGAAAAACCACGGGCGCCAGCCAGCAAGAACTTCACTATGTCAAGAGTCGGGTTACAACATCGTGAGGAGGTTTACAAGAAGATAATCGTCAAGCAGAAACCCTAATCAGAAACATAAAAGGTCGACTCATGCCTCCGCTTCGCTCCGGTGATGGGCATCCGCTTCGCTCCGTCACAAGTCAGCCTTTTATGTGCAACTGAATTTGGAACATAACTCAGCAACAAGTTCATCCATGCTGTGTTGAGGTTGGAGAGGAAAACTGACAATCAAGAAAATATCTGGAGTGAATCTACAAGTACCAAGCGTAAAGTTTTGAGTTAGTTGGAGCAACTTAGGCTTTTGCCATGTAACAATGAGTCATGTGAAGCACAAGGTCAGTATTGCATAATAAGAACCATATGTAATGGTATGACACTATTTAAAATAATACTTTCGCACAAAATCAACACATTGTCTCTGATTTAGGTAAGTTCGTCTTACCTGAAAATGATGGCGATCAATCACGAATACTCAAATATACTACATCAAATATACTACATATAGATTTATTATTTTGAATACTTGGCAGGAGCACCGCCTTCTATTAAGAAAGAAGCAAGACATTTACATCTTAGGAACTACAACCAAAATAAGCCTAAACAACTGCCCATACACTTTACAAGGGCCAGCAGGACAGATTACTAAGCAACATCCAAGTCGGCTGAACCTTGAAGTCCCAAATTCAACTGGTGAATAGAATCTTGAATGACGGTGAAAATTTTAGGAACTTACAGCTCTTTGTCATTGAAGATCCTGTGATTTCTTTCTTTCCAAATCTCACACTAGCACGTGAAAAGAACCCTCAGCTTAGTTCTCTTATATTTGTTTGTGCCTGATTGCAGCGGTAAACTGCCCCACTTAGTTGGCCCTCCTAATGTGTGCATTGTTAGAAACTGCGGTAACTGAAAACGTGTTGCCACTCTGTTCCAAACAGCCTTGGTGTAGTTACATTCAGTGAGGAGGTGGCCAGTGGTTTCAGGCTCACTGACAAAGGGTGCAGGTCATATTTGTAGGGCCAATTTTTCTAAGCACAGAGAGAGTTTCAACGTGGGAATAATACGTTGACAGAGGAAAATATAAAGAAGCAAAGTAGTGCTCCCTTCCGTTCCATCATGCATCACAAGGAATGAAATAGTTGTTTTATTTTTTAAGAGTTTAACTGTCCAAGATATTGGCCATTAGTTTTGAAAACTATTGGCCAATAGTTTGAGGGCAATTTTGTAATTGCATCATTATAAATTATTTTATATTTATTTTACAATAGGGCTAAACAACTGCCCATACACTTTACAAGGGCTACACGACAGATTACTAAGCAACAGTCAAGTCGTTAGCTTAGTTCTCTTGTGTTTGTTTCTGCCAGATTGCTGCAGTAATGTGAGTGAAATGGGACAGTGGAAGTGACCAAATTATCAAACTAATCTCTCATGAGCATTTCACCGAACACCTTGTGTGTAGGAACCAAAAACAACAACTACGCTTCAAACCACACAACCACAAGTTGACCAATGATTCAACAAGAATATATTCATAGCAATTAGCTCATCAACAACAACAGCCCCATCATCAAATCATCAACATATCAAAGAACACATGTATACCTGTGATGCCAAATCTTTCATAAAAGCAACCACTTGAGATATAAACCAATAGCACGCAAGATGGTGACTTAATCAACTTGTATGGCAAAGAAAATACCAAATCAACTTAATCAACTTTTATATGAGAAACCTTTTCCAGGAAAAAAAACCACAAGCGGCGGCAAGCAAAAATCCACTATGAAGATGAAACATACAAGAGGTGAGAGCCAACAAGCATGGGGAGGCTCCAAATCTCTGAATCACTCTCTCAAATTGGTGGAGTTGGTGCCTTTCAATCCTCTCCCTTTTCACCCTAACAATAGCTCTCTCTCTCCGTCAAGAACAAGTGAGCAAACTGAGCAGCCCTGGGTCAGTTTTGTGGTTGGTTTTGAAGCTTTTTAGAGCACCCCCTCAAGTTACAGTTAATGATAGAAAAGCCCCCATTCAGCCTAGTATACATATAAGCTATGTTTTGCATGATACATTATCTAAATTGGGACAAAAAGGATGAAATTAGGAGCTGCCTATCACAATTCTCCACCTCAGCGATAGTTGAGCCATAGAGTCCATGAAGGTCCAATCATCAACTATCTCATCTTCAAGTGAACAAATCAACATTTAACAAACTCACCGCCCCCAATGCTCCACTTGGGAGCTAGCTCGGGCAAGCATGAATACCCAACAGAATTCAAGCAATGCTCAAACTTGGCCCTCAGAACCACCTTGGTTAACATATCAACTAGGTTATCTTTTGTGCCAATTTTCTCAACATATGAAGCTTTATTGTTCACATGAAGCCAAATAAAGAAATTTCGCATATAAACATGCTTGGTTCCCTCATGAAATTTTTCATCTTTTGCAAGGTGAATCACACTTGGATTATCACAAAAGACAACACCATCAACTTGCTCAATGTCGAAATCATCAAGAAGACCATGCAACCAAATAGCTTCCTTCACTGCCTCAGTCAATGACATAAACTCAGCTTCTATGGTAGATAAGGCAATTGTATGCTACAATGTTGCCTTCCAACTAATACATGACCCACAAAGCAAAAATACATAACTAGTGAGGGAACGCCTCCAATCAAGATCCCCAGCAAAATCATAATCCGAAAAACCAACAACCTATCCCGGTTTTGCTACCTTTTGGTCAAACATCAAACCATTGGTTCTTGTGCCTCTAAGATACTAAAGGATCCATTGTATGGCCTTCCAATGTTCCTTGCTTGGCTTTGACATAAAATGGCTCACAACACCAACTGCATATGCAATATAGAGACATGTGCTAACCATTTTATACATCAAGCTACCAACAACACAAGCATAAGGAACTCTTGATGTTACCTCTTCTCCTCTTCATCCAATGGCACAAATGAAGTAGAAAGCCTGAATGTGCAGCAAATGAAATAGAAACGGGTTTTGCTATGACGTATGAAACTTATGTAGAATCTTCTCAATGTACTAACTCTGTGAAAGCTGTAACCTGCCCCTAAATTTGCCACGATAAATATCTATATCCAACAACCTCCTGGCCGCACCCAAATCCTTCATCTCAAACTCATTTTTTAGCATGGTCTTTGTTTCATCAATAGCAAAATGACTCTTCCCTGCAATTAGGATGTCATCAATATAAAGCAACATATACACCCTTGAGCCATCTGCAAGTACCTGCTAAAACACACAAGCATCATATGGGATTCTTTCAAATCCATGACTAGAAACATAAGAACCAAAACAACGGTACCACTGCCTTGGAGACTGTTTCAAGCCATATAATGACTTTTTTAACAAACAAACATGGTTTTCCTTACCTTCAACCACAAAACCTTCTGGTTGTGCCACAAAGATTTTCTCCTCAAGCTCACCATGAAGAAACTTTGTCTTCACATCCATTTGCTCTAATTCTAAATCAAATAGAGCAACCAAAGCCAATAAAGCCTGAATGGAAATATGCTTCACAACTAGAGAGAATACCTCATGGTAATCAATTCCTTCCTTCTGACCGAAGCCCTTTGCAACCAATCTAGCTTTATACCTTGGAGCATCAATTCCTAGAGAAGAATCTTTGAGATTAAACACCCACTTACAACTAACAATTTTGCGCCCTTTCGGCGGCAACACCAAGTCCCAAGTGTGATTCTTGTGCAATGACTCCATCTCCTCTATCATAGCCTGGACCCAACTAGGTGCCTCTGGACTGCTAACTACCTCTCTATAAGTGCTAGGCACATCATGCTCAATATCATGTGCAACTGTCAAGGCGAAAGCAATTGTACCTTTTCCTCTTGCAACTAGTGTGACCCACTCTCCACAACGTTGTGGTGGCTGCCTCTATCTCTGAATGCAATGTGCAATAGGAGTGTTTGAAGCCTCTAAAGCTCCACCTGAAACTGTATCCTCTAACTGACCACTAGCTGCATCTGACTCATCATCTGCCTCATCTTTGTCATCATGAACACCATCTGCAGACTCTGACAACAATGGTTGCTTCTGCTGTTGGCAATCAACTATAGTAGACTCGGTCACTGTAGTCTCCACCTCAAATGTTATTCTCGGTGCTACCCGCTCTGCCTCAGAACCATGACGTGTAGAAGCTGCACCTAAAGTGGAAGCCTCTTCCAACTGCTGACAACTTGGAGTAACGATCGCCATCTCATCGAAGGTCACATCTCTACTGACAATCACTATAGGGGGTCTATAATCTTTACAGCACAAATGATACCCCTTAACTCCATCACCATAAGAAAGAAAGACACACTTCAATGCTTAAGGTTGCAACTTGTTTTGGCAAATGTGAGCATACACCGGACAACCAAATATACCCTCAAGTGGTCACAGTGAGGAGGCTTGCCAGACTATTTCTCCTCTGGTGTCTTGCACTCAATAGTTGTCGATGCCAAGCGGTTGACAAATAGCATTCTGTGGTTACTGCCTCTACCCAAAGACTCTATGGTAACGCTGCATGAGAGAGCATACAACGGGTCCTATCTAACAGTGTCATGTTCATATGTTATGCTACTCCATTCTTTTGTGGAGTACCAACTATGGTGTAGTGCCTAATAATGCCAGTGTCCCGACAAAACTTCTCAAACTCTCCCGAGCGAAACTCAGTGTCATTGTCTGATATCAAATATTTGATCTTACTCTCTGTTTGTGTGTCCACCATAGCCTTCCATTCACGGAAATGAGCAAATGTCTCATACTTGGACTTTAGGACATACACCCAAACCTTCCTTCTAAAATCATCAACAAAGTTAGCAAATATTTTCCACCTCCAATTGATGTTACCGGTGCATCAGCCCACAAATCAGTATGCACATAGTAAAGAATGCCCTTAGTCGTGTGCACACACCTGCTAAACCTCAAACGAGTTTGCTTCCCAAAACACAATGCTCATAGAACTACAAGCTACTTGTCTTCCTGCTGCCCAACAGACCACAACAACTCAATTTTGCCATACCTTGCTCTGACATGTGCCCCAATCTCATGTCCCACAAAGTAGTCATGGTGTCACCATCAACCTGGAAACTTGAAGCCATTGCAGCTGACACAGTAAGCAAACTACCCTGCTAGAAATACAGATCATCTGTATTAGGAGTAGTAAGAGCCTTCATCACACATAAGGAACCTCTCGACACCTTGATCTGATACCTATGAGTGAAAAACTTATAGCCCTTTCGATCAAGTGCCTTAAAAAAGATCAAATTCTTAGTCAGGCCAACCATATGTCCAACATCTGTGAGTGCGAACAATGCCATCAAACATTTTGAATTTGATTGTGCCAATACCAACAAATCTGCACTTTGTGTTGTTGCCCATAGAAACTGAACCCCCATTTATAGGCTCATAAGTGGCAAACCACTCTTTGTGCGGACACATATGGTAAGAACAAGCAGAATCAAGAAACCAACCAGTGTTGAAACTCATATCACAATTAGTTGAAACACTAGAAGCATAATGCCCAACTAATGAACCATCAGCACTAACATCAAGAAAATCACCATACTCCTCAGAATCACCATCTGCCACTGCCACACTAGCTGAAGAAGAATTTTCACAATTGCTGCCATTGTTTTCGTTGTCCTTCTTTTTCTTCAGTTTAGGACAATCCACCTGATATGGCCCACATCCTTGCAATAGTTGCAATGAATATCATTATTGTTGCATGAACATGACTTAGAACTGTCCTTTGATTTTCTTCTACCACTGTTAGAAGATTCACCACCATCATGACAACGGTCTATGGACCTCCCACGGTTCATAACAAGACCTTCACCTTCACTATGATTCTCCAAACGTGACTTCTTTAGCAAATCTTTTGACAAAAGAATAGAAGTAATATCATCCATGGATCCATGGAGATAGAGTTTGTACCATAAGTATTTGGTCTCTAATAACATCATATGAATCGGGAAGTGAACATAAGAATAAAATAGCCAAATGATCACTATGTTGAATTCATCTATATATTGCTGAATTCATCACTTTGTTGAATTCATCAATATATTGCTTGATAGGAGTGCCTTCTTGCATACGCATCCTAAACAAACACATCATGAGGTAGAAACAACTTGAGAGTGACTTGTCCAAATAGAGAGATTCCTTTTTTTTCCAAAGAGCTACAACAGTCTTCTCCTCATAAACTTGCCTTAACACATTATCTGGAAGAGCCAATAACAGAGCACTGCAAATGCCTTATCAACATTTTTCATCTCCTCTCTGGAAGTTGTTTCCAAATCTAGATCAATATTTTCCAAAGCACTATCGAAACCCTTGTCAACTGACACATATTGTATTTTTACTTGCCATAACCGAAAATCACCATTTCAATCAAACTTGCTCACTTCCAAATGTGACATTTTAAAGCAAAACAACAACTAAATGCGTGCCTTTGATATAGAACGGCTCTGATAGCACTTGTGAATGAAATGGACAGTGAAAGCGACCAAATTAACAACTGAAAATGTTCCAACCTATACATTGATGGATGAATTTGGCAAATGATTCAGATGGGCATTATAAGGACACAAGTTCATCCATGCTGTGTTGAGGTTGGAGAGGAAAACTGACAATCAAGAAAATTATCTGGAGTGAAGCTACAAGTATCAAGCGTAAAGTTTTGTGGTAGTCGGAGCAACTTAGGCTTCTGCCATGTAACTATGAGTCATGTGAAGCTCAAGGTCAAGTATTGCATAACAAGAACCATATGTAACGGTATGGCACTGTTTAAAATAATACTTTTGCACAAACTCAACACATTGTCTCTGATTTAGGTAAGTTTGTCATAGCAATTATCCAAAAAAAAGTTCGTCTTACTAGACAATGATTGCGAGCAATCAGAATTACTCAAATATACTAGCATACAGATTTTTTTTTAACTTGGCAGGAGCGCTACCTTCCATTAAGAAAGAAGCGAGACATTTACATCTTAGGAATTACAAGCAAAATAAGCCTAAACAACTGCCCATACACTTTACAAGGGCCAGCAGGACAGATTACTAAGAAACATCCAAGTCGGCTGAACCTTGAAGTCCCAAATTCAACTGGTGAATGGAATCTTGAATGACGGTGCAAATTTTAGGAACTCACAGTTCTTTGTCATTGAAGATCCTGCGATTTCTTTCTTTCGAAATCTCCACCAGCATGTGAAAAGAACCCGCAGCTTAGTTCTCGTCTTTGTTTGTGCCTGATTGCAGCAGTAAACTGACCCACTTAGTTGGCCCTCCTGATGTGTGCATCGTTAGAAACTGCAATAACTGAAAATGTGTTGCCACTCTGTTCCAAACAGCCTCGGTTTAGTTACATTCAGTGAGGAGGTGGGCAGTGGTTTCAGGCTCACTGACAAAGGGTGCAGGTCATGTTGCAAGGCCAATTTTTTCTTAGCACGGAGAGAGTTTCATCTTGGGATTGATACGTTGACGTTGACAGAGGAAAATATAAAAGAAGCAAAGTAGTGCTCACTTCGGTTCCATCATGCATCACAAAGAACGAAATAGTTATTTTATTTTTTAAGAGTTTTACTCTCCAAAATATTGGATATTAGTTTTAAAAACTATTGGCCAATAGTTTGAGGGTAATTTCGTAATTGCATCATTATAAATTATTTTTTATTTATTTTACAATAGAAATCTAACCCTAGTGAATTATTAAAACGTCGGTTGATTATTTAGAAAACAAAACATCAATTATTAATTATATTACTAATTTATTTTTATTCATGATAATATAAGATAATTATTAGAAATCTAGAAATGTGATATTTTTCTGATATTTCCCTCAAACTGATAAACTATTGGTCAGTAGTTATGATTTTAGATTATCAAATCTAAACCAATGGATTAAACTATTGACTAATAGTTTTTCAAAACTAATGACCAATATTTTGGACAGTAAAACTCCTCTTTTATTTTTCACAATGCATCATCACAAGTTATTTTATTTTTCACAGATGTCCAGCTTCCGGAGTTCCATGGGATGCATCCGGCATTTCTTTCTCATATTCTCGGCCGGGACGAACCATGTTTGAGAAGCACGCTTAAATCTTGTAGTGATCGAGGTGGCTCTTTCGTCCATCAAACTTGGTCGCGAAGAAGTGCTTGAGGAAATCCGCGTGGCTCACCGATCTGTACCGTGACACGCCGCCTCCTTCCACGAGCTCTGGCAGAGGGCCAATCGTCGTGCTCCGATCCACCTGGTGGAACATCGCCGCCGAGATGCGCTGTTTGCTGGGATGCACCACGACCCTGTGCTCAACGCTTTTGTATCTCCCGTTGCTCAGAATCTGCAGGGACCAACCACTCAAGATATTAATAACATTATTAGTATAAGTACGAGTAATGCTCAGAAGTTGACTACCAGCTGCTGCTGTACTTTACTTACCTCGAGTATGTCTCCGACGCTGACGACAAATGCTCGGTCGATAGGCTCAACGTTGAGCCACCTGCCATCGTCGCTCCTGAACTGCAGGCCCTGCACGTCGTTGACGTGAAGCAGCAGCGTCAGGGCGCTCGCGTCCGTGTGCGACGACACTCCCATCACCTTGCCGGCCTCCCTGCACGGCGGGTAGTAGGTCACCTTCATGTTCTGTGGCTGGCCTCCGAATATATCAAGGAGGCGGTTCTGCTCCACGCCCATGTCCACGGCCAAGAACCGAAGTAAGCATGACACCACCTTCGCTGTCTCCGCCGAGTACCTATCCACGGAATTCCTGGACACGCATCATGACATCAAGTGTGTGTGTGAGTATGTATTGTCGTCAATGCACAAGTGTTGTGGTCAGAGAAACAGAGTTGGCAGAGGACCTGAAAGACGGAGGCTGGGCAGGCCAGAACCTCATGTCCCGCAGCTCGATTGGGCGAAGCAGGAGGTACAGCATGTTCGACCAGTCCAGTTTCTGGGTCTCCGAGAAGACGAAGGCGCTACCGTAGCCCTGGAGGCCATCTGGAAGCTGCTTGTACACCTCCTTTGTCTCAAGCGGGAGCTTGAAGAATTCGGTAATGTCCCTCTTCGCGTCCAGAAGCACCTCGTCCGGCACCCCGTGGTTGATGAGCTACAAACGTTCAGTTAATTTGTGGATGACACCAACAACGACAATTCCATTTAGTTGGGGTGAGTTTTCAATGAAATGATTTTAGTTCGATGGGAGTTTCATATATAGCACTCATTTATTCATAGTATAAGCACAGAGAAAGAATATAATCGGTTATAAGATGTATTAGTCCTTGTTATAATCAACATAACTCACTCCACGAGTAGAACTAATTATGACACGGATTTAAGAATGAAATTCTTCAATCTAATATGAATACGGTAGGATGATCTTGTGAACATGACTAGTACAGATAGGACGTTGTATAGTCACCAGGAAGTGACGACCAAAACATACTAGCGTCTCTGTTGTATAGACGTGGCGCAAACAAGTTGGAACAGTACTACAAAGCACAGTCCGTCTGTCTGTGTTTTAGCAATTGAGCTTTTTCAAAGATAGAGCTAGCAGCAAGTTTTTATAAAATATTAATAAGGAGTGGGTCTATGTTTAAGTCTTTTATTTTACTTAAAAACTGACTAGCTATCGCTTATCTCTTCATTTTCTTTAATAAAAAATTCTAAGAGCTAGCTTAGAGCCAGCCTTTGAAGATGCTCTTAATGAAATAGAATAGGAGAACGCTTCAAACGTCTTGGAACCATAAAAGAGAGGGAGGACGCAGAGTGGGGTGTCATTGGTTTGACACTCTGGCTCAAACATCTTGGAAAGAGAGAGAAAGCTGATGGCTCGAATCTATAGCTGGCCGTATTGGATAAGAAAAGCAAGCTCCCTTTGCCATTATTTTATAGAAAACTTTATACACCTTTTCAAATATTTATATATAGATTTTAAAATTTCTAGATTCGAACACCACAAACTATTTTACATAAAGATTCTCTAAATTTTTCATATTTATAGATTTCAATTAGAGCCAGACAATAAGATTATAAAGTGCAAAAGGAAAAACAAAGTTGACCATATAACAGGGTCTTATTCATAAAACTATCATAAGCCTTATCTTTTCGCTAGGTTTGTTCTTTCTCATCCTCGTTGTCTCCGCCCTAACCATGTGCAAAGCATTTTTCGTGGCTCAAATCTAGATCTATGTCAGGATTGAACCAAAGTGAGTAGCTTACTCATGGCTTTTAAAGCCTCTCAGTCTATTTTAGTACTCAACTTCAGCTCCCTCTCGTTCAAAAACTTCTCCAGATCTTATTGAGGAGAAGCGCGCCCTTCGCTTTTAACTTCTCACATATAGAGAAGAAACCCTTCGCCATCAATCCGTCCGCCTCACACACAGCGACCAGTCCTTGCTGAGGAGTCGCATTCTTCGAATCGACGCTTGGCGACCAGCCAACCAGCAAGCCAGGGGTTGACCGGAGAGACCAGTCCATCACGGATACGTGCTTCATCCTGATTACGAGCGGGATCTGCCGATGACACCATCCAACGCGAAGTCATGCCTCCGTTGTCAACCTGGCTCGTCTTCGGCCACAGAATAGCACGAAGTACAACCAAACTCTCATAGACGGCGAGATGGAGTCGTCGGCGATATTCGACGGCCAGTTATATCCGGAGTGACGTGTCACCGCATGATTGGCAGAGGGTGCATTGGGCTCCTGTGTGACCGCAGGTCACACCTGATCGTGATATATATATATGAGTAAAGATTTTGAACTATATCTTAAGCAATATCATACCGTGTCAGACGGTTAACAACATAAATTTCGCATCTCTGTTTTGCTTAGATGTGTAACAAAAAAGAGAAATGAGTAAAATATTAGTTAGTTGAAGGATGTGTTATATATCAATTAACTAAGTTATACGATAGTGAGAAATGAGGTGGAAACGCCAGGTTAATTGTGTTTAATCTAACTCACCCAGATTTGATTAAATACCAGATTTGATACGGGTGTTATATTTATGACTAATTATTCTTTTTAGTGAAAGTTAATGTTTCTATCAATAATGAGACGTCTATTATGATTTTATAAATTTTAAGATCTAACTAACTCAGTCTTTCGAATATGCTTATAGGATAGGGTATACGTGCGTGTTTTTATGGGGGTGAGAACTCGTGTTTTTGAGTGTTTGCATCTGTAGTTTAACTGAAAAAAAAAAAGTTGAAAGCGCCGGGTCGATGCGGGTGTCCACCAACGCGAGAGATTTACGTCGTACCTGAAAGAAGCCCTGCTTGCAGGCAGTCCCGAGCTTTGCGAGCTCCTTTTCCGTCGCCTGCGGGTCGAGCAGCTTGCTGAGGTCAACGACCGGGATCACGCCGCCGGCGACGATCTCGTCGGCGGTGGCCTCTTCCTCTGCCCTAAGGTACCGTTCAGGCACCGGCTCGCTTGATCTGTTCCAAGCCTGAGCAAGTTCCTGAACATTCGGCACCGGCAGATGCCCTCTTACTATCGCTTGCGCCATTGGTGGATTCTTGCCTGCTTCCTGCAGCGAGCTGGTGGTGTTGATTGGCTCAGCGTTCAATATCTCAACTACTGACGATGCTGGCATATATATAAAACCACAAGCATCTGTTTCCTTCTGCATCATTTTGCATTTAAATACTAATCAGTCTTACAAAAGTAAGGAAATGATGAGCTCATTGCCGTATGACACTCTGAGAACAGTATGACTGTATGAGTGCGGGAGAAGCTCTGCATTATAGCAGCATTGAAAATGCATTATTCCGTAGACAAAATTAGCTCTCCGCTAGAAATACTCCCTTTTTTTCTGATTAAGGGCAGGTGTTATCGCTAAAAACTGTCTAGGTTTTTTTTTCTTTTTTATAAGAAATGGTTTTCTAACATGACCATTCACTACCATAAATAGGGCCTGTAGCGGCGGCAGGCAAACCGCCGTAACGGCGCGAGCCAAAGTCGGCCGCTACTACAGAGTCAATGGGCACTGCCCTAACTAAAACCGCCGCTACAAGACACCCAATAGCGGCGGTTGACATTATCAACCGCCTCTATAAACGGTCCATGTTTATAGCGGCGGTTGGCAATAATAACCGTCGCTATTTAGGGCATACTAGTGGCGGTTGACAATGTCAACCGCCGCTATAAAGGGTCCAGGCTATAAAAGTCGCATTCGTACAGCTCTGGCCCTCACTCGAACAGTGGCGGTCTGAAAATTTGAGCAAATCACGAAAATCAAGGGGGGAAGTTTTTGAGTTTGTTTTTTTTTTAAGAAATTTGCTCTCTGAGGTAAGAGGAACTCATCCCATTGGTTTTTTTGTGCTCTCATTTTGAAATCAAGTAGAATTTTGGGTTTTAAGTTTGTTAGGTTTTCATCAAATTTTAGCTAAATTCGTTTGATTTGGATGTTTCTACTTGGTTATAGTTGAAGTTTATAAAGTCATACATCATCTCTTTTCATCACTACATAAAAAAATTATTATATTTAGCATGTTTTATGTCAATAGGAATCCAGATCTAGTTTGGTTTTTAAAAGAGAGAGAAAGTAGTATTAAGGCAAGAGGGATGTTAATTATTTTATTATTTCTTGATAAAAATTAAATAATATATAAAATAATTTAATATTTATTTAATTTTACCTTGCATAATATTTCTCCCTTCATGTATATTATTTTTCAATGTTTATATATTTAGTGAATTTAAATTTTTTGTTACACATAATTAATTAATTAATTTCTAATATTTTTTGACTAGATGGCGATAAAAGTTAAATAATATATAAAATAATTTGATGTTTGTTTCATTTTATCTTGCATAATATTTTTCACTTTATGTAATATTCAATATATATATATATATATATAGTCAATGTTTAAATTTTTTATCATACATAATTAATTAATTAATTTTTGGTTTTCCATTCAAGGCCGTTTACGATGGATAGATCTTAGATGTATGAGGCACCAAGACCGGGTCCAATATTTTTACGAGAAGTTTCCAAATTCATCAAAGCGGCCGTATAACATGCTCGACGCAAACGAACGACTGATATATATTATCCGTGTTTTGATTGTAAAAATCAGAAACTGTAGAATGATATAGAAGTAATAAAGTCACACTTAGTGCGGAGGGGTTTTGTTGAGGGGTACACGAGATGGACAAAACATGGTGAGGATAGTATGGTTGATATGAAATTTGATGAGTATATTGAAGTTGAAGTCGAGGTTGTCAATTCGCCTAGTACGGATGCGATGGATTCACCTGATGAAGCTGATTTTGATGTTGAGGAGTTGTTATGTCACATTGAGCCGCAGGTGTTGATCAATGCTTGTACATCTAAAGGGCTTGATAATTTTCATAGAATAGAGAAAGCATCAAAGGATCCGTTATATGATGAATCTAAGGGATGTGGTAAAGAGTTCACCGTGTTACGTACTGTACTTGAGCTGATGAAGCTGAAGGCCATGCATGGCTGGTCGGATGCTAGTTTCACGGATTTATTGGAACTTATTTCCGATGCGCTGCCAAAGCCCAACTTGTTGTCAAGGACAACATACCTTGCTAGGAAGCTGATTTCCCCACTTTCGTTGGGCGTGCAAAAAATTCACGCGTGTCCAAATCATTGCATATTATATCGAAAGGAGCATCAGGATGCTGTGAGATACCCAAGGTGCAAAAGCAGTCGTTACAAGAGGAACAACGATTATGACGCCGATGGTGGCGTGAAGAATACAACTAAGAGGAGAAAGAAAAAAAGAAGTTCTATCGTCGATGACAGTGATGACAGTAAGGTTCCTGCCTTAGTCATGTCGTACTTACCCGTGGTCGTTCGCATCAGACGCTTGTTCCTGCCTTAGTCATATGGTTCTTACCCGTCAGCTATTTGCAGCAGAGGCTGCGACAGATGAGGCCCTCGAGCAGCAAGTGGAAGAGGTGCCTGCCCAAGTGTCCACATATAAACGCAAGCGCGGTCAGCGCTCCGCGAACAAGGCAGAGGGCATATACGAGGTTACTGCACTAGACCCCAAAGATGGAGAACTGATTGAACCCGCTGGTGTCAACGCCAAATGGCGGAACCATTGCGGCAAAGTGGTGAGGGACCATTGCAAAATCACATGGCAAGATTGGCGCCAAGTCCCGGATGACAAAAAAGACGATATGTGGGCTGACGTCACGGCAACCATCCGGTTCCAGCCAGCAGATCTCGAGAGAGCCAAGAAGGTCATGATATCCACTCTCAATTACATCTTTCGAGATTAGAAGTGCAAGCTCAACTATCAATACGTCAAGAAAAATTGAACCCCATTCGACAAGCATGGAAATATTAGTCAGCAGGAATGGGACAAGTTTGTTGAGCAGAAGACGAGCAGTGCTTCGAAGAAGCTCAGTGTAAAGATGGTTGAGCTCAACAAGCGGAACAAGTACAAGCCACGGTTAGGTCCGAACGGATACAAAAAGAAGATTCTAATTTGGAGAGAGCAGGAAGCCAAGCTCCGCGCGAAAGGAAAACCTGATCCTTTGCCAAACACCAATGAGCGTACCAGGAATTGGGTATATGATCGCTCTGAGTTAACTGATGAAGGAGAGATTATTGTGAAGGATCCCGCGACAGTTGAGGTCGTGCAAGCCTTGATAGGTCCCATCACAACACAGACGGAGGCTGGTCTGTTTACACCAGAGTATCACGAGGATGAGCTAGCGAAGGCTATTGGGACCAAAGAACATGGTGGTCGGGTACGAGGAGTATCATCATCGGTAACATGGAAAGAAGGTTTCTCTAATACATCCTCACACCTCTACAAGAAGCATACATTGCACAAGAAAGAGCAAGAAGATAAAGCCAAGGAGGATTGGAGGCGGCAACTTCTTATGTTTGCTATCGACAAAGAAAGCGGTTGTTTGGACCCCAACCTGCAGGCTGCGATGGATGACTTCTTACGTGGTTCGTCCGCATCCACGCAACCATCCGTCTCCACGCAACCATCCGTCTCCGGTCAACCATTAGTCCCTATGCAATCAGAAACAGATAGCATCACTGAGGATACTCCTTGCGAGTTGTATGTGCCATTTGGTTACAAGGGGAAGACGATGAAGGTTGCATCCGACACGGCATTTCCAGGAGAGATGCTCCATAACAGGGAATACCTGGCTATGAGGACAACGAGATCGAATGCCCGATACCTGAGGTAGGTATACAAACTCTCCAAGATGCCCTCGGCTCTTTCATTATTTGGAAACTCCGTGATGTTGTCCTCTCACCACGAGTTTCTCCACCCCCGTTGTCTGGGCACGGGTCCTTTCATGCGATCCAGCCAATCAATACAGGTGGACAGCCATCTCCTATGTCTGCGACAGCCTCGGGAAACAAGCTCCAATCTCCTCATGCGGAAGCCGACTCAACTCATAGTCCTATAATCTATAGTGACAATGAGCCTCTTCCGCAGAGTGTTCAAGTTTAGGCTCCGGTAATCCAAGTCCAGCCTGCACCAGTTGTCGTCAAGGTTTCGGTAATCCCAAAGACGATTACCAGATTTGACAAAGAGCCCAAGGACCCAAAAGCAAAAAGTGATGTTGATAAGTACTTGGTTGCATTGAAAAAACGTCTAGCAAGCACCTGCAAGCTCATCCTTCAAGAAGAAGATCCTCGGGATGTATTATCGTACGATGATCAAATTTTGGAGAATCCTTTGGACGATGTGGACTACCCGAAATTTATACTCGGTAAACCCCTTATATCAAATAACATGTACAAGAACCTGCCGTGGGAGATGTGGAAGTTGCACGACTAGTACATGATGGCGTCGAAGGAAGGGGTCACCGAAATCACTTGTAGGATTCCAAAAGAGGTGTTCAACGAAGATGACGAACAAATCTTATACCTATTTTGGGAGGATGTCCACTCGATGTTTCGTCTAGACCAGATGGACGTCACCTTCATCACCCTATGGTGCATGTATGTGTCGTGTTCGATCTACTTCGTATTTCAAGCATAATTCCATATATGATCTTATGCTTTTTTTTGTAGTATGAACTCCTTTTTCCAAAGAAAGGAGACAAGTAGAAAAAATTAGAGGGTGGCCTACGTCAACCCAAGCCGGATCAATCAAAGCTCGATCAACCCAACGGTAAATCCGAAAAATTATCCGGATAAGACACCGACAGAGCTTGCTAAAATGAAGACGGTCTTGACAACAGAAGTAAGGACTTATGTTACAAATTACTTGTACGACTGCTTCATGAGGTGGTAAGATAGAGAGTGCATTATGGCCCCTTACAACTTTAAGTAAGTTGGATAACTACTGCCTTCGTTATGTATTCTATGTTAAAATTAAATCTAATCATAATTAACTTGTTGTAGCGATCATTGGATCTGTCTGATGATATTTCCGAAAGAAGGGTACCTTCTATCGCTTGACAGCCTGGACTACGACAAGAACTTATACGACGACATTCTGGAAGTCATAGATCGGTAAGAAATTGGTCTACATGTGTATGGTTTGATGATGTTAATATCATCTACTGATAAGCTTTTGTCGATCATGTAGTGCTTATGAGAAATATGTCGCCGGTGGGGCATGTCATCCTACAAGGAAAAAGAAGATGTACTTCCATCATAAGTTTTAGGTAAGACTTATATGCATCTCATACATGTTCTTATCGTACTATTTATTCATATAATTATCGTAGATGTAATAAACTTGTGTTCTCTACTTTATAGTGCAATAAGCAAATACGAGGAAGCGTGCATTGTGGTTACTACAGTTGTGTGTTCTCAACTGACACTTCAACTTATCTGGACCATATCATTGAGGAGTCTTAACAAGAGGTAAGTTGATTTTGTTTATGTCCATTTTACTTTACCTGGACCATATCATTAAGAATTCTGCACATGTGACACAGAAAGCCACAAGGTCAAAGAGAGAATGGGCTGTAAAGATAAAAAGGAACGACACGATAAAAAAGGGTATAATTCCTAAATCACGCGTTCACTTGAGTACAAATATCATGTATCTAATTGTAACTTCTCTTTATCGTTTTATGTTGAGAGAGGTAATTAGTCCAGAAGGGAAGTGCTTTGACTCAAACGATAAACTAGCAACAAAACATAGGTCCCTTTATGAGTGGGCTGGTTCAAGAGCACCATATGAGTCTAATGTGTCGAAAAAAGATGATGACTATGCATTAGGGTTCATATAAAATATTTTGTAAGCTCGATTGAATATTTTGATGACAATGTTGTATATATTCTATGATGAGATATAAATATCTGTGATGAGATTGTAAATACCTGTGTTGAGATATTATAAATATCTGTGTATGCAGATTCTGTGATTTTTATATATTTGCTAAATTTTATTTATTTTTTTTGGAAAATAACAAGTAGCAGCGGTTGATGTTGTCAACCGCCGCTATTAATAGCCAATAGTAGCGGTGGTTGAAGATGTCAACCGCCGCTACTAATAGCCAACAATAGCGGCGGTTGACATCTTCAACCGTCGCTAATAATGTGTCTGTAGCGGCGGTTTATTTAGGCGACAGACCACCCACCATTACAAACGCATATTTATAGCTGCGTTTGCGTAGCGACGGGGTGGCCTGCCCGCCGCTACAGTGCCTTTCCAACCGCCGCTACAGGTCATTTTTGTTGTTGTGATTGTTAGCTATACATGCATATAGTTAAAGTAAAAGGACAAGGTGAGACTTTAGACCTGACTGATAGCTCGTACAGTATTACTATTTCAAATGACCTTTTGCTAAAAGTTCAGATCCCTGCACGTTGGGCACTGGAAGAGACCGTCCAGTTTTTGCGTACGCCATTGATGGTTTGGTTCCCTCTCTTTCCTACGAGCGGTGGTTGGTGGTGATCAATTGCTTTGCAGATTCCTTTCTTAGAGAATGGCTAGTGGTCTTATACTAGGCTGAATACTGATTATGCTTAGACCCTCGACTATAAGAATATGAACTGAATTACTGATGATGCCGACTATATTAAAGAAGTGCAATCGGCAGCCTGTGGCTCTTGAATGAAGTCCTAGTTATTATTAAAGTCCTTGTAGCCTCTATCTATACCGAAAGGTTGGTCAAGCACTCAAGCTAATATTATTGCCCCCGTGCAAATACATTACCATATAGTGCGGATCTTTTATTTTAGAAAATAGAAAAGACTTTAGGCTGCGTTTGGAAGTAGACATTGGAGGCCTTGTAATTGAATTGAGTTTAATTTCAATTCAGTCTAGACATTAAATCTAGTTCAATGTCAATTCTATTGTTTGGATGTAGATCAAACTGAAAAATAGAATGCAAATTAGGGGTAAAATACCAATTCATGTTTGGGTGGACATGACCTCGAATTGGAATTCCTCCATGGCCACCATGGTTGTCGCCGCCGATGCTGGTCGTCGAAGGCCACCGCCTCCATTGACAAACCTCCATTGACCTCACCCACCGGATGGAGGAATAGAGGAAGGCCTCTGTTGACCTCGCCTAGCTTGACTCTACCGAAGGGAGGCAGGGAAGGAAGGAGTTCGTCGGTGCTGGAGGGAGCTTGCCTGGCTCCTCTACCCGAAGCCGCCGGCCGTGCCCGTGATCTGCTCCAAGGTCATCGAACTTCATGAAGAAGGGGCGTCCCGTTGGGGGGCGGGGTAGGGGGGAGGCGGCGGAGGGGATGGTCACGGGCGATGAGGGGCGGCAGGAGTGCGTCATCTATCGCCGGGTCCGAGGCGGGGGAGGAGCCAGCAGGGTAGCGCTGTCCGTCGCCGGGGCAAGTCGGTGGGGGCAGGGCTCAGTGGCAACTGTTGTCGGGCGGGGGAGGCAACAAGTCAATTCGGCTCAATTCAGAGGGAGAGGGCTCCGAATCGTCGACGACTTGCAGGCGCGTCGAAGAAAACAATTCAGAATTGGAGTCTGATTTCGGGAGCCAATTCTAAATGCATCCAAATGGCGGCATTGGAGCTGCCCCAATGCCAATTCCTAATTCCACCCCCCAAATGCCAACTTCCAAACGCTACCTTATGTATTTGTGTGCCGACATACAATGTTTCGTGGTGCGGATCTAAGTGCTGCATATGCAAGACCACTGGGTTTTCATGTAGAAACAGGCCTAGGATCATTTTCTGAAGCAACGAGGATGGTGACCAGGGGTCAAATGGAAGCCAATTAAAATTTCCAAGAGAATTTAGCCTATGTTCCAATTACAACCCCACATTTGTAATCAAATTACTGAAATAACACATATAAAACCTTTGATGTTTTAATTCTAGGAGTGATTCAATAAATTGGTAGACATAGCGGCAACACAGTGATATTAAGAAAGGCAAACGAGATCTAAAATACAAGATCGAAACCAAACCTGAGACCATGAAACAAAAGCTCTGGAACGAATCGAAAGTTCTGGTATGAATCAAAAGTTCTTATAGGGTCCAAACTACTCAGATCAAGAATAGTCAATCCAAAGTTCCAGTAGGAATCGGAAGTCACTACAAGGACAAAACAACAACATCGAACCAACAAGAAAATACCAAATTCCTATTAAACAAACACCTAAAATCACAAATATTGAACCAGAGGTACATTATGGAATGGCGCAACTTCTCCAAAAGAATCCATCTAAAAGTCAAAGAAATAATGAATTTTGAATTTTATTGAAAAATCTATGGTTTGAATGAACTTAGAGAATCGACAAAATCAAAGGTGATCATGCCTAAGATTCGGTTCAAGACCCATCGAAGATTGTTCTAGCATGTCCTAGCACCAAGATCCCTCAAATAATCCATCTCAAAGCTCATCCAAAGATGATATAAAAAATTTGCAATAACATAGTTCCGAAAATAGAGAAAAAGACAAACTCGCAATTTAGAGGATGATGAACAGCTTGAGCACGATAATAAATCTAATGTCATTGATTCAAATATCCAACATACATGTATACATACGTAGGAACCACTCTCATCCTCCTACTCTTTCAAAGAACAAAAGGTGTCTCTCATACAACTCACATCTCCTTAAGAACATGAAGCATACCCTAGCTCTTCAAAAATGAAACCCTAGCAAATGACTTGGTGGAACCATGAACACTTCATAGCAGAAATCCGAGTATGAACCCTCGCAATCACTCGGATCATCAATTACATCCAAGATTGATTCATGATCGGCACTGACTATTGCTACGAAGCGTGACGCTTGAAAAAAAATCAAGATCATCGTCCTACTCTTCTAGGGAAAGAGCCAACCGATTTGTTAGTGCCGCTCCTGGCACAACCAAGTTTGATGACTAGGGAATCATGAGTGACATGGGGGGCCATCCGAGATAGGCAGATGAACCTTGGTCTGGAGATCTTGAAACCTCGCGGCTAAGTTACTGACACCGTGTGGGAATCAGGGAAGTGGTTCTACCCCGTCTAGTTGGCAAGACTCTAGCCACGCCAAGATCTGCTAGGTCTACAGCGAGCGCCGAAGAAACGGTTGGATCTTGCTTGACAAGGCTTCCACTATGGTCGGCGACAAAGATGAAGGATCCAAAGCAGATCTGCTCTCACGGCTGGAACTTGATGTCAAAGAAAGCCATCGATTTCGACGAGGTGGAAGTCAATACGACCCCTACCTGGCACGCCAACTGTCGGGAGAATTACTCAACAATACTTCGATGGACACAAGATGTAAGGTTTAGATAGGTTCAGGTCTCCCAGAGGATAACAACTCTACGTCGTGTATGAGATGTGTTGTATTGATGGTGTTTCGCATGAGGGCTAGGATTCTCAGTGCAAATTCTTGTTCATCTAATGATCCCTGTCCTCCTTATATATCCTAAGGACAGGGTTACAAGGAAGATTTTCTAGTCGGTTACAATAGTTTCTATATATAAAAATCATATCTACAAACATATTCCCTTATACTCTACGTATTATCCGAGTAGTAATCTTCAAAGACTTTATCTCTACTATGATCTGACTGGACCCTGACCCATATAGAAATTATCCGAGTCGATATGAATCTTCTCCAAGTAATAAGATATCCGGGATACATATGATCCACAATGGATAGAGCCCCACCTCTCCAACAAGTCATCCTCTATTTATATATGCATGCCCTAATAACTTAAATGCCCTTGATCTAAAATACACTTCCATTTATCACTAGCATAAAGTCATCCAACGTTTTCTCTGTCACCCGAATGTCATCCGACCCTTCACATCTTTGCTTCTCCTTGACACAAGCTTTGTGATGATGCCACATGCACCATCGACCGCTACCACCGGTTTTGAGGCCCAAACAGGAAAACTGAGTCGCACGCTTCATAAAACATGACTTCTCACATGCTTCCACCGAAACAAATCTCCTTGATCATGACGCGTGTCACATCATCCTGTAATGCTCTCCGTCATCAAGTCTCTCCTGATCTACTTCCGGTGCAACAAACAACCTTTACACTTGCACTAACTCGAATGCCTTTGACATGGTCAACCTCGCAATCTCGATCAACATCACGGTTGGCTCAACTATGAAACCATCTATATTTCTTGTCTCTTCAAGTATACAGTATGGATCACCTTAACCTCACCCGACCTTCGGATCGTCTAGCCCCAAGTCCCCAACTTGTGTCTAACTCTATTGCCTTTGTGAAGAATCTAGGTCTTAATTAAAGTTTTGGTAATTAATGAAGACTTATATTTTTCATGGATCATTCTATATCAAGATTGGCAACTCATACATGATCAATTCATAAATATCAAATGAAGTGAAGAAGGTGGCTCAAGGCAAAGGTATAAAATAGGTTTTCTATTTTGCTAGTCATAAGAAGCTTAGAGAGGAGAATGACTGGATTGCTAGAATAGGTGCCACGCTATTAAGAGGGGTCAATGTTTTATTGCTTCATGCCTTGGTAGTTGCTAATTTGTGAGAAATCGAATGCCAAATGCTTATCAAAGTCACCCCCAAATATTCTTTGCAAATCTTTAAGGAAAATGCCTCAAAAGTATTCCTTTAATATCTTTGTGATGAAGAACCCTCAACAATTTCTTGAAAAATTCTTGTTGGAACCCTCCAAAAATTCTCTTGAAAATTCCTATTGAAATAAGGGTGGCGGTCTGAACGCAGGCCAGCGGCGGTTTGACTGCCCACGTCCAGAGTGGTCTGTGAGACCTGCCATGTGGCAGTCTGACCGCCAACAGCCCACGGTCTAACCGTTAGGCCCGTGTGGACTGACCAAAATGCCCGGGTGGTATGACCATACTTGACTAGAAACTTTCTACTCCCTGGTCCTTGTGGTGGTTTGACCGCCTAGTAGGGTCAGTCTGGCCGTGAGTGCTTCATGGTCTGACTGCCAACTGCATAGGCTTTTGCAACGGCTAGTTTTTTATGCCTTTCCTATATATGCTCACTACCTTCGTGCAAGGAAGTTCTCTTGACACCTTGAACTGAATACTTGAGCTATTTGAGCTCTCTCCTCACTCACAGAAGCATCCATTGTTTCATTGCAAGTTTGTGAGAATCTAGTGCGTGTTCTTGAGCGGTTTAAGCATTAGGGCACTAGTTGATCATCAAGCGAGTGACATTGGCTTGTTACTCTTGAAGGTTGCTTCCTCCTAGTTGGCTTGGTGGCATGGAAACCATGAGCCCTTTAAGAATATTGTGAAGGAGGCTCAATGTTCGTGTAAGAGGTCCTATACTCACCTCGCCGGAGCGGTAAAAGATAACTCTAGCGAAATTGAGGTTTGGAGATGTTCAAGGGATTGTTTTGGCTTAAGATGAAGTTATTCTTCTGTGAGCCCTTCTTGTTAGAGAAGTGTACAGTTGATAGAGAAGCAAGTCAAAGGCTTGAATCCACCTCAACATGGATTAGGGGTGATCGGCAAGTCACCGAGACCACGGGATAAAATTGTGTCTCTCTTTGTCTTGTTTATTTACTTGTCCTTTACATTATTAGAGATCACAATGATGCATATCACCTAGGATTACAAACCTTTGGCTCTCAACAAAGGTGTTGTTCTTAATTTCTGCTCTTGTTTTTCTTGTCTTATTTCCTCATTATTTTTTACAGGTTATTAATTGTCAAAAACTGCCTATTCAACCCCCTCTAGTCGGTATCCTAGATCCTACACTTTGACTCGAATGACCTACACATCATGACTACATGAGACAAGTAAACACATATTTTTTTCTCCTCTAACTTCTCTAACACCTTCATCAAGGCTAAAGCATGAAAGGTGGATATTGATGATGAAGGTGATTGTAGCACTGATGAGGAAGTTGCCTTGATGGTTAGAAAGTTCAAGAAATTCATGAAAAAGAAAGGAGATCGAAGATCATCAAGCAAGAATCTATATGCAAACAAGAAATGTTTTGAATGTGGAGACATGGGACATATCACTACAAAGTGAGAGAAAAAGAAAGATGAAGAAAAATCTAGCAGAGGGAAGAAAAAGAATTACAAGAAAGTATTCAACATGAAAGATGAGAAAGCTTATCTAGTTGAATGGGATTCGGATGCAAGTTCAGATTCTGAAACAGAAGATAGTGAAAATGAGAATAAGTCCTCTAAAGCGGGACTTGCAAGTATTGCTATCAAGGAAGCTCCCTCCCAATTTGACTCACATATGTGCTTTATGACAAAAGGAGAGCCAAAGGTATGTGATGATGATGATACATTCTCATATGATGATCTTCTTGATATGGTGAATGTGCTTGATAATTCTCTAGGCAGAACTAAGAAATTGTATAAAGAACTAAAAAGAAAATACTCTTCATTACATGAGTCTTATGAGGAGCAAAAGACCTCCCATGAAAATCTAAATGAGGCTCATAAGAAGCTTTAGGAAGCTCAAGACACTCATGCTATTCAACAAAATAATAAAGTTATGATTAATGTTGGAATTACTTGTGATATGCTTGATTGTGCGCCTAGAGAGAACAAAACTAGTACCTCTAGCATGTCTACCTCATATGATGATTTATTATCTATGCCATACTCTTCCAACATTGATTCATGCAATAGTGTATCAAGTTCATGTGATCCTTTGCTTGTTGTTGAAAATGATGAATTGTGTCAAACTGTTGACTCTCTTGTTAAAGCTCTTGCAAATTGTCACAAGGGTTCACTCTCAAGCATGAGAGGCTTGGTTTTGTACCCAAGAAAAATAAGAGTGCTTTTATTGAAAACAAAACCATTTTCATAAAAGAGAATGGATTGCATTGTACTAGATGCAAGAATACCAGACATCTTGAAAAAAATCGTACCGGTGCCATGAATGTGATGTTTATGGATATGTATGCTTCTTATGTTCTTTCTAAATCTTCTAATGGTGTTGTTTACTAGGAAGATAGGCGCGCTAACGCCGCGCCAGATTCCCCGCACCCTACTATAGGGGTGGTGTGGCATACGATTATTTTTCTATCGACATATGTATCAATGGGAACACATCTGTGGTGGGTAAGAAACGCATACCATTAACCTTTTTTAATGTGCAGATTGAACATCTATCATATAAATGGAAAAGAGAATACAGGATACATCAACACAGCTGTTTGAAAGTCAGTTAAGAGAACTAAAATTTCCCCAGGATAATGAAGTCTGCAGTGACCAGCTGATTGAGGCCCGATTTTATATCTTAGCATCAATTAATGGAAGCTACAACCCAGAGTGAAGCATACACATTTAATGTTACCTACAAAATAAATAATAGTCTGCATTAGAAATTTATGCACCAGAACTTAAATTAAATCAAGGAGCTGACATGCAAGGAATATGGAGATTTTCATTCACATATTTCAAATGGGTCAAGTTCATGGTTTCACTATACACTTATTTTGGAGCAAAAGGTCCACGGCAGTAATTTAAATGCTGTATATTTCAAAACAGATGCAGGGAGGGGAAAACGCATAACAAAACAACTCTACAGCAGGATTAGAGAGTGACAGTGTCTACAGTAATACAGTGCATTTTTATTATCAAAAAACATTAATATGTGACATGTATAGACGATTTTACATATATGAATCGGCAAACTAAATCATAACTTTATTAGAGGAAGAAATGCCACTTTAATTTTAGAAGCAACATGGATTTGTGACCAACACAATGCACTGCACATTTGTTCATACAATTTAGTGGAAGAACCATCAAGTAGAATAATCTTTTCAGAAAAAGGAAGAAACAGCGAGGCATGTAAAATACTCAATTTAATTTGAAAACATACATTGAACTCTTTCTGCTAATAATGAGGCCAAAATGCTGAAATGAGAACCGGGCAACATTCGGATTATGGTTTGCGGCTCCACAAAGGAGGCACAAAGATTAGTTCTAAGATAATAAAAACTTGATTCACATCCAACCACCTACTCTCCACATATATAATCAAAGGATGAAAAACACATAATGTCTACAGCTAGGGATTTATCTTTGCTCTTGTCGGATGACCTCTAGAACCACCGGATTTGGTGGTGCACCACTCATGCCGCAACAGGCCCACCTTACCATGGCTGTCGACGTCATCCGGATAGCTCTGCGTCGCCTCGCTCGTGAGAGGTTGCCATGTCAGCATTCTGTGACATGATATTCCAGAAGGTACTTGATTTAAGAATAATAGATGATCTATAATGAGAAACAATTAATATCATGACAAAATTTGTGATTCTGTTGTAAGGAAACCAAGATCAGCAGCAAAATGGGGTCAGTTTGTAATACCAGGCAATAGCAATCAATGTAGGAAATCCATGATAACCCAATAGTAAAATTCAAACTTCTTTTGAAAACCTTCATTAGCAAGATGGCAAATCATTATTGGTATGTAATTACTTGCTGACCAAACATTATACTAAGGAGATCAAAAGATTATCAGCATATCTAAAAACATATGCATTCTAATTTCTTGTAAGGAAAAAAATACTTGCAAACATGTGACTGAATAGTATTAGAATTGTGTAACAATAAACAAATGCAGATCAAAATTATATTGTATTGTTACAGGTGCAGGTTATGTGAAACTAACAAATGTTTCTTGAACTGGGAAGGATCATAGTCCATAGTTAGTAAATACTATCTGTCACATAAATTAAAGAGAAACAAAAATGGTCCTTTCCTGGGCATTTCATGAGTCCGTTCACATTAGTATGAACTTGCACAAAGTAAAATATTTGAAAATTGGTATTAAACAGAGAGCAGAAAATCAGATGCATAAAGGTAAACTGTAGGGAGTGAATGCCAAGAGGAAAGAGCGGACCCAGACGATGCTGAAACAACAAAGAGAAACTAAATAATAAAAAGAGAAAAAAATATGAAGCACCTGAAAGTTCTTGTTGAGACCAATATCTTGGTATGATTGAACTGCATGATAAATATAGAAAATTATGTATCATATGCATGAATGACCTCTTCTTGTTCAAAATAATTACAGCACAAGTGTATGCCATTTTGTTGTATCAATACTAATAAAAATTCCTTTCCTTTGTGTAAAAGAAATGTTTTTCATGGCTACAATTCAAGAACATTATCATCTATGGCCTATATCAACCTCATTCTATGATGTTCAGTTTCAGCAATTCAAAATTATCTTCCACGAAAATGACACCTTAGTCTAGTATCATAAATTCTGTAAACTTTAAGGAATGTTGGCAGCATCTCGAACAGTTCTATATGCGAAATTCAGTAGGAAATCATCAAATCAAAAATCAAGATAAAGTAATAAGAAAAACAACAGAATGGATATTTCTTTGTTTTTCGATTATGAAAAACGATTATTAAGTCAGATCAGATCGCCAAAATGAGAACTGATCAAAATGATCATATTAAGCTATGGAAGCACAATAATTGATTCTTGATGGGCTAGCCCTTAGTTTTAAGAATATTTTACTGAAATTAATTATTTCACATGGAACCTAGAAATCAGAAAAGGGGCATTTAGGCACACTAAGTATTCCAAATCCATTTTTGATAGGAAGAGTATATATAAATAACATAAATAAGGGAACATATAAAGGAAACACGTTTGAAATAGGAAGTCTAATAGGCCTTCAAGTTTCTTTTATATAATTCTTGATATTTTGTAGTTCATGCAGAAATTAGAGTTTGTTTTTTTCAACCACAAAAGAAGAAGAATTTAGCAGTGCTAACATATCTATGACTTTAACATTCATAAAAAAAGTTTTAATATTACAACTTCTTGTTTCGCTTATGTACTTGTTATTTACTGTATAGAGTACATGAACTGGATCACCTTAATATTGAAATCAAAAGGCAACTGAAAATTGAAACATACCTCAATTGGCAATGCAGTTTTTGTTGATGGACGTACCTGGGCATGTAATCAAGACGAAACAAATAATGATTAGTTGGTTACATACAGGACTTGACCATCTTTGTTTTCCCGTAAGACTTGATACCCAACGTATCATGGCATATCTTGTAGTTAGGTAATATAAAAGAAAAATGAATGCTCAAATGGGAATTTGCTCGAACACCTAGCAAGCAACCATAACAGAGTGCTCATTCACCCAGATCCATTATTAGGAAAGAACAATTCTTTTGAAACAGCTATAGAACCCCAATGCTCAGCAGTGTCTCCAAACAGACTGAACCCAACGAAGTAAAATATCTGCAAGATTAAAATGTTTGGGTCTTAATGATCCATAAAAGTGGGAAGTTACTTCAGAATATCAGATATCGGAAGGGTGCCAAGCATTCACATTTATTAGACAAAGTTCTGAGCTAGAAAGTGAACAACGTAACATTCAACTTATGACTTATGACTTATGACTTCTGATTAATCTGAAGTGTTACGTTGGGGTGACTTTCAACTCATGACTTCTGATTTCGTGATGATATGTACTTATTTCCTGGTTTCATATGCATGGCCAGAAGACAGGAGAAACAAATATGGATTTGTACCTTAGCCTGCTGGTGGATCCTTGCTTCATGAATTTTTCCAAGATGGTGAACACATATGTGGCTTCCGCAGAGCCCCCTCCTGATGTGAGGTAAATAGGAAAAAGTGAGGATTAAGGGCTTACATTTCAACCTAGTGTTCATGAGAGGGCGGAGAGAAAGAAAGAGAATCAGCGACCAGAATGGCAGTTTACGTTGAGGACGAAGAATCCAAGCGCTGCAACATTGATCAGAGATGAGAGCACCTAAATCAAGCTTGTAGAGCCCAAATCAAGCTATGCTGCCACTCCAAAATGAAGGGCTACATTTTCTAGCAATCATATCCCTCCACCAATCTAGTAAAAAGAACAAAGAAAAAAATCCACAACCATATCTTCAAAGGGGAACAACGGGACTTGTAGAACCAATAAGTCCGCCACCTCGAGCCAGGCTGACACGGTGGGGCGCAGCCGGTTCTGCTGGCAGGCATAGGAAGACCACGAACGCTGCGACACCGAAAACATGTATGGTTGACTGCGACCAACAACGACAAAGACACGACAACAGAGCAGGAAACGCCGAGGGGCATACATATCAGACACGAACGAAAACACGGACAGCAACGGTTCATGAACACGCGATGACAAATAGACACGTGTGACCCGCGTCCTAGTTTTATCCCGGTTGATTTGGCTGCGACGGGTGGGCACGGATAAGGTAAGAAACTGCAAAACAAACAAGGGAGGGAAGGCGAAACAGGAATGGGAACCAGCAGTACACGGAAAAGGCGGCACGCGATGACGCGAAGCAAAGGCAGGAAGAGAAAGGTCAGATAATCAGCAGAAGAAGAATACACGAAAGAAGAACAAAACCCAAAACGCAAATAGGGAAAACGGTAACACGAAAACAGGAAAAGACAAAGCGGCCAGGCAGTAGGCAAACAGGCCAGCGCGTAGGCAAAGTGGAACAACGGAGAGCGCGGATGCAAACCAAAGAACCCAATAGCGGAACGGAAGGTCCAGGAGGGTAAAAAAAAACACCAGTCATAACAGGCATGGAACCAAAACGAAGCAAAACCGTGCAGAATAGCATGGAAGGATAGAACTGCAAGGGGGCCAGTAGGAAGGGCGGGCGAAGAACGCATGGCAACAAAGGAATGCAGGGCCAGGAAACAGACGAACAAACAAACAAATGAGGTGCGGGGTGCAGCCGTGCAGGAAGAACAGACCTTGAGAACGGAGTGAAGCCCACCCAGCAAAGCACTCCCGGCAGACACCAAACCGCCAGTCGGCCGGGACACCCGAGACTACGGAGCGGCTAGAGCAGCGCCGCAAGAAGACCCTACAAAAGAAGGCAAGAGAACAAACGATTAGCGGCAAAGCGCCAGAAGGCGAAGGGCGAAACGGAGGACAATAGAAGAGTGTCGGTAAACCGGAAGTCGATGCAAGCCCGATGCAAGGGCGAAGGGGAGGGCCAAGCAGGGCCGCCCGTAAGAACAGAAGAGGAGAAAAGAACAAACCGGCAAAAGGAGGACCAGAAGTGTGAACGCATGAACAAGACGACCGAGGAGGAAGCACGGGAAGGGAAACAAACGCGCCGTAAAAACTGCGTGGCCATGTAAAGAAGAGGCGACAGAGGAGAGCAGCAGCAGCGAGAACCGAGGGGACAGCGGACGAAAGCCGCGGGACAATGAACCAGAGTCGGCGAACCACGAACGGGCAAAACAGTCCGTAGCTGAGGATAGGGTGCACACAGCCGGAGACCGGTTTGTTTGGTGCAGGTCGGGCACGCGGGCGACGGAACGGGCGAACCGAACCGGACAACGCGCTGAACGAAGGACATGCAGTAACCACGCCTGCGAAGACGGCCAGGCAGAAGCAGAGCAGGCAGTAACCATGCCTGTGAAGACGGCCAGGCGGAGGCAGAGCAGGTCCGGGGCCGCGCGCAGAAGGCAAAACGCCAAGAAGAAGAGAGCACCGACGCGAGCGAGTCAACGCGCGGCATGGCACCGTGATCCAACCAACGAGAACGTGACGGCAAACGAAATCGTACGGCCGAAATCTCCAAATCAACCGGAGAGCCGCATTCCTTTTCGCAAGGAAAATCTACATATGCCAAGTTTGTTGGCAAAAATAAGTTGCATGCTCAATACTCAAAAAAATGATTTTTCAAGAAATGGCACAAAAAAGAGAAGCATTTGGGTGTCAAAATTCTTGGTCCTCCAAGGACCCAAGCAAGATTGGGTACCTAAAAGAAACTAATTTTGTTTTGTAGGTAAACTATAAATCCGGTGAAAAATATTGAGTACTTGATAGTGGGTGCTTTCAACACATGACCGGAAATAGAAGTATGTTCACCTCAATAAATAGTGAAGGTTTGGAATTTGACAAGATCACTTTTGCAGATAATAACAAAGGCAAAGTGAAAGTATTAGGAAAAATTACCATCTCAAATAATTTGTCTATCTCAAATGTGTTGTTAGTTGAATCATTGAGTTTCAATTTGTTATTGGTGGTTCAACTATGTGATCTTGGAGTCACTTGCATTTTCTCCTGCAAGGACGTCATCATTACTAGCATCAAGAACAATGAATAGATTTTCAAAGGGTTTCGTTATGAAAATCTTTATCTTGTGGATTTCTCATCAAATATGTCAATCTAAGCACTTATTTACTTACCAAAGGCTCAAAAGGATGGTTGTGTCGTAGAAGGCTTGGTCATGTTGGAATGAAACAATTGAATCATCTAATGAAGCATGATCTAGTAATTGGCTTGCAAGATGTCGTATTTGAGAAAGATAAACTATGTAGTTCATGTCAATCTGGAAAACAAGTTGGAAGTTCATATCCTTCAAAAAGTGTTATGTCCACTACAAGACCTTTGGAGCTACTACATATGGATTTGTATGGACCAACCACATATAGAAGCATTGGCCCTGTCATTGTGGATGATTTTTCAAGATACGCATGGGTATTCTTTCTACATGACAAGTCAAATGTATTTGGCATATTCAAAAAAAATTCAAAAAGAGATGAAAATGAATTCAAGTTCAACATCAAGAAAATTAGAAGTGACAATGGCACCGAGTTCAAAAATTATAAAGTTGATGAATATTGTAAAGAAAAGGGGGTCAAACATGAATTTTCAGCAAAATATACTCCAGAACAAAATGGGGTTGTTGAAAGAAAAAATAGAACCTTGATTGATATGGCAAAATCAATGCTTTCAGAATATAATGTCTTGTACAGATTTTGGGCTGAGGCAATTAATACCAATTGTCATGCCTCAAATAGATTATATTGTCATCGTTTATTGAAGAAGACTCCATATGAATTGCTTGTTGGAAGAAAGCCAAATATATCATATTTTCATGTGTTTGGATGTAAATGTTATATCTGGAGAAAAGGCACAAGATTGTCAAAATTCCAAGGCAAGTATGATGGAGGCTTTTTACTTGGATATTTATCAAATAGTAAAGCTTATCGACTATTCAATAAAAATTCTGATGTTGTGGAAGAATCAAGTGATGTTGAGTTTGATGAGACAAATGGATCTCAATAAGAACAAGAAAACTTGGAATGTTATGGGAAATAAAAGTTTAAGAGAGGCTATGAAAAATATGACCATTGGTGATTTTAAACCTAAAGATGAAGAATATGATGATATGGAGACATCAATTTTTCAAGTACCATCTTCTTCATCGACCTCAAATAACAATGCTCAATCTAGTGAAAAGAATGGAGAATATGAAAATATTTCTATCCAACCGGAAAATCAACCTACAGCAAGTAATTCTCAAGATATGGCAGTTCAACCTAAAATTCATAATTCTATAGCTAAAGAACATTCGGTCGATCAAATTGTTGGTGATATCAACAAAGGTGTTCAAACAAGATCAAGACTGCCTCATCTTATGCACACTACTCTTTTGTGTCAACTGGAGAATCTACTAAAGTAAAAGAGAAACTAAATGATCCGGATTGCGTAAATGCAATGCATGAAGAGCTGAACAATTTTGCTTGCAATGATCTTTTGGAATTGGTAAAGAGACCAAATGATCATAATGTGATTGGAACAAAATGGGTATTTCAGAACAAGCAAGCTGAAAATAGGATAACTGTACGAAACAAGGCAAGATTAGTAGCACAAGGTTATACTCAAGTTGAAGGTTTAGATTTTGATGAAACTTTTGCTCCCATTGCAAGACTTGAAGCAATTAGAATTTTACTTGCATACGCCACTTCTCACAATATCAAATTATATCAAATGGATATGAAAAGTGTTTTCTTAAATGGAAAAACAAATGAGCTGGTATTTGTGGAACAACCTCTCGGGTTTGAAGACCAAAGGGGCCAAACCATGTCTATAAGCTTTTGAAAGCACTATATGGCCTTCAACAAGCACCACGTACTTGGTATGAAAGATTGCAAGATTTTTCTTGTCTCTAAAGGGTTCCAAATTGGAAAGGTGGACACCACCTTATTTACAAAGAAAATTGGAGTTGACTCTTCATTTGTCAAAATTATGTTGATGATATCATTTTCGGGTCTACAAATCAAGATTTTTATGAGGAATTCAGAAACATGATGTCTAAGGAGTTTGAAATGTCAATGATTGGTGAATTGAGTTTGTTTTTTGGTCTTCAAGTGAAACAAACAAAAGATAGAACTTTTATTTGCCAAAGAAAGTATGTGAATGATTTACTCAAAAAAATTGGCATGGAAACCTCTAAACCAATAAAAACACCTATGGCAACAAATGCTCATCTTGATCTTGATGAAGGAGGGAATTCGATGGACTTGAAATTATTTCGCTCTATGGTTAGAAGTCTACTCTATCTTATATCGTCTAGGCCCGATATAATGTTTAGTGTTTACATGTGTGCAAGATTTCAAGCATCACCAAAAGAATCTCACATGATGGTTGTTCAAAGAATATTGAGATATTTGAAGCAAACAACGAATCTAGGCCTATGATATCCAAAAGGTGCTCAATTTGTTATTATTGGATTTTCAGATTCAGATTATGCCGGGTGCAAGATTGATAGAAAAAGTACCTCCAGCACAAGTCAATTACTTAGACGATCAATGGTTTCCTGGTCATCGAAGAAACAAAATTCTATGGCACTTTCTACCACTGAGGTCGAATATGTTTCAGCTGGAAGTTGATGTGCGCAATTACTATGGATGAAACAAACTTTATTGGACTATGGAGTAAAATTTAATTGCATACCTCTCCTCTATGATAATGAAAGTGTTGTGTAAATTGCTACAAATCCCGTTCAACACAAGAGGACCAAACATATTGATATTCACCATCATTTCTCCCTCCAACTTCAAAAGGCAAAATTTCTACCTCCCTCATAATCAAATTGTGGTATCTAATGAGTGTTGCACTTAGAATCATGCATTTTCCTATGCAAATGATCCTAAGAGTGTATTTCCACCCATACATTTTTTTGGAGACTTTCTCCTGATTCTAAGCTTTTATTTGAACATTATTTGGAGTTCTCAAATCTCCGTACCATTTGCTTCATGTTTTTTTTAATGAAAGAGAGATCAAGAAAAGATAAGTTACATTTTGGATCCCTACAGGAGTATTATCATATTGGAAAATGGTCATATATATGAAAAAATCAAGACATATGAAGTTAAAGGAGGGAAAACAGACATACATGAAAAATCTAGTCAAGTTCAGAAATTTTAGTGTGCAGACACACAGCTCACAGTCCAACCAACAAAGATACACGGTCAAACCGTCAGAGACACCCGGTCAGACTGTCAGGGGGAGACTCCAAAAAAATGTCTCTGGACATGCACGGTTCAACCGCCCGTGACCCGCGATCAAACCGAGAAGATACGGTCAGATCGGTAATCAGTCATGGTCAGACCAGAAGTGGGAGGCTCTAAAAAAGTCTTTTCTGGATGCCAATAGTCTGACCGCCTGGCCCCCGCAGTCTGACTGCCAGCCACGTCTGCATCTAGATCTCTTCCTCTCTCCTTGCCTCTATCCTTCTCCTGTTGTACCCCTTCGGCCACTTCTTCCCAAACATGACAAATCATTTCTCCTTCTCCTTTCTCTCTCCTTGAGGGTGACCTCCACTGAAGGGTGGGTGTCCCTTGCTCCCGGTCTGATCGAAGGCCGTCCACGGTCAAACTGAAAGCTCCTCCACCATGTCCTCTCGGTACTTCATTGATTTCTCTCTTTTCCTCTATGGGTTTTGTGATTTCCCATACCTAGGGTTTGCACTTGGAGTAAAATTATTGATTGATGATGGTTACCAATGGTTGTTGAAGGACATTCGTGATGCTATCTTCAATTCTTGCTAGAAATCTTTTGTGGCATTTGAATAATGAATTTTCATCTAGGGTTGGAGTAATGGATGAACTTTTGGGATGGTTTGGACATGTTCTGTGGTAATGCCATCCTTAGTTGAGATTTACATGAACTCATGATGAAAAATTATGTTTGGCACTACTAAAATTGGAGGTTGAACCATGGCTGACAGATTGAAGGTGTTTGGGTGTTGGCAGTCAGACCGCTAGAGGCCCGCGGTCAGATGCGCATGGATGAACACAATACTTATGCTCAATACTCAGTTTCAGACCATGAATACGAACTACACTACTCTCCAAAATGATTGTCAGCACTTGCAGCAGGAGTTCCATGACTTCACTGAGCATATGTATCACTTGTTTCCTCGTCCTCCTCCTCTGCCAGGGTACATGCCTTATCCTTTCTACCCTCCACCGCCTCCACCAGCAGATGAGTGATCTTTTTGGCAATTTGATGCGAAAGGGGGAGTAAGACGAAGTGAAGTGCGATGATGAGAAGATGATTTTGAGCAAGATGGATGGATAGATTGGACCTTGATCTCAAATAAATGGCTCTCTCTTTCTTTGTTCTTCTAATTTGTATCTTTTTATGTGTGTGTTAAAACTATGTCACTTGCTATCATTGGAACCTTAGGTTGTAATGTTGGTTTGCACTTGACATTTGAATCTTGGTCAAAGTAGCCATTGGGCTGCTGGCGGTCTGACCGCCAGCTATGCAGGCTTTTACAACGGCTAGTTTTTTATGCCTTGCCTATATATACTCACTCCTTTCGTGCAAGGAAGCTCTCTTGACACCTTGAACTGAATACTTGAGCTATTTGAGCCCTCTTCTCACTCACCCAAGCATCCATTGATTCATTGCAAGTGTGTGAGAATCTAGTGCGTGCTCTTAAGCGATTTAAGCATTGTGTCACTAGTTGATCATCAAGCGAGTGACATTGGCTTGTTACTCTTGGAGATTGCTGCCTTCTAGTCGGCTTGGTGGCGTGAAAACCGTGAGCCCTTCAAGAAGATTGTGAAGGAGACCCAGTGTTCGTGTAAGAGGTTCTGTACTCATCTCGTCGGAGAGGTAAAGGGTAACTCTAGTGAAATCGAGGTTTGGAGAGGTTCAAGTGATTAATTTGGCTTTATCAAGTTGCTTTATGTGAGCCCTTCTTGTTCGAGAAGTGTACACTTGATAGAGAAGCAAGTCAAAGACTTGAATCCACCTCAACGTAGATTAGTGGTGATCGACAAGTCACCCAGACCATGGGATAAAATTGTATCTCTCTCTCTCTCTCTCTCTCTCTCTCTCTCTCTCTTTTATTTACTTGTCGTTTACATTATTAGAGATCACAATGATGCATGTCACCTAGGATTGCAAAACTTTAGCTCTCAACATATGTATTGTTCTTAATTCCTGCTCTTGTTTTTCTTATATTATTTTCACATTATTTTGTGCATGTTATTAATTGTCAAAAACTGCCTAGTCAACATATGTATTCTCTCTTTTTTTCATGATTAAGGGCAAATGTTATCGATAGAAACTATCTAGTTTTTCTTTTATAAAAAATGGTTTATACCAAGTAAAAATACAAAAGGTTGAGACTTCAGACCTGACTTACAATATTACTCTTTCAAGTGACCTTTCGCTAACGGATAAGTTCAGATGCCTGTAAAGGATTCAAAGGGGAACTCTTATGGAAAAACCATCCAAGCTTCTTTAAAGCATCCCTAAGAGCACGTCTTTCTCTTCCATAATGCTACCACCAAAGATCATATCAGCTCAAGATAATTTACGGCACGATGACGGTGCAGAGGGTACTTTCAGCAGTTTACAGGGCCATTGGAGCAAGAAGAGGGGGTAACAGCAATTTGATGGAGCATCGAAATAAGCAAATGGGGCACAAAACAGCCCAGGTGACAGTTAATACCCAGGCACCGCTCATTATTTAACCCTTCCAGCTTTCATGGATCTCCACTCTTATCCCCGCTCCATGACTCCAGTAAACACTAGATAGAAGCGCAAGCACAAAGTCATGCTATGTGCATCAAGCTCCTATACAACACTAGTCTAAGATGCACTGGAGAAGATATACATGCGAGTTGAGAAAAATAAATAAACCAAGGAGGCAAGGAGTGTGGCACGAAATACTTCACTTGGCTATACATACAACCAGTCTAAGATGCACTGGAGAAGAGAAAAATATATAACCTATATGATACAGCGAATAAAAACAATCACGTATCCTCTATAGGCAACACATGTATGTATATGCTAAACTTCGGACCTGATTGATGACGGCTCTTACAAATATTACTCTTTCAAATGACCTTTTGCTAACTGCTAGGTTCAGATGTAATCGAAGAGTTCAAATGGGACTCTGCAGGTCAAAATGCCAGCCAAGCTTCTTAAACCATGCCAAATACACCATCTTTCTCTTCGATAATGCCATCAACAAAACATAAACCAAAGATCATATCAGCTCAAGATAGTTTACATTTACAACACGGTGACTATGCAAAGGTTGGTTTCAGCAGAGACAGAACCTAAGGAAGAAAGAAGAGGGGGCAAATGTAATTTGGTGGAGCATCAGCAGAACTGAAAGGAGCACGAAACGGTGGTGAGAATCATGGAGACAGTTAATATCCAGCCACCACTCACTCTGTAACCCTTCTAGATTTGCCATGATTCACATGCATAAAAAGGTCATGCTCTGTACATCAAGTCCAACATACACAACAATATCAGCAGAAGCAGCAGCAGCAACAATAACAACGAAGCCTTAATCACAAGTATTCGCAAAAAAAGCCTTTAATCCCAAGCAACTTGGGTTAAGCAATATTAGTTCAGAAAAATAAGTAAACCAACTGAGTATGGCACAAAATACGTCTGACTTGCTGGTATATACAACGAATCTAAGATGCACTGAAGAAAAAACTATACAACAACATGTATGATGCAACATATTAAAAACAAATATGTATATCCTTTAAGGGAAATACTTGTGTATGATACGGTTCCAAATTTTGCTGGATATATCATGACACAACTGAGAATAAGAAATTTGACTAAATGTAGCATGCAGAATCACATAGGAAGTGGTGCCATGCTTTGGAGCTCTATCGGAATTGTGGAGGCTGATTGCTGTGGTATTCTTCTTGACGAACTGGATGAAGATAAGACTACTACCATGTGCTCTAATTGATGATATAGATGGTACATGGAAGCTTATGCTAGCCCTGCACCTTGAGAAAATCCATGTGTAATCAAAGGCGACAAGTTATAGGCAGTTTTGTTTCTGATGCCTTGCTCAGGTTTGAAGCAGTCTAAAGATTTACAGTGCAGTCTGTACAACTGAGTAAAAGCAGAGGCATTATGAAGATAAGCAAAGAAGTAGAACTGACATCCTATTATACTAGTATGGAGGCAACACATGGCACATCTTTAGATCTTTTACATGATAGTTTTACAGGTAAATTTTTCATCGAAGATACTTGGATATTATAAGATTTTGAAAAACAAAACATATAACAGGGAAATGAAACAGATTTTTAATGAGGATAATATTCATACATAAGAGCAAGTAGAAGAAGAGAAGTGGTAACCAAAAGGCAGGATCATTGAATAGCAAATCTGCAGGGCCTAAGAGCAGGCATCATCTTTTACCACTCAACTTAATATGCACATACTAGAGTTCGAGTTAAGCTATTATCGGTAACAAAAAACTGCCAGCTCCAGCCAAAATAAAATTAAAGAAGGCTAAAGGACAGATTTCCTTCACAATTTGCAGAAGATGCAGTGATCAACTAGAGGAGCTAGTCAATCATCATTATATTAGAGAGTGCATATCGCAAGGTATGGATTCCAAAGTGATTGCCAGTATAGTTGCAACAAATTGCCATCATAATTGAATGGTGATTAACTAAGAAATTCTACCTCATAAAGGAGACCCCGGGAGCAGAATAGATACTTCATTCATATGCGCTGCCAGCGCTGGAAACAAAGAAATTGTTTGTGCATTTACATCATAAGAAATATAATATCTCATAGGTTACCAGTTGGTATGCCCTGCCAAAGAATGAAGCAGCAGAAGATAACAGTAATAATCAAAGCTACCAGGTTCCCAATTGAAGAAGCTGGTTTCGAGTTCTTCATCTTCTTCAACGACTTCATACGCTCAATCCTAGCCCTCTTTAACACAGCAAGCTCAGATAGTTCACTAATGAGCTTCTGATCAGCAGGGTCTAGTGGCGAAGTAATCGGTGGTCTTGGAGGGCGTGGTGGCTTCTTAAACCGTTTTTTCTTTTCCTTATCACCAACTGACTTATTTGAATGCCCAACCTTCATCTCCCCTTCAGATGACATGGACCCTCCATTTTTAGCAATAGTATCTCGACAGTGCGAAGAGCAGCAAGAAATGTGGTGACTCCTATCATCCTTCAGTGATACAAGATCATCCCATGAGCCTTCCCGCATTATGCTTGCATGTCCAGTTACTGAATTAACATCGATTCCATTGTCCTCCCTTGTTAGCAAGCAGTCACCTTTCTCAAGGTCAACCAGCACGTCCTGGTTATGCATTTCCTTTGCCTCCATCAGGGAGGGGGGTGGGGGGGTTGGATCTCTAAATGTTCAAGATATACGTAAGTAGCCCTTCCAAACTAGAAATCAGGTACCTGCACAATAATGTTAGAATACAGGTCAATCCGCATCTAGCACAGCAAACAATCAGTGCTAAGAAATGTATGGAAAGATCAAAAGGTATAGCAAATTCAACTTTTCATAAATTAGAAAATCAAATAAGAATCAGAATTCAAAACAAAGACAAAATCGAAAGCATGTCACAAAAAACTAAAGCACAAACTTCACCAATTAGTTCTGTACTACATTAGAGTCAGGCTTCTAACTTAACAAAGAGTAAGAAACTAAGAGGTACTACTTAACTGGGAAAGGACCTCACAAGAATGCCAAAATATTCACTAAATGCAATCGACAAATTGCCACTTGCAATAGATTTCAATCTTTTTCTTCACCAACTCTTTTGACTTTGTTTTCTTTACTGAACACGAGATGTACTAGAGTGGTGGGATTATAACACAGAAACTGAGAAAACAAATATTTAATATAAAATTTAACTGTTGTGACGAAATGCATTCCTACAAAACATGTAAAAGTTACTATGGGATACCACAAGAAATAAGCAAAGCTACCCTGACTCCAGGCTTGCTGTTTTAGATTTCTGAAATAAATAAGCAGAGGAAAGAAGCAGACCCAAGTTTCCACCAAAGCTTAACCAATGCTAGCAAAGTTGACCTGATCTGCGACGATACACAACTAAAAGAAAAGGAAATTGAATCTATCTAAATCACATGCTCTTCTATTTCAATCAGAATCCTACGCAACCAAATTCAAATTTTCTATCACAGATTGAAACATGCTCATGCTGCTTGTAAAAAAAAATGAGACTCATGAAACAAATCAAACTAAACGAGTCAAACCAAACGACAGGGTCAAATCTGAAGCCAAATTGTAAGGTGTCAAATTGACTTGAGGCGATTTAGGGCGGAGAACTAAGCTGAGGTCCAAGAGGAAGCGAGTGGCACCAGCATCAGAACGCATTCCAACGTTCTCCAGGAGTACGGTGGCGGCAACGGGGCGGCCAGATCAGGAGCTCTGTGCAGGGCAGCCGAGCGCAAACGCAGGTTCACTAAGGAAGCCGAGCGCGGACACGCTGTCATCGGCAGCAACCAACGGCGAGGAAGGCACGGAGAAAGCCGGGCGCGCGGGTGGGAGACAGCGACCGAGCGGGGCCGCCGAGTTGCCGGCGGCGGCGTGGACTGGAGGAGTGACCGAGCGAAAGGGAAGCTTGGAAGAAGAGAGTTGGACTGAGAAAGTGGACCACATGGGGTGTTGATCTATTTTTTGTTGCTTGCACAGACTTTCAAATTGTACAAAGACAACCTAGCTCTATTGAACTCATTCCAACTTTTTTTTATGGGAACTCATTTCAACTTAGCTAGCTTGATAAGATTGCAAGATATTGATCTACAGCTTGGTTGTTGGAGACAAACACTGTAAACTAAAAACTCAGTCAGGATTCTTTGGATAAATCGATTTAGCTCATTACTCGTGCAAGCTCAACAATTTAAAGTCATGGGACAATTGCGTTTTTACCCCTAGCCCGGCCTCTTATTGCGATTTTACCTTCCATTTTTTAATCTTGCAATTTTACCCCTGTGATTTGAAAATAAAGGCGCCGTTTGCCCGTGATTTTTGGATGCCGTTAACCTGAACCGATTTAAGATTTTAAAAAAATAAAATAATATTCAAGACATTGGGAAAAGACTAGACTACCCTCCTCTCTCTCTCTTTCCCTTTCCTTTCTTTCTTCTTTCCTTTTTCCTCTAACTTCCAACCCACGCACCCGACGGGGCGGGCGCGGCACCAGGCGGGGGCGCGGCCAGGCGGCGTGAGGCGGGCAAGCGGCCGAGTGTGGCGCGATGCGGCCGCGGCGCGGCTGGGTGTGTGGGCTGCGCGAGGTGGGCACACGGCCGGGCGGGCGCGACGCGAGGCGGTGGCGCGGCCGGGCGTGCGGGCTGCGCGAAGCGGGCACACGGCCGGGCGGGTGCGGCGCGAGGCGGTGGCACGACCGGGCGTGCAGGCGGCGCGAGGCGGTCGGGCGATGAGCGAGGTGGCTGAGCGCGCGAGCGGGTGGCGGAAGCGGCAAGCGAGGATTGGGGTAGAGATGGTTGATTTTTTTTTCTCAATCTGAGCGGTTAAGATGAGAAAGTTGAAAATAATAACAGAAATAGAGAGAAAATAGAAAGAGCTTGTTCTGAAGAGAAAAACTAATTTAGGAGCTTAAAAATGTCGTTGAAATGCTGTCAAAGTACTGTTGAAATGTTAAAAATATTGCTCAAAATTGCTTCTGAAATGTTGTTAAAATGTTTCAACAAATCAAGGGTAAAATCGCAAACCAAGTTCATAATGAGGGGTAAAATCACAAGGGTAGTTTTGTCTTTTTATACTAGATTTAACACCGTTAAGAGGCCATAACGGGACAGAGGTAAAAGCCTTCTTTATTTTCAAATCGTAGGGGTAAAATCACAAAGTTGAAAAATAGAGGATAAAAATACAATTGGAGTCGGTCCCAGGGGTAAAAACGTAATAACCCCCTAAAATCATCTACATCTTCCTCAACCAACTACCATGGGCCGTGGGCCGATCTGTTTATAGTGGGCTGCGATGCCACCTGGAGCAAGTCAATGTGCAGAGGTCATGGACCACCACAACAACAAAATGAACATTGAGTAGTAAAGGGTACAATAAAAATTAAAAAGACTCCTTCCTTGCATTTCATCGACGAAGGGGACACTGAGAGGCATGACAATGACACCATGCATGCGGCATGACAATGACACAAGACCCTGACGAAATGAGAACTCAAAAGGTAGCCCAACACTACTTAGATAGGGTAAAACAGAAATCACGACCACATAGCCTCACACGAAGACGAAGCCAGGAAGAGGCACACACGACCATGCATGAAGTTCCATCAAAAGTTCAGTTGGGCAAGGCCTTCTCGCCCAGCTTGTAAGACACGTACGCGTCAATGCAGGCGTACTGGATCTGGGCGACGTCAAGATCATGCTTCTCCCAGTTGCTCATGGTGACATTGTAAGGCTTCACGTCAAGATCATGCTTCTCCCAGTTGCTCATGGTGACATTGTAAGGCTTCTCCATGGTGAGGCCCAGCACCTCCCTCGCGAAGCCCTTGAGCCCGAGCCTCCTTCCGCCCATGCCTCGACCAAGATACTCGTTGCAGAGGTCCTCCAGGTCCACGGGCGCCGCGCAGTGGAGCCCGTAGTCGTTGTCCAGCTTGGCAACGTCTTCTCCGATGCCGACGCCGACGAAGCGCACGTCGGGGTCGGCGAGGAAGCTCCTGAGCGACGCCGGGATGGTGGTGGCGTAGAAGAGCTGGAAGACGAGGCAGCGCGTGCCGGTGCAGAGCTGGAGGATGGCCACCTTGGAGGTGGTCCAACGGCTGCGGTTGGGCTTCCACTCGCAGTCCAGGCCCACGATGAGATCATCACCGAGCAGGGAGGAGGCGCGGACGCTGCGGACCCACGCGTCAGCGGCCGCGGCGTCGCGGGTGACCGTGGTGTCGATCATGGCGGAGCCGAAGCGGACGGTGAGGTGAGTGGTTGGGCTGGTTGGGACGCCATAGAGCCTCGACATGTTTGCTGCTGCTATGGGTGCTCTGTGCTCCCTGGTGAGTGCGAGGAACCAAAGCCACGCGAGGGTCTCGTATTTATACTAAAAAAAGGCTAGCTGCAGGCTCGGTCATGCATCAGCGTGAGTTGAACCGTTGGGGTGATTAAGGTTCTTCGCAACCAATATTTTGAAATTCGGAGCGTCACAAAGCGTAATTCCGGTTCCCAAAGAGTCGTCGTTTGAGTTAATCCTACCTAGTGAAGCAAACGCTAAATTAAAATGGGGAATTGTGCTCGCTTTACACCCAGCCTGTCGGTTGAGGTGGAAATGTTTGACCGAAATAGTTGTTGATACAGCAAAAAGAAATACTACTCCACATTGCGGTCAGTTGCTACTGAAACGGTTTGCTTCTCAACCGTTGATTTTCCTAATAACCATGAATTTCCTATTGTTTTTATGCTACGTGTAAATAACTTTCAAGTTACTAGCAGCTTGTGTACATGGCCGTCTCCTAGACAGCAGACAAATTAGTGATATGCATGTCCTATGTATAATTAATTAATCGACAGATCTCACTTAAAACAGCAGCCCACCAACCTGATTTCCATTATCTTCATATTGCATTATTTGCTTTTGTGTATATATAAGTTTATGTTCTCTCTACAGATGTCACAGATATAAACAATTGCAGCAATAAAAAAATACCAGTTGCAGTAAATACTTGTGAATACAAACTAACATAAGTACCGATTACAACAAATGAATCATTGCACTATATTACATAACGAATTAACAATTGTATAGTAATAGGCAAATGTATGTATGTACTTTAATAACTATAGATATCATTGTAACAAATAAGATAAATTCAAACAACATTTTGTTTGCCATCACCATACGCAAACAAATAAGATGACCTTATTATACAATATTTCAAAATGTGATTTGTTAAAGTTTTTGTGTCAATTGTGTATGATACATGCCCATGAAAATGAGCACGCCCACCTCTCACTTTCAGATGTGTAAAAGCTTCACCTGAGCGAGGAATATAATTATGAGGCTCAATACACCAATGTTTTTGGTTGCAAACTAGGCAAATTTTCATTCAAATATTTGTGTGTCCCTATGATTCATAGGAAACTCAGGAACAGCAAATGGAATGATGTAATTGACAGGTTTCACGGGAAGCTCAATAAATGGAAGGGTAAACTCGTGTCTGGTGGTGGACAGTTAATACCTATCAATGTTGTCCTAAGTAACCTTTCAATATTTATGATGTTCTTTTTCAAAATCCCAGAAGAGGTGTTAAAGAAATTGGATACCATCCGATCCAAATTCTTTTAGGAGGGGCAAGGACATAAAAAAAAAAGTACCACCTTGCAAAATGGGAAATTCTATGTCAATCCAAAGATCAAGGGGGACTTGGAATAACCGATTTACACACAAAAAACATTTGCCTTCTAAGCGAGTGGTTGTACAAGATTCTTAATGATGATGGGATATGGCAAAGATTGCTGAGAAACAAATACTTTTCGGACAAACCTCTAACTCAAGTTCAAAGGAAACTGAGCGATTCTCACTTTTGGGTGGGGTTTACTAAAAGTTAGAGATGAGTTCTTTAAATGGGGCTCTTTCCAAGTTGAAGATGGGAGCCAAATTAGATTTTAAAAAGATATTTGGATGGATAGTTCACTCTCAGTGACCAAGTAACCAATTCCCTAATCTATATAATATGGCTAGACGGAAGAATGTTACTATACAACAGGTCTTTCAATCATCTCCCTTTAATATCACCTGTAGGAGAACCATAACAGATATCAAGTTGGTGGAATGGAATAGCATGAAAGTGAGTAATATTCTACTCAATGAGGAATCTGATACATTTAAATGGAACTTACATGAGAACAACACCTTCTCAGTCCATTCTATATACAATGATATATGTTGCTCCAAAATAAATCCAAATTGAGACATCTTTGGAAAAATTAAGCTTCCTTTAAAAATTAAAATTTTCTTGTTGAACCTCTCTAGAGGAGTAACACTCATCAAAGATAATTTGGCAAAGAAAAAATGAAAAGGTTCATAAAAATGTTGTTTCTACAATTCTAACGAATCCATACAACACCTCTTCTTTTTAGTGTCATGTGACCCGCAAATGTTTGGCAGATTTTTACCATTTCTACTGGTTTACCTAAACTGTTTAATACTAATCATTGTAGGAGAATGGCTAAGCTCAAAAGGAGTGAAACAAAAGAGATTGATCATGGTTGGGGTGGCCTGAATGTTGTGGGCCATTTGGTTATGCAGGAATGATATCTACTTTAATAAAAAAAATCAATAATCTCTTTAATGTAGGTGATCTTCAGAGCGACCTATTAGTTTTGTTTCTGGAGAATATTACAAAAATAAGTACACGGGGAGTCAATTGTGCAAACTTGTTATTTGTTAGAAGTGGTAGCTATGAGTGTTTTTGCTTCGAACGGATGGTCAGTGCAATATAGGCTTTGTTTTTAACCTTGCTATCTTTTCTATGTTTAACGCCTGCATTTGCCAATGCTGAAATAATGGGTGGATTGTTAGCCTATGCAAAACCATGTTAAAGGCTGGAACCTTTTTTTTTCATTATCTAAAAAAAGAGCTTCACCCTCAGATAGAGGAGGTGCACCGTACCTGTAGGTGCCAGGGGTAAGATTTCTGCGAGCTGCACGTTATCCTTCTGTTACAGAGCAGACACACAGTAAAAGATGACAATTTGTTTGTCATCTTGTTGCCTTTTTTAATGTTTTAAATTGGACTTGTCTTTTGTAGGTTCGAACGTGAGAAAGAAGAGACAGAGGAGATACTACTCGGTTGACTTAAAATCCACCATTTAAAAGGTAATTCTTATGACTTATTTTTTCAACCACTTAAAATTCGCTTGGAACAAATCAAATACTCGGTTGACTTAAAATTCATCATATTATTATGACTTATTTTCTTTGTTTATTATATTTTATTAAATTAATCAAACGGACATGTCTAAGAGATAAGTAATTGAGCAAAGTTAATACTTTAACCACTAATACCTTTAAAAGTAAATTATTTAAAATGATACTAATAGGCACATCACTTTTATGTTGCCAATTTGAATGCTTTCTTTTAACAAAGTGAACTAACAAAGGTAATTCACACATTGATCAACAAATACAGTGGTAATCTGAAGTCAGGCTCAACAATGGTGGTCCTTGTTGACGTTAGTGTGGCCTGCCGCTGGAGGCCCTTATTTGTCACCACCAAAGGTTCATCGTGTAGTAGTGTTTTTCATCGCACCCTTTCCGGGTCAGTTCACATGTAGTTGTTATAGATTTATTTAGTTGTCACCTGCTTCAGACCAATAAAGCGGATGGTAAGAAGAAACAATGTAATGCAAAGTAAACACTTCAAGGTGACACATATATATTGAGTCAAGCATGTTTTTTAGGCACTGTTTGTCATTGCTGTGGGCTTTTAAAAATGCTTATTTATTTTATATTTTGATTGTTAATTTTATTTTAAAGTATCTTTTTTAGAATCCGTTAAGTAGAAATCACATTAAAATAAAAATATTCTTCTAATCAACCAGATTTCACACCACATTGCAGTACACAACAATTACAAATAGAGCCGTACATGTGGTGATAACATATTCTTGTTCTAACCTGTTGCAGACTTTACATGATTTCATAAAAAGGAATAGCCACAAACAATTACCTATATCACCCATATAGTATATAAACTGCAATTGGGTAACTAGCGACTGTAGTAATGTTTCTTCTTATAATCATATAAGTAAACGAAGCAAGTGGTGAGCAAACAGAAAATTAAGACAATTGTCTTCCCACTGGCTAAGTTCTTGCAGTTTCAATCGGCAAGATATATGATGTTATGATCAATGTGCTGGCAGGGCCCTTGCATGCGTCCTAAGCAAAACCATGGACAAATAATGCTTACTTGTGTCAGGATCAACATGGGCAAAGGATCTTGCAGCAACTATAAAGTAGCAAAAGATGAGCACAAGTCCTTTAAAGTAGTTTGACACGCCTTGCTGGAAACCATAGACCACAAAATGGGAATATTAGATAAAAATGACATTTAGAACAATGCATGTAGTAACGTCATATTATAGGATGTTGGTTTGTTCTGTGAGCATACCTGTAGCATAAATGCAACAATTATAATTGTTATAAAGAGAGTCGCAGTCTCAAACAGTCCAAAATTCAAGTCCATTTGTTGCCCCATCATCCAGCCAATTACCACACAGAATGGAATCTACAAGTAATGTAAAACAAGGATATGTTTACTTGTAGTAAGTGACAGGAATTTAACATGATCATCCTAGTGACAGGAATTTAGTAAGCAAGAAGTCAATATTTTTATGTATAAACATCCTTATTACCACAAACATGGAGATACGTGTTGAAGATCCTATTGCAATTCCCAACGTAATGTCCTGTCAGTAAAAATAGAGGCTAAAAATAAAGAAGAAACAAGCTATTAAGTTGCAAAAAAGGGATAATGAGAACAGCAATATTCACCAATTTATCTTTCATGGCAAACATAATGGTTCTTGCATGTTCAGCGGTAGGAAGCAAAATAACACTAACAAAGGCTTCTGGCAAGCCTAGTGATTCATGCGGACCTTGTTACAGAAAATTGAGTAAGTGTGTGGTTCAAGAAAGATAAAATTAAAAACTAGTAGGTGCGAAAGTTAGGTATCATATTTGTCGCCATCAATCAGATTATAAATATGACAAAAACATAAAGAATCTAATGGTCAATAAATAAGTTCTTCAGTACCTCTATAGCATCTATTAGATACCCTGAAAGCACAGAAATCCAAAAGGTCAATACAAAAATCCAACATATGGCCTCCCCTTGTGTTATCTCCTTCTCATCCTTAGCAAGGGCTTCTTCCTCCTCCTCCTCCTCCTGTTGTTACAATTCCAAATAGGAATTGGAGTGCTAATGATGATGCACAGATAATGTAAATATTCAATGATCACATTATGCAAATTGAAGGGTTCATATAATTATAAATAGCACTTGTATTAGATCATAGTCCTGTAGGAGCTACATATATGGGTTGTATGATTACAATATAAAAAATATTTAATTAGCCACCTTATAAGACACCAATATACCTTCACCCCCCCCCCCCTCCTCCTCCAAACGCGACGTTCATATATGTTCTCTCGAGTTTTCAGATGAAGTCATTAGATATATTGACAGAGCTCACAAAGGCTGCCTATGGATATGAAATAGTAAGAAAGCAATGGTACAAATTTAGTGGCCTGGGATCAAGTACAACTACCCAAGGATATGGGAGGACTGGGTGTAATCAATCTCAGAATACAAAACACGACACTTCTAATGAAAGTTTTGGAAAACTTTTACACCAAAAGATACTTACCTTGCCTTCCTCTAATGTGAATAAGTATTATCAGAAGGACACGCCACACCATACAAAAGAAATGGGTCATTTTGGCGGAAAGGCATTCTAATACAAAATACTAAATTCAGAGAGGCATTGCAATGTGCACAGTTGGCATTCTAATACTACATGTTTCTGACATGATCTAATAAATGGAGAGTTATATTCTCAGGAAATACCCGAGACTTTATTCTTTTGTCAAAGCAAAATCTGTTTCTATGGAAGAAATAATTAATGAAGAAAGCTTTGAGCAACTACTCCACTTGCCACTGTCACAACATGCTTATGTTGAACTACTAAGCATGCAGCAGGATATTGATGAAAAATGTTCAAATCAGGAGAACGCAGATGGATGGACATAAATATGGGGTTCAATAGCATATATCTAATAAATACTACAAACACAACTTTATTAGAAATACCTGTCCAACACCTTTCCTATGAAATTGGAAAAGTAAGTGCATGCCAAAGATCAGAGTTTTTATTTGGCTGCTACTGAAAGACAGAGTAAATACAAGAAACATGCTAAGTGCTGGAATCTGGTTACAATTATGCCTTATGCACTGCTGGTATAGAAGAGACACTTTCACATCTATTTTTTGACTGCCGATTCAGCACCATTTGCTAGTTTAGCATTGGAATTATTTGGGATGAAGACCTTGAGCTATATGCAAAAATTTAACAAGCGAAACAAAGCTTTCAGTATTAATTCTTCATGGAAATTTTTCTCAGTGTCATGATGAACAATTTGGAAGCAGTGAATGCCAATATTTTTTTAGAAAATAGTCTAGCAATCTGGAAAAGAATGTTTAAAGAAGAAGTTATTCCGCATCTTTATTACACGATTAGTGAAATACGCCACCATCTCGTCGCCTTTGGGATGCCTGTGTGGTGAACTTACAGAGGAGCTGCTAGATGATCATGAGCCACTTGGTGGTGCTTTGGTTGACGTTCCGATTAAACAAGTCAAATTGAAGAAAATAACAGGAACATCAAATAGGAAGCTTAAAGCAAAGAAAAAAAATATTTTTAACAAAAGGTGTCTTTTGGAATAGCCACAGGCTACGTGACCTAGCTAAGCATAGGTTTATTTTTTATTCATCTAGAGAACATAATCTAGATTTTATTGTTATCCTTGAGAATGGAAAGACCTTTTTATCAATTGAGTGTATTGAAATGTTTTGTGCGGGTGCGGATTTCTTTGGCACTGGACGCCACCTAGAGGGGTATGGCAGGCAGAATTCTTGTAGGGGTAAATCTATCAAACTTTGTGATTGATAGCACCAAAATAGGAAAATTATGTTATCAAGTTAGGCTAACAAATAGAGATAACGGGTTTAAGTGGGCACTGATGTCGATCTATGGATCAGCTCAGGACGAGTTCCTTACTGAGCTTGTTCGAGTATGTGGAGATGAAAGTAGACCTCTTTTGATTGGAGGGGATTTTAACATTATCCATAATCCTTTAGAAAAGAATAATAGTAGATTTCAAAGCCACTGGCCTAATATTTTTAATGCTATAATTGACTGATTATGTCTTAGAGAGTTAGATTTATCTGGGAGATAGTTCATTTTGGCCAATTACACAGAGGTTCCGACTTATGAGGAGCTAGAATGTATCTTAGTGACCACGGATTGGGAGTTAAAATTTCTGCTAGTTTCAGTTGAGGCCCTTATTAGAGAAATTTCAGACCACATGTCTCTTTTAGGGAAAAGATAGACTGTTTATATTTGAGCTAGGTTAGTTTCTTAAGGAGGGCTTTTATGATCGGATTGGAATTGTGTGGCAATCAGAAAAAAAAAGGGTCATTTCCAATCTTGAGATAGAAAATAAAATTAGAAGGGTTGAGAGGTATTTAAGTGGTTGGGCTAGATATATGGGGGCTCAGAATAAATCTAGAAAGCTAAAGTTGTTAAATGACTTGGATATTTTAGATAGGAAGGCTGAAAGTTCAGTGCTATCGCCAAATGAAATTGAGATTAGGTTGGTTCTTAAGAAGGAGCTAAACGATGATGTGGGTCATTTTTTCCAAACTAGAAAGAGGTTTAAGCAAGCTGATCCACTATCTCCTAAGCTATGTATTTCTCTCCATTATAATTCAGCGCGTGAAGGTTGGTGGTCAATTTAGAGTAGTCTCATATCTTGTTAATGATGATTTGTCAATTCTTTAATATGTAAATGATACAATTTTACTGTTAGATTATACTCAGGATGAGTCTAGAAATCTCTTATTGTTGCTAAGTGCTTTCGAGCAACTTTTTGGTCTTAAAATTAACTTCCACTTGCTATGGGAAAGATTTAGATTCTCAACAAAACTATATCCATATTTTGGGTGCGAGCTAGGGGCATTCCCATTTAAGTATATGGTTATTCCGATACACCATAGGAGGTTGGCCAATGCAGATTGGATACATATTGAAAAACACTTTTAGAAAAGACTAAGTTGTTGAAAGTGTAAGATGCTATTGATTGGCAAGTGACTTACTCTTATCAACTTAGTCTTATGTAGTCTTACTCTCTTCATGTTCTTCTCTTTTGAGGTGCCAAAAGGGGTATTGGAAAAACTGGATTATTTTAGATCTAGTTTTTTTTTGGCATAATGAGGGTCATAAGAAAAAATATCATTTAACTAAATAGAGCATTTTGTGTACTTCAAAAGATCAAGGGAAAATGGGAATCATGAATTTAAAAACTCAAAATAAGTGCCTATTAAGTAAGTGGCTTTTTAGGATGTTTAATAGCGACGACATTTGAAAGAATATTTTGAGGTGCAAGTACTTGCATTCAAAAACTTTGACGCATATAGAGCATGTGACCGAAGACTCTTATTTTTGGACGAGTATTTTATGAGTCAAAACGGAGTTCTTCTGATTTGGGAGTCTTCATCTTGGTTATGGAGATTAAATCTAATTTTGGGATGACATTTGGTTGGGTAATGATAGCTTAATGGATCAAATCCCTATTTTTACAATATAGTTAGGAGGAAGAATGCAATTGTATCATCCGTCTTTTTAGTTAACTCTTTAATTATATCTTTTAAGAAAGGTCTTGTGTGAGTCAAAATTTAGTGTCTTGGTACCAATTTGTTTTAGCGTCAAACGATTAACTTGTCAAACCACAATGACTTTTTATGGTGGTTTCTACGTTAATATGGTTTGTTCTCATTGAAATCCATGTATAATGCCTTTTCAACAGCCTAGGCCTTGTCCTTCACTATGCATCTATTGGAAAATAAAGTCTTTCTATGATATTTATTTAAAGGCATCAGTCTGTCTAAAGATAACCTAGCTAGAAGAAATTGAAATGGGAGTACTAAATGTTATTTTTACAATCTAAGTGAGAGTATCGAGCACTTATTTTTTATTATACTCTAGCTCATTTTGTATGGAGAGTTTTTTCTACTTTTAATATTGCTCCGCCTACTAACTTTCAGCACACATTTCCTGATTGGCTAGATGGCATGGATTGGAAGTTGAAAAAATCATTTGGAGTGTTGTCTCGAGTTTATGTTAGGCAATATGGCTATCTCATAATGATGTGGTTTTTATCAAAGCACACATACCTTCTTATCTACGGGTAATTTTTATAGAGACATGTTGGACTCAGTTTTGATTCCTACTTCAAAAGGAGGAGGGGCGCCCGTTGATGAAGGTGGCATGCAGGAGCCTTGAGACTATAGCTATGGAGATCTTTGCAAGTAACATATGATACTTTTCTAAAAGAATAATATTCTAGTCACAAATCGATGGATAGAAACTATTTGTTTGAGATATCTTGGTATCGTTGTTGTATTGTTATGATGGATATAATAACTTTGGGCTTCATGTATCGACCGATGAGGCCGGAATATTGAGTTAATATATTCCTTTTTTCTAAAAATTTATCATTCAGTTATAGTTTGATTCTTTTTGAAATGTTTGTTGCGTGCATATATATCATGTTGTTGTTATTGTTGTATCTTCTGTATCTTTATGACTTTGAAAGTTTGGCAAATAATGAACTTGGGAAGCATGAGTTTATTGTGGCAATGGTCAATTGGTATGAAGTATTATATGCTATTAATTAGTGAGAAAGCACTTGCAAGCAAAAGGTATGCTTATAGATGTTGCTATTGAGAAAGTGCAAGGGCTGATTTCATTCTTCAAAGGATACAGGGAATCTGGTTTGTAGAGGCATTGAAAGTAGCCAACAAAATTGCACTTGAGATGGACATTGGTACATCATTTCATAAGAAACGTGAGATTACAAGAAAGAGACAGTTTGATGAGAACCTAGCTGACAAAGATGCTTCAACTCAGTCCGTAGAAGAATCATTTAGAATAAACTATTTTATATCTATTGTTGATCAAGCTATTTCCTCACTTACAATAAGATTTGGACAGTATCAAAGTTATGAGAAGAATTTTGGTTTCTTATTTACTTCCAACACATTACGGTCATTAGATTATGAGAGTTTAAAATCTTCCTGTGTAGATCTTGAGGCTGCCCTTGCAAAAGATGGAAAATCTGATATTGATGCTACTGACTTGTATATAGAACTGAAACTTTTACAAGATTTATTTCAGAGGAAAATATGGGGCTAGTTGAAATACTAGAGTTTTTGAGGGGGCATGATTATTTTCCCAATGCAAGTATCGCATATAGAGTTCTATTAACCATTCCTGTGACTATTGCCTCAGCGGAACGAAGCTTTTCTACACTAAAGTTACTGAAGTCCTACTTGCGTTCTACAATGACATTAGAAAGGCTTAGTGATTTGGCCATGATAGCACTTGAGAGTGGACTGTTAGAGAAGATTGATTATGAGTTTATTATTGAAGATTTTATTTCAAGGACCACTACAAGAATGAAGTTGTTCAAGTAAATATTATGCATACAAGATTAAATAGATATGATTTTGATGTATTTTCTACCTTTATAATATATTAAATAACATCTGTTATTTTACTATTATATTTTACTAGCCTAATAGAAGACCCACTTTAGAGTTTCGTACAGGCCTTGGATTATGCCAGCCCGATCCTGCTTTCCTGTTGTTACTAGTACTTGAGTATATATCATGTTGTTATTATTGTTGTATCTTCTTTCACCCGCCGCTACCTATGAACCCAAAAACAAAAAAAGAAAATCCGTCGGCCCGAAGAGCCCATGCCCAGATCCACGCGTCGGGCCCGCCTGGATCCAGAGATGCCCATTTCGCGTGTTGGGAGCCGCCGCTGCTTGTTCGCTCGGGGAAGAAGGTGGCCGCTGCCACTCGTGTTTGGCCCGTCGGGAGAGGAGACGAGGGAGGTCAGATCCGGCTGCCCAGATCGGCGCTGCACCACGAGGCAGAGGGAGACGGTCAGATCCGACCGCACCGTTCGCCGTAGCACCGCAAGGAGGAGGGGGTGGCCAGACCCGGTCGCCCCGCCGCCGCCTGCCGCCGGGGAGGGTCCCGTGCGCCATCGGGGAGCCTGCGCGCTGTCGGGGGGCCACGTGCACCGCCTGTCGCCGGGGAGCCCGCGCGTTGTCAGGGGGCCACGCGCGCCGCCTGCCGCCAGGGAGCCCGCACGCTGTCAGGAGGCCACGCGCGTCGCCCGCCGCCAGGGAGCCCACGCGCAGCCGGGAGGCCAAGCGCACCGCCTACCTCCGGGGACCCCGCGCGCAGCCGAGGGGCCACGCGCGCCGCCTACCGCTAGGGAGCCCTTGCACCGCCGGGGAGCCCGCACGCGGCCGGGCGCCGTCGAGGAGAGCACAGACGAGACTCATGAGAGAGAGAGAGAGAGAGAGAGAGAGAGCGGGGTAGGGAAGGGGCTGTCGGTGGAGTGAAGGAGAGAGAGAAAGGTGAGGAGTTAGGTTTGAGGGTAGTTTTTATTTCATACAGCTAGGGTTTGGATTAAATAGGCCAGAAAAATGAAATGAGTGTTATTAAGGCCGAATTGCATAATAGCGGTGATTGACTTTGTTGACCGCCGCTAAAAAATGGTTTTTTAGCGATGGTTGGTGTTGTAGACCTCTGCTAAAAATAAAATTCATCTATAGCGGCGATTGACTTTCTTTACCGCCGCTAAAAAGTGGTTTTTTAGTGTCGGGTGACTTTATTGGCCGCCGCTAAAAATAAAATTCATCTGTAGTGGAGGTTGATAATAAAAACACCGCTACCAGCTATAGTATCGTTTTATGGTAGTGTTATTAAGACAAAAACTTAGATTTATTACATTAAAAATCTAACTAACAGGGCAAAGCTAGCGGCTGAGCTTGTCGGGGTCAATAGTAATTAGCACCGAGAGCAGGTAGTTTAATTAGCAGTAATAAACTATATTTTTCGTTAATAACAATGCAACCACGTAGCTCCGCCCCTATATCTAAAGTTGTCGTAGAGCGGAGCCTTGATAATTCATCAAATTCAAAAGATGCAAAACAAAGTGCGTCGCAAGAAGAGCAATGTAGAAAGACTAAGATGACAATCAAAAGGCCCTAGATAAAAGATGAGTTGTAAACCCAAAGTCGACAAAAAAGCTTAAAAAGCACCACTGTATGATTAAAAAAACAATAGGGCAATTAGTCAAGTAAGAGTGAATTTTAGCTGATTGAAAAGAAAAATATAAAATGGACTGACAAAACTTTTATCGATAAACATGACATAGACAACCACAAATTTAGGAGGAGAAGGAATCCTAACCCTAGTTGATGGCTTTGATACCATGTTATTACTAGCAGTTTCAAACGAACTACATATATATGCTACATGAGTACAAGAAAAATGATTCTATATTTATTCCTAATAAGACTCATATATAACCTTCACAAATATCTTCTCAAGCAAGATTGAGCTATCATAACTTAAAAGGTACAATAAATATTGGGAACTGCATTATGTTTTACTGTGTTATTCATTAAAGTTACTTACATTACTACATGATTAAGATATTTACATGAATTAAGATAATTATGTGGTGATAAATTACAATCAGGATCAGGTTTCCATGTTGAGTTAGTGAGTGCTATGTAGTTGTGCAGATATGTGTTCACATTTCTCGGTGCTCTATCTCATAAATTAGAAATAGTACTTACTTCATTAATTGGGCTGTAAATATTGCGGCGGGTCTTTAGTTGAAAAAATAAATAGTTCGCATAGGCCACAAGCATGATGCAACTACTAAACCTTGAAAGAGCTAATTCAGATTTCCCATAGTGTAGTTCCGTATGTGTGAAATGAAGCACCGTTGGGAACATTAAACCTAAGAGAGCCATCAATAATAGCCCTGAACTTATAACAGCTGATGCCTGCAATTATAAATGCAAGTCGACAGAGATTAAAATGCAGAGTCCATAACAAAAAGACATTTGGAAAGCTAACATTTCTTCAATAAACAGTAACCTTGTTGAAGACCTGGTCCTTATTACATTGGACAATACCACCAGCAAAGAAAGCGCACCCCAGAACCAGCAGCATATTTGACAGTATCGAGCCTAGTAGTGACTGCTGGACGACTCGAATCATCCCGTTTTTCAGTGCATATATGGAGATAATAATTTCCGTTGCATTTCCAAAGACCACATTCAGGAGTCCTCCAACTGCGATTAAAAGGAAATATTAAACGACCCTTTACTGAGTAGCCATGATGCCAAGATGTAAATCTAGCATAATGCAGAATCGATAAGACAGACTTGTTGGGCCAGTGGAGAAAGCAAGTTGTCTGCACACGACAAAGTAGCGTACATTAGTTATAAAATATTCTCACCAGTTCTTTTTGTGGCACTTGCAGAAACTAACTCATGGGATGTCAGGAAGAAATAACTGCAAATTAAAGTCGTCATTTTGGTTCCCACTTACTCGTTTGCATATCCCAATCGCTCAGACAATGGTGTTATGCCAATTATGCTGAAAAGGGAAACCCGTCCTTTCTGTGAAAAAAAATCGAGGAATAGGAAAGGAAGCCATAAACTTATTAGTGATGCGACTATACATCCAATAACATAATAAATGGAAAGGGCTGAAGAAATGAAAAGGAATTATCAATAATTCAAAGGAACTGTGATGTTGTGGCTTTAAATCTGTAGTTTTTTATAGTTTTATAAAAATAGTAGTATTTTGGTAATATCTTTTCTCAGAAAAACTTGCTAAGCTCAGGTATGCCCTATGATGCAAACGCAAATGCTGAAATATTTTCTCCATTATCCGAAAAAGCTCAAGATACTTAGATACACTGTGCTTCTAGATCATTCCACTGTTGTCGCATTTGCGCGTTCATACTTCCTCAAATCAAAGTAGTTATTTAAGCAAGTTAGGACACACTTTTGTTCTATAACTAATTTTCTCAAATCAACCATACATGTTCAATGATCCCTAATGAGTATATTTCAATTGCTCCGGTCAACTCATCATAGTATTGTAAGCAAAATTTTCAAGCAAGATGCAATAAACAAAAAATACAGTCATATAAAACCAAATATGAGAGATAAGCAGTGTAGAGCAAAGTACAGCATAGCAGAATCGAGCCGAGGAAGCGATTGATGAAAACAAAGTCTTCTTAACTCATGAGAGAACGATGTGAGCAGAAAAAACCCATATACCCTTCCTTCTTTATGCGTCGAGCTATGAGAGCAATTAATTTTCTAAAAAGGGATTCTTTTACATAAAAGTTGGAACTCACTTCCCACCTCTTACAAGTTATATATAATGCAAGCTATAATACACATAAATATTTTTTAAAAAAGTTGCTTTCAGAGAAATATCATCCTAATATACTCATGTGGGGCCTTTTCTTGAAGTTCTATTGTAAGGAACACAATGATGTTATCAGGTTTTACTTTAGATGCTATATTCGAAATATTTGACCTTTTTAAGTTTTAAATTTAGAAGCATATGGACGGCAACAAGTATGTGTTTTGTACCACGGCAGGGCATGCATACATGTTGTTTTGAGCAGCCATTTGTTAAAGTGGAAGAGCGTTCAAGTTTGAGATTTGATTTTATTTGAGCAGGTATATGGCAAACTACCATTTCCCATATCTACGGAAGCAAATAGTAAAACTACTCTAACTGCTTACTAGCTAATAATTGAATTTGTGTATTATTACTAGAACGAAGAGAAGTTTTGGCAATGAAGAGCGGAGGTTCTTACGTGCTTGTCGGTGAGGTAGTGGAGCAAGATAGCGAGCGATCCGAAGGGCAGGAGCACGTTGATCTTGGCCTGGAAGATGACGACCCGCACTCTGGTGAGCGCTCTCCGCCACTTTCTCCCGGTCAATAGCGACTCCCCCACCGCCGCTGGCGAGACGACTATGCTCTCAAATTCCCGCGACTGCGTCTTCGTGGCGCTGGCGGGCGGCGGTGAGCTGGCACCCGCAGCCGACGCTAGCTCCTCGCCCTCTGTCTCGAATCCCTGACCGGACTTCTCGACTTCCATCATCATCTGCGAGCCGCAGCTTGAAATCTTGAATCAAGATCCGCCGCTGTGCAGAGCCGAGCCGGGGTGGCCTCCCTCACCTCTTCCCTACCAATTTCCAGTAATTAGGGGAATCACAGGCGAGCACTTCGATGAAATGTGGATGAAGACAAGGGCGCGATATTTTCTTTTTATGAAACCTTCGGCACGAAGCTGCCTGGGCGGTGCTTCAGGAGGGCCCTTCCGTCGACAACACGCCGTTGCGTCTGGATGAGAATGGAGCCCGAAGTTCAGAGCCGGAAAGAACGTTGGTCGGCTTGCTCGTGGAACTCCTGTGGTAACCAGAATGCAGGCCGCATGTCAGAGCCGCACTAAAAAAAGGGTTTTCCTAATGCCGCGATTCATGGGTCGGTCGGCTCGCCCAAATATGTCAATGCATGGCTGTCTTGGGGTTCTTTGGGGGTTTGGGCGGGGTTAGCAGGATTGGCTGGCGAGAAAAAAGGTAACATGGTGAGCAATAACTTGTGTAAGTGCAAGTATAATGAGATCGGCTCCTGTGTAGGGCGCACTGCACATATTAGGTGCAGGACCAATCTCTGTGCGACACGTGTCCTAGGTGGTCCCTACTAGAAATTAATATTTAGAAACTAATCTTCAGTATATGAATCGTATATACGGTTGTGCCGCAAATACTCTAATGCGGGGGATGCTTGCGAAAGCAGGATTGTATACGCGGTTGCGCCACAAATACTCGCACCGACAGACGCTCAGCGCGAGAGTATAATCATTCAATCGTTCGACGCTGTCGCCGCCAAGGTCGTTGTCTCGCGGGATCGCTCTATGCCGGCCACGGTAGGTATTGTTGTCTGACTAGCATGCTAATCTCCTCTCCTCTTTCCTCGATTGAAATTATTATAAAGAGAGATAAGAGAACCGAAGAGGAAACTGTAGGAAGAACAGCTGCCTCAAGAAGAATGAACGGAGTAGCTAGCGTGCAGATTGAGGTACTTTGATTTAGTAGATTAGCAAGGTGGTCTCTCAATATAGAAGATGATTTTTAAACACACTTCATTAATAGTCCAATGAAATCTATAAATATAGCTAAGAACTTGAAGTATTTATTACTGAACTGACATTGCAACTCAACTTACTTTGACTGACAACCATTGTTTCAAACTCCATTTAAATGAATTTCTCGAACAAGTAATCTGAAATCCTATAAAACAAAGAGGATGAAGATCTATGAATTTCTATCCTGAAAATGACCTTGTGGAAAATTGGCGGCCTGCAAGAATAAATTGAAAACAAAATTACTGTCAAAGATATTGAACTCGGGCCTCATACTGTTAAAAGTTTGCAACTAGGTTGATACCGTTGTCATATGCATTTGGTCATAGTAGCTTGATGATTGCTCCATGTTCAGTAATAATTGTGTAACACTCTGTAGACATCATCACTGTTATCATTTGTCATTAACAATAGTATAATTTTGCAAGAATATTATAACAAAGACTTTACCTGGTTTGGATTTTTATTATAAGAAAAGAATGATTGTTGTGGTTGCCAGCTTGCTGAACTCTGAAAGGTAACAAATATAAGAACTAAGCAGTGAAAGCATGATTTCAAATAAGGTCTTAGCTGAAACCTGTTGTGATGGGTACATATCACACGGGTATACTTGTTGAGGAGTACTATAATTAGGTATTTGCTCATAACCGGTGATAGCTTCAGATGATATTGGATCTCTTTCAGTATTCTTTGCCAAATTACCTATTCAATAACAATTATAAATTATTTAGCTCATTATTTTATAGCTATTATTTTATTCTGCTCATTTAAAATTGTTCCACATACAATACCTTCTTTATGTCCTATTTTCTTGTTTATTTCAGATCCACCTTTTGATCTCCTTTTTGTTCTAGTTTCAAGTCCATCTTTTGGTCTTCTGTTACTTGATCCCTTTTTCTCCTTTTTTTATTCCCTTACTGCATTCAGCAGGGTGTTGCTCCATTGATGGAGAATTTCTCAGGTTACTTGCAGAGTGATTTTCATGCATGATTTTATCAACTTGTTCCATCAATTATAGCGAAGCTCTTTCCAGTAGTTCATATGCTTCATCATTTTCTGCAGCTTTGCTTAGTATACTATTATAAGAACTGACATAATGCTCCATATCTTCTGGCTAGAGCTACTCTCTTTTCTTCTTCTACGGCATGCTTTTGATTGACTTTTGATGTGCCTATCTTAGCATGTTTTGTCCATCTCTGCAAAATATACTCGGAAGGTAACACCTTAACATTGTGTAGGTCTAATACCTTTAGAGCATGACAACATAGAACCCCTAGAAACTCAAACTTCTTGCATGAATATGACACTTTCTCTTCTTCAGGAAAATATTCCACTAAGAATGCATGATCTCCTCGTTTACTAGTATCATCAACCTTATAATGAAAACTGGAGACGGTCTGACCATCACTATATGCACAACATCCCATCACCATATCGAATTCTCCTCGAAATATCTCAAACACTGTCGGTGTATATGCTTTTAAAGCTTGCACTAACATCTGCACCTGTGGCACCCTTGGAACTGTTTGGCTCCCATTGAAGTCACCCTCAAACTCTGCATATCTTCTATCCTCTACAGCTCTCTCAAAGTGATGGAAGAAATCCAATAGATCAAGACGAACATGCAAATATCTTTTTAGCAATGCGTTCAAGCTTTTGCTTCTCTGTGTCGACTTCATATCTGCACAAAATGTCAGTCGCCCATAAACCAAAGCCCACTTCTCCTTGTTCTGAAATAATTTCCTAAGACAATCATTTTCTATCAAGTTATATGTCTTTATCATATCATTTCATGTTGTGATGAATTCATCCTCATACTCATAATCAAAAACACACTTTGCAAAATCCTTTTGAAAATCTTTGGAACCTTGGAAAATATGACTCAAATGTATAGCAGCATTTTGATACATGTGCCAGATGCAAAGGCGATGAGTTGAATTAGGGAAAACCTTCTCCACCGCACTAATAATGGCAGCACATTGGTCAGTCAGTATTGTCGTTGGTTCCTTTTCAGACATCGCTGTTTTAAATGTTTCAAACAACCACTCAAATATGGCAGTTGTTTCATCATATAGTAATGCACCACCAAAAATGACTGTTTGCTTGTGATGATTGACACCAACAAATGGAGCAAATGGCCTACCATAATTGTTTGTTCTGTATGTTGTGTCAAAATATATCACATCTCCAAAATAATCATAGTCCAAGATTGACCTTGCATCTATCCAGAATATATTAGTCATCATCTCCTCTTTGTCAACTTGAATTGCATAAAAAAAGGATGAATTTTCTATTTGCTTATCCTGCAAGTACTGAAGAATAGCACCTGTGTCTCCTTCTTGGATTGATTTTATACGTTTTGTGCGCAAATAATTTTGATAATCCTTTCGAGTAAAGTTAAGGCATTGCCGAACCACCCGCTTGTCTACTCATAACCTCATGGCCAGATTTGGTCTAATGCCAGAATCATTCAATATATCAATCTGAGCTCTTTGTGCCTCTGTTATCCTTCTATGAGAGCGTAATAAATTAGTCTTGTTTGGTGTTGTACACTCGTGATTATGTGATGCCTCAAAACTGCTAACATAATACTTCCCACTAGAGTTGATTTTAATGGTCATCTCTGCCATGCAATCAACTCTTGTATCTGATCGATTTCTTTGCTTTGCCTCCGATGGATTCTTCTTACTGAATCCTTGCTTTGAACAAACAAATTTTTTTTGTTCTAATCACTTCTGTTGATTTGGATCGATCATACCAATATATTCATACGTTGAAACCACGCTTTGCTGCATAAGCGTTGTAGAATTCATAAGCTACCGTGTCATTAGCAAATTCTATGCCAATCACCGGCTCGATCTTCCTACTTTCATCATCTTGTGTTTTTGATGTGTCATTATGGTTTTCCATCTCAGGATCTAAATTAAAAAAATCATGTGATGCCTCTATGAGCACACAACTGTGCCGATAGAAAAATACTAAGATTGATATTGATTGGTCATGCAATACAGAACAGACCTATTGAAGGTGGGAGATGGGACGAGGAATCCACCATGCCCTCTCTAGCTCTATCACCAAGTCTCACGTTGAGAACAACTTCCTGGAAGCAAGAGATCACATCAGTTTGTAGAACGTGTGTTAACCAGGCAAAGTGGAGAGAGCAGCTAGACTTGCTTACGAAGGAGGACGATGGCAATAGGGCAACCAGGTGAACGATCTCAATGGCGGCAGCGTTGAAGGATCCTGCTTTCGCGAGCGTCCATCGGCACGAGTATTTACGGCGCGGCCGTGTATACGATCCTGCTTTCGCGAGCATCCCCCGCATTAGAGTACTTGCGGCACGGCCGCGTATACGATCCGTATACTGAAGATTAGTTTCTAAATATTGATTTCTAGTAGGGGCCACCTACGACACGTGTCGCACAGGGATTGGCCCTGCACCTAATATGTGCGGGGCGCCCTGCACCGGCAAATCGTCTGCCTTGTCATCCAGATAGCCTACATGGAGGAGAGAAGAAGGAAGAGAGAGAGAGTAGCGGTCGATTGTTCGGTCGCCAGCTGAAGCAGCAAACCCAACACGCCTACATGGAGGAGAGAAGAAGGAAGAGAGAGAGAGTAGCGGTCGATTGTTCGGTCGCCAGCTGAAGCAGCAAACCCAACAAAAGTCAGAACATCCGACCAATGCATTCAAATATTGGGTATTTAAATATGTCATTAAACTACTATCTAATCATCCGTCCATTATACCAGTATGTATTTGTGAATACGTTGAGTGATGTGGCATAGAAACATAGCCAGCAGCCGGCGATTTTATTAGACTTGCTCTAAGAGCAAGTATAGTGGAGTGTAATCAGCCGGTTAAATCCTAACTGGAGCATTGGGCACATGAGAGATAGAAGCCAACATTATACTGCGGGTGCCAGCTCCTTCATTTTCTCATATCCTCCTTAATTTTTCCTCCCTCCTTAATTTTCTGAAAATACAATAACTAGTATATGTTTGAAATACAATAGCTAGATGGGTTAACTCGATAGCTAAATCCTAGCTAGATATTGTTTGAAATCTCCTGTGCAAACACAGTCTCAAAGAGGGATGGAGACCAAATTAAGGAGGAAAAAGCTAAAGAATTGACCTCCAACTCATTTCTCTGCTTTTAGTACAAGGTTCTTTCTTGGGGCCACGTTTGAGGGAGCTTTTCGCTTTTTGAGATTTTGGAGAAGCAAAAGTTTGAAAAGCTCCCTCAAACAACGCGTTACACTAACTCACCAAGACACCAATGCAGGTAGAACATACTCCTTTTATTTCAAAATTATTGTACTTTTTTTAGGAGAAAGATTGTGTAAAACCAATTAATAGTCCCTATTAGAAAACAATTTCATGCCAATGCATTTTAATTATAATTGGTAAATGAAAAGGTATGAGAATCATCATACTTAGTGAGATATGTTGGTGCCAAAAAGTTATTTAGTGGTATGCCATTCTATTTATCTTCTAACAACTATAGGTACCATTTACTTGCATTAAGATGTATTTCAAACATATAGTAGTTATTGTGTTATTTTAAAGCCTGTAACAATGTACGGGCATTATACTAGTTATAAATATAAATCTTGTTAAGACATTGTAGCATAGAAAACCCCAAAGCAATTCAGATATTACTTTTTTTTCCCCAGCGGTAAGCAAAACTTAACTTCAACCACCGTTCCTTCTTTTTCTTCGTTTCTTTGGAGATACAGACAGGATTTGGCAATGGATAATTTTTTTTTCGAAAAAGGGCAGGAGCTCTGCCATTCGTTAAGAAGAAGAGATCATACAATCAAAATATACAAGATGAAGGGCTCTAGGGCCGCTAAGAAAGTCAAAAAGCATCGAACGCTAGGTCATACAGTTCTAGATCTTGCATGATTAGGCTAGTGATCCCCATTACCGAGAGCTCCCGATCTTGGAATATCCTCCTATTTCTTTCTTTCCAAATATGCCACCAAAAAGTAAACAGAATTCCCAGTTTTCTTTTTTCTTTGACCGTGCCAGCAGATTGTAGTGTATGCATCCAAGCAATTGAGCCACCAGGTTGATGCATGGCGTTATAAGCTGGGAGGTACACCCTTTGGGCCACTGCATTCCCGACTGCTTCCGTGTAGTTGCAATCGGCCAGTAGATGCTCCGTTGTTTCTTGCTGACAGAGACAGAAGCTACAATTTACATTGTGCGGCTAGTTTCTCAAGGCTAATGACTGTTGCAACTTCGAGTACATAATATACTCTCGCACTACTACAGCCGAAGAGATCTCGCAGAGGGATTATTCCTTGTCGTCAAAAGCGACCTCTCCAAGCTTGTACGCGACATAAGCATCAATGCAGGCATACCTGATCTGCTTCTCGTCAAAAGTACACGCCTCCCCCAATCGCTGATTATGACATCTCTGGGCTTGACCATGTCGATGTGCAGCGTCTGCCTCGCGAAGCCATCGAGGCCCGTCATCCTGAAGAAGGTGCAGAGGTGATCGTCGCAGATGCCGGCGAGGTCCGTTGGAATTTGTATATGGCCCATTCATGAGAAATTTGAAAGTAATAAGTGGTTGTTGGTTTTAGTCTCACATTATTAATCTATAGTGATTCACACCAATTTAAATAGCAACTCTTTTATATATGGCTGAATAAAGAAAGCATTGAAAGAAAAAAAAAGAGTATTGCTATAAGTACACATCCCATTCACTTCTGCTTCTTCCTAATTCTAAAACCCTTATGTACCAATTAAAAGGGTTAATATATGGTTAATATTATAATTAGAGTTAATAGACTAACCATGCTATTAACTACTAATTATTGGGTGCAATTAGAGATGAAAGGGCTCCAATAAGGTCTACGCATGCGAGACCAACCGCTTTGCTGCGTCCTCGCCTACACCAGCTGCTGAAGAGCTGGTCCCGTCGCTGGTAGCCTTCCACTTGCACCGATGACGAGTGGCCAGCCCTGCTGGTGGCTAGCAAGGAAGTAGCATGGCTGCTTGACATGTTACTAGCGGCCTAGGAAAAAAATTTTGGTAAAAAAATATCAGAGGTCATCGATAAACATGAAATTTTGGAAATACCGATAATTTCGATGAGTGAAATAAATTATTTTTTAAGATTTTTTACATGACTTGATAAGAAATTTACTTTATTCTATAAACTATCAAAGTTACATATAAAATAAATATATTTAATGATAAAATTTCGGTGATAAAAATTATATCGAATCTCACCAATAAATTTCTGCTGAAATTTTTTTCGAAGCTGGCAGCGGCGGACTGAGGAGCTCTGCGGTCTGCGCTCAAATGGCATGGGAGGAATCGGGTAGAAGTACTGTACTATCTTCTAACATTTATAATACTACGAGAGCTGTATGTGAATGCATGATCATACGTGGAATTAATGTCAATGGCACTCCGTTTTGAAAGTCGGAGCGTCGAACCTTAATAATCCGGCTCCGTTCCCCGAGTCGTCGTCGTTTAGGTTACCGAGCAAACGAGTGAAGCATCCACTCATCGTCTATAAACCTGGCTGCTATAACCCACTCCCACTCTCACTCTCACTCATCATCTATCTCTTCATCAATGGCGGCACATTTCGACCTCAACAATGCTCCACCCATGGAGTTGCCCGATTGGGACCTATACAATGATCCTCCCATCTATTGGGATGCCATTGCCGAACGGGAAGGTTCTGCTAGTCACCTTGATTGCCACTTTGTGTGGAATTATGGACAAGTTCAAGGAGAGGTCGCCCAGGAATATGAAGGTGCATCAAGTCGAACGCGACGATTATGTTTATTGGTTTTCATATATATGTTCCTCTGACTTGTTTATACTGTTGTGCTAGGTGTAGCCGAACAAGGGGATGAACTAGGACAGGGGGCCGAGGAAGAAGAATTGCAAGCTGTTGCATTTGGATTTGATCTCAACATGGGTACTCCTTTTTTGTGATATCTTCTCTGATATCATTAATTAATTAAAGCTAGACCTTTGTGTTCATTGCTTGTCTGATGACGTCAACATTAGCTATATTTTTTTGCAATCTCTTCTATTATTTGATTAATAAGCGACATGTCTTTTTTAAATGTCATCAGTTAGTGGTAGGTCATCAGTTAACAATTATTCTAGAGTGCATAAGCATGCACAGGCCACTAGAACTGTGCTATATACAACAAAAGTATTCAAGCAAAATTTATTTGTGTCAACTGTGTCTGATAGATGCCCAAGGAGATGAAGACTCCCACTTCTCACCTTCAGATGTAGGAGCTGCACCTGCACCTGCCGAGGGTAAGTTTTCTATACGAGGACGTTGTTCTACTGTTGACGGACGGGTACAGTAGATGACAGTAGTCTGTCATTTTGTTGTACTCTTAAGTAATCTCAGTGATCTGAAAAACGTTTTCAGCAATAGGTTACGTTTCAGCGACATGTTTTGGACGTTTCTTTTTCCAAGGTTAAGCTGACTTGTATTTTGTAGGTTCAAAGAAGAGAAAGAGGAGATGATACTCGGATACTTTAAAGGTGGCCATTTATCTGGACTTGTTGGCAAAGACAGATCCGCCTGTGCTGCGTCCTGGAGTATCTAAACAAATTGCTCAAAAATTCAATGTTCCGCTACGAACTGTGCAGAGTGTGTGGCGTAAAGGGCAAGATTATGGCGGGGCAGAAGGTGTTAAAAACAAGTTTGTTGAAAATTGTGGTCGCAAAAGAGTTGAAATAGACAGAAGCATTCAAACAAGTGCTTCAGAGCACTCGCAGAACCATCCAGGACCTCGCCAATGCATTGGGAGTGAAGAAGAGCACCCTTCATAGGCGTTTGAAGGAAGGTTATTTTTTTTTTCAACATACCAACATTGTGTGATGAAGACTTCTAAATGAACAAGAGCATAACGTATGCGCCGTCTTATATATATTATTCAATGTTGTCACAACAGACAGGTGGCGGAAAATTCTCTGTATAATTATGAAAATATTAGTTATATGTGAAAGGAACAATTATTCAAAATTAGACTGAGATTTTCATTATTTATAGGATTGAGATATATCATTATGATTTATTTTCTTTGTTTGTATATTTTACTAAAATAAATAAATTATATTCTCTAGCTATCTAATGTAAACATTTATATGTTTAGTCAAACTATGTTAGCTTGATTGTTAATATTGATAAAAATAAATTATTTGATGATGAATTGAAGTCACACCACTTTTTATTTGGATAATCAAAATAAAAATGGTTTGACTTTAACTGAGGCACCCTGAACATAAGGCACCGGTCCCACATTACTAATGCATCTATCCTTAAGGAATGCACAATTTATACTCATCATCAGCTGCCACCATCCATATTTGTTGATTCAGTTCAAAGAAAAAACCATCCATGTTGATTGATGCTCTTGTGCAGGCAACAGAACAAACATTTAGATCCAACGTGAACTGTTTGACGTCGAAACAGCTGTATTCTTGCGATGATAATTTTAAATTAAATTACTTTTCCCAATAAGAAATGCCAAGAATATATATAATAGTTATTCTTGATCGGTGGCACAAGAAAACCGAATTGACTTAGAAACTGCAGGTATCCAAGAACATGCTGCTCCAAAGTCTAAATGAATACAGTTAATTACGGATAACAGCAAAATTGATAATTTATTAGTTTACGGAGGCTCATTTTCATATTTTATCGATTGCAACACGTGGAAATAATATTTTTTAAAAAAGAACAAAAATAGTAGTAATTTGTGAAAGTGGCAGTGAAAATAATTTTAAAGTATTCTGATCGTTTTCATATATTTCCATTTTAAAATAAAACTATGGTCGAGCGATGTAGGTAATTATCACGTTGAGTATCTTTATTATAGCTAATCCTTCCAAAAAGAAAGTTATTATTTGGGTCAGAAACAAATCATACATTTCTCTACAAAAAATTTACCTCCTTCCTACTTTTGTAGGTCTATTTTTTCAATACAGGCAACAACTAGTTATTGACGTATGTCATTGGAGCAGCTAATTAAGCTGTATGTAATTTCAATTTATTCTTAGATGCATAATTGTGCCAACACTTCTTATATAAAAGTATTCTTATCATACATATTTAATTATTAAAATATATGTTCTATCCTTGTTACACTTCGTGATTTATGTTTTCAATTGCTAATATTGATTCCTCATCAATACCGTTTATTTTTAGTTGAAATAATATTATTTCTAACTTTACCATAACACTATACCGTATTCATTTTTAGCAGTATCATTATCTATTTTCCTTTTAAAAATATATATAAAAAGAAAAACAATTGTGACTTCTTTAATTTCGACCATTTTCATACGCTTTCATCCCCTGAGTAAATGAACGGTCAGGCAAACAGGTAATTTAATAATCTTAATATTAGAAATACTGGACATGACACGCCTTGCAGGAAATATCAACGACGAAAGCCGATTCGAGAAATTGTGTACGGCTGATTTCAAGTCCATCCAAGGAGTCAAAAATGAGAGACGGCAAACTCCCTCGTAACGCGGATGGTGAGGGATAACGGTAGAATGGCGGTTCCGAGTCCATGAAGAGGCGGATGAGGGATAACGGCAGAATGGCGGTTCTGAGTTCATGAATAGGTGGATGAGGGATAACGGTAGCGGCAGCAGCAGGGCCATGTGTAATTGAGGGATATACGCGCGCCGACGAGGTGATTAATGGACGTAATCTCACCGCGATTTTGGAATGATTATTCTCCAGCAGACAGAAGATACAGTGTAATGGAACACACGTCTAGACAAGGAAACATGGGATATCAACTTTGATTACTCCCCATATCCAGCCACGATGACGAGTACATATTTCCGATTTTGCTTGTGTTCTTGTTCCTACCCTCCATTCGCGTACGTCTCTCCCATCTTCTCTCGGGAGAGATATGAAGCATGGGCTACCGGATTTGGCCAAAGTGGCCCTAGTCGTTGGAGTCGTCGTCGTGCTAGCTTCCTTGGCCATACTTGAAGGAGGTTGCGACGCTCCAGCTCCAGGGATCGTGGTGAAAAGCATCTACGTGAACCGGAACGGCGGTGCCGACTTCAAGTCCATCCAAGAAGCCATCGGCTCTGTGCCGCTCGGCAACGACCAGTGGATCCGGGTGCATGTCGCCGCGGGTATCTACAAGTAAGTAAGTCCCGTGTGCCCTGTGTAGTTCAGATGCAAAATTCATCCAAAGTTGTATGTAGCGCTCTTTGTTCTGAAACGGCCAAATTGTTTTTGTACTGTGGTGTTGAAGTGAGAAGGTGAGCGTACCTCAGAACAAGAGCTTCATCCTGCTGGAAGGCGAGGGGGAGTACCAGACGTCGATCGAGTGGTCAGACCACGCCGGCGGCGACTCCGACACGGCCAGCTCCCCGACGTTCGCCGTGTTCGCCACCGACTTCATGGCGCGCGACATCGCATTCAAGGTCCGATAGATCCGCCTCATCTTCATTATTTTTCGTGTGGAGTTATGCTCGACTGAATTATTGCTTGATTATTTGCACAGAACACGTACAAAGGGGACGGTCAGACGTCGCCGGCGGTGGCGGCGCTGGTGGCCGGCGACCGGGCGTCGTTCTACCGGTGCGCGTTCATCAGCCTGCAGGACACGCTGTGCGACCTGGAGGGGCGGCACTACTACGAGGGCTGCTACGTCGTGGGCACCACGGACTTCATCTTCGGCAACGGCCAGACCATCTTCCAGTCCTGCCGGATCTCCACGGCCGCCATGCCCTTCCCGCCGGGCTTCATCACGGCGCAGGGCCGGAGCAGCGACGACGAGACCACCGGGTTCGTGTTCCGGGACTGCACGGTGGACGGCGTCGCGCCCACGTATCTGGGACGCGCGTGGCGAGCATACGCCAGGGTCATCTTCTACCGGACCGACATGTCCAATGTCGTTGTCAGAGAGGGGTGGGACGCATGGAACTACAAGGGCAGCGAGTGAGTCATTCATGGCGCGTTAATTTGTTGATCGATCGGGCGTTTTGCTGCCAGACTCTGTTGATCTGACCGATGTCTGATCGTTTTGATGTTGCGCGCATGCAGGAGCACGCTCACGATGGCGGAGGCAGAGTGCACCGGGCAAGGGGCTAACCGCACGGGGAGGGTGCCGTGGTCGAAGACACTGACCGGTGATGAGCTCGCCAAGTTCGTCAGTGTCTCTTACGTCTCCGCTGATGGCTGGCTCAACGCACAGCCACACTAGAATCTGTGTAGCCAGCAACACTAATAATGTGATGACGAAAGATATACAGGTTCCTTTTCTTCTTTGGGAGAGGATTCACGAGGAGATTGATGATATATGACATGTTAGACCACATCAGGCAGTCGAAAAATGTTCCTGCATCTCAGCATTACCTACAAAAGACATTTTGAGGAGTGTGACATACTCATCTCATGTGAACAAGATCCCTGGACAAAAGTTTGAACTGAAAATTTGATTAAATTTGGAAGCCATTTAAGCTAAATTGAATGCCCATTGACCTACAATTCAAATATTTGCAACATGACATAGTGCCACTAAAAATATATGTGGTAGGTCCTGGTGAAATAGAATTTTGGTGAATTCACCATAATTTTATCTCACCACTTAATGCCCCAAATAAATGGTCAAATAACCAAAAACCACCATTCTTTATAAAATTTCTATTCACATTTTATTAAGAACTAATGGCAGTTAGCATTATTGTAAAATCATGTACATTATGAGGAGTTTGCCCATATTTTTAGTTTCATTTGATCAGCATTGGATTAATCCCCACAAAAATAACAAGCATCAGTGGTTTATAGGAGATTTGAAATAAATAAAAAAGGAAAACCCCCATGGGACCCACCTGTCAGCCGCAGAGGAAACACACCGGGGGCGCCGCACGCTCGCCCTGCTCGCGCGTCGCCGCGTGGCCGCCGGCGTACGGCCAACGGCCATTGCCGCAGATAGACTGCCCCACCACCACTCCGACATCCCCTTTGTTCCCTCCCCTGCTTCCCGAACGCGCCACTCCCTCTGTTTTCTCTATGTTCTCACCGCCGCGACCCCGCCATTGCAGCCTCGGCAGAGCTCCGCGCTGCTGCCGCTGCACCGCCTCCCCGTCCCGGCCGTCAATGCTCGGAGCACCGCCTCGCCGTCTGCAAACCTCCCGCGAAGCCTCTTCCCTTTTCCCTCCACCGAGCCGTTGTCGATTGCCGGTTCTTCCCCGCCTCCGACCGCAGCTCCACCTCGTCGCACGAGCTACTCGGTGAGTCCTGGTTTGATTCCTTCCGTGTGCTCGTCGCCCTCGATCCCGCAAACCCTCCGGTGCTCACCCGGCCCTCTTCTGTGAAGATCCGACGCCAGACCACCGTCGCCGCCCGCCGTCGCTCCGCCTCACCGTTGCCGTACTAGCCCCGCTGAGCCGCCTCGCTCCCTCTCACGCACCGCGTGTTTGCTCTCACCCACCAACCGCCGTCGCGCAAATGCAGCTCCCGCCATCAACCCGGCTGGCCGCCGTGCCCCCGCCACCGCGCGCGGCCGAGTGCCGCCGTCCCGCGCGTGCTCGACTCGGTCAAGCTGGCCGATGGGCCACACTGGCCACTGGGCCGCACCCGCCTGGGCCAGATCTAGCCCAGGAGCACCCCTTCGCGTGGGTCTTGGCCCACTGGGCTGCCAGGATGCGGCCCACGAATATGAAAATTAGTTTTCTCCCTTTATTCATTTCCAGAAAAATATTAAAAATTATAAAATACATAGTAAAGTAATTAATATGAATTTTGAATCAAGGTAAATTTTATTGGCCTTGTCTAGACTTGAACTATTGTAGAAAAATACTAAACCACGTTGTATGTTAATATTATTTTTAGGATTAAAATAAATGAGAAAACACTTATAAATTCATAACTAATTATAGGGAGGTGATAAAATCTTGAAACTTGGCCACCAATTATATTGTTCAATTTCTAGTCTCCCTGGAAAATGTCTTGAGGGGGAGTCTCTGTATATTTTAGTCATAATTAAAATTAATACCTTTTTCCTTATTTTAATTATTTGAAATTATTGGCTCATTGCATGTCTATGAAACTTGGGCCATAATTCACCCGTGGCATGACCTAGTTATAGTAAATCCCCCATATGCATTTGGTTTCTAGAACAATGCTAAAATAATTAAGTGTCTGGTAGCTCTAATAATTCACCGGGCGTCATAAATTCATTCCGATATTTTGGGCTGATTGATATGTCTTTCATGTCAAACATGATATAAGTTATAGGTAATGCCTTGACCAGCACACCCTAGCATTGTACACGTTGCACCTCTGTCCGATTATCGCACCCCACCATACTTTTATACAACGTCATCACGATAAGATACTGGAGTCCATGAAGGAAATGCATTAAACGCACTCACCCTATGCCTCTACTATACATGTTATATTTATAGAACAAATCAACACACCTCGTGCTCATCATACCTGTCAGTCTTACTTAAATGGACTGCCATGAATCTTCTCTCATGCACAGCAGCACGTTTGCATCATGTAGATCACGAGGTGAACCACGTGGAGACGGAACCGAAGCAGGAGCCAGAAGGAGCCGCTGGTGTCGCAACTAACCAGGAGCAGAATGCAGGCAAGCCTCGGTGCATCCCAACTGTTTTAATTTTTACTCTATCACTAGTTAGGTATGTAGGCTTGACTGTGCATTAAGTGATAGGAGTTGGTTGAAACCCTAGCGTTGCTGTAGGTTCCTTCTTTTGGATATTTAGCCTCAGGACGGTAGTCGCTCTGCTTAATTTAGGACGACTATTCACCGAGTGGTATAGAGACCACTCGTAGACAGGAAATGTTATCCCTGGGGAATGATGACGGATGAAGAAAAGTGTGGATGGAATCACAATGAAGACCGAACGGGTAATTAGGTGGAAAGGGAAGGACAGTTTGTCTTCAAGGAGGTAGCCCTGTCCGAGTAACCTAAGGCTACGCCTCGTGTCCGGCCCATGGGATCAAGTTTGAACGTACTGTTTACATGCTGGAGTTATGGGCCCAGTAAACCAACGTAGCTACGACTACTACCTGGTCGGAAGATAGCCTTCTCCCTTCTTTGGTGAAACTAGGGCTGAGAGGAGGGAGCAATTCACCCACGGCTGGCGGCACGGGGCGCATCGCATTGGGGGACCGTTCTCGGGGGAGTCTGGACCCGAAAGACCCTGCGGTACCATAAGCGAAAGGTTACTCCATGCGGCTTCCACGAAGCGTGTATGGGTCGTGCAAACAGGTTTCTCCTACAGGATATAAATTGATTCGAGCCGCTGACCATCACAGTAACGAGTACCACTTGATCGCTGCTCCGGAACAGTGTCGGAAGCCATTAAGATGATGAGTGGGTTTAATACTGCTGTTTGAAATTATTAAGATTGTTTTGTAACCTTGATTGTTATAGCTTTAGTACAAACTAAATTATTAATTTCCGCATAACAACTTAGCTTGCTGCTAAAACTTGAAAAAAAATAAGGATCCACTTTTAGACTGGCTTTCTGGCAACATAAACCCTATCCCTAGCCTTTGCATGTCTAGGTGTCGGTTGTAGTTGGCAATTTTGTTAGGTCAGTCTTGTTGAGTAAATTAGTTACTCATAGCTCTATGTGGTTTTCAGATGACCAGGGTGGAGACTAGCACTACGGTGGGAGGTTCCACTGGGAAGGCCAGCGCCCTGACTGCTGGATCATCGAGTGCGAGTTGTACACAAACGAAGATGAGGAGTAGTCCCTTGATTGCCGGTACGGTGTTCGGGCAACACACCTATCATGGCCGGATTGTTCAGATTGTTCACTGTATGTCGCCGTGAGAGGGCGATTGTATCTTATATATCCCGTCGAACTATTTGAATCACTATTGAACAATTTCGCTTCCGTATTTTATTTTATTAAAACTCTGGTTTGTAATATAAATTCGGATTTATGTAAAAACTCTGTACTCTACCTATGTTCTTGTTGCAACTATATTCTTCTGTCATGTGTTGTACTATTGGGCGTCACAGCGCGTGTCGCCACCCGAGAAAATCCTGGAACGGAGCCGTCTCCGTGATAAGGCAGTTCTGTGACAGCGTGGTATCAGAGCTGTCTCGGGAATAGTGCAATATTCAAAGACATATTTTCAAAAATCCCGTAACAAACATATGAGGACGTGCCCACTAGATTATTATTAGTTATAATCCAGGTGGTAAAGCTAACTGTAGGAGATTGCTTGTTTAAATACTGCATCTATGGCATCGTCAACGCAGATATGTGTCTTGCCCTGTGGACAGTAACATGGGAAGCTAGCACAAAGGTGTAACCGCAGGCTGATTGCGGAAAACATCAGTGTCCTACCCTAGGACAATAATAAGGGATTATTTTTGGCTCTTTTATTTTCTACTTGATATAATGTTTCTACAATCAATTTTCTGCAGGTACGCTAACCGTGAATCGAGTATGAAACGTGTAGCATACGACTAACTTGAGAGATCGTCTGCCACCGACTATGCGTATGGTCCTATTCGCGGCCAACTTTTATTTTTGTGAGGACGTATAGGCCGAAAGCATATGCATCATGTAAAATAGTAAAGCATTAAGTCGTTATGAAAACCGGAAATTTCAGCAAACATGTTACTCACATAAAAATCGATACCTTCTTACTCAAGAGTCAAAAGCATACAAATAAATACTTATTGAAATCATGAACGAACTCTCTGTACATCCAGCAAGAAATTTTGAGTTAAAGATTACCGGGCAATACCATTTTTTGTCCGTCCGAGTCAGCACGCCGAATTCGGGTTAATCTAAAATTCAGATTTTTGACCTATCATGTAAAATCCATAACTCTTTGTTCATATCACCCCTAGGGCTGTGTGAGCACTTTATGGAAAGGTTACAAAAAGTACTACAATTTTGATAGTTTAATATTTCGGGTTTGAGACCTGAAAGGCAGAGCTAGGAGCAAATCTTTAGAGTAACCCGGTTCTGTCCAGAAAAGCAGTTCGGAAATTCGGCGGGTAGGGTAAAATTTTAATATCTCGAGTTCTAGGTATTGGAGGGAGACGTATAAATAGGAGTTAGAAAGGTATTAAAATTACCTATAATATGGGTAAATTGCTCCAGAAATTTAAGGCCTAGGACTCCAGATTTCAAGACATTTCCCGAATGAACCCCGTGATGTTCGGAACAAATTTTCAGATTCTGATTTGCCACTTAGAAATTTCATAACTCCTGAGTCCCTCATTAGATGGAGTTGAGTAAGTACTTGTTGGAAAGGTGTTGAAAAACTCTACCACTTTGGTATTCAATCGATGTCCAAAAACTGTAAGTATGATTGCCTAAAGGTTCGATGTAATGGCTGCTGTACCCTAGAACAGAACGTATCATTTTAGCGGAGTAACCGAATCCACCCTAGAATATGTAACCGATTGCGGTGGTTAAATTCCATATATCACTTATTGCACTGTATTATTTTATGGTTGACTTGCACTCTCTGTGTTTGGAATGATTACTCACCCTTGGGTTTGTGTTCCAGATGGACGAGCACGGGTTCGAGGTGTTCCAGCATGATGGGTGGCGTTATACCACCGGTTTACACCACCGTGACTTTCCCACCCTCCTGTGGGAGATGCTATGCGCTCTGAGCTACGAGGAGCAGCCTTTGTACCGTAGGCGTGAGACTCGCCACCACGGTGTGACGTTTGCAGAGGTGTATATCAGCGTCTCTCCACACCCGCGCAACCCTGACTTGGCGAGGATGGAGAGCATAGTCACGACTGGGAGCCTCAGGGAGGGCCTGGAGAGAGTCGCCCATAGGGCTCTCACTCACTTCTATCGACGCAACATAGCAGCGCTCTCGGGGACTCCGTTCGAGATGATCCCTATTTGGCACCAGGCCGACCCGGTATGGCAGAGGCGCGTGAGACGCGTCTCCCACGACGACTACCCGGAGTACCACGCGGGATACCACCGCGTATATCACTACTCCGAGTACCTCCTCAACTTGGATGAGGAGTCTAGCAGTCGTAGCAGGATCTTACTAGCGGACGCTGAGCAGGTTTGGGTGCAGAGGAACGACCTGCAGGCACAGGTCGATGCACAACAGAGAGAGATTCAGCGGTTGACAGCTGCTCTTGAGGCGAGTGAGACTTGCGTGACGGAGATCACTGGGCAGCTTGACACTCTCGCATAGGAGGTGGACAGACGGGGCTTGATTACGCAGCAGCGTGCCAACCACAACGAGCACCTGCAGTAGTAGCTGGCGAGAGTCCAGCAGGAGATGGACCTTATGGCGGAGGACCTCGAGACCCTGGCTCACGAGAACCAGGACCTCCAGGCTCACTTGGACGTGATTGCTGCGCCACCGACAGCACCCGCAGAGGAGGACCCCGAGGAGGATGGGCGAGGAGTCCGACATGGACTACGAGCCACCCGCTCCGACAGGCGCAGACCATCCGGGACCCTCTTGCACCGCCGGAGACAAGGCTTAGTAGTCGTAGTAGACATGACTAGGCCGTACATGTAGAGCATGATAGATTGGTAGCTTTTGACGATCCACGCGTGGTTGTTGTATTTTGGGGATCACCCGCGTGTTGAAACCATAGCTTTTGGAAACTCGATGGCTACATATTCCGAGTTTATGTAGTATGGAACTGTTGACTTGTATTAGGACCTGTGTTAACCTGGGAATTTCAGCTTTTATCAGAATTATGTTGTCTACCAAATTGCTGCCCCGTGTTGCTGTGTTATTTGATTTGGTATCCTGTAATGATCATGTTGGATAAGAGACTAATTGGAATCCTTATTCTTACATTTCAGAATGGTGCGCACCCGCAATACCAACGAGCTTCATGGCAAACAGCTCGAAGGTTTCAGGGCTAGGGGGAATGACTCACCGCAGGGGATTCCACCACCACCACTGCCCCCACCCAACCCTATGCAAATGATGGCGTAGTTCTTTGCCACCATGATGGAAAGCCAGTGGCAGCAGGCGGAACTCATGCGGGAGCTGGCACAGCAGAACCTAGCAGGCCGGAATGCTAGGGCAACAATGACGGCGCACCACAGAACGGCACCTACGTTGACTTCCTCGCCACCAGGCCACCTACATTCAGCTCAACCACTGAGCCCATGGAAGCGGAGAATTTTCTTCGCATGCTTGAGTCCAAATTTTAGCTCCTTAACTGCACGCCAGTGCAGAAGACGTTGTTTGCAGCACAGCAGCTGCATGGCGCAGCTAGGGCATGGTGGGCTAACCATGTCATCTCTGTTGGTGTGGACCAGCAGATCGCTTGGGACGACTTCAAGACGGCATTCCGGGCCCACTATATTCCTGCGGGGCTCATCCGCTGGAAGGCACGTGAATTCGCCACACTGAAGCAAGGCAACCGTAGCATCGAGGAGTACTGCGAGGAGTTCAACCGGTTGGCACTGTACGCCCTGGAACAAGTTGACACCCCCGCCAAGTGCAAGGACCATTTCTTGGAGGGGCTAAGTTCAGAGCTACAGAACCGCCTCAACCTTAACATGGATGGTACATTCGCTGAATTTGTCAACAACACTATCATCACGGAAGATGGATATCGCAAAGTGATGGCAGAGTGGAAGAGGTCCGCAAGTGCTATGGGGCCATCTAGTGGACCCCGCAGAAGTTTCGCATGGTGTACACAGACCCATTTGGACAGAGGTACCGTTTCGACCCGTGACGGCACCGTTTTCGCGTCCACCTCAGCCAGTGCAGCAGCGACCCCAGGCACCACGTCAGCAGCAAGGCCAAGGTGGGTATCGCCCACCACAACAGCAGAACGCCCAGACAGGGCCCTTTCCTTGCTACAACTGCGGCCGTCTTGGACACTTCTCGAGAGAGTGCCCGCACCCCAAGAAGAGCACTGGCCAGAACCCGCCAAGGAACAACAACAACGGCAACAACAACGACCGCAATAACTGGGTACCAATCCGTACTGCCCGCGTGAACAACACCACCCTGGAGGAGATTCCGGAGAACAGCCTCATCCTTGCTGGTATGTTCTCTGTTCGAAACCAGCCCGCACTAGTTCTGTTTGATTCGGGAGCATCACATAGCTTTGTTAGTGGGTTCTTCATAGATAAGTACTGGTTGCCTCGTACCCTTATGAAATCACGATACACCATTAGGTCAGCCGGTGGGTAAATCCCTGCTCTCTATGAAATTGAGAAACTCCCAATAACCCTAGGAGCAAAAGTCTACCCTACCAAGTGCATGGTTTTGGAGGGGTGCAACATTGACATCATTCTGGGCATGCCTTGGATGAGGCAACATAAGGTTGTATTGGACATAGACGCCTACACCACACACCTAAACTCTCCCACACATGGTAGCATAAGCTTCCGGGTACTACCTCCCCAACTGGCTGCACCAAGCATTCACCACACCACGGCCGTGCAGATAAATGATATCCCTGTGGTTAGGGAATTTTAGGACGTATTCCCTGATGATCTTCCTGGACTCGCTCCTGATCGGGATGTCGAGTTAAAAATTGAGCTTCAGCCAGGGATGGCACCTATATCCAAAAGGCCATATAAAATGGCACCCAAGGAACTAGCTGAGTTAAAGGAGCAGCTGAAGGAGCTCCTGGATAAGGGATTCATCTGACCAAGTTCTTCACCTTGGGGTTGTCCAGCACTGTTCGTGAAAAAGAAGGATGAGACCTTGAGGCTATGTGTGGATTACCGACCCCTCAATGCCGTGACTATCAAGAACAAGTACCCACTGCCCCGCATTGATATTCTCTTTGATCAGTTAATAGGAGCCAAGGTTTTATCCAAGATCGATCTTCGGTCTATATACCATCAAATTAAAATCTGTACCGAAGATATTCCAAAGACAGCGTTCTCCACTCGATACGGACTGTATGAGTATTTAGTGATGTCGTTTGGATTGACAAATGCACCGGCGCACTTCATGTATCTCATGAACACGACTTTCTAGTCCACTCTAAGTCAGAGGAAGAACATGCAGAGCACCTCCGTGTTGTATTGCAGAGGTTAAGGGAGCATCATCTATATGCTAAGTTTAGCAAATGCGAGTTTTGGTTGAAGCAAGTACCATTTCTAGGCCATATTATCTCAGAAGAAGGCATAGCGGTGGATCCTAGCAAAGTAAGAGAGGTACTGAATTGGAAGACACCGAAGACCGTATTTCATATACGCAGTTTTCTGGGATTAGGTGGTTACTACCGCCGTTTCCTTCCCAACTTCTCTAAAATTGCAAAGCACATGACCAAGTTGCTTAAGAAGGAAAAGAAATTCGTATAGGACGAAGGCTGCGAGAATGCTTTTCAAACTCTGAAGAAGCATCTGACCACGGCCCCAGTATTAGCTCAACCGGACCTGGGGAAACCGTTCGATGTCTATTGTGACGCTTCGGGTATTGGATTAGAATGTGTGCTCATGCAAGATGGAAGAGTCATTGCTTATGGATCAAGGCAATTGAGGAAGCATGAGCAGAATTACCCCACACATGATCTGGAGTTAGCAGCAGTGGTCTTATCCTTAAAGATGTGGAGACATTACCTCCTTGGAAATTTAGTTCGTATATACACCGACCACAAAAGCTTGAAGTACATTTTCACTCAAGATCACCTGAACATGAGACAACGCCGTTGGTTGGAATTGATTAAGGATTACAAGTTGGAAGTGCACTATCACCCAGGAAAGGCTAATATCATGGCTGATACACTAAGCCGCAAGGCTCAATGCCACCACATCCTGGTCAGCCCGCAAGTCCAAGATGGTCATTATGTTCAAGTAACACCCCACGAAGTCCTCTATAACCTAGCATTAATTCCAACCTTACGGGAAGAAATAGTAGCAGCCCAGAAAAATGACGTTGGCATAGCACATCTCAGAAGGAGACTAAAAGAGGGCGACGCTAAGGTTCAATGTTTTCGGGAAGACGCAGAAGGTGTTTTATGATTCAAGAATCGACTAGTGGTGCCTAAGAATATGGAACTCCGCAAGAAGATTCTGGACGAGGCTCATATTGCAAAGTACTCCATGCATCCGGACAGCAACAAGATGTACCACGATTTGAGATCCAGATATTGGTGGACTCGTATGAAGAGGGAAATAGCATGATATGTCACAGAGTGTGATACCTGCGACCGAGTCAAGGCTGATCATCTGAAAAAGGCAGGCCTGCTACAACTCTTGAGTGTTCCAGCTTGGAAATGGGAGGATATCAGCATGGATTTCATCATTGGCCTACCGCCGACGTCTCACAAATTCGACTCCATATGGGTCATTGTTGACAGGTTGACAAAGGTCGCACACTTCATCCCTCTATCGACACGGTTCAAGATGCAGAAATACGCGCAACTATACATTGAGCGAATCATGTGTTTGCACGGTATCCGATAGAGGCTCCCAATTTGTGGGACGCTTTTGGGAGAAGCTACACGAGTCACTGGGCACAAGGTTGATTAGAGGTTCCGCATACCACCCCCAAACAGACGGTCCGACGGAAAGAGTTAACCAAATATTGGAAGACATGTTGAGGGCATATGTATTAAATCATAACAAAAAGTGGGATGAATGCCTACCCTTGGCAGAATTTGCATACAATAATAGTTATCAAGAAAGCATCAAGATGGCACCGTTCGAGGCTCTCTAGGTCGTCGTTGTCGCACATCATTGAGTTGGTTAGAATCAGGGGAGAGAGTCATATTCGGTCCAGAACTAGTGCAACAAGCTGAGGAGAAAGTACTTGAGATCCAATCAAACCTACGAGCAGCAAAATCCAGGCAGAAAAGTTATGCGGATAGAAGACGCCGCCCGTTGGAATTCAGAGCCGGTGACATGGTCTATCTCCAGGTGTCACCAACCAAGGGTGTACAATGATTTGGAGTCCGCGGAAAACTAGTGCCCCGATATATTGGACCCTATTCGATCGTCGCAGGATGTGGGCCGGTCGCTTATAAACTCCAGCTACCAGTGGAACTTGTTGGAGTGCATGATACCTTCCATGTGTCCCAGCACAAGAAATGTCTGAAGACCCCGGCGAACGTTCCATTGGAGGCCACTAGACAACTACAACCCGATCTGACGTATTCAGAGCATCCGGTGAGGGTGCTAGACGCGAACGAACGAGTTACATGTAAGAAGACGCTCAAGTTCTACAAGGTTTAATGGAGCAACCACACCCCCACGGAATCCACCTAGGAAACTGAAGAGTTCCTACAAACCACTACCCCGAGTTTCTACGCCACCACCTAAGTAAACCGTTACGATTTTCTTAATCTTAGGATGAGATTTCTTTAAGGGGGGAGGGCTAAGACATCCTCATGTGAACAAGATCCCTGGACAAAAGTTTGAACAAAAATTTGATCAAATTTGGAAGTCATTTAAGCTAAATTGAATGCCCATTGAACTACAATTCAAATATTTGCAACATAACATAGTGCCACCAAAATTATATGTGGAAGGTCCTAGTGAAATAGAATTTTGATGAATTTACCATAATTTTATCTCACCATTTAATGCCCCAAATAAATGGTCAAATAACCAAAAGCCACCATTCTTTATAAACTTTCTATTCAAATTTTCTTTTAACTAATAGCAGTTAGCATTTTTGTAAAATCACTCACATTATAAGGAGTTTGCTCATATTTTTAGTTTCATTTGATCAACGTTAGACTAATCCCCACAAAAATAACAAGCATTAGTGGTTTATAGGAGATTTGAAATAAATGAAAAAGGAAAAACCCTATGGGACCCGCCTGTCAGCCACACTAAGGAAACACACCGGGGGCGCCGCGCGCTCGCCCCGCTCGCGCATCACTGTGTGGCCGCCGGCGTACGGCCAATGGTTGTTGTCGCGGATCGACTGCCCCACCACCACTCCGACATCCCCTTTGTTCCCTCCCCTGCTGTCCGAACACGCCACTCCCTCTATTTTCTCTCTGTTCTCACCGCCGCGACCCCGCCATTGCAGCCTCGGCAGAGCTCCGTGCTGCTATCGCTACACCGCCTCCCCGTCCCAGCCGTCAATGCTCGGAGCACCGCCTCGCCGTCTGCAAACCTCCCGCGAAGCCTCTTCCCTTTTCCCTCCACCGAGCCGTCGTCGATTGCCGGTTCTTCCCCGCCTCCGATCGCCGCTCCACCTCGTCGCACGAGCAACTCGGTGAGTCCTAGTTCGATTCCTTCCGCGTGCTCGTCGCCCTCGGTCCCATAAACCCTCCGGTGCTTACCCGGCCCCCTTCCGTGCAGATCCGACGCCGGACCACCGTCGTCGCCCGCTGTCGCTCCGCCTCACCGTCACCGTACTAGCCCCGGTGAGCCGCCTCGCACCCTCTCGTGCGCCGCGTGTTCGCTCTCACCCACCAACCGCTGTCACTCAAATGCAGCTCCCGCAATCAACCCGGCTGGCCGCCGTGCCTGAGCCACCGCGCGCGGCCGAGCGCCGCCGTCGCGCGCGCGCTCGGCTCGGTCGAGCTGGCCGATGGGCCACGCTGGCCACTGGGCTTCATGCCCACCTGGGCCAGATCTGGCCCAGGAGCGCCCCTTCACATGGGTTTTGGCCCATTGGGCTGCCGGGATGCGGCCCATGAACACGAAATTAGTTTTCTCCCTTTATTCATTTCTAGAAAAATATTAAAATTTGTAAAATGCATAGTAAAGTAATTAATATGAATTTTGAAGCGAGGTAAATTTTGTTGGCCTTGTCTGGACTTGAACTATTGTAGAAAAATGCTAAACCACGTTGTATGTTAAAATTATTGAAAGGAATAAAATAAATGAGAAAAACACTTATAAATTCATAACTAATTATAGGGAGCTGATAAAATCTTGAAACTTGGCCACCAATTATATTGTTCAGTTTCTAGTCTCCCTGGAAAATGTCCTGGTGGGAGTCTCTGTATTTTTGTCATAATTAATATTAATAGCTTTTTCCTTATTTTAAATATTTAAAATTATTGGCTCATTGCATGTCTATGAAACTTGGGCCATAATTCACCCCTGGCATGACCTAGTTACAGTAAATACCCCATGTGCATTTGCTTTCCAGAACAATACTAAAATAATTAATTTCTGGTAGCTCTAATAATTCACTGGACGTCATAAATTCATTCCGATATTTTGGGTTGACTGTTATGTCTTTCATGTCAAACATCATATAAGTTGTAGGTAATGCCTTGACCAGCACACCTTAGTATTGTATACGTTACACCTCTGTCCGGTTATCACACCCCACCATACTTTTATACAACGTCATCGCGATAAGATACTGGAGTCCATGAAGGAAATACACTAAACGCACTCATCCTATGCCTCTACTATACATGTTATATTTACAGAACTAATCAACACACCCCATGCTCATCATACCTGTCAGTCTTACTTAAATGGACTGTCATGAATCTTCTCTCATGCACAGCATCACGTTTGCATCATGTACATCACGAGGTGAACCACGTGGAGACGGGACCGAAGCAGGAGCCAGAAGGAGCCGCTGGTGTCGCAACTGACCAGGAGCAGAACCCAGGCAAGCCACGATGCATCCCACCCGTTTTAATTCTTACTCTATCACTAGTTAGGGATGTAGGCTTGAATGTGCATTAAGTGATAGGAGTTGGTTGAAACCCTAGCGTTGCAGTAGGTACCTTCTTACTGATATTTAGCCTCAGGACGGTAGTCGCTCTGTTTAATTTAGGACGACCATTCACCGAGTGGTATGGAGACCACTCATAGACAGGAAATGTTATCCCTGGGAAATGATGACGGATGAAAAAAGGTGTGGATTGAATCACAATGAAGACCGGATGGGCAATTAGGTGGAAAGGGAAGGACAATTTGTCTTCAAGGAGGTAGCCCCGTCCGAGTCACCTAAGGCTACGCCTCGTGTCCGGCCCATGGGATCAAGTTTAAACGTACTATTTGCATGCTGGAGTTATGGGCCCAGTAAACCAATGTAGCTACGATTACTGCCTGGTCGGAAGATAGCCTTCTCCCTTCTTTGGTGGAACTGGGCTGAGATGAGGGAGCAATCCACCCACGGATGGCGGCACGGGTCGCATCGCGTTGGGAGACCCTTCTCGGGGGAGTCTGGACCCGGAAGACCCTGCGGTAACGTAAGCGAAAGGTTGCTCCATGCGGCTTCTAGGAAGTGCGTATGGGTCGTGCAAGCAGGTTTCTCTTGCAGGATGTAAATTGATTCGAGCCGCTGACCATCACAGTAACGAGTACCACTTGATCGCTGCTCCGGAACAGTGTCGGAAGCCATTAAGATGATGAGTGGGTTTAATACTGCTGTTTGAAATTATTAAGATTGTTTTGCAACCTTGATTGTTATAGCATTAGTGTAAACTAAATTTATTAATTTCCGCATGACAACTTAACTTGCTGCTAAAACTTGAAAAAAAATAAGAATCCACTCTTAGCCTGGCTTTCTGGTAACATAAACCCTAGTCCTAGCCTTTGCACGTCTAGGTGTCGGTTGTAGTTGGCCATCTTGTCGGGTCAGTCTTGTTGTGTAAATTAGTTACTCAGAGCATAGTTCTATGTGGGTTTCAGATGATCAGGATGGAGACTACCACCGCGGTGGGAGGTTCCACTGGGAAGGCCAGCGTCCTGACTGCTGGAATATCGAGTGGGAGTTGTGCACGAACGAAGACGAGGAGTAGTCCCTTGATTGCCGGTACGGTGTTCAGACAATACACCTATCATGGCCGGATTGTTCGGATTGTTCACTGTATGTCGTCGTGTGAGGGCGATGGTATCTTATCTATCCCGTCAAACTATTTGAATCACTGTTGAACAATTTTGCTTCTGTATTTTATTTTGTTAAAACTCTGGTTTGTAATATAAATTCAAATTTATGTAAAAACTCTGTACTCTACCTATGTTCTTATTGCAACTATATTCTTCTGTCATGTGTTGTACTATTGGGCATCACAGCGCGTGTCGCCACCCGAAAAAGATCTTGGAACGGAGCCGTCTCCGTGGTAAAGCGGTTCTGTGACAATAGGTATCAAGAAAGACACAAAATTCTAAGCTCGATTACTCTTGTGCCATATTTAGATTAAATAATGACCGAGAATGTTTGCAATGGGAACTTTTCGTACTATGGGCTAGTCAAGTCCCATTTGGCTCTCTGAAAATGAATAGTTTCCATAAATAAACTCTAGGAATTATTCTTGTTTGATTTCACAAGGAATTAACTTCCATAAATAATAATGAAAATGTTGATTGGGTAACTTGCATCAGAAAATTAGTTGAGTGTTGATTTAACAAACTGCTTTGACTATGCATTTTAAAGACACTAGTTACTATGCACGTGCGGCACGCACGCGCTCCTCCTACTTATAAAATATTTTACATGATCAGGATACCTTAAATGATCCAAAACATTCAAATAACATGTAATAATTTGTTATAATAAAAAAAACTAGAGAAGATAATAGAACTTTGTCAACGTAAAAGTGGCAGATGACGTCTTGATTCACAATGCAACTATGTGGAAATTCATTTGCTCGATATGTTTTCTTGAATAGATGATGACATGGTTCACAAAACAAAAAAAAATGGTTTGTGATGAGCAGGTTTTAATAAAAAACCAAACCAGATATTATAGCAAAAATAGTTTCAGTTGGTTTTGAATCCGCTATAGTAGTGGCTTTTTCAACCCTGGATGGTTAAATCCTACCAATCAATCATAATTTTACAGCAGTCTCAACATTTTCCCATTGCCTTTCAAATTTTTCACTTGAATAAACTTCATTACACTCAACATTACATTTGAAGTATGTTAATCAAAATTAATTACTCAAACTAGAGTGAACTAAATAAATAATATGTCAATATTATTAAAAAAATATTCTAAAATATCTGGACAACTAAGCAATACATCCACCTTATATGATTCGAGTTCTATCCACAAACAGAGGCATGGGCGCATGGCTATACCATGAAGCTTAGAAATTTAAAAGAGAATTAATTAGTAGTACCCTTTGTCACTACTGACTACAATAAGTTTTGAGAACTCACAAAATTTCATTCATGAAAATAAAATTACAACAAGCATCAAAAACTCAACTACCAAGAAACTTATAATCACAGTTTGAAGATAAGAATTCATAGATAGAAATTATATTTGAGTAATAACTACTTTAATAGTACACAAACCATTCATAGCACAAGAACTTCTTCTAATAAGATAGTTTCATATAACATGTTAATGGTGCAAATGCATTACACTCATATAACTGAACTACTCATACAACCAACATCTGCCCCTTTTCCTCATAACAACAGTTGTAGGGTTCCCAATGCATCGATGCGGTATCCACAGATATCAGTGTCTAACACTACATGTGATCTCTTATCAGAGAGGTATGGAGTGGATGAAGACCAACGTAACAAAGATGCTGAAGTTGCTCCTTAATACTACCCACTCTAAATCTTTTCTTTCAAAGAGTCTTCTGCAAAGAAAAAAGAATACAGAAAATTATATGTTTCTTCAACATTTTTGCTCGAATTAGTTACAACTGACCTAGAATTGACTCTTTTTTTTTTTTGCCGCAGCAACTATAGCAACAATGCAGCACCATTTTTTCCCAAGGGGATCAAACTCAGCATTAACTCTTCTCCACATTTTGGCCGCTATAACTCTGGGGAATGTGGTCAGTAGTACTACAGCCGACAACATTAAGAAAGCCAAAATCATCTAAGTGCCAAGCCTGCTTGCTCTATTTAACCGCAAAAGAAACAAGCTACATTGATTGGAAGAAAAAAGAATCAGCTATCAATCGATAAACAAAACCGGACAGGACTAATCTACTGCTGAAGTTGGACTATTGTTTAACCAGACATATATAACAGAACCCTGTGAAATAATTAGAGTTGAGGATACAAAAAATAAATCATAAATTCAGTCTTATGCCCAATGAGTTGTCACCAAAAACAAAGAAATGATCTCAATAGGAGCAAGAGAATTAAACTTATAAATAAACTGAAGCCTGCTAACAAGTAGAGACATAAACTTTACTTTATACTATTAGCACATTAGCAGCAAGCCAGTGGCTGATTTTACTCGATCCATCACTATAGTTATATGGTAGAAGATGCATCAAACTTTTGCAATATAGCTAAATGCATGTGTACTCTAAAACATGATTGATAGGCATATATAAGTACATTCCATTAATAATTTACAGGAAGCTGAATATATATGCATAAGAAATACAAGAGTTATTTCCAGTGTTATAGTAAATTAGTATTAAGAGTCACATAACTGCAAAAAAAAGAGATCTGAATAGAACTAAAAGTGATCTTATCACAAAGAACACTTACAAACTACATTAGCAATACAATTCAACTACTATTTTGTTAATGTATGAAGGAAGTTTATCTATTGTAGCATACCTTCCTTATCATAATCAGAAACACTAAAGATAAAACAAATAGTGCTGTCACATGTACGAATTCTCGAATGCGAATCTAAACTATAGACAACCAACATTCTTCAGTTAAGGAAATAAACTAAAAGTGTCGGCATGGCAAATTTAAACCAAAGACAGCCAAAATCACATTGACAAATCCCAAAGTACAATTCTAATAAAAAATGGAAACACGGACATCTATCCCCAATACTATTTAACGCTGTCAGTGAGTTCTTTCTTTTTACATCTTCTGGTATGTTGCCATCACATTCGAGGTATACATTTAGTATCCTGGTATGTTGCCATCACAGCCTTAAGGAGTTCTTGGCTACCGTGAGAACAAATGCAAGTGAGACCACTCCAAAAAAGAAAACTGAGTTTCAATCAAGGTATACATTCAATAGAATTGCTACTGTGTCGGTTTTTCATGCTGATTGCCTGCCAAGCCAACATATGGGGCACTGGGAGTCTCTGTAACCTATGGATCAGTTAGATTGCCAATCTTGAAACCTAAAAAAAAGAGCAAAAAATGAGTTCCTTTGATTGGCACTACATATATATGTTTCTATGCTATAGCATGGTCAATGGGCTCTTTCTATCCCTATCCCTACCTAAATATGTCACAGAAAAAAAATTGAAATAAACTGGATCCATGTAACTAATTTTCAGATAAGTGTGTTCATCGCTACACCTCCCTACTAACATCCAGCAGATCCCATTTACTGTGTGTCAATTAATAAAGCTATGCAGTAAATAGCGGTTCAACCCCAAATTCACCCCATTAATACGTACATAACAAACTGCAAGAAATGGACATCGAAGAGAAAAAAGAAAATGAATAGAGTCCATATAACTAAATTTAAGATAAGTGAGTTTATCAGTCCATCTCCCTAACAGCCAGCTCATCTAACCAAGTGCCAATTAACGAAGATATGCAGTAGATTGAAGTTCACCCTAGATTAACCCCAAAGATATATGAAAGGGACATCACCAGACAACAAATAAGCAGGACCACACACCATTGAAGGATGCACCGGAGGTGGATTTTGTTCTTGCAATTGGTCACTTACGAGAGGCAAGCAGGTACAACAAAAGCATTTGTACCAAACACTGCTGCCAACGATGAGAGCTGTTGCATCTGTACCTTCTAGAACATCCCTTCGTCCATCTTCCTCTTTATACTCTTATCTCTATCCTGCTATATGATGCATCAAAGAAATGTAGGAAGTAATAATGCACCAAAGAATCCATCAAAGAAAGTGAAAGCATGAGAAAACATTTCAGTAAACCACTACAGCACAACTATGTACTATATTTAAGACTCAATTTTGAACCTCTGACTACAACCTATATAGAACCCAGTTCAAATAAAACACAAGCAGATGACTGATGATTGACAACAGTGAGGTCGGGCTTTACCTTGACAAGCAACAACGTTTTCTTGACCACAACCTCTGAGAGGAAAGCTGTCATTGACAAGATTTTATTTTTTTAACAAAGTAAATATTTGTAAACAAAATTTAAACTGGATGCAATAGTAAATAGTCATTTCATAGCATAAATAAGATTAATCATTGTAATAAATATTATAAGAATTTTTCCAAGTTTGAAGCTAACAAGCAGAAGAAAATGTAATTATAGTACCCACTTTGCTTAGACCAGAAAGTCTTTGCCTCATACCAATCCTGTCTGAACCTTTACACCAGGTTTCGATTCTCCTAAATAATAGTAATGACTGAATCAATGTTAGAAAGCTATTGAGTCTGAAACTGAAATAATTAAACATAAAGGGGCATTACCAAATGACTAAATAAGACAAATGGGCATTGTGAAATGACTAAATTGAGTCTTAAACTAAATGACTTCATGCACATGTCGATTGTATAACTGACATCACTAAAAACAATACTATTATTTTTGCACGGGTATTGCAGGGAACAAAAGATTACATTATCTTGAGAAAAAAAAAAGAGAGAAAAAGGTCAAAAGAAACATCAAACAACAGACACTTTTGAGTAAAAAAATTTAAAAATCTTCTGTCAAATGAGTTGTCAACAAGCATATGATGCAGCAACCTCACATCATGCACGCCAGCAAGTGGCCAACAAAATGATCCTAGTTTTGCTCATTCCACACAGGACAGTTCCATCCACCCAATAAGAACTGCAACTTAAGAATTTTGAATGGAGGAAAAAACAATTGCAAGAGGGGGATGTCAATTCTTCAAATTTTCTACGTGTGTAAAAGACTTTCCACAACCACGTGCGGCCGCAAGAATGTTGTGCTACTTACCATAATCCATTTGTTATTCAAAAAACAACTAATGACTATTACAATTGAAGACCATCCACACAACGGTGTCACTATAATTAAACAACTACCCTTAATATTATTAACATAAGTCAGTGAATACTGCTTACGATATATTTACCTGTTAAAAATTAACAATATGTCCTGAAGATTCAAAAGAAAGGGGGAAAAGTTAAAACAAAGCGGGGATTATTACCTTAAGACCAGGTGGAAGATTGGTACTACCCTGCAAAAAAAAAGAATAGATTACGCTCCAATGTGAGAGATCAAATGAATTTTTCATGAGTGCAAGATATGAGCAATGGAGGGATGCACATCATTAGTATTGCATGGCGTTCAAAGATAGTGCTACTAACCTCATATTCCAATAGGGATGAATCCCAACTTCTGCTGGTGTTCCCATGATTCCAACACCCACAGAGTGAAGAGAGGACTAACAGCGACCACCATGATGAGTAACAAATTTCTGAACGAATATGAGGATAAAAAAGAACCGATTCTCCATCATGATCGGGCTGGGACAGCTTCTCAGCACAGCGGGGAGTCCAGAACAGGGTCATCGGCACTGGGATGCGTGGATGACGGGGAGCTAGACATCCAAGGAGGGGCGGATGACCTTGTGTGGCTCCCAATCGGTGAGCCAGATGGCAAGTCCATCCGCAGCTCCATTGTCTCTGCAATCACGGTCAACTGCACCACCGCAAGTAGCAACTCCAGCACTGCATGACGTCGCCAATCAAAAGGTGGGTCTACAGATGAACCTGCTTTGATTCCATCCGCTTGAGTGAAGTTATTATCAAGAATTGAAAAATCAAAAGAGGAAAAATGAATTAGTCAGTGCAGAGCCATCTTTTGTCCATAAAGAACAGACGGTAGTCCTCCTCCTGCGCAGAGGTTGCTACCCCGCCGCACATGGTGCAGGAGCGGCGGCTGAGATTTGGCCACCCGCCGTGAGCCGAGCTCCACACGAGCCACAACCATGACCATGCCGATTTAGGCCACTATGGGGGAGTGAGGAAAGGAGGAGGTGGGCAGCAGCCCTCACCTCGCCGCGCCGGTCCGAGGCTAGTAGCCGACACGTGAGGGTCATGCACAGTGCCTCGGATAGGTGTCGTCATCCTCAAGCCGCGTCCCTTGCCTGGGTCCCAAGCCGCGTCGCTAGCCTGGGTCCCGTGGCGCTTTGGTCATCGATCTGCCCGCCGATAGAGGCGACTGGTGGGGGGCATGGGGAGAGCGAGCACGATGGCGGCTGGAGTTAGGGTTCTTGGAGAGGGAGGCAGAGCAGGTCTACGGAGGCAGCGCGCTATGGTCGATCGGGAAAGGATGAAGCGTCAAATACGGGCGGGTACACGTGGACCGTAAAAAGTGTCAAGTGGCGTAATTTTTTCCTTCATCTCACAAACGTGTGCTCAGATATTGTGGACCTATTTAGATTCAACAGTCCAGATTAGTGGGTGTAAAATTTTATTGGTGAAAACATGGGTCACAGGAACTCGTTCTTTATTAGTTTAGACTATGGCAAACGTAGACATCATCAGACATTATTTCAATCAGTTTCGATGTGACACCAGTTGCACATTCATATATGTTTGGAACATACATACATACATACATATATACATACACCAGCTAAAGATCCTTATATGTTACAAGGTAAAAGAGTGTCATCAGCTACACCATACAGGCTAATTAACATTGATATCACTGAACATAGAGAAGTTTCATATGGAATCTGACATACAAACAAGAGTATAGCAAAATAGATCACATAACACAATAATTCATTCTATTCACTTCTTAAGCTGCTTCATAAGAAACCTCTTTGTCTTTACAAATGGTATGATCATCATCGACTCAAAGTTGTATGGATGAGAGGTGAAAATGTCATACAAGTCAAGCTCAGTATCATGGTCAAGTCCTTCAATCTCTTGAGGTGTGTTATGTGACTAGGATGATCTTCATCAAGTATATTCGGCTTGTACTTATACACATTTTAATCATAACACAACAATGGGAGAAAATCAACAAGACATGTTAGCTGGTCCACATCAGTATATATATTCTATTATAAATATACAACATTACATAAGCAGAAAAAAAAGTTATTCCTAGTAAACTTGGAACCATTGAGAAAGATTGATTTGTTCATATTGCGTGTATCTAGTCATAGATATTCCACAAATCTAACTACAACTAGCATGATTCTATCAAGCAACTTTTGAGTTCCTTAATAACATCATTGTGATTTGATAATAGACTAACTAGGCTAGTAATTTTAGCATTAACAACATTTATAACTGGTATATTAATTCTAAGATGTAGATACATGTATCAAGCAAAGGTCTCAAGTTCTAGAGAACAAGCAAACAATTAAAGGGCCGTTCAATTATTGTCCTATCCTTCATGATATACAAGGTCAATTAATTACCATGATTTGACATAACCAAATTCATAGCCAAAAATATTTGTAATAAAATAGTGCGATTTCAAAGGATAACCCTATTTGACTTGCAACAAAAATTTGCCACTGACTCCATCGAAACAATTAGTGACCAATAAACCAAAATCAAACACGTGTCTAGATTAGGTAGAGTATAACAACATAGTACGGCTAGCAGATTGTTAAAAACTATATCATGCCTATCGCGATCAGGAATAACAACATGGATGGTGGCGTAGACAAGTTAGGTGACACGAAAAGGTCTTAACACAGCCATGCGGTGGTATCGGAACACCGGAGTCAAGGATCGACCTAGCAATGGTGGTGATAGTGTGGAAGATGGGAGCGGTAAAATGAGAACGGTCGCATGGTTGACTTAGTGAAGTGATGGAATTTCTAGGATTTCTTCTGTTTTAGGATAGGAAATGGTGGCAGACCACTATTTCAGTGTCTTGCCTAAAAATGGTCAAAATCTAGCTGACATTTCAATTTCATGATCAGCCATACAACTCAGGCTCTAGAAAGTAATTTAATTTGGCTTACTTTATTTTGGAGATTCAAATGGATTTTCAAATTACAAACTCAGCCATTAATTTGTAGCTTACTATAAACTTATCCTATTACACTAACATCACACTCTCCTAAGTATGATTTAGCCTGTACAGTTAACTATGAGTCTTTATCAACAATGTTCACCCTCTTTGCAAATTGTTCACCTTTTACTCCTGAATTCTCTGACCTCATCAAAAAATGTAGTTGAACACTTCTAATTCATTTTAATGAAGTTCTCATCCCTATTTTTTGTTTGTAAGATTTTTCTACATATAAACATTATTTATGCAAGACATGCATAATCGTTTTATATAAAAGGTTTTGTCTAACCCTGAAGATTTTTTACAAGCAAGAGAGAGGTGATTCTTTTTACAAATACAATATGGGCTATTGCTGGTACAAAGAATATTATATTATTAATATCTATTTCTGGTCCAATAATATTGGTGTTACCTGCATTCTATATGTAGCCAGTAGTATTTCCATTTCCTATTATGCAATATATTTTCTTGTAGATATTTGCATACTTCACCATGATGCATAACTACGACCAATCTAAACATCCATGCTGGAGAAGGTTAAGACAGCATCATTTTGGTCTTTTCATAACTTCATTATCTGTGAACTGTCAGTGATGGCAAATATATATGTTCAAATATTGCAACATGGATGGCAGATTTCAGTTAGACTTTTTTGCGATGGTAGTTTTCATATTAGGAATATTGACAATGGTATGAAACAAGAATAAAATTCATCTTTACTCCATCTAAATATGGTCCAAATCTTGAAAATCTCTTGAACTATCATTTTGTTTGTTTTACCCTCATGTTCACTAAATTAAATCACTTTACACCTTTAGTTAGTATTTAATCATAGTTTACTAAAATAGATTAGGATTAAACTAAGGTTGTCCTCTTAGTCTTACACGTGCGTTGTCCAACATCAGAAAGAGAATCAACAAGGCACATTATCGTACTTAGCCTGATCCTAAAGTGTGTATATGTTTGTGGTGCCCTCTCATTTTACTTCCCTTCTTGTTTATCTCTCGAGGCACTCGACTCTCAGAAGATCACGCTCACAGATGCGCCCATGCTCCTCTTGTTGTATCTCGACTAAGCGTGATGTCGTTGACCTCGCCAACTATCGACCCTCCATACCTGTAGCCCAACAGTATATCTCCACGCGTCTTCGTGCAAGAGAGACCACGCCATGCATAAAAGGATGCAGTTGGATGGCCCGTTCATACGATGTCAGGCAACACTAGTGTTAGGTTCAAAGGACAATTATAACTTAATTCTGGTACATGTCAGCGAATCGACATTAGAATACCAGTTAAGATATAAAATAATCTAGTTTAGCACAAAAAATAAAAATAGAATAACCTAAACAATAGTTGAAAGGTTTATCTGACTTCAGCTATACTTCAAAGGAGTAAAACTTATTTTATTTAAAAACAATTATTCATAAATGGTATGTATATGCTTATTCCTCGATGGCTTGATACGTATGTGCAGCTGTTATTGCTATTTTGTGTGCATCACAATCTCATATGATATACTGACGTACAATGATGATGTCAATTGTTCAACCCAGTGAGCGTTAGTCAATTCTTTGCGTGCTGCAAAATATCTAATCTGTATTTTGAACTTTTTTTAGATAACATATTTTGAACACTGATATTATGCTTTTTATATGCACAAGTATCATATCTTTTGTTTTAACAGTATTTTTTCTTCTCTAGAGAGTTTATGTTTGCCAAATATATTTTTTTCTATGTTAAGGTTGGTTATCAAACACTTTAGACTCTGTTTGGATATAGTGTTGGAGTACCAACATGACAATGGAGGATAAGAGCTACACCTTGTAAGCTTTATGATCATTGATATTTGGAAACCCCGAGTATGAATGTTTTGGTGACTGAGTAACAACATGAAATAGTTACTAATGTCTATATCTAGTGTTATGAATGTAAAACAAACTATATACCAACTCAAACATGGATACAGTGAATGATCGTCTTGATGATAAATGCGGACTCCGTGAAGTGTCATGAAGATCTTGATGGAGAGTCACGGTGGTGGAGATGGATCAAGGCTAAGGGCAGCTAGCTCTAAGTGCGATGTGATCACTTGGCTAGTGTATAGGCTTGAGTCCATAGGAAAAACCAAACTATCAAGAGGGTGCGAGTCATTCTTTTAGCCTTCTCTAAGGTTAGAGTGTTGGGATGCTCAAGTAAAGTACTAGGATACTTAGAGTGGCAATAGAGAAGGATTTATCAAGGTTTGGAAGCTTGGATAACAAGTTTCAGCTTCACGACACCGTAAGGTACAATGAGGTCACCATAGGGTACATTGAGAAATGCTCCTATTGTTGGCACCATAATTTGGACTCGGGCCCAATTGGCGTTGTCACAAGGTTAGAGTCAGCTGAGTCACGGGAGTCAAGCGGCCGAAGGTGATAAGGTGGACCCATTAGGGTTTATTTTGTTTTTGTTATTGTTTTCCATATAGATAGATTCTGTTTAGGAATAAAATATAGTCGGTATGTTTGTTTGCAAACCGAAGAGTCCTGATCGACTCGGGTCGAAACTTCTTGCACAGGGTTATAATAAATATATAATAGGGTTTGTATAAAAATAACAACACACGTTCAATACAATTCGACGCATTGTCACCCTTTTCCTATTCGATGAGTTCTCGTCTCGAGCGGGCTGCATCGGCTTCGATCTCGGTGAGAGACTTGCATTTGTCACCCTTGTTAATCTCATCGACTTCAACTAGTACTTTCTCATTAATTTGATATCTAGTTGTTATCTTTATGATTGCTAATTATCCGGTAGTTAGATCTATTTCATGTTTATCTTATCGACTTTGTGTTGTGGAACTGTCTCAGTTAGGTCCGATCTATTACAATTATCTGTAGATTTTATAGACTTGTTTTAGATCTGCTATTCAAGTCACTTTATTGATTTTACCTATGATTACATCAAATCTAGTTCTATTAACTTTGTCTTAAGTATTGTCTCAATTAAGTTTGATCTATTTAGACCAGCAAGGCTGCATCGACTTTGATCTCTTGCTGGGTCGATACGATAGGTGTTAGCTTGATTGTAGGAAGAGTTGATATAGTTCTATCAGGACGTTTAGCCGATAGGTTATCACGGTTCGATCGATTTTATGGTGCTTTAATCAAGTATTTGAATCATTTGATAGATCATCGAACCCCTTTTACTTACGTGATTTAGATATGTTTATTTAAGACATATTTATAATATTAGCTATCAGATCTATAGACTTCATCCATCGACCGCGCGAATAGTTGTGCTTTGTTTATAGCTCTATCGACCTTGATCCATTGACTTAGCATTTATCGGCATTCATTTTATAGTATTTATTTTATTTTATTAAAGCTTGCTAATAAGTCAATACAATCAACCGAATAGATTAACTTTCATTTGTTTACTTAATGACCATCAGCCGGTTTTTACTCATAAGTGACTATTAGCTTTTTCATCGGCCTGTCTGGGGCCGGTGACCTAGGAAATTTGACGTTTCTTTCCTTTGTCGGTTTATAGGGAAAATCGACTAGCATGTCCCGGTTTTGCATTGAGCCTGCTTTGGAGTTAAGTAAATCTCCCAGGTCGCGCGTGTACGATTTTTGAGTTAACACCTGTACACGCAGGTATGTACAGAGAGGGGCAGAGTCTCTGGACAGGCGCTCAGGAGGTCGCCGTAAGGTACGAGGCGAGGTCGCCATAGGATACTGCGAGTCAAGGAGCGTGGAAGGCCTTTTTTTGGTACTCTGTAGAGACCTTACGGCGAGATCACCATAAGATACGGTGACCTAAGAAAGAAAGAAAGTGGTCCGAACTCAAAAGATGTCATTGACGTTATGGCGGGGTCACCATAAGGTACGGCGATTAGAGGAGTTAAAGTACCAAGAAAATGGTACTCTCTAGAGACCTTACGGCGGTAAGGTATGGTGACCCAGGAGGATTTGTGTGCAGAGAGGCACTAAAGATCAGAGGTCGTCGTATGGTCGAGCTGAGGTCACCGTACTATACAGTGACTATACTCAGAGGTCGACGTACTGTACGGTGGTATATTACGGCGGTTGGTCCTCAGTTGCATCAGCTTTTTGACAATGGCTGGTGGAGTAGTTAGAGAGAATATATAGTTGTTGCTGGAGTTTTGCTGGCCTTTTTTGACCATTTGGAGAGTTGGGCAAACTTGGAGAGAGCCAAAAGGAGAAGAGGAGACATTAGGGAAAATATTAAAGCTATATTTGAGTGTCTTGGAGAGTAACATAAGAGCATCCTGAGTCTCTAGCCTAGGAGAGGTTGTGGAGAGGATTAGTTATTACTCTTAGTCTATGGCAAGGCCTAGACTGGTTAGGTTTTGGTGATCGAGCCTATCGTTATTGTGACGTGTTGTGAAGATCGTCACAAGTCTGTACAAGGTTTGAGCTCGTCTTTAAAAGGACCATCATGGGAGAACGTCCATGCATGCACTCCAGGAGTGTAGCAAATTCTTGAGGAAGGCAAACTTATGCTCGAGGAGCCAAGGGATCAATGAGCAGTGGTCACGCAACCACGCCGTCTCTCTGGAAATAATAAAGACTTGTGTGCAAGGACTCCACGGCTGGTGGCGGGAGCGATCAATACTCCGGTTGGAGTTGATCCAACGAGGATTAGGGGAAGCTGCCATCCTCCCGATACATCAGGCTAAAAATTTAATGAGCATTTTCTAGACCCCTCTTACTTACCATCTTTAACTTTGCACCTGTGTATAAGTAAAGATAGGACTGTCAGGAACTTGCTTGTTTATTGATTGACTTGACATTGCTTGCATTACATCATATCACTTGAACTGTTGTGTTCTTGATTAGGTAGAATTGCATAGAACTTATCGCTAGGAAGGTGGAAGAATTGATAAAAATTAATTGGGTTGACGATCCAGGTCCTTTCACACCTTGATTTACAGGTTGTTTGATTTGATTTCTTTGCTTACCTTACCAAAGTTTGGTGTGCCCTTAAACATTGGTCACCATTTAGTCCAAGTGTTATCGTATTTAGGGCGTATTTAACATGACTCTAGAGCTGACTTTTAATCTGGAGCTGAGTGGAGCTAGCCAAATACCCTACTCTTAAAATTAGTGAAGCAGTCTAACTTCATAGAGTTGGTGAAGTTGTAGTTTATTTTGTTGGAGCGTCTCTTTTGCAGCTCCAGAAATCTCTTTTGCAGCTCCGTAGACGGGAGTTCTAACACAATTACTATCATTGTCACTGGTTATAAAAAATAACGTTTCCTTCGTTTTTCTTTCCGGCTCCCTTCTTTTATTTTCCATCCACCACGAACCGTTGTCGTTCGTCTCCGCTCCATTTGGCTCCGGCATGACCTCGACGCCCTGATTCCGCCGCCCTCCCAGCTACCAGTCCTGCGGGAATCGATCTCATGCGGGCCCGTGGACGGAGACAATGAAGATAAATGAGGCGTACTGCTTTACTTTTTTTTTACATGTACTTCTTTTTTTTTTAACGTACTGCTTTACTTTTTGTCTTTATAAATACTTTTTTTCTTAGATATTTGTCAAAATTATGTTAAAAATACTGTAATCTATATTTAAAACAAGAATAAAATACGTCGCAGTTACTTAAACTATTTTCACCAACTCTTAAAGTGACCATTTTGGTCCTTCAACTATTTAGAAATGATCATACAGGTCCATGAACTTTATAGTGACCCCATAGATTCATGATCTATTTATTTTATATCAACTAGGCCCTCACCATTGTTACCCATCCGCTCATCCAAACGCAACACCACCGCCGAACCGCTCTCTATACGCGATGTCATCGCTATATAACCGTCCTATAGATGAGCATTGTCGACCTTACGCGACGATGCCAACTAACAGAAGGTGTGCTCTGCTCGTCGCGGACTCGCTCTCCCCACTGAGGCCTATGCCTGCCAACCACGGGAATTCCCGTCTGCCCGTCAGGCAGTGACGATAGCGATGTGTCACGTGTGAAGGGCACCATGCACGGAAGCCAGACTATTATCGAGGGTATGGGGCATGCCATCTTTGTGGTTAATGAGTAATGAGCGCGGAAAAACGAGATCGCGATAGGAACAACAAGGCTAGATGGATGGGCAAGGCTGCAACAGTTAGAGCACAGCTACGGCTAGCTGGTGTCATCGTGGAGGTTCGGTGATGCTCACGTGGATACGGTTGTGCGGCGGCAACGCGCGTATAGAGCTGATGGGTGGCGACGTTGTAGTCCTGGTTGACATAATATAAATAGATCATTAACTTTGAAAGGTCATTATAAAGTTTGTAAACCTGGATGGTCATCTAGGAATAGTTTAGGGATCCAAATAGCCATTTTAAATATTCATGTATCTATATGAGTATTCCTAAATAGTTTAATAACATATGATGCACTTCACTCTTAAAACAGCATAACTAAATAAGGATACAAATGTCAATACACACTTAAAATTCTCTTTTATAGAGCTGAGAACAACATGCTAGCCAAACACCACTACATATAGTTCTAACTCCATATAGTTCTAACTCTACAACAGAGCAGCTCTATCCTGAAGTTTGTAGTGGAGCTGCTCTGTTATGAAGTTGAACCATGACAAATACATCTTTGATATGCTAGAAGTCTGCACCATGTTAAATTTCTGCATTATATATAGACGTTCTCATCCAGTAATTTCATCATCGGGAAGCTTGGCATGTAGCTCATCCCTCTCAGCTGCTTCTTCAAGATAAATTTTCAGGCATTGGATATAGGATCGTATCAAGTAAATCTACAAAAATTGTGACATGACAATCCGTGTTGGTATTGCTCGGCAAAAAACCATTGTAGCGATGATTTGGTTGACCGTGCTATGCTAACGTAGCTAAAAATCATGAGTTGTAGCGGCAGATGACCTAAGGACAAAACAAACCGCAACTACATAAAGAATAGTAGCGGTGGGTGACACCTTCACCTATCGCTACCCATCAACCCGGTAAAAAAAGGTGCACCACCACTTAGCAAGGTGGGGATCCACGCTGCTGCCCCTCCTCCTGACTGGATTTGGTCGCAACGAGAAGGAGGGGGGCGCTTTGGCAAGGAGGCAGAGGAGGGGGATCTGCGTCGTCGCCCCTCCTCTAGGTCGCGCTGTCATGAGCCCCATCACCATCGAAGTCGCCCACGACCGGCCCGTGAGGGGGGGCGTATCCACCGCGAGCTCGCCCGTCTAATCTGGAGGAAAGGGCGGCATGGAGGAGTGCCGAAGGAGAGGGCCGAAGGAGGGGGCAGTGCAGAGGGTGTTGGAGGAGAGGGCCAGAGGAGGGGGTGGCATAGAGGGCATCGGAGGATAGGACATCGAAGGAGGAGTCGGCGGAGGAGAGGTCGTCAGAGGAGGGGGCGGCGGGGGATAGGGCATCGGAGGAGAGGACACCGGAGGAGGGGGCGGAGGAGAGGTCGTCAGGGGAGAGGAGGCCGGAGGAGGGGTCGGCGGAGGAGAAGTTAGCGGAGGAGGGGTCAGCGGAGGAGAGGTCAGCGGAGGAGTGGTTACGGGGAAGGAGGCGACACGTAGGGGCCAGAGGAGGGGTGGCGACGTGGACAGAGAAGAAGAGATGTTCGAGATGCCTGCCTAGGGTTCACTTGTGTATTTATAATAAAAATTAAGTTGTTAGGCCTGGTGGGCTGGACTGGTTTTTGTAATGGAGGATTTTTTTATTTAAAATTACACAGTACAACTCAGACACTTACAACGCACGTACACTCATCTCTATGAACACACATACGTAAACTCTTCCTCTATGAGCATCTTTGAAGACTAAGCTGGCAAATCCTCTAGATTGATGAAGTCATCATTGGTGCCTCGCTGTCGACAGGAGCGTCGCCTTCTAATGAAAGCACAATGTCGTTAAATTCTAGGAAATTTGCTCCAACAGGAAGTCGAACCCAAGACCTGAGGTGCTACTGAGGTTCTTATAACCATTAGGCTACAGGCTCTTTCGCTTTTGTAGTTGAGGGTTGTTATGTGGACCACTGCTATAAATGTTTCTTTTATTTATAGCGGCAGCCTATATTATCAACTGCCGTTAAAAAAATTAGTGACGGAGGATCTTTTTATCATTGTTAGACTCATTTCTAAAACGCCGCTATAAACTTATTTTGTGATAGTGATTGTATCATACGCTGCTGACTGGATACCAGAGTTCATGAAATTAACCGCAAGACACTGATGATTGTTCTATGCATTCACAGGAGTGGTCATCGGACTCAGGGTTTGAAAAACCGACTTAACCAGTCGGCTCGGTTCGGTGAAAAACCGACCGGTTAACCGGGATAACCGGCCGGTTAACCGTATTGCTACAGTACCAGATTCGGTTTTCTCCGACTAACCGGTCAGTTAGCGCGACCGGCCGGGACCGGTTATCCGGTTAACCGGAATAACCGGCCGGTTTCTACCGGTTATTCGAAAGCATGGATGAGAAGCCGCAGAATGCTCGGTTGGTCTCTGATGTATTTAGAGGACCTGCCGTAGGCACAAGACCTTTAGGTTACAAAAGGTTTGTCTGATTGCTGTATGTTTATGTGAGGTCGCTGTGCGAGTACGAGGTGAATATCAAAAGGATCTGTCTCAAAAAGTTATCAACTAACTTATTTCATTCCTGAATAACCCATTATATTACATTAAGGGAAGTGACTATATCTCTTATCTAGAAAAGAAAAATCATCGATTTCCCAAGCACCAAAACTATGTTTCTTCGCACTTCCTCTCTTTGCCAGACCTGGTTGAATTCATTACATGCCTTCCTTCCCAGTTTTTTTTTTTTTGACACCCCTTCCCAGTATATTTGTCCAGTTAGTCTCGATGAAGACTCTGCTGCTTTTGGCAACTCTTTAATCCCAATAGACTGATATTTAAACCCATAATCTCTCTTCTAAACAGTACGCAGTGAGTAGTGACGGCTAAGGAATGGTTATTCCATTTGCTATCTGGGACATCTCACCGTCTCACGTGAACCTACCTAATCAACTTGAGTTAAGGTATATAATCGTGTCAAACTACAGATTAGTAACCGGTGGCACAATTTTTAGTCTATTTAGAACGATAAAATGGGAGAAGAAAGGAGATGGGTGATGCATAAGAATTATGAAAAAAAAAAAAAAAAAAAGAATTACTACACATCCAAAAAGTACATCCTTGAGATAAAACTTTGGTACGTGAAACAATAATAAAAATATGTTTTCAAGTATCAGATGTCCTAAAGATTCATGGACAAAAATAGGACAAGATATTTGATTTTTTGCAACTTACACACAACACACAGCTGGTGCTCACTACTGACGTTCCTCTTTCTCCTAATTTCGTCAACAATCACCACAACTTCATTTTTTATGCAACTTTATGAAGTGTACAGACAGCTGGAAGACCTAGGTGATAATAGCGCCGTGCTCAAAGAATAGTTCAATCTCACTTGGTGTAAAGAACATCCTCCCATGGGTGACGGTACAGTGGCTGCTTAAGCCTCTTCTGGTCAAATGTGTGCCTGTGGATTCAAGAAACAAATTTGTTCAGTAAAGTGAATTTTCAAAATAATAGCTCGAACTTACAAAAAAAGTGTAACTCTACTGCAATCTAAAAGCAAATATCATAGGATAGCAAAGGTAAATAGAAAGCAGCTGTCAAAGAATAATACTTACCCAATCAAACCAATTGAACGGGCAAGCACAAAGAGCCCATTGAGATAACCAATCTCGACAATCTCATCAATCTCTTGTTTGCTGAACATTCCACTTCCAGAAAGAAGATCCAAGAAAAGGGAACCAATCGCACCATCCACATTCAGAACCAAATTGTTGGCTTTTGACAACGTGTAGGTCTCAACCTGAACAGCGTACTCCATGTACTTGACTGATGGAAAATGTGTGTGAGCATACTTCTGTAGAAGCTGCACACGCTTGTCCCTGTTGTCTCTGCTCTTGATCCTAATCAACAGAGGCAAGTAAACTTAGCCCAATGGTCAAATGGCATAACTGCTCAAACTGAAAGATGCGTTTAAGGAAATGCATTCTATCTTGCAGACACAATTTTCGATGCATGGAGTTTAAAGATGTCACTATGCCAAGGATATGCGTAGCATACCTGTGGCCAATGCCAGGAACACGGATTCCCTTCTTTTTCATGCCTTCAACAAACTCATAAGGTGTGAGACCCTACAAGCAATTGATATGGATCTGTTAAGTTGATTAAGCAACATGGAACATGGGATGGTAAAAAAAAAGAAGGAATAAAATGTCTCACTCTATCATATGCATCTTTGAAGTATCGGGCAGCATCATCAATCGCACCACCAAATCGGGGGCCAATTGTCAATAATCCTGCAATATTTTATTCAATTTTGTTAGGAATTCATCTCAAACCATCGTAATATGTATCTAATTTTGTAGCAAATGGTATATTGTTCACATTTATACACATCAAATAAGCTCACCAGATACCAAGCTAGAAACAAGGTCCTTTCCAGCTCTAGAGGTAACTATAGAGTTATGGGCACCCGATACACAGGGGCCATGGTCAGCACAAAGCATGATGCACATCTGCAAAACATATGAAACCCTTTAAAACAAAAAGAATTTTATGTATGGAAAAACACTGTTGGTCAAATTTTGAGTCTAGAAACTGCTCCGAATATGCAGTGAACAAAATAGATCTATATTACATATTGCCCATAGCGTACCTCAATAAACTGAGTGCAGTAACGAGGAAGGCTACGCTTGAACCACAAAAGAGAAATGACATCACCAACTCCAAAGCCCTGTTCAATAATTGTGGACATTGGCACACCAGCATAGCAAGGCTCCTCACCTGCATCATAATCATCCAATCATATTACTTCCTGGGAGAGGGAAGACAAACGTTTAATATTGAGTATATATACAGAAGATGTCACCACCAATCTAACCTCTGTCATCTGAGATAGTGGAGATAATGTGTGTAGGAGCTCGGACCTTCCCACTCTTAATCGCGGTCTTAAGATCCTCAGGAATGGGAGGAGGTGTGATTTCCGTCACGGGGGAAATCTTTCCATCTTCAACCTGCCGGAAAATTTTAAATGCATAAGCTTGATTCCCATAATACACGATAGACCAAAGTAATACTTGCAAGATTAAACAAAAAGATCTATAAGCATACCAGTTTCTCAAATGTATCCTTAATTGCACCTTCAAGGGCTTCGTATGAAGTAGGCACAACTGCCCCAGCATCCCTTAGTGCCTGATTCTTAGCTTGTGCTGATTCTAACTCACCACCACTTTTTGCACCCTGTTACAGCCACCCAATGGAGGACCTCTGTAGAGTAAGTGTACTGCTCTCCAGACAAAAACTGGAGGAAGGAATGCTAACATAGTTAAAAACTTACAGCATGCCCGAACTGCACTTCAGATTTGAATAGACGTGCACATGTCCCACTAACCCATGCAACAACTGGTTTCTGGACCTTGCCTTGTTTCAAGGCTTCAACAAGTGAATACTCATCTCTTCCACCAAGCTCCCCAAGAACAACCATCATTTTAACCTGAAGCCACAGAATGCAATATGAGGTTATTGTGTACACCAATGCTCCATATCCTGGCTAAAAATGATAAATCAAAGGCCATGTGGCTCTCTTGTGTACTTATTAATAATTATGTATTGTACTTTTATATGGCTGAGTGGGTGCAAACGGAATATAGATCAAGAAAAGCAAAGAGCCATTCTGAAAAGTTTTACATTAATTTATGAATAAAGAAGTTCAGCAGTTCAAATATCAAACCTGTGGTATGTTGTTAAATCGCAGAATATGGTCTGATAGAGTTGAGCCAGGGAAAACATCCCCTCCAATCGCAATTCCTGAACATGTTACAGGTATAGTTAGAGGGTACACTCTTTATGCATAAATTTTATATCTATCCACAAATATACCTTCATAAATACCATCTGTCACTCTGGCAATAGTGTTGTACATCTCATTTGACATACCACCCTGTTCATACAACGAATTTCAGTTTGTCATTGCAATTGCAATCATATAAGCATCCAAGCACATCTAATGTTAGGCGTGCAACTAAATATATCCTAGTGAAAGTGAATGAATCAATATTTAAAAGATGAAAGCTCAGTGGTTCAAGCTAAACTTTAATTACAGGTGAATTCAAAACAGAAAGCCAGGGCTTACTATGCATTCAAAATTCTTAAGAAACTCTTTAAGGTTTGAGCAACCATGCATACAAACAACAATTAAGTTACTTTTACTAACTGTTATTAAAGAACTATATTGCTATTTTCTCTATTTTAGTTTCCCATTTTGGCATGCTTAACTCAGCTCATTGTTGTGTTTAAGCAATAGCCTATTCAAAATAACAGAGACAAAAGGCTCTGTCATTGTTGCATGTTGATAAGCAAATATGTCAAGTGAAGAAGGGGCATAAAGGCTGTACCGATTTAGACACAAAACCAACAGATCCAGGCCTGTAAAGCTTGCATTGAATTATGTTGTCAATGGTTCCAGCAGTATCACCGATCTTGAAAGCGCCAGCTTGGATTCCTCCAACTGTGGCAGGTCCAATGATGACCTACAAGAATGAAATAATACTAAAATACTTAGCAAAAAAATCAGGGACAAATATGCAGGTCAAAAACACAACGATGTAATATTTCGACAAATAGGACATGAAGGACAATGCCAATACTAATATCTAGGTTGCACAAAGCCATTACAGTGTCTAAAAACGTTCCAAGAAGGATGTGATCCTTTATAGATAACAATTAATCTCCTTCAGGATGACAACTTGCAGCTGAAAAATCTGGTTCAAAAAGCAGCAAATTCATGCCCCTACCTTGTTATTAGCTTTTGCATAACTAATTAGCTGTTTTGTGTCTGATTCAGGAACACCTTCAGCAATAATTGCTACAACTCTTATTGTTGGCTGCTTCAAAGCTGCCATTGAAGAGGCAGCAGCACTGAAAATATTGTGAATACAGTTGCCATTAGTGGCTCAAAAAATCATGCACTTTCACCAAAAAAAAGAATAGTGAAATTATAACTAACCTCCGGAAGGATGCAAAGTTAATAAAAACATCAGCAGTTGGGTGTGCATTACAAGCAGCTTCAATTCTATATAAAACAAACAAGTCAATACCAAGTTATACTGGCATACTAAGATCCAAAATAGAAATGAACTATTTTCTTGCTCAGTGAGCTAGAAAACTCACGTAGGATGAACTGGAATAGCAATTTCCTCTTGTCCAAAGAAAAGTTTCTGAAATCCATCAGAACCAGGGTTGATAATTCCAGCAACAGAAGGTGTTTCTCTCCCTATAAAGAAACACAAAGTCAGTAAGTAAGAAGAAAATCAACAATGTCATGCGATCCTTGTTAACCAAGAATAAAGGGATGATGCATACCACAGAGGAAGTCAAAATCAAGCATCCGTTGGATAGGAAGTTGCTTGTAGTTGTAGAACAGCGCTTGGGTAGTTTTTGAGAAAATTTGACCTGTCGCCATGATTTACTTCGCCTGCACAAATATGAATAAGAATATGATTACAAGTTGCAGTAGTGTCTGCATAACAGTATAATAGAAGTTGGATATCTTTGCAAAATGGTCAAAACAAAGTCCAACGTCAAGTATTTAAGACTACAACAGATGATTCAAAATGCCATGATGACTGGAGATACAGTTTTTCAGTTATCAGCAACCAACATAATAGTGAACTTAAATGTAAGAAAATCTCCGGAACACTCAACTTAGATGGCCACTGATAATTGTATGTCACTATACGAGACCTACACAAAAATCAGCAGAACTGAGTAACTGACCAGAACTACAAAGGTCTAATGCAAAGAATATCAATTTTAAATCATCAACCTAAAAGCTACTTAAATTGGGTTCGAATTCAGAGAGGAATACTATCATAGAAATGTAGGGAAAGACTGCGTACAAAAGAACCAAGTGATCAGACCCTACACAAGCTGGAGCTACATGCACCGGGCTGCCCTTTTATTAAAAAAAATTAAAAGCTACTTTAAAGACGACGATGTTGAAATTCAAATGTGAGTTAACTTTTTGAAATCCTCTATGAACCTGCTAAAACAGGACAAACGAAAACTAGAGAATGGTGCTCATTTATCAAAATTACACCATAATAGAACTGAACTCTACACATAACAGCAGATGTCACGTATGTTTGATACACAGGCACAATAAGTTTTATCATTGCCCGACTACTTCCACTTCCACCCTTCATCCTTGTGAATAAATGGAGAAAACTATCCACCATATAATTTGCGGCTCTTCAAGTCTCACATTTTATCTCCCAAATTCAAATTCACGAATTAGAACAATGCTACCGTTCCTACTGGATCATAGGTTCCTTCCAGCCATAACTAGTGAACAACTATAAGCTGAACAGAACCACCATCGATCACGAAACCAAGCAAACGGAACGTCAGTTAACTCCTAGAACCCGACAAAGTCAAAACCTCGCTAATTTGCACTACCAAACCCCGAGATCTCTTCAGATCCATACAAAAATCGCAGCCCCGCAGTCCAAAACCAAGGTGCCGGATACAAAACACAGTATTCCCCAGACGGCCACGGAGCAGCCCCTCCAACTAAGCAAGGGACCGTTTCCCGGGCCGAATTCAGATCAGGCAGGGCACCGTAGAGCAGCCCATTCCCGCCGGAACACCAAACCCCCGCTCAATCCCGCACGAGCTGCGAGATCCCAGAACGATCCCGCCACCGCAGGAGCCACGGATCACCAGATCCACGGCGCGGCGATCCGACCCACCAGGCGCTCGGCCTAATGCCGCAGAGAGCGATAGCAGCAGCAGCTGAACAGCGGAGGAAGTTGGAATGCGCGCGTGTCCGGGGGGAGACGGAAGTCGCGAACCTTGAGAGGCGGCGGCGAAGCACGGCGGAGGTGGGAGCTCGTCGGAGATCAGTACGGGCGGAGCAGAGCAGGGACGGGCGGAGCCGAAGCGGAAGCAGAGGGAGGCTTTATAGTGGCGGGTAGGGGTTGAGGCGCCGGTGAGGGGTAGGCAAGGCGAGCGACGCACTCCCCATCTACCCCGATCAGCCAGTTCCGGGAGCGACTGCCTGGACCGGGTCCATGAGCCGTTGTAAACACGGGTCGGGTACGGAGATGGCAAGTTCTTCACATTGTCATGCTCGTGTTAAAGCAATGTTGAAACTTTTGGCTTCGTTTAGAAGTTGATATTGGGGCCGAGGAATTGCATTAGGCTAGAAATGCCAAAGCTAGGAGGAAAGGGAAATGGATTTCAATGTCAATGTTGTTGTTTGGATACATCTGCAATTGCTAGTTAGAATCAAAGGCATCAGTCAATTCTTCTTGTTTAGATGCACAGATTGTTGAATTGTATAATTGGAAAAGTTTGAATAATTTATACATGTGTTGTACATATGCAAATGTATTTTCATAACTTGTACATATAATGGATTGATTTCAAATATATATTATAATAAAATATATATACAGTATGCATATTCTAAAAAATAGTATAAATATGCAATAAAAATGAAAAAACAGCACGCATATAATGGAAATGTGAGAAAAATTAGACAAAAAAATCAGCATGAATACAGTATGACATGAGCCTTTATATAGGCAATAACATGACAATAATAATATCTTCCAACTTTACCATAAATACAGATAAGTTTTCAGTCCATCACAAGAGGAAGCAACTACTTAGAATAACAAGTTTTCAAGCATTACATAACAAGCATGCATGACTCTAGCCTACAGAACCTCCCTCACATGCCATTGTTCACGTTCAATATCAAGCGTCATTCCTTCCTCATGGCCATAGGGGGTTCCATAAGCGCTTGGTACAAATGTTCATTAAGGACCAATTTGTTATACGATTTCAACATGTCACATGTACTCAACTCTCGTATCAGTTGAAGAGCTACAAGGATTTGAGCAGGTGGAGTAACATGTGGCAGTGGTAGTGGTTCAGTGGACTTCAAAGCATCATTGAATAAGGTCCTCATATCTCCAAGCATGAATAGGATGGCCTCGCTAGTTCGCTGCCTCTTTTGGGGTAAATCTGGTGATGCTTCTTCAACTTCTTCAGTTGGAACTTGAACACTTTCAGCACCTGTCTGAGCACCTTCATCATTGGCATGATCTTTTGAGTAAATAGTACTTATTGCATCCTAATTCTTGACTACTTTGTTCTTGTAACAAGTTGTTGTCTTATTAGCCTGCATAGTACACAAACATACATTAGGGTTGCATCCAATATCTACAGCATTGACAAGGGAAAAGGGGGAGGCAGAGACGGGAGAGACGGACCTATGGCGGAGCTGGTTGTGGCCGAGGTGGGGGAGGTAGGGACGGCCGGCACGTAGACAATCTCCTGGTTGCCCCGTCGTCGCCCTTGTGACGAGATGTGACCCGTGAGAAGGGGAAAAAGGAGGAGGAGATGGGGGCAGCGGAGTCCAACCTATGCAAGAGATGGGGCGGGCAAGGCAGGGACGGCGGGGGGCGGCCGGCGGCGGCGGCTCAGTCGACAGTTGCTTCTCCCGCCCTCGGTCTCCCCAGCTCCGGGAGTCGTGGTTTTTTTTTGTCAAGTACACGAAGGGGTACGAGGGAAGGGCTAATTCAGAGCAAAAAAAAGGGGGATGGCTCCGAATTGGAGGCGGGCTCGCGCTACGGCGTTGAATGTCCCCGCGGCATTGGTTTTCGATTCCGGCTGCCAATGCCTAGGACATCCAAACACGTGCATTTGAGTCCAGATAATGCTAATGCCAAAATCTAGCTCTCAATGCCTACTTCCAAAGGGGGGCTGAAGGATTTCACATTGCTCGTCAAATAGTCCACGCCTGCACGCTGACCCCGTTGCCTAAATACAGAAAATAGGACTTTTACTTTATAAAAACAAAAAAAGAAAGGGCACTCGGTTCTGTTGCAATGTATGACACGAGACTCACCTTTTTATATACTCCTCCGTTTTTATTGTTGTCACCAGTAACATTTCAAGACCAAAGAGTACATAGGTTGATATGATGATAAGCCAACACTCCAATTCATATTTTAGTAAAATTGGTCCAGGCATTTGTTAAAGTAAGTAAAAGTATGATTTTAGATTTAAAAGATTCTAGACAGTACATTTAAAAGTATGATAATATATTTAAAGTCATTCAATTAAATTTAAGAAAGCACGAATTTTAATATAATAAATTCAAACATGCTAAGTACTAAAAACACACAAAAAAACTCATAGCTAATTTAAATTTAAAGGAGATCACAAGATTACTTTTGTTGCTCTAAAGACATCCACAATGTAGCAATAAATACATGAGCACTAGTCGGTCATAAGCATTGGGGCAGGTAGCAACAATTAGGGCTTCCACACTGGTCTGACACATGTGCTAATCTATAGATATGTGCAAAAGATTATTAAAGATAACTTGTCTCTATCACTAGTAGTGGCCCTATCATTTATAATATTTAAAGAGCAAACCAGGCGTCGTGTAGGTAGAAAAAACGAAGAGAAGGACTGTGGATCCCACAATCTTAGCTATAGATGATCGCTGCTGTCACAGTTAACTTTCTTCTCTCTCTTTTTCTTTTTCCTCCACGTAGCACACCAATCTGACCCCTACCTGCAAGCGCTACCTTTTTGTCAGACCGTCGTGGAGGCCCTTATAGCGCGGTTGTAGTGCTATTGCCAGCAACAAGGCAATAAAATACATTTTCCATGCAATGCTACAGTACCCAAACAATAAACAACTCTATTCTTCTGACTACAACCTCTCCGCATGCATCCTAACCATTGTTTAATCGAAAAAGAACGGAATTAAAGCATTGATTTTTATCTTTGTGAGGCCTGTCTTGTCTTGTCTTGTCAGTGAAAACAAGCATTGTGTGAATCGTAAATAGCTACTATGGCCTGGCTTGGGGACCTACTCTTAATACCGACTTCGGTCATATACATTGTTGTTGCTCTAATGTTCATAAAACTTTTGATCATATAGTTTTCATTCAACTCAAAGAAAATATCACACATATGAAATTATCTTTTTATACTATAGAAATTGAGCAGTGTTGATAATAATTAAGTATAACTATATCTAAGATTATGACTCTCTATGTAATACCGAGTGGCCATCAGTCACATCTATTATGACTATGGGTTAGAGGATTATCAATTTACCTCAAATTACTTGTAAATAGTACCATATTATTGTTAAATTAATAAAAATATTATGTTAGAGGAGGGCGTATGGCCCACTATGACCATCACTAAGCTTTATCCCTCATCATACTCATGTCTAATTGCGCAGAAGTCATGAATAATCTATAGAGTATGTCATGAGTCATCCAACATCCATGTATATTGGTGTTCAATATCAAGCTTTATATATAATAACTTTAGTCTCGGGCAATATGTTGGGTGTTTGCAATTAATGTAAATTTCATGATGAGTTAAAAACAATATTTATAACTGATAATTAGTCGTAATATAAAGTTCATGTTACCTAGAAGCCAAATAAAATGTTATCCATGTTACCACGTAATAGTTTCATTTTGTTCGTAGCATCCATGGTGTGCGTCATCGGCTATGGGTAGTCTGTTTATACATTTACGTCCACAGTTTTGGCAAATGGTCTATACGGCGGGTTTACGTAGGTCACGCCAGAGAGCATCGACCACACATCGACGTCCTTGATCTGGGCACATGGTGTATACGGGCGTCTCGCTGACTGCCGGGCCACACGTGACGATGACCCCGTCGCCCAGCGAGCGTCCCGCACGTGACGGTGGGGTGGCCGTCGCGTTTCGCTGGGCTGAGCAGGCGAGCGGCACGTGCGGACGGGGTGCGCTGTGTTTTCCTCGGGATCTTAAATGGCACAAGCGTGGCCAGTGGACCGTGGGACCATGGAGGAGGAGCCGGGGCCCGAATGTCATCGTCACAATCTTGGGGACAGAGGGCGCGCGCTTTAAATTGGGTGGAGATCCCGAGGCCAGGGCTTGACGTGCTGTCGACGCTCGACGGCCTCTGGTTGAGGTCTCTAGTGTGGGCCCAGCAGGTAAGACAGAGAGCTCTGAGTTCTAAACGTGAGGGGGGCTTATGTACAAGTGGAGTCCATTAGAAGATCGTAGCTGTACTTCCTCACTCGTCGGCAGCGGCGGCCAACACTTGTCTGCTCCTTTCGGAGTAGTACTAGTTGACTAGAAACGGTCCTTTCACTGCTTCTTTTTTTAGATCGCATTCCCTACTCTTATTTTTTTTTCCCGAGGAATTCCCTACTCTTATTTGTTTGTTTGTCCGGCAGGGGAAAAAAAGATGAATTTGTGGGGTTGTTTTCACAGCAAATTCTCTGCATACAAGTTGTTTGGCTGAAAGGAAAAATGAGAAAACAAGAAAAAGGTTCTAAAACCACTGTAGGAACATAGATTATTCACGTCCCCAAAGAAACTGTCTCAATCCTTCAGCAATTGTCTTTGGCAGCTAACTTTGCCACACATAAAGGAGAACCAATGAGCTTAAGGTAGCTTCTCCTCCGCCCGCATAACTCGCTGAGTCGCTGCATGGAATTCGTTGGATTCAGCATGGCGTCACGTGAGTCATCTTTTCAGTTCCAAAATTTCTAATAGGGGTATTACGTACGATGCTCCAACAAGTCAAGCTATTAGTATTAGTTGTTTATCGGTCATAGGATGTATCAGGGATCCCTCTGAAGTCAAAGCTACTCTGAAAGCTCCTGATATCCATCTCGCATGCAATTTTTGGATCGGAATCTCCACATTCGGCGGCCAATGTGATGGCATTCATCCTAAGAATTCCACAACGTGTAAGCATCAGTCAACTGTTATCAGTTCATTTGTTTATACTCTACTACTCCAGAAGCTGATCACGTCACTGTTTGATGGATTCCCTCTAGTTGACAGACACTGAGGTGCATCCACCCGGTCCTTCGTTAGGAACAATGCAAATTTAACAAAAACAGAGCCACCTAAAGCGACTTGTCAGCCGGCATGTCGCAATTTTAGCTGTTACAAGTTCATGGGCAGGTAGGCAGAGATAACGCTCTTGGACGCTACTCCTAACAACAAAAACCAGTACGGCGGCGACGTGCGGCTAGCTACACGTAGCAGTCATGACTCACAAGCAACAATCAGCTCAGTCACCAAATAAATTATTCTTTAGTTATTGCCTCACTTCCCACTGAAGAGGAATTGGTTGCGCCAGAATCGAAAGACGAAGTAACGTTTGGTTGGCCGCTGGTTGTTGCTGGTGGCTTGGTACAGATCCCTTACCAGATCGATGTTCTTTATCCTTTAATTTTTTTTGAAGAGGCTTCAAGTCAAAGCAAGTAAACTGATGAGTAGGCTGTCTCACAAAGGAACAGAAAAAGAATAATTATTAGCTGCTAATATAGTACTAGTCAGTTGGTTACATGGTTATGTGCCTGCGACGAATAAAGGAAGTGCAGCAAAGTGTCAAAAAAAAAAATCCTTTTTCATTCCTGATGGGTGTATAACAATATTGCCAAGATTGCTTGATATGATGATATATGTAGGGACCTGGCGCTATTCGCTAGCATCATTCTTTTGAGCGGTCAGAGATACTAGAGCTGTAAAATAAAGTAGGACTGTAGGAGTAACATGTAGTATTGGCCAACTCCGCTCAACTTGATCCCATACTTTTCATTCGTCGACCTGTACACATTCATGTATGCACATCTGTACCAGAATTAAATGGCAATATTCTGGTCCATCTCATTCATGTCATCGACCGCCTCCATCCACCACCACCTCGTGGTGAAGCCTTCTCAGCCGTTTCCCCACCTTTATCTTCATCTCTAGAAGCTCACCATCAAACCGATGCCGAGGAAGAACATAACGAGCCACTGGGGTTAGAATGATGTTGCAAGAACAAAATGGTGAGGCAATCGGCAATCAACTTGTAACCCATGCTACTTTAGAATTCAAGATATAGTACTGGTTTAAAAGGGACCGGCCCCTTAACTTGTCACAACCCTGGTGGGCCTCTGTCCAATTCATCGGGTCAAGGCGGGCCACTGAATATCTAAAACTGCACCCCGTGGCCAGTAAATCGTAAGGCTCGTTCTACTTCTTTCTTCTAGGATGATGAATGAAACAATGCGTTACAGCAAACCTATTGCTAGTCATTAGTCAGGCTCTGAACCCACCGGCATGAAAGCAGGCCACCATACTGGGCTATGAGAGACGAGTTACAACTTACAATCAATCTGATCACAGCTTACATTGAAACATGACACCAGGATGCAATTTAAAAGTACGCGATCAGGAATTTACTGTCGAACTGTAAGCAGATTGAGTAATGTTTCCCGGTATTACAGAAATTTGAATTAAACAGTAGCAAAATTGCAACTAAATAGATGGCGTTATCAAGTGTCTGAAAAACTGTACAGTGCTATCATACAACATGTGGAATGACTAGACGCCAAACTTTGGCGTCAAAATCTGTACCCAGTTATGTCACAGAACAACAACTGCAAAGATTTCTTTTCATCTGCAAAATTACCCGTGAGGAAGTGATCTATGTGTCTAACCCTGACGTGCTCAATCTGTCAGTGATTTCACGGCTCCTAATCTGAAACTATCTTGTGCTTTTACACTCTCTTTCTTGTTACACTCTTCCGTGGTTCCTTTTTGCTGGGCGCGGCACCTGAACCTAGGGAAGTCATTCCAACAGCACTTTGGTACAACTCCTTTAACCTGTAGAAATCAAATTGTCCAATAGTCGTTATTAGCCCAATACCATTCTTGAACAAGGAAACCCACTAAGATTATAGCTGCAAACCTTGGCATGCTGATCACTAGAGCAATCACAGAAACTCCAACTATGAGTGGGAACACTGGTGCCGGGTCCAGTTCCTGCATTGTACAAAAGATTACATGGCATCCTAAACAGATGAAAATGCATAACTTGACTCCAATGACGTGTCAAACTTTCTGGTAAACTGATGGCTTGTTTGGAGAACAAGAGCAAATTTGTTCCAACTTAGTAGAGAAATCAAAACACAAACCACCCACCCACCAACCCTGAAATTAATAAAAGTCTTAGAAGGTATAATCCGCACCACCTATGACCAACTAAACTATTCACTGCATGATTCATAGAAAAATCAGGATGCAAACATTATTTCACTTTAGGACCAGGATTATATATCTAGATGCAGGTAACAAATAACAAGATATTTTCTATTCTGCCTGTGTAGTAGTATAATTATCTCTTGCAAACTGTGAGATAATTTCAGACCAGGATTATATATCAAGATGAGGGTAACAAATAACAAGATAATTTCTATTACAGCTGCATATTCCCATCCAAATCTCTCGCCCAGTATAAGAGTGGAAGCAAATTATCAAAGATGCTACAACTGTGTGATAGAAGTTACCTGCTTGTGATGGCGTTCTTCTGTTCTATATTTAAGGGGACCAACATGAATTTGAGGTTGCTTTTCCAGGTCTATTTCAACTATCTCGGACTCAAGTCTGTGGGTATGTGATGGAAGGCCAGACCGGAGCTGAACAAGATGCTTGCCCTTTGGCAAATCTCGCACTTCAAAGTAATAGGAAAGAGGAACAGGAAGTACAGATTCTACTCTAGAAGGATCAACTGCTGATCTGATTTCAATAGACAGATGTGGCTGCAATGTATCAATGTCATCCCCTTCTACATGACCGCTCAAAATTGTTACTTCTGGGCGCTCAAAAACCACAAAATCAATATCAGTGATGTCTTCATGACCAACCTGAAAATGTGAATTCTAGTTTAAGCATAAACAGAAAAGAAGCATGAAAAATGTCGGATTCATATGAGATAACAACTACTGTAAATGATAAGTTCAATGGACTTCAATTATAAATGTATATTAGAACTTACATCAACTGACAAATGCTTAGGCGAAGCACGCTCAACTGCTGCAAATCCAAAATTATCCTTTGCAACCACTCTTATAGAGTAGGTTGAGCCAGGCACAAGTCCTCTAAGGCGAAACCTACCAAAAGTATCGGTAGTAGCTTCCTCATAATAACCTGTGAGTTCAGATCTCGCTTCAACAAAAACACCCTCCTTCGGTTGGCCAGTCAGCAGTGTTACAGAACCCATAGCACTGCATTGAAATGTTGGTCAAGTTAATAGTTTAAGATTGGTTGCAAATTATTTTTAGCCATGCACATTCATAAAAATCAGAGCCTCGATTCGATAACAACTGACTAAGCACTTCGCATGCACATGTTGCACCTGTATTCTCAACAAACACTATTCTAGACACATGAAACTCAAATACGCATCAGTGGTAGATCTACCACTCCGCTGCAGTTGTCTGCTAATGTAGCAAACAGTGGAACATTACCCGAAATGGCACTAAAAAATGCATATAGTTGTATTTTGCCTGTCCTCAGAAAAGTGCTTTACCTTCACTATTACATCTCTACTTTTAAAAAATATAAGGCCCTGTTTGACTGCACATGTTCCTAGAACTGAACTGCTGTGCTTTCAAAGAGAATGTCTTTTGGAGTTTATCGGTACTTGCATTTCACGCATATTCAGAAAAGGTGGTCACCTTTCTCATTATAAAAATGTATAATCTTTCGTAAAAATTTGTAATGTTACTATCTAGCAACATAGCCCTAATATTCTTAAACCCAAGGACATATACCACAACTCATATATGCCATTGATCATGGATGAGTTTTCCATAGTAGTTAACTCACATAGTCACATGTCACATGTATGGCCAAATTCCTGCGAAGCATTCAATGTGTGGCCTAAAGCTTAGCACTACTGCATGAATATGAGTTACCTAGAACTGACCCTAACTGTAAAATAATAAATACCTAATGGATTTCATGCAATCTCATTGCGAACTAAGCGAGTAGAGCACAAACTTCCATAAATTGAACAAGACAGTTTCTTCATTGCAAACAAAGAAATATTAAAATTACAGAATAATGATTCATAAACAAATCATGAAACCAACCTGTAAGCCACTCTGGTAGCATGGAATTCAACCTTTCTAGACTCTCCTGAATTAAGATCAATAGCAACCGCTGATGGAGTAAATTTATATTCCTGCAGCAGAAAATCAAAACAGTAAGGGCTCTCCAGAAAATCAATTATGATAAATTATGTGCATGACATCTTATAGACATTGCAATCGACACCTTATACGCACTTCTTTCAAAATTCTAAAAATGTATTCAAGCATATGAACTGGAACAGTATACATGGTGACAAAGTCTTCAATCTCAGTCAACCCACATCAAGAACATTTAACAGAAACAAAAAAAAACGGTAAGTATTGACTTTTGTAATACATTTCAAAAATGCTCATGGAAACTTCAATTCAAAGTCAATAATACTAAATTACATAAACAGCATGAAATGGCTGATAGCATGAACAAATTTAAATTCTAAAGTAACATCCAATGGCAAATTTCTTTAAGGGATGCACCTTAAGAAGGGGTCGGAGATAGAAACTTCCAGGAAATAAGTTGTCAAAACTGAAAGTTCCAACAGGACTACTGATTGAGTTGTTTCTGTACCCTTCTTCACCACTCAAAGATAACAATACTGATGGTAACATCTCAGAATCCTTCTCACCATAGATCTGCACTAATATCTGACCCAATTTTTGACAAGCAAATGTGTATGAGCCAGTTTGCTTGAGATGATAACCATCCTGCAGGAAGTATGATAATGATCAGACAAAATATTCAACACAGAGTCCCTTTTAATACTGTTAATTAAATATTCATAGTTTAGCACAGTATAACTGATTAACTTACTATAAAAATTAAAGAATAAACATGCATCAAACTTAAATCTCACTTGTCATTCTTCTTATTTGGGAAGGCAAGGGGAATTCAGGTTATACTTCTACCAATAATAAAAATAGAAAGATAAAACTTCAAAAGCACAGTTGGTCAGTCTGATGTGTTTTGATGACATGTGCGTAGAACGCAATAGCATTCATTTGAATAAAGCTTTTTTCTATGACATACACATTGCAGCCTGATACCAGTTGCCATTTTCTAGCTGGAACAGCTTTTGTTCATCTAGCCAGTGTTATTTATGCGGTGACCATTGCACTGTACCATCTTACAGCACTACAGCAAATGAGCCGTAATCTAGTGCTTAACTTATATTCCCTCTGGTCGGAAATTCTTGTCGTTAGGACAAGCTGATCAGTGCAAATTTGCAGTAATAAGCTTGTCCTAACGACAAGAAAAACAGAACAGAGGAGTAGAATAGCTAAAATTATTGCTCAAAATATAATACAAACCTTTGTTGCTTCAACTTTATACTCTATATCATCATACAAGGGACCTGCAATGAATGATCCCTCAGAATTTGTCTTTGTCTCTGATGCCACATCCCCTTTCTTAAGTTGGGCATAATTGCTCTTCCCAGCTGCTACAATCTTGATGTGAACATCAGGAGTTGCAGGTGAAACTGATCCTTCAAGGTATACACCAGGTTTTGCAGTAATTGGTGGAACAGTATCTTGGCATCCATTCACAGAAACTGAATACTGCAGTTTAAATATCACAAAGCGTGTTAAAAGTGTACTTTTGAGTAAAAGAGATGACTAATCAATTATCACCCTCACCTGCTGTCTTGCTGGATAAAATAGAATCTTTTTCCTTCTAGTGCTGTAAAGGGTGAATCAGGTAAGCAAAGTAAATTACATATAATTGTTTGCAAAGCAAAGAAAATTGATCTCCCTTCAAAAGGAAAAGGGAAACCAGTTCCAAACAAGGATGATAAAAAAAAAAGTGGTCCCAAAGAAGGTAAACAAGGGTTCTTGGCGGAAAAAATTTCTAGGTCAACAAAGCTAGATATTTCAGGTAGTGCAAAACAGAAGTATTATGGTCTCTAAAGATGAACATTGTACCTCAAATCATGAGGGACAAAGATGAAATCCTCCCCAAGGTCAGCCCAGAGAGAATGCTCAAAGGCAGTAAAGCCACTTTGAGAACCCTTTCCAAGAACAGGAGTGGTGGAGATCTTTTCGAAGAAAGTACCATCACTCTTAAAGACATCAACAACAATATCTTCAGAACCAATTTGTTCCTGAAGGCCCACCTCCAAATGAATTTCTCCTTTCACAAGATACTTCTTTGCGCTGATATGAACCGGCTAAAGGGTAAACTTCATGTTAGCAAGGCAAATAAACCTTTTAGGAACATCTGTAAGTATAAATAGAACCATTCCTCACAAAAATAAAGTATAAAGAAACAAGAATCTCACCATCGGATTCGCTGTATCAAACAAGACAGACGAGCTTCCAAAGGAAATGCATGAATTGATTAAATGAATCTCATGTTGCCCTGAAGTTTCTACACAGATCCTTTGAGATCCTTTCTGAGAAAAATGAAAAGTGGATCATGTTAACCACAAAGTCCAAAGGTTCTATTGAATTAAGCATGATGCATATTCAATTCATCCTGATGGTGCACCTTTATCAACAAGTCAAGTTTGGAAGAATCAGGTTGATGAATGTATGCTTCAGTGTCGTGAGTTGAAACTAGCTCGATCCAGTAGCCCTTTTGTACAAACACAATTTCTCTCACATCATCAGTGCCAACATCAATATCCAAGGCATTTTGGTCCCAACACCAATCATCCTTTGGCGAGCCCTCAGATGTAGAACGTTTCACCTGGACAGAAGATGCATCCGCAAATAATTACGACTAGAAAACACCAGCAAACAATACAGTTTCAGAGACAACCATAAAAACTTTACCTCCATACGATACTTTCCGGGAAATACTTTGGTGAACACAAAATTAACATTATCTTGCTCCAAAGTAGTAGTCCTCCTTTCCTGCTCAATGCCTCCAGCTATCCTAACAAGCGAAAGCAGAATATTTTGGTCGCACTGCTCTTTGCACTGGACTTTACCATGAATGTTGACTTGCGACTGCCAGCAAAGAGATAATCCTCTCAGTTATTATCTCAATCTAGAAAACATCTATCAACGTGAACAAACATAAATGTGGGCAACAGCAATGCCATTGCGTACCTGAGAAAACTCTAGATCAAGTAGTGGGCTGTTGACATTGACACCAATAGATCCTGGTGAAAACATAAGGCTAGAAGAACGTTCGGTATCCACAGGTAATGCAGATAACTGGTATTCACCAGCAGGAACCTGCAAAGTTCCACGAGGATCTTAACAACTGCTTCTACTGAAATATTCTCTGTATATACTACCTCCATTCCTTTTTCCTTGTTGTTAGAACAAGATGTTTAGTTCAATTTGAGCTAAGCACCTTGCCCCAACATCAACAGGGGAAAAAACTGGAGGGAGTATTTCTGTAGTAATGCTTGGAAACTTCTCAGTCCTTGTTCATAGAAAATCTCAAATGGAAGTTGTCTTTACCTTATTATTGTTAAATTACACAAGTAACATGAAATATAGGACTACTACAAAAATTATGAAACTCACCATGCATGTTTACATTGCAAAGTGCAAACATATTGCATGAAAGCTATATTAAAAAAATTATTCAAATACAATGGGATTCCCAATTATTAGTTAAAAAAACAGATAAGTTAACCATGGTTATTGTGGCATCACCTAGGCGTTCTGAGGGTGGTGGGTTGCCACAGGACACCACACAGTTTTAGTTACGCCACAACGCCTAGGCGTCGCCTAAGCGCTGTGACGGGGGTTGATCACCACAGGACGTCACAACGCCACAAAAACCATGAAGTTCACAACAAAATCAGGGGGGAAAAGCACATACCTCAAAGCAAAATCTTCCATTTTCCCCCACAAGTTTCCTCTGCGGCTTTACATTTTCAGGTCCATGTGTTAAAGTCACCTAAATCCCCATCCAAATTGTGAGACATAAGTCATTCTAAATCCCACTGAAACAAACAGAGACTCAGATATTACCATGGCTTTTGAATTCGGGGTCACTGTTCGAACAGTACCACATACATCATACCTAACTGACTTGATATCATCAATGCTGGCCATGTTTGGTAATATCTAAAGAAAAGATAATATTCAAAGTTTGAGCATTTAAAGTGTAGATTTAACAGAATCAAGATTCGCTCACGCCAACTCAAAACTACCATGAAATCCTCCAAACGGTTGAACTTATAGTGATCCTTCTCAGCACTAATAGTATACTTCTTCGACGTAACCTAGACAAGGGCAGCACAAAAGAATATATGAATAAAGACAGAAAACTGAAAATAGCAAGTTAAATTTTATGCGCCATATATAGACAATGCAATCAAGAAAGCATGTCATTTTTTCTGTCCTTTTATGGCTCTGAAGATGCAATCAAGAATGCATTCGACAGGATAGATGAAAAGCATTTTTGAAAGCGTAATAGTTGAAGTTGAAAGCACTACAATGATGCAACTTCTTGTACAATTGATGGTCTTTTGTTAGTTTTTTTCTCTTTGAATATGGATCTAAATTAAAGTTCAATATTTAGTTGCAATTTTCAGTAGTAACATGACTGGTAAGGTTAATGGTAATATGGTATTGTTGACACCTTCAAGAATTTTTGCTTCCCTGAGTCATAGAATAAGTTCAAAGAAAATGCTCTATATCGAGGTACAAAAAATATGAGAAGAAATTTGAAAGGTCACAGATGTATGGTATAATTTGATTAAATAAAAACTACCTGATCAAGTCTGTAATGCCCAAGACTATCTGTCACAGCTCTCAACCGGCCGTCAACTATGACATTGGCACCTTCCACTCCAGAACCATAACCATCAACAACACGTCCTCCAACAGAAAAACCAGTAACCTATTCAATCATATAAGTGTCAAATTGTCATGCACACAAATCAGGATAAAGGAGATAGGAACAACAAAAATAAAGCCTTTTATAGTCTCAAGCAAGTTGGTAAGCTAGAACAAGGTTTACATAACCGGTAGAAACCGGTCAGTTAACCAGAAAACCAGTCCAGGCCAGTTTCACCGATTGACCGGTAAACCGGGAAAACCGAATCTATGTACTGTAGCATGGTTAGCCGGTCTCCGGTTACAGGTTATGTAAACCCTGGGCTAGAAACGAAACCCCAAAATGCTAGCAAGAGGCAACAAGAAGATACTTAAGAAAGCAAAAGAAGAGGATAGAGGAGATAACCATACATAAAAAAAAAGGACATCTTGCAATATTGACAGCTTGAATCATGTATAACTTTACACACACCTCACTTTTTTTTTATTTACTATTCAGAAAGAATATAGGCCAATCCAAACTGTCGCCCAACAAAACCAACATTATGCCAGGTTAGATGATATTTTCTTTATCAATCAACCCCAATAAAAATAAATTTTGCCATGACTTAGTCCAAGCCATATATGTAACACAATTTTAAACATTACCTGGAACTTCTGGGGAATGGTCATATGACTATGCTCCACTGAAACAGGTAGCGAAGAGGGTGATACATCAAAGACAGTGTTCTCCCCCTTGTAATATGGGACCAGCTCATAGCTACCTGCATAATTGTAGAAAAACATGGTACATCTCCAGATTATATTTTCATAAAAAAAGGGACCTGGCAAGAGCAGACCATGATCTCGAACAGATAAGAGCAACAAACAATTGAATAGTGCTTTGCATGATGACAAGTGTTTCGTATTTGTGGATATGGTACATTTTTTTACTCAGGATGTAGCTGCTCTTACTACGAGCTACTCCCTCCGTCCCATATTACTTGTCATCCTGCACTCCTCCAATTTTCCCAATTTACTTGTCATCCTCATATCCCAATACACCTTTCCCTCTTTTCAATACATCTCTATCTCTATCTCTCTCCTTGTTTTCTGTGCACCTACCTTTTTCACTTCTCCTTAATCTCCGTGCCCAAATTTAAAACAACAAGTGATATGGGACGGAGGTAGTATATGGTAAAGGAAGAAATAAATAACGTTTCTGGATCAAGGTGCACAAAAGATATCGTAAGCTGATGTGTCAACAGAAGAACTTCCACATACAAATGGCACTAAGATTGCTTTTTCAAAGGTTAAACAAGTTATCAACTTACCACAGGGTAGGGATTTAAACATAAAATTCCCATCAGGCCCAGATATTGCATGACAAAGAGCACCTTCCCTGGGTGCATCACCATAACCTTGTGGGCAGGGCACCTCTGTTACATCATTTGAGTATAAATACAGGTGTACTCCCAACATCGGGTTTCCCTAATAAGGAAAAAACATGGTGAGTGTTAGAAAATGAATGAATAGAATGTATTTAACACGTACAAATTTAAGGAACAAATGAATATAGTATCATTATTATCAAAACAGAAACATTTTGTTATTCAAACCTGTGCAACTACAGAGCCATAAATATTGTATCCAGATACAAAGAAAACATCATCAGCTACAGCATTTCCAAATCGCAAGTCAACCTGCATAAGAAAACAAGTACTGTTGTAAGACAATACAATAGTTGTCACAAATCACAACATCTGATGTCAAATGAGTGTTAAGGGTATAATAGTCAAGGTTGTTAGTGTAATATTGTAGTCTAGGGTTTCCCCTCATGTACTCTATATATAGTCCCTATTGGGCCTCAATACAATCATCCATTCAGTCCATATTATTCGTAACATGGTATCACAGCTTTAGGTTTTGATCCCGCCTCCACCTTAATTTTTCCGCTGCGCTTCCCCCAGGAGGATCGATCTCTACTCCCGGGGGCAGCATCTTTTTTTCCCCCGTCCAGATCATCATGAGTCTTCGTAGTTCATCGTGTCAAGTTTTTTCCGCCTTCCTGTAGTCTTCTAAGTCATCATGTGACAGCAGCAATCATTATCCTTCCTCAGAGCAGATGCAGATCGTCAATCACGTCATCCTCATTTGGCCGCCGCCGTCCAGTTTGGATCGATGCGCCGTCGTGCTCGTCCAGCAGTCCCCGTGACTTGTCGCTGTCTGCCCATCGTCCAATCAATCGCCCCACCTCTAACTTCTTGCGGCTGCTTCTCCTCTGCTTCGATCTGCAGGGGGAAATCGTGTACGTCGCGACTCGTGGAGGTTCCAGATCCATCTGCCCATTGCAGAGTTCAGCAGCCTGTCCACTGGGATTGAAGCAGCAGAGGCCAGAGGCCCTTCACATTTGATCATCATCTGCAGTTCTGCTCTGTCCTGGAGTTCGCGGTGGTCAGCACATGTCTTCTTCTCCCGTGAATACTGATTATCTGCTTGCTGCTGCTATTGTCTACCGTTTAGAGTCGTCATCTTCGATTTCCGTTGAGGCCCAAATTTCCTTACTTCTGTTACAATCTGAGTCCACATATTCATTCATTCATCGATGCCATGCATGTCTATCAATTCTGTTAAGTCAGCCAATTGCTATTTTTTTTTCTTCGGTTAGCCAGACCCATCAATTTGGTTAATCCTATCATCGTCATGGTGCGATCTTGCCCTATTGGTCCCTTTCGTAGCCATTTTGCTACACATCATGACCAATGGCCATTTTGTCGTCATCACAACATATTCCATTACTTGCCGTTTGCAGTAGTGATTTCTAAATCTCCCTTTGGCTTGACTTGGCACATCACTATTCTCGTTGTTTCTCTCTCCAAAGCAAGGTTCACATTTGAAGAGTTGATGTACTGTTCGTGAAGACTCGGGTATTTGCTCAAGTACCTTCCCTGAAGGCAATATCCTCTTGTGGAGGAGATTTTCATCATCGACGTTCAAGAGTTGCAGGCTTCGACAATATTTTTTATTTGGACTTGGATGTATCAGTTTTGTTTTAAGTCGTGTGTGTTTATTGTGAACTCTTCAAATGCAGCGTCATTGCATTCACGTTGCATTTGAGGGGGGGTGTTAAGGGTATAGTAGTCAAGGTTGTTAGTGTAATATTGTAGTCTAGGGTTTCCCCTCATGTACTCTATATATAGTCCCTATTGGGCCTCAATACAATCATCCATTCAGTCCATATTATTCGTAACAATCAGGACATGAAATACTAACCTCTGATGAGCCTCTCATCTCAATGTCATAATCAGGATGAGAAGCACGTAGCTTGTAACGACCTGGAAAAGGAGCATAAAATAAGGAGAAAAATAGGGGACAAAAGTGTATAAAAATCTCTCTATCACGATATTGGTCTACGCAGCTACGCAGACCCACATACCAAACACAAACAGACACAGTTACAAATGGATATGGGCATATGACCCAAAAAGCTCCTATTATAAATAAACAATCAACTACTCAGGATTGTACATCACAAAAGTGATGAACAGTAGTGGTCAGAGTGGCTGTGGCTCAAGCAGTAGAGGAAGCAGTGATATGAGTGGAAATTTCTTCAGGTCATAGCATTATAGCGTTGCTGGATGTGGAGAGAAGGAAGGACCATGTTAAAATTAGAAGGTTGGGGAGTGAATAGTGAGCATGAAAATGCAGCGAGTATTATTCTAAATTCTATATGTACAAAATGCCTCTCTCCTTTAGTTGTAGTGCCACACTCAAATTCAATGGAAGATCCAATATTGCACACATATAAAGTGGCATGGATATTATTCTAAATTTGGTACTTATCTTAGTATTTACAGTGCATTTTGTGCAGTTTGTAAACAGAAAAATAATAACATTAGTGTCTAAAAATGGAACCATATCATATAAAATCCTTTGTAAGGTGTTAAGTTGCAGCTTCTAACAAATAAAAGTAGCATGGGTAAAAGAATAACAATTCATAGAAAAATTTTGCATGTACTATATTCATATTATTTTCTAAACATAAAGCATAGTAAGCTAGGAAAACCTGGAATTATGTTTGCGAATGTGTATTCTCCGGTTGATGACGTTAAAGCGGATGCAACCAACTCATCAGAGTCTGACATCAGCTCAACTTTCACACCAGAAGGTCCTCCATCCTTCAAGCAGCTCTTACCACCAACTGCTCCCAACACTTTACCTGATATCATAAACCTGCATGTGTGTATTAACAGTTGAAACTTCAATGTGATAATTGGTCACACATAGAAAATAAAGTAAATTGCCAAAAAAACAAACCCAGTGAACTGGAAATTAATATCTTCGTTTCCATTGCATCCATTTTGATCGATGACAACAGGAACCTGAAGTGTTATGTGAACAGAGAGTCAAAGGCACATACGTAGGAACAAACAGGGCGAATGAATGGACACATTCAGTTCCAGCATCAACTTACAGTTTCAGGCTTCCACGACCATCCCTTAGGCCCCTTCACTCTAACCATGAATGAACCCTATTGCAAGACAAATAACAAACATAAACAGGAGAGAGAGAGGGAGAGGGAGCGAAATTGTTTCAATAATAATGGTGAGAATATGCAAATGGAAAGCCTAACTCATTTCTGTAACCCCTGTGCCCAGTTGAACTGATAAACAACAATGCAAAACAAAACTCAGCAACAATCACAAGGATACCTTGTCATAAACTGGGATAAAGTAGTAGCCATTTGGGGCACACTGTGTGCTTTCCTTAACCAGACCATCAACTGTGCACAGCTCAACCTGATACAAGAAGTTGGGAGAGAATCAGTTTAAGGCATGAATAGAAAGACAAACAACAGAGCCACAACAAATTAAGCCTCCATTACTACTAATCATGCCCTTGAGGTGTAGCATTAGTATTTATCCAGGAGAAATGAGAATATGTCTTTGAGATAATAATACACAGCTATACAGGACAAAAGGAAGTCAACCATTGGTAAGGTGAATCTATATCGATTGTATTACCATTGAGAAAGTCCTTATAGTATTCATTTGATAAAGCTTTAAAGAAAATGGATGTAAGTGACTATTAGTACATGAACAAACCACTATGATCGCAATGCTGCAACAGATAATTCTAGAAACTGTTAAAATTCCAACGACACCAGTATTCTCAGTGGTGCTACCACAAAATACACATAGTGCAAGTTTCATAAATCCTATTGGTCCATTGTTGCCCTAAAACATTAGCAGTGTATTGTTTTTCCTCCGACACAAATTCCCCATGGTCCAGGTACAGGGTAAACCGTCTACAAATTTGTAATCCAGAACTAACACTCATATAGTAGCAACCGTAGCCAGGGGCCACTGGCCAGACTTCACCTAAGTCCTAAAAGATAAGCAATGCGCAACTCTCAAACCAATGGCAGCAACTCTCAGCTGACCGTGAAGGTCACTTCAAGTGAACTGCCTCAACTAACTACACATTGCGACAGTCCGAATCACGTACTAAAGCGGCCAGAGCTCGATCAGCAACGGGACAGTCCGAATCACGTATTAAAGCGGCCAGAGCTCGATCAGCAACGGCAAGTAGCAGAAGGCAACAACAAGCGGCGAGATGAGATGAAACAATCCGAACATGCGGAGTGCTGGAGTACTAGCAGGCAAGGGTGCAGCCATCGTACCGTGATGTGGGAGTAATCAAGCTTGGAGTCCGATGCCTTCCGCGACTTGGCCAAGCCGGAGCCCGCCTGCACACAACACCAAAACCCCAGGTCCAGTCAGTGGCATGCCGCGCCGAGCGAGGCCGGAGCACAACGAGAGGAGCGGGGAGCAAACCTCCACGAAACCGCCGCATCCGTGGATCTCGTCGGAGGCCGCCGCGGCGGAGAAAAGAGCGGCGGCGAGGAGCAGGGGGAGGAGGAGGCGGGGATCCATAGAGAGATCGGATCTAGCGGCCGCGGAGCATGCCACCAGGGGGAGACGACGACGAGATCGAGGAGATGTGCGGGAGGCGGAGGCGTAGTAATAGTGGTGGCACCAGTTGAGGAGATTTTGCCAGTTCACGCTTTGGACTTGAGATTTTGCTGTGGTGGGCGATGGGCCGTAATGGTTTATATTTGGGCTTTTGTGTCATGCACAATAGGCCGGAAATGCTTCCTCCAACTTGTTAGTAGCTGTTCGGCCTGATCACTACCCTCCTTCCTCCTACAAGTTGTTACGAATTTAGTAGCCTTCCTGTCAAAATAAAAAAAGAATTTAGTGGCCTGCCATATCGCTGGGTCTAAAGGTTCCTGAATAAAGTTAGCGAGCCTTGATGATAAAAAAAAATTACGAAGTGCCTGATTTTTTCTTTTTTTAAGAATCATACGAAGTGTCTGATGGGGAAGAGATTATTAGGACGTATATGTTTTCGTTGCAGGCACAACTATGATGGCCAAAGCGAAGAGTTGACAGCAAGGCCCATGGGGCGCAGGACGTGACACCACTCGGCTGCCGTACACCACCCACAAGCTATAGCGTCCCTGTTCTTTTCTTTTCCCTTCCTCATCAGTTCCTCTCCTGCGAATCAGTCGATCAATTCACCAACGTGTCACGCACAGCGCGTCAGTCACGTCCAATGTAATGTCGCCTCCTCCAATGGCCAAAGTTGCTTCACACGCCTCGCAGACCACAGGTCTGCAACAACCAGGGACAGACAGATAACAGCCGAGCAAAAATATCAGTGAAGCCAACCAAACGTATAAACGTACCGATGCACAATGTTTTGTGTTATAATCTTAATCTGTCTTTTTTTTTTGTCCTGTCAACTTAGTACACTAACTTCTCTAAAATATAAGCATTTGTTAACTTTCAACAATAATGTTTAATTATTTGTTTTATTTAAAAATTTATAATAAAATCTTATTTATTTTATTATAATATATTTTATTATTAGATATACGTCAAATATGAATTATTTATTTTTATATTTTTATAAAATAAATTGAATAAGACGAATAGCTAAATATGATACATAGTTAATAAATACTTATATTTTAAAACAGAGGTAGTACTTGATTGGTCTTTTTTATGTTCTTTTCCTACCTCAGTCTCTGATTCGTGACAAAGAACATTGATGAGTCACATGTTAATTACTCCTTCCATTTCAAATTATAAGACGTTTTAGTTTTGGGTACGGGAATTAAGAAGAAGTAAGAAAAAATAAGTATACAGATAACGAGAATGAGAAATATAGAGATAAGAATATATTGGAAAGAAAAAAAAAGTGCATTCAGATACGAGTGTGTCTTATAAATTAGACGGCTAAAGTGTCTTATATATAACCATTATCAGCGTTTTCTCTTAAGGCAAAAAGATAAGATACTGTATTTCCTACTCCTACCTGGGAGAGCCCAACACACCGTGCAACACCAGCTGCACAACACCGATGAGCGGTGAACTGTTGGACACTAACGGACGCGACACGTGACAAGAGAGCTCCCCTGAGAGCATCTGTAGTGGTACTGAGTATTTTGGACCCTCTACTTTTGCATTTGAGATCTAGGACTCATATTTAGGAGTCTAATTTTTATTTTCAACTTCAATAGTGCTACTCAAAATCTGGCTCTCATTTTCATCCTGACGCATGGGACCTGTTGGTCAGTGACATAAAACAATTCATCTGTGTAGGGTTCACTCAATAGTGGGCAGCAGTGAAGAAGCACCGGATCTTAAAGGCCGCGCGCCGTCGGTGAACCCGTCGCTTGCGTCCCTGCCAATTCGAGGGAGCAGCCCTCGCCGCCCTGGTGGAGCTCTGGCGCGGCGTGGGACGATGGCAGCGGCGTCGAGGCAAGACAGGGTTGCACGTCTTGAACTCCGCGGGCACCTCAATGGCGAGGGCGAGGCTGCGGCGCCCAACTCCGGCCCGGGCGAGCTCCTCCAGACTCCCCTCCCGCCCCCGACGGCCCGAGCGGAGCTCCTCTGGCGCGCAAGGAGTGGGCAAGGGCGGAGCTCCTCCAACCTCCTCTCCTCTAGCGCGCAAGGGCACGGGCGGCGCACTGGGGGCGGGCACGGCGGAGGTCTGGCGGGGGACGGGGGAGAGGAAGGATGGGTTAGAGGGAGGATGGGTTGCCCTCATGACGGCGGCGGCCGGGCGAGATCGGGAGTCGGGGGATTGCATCAGTAGAGGAAGAAGAGAGAGAAAAAAAGAAAAAAGAAAAGAAAATGGTGGGTCGCACCGTTTGATAGGACTCCAAAAGGTGAGAGCCCAAGTGGGGGATTTAAGAGCCCTCTGAAAATGAGAGCCCAACTGAAAGGTCTGCTGAAGTTCGATTTTTTGACCCAGGCTCTTAAAAATAGAGTAGGGGCCCTGTTTAATAGTCCTGCTAGAGATGCTCTGACCACTATCATCGTTGCGCATGTCGTATCCCCTATGATAGACATGCGGGCGCCGATCAGCTGGTGACTGGCTCGCTCGTCACGATGGCACGTTGGGCCGTCAGTGTTTGGTCCATCAACTAGTCCAAATTAATCTTTTTCATTTAAAAATTTTAGAGCAAAATAACTCAAACTAACTCTAACCTTTGAATCCAAACAAGATCATTATCAGCGTTTTTTCTTTTAAGGCAGAAAAAGATACTACTAGTAGTACTACTCCAGTGTACTCCCTACTCCTACCTGGGAGAGCCCAACACACCGTGCAACAGCAGCTGCACAACACCGATGATCGGTGAACTGATGGACACTGACGGACGCGACACGTGACAAGAGAGCTGAGCCCTGACCACCGTCGTCGTTACGCCCGTGGCATGCCCCTGTGAATGCACACGCGGGCGCCGGTCGGCTGGTGGCTGGCTCGCCCGCCGCGACGGCCCGTTGGGCCGTCAGTGTTCGGTCCATCAACGTACTACAGTACATCGAGCGGGGGGACGCCGCGCGCGCGCATCGAAGGCATCATCGGTCACTGGAGCGGGAGGGGATTGACGTACGTATCCGGTCCGTAGTCTACGTGGGGAGGCCCGAGGCGCGAGATTGGTATCTGTGCTCGCTCTCTCTCTCTGTGTCCACCGGTACTGGCGCTGCCACTTCGCCGTAGCCATCACGTAGTACTTCCGTCTCATTCCGTGGCGCGCCACGAGGCGACGGACGACACCCGCCTCGGCAGTGATGCGCTCACTGCTTCATGCCGGCGCGCCCATCGACCGAGGCCTTCTTGCCTCTCTGGCCTAGTGGCATTGCCCTCCTCCTCCATCGGGTTGCACCGCTAGCTACGAGTACTTTATCTCGATGCGTATCCAACCAAATGGCATCTCGTTTTTATCTTAGCACGCCGTCCCGTGTAAATTAACCCAACCATGTCTACGGTGTGTTCGTTTTCCACCTAATTTTTAATTTTTAGACCCGTCTTATCAAATATTATGATATTAATTAGAAGTATTAAATATAGATTACTAACAAAATTCCGTTCATAATCCACCCTCTAAATAACGAGATGAATCTTTTAAGACTAATTGGGACATGATTAAATAATATGATGCTACAGTAAACATTTTTTAAATATTTTTTAAATTAGACTTAACAAATTTATCTCGTAAATTAGCATCCAATTATGTAATTAGTTTTATATTTAATTTATATTTAATCATTAACATTTGAATGATTGATGTAACAACACTAAAATTTAGACCCAAGAAACAGACACACGCCTAGTCCAGCTGCACCCCCGTTTCGTAACGGGGACTTCTTTTGCTCCTACTAGTATCACTGTTCGATGCAATTTCATAATATCATGCTCATGCATTTCAAAGAGTTCTTTGACTACTACGGAGTAGTATGTAAAAAAGAAAAAAGGGATTACCAGTGAAAAAGAAAACCAGTTTTGAGAGAGACAGGCATATGGTCAGTTTATCACGTCAATCACGCCCATCCAATCCAATCCACCCAAAAAAGTCCTTGAACGCGTACGAGAATTTGGGAACCAGAGGAGAGCGCCACCACCAACCGCGTTTGCCTCACCCCGAGGGAGGAAGAAAAAATCAAAGCAAGAGTCGTTTCGTTCCTTCCTGTTCCTGTGAGTGAAGACGGTCGACGGATCGAGTCGTCGTTCACATGCGGATGCGGCCGTGGCGATCCAAAACACAAGGCCTGCCACCGAGCTTAGCCGCAGGCATTCAATATCCTGCACGAATTCGCGTGTCGTGGCCGTTTCCGAGGCCGCCCTCCCCTTCTTGAGAGCCTAAACCTCTCCTCTCGAGTCTGAATCGCAGCGGATAAACAAAGCGCGAAACCCAGGCGGACCTGCGCACTCACCTAGATGAATGTGAGGACTTCGAGAGTTGCGAACTTCCTGCTCGCCGCACCAAATCCCGAGGATAAAATGTGTAAAGGCAGCCGCGCGTCGGGCAAGAAATTTGGCATGGCCAAGCGGGTGCGGAAGTTTTCTACTCACTCCGGCAGACAAAGCTACTGCCTCCGTCTCATACTACACTCATTTAGTTTTTTTTTAATTACTTGTTATTTTTGTATTTTAGTGTTTTTTTTTCTTTTTTTAATATATTTTTATTTTTATCTCTCTCCTTCTTATTTTTTATTCAACTATCTTTTTTACTTCTCTTTAATCTTCGTGTCCAAATCTAAAAAGACAAGTAATATAACGGAGCAAGTACTATTTTGGAGCACTTTGGAGTAGTAATACTCCATTCGTCTCATTTTAATTGGCATTTTAGAGCCACACACGGGCATTATGAAAAAGTATAAAATGTTAGAGATAGAAGTGTACTGAGAAGATAAAAAGTTGTATCAGAAAATAAGAATATTAATTAATTTTAGAAAAAAATTTAAAAGAGCTAAAATAACAATTATTTTGAAAATGAGAGAGTAATATGGATGTAAAAACTTCAAAGTTAGTACGGAGGTTGGTTGAATCAAATTTTTAATCTTGTATTTGAATCTTTAAATGTACAATACATTTTTTTAGTCGAAAGAGATAATTTTTTGAAGTATGATGCATCTGTATTTTGCGTGTCCACAAATATAAGTATTTGAGATATTTTTAGTTAGTCCAACAATATAAGTATTTAAAACTTACTCATCCACGTACATCCCCTATCCCTAAAATCCTATCCTTTCGTCACAGCCCGCTCCACGTAGCTTGATCCTCCACTGTTGCTTATCCTTTTTTGGCTACCATGACCTCCTTGATGCCCCTCTTTGCTGATCCACCCCTGTCACACCCTCCTCGCTTCTCTTGCTCTTCGAGCTAAGCCCGTCCTATCGCAATGCTTGGATCCGGTGGCACAAGCACGAAGTATGATCATGGCAAGACAACAGTGTCTGTTGCCGTCTGGCATTCATTGTGGACGACAAGCCCATGGTCGCCTTCTCATCACCGTGCACCTCAAATCTCAAATGACACACGGCCTCGGCGAGCTTCAAGTCCTCGTTGGGCGAGGCGGATGGTCTGGACGCAAAGGGGGAAGGACAGTTGTGTAATATGTTTGGTGAAAGTAATCGATTAGGTGCAACGATATTTTTTACCTAATTTTCCGTACTCACTTCGAAAATCTAGAAATCTTTACATTATGAAGGAAGGAAATCTCAAGATCAATTGATCTAGTTTTGTATAGATACTAGTTTTTTGCACGTGTGTCACGCACACGCTATTGTTCTATAATGACATCATGTAATAATTGAATATATATATATTAAAAACATATTAATAACATATCTCACTATGGTATGTAAAGAGGATGATTAATACAAAATGCACGCTAATCTTATTTTCAATAGTGTTGAGACGCCTCTAAAATAGGAAAAGATATAGAGGTAAATATCCACATAAGGCAAGTCAGAGTGAGATTAGCATGCATGCGTTGATTTATTAAGGCGACTAGGCAATCTAAACAAATAACCCTATTATCTAAATATAGTATGGTTGGTGATATATATATCATGAACACCATAAGGAAAAACTATGACCAAGGATATTTAATTTCCATATATAAAATATGTAGATCGTTGTCCATATTACAAATAAGAAAGAAAATCACAAAGAGATAACTTCTTCATGGAGCCGTCCTTTCGCCCTACAATAGAAGTAGGTCGCGCCTTCTTCAAAATGATGCTTCTTTGAAAGGTTGTATAAAACTTGTCAAATAGGTCATGTGTATCATATACCGGTCTCCTCTTTATATGATTTATACTTCCTTGCTAGTATTTTAGAAAGTAAAAAAATAAGGCAAGTAGTATATTAGTTTAATAGGAAATAGAGTTTTAGATCTATCAAAAAAAGTAGTATGTCTTCCATTAAAAACCATCTCATCCTCTGTTTCAAAACCTACATGCACATCCGAGTTCCCTCTATCAAAATCTTCCTCTGTATAACATTAGTGATGTGTAAGAGTGTCAGAATGAAGTTGTATATACATGCACCAACCATCACTATCTGTGCATGGGTCTTTTAGAGCGCATATACTGAAATCTAATTTTGGGTCCTTAATGTCAGACCTTGCAGTTCCGATAGGTGTTGAATGCAAACCTGATATACAAACATTATATAAGTGCATTGATTTAAGCACAAATAATCATCTAAAAGTAAAGTACCATACTGGGAATGGATTCCCCATTCAAAAGCATCCTTTCTCACGAGGTACTTAATTGTTCGAGTTATTTGCAAAATTATTGTCTGAAAATTAACAAATTGTAAAAGTTAAAGTGTTGTTATCAAACAGAAATATGGTGGATGTGCTTGCACATATGCATATAATTGCCTTTTCTTCTCTTTTTACGCTTCCGCCACTCTTGCCGGTATTCCCGGTGATAGGCACGCTTCTTAGCAAGTAGATTAGCATTCTGGGTAATACAACCATCCTTTGTCTGAAATGCCGGTCCTTTTGTTGTCAATCGTCGCGACAAGCGAGCAGCAATCGTCACTACAAAGAACCGCTGATTACTATTCCAGTGATTTATAAGGGAAGTTCAAAAGAAACGAGAAACAAAATGAAGTAGGCAGTGCATACAGATAAAACCTACGTCTCTTGTAGCACCAGATACTATGTTGGATTCATGATTTCTGCACTGAACTAATGATGTTGCTACCTGCTTTCACTCGTGGCGTGGATCTGTCTAAATTCACAGCCTGTTTCTGCTCCCGACTACGGCATCGTGCATCGCTCGTTCATTTGCTTGCTGACGCTTAGTAGCCGGCAAATTAGACCCTATTTTGTTGCCATTGTTTGTCACGGTGTTCTATCTATAAAATATAGAAGAGGAGGTCAACAACATGTTGGTTGACGAACGGTGGATGATCCAGTTAACAGAACAAATACATACGAATGTTTCTTACCCCGGAGAGACCAGGTTGTTGGACCTTGTTCTCCTAGAAACATCATTCTTTTGGTTCTAGTTGTTTTTCCTCGCCGTCCATGATCGATCTGTATGTCCAAAAGAAGGAAACTCAATAGCACGTTGACTTACCAGCAACATGAAAAGAAAACTCCCATGTTTGTATCGATGGAAATCAGAAAAAAAAAATGCCGCCCTATCCTGGATCCGGCAAAAATGGTCAGCGGCATAAACACAAGGTAGCTTCTCGCGGCATGGACGCATCCCTGTATGAGATCTGGCAAAACGGTTGCATATCTTCCCATCATGAGTCAGCGATGCCGCCGGGAAACAACTTCCTTCTAGCGTGTCTTCCTCCATTTCGACGGTCTCTGCGCATTGTCATTACGCCATGAATGATACCAATGAAGATGCAGACAGAAAATGAATGAATCAATCATATATACGACAATCTGGAGAATGTAAGGAAAGCACGGGACACAATCACCTAGTCTTTCCTTCCTTGCTTGCTAACGTGAAGAAGGAAAAGGAAAGGAAAGTAAGCTGTCACACAATAGAGAGGCAATCACGTAAAGAAAAGGAAGGAAACATTGACTACAATGAATTATGGAAAGTGAATTAATGCCATGGTGGGTACAACGGGCGGGTAGCTTTTCCATTGGTAAGAAAAAACAAGGTGTGAGAGAGGATTTACACTAAGGGGTGTTAAGAATCTGTGACATTATGTCACAGTTTTGTTATATGGTGGCCCCGGACCTTGATCCAACGGTGCTAGAGTGGGGAATGGCTGAGATCAAAGGTAGATTGTGGTGGTGGGTAGACAATCACATAGTGATAAAAGGTAGCATGAAATTTAATCTTTATAGTATAGATTTATAAGGTTTGGATATGCGTGTAAATGTTCATAGTTGAGTACTTATATGTGTTTGTGAGTATCTGCATCGTTATATAAGAGGAAAAAAGAGACATAACTGACCCAACTTAGGGTCAATATGGATACCTTTGAATATAAATTAGTTTAAAAGATGTATGAGATATAATAAGATCATTTTTGCTTAACCAGTTTCTAAAATCCAAATGTCCAAAGTTTAGAAAACTAAGAAATTAATATCAGTTTTTTGTTGAATTATAGATTTTAACAAGCAAAATTTTTATTTTAACTTTTTAATAAAACCAACCTTTATAAATATATTTATACTTAGCTTTTAGAAAAATAAAATTAACTTAGAAGACATTGGACAATCTGATTCATCATTAAATTTTATTAACCAAAGTAGGAAAATAAGAACTTAAGTTCTATATATAATTCATATGTTTTAACATATTTTATTATGAATAAAGACAAATTTTACTTCAGCAATACATATTTATCAATTTCATCAGGGGCAAGGGACATGTGCACCTCCTCATTATTACTATTGTACAAGAGTGTAATTACCTACATATTAAATTGTTGATTCCATCATTCGTCTTAGATACAATGGAGGCACAGTCTTCTTGTGTTAGTAACTGGCCTCAATAACAATCGTAGTTGTAACAACTCTTTATCTATGTAACCCTCAAGAAGATCAGAGCCGTGAAGACACCTTCAACATGTTTTATGAAATCTCCGCATATTCAAATAAATAAATATATATAAAAGTATCGAACCCTTAAATAAAGTTATCTAGAGAGGTAATTTCAAGTAGGTTCCTCCCTTCTCTTATTTAACTTTGAATAACAATGTACTTGAGATGTAATTGTTAATGTCTGAGGGTTGAATTAATTTTGATGATTATCAACTAAATAAATACTTTGTAGGCCGTACTAATTTTAAGATTTTTGAACTTTATTGATTCACTAAGTTTTTGGTACGGAGGGAGTATGCATATTGTCTTGTGTTGTTTGACCCGTATTTTCTAGTTGTAGTATTATTTTTCTTACATAGCCCCACCACTAATATTCCTTAACAATTTTCTACAATTCTACCAAACACTTAATGTTCACCTGACATTGCATTTTCTACTAGTAATACTAACTTACTCCCTTCGTTCATATTTAGATGTCGTTTTAAAATTGGACATGAGAAATAAGGAGAAGTAAAAAGATATGTGCACTGAAAACAAGAAGAAGAGAGATAGAGATGTAGTGGTAAAAGAGAACATTATATTGGAAAGAGAGAAATGTGCATTGAGAAGCGAGAATGATATGTAATTGTAGAAAAGTTGTAAACTTTATAATGACATATAAATATGAACGGAGGGAGTATTACTTACCGTAGTGCACTTTGCTCTGTTTTTAAACATCCTAGCAGTCCCAAAAACTTATCTTGAGATATAAAAAAATGCAATGTACTTCAGATAGGTAATTTCAGATAGATATAAAAAATGTATCAAATTAAAAAATAAAACTTATCTAGAGAGGTAATTTCAAATAGGTTTATCCCTTCGCTTCTCTAATTTTAGGCAACAATGTACTTCAGATGTAATTGTTGATGTCGAGGGTTAAACTAATTTTGATGACTCACAACTAAACAAATAATGTAGGCCATACTAATTTCAAGATGTTTAAACTTTTTTGATTCACTAAAGTTTTGAAACGAAGGGAGTATGTATATTATTTTGTGTTATTTGATCCAGGTTTTCTAATTGTAGTTTTTTTTTACATAGCCCCACCCCTAATATTCCTTATCAATTTGCTACTCCATTCGTTCCAAATTATATAACACTTTAGCTTCTTTAAGTTTTCTCAAATTATAAGACACTCTTGCATCCCAACGCACCTTTTCCTATTCCTAATATATCTTTATATCTATATCTCACCTTCTTATTTTATGTGCAAATATTTTTTTTTATCTCTCCTTAATTCCTGTGCCCGAAGCTAAAACGTCATATAATTTAAAACGAAGGGAGTGCAATTTTACCAAACACTTAATGTTCACGTGACATTGCATTTTCTACTAGTAATAACTTACCATAGCGTACTTTGTTCTGTTTATAAGCGTCCTAACAGTCCCATGAATGCGCTCCACATTGCGGATTGCTGTGATGCGTGCGGCTCGAACCTTGAATGATTTTTTCTTCATTTATATAGTCACTGCATTCATTTATATATAGTCACTGCCATCACCTTTCTATCAAGTCTGTCTTTCGTTCAACAGGGACGTGACGGAGCAGTAGGAGCAAAAACAATGGTATTCCGACTATACATGCACAAATGATCAGCCAGACGACTGAACGGGGGGCACCAGTGAGCGAATTGGCCGCTTTCACGAAAGGTACCCTCGCGTGCTCATCTCCCTTTCGGAGTGAGCGGCGAAAACGACGGGAGCAGCCGAGTGTCTTCATCGGCACGGAAGGTAAAACAAACCTTCTTGTGTTTGGTCTAAAAAACGCTAGTAGTGGAAATATTAGTTTGGTCATGGCAAAAATTGGGACAGAAAGAGCCGCATCTTATACTACTTTCTCTGTTCAATATTATATGACGTTTTAGTTTCGGACATAAGAATTAAGAAGATGTAAAAAAAGTAGGTACATAAAAAATGAGAAGGAGAGAGATAAAGATAGAGGTATATTGAAAAGAGAGAAATATATATTAGTAAACAAGATTGTCTTATAATTTAAAAAAACTTATAAAGTTTAGAGTATCATATAATGTTAAAAGAAGGAGTACAAAAGTAACGTGAACAGTTGAGGGCGTGGCAGTTAAACCGGCCGGCTATCTGGCTAAGGTAAACCCGATGTCACCTCCCGGGGATTACTCAACGTCGTAAGATGTGATGGCCTTTCCCGCGACGTGACGCGCCATCACCCCCGCCCAGCTGCCCACTGAGAGACATGCATGGTGGCGACCGCACACGCGCACTGGCACTGGCACTTTGGCCCCTCCTCTGCCTGATGGGATGCGAACGTGTCCCTCTCACCGCGCATTGACTTGCAAGCAAATCCAACCGAGTCTCACACTCTCACATCTCTCACCGCTGCGCTGCCACAGGAGGCGACCATGCCAGCGTAGATACTTGCACCCGTCGCCATCGCCCTGGCCTGTGTGGCGTTTATTTTGCCTTGGCCGCGGATTCAATTGCTCGGTATGCGGTTGTGTGCGTACGCACGGTGAGTGTTGGCTTCAGCCGGAAGCGAGAGGTGTGTGGTACTCCTACTGTAGATTGAATTGTTGTTGAGACAAGAAAGAGGATCCAGGACAGGCCGGCCCGACCGGGGTGCCTGTAGTAATTGTAAATCGCGTGTTCTACTTCTAGTTCGAGTGTGAAGAGGCATTTGTTGTTGACGCGTTCGCCTTGAGAACCGGCAGCGCCACCAAACCCAAGCAAGCCCAAGTCCCTGACGTGTGTGCGTGCCTAGGACGCGCAGCTCCCCATCAGGTCCACACGCCCCAATGCCTCCCCACTCCCCATCATTTTCAGTTAGACAAATCCCCTCGCCCAACCCATGTCCCTCTCTCCGTCTCGCTCGCTCGGCTCTCACTCCGTAGACTACTACTCGTTTCGTAGCGCTCAATTAGATACTACTCCCCCTTCAAAGCACACATTCCCAAGCACACGTTTCCCAAGCACACCAGGCCATAGATGCGGTGCCTGTGAGAGAGAGAGAGTACATGGTCACACCCAGCCACAGGAGAGCCTTTGCGTCGCAAGGTCACTCGTGTCCCCTCACCGTCCTCCCTCCCTTCCTTTGCAATTGCATGCACTCTCTCTCTCTCTCTCTCTCTGTATGTACAGCTGCCACAGCGAGCGAAACCTTGGACATGAGGTGAGAGGCCCTGTCGTTTCGTGTCCATCGATCCATCCGTGTCTCCCGAGTGACCGATTGATTTGACTGATTGACGGGTGATGCCTCACTAGCTGCGCCCCCTTTGTGGCAAATCTCATCAGCAACAGAGACCGCTGCTACCTGCTTGGTGTGACGGCTTTGTGAGAAGTGAAAGCCATCATCCATCTCTCTCTTTCTCTCCCTCCTCCGCCATATCTTCTTTTCCTTGCCACTGCCTGTCCTCTTCTCGCTTTCTTCCGTCTTTCTTGCGAGTTGCGAGAGAACAGAAGAGACAGAGAGAGAGGGAGGGATGATGGAGCGGAGGAGGAAGGCAATGTGGCTGTACCCCAAGGTGGTCGGCTTCAATCCTCCCGAGAGATGGGGGCACTCTGCCTGCTTCTTCGAAGGGGTCGTCTACGTCTTCGGGGTATGCATCTCTCTTCCTTACTGCCAATTTCGTTTCCCCTTCTTTGATCATACTAAGCATCTGTTCTCTTGACCTCTGCTTCGAGTTCTTCTACTAGAAATTTGCACATCTTTACTTCATTCTCTTCCTGAACTTGTTATGCAAGATGTAGTGGTGACGGCGAACCAATTCAGAGCCTATCGAGTCTTGGGTACAGTTGTAGATTAACAGGCTCTAGACACAGGGTGTTCTTTTGGCGAAAAAGTCGCGTCTTTTCTGGTGTTAATCCTCTTAGCTGCTTGCGTTTTTGTCCTGTTGCAGCTCCCATCCCACTGATGTAGAAGTAGCAAGAAAAATGCTGTGCAGCTTTCACTACCTAAAAGCCGTAAAGCGACCCTGCTGTAATATTCCACATAATGAAAAGCAGCACTGCTAGCAAAAGGAACTAGATTTTGCCAGTTACTGCCCTTTTGTCACCACCTGCAATAATGCAAAACAACCTGTAATCTTGTTCATGCAGCAATAAACACACAAATCTGTCGGTTCAACTAGATACACGTGGTAGAGTTGTTCACACAGACTATAGGGTGGATGTACTGCAACATGTACAAACGAGAACCAAAGAGCAGTGCCTTTTTCGCTTATCTTTCACTTCCTCCAATCTTTTGGACCACGCCCGGTTTAATAAGTCTCCTGATTGGTATGATGTGGTCACGCAAAGCAAAATGTTTAATGCGAGCAGAGCAACCCTGATGTGCATGCCTCACAGCTACTTACCGCACCGACCGAGCCGCTGTCCTCTCTGCTCGTCACATGGTTTCACAGTTCTTTCTGGCATACTAGATCAATCTTGCAAGTTACTAGTGTGTTCATGTAGTCAGACCATTCATGGTAGTAACTCGTCTGTAGTACAGTAATAATGAACTAATGCGATGCGCTGCTGTGCCGGAGGAGTTGTAATAATGTTATATCCTCGTCCATGACTGAACCAGGGATGCTGCGGCGGCCTTCACTTCAGCGACGTGCTGACCCTGAACGTGGAGACCATGTCGTGGAGCTCCATGGCCACGACGGGTCAGCGCCCGGGCACGCGCGACAGCCACGGCGCGGCGCTGCTGGGCCACCGCATGTTCGTCTTCGGCGGCACCAACGCCGGCAAGAAGGTGAACGACCTGCACGTGCTGGACCTGCGCACCGGCGAGTGGGCCCGCCCCCAGTGCAAGGGCATCCCCCCGCCGCCGCGGGAGAGCCACACCGTCACGGCCGTCGGCGGCGACCGGCTCGTCGTGTTCGGCGGCAGCGGCGAGGGCGAGGGCAACTACCTCGGCGACGTCCACGTGCTGCACGTGCCCACCATGACGTGGACCTCGCCGGAGGTCAATGGCGACCACGCACCGGCCCCAAGGGACAGCCACGGCGCCGTCGCCGTCGGCGGCAGGCTCTTCGTCTACGGCGGGGACTGCGGCGACCGGTACCACGGCGAGGTGGACGTGCTCGACGTCGACACCATGGCGTGGTCAAGGGTAAGCGTCGCGTCCCTGTCAATGGATGGTAGCTTGGGGCTGGCTCAAATGTGACAGAGCGCTGACAGATGCACATGTTTCCGGTCTAGAGATCCATCGCCATTATCTTTCGCTTTCCATCCTGTGACAGTGACTTGGTTAGATTTGGTTTCCCCTAAAAATCTGCAGGAGTTTATGCATCTTTGATGCTGACTGCCGTACTAGTGTTTACAAGTGCAGAGCTTTGCTTGTTTAACCTTGAAAATTATCCAAAACATACTGCTCTGCTTAGACAAGGAATTAATCGATACAATTTCCATCTCAGCACGTCCTAATTTTACTTCTTGTGATTCTCAGTTTCCGGTCAAGGGTGCCTCACCTGGTGTTCGAGCAGGCCATGCAGCTGTGAGCGTTGGGTCAAAGGTAAGCATGCATCAGTTACTGAAACAACGGGAACAATTTCTTTTACCGGATTCTGAATAATGCGCCCGCGCCCCTGTGTAGATCTATATTATTGGAGGGGTTGGTGATAAGCAATACTATAGCGACGTCTGGATTCTTGATGTCACAAATCGTTCATGGAGTCAGCTCGAAGCATGTGGCCAGCAACCGCAGGGACGGTTTTCTCATACCGCCGTGCTCATGAATACTGACATTGCAATCTACGGAGGGTAAGTTTGCATTGAGCGTGCACAGTAGATGAAGTTTGTCAAAACAATATATACATTGTACTAGTTTGTTAGAAATTTTGCTTCAAAAAAAAGTTTGTTAGAAATTTGACATAGCTTGGAACATTTTCAGATGCGGTGAAGATGAACGCCCGCTGAATGAGCTGCTCATTCTGCAACTGGGCTCTGAGCATCCCAATGGACGATACAACATTTCGATGTGCAAGGTTCTTAGCAACCACTGGAGTCAGGAGAAGCGGAAATTCTTGAGAGCAGGGCATGTGAGTAGCTTAACTTACATACCAGTAGGATGCATTTTAGTTCCTTTGCAACAGCAAGCATGATAAACAAGTAATTGCTGCAGAAGGATGCAAGCGTGAACAATGGGGATGCCGGTCAGAAGCCTCGGGAGGCAGAAACAGAGCGAAGAAATTCATTCCTGCGTGGTCTTGGTAAGTGGATGTTGGAAGCACAAAACTGCTTTTCAGCAGGTCTTATGTCTGATACTTACATTTATTGCCTACATTTCTTTTTTCATCTTCAGAGAATGGCCGTTTGAAAAGAAGAAAAACCGGTGATGTTCAGCCAAATGAGGCCGAGTCAGAGCAGGAGGAGCACTCACTGTCTCTTTCCCAACATTCTTCACCGTCCCAATCCGATCAGGAACAGAATGGAGCTCATAAGCTTTCAGCATCTCCTAGCGCATCCATTTCAACCCTGCAACCGTTTGTTCGCCTCAATGCCAACGGCACTCTGAGGGCTCCTGGACCTGGAGCCATCTCATCAAGGCCTCTGAATGCCGATCAGTTTCTGCGCACCATGGCACCACAACATCGGCCAGAAGTGCAGTTCCTTTGCTCTGATCATAAGCCACAGCCCCGGCCCTCTGGACCACCCCTTGTAAGCTACTCTTGTTTATCACAAACTTAAAAGTACATCACGATACATGCTCAACATCGCTCAATGGTGCTGTTACTAACCTGCAGATTGGCGCGGAGGTTCATGGAACCATTGATGGAGCTTTTGACTCGGGATACCTTATGACCGCAGTGGTGAACGGGCAGCTCTTCAGAGGCGTTCTATTTGCTCCAGTAAGAAAATTCATCAAAAAACAATCTAGAGAAAGTCCAGGACTTGAAAGCCTGTTCTTGATGTTTGCTGCCTTTGGTTTTTTGTCTCAGGGACCTGGAGTGACGGCTCCGAGACCCACAGCTCACCACCAGATCCTGACGAGCTCGGCCGTGCCTCCCCAGCAGCGCCCGTTGCTGGCTCACGCCATTCCAGTGCACGCACGGCCCGTGCCACAGGCGACAGGCTTCGTGCTGCCAGACTGCGCTCACCTTGCGCGGCAAGGATTCCCGGCAAAGGCCATCAAGTCCGAGCCAGAGAGGGGCAGCAGTGACCTGCATGATGTTGTGCTCACGTTGGGAGGACCTGGAGGAGCGGGCAAATGAGCCTCTTTCTGAAGTCTCAACAACTGACATCCAGGCCCTGCTGTTTACCTCTTGGCTTGCTTTGTAAAATAGACATTCTGTTTGAAAAAAAAATAAGATTGTTAGCCTTGTGTAATCCCTATGGCAACCTTTTATGTTTCTTTGACCTTGTGATTTTACATATCAAATATAGCGTTAGTTTTGCGATAAGCAGGTAGTCTTATTCTGATGGACCACATACATACCTGTCATGAAAAGGAACAATTTTGCTTGCCCGTTCGAAATTCTGGTCCGGAAATCAATCTTCATCGGATATATATATTTGGGACAACTACTTACCGCAGAAAGCCAGAAACCATGAACGTCTTGGCTATGCGTTCGTCTCATACATCCTGCTGATACCGTATTTTACTTTGACAAACTAGGAAAACCTTATCAAATTGATTAAATCTAAAATGCCCTATATTTGTGGCTCCAGGGGATGCTATTTAAGATCTTACCCCAAGAATGTGACAAAGGCAGATATTTCAATAATTATTAGAAATTATTCCAAATAGCACTGTCCAAGTACAAACGAGGTGTTATTTGAACACTAATTATGAGCATTTTCAAATGACTGCACATCGTTGGATTCGTGTTGAGACATAGTTCCACACAATTTTTGGGTAGTTACTTTCAATACAAATCGATTTTGAAGGGCTATGCCACAAGCCAGAACATGGAAAGAGTGCAAGAATGCAAGATATTTAAGGCGTACAGTCCCAACAAAATTGCGAGCGGTGCTGTGTCAACAAAATGATCACAAATTCAACAACTGCATAAAGTAGAAGTACTTGCGATTTCAAGTTCACATTTTTTTTTTAGTATGATACGACAGAAGCCTATGCCGCATCAAAGCTTTTAGACTACCGTCCTGCACGCAATTATTTCCAGTCCGAATGGCTACCCTGTTCACAAAGACCTATGCACACTACACTCGGGGGGCATGCACATATCATTGTCAGGGCATCAAACTGATAGCACACTGACCACAAAGACATGGACTCTGTAGTAGGATTCTTGCTAGGGTACAGCAAAGTCTGTAACAGCAATATTCATTCAGAAGAAAGTGAAAAAAAAGAAGCCTAGTCAGACAAGACCTCACGTTGCACTTGGAGTTATCTCATCGCTCCGAACTGCTTGAGGAGCACCAAAAGCTGGAACACCACCCTAGCCATGAGCTATCCTTTACATGGAACAGCAAAAGAACAGTTTGCTCTATCACATTTGTTTTCTGAATGCTCATGGAAGGGATCAGTTCAGAAGTAATGACTGGAGTAAACTGTAGATGAAGATAAATATGTATCATCGTCACTTGTCGCCCATCCTCTTGAGCAACTTCCCGATGTCATAACAAATTTCAATATTATCATCCTTAATCTGTTGACGAAGTGAACAGTTCGTCTTACCAGCTGCCAAGTAAGTCCGCAGGAGGGACTCATAGGCTTTCCCATCAATGCACCCGAGTGCCCTCAAGCAATTGCAGAACCTCTCAGCACCCTCAGCGTCCTTGTGTTCTTCGAAATATTTTTGAAACTTGTGGATCCTATCCTGATCGAGCTTCCCTGTTTTCATGGGAAGCTTTGTCATATTCTCAACCCAGTTCAGAGCCGAAATCATGTCCCCTTTACCTATGTAGTGATCAAGAAATAATTCACATGTTTTGGAGTCGAATTCGGCACCATTTTCTTTGGCCTTCTCTGACAACAACTCTGCTTCTTCGGCCTTGCTGCTCTTGAGATGGGCACGAATCATCATATTTGTAAGCCTCATATCATAGCTTTCATAACTGGATTCCCACTCCTCAAAAACCTGCTTCAAGCGATCAAGATCATTGAGCTTATAGAGAGCTTGAAGCATGCCGAGGTAGCTTGTGTTGGTCACCTTATTGAATTTTGCCTTCATCACACCCCATATCCTATTGACTTCACTCAAATTGCCTGCTGAGGCATAAAGGCTCATAAGAAAATCAAAAGGTTGCCTCTCGTCATAATCAACAACGCGCTTCTCAAGTTTCTTTAGAGCAGACTCTGCCTTCTCAAACAGACCAGCATTCACATAGATAGAAGCAAGTGTGCTATATGCAGACCACTGTAGCGTCACATCTTTCTCTGCCATTTCTTTCAGAAGTCCTTCAATAGCATCCACCTTATTTGATGCTGCATAGCTGGTCATCAGGATGCAGCATGTGAGACTATCAGGTTTGACGTTCTTTACTTTCATTTCCTCAAACAGGCTATCAACCTTCCTGTGCTGACCTAGCTTCATGTAAAGGGTCATCAAATTATTGATGGGTAGAGTACTGGATGAGATGCCAAGCTGATCCATCTTGAGGTAAAGGTCTGTTGCTTTCTCTTCCATTTTTGTTGAGCAATAACAATTCAAAAGTGCACCATAAGTTCTATGGTTTTTGGCCGAATCAGGGAGGCCATCAAAATAGTTCTCAGCTGCTTGAATGCCACGCACTTTATGGATTAGATCCAGTCGTATTGCATGGTTTGTATGTGACATGTTCATACCCCTTGCGTTAACCATCCAATCCATTAACTGCATAAAACACCAAATTGTAATAAGTGCTTCAAACATAATTAGCAGAAGTACAAACAGGCACACAACAAAATGAGTTGATACCTAATATCTATTACTAGAGTTAAGACAACTGCCAGTACAGTTGCACCTAAATACTATTACAGATATTGCCAGGATAGCAAACATACTGATCCACTCCCAACTATTCTTACACTATATAATAAGTGTTACACGATTGCAATACAGAACCTACACACATGGCAGTTTGATGCACCTTGGCAGGCCCCAAGCGCATGCTTCATTAGGTAATCTAGTCAGGAGAATCTTTACCAATTATAATAAATAAAATATTCTTTTACCGGCCACATGGCTAAAAAAATATAACTAGTCATATATCCAAAAAGGAAGAATATCAGTGCAGAATAAATGTGATTGTAATATAAAAAAATATAACCAGCTCTGCACAAAAACATCCTGTGAACCAACTTATATAACGAATTCATATGCATCACACAGTTCATTGTTCTGAAGCGGAACGGTGAGGTTAAGAAATAAAAAACAGTGCAACGAAAGGAGTCCTAAGGAAAATCTAGCAAATGAACATTAATCTAAATTCTCCTGACCCATATAGTTCAGGATTCCAAGTGACGAGGCCTCACAGAGTTGGTATAATCCAAACCAAAAACTAAGCTAAAAATCTTAGGAACTTCAGTGTGAGAAATAATCTGTCTTCCAAATAGCTGGTATTTGACACCAAGAAATAAAGCTACATAGCAAGCAGTGAAACAAGTTAAACTGAACTGAAAATTATCCATAGGAAAGCCAAAATAGAACCAAATCAAGACCTGCTGAAGGTGACAATCAACATCGATATTTAAGGTGAAACTAAAAAAAGAAGGCACAACGAGGTGCAAACGGAAACACATATTAAAATGTGTCCTCGTGCCTTGCTGGTGGCAAGCTACTTGCTGATAAAAATCGCATCTTTCCTCTACCACGCCACTCCCAAAATCATCAAGGCATGGACGAATCCTAATTCAAAGCAAATGGACATGATTGGTTGCCAAGGTTGAGGCGTGCATACCTCGAGGGCGTGGGCATGGCGCTTGTACTTGCGGAGATCCTTGACGTACATGACGAGATCGTCGACACGCACCGTGCCTCCCTCCCGCACCCACTTGTTCATAACCCGCGACACGCTCCCCTCCCCCGCTTTGCCCAGCGCCGACAGCTGGCGGTAGAGTGGCCGCCCGCCCTTCCCCTTCGCCCCCTTAGCCACGGCGGCTTGAGCCGGGGGCGCTGCGGCCTCCACCACCGCTTCGGTGGCCGTGGAGAGGAGGCGGCGGAGCAGGAGGCGAGCGCGGGCGAAGGAAGCTGGCGGCGCCATGGGTTTAGGGTTTTGCGATTTCGGCTGCGGGAGGGAAGGGGGAGAGAAAGGGAATATCAGAGCGGCGTTCGTTGCAAATCGCAACGAAATGGATGAAACGGAACGGATCGTCCGCCAACATCAAGACAACAAACGTGGTTAAATATGAGAATGCATTAATAATAATCTAAATAAAAAAGTTAATAAGATCCGACGGTGTCCGGCTAGAATTTGAGATTAATATAATATAATATAATTTAAATAAATAATAATAAGTTATTATTTATTTAAATTAAAATAAAATAAAATATCTTTGTTTTATATATTATAGTTATTATTATTATATTTATTATAACTCTAACAATATTGTTATTAAATCAATGTTCATCTATCAAACCTTATAATGATATCCGTATCCAATTTTGAATCCAAAACAAGAATATAACATGAGCTACGGGATTAAGAATTAATTATCGGAAGCTATACATTATGACTACGTATCCGAGAAAAAATATACATGATAGGATACAGAATGAGCCATATCCGCTCATATCAAATCCGATTTCATTAGTTAACATATGACAGTTGTTCAACTTCTCAGGGTTTATTATGAGATTTAAAGTATTGTAATTACGTAAAACTATTGGTCATACTTAGATGGTTAGATCAGTCTTAATGGTAGTTTTATTAGTTCAAATAAATCACCGCATTAGTAGAATGGATTGTTGTAAAATGCTTATGGGCCAGGCCCACCCTCTAGAAGAAGTACTCCTGATCTATGTGAGCTCCTTATCTAATTCAAGCCCAACACGAAATAGGATTTCTCCTTTATAAATAGTTGAGGAGACACCCCTTTGTAATTTCGCCAAAATTATTCAATAAAGAATTTCGTTTCCTCTATTCTTGTCACTTTTAGTTTTCGTTCTCTACTTCGGTCTACATGTCAACGATCGTCGATAACTTAACACGTTATCAGCACGCTCTACAGAGCCGGCCATCTACTCGACGATTAAAGGTATGATTTTCGATTGATTTTATATCTTGACTCGTTGTAGTCAAGATCTGTCTAGGAGATTGTCATAAAAAATCTTGACTCATTGCAGTCAAGATCTACAACAATAAAAGACCGTCATAGGAGACGACACTATGAAATAATAAAATCAGATTAACGGCACTTATGCGCCCGCAATCTCCTAACCCTAACCGGATTTGGAACCGACAAGGGGAGGATCTAGAATCTCCAGATACAAAACGGGGTATGTCCAGAAGTTCGAAAAAAAAGGCCGCATGAGTGCCCTCCGCCGACGCGAGCCACGAAAATGGCAAGAAGAAAAGACCGGATCTACCCTAACCCTAGTGGTGAAGTTGACCGGATCTATAAGAAAAAAGAAAAAAAATCTCAAAATCCGTTTAGAGACGGCTCAGATCTGGGACTTGTTAGCCTAGATCCGGTCCCTCCAAACATTGAATTCAGTACATACATCACAGAAAGTTGAAAAGAGAAAAAAAAGAAGAAAAAGAAAAAAAAAGGGGGGAAGGGCCTGAGCCCATGCGCGCGCCCGCCGCTGGACTCCCCCGCGGCGCCGTGGACTCATGCACGCAGCCGCCGAAGCACGAAGCGGAACGCAGCGGCCCAGCCCTCCACGCCCGCGAGGACTGATTCCCCTTGCGCACGCACGCGCTCTCCTTGGCGCTCAAGCTCCCGAGCGCCTCTCTCTAGATCTGCGGTGGAAGAGGGAGAAGAAAGAAGGTGGTGGTGTGGGTGGGAAGGAAGAAGAGAAAGAAAGAAAAGAGAGAGTAGCGGCTGGTTAGAGGAAGAGAGAAAGAGAAAGTGAAAGAAAATTAGGGTTTCAACCCTATTTATACCTTTTACAAGAAAACGGGTCAGGCTTAATTATTGGGCTGGTTTTTGGCCCATTAAAAGCCCGATTAGCGAAAATATCTGAAAAATTTTGTAAAGAAGTCCTCAAATTTTTGGGATTTTCTGTTTTTCGTAGAAACAAACCCAATTTTTTGCAGCAAGGCCCCTAGAAATTATGAAAATTACCAGAAAATCACAAAATAAATAGAAATTTCACGGGAATGTGTTATTTTGCATATAACACCTCGGATTTTTCCAGATTTATATTAAGATGGACTATAATCCTTATATTATTCCGTTTTTACGGATTATTGGTTATTTTTATGCAAAAATACCAATAAAAAATAACTTAAACATGCAGTTTTTGTTACACCACTTTACTTATGCAGCCTATTATTTGAAGATATTATTTGTATATACATGAAGTAATTTTTGCACCATGATATCATGCAGATGTCTGACCTTGTGAAGAGAGAATTTGATGTGCTTACCCCCCATAAAAGTAACTACCTGTCATGGGCTCTTGATGCTGAAATTTTTCTTAGTGGCAAAAATCTCTTGAAGACAATTATGCCCAAAAATGGAGAACCTGCTGCAACAGCAGTGGAGCAAGCTCAATCACTGCATTTTCTGAGGCATCATTTATGTACTACATTGAAAAATGAGTACATGATCGAAAGGAACCCGAAGGTCTTGTGAGACTCACTGCATAATCGCTTTGAGCAAATTGAAGTAGTCTTACTTCCTAAAGTGGAGCGCGAATGGCAAAACCTACGCTTCCAAGACTACAAGACTGTTGAGTAATATAATACCAAGCTTTATGGTATTGTGTCACGCATGAAGCTATGTGGCAAAAATCTTAAAGATCCTGACCTTATTCAATAGACTCTATCCACCTTTCACCCTAAGCTCACCCATGTGAGACGTCAGTATAAGAAGGACAAATATGGCTCTTATGTCACCCTGAGCAATGCATTGCAGCAAGATCAGGGGGGGGGGCGAATTGATCAAACAGAATCATTTGTCTCGTCCTACTTCCTCCATGGCACCGTACGAAGCAAATACCACGTCATTCAAGAAGAATAACAATAAGAGTAAAGGAGCTTCGAAGGCACCATCGAAGGCGCAAAACAACCGTAACAAGTTCAAGAAGAACTATAAAGGGAAGTCAAAGAAGACGCCTTCAGGGGGAGAATATGGGAAACAAGACCAGAAATGTTACAGATGTGGCATGAACGGACATTGGTCCAAAATTTATCACACGCGTAAGCACGTTGTCGACATGTACCAAGAACTCAGTAAGAAGCTTGCGGAGCATGAAGCCAACTATGTTGAAACTCCACAAGCCAAAGAAGACATCACGAAGATGGATTCTGATACATTAGACAAAGCTCAAGGTCATGGAGAACCAAGCAAGGCCTCTAATATTGAATTTGATGACGACCTCATGACAGAGGATGAGGAGGACCTGCATGGAGATTCTCACTAGTCTCGTAGACTACTTAGAATCAAAAGTTCTCCATTAGAATTAAGCAATAGTAATAAGGGTGCATTAAGTTTTTCATAGTGGATTATTTATGTAATCTCATAAAGAGAAAATATTTTCTCATTATTATATCATAATGGTGTGGAAATTGTTTTCATTATTATTTCGGTTGATTATACATTATTGTATTAATTATATAATTGTGGAGTACATGGCTATTCAAGAGGAGCTCTGTCTCGTAGACAGTGGCACTACCGCTATCGTTCTAAGGGACACTAGTTATTTCCAAACACTTCGAAAGTATGATAGAGATATAACTACTGTCATTGGCAATGACACTAGGATTGTTGACACAAGAAGGGCCACAATTATCATATCGAATGATACGCGGCTAGTAATCCATGAAGCATTACTTTATCCCGAGTCTACTCGGACATTGTTAAGCCTCAAGTACATCCGTACAAATGGATTTCACGTAGAAACCAATGATGATAAATGCGAAGAATATCTCATTATGACCAAGAAAGATGGAAAGCACAAGACTATCATCGAAAGTTTTCTAACTATTAAAGAAAGCATGTACTACATTTATGTTAAACCACACAAAGAGTTTGCTACGTTCAAGATCGTATTTAGCAACCAAGGAGCCTATCGAACATGGCACGATAGACTTGGTCATCCAGGCCTCAATATGATGCAAAGAATCACGAAGAATTCGAATGGTCACAACTTGACGACAAAAGATTTTCCAAATCAAGAAGATTTTTTGTGCGTTGCATGTGCAAAAGGGAAGCTCATCACTCGACCCTCAAAACTAAAGATTCAAGCAGAATCGATGGTATTTCTTGAACGAATTTAAAGTGACATATGTGGACCAATTAACCTCATGTCAGGACCTTTTCGGTACTTCATGGTGTTGATTGATGCTTCCTCGAAGTGGAGTCATGTATGTTTGTTGTCTACTAGAAACTATGCGTTTGCACGATTGACAACTCAAATCATATAATTGAAAACTAATTTTCTAGATCACTGAATTCAATCCATCAGGATGGATAATGCCGAAGAATTTACCTCGAAGGTGTTTAATGACTATTGTACGAGTCTGGGTATCAAAGTGAAATATTCTGTACCACACGTGCATACACAAAATGGACTTGCAGAATCATGAATTAAGAGGATCAAGTTAATAGCATGGCTATTATTGCAGAATTGCTTATTGCCTACCCCTTGTTGGGGGCATGCAGTGTTACACGCAACAGCATTAATTCAATTAAGGCCATCTGCTACACATGAAGAATCACCATTAGCAATGGTGCGTGGTACAATACCAAATTTTTCTCACTTGCGGAGATTTGGATGTGTTGTGTATGTCCCTATCCCTCCGCCTCAGCGAACTGTAATGGGTGCACAACGGAAACTCAGAGTTTACGTTGGATATGAAAGTGCATCCATAATCAAGTATTTAGAGCCATCCACTGGGGATCTACACACGGCTCGCTTCGCTGATTGTATCTTTAATGAAGATCATTTCCCGACATTAGGGGGAGGAAAGTATCTCTCTCGAGACGAATGCCGTAAAATAGAATAGGAAACTAAAGGAATTCAAGGAATGGATCCTCGCACTACAGAAACTGAGCTCGAAATTCAGAACATCCTCCATCTACAGAGGGTTGCTAATGAACTTCCAGAAGCTTTTACCAATACAAGAGACATTATGAAGTCTCATATACCGGCTACAAATACATCCCATTTGAAGAAGATGACTATATGGAATTCCAACCTCCTTCCTCAAAAGCAATGAATGCTAGAAAGAGGGGGAGTGATCGTGTTACACGGGCACTAAAGAAGCCTAGAGTACAAGCTCAAGCTAAAGCTCATAGGACACGTCCTGCGGAGAATAAGAATATAAAAGGTGAAAGCAAACTACTCAAAATAAGAATATAGAAGGTGAAAGCAAACCACACGAAATGGTGTGCCTTGAAGAAAAAATCCCAAGTGAGAATGTGCGCATACTTGAAACTCACGACAGGTTACCGGAAATTTCTGATCTAAACACACCTTTGAGTGATGTGGATCAAGAAAATGAAATAATAGAAAAAGTATCAACGAATTATATTGAGACGGGAGTAGTATATAATAGAAAGATAATAAAAGTCAACTCATATTTTACTGACACAATTGCAACACAGATTGACTTGGAATCTGAACCAAAGTCAATGAAGGAATGCAAGAAGCGTCCTGACTGGCCAAAGTGGAAAGAAGCAATTTGTGCAGAGTTGAACTCGCTAAAGAAAAGAGAAGTGTTCGGCAATGTAAGCCTTACACCAAAAGGTATCTTTCCAGTGGGTCACAAATGGGTGTTTGTCAGGAAGAGAAATGCTCAAAATGAAGTGACTAAATACAAGGCGAGACTCGTAGCTCAAGGTTTCACGTAGAGACCAGGAATCTACTACGAAAAAACCTACTCTCCCGTAATAGATGGAATTACTTTCCGGTATTTAATATCATTGGCAATAAATATGAATTTGCAAATGCGACTTATGAATGTCGTCACTGCATATTTGTATGAAACATTAGATACAGAAATCTATATGAAAGTTCCAGAAGGAATCAAAGTGCCGAATAAAGAAGAACGCAAATTGTATAGTGTCAAACTTCAGAAGTCACTATATGGTTTAAAGCAATCTGGAAGAATGTGGTATACCAAACTCAGTAACTTTTTACTGGAGAAAGGATTCTTGAAGAATGATGATTATCCTTGTATATTTATTAAGAAATCAGAGAAAGGTTATTGCATAATCTCTGTTTATGTTGATGATTTGAATATCATTGACACTACACAGAACGTCGAAGATGCATATTCTTACTTAAAGTCTGAATTTGAAATAAAAGATTTAGGTAAGACTGCATAGTGTTTAGGCTTGCAGTTTGAGCATACCCACGAAGGAATATTATTGCATCAATCAAACTATACTAAGAAGGTATTAGAGAGATTTAATATAAAAGATGCATACCTACTCAGATCCCCTATGATTGTGAGATCACTCAATGCAGAGAAAGTTTCATTTAGACCAAAGGAGGAAGGTGAGGAATTATTGGGATCTCAATATCCCTATCTTAGTGCTATTAGAGCATTGATGTAACTTATAAATGGTACGAGGCCCGATATAGCCTTTGCTGTTAATCTACTTGCTAGATACATCTCGGCACCAACTATGCGATATTGGAAAGGCATTAAACAAGTACTAAGATATTTGAGAGGAACTGAAGATTTCGGATTATTTTTCAAGAAGAATGCAGAAGTAACCTTGGTTGGGTATACTAATGCTGGCTACTTATCCGATCCACATAAGTTAATCTCGCAGACTGGATATGTGTTCTTATTTGATGGAACGGCAATTTCATGGAAGTTAACAAACAAGATGATTGTTGCTACATCAACAAATTACTCAGAATTCATCGCATTATTTAAAGCCGCCAAGGAATTTGGCTTAGAAGGATGTCAAGACATATAATGGATAGTTGTGGAGTATCGTATACTCCATCACCTATAGTTATCTATAAAGATAATAATACTTATATTGCATAAATATAATCGGGATACATAAAGTCGAACCGGACAAAACATATGTTACCTAAATTCTTTCATATGCATGAATTGCAAGAGAATGGAGAGATTTTGGTAACCCATGTCCGATCTTATGATAATCTTATAGATATGTTCACAAACGCACTACCAGCTTGCACTCTTGAAAAGTGTTGGCATGGTATTGGCACGAGAAGATTTAGAGAAGTGGTTAGAACAGGGGGAGAACTTCTCTAAGTACATCACGTTCCTCAATTAAAGAATCATCTCGAAGATAATTCATGTCGTTCATGAAGATCGATAAAAATTAATCATGAAGATTAAAGCATTGTACTCTTTTTCTCTTATGATTTTTTCATATAAAATTTTCTCATTAAGGTTTTTAATGAGGCAATGCGTACAATACAAGTGACGGTAATATGTGCTCTTTTCTCCATATTTCTCACTGGGTTTTTAAGGGGGTTTTATGAGGCATATTTATCGTGATAAAGAGCCCAAGGGGGAGTGTTGTAAAACACTTATGGGCCAGGCCCACCTTCTAGAAGGACTTCTGACCCATGTGGGCTCCTTATCTAATTCTAGCCCAACACGAAGTATGGTTTCCTTCTTATAAATAGTTGAGAAGACACCGCTTTGTAATTTCGCCGGAATTATTCAATAATGAATTTCGTCTTCTCTGTTCTTGTCACTTTTAGTTTTCGTTCTTTACGTAGATCTTCGATCTACGTGACTGCGATCGTCGATAACTTAACATGGATGACATGGCAAAGCAATTACGCTTTATGTTTTTAAGGTGTTAACATATAATTGTTAATAGGTCAACGTCTAGGCTGCAAAATATCATTGGGCTCAGTACTTTCGTTTTCTTCTACCGTCCTCTTCTTCTTCTTTTTTACTTTCATTTCCTCCGAAATACATATTTAGTATGTTTCTTAGATGGATATGGCGTCACCTAACCTCGTCATATGCATGCCTAGGCAAAAAGTAGATTTTTATTAGATAAAACTCAATTGGCACAATTATATATATATGAAACTCAATTAAAATAATCATTAAATACATAAATTTTTAATCTAATATATTTTGGAGCATTTGCGTTTCTACCCCTGCTTTACCTTTTGTAGCAAATCAGGGGTAAAATCGCAACCACAAGGGTAACTTTTAACTTTATTTTAAAAAATCAGGGTTAAATTTACAAAGTTAAAAAATAAGAGGTAAAATCACAATTAATAGGCAAACCAGGGGTAGAAACATAATCTTCTCATATATTTGACCAATCTCAATGCAATAAATTTGATGTTAAAACTTATCTATGAAATCATGAGACTCTAAAGTTGATGTGACACTCTTGAAATATAAGATGAAACTATGCATTAAGACTGGCTTTATTATTAAAACAAATAAAATATATTTTGAAGCTGAAATACATTTTCTAATTTAAATTAGAACTTTTAATTTTTAGGTCATCCCACGAAATAAAATTCATGCGCGGAACATTACATTTCTGAAGCTGGAACAAGTTTTCTGAAACATTTATATTATCCAGTAGAATATTTTTGTGATGGATAAGCTTAAGAGAGAATAAGTTCTAAATGATTAGATCCATATCCAATAGTTGAAAAAGTGACTAAGAGATTAATAAAATCTTAGTCACCTCGAAAATATGCAAACCCGTTCATTGTTGTCTTTGCTACCAAAAGGAAAAATAAGTATTTTTTTTTGTAAATATGTGTCAGATTTGTTTTAATTGTAGACGCAATTTCCTAAATTATGTTCGCTAAAGCTCACTAAACGATTACATGCTGCAGACCATCACAGTAGTAAAAAGATGGCACTGAATGAACAAATTAGGCCGCTGATTTAAGATGCAAATATACCTTGACCCTTGTTACCTGGTTGTTGCTAGAACCAATATGAGCTCTTATAAAAGGTAAATAGAAAAGCACCCTTGAAACTATTATTTTGAATGAATTGAGTTGTCCAGGTTAAGGTAAAGTATGTTAATTGGACTCATTCTATAGAAAAACACTCGGTAAAGAAGCACAATTTCCTTCCTAACAGCCGGAGACGCTTTTAATCAGTTTTGCCATGTCAGGTTCTACGTGAATCCCATCATCTTCAATGCGTTGGGCAATGGATGGATTTGTTCTGCCAGCAGATAAATAGGTCCGCATCAAGGCCCCATAAGCTTCTGCATCAAGGCATTCAAGTTCCTTCAGGCACTCACAGAAGGACTCCATACCATCAACATCCTTTGCCTCTTCATAGTGCTTCAGAAACCTGTTCAGAAGCTGTTTCGTTGGCACCCGCTTGTGTGTCCTCACCATGTTTTTTCTATCTCTCAAGAACTCTAGTGCCTCTTTAACCATTGACTTAGTCAAATAGAACACCGTAAACATCTCATATGTCTTATCATTGCAACTACCCTGTGCCATGGCGCTCTGTAGGATAGCCTCAGCTTCATTGACCATACCTCTATCAAGGTAAGCTGCAATCATAACATTTGCTATCCTCATGTCATATTGCTGATTACTGGATTGCCACTCCTGAAAGATTAGCTGTAAGGAGTCAAAATCATCTAATCTTCTCAGAGATAAAAGCATCACAAGATAGCTTTTATTCAAACATGTATTGAATCTGGATTTCAAAGACTGCCAAATCCTCTTAACCTCGGATGACTTGCCAATACTAGCATAGATGGAGATAAGGAAGTGCCAAGGAGGAATCTCACCCTTATCTATAGCCTGCTCAGCTTTTTTTAGAGCCACCTCCACCTTCTCAAATTGTCCTAGATTAACATAATAGCTGGCCATTCTAGTGTACAAGGACCAGTGAACTGAAGTCACCTCCTGCAGTTTTTGCAGGAACTTCTCAGCAGACTCCAGATCATTCATTGTAATATAGCTTCCTGTCAGCATCATGTATGTATAATTATCTGGATGTACACATCTTTCACACATTTCTTTGTATATGTCGGGAATTTTCTCTGGCTGGCCTGACTTGTGGTACAAGGACATCAAGTTGTTATACACCAGCGTACTTGGAACAAAGTTCATGGCTTTCATATTTTCATAGAGTTCCAGGCCTTTGTCTGCAATCCCGTGTGCAGCATAGCAGTTAAGCAGAGAGCAAAATGTTTTCAGAGACTTAAATGCATCTGGAAGGCTCCAGAAGTATTCTTCAGCAGCCTGTATCCCGTTAACCTTTGATATGAGGTTAATCCGCAGCGCATGATGCCCATGCGTCAATTTTGCTCCATGAGCTTCCAGCCACTCCATCAACTGGAACAATAATAACAAGACCAAATATTATATGATGAATGTAAAATCCTTTACTTAAAGAGGTTGCTCCAAAACAGTTGATAAATTCTCAACCATAATACTCATTGTCCAATAGTTCCAAGAGTATAGAATTACTGGGGATTTAGGTTGGCCATTTAAACAAGAAGAATATTCATTCATCTCTCATCTGTTCCAGACTTCCAGTTGTCTGAGTAAGAACACGTCCACAAGGACTAAGATCACACTAGATATCAGTTATTATTCTAGACACAAGAACAAATGAAAATGATACTCATAAAAGGCACAAGTATACTAGAACTAGAGTGCAGGAACATGCTTCATGTAGTGTTATTGTTAGAACGAATACATATCTTCTCACAAAGATGAAAAATAACACATTACACATACGAAAGAACAACGAAAATCAGCGTCATCCTGAATTGGGCTTGAATTCAGCATGTTGTTTGTTGTTAGATCCAGGTGTCGAAGCAATCAACCACCTAATGCTGGAAGCTCCTATCACTTTTATTATTCTTAGGCCAGCCTCAATCCTATTATCTACTATAATGTTTGCATTTTCTTTAGGTTTTGATTTAACGAGATAACCCACTTCACACAAAAATGTGCTGTGCGAGAGTTCTCAACAACAGGTAATTGTCATGAAACTGTAAATCAACTTTAAAATACCATTCATAACTCTAGAATCAAGAAGCAAACCTCACGTTACAAGTCTTGAAGCATATTTGTGTTTGATCTAAAGTTATTTGTACCGCGTATGAAAAAATATGTTTCCTTGGACAACAAATGTCAGCCCCTTTGCAATTAACGATCTTTTGCTTGAGACAGTAAACGTTGTTCTTGTTAATTACAGAAAAGCATTCATTCTTGAGATGGGGCTACGGGCGGGGATTGGGGGAGATGGGAGTGGGCGGGTTCTGGTCTCACCTCGATGGGGCGCGTGTCACTGAAACTTCGAATGCGGGCCATGCGGCGGATGTAGGCGACGACCTGTTCATACGAGAGCGGTCGCCGGGCACGGATCCACGCGTCCAGCTCCGCCGCGACGGCCCCCGCCGGTCTGAAGGGGCTCAGCGCCGCGAGCCTCTTGTAGAGCGGGACCCACGCCGGGTCCATGCGCTGCCTCCCCAGGCCATAAGACTGTGGCGCCTGCGACTGCGCGTGCACCGACCTTGCTGCCAAGGCCAGCGCGCCGCGCCGCCGCGCCGCCGCGCGCAGCATGGGTGTCCCCTTGTCCGGTGGCCCTCTCGGTCTCGGGTGTGTGTGTTTCTTGCGCAGTTTACACAGCGCTAAGCCCTTCCTGCAGATTTCGACTGGCGAGAAGGGGAGAAAGACGACGATACGGGCATTGAAACCCGGATCCGGCCCATGAGAAACATTCTGTACAAATGGGCCGAGCTACCGAACCATGCCCTTGCGCAGGGTACGTAACCAGCCCAGCGCGTGCATGGGCCGCTGCCCCAGCATGGATCCGTTTTGCGTTTGCGTTGGTGCGTTCCAAGTTCCAACCGTGAGCAGCTGCTGTGCGCAGCTCTCGGTGATACACAGTGTAGATACTCAGTGCTGTTTCGAGAAGAACGAAAAAAAGAAAAGGTTAAAACAAATACGGTGTGCAGCTACGAGGTCAATAGCAATAGGCTTGTTTTTTTTTTCTATCGTCATCTGTCAAACTCGCTCGGGTGGTGGCTTCTCTTCTCGGCCACTGTGCACGGTCGGAAGGGCTAGGCAAAGATTCGCCACCTGAACAAAGTTGTGGTCCACATTTTGCCAGCAGCGTCGACGAATTAAACAACCAGGCAATAATCCTGGACGCTTAAACAAAAGGCGGGTATCACATCATAGCCTACAATTAATTAGGACGAGTACCAGGAAACAAAAGCCTCTGTCCAGACGACCAGACATCACTCTTTTCTAGTATAGCCTTTGCGCATGCAACCGTCCACTCGTCAGTCTTTCACCACTAATCCCGTACTTAGCTCATCGATCCTTTCTTCTTCAGGCAAGCGCGCTAATGATTGTATATTTGTATCTGCTGCGCTCACGCATCCTGCTTTCCGTAACTACTCACTCATAAACAAATGGGATGCGCTTTTGCTGATGAAGACGACGTGTACCCCGTCAAAAGAAAAATGTCGCGCAACCAAAGTCGTCCATGTCTAACAATTTAGTATAGGGTAGCACGATACTATAGCTCTTAGGCCATCTTTTTTTCAGTTGTTTTTTCAGCCCCACAAACCGCATCCCCACTGATGATTATTTGACCGAAGCAATTCGGATTGTGCAAGCAAGAAGAAATATCAAACACGGTTAGTGACGGAAAGGGACATGCAAAAAGCCACGTGTACCCATGATAACCAACTTGTGAAAGAAAAACAGAGCGGTAATCTCGATATGTACTGCTGGCTATTGTTTAAGGTTAACCATTCAACGTCGAGGCTGTCTCGGAACTTTGTTGATGGCCAGTATGATAAAAATAGAGTTGGTACAGAGTCGGTGTTTAGGGAGACAGGCTTTGTGCCCATTGTTTATTAAAGTAACCAACCTTGCTTTAGCGCAGCATCGAGAAAAGGCAGGGAGTTCCGCAAGCTCCCCTGCTTTGGACTTAAACATCTATGCATAATGTACAAGGCATTATACTGTCCATTTTTCATTAAAAGAAACAGAGCTTGAACCGTTGGTGCAGTATGGTAGTATGTCTGAGGCATCGAGAGAGGCGCGTAGGCCGCACAAAAGGTCCAGAAGCTCTGCTGTGTTTGGGCTCGTGCGAGTGCGATTATGTATCATACAAAAGATTATCTGTACAAGTACCATTTTCTTTTAAGAGAAAATAAAGCTTATCGTAATGTCGAGTATTGTCGAAGTATATTGTGTCCAATACTCTAGATATGATGTTTTTAATATTGTGAAGTTTGAATATAAAATTATTTAATTGACTGTCATTAATTTTTTTCTTAATTCAAATACATTCTTTCAAGCCCATTTGAAATAGAGAACTATTTTCTTTTTATGCAGGACTGAACACATTCCTGGTAATATACTACTACTTTGGTTTTAAATTGTTATTGTTACGATAAAAGTTCTAGTTTAAAAATGAACTAAAATTAATATCCTAATTAATGATAACAACTCAAGAACGGAGGGTACTTGTCCTACAATTGATTTATTTTTAGAACTAGTCAGAGTCACATTAACCTAATTTTGATAAAAAATAAAGACAAGATTCTTAATAACATATATACTTTTGTATAAATATATTATCAAAATAATTTTTTTGATAAATCTAATGGTCTAAAATCCGTGTCATAAAGTTCTAATACCTTCTTTTCTACAAGATTGACTTTGACCCACTCTAGAAATGTAGACTTGGATGTCAGGATGGAGACGGGGAAGGGGGGGGGGGGGGTCCTCTATGCTAGCTGCACACTACGGATGAACACGCATGTAATTTGACTTAGAATTTGGATTTGACCTAGTCTCTTACTATTTGACCTCCTCATGATCAAATCTTGGCTCCGCTCCTGCTTGGATGTGCTTTTTCGCATTCACTAATGCTTCAGCTGAGTGTATCAACGTTTTACTTCAGTATAAAGCTAATTTGAATATTGTTTTTATATTGGATCAAAATATTACTTAAATTGCAATTTTGACATAGAATAAGACATATGTATAGTAGTGGTTAGCAACATCAGTATTTGGATATGTTTTCTTGTTGACATGGTGGTTGACTTAAAGTATGTTTGATTGGGTTTAAGTTTATGCAATAAATAGTTTATGTTTTGAATTATCTATCAAAACTGGTTATTTAGCTTATTTTGACTTATCTGTAAGCAGTTAAGCCATTGGATAAACCAACTTATCTGAATAATAAGTTATAAAAGCTACTATTTTTTAATTGGACAAAACAACTTATACTAGTACAAATATAAAAACTGCTGATGTCAGTTCAGTCCGTTTAACAGGTATTATGATTTATTATAGCATGCTTCTAAGTCACATGATAAGCTGCTCAATAAGGTTTACCAAACACACACAAGTTATAAACATCTAAAAGATATGATGGTTAAAGTTTCTTCTAATAAATAGGTAAATTTTGGCGTTTACTATTACTACATGATAACTTGTACTCGTGCTGAAGAGCCAACGCGAATGTTTCGTTTTTTTTAAGATGAGCCTCGTGCTTCTTCGATCGCTTTGCAAAAGATGCAGAAGTGGTCCTGGGTGATCTGGGCTAATTGTATTCCGCAAGATACCTGTTCATCAGAAAGCGCTTTTGCCGTGTTAGTGGCATCCGAGGAAGCTATTCGTCGTCCGTGGTCGTTGAATTCCAGGTGCGTTGCAATTTGTGGCAAACTGATCGGCCGTTTTGTGGTCCTCAACCTCAAGCCGCACGAGTGCATCGGCCAGCTCTGTCCCAGCAGCAACAGCAATTACTGGATCCAGATCATTCAGGCTCTGAAGGTCGGTGGGTGCCCATGGTATGAGTCCGGTGCTAAAAAAGCTGCCGCTTGCACCACCTTGCACACACGGATCGATCGAGTTGGGCAACGATTCGCCACCGCGCATTATTAATTATCTTTCTCAGTTCTCTTAATCTATTAACCATAACATAAAACCTTAAACAGTGATAAAAATCATTGACCACACCGCCGCCCACTTGCTTAAAAGCGTCTCCAATGATTACCTCTAAGCTGTCTTTTAGAATTGTTTATTAAATAAAAAAAGAAGAGAGAAATCAGCTAACTTTTACTCAAGATATAGTCTCTAAAAAAATTATAAGATTTAAACATAGATCTCACTTCTCTACAATTCTCTCCAAAAGTTAGATACTACCTCTTAGCTAACTCTATCATTATAGACGCTCTTAACGATCTTTGTGATTCTTTATTCACCGTGTGCTTCCCGTCTCCCCATCCATGAGTACTCTACACACCCTTACTTGTTTAGGCAAGAGCCGCTTTGTCCTGGAGCGCTTGCTAATGATACACGGGAAACGATTGTGTAGGTTTGGACAAATAAAACCACGCCAGTCACTCATCATGCTATGTCGAACCACTATACTAAACTAACGGAATAATTGAAGACAGGAAACCACACGACGATAGCCTCAAGATTAAAAATAATCGTGGGCGAATCTCCCATATCATGATTCCACTAGCTAAGGCGTCCTTTTCAAACTTTCTTCTACTACCAGATGTCTCACCCACCGGTCGTTTTGGCATGTTCGCTTGCATTGCGCACGCAAAATCTGAACAGGTAGTGGCGCGGCAGTGGATACATGAAAGCCACGTCCACATGCATGTGCTTGACATTGAACTTGGAATAGGCAAAAAGGTTGGGTAACTGAATCTTGGTTGGCTTATGCTTACGATCAGAGCGAGTTATAACCTTGCTTTAGTATAGGAAGCCGAGACATTTCACAAATCCAATGTTCAGATGTAACGTTACTGTTAACCACAAAAAGTTTTGGATACCCTTTATCGACAATTTCACAAATTCAATTTCTCTGTTTTTTCCATGCAGAGGTCCTGTATTTGCATGCATCATGGTCCTGCGGTGCGGGCTGTGTCCGAAGAAGCTGTTTGTGGTTCAGCTCCAACTCTCCAAGCAACCAACAACGGTACGGACGGCCACTTCTGGTCTGCTAGTGAAGGTAGTGATTACGCCGAGAGTTGATCTTCCACACTTTGAATTGCAGAGCGTGAAGGCCTCAGTGGCGATACAACCCGGCAGACGCGCCAGGCACGGTTGCCAAGGGAATTCAGCTGGCGCCACACTTTTACCCGCTGCAGCTGGGGTACGTTTCGGTGGTACACTAGTACATCAGCCTTTGCGGTGCTTACAGACTACAGCGTGTCCTGTTCTGTCAGGGTTGTCATGTCGGCGTCCAGTGATGAAGAAAGAGCGAATTCTCTCCATGCTAGTCTTTTCTATGCCATGAAAAAGATCGAAGTTTTTTTTATGTCATTATCGAATATTTTTTTATATCTTACTATCGTTAGTTTTTTCACCTAACAACACTAAAAAAACATCCTATAAGGCAAATAGGAAAAAATAATTTACTTTGTATACGTGTGTAGTAGTATAATAGGATGCAAATACATTTTTTTAATGTCTACCTTACATAGGTATTTTTGTCTTAATTGTTGTTATTTAACGTTATTAGATAAAAAAAACTAACAAAAGTGACACTGGCATCAAAATTTTCACCAATGATATAGGAGTAGAAAAAACTTTAATATATTTTGTGTTACAGAAAAAAACTGAGTAATTTTTCAGTAGCACGTGTGAAGAAAAGCTTGTCCACCGATAATCCGATGATGTTAGTGGTGAGATGTGAAGTGAGGATTTTAGCAGTATCCATCCACCAAAAAGGGAAGAAAACACAAAACAAAAAACACAAGCCACACCAGTGTTTCTGTGCGGTTAAAAAAAAAAATCAAAGCTGTGCCTGTACGTACCGGCGGAGGCAACAGCAGGCGGGCGTGTGGCCCGCCGTCACGTCGGGCTCGCTGGCGACGGGACGGCTGTAAATGCGGGCGGCCACCTGCACACTCTTCCGTTCCGGCCACCCACCGCTGCATGACCTCGCCGGCCACTGGCGGTCCCACGTGTCATGGACGTGACCAGCAAGAGGATGGATGACGGCAGCGCCCACGTGCGCGAGCCCCACGGACGGTGCGGTGCAGCCCGTGTGGGCGGGTCGGGTCGGGTCAGTCGACGCGGGAGGCGACAAACCAGCGCACTGTTTGCCCCGTTCAGGAAAGCGGGGAGTACAATACAGTGGCTGCAGGTCCGGTCACTGTGCTCACTGTGCTGTGCGGTGCGGCTCCCTCAGCTTCACACGACAGACACTTTTGTCGTCGTACCGTTCAGGAAAGCGGGGAGTACAATACAGTAGTAGAGTAGAGTAGTTTACAACGACTATACCGTGCTTCTTTGTTTAAGGCTTGAGCGCGGATTAATCTGTACGGCAGTTTACAGGTGGCATATATTGCTATGATATCTCCAGTACTATTATATATATCGCCTGCGCCTACACTACATACATCGTTATCGATTGGTGGTATATGATGCGATGATACGAGTTGTTCTTGTTCAAGCTGACGACGGCTTGGTAGGTGCAAAGCATGACGCATGGATATGCACCGGTTGCCTCACAATCGCGGATGTACAGTAGCCTAGTATCGCTATTACTAGCTAGGCCCTAGGGTTGGCAATTAGCTTTGTGTAAGGCTTGAATCAGTAATAGTTACTACTGTTGGGGCATATATAACAATTAAGATAAAAAATAAAATAGACGAAGAAAATAGCATATTACTATTACTATTCTTCTATGCATTGAGAATCTCATGATTTTTCACTTATGTTACAATTAGGCACCGCAACGATATACAGTGGCGTTGGTGGTGGATTATGTCATCGAGGTGTCACAACGACGGGGATCATTTACCAAGGAGGGGTGCCGATGGCCATGTATCGATGATAACCATTACTTCAAATATGAATTTTAATATAATCAGAAGTCTTTTTATTTAGAATGTCGAAAATCAATAATCGTGATTATACAAACTTAAGATACATATGTATTCTTTGATTGCCTCGTGCGCGTCTAACAAATCGCTGGTTATTCGTCAACATTTGGTAGACACATCAACCCCTTAGAATCTACTTCTAGCTTTTTGTGGGCTCACAAATGAACACAACAAGCCGGCTGGGCACAAGCAAATGTTTAGAATACATTCTCCAAATCTCAAATTATTTGGTGCGATTAGTTCCCATCTAAACATTCTCCAAATCTCAAATTTACTTGTTAGACATCAAGAATGTGATTTTGTGTCTTGCACATCAGAGGAGGAGAAAATGATGCCCCTGTCTTCACACCTGATGTGTGTGATTGTTTTTCACACCTTTCACAAAATGAACCTAGGAGCATAATTGTCTTTGCGCATTCATCTAGTGGCGTACAGTAGTACATGTACAATCTGAGTTAATAGTCATGATATATGCTAGTCTCAAGGGGCAGCGATTTGCTACCACCACCTAGAGCCTCCTCCTTCTCTACCCAAATTGCCCGCCGTCACCGGAGCCGGAAGCCAAGACATCCTAGGCAAAGGCAAGGATGGCGACGACGGAATCATGTATCTTCTTCCCTTCTTTTTCTCCTGATGGATCTCGAAGATGGCATGGTGACGATCGTTCCAACGCCGACGGGAGTAGCAGGGCTGGATGACACTCCTTTGTCCTCTCTGTCTCGATTCTGCCTTGTTGCAGGTCTGGAACCCCGGGTAGATGGGTGCGTGCGTGCTCCTTGTTGCGACAGTTTTGCCACGACTGCCAGGTTCGCACCGACGGAGATGATGGATGCATGGGAGGGGGTGCCGGCGGGTGGGCTGGTTGTCGTCGGCTTTGACGCTCATCTCCCAGTTGAAATCGAATTGGAGAATGGAACCGGAGTGGAAACCTCGCGTGCCTATGAACCAGTGCCGACAATGATGTTGTTTTGTAGCAACATGATTCTTCATGAAGGCATTGTCGTGGTGCCATTCTGTTCGATTTAATGGCCTTCGAGTAAAAACTTAGTCCTATTTAGGACGGACGGCGACGACGTATTCTATGTCGTGACCTTCATTGAGGGTCGTTTTGAAGGCTCTCCATCACGCAACTTTGGATTGGCAGCTGATGCTTGTCTATTGTCATTTTCAAGGTCTATTTACTGTTTCCTACGGTGATATATCTACTTCTTCTACTGCTATGGTTTGGGTGGTCCTGACCGTAATCTACAGATGTTATTCGTCGTCGGATTGGCACTTGCTTAAGAGTTTGATATGGATATTCCATTATCGTTGAAAAATGATTGCAAAGAAGACCTTACTCAAGAGTAGTGAAGGAAGATTGTAGCCTGTAGGGTGGCTTTGTTTCTTTTTTTCTTTGTTTTGTCATGTTTGTGTATCAGTGTGCGTTTGTGCACTTCTGATATCGACCGTCATATGTCGGTGATTGTGTTTGGTCATAACTTTATAGGAAGTCAAGACTAATAAGGCTGTAGCTACTTAGAAGGCCAAGGCGGGGTGTAATACAATCTTTCCATTATCTAAAAGTAATATGCTAGTCTCAATCGCACAATTTGGTACTTTTTTTTAACATTATAGTATTACGTTAAAAATCTCCTCTTGCTATTTCTTCCGCTAAATGTGCTACTTTCTTTTCTTGCAAGTAGTGAGAATATTGTAGAAAATCAAGCTATGTGTTACCATTTGATTATTTTTTTGTAAGGGGACAAAGATTTGAGAGATAATTGCAGTTTTTTCCAAGAAAATCTTTTTTATTAGGTCATCTCAAATTATAAAAACGACATGGTTGCATTATAAGAGAGTGATCAATGGAGGTAACATTTCCGTGAGAAAATAGAATTACTTTGGCTCGTATAGTGAGAATTAAAGAAAAAAATGTACGATTCTTCCATAATAAATATTTAGGTAGATAGTAGCTTAGTAAAATCAGGAGATAACATAACTATAACATATTTTCTAGCCTTCAATCGATTAAAAGCTTTCAGTCAATAGTTGTTACATATTTTATGTTTTGTTTTTTTTTTAGAATTACATGTATAATAATTATAAACCGTTGCATCTAGATTCGATGGCTCAAAGTGGTGATTGAAAATTATCTAAACTTTCAGCTGAAAATTAGGAAGTTCCTAACTATAATTGTGATTACTCCCTGATTCCCTGAAACTGTTGGAAAAAACCATATTCAATTCCAGTATGATTTGCATACAAAAAAAAAATCCAGTATGATCCACCCTATCCTTCGAGAGGGTTTTCCTCCGAGGCCCTCCCTAGTCACACAAGTGTCCAACCCATTGCGAGTAACAAATCAACAAGACAATAATAACAACCTTCCCCAATCTATCTCGAACAAAAAATACGGTTAAATACCTCTCCCCTCCCAACTCTTTCTCTTTTTCCGCATAGAATACTCCACCATCTCTTTACCCATCCTCTTATCTCTCTCCTCTCTCCTCCCCTGCAGATATCACAAAAGCTTTTGCTGCCACTGCACCTGCAGCTTCTCCTTCTGCAGTGCAAACAGCTGCTAAATTCCCCATAAGCCTCTGCCTCCTCTTTCCCGGAGCCCCCGCACAGCACAAGAACCATTCACTCCCTACAGTGGCGTCCTAGATTACCACTTGTGCGCCGCATATAGCAATAGTAGCCGTGTACAGTAAAGTTGTGATGCACAGGTGAGCTGCTGCTCCATGGAGGATTTGTACAGCATCCACCCGGGGATCCCGCGGGTCGGCGGCGCGGCGAGCTCGGCGTCCCTCGTCGGCGTAGGCGGACCCTCGCCGGCGGATCTGACGGAGCTCCTGAAGGCGCAGATCGCCAGCCACCCGCGCTACCCCTCCCTCCTCTCCGCCTACATCGAGTGCCGCAAGGTGCAAGACCTCTTCGATCGAGTTCTCCCTGGCCGGGAATTGAGGCGAGAACGACCTCGGCTGGGGGAGAGATGATGTTTTTCTGTTCAGGTGTACGCGTGTTCATGCTCGCGGTTTTCCTGATTCCAGGTTGGAGCGCCTCCGGAGGTGGCGTCGCTGCTGGAGGAGATCAGCCGGGAGAGGCGCGCCGGCGGCGGAACGGGCGGCGCCGGGGAGATCGGTATCGATCCTGAGCTTGACGAGTTCATGGTCTGCTATCCTTGGACCCCTTTCCCAAATTAAAGACGAAATAGTGATTACTGTGTTGAACGTTAGATTTGCCGCGGGATTTGCTCTTAATCACCTGTTATTACATGTGATTCCAGGACACCTACTGCCGGGTGCTGGTCCGGTACAAGGAGGAGCTGTCGCGGCCGTTGGACGAGGCCGCGTCGTTCCTCAGCAGCATCCAGGCGCAGCTCAGCAACCTCTGCAGCGGCGGCAGCTCGCCGGCGGCGACCGCCGCCACGCACTCCGGTAACGAAATGAACCATCGCACCCAACATATACATCTATATAGTCATAAAAAAAAACGCATGCATAGGTAACATGTACATACTGTAGAACACCTTGCTGTTGCACACTTGAGATGCCACCACGTTGCACAATGGCAGAATTTTGTTTCGGAGCGTGTATCAAAAGAAGCAAGCCTCTGAAAGTGTTCATGTGCATGCGTGTGCGTATAGTCTGAAGGGTCAAGTCGTGTCCATGCAAATGGGGTGCAGGGCTGTCAGAGGTGGAGTAAAGCATTGGGAGGGTGCTTGTGTAGGGTTTTGTCCAAGGTTTGTAGCTAGGCCTCCTTCTCGTTCCTTCTACTAGCACCCTATCTGTACCTGCCGGTCTCTCTCTTCCCCTACCTCTCCCCTCTTTCCTTCTCTCTCTCTAGATAGGCTTTTTTTTTTTTGTGACACGCTCTCTATATAGGCTTTAGTATAGCTAGGCTGTGCGATGGAACTTGAGAGTGTTGTGGTGGGGAGCGAGCTTGCTTGGATTGGTTGGTGTTTCCCAGTGACGGAATCTTGGTATTGCTTGCTGCTGCTTGGTTATTTACCAGAGGTACACTCTTGGCCTCTTGCTGGTGCTGGAGTGGAGAAAACTTTGTGAAAGGGTTATTTTAGAGCTAGCTCGTGCTTAGGAGATCTCTTGCCGGATTCGGTCCTGTTCTTTGACAAGACATATCTATCTTCATGGTAGTGCGTGGTAATTTCTGGTGGTGCAATTCTGCGTGTTTCTACTTTATATATATTATTATTATTATTACAGATGATAGTTTCTTTTTACCGTTTTGCTTTGGAAATATAGAAAGAATGAAGCATCTAAGATGGACATTGCCCATGCGATTTGCATAGAATATGTTAACCTTCTTTGATTAGGATATCCTGCCGAGATCTACTATTTTATGGAGATAAAAGTATTGACTTTCCTACATTAAACAGGTGGTCTGTATAGTCTGAAACACTGTCCATGCATGAGGCTTTGAGTAGACTTAATTATTTTCTGATGCATATGATACATGTGATGCCACTGCCACATCGGTGCAAATTAGAGGGATATTACGGCAGGGGTACAAGGAAGGTATTTTTGAAATCTTACTGCCCAAATGTAAAGCATTGGACTTTCACGAGGTCCAGTCAAATCCGCGAAAATCGTCAGAAGAGCTACTGGCAGAAGAATAAAATAAAATATGTTTGTGTGCATGCTGTTTTATCTAAAAGCCTTTGGTTCGGGCGCGGCTCTTCGTAGCAATATTTATATTTATAGTACTTTACAAGGAAACAGCGCTGCCATCTTTTTGACTTGACAAGACCTTGTGGCGCCCATTTTTCTGATGCAGCATTGACGTTTCGATCCAACTTTATACAGGCTGCTGCAAGATTACCTTCTACGGAGTATATACTTCTCGTATATTGAGTTTTTTTTTCATAATGGGGGTATATATCATATAGCCATGACGTATTTGTTTTCAACGAGCTAGATGCGTTATTTTGCTGTCTAAATCCTCTAAACACTGATACGATAGATTATCTAGATGACACAATTATGCCACAACGTTGATCTTGTACACACAATTATCTGATGCTGCATAATTCCAGTGTTCTAGTATCTACAGTCAGTTTTGGATCACACAGAATGATGTTAAAAACAGGCGTGGAAAGCAAAAAATTGTTGTCTCCATGCAATCATAAGTTGTGTATTAATACAATGGACATCTATACTTTCAAAGAATTAAAGATAGCCAAGGATGAAATTTTATTAATATGCAATTATGTGCGGAGTATTACTTACACACTGTAAATCCTATCTGCGCTTATTCTCTCATACTGTATATGCCATGTATTTGATTTCATTTTTCTAAAACTAATTTATTAGCATGCAACTTTCTTCTTTTCTCACAAAAAGAAATATCAGTGTTTCACGACCTCTTTCTTGCCCTATTTCTGTATATCTCAGGTTGCTCACTGTGCAACTTTTGTCGTAAGCTGAACAACAATTTCTATCTGATGAAGTTCCATCTTCTTTGGAATGTAGTAGCCTGAAGGGGTGAGTAGGTCTAGAGTGTAAGGCGAGTTTCACATGCATGCTGGTTGCATGTACAAGCGAGTCTGTGTCATAGAGTTCGTGTCGGATGCTTAGTGCACTTAGTTCCTATCACTCCGGTAACAAAGTGTTTGTGAGATTCGGTCATAGTAAAAAAAGCTAGCTTAATACTACTACTACTAATCAAATGTACTCTATATTAGTAGATTATAAGAATCAGAGTGGATTTATCTGCTACCATGGGTTATAGCAAACCATGTGCATCTTTTTTGATTGACTCATCACATGCCATCCATGGTGGTAGAATATTTTTGATAAAGTTCCTTAAAATAGTTAACTGAAATTTGAACTATTGTATAATATAGAATAAATTATTTGATTAATAGCTTGTTAATTGAATATTCCTACATTGAAGTATGCCTAGATGACATACTTCAATGTAGGAATAGAGATGATAGATGACGACATGACGTATGGATACAGCCTACAGCAGTCATACAACACAATGTTATATCTGAAACATGGTTGTAATGGTATGACTATACAATGGAAATGTGCATAAAACAATTTTTGTGAATTGATGCTTATCTTAGATGATAGAAAACTAGGATATAATTGCAGAGAGCTGTTCCATGTTAACTCAGGTGATGACTGCCACGTGTTGCGTGAAAAACAGTATATATCTTGGTCTTGTCTGAGTCAAATATGCGAAGTGTTAGGAGGTAAACCTTTACCATTTTCAAACGGTTTGTTTTCCAGCCATGCTTTACTTTTACCAGTTCTGAATCAGTGGAGGAAAACATGTTTGAACATGCTACCGGCTTTTGTATTATTGTTCATGCTATTGTAATAATATTATAATAAGAACCCATCCGCTAGTGATGAGCATCAGGGCTTTTCTTCTCTTCCTGTCAAATTAAGTAAATAGTGGGATTAGTAAAAATAAATTATGGATTCTACTTGACTGTTATGCAAAGCAACATGAACAGTCACATTATTCAGAATTGCAAAAAGAAACATCGCATTATTCAGAGTGTACTTTTTTGGTGGCACAGGACAAAATTTGCTGTGCCTTTGTGAGAAGATATGACAGTTGCACAACCAAACATATAAGATTACACATATTTTTTTAAGAGGTTCTTATATCATAGAAAGCTCAAAGGTTTTGTAATCATTACTATTAGAATCAAGCTTCAGTTTTGAGTTAATGGAAACATCATGGGTGATATGACTTGTTGATAAAACCTTTTACCATCAAAATTAGAACTTGACGAATCTGTATGAAAGGTTGTTGCGCAAGTCATGAGACCAAATTTTACACTAAGGATTTATGCAGTGTAGCAATGCAGTTCACTGCAAGCTTACTCTTTAACAAGGCCGTTCTGTCCCACCTACTCTGCTGCCATCTGAAGCCAGACTACTAAATATATATGCCCTTTTGTTGTGTTTCTGCTTCTTTTGAACCGTATATAGCTCTAGATAATATAACTACTAATAGGTTGCAGATTAAGATAATTCAGGTGGATTGTTTTTTTTTATCAAGAAAACGATTTCTTGATGGTGCTCATGTTGATCATTGCAATCTATATATTGTCAAAGTTCCTGTTGGTTCTATTTTCCTTATTTATCAAGTTTTTTTTTTTGAAATAATTATCAAGTATATTTGGAGACAGGGAAAGTATGTTTGCACGTGTTGCCACCACAACCAATTATATGGTACCCATTGTCTTTTTTTAGACGTAGATAAGTATCAAAGTTTTGAACTTTCACAATAATCTTTACCGTGGGAAAGGATTTCAATTTTATGAAATGTAACTAGGCACTGTTATACATTGGAGTTTATCAATGTACTATGCTTTTATTTCAGTACTATTCACTCAACCAGGATGCACAGCTAGAAATCCTGGAGTAGGTTTTAACTTGATCCTTGCATGCCAGATGAAATGATGGGGTCTTCTGAGGATGAGCAATGTTCGGGGGACACTGATGTGGCAGACATAGGACAAGAGCACAGCTCTCGCTTAGCTGACCACGAACTAAAGGAAATGCTGCTCAAGAAGTACAGTGGATGCCTCAGTCGTCTTCGGTCTGAGTTCCTGAAGAAGCGGAAGAAAGGGAAGCTACCTAAGGACGCTCGGCTGGTACTGCTGGAGTGGTGGAACACGCACTACCGCTGGCCATATCCTACGGTAGATGCCTGACACTGTATTTTCTACCGCTGAAACATGCTGGTCCAATCTAACCATTTACTCGGCTGGCAGGAGGAAGATAAAGTGAGGCTCGCATCAATGACTGGTCTCGACCCGAAGCAGATTAACAATTGGTTCATCAACCAGAGGAAGAGGCATTGGAAGCCGTCGGAGGACATGCGGTTTGCGCTCATGGAGGGTGTCGCCGGTGGATCTTCTGGGACGACTCTCTACTTCGACACAGGTACGATCGGACCGTGAGTTGGACCACCACTTGTGCAGAAAATTGGCCAACTCAATCAGCGATAGGATCTGGTGCGTGAAGATGATCGATCTGCCAGGTCAGAATTGACAATAAATCTGTCAGCAGGCTGAAATTGATCAGATCATTCAGTCTTTTGCCTCCTTATTTTTGAACATCATGTGTATATGGCGATGTCGTACCAAAACAAACGGAATGTTATGTAATTAATTGATTCGAGGAGACCTGCAAAACATTAGTAGGTTCGTCTGTTGGCGCATGGATTGTATGTAAGCATTGCCCATACTGGCCGACCAATTTAATTGTTAGATAGGCTGAAGGGCTCATAAAGTTACCAATTCGTATTGTTCCAGTGTTCTGTTTGTTTTTTTCCTTCCATTTTTGTCCTTTGGATGTTAAATCATCGACTAGCGGCTCAATGAAGCAGAGTCTGTCGCTTCAGTATCATGGACAGATTGGCTTCACTTTTGGCTGCAAAATTTGGGCAGAACCGGGCCAGCAATTTTAGTACAAGGATTGTAGCATCACGAGTGTAACTTATGCAGCGGTATACCAAGAAATGAACAAACAAAAACAACAACATGTCGCTATGGTGATGAAGGCTAGCAATATACCGAGAAATGAAGATTTGCTGGATCAAACCGTGCCCAGTGTTTCACCGTCCGTATCAGCATGTTGTATCACGTGTCTTTTTTTAAAAATAATCATTTTTATGTAAAATTGTAAAAAGAAACTATCCCAAAGTAAATTTGTAAGATGCAGTCATTTTGGGCACGTCAAAGCGAATGGCATGTAAGTTGTAAGAAACACGTCAAATCAAACGGCGTGTTCACCTGCCACGTCAGCGACACATGAGCAAGGAGGGAGGGGGTTGCTGTCATGTTGGCAAGAGACACGCCAAATCCTTTGGCGTGTCAATTGCACGTAACACGCCTGTCTATACGGCGTGTCTCCTTTGCACTTAAACCTCGCGTCCGGCTCTCTTCCCTCCCCTCCTCTCTTTCTTCCTCCTCTAGGCGTCGGCTCTGCTCTCTCCTTCTCGGTCGCCACCGACAATAATTCTATTGTGCCGGCCTTAATTCTTACGGTGAGCCCCTAAGACTACACCGGCCTCATCCTACAAGGTACTATTGTCACTTTAGCCGAGTAGATTTGAATTTGTAGCTATTATTTGCTTGGTTTAGGTAGTTAGGGTTTGAGTTAGTTCCACTAGTTCTAATGATGGTTCGGCTCGAATCGATTTAAATTATAGTGAATTTATCGATAGTGGCTTGTGGTTGTAACTCTTTTTACGTTTATTTTATGGTGTATTCATAATTTTCTCACTTTAGTTATGATAAATACCATTTGTTGATATGTTTTATGTGCTAATATTGTTTAGGTCATAATGTACTGTGAACTCGTTCGCCGGCTTCAATTTAAGTGGGAGAGGTATCTCCCTACACGCGCTGTGGATGGCCCTGTGCCGCCCCCGGTTCCGGTGCCAATTTGCCGGTGTGGACAACCGGCGGAAGTGAAGCAGTCTCGCCATCGAACGACAGCGGGACGTGCATACTACATGTGTAAAGATAAGGATACTCATGAGCACGTAGGGGTAAGTAATCAATATGTGCCGTGGTCGTCCTTTTTTTTTGTTTTAGTCTTAACTCGTACTCATTGTCTTGTATTCTATTGTAGTATTATTTTTTTCAATGGATTAACGGTTCTGAGCTGTATGACCCACTTATCATGCTTTTCCCGTACAACGAGAATGTCATGTCGCCTTATGCGGAGTTTGAGCGTTGGGTCCCTCCACCGCCTGACCCCGAACCAATGACAGAAGATGAGATTCTAGAGGCTGCTACTCAACGTATGCATAGTCCACCCCTTTGTAAGTGTGGTTACCGTTCGGAGTTGGAGATTCCCCCCGAGAAATTGAGCTATATTCCATTCTTTCGGTGTGCACTGGTCGGAAACGTAAGTCACTATTTTTGATATCTTGTAATTTCCTATATCCTATCTGTGATTGGTTCATGGAGAATAGAAATATATGTGTTTTGTAGGACAGTTGGCGGCTTTGTGACTTTCAAGAGTATGTTAATGGCTGGAAGCCACTGTGGGCGGAGGCTGGTGATCTCCAAGAATACATAGACGGGAGCAGAATCGCACCGCTCATTTAGAATGCAATTCCTTTATGTTAGTGTGGAGTTCAGGCACGGAAAGGTGTAGTGTCATCCGAACTTGGGTATGGTTACTTTTGTGATAACATAATTGGTGAAAATAAATCTTATTTGAACTACTTCGTGTAACATGTTGTAGAAAGTGTAATATATTGGGAGCCTGATGAAGGAGGCACTTATGAACTATTTTGTGGATGTAGGACACGCTACGGTGTGATTGGGAGAAATTTCATTAGCAAGACAAAATTTCAAAGGACACAATGAAGATAAAACCTGTAGAGAAAGCAACATATATACAGAAAAGGAGAGACATAGTACGTCGGGAATATGGTATTAGCATCCCACCGAAGTGGATCTTGCATACCACTATGGCGGAGATGAACTATGATCGAGAGGGTGCTTTGCTGTATTGGAGAAGAAATAAGGAGCACTATTCGGATTCGGTAGATTGGAAAACTTTGACTGAGTACATGATTGAGGATGGAATGGAAAGTCGTGGCACATGGAAGAACAGAAATGAGTTAATGGGGTGGGCAACACGGACCTTGCAGGACCTTGCTGACCCTGTTGTACAGGAGGAGCAGCGGATAAAATAGTTGCAGAAGGTGGAGGAGGCTAGGCAGCAAGAAGCGGCACAGAAAGCCGCGTGTCACGAAGCGTGCCTGCGTGACCCTACTTCATGGCAGAGTTATATGGCAAGGTTAAAGGAGAGATGTAGGTAGGAAAAAGAGGAAGAAGCTCGAGCTGCAATGGTTGCTGGGGTGAGTAATTTGTGTCCAAGGCAAGAGTCGCCTATTGAGCAAATAACCAATAAGGCCACAGACTGGGAAGGTAACAAATCTATAGAGTGTGGAAATCTAATTTTATAGATATCACTATTTGAAAGAACTAACTGATTTTGTTTCGATTGTAGATAGTTGGGATGGTCCGGGGTACTCTCTTCCACCAAACAAGTTTTGGTCTACCCCCCCCCCCCCCAGGAAAAAGCACCTATGTGCTGGTGTGGTGATCCTTGCAAGGCGACCGACTCTGGTCGGTTTGAAACTTTGTGACAGCGGTATTGGATGTGCGACAATGATGCATGTGACCGCACAAAAGAAAAAGATGAGGTATGTTTTAATATTATCATACGTGGTTATTATTTATTTTATCATTTGCCATGTGATGCATAATTAGTTGGTAAAAATTATTTTGCAGACTCTGCCACCGTTGTGTGACTTCAAACAGTGGATCGATACGGAACGATCCCAAGAAGCGCTTGAGTACATTGAAAGGTACAAGCGTCAACGAGCTTATAGTCGTAAATTAGACAAGGAAAGGCGTGCACGTTGAGGAAAGGTGATGACACAAGTTATTTGAGGAGCGCTGTGAGGCCCAACGCAAGAAAGAGGAGGCCCTTGAGAGGAAGGCGGCACTGCAGATAAGAGTGGGAAAGGGAGAAGAGGCGGGAGAGGGCTCGTAGGGCAAAAGAGTCCGTTCTAGAGGGTGGGTCGGATGCCTTGAGAAAGGGAACATGGCCTCGTTATACTCAATAGGAACGTCCCATTGCGTTTTGTTTTGAAACTATGTCATATCTGTTGTAATAATTCTTCCGTTGTGTTTCATTGTGGCACTATGTTATGTGAAGTTGATGGACTGAATTATGTTATCTTTTGAAGTGTATGTTTTTTTGCTTTCAGGGAGAGATTTAAAGTGTATGCATTTGCCTATTTGAGGTAGGAAAATGTGAAATAAGGAAGCATTACACCGAGTAAAACATGCCATATTGCCTGGCATGTTTGATGCACGAGTCACGCCATGCATTCTCCATTTCCAGTTTGTTCTTTTCTTGTGGCGTTGGGAGCCGCTGCGACAAAGTGTCAAACACGCCAAACTCCCTGGCGTGTCTCTTGCCTTAGACACGCCGTAGTATCTGACGTGTCTCAATGGAGAGACACGCCGTAGTCTCTCCATTTCTAGTTTGTTCCTTTGTGCTGGAGAAGGTGGCCGCTACGACAAAGTGTTAAACACGCCAACCTCCCTGGTGTGTCTTGTTCCCTTTAGCATGCCGTGGGATCTGGCGTGTCACCTATGGGAGACACGCCATGTTCTCTCCATTTTCAGTTTGTTCCAGCTTGAGGAGGATGTGGCCGCTGCGGCATAAGTCCCAAACATGCCAGGAGGTGTGGCGTGTTTCCTTCCCTCAACACGCCATACATCCTCGCGTGTCTCCTCTATTCTTGCTGCACTTAAGCTATGATCACAAATCTCAACCATATCACATACACAAGAAAATACACACATCGTCAATAGAGATAGTTTACACATGACACATATAACACATCCATATAGAGATCACAATCATGAGACAGAATTTAAACTGACATAAATCTCTTGAACAAGTAGTACCTCAAGTAATCGTTAGCCAAAAGTTAAAGGGTACAATAACGACACGACCATAGCATGAATGAAGCATTAAACATCGATGCAATCACTTCTTTGCCTTCTGCCTTTTAGTTGCACCTGGGGTGTAGTGATCTGGCTTGCTCTTTTTACGCCCGAGTTGAGTTGGGAGGATGGAGCCACTAGGAATGTTTGTGCGGCGACGATATACCATGTCTTGAGATGGAGAATTTTGTGTTGCCTCCACCTGTGGTGCATCTGGAAGTTGGGAGGACCCAATGGTGTCCTAATTGAGACGAAGAAAGGCGTAAGTAAAAGGAACTGCAATACAAAGAGAAAGGGGTACTAAACAAGCACCTGCGCCATGTAGTCCTCCTACTCATCATCATCGCCAGTGTGTTCATCCTCTGATGGTATCTGGGCTGCCTACTTTCCCTTTTCAGCGCGGAAATGACCTGACCTCGATGTTCCCTGCGTCGAAGCAGACGGAGCAGCAGCCGCCACGTCAGATTGTGCACGTATGCAGTTCATATTCTCAGCTAGATGATGACAACCTTTCGTCACGACCTGTCATGGAATAGGCAATGTCATAAGGTTGTTCAGGATTGGATGCAAGGTGGACACTAAGTTACAGAAAAAAAATACCCTTGCAAGCGCACGGAGTGCATTCAGTTCCTCAGCTGAACCCTGTGGCTGCCCCAAGGCAGTAGCAGCTTCATTCAAAATGCGCATTAACTGATTTGCCTGCAAATCACATCCCAATTTCAAATATTTATGTATCAGTGCAACAATGACGTAACAAAGAAATAAATGATTACCGCATAGTCTTGAAAGGGAGCTCTTTCCGGCTATGTCCTGGTCCTTGTTGCCTCGTCATAGTCGTCAATGATCTCTTCATCAGTACCGGAGTCAGGTTGGTCAGCAATGAAAGTAGTATTCAGGGACGGACGGATCTTCAGGCGGCTACAAGAGTACAAATAAATCTGGTACTCTTTGAAAGCCCCAGGTCGATGCATGAGACCATTTGTGTAATACGCCACCTTGTCATGGCGGTTGTTCCACAAAAGCAACCAAGCTTGGTGCTTGGTAGCCCACTCAACCTGACCCTTCTCCCTCCTCCTATCAATCCTATAACAAAAAGGGTCAAAGGTAGTACGATAGATATGAACGCTTGATGAATGTGCAAGCGAAATGAAATGAAACATAACTAAACTCACTTATGAAGATTTTGATTTGTGCAGACTTGATCCACATCGACCGGTTGGAGACGTCCAAATTGCTGCATAATCCGTTGCGGCACGTGCCACTCAACTGCAAAGAAGAAGATGACTGGCAACACAACCCTCTAGAGGTTCATGTCTCTAGTGCACATTGGATCTAGGACTAATTCCAGCAGCTCATTTCTTTCATAGGGGATCCACCTGAAGAAAGTGTTAATAAATAAATTTAGCAGGATTGGAAGGACACAATCACATATTAGACGTATATCTATTAATTTACCTGTCATTGCGTTAGAACATCAAAGATATTCGTGTATTCCATGTACCGGCGGTATGCGTTTCCCACCACGTTCATACAGTTCCTCCATAGGTAACCAACTGTAGGCCGACAGTCCTCGTAGTTCCATTCCTGCAAAAGTTGTCAACACAACATGAAAGATGCATCATAGTTCATACGGAAACAAAAAATACATATAAAAGATAAATGAAATATACCTGCATAGGGAGACGTGCTGGCCTAGCAAGCAGGAATCTCTCCCACAACCAGATTAGAAGAACATAGGCACAACCACCTAGGTTGGCACTGGGCTTGTCTCTCTGGCACGCATCACACAGCTGGTGATACAGCCAACACAACATAGCAGAGCCCCAACTGTAACTCCTCAACTCGTTCCAGGGCTTCGTTAGGTAGGGAAAACATATCTAAGACGTGATGTTGCCACTACCATCTGGGAACAGAAAGCTGCCTACAAAGTGCCACAACCATGCTCTGGCAGCTACCTTGAGAAACTACTCTACGTATTGGACTTTATCATGCACCGTGAAAACCACTTGCACGAGACACTAGCAGCCTTCTTGTCCCGCTCATCTTCCTCCGGCTTGGGCGGTCGTAGGCCAAGCCACTGCTCCACAACATCCCGCCACCTCTCAGGATCTACCATGTCACAGATAGCCATGCCATCAATCGGTAGGGCTGTTATCATGGCCACATCCTGTAGAGTAACTGTGAGCTCACCACAAGGTAGGTGGAACGTGTTAGTTTCTGGCCGCCACCGATCAACCAAAGCTGTCAAAACAGGAGGGTTCATGGAAGGCAATCCAGCACTGAGAACACAAGCCAACGGTAGGAATCCAGCGGGCTCTATGTACAGAGCCAAGCGGTCATCAAAACGCATGGGGTGATGTGTCCGGATCCTCAGAGGTTTCAATTGCTGCACGGAAAAAAAAGTTATTCTGTACCATCACATGAAGCAACAATGAAGGAATATAAAAATGAAATAAGTTTAGAGATGAATACATACCCTGCCCTCATCAACCATCAAGTGGGCACGATGCTTTTTTGTCGTAGTTAAGGTCAAGGAGCCGGAAGACCGGCTGGGGGGCCATGTCCCTACAATGTGAAACATAAAACATTAGTACAATTGAGTCATAAAACATAAAACATTAATGTAATGAAAACCATAAGCTATTGTTCACATTAGTACAATTGAGTCATAAAACATAAAACATTAGTACAATTCACTTAATGGACGTAAGTACCTGAGAATTACTAATCCCTTCTCCTACTAAGCTATTGTTTCGTACACCATCCGCCTGTTTAGCCCTACATTTTGGCTTGTTCTTGGGACTCAACAGGTGTTGTTCCATTCGGTGGCCTTCTATATTGCATATGGAACAACGATGTTTAATTGGCTCCTCATTGAAGTCACAGGTTCCATACATATCAGTCCCGTAGCCCTTACTCATATCATCCATTTCATTTCTCAATCGTTTTGTCTTCCTTCTACCTGGTTTGTCTTTCAACAATCCCGCATCCGGGATATAATCATAACCGTTATAATTAGGCCACTGTGTTGAATCCAAACATGGGTCGAATGTTGACTCCCAACACCTCATAGTCAACATTTTTGAGTAAAAAGGGCTCAAATAACTTGGAGACTCATAATTCAATCCACGAACATGGCAAGCTGTCATTACATGTGAGCATGGAACATGTAACAACTAAGGAGTCATGCATGTGCACGAGACATTGTTTCCTACCTCCACCCTGTACTCGCTTCCACGGGACCTCTCACCTCCAATGCTAGTATGGCTCACTGATCTCACGTCATACACCAACTCATGTGGGTTGAAAAGGCGTGCATCTTGATTCTTTGAAATATTTTCGTGATCATGCAAATGCTTAGCCATGGCTCCTCCCCACAACTCTCCTTTTTTGACACATTCTTTTGCCTTTGACCATCTATTGACGAAATAATAGTTGCACTTATGAAACGTGAACTGAATGATCGCCTCTACAGGCAACCCTCTAATGCCCTTAAGAACATGGTTAAACACCTCAGATATATTTTTGGTCATTGTGCCATATCTGAATCCTCCCTCATCGAATGCTAGAGCCCACTTACTCTTGTCAAACATGTGTTCTTATAACCACTCCTTCACTCCCTCGTTCATAATCTTTTTTAATTCCTCCACCTTTTCATTGAATTTCCTCTCTTCCATAGCTTTTCACAAAAGTTTGAGGCCATTAATAATCTCTTTGCTTTTCTGTCTCCTCCATATGTTTGCAGCAAAATGGTGCATGCACCATCTATGCATGAGCGGAAAGTAGCCATCTAAGTCCTCTCTAGCAGCATTTATAAGCCCCTGATGACGATCTGAGATCATGCATATCTGTCTCCTAGTACCGATAACATGTATACGAACATGTCTCATAAAATAGGACCAACTAGAGTTGTTCTAACCCTTGGTGAGTGCAAATGTAATAGGAATAAGTTGATCCTCTGCATCAATTCCAACATCAATCATTAAAGTGCCCTTATATTTTCCAGTCAAAAACATGCCATCCACACTCAACACTGGTCTGCAATGACAGAACACATTAACACATCGTGGAAAACACCAAAACACCATACGAAGGCAAGGCGCGATGAATCCTTTCCCGTCAGACCCTTGCATCCCACAAGTATCAATGAAATACTTGGTGCCCAGATTGAAATATTGAATTGCACTAAGCAACTTCGAAACTTTATTGTATGACTCCTTCCAGTCTCCCCACAACATTGCAATTGCGGATTGCTTAGCCCTCCATGCCTTCCAGTAGTTCACACGATACTCGGTGAAACCATGTATGGCTTCAATTAGAGCTGCCACAGTGGTGTGTGAATTAGCCCATAGAATTGGAGCGACACGTAGTCATAGGTATCTTGCAGTGCATTGCGAATGCACTTCTATCGCATTAAGTGTTTCGCATGTGTGAGGATGATGCACCTTTGTCACCCACCAACAACCACTACTATTCTTCAGTATACGAGCCCAAACACCCCAACCACAATTAGCTCGTTGACACTTTATATGATACGTCTCAGACTGATTTGAGTTTATCACGTAGTACGGCCTGTGATGCGGCACCGCATAATCTTCAAAAAAGTGTTTCAAGTCAGCCATATTATCAAATGTCATGCCCTTCCTAATCATTGGCTCCGAGCTGCTTGGTGGTGCATCCTTGGAAAGAAAATCGTTGTCACTTACAGCATACATGATTTGATGCAGATCATGGCGATTCGGAACTTTAGGTAACTCAACGTTTATATCTCGTAGTGCACGCAACTCCTCCGCGGTATAATGTTTACTCCAATCAATCTCCACAACACCATTAAAAACATTAGGGTCGCTAACACCTTCGTTCCTACTGTTACTTGTAGCGTCATGACCCACCTCATCCACATTCTCATGACAAATATTGCCTTCATCATGATCTACGGAGTCATTGTGTACTCCATTATCATCGTCTATCGACTGACGACCATATGAGTCATCATATTCCCCTTCAGAATCACTCGATACCTCAAGCTCCACATGGTTTTCCTCATTTCTTTCCCGTTCCTCCTCTTCGAACATGTTCTCGGGAAAATCATTCTAATGAGGACATCACTCCTGTGGATACACACAACACTCCTCTAATTCTGGACTTGCAAGGTCCAATGACTAGAGCTCGTGCACGATGACTAAATTTAGAGGTGAGCTCGTTCCTACGTTCTTCGTTATATATTACTTTTGAGAATGGTTTGCTACCTAATGATTATTTTATGATTAAGAACCATGGAGAGGATCAAGAGATGATGGGAGAAGGAGTTGGGAACATGAAGGACCAGCAAGGGCTTGGAAGCCAAAGTGGAGGCCCAATCAAAACTGACTTCGATTCTGTTTTGGGTCCCACGATCAGTCTGCACTAAAACGGTCATCCAGGACGCATACGGACTCGGATTTGGACGTTCTACATATGCACAGAAAGATAAGGAGAAGACCTTTCCAATGCCGCCAGTATCATGTCAAAATTAATCCGGAATCATCGGGAATAGTCAAAACAAGAGAGGGTCCAGAATCTGTGTCGGTGCTACGTCGCCTATTTTTGGCCTCTGGGCTTTGTATCTAGTTGAGCCCAATTAGGAGCGTGTCCAGAGGGTCTTGCATGATCCTAGGGTCTTCATATATAGCCGCTGCTGCACCATTAGGGTTCGGGTTTTGCTTAGATCAATTCTGTTCATAAACAGTGTCGCCGTCCATCGGTTTGTGAGACCCCAACTTCGTGAGTTTAATCATACATCTGCAATTGTGTTGCATTCTTCGTTGTTCTTGCTTGTGTTCTTGATTCGCAGGCAGGGATTAGCCTTCTCGGTGAGGTCAATCGTCCTTGGACGGTTGATAACTAGAGGAGACGTCGTGCTGTGATTGCGGGGTTTAGAACATATTGTTCTAAAGCCGAATCGATTTGTGTGCCGCCTCCGACTAAATCAACTTACCAAGAACCTTTTGGAAGATCAGGAACCCTTGTTCACATCACATTCCTAACCACTTCTAACTCAAACATATCACTCGGGTTCTCCACATACTCTTGTACATTATAGGTTACTTCTGAGTCAATGTCTCAATCGGCTCTTATTCGCAAGAAACAGGATGGGGTTCCGAGGGAGATATAGAATGTCCCCTAGCATGCACATTGTCAATAACATCTACTATAACTTCAGCACACTTCACTTGAGCATCTTTCAAACATTCCTTATATAAATCCCAATCAGCCTTCCCCACAACTTCATAACCACGTAATGTGCTCGACCTCCGCCACCGGCGTCAAATCTCCCACGCAAACTAACTGATCTTCCATATTCACTGATTGAACTAGCTCGATCCATAACCTCACTAAAGGTCGGTGCTTTCACAAATGTTCCCACTTCTTCAACCATATTAACAAATTCTCTATCTCCATTCATTAATCCTCTGTAAAAAAACGTACAATTCGATTCATCTACAATAAACTTTACAAAATTAATTGTATTCTATTTACATTTTCTAATATATAGCAACATATGTCTAACCCAATACAATTAATTGAGGGAACACATGCATACCAACCTACACGTTAAAGAAATAATGCAACCTATTTATCTGGCGATCCCGAGTATCCGATGCATCTTCATTCGTCCAAATTAAAAAAATCTCTACAACCACCATTAACAAACCCTATCTATCACGAAACCTACTACAAATAGCCTAAATTCAAAATCTACTCGGATGAGATTGATGCCTTACCTTCCTAGAGGGTCCCCCCACGAGCTCCCTTGAAATGGGCGGCGGAGATAGGCCGGGTGAGGAGGAGAAGGTGCCGCGGTGACCGGCGGCGACGTCGGGTGGGTTTTGGGAAGAAAAGAAAAAGAGAAAGAAGAAAGAAACGCGAACGACGTGGCGGGTATATAGCCCAGACACGCCAAACAGATGGGCGTGTCTAGCAGCCACAAACACGCCGAACCCTTTGGCGTGTTATGGTTGCCAAACACACCATATAGATTGGCATGTCTAGGTTCAACGACGCGAGCAACTGTCACCCCCCTGCTAACATGTCACCGAGACACGCCTTAGCATTTGGCGTGTCTCAGTCTGTTCACACGTCATAGAGCATGGCGTGTTAAAACGTCTAATTCTTGTAATTTTAGTTCGGATCAGTTTTTTATATAATTTTACATTAAAAATGATTATTGTATACTAAAAATTCATTGTATCACGGAGGGTAGAACCTGGCGCAATGTATCAGCAACGGATCATAAACTTTTGGTGACTCAGCTCAAAAAAAAACTTTTGGTGACTACTTTTACACGTATTGAACGCGAACGACTGTCTAACATTGTAATAGCGTTGCTGCATGAGCAGCAGTTCGACGTTGCTGCCCCTAGCACGGCGGAATATGCGCGGGAGTAGCCTGGGCTGGCGGCAACATGGGACAGAACGCCTGAGAGAAGCGCTGATTCCACCACCGGGCCGGGCTGTACGTGCTCGGCTTGTTCGTTGTAGGCTCGAAAGGCTTGGAACGTAGCCCGTTCTACATAAAACGATCTGACGTGGAGTCAGGTCAAGGTTTTAGCTGGGAACGGCCGTTCGATTGGGCTTGGTCTGATCTGAAACTCGGCCTCTTTCAGTTCATTCCACACCCCAGAGACTCGTAACGAAACCAGGGTCCAGAACCCGGATCTCATGAAACAAAACCAATAGCTTTTGTGTATTGATTATTTTGTTGTTCATCCATGACTATGAACACCTGGAATTGACACCATAACACATGAAATGGAGAGGTGGATTTGCGCTGCAAAAAAACTGAGCAACTTTTCTGGGTTTTTTCATTCCTACTTGTATGAAAGAGAGGAAACAAATTGAGGCCGGCCGATCCGGCCACCATGCGCGGCATACACCACGATGGGTCATATAACGTGGCGTCCTCTGCACGAACTCACCATGCATCAAGCCCATGAATGCGCACAACCGCGGATTGAGGCCGTGATCTCTCCTAACCAACTGCTTGTTTCAGCTAATTATGAAAACCAACTAAATAAGGAAATTGATAGATGAAACTGCCCCTAATCTTCAATACGATCACCTGTAACCATGATGCCGATCTTGCCGCGCAGCTCATGAAAACGAACGCGTGCGCGGCCCATCGCCTTGGTCACAACATCCACCAGCTGCTGCACCATTGCCGTGTAGCTAAGGATGATCCGCCCATCGTCGACGCACTCTGAGATGTGTTGGTAGCACACATCAATGTGTTTGCTCCGGTCATGGAAGACGGAGTTCTTCCTTAGTGCGATGGCAGACTGATTGTCCACCAAGAGCTCTGGCGCCGTTGTCTCAGTTTCGAGCATGTCGGTTAGGAGTCGAGCTAACCAGACCCCTTGACACGCCGCCGTGGCCGCCACGATGTACTCCACCTCACATGAAGACAAAGCGACTAACTTTTGCTTTGATGGCTGCCAGGCGATGGGACTTGATAAGAACACGACGACGGTGTCCGGATTTTATCCCAATCTTTCACGGTACAGCAAGTACTAGTAAGTATATATAGATATTGAAACTTGTTATCTCAGCTATGAATAGATAGAACAACAATCTCAAGCTCAATGATCCAGCAACCACCATAAAATAGACACCACAGATTTGTTATCCAATAGCAATCATAAACCAGCTAGAACACGATAGGAAAATACCGGCTTACAAGAACTTGATGTAGATGCAAACTAGTAGAGATAAACTCTCCAACTCATTACTTAGACAAGCATGATCTGGAGATGGGGAACCACAAGTTCCAGCACGCCCCCAAGGGAAGAATCACTTGATCACGCACTTCAGCGACCGGCAGAGATCGGCGGCAGCAACCGGTAGAGGAGGGCAACACCTCTAGGGTTTCTTGGAGGACACCACGACCAAAAACACAATAAAATCACCTCCTCCCTTACAGGGGCGCTGGCCCTAGGCTATATGGCATGCAAGCCAGCCAAAAACCCAGTTCAACTCGAACACATCTAAAAACAGACTCGGACTCAACACAACTCAGAATTGTTTTGATTATTGCGACCGCTAGGGAATTTATTTGACTATGGGGCCAGATCCGTTGGAAAGGTTATCAAATTACCTTTCCAACAAGTATTTACTCAGCCCAATCCGACTCCGTATGGCCCAGTTATGCTACTTTTACTCCACACCTGTCTGGCTGATCCTAAACCGAGTCCGAACTGATTTTGAGTTTCCATATCTTCTGATTTCGTGACTGGGTGGACTTGAGACCGTGTAGACTTTGAAAGTAAAGTATTGCATACCTTTGGGAAGGCCTGTAACACCAATATATGTTCCTTACTTTTCACAAGTGGCACAACCATTGATCCAATCATAACATATTCCTTCGTTTCTCCTTTCTTTTCCTCAACCTTCAGATTGGTCCCAATGAAAACATTGCATGGCATAGAATAATTGGCTAGCAAATCCTCACTTCGCTCTTCATTATTCATAATATTTGTCAAAGATCCAAACTGAATGTTGGAGTATTTTGACACATCATGTTCTGCAATATGTGTAAAATCATGCTTGTTTTCAGAATACGTAGTTTTAATGACTCGATGAGCCATGAGCTCATCAGGAGTACCGCTGAGGAAGAAGATGATCCCGCTGGTGCTCTTGTGGGAGTCGATGTCATCGGCCAAGTCCGCGTCGTTGTAGCCGACCAGCTTGGGCTGTCCTTCCTCATGCTTGACTAATGTAGTCCATATCCTTGCGTGTTGGCGACATATTGTAGTACGTGCTTTACCACCTTCACCACCGCACTGCTAGGTGATCTTCTTTGGGTTCCTCCATGAACCGGCTCAAGTAGCCCACCAAGAATGCAAGATCCGAGCGAGTGTGCAGCAGGTACCTGAGGGTGCCAATGACGCTTCTGTACTCAGTGATGTTCAATGCTTCTGTGGTGCTCTGCTTGATGAGCTTGAGGTGACTCTCCATCACTCTGGGTGTCGCACACCGATTGTAGGACATCTTACCGCACTGCTCGAGCACCTTGGTGGCATAAGCAGATTGATAGAGTAGGATGCCACCAAGGCCTTGATTAACCTCGAATCCGAGGTAGTATGACAGAAGACCGAGATTAGTCATCTGAAAGTTGCTCTGCATCTCCCTCTTGAATGCCTTGATCAGCTCTACGCCGGTGTCGGTGATGATCAGATCATCGACGTAGACGTCGACCACCAGCAACCTGTCATCTCTGCTTCGCGTGTGCACGCCGTGCTCCAAGCTGCTCATCTGGAAACCTAGTCGAGCCAATGTGGCATCGAGCTTGGCATTCTAGTCCCTGGGTGTTTGACGAAGACCATATAGCGCCTTGCAGAATCGCAACACCTTGTGCTTATTGCCAGCAACGACGAATTAGGGCGGTTGTTGAACTTACACCTCGTCCTTGAGCTCGTCGTTGAGGAACATGCTCTAACGTCCATGTGGTGGACTTCCCAGTGCTCATCGCCGCCAAAGCCACCATCATGCGTGTCGATTCCAGGCGGGTGACCGGCACAAATACCTTATCGAAGTAAATGTTGGCGCCCTAGGCATACCCCTTTGCCATGACTCGTGCCTTGTGTCGCACTACGTTAGCCTTCTCGTTCCACTTTACCTTGTACACCCACTTGAGCCGAATCGCTCGGTGCCTAGTGGGGAGTGTCGTCAGTTCCCAAGTCTTGTTGTTTTCGATTGCCTTCATTTCCTCATGCATCGCCTAGCACCAGGCCGTCTCATGTAGTCATGTTCTGCTTCACAAAAAGTTGATGGCTCTTTAGTAGAAGTGAAGTTGAGCTCACCGGCAATCGGGCATTGAGCAAAACCAGGTAGCACGACATTGCTGAGCACGTTGTCAATGGTGCAGAAGCAAAGTGGTACATCGTGGTGGTCCATGTTAAGGTCGTCGTCATCGAGGTTGTTCGGTGGAGATGCGGACTTGATTGCTTCTTTTGTAGCTAGAGCCGCATGCGTTGTTGTTGGTGTTGCGATCGACGGTGGTGACGGTGAGGGTGATCCCCGAGCATCTGCAACCGCCATGACCACTTCAGTGGTGTACTCGATGATGAACGACTTGATGTCGTGGTCCGCCTCACTGTTGTCCTCCTAGCGCCACTCGCCACTTCGTCGAACATGACATCACTGGTGATGATGACACGCTTGCCAACGGGGATGTAGCAGCAGTACGCTTTGGAGCCAATCTCATAGCTGATAAAGATGGTCTTGATGCTACGGTCATCGAGCTTCTTCAGGTTTGGCTTGGTGATCCTGGAGTGGGTGATGCACCCGAAGGTGCAAAGATATAGTGCACGGCTGGTGTGTCGCCGTGCCATGCCTCATAGGGCGTCTTGCCGTCAAGGGCGCGCATTGGAGCTTGGTTGAGAATGTAGACTGTCGCGGAGACGGCTTCTTCCCATAAGTGACGGGTAACAAAATCCGGGCCTGGTTTCATTCAAATCATGCATGATGCTAATCCATTTCGAAAGCCAAACTCCCGAACAAGGCCGAGACGGACGATGCACCAATAGCTTATTATCGACACGGGAATCCGAATGCCAAGTAGAATGAGCATGAGTGCCGCGTTTTTACTTTGTGTGCGGCCAGTGTAATGCGCGCGCCTCACGCAGCTACCACTTCCAGAATCCCAAAGCCACTGCATAACATAAAGTCAATAGTTTCTAAATTTTCCACAAAGCCAGTGCAATTCAAATTTTTGGGAAAAACTGATTTACTAGTAGATTCTGGAGGAAGGGTGGCAGCTAGTATTATGGTGCATCTGGAGTGAGTTTTATGGTGCATATATTCTTGACGCACGTTACGACAAAGAAGCCTGACAATCGGAGGGAGTATGTACTGAACGTCTGAACATCAGATTTCTGAGGGTTGAGGAAGAATTGTGATGAAGCGGAGCGCCAGAGCAGCTCAGATTATTTGCAACTGGTTGAGACTGATTTGCCTTAATGCTAGCCATGTTATTCAGGACATCCAACTATTTAAGGCCTTGTATGGTTGTTATGAAATGAAATCTATATGTATTACTTCCAAAATATGGATTGAGTGAAACCATATGTGTCACTTAATTTATGCAAAGAAACAAAATCATGCCATGGTTGTGTTCCCGGACTCGGAGTGGAGTTTTATTCCATACGTTGAAGACATGAAAAATGCTGGAAGGGGTAGTTTTCGTACCACGGCTGACCGAACTGAACGCTCGTTCCATGCTGGGCCCAATTTCAAACCATGTCTGATTCGTCATATGGTTTGAGCCGTAATCCATGTTGTTCCAAGCCTAAACAAGCATGATCTAACCGGAATCAAATCCTCTGACACCGTGAAGCACTGTCACGGTGTGACACTCCTCCATTTCAGACCATTCATCTCGAAAATCTATGGCTGCAAACAATTTTTAGTTTTTAATTGGCCTCTCTTTGTTTATTACAAGAGTTCTTGGCGACAAGACATTTTCTTGCCGGCAACAACAGGTTCCAGGCCGCTGCTAATTTCATAGCTCAAAATGATCAAAACAGAAGATGATGGGCTGCAACAACGTGACCGCAATGTCAAGACAATCGGGTCGCCGAGTAAACCAAATGAACGATCAACTTTTGTTCTGTTGTGGCATCAAATAGAAAAGGTCTGATAAAAACAATTCTATCCATTACGACTAGGAACTCTTACAAAAAAATAGAGACACATTAATTAAATTGCTGAGATATTAGGAGCCACAAATTTGAAGATGGATGATCTGGAATTGAGGCGAGAACATAGTCATATTATGTATTGAGTAAATTTCATAAAGATACAACTATTTGTACCATTGTAACATAAAAATAAAACTTTTTCACTCTTTTATAAAACTTTTATTTTGACTCTTGGTAACAAAAAAAAACTTGCACAAATGACAGCTTGGACCAAGACATGTGGGACCATGTCACAAAAATTGCACAAGTTTTTGGTATTCAGAGCTAAAATAGTTGTTCTTTTGTGAACTGAATAACAAAAGTAGTAAGTTTTGTGTTATTAGTTGTAGGTCATCTTTGAAATGGAAGAATTGTAGAGGAATTTTGGAGAATTTGATTCCTAAAGTAATATTTCCTATGAAGCTCTTTGAAACATAGCATTGCATGAAAAAAATTCCATAGGATCGATTTGTTTCCTCCACTAATTGGAGGATTTTGAACAAAAGCTCTAACATCATGTTTCACATTCCTTTAAGATTTTCAACGCACAATGTATCTCTCTCTCCCATTTTATCTTTTAAACAACATTTTCCAGCAAAACCTTTTAGCGTTTTGACTCATCCAAAAAACATCTTTTTATGAATCATCTGTTCTACGTACTGTAACCCTTCGTTTTCCTATTTCTATGTTTTAATCAAGAATCCTATACTCCAAAAAGCATGTAGCTTTCTAACATATACTTTTATGTATTTAGCTTCACAGGGAAAAATAATACATGCATTTTCATTAAATATTCATTATCAAGATTGGACAAGAAGGCAGAAAGAGGAAACATGCAAATGGAACAATCAAAAGGAACCGAAGCATGAGGCAGCAAAACCTCATCTAGCATCGTGCTAAAAATTCCTACCAATATACACTACTACAATAATGCTTTGTAGTGACGGACCAAAAGGAACCTCAGTAGCGGAAACGAATTTCGCTACTGAGTCTCTGTCACTACGAACCAGAAAACATAGTAACAGTCAAATCCTGCCACTAATTTTGGGACAGAAAAAATAAAAAAAGAAAAAAATCCCCAGCCATCCGTCAGGTGCCCGGATCCAGGCGTGACAAATTCGCCGCTACCTGCGGGCGCCAGATCAAGAGGGAAGGAGGGGGGGGATCCAATAGTGGAGAGGGAAGAGGTGCCGCCCCGCGCTGCCATGCTGAGGAGGAGGGAGCGCCGCCCCACGCTGCCGCTCCGAGGAGGAGGGGGCGGTGGGTCGCGCCACCAGGGAGGGAGGGGGCGCGCCGCCATGCCGGGGAGGGAGGGTGCACCGCCCGGTGGGGAGGGCGCCGGTGGGGAGGTGGCCGGCGCTGGCGGAGAGGGCACCACTGAGAGAGAGAGAGAGAGAGGTCACAACGGCCGGTGTGGAGAGAGAGGAAAAGAGAGGGAGTGATCTCAGCCTTTGATTTTTCATCCAACGGTCATGATTGCACCACCTTTAGTGGCAGGCACGATGACATCATTAGAACCATCACTGTGTGAAAATCGTAGTTGCGGGCCAAACGTGTCCGCTACTGTTTGAAAATCATAGTTGTAGTCAGTGTCGATGGTAGTAGCGGGCCTGTTGTGCCCGTAACTATTTTTATAACCATAGTTACGATTTTGCTACTGTTCTACACTTAGTTGCGGGCTCTTTAAAAGTCCGCTATTAAGGCAAAAATGACGTCTGCTACTACAGAACTTTATTGTAGTAGTGATAAACAAAATTCATGGAGAGTTGTGGCAGGAGGGAGGGTGGGGTCGGGGGGTTGGTTAAGACCATCTCACACCTATTGTTTTGATAGAGAAGGTCAATCTTATCTCATAAAGAAAAAACTCTCAAACTCTGGTATCATCCTGTAGAGCCGCGTAGATACTTGGGTAAGAGACCGTTGACCGTGCCAGTGACTACTATAACTACCCTCAAGTAGGAGAGGCTAATGCCCTGTTTAGATTTATTGGGATTTTAATAACCTGTATTTTAGAATTCACAAGACCTTCAAATATGACAAAAGAAATTTCTCGGATTTTAAAATCTAAACTTCTAAATTTTAAGAATCTCATAATCTGGTCATAACCAGCTACAGTCAGATTTTATATGTTAAAAGACTCAGCGCCCTTTGAATTTTAAAAATTTGATAGGTATCCAAACACCGTCGCCTAGATTCTATTTAGAATCCGGATTCTAAAATCTAAAGATAAAAATCAGACTTTTAAGAATCTGAACTGGATCCAAACAGAGGCTAAATCAGTTCACAGTCCGAATACAAGGAACCCGAGTTGGTGCCACCACTATTTTTTCAGATTGCCAATGAGGTTTTTTTTAACTAATTTATGTACACCAGGATTTGAACCTAGGTGGAAGATCTCACAAGTTGAGGCACTAACCACCTGAGCTGATGTTAGTTTGCAATTCTTCCCAATATGTCCATCAAGCATTTCTATCCTCTGAAATTACTTAAAAACAGTTTTATAATGGAACGTGCAGAAACTGGATTCAATTTCTTTAGATAGTTTTCCTGTTAAATTCTTTGGTCCAGAGAGGACCTGTAAATGCCTGTCCTCTAGTTTCCTTTAAAAATCTTTTGATCCAAAGAGGATCTGCATACCTGTCCCTGATTTTTCTTTAGGATGCTTTTGTTTCAAAGAAGACAAGCATGCCCGGTTAGCAAGTTTTGGCACGTATGTTCGTAGATATACGCAGTGCCAGATTTTTCACGATTGAAGTTGACATTGCTTGCCTTTGTTCTAATATATAAACAAAGAAAGAGAGCAAAACTTATAATACACCACTTGATTTAGGATCCTAGTGGATGCCCGTAGAAATTGAGTGACAAACCAGAACAAGGCACAAAATGATGAGTCACGGCCGGATCCTCAACGAAATGACAAGAAATTTCGTAACCCTGAACATTAATTCGGATCACTATTAAACATCAATACTCATTCCGTGGTGAAATAAACTTGATTGTCCTATGAGTTATGAATGTTCAATTCTTCACTTCATGTACAAACGAAGAGATAGTGTTCACTTTTTCTCCTGCCTTTTTGTACTCTTTCTTTGTTTTGTCTTTGAGCCTTGGCTCCCTTGTACATAACTTTTTTTTTCAGTTCATTAATAAAATTCTGTAGGGGAGTTCCCCTCCAGTTCTTTCAAAAAAAGAGAGTGTGTTCACGTACAAATGAGTGCTGGGTTCCATTTTGTATCGAGGAGGAAACAGTTTCCACGTACAAACAGGTCTTCACGGAATCTGAGACACTTGTGAGTTGGACAAGAATTTTCAAAGGATTAAAGAAATGTTAATGACCAGCTTAAGCACGCGTAGCACTCATCAAACAGAGTAACATCGACCTTGGACACTCACAAATTAATTAACAATGGTTAATGATATAACTTTATCAACACCATACAGAAAGTGATTTACATGGTTGATTTTTCATAGAGAAACCTTGTTGTAGCATTCACTCTTTATATCACAGACGAGTATATGAATAATACAGCAGGCAGAGAGACATCAAAGCTCTCCATACAATTTCGCCAACCTATGAAACCTTTGCTTTCACCTTGGAATGCCCTTTATTATGAACGGATGTACCACCACCATCCTCTGTGTCATCTATGTATAACACATTTAACATCAGCTGGATCGCTCAGTTGTCGTAGGTGCGGCACTCGTCGGCCTCTGGGTTCTCCTTGCAGTAGTTCTCGAGCGGGTCGGAGTTGTCCTTGATCTTGTCCCGCGCGTGGCTCGCCGCGGCGCTGAGCTCCTCCACCTCGTCCCACGCCGCCGCGCACTCGCCGGTGGCCGTGTCCTCCTTGCACGCCTCCTCGGCCTGCTTGATGCTCTCCGACACCTTGTCGGAGATGCCTGGCGGCGTCGACGACCCGCTAGCCCTCACCGCGAAGCCGCCGCGGCGAGCAGCCGGGAAGAACACGCGGCCGGCAACCTTCTGCTGCCTCGCGATCACGTCCACGGCCGCGAAGGTCGCCGGGGTGGAGAGGCTCACGTTGGCCAGCGTCGAAGCCATTTTTTCTTGCTCTGGTTGGTACCAACTTTCTGTGTGTGAATTGTGATGCTTGCTTTGCTTGTGTGCTGTTGTCACGTACGACTCACTGTACGAGGCGTTGCGTTTGGACTCACTATATATAGCTTTGTTCCGCAAAGTTGAGACCTCTATGTGCACCCGTTTCTTATCGCCGCTTGGCCAGTGGTTGTGAGCCACGTCGTCTGCATTTAGAGATATTTTCGAACCCAAAGTGTGAGTTAGTTTGGGAAACTTTTGCGTTCACGTCAGGATATCTAAGGAGAGGAAGCAGTTTTTGACCAGATAAAAACAATGCGGTGATGATTATACTAGTATAGTAATTTTCTAGATATTTCCTAAGACCTTCTAAGGGAATATATCATACGGACTGAATGACACCTTATGTATCGATATCCACTCTAGGAGGCAAAAATGCTGAATGGTTCATGTAACTTAATGAGATTTGTCTCCTTTTGGTGGAATTGAGTTTTTGCTAAAATCATAGTCACTTTTTCTATCATAGGATCTGAAAACTGTCTAAGTCTTCTCATTTTATTTGAACATATTGATCTTCACAAAAATGTCGCACTTTTTTTTTAAAAAAATACTCCACAAAATAATGCTCCAAGCATGCAATTAATTTGTTCCGTAGGATATGATTAAGGAATATGCAATATTTTGGTCATTTAAGAACTAAATATTCTAGATTCAATTAAATGTTGTTTTGTCTTTGCAAAAGCAAATAATCTACTTGTACTTTTTTTTTTGATAAAATCTAAGTCACAGAAGAAATAGCAAATCCCTAACTTAATTTGATAGAATTATTATCTTTAGAATTTATGTAATTTTTATATATATGGGCAGAGAAAGAAGTTGATACAGTCAATAATTATATAATTATGAAAATCTATACAAATTACCATTTGTATTGGCAATACCAATATTTCACCGGATTTGATGGGTTCCTAGTTCGTTGGGTTGGGTTTTCATCAGATTTGGTAGGTTATTAGATAGTTCCTTTGATTGTTCAATTCTTGGGTTCTTATCCGTAGAATTATTTTATGTGAGATCTTTCATTCCATATAGGAGGCTTTTCCACCAAGCCAGCAGCTAAGCCGATGTCGCTGACATCATCCTTGCTCCCTCCTACCCCATATACGTCTTCATGCAAAGGAATAAGCTAAATCAACTTTTGGAAGTAAGAATCTAGTCACAATTCTCTAGACATCAGAAGTCTAGTCAAAATCCTCTAGATGTCTTTTATTTGAACATTCCCCTCTTTAGAAAAAATGCATCACCTTTAATAATAATTTGTTCTATAATAGTAATGCTCCAAAGCATGCAATATCTTAGTCACTTAAGAACTAGATGTTCCAACTTCGATTAAATGTTGTTCTAGCTTTACAAAAGAAAATGCTCTACATGTACTTCTTTATTAAATCCAAGTCTTAGAAGAACTAGAAAATCCCTAACTTAATTTGATAGAATAATTATCTTTAGAACTTGTTTGATTTTCATATATACGAGTAGAGCAAGAGACTAGATTACATCTTTTGTGTCATCACTATTTATATAACTATAAAACTAGTTTCTCTAATCATGAAACTAGATTATATTTTTTACGTTAATTAAACAAAGCTTTGTCTTTGATTCGTTGGGGAGGACTAGGGTAGTCGTGATTGTTCTGCTTAAACTTGTGTGAATCATTTATTTTTTAAAGTATTTTAATCATGAGTCATCACATTCTCTTCATGGTACTACTTCACTTCACTATTGCCAGAGACAAGGGCCTCTCCCCCCCGCCCCCAATATTTTCACCATGGATTTTAATTTAAAATTTTTATTTGGTCCCATTAATATATAAATATTGCTACTTTACCCCTCATGCTCATTTTCTATCTCTGCGGCTGGACTTCACTCAAAAATGTCCATGGAGCACAATTGAAGTAGGTCCTCAACGTGTTGATGGTTGAGATTCACCTACCAGATATGATGAATTTCAAACGCAAGGATTGGAGAGTGAATCTGTACAAGAAAAAGACATTGATGATGCATAGTAAAATGATAGAAGATAAATATATAATGACTCGATGCTTAATAGTGTTGTGCGACACTGATGAGATGTCAGCTGAGATAAGGATCCACATGCCTCTAATTTTTCAAGGATGCACTGAACAAAAAAGATTTTTTGAAGCTATGAACCAAGGCTCTGTGATGTATGCATGCAAAAAGAAGTTAACAAGCTTGGAATTAATATGACCACACGTAAGTTATGGTTTTCTCAGTGCATGCTTCTTCTCATGAAGATCCAATTCAACAACTTTTCTGTTTAATATTTGTCATATGCAGGGACGAAGCTACGTGCTTCCATCGGGGTCAACTGACCCCGATAAAATTTATAAAATCAAGGTAAAGCCATGCCTTTAGCAGTGACTGACCCCAAAAATCCAAATGGACTGACCTCGACGCACAATTCGTCTGGCTTCGCCCCTGGTCATATGCTCAATTTTTTGCATCTTGCAAAATTGCAGGTATAGATCAATAGATGCTCTCTCAAAATATCTCCCTCTACTATAAGTTCCTTTATACTGTATTATTGCTTCAGGTTGCTTCAGTGTGCACTTTCTTCAAGCATGTTTATAGTTTGCATTTTACTATTATTTCAAGTGCATTTTTTTAAACAAAAATTATGCCTCTGAGTCAAGTTTAAAATTCTTTTGTAGATTAGTGGATGCATCCTGAGACGAATCAGCAAAATTCTTGCATTTCAGTTAAGCATCAAGAGTTTACAAGATAACAATCTTCAGACTTAAGCAATATGAGTGTTGAAAACCATTGATGTATTGCTAATGAATCGCATATGTGTTTTCTGAGATTTGGATGAAGGCTCTTGTATCTATACTCTGATGTTTGAGAGTAGTTTTTGAATGAGAACAAGGGCGAAGCCAGCACATAAGCTGCTAGGTCAGTAGGCTTGACAGCCTGCTAAGCATACACATCGATTTTCTACTGATTTGGTCAAAGTCGTCGTAGTCTGCTGGCCCAGACGGCTGAACGTATCTTCTCCCCTCATGAGAATAGTAACCTAGAGCTAGCCAACAGCTATGCTACATGGAGCAGATGTCGGTTTGCTACGTTGCTTTAGTAAAACGCTGCCTTATTCTCTTATGTTTAGCTGATAATTATTATCAAATGACATGTATTTAGATTTAGCGCATAAGGCAGAAGAAACAATTTTATTTGTTGACATGTGGGTTCCGTGATGAATAGGAGCCCACTTGTATGTTCCATTGGAATTGGATGTAAATTTGGACTCCCAAATTTTACAGGTGGGATTGCAAATGAGATTTGGAAATGCAAATTTGCATGCCCCATTTGAGATGTTCTTAGAAAAATTTTATGATGACAAATCCAAGCATTATTTCAGTCATTTTGTCAATTAGTCGAAATGTGTTAGGTGAATGTCCAATTTCACCTAAGGGCATAATACAAATCACCAAATTTTGTAGTCTTAGACCCTGTTTGGAAGCCATGTATTTCTTTTCCCCTGTAATTGTGTTACACATGTTTTCATATGCACAAGAAAACACCTGTAATACATTGTATTTTTTTCTCCCCTGTAAGTTGTTGTTGGGGTAATCTGTAAAAGGCCCACTCATATTGGATTGCTGCATCGGAATCACAGAATATGCAACAGAGGACCTCACAACTGAACAAGATTTGTATCATCACCCAAATTTGAGCCAACAATTCAGACCAAATCACCGAATAGCATACATATGCAAACATATTGAACACAAAGCGATCAAATTTCTCCTCACATTGAGCATAGAAGAGGACAAAAAAGAGGAGAATGGGCCGCTCCAATTTTGCCAAGGAATGGAAAAGGCGAATGGCGTCGTTGCAGTGTTGGTTCAATGCACCCGAGGCGTGGACTTTCTTCTAGAATCGCACACCAAATTGGAGAGAAAACTTGAAGAAATTTGAATCCAGAGAAAATAGAAGTTTGAAGAAATCAGATCGACCATCGAATTGGAATGGAAATTGAGGTAGAACTCTTTGATTTTAGGACGTCGGATCTAAAGCCAGATTTGAGGACGCCGGACCTAAAGCCAGGGCCTTGATTCCTCAAGGTTGTCTCGCAGACTGGCGAGATCGTCACCTAGATGATAAGGATCAAAGTTGGATCGTGGTGGGGTGCTGAGGATTCACCGTTCACGAGTAGGATTGACTGACGAGGTTGGACGTGATGATTCCGCTACGGCGCGGTGGAAGATGATGCCAGAGAATTTGGAAGGAAGAAGGGGATGAGATCATGGAGATTTTTGCTATTTTTACCACGAAAAACTTGAACTTCGCTGCTTGAGCTTCTCTAAAATAACCATGAAACGGAGCTCTCACCGCTAAAATGATCATGCCTGGTTTTTCAATGTTTATACTCATTTCTTAATCTTATTAGGGACAGGAAAAGACCACTCTACCCTTGCTCATCCCTGAACCAAATCTACTCATCTCTCTGCTCAGTCCCGACGTTTTCATCTCAGCGTCGGTCGGTCCTGCCCTGCTCTCGCTTCTCCCCGTCGAGATCTATCCGCTGGCATTCCCTTCCATGTCCCACGTCGGAGACGATGTCACCTTGCCTGCCGAAGCGGTCGCGACTCCTGATGCCTCGCAGCCTCCCAATGGTGGTGCCTCCCAACGACGCATGGAGGAGCCTAGCCCGTAGTCGCCCGAGCCCGGTGCGCCGCCGCTGTCTCAGGATCTAGCGCCTCGCAGCGCCTCTTGATGGCGCCCGCCTCCAGACGCCACCCTGCCTCCCAATGCAGCCCTGACTCGCATGGAGGAGCCCAGCCCGCAGTCGCCCGAGCCCGGCGCGCCGCCATTGTTCGATGCTCCAGTGCCTCTTCTACTCATGGCCGAGCAAGAGCTCGATCTCCTGCCCAGTACACATGATAGGTATGTTCTATTGTGCTTGTAGTCATGGAATAAATCTGATTTTAGGTTGTGCTTGTACGAAAATTGGAATAATGCAGCTATTAGTTCTGTTGTAGGTTTTCTCTTATTGACAGTGCAACTGAAACATCTCTGAATTATGCCATTGATGAGGTTGGTTCACTTGATTGGGATGCTTTACAAATTATTGAAACACTTGATGAGGACGGGAGGTTACAAATCCCTAATGATGAGCAATTGTATGATGTTTTGTGCTTTAGAGTTCAGGCTGAGAGGGCAGAAAAGGGTACAAAGGTTGCTGCTACAATTTCATATATAGACATTGATGATGATGGCGCAGCCATTCCTGTCAATGACCATATACCGGATGAGAGGGTGATTGATTATGACTTAGATAATCCTAATTTTAAGCTAGGTGCCATGTTTCCTTCAATTGGTAAGTTTAGGCTTGTCATAAGGTAATATGCCATAAATGAGGAATTTGAGTTGCACATAGCAAGAACCACTAGAACCAGATATGATGGGTATTGTAAGGGTGCCAAGGATTGTACTTGGCATGTGCATGGTCGACCAGAAGTCGAGAGTGGAAAAACTATCATTGTAATATTTTTATCTTGAGCCTTTTTCTTTTGGTATATCATTTGTTCAAATATTATGGTTGGCTCATTGGTGGTGATTTGTTTTTGTAGGTGACTAAATAGTGTCAGGGTCATACGTGTACATCCAGCATGAGGAGGAAAACAACTACTCCTAGTGCCAAGTGGGTTGCTTCAAAGGCGATTTCTATTCTTAAGGAGACTCCTGATATGGGCCCAAGGACCATGCAAATTAGGTTGTAGGATGATCACAAGTGTGTGATTGGCTATGACACAGTTTGGAGGGGATTGGAAAAATCTTGAAAAGATTTATGTGGCAGTTGGGAAGAGAGTTTTGGTTTACTTTATAGCTGGAAAGTTGAGGTAATTAGTAGAATGCCCAACGGTGTCATTGAAATTGATGTTAAGGTGGAAGATGGTCTACCTTATTTTCGTAGATTCTTTTGTGCACTTGGTCCTTGCATTGAGGGTTTCCTGGAGGGGTGCAAGCCTTATCTTAGCATAGACTCTACTGCTCTATCTGGGAGATGGAGGGGTCAGTTAGCTGCAGCTAATAGTGTTAAAGGCCATAATTAGATGTATCCTATTGCATATGGGTTTATTGATTCGGAAACAGAGGATAATTGGATGTGGTTCATGACACAGCTGCACAAGGCCGTAGGAGACCTGCCACTACTTGCTATATGCAGTGATGCTTGCAAAGAGTTGGAAAATACTATTAAGTATGCATTCCCCATGGCTGAATGGAGAGAGTGCTTGAAACACCTTATGGACAATTACAGCAAAAGAAAGTTTCCACTCAAAGAACATATGTATGTTGTTGCGAGGACATATAAGAAAGAAGTGCATGAACATCACATATCTATAGTCAAATCTGATCCAGAGGCAAAGGAATATCTAGAGACATGGCATAAACTCAAGTGGATGAGAACTGGCTTCAATCCGACCATCAAGTGTGGTTACGTCACCAACAATATAGCTGAGGTCTTTAACAAGTGGATCACAGAAATCGGAGACTTGCTTGTTTGTGAGCTAGCTGACAAGTTGAGGGACATGATAATGATTTTATGGCATAAGAGGAGGAAGATTGGACAAAGGCTTGAAGGTAACATACTACTAGTTGTCCTACATATCTTGAAGGCACAAACCAGGGGTCTTGGTCACTTGAAGGTTGTACAAGGTGATCATTATGTTGCACAGGTAGTTGACATGACTGGTGCTAATATAAGACATGTTGTCAAAGTTTACTTGCATGAGTGCACATGTAAAGAGTGGCAATACACCAGTAAGCCATGTCAACATGCTTTGGATCTTATAACCCAACAACCAATAAGGGATGTGAAGATGGAGAACTTTGTAAATGAGTACTATTCTGTTGAAAGGTTCAAGAATGCATAGAAAAGACTAATAGAACCACTTCCTGACAGATCACAATGGCCCAAACTTGACCTATCAAGTGAAATAGGTGCACCACTAGGTAAAAGAAGTGTTGGTCATCAAAGGAAAAATAGAATCAAAGGTGCTCTTGAAGGTGGTTCTCGTAGTAAAAAGAAATCTACTGACCCGCGAATGAAGACTAAGAAAGAAAACAAAAGGATTAAAGGACACACCAAGTGCACAAAATGTGGTCTATTGGGACATAAGCAAAGTAGCTACAAATGTGAATTTAATGGAACAAAGAAAAGGTAAGTGAATGTTTATGTTTTTATCTATTTTTATGTATTCTTAACATATTGAATTATTTACTTTGACCTTTTGTTGTCTTGTAGGAAGAGACAACCAAGGAAGAATTCAACTAAAAATTGGTTCCCTCTAGAAGCGCCAACAACAACCCCAACAACTATACCGGAGAGGTAATAAACTAAAGTTGTGTCACATATACTATGTTGAACATGTCATGTTTAACTGTGTGAATAAAGACTATGCTAAACATGACAGATCACAATGGCCCATCTCAGCGCATGGGGGAAGGTAGCTCATCTCAGTGCATCACAAGCACTTCATGTCATGTATATGTAGTGGAGTTGTGGTGGACATGGGGGAAGGTAGCCCATCTCAGTGCATCACAAGCACTTCAACAACTACTAGGCGACAAAGGAGGGCTATGCGAAATTGACTCCAAGAAAAAACAATAATGATTTAGTTTAGCTACTTTTATCCAGTTTAGCCAATTGTATCGATGTTGTGATAACATGCTTTAGTTTGAATTGTTGGACCAAGTGTATGAATGTTGGAACAAAATATCTTTTTAATGGTTTAGTTTCAAATGTTGGACCAAGTGTATGAATGTTGGAACAAAATGTCTTTTTAATACCTCAGTTTGAGCAATGTTTATGGATGAAATGGTTGTTGCATAATCCAAATGAACCTGTACATATTCTGTTCTGTGTTTTATAGATGAAATTTGGCTGCCTCTACTATTTTTGCATGCGCCAGGAGGGCAGCGGACTGGTGCTGCTAGCCACCTGAGCCAGCCAAGGAGGCGCTGGCGCTCATGGCCACCCGAGCCAACCAGCGAGCACTAGGCCACTGGCCAAACAAGCTGGGAGGCGCCAAAAACACCTATTCAAGGGGCAGGGGCAGTATGATCTTTCCCCGTTCCTAAAAATATTAAGAAATGAGCAAAAACATTGAAAAACCAGGCGTGGTCATTTTAGCGGTGAGAGCTCCGTTTCATGGTCATTTTAGTGAGAGCTCCATCTCGTGGTCATTCTAGCGAAGCCCAAGTTTTTTGTGGTCAAAATAGCAAAAATCTCGAGATCATGAGTAGCGAGGCATGGGCGAGCGAGGTCTCGAGGCCAACATTCGTTGGAAAAATATTGTCACCCCCGAAGGCGACTTTATTGTTTCGCTGGATTCAACGAAATGCGACATATTTTTCGTGCAATACCGGTTGGTTTTCCAAGCAGATAAATTCGACTCACGTCGAAAAAGTACCGGGCCTATAAATTACAGGGGTATTTGACATATTACTGATCTTCCAATTAGGGCCTAAGAGCAACTCTAGTGAGCTGATTAAGGGGGTGTTTGGCATGGCTCAAGAGCTGAACTCCAGATTGAAGCAACTGAAAGCTAGCCAAACACCCCAACTCTAAAACTTTTTGGAGCAGGCCAACTCCTCAGAGTTGGGGGAGCCCTAGTTCAATTTTTTTGAGCACCTCAAACCTACCTTCGAAGACTGAGAAAACATAGAGTTTCGAATAATTACCAGCAATGCCATCGGTTATACAAAAAAACTATTCTTTCTTTTCTTTTCTCTCCACCGACGCTCACCTCTGCCTTCTTCCATCCACTGCCCCTAGCCTGCACCGTGCCGCTCCCGCCGCCCCGCTCCCGCCGATGCCTTGCCCTCCACTGCCTCTGCCCTTCTTCCTCGTGCCACCTTCTTCCTCATGCTGCCTCGCTCCCGCTGCCTTCTTCCTCGCGCTGCCCCGCTCCCGTATCTTTCTTCCTCGCGCCGCATCGCTCCCTCCAATGCCTCGCCCACTGCTGCCTCCGCTCTTCTTCCTTGTGCCGCCCTACTCCACCACTGCCTTGCCTCGCGCCGTCCCCCTCCGCCGCTGCCTCACCTTGCTCCGCCCGCTTTGATTCGCGCCGCCTCGCCTCGATTGGTGCTGCCCCAATGCCACCCCACTCCGCCACTGCCTCGCCTCGCTTCGCCCGCTCTGATTCACGCTGCCTCGCCTTGATTTGCGCTGCCCTGGCGCTGCCCTACTCCGATTCGCGCGCTCCTCTACCTCTATTCATGTCGGTCCGGTCCGCACCGCTCCTACGAAAGCGTAAAAGGTGTTTTACTTGTTTGACTACATTTTTCTGGAGTTGGAGGTGTTTGGCATGGCTCCACTCTGTAGTCAAGCTGCTCCACACCAGAGTTTTGGAACGGAGCTGCTCCACCATAGAGCAGAGTCATGCCAAACATGCCCTAAAGTTGGATCTCTATACTTTATTTTGAGGGCCTATTTTCTATTTTTAGGAGCCCAAATCAATTTTGCCCTCCAGCCCAACAGACTAAATCTGAGTTTCTATCCACTCTATCAGTGGGCCCCACCACCATCCTCTCCCTCCCAACATCCTCCCTCGTGCACGCCTGCGCCGCCGCCTGATACCCCGCTCGCCCGCACCGCCGGCGTCCTCCCTCGCTAGCTAACGCCACCGACCCTCCTCCCATGCACACACCGCCACCTCTCCCCTCCTCCCTCACTCACGCTTGCGTCGTCGACCTTCTCCCCCGCCGGCCCTCCTCCCATGCGCGTGTGCCGCTGCCTCTCTCGCTCGCGCATCGACACCTCCTCCCCTCCTTCCACCCCGCTCGTCAGCGACACCTCCCTCCCTCCCTCCCCCCCCCCCCCCACACCTCCCCCGCGCGCCAACGGCCGGAGGCGCGGGCCAGGTGGCGGGCGGCGGTGGCATGTGAGATTCCACCGGAGAGGAAAGAAAGGAAAAAAAATTAGTAGGGCCCGCATTTCTGGGGTGAAATAGTGGTGGTTCAGAGAGAAATTTGGGGACCTGCTAAAAAAAGTCACCTGGATAAAGAGAGTTTGTAGTTGATTTTTTTATGTTTTAGTGTTTAAAAAGAGATTTAGAAGCTCAATTGATCAGTCCACTAGAGTTGCTCTAAGGCTCGATTGGTCTATCGTGTCATTCCACCATATCAATGGTTCGATACCTTGAATAACCTTTGGCGTTGTTTGGTTGATGAGTCTGTTGGTCCTGTTTACTTTCTTGGCCACTGATTTGGATGAAGCTTTTGGAATTCAAGTTTCTGACGTTTGAATATTACTTCGAAATATGGACGGTAACCTAGAAATACTAGCTGCACACACACAATAGTCATTTTCTTGTATTTGAAACATTTATGATACTGTCAGTTTTCTTCACCCAAACGATAGTGTTAGAGTATATTTGGTAGTTTAGATATTATATATCTAGCACTTTCATATGTATACGGGAGGTGTCTTGCCCCTCCAAATCTTATACTCTCATATATACCGGCTGAGAGGCTCAATGTAATATATTCCAACTATTATACACATCTATTATCTTTCACATATATATACCGGCTGAGAGACTCAATGTAATATATTCCAACTATTATACACATCTATTATCTTTCACATGGTATCACGAATTCGGGTTGCTCGTTCCTATACCCAGCCTTCCACTACTGCGCCGCCCCCGCGAAGATCAATCTCCATACTCTCCGCCGGGGGCAGCGCCTAAGTTTCGCCACCGGTCGTTTGATCTGGCTGCCATAGTCGTTGTATTCGCGTCGTCAAGCAGTGCAGATCGGGGTCTCTACATTCATATATGGCTTCGCCGGCGGTGCCGGATCCAATCTGTGCTTGCACGCAGGACACAGACCCTCGAGCACGTCGCCGAGTAGTCGCTTCGTCGAGCGGGCTTACAAGCTAAACTCGTCGCCGATGTGCACAAGCACGCGCTCTTGTGGACGGACAGGCCGTCGAGTCTCCAGCATCAGAGGCCTAGCTACCAGGTGGCCCGTGGCCTGCACCTCGAGCACCACACCATGCGGGGCCATGCACCAGGAGTGGCTGCACGTCGACATGATCTTCGCACCGGTGGTCACCCAGATCCCTCTTCTTCACGTCAACTCACGTACCGTACCAAATCCTTGTTCTCTCTCTTTGATTTCTTTTTTCTTCTTGCCATGATTCAACACGGCAAGGAGACAAGAAATAGGATAAGATTGAGGGAAGGCTAGGTGCACCTAACGTAGTACATGGAGTTGTCCAATCTGCTGCTGCTGAGTTTTTTTTTCCCTCCTGATCACTGATTTGGGGTTGCGTCGTCCTGTTGTCCGTCGACGTTCGAATGTCGACCCTTCTCAACAAAGAGGTTGTTGTTGCGTGCTCTTCAAGCTATAATAACAATGCTCGTGGTCAAGTCATCTTCGTCGAAATCGCTGCCTAGCTAGGTGGTGGTGCCATTCATGCCTGTTTCTCCTCGTCACGCGGCTAATGATCCGAGTCAGCGCCGTCTGCCACCCTCCAGGATGCCACCACCGCAGATGTCACGGATGGGATGAAGTTGATTGCAGCTCGTTGATATGTCCGAGCGCCCCGTCACCCTCGTCATCGCGGATCGGCCAGTCGTCCAACGAGTTCTTCTCGGTATGACAAGCTGATTTTTTATGCATCCGTCTACTCATTAAGATGATTTTGAAACAACGTCCTTCTCCACGGCTATGATCGCATCCACCTCAACTTCGACTACTTTAGCATTAAAGGGCTATCCTCCGCATGTGCTACTCGTCGGTTTTCTCTCCAATCGTAGCATCCGCACCTCGACGCTTCAACTGTGGGGGATGTTAGTACGTCGCCTTTTACCTTCGGCTTCTTCTCCAGTCTCACCATCTGCGGTGCTCCCGCTGTGACTGTGGAGGGATGTTAGAGTATATTTAGTAGTTTAGATATTATGTATTTAGGACTTCCATATGTATCCGGGAAGGTGTTTTATCCCTCAAATCTTGTATTATCATATATACTAAATGAGAGGCTCAATGCAATATATCCCAACTATTATACATATATATGTGTAAAAAATATGATGCAATAAGGGTTTTCTACTGCATAAGGAATTGCTCCTGGACATGTGTGAATATTTACAGGACTTCCAAACAAGCCCTTTTATCAGTGAGATAAGGCAAGAGTCCTAGAGATGCTATTACACCTCTTGAACTGCTGCTATGCCACTGCCATGGTAGATGACCCGCGCGCGGAGGTTATCCGAACCGGCTACACACGGAAACCCGGACGGATCACGGTCACGGTGCCGGAGATACAATACCAGTTTCAAAGGTTTGTCTGCTTTCTGACTCGGACACGGGACGACCGGACGAGGCCGCCACTTCCCTTCTCTTCTCTCCTCACCGCGACGCGCCAGCCACCGCCAACCCTTGGCACGGGCTCCGAGCTCCCTGCAGCAGCGTTCTCCGCGCTCTTAGCTTCCTCCCTCACCTCCACACGGCGAGATCGTGATCTGATTTCACCTCAGCCGCGCTGCAGCCAGATCCGTCACCTCCTCCGACCCGCCGACCAGTCCAGGGGTGGACGATGTCGGCGACGGTGGAGGAGCAGATGGTAGTGAAGGCGATCCGGGAGGAGTGTACCTGGGAGTCGCTCCCCAAGCGGCTCCAGTCCACGCTCCAGACCAAGGAAGAGTGGCACCGCAGGCATGTAACTAACCATCCCTTTTGCCTTTTACGCTCTTCCGTGGATTTCGCCACTAGCACCGCTTAGTGTTGAGCAGAGCTACGCGAGTTGCGGCGGTAGACGCCAATGCTGTTTGGAGTTGCTGTCCTGGCAGCAATTTTGCTGAGATTGGAGAGTTGAGTTTGCACAACTACCTTACGCTTCCTAGATCTTGCTCTCAACTAGCTGCAATTCACTGTGAGGTGTCAGAGCCGCTGATGCTAGCTTGAATTTCGGCTGGGGCAGTTGCAGGTTTCAAATGGTGCTAATAATAGGCAAATCATTGTCTCAAGTAGTTACATCCGTTAACATTGTGACTTTCCTATTAAGGACAAGTTCGGATAAATGAAATTGTACTACGGTCTCCTTACCACTGGAACTAATTTCGAGTGGATCTGAATCACGTGATATTCCACTCTTCAGGATGGAAGGCACAATCTAGCTGATCTTCAGGTTTCCTTCTCCACTGTATGGTTTCAATACAATGTTTGCTTGCCCATTGGCTACTAGTAACATTATGGTTTGAAATATTCATATGATCTCATTTCTTAACATTGTATTTCGATTTTCTAACCGGATGAGGGAGTTCCATACTAACGAAAGGATGAGAGGTTCCATACTATTGTGATTGTCTAGGAAAAGGATTAATAGAAAATCTGTCTGTTACCTGAACCAGTGGGAACTAGTGTAAGCTCTGAAATTGCAGATACGGCAAGCAAGTCGCCATACCTGTATCTGGTACGGTGCAATACGTCGACACGGCGCGATACGGCTAATAGATGTATCGGGAGGTATCGAAGAATAATCGATTTAAATACTTTTTCTATAATTCATGATACGTCCAGCGATACTTCTGGGCCTAACTGAAGGCAAAAAATATCAGCTTACTCACTTTATTGGGCCAGCAAAATGCCCACAGCCCTGTTCTTAGGCTACAATAGCACTCAAATGAGCTTCCAGATCCTAAGGGAGTAGATTAAGTGAAAAAATTCCTGATAATATATATGTTCTTTATTCCTTTTCTATAATTTATATAATTTAAATATACTTGCCGTGTCGGCATATCCTTATTTTCCTGTTAGCACCGTGTCGATGTACCATATCCCCATATCGGAAAAACGTAGAGCGTACGTGACAACTCTGACGTCCTTTTAAAGCAGGCTCATGTGCAGTAGAAAAGAATTTACCACCTTGTTTCATTGGTGTATGGATCAGTGGCAGCAAAGTCCAAATGTATGCATATATTTGTGATCTACTCACAGGAAACTTGAAAGCGATCGGTAGACTAAGATGGTCATTCATATGGATGTAGATGCACAGAAATGGGCTGTTATCAAACAATTGGGATCAGACTGTAACACCGCTGAAATGATACTTTATTTCGCTTTAAATTTTTCGATGCAGAGATTGCCCGGATGAAATTTTTGGGCTTCATTTAATTCATCCACTTGAAATTTTACATGTTATTGATTGTGTTAGTATCAATGAACATTCAAAATCTCTTTATGCTCATGTGGACATTATTGTTCCTTTGTTTGCCTTTATATTAACAAATCAGTCCCCATAACTTTATCCTAGAAATTTGCATATCCATCTATAGAATCTTCGCAGTATTTAGTGCCATTCTTTCTTCTCTGCAGAGAAGTTAGTTAATACAATGTCAGAGAGCCGTATTAGTTTAGCCACATTGTCAATAGTCTTCTTAGATAGTCTTTCTCAACAATTTAATGTGCATGATTTGTGCTTCCTATTCCCTGTCATTGATAGTGTAAAATTGTGAGGCATAAAAATCCGGCTTCTACAAAATTTGATGGCAGGATTGTGAGTTATTGTATCCGAAAACGGTTGCAATGGAATACCTGCTTTGCCCGGAGAGTATGCAGAGAAGGGGAATACTATGAAGAAATGATGCGCTACCTCAAGAGGAATCTTTCAGTATGTCCCTTGATTTCACCCTTCGCGAGAACCTTTTCGATGGAGAAGTGACAATTGACAATTATACTGCTTGGGCCCAATAATACTTTTCTCATATGTTTGAACTGTTATCCATACTGTGGATTTTAACATAATACTCATTGATTTGTAGTTATACCCATACCACCTCGCAGACTATATATGCCGAGTACTGAGGGTCTCACCTTTCAGATATTACTGTGATATCCTTTTTGAAGTCATGAAGAACGGTATTTCTTTGCACTGAAAATATCTTGATATTCATTTATCTCTTTAGTATTCTGTAGTCCTACAGATTACACTTAATACAACAGTTGTTATTCTTAAAATAATTGGTTGTTTATTTGCTGGCAGAATGTAATGTTATAAAATAAAATAGAAATCCATGGTGACCTGCTGTTTAATTTTACTCTGGCCACAGTTTTTTGGGAAATGACTCACCTAAAGTGCTAAAACTACGTATGTTTTATCTTTCCACCTATTGCTTTATTATTATGGCTTCATATGAGCTTGGGCTGTTAAATTTGGCCAAGTATTAATGCTTTGAGATCTCATGTCCAAGAACAATGTAATAATGTTTGGTGTGTTACTATATCATTTTTCTAGTAATTCTGAACATAGATCCAGGTGTAGAACATGCAGGTCTCATGAAAAATTGACGGGTACTCTTACAAGTCATGCAAGTAGCATGTATCCTTTTTGTTGTTGTGTCCTGTTGCTTGAATGCTTGATTTAAATAGATATAACCTACATTTTTCCCGGTGGAGTGTTGTTGGTAGCAGTCTGAAGAACAGTCTGAGAAGTTTTTTTTTTCCTGTGGCCAAATCTAAATAAGTACAAGACCTTCCTGCATTTTTGTTAAAGGGATATGAGGAATGATTTCTAATCTTTTTGGCGATTGCTGCTTACATGCTTATGAACTGAACTTTAAAAATTGATTTATTGTACCATGTTGGAAAAGGCTCCAATGTTTAACGATGCTAAATAAGTTTGATTGCTTTTTCTATACATTCTTGTTCGATTTATGTATTCTCGATGTAATTTCCATGTTTTTACAGTATTTCTGAACATTTCATTGTTCAGTTATGGTAATAGTTAAGCGTAACAACTCAGAGGTCGATCTTGTACTGAGTTACTTTATCGTGGATGGATATTGTAACTCAGTTGCTTTACCTAGGATGGCATCCTTGTATATTTTTAACTTGCTTGATTATGTTACATCTCTAGCTATCTCTATTTGCTTGGTACTTAATACTTTGTTGTTGGTGGTGATGCTGTTGTTGATTATGTTGCAGAACAACCATACGATAGTATCCCAAATTTCACTGCTGCTGATGCACTAAGGCTTACTGGTGTTGGGAGAAATGAGTTCATAGATATCATGAACAAATGCAGATCAAAGGTAATATTTTGTCATTTGTGGGCCTAACAGCATGTTAGAATGTTATGCAACCTTGTGAAACATGCATAGGTTTCAAGTACTTGGTCATGTGAGTTTATATGTAATTTATTTCATCCTAAAGAATACAAACCGACAACCTGTGATTTACAGATCTCAGGAAAAGGAAAAAAGAAAAGCTACAGAAATTTTCACACTAAAAACCATCTAGCCCTAAAATTGTTGGACCAACAAAAAGATAAACAGAATCCTAAACCATAAAAACAGCTCATTCAGTTATTCTGTTAAATCAAATCTGTTGTAACAGATGAGGGTTGGTGTAAAATATTAGACCACCCAGTGCAAAGCGTGAGTCTAATCCTTGTGAAAAATTATGAACAATGTATGCATTAGCATATTGTAATTGACTGCTGTTAGTATAACTTTTCCTTTTAGGTGTGATTTTTATGTTATATTAGACAGTATCTTTCAGCAATATGGATCTTGCAAGTGGATAACATTTTTTTCTGTTGCTTTTTTCAGAAATTAATGTGGAAGCTGAACAAATCAATTGCAAAAGAAATGCTGCCTACACAACCTATTGACTTCCCAGTTGAGCCGTGGTGGGGAGTTTGTCTTGTTAACTTTACATTGGAAGAGTTTAAGGTCTGTTCACTGTCATTGCATATATGTAAATGTACATTTGACAAATAATATAATGAAACCTACTGTCAGCATGAAAGATACAATGCCTGCCATTGTTATCTTTTCGCTTCCAAAAGGAACTAAGTGTAACTCATTTGGTGGGTGGTTTGTATGCACACTCCCCTCTACCCAGGATTGAGTTCTCTTCAAATCGAATTTGGGAGTCTATTTCTTCTTAAGCGTGATGCCTTCTAGTTCCTCCTAGGTTGATCGAAGTTTTTTTTTTCTTTTTGATGTCTTCTCTCCTACATGAAGCCATCATATCTTTATGAAGTTCTGTAATATATTTCTTTGTAAAGTATTCTGATAAGAGTTCATGTTATGGATTATTGTAGAAGCTTTCAGATGAAGAGACTGCAACAATTGACAAAATATGCAAAGAGGAAGCCAACTCATATGTTCTTTTTGATCCAAAGGTTATAGATGGCCTTTATAAGAGAGGGCTAGTGTACTTCGATGTGCCTGTTTACCCAGACGATCGTTTCAAAGGTACACAGTAAGATTATTTTGAGGATTTGAGCAGAATTAAGCTAATTGATTGGCATTGTTGCTAGTATTGTTTTATATCTATATGTTATTTGTGTTTTCTCCATATTTAATGCTGAGAAAGATGATGCAAATACCACATCTTACCTGTTGTGTGCCAAGGAATGTTATTGTATGGCATAATAGTCAGAATGCTAACATTACATATGGCACAGTTTTACCGTTATCAAAATTCATCACAGTTATGAACATTCTTGGCATTGGTGTCTATTGTGTGATCTAGTTTGTATTTATTCAAAATGATAACACAGGAGTTGGATCCTATATATTTGCAAAATTTTACTTGATAGATCAATTTCACATTTCAGGGTGCAAGCAAGTATTTTTTTTGAAAACAAAAAAGACATGATCCTTTATTTTCCATTGCACATGCAGCTCATTGTGTTTGTACTTTTGTGATGGTGCCATTTTATCATTTTTTAGAAGAAACCGTGAACTGTGCATCTGAGTTTGTTGTTTAAATACAAGTAAAAAAAACTGTCATGTGCTGTGCAGATTTGTGCCAATATAGTATTTTATAGAGTTTATGGTTTTACTCTTCTTTCAGTTTCCAGGCTTGAAGGTTTTGTATCTAACAAGGAGCAATCATATGAAGACCCAATTGAGGAGTAAGTGTTTGTAGTTCTTTTGTGTAGTGACTTCTCATTTGCGAGTCATATCACCTGCAAACTCCAAAGCCATCAAAGCAGTGACTTGATTTTCTTGATTGCAGGCTACTGTATAATGTGTTTGTAGTATCAAGTGCTAATGCTACTGTTGCTGAATTGGCTGCAACTTTACAGGCTGACCTTTTTCAGCTGCAGGCAGCTGCATCATTTGCTTGTCGATTGGGCTGGGCTGTAAAACTTGTAGATTCAGATTCTGTTCTTAATAATGAGGGTGCACATGCATTTCCTAGTAGTATTCTTAGTGATGATGAAGAAGGTTCAAATACAAGTATTAACTCAGAAAAGTCTGGCCAACAGTTGATTAGCATGGATTCTGATGGACCTAGGAAATTATCTGGAACTGCTCAGGTGGCCTTTGTTGTTGATGCCAATGTTACTTCATACTTGATGATGGGCTCATTATCCCCAGGTTAGTCTTTAAGTCCACATTTCTAATGCGGGTTGCATAACATTATCGGAATTCTCTTCAAGATTGTCCAGTTGGTGCTTTGCTATATTATATGGTTCTGGATACTTCATTTTTTTATGCTCCCGCTTCCCTTTTATCTTTCAAATAAATATCATTGTTTGTTTTACTGTTCAAAGTTTGACCAGCATCTTTTCAGAAATCTGCATATAGATTATTACAACCTTGATTTTATATTTTGGAGGTGAATTAGTTGACCATACCATTTATACAATATAAATTATTACATTTCAAACTTTGATAGTACCTCATAAGAGTAAGAAAACGTAGGGAGTATAAGTGGCAAAATTTTAAAGTACTTCTGATGTCAATCAAACAATATCGTTTTGAGGATTATTGCTAGGTACATTTTGAGTCTGGATCCTCAGCCGTACTGCTAACTCTCAGACATATGGGTCCATGGCTATGTGTTAGTGGCTGTTAATGCACCAGCAGTGCTGTAGATGATCCTGATCTGTAAATTTGTTATAATGAAGTCAGCACCAAGAATTATTTAGTGGCAGACACAGTAGATTTGTGTAACATATATATCCAGGGATTTCTCCTTTCTCATATCAGTGGTACAAATGACAGTTTCACTGTACTCATAAATAGTTAAAGGGAAATGTTTTGATGCATGATTTGTGAGAGTAACTTCATCAACATTCTGCAGGTTTAAAATCTCATGCTGTCACACTCTATGAGGCTGGAAAATTGGGTGATTCTTGCATTGCAGATCTATGCAATGATTTGGCTAGTTTAGAGGGAAAGAAATTTGAGGGTGTGCTAGAGGAGTTCGCAAATCATGCATTCAGTCTGCGATGCTTTTTAGAGTGTTTACAGTCTGGTGGGGTTTTTACAAATGAAATTATTGATACTGCCGGTGAATCAAAGACACCAACTAGCTCTTTGCATGACATTGACAGTGCTACTAGCCATTTGTCTGAGGTAAAAATTGAGGATACAGTTGATGATAACCATGATGAATTTCCCCAACATGACCAGTCAACAGCAATGGATTTATCGGAAAGCGGGGAAAGCATGGCAAAAAGTGAGTCTGAGAATGGCACAACCACACAACTAGATGTATCAACTGGCACTCAAATGATGAAGAACAAAAGGAAGTACAAAGTTGATATCCTTCGCTGTGAGAGCTTAGCCTCACTTGCCCCAGCGACATTGGAACGACTGTTTCTCCGGGACTATGACATTATTGTGTCCATGGTTCCGCTTCCTTCATCATCAGTTCTTCCAGGTCCTTCAGGTCCTATTCATTTTGGCCCACCTTCCTATCCCGCCATGACACCTTGGATGAAGCTGGTATTGTATACAGCAGGGCATTGTGGACCAGTGTCTGCTGTTTTCATGAAAGGACTACGTTTTAGACTGCTGCCAGAACCATTAGCTGGTTGTGAAAAGGCGCTGATATGGTCATGGGATTGCTCTATGGTAGGTGGACAAGGAGGGAAGTTTGAAGGGAGCTTAGTCAAGGGCAACCTACTATTGCACTGTTTGAATTCGATGCTTAAACATTCTGCTGTGCTGGTGCAACCACTTAGCATAAATGATCTTAACGCGTCAGGAAACCTTGTTACTGTTGATATCCCTTTACCCCTCAACAATGATGATCAGTCAATTTCAGCTGCGGTATCTCAGACGAATTTGCCAAAGGAACAACTCTTTAATTTGGCCTCTGTATTGAAGGACCTGTCCAGCAAATTTGAGCTGAGCACACTTGGCTACCTTCGTTTGCTAAGACTTCACAGGATTGATGAATCGGGCAAATCTGACCCTGAAGATGCAAGCTATCAGTGGGTGCCTTTGAGCTTGGAGTTTGGGATTCCCTTATTCAACCCGAAGTTGTGTGAGAGGATTTGTGAAAGGGTGGTTGCATCCCACATGCTTCAAAGGGAAGATTTCACGGAACACTCTGATGTGATGCAAAATGTGAGAAGACAACTGAGAGAACTCTGTAACGAATATCAAGCAACTGGTCCAATTGCAAAGTTATTTAACAAGCGTGGAAGCTCAAGGGACTCACCACGTGCCTTGATCAACAATATTAGTGGTAAATGGAATATCACTAATGACTCTTCCACACCATCCAGCAGAGGAGCCCCAAGTGAACACGATAGGCTAAAATTCGCTGGACGGCACAGATGTCGTACAGAAGTTGTGAGCTTTGATGGGAGCACTGTCAGGTATGTCTATATATAGTAGGTTTGGTTTGCAGTTTAAGATTATATATAATAGGTTTGATTTGATCAATATTTATGGGTGCTCTGTTCTGACGTTCTGAAATTCTAAAGGTCGTATGCACTTGCTCCTGAACACAATGAAGTCAAACCTTTCTCTGGAGAACAATCTTCCCTACATGACCAAGAAGACACAAACAGCAAGGATGTAGTCTTGCCAGGAGTAAATCTTATTTTTGATGGCGCTGAATTACATCCTTTTGATATTGCTTCTTGCCTTCAAGCACGCCAACCTATTTGGCTTATAGCTGAGGCATCAGCTGCTTCATCAGCATTGACATAATGTGTCCATAATACCCAGTATAGTCATTACGATGCCAATATATCCAAATTTGTTGGTAATAATTCATTTTTTTTCTGGGTCACTATGGAAGCCTCTTGAAAGGGAGATTATTGGTCTGATCCTTAAGGAAACAAGGATAGTGGCCTGCTGTTTTTTGCAATATAACCAATTGTTTCCATAAGAACTGACCAGGTGGTTCTCATCAAGCTGAGGCATGCGTTTGTTCTCACATAATTTGTAAGTACACGTCTTTAACCTGTTGCTTTTTTTTCTCAGTTTGTGTCAAAATTGAGACAGCTAGTTGCTGAAAGAAACAATTCCCTGGGTGTTGATTTTAGAGGTTCCAGTTGTAGGATTTAGCCCAAGTTACCATGCTTCATGTGAAGGCCTAGATCATTTCATGTTGCGTTGCCCAAAGTGACAATGTTCCTGGCAGAGTTTTCTTGTTTTATTTCTTGAATCTGTTTTCTCAGTTTTTATAAATGAGCAAAATGTAATTACAAGTTTATGAACTCTTATGAGATAAGTAAGCCAGCTGTGAAGTCTGTTGTAAAAGCCCTGACGAGGGCTCTTATTTTTTTAACGTGTGGACCTTTGCGGCCTTATGAGTACTAACGTACGCTCGCCGTGTTTACTTTCAGGGCATCTTAGATGGTATACTACTGACTTATCAATTCTGTAAGATTTCTTAGATGTTCTACTTCAAGATTGCATGCATTGTGCAATTAAAATCATAATGGTATAACTGTTTGTTCTACATCCTTCATTATGCAGACCAACGTAGCTTATGTAGTACAACATTTTATTTATTTTTTATGAAATGTAGAGCAGATTGTTGTACGATAACAGCTTGGTTACTCAGTTCTCTATTCTAATTTTATAATTATTAAAAAATATATGTAAATCCAATTTCTAAAAAAAAGCATCAGGCGCCAGTTTAGATGACCTGGAAAATTTCAAAACAAACGCAGGGGTTTTACACTCGAATCCACAGAAAAGGTAGATACATCAGCCGAACCACATAATTGCATTGAATTTATGCCTACTTCACGCACGCTCTCAAACGACGAGGACGGATGAGTGCATAATTCATAGGCAATGTTCTATTTGGGCAAGCAGTAGGCATTCGAGAAAGACAATTGGAACTCTTAAAATGTTATATCTGCATTGACTTTATGCCTACTTCACGCACAACAACGAGGACGGATGAGTGCATAATTCATAGGCAATGTTCTATTTGGGCAAGCAGTAGGCATTCGAGAAAGACAATTGGAACTCTTAAAATGTTATATCTAAGAGACTTGCTAATTTTCAGCGAAAATTTAGACAATTTTCAATCACAGCTTCTAATTATTAGAGTGTGTCTGATAGGTCTTTTGCTTATATTAAAAGTTATTTATATTTGAACTTATAAACTTATCTATCTAATTTATTATAATATAAGCAGTCAATTTATTTAATAAAATAGCATATCTTGATATAGGTGACCTATAAATTAAAAAAGTAAAGTTTTTCTTGCTTATGACTTATAGTATTTGGCTTATAAATACTTAAAATGTTTATGCCTCCAACCTGCCCAAACACACCCTTAATAAAATATTAAATCGTCAACTGAGGAAAGATGTACTTATAAATGTTCCGGTGAAGTGAAGAAACCGTTGCACACGAACCACGTTAGCAGGAAGATAATTATTGATAAGGAACAGGCGTCATTTCTAGGTAATTCAAGATTAGAACCCGAAGGAGAATTCAAAGTGTCTTGGAAACACAAAAGGGGCAACGACTACACTGAAGTGCAGAGTGGCAGCCTAGAAGGAAGCTAAAGGTGGAGAGCAACACACGGCTCTTGGAATACATTTCATGGTTGATGAAGCTGAAATGCAACTTTTTTATGGTGGACCCTAGAACGTAACCGGAGAACCACCCGTGAAGGTACAGCACTCAGAACACGCCGGAGAGCAGGCTAGCAGCGCTGGAGAGCGCGGCGCCAGTGATGGCGAAATGCACGATCTTATCGGAGTGGCCACCGGCGTCCCCAGTGAGCGCCACCGCGACACCGGCGATGGCTCCAGCAATCGCGCTGTTCTTCTGCAGGAATAATAGAATCAGGAGTTAGTTACTGTGGTTCCAGTCCAGTGCCGAGCAGCAGCTTTGCTAGAACAGGGTCTAGATTAGGAGATGGCACAAACCCAGTCATGGCATCCTCTGGCCTCCCTTAGCCCGTACGTTATCCCAGAGTGAACACCAGCTGCCAATCCTGTACAGAGTTGTGCACTTGTGAGATCCATTGTTGAAGAGCAGAGGAGCAAATACTGCAACTTGAGTGTGTGATTTGCTGGAAATCTCACCCCACTGAAAAGCCTCCTTGCCAGCAGACTTCACCACTGCCTCAAGCGAGTTCTGGCCATCGTCCCCTGCGGTGGCGGTGAAACAAACATCAAACACGCCGAGCCTCAAGGAGATGATGAAATAACTAACGATTCATAGATTCAGGCTGGGTGCGTACCTCTGATGCTGGAGAAATGGCTCCTCTTGGGAACGTTGGGGTCCAGCCCGGACGACGAGTCTCCAGAGAGCCCTGCAAAAAATTAATCGTGTGAGGCATCATCATCATTCAGTAGCACATATGCGAGGGAGGCGGCATGGAGAACTAAAGACGGGGAGTAGGAGGGGCGGCAAGAAGAAGGCTACCGTCGACGGTGACGAAGTATGCCTCCCTGGAGACAGCCCTGGCGGCCCCGACTCCGGCGGCGCGGATGAAGCTGTCGGCGACGCGGTTGAGGAGCGGGTGGCCGAGGTCGAGCAGGCACCGCTTGTCCATGCTCGCCACCTCGTCCTTGAACGTCCGGGTGTCCAGCCGGCTCGCCATCTCGATTCGCCTTCGTGCTCTCTCAACTGCCTGCGGATTAGCGAAAGCGAAAGCTCTAGACAGAAACAACAGTGGAACAAGCACCCGGGCGTTCAAGAGGCGCCGGGGCCCGGGGGTTTAATGCCGCGAGGCGGGACACGTGTCCGGCACCCGGCACGTGGATGCGGTCGTGGCGCGCGCCCCGCGGCGCGCGTGGACACGGCGGGCGCTTCCAGGGCTTTCGGCGCGTGCTGGCAACCTCGCCGCATTGGGCCGAACGGAGCAGGCCGGCGGGAGCGTGGTCCATGGGCCCTCGCCCCTCGCGCACGTCGTCCAAGGGCCGTGGCCCGCTGGTTGCTTGGTCCTGGAACGCCGGCGACAGCCAGTCCGCTGTTCGCATCACCTGTAACCAGTTGAATGAAAAGACCACACGAACGAAGCACTGTAGTAAATCTGTTACGGTCAGGGCCTCAACTGAGCTTGACAACTCCGGTGGAATGCTGGGGCCTTTCAGCAGTAAAGCTGCGTCCTCCCGGGTGACTGCCGATCGATAGTGGAATCTGCTGAAGTTCCATTGCGCATTCGCCGTTCTTCCACTGCTGCAACCAGAGAGTGGAATTGCCAGTGGCCTAGTCGTATGCTGTGTAGTACTTGCTTGTCATTTACATCTTGTCATGGTGTTCCCAAACACGATTCAACTGTGAAGGGTAGCAGCAGGATTTATACATACTCCTGTCAGAGCACACGAGAATGACAGCGGGTTGCGCGCGTGCGAATCATCAAATGGGGCAACCACGTGCTCGCCTTTGCCGTCTGTCGCGTGTATTGATAATTTCCCAACTTGAGGATGGCATGTTTGGTCCCGATCGGCCAATGTTTTTGCGTACCGATCTGTGCAACGAGCAAGCACGTGCGTGCCGTGCTGCTGTGCTTATCGGCTGCCTCCATAGTCTCTTTCAGTCTGATGCTGGTTTCTTGATGCACGTTGTTACTGCCATCATCGTATTTTGATGTTGCCTCATTACTTGCTTGTCAGGTGCCACCGTACGTGCCACGGCGATTTGGGTACGCTATGATAGTGCAGTATAGCTTGTCGCTCACTGTCAATATTTCATACTCCCTCCTGGCTATATCCATGGCTTTAGAACAACTCTGCTCAGCTTAAATATAAGTGTCAGGTTGCACGTTATTTTTCGCAATAGTACTGGCTAGGCCTAAAGTTTATGCTACCTGTTTTTTAACGGAAGTTTATGCTGCTTTGAAATTTGGAATGCACTTGCTGTTGTGGTCCCCGCATTACATTGTCGTAGCCATAGGCTCGATCATCTTTTCCCGTGAAAAGGGAAGAGTTTAGTGGGTGGATCTCCATAGGCTCGATGCCTGCTCTTTTTGTACAGTGCTCGTGTCATGGCAATGGCATCAGCATGACGACTTAGTAATACTCGTAACAAAGAACAGGAGAAGAAAGAATCTCCCTAATTACAGTGGTTCTGAGCCGGATTCGCAACACTTCACACGCACCCCACTGCCAATCAAGTTGATGCAGTTTTCACACCAAGTGATGTTCAGAAATAAGTAGAATGGGGTAACAATGCTTTCTTTGCATAATTTTCTCTGTCCAGAACAATATTACATTTATACAGCCTTGTACAGGATAAATACTGCTTCAGCCTTTTTTTTTTTTTCCTTCAGCGAACTAGGATTACATGCTGTTGCTGCTCCAGATCGCCCTGCAGCCTTAGCATTCTTGACGCGTTTCGCCTTTGCTCCTGCGATATATAGTGAGATTTTCAGGTCAGTGATAAATTCAATCATATATAGTAGCACACTTTCAGCTTCAATCAACCAAACACCAAACCAACTGACTGCTACTGTTCTGTACCACCCAGGAGGAGAACAGAACAGAAGCAGTGTTAAACAGAGGTGACAACCCGACCAACCTGGAGCATCTGCAGCCGGTATTGCCGCTGTCCCTGCTGGATCGCGGAGATGAGCCTCATGACAACGTAGAACGGCAGCAAGATCCCACTCGCCCTCAGCAAGTACACCTTCAGTTCAAAGCAAAGAAACACTTGTGATGATCTACAGTGACTGCACTCAAGATACTTTTAATTCCTTTTGGCAGATACAAGAACAATGAAGGTAGAACTCACTGTTAGGAGGCCGAACGCGTACTGGTTCGCCGCTCCCACCGCCACCACGGTGAAGAGGTGCCTCAGCAACAGCACGACCGTGAACTGAAACCGTGCAAGATAAAAATTCAGAGTTCACAGAGTAGCGCAAATACGGCAATGCCGGGTTCTGTTCCTGTCAGTTAACGAACGTACCGTGACCGCCACGGATCGGCACCAGGACGCGCTCCTGCCGGCGGCACTGGCGCACTCCGCGTTCTCCGGGTCAGGCCCAATCAATGGCTCTTCATCGTGCCCCTCCTCAGGATCGTAGTTCAGCCTCGGCACCTCCAAACTCCCTCTGCAACAGTAACAACACAATCAGGTTATCAGTAACAATGTGATGGTTGGCATTGTACTGTAACTGATTTCGTCTACGCTAACTAACTCGCCTAGCTGGACGGCCTCAATTGAGAGATCGCCACCATTATCCATGATCGCTCAGTGGTACTGCCCTGCACTGCACGACGCGTGAAAGGACGGAGCATTTGACTCCATCGCATCGGTGCAGGACCCGGTGGTTGGCTGCAATGTTTGTACTACTCTACTGCAGATGTGCGTGCCGCGAACAATGCACATTCGATCGACTGGGATAAGGGAAGAATAATCAGAGAGGACGAGGCGCGGTGGTTGGCCGGCCTGCGCCTAACGACGGAACAGCGTGGCCGGGCCCACGTGACAGCCACCCACCCACCGTTTCCTTCCTTGTGTAAAGAAGATGCCGCGATCGACAGGCAGGGTGATGACAGGCAGAGGAGAATGAGCCGGACCACCACTGTGTTGATTGGAATGCTTGTTTGCTTGTTTCCGGATCACATCAGAAGGCCATCATCATTGACAGATAGCCTGCCATCTTGGCATTTGGTAATGCTGGTACGCAATCAAGAGCGGCCTGGCTGGCAACTTCTGATTAATCAATGAAAGATAAGTTTGGTCAGCAACTGAGCCAGATAGGTAGCACCGGTTGGTTGCTTGGGAAGAAATGTATGGTCACGGGAGTTCAACAAGGGTCATTTCTTTTTTTCTTTAGGATTATCAAGGCTTATTGATTGACAGTTTCGTGGAACCAATAGACATCAACTACAATTAAATCCAACATTCACCTGGTTCTATGGCCTCTATGCGCGTATCAATAGAAACGCCCAACCCAGTATGTAAAAAAAACATAGAAAGAGAGAATGAGAGACCCACCTGATCGTGACCGCGACATCAGCAGCAGGTTGAGCCTTCTTGGGAGGAACGGTGTAGCCAGGCTCGAAACTCTGTCAGTAAATAATAACACGCCGTCAAACAAAATGGATAAAAACAAAACCTGTCATCCGAGGAAGAACAAGCTCGAATAGTCTCCTATGAAAAGTTTTGACAACGCAAAGCTCTGATTACTTTATCTTTGAGAAAAGAACAATGCGTTGCTCGTACTTGCTGTGATTAACAAGGTATGGTATAACCGCTTTGATTAGCCTCAAAGAAATGATATCCAGTCTTTACGAAAGCAACAGACGCGTCGCGCGGGTAAAAGTTTTCGTTGCCAAAGAAAGATGATTATGAATTATGATGAGAAAGAAAAATCTAAGCCCTCACTGAAGTTAATTGTTTTTCGCTGAACTCAAGTCCACAATGACTTCCATGGATAAAACAGTGGGGGACAGAGAACAGGGGAGAGAGACTGAGAGACATGAGAACTGAAAGAGTGAAAGGACGATCAAAACGGCTGAATAGTTATTAACTCTACGAACCTGAAGGCAAATTTCGCAGAGGGTGCTCCCCTTCTCGTCGCACCATCGCTGCACGCATCCCCTGTGCGCATACTGCAGGCAGACGCAAGAACATGAAGAACAGATTAGCCATCAGGATCGTAACTTCACGAAGATGAGAAGCCATGGAATAAAACTGCTCAGAACAAGAGCTCCATGCGCACACAGAAACAAAGCGTACCTTGAGGGAGCCTGAGCAGGCGCATGGCGACTCCATGGTCGAGCAGCTCTGATCCTCCTCGTCATGGCAAATCCTGCACTGCCTCAGGGAGGAAGAGGACGAGCACGACTCTTCATGTTCCATCCCTCTTCTTCCTCTCTCAATTCTCAGGCCCTCTTTCTCCTCCTTCTCTGTCTCTCCTCTCTCAAAAAACGGTAGGTGATTGCCTCTGCTCTTCTTCCTCAGCCCCCCTCTCCGGATGGATGGTTGGAGGCTGCTTTAAATAAATACTAGTCTGGAGAGGAGAGGAACGAAACCGAAAGGCGTCGTCACAAATCTAAATGGTGCGCGAGGTGGAGCCCACCGCACCAGGAACGGCCACAACAGTTCGTAGTTAGTCCTGGTCCGCCGCGGCAGGCATGGCTCGAGATAGCTCCTGCAGGCAACACCATGATACCGATCTGTGGCTCGACGCGTATGTATGAATAATTTTTTGCCAAACTTCCTTACGTGCGTATGTAGCGAGTAGTACTCAAGTGCTACTTTTTGTTGTGTCAGGGACTTTGTTCTTTGAGGAAAGCAGCAGCATATTTTAAAAAGAGACACTTTTTGAAATGTAGTTTAATTTGAATAAGAAAATAGACACTTCATACCTGGTCCCAATTGTGCCGTTGTCTTGTTTTTTTTCCCTGTCGGTATGGCTTTTTTTTTTCAGTTGATGTGCCAAGCTGCAAATAATCTTCTACCAATTGGTGATTGGAAAGAAGTGAATGACCAATTTGAGAATCGAATTATTCTTCAAGAATGAATACTGGGCTACTTATAAATTAGTGCTTATTTGAACAATATACTTTTGTTGTAATTTCTTTAAGTAACTTAATGAAGTGGCTCCACCCTCCGGTTGTCCTTGTTGCAAATAGATAAAAGTTATTTGTTGGAGTTACCAAATTTACTGCTACTCCAATTAGTTGACAGGGGTATGCATATACTCTTTTCCATTTTTAATATCCTTACTTAATTTTGAAGAAGAAAGTTATCATAACATCATCAATCCAAAACTGGAGCGAGTATTTTTTTTCTTGTTATGCGAAATTACATTTCGTTTATATATGACCATCATTTTGCTATGCATAATACAACTTTGATATAATATGTGATTAGAGGATGACATTTTCTAAGTGACATACGAAAACCGGATTCTTTGTTCTCTTTGCAACCTTTGTGCATTTTTGCTTCGAAACAGCCAGGCAGGAGATGGTGTGCCTCCCGGTGGCCAGACAATCCGTCACTTTTTGAGGTGAAATCATATTATTACAAGCGTCTTGCTTCTCCTTGTCTGATAATTACCGTGTTAAACTTTGTGGTTTCATTTTCAACCTCAGTTTTCTTGACAGAGGGCTCTCGAATTTTATCTAGAAGCATGTGCATTTTAGGTGTTCTAAAACGATAATCTTACCATGTCTCTAGAGCGCCGTCAGGTTAACTGGAACATTCCGACTAGCTAGTCTTGAAGAACGTCAAATATTGTCAAAACAAAACATCCTAGACCTTTAAACACGACGAGCAGTAACGTTCCTAGCCGCCTGTTGAACACGGCGATAGGAGCTATTACTATTTCATTTTCATATGTATTAGGTAGTAGTCTTATGCCAGCCAGCAGAGAGGCAAGAAAAAGATTTTTCTATTTTTCTGAACGACTGGGTTGGCAGTCGTTCGTAGCTGTATGTATGTTCCAAGAGATCAGAGCTGGCGACCAACTAATCTGGTCGGCCACATAACTAAATTAGTGGCATCATTTGTCATGACAATGTGGATCATGTCAACAGACGCCGGTAATATAAATAGTCACTGGGACAAGTCCAATCGGATAGGGAGAGATGAGAAACATGCTGCTAGTGTCATCCAACTCGTAACCTCCGAGTTATCTATCCTCCCCTAGTGATGATTGGTTTATTAGGTCCCTACGTTAGCTGCCAAACCTTTAGATATATCTGAGAGAAAAGTTAGCACAATCTGGGGAAAAGGAGGATTGAGCCTAACGACTAGTAAGGCACTGTAGCGATGATTTTGTTGTGTTCCTCTGTTATCCATATTTCGAAAAATGGTGTGGCCAATATGGTTTAAATAATTCTGTCCAAGGCAAATTCTATTAAGACATTGTAGTGAATGTGATTTATTCTTCACATGATTTTTGTTCGTTTGAACGCATATTTTTTCATTTTCCTCTTCGTGGTCCTCTCTTTCGACGGTTGCACTGGCACGTTGTTCAGTATTCTTCCTCAAACAATACAATGCTATTTTTTTTTATGAGGATACGATAACATATTTGGGAGAAAATTAACAATAACCAGTTTAATTCTTGGAGGATTGAAGAATTTATGCTCTGATGATAGTAGGACCCAACCACCTGGTCGCTGAGTCATTGTCGCTATCCCATGATCCTTCTCTTTTTCTTTGGTGACTGCGAAATCAGGAGGGCAAACCGAAATCTGCCTCCGATCCTGGTAACGAGTGATTAATTAACAATGCAAGTTAGCCCCCCCGCGCAGCCACACGCTGATCGACGCTGACACGCAGGACGAGCGAGGCAGCGCCGTCCAAAGATAACCCTGCCCCGATCGGCCACACGTAGCAGCAAGCCCCGCCGTCCATGGAGTGGGGAATGTTCTTCACAGAGGTGACGTGACCAGTATCTTTCTCGAGTAAATGCGTACGTGGCATGCGATCTGGGCTTTTCACTCGCACGGCAACCTTCGAAACGACGCCACGTGGACAAACGACCGTTGGAGCAGGCTACGTACACTTTGTACTGAAATTCTTGTCACTTTTGAATAGCGTTTTCTTCTTTTCTGGTGATTGTCAGTGGCAAGGCTGTGAGCCTCTCCGGATGTTTGCATGGGACCGAAAGTTGACTGCTCCTCCAAATTCGTTCTCTAACCAAATAAACACGCAAGAAAAGGGTCGAGACTAGAGAGAGAGAGAGAGAGGAGGTCTCCCTGGTCCCTGCAATACACGTTTAATTGTCACCTTGTATTCCTATATCTAAGTAAATAAATAAATCTCTGAAAGTCCCCTTCGTCAATCAAAGAATATAATAATTCAACTAAGTGAAGCAAACCGAAACTTGATATCTGATGTCTTTTATACAGATACGATTTTCTACTGCAGCAGTGAATAGTGAATTTTGGAATTTCGTAAACAATTGAAGATACTGATTTTTTTATTAGCAAACAATTTTTAAAACTAGTTAATATTACTAACTACCCGAATTTAAAATTGCAAAACGAGCATCCCTGAATTGTTTCTGCCTTAACACTTAAACATCTCAAAGTGTCAATTAAAAATACTTTATAATTTTGAAAACTTATAACACCTTTTATGTATATAGAGTGTACATTTATGTACCACTTGAACTTAGAAAAGTTCCAAAAATTTCAGTAATTTTGAAATAGAAATTCAAAAATGAGGCTACTTGTTAAGAACTAATTTAATAGTTTTACCATCTTAACCTTCTTTAAAAATTGAAAAAAATCACCTAAATTCAATGTGTCATAAGAATTATTAATATATATTTTTTATTTAGGTTAGTTTCTGTACAAGACTTTTGAGTTTTTTTTACTTCAATTCAAACCTGATTTTAAATTAAAAGTGTAAATGATCATATTTTAAACTATAACTCTTTCTAATGATATAATTTTGTATAACACATTTCCCATATCCTTGAACAAATGATGTTAGAAGGATTATTAAAAAATAGAGTTATTTGTACTTTAAATTTTAATTAATTTGAAACAACTCAAAACTTTTGATAAAACATAACTTAAATAAAAAATTATGTTAATATTTCTCATGACACAATAAATTTAGTGATTTTTATTTAATTGTTAGAGAAAGCTAAGATGACTTTTCTAAGTTTGAATGATTCAATAAATATTTACTCTATATGTGCATAAAAAGTTCTACTAGTTTTTAAAACTAAAAAGTATTTTTAATTGGCACTTAGGAGACTTAAATGTTAAACAAAAAAAATAAAATAAAAAAAAGCTCTAGACCCTGTCGTCGTTAGTGGATGGGCAACAAGCCTGTCAAGTGGACCCCATGGTCCGACAAGTGGGTGATAAACCCTTGTGTTAGTTTTGCAAATTTTCATATCAGACCGTTAGACAGATTAAATAGTTTTAAAATTTGTTTATTAATAAATAAATTCTGTTTTTGGAAATTAAGAAATAAGGTTTCACGGTACTATATTCATGGGCGTCCCTAAAAGGCCTCGAGTAGGGCTGGCTAATTGGAAACGGAAAGCCCAAACACCTGAGAGTCGTTTGTGGCTTAAACTGGGCCAGAAAGGAAGCCCACGATGAATCGGCGAGTCATCCACTCTGTGGCTGCCACCGACCACTCGGTAGTGCCATCCAGGTTTTTTTTTTTTTTTTTTTTTGATAGGGTTTTGATCAAACTGACTGCCTTTTCCCCCCGTTTGCTTCCAGTTCCAGATAGAGACTAGAGAGAGCGCCGAACAGACGGAGCAAAGCAAATGACAGACGGAAATTACGCGTGTTACCATGGGCGTTCCGGGAAACCCACAAGAGCATGTCGGAAACCGGCGGCGGCCGCGCCCAAACAAACCCAGGGCAACCCGGAGGCGGAGTCCCTTGTTTTTGTTTAATAAAACAGAGCCCTTTCCCTTCTGCTCTTTTCCATTGCCTCCGAATCATAATAATCATCCCCTCCATCCCTCAGCGAAACTGATCAGTAATTCGATCGCGACATGGCATCTCCTCCCGCTCCCGCTGCTTCATCCGCCGCCGGACCCGGGCGCCGCATCGTGGTGGCCGTGGATGAGGGCGAGGAGAGCATGCACGCGCTGTCCTGGTGCCTCGCCAACGTCGTCTCCTCCAACGCCGGCGACGCCGCGGACACGGTCGTGCTCCTCCACGCCCGGCGCCCGCGCCCCGTCTACGCCGCCATGGACAGCGCAGGTACTACACGTACGCGCCTGCTTCGGCTTCCAGCTCATGAGTGACTTGAAGCAACGGAGTTGATGAGCCGCTGCTTCTCTTGTGGTGGATGCAGGGTACATGCTCACCTCCGACGTGATGGCCAGCGTGGAGCGGCACGCCAACGCCGTCTCGGCGGCCTGCGTCGACAAGGCCAAGCGCATCTGCGCCGACCACCCGCATGTCCGATTCCTAACCTAATAACCTTTGCTTGCTCATCTCCTGCCTTAATTAATCCGGTTCATTCGATCGACGCCTTTGATGCTGATCCTGCGCGACAACGCAGGTGAAGGTGGAGACGCTGGTGGAGAGCGGCGACCCGCGCGACGTGATCTGCGAGGCCACCGACAAGATGAGCGCCGACCTGCTCGTCATGGGCAGCCATGGATACGGCTTCATCCAAAGGTGAGGTGCCATTGCGTTTACAGTACAAAGTATCCGTCTCGATGATGACGCGTCGTTCGTTGGATAAGGATCAGGAGAAATGAAATGACAGCACTCGTCTCAAGTTGACAACGAGTAATCATAACAATCTTCACTTATCTGATGGTCAACATTTTGCAGGGCGTTCCTGGGAAGCGTCAGCAACCACTGCGCGCAGAACTGCAAGTGCCCCGTCCTCATCGTCAAGAGGCCCAAGGAGCAATCCCAGTGACCCTGCTGCTCGGCCGAATTCAATCCTGCGACTGTGATAATCTGTGTACATAGGCGTGTTTGCTTTCGAGTTATGAACATTGTTTCTCAGTTGGAATAAGTCCTTCACCTGACAGCTTACTTTCTTCTCGTGTTTGCTACTGAAGAATACTGCACGATGATGCGCATCTATACATGTTCCGATCTCAAGCTAACAGTGGAGTTGACACACAAACAAAATCAGGAAAAGAAAACAGATTTTACGAAAACATGTAGTATAATAATTCAGAAAGCAGTTTACAAAAACTGTGAAGAGATTTTTGTAAATTCAGGAACTAGTTTACTAAAAACAAGGTTTAAATCTGAATTCGGCAAAGTACAGCTCCCAAAAACAAGTCTAAAACACGACGCAAGTAAATAACCATTCGCTTGCGGCTTCTGAAGCCAAACTTCCCGCACAATTCTGCTCAAACACCAAGGCAGGCACTAGAGTCTGCTGATAGCTTTCTATTCTATACCAAGGCTCAACGAATCAGATTAACCAGTATTTCAATTTAGAACCAACTCAGACAACACACAGCCTCTGAGTCCCAATAGACTAGGGAGCCTCAAAGTAAAGACTCAGAGTGATCCTCTGGATGAAGATGAAGGCAACCAAGTAATAACACCAAAGGCAGCATAAACTTAAAACATAATGACCGAAGTTAAGATTAGGCAGCCAAAGAAGATCCATGAGATCATACAGAAAACCATTTAAGTTCCATCTCTAGTGGATCCTAACAGTAAAACTGAGCTAAAACAGAGGAAACACACGACATGCTTTTCTTTCATCATAAACTTCCAGCTTACTCCTCGGCTTCAGCCTCGCCGCTCTTCTTGTTGTGCTTCCTTGAGTACCTCAGGTTCCTCAGGAACTTGGGGTCCATCTACAAATATCACAGAATAAATTATCAGTGATGAATTTGAGCAAAACTTCTGCAGTTACTGCAACCAAATTATTCAGAACACTGAAAAATGGGGCCCTCTGAAATGACTTGGGCAAAATGCAGCTCGTACTGCTGATGCAACACTGAAAATGGGGCCATTTCAATGACTTAAAATGCAGTTCGTACTGCTGATGCAAAATTAGGGGACATAATGACCAAAACAGAGAGTGAGCAAAAGGAAAACCGAAATAAGATTGCAGAGTTGCTCAGGTAACCGCTCAGGAGGAAGCAATGTACTTCCCAGGTTCATCAAGCAGGTGTCTGCTCTCAAAATGAGTTGAACTCATCATTGCAACACTCTAAAGTTTCATTTGTAACAGGAAGGGCTAAAGTGGCACAGGAATTGGAATTAGTGTTCGTACTAGCAGAGCATTTCTTACACAACCTGGAAAATAATTACAACAGACAATTGGACAACGAGAAAACTTATATTATTCAGAGATGATGCCTCTTCATGGCAAGAAACATAAGGAGCAGCAGAAAATTAAGGCCAGTAATATAGTTACAATTTCCATATCACCAAAATCCTAGAGTGGCCAGATGGTAAATCAAAGGAGCAGCAGAAAATTAAGGCTACCTCCAGCAGCCTGCAATGACTAGCTCACATCCAAATAGAATTGCCGCGAAATGGGATAGTACGTAATACAGAATAAGAAGAATCAGTCCATGACCTATGGAGTTCATAAATCCGTTTCTACGTTGCATCAACAAAGCCATGGACAGAAACCAAACTTAGGTTGAGTGAACTAATCTAAAGCTCCCCACTACTCCACTGCGCCATGAGATTCTTGTACAAATTAGTTACCGCATCTACGGAGTACGAAAAGATTCGACCAGCCCGACTGGTTCGAGCCAGTAACAGATCGCGCGAGGTCGATACGATGAAGGAAACTTACCCCCTTGGTGGAGGTCTGGCGGTTGCGCTTGGGCTTCTTGATGCCGTTCTTGTGCGCCTTGTACGACTGGTTGTGCGCCGTGTGGTTCTTCGACTTGGCCATCTCCGCGGGGTCCTTTCTTCCTTGGAGTAGCACAGCACAAACAAACGGCGAGTCAGATAACAGTGAATCGGAGAAGTTGAAGAAGAGCAAGAACGAGTAGATCGAGTCGGGCGGCGGAGGGTTACCGAAGCGAGGGATCGAAGGAGAGGAGCGCGACGAGTGGGCAGGCGGCGGCGGCGTTGGAGGCTAGGGTTCTCGCGAGAGGCGAGGAGCGGAGGCTTATGTAAGGGAGGGCGGGCCTGTGCCAAATGACCTCGTTGACCTTGGCACCTTCCCGCGGTTGGATTATGAGATGCCGCGTTTCCGCGAATCGTAAAGCACTTTACCTTATGGGCCAATGGATTAACGGTTACGGCCCAGTTAACTCATTATTTCGTGCTGATGAATGTTGGGCCTGAAAATCTCATGGTCCCTCGTCCACGGGCCGTTTTGGAATTTCGATTTGCGGAACCGACTGATGTATCGCGGAATACAGCACTTTTTTTTAGGCCATCGCGGTATACAGCACTGACCACCTCCCATGTGACTGACTGACTGAGACTACCCCTTTTACAGGAAAATGAAGCTCGTTTTTTTTTTCGATCAAGAAAAATCAAAATCAAGCTCGTTTATTTGAACAAGGATCGCAAAAAAAAGAGCTTGATTGTTTTTCTTTGCGATAAAAAAAAATTCAAAATCAAGCCCGTTAATCGTTAAGTCTGTAGTTAAGGCCTATTTGGCACAAATTATGCAAGTGATTTTGTTTTTGATAAGTTGTTTTAAATAGAAATTAATAAGGTAGTGGAAAGTGTCGAAAGAGTTTTGTAAATATCATTGCTAAAGAGGTGGACAACCCTTCTCAAGGAAGAAGACACAAAAAATGCTGGATAACGTGACCAGGACTGTAGTGGCGCATATACAAGGAGAAGGCCGACAGCAGGTGCTAGACACAGAGATCTCCGACATAGCTAAAATGTAATAGGTCTGGTTTCGCTTTGTGTTGGTTTGTTTTCGTGAGGTGAATTGGGACCTTTTGTAAGCTGGTAACCCTAGCAACAACTCTCTTATTTTGGCTTCCTGAAAGCCGAGTAAAATCTCATTTTCCAAAAAAAAAAGTTTTGTAAATATGTATTCAATATTTGTTGTATGTTGATGGTTCAATCGCATAAATATTTGTTTCAAAATTTTATGTGTTCATAGCCCAGACTCCCGCAAGACCCCCCGTGCCAACCTGCGTCGGGATGCGGCAGCCGGCAGCCGTGCGTGGGGAGCGGGCGGACGGATGCGATAGCGGAGAGTCTCTGCTGCTCGCGAGCTTGGACGGACGCATGGCGTGAGGAAACTCGTCAAGAACGCGTCGCAGAGCAGCGCATGCATTCTGCTTGCGTGGACGCGGGCGCCATGCTTGCACGAGCCAGAACGATGGTCCGGCACGCATACCTCCTCGTGGCGCTCGCGCGTGCGGCACATCGCCTCGGCCGTTCCTCCTCTCCCGGCGCCACATCGTCCCCACCTACCACTAGAGTCCACCACGGCATACGCACCTTATTGCGCCGTACATTGTACTTACTCGAAACCGCACGTACGAGAGGACGATCGCGGTGCATGTACATTATGACAGCCACAAAACGTATACTATGAAGGTTTGATAGAAATTTTAAGAAGCAAACATGTATCAATGGTCCTATTTGGATTCATGGGCTAGAGTTAGTTTAGGTTAGTTTAAGCACAACTAATCATAAATTCTTCAAACAGGTGGGGTTAGTTTGGATTAGTTGTATCTAACCCACTCAAAAAAACTAGCTCATTCAAAAGGTGTTAATTAGAGCTATTTTCAGTGAGACCCACCGAAAATAGTTAGTTTGGATTAGTTAAATAATTACAAAAGTGCTTTTATTGTCAATTTAATTTTTACATTCAAACACCTCAAGAGTTAGAGTTAGTTTAGAATTAGTTATGAGCTATAAACTAACTCTAACCTCTACTTAGAGGATCCAAACAGGACCAATGATATATCGCAGTGAACACTAGTTGGCATGTATCGGATTCGATGTGTATCGTATCGACTCCTCTGTGGCGGACTTGACTTGAGACCGGCGCTCGGGAGCAGCAGCAGAGCGTTTGCGGTCGGCTGGACCGTCCGCTCCGCGCGCTGGAGCCGACGCGCCGCGTGGATTCGGAGGCCGGGGGCACGTAGCTGTACGACGCGCGCGACGGGCAGCTGGCGTGCGCGGGCGTCTCGACGGCGCGCATCCGCATCGAGCGCAACGGGCTGATCCTGCCGTCCCAAATCAACCGAGACGGAGGAGACTACTAACGGAAACATGAACATCAACATCAACGGGGTGGACGAGGCGGCGCTGTGCTGGATGAAGCTCCGCGAGAACGTGGGCGACCCGGGCAAGGCGGACATGTACACCCCCAACGGCGGCCGCATCACGCTGCTCAACAGCCACAAGCTCCCCGTCCTCAGCCGCATCCAGATGAGCGTCAACCGAGGCGTCATGCACCCCGTGAGTTTTCAGTCACGAATACAACTGCTTCCTTCCTATGTACTCCTATGCATCAATAACCCCGGTTCCCTTGAAGTGCTCATGATGACTCGTCATTGTTCGCATGTACTTAGAACGCGATCCTGGCGCCGCACTGGAACATGAACGCGCACGCGCTGGTGTACGCCACGGCCGGGCGCCGCGTGTTCGACGGCGACATCAGGCGAGGGCAGGCGCTCGTCGTGCCGCAGAGCTTCGCGGTCATGGCGCGCGCCTGGAACGAAGAAGAAGAACAAGGGTTCGCGTGGGTGTCGTTCCAGACCAGCGACGACGCCATGAACGCGCCCATCGTCGGGAAGACGTCGGCCATGCGCGGGATGCCCGCCGACGTGCTGGCCAACGCGTTCGGCGTGTCCGCGGAGGAGGCGCGCAGGATCAAGTTCGGAAGGGGGCACGAGATGGCCATCTTCTCGCCTTCCCGCGACGTGCTCGCCGCCCAAGCGTGAGGCAACACGAGTTACGAGCCGGCTGCTGAAAGTCTCTGTATGTAAACCAGTTTAACGTGTCATCACTCATCAGTGTGTATATATCCACAGCGCGAGAGAATAAAATGACACGGACGACGGCTTCAGTTTCCCGCTTTCAATGACAGCTAGCCGCCCTTCCACATCCAGGTGTCCGTCATCGGTAGAGACATCGACAACGCATTGGAGGATCGACGAGGCCGCAGTCACGAACTCACGGTACTCAGAGAGTCCTTGCCCGGTGGCGTAGCCTCAAGTGAACGCTAGCTACGTCGAAGCGGGAGTCAGTAGTCACGCCACAGGGAGGAGAATCAGCTCGATCGGGAAGGAACACACCTGTCTGTCCTTGGCCGCAGTACCATCACCCTTTCCGGTCACCATGTTATTCTTTGTTGAGACAAATCACCCCCCCCCCTCCCTTTATTCATCAACATTGGAGTATGAATGATAAACACCCAGAGGTGATGTTACGGGCCACACATATAATTGTAAATTGCACTTCTAGCTACTGTATGTTCAAGACACTGCTCTTATGGTCCAAGATAATCGAAGTAAAACCTCCTCTCCTCGCCTTGATTTCCCGTGTTCTCTGGCCATATTCACCAATGCCAACTCCTTGAATACTCTTGATCACGTTAGCACAGTCACTTGCTATTTTCACCTTCTCAAGCTGCAAGTCATGCAGTGGCGAAGCTAGGGGGGGGGGGGGGGGGGGGGGGTTGGAGGCGCTTTCCCCCCTATGCTTCATGTAATCTTCTTATGTATACAAAAATTGATCATATAATTAAGGAACAAATTTATTTTAACTTTCCTCATTAGATAAATGTTACTATGCGATCAACTTCATGGTTAAATCCTCGCTTCGCTCCTGCCTTCACGACAGGCGAGTGCTCATGCTATTTCAGCTTCAATTATGGTGCGCCAGTCAACATGGTGCGCGACGCGTCAAGGAGAAGCGCCAATTGTTGGAGCCCATATGCATTCAGACCCAAATCTCGTACGCCAATTGTTGGAGCCCATATGCATTCAGACCCAAATCTCGTACAACATTTCCACAGGGCCTTGAGGGCCAAGTCCACTAGCCCAAGACCACAAGGGGAGTTGGAACGCCAGTCACTATTCCTCTAGCTGTTGCGGGCTCAAAGGACGTGAAAATGTAAGCTTGTTTTGTTTTATTTTTCACGTATGCACCAGCTACTCAGTTTTTCAGTGGCCGTCTTCATGTGATGGGTGGAGAAAAACAAGATCACAATGAACTAGGAAAAGATAATCACAATGCTAGACAATCAGGCCTAGGGCTGAGCAAAAAATCCGTAAAACAAACACCAAAATGGCCTCGAACCATTGTAACCGATACGTTTGTATTATTTGGTTAACTGAAATTATTATTATTTTCTAAAAATAACTTGTTAGGTTAATCATAATTAATCAGATTTTTTATACTGAGAAACCATAAAGACCAAAATAACCGAATTTTCATATATTATGTTCTTATATCCTCAATCTTATTGCTATATACATAACTATTTAGTAGTTGAGGCAGATTTAGGTAACATGTATTTTATTTTTATTCAAATCTTTGCTAGCGTATGATTTTGAAGTTACCATGATATGCATTAGTATGATCTTTAGATTGATCTACCCTTTATACAATAGAAAAATTCTAAAAAAAGTATAGTTTTTAAAATTTAGGTTAAAACCAACATCCGCAAAAGTTAGGTTAAAATTTTAATTTTCTCAAAATTATTTAGATTTCTAGTTTTTTTAAAACAAAAAACCGAACTCTTATAACTGTATTAAATTACCCAGGCCTAGCCGTGCCTTGATCGCCTAGCCTAGCGTGTAGTTCACATCGCGCGCCACCTCTGCCAAATTTGGACCACCCGTGCCCAGGAGAGAGAGCACTATGGCTTGCCTCCCCGTGAGCCAAGGAGATGGGCTATCGACCCATGATAGAAAGAGTCACGACTATCGAGGATGTGCTGCCGTGAGCAGGAGAAGCAAGAGATGGAGGAAAGGGGCAGTGTGCTTGTGGGCAAGAGGGAGGAGAGGGGTGATGATGCCCATTGGAGCAGGAAAGATACGATGAATGGCGGGAAGAGTGAGAGAGGAGGCAAGCCCCAGGGCCCTTTTACATCGAGGCTTCGGTTCGGGTTGAAAACGGGTCTACGAGCCTATTAAGAGGGCTAATGGGCCTTGAAGATACTAGTGATAGACCGTAAAACTTGCCACCGGTATCTTTTGATGTTAGTGTTTATATATCAAGGGCTGCCACTTGAGTTTAGTTTTCTGTGACGGGTATTGTTGATCTGATTGATTTTCGGTGACAGTCGTTTTTTTTTTTTTGCGGATAAAGCACTACAGTCGTTTAGTGGTGCAGATTGGTACTCTTTATGTTTGGGTCTTGTCCTCTTCTTACAAAACACAAGTCGAAGCATTTTGAAGCTGACTACCATGACTGATTGATTATGAAGGGTATTTCAAAATTAGGAACATGACCCTAAACAAAAGTCAATGCGAGAAGATAGACTAACATAACCAAAACCCGGTCTAAACTAGAAGCGCTCAACACCAAACGAACCGGACCAGATCAATATGAATCGGTAGTAAGTTGCAATCACGTTTCGATCATGTCCCTGCATTATATACTACTGCAGTTGCTTCCTTGGTCGCATTTGTTTGGTTTGGTTCGACTGGGGACCACTCTCTTGCCATCGATTAGTGCAAAGTAACTACTCCGTGTAGAAATATGCATTCAGCCTTCCGTGTTGAAAAGTAGTACTACAGTATAGGGCAGTCCGAGTCAATGATCGACTCGGGCCGAACACTCCACTCCCGCTGCCACTCCCACTACGGCCACATCCAATGATACACGTCCCAGCGCACCGTGCTCTTCCACGTGTCAGCTCCGGGCCGCACCAACGGTTTCCAGGAAGCTTCCTCTGGTCGTCTCCACCACCGCGATATAAAGCGGGAGCCCGTGCAAGAGCACCCGCAGGCAGCGCACACCCAAGTTCTCTTCTCCTCTGCTTGCTAACCCAACCAGCAGCACTCTCATCCGAGCTCAAAGCAGCCCCGTTTTACACTCTCGGTTCGAACGAAGCTCTCTCCGATTTTCCAAGCAAACATGGGCAACCTCGTCTCGCAGTGCGTCGCGGTCGGCGCCGCACGGCCGCTGGTAGTCGGACCCGACGGCAGCCGGTCGTGGCCGGAGGACTACACGGGGGTCGCCGAGCTCATGATCGACGCGCCGGGCCACGTGGTGGCTCGCGCGTTGGACGTGGCGAAGGAGCGGCGGGTGCGGGCGATGGCGGCCGACGAGCTCCTCCGCGCCGGCGAGGTCTACCTCCTCGTTCCGGCCGCGCGGGCCGGGTCGCGGCTGGGTGACCGTGAGGTCGAGGCGATCGCACGGCTGGTCTCGGGGAAGAAGAAATCGTCGAGGAAGAGCATGACAGGTGGCGGTGGCCGGAGGGTGTTCCCGGCGGTGAACGGCGATGATGATGATGAGGTGATCGAAGGAAAAGGAGTTGCCGTCGCGAAACGGGCCCAGGTTACTGGGCTTGGACTCAGGCAGTGGAGGCCCGCGCTGGACACCATCTACGAAGCTTAGATGACCGATGAAGTAGAAAACGCTCGATTTGCTTTAGCTTTAGGATAGAAAACCCAATTCTTTCATTCATTGATCTAAAAAAGATACCTTCATTCATATTTTTCCCTTGTTCTTCCGTACTTGAGGATGGAAGGAGAAGGTGTTGTACAAAGATCCAGTCAGTATCGGGGTAGTTGTTAGATAAATGTGAATATTTATTGGCGGATGGGAAGTGAAATTGACCAATATAATTGTTTTGTTGAATATGTCAAGAGAGGCTCAAGGCGAACTGAAACGCTTTAATTTCTTCTTTACTCCAATTTCTTTCCATGACATCAAAGATGGAAAACAACTACATTAAAGATGGAAAACAACTAGGTCATGCTTGTATCCACTTTCTAAATTTTAGCTGACTGAACTTTAGTCATTTTTGTTTTAAACATGATCTCTTAAAATCTTAGATAAAGATTTTAGTCATAGATCTAAACATACATCTCCTAAAATTTTAAGATAATGATGAAAATAATAAGGTGTGATCATGTGATAATGATGAAAATAGCTCTCCAACCGAGATGAATACAGATCACCCACACACCTTCGTTAGTTATGATAATGATGAAAATAATAAGGTGTGATCATGTGATGAAATCATGCGCTATAATCCCACTATTTCACTTGTTGATCCATTTTTTTCATGGTTCAGGTTGGCAACAATTGAAAAACAGACCAGCTTGCTACACCAATAATGGTACACATAGTAAAATAAATAAGTTTAAAAATTAACATAAAATATTCTGACCAAAGAAATATGCAACCTATCATGTTAAGAAATCTGGAGTGTGATGAAAGATATCAACAGTTTGATAATAACACGGTTTGTTTCTTCTTTAGTTTCTAAAATTCATTACGTTTGGGACTTCTAACCGAGCTTATTACTTTAAAGTTCTACATGGTCATATGTTCAACTATGACAAGGATTAATGTGCTTCTCAAAATGTACAACAAATGATGAAACATGGGATGCAGATGCCTTGTTATGCAGGCGCCAGGAGGAGGATGTGATCTTATGAAGCGCATCTCTGGTTCGGCCTCAATACCGAGAGTCCGAATTGATATAATCTACTCCTTCTGTCCTAAATTACTTGTCATTCTACTTCTTTATCATATTCATAGAATATTCTCTAAATCTAGACAACATGTATGTCTAGGTTCAGAGAATATTCAGTAAACCTATATAGCAAAAAACACCTTCAAAATGACAAATAAATTAGGACAGAGTGAGTAAAAGAGTAACACCAAGTAGGCCATCTTCAATATTAGTAAAGGGGATACCTATAACATGTAGTTTGTAAATGAGGCCATACAATATTATGTAGTGTGATATCCAAATGTTTCATGTTACAATCTTTCAATGGATATTGTATAATATTTTGGTGAACCGTCTCTGATTCCAAAATACATTGAGTGATCTGGCTCAAAAATACATCAATGATCTGATTCCAAAATAATGTATGAAGCAAAAATTTCATAAATTGCTGCTAAACTCATGAGGCAATATTTTCTCACGTGCCAAGTACATTAGATCTATGTCTATTTATTCAAATCAACATGTTAAAGGAAACATAGAATGTGTTTGGCTGCTCTAATACTGTAGTGTTTAGGTGTGGGCGCCTAATTTGTATGATCTATGCTGGGTGAATGGATGCTTAGATACACTCAAGCCAATCGAAATGCAAGTATCGTTTGGACCACTCTCGTTTGGTTTTGTATAGTTCAGAAAAAAAAAAATACTGGGTGGCGAAAGCATTCTGTGCCTTATAAATTAAATCACTAATTATATGATTATATTATTAATAAAAATCTTTTATAACCGATAGCACCATTCTATTCTCCTCCAACAAAAAAAAAAGGTTTAACTAGTAGGTGACGTAGCGCCTGTGTTGGGTTTATTATCGGCAGTAGCGACGCAGTCGTAAATGAGCCAACGGTGGAGGTATTCAAACCTTCATCCAAGCCCAACTATATTGTCTGACACATTAAAATTTCTATTAGATCGTGAGACAAAAACTGATGTCACAACTGTATAAATTCTTCATTTCTTTTCCATTTAGAAATTTACAATGTAATATCTTCCTTCAGTTGTTATATGATATGCAAAACACCAACAATTTCTGAGATTTATATATGTCTTATCCTGTCACATTTCCACAGATCTTGGTTACATTACAAGAGGTTTATCTGAACGCACAAATTTTTTTTTTTTGACAAAACAGGGCACATGCAAAAGCAGAGTAAGTGCGGTAATGCTGCGCCTACTTTCTAGTAATCTTTATTGCAAATGTTCTTTGATTTGAATGCAAATTCTTCCATTCGAGTTCAAAGTTCTCAAGTTATCGATATCAGACCAAAAATCTAAAGTTGCCGTCTCCATTTTTCTTTACAAGATCGACCCCAGGAGAGTGCTGCTAACGGTAAGTGGTACTTCATAACTTTTATTAAACATTGACCTCAATAGTAAAACAACTATAATGATTTACATGATAACAATGAGTTGTTTTGAGGGTAGATTTAGCTCTGTTTTGCACAACTTCTACTCCGAGATACGTGATGGATTTTAGATTTATAAGATAAAAACATTTGTTTTTTTTTTCCAAGACCGTGCCTTACACATTTTGTATTAAGAAAGAAGAAGAGTTTGTTACAACATGGATCACAACCACAGGACAGTACATGAAGCATAAGGGACCAGCATGGACCATCATCTAGGACATACAAGGCACGACTCTAGAAAATATAAATAGCGAGAAGCACGACCAATCGAGCCTGCAACCAATTGTCCAAGATCAAAGGCCTCCAAGACGACATCCCAAAGGAGAGCACGGCGTTGAAAAGCACCATCGTTGCCCAACCAACCATGATATTGGTTTTCATCCGAAGAACCTCTAAGAGGGACTCTTAATCACCATGGCAATGCCTTCAACAAGGAAATTGGCACCTTAAGGTGTCGACATTGCAGGCACCAGCCGAAGCCGTACAAAGCTTTTGCTCGACGTATTTAGAACACCCATCCTGCCTACACTTGCAAGAACACGAGAAGAAGAATCGTCACACCCAACAGAGATAACTCACCTCTGGAGCCCACAACGACTTCCCATCACATTGACCTCCATCATCAAATCGTGTCAAGGACAAAACCTCCCCGCCAATACGCGCCGAGCCATCGCGCCCTCCACAGTGGAGGCTGAAGCTGCCATGCACCAGGCCCACAACCTCTCCAGGTGGCCTCCAATGCCAGTCAGCGGTCCATGCCACTCCCCACCGCTATGGGAGGTGTGGACACTGTTGCGCAAAGGCCCTGCATTTCCCATGAAGGTCGTCGGACACCGAGCGCCGAAGCTTCATAAGGGAACAATGGCACCGCTACCGCACGTTGATGGTCACCAGATCTACCCGTCTATGACCGAATCCAACCCTGATGGTCGTAGATCAGCAACCGGAGCCTATGGGGATGCTACCTATGCCATGAAAACACTGTCCCCCTTACGACGAGGGAGGAGCGCCGCGAGAAAGGAATCACCCCGTCATCGTCGTCTTCACGGATGCCGGGCCCCCTACGACTGACCTAGCCTCATCGGCAGTGCCGATGCCTTGATTGGCAGTGTCGGTGAGAGTCGTGACTAATTTCTATAGTGCTCTAACACTTATCAGAAACCCTAACGGTGGTGCCGATGGATCCATCGTCAGTGCCGGTGCGCGGCGTCCAGACAGACCAATGACTCTTTTTGGGGCCTTGCTATATGTAAGGATCATGATCATTGAGGTCACCCCGAGGTATGAATGTTTTGGTGATGAATGACAAACATGAAATGTGACTAATGTCTACACGAGTGTTGTTTGTGTAGGAAACCTTTTCTACCTTATGATGATTGTTGACGGCGGCCTTGGCGATTGATGACAATGACTGCAAGCATGGAGGCTTGTGAGCTTGATGGAGTCCAAGGGTTGATGAAGATGGATCAAAGCTAAGGACAAGCTATGGAACAAGTGTTGAGAACACTTGTCTAGTTGTTAGGGCTTTGAGTCCATAGGACAAACCGGACTATCAAGGGGGTCTAGGATATTTCTCTTACGTCATATCTAGTTGGTGATGTGCAAGGTTGCTCGGTGAAATCACAGACACTAGGTGACAGTGGAGAAGCCAAGGAGCTATTCGGAGAAGCTGGGAAATGAAGTCAAGCGAGGACGAGGAGTTTCAGCTTCTTGACGAAGTGACCGAACAGAGGGATCAGTGGAGACCGGACTGTACGGTCACTAAGTGGATAGAGAGAAGTTTGCAAGGAATTTGTCCACGCAAGGATCAATAGTGACCGGACGGTCCAGTCTATATGGAGATGCGCCCAGACAGAGAGGACGCAAATTGGGAGCTCTTTGGAATAGAGAGAGAAAGTCTGACCAGACGGTCCAGTCAGTAGGAGATCAGCAGGGGCAGAGCCGTTGGTTCCGAGGATTGCAGTGACCGGACAGTCCGGTCAGTTGGCCCAGAGAGCTGATTTCGTGGAGCAACGGCTAGTTGGAGGTTGGAAGACTATATAACTTTGTTGTTGGGTTCTTGGAGACCTCTCTTGGCCAGTGGAATACCTGAGAGCATTCGGTGAGAGCCAAGAGGCAAAGAGGAGAGCACTAGGAGGAGATATTGCATATCTTGAGACTGCTAGTGAGAGTAACATGGAGTGATCTTGCACATCTAAGGCTAGGTGTCCTTGAGGGTGTGATCTAGGTTGTTACTCTTGGTCTATGGTGAGGCCTAGACCGGTTAGGTGTCGGTGATCGAGCCTATCGTGATCGGTTGTGAAGGCCGGTACACGTTTGTACACGGTTTGAGCCCACCGGTGAAAGGGGCATCGCTAGTGAGCGCCCGTGTCGTCTTGGGGATTCCGGCAAGTTCTCGAGGAAGGCGAGCTTGTGTCTTGGTGGCAGCGGTAACACACACCGTGTCTTCACTCCGGGAGTGATTGTGGGCTCGTGGGTGAGAACTCCACATTGGTGGCGGGAGGGACCAGGACTCCGGCAGGAGTGTTCCAACGAGGAGTAGGGGAAGGCGCAATCCTTCCGAGACCTCAGAAAAAAAATCATGAGCCATCTCTTACTCTACTCCTTACTATGATGCTTTACTTTCTGTATTTACATACCGTGCTATTCATTCTTGTGTGCTTACCTTGCTCTAGTTGACTACCTAGTAGACTTGCATGAATAGGCTTCTTTACTTGCTAGTAGTGCTTAGCTTTCATACTTGATCACTAGCATGTATAGAAGTTTCTTTGGCTTTTTTGATCACCCTAGTATGTATCGTGCTACTCATGCTTGTGTGCCTTCCATGTGCTTGTTGATTTAGTAGCTTTGCATGAGTAGGCTCCTTTGCTAGCTTGTTATATGCTTCCGTGTGTTCTTTGATTACTATCTTGCATAGGAGTTGTGTGCCTCGTATATGATCCACTAGTATGCTTAGGTTGTCTTTCCTTTCATAGGATTATCTTGTTAGTGTGATCACCACTAGAATTGTGTAGGAGTTGTTTGAGTGGTCGGTTTTAGTAGTTGGCAAAATAGGTACATAGTTTGAGTTCCCGATTCACCCCTCTCTCTCGGTCACTCGATTCTTTCAAGTGGTATCAGAGCCAAGTGCTCATCATAGGGCTTAACTGCCTTGAGTAGTGACCGTATTGAGTTAGGATGTCATCCCATTCGGGGCCAGGTCATGGCTCATGGAAGGATTGCTTGAAAAGCTACCTAAATGCCATGATTCCGGATGAGTTGATGGACACACTTATGGACTTTGCCAATACCTTTACCGATGATCATAAAATGATGATGATGATTGTGTGGATGTGCCTAGTTCTAGTGAGTGCCTAGATTCTAGTAGTGATGATTTGATAGGTTGCTGTACTAGTGTGTCTAATGTGATGATTGATGATGTTGGCTCTCTCGATCTTGCTTGCTCTTCTAGTATGACTTGTGCTGATGATGCTTGTGAGTCTTTTATTGGTCATGTTAGTGATACACTTGTTGAGGAGTTCTTTGCTTTTCGTGCTAATGAGAATAAGGACTTACTTGACTCTCTTATTCGCTTGCGAGGCATTGTGGACAAGATTGGAGCGACTAATTTCGAGTTTCCCAAGATTGTGATAGTCGAGAAGATCCTCACCTTGCTCCCTAGCAGGAAGCTCCTCTACATCACACTTGATCTCACCATGGAGAAGGGTCTCTCCGTCGAGGATGTGATTGGGTTGCTCTTTGAGGATGAGAAGATCACCGCAAGCTGGAATGGGGAGAAGACTTCCATGGCGAACAATGGAGCATCCTCAAGAAAAGGGAAAGAAGTAGCTTTGAGCTCAAACTTCTTTTATCCCTCCACAAGATTTCCTTGCAGAAGCTTCTACAACCCCTTTGAATCAAGACCTACACCAAGCTCTTCATCAGGCGCTTCATCAAGCTCTACCCCAAGTGTCATTCCAAGTTCTACTCCAAGCACTTCAGGTGGACCACGCATTGGTGTAGGGGGAGCGCTAACAACAATGCTCACACGAGCATTGGAGATGATCAATCTCACCACTACGGCTCCGGCGCCTCCGCCTCCTCCGCCACAAGATCGACTTTGGCATCTTCGTCAAGCTCACCAACAGGATCTCATCATTCAACTTGGTGAATTTGTGAGAAATCCGAATAATGACCTATGTGATACTCTCTTGAGCATTTATGATCTTGTGTGTAGGATAAACTCATTCAGAGGTCTTCGGAGGATCTCATCATATGAAGTGATTGATAGACTCCTCTTGCAAATCACAACTCCTGAGAGGGGTTTCTTACTTGAGGAGGTAGTCAACAGAAGACATGAGCTCTCAATTGAAAGGGCAATGGAGATAATACTTGTGCTCTACTCACAAGTGGGACATGTGCTTGAGCACGTCACTGGCCTCTATGATCCTCCTCACTACTACATCACCCTCAACAATGTGCACATGGGGGATGGCCATTAGAGGTATCGTGCTCCTCACTATCCCATCAGAAGGAGACTTCAGGAAGAGATTGCAAGAATCCCTATCTATGAGGATGGGCTTATCGCTCGAGGTGATGAGGTTAGTGCTGGTCAATCAAGTAATGCTTTGGATACTAACCCTTCTTCCTCTAGTGCTTGTCTTATGGCTACCACTAGGGTCAACTACAAGAGTAGAGGTACTCATTGGATTCTTGACAGTGGGAGCACCCAACATATGACTGGGAAGCCAACCATGTTCACCAACATTGATGAAGACGAAGACAGTGAGAATATGACTTTTGGGGATAACTCGAAAGGGAGAGTAAGAGGATCAGGCAAAGTGGCCATTACTGAGGACCTCCATCTCTCCAAGGTCTTTCTTGTGGAAATCCTCAACTTCAACCTCCTGTCTATTGGTCAACTCTGTGACATGGGTTTCAAGTGCACATTTGATGAGGATGGTGCAATGATTGAAAATGCAAAGAAAGGGCTAGTATTCCATGGTGTAAGGCATGGAAACCTGTATGTCACGGACTTCAAGTCAAGCAATATGCCACCAAGCACTTGCCTCTTCACTAAGGCAATGATGGTTGTGGCATAGAAGACTGACACATGTTGGAATGAATCAGCTCAGAAAAGTGGACAAGAGGAATCTATTTGAAGGAATCAAGGATGTGACCTTTGAGAAGGACAAACTGTGCAGTGCTTGTCAGACTGGAAAGCAAGTTGCATCTTCACATCCCACCAAGTCTTTCATGTCTACATCTCGTCCTCTAGAGCTCTTGCACATGGACTTGTTTGGACCGACACATTACAAGAGTCTAGGAGGGAACCTATATTGCTTGGTGATTGTGGATGACTTCACGAGATACACTTGGACCTTCTTTCTTGTGGACAATTCTCAAGCAAGTGATATCTTCAGAAAATTTGCGAGAAGAGCATAGAATGAATTCAAGGCCAACATTATGAAGATAAGGAGTGACAATGGGACTGAGTTTAAGAACACAATAGTGGAGGATTATTGTGACAAGAAGGGAATCAAGCATGAATTCTCCGCTACATATACTCCCGAGCAGAATGGAGTAGTGGAGAGGAAGAACAAGACACTCATCACTCTTACTCGTGCCATGTTGGATGAGTATGGAACTCATGAGAGGTTTTGGGTTGAAGCAATCAACACAGCTTGCTACACCTCAAACCGTGTCTATCTCCACCAGCTATTGAAGAAGACACCCTATGAGCTATTGGTTGGACGGAAATTGAATGTTTCCTATATTCGGGTCTTTGGCTGCACTTGCTACATTCTCAAGAAAAGGAGAAAGCCCGAGAAGTTTGAGAGCAGAACTGATGAAAGCATTCTTGTTGGGTACTTAGGGACTTCTAAGGCATATAGGGTCTACAACTCAGCCACAGGTTGTGTGGAAGAATCCTATGATGTGAAATTTGATGAGTCAAATGGTTCTCAGAAGGGAGATGAATTTCATGAAGTGAACATTGGAGATGAGCCTATGAAGGAAGCTTTGAGAAACATGCCCGTGGGCGAGGTTTTACCCCACGAGGCCAATGATGATGATATTGGTGAACCTTCTACTCCACCACCTCAACCAACCTCCTCCTCTGAGGTGCAAGAACCAACTCAAGATGCCATTGACACATCCACTAGCTCCTCTCAAGAATCATTGAGAGTGCATCCACCTATCCAAGAGGAAACACAAGTGAGAAGTAAGCTGCGAGCCTCCCCGTATACTTCACCTCAAGTCACTTCTCCAAGCTCCTCACATGACACCCCCTCATCCACTCCAAGCTCTAGTACCAAAAGGAGAAAGCATATGAGTGGTTCCCCCACCTCACTAAGAATCCAAGACACTCATATCTCAAGAGAGCGAGCAATCCATGATGCACAAGATACTTCACCTAGATCTCCTCTCACTCAAGAAAAACACCATCCTAGACCCAAGGGCATCAACATGGATCACTCACGTGACTTGATCAGTGGGAGTCCATCTCAAGGAGTAAGGACAAGGAGAAATCAATACAAGCCCAACTATGTGAGTGAAGAAAATGATGATGAGGCAAATGTTGCAATTAAGAACTTCTCTTTCGTCTCCATGATTGAGCCTACAACAATTGTTGAAGCTATGGATGATCACAAATGGGTTATGGCCATGCAAGAAGAACTGAACAACTTCAAGAGATGCAAAGTATGGAAATTGGTTGAGAGGCCCAAGAATCATAATATAGTTGGCACCAAATGGGTCTTCAAGAACAAGCAAGATGAGAAAGAGGCAATTGTCAAGAACAAGGCCCATCTAGTGGCTAAAGGATATTCTCAAGTGGCGGGCATTGACTTTGAAGAAACCTTTGCTCCTGTGGCCCGTCTTGAAGCTATTCAGATCTTACTTGCCTATGCACATAATGGCTTCAAGCTCTTTCAAATGGATGTCAAAAGTGCCTTCTTGAATGGAGAGATCAATGAAAAAGTCTATGTTGAACAACCTCCGGGGTTTGAGGACCCTAAACATCCAAGACATGTGTACAAACTGAAGAAAGCTCTCTATGGCCTGAAGCAAGCACCAATGGCATGGTATGAACATTTGAGGAACTTCCTACTCAAGAATGGATTCACCATTGGAAGCATTGATAACACCTTGTTCACAAGGCATGTTGGGAAGGACCTCTTTGTGTGCCAAATCTATGTGGATGATATCATCTATGGTCAACCAATGAAAAGTTCAATGAGAAGTTTCGAGAGATGATGGCAAGGGAATTTCAAATGTCAATGATTGGAGAGTTGCATGTATTCCTTGGTTTTCAAGTCAAACAATTGAGAGAAGAGAACTTCATCTATCAAGAGAAGTATACCAAAGATCTTCTCAAGAGATTCAACATGGAAAATTGCAAGCCTTTGCACACACCTATGGCGACAAGCAAATCCTTGGATGATGATGCGAAGGGTAAACCGGTAAACCCCAAGCTCTATAAATCAATGATTGCGTCCTTGCTCTATCTCACCGCCTCAAGACCGGACATCATGTTTAGTGTGTGCTTGTGTGCATGCTATCAAGCAAATCCAATGGAATCTCACTTGAAGGCAGTGAAGAGAATTCTTAGATACCTCAAGTACACACCTACCATGGGACTATGGTATCATAGAGGAACAAGCTTTGAGTTACTTGGGTATTCGGACTCAGCCTTCGCTGGATGCAAAGTGAATAGGAAGAGTACATCGGGAGATTGCCAATTTCTTGGAAGATCTCTAGTATCTTGGAGCTCAAAGAAGCAAAACTCGATGGCTCTATCTACAACTGAAGCGGAGTATATGGCAGCGGGAGCTTGTTGTGCACAACTTCTCTACATGAGGCAAACTCTCTCGGATTATGGCCTCAACTTCAGTCAAATGCTATTATATTGTGATAGTGATTCAGCAATCAAAATGGCTCTCAAAACTAGAGATCACGGTCATGCAAAGCATATTCAAGTCAAGTATCATTTCATAAGAGACCATGTCGAGAAGAAGGATATTGAGCTGGTGAGTGTGCGGACTCATGAACAATTGGTGGATATCTTCACCAAGCCACTCGACGAGAAGACCTTCAACAAGCTAAGGGGAGAACTCAATGTTCTCGACCTTTCAAACTTCACATGAGTAACCCTAAAGCTTGTCTCTTGTAAATTTATATAGCCTTGTTTGTTTTGTTTGTTGTTTGTGTTTTTGTTTTGTGCTTGTTTCTCTTTGCTTGTTGGTCAACTTCGGACCTCCTTGAGATAGCAATGAACGTGGGTTAAGCTTGGGATGGTGGTTCATGGTGTGCCCAAGGCTTTGAAGAATGGTCCATTGTGAGTAAGATCGAGAAGGGAACAACTCGTTGTTGGCACTTTGGTTTGTAGCCTTTCTCTCTCTTTCCTTTAGCATTGCATCATGCATTTGTATACTTGTTGTATTTGCATTTGCACTCTTTGCATTCATGCATTTTGCATTGTGATACCTTACATGCTTCCAAGCATGTTACTAGGGGGAGTTGCTTATTTACAATGTAAGTATATGACCCTCCAGATGATCACATAGTGATCATTGTGCTTCATGCCTATTGAGTCATGTTCAAAGGAGCTCCGAGATTAAATCTACTCGTGCGGCTCAAAGACAAGAGACTCATACATTCCCAACACACTAATGACTAACCATTGCATCCTTGAGGAAAATTTTTGTTGAGTCATGTGTGTAGGGGGAGCTATGGTGGAACACTATCATCACCAAGGAGGAGCACCATGAAAGGGGGAGTTTCCTAACTCTTGCCATTTATCATTTGCTCCTTGGTTCTCTTATGTTTTGTCTTTGGTTTTTGGTGATAGGTGACAAAGGGGGAGAAGGAACATGAAGATCCAAAAGCCAAGTCTAGATCGATAACACAAAGGAGGAGAAGAACATGAAGATCCTAAAGCCAAGTCAAGAAGAGAAGGAAAGATGGAGAAGAACAAGAAGATCAAATGAAGATGATCAAGACAATTTTGCATGTTCACTTAGAGTACACATGAAGATCAGGTCAAGATGAACATCTACACCAACACGAAGAAGAAAGGATGGTACATTTCTACAACAACAATGAACATCTACACCGACATGAACATGTACGTCTTTGGTGTGTGTCTACTTCAACAAGATCATCAACCATGACACCAAGACGGGCGCAAAAATCAACTCACTATCGATATCAAGTGCGCTATGTGATTGGGTAGTTCTCCCTCAACACCTAGCACATTCCAAGGGGAAGACTACTTCCAAGGTAAGGACCAAGGTAATCCATTCACTCCCTTCTTTTCCTTTGGTTCCTTGTTGTTCATCCGTTTTGGATCATCATAAGTAGTGGTTGTCATCCATCACCAAAAAGGGGGAGATTGTAAGGATCATGACCATTGAGGTCACCCAGAGGTATGAATGTTTTGGTGATGAATGACAAACATGAAATATGACTAATGTCTACACGAGTGTTGTTCGTGTAGGAAACCTTTTCTACCTTATGATGATTGTTGACGGTGGCCTTGGCGATTGATGACAATGACCACAAGCATGGAGGCTTGTGAGCTTGATGGAGTTCAAGGGTTGATGGAGATGTATCAAAGCTAAGGACAAGCTGTGGGGCAAGTGTTGGGAACACTTGTTTAGTTGTTAGGGATTTGAGTCGATAGGAAAAACCAGACTATCAAGGGGGTCTAGGTCATTTCTCTTAGGTCATGTCTAGTCGGTGATGTGCAAGGTTGCTCGGTGAAATCACAGGCACTAGGTGACAGTGGAGAAGCCAAGGAGCTGTTCGGAGAAGACGGGAAACAAAGTCAAGCGAGGACGAGGAGTTTCAGTCTCTGGACGAAGTGACCGGACATAGGGGTCAGTGGAGACCAGATTGTACAGTCACTAAGTGGACAGAGAGCTGTTTGCAAGAAATTTGTCTGCGCAGGGATCAATAGTGACCGGATGGTCCGGTCTGTATGAAGACGCGTTGAGACAGAGAGGACGTAAATTGGGAGCTCTCTGGAATGGAGAGAGAAAGTATGACCGGACGGTTCGGTGAGCTGACCGGACGGTCCGGTCAGCAGGAGATCAGCAGGGGCAGAGCCGTTGGTGCCGAGGATTGCAGCGACCAGACGGTCCGGTCAGGCAGTGACCGGACAGTCCGGTCAGTTGGCCCAGAGAGCTGATTTCATGGAGCAACCACTAGTTGGAGGTTGGAAGCCTATATAACTTCATTGCTGGGGTGTTGGAGACCTCTCTTGGTTAGTGGAATACCTGAGAGCATTTGGTGAGAGCCAAGAGGCAAAGAGGAGAGCACTAGGAGGAGATATTGCATATCTTGAGACTGCTAGTGAGAGTAACATGGAGTGATCTTGCACATCTAAGGCTAGGTGTCCTTGATTGTGTGATCTAGGTTGTTACTCTTGGTCTATGGTGAGACCTAGACCGGTTAAGTGTTGGTGATCGAGCCTATCATGATCGGTTGTGAAGGCCGCCATATGTTTGTACACGGTTTGAGCCCTCGGTGAAAGGGACATCGCTAGTGAGCGCCCGTGTCGGCTCGGAGAGTCCGGCAAGTTCTCTAGGGAGGCGAGCTTGTGCCTTGGTGGCAGCGGTGACGCGCACCATGTCTTCAATCCGGGAGTGATTGCGAGCTCATGAGCGAGAACTCCACCTTGGTGGCGGGAGGGACCGGGACTCCGGCGGGAGTGATCCAACGAGGAGTAGGGGAAGGTGCCATCCTTCCGAGACCTCAGGAAAAAATTATGAGCCATCTCTTACTCTACTCCTTACTATGATGCTTTACTTTCCGCATTTACATACCATGCTATTCATGCTTGTGTGCTTACCTTGCTCTAGTTGACTACCTAGTAGACTTGCATGAATAGGTTTCTTTACTTCCTAGTAGTGCTTACCTTTCATACTTGATCACTAGCATGTATAGGAGTTGCTTTGGCTTGTTTGATCACCCTAGTATGTATCGTGCTACTCATGCTTGTGTTCCTTCCATGTGCTTGTTGATTTAGTAGCTTTGCATGAGTAGGCTCCTTTGCTTGCTTGTTGTGTGCTTCCACGTGTTCTTTGATTTCTAGCTTGCATAGGAGTTGTGTGCCTCGTGTGTGATGCACTAGTATGCTTAGATTGTCTTTCCTTTCATAGGATTATCTTGTTAGTATGATCACCACTAGAATTGTGTAGGAGTTGTTTAAGTGGTCAATTTTAGTAGTTGGTAAAATAGGTACATAGTTTGAGTTCCTGATTCACCCCCCTCTCGGTCACTCGATCCTTTCACTATATAAGCCCCAAACACCACTTCGGCCACTCTCTCTCCAACCCGAAAAGCAAAAGACACTCTTGAGCTCCACTCTCCTCACTCTCCCTATCCAAGTCAAAGTTTCATACTTTGAGCTAGGGTTTGAGTGAGCCATTGATTCCTAGTGATTGAGAGCACCATTCTACTCTTGAGCATTCAATTCCGCTATACTTGTGACTTGTGCTTGTTACTCTTGGAGCTTTGCTCCTAGAAGGTTAGCGGTGCTCATAGAGCTTCCAACTAGTGTGTTGACGCCTTAGGAAGTTTGTATTACCCATCCCGCAAGGGATTTGCTAGTGAAGAACTCGAGCTTGATCTTTGTGGATGCTTGAGTGAGAATAGGGTTGAAAGAGACCCGGTCCTTTGTGGACTTCTCAACAGAGATGTAGAGTTCTTTATGAGCTTGAACTTCGGGAACAAATCTTGTGTCTTCATGTGCTCCTTTATTTACTTGTTGCTTTTATTCTTGTTTTAGGGTTTGCTCTTGTATTTGCTAAAATTGCTAGATCTACTTGCGTAGCTTGTTCTTAGTTGTTTTTATACTATTATAGAGCTTCATATCAACTATTGTAGTACTCTCTATCGGCACTGCTGATCAACCATCAGCAGTGGCCATTGGCACTGCCGATCATACTGATTAATTTGTCTAAGTCCAATTTTGCAGGATGTTTAGATTTGCCTATTCACCCCCTAGGCAAGTTTCAATTGGTATTAGAAAGGGATCTTCTTAAAGGCTTAACCGCTTGAAGATAAAGATGACAAAACCACCAAGCAATGATCTAAAGGTGGCATCTGGCTTCAGGTCCGGGGAAGGTGGAAATAACCTGGGAGTAAGGTTTAGTGCTATTCCATTCAACTACAATGTGCTAAACTATGAGTATGTTGATAGTGGCTCCGGAAAGCTACCACACTTTGATGGGACCTTCTATGATTATTGGAAGTATAGAATGGAACTATATTTTGGGTCTATGGGATGACCAATCTTGAAGATTGTGAAACAAGGTTTTGAGTTGGAAAATGAAGAAAATCCAACACCCAAATGATGAGATCAAGCTTACTCACAATGATCATGCCGCATCCGCCATTGTTTCTGCCCTATCAAAAGGTGATAGGAATCAAGAAAGCTCATGACATTTGGAAAAAGCTTGAGGTTATCTATGAAGGGACCGAGGGTGTTAGAGAAGCAATAGAATACATCCTAAGAGGGAAATATAACTTGTTCATCAAGAAGGCCGGTGAAGGGCCACAAGAAGTTCATGATAGACTCATGGAAATTGTGAACAAAAGAAGAGCTCTAGGGATCAAGCTTGACACCATAGAAGTCAACAAGAGGTTGGTTCTTTCCTTGCAACCATGGAATCAAAATGCATGCAATTTTGTAAGGGAAAAAGAAAATTTCAAGAACTTTAGCACGGATGAAGTGCTTGTAAGATTACTCACTTAGAAAAAGAGAGATGAATAAGCAAAAAGAGTGAACACCTTTTTGGGACAAGGTGAAGAAGAAAAGAAAGAAATAGGTCTCAAAGCTATTTAAGAAACAAGTGAGAAGAAGGACAAGAAGAAGAATAAGAAAGTGGTTGACTCTAGTGATGAAGAGAGTGATGATGAAATGACTCTACTAGTAAGTAGATTCAAGTCATTTCTAAAGAATGATGGTTACAAGAAGAAAAGCTATGACAAGAACAAAGCAAGGAAGTCCAAAAGAACTTGTGATGAATGTGGTGATGAAGGACATTTCATTGTGGAATGTCCAAAGAAGAAGAACAAGGATGAAAGAAAGAAAGATAAGTATCACAATAAAGACAAGAAGTACATGAAGCATAGAAGAGGTGAAGCTCACGTTGGCGAAGAATGGAACTCCGATGATTCATCCTCTTCATCATATTTCTCTTCCGAATCCGACTCGGATGGGGGAGGCATTGCTACAATCACCATTGGCATCACTCCACAGTTGACGGTCGTTAAATACCATTTTCGGCCATCAACATTACTCAAAATAAAGAAGGATTGTATATTCCCACCATGAATGTTAGTTAGAATTAATAAATATCCATTATTGCTTGGAGAATCACTCACATGTAGGAGAAATCACAAAATGAAGGAGGAAACACACCCATGTGGCCAAGAAACACAACTTCCACCAATCAGAGCTCGCCAACTAGGGCTCCCACGGATTGACTGGCCCACCTTCAGAAGCAAACCGACATAACAACCGACCTTACAGTGTCACTAGGCAGGGGGACCCACCTGGCAGGCCACCAGAGGCGACAGCACCTGAGGGGACTCCCCCCCTGTTCGGCCGAACTAGGAGTGGCCCCCCTGGTGCATGACTGCCACGTACTAGCTCATGGTGACTCCACAATGACGGTTTTGCATGTTTGGCGGTGGTTACCGACTCCAGGAACCGACTTTGGGCAGTATAAATAGAAGGGAGAGGCCTCACTCTAAAGCACAGACCAAGAAGCATTACTCTCTTTACCATTTTGTGACGGTCTTGTATCTTTCTCCTTTTGTAAGACTTTATTCTATTCAATATATTTAGTCTTTCTATGTAGTTATGTTTGGGTCATGTGTTTGTTTGATTATATGATCAATTCATGTATGTGGTTATTATGCTTGCATGTTAGTAATGTAGTCATACTATAATACCATATTAGACATAAGCTCTAACTATAGTCTTTATTTATGTCGTTATAATGATGCATGACTAATGTGTGTGCTTAGTGTTCACTTAAATGTGATTACTCCTTTTCTTTTAGGAGTATTGGTCTAGAGATGTAAGCGTGGTGCTTAGATCAATAGAATGCATTATTTATCGTGTGGCCCACGGATTGCTAGGGGTAGGCAGTAGGTGGTGACAACCCTATCTGTCCTTTGAAATCCCCACGTTCGGCTATGCAAAAGGGTCTTGGCCAGAATCGTACTGTGGATGCAGGGGAAAACTATGACATTTCAATAAATAAAAAAAATAAAAAAAGAAAAATAAAATTTTACCTTTACTGTTGGTGGGCCATGCTGGACCCACCCGTCAGCCCCCAGCTTTCACCACCGCACACCGCCCGCGACCAAGCCGCGCTGGCGCGCGCGGGAGCGGCGGAGGCGCCACGACGCCCTGCAAGCAGGACCCACCGGCACTGCTGTCGATCGGGGAGGCGTTTTTACCGCCTCCTCTCTTCTCTTTCTTCTCTCTCATTCACTTCCTTTCTCGCGCTCGTTCTCTCCTTCCGCCTCCTCTGCTTCGCCACCGCCGACACCGCCGCGTCTACTCTTCGCCGACGACTTCCCGGCCAACACCGCTCCCCGACGCGCAATACCCCCGGAATCCCACCTTGGTCGTCCAGCACTACCTCCCGCTGAAGACCGCAGATTGGAGCTGTCGATTTTATCGGTGAGCGCCGGTGATCTCCTCCCGCTCCTTCTCCGAATTCGATTGCTACATTCAACCTTAACCCAATTCCTAGCAATGGAGGGTTTCTAACTTAATTACATCTCGATTTGAACCTTTTGCAATTCCTTTTGACCTCGGATGGTTTCTTGCTCCATGTTTTCCTTTCCGCCCCCATGGCCGAGCTCTGTTCCCGCCATCATTCGCCGTCGTCTTTGCTCTGGTGAGCACAGCCAACGCCACCCAGCGTCTTCCACTCTTGGAGATGTGCCAGGCTCGCCTGCTAGCCTGCAGGCCAAGCCGAGCTCGAGAGCGAGCTCAAGCTCTGGCGGCAGAAGCGCTCCGCGAGTGCGCGCGCGCAAGCTCGAAGAGCTCTTTTGGAGCTGGGCCGCGCTTACGCAACTGGGCCGGCAGGCCAAGCCGCCGCCGCACGCACACAGGCCTTCGTGCTCGCCTTGCTGGGCCGCGCCTTGCCCGGTCGGGCCGTCACGTCGTTGGGCCATGTCCACTTAACTGGGCCGCCCATAGCCCCGCGCTGCGCAACTGTGCGGCTGGGCTCGATCCAGCGGTAGCTGGGCTGCCCAAAGCCTAAGAGGCCGAAATCCAGATTTCTATATTCTTTTCTTTTCTCAGGTTTTCCAATTAATAATAATTCCAGAGTTTGATTAAAATCCAGTAAATAAATTAGGCTTCCTGAAATATTGAAAATAATTTTGTTAAGTTCTAAATAAATTCCTCTACCACTTTATGAAATAAAATTTAATATTTATTTTATATGATTTTTAAATATTTAAATAAGTTTATAGATTATCTTTTAATTGTTGGTTAACTTTTTTTTTTTTCTAAGTTAGTATTTATTTCATTAATGGATGTATTTTAGTTAAATGGGGTAATTAAGGGTTATTAATTTAAATTAAAATATGTTAAACCCTTGTCATTAATGAACTTAATTACTCTTATTTTGAAGGAAATACTTTAGACAATAGTAATTAAAAATTTTTAGTGGTAGGACGTAGCCAACTTTTTTTTTCTGGCTGTTAGTGAGAATGAAGTCTCACGGGAGGGAAATGGTGGTCGCCCATGGATAACGTCAGGGATGGGTATCTAGTGGGGTCTCCATATTCCCGGGAAAGTTGGAAACGGATCGACCTCTGGTTGGGGTTAGTGGGAAAAGTTGTCATATACGACCAATGTGGTGCATATGTGTCGTGTAGTCGGGTTTTTACTCAGCTTGGTAGAAATTGATTCGAATCGCTGTCCCTCGCAGCAATGAGTACCGCTTGTTCGCTTGGTGCGAACGGAGATAATTGAGAGTATCAAGAAGGAGGAGCATAAATTTATTTAGTTTGGCTTGATAAATTTTGATTGCAATAGTTGTAGGATGCAAACCTTATTATTAATGAACAAAATCTTGAGCTAAAATTTGAAAATAGATATCCACTGGTAGGTGCTGTTTTTTGCAAGACTGAGTCAACCCACCAGCCCAAGGCTGAAGCATTCTAGATGTCGGCCTTAGCGAGCCACGTTGACGGGTCAGACTTGCGGAGTATATTAGATACTCAGGGTTTGTTCAATTTATTATTTGGTTAGGTGGGGAGCCAAGCTCCTATGGATGGTCAGAAGGCATGCCAGTGAAAGGACAAGTGCGGGAGGGAGGTTCTCTTCAATGGGAACGCATTCCGTCTCCAGAAGAATAGAAAACTAGGTGTGTCTCCGAGAGTGAGTGGGAATGAACGTGGTTTAAAGCTTGTTTTATTTAATGTTGGTCAAACTTCTGCTAAGTTCATAAATCTTTGTTGTAATAAATGTTTCTCCGCTGCAAACTCTCATCTATTCTTTTTGAAAACCTGGTTGTATTATACCATGATGTAATATATTTGGGCTTGTGAGAATGTATGTGCTGTTGTAATTCGCTTCGTCGAGTGTTCTCCTGTACACGGTCCTGGTCATCCCCGAGGGGATGTCATAGCTGGTATCAGAGCAATACAGGAGCAACGGCATAACATTCTCAAGTCTATTTTCAAAAATCTTTATGAAAATTTTTCTTAGAACCCCACGAGTGAGAACGACAGGGTAGAAGGACGCGAGAAGACACGAGTGGATGTGCTATGCGTTTAGAACGTGATTCTGACTGCTAACTTATTAACTTTTAGTTGCATATTGTTTGCATCATGTCATTTTTGTATAATTAAAATTTTGGAATTTTGAGGTTTATGTTTGGGTTTATACTGTCAGTTTTCCTCTCGCTGTTTTGCTATTTTGTTTTACTGTGGGAAGAAGTGTTTAACTTGTTAAACCTTTTTCATGCAGATGCCACGGGGACAGAGACGCATTTGTGGGCCGGGCGCGCAGGGGACGCGTATGGCAGCCTTAGAGCGTCAGCTCCACGACGTCGAGGCGCAGCTAGCGGAGGTCACTCAGCAGAGAGACCACCAGCAGGTAGCCTTTTGAGAGCGGTTCAAGGCAGACGGACGCCAGATCCGGGAGTCACGTGCATGGATCACGGAGTCGAGCGCACGGATTGCAGAGTTAGAGGGGCAGGTTATAGAGATTACAGAGGATAGAGATGGTTTCCACCAGCAGACACTGCACTTGGAGGAGCACATGGCAGGGCGTGCTGAGGAGCTTGACAAGACTAGAGAGAGGGTTACGGACGTGGAGGGTCAGCTTACAGGGGTTACGCAGCAGTGTAACCAGGCGATCGAGATTATGCTCGATTTTGCCGACCAGAGAGACCAACTTCAGCTACAGCTCCAGAACGTTATGGAGGCGTAGCAGATATTGGAGGATCACCATCAGGATCTTCACGTGTAGATTGCACAGTTGCAGCAGCAGATACCGCCACCGCAGGGACAGGCAGCTCCTGAGTCGGGCTTAGACTCTCAAGGACCCCCTGCTGAGTCCGAGGCTGTACTTGCCTCCGACGCAGATAGTCACGCACCACCACAGTAGATGGTGCGAGAGTAGGGATAGAGCGATAGGAGTAGGAGGATAGCACCATTTTTGCTGACAGGATGTGAGACTGTATAGCCACCAGGTAGGATACTAGAGTTATGAGTGTTTGGATAGGATGGCGATAGTCGCCACATTTTTGCTGACACTGGTCAGATTGTATAGTGGGTCAATAGTAGACCTAACCACCCCCACTATAGCAGTTTGTACTAATAGTAGTAGTAACTGTTGTAGCATGTTACTAAGAAATAAAAGTGGATGTTTATAAAAATGTTACAGTGGATTACGTTTAAGGTACGAGTACAAGTTGATATTGATGTATATTATTTTTATTTCTCCGCAGAGATGGCCAGTGGTAGTAATGGCATCGGTGAAGCGGAAGGGCAGCAATATTATTTGTGCCCAGAAAAGGATGTTCGCATAGCAGAACTGGAAAGCCGACTTCAAGAAAAGGATGAAATGCTGATCATTCAAGAGGGTCAAATAAACAACCAAGTAGAACAACTGACAAACATGGACCAACAACTTGCAACGGCAAATGTTACAATTCAACAGTTAGAAGAAGATTTGATTCAGGTGCATAATATTTTAATAAACCAGGAACTTGAGCAGCAACAAAATGAGGAAGCAGAAGAAGAACCAGAAGAAATAATGGACATGGAATCAGTAATAGCTTCAACGGAGATTCCGCCACTCCTGTATGAGAGTGATCAAGTGAACGATTCTAGGGATCAGGAAGTGACTTCCACGTTTCACGTTGATTAGTGACCAGCGTATTAGTTTCAAGATGGTAGGACGAGTAGGGTTGATGTGAACTTTATGTGGTGACATATGTTTTGTGTCAGGTTTTAAGAAGTTGGAATAAAGTACTATTTTATGTCAAGTTGAGCCATGAAAATGTGTTATCAATTGTTTCTATATTATACATGAGTATTGGGAATGCTAATGAAAAAGTTTTTCCTTGAACAGAATGGGTGACACAAGAAATGGAAATGGTACGGAAAGTTCTCAACGAGGAGGGGCAGAAGTGCCACCACCTCCACCCATCCTAGCACAAGCCATTGCAGCCATACTAAATTCTGGTGTGGCACAAGAAGAGTTGCTTGGGCAGATAGCTCAAAATACAGCGCCACCAGAGCATCATCCCGGTTATCATGCTAATCAGGCAATATATCCGGACTTCATTGCCACTCGTCCGCCTACTTTTTCAGATGTCGGGGAACCTCTGGAAGCGGACCATTGGTTGCGTATGATTGAGTCCAAGTTGGAGCTAATCCCTTGCACAGATGCCCAGAAAACCTTGTTCGCTGCTCAGCAGTTACAAGGAATTGCTGGAGCCTGGTGGGCAAATCACAAGGCGATGCACCCGCCCGACCATCAATTCACCTGGGTAGAATTTGTTAAAGCATTTCAAGACCATCACATCCCGGAAGGCCTTGTTGATCAAAAGCGGAATGAATTTCTGGCACTAAAGCAAGGAGATATGACAGTGCATGCATATTCTAAAGTGTTCAACCATCTAGCACAATATGCACCAGAGTATGTGGATACAGAGAGTAAGAAGAAGGCTCGGTTCAAAGGAGGATTGACAAGAAAACTGCAGTCTCGTATCGTTTTGAATCGGACTGCTAGTTTCAGCGAATTTGTCAGTGATGCCATTATTCTTGAAGATTCTCTCCGTGCCCATAAGGCTGCTAAAGAAAAGAAAAGGACATCGATGGGACAGGATAGTGGAGGACCATCTAAATACAGGTTGGTTTATACATTGCCTATAGGACTGCGTTACCGTGCTATTCCTTCCCGCCCGAACATTTATCGCGCACTTCAACCACCGCCACAACAATATCGGTTCCATCCACCATATCAGCAGCAGGCTGTGCAATAGCCTCGACAATCTTATTCGGCACCACCACCGAATAATCTACCTTGCTATAGTTGTGGTCGTCCGGGGCATTTCGCTCGAAGTTGCCCATATCCACCGAAGACAAACAATGCGCCACGTCCACAAGCACCAGGACCAAGCCAACAGAGGAATCGGCCTAAGAATCCTCCAGTGAAAACAGGACGTGCCAATTTCACCACAATTGAGGAGGTACCAGAAGGAGGACAAATTCTTGCGGGTATGTTTTCTATTATTGAGCATCCCGCTATGATATTATTTGATTCCGGAGCTACACATAATTTTATCAGCAAAGCATACGTTCAATGACATCATATCATGCCATCTGAACTATCATGCCCACATCTTATTTCTACACCTGGGGGTAAAATACTTGGCAATCAAATTGCTGCAAATATGCCCCTGAAACTGGGTAGTAAAGTTTATCCCACATCTTTGATCATTTTGGAAGGGCAAGGGTTGGATGCAATACTTGGAATGCAATGGATGCATTTTCATAGGGCAATTCTGGATATAGCTTCTAGAGCTGTACATCTAGATTCTCCTATTAACGGCCAAGACTGTTTGACTTTAACCATTCCCAAAACCCTCTTGCCCATGGTTAATAAAGTCATTAGCAAAAGTTTGGAAAAGATACCTATAGTTTCAGAATATCCAGATGTTTTTCCCGAAGACTTACCAGGATTACCTCCTGAACGAGATATAGAATTTAAGATAGAATTACAACCGGGAACGGCACCTATATCTCGAAGATCCTATCGGATGTCCCCCAATGAACTTGCCGAACTAAAGGTGCAATTACAGGAATTGTTAGACAAAGGATATATACGTCCAAGCTCATCACCCTGGGGTTGTCCAGCCTTGTTCGTTAAAAAGAAAGATCAAACATTGAGGTTATGCGTGGATTATCGGCCTTTAAATGCCGTTACTATCAAGAATAAATATCCACTACCTCAGATTGATATTCTATTTGATCAATTAATGGGAGCCAAGGTATTCTCTAAAATAGATCTTCGATCGGGATACCACCAAATTCGAATTAGAGCCGAAGACATACCTAAAATAGCTTTCTCTACCAGGTATGGACTCTATGAATATCTGGTGATGTCTTTTGGCCTGACTAATGCACCAGCACATTTCATGTACCTGATGAATTCAGTATTCATGCCGGAATTGGACAAGTTCGTTGTAGTTTTCATTGACGACATTCTGATTTACTCCAAGTCGGAGGAAGAACTTGCTCAACACTTGCGGATTGTGTTACAACGCTTAAGAGATCACCGATTATATGCCAAGTTCAGCAAGTGTGAATTTTGGTTAAAAAAGATACCCTTTCTAGGTCATGTGATTTTAGCTGAAGGTGTAGCAGTTGACCCAAATAATGTTCAGAAGGTGTTGGATTGGAAACCACCAAAATCAGTCACTCAAATTCGGAGCTTTTTAGGATTGGCAGGCTACTATAGGAGATTTATTCCCAACTTCTCAAAAATTGCTAAGCCAATGACAAAGTTATTGGAGAAAGACTGGAAATATGAATGGGACCAAGAGTGCGAAGAAGCTTTTCAGAGTTTAAAAAGGTTATTGACCTCTGCACCGGTGTTAGCTCAACCAGATTTGGCTAGGCCATTCGATGTTTACTGCGATGCTTCGGGTACAGGGCTTGGTTGTGTTCTTATGCAAGAAGGACGAGTCATTGCATATGCATCATGACAACTTAGAAAACATGAAGAGCACTACCCAACCCATGATCTGGAATTGGCATCAGTGGTGTTAGCCTTAAAGATCTGGCGACACTACCTTTTGGGAAATTTAGTGCATCTCTATACCGATCATAAAAGTCTCAAGTACATTTTTACCCAAGCGGATCTTAATATGCGCTAAAGAAGGTGGTTGGAATTAATTAAAGATTATGAGATTGAGATTCATTACGATCTAGGTAAAGCAAATGTTGTAGCAGATGTTTTGAGCCGGCAAGCGCATTGTAATAATCTTACTCCTCAGAAAATGATCAAGGAACAAAAGGGAGAAGTGAGTGAACCAAATCTTCGTATTATTCCATATGGAGTATTAACTAATCTGGCACTTGTTCCCACAATTCGAGAAGATATTGTGACAGCCCAAAAGAAGGATATGGGTATACAATATATAAAGAAGCGAATAAAGACTGGAGACATCACATGCTTCAGAGAAGACGAGGAAGGCATTGTCTGGCTCAAGAATAGAATAGTAGTTCCTAAGGACTTTACCCTTCCTAAGAAAATCTTAGATGAAGCTCACACTTCCAAATATTCTATTCATCCCGGAACGAACAAAATGTATCAGGACTTGAAGCAGAGATTTTGGTGGACAAGGATGAAAAGAGAAATAGCAAAGTATATCAATGAATGCGATACTTGTCGACAGGTAAAGGCTGATTATTTAAAACAAGCAGGACCTCTTCAACCTTTAAGCATTCCTGCCTGGAAATGGGAAGATATTAGTATGGACTTTATTGTCGGTTTACCACTAAGTCCAAGAGAGCACAACTCTATTTGGGTCATTGTTGATAGACTAACCAAGTATACTCATTTCATCCTAGTACATACTCAGTATACTGTGGAAAGGTATGCCGAGCTTTATATATCTCGTATTCTTTGCTTACATGGAATACCAAAGACTTTAATTCGGAGTTCAGCTTACCATCCGCAGACAGATGGGCAAACCGAACGAATCAATCAGTATCTGGAAGATATCCTCCGAGCCTGTGTATTAACATACAACAAGGATTGGGAAAAATGTTTACCTTTGGCAGAATTTTCTTACAATAATAGCTATCAAGAGAGTATTGGGATGTCACCATTTTAGGCTTTGTATGGATGAAGTTGTCGCACACCATTGAATTGGTCTGAAAGTGGCGAGAGAATAATTTTTGGACCCGATATAGTACAAGAAGCGGAAGAACAGGTACGCATGATCCAACAAAACTTGAAGCGGGTTAAATCTCGACAACTCAGCTATACAAATAATAGACGGAGGAAATTAGTATTCGAAGTTGGAAATCAGGTGTGATGTGAACAAGGGTTCCCGATCTTCCGAAAGGTTCTTGGTAAGTTGATTTGGTCGGAGGCGACACACAAATCGATCCGGCTTCAGAACAGCACGTTCTAAACCCCGCAATCGCAGCACGACGTCTCCTCTGGTTATCAACCGTCCAAAAGACGATTGACCTCGCCGAGAAGGCTAATCCCTGCCTGCGAATCAAGAACACAAGCAAGAACAACAAAGAATGCAACACAATTGCAGATGTATGATTAAACTCTCGAAGTTGGGGTCTCACAAACCGATGAACGGCGAAACTGTTTATGAACAGAATTGATCTAAGCAAAACCCAAACCCTAATGAAGAGGCAGTGGCTGTATATGAGGACCCTAGGGTCGTGCAAGACCCCCTGGGCGCAGCCCTAAGTGGGCTCAACTCGATACATGGCCCAAAGACCGATTACGGTGTCGTAGCACCAGGACAGATTCTGGAAGTCGAATTGTTTCGGCGATTGCTGACGGATCGGGACGAATTTTGACATGGGACCAGTTGGGTTGGAAAGGTATTTTCGTTATCTTTCCAGGCATATATAGAACGTCCAAATCCGAGTCCGAATGCATCCTGGGCGTCCGTTTTAGTGCAGACTGGTCCTGGGCTCCAAAACAGACTCGAAGTCGGTTTTGATTGGGCCTCCACCTTGGCTTGGACGTCCTTGCTGGCCCATCACGTCTCCAATCACCTCCCCAGCTATCTCATCATCATCTCCATGGTTTCTAACAACAATTAATTTATTAGGTAGCAATCTATTCTCAAAATCACATAAAGGAATCATTAGGAACAAGCTCACCCGTAAATTCAGTTGTCGCGCATGAACTTGCATTTTGGTTGGCGGAATGCTGGGTGTATCCATAAGGGTGATGTCCTAATCAAGGTGTATTTGCGAGTCTCTCCCACAAAAGGAGTTCAACGATTCGGAATCAAAGGAAAGTTGGTACCGCGATATATCGGACCTTTTGTTATTCAAGAACAATGTGGACCCATAGCTTACCGGCTGGAGATGCCTACACATCTTTCAGGAGTTCATAACGTCTTTGATGTTTCTCAACTGAAGAAATGTCTGAAAGCACCGACAGATGTTGTTATCAAAGAAGTGGAACCACTGCAACCAGATTTGACTTATGACGATTATCCAATCAGGATCATTGATACGAAGGATCAGGTAACAAAGCACAGAATTACCAAGTTTTACAAAATCCAATGGAGCAATCATTCAGAAGCGAAAGCTACATGGGAGCAAGAAGAGTTTCTCAAAGCAAACTACCCAGAGTTATTCCAAGCTGCGACTACTAGTGCGGTATGTTTTTGAATCTCGGGACGAGATTCCTTTAAGGGGGGAGGATTGTGACATTCCAATAAATTAAAAAAAATAAAAAAATAAAAATAAAATTTTACCTTTACTATTGGTGGGCCACGCTCGACCCACCCGTCAGCCCCCAGCTTTCACCACCGCGCACCGCCCGCGACCAAGCCGCGCTGGCGCGCGCGGGAGCGGCGGAGGCGCCACGACGCCCTACACGCGGGACCCGCCGGCACTGCTGTCGATCGGGGAGGCATTTTTACCGCCTCCTCTCTTCTCTTTCTTCTCTCTCATTCACTTCCTTTCTCGCGCTAGTTCTCTCCTTCCGCCTCCTCTGCTTCGCCACCGCCGACACCGCCGCGTCTACTCTTCGCTGACGACTTCCCGCCCAACACCGCTCCCCGCCGCGCAATACCCCCAGCATCCCACTTTGGTCGTCCAGCACTATCTCCCGCTGAAGACCGCAGATTGGAGCCGTCGATTTTATCGGTGAGCACCGGTGATCTCCTCCCGCTCCTTCTCCGAATTCGATTGCTACATTCAACCTTAACCCAATTCCTAGCAATGGACGGTTTCTAACTTAATTACGTCTCGATTTGAACCTTTTGCAATTGCTTTTGACCTCGGATGGTTTCTTGCTCCACGTTTTGCTTTCCGCCCCCATGGCCGAGCTCTGTTCCCGCCATCGTTCGCCGTCGTCTTTGCTCTGGTGAGCACGGCCAACGCCACCCAGCCTCTTCCACTCTTGGTGACGTGCCAGGCTCGCCTGCTAGCCTGCTGGCCGAGTCGAGCTCGAGAGAGAGCTCAAGCTCTGGCGGCAGAAGCGCTCCGCGAGCGCGCGCGCGTAAGCTCGAAGAGCTCTTTTGGAGCTGGGCCGCGCTTACGCAACTAGGCCGGCAGGCCAAGCCGCCGCCGCACGCACGCAGGCCTCCGTGCTCGCCTCGCTGGGCCGTGCCTTGCCTGGCCGGGCCGTCGCGTCGTTGGGCCATGTCCACTTAACTGGGCCGCCCGTAGCCCCGCGCTGCGCAGCTGTGCGGCTGGGCTCGATCCAGCGGTAGCTGGGCTGCCCAAAGCCCAAGAGGCCGAAATCCAGATTTCTATATTCTTTTCTTTTCTCAGGTTTTCCAATTAATAATAATTCTAGAGTTTGATTAAAATCCAGTAAATAAATTAGGCTTCCTGAAATATTGAAAATAATTTTGTTAAGTTCAAATAAATTCCTCTACCACTTTATGAAATAAAATTTAATATTTATTTTATATGATTTTTAAATATTTAAGTAAGTTTATAGATTATCTTTTAATTGTTGGTTAACTTATTTTTTTTTCTAAGTTAGTATTTATTTCATTAATGGATGTATTTTAGTTAAATGGGGTAATTAAGGGTTATTAATTTAAATTAAAATATGTTAAACCCTTGTCATTAATGAACTTAATTACTCTTATTTTGAAGGAAATACTTTAGACAATAGTAATTAAAAATTTTTAGTCTAAATATTTATTTGAGTCATCATTTCCAATGCATTGCATGTCATATTTCATGCATCGTTAATACTAACTTGCGATATGTCAATAAATCGTATAGGACCCGGGATTGTCGAGCCGTCTGCTGACTGCGGGCCTGAGGTGGTAATTGTTTAGACCGCTCCCGCACCCGAATCGTCACTTCCGGACGAAACCCAAGGCAAGCCTCGGTGCATCCCACCTATGTTTATAAATTCTTTCTTTTATCACAGTCAGTCGAGTCATGCCTGTGCATTAGGTTCCAGGAATTGATTGACACCCACCTGCATCACTACCGTATCCTATGATGTTTTTACCCTATACAGGTACAGGTAGCACGATAGGCGCTATGCTTATGTCGTAGGATTGTCGGTAGCACTGCATAGGATGATCTTAATGCATGGAGGCTTTAAGTTGATTGAGAATTTAAGAATTTAAATAAAAGATGATGATGATGATTGAGACCGGACGGGCCCCGTAGAGGAAAGGGCAAAGACTGGGTCTTGCAAGGTGGTAGCCCCGTCCGTGTCAAATTAGGACCAAACCGTTGACGGCTCCGTGAACAAGTATTGAACAGTACCGTCTACATGCTGGTTTATGGGACCCAGTAAGCTGATGTACCCTAACTACCTCAGTGGTAGGACGTAGCCAACTTTCTTTTTCTGGCTGTTAGTGAGAATGAAGTCTCACGGGAGGGAAATGGTGGTCGCCCATGGATAACGTCAGGGACGGGTATCTAGTGGGGTCTCCATATTCCCGGGGAAGTTGGAAACGGATCGACCTCTGGTTGGGGTTAGTGGGAAAAGTTGTCATATACGATCAATGCGGTGCGTATGTGTCGTGTAGTCGGGTTTTTACCTAGCTAGTAGAAATTTATTCGAATCGCTGTCCCTCGCAGCAATGAGTACCGCTTGTTCGCTTGGCGCGAACGGAGATAATTGAGAGTATCAAGAAGGAGGAGCATTATTTAAAATTATTTAGTTTTGCTTGATAAATTTTGATTGCAATAGTTGTAGGATGCAAACCTTATTATTAATGAACAAAATCTTAGCTAAAATTTGAAAATAGATATCCACTGGTAGGTGCTGTTTTTGGCAAGACTGAGTCAACCCGCCAGCCCAAGGCTGAAGCATTCTAGATGTCGGCCTTAGCGAGCCACGTTGACGGGTCAGACTTGCGGAGTATATTAGATACTTAGGGTTTGTTCAATTTATTATTTGGTTAGGTGGGGAGCCAAGCTCCTATGGATGGTCAGAAGGCATGCCAGAGAAAGGACAAGTGCCGGAGGAAGGTTCTCTTCAATGGGAACACATTCCGTCTCCAGAAGAATAGAAAACTAGGTGTGTCTCTGAGAGTGAGTGGGAATGAACATGGTTTAAAACTTGTTTTATTTAATGTTGGTCAAACTTCTGTTAAGTTCACAAATCTTTGTTGTAATAAATGTTTCTCCGCTGCAAACTCTCATCTATTCTTTTTGAAAACCTGGTTGTATTATACCATGATGTAATATATTTGGGCTTGTGAGAATGTATGTGCTGTTGTAATTTGCTTCGTCGAGTGTTCTCCTGTACACGGTCCTGGTCATCCCGGAAGGGATGTCACAGCTGGTATCAGAGCAATACAGGAGCAACGGCATAACATTCTCAAGTCTATTTTCACCCAAACAGGCTAAACTTGTCTATTTTCTCCTTTTATGTGAAAACAGGGTAGTGCATGACCAGCTTCACCTTGCCTAAAAATTATATTGAAGATCTTGAACAACACTTGAGAAGGGTACGTGCACGTCTCGTTCTCCTCAAAAGTTCATGTCTGCAAGGATCTAGTAATCTCCACACCATCAAGGTTCAAGGTCATGGCCCAGAAAAGTCTTCGTGATTTCTCCGCTCCCTTGGCATCCAACATTCCTGTTGCACCCAACATCACGGGAGATGCGAATTTTGAGATCAAGACGGGTCTCATTACCATGGTGTAGACCAGCCCATTCTGTATGAAGGCCAATGAGGATGCCAACACCCATGTGCAACAATTTCTGGAGATTTGCATCACCTTCAAGATGAAGGACGTCTCTCAAGACACCATTCGCTATCTTCTGTTTCTACTCTCCCTTCTGGGGAGGGAAAAACAGTGGTTATACGCGAACAAGGATGATGTGGGTACTTGGGAAAAATGTTCAGCCGCGTTCCTTGCCAAATTCTTCCCGTTTGGCAAAACCAACGCCCTTCGTGTAATAATTTCAAGCTTCCAGCAGGAGTCCAAGGAGTCAATCTCCGAGGCTTGGGAGAGGCTGCAAGAGTACATTGCCGCCTGTCCTTATCACTGGATGGATGAATGGCTTATCATCCAGAACTTTTACAACGAGCTGACTCTGTCGACTCGTGATCATATTGATGCTGCTGCGGGAGGAGCCTTCTTCTCACTGACCGTTGATAAGGCTAAAGAACTTATTGAGAAGATGGTTTCCAACCAAGGATGGAGTGAAGATTGTCTTCACTCATGTTAGCGGGGCATGCACACCGTTAAGGACGTGGACATGCTAGCCGCTAAAATGGACCTCCTCATGAAGAAGATGAACGAAGAAGCAAAAGGGTATGAAGTCGGCACCGTCAACACCATAGACTCTCGCATGACGTGTGAGGTCTGCGGAAACATGGGTCACTCAGGCAATGACTTCCCTGAGACTCATGAGGACGTGTTGTACATGAACAACAACAACAACGGCTATGGTCCACAAGGAGACAACGGGTGGAATCAACCACGCCTGTATTATCAAGGAGGTAAATTTTTTAACTCTTCCAGTAATCAACCCTCCTTTAAATTTCTTGTCTTAGGCTAGGCTAAAATCAATGAAACCTTTAGTAAAAAGCTTGCAACCAACGACATGACTTTAGAAAGTATTAATGCTAAGTTAGAAGGTCTTGCTTCTTCCTTTAAGAATCAGCTTAGCTTTAATAAAATGCTAGAAACCCAACTTGCCCAGCTAGCCGCTGTTGTTCCTCCCTTAGAGTCAGGAAAGATCCTAGGGTAACCCGAGTCTCCCGTTGAAAATATTAATGCGGTGACCACGAGAGGGGTTTAGACCACTCGAAACCCGCCAAATCCTAACATTGTAGGGATGGATAAGGAAAAAGAAAGACCCTCTGACAAAGATGAAGTGGTACACGACGAGAAGGTGGCTCCACATGAGTTTTTCGACACCACTGCTATGTCGTTTCCCCATTGTAACCGGAAGCTGACTGTGGATGAGCAATTCACCCGCTTTGTTGAAGTTATCCAGAAGATCCACATCAATGTGCCCTTGTTGGTTATGATGCAAGTACTAACTTATGCCCACTCCCTCAAGGACATCCTTAGCAACAAGCGTCCGATGCCCACCACAGAAGTTGTGAAGTTGATGAAAGAGTGTAGCGTAGCTATACTCAACCTGCTTCCTGAAAAGAAGAAAGATCCGGGGTGCCCCGTGATCACTTGCTCGATCGGGGCGCAAAAATTCGACCAAGCCCTGTGCAACCTTGGTGCGAGCGTCAGTGTGATGCCCAATGCGGTCTTTGACAAGCTGAACTATACAGCTCTATCCCCTACACCGATGCAATTTCAGCTGACCGATTCATCGGTCCGCTATCCTGAGGGAATTGCAGAAGATGTTCTGGTGAAAATCCGAGATTGCTTCATCCCTGTGGATTTGGTGGTGCTCGACATGGATGTTGAGAAGGAAATGCTGCTCATTCTTGGATGCCTATTTCTAAGCACCGCTGATGCACATTTTGATGTTGGGGCCGGAGAAATCTATTTCCTCATCAATAGGAAGGGGGAGAGGTTTGATTTTCGGCCAAGGAGAGAGCAGTGCTCAATGATCAAGATCAAGTATGGGCCGAACCCAAAGAATATTCAAGAGGTCAAAGTAATACCCCCAAAGAAGGATAACCTTATTTTCTAGATAAAGAAGATCATGCGTAAGGAGATGCCATGCCATTTTTAGAAGAAGAACCCACCTACGGCAAGGCCAAGATTGTGAGTGAAGCCACAACTTGTTAAATCCAAGAAACCACCGACCGCACCAAAGATGAAGAAGGTGGGCAAGTGAAGGAAGTGCAGCCATCCACGTCCACTTCTCTAGGACCGGATGCCGCAACAGCAAGCTAAACACGATGGAGAAAAGTCCCGCTCGTCGGACTTTAAAATTGGTGAGCCCTTGCCAAAGGTAAATTGGTATTTATCTCATATTTTATTTTTCCTCAATTTTTGCACATTTGAATTTTTCCAAACTTTTGGATTCTTTCAAATTTGCCTCTGTATTTGCATATTTGGATTTCACACATGCATGTTGGAATTTTCTCCAACCCTCTTCTTTGTTTGATAAAAATACAAAATTTGGTTTTCGGTTTCCAACTTTGAGGAAATATTTTTTCTGAGCAAAATTTTGTCAAAACTTTGAAACTAACCCCTGTGGCTCAGAAAATATAGTTGTTAGGGAGTTGTGGGCCAAAGTGGAGGACCAGTGGGACCCACCCCTGGTCGGCCGAACACCCATGTTTGGCCGAAGGGGTGTGGGACTTACCAACCTTGGCCTTTTGCCAACGGTTGAATTTGGCTCCCCACTAGCCGTTTTCGACCATTTGGGATTTTTCCTATAAATTGAGTGCCTAGGGGAGAGTGTTTTGCCATTCCAAGTTCACTTCTCTTTTCACTCCCTCCTTCACTCATTTGCTCTTGAGCTCTCACTTTTTTTTCTCCAAAGTTGTCACTCCAAAAGCCACCAAAAATATTTCCCTTTTTAGTTTTCTTTGTTTTTGGTTTGTTCAAGTCCTTTGCAAAGCTTGGTAAGATCAACACGGCCGACATATTTTATTTGCTAGCCCATAACCCGTGGTCGAGTTGTTCTTGTGTTTTTGCTTAAGTGGTGCAGATGAAGAAGTCTAAGGCATTGATGCAGCAGGTGACGCGTTCGGGTTCACACCGTTCACACGGCAGCTCAAGCACAAACTTTCTCCATTGAGGATGAATCAGCGAGGCACACACCCATTGAGGACAATATGGAGGAGGACGAGCCACACGTTCTTCTCGCCGACACCGACCTCAAGCTGCTGGATGAACGGGAGAGACGAGTCTACCATTGTCTACGCAATCGTGGTTTCATCCACACCAGGGCATATGACGACGACCTACTCTCCACTATAGGTATGGACTCCAAGTTCATTTCTATTTGGAAAGCATTAGGTTGGACCAAATTTGCACACATCACTGAGGCAGGTTCACGCCTCCTCACTATATAGTTTGTGTGCACCTTGCTGAAGGATAACGACGGGGTACTTTTTCGATTGTTCGAGAAGGAATACCGTCTCACCTAGAAAGAACTTAGCATCATTCTTAAGTTTAAAAGTTATTGCAACACTAACTTAGAAGGTGCAACCATGAGATTTGAAAAGGGATCTTTTTGGCAAAGGATTTTTGGGGAGTTTTCTTGTGAACGTCTTAGGACGAGTGACATTCACAACCCAACTCTACAACTGTGGCATAGGTGGCTTGCTATGACTTGTTTCCCTAGACAAGACACTAGACCTATCCGTAACGATGAATTGCGTGTCTTGTTTGCTGCAATTGCTAAAATTCCTTTTGCTCCTGTTGAAGCTATGATTGGTCAATGGTTATATTATATTAAAGGATCAGGACCCATTGAATGCACTTGTTTAGTGACCCGTATTGCTGCAGGGGTCGGGGCTTTATCCAATACTAGATTTGATTATCTTTCTGAGCTCCGTCCCATGATAGACTAAAAATTTCTTGAGCAGGGTCACACTTTAAAGAGGGGTCCCGATGGTTCTATTATCTTTTATTACCCCGTCTATACAAACAAAATCCCGTTGCCTAACCCGGGATATCATTTGTATAGTTGTTGGGAACTAAGCATATAGCTACAGAGAGAAGGAATGCCTGGCAGGTTCGCTGATCGACACACGCGACAAAGCACGAGGCATGCCACCACTAGTGCAGCCAGGACTACACCACGAGTATATGATTACACTGTAGGCTCAGAACATTTCGGCGACCCCGTTTGGATGTTCACGCTGCAGTAGTATGAGACTAGAGGTTCGTCTTGGCAGCAAGCTAGTAGTGCACAATGGGGGCAAGGCCCCGAGTCGATTGAGACACCTCCACATCACGATGGACGTCACTCCTTTTCTGGCTATAGTTATCGTGACTACGGCCCGAAATTGAGGGATCTTATACGGAGGATGGACGACCTGGATGTGAGAACAGGGAAATTGCAAAACACCCTTGCTACTCACGCCCAGACCACTCGACAGTGGCAGCAGCATAGTGACCACCAAATTCATCACCTCCAGAAGCAGCTTCGAGCACACCCCGACTATACTGTGGCATACTACCGTTGGAGAGGATTTGATCCTAACCAATAGCCATGAGCAAGAGCAAGCTTGGGGAAGCACCCCCGCTAAGGTGACTTGTATCTTTCCTTTCATTCTTTTTTCTTTGTTGGACTTACCCTCATAAAAAAAATAAAAATTTGCAAAACTAAAAAGAACGAAAATAATAGGTTGTCATGCATGCTAGGGATGTTCATGCCTTCATGTTGAGATGATAAATAGTTGCTCTATTTTATATCTTTTATAGTCCCTCATATATAACTTAGTACTCTCCCAATTTTTGAGTTTGTTGGAAAAACATGTGATGAGGACATCACTCCTATGGATAGATGCAACACTCCTCCAATTCTGGACTTGCAAGGTCCAATGACTAGAGCTCGTGCACAATGACTAAATTTAGTAGTGAGCTCGTTCCTACATTCTTCGTTATATGTTACTTTTGAAAATGGTTTGCTATCTAATGATTATATTATGATTAGGAACCATGGAGAGGACCAAGAGATGATGGGAGAAGGACTTGGGTTTCCTTATATTATTAAACATAAGAAAGGGAAGGATAATGTGATTGCTGATGCTTTATCTAGGCGCTATACTTTGTTATACCAACTTGACTGTAGAATTTTTGGACTTGAGGCAATTGAAGAACAATATGCTGATGATGCTGATTTTAAGGATGGAATGCTGCAATGTAAAGAAGGTCGTGCTTGGAACAAATTTGTATTGAATGATGGATTCTTGTTTAGAGCTAACCGCCTATGCATTCCAGTTGGTTCCGTTCGTCATTTGTTGTTGCAAGAGGCGCATGGAGGCGGATTGATGGGTCACTTTGTTGCTAAGAAGACAGAGGATATTTTGGCCACACATTTCTTTTGGCCAAGGATGAGGAAAGATATTGAGCGTTTTGTTGCTCGCTGCACTTCATGTCAAAAAGCTAAGTCTCGCTTGAATCCACATGATTATACATGCCACTTCCTGTTCCTTCTATTCCTTTGGGCGGATATTTCTATGGACTTTGTTTTAGGACTGCCTAGGACTAAGAGGGAGAGTGCTAGCATTTTTGTTGTTGTGGATCATTTTTCTAAGATGGCGTACTTTATACCATGTCATAAAACCGATGATGCTACTCATATTGCTGATCTCTTTTTCAAAGAAATTGTACATTTGCATGGTATGCCTTCTACTATTGTTTCAGATCATGATGCAAAATTCTTGAGTCACTTTTGGCGCACACTTTGGAATAAGTTGGATACCAAGTTGCTGTTTTTTACAACTTGTCAACCACAAACTGATGGAAAAACCGAGGTGGTGAACCGTACTTTGAGCACTATGTTGAGAGCTATTTTGAAGAAAAAATTTGAAGCAATGGGAAGAATATTTGCCTCATGTTGAGTTTGCTTATAATCGGGCATCACATTCTACTACCAAGGTAAGTCCCTTCAATATAGTATATGGTTTTGATCCTCGTACTCCACTTGATATACTTCCTCTACCTATTAATGAGAGAGTTCATGTTAATGATAAGGAGTGTGCTAAATTTATTTTGCAAATGCATGAAACCACTAGACTTAGCATTGAAAAGATGAATGAAAAGTATAAAATTGCTGATAGTAAAGGTATAAAGGAAGTAAATCTTGATGTAGGAGATTTAGTGTGGTTACACTTAAGAAAGGATAGATTTCCAGAATTGAGAAAGTCTAAATTAATTCCTAGAGCTGATGATCCATTCAAAATAATTGAGAAGATTAATGATATTGCATACAAACTTGAGTTGCCTTCTGAGTTTGAGGTTAGTCCTACTTTTAACATTTCAGATTTGAAATTATACTTGGGAGAAGAGGATGAGCTTGAATCGAGGACGAATCCACTTCAAGAGGGGGAGGATGATGAGGACATCACTCCTATGGATACACGCAACACTCCTCCAATTCTGGACTTGCAAGGTCCAATGACTAGAGCTCGTGCACGACGACTAAATTTAGAGGTGAGCTCGTTCCTATGTTCTTCATTATATGTTACTTTTGAGAATGGTTTGCTATCTAATTGTTATATTATGATTAGGAACCATGTAGAGGACCAAGAGATGATGGGAGAAGGACTTGGGAACGTGGAGGACCAGCAAGGACTTGGAAGCCAAGGTGGAGGCCCAATCAAAACCGACTTCGAGTCTGGTTCGGGGCGTAGGACCAGTCCGCATTAAAATGGATGTCCAGGATGCATACAGACTTGGATTTGGACATTCTACATATGCACGAAAAGATAAGGTGAATACCTTTCCAATGCCGCTAGCCTCATGTCAAAATTCATCCAGAGTCATCAAAACAAGTGAGGGTCTAGAATCTGTGTCGGTGCGGCGTCGCCTGTTTTTGGCCTTCGGGATTTGTATCCAGTTCAGCCCAATTAGGGGCCCGTCTATAGGGTCTTGCATGATCCTGGGTCTTCATAAACAGCCGCCACCGCTCCATTAGGGTTTGGGTTTTGCTTAGATCAATTCTGTTCATAAACAGTGTCGCCGTTCATCGGTTTGTGAGACCCCAACTTCGTGAGTTTAATCATTCATCTGTAATTGTGTTGCATTCTTCTTTGTTCTTGCTTGTGTTCTTGATTTGTAGGCAGGAATTAGCCTTCTCGACGAGGTCAATCATTCTTGGACGGTTGATAACCAGAGGAGATGTTGTGCTGCGATTGCGGGGTTCTGAACATGTTGTTTAGAAGCCGGATCAATTTGTGTTTTGTCTCCGCCCAAATCAAGATTACCAGAACCTTTCGGAAGATCGGGAACCCTTGTTCACATCAACATGCTTGCCTCGAACTTGAATAGTTGTGGGTTGTGAAAGTGCATGATCTAAGTCCAGGTTGTTGTGAGGCATGATATGATTAGAATACGGTTGCTATGATCTTTGTCCCAAAGTTAAGCTTAACATCCGGAGATTTTGTTTTTCAAAATGATAAAACTGAAAAGTTCCTCAATGATGAAAATTCCTACCACGGCCGTTTGTTATACTTCATTGCAAAACCTTCCACATATGCTGCTTGTTTTCACATTGAGCTTTATCAAAATACTTGCAACCTTTGTGAGATCCATTTCATGCTTTTATGATCAAGATTCACATACACGTCCACCATCATTTGCTAATGCTCCTACACCGGAAGATAGCAATACCATTCTATTTCATCCACCACCGTATGCTTAACTTCTATTTCGGAAGTTAGCAAAATAAGTACTCCATGAATATCATGTTATGACTCTCTCTCAATTGGTTGCATGGAAGGCATGGCTATCAAAAAATAGAATAAATGCTTGCTCTCAATCTTGAGCATGATGAAAAAAAAAGAGAAAAGCAGAAGAAAAGAAATAGCCATGCCCAAGTGCTAATTAAAGAAAGAGAGAGTCTACTAAAAAATGAGTATCCATCATTCCATCATTATTCCACCAAAATTCCACACACATGTACATCTTGATCAGATTGTATGACTTGTTTCTCCATGGGTTCAGTTTTTTGGTTTAGCAATATATATGTTACAAGTATGTCTCATTTGTTCTGACCTAGAGCTCCACATAAGCCTTATTTAGAGGTAGGAACAAAAAGAGGCAACTTCAATGCCTTGGTAAGGATTTATACACATTGAGCAACCGAGTGAATCATTGGAGGAACTTAGTTTTACAAAAGGAGAAAGATAGAAGAGAGGGATGAGAGAATGGTGCCCTAAAGACCGTTTTGTCTTTTAACCACCCAAGATGAAGAGAAGCTAAAAGCGCCACAGGGACTAAGGTAAAAAGGGTGAGTTACCAAATGCCAACTTATTCAATTAAAGGTAGAGTATTTGTTTGTGCACTTGGTACTATGGGGGAATACATAACATTATAGCAACTCCAGATCAACAACCTAAAGTTCTATCTTTGCATCGGGATGAGCAAATGTTCAGCTTGGGGGAGTTTGTTGATGGTCGTTAAATACCATTTCCGGCCATCAACATTGCTCAAAATAAAGAAGGATTGTATATTCCCACCATGCATGTTAGTTAGAATTTATAAATATCCACTATTGCTTGGAGAATCACTAACATGCAGGAGAAATAACGAAATGGAGGAGGAAACACACCCATGTGGCGAAGAAACACAACTTCCACCAATCAGAGATTACCAACTGGGACTCCCACGGATTAACTGACCCACTTATAGAAGAAAACCAACTTAACAACCGACCTTACAGTGTCACTGGGTAGGGGGACCCACCTGGCAGGCCACTAGAGGCAGCAGCACCCGAGGGTGTTCGGCCGAACTGGGAGTGCCCCCCCTGGTGCATGGCTGCCACGTGCTGGCTCCTGGTGACTCCCCAATGATGGTTGTGCACATTTGGCGGTGGTTGCTGACTCCAAGAACCGACTTTGGGCAGTATAAATAAAAGGGAGAGGCCTCACTCCAAAGCACACACCAAGAAGCAGTACTCTCTTTACCATTTCATGATTCCCTTTAGTTTTAGTGGAGTTAGGCTTAGAATAGAGTCTTCTTCAGTTCTCAAGTCTTCCTTGGAGTTGTGGTATGGCTCTTGTATCTTTCTTCTTTTTTAAGACTTTATTCTATTTAATATATTTAGTGTTTTTATATAGTTATGTTTGGGTCATGTGCTTCTTGTTTGATTATATGATCCATTCATACATGTGGTTATTGTGCTTGCATGTTAGTAATGTAGCCATACTATATTACCATGTTAGACATAAGTCCTTACTATAGTCTTTATTTATGTCATTATAATGATGCATGACTAATGTGTGACTTAGATCATTTCCATATGCTTAGTGTTCACTTAAATGTGATTACTCCTTTTCTCATCCATCCCTTAAAGGATTAGGAGTAAGTTTCTAGAGATGTAAGAGTGGTGCTTAGATCAATAGAATGCATTATTTGTCATGTAGCTACAGATTGCTAGGGGTAGGCAGTAGGTGGTGACAGCCCTATCTGTCCTTTGAAATCCACCACGTTCGGTTATGCAATAGGCTCTTGGCCGGAATCGTACTGTGGATGCAGGGGAAAACCGGATGCTCAGGCGGTGATGATCTGATTGTCTTGCATTGTCATTGTATCAATATAATAGTATATAATGTAGACTATGTAACTATATAAAAGCAACATAGGAACTTAGCTCTTTCTTTCTCCTTCTCCACTAAACTAATATTTATCTTACTTGAGTATGCTATCTGTATGTCCACTACCATGTTTATCTTTATCCTTACCCCTATGAGGACTTTGTCTCATAATCCAATGTGCAATGTCTAGAATTTTGGTAATTACTCTGATCAATCATATGCCTTCCCTTGGGATAAAAGAAATATGATACCCTGAATACTTCCAGGTGAAATGCTACAACGGTATTCTCCGTGCACTTGCGGACTCTCTGCATTTGTTAAAGATTACCAATAAACATTTCTGGCTTCGTTGCTAAGGAAACTTAATGGCGACGTTAGAAGTGCCAACATCCACCAACACTTCTCTATTTGGGAGTTTGAGTGATGATGATGATGACAACACTCACAAGTGCTTCATGGCAAGAGGATCGAAGGTATCAAAATCTGAACATAAGCGTTTCTCTTATGATAGTAGTAGTGATGATGATGATGTTAATGATTCACTTCCTAAAATGCTTGAATTCATGGAATTACTTGAAAAACAAAAGGAAGAAAATGATAGGTAAGAGGACCTTCTTGAAAAACAAGAGGACTTGCTTATTCGTGAAAAGAAAAAAAACCTTGAACTAGAGAAGCTCCTAGAACTTGAGAGAAATAAAAATGAAAATTTAACCAAGTCTCTCATCGAAGTTGAAAATTCTTGTGGAAATTTCAGGAGCACAAAAGACGAACTCCTAGAGGAGTATGAGGCCTTGGAAGAGACTCATAAATCTCTCAAACACAATTTGAAATACTTTCAACGTTCACATCTTCCACAAATAGTTCTTCTTGTGCCTCCACTAGTAATGGATGTGATAGGTGTTATAACATTGATATTGATGCTTATGCTACTAATGTCAAATTGCTTGATAATTTGAACAAGCAAGTGAAGGCTCTTGAAAGCAAAATACAACATGAGAAAAATATTGTTCATGATGAAAAGGAAAAGTATACAAGAGGTGCATACTCAAACATTAGGCTCCCTAATGTCATGGATGGCATTGGATATGCGGAGGGTGCTAAGCACAATGCTAGAGAGAACAAGAATGGGAAGGAATTCCTCAAGTTCACCAAGGAAGGATCCTACCAAAAGAAGTAAGCCAAAAATAAGAACACTAATCAATCTTTTTGTGTTAATGATTCTCTTGCTAATGTGCCTAATACCACTTGTGCACTCTTTCATGATTTGGACGCATGATATGTGCTCATGAGAAATAAGCATGGTTGTGCTTTTGCAAAATATGTTGGGCCACACAACAAGAGGCCAAAGACTTGTGTGTGGGTGTCCAAAGTACTTGCGACTAATGTGAAAGGACCCAAGAAAATTTGGGTACCTAAAAACAAAGATTAATTTGTTTTGTAGAACTACATCTCTAGTGGGTCAAGTTGGGTGATTGATAGTGGATGCACCAATTATATGACCAGAGACAAAAAGATGTTCTAATCATTTGAACCAAGTCACAACAAAAATGAGTACATCACATTTGGTGACAATGGAACAGGACAAGTACTTGGTTATGGTAAAGTCCCTCTCACTCCTTCGTATTCTCTTTCTAAGGTTATGCTTGTTGATCATGTTGACTTCAATCTTTTGTCCATTATGCAATTTCGTAAAATGGGCTTTGATTGTTTGTTCAACGAATGTGGTATGACCATCTATAAGAGGAGTGATGGCTCGGTTGCTTCCAAAGGTGTGCTTAAAGGAAAGCTTTATGTTGTGGATTTCTCCACGGATGAAGCTAGACTTGGTACATGCTTGTTAGCAAAGTCCAACATGGGTTGGCTATGGCATAGGAGGCTTGTCCATGTTGGTATGGGAAATCTTTACAAACTCCAAAAGGGCGACCACATCATAGGACTAACTGATGTTTGCTTTGAGAAACATAAAATTTGTAGTGCATGTCAAGCGGGAAAACAAGTTGGAGCACCACACCCCTCCAAGAATGTGATGACCACCACAAGGCCATTGGAGATGTTGCACATGGACCTCTTTGGCCCCGTCTCCTACATAAGTATTGATGATAACAAATATGGTCTTATAATTGTTGATGATTTTTCTCGCTTCACATGGGTATTCTTTTGCCATGATAAAGGTGAAGTGAAGGAAGTTCTCAAAACATTTATAAAAAGAGCATAAAATGAATATGAAGTCAAGATCAAGAAAATAAGAAGTGACAATGACATCGAATTTAAGAACACTCAAGTTAAGGAGTATCTTGATGAGGAAGGCATCAAACATGAATTTTTGGCACCCTACTCTCCTAAAAAAATGGGGTGGCTGAAAGAAAGAACCACACACTCATTGAGATGGCAAGAACAATGCTTGATGAATACAAGACGTTTGATCGCTTTTGGGCCGAAGCCGTCAACATCGCATGCCATGCCTGCAACCAGTTGTATCTCCACTGACTATTGAAGAAAACACAATATGAGCTAGTAACCGGTAACAAGCCTAATATTTCCTACTTTTGTGTTTTTGGGAGCAAATTTTTTAAGCTTAATAAGAAACCCAAGACTTCAAAGTTTGCTGTAGAAGTTGATGAAGGTTTCTTGCTTTGATATGGGTCAAATGTTCATGCCTATCGTGTGTTCAACAAAACCACCGGTTGTGTTGAAATTTCACGTGACGTGATATTTGATGAATCTAACGGATCTTATGGGGAGCAAGTTGTTAATGATGATGTAGATGATGAAGCTCCTTGAAATGCAATCAAAAGTATGGCCATTGGTGATGTGAGACCACAAGAAACAACAAATGTTGAAAATAACCTCTCTCCCTCAAGACAAGACCAACTTGTGAAAATGAACAAGTTGATCATGCAAGTGGTCAAGATCAAGATGTTGGTGATCATGAACAAGCATCAAGTGATGATTCTAAAAGACATGATCAAGAGGTTGATAAAGAAGATGGTCAAGGAAGCTCACATCCACCACACCCAAGAGTGCATCAAAATGTAGAACGTGATCACCCCGTCGAGCAAATTCTTGGAGATATTAAAAAGGGGGTAATCACTAGTTCTCGAGTTAGTAATTTTTATGAACATTACTCTTTTGTGTCTTCTATGGAGCCATTTAGGGTAGAACAAGCACTTGAGGACTCAGATTGGGTGATGGCCATGCAAGAAGAATTGAACAACTCCACAAGAAATAAAGTGTGGACTTTGGAGGAAATGCCAAAGAACAAAAATGTTGCGGGCACCAAATAGGTATTCCGCAACAAACAAAATGAAGATGGTGTTATGACAAGAAACACAACAAGACTTGTGGCAAAGGGGTATTCACAAGTTGAAGGTTTGGATTTTGACGAAACCTATGCCTCCATAGCAAGGCTTGAATCAACTAGAATATTACTTGCTTTTGCTACTCACCATGATTTTAAGTTGTATCAAATGGACGTGCAAAGTGCATTCCTCAATGAGCCAATCAATGAAGAGGTGTATGTGGAGAAACCACCGGGCTTGGAAGACCCTGAGTATCCTAACCATGTTTATAAACTCCATAAGACACTCTATGGGCTTAAGCAAGCTCCAAGAGCATGGTATGAATGCCTCAAGGATTTTCTTGTTAGAAAGGATTTTGTCATTGGCAAGGCCGATGCAACTCTTTTCACAAAGCATTTTGGCGATGATATTTTTGTGTGCGAAATATATGTCGATGACATTATATTTGGTTCTTATAACCAAACCTTTGTGATGAATTCAGTAAGATAATGACCAAGAGGTTCGAGATGTCCATGATGGGAGAATTGACATTCTTCCTAGGCTTCCAAGTGAAGCAACTCAAGGAGGGCACCTTTATATGTCAAGCCAAGTACACACAAGATTTATTGAAAAAGTTTGACATGGACAAGGCAAAACCCATCAAAACTCCCATGCCAACAAATGGCCACCTCGACCTCAACAACAAGGACAAGCCCATTGATCAAAAGGTATATTGCTCTATGATAGGATCTTTGCTTTATTTTTGTGCATCTAGGCCCGATATCATGATTAGTGTGTGTATGTGTGCACATTTTCAAGCCGCTCCTATGGAGTGTCACATGGTGGCTGTTAAGAGAATATTGAGATATTTAGTTCACGCACCCAACCTAGGGCTTTGGTACCTCAAGGGTTCAAAGTTCAACCTAATAGGATATTTTGATGCGGATTATGCCGGGGATAAGGTGGATAGAAAGACCACCTCCGAGCCATGCCAATTTTGGGTAGGTCCCTAGTGTCATGGTCAACAAAGAAACAAAATTTGTTGCCCTATCTTCGGCCAAAGCGGAGTATGTTGCAGCCGGTAGTTGTTGTGCACAATTACTTTGGATGAGACAAACTCTAAGGGACTACGGTTACAAGTTGAACCGTGTTCCTCTCCTATGTGACAATGAGAGTTCTATAAAGCTTGCTTATAACCCCATTGAGCATTCGTGCACAAAGCATATAGATATCTGCCACCACTTTTTGAGAGATCATTCTAGGGGGATATAGAAGTTAGTCATGTGAGAACCAAAGATCAACTAGCCGATATCTTTACCAAGCCACTAGATGAGAAGAGATTTTACTATGTTAGGAGTGAGCTAAATATTCTTGACTACCAATATGATATAGAGAATGTGCACATCTGAATGGTGATTGTTTTATTATTGCAAAAATCATTGCTTTATGTCAAAAATCTATTGTTTGTGCTATTGATGTTGATTTTTTATCTCTAGATCAATTCTTGTCAAAATATGGTCATTGTTATGAAATGTTGATTGTTGGTTGACCATATGATGTCAAGACTGCCCCTTATCCATCAAAAACTATTTTGAAAACCCCTATCTACTTTCTCTTGCACTCTGCTCTGTCTGATCTTTAGTGGATCGACACTGCTGGTTTCCAAATCGGCACTGCCGATGAAAGGTTATGCCGAGAAGGCTCTCTGCCTGGTGTTTTTGGCTCTCGGGTTGTCCCTCATTGGCACCGCCGATGCCCATCATCGGCAGTGTCGATGGGACCATGTGCCCTAAAGCGTTGACCCACACCAACACTACCGATGTTTTCACCAGCACTACCGATGCGGGGCTGGGGACTTAAAACTGACTCGCCCCCCTCACGGGACCGAGTTCTTTCTTTTTTCTCCATCCCTCTCAACGCCTCTCTCCCTTACCCTTAACCCTAACCGAAGTCAATCCACCCAAAATCTTGCCCAATCTTCGTGGAATCAAGCGGGAAGTGGATTAAATCATCACCTAGGCCTTCTCTCCTCCATCTCCTCTTGGATTTGAAGGTCTCCTTGAAGGTATTTTTGAAAATCTCCATCTCTTGAATCTTGCAATGCCTCATGTTTTTGCATAATTTCACTTGATAGAGATATTCATCTAGGAGTACTCTAGTGATGCCTGCAATTTGGTAGGCTTTACATGGCTAGATTTCAATTTTTAGAGGTTTTAGGGTTTGAAACATCATCGGTCGGCACTGCCGATGCCACCCATCGGCACTGCCGGTGTTTCCATCGGCACTGCCGGCCGAGGACAATTTTTGGTCATGTACTTGGTGGCTCTCTGTTTGCCTGATCGGCACTGCCAATGGATGCCACCAAGACTGCCGGTTAGGGGAGCCAAAGAGCTGTACTTTAGCAGCTCCTAGCAATATTTTGCAGCCACCTGTTTTCTATCATGTCATTCATTCATATTCATTGTCATTGACAGATGGCGGGTGGCAAGAGGCAGAAACATCCGGGGACGTCTAGTGACTTAGATGCGGACTTTGTCCCTGATGCCTGTCCCCTTGCTCGACGAGGAGGAGGAGGTAAACGGGGCAGAGGTGGCGACTCTGGCCAAACCACCTCCCGTGGTCTTGGTCTGGGTCATGGAAAGGGCAAAGGCAAAGCCCTTCCACCCCGCTCACCTTCTCCTAGTGGTGATGAGGAGAGCGAGGAGGAAGAAGAGGAAGAAGAAGAGTAGGGGCCATAGGCAGAAGAAGAGGCATTTGAGGAGGAGGATGAGTCTGGGGATGAGGTCATTTATCAGCTTTAGTTTGGACCCATTCGCTCCTCCATTACCTACTAGATGTTGGCACCACAGGTTTCTGCTGATTCACAGATTCCAGTGCCCATGTCTCTAGGGATGAGATGAGAGAGTACCTGTTGACAAATCTCTAGACACAGCCCAAGAACCCAGCTATCACAGATGTTAGATTTTGGGACCTCAGTCAGGTTGCTTAATACAAGCATATCCTCCAGAAGACCACTCACAGAGTAGTGCCCATGAAGTGCATTGACTGGGACAGGATGGAGTCAGACAATGACACCACCTTTTTGCTAATCCGGGCAGAGTGTGACAGGAAGAACTTGACTGCCATTATGGGATTGCACCAGCCCTAGAATGATGAGTTGATTGCTCAGTTCTACTCTACTCTATGGATTGAGCCAGATTTAGAGAACCAACTCAACTCTAAGCTTCACAGGACCATCGAGGGCAACCGTGAAAGTATCGAGTGACCGAGAGGGGGGGGGGGGTTGAATCAGGAACTCAAACTATGTACCTATTTTGCCAACTACTAAAACCGACCACTCAAATAACTCCTACACAATTCTAGTGGTGATCACACTAACAAGATAATCCTATGAAAGGAAAGACAACCTAAGCATACTAGTGGATCACATACGAGGCACACAACTCCTATGCAAGCTAGTAATCAAAGAACACACGGAAGCACACAACAAGGAAGCAAAGGAGCCTACACATGCAAGGCTACTAATTCAACAAGCACATGGAAGGCACACAAGCATGAGTAGCACGATACATACTAGGGTGATCAAACAAGCCAAAGCAACTCCTATACATGCTAGTGTTTAAGTATGAAAGCTAAGCACTACTAGCAAGTAAAGAAGCCTATTCATGTAAGTCTACTAGGTAGTTAACTAGATCAAGGTAAGCACACAAGCATGAATAGCACAGTATGTAAGAGCAGAAAGTAATGCATCAAAGTAAGGAGTAGAGTAAGAGATGGCTCATGATTTTTTCTCGAGGTCTTGGAAGGATGGCGCCTTCCCCTACTCCTCGTTGGACCACTCCCGCCGGAGTCCTAGTCCCTCCCGCCACCAATATGGAGTTCTTGCCCACGAGCCCATAATCACTCCCGGAGTGAAGACAGGGTGCGTGTCACCGCTGCCACCAAGGCACAAGCTCGCCTCCCTCGAGAACTTGCTGAACTCCCCGAGCCAACATGGGCGCTCACTAGCGATGCCCCTTTCACCGGTGGGCTCAAACCGTGTACAAATATGTGACGGCCTTCACAACCGATCACGACAGGCTCGATCACCGAGACCAAACCGGTCTAGGTCTCACCATAGATCAAGACTAACAACCTAGAACACACCCTCAAGGACACCTAGCCTTAGATGTGTAAGGTCACTCCATGTTACTCTCACTAGCACTCTCCAGATATGCAATATCTCCTCCTAGTGCTCCAAGCCTTAGATGTTCCTCTTTGCCTCTTAGCTCTCACCAAATGCCTCTTGGCTCCATAGATGTTCCTCTTTGCCTCTTGGCTCTCACCAAATGCTCCAAGCAATTCCACTAGCCAAGAGAGGTCTCCAAGACCCCAGCGACGAAGTTATATAGGCGTGCAACCTCCAACTAGTCGTTGCTCCACTAAATCAGCTTTCTGGGCCAACTGACCGGACTGTCCGGTTACTGCCTGACCGGACCGTCCGGTCACTACAACCCTCGACACCAACAGATCTGCCCTTGTTGATCTCCTACTGACTGGACCGTCCGGTCAGACTTTCTCTCTCCATTCTAAAGAGCTCTCAATTTGCGTTTTCTCTGTCTCGTCGTGTCTCCATACAGACCAGACTGTCCGGTCTGCTGACCGGACCGTCCAGTCACTATTGATCCCTGCGTAGACAAATTCGTTGCAAAATGCTCTCTTTCCACTAAGTGATCGTACAGTCCGGTCTCCACTAACCCCTCTGTCCGGTCACTTCATCCAGAAGCTGAAACTCCTTGTCCTCGCTTGACTTCATTTCCCGGCTTCTCCGAACAGCTCCTTGGCTTCTCCACTATCACCTAGTGTCTATGATTTCGTCGAGCAACCTTGCACATCACCAACTAGACATGACCTTAAGAGAAATAACCTAGACCCCCTTGATAGTCCGGTTTTTCCTATGGACTCAAAGCCCTAACAACTAGACAAGTGTTCCCAACACTTGCTCCAGAGCTTGTCCCTAGCTTTGATCCATCTCCATCAACCCTTGGACTCCATCAAGCTCACAAGCCTCCATGCTTGCGGTCGTTGTCATCCACCGCCAAAGCCGCTGTCAACAATCATCATAGAGTAGAAAAAAGTTTCCTACATGAACAACACTCATGTAGACATTAGTCACATTTCATGTTTGTCATTCATCATCAAAACATTCATACCTCGGGGTGACCTCAATGATCATGATCCTTACAAACCGCTTTAGTGTCACCTACTTCAACTTCTCACTAATTCTAGGCGGACAGTGAGAAGCCCAAGGTGGCCATCTATGATCCTCAGGAGGGTGAGGACTGGAGCTTCATGTATGATGATAGGTATGCAGACCTAAGTATGGAGTTGAGCACGGTTCCTACTATGGAATGAAACCCTATTACCGTGTCCTCAACAACATGCTTAGAGTGACCTTGACTCCTAAGGTGGGCAATCACACTCACATACTTAGCTCCACCAAGACACTTATGTTTGCTATGAGAGAGGGAGCAGAGCCCATCAGCGTGTTTGATTTCATTTGGTCTGAGCTCCTCTACAACTCCTACTCTACCAAGTCATCTTTGGTGTATGCACTTTTGTTGACGGTTCTTAAGTACCAAATTTGATCATCAATTACCTGCATAAAAAGGGCAAAAATTGATAACCAACATAGTGGTAGGAGTTTATTACTAATAATTTCCACAAGTGTTGGTAAATATTTGAGTGCAGGTCAATTTATCACGAATTAAGGAGTTTCCAAGTCATTTATCCAAGAATTTACAAAATCAACCAGTCACAAGCAAGCACAAGGATATATGACATGGATTCACGAGATTCCTCCATTGTAACTCAGCCAAACTGCCGACCTAAAAAGATCAGGACCCACCTGTTGGCCACCCCGAGAAAGCACAGGCCGGTTTGGCCACTGCCTCCACGTGTCGAGTACTGGTGCTCTCCTGAAGGCAGTTGTATGGTGGTTCCATGGCGGTTACTCCTCTAAAATGAGCTTCCAAGGCTATAAATAGATGACTTCATTTCACTTGACACACACACATTATTGGAGAGTGATTCCATATAGCAAGAAGGTGTAGTGCTGCTCCTATGTAGTACTAGAATAGGAAGAGAGTGAGGAAGGAGCTTTGGAGTGGAGCCTTGTCTGTGGGCCTTCTTCTCCACCCTTGTACCTCGTCGGAACCTTGTCCTTTTCGAGTAATCGAGTAAGTCTTTTGAGTTTATTTATGTTCTTAAGATTTCCATATTAGGCAGGTTGTGTGCTTAGTTATTGTGGGTTCAAAGTCTCATAGATCGTTAATAGATAGTATATATCTATTATTCACATATCTAGGATACTTAGTTTAAGCAACACGACTTAGCTAAGTAGTGACGTATAATGTAAGCGAGGTGCTTAGGTTAGAAGTCATCTTTGATTGTCGCCTTGCCCACGGAAGAGAGGTAAGTTCTAGTAAGTGATAGCCCTAGGATCCCATGTAATCCTCCACGTCTGGCCGGGAGATAAGCATTTAAGGCGGAGTTGTCCTGAAGAATGCGTTTAATACATGAATCCGCGCATGAAGTAATAACCCAAGCCTCAGCCTGATCTTAATTAGGATCTTATCCATATATAAACCTCTCTATCCTGCACCACATTTATCCTCTCGTGTCCTTGGACCTGACTAGACTTATGATAAACACAGACTATTCTTTGGATTCGATAACCCATGAATACTCTCTTGGAGAAGTGCTACTACGGTATTATCCATCCGCTTGCAGATTTTTCTGTGATCAATAGATATAACCATCAGAACGCTCCTTGCATTGCCATCAATTTTGGTGTGACATTAAGGAGTGTCAACAAGCATTTCTGGCGCCACTGCCGGGGAACGGTTGTCGCTTTATCCTAGGACCCTAGTTGTCCTTGTATCTTGTTTTTCTTTTCTCTTATTTCTTGTGAAATACTTAGTTTATAGGTATCCATAGTTATGCCTAAGTCGGTAGACGACCGGGTACCTCATCCATAAGGTAACCGACCGAGTCGGCTTGGAGTGCAAGGCAAATAGAGATAGACTTTCTATGTGAATCCTTATAGACTACGAGTAGGAATCTTCATGTACCCCTTGCCGACCGGATATATAAGGCGACAGGGAACCCCCATCAAGGGACACGAACAACCACAACAGACAACATTAATACAAATCATAGAACACAGGACGTAGGGTTTCTTCTCTCATTGAGAGGGCCCGAACCTATCTAAATCGGCGTCTTGTGTCTTAACCATCGAGTTCTTAATCCCGACGTAGCCCTATAAATTTATTGCCGAGTACAAGTCTCGACAGTTGGCGCACCAGGTAGGGGACAAGGCTCGCCAGGATTCACCTTCGACTTCGATGGTCGAGATTCCCACCATCCAGTACTCGCCGGACTTCAAGATCTCCTTTCGGTAGCTCGACTTCACCACTGACTCCAATGAAGTGCTAGGCGTCGATGACCAATCTCATGGCGCGATCACCGATCCTATCAGATCCGATCCCTGCATTGGTTCCACTCGGATTTGGTGACACAGATCTACCCACTGGATACGACTCTAAGTCGGTCTGCTCCTTTGATAAGGACTCAGATGGATCTACATGCCCTTATCCTTTGGCCATTAATATGGTCGAGGTTCGTGAGAACCCAACCGATGATAGGGATGATGACAACAATGACGATGGTCCTGCCAACGACAATGATGGACGTGATGAGGAAGTCCAAAGGGATGATGACCCCAAGAGGTACCATCTTCGAGTGGTCACCGCCGCCGACTGAGAGGATCTCGTGGATCTCGATTGGCATGAGAGCTAGACCTCGGGGATTGGGAGATTGAAGTAGATGGCGTCAAGGTCTACCACACCCCTCAGAACATCATCACTAGAGCAAAGACGTTGCTTGACAGCTTGATGGCTGATGCAGCGTACCAAACTCTGGCGATGCATAAGGCAGTAGCCATGCTCAAAGCAGCTGCTGTTCAAGACGCGACCAGGGACGAACCACAATCAGTGGTGAGTTCTAGCTAGGCAACTTCTCGTGGTCGACAGCGTAGCGATCTGAGGAATTCCATGAGACCCCATGACGGTCGAGATACCATCAACTCTCGTACTGAAGAGCGCATTCAGGATGACCAGTGCCACGAGGAGGAGCAGCATAACAAGACGACTGATGACCGACAGGACGACCGACAGGATGATCGACGGGATGACCAACAACGCAATACACCCCCGAGAGACAACTGCGACGACCGACGTCAATGAGATGATCGAGACCGATGCGAAAACCATGACGAAGACAATTGGCGTCGTCGCCATAGTGATGACGTAGGCCCTCGCCATAATCGTCGCGCGTCTTCACCTTCTCGGTCATCAGACCGATGACGGAGGTTGTTCAGCCCCAACGAGGATGAATTTGATGGGATCAAGGCCTACATACCAGAGCTTTGTAACGCTCGGTGGCCAAAAGGGTTCAAGCCGGTCCCCATTGAGAAGTATGATGGTGAGACCAACCCTCGGGAGTGGCTTCAACTTTACAGCATAGCGATTCGATCGGCAGGAGGCGACACCTATGTGACAGCCAACTATCTACCAGTCGGTCTTGAGCCAGCCGTTCGGATTTGGCTCACATCACTCCCGGAGAGGTCGATTACTTCATGGGCCGACCTCAACAGAAGTTCATTGAGAGCTTCCAAGCTACCTGCAACCGGCCAGGCAATCAATTTGACCTTACCCGGATCAAGCAGAAGACTGATGAATCCCTGCGTGACTACATCAAGTGGTTCTGCACATCATTGCAGCCTTCCAAGGAGGTGTCCAGAGCGATGAGCTAGTTCAGGAGATCGGTCGGAGGACTCATGACCTCAAGCTAACCGCTCGGGATTGCTTTGAGATTGCAGATGAGTTTGCATCCAGAGAGTCAACATTGTATGACATCCAAGGCAAAGGCAAGGAGAAGTGCTTGGACAAGCCGGAGTCCTCCAAGAAGGACAAAAAGCGGAAGACTAAGAACATGGTCACTGCGGTAGATCGAACGAGGAAAAATCCTTGGAGGAACCAGCAGACCATGGACGACTTGCTGAGTGGCCCATGCCTATGGCATCCAAAGGGAAACCACAAAGCAAAGGACTGTTATCGGCTGAAGGGCTTCATGACTGCCAAGCTGAAGGTGGCCAAAGATCAGCCAAGGCGCAACGACAAGGATAAAGCCAATGACGGTGACAACAAGAATGAGGATGGAGAGTTCAAGGAGCCCCGGAAGGAAGTCAATTTCATCTTTGGAGGCCCGGACGCCTACACCTCCAAGCGCAAGCAAAAGTTGGAGCTACGTGAGATTAACTCCGTAGAGCATGCCACGTCCGAGTACATGAGGTGGTTTGAAGTACCGATTACATTTGATCGATCAAATCACCCCAGGCACCTGCCCAAGCCAGGTCGCTATCCACTAGTGCTCGCGGCAACGATGAAGGGGGTCAAGCTCAATAAAGTACTCATCATCGGAGGAAGCAGTATGGACTTGATCTTCACCAAGACCCTCATGGAGTTAGGCTTGTCGGTCAGCGACTTGCAGCCGAGTTCCTCTCCCTTTCATGGGATCGTGCCTGGCAAAACCTCTATTCCTATTGGACAGATCACTCTGCCTGTCACCTTTGGGACTCGTGAGAACTTCAGGACTGAGCGTGTCATCTTCCAGGTAGCCGACTTTGAGTCTTCCTACCATGTCATCATCGGTAGACCGGCGATGGCAAAATTCATGGTGGTCCCACACTACCCCTATCTCACTCTCAAGATGCCAGGGCCCAAGGGAATCATCTCCCTCCACTCTGACCTTCAGAATTCTTTTGATTGGGATGTTCTGAGTTGTGAGATGGCTGACCAACAGTTCATGCTGTCCGGCCGGCAAGAGATCCAGAAGCCAGTCGGCAGTCAGGAGCGGACTGACACGGAGGTCCCCGTGAAGAAGCCCACCAAGGACAAGATCCAGAATGACGATGTCCCTACCAAGAAAGTTTCGCTCTACCCAGAGGACCCTGCTAAGATCACTTATGCAAGGGCCAACCTCAACAAGAAATAGGAACTCGTGCTCACTCTTTTCCTTTAGGAAAATAGGGACATCTTTGCATGGAAGCCCTCTGACATGCTAGGAGTTCCTAGGGAAAAGATTGAACATGAGCTAAGGGTGCCTCTTGAGACCACCCCCGTCAAGCAAAGGCTTAGAAGGTTTGCACAAGACCGCAAGGACGCCATGAAGAAGGAGATAGCTAGACTATTAGATGCTAAATTTATAAGGGAAGTGTATGTAGGGGAACGGGTAGGCTACGATAGCATATAAAACTTCTACCGTTCAACCAGGAAACCTTGCAAGAGAGGATCATGGATCGTTACCACTAGACGCGCAGGCGGAGCGGAAGCGAATGTTGGAGCAGCTCGATCCAACGTAGTCGCGCGTCGGTGTAGAGGAAGTAGTCGATCACGTCAATCGTCTCCTTCTAGTCCAGCCGTCGGCACCGCAGCAGCAGCAGCGCCTCCTCGCGGTATCCACACGTACGGGGTTGGAGCACCGTGCGCGGCGTGCTAGCACCGGCAACACGGTTAGGGTTTTGTGGGCGAGAAAGAGGAGCACGGCGGCTAGGGTTAAGGACTGGTGGAATCACCTGCGCCTTAAGCCCCTCCTCCACTTAAATAGACCCTTCTAATGGGCCTCGACTAGTTGGCCCATTAGTGGACTAATTCTTCACACAGATCAATATCCGTATGACCCTCACATACGGATCAAATCCGTATTGTCTCTTGGGCATATCTCCAACAATCTCCCATTTGCACTAGAGACAATCACATAGGCAAGCGATGTTCCAACCCGTTAAGTGTGTGACCCGTTAGGTTCACATGTACACGATAGTGATGTGAAAACCATTTTTCAAATCATAAATCAATAGCGGCACCTAGCAGCACATACTGATTCTCGTGTACACATAAAGATCATATCGGCCGAACCTTTGACATACGCAGTCAGCGATCCCTTTGCCTCACGATATCAGTCAAGCTTAAGGCGAGATACGTGCCATCCCTATAATAGCTCGACCATTCACTCGAACGTCTAGTGGATTTGTCATGACTAACTTTTAGTCATTATGATTAACTTTTAATCACATTGGCATGGCCATGCACTTCTAAATCCATCTAACTCGAGGGGCCCAGAGATATCTCTCCTGTTATTAGGAGGGGCAAATTCCATCTTGACTGCTCACACCCCACGACATGTTTCATAGCATACCCGAAAATTACCTTTATAACTACCCAGTTACGGAATAGCGTTTGGTAATCCCTAAATATGCTATTACACATTCTGGGAATCAATGACAATCTCAGGTCTAAGGATCCCAAAGGTACATCATACAAGACAACAATTGATGGCACAATAATAACATCTCAGCAAAGTCTATTAGTGGGTCAGTCCAACACTATGTTCTCCAACATGTGTCCACATTATTGATTTGATATCTCCATATCAATGATCTGTGAAACATGATCATCAACCAATACATGTGCTAGTCCATGAATCATTATTGTCCAACACAATGATAAGGAACTAGGGATCATTTAGGATAATATTATGAAAGAACAATGAGTTTCACAAACAAGTCACGCACTTGTCAATCAATGCAATAATTATGATCCATAGAACAGAATAACACTTTATTCAATCACACATAAACATAGACATTACACAATCTCTCATACATTAATCATGCAGATATCTAATACCCATGGATCTCATATGTGCCTCATGCTTGGGCTGAGAGAGAGGTTTTGTCAACGGATCAGCGATGTTTGAGTCCGTGTGCACCTTGCATATCTTTACATCACCTCGAGCGACGATGTCCCGAATAAGATGATAACGCCGTAGTACGTGTTTGTTCTTTTGATGCGCTCTAGGCTCCTTGGCTTGCGCAATGGCACCACCATTATCACAATAGAGGTCCATTGGACTGGATGCACTAGGAACCACACCCAACTCAGAAACAAATTTTCTGATCCAAACAGCTTCCTTTGCATTTTCTGAAGCGGCAAGGTACTCAGCCTCCGTTGTTGAGTCAGCAATCGTATCTTGCTTGGAACTCTTCCAGCTCACCGCGCCTCCATTGAGGCAAAACACATATCCAGATTGCAATCTCGAATCGTCTTTGTGGGTTTGGAAGCTAGCATCAGTGTAACCATTTACAACGAGCTCTTCCTCACCTCCATAGACTAGGAACATATCCATAGTCCTTCTTAAGTACTTTAGGATATTCTTATTAGCTCCCCAATGAGCTTCTCCTGGATTTGACTGGTATCTGCTCACAGCACTAAGAGCGTAGGCTACATCTGGGCGAGTACTTATCATGGCATACATCATGGACCCAACAGCCGAAGCATATGGAATCGCTCTCATTTTCTCTTGCTCATCTGGTGTCGAGGGACACTGAGTCTTGCTAAGAGAAACCCCATGTGACATGGGCAAGAAATCTTTCTTGGAATCCTGCATATTGAACCGTTTCAATACCTTGTCAATGTACGTGTCTTGGCTTAATCCAATTAGCCTCTTTGATCTATCTCTATAGATCTTAATGCCCAAAATGTAAGCTGCCTCTCCTAAGTCCTTCATTGAGAAACTCTTTCTCAAAGAAGTCTTAACAGCTTCAAGCATTGGAATATCATTACCGATCAGCAATATGTCATCCACATAAAGGACCAGAAAGACAAGCGCGCTCCCACTAGCGCTTTTGTAAACACAAGGCTCTTCTTCGTTTTTAATGAAGCCAAACCCTTTGACTACCTCATCAAAGCGAAGATTCCAACTCCGAGATGCTTGCTTTAGTCCATAAATGGACTTTTGAAGCTTGCATATCTTCCTAGCATTTTGTGGATCGACAAAACCTTCAGGCTGTGTCATGTACACATCCTCACTTAGGTTTCCATTAAGGAAAGCCGTTTTGACATCCATTTGCCATATCTCATAATCATAAAATGCGGCAATTGCTAGAAGGATCCGTATAGACTTTAGCATAGCGACGGGCGAGAAGGTCTCATCATAATCAACCCCTTGAATTTGCTTAAAACCTTTCGCCACCAATCGTGCCTTATAGATGTGAACATTTCCATCCATGTCTATCTTTTTCTTAAAAACCCATTTACACTCAATGGTTTTTACACCATCAGGCGGATCTATCAAGTTCCAAACTTGATTTTCTCTCATGGATTCTAATTCGGATCTCATGGCTCCAAGCCATTTCTCAGAGTCCGGTCCCATCATTGCTTCACTGTAAGTCTTAGGCTCATCATTGTCTAACAATAATATGTCTCGCTGCCCCGTGGTTAGGAGCGTGAACTTTTCAGGAGCGCGATGTGCCCTTTCTGACCTACGTGGGGCTGGTGTTTCAACAATTGGTTCAACAACAATTTGTTCATCCAATTGTGGTATAGCGGAAGAAGAAACATTTTCTGGAGCTTCTTGAACTTCTTCAAGTTGCACCGTTCTCCCACTTACCCTTTTGGAGAGAAACTCTTTCTCTAGAAAAACACCATTACGAGCGACAAACACTTTGACCTCTTCCCGGTTGTAGAAATAATAACCTTTGGTTTCCCTAGGGTATCCTACAAAGAAGCATTTATCAGACTTGGAAGAAAGCTTATCAGACGTCATACGTTTTACATAAGCCTCACATCCCCAAATCTTAAGAAAAGACAACCCGGGACGCTTCCCAGTCCATATCTCATATGGTGTCCTTTCCACGGATTTAGATGGAACCCTATTAAGTGTGAAAGCGGCAGTTTCTAGAGCATATCCCCAGAAGGACAATGGAAGATCACGTTGGCTCATCATAGACCTAACCATGTCTAACAAGGTTCGGTTCTTCCGTTCGGATACTCCATTCCATTGGGGCGTTCCTCGCGGAGTCCATTGTGGAACAATTCCACATTGCTTTAGATGTTCACCAAATTCATGGCTCAAACATTCACCACCACGATCAGATCGTAGGAGTTTAATAGTCTTGCCCAATTGATTTTGTACTTCATTTTGAAATTCTTTGAACTTTTCAAAGGATTCAGACTTATGCCTCATTAAGTAGATGTAACCATATCTACTAAAGTTGTCGGTAAAAGTTATGAAGTACTGAAAACCACCTCTGGTCGTGCAACTAATTGGTCCACATACATCCGTATGTACAAGTCCCAATAGTTCACTCGCCCTCTCACTATTTCCTGTGAAAGGCGACTTAGTCATTTTGCCAAGTACACAAGACTCACATGTATCAATTGATTCAAAATCAAAAGAACTTAGAAGACCATCTGTATGGAGTTTCTTTATGCGCTTCTCATTTATATGACCTAAACGACAATGCCAAGTATACGTGGGATTCAAATCATTAGGCTTGAGCCTTTTCGCATCAATGTTATAAATAGGCTTATTCTCAAGATCTAAGTAATATAATCCATTCACCAATGGGCAATTACCATAGAGAATATTATTCAAATAAATGGAACAACACTTGTTCCTTATTATGACCTCATAACCATCATCTTCCTCCAAACATTTTGAAGAAATAATGTTTTTGCCTAAGGCGGGAATATAATAACAATTATTTAACTCCAAAACTAATCCTGATGGTAATGAAAGTGGATAAGTTCCGATGGCCAACGCAGCAACCTTTGCACCATTGCCGACGCGAGCATCCACCTCGCCTTCTGCACATTTCCTTGCTTCTTTAAGCCTTGCAACGATTTGCAAGTATGAATCATCGATCCGGTATCAAATACCCATGAATCATAAGGACATGTAGCAACATTATTAATTTCAATAACATTGATACCTGAATTAGAAGTGTCTCCACCCTTCTTCTTCAGCTCTTCCAGATAAAGCGTGCAATTCCTCTTCCAATGACCAGGTTTCTTGCAGTGAAAACAAGGATCACTACCCGCCGGTTTAGGCTTAGGAGCTGCTGCAGGCTTAGGCTTAGTGCTAGAGATCTGATCTGTAGCCTTAGCCTTAGTCTTGCACTTTCGTTTCTTGCTATCCTTTTGAACCAAGTTAACTTGACTTGGACCAGATTTTTTGATGCTTGCCTCAGCTGTCTTAAGCATCCCATGCAACTCAGCCAATGTCTTCTCTAAGCTATTCATTTGAAAGTTCAAAATGAAAGGCTCATAGCTTGCAGGAAGCGACTGGAGAATTACATCTATGGCCAAATCAGGGTGTAGAGCAGCACCAAGTTTCTCCAGATTCTCAATGTAACCAATCATCTTGATCACATGAGGACTGACAGAACCGTTTTCAGCTAGCCTGCACGCAAACAAGGACTTTGAGATGTTGTACCTCTCAGACCTTGCTTGGTTCTCAAACATGCCACGAAGTCCCTCAATCATATTGTGGGCATCCGCGTTCTCATATTGCTTCTGAAGCTCAGAGGACATAGTGGCAAGCATGAGACAGCTAACATCAACTGCATCATTGGTATGTTTCTCATACTCCCTTTTCTGAGTGGCAGTAGCATTTTCTGGCAGATCATCAGGATAGGGAAGCTCTAGAACATATTCCTTTTTCTCTTGCTTGAGAACAATTCTCAAGTTGCGATACCAATCAATAAAGTTTGTTCCACTAAGCTTTTCTTTTTCAAGAATTGAGCGCAAATTGAAAGTGTTACTAGCGGTTGGTGCCATGATCTACAACAGAAAATATGCAAATATAAGCACTATGTAAATATAAAACTCTTATAAACATTTTAACAAAAGTTCATTATTCCACTATATGCTTGGAACCGTTTTCCCTCAAAACGACATATAGTGGTTCAAGATCCATATTCAACTTAGATCCTAGTGAGCTTTGGCATCACCGCTAGAAATCTAGTGACATAGGTAAGCAACACTTTGCTAATCACATCCCTATGTGACTCTTGTTTGTTGGGTGGTATCACATGCCCCAGCGCCAACACCATGCCCCAAATCCCAAAACCGTTTTGATAGCTTTGTTAATTAAACCAATACTATGCATATAAATGTCCGACATTTATCCTAATAATTAAGATAGTTGAGGTACTCTACTTTGGCAGACCTACCATACAACGATCATAATTTTAATAGGTGCAGCTATTGGAAGGGCATATAATTTAATTTTTCTTGAGGGAACCTATTCTAGCATGTTAATCATATCTAATAACACATGAAAGAATAGGATGATAGGAACATCATCACAGGCAATCATATTAGCTGTGAAATAGTATGGCCCCTTTCAATTGGTGATCTCCATCTCCATTGTCATCGCCATGTCTCCCGTCCTTTCAACCATCATGCTTGAGGCCTCCATGAACTAACACTTAGCTACTACAACTAATAGCTAGTAATAAATTACATGAGAATATCAAGCATCACAGGTCGACACGCAGGCCGTTATACAATAATATGACAGTCTCAACCCAGCTGTAATTAATCATGGCACGCAGGCCATGCAAATCACATATATACATCACATGCATCTTTTGGGCCATACCATTCACAACATTCTCTGCAAAAACAAGTTAGGCGAGAAGCGAATGCTAACATGTGGCCAAAAAGGGTTGTAACAATCTAGGCGTGTCCGTACGGCAGTCCCGATTCTAACAACCTCACAGGATTTCACAGATCGTATCTATAAAATCACAATGGAAATCCTATCGGGAAAATCATATTTGCCCGATTTTGAGTCATTCACAATGGCTTAGTTTTCCATTAGGTTTTCATGAGTAGACTACGGTACATGATTATGATACTATTGGCTCCTCTACTGGTGCACGCAGTTAGTCCCGATGGTGATTCCAGCCGGTAGGGACAAGTCGCGCGCGCACGGAGAAGGAACAGAAATAAATCAATGATGCATGTATTGCTATCCGCCCATTACCTTGTGAACCTCCCTATCATCATTGATCTAATCAATCCGAACACAAAAACATGTAATAGATCCCATCTAGTACATCAACATATCAACTATATGCACAAGATCTAGATCACAAACTACACAAGGTCGGCTCTGATACTACTGTAGCGGAACGGGTAGGCTACGATAGCATATAAAATTTCTACCGTTCAACCAGGAAACCTTGCAAGAGAGGATCATGGATCGTTAGCACTAGACGCGCAGGCAGAGCGGAAGCGAATGTTGGAGCAGCTCGATCCAACGTAGTCGCGCGTCGGTGTAGAGGAAGTAGTCGATCACGTCAATCGTCTCCTTCTAGTCCAGCCGTCGGAACCGCAGCAGCAGCAGCGCCTCCTCGCGGTATCCACACGTACGGGGTCGGAGCACCGAGCGCGGCATGCTAGCACTGGCAACACGGTTAGGGTTTTGTGGGCGAGAAAGAGGAGCACGACGGCTAGGGTTAAGGACTGGTGGAATCACCTGCGCCTTAAGCCCCTCCTCCACTTAAATAGACCCTTCTAATGCGCCTCGACTAGTTGGCCCATTAGTGGATTAATTCTTCACACGGATCAATATCCGTATGACCCTCACATACGGATCAAATCCGTATTGTCTCTTGGGCATATCTCCAACAGTGTACCATCCCGATTGGCTGGCAAACCCAATCCTTGTACCTAAGAAGAATAAAGAGCGGTGAATGTGTGTCGATTATACCAATTTGAACAAGGTATGCCCTAAAGACCCCTTCACTATTGATGAGGACATCACTCCTATGGATACACGCAACAATCCTCCAACTCTGGACTTGCAAGGTCCAATGACTAGAGCTCGTGCACGATGACTAAATTTAGAGGTGAGCTCGTTCCAACGTTCTTCGCTATATGTTACTTTTAAGAATGGTTTACTACCTAATGATTATTTTATGATTAGGAACCATGGAGAGGACCAGGAGGTGATGGGAGAAGGACTTGGGAACATGGAGGAACAGCAAGGGCTTGGAAGCCAAGGTGGAGGCCCAATCAAAACCGACTTCAAGTCTGTTTTGGGGCCCAGGACTAGTATGCACTAAAATGGATGCCCAGGACGCATACGGACTAGGATTTGGATGTTCTACATATGCACAGAAAGCTAAGGAGAAGATTTTTCCAATGCCGCTGGTTTCATGTCAAAATTCATCCGGAGTCATCGGGAATCGTCGAAACAAAAGAGGGTCTAGAATCTATGTTGGTGCTGTGTTGCCTGTTATTGGCCTTTAGGCTTTGTATCCAGTTGAGCCTAATTAGGAGCGCGTCCAGAGGGTCTTGCATAATCCTAGGGTCTTCTTATACAGCTGTCACTGCACCATTAGGGTTTGGTTTTTGCTTAGATTAATTCTGTTCATATATAGTGTCGTCGTTCATCGGTTTGTGAGACCCCAACTTCATGAGCTTAATCATTCATCTACAATTGTGTGGCATTCTTCTTTATTCTTTCTTGTGTTCTTGATTTGCAGGCAGGGATTAGCCTTCTTGGCGAGGTCAATCATTCTTGGATGGTTGATAACCAGAGGAGACGTTGTGCTGCGATTACGGGGTTCTGGACGTGTTGTTTAGAAGCCGGATCGATTTGTGTTTCGCCTCCGCCGAAATCAAGATTTACCAGAAACTTTCAGAAGATCGTGAACCCTTGTAAACATCAACTGGTAATTAGAGCTTCAGGTGCATCGTCAGGTTCGCACTACCCTTTAGTTTTGTTTTCGTGCTCTTCCTATTGTCCACAGAAAAGCCAAAATTTTTTTTCCTCCACCCATAACCACGTGTTTAGCCGTTGCATATTTCAATTTCAGTGTTCGTAGTGTTGAGTTTGTGCCCTAGTTCCTCTTTAGTCGCAGGTTTAGTTTGTATTTTTGTCATCAATAGTGTTTCCCTTGCAACCCTAGGCGCCATCCCGTCCACCACCCTCTGTTTTGTCGGCTTTGTGTGCTAGGGTTGATTGATCAACACGGCCACCCTAATCCCGCCTTAAACCCACCCTCAACACCTCGGACCAATTGCCACAAATTCCACTTTCCTCTACATCCATCCTGCCAAAAAAAATCCCTACCTGATTCCCTACCTGACCCCAAACCCGACTCGGGTTTCACTCCAACCCCGGGATCCTTCAAAACCGATTCCGACACACCTTCAGTAAAACAGCCATAATGTTTCGCTCGGTTGTCCGTTTTGGTTAAAATTCTTACAGGAGCTTCATGACTCGAAAAGGGGCCAAAAGGCCATTTGCCCTTCTCAAAAAAATTAAAAAAAATCAGGAAGATAAAGAAAAAATTCATTCAAGTTGAAACCTGACGTTTTCTAAAACTTGCATAATTTCTGTAGGCCACATCCTACCTCTGTTTGAGCTGAAATTTTCTGTGAGTTCTCTCCCTTTGCCATTGAGTGGGAGAAAATATAAAAAAAATAAAATAATTTTTTTTTGGATTTCTACTAGTGCTCCATCTAGACCCCTTGAATTTTGAGGTTTGGCTATTTTACACCTAGCCCCCTGCTGTACTCTATTCTCCTTTCACACTTATTTCTACCATTGCTATCACTACTGTTCTAGGACATAGTTACACCAGCAACTAAGGATAAGTTACTTGAGGCACTTATTCAGCTTACTCTCTGTTTTTGATTTGTGTGCCACTCACACATATATATATATTTGGCCTTCCTAGCTCTACATATTTCTTCTGGATAGCACACAGGTTATTTTGTGAGCCTTGCAATCATGGAACACACCTCCTTGGTATCCTTTGCTTTGCTTTTCAGAACTTTGTAAGAACTTTGTAAGGAACTTCCTTTTGCGGTGTTGAGAGGCACCACTGCTTAGTAGTTTTGTATGGGTAACATTTACTGTTTGTTTTCTATTTTGGTGTTTGTGATGACATAAAGCGATGGAGAGGGGGCTTCTCCCTCAAAATTTGATGAGCGCGTGAGCCAAGATCAGCTACAGAAGGCTTTACAGGCGTCTCAGAGTGATTTGGCAGAGACGATCACCAGAGCCATCACTGACGCGGTCACCAAGCTTCACCTGGGAGAAAGCATTGAGCGGTTGGATAAGAGAGTCTCTAAATTAACCGATCAGGTTATCGAGTTGGAGATCGCTCACAAGACCATCAGCACCAACACCAACGACGTTGAAGATGACCATGATGAAGACGGTGTATAAGGCTGATGGCACCATGGATAGGTCAGCTACAAGGACCGCAAGATTACGACGTCGTTTGCAACATAACACTCAAGGTATGGGTGGTTTCCACAACCACAGCCGTCGCCCACAAGGTAACCATGCTCCAGATGACCCGTATGCTAAAATTAAGTTTTCAATTCCTTCGTTCTTGGGTTAGTATGATGGTGATGCTTATCTTGATTGGGAGATGACTGTAGATCAAAAATTTAATGCCCACCTTGTTCCTGAACAACATAGAGTTAGACAAGCTACTAGTGAGTTTAAGGACTTTGCTATTGTTTGGTGGAGTGGCCTAGCTGCTGAAAGTAATTTTCCTACTACTTGGGAAGAACTTAAGGTAGCAATGTGTGATCGTTTTGTTCCTCCTTCTTTTTATAGAGAGATTCGTAATAAACTGCAGCGCTTAGATCAAGGAGATAAAACTGTTCAGGAGTACTTTAGTGAGCTTCAGAAGGGTTTGATTCGTTGTGCTGTAGTTGAAAAAGTAGAGGATCATATTTTTGTTGCTTTTATTCTGGTTTGAGAAAAGAAATTCAGGACATCCTTGATTATAAAGAATTTTATACCCTCAACTAGTGTTTCCAGTATGCTATGCTTGCAGAGAAAGAATCACAGGGACTTTTCCAGGCTTTTGAGGAGTACAGCAAGTCCAGGACTTTCTACCCACCACGGCCGACGGGGACTTCGGGGCTGCCCAAGCCATCTTTCCGGCCGCCCCCACCAGCAGCTGCCAAGGGAACCAGTGTTGTTTCTACAGCACCAAGATTAGCCCCATGCACCTTCTATGCGCTCAGGTAAAAATTCAGTGTAGGTACCAGCTAGTAGTGCCTCCTCTGTTGCTTCGACGGGATGCACTACAGGGATTCAGCGCCACCGCTGCCATGGTCTTGGTCATGTGCAGAAAGATTGCCCAAGTAGGCGGGCATATGTTACGACAGACGATGGCGGTTACATGAGCACCTCCGATGTGGAGGATGAGGAGGAGGATGTCGTTGCCACTAGCGGCGACCTCGTCCTTGGAGGCGGAGACACCATGGGCTACATGAATATTATTATGCAACGTGTGCTTAACACACAAATCTAGCAGCCCGAGACGATGTAGCGATATAACTTGTTCTAGATTTTCTTCGTCATCAAGAACTGCCGATCACGTGTCATCATTGATGGAGGAAGCTGCAACAATTTGGTGAGTTCTGATGTGGTTAAGAAGCTTGATTTGACCACGCACCCACATCCACATCCATACAACATTCAGTGGTTAAATGACTCTGGAAAAGCTTAGGTAACACAAACTTACAGAGTTCCTTTTTCCATTGGTTCTTATATGGATTCTGTTGATTGTGATGTTGTAACCATGCAAGCATGTTCACTTTTATTGGGTAGACCTTGAGAATTTGATAATGAGGTTGTACACCATGGTAAAAGTAATAAGTACACTTTTATGCATAAAGGAACTAAAATTAATTTGTTACCAATGACCCCTACTGAAATTATACAAGCTAATTTAGAAAGAGCTGCTAGTTTGAAAAATAAAGGTCCTGAAATTCAGCAACCTGTTAATTCTGATTCTTCACCTAGTAATGTTAATGATTCTTCAAGTTCTAAGGGTGCGGGAATTAAATTACAAGGTCGTTCATGTCTTGCAACAAAATCTGAGCTTGCTGAAATTTCTATAGATGATGATATTTGCTATGCTTTGATATGCAAACAAGATTTGTTTTTGCTTGATGATATTGCTTCTAGTGCTTTGCCTCCTGCTGTCACTAACCTTTTGCAGGAGTATGAGGATATTTTTCCAGCTGAGATACCTCCGGGATTGCTACCTTTGAGAGGGATTGAGCACCAAATTGATTTGATTCCGGGTGCTACTTTGCCATACCGTGCTGCTTATAGGACCAACCCTGAGGAGACTAAGGAGATACAACGACAAGTCCAAGACCTTTTGGATCGTGAGTATGTTCATCAATCACTTAGTCCTTGTGTTGTTCCTGTACTTTTGGTTCCTAAAAAAGATGGTACTTGGCGTATGTGTGTAGATTGTAGAGCCATTAATAACATTACTATTAGGTATCGTCATCCTATTCCTAGGCTAGACGACATGCTTGATGAGTTATGTGGTGCTACAATTTTTACTAAAATTGATTTGCGTAGTGGCTAACATCAAATTAGAATGAAACTTGGAGATGAATGGAAAACAACTTTCAAAACCAAATTCGGATTGTATGAGTGGTTAGTAATGCCTTTTGGTTTAACTAATGCACCTAATACTTTCATGCGTTTGATGAATGAGATTTTAAGAGCTTTCATTGGCAAATCTGTGGTAGTATACTTTGATGATATCTTGATTTATAGCAAATCCATGGATGATAATATGGTTCATTTGCGTGCTGTTTTTGATGCTTTGCGAGCTGCACGTTTATTTGGTAACGTTGAGAAGTGCACTTTTTGCACGGATCGAGTCTCTTTTCTTGGCTATGTTGTGACTCCATAGGGAATTGAGGTGGATGAGGCAAAAATTGAAGCCATAAAGAGCTGGCCTGTACCAAAAACTATCACACAGATGAGGAGTTTTCTTGGTCTTGCAGGTTTCTGCTGCCGCTTTCTCAAAGATTTCAGCACCATCGCTGCACCATTGCATGAGTTGACAAAGAAGGGCGTCGAGTTCGATTGGGGTAAGGTACATCATGAGTCTTTTGATGCTTTGAAGGAGAAACTTACACATGCACCATTGCTAGAACTATCCAATTTTGAGAAGACTTTTGAGCTTGAATGTGATGCTAGTGGTATAGGCATTGGCGGTGGTTTGATACAAGATGGTAAACCTGTTGCATACTTTAGCGAAAAATTTACTGGGCCTATTTTGAATTACTCCACTTATGATAAGGAATTATATGCTCTTGTACAAGAGACGTGGCATCATTATTTGTTGCCCAAAGAATTTGTTATTCATTGTGATCATGAATCGCTTAAGTATGTTCGCTCACAATGCGATTTGAACCATAGACATGCTAAATGGGTTGAGTTTATTGAGTCTTTTCCTTATATTATTAAACATAAGAAAGGGAAAGATAATGTGATTGCTAATGCTTTATCTAGGCGCAATACTTTATTGTCTCAACTTGTTTGTAGAATTTTTGGACTTGAGGCAATTAAAGAACAATATTCTGATGATGCTGATTTTAAGGATACTGCAATGTAAAGAAGGTTGTGCTTGGAACAAATTTGTGTTGAATGATGGATTCTTGTTTAGAGCTAACCGCCTATGCATTCCAATTGGTTCTGTTCGTCTTTTGTTGTTGCAGGAGGCGGATGGAGGTAGATTGATGGGTCATTTTCGTGCTAAGAAGACGGAGGATATTTTGGCCACACACTTCTTTTGGCCAAGGATGAGGAAAGATGTTGAGCGCTTTGCTGCTCGTTGCACTACATGTCAAAAAGCTAAGTCTCATTTGAATCCACATGGTTTATACATGCCACTTCGTGTTCCTTCTATTCCTTGGGCTGGTATTTCTATGGACTTTGTTTTAGGACTGCCTAGGACTAAGAGGGGGAGCGATAGCATTTTTGTTGTTGTGGATCATTTTTCTAAGATGGCACACTTTATACCATGTCATAAGACCGATGATACTAGTCATATTGCTGATCTTTTTTTCAAAGAAATTGTACGTTTGCATGGTATGCCTTGTACTATTGTTTCAGATCGTGATGCAAAATTTTTGAGTCACTTTTGCGCTCACTTTGGAATAAGTTCGGTACCAAGTTATTGTTTTCTACAACTTGTCACCCACAAACTGATGGACAGACCGAGGCTGTGAACCGCACCTAGGGACTATGTTGAGAGCTATTTTGAAGAAAAATTTGAAGCAATGGGAAGAATGTTTGCCTCATATTGAGTTTGCATATAATCGGGCAACACATTCCATTACCAAGGTAAGTCCCTTCAAGGTAGTGTATGGTTTTGATCCCGGTACTCCACTTGATATACTTCCTCTACCTATTAATGAGAGAGTTCATGTTGATGCTAAGGAGCGTACTGAATTTATTTTGCAAATGCATAAGACCACTAGACTTAGCATTGAAAAGATGAATGAAAAGTATAAAATTGCTAGAAGTAAAGGTAGAAAGGAAGTAAAGCTTGATGTAGGAGATTTTGTGTGGTTACACTTAAGGAAGGATAGATTTCCAGAATTAAGAAAGTCTAAATTAATGCCTAGAGCTCATGGTCCATTCAAAATAATTGAGAAGATTAATGATAATGCATACAAACTTGAGTTCCCTCCTGAGTTCGGGGTTGGTCCTACTTTTAACATTTCAGATTTGAAACCATACTTGGGAGAATAGATGAGCTTGAGTCAAGGACGACTCTACTTCAAGACGGGGAGGATGATTAGGACATCATTCCTATGGATACACACAACACTCCTCCAACTCTGGACTTGCAAGGTCCAATGACTAGAGCTCGTGCACGACGACTAAATTTAGAGGTTAGCTCGTTCTTACGTTCTTTGCTATATGTTACTTTTGAGAATGGGTTGCTACCTAATGATAATTTTATGATTAAGAACCATATAGAGGACCAGGAGGTGATGGGAGAAGGACTTGGGAACGTGGAGGGCCAGCAAGGGCTTGGAAGCCAAGGTGGAGGCCCATTCAAAACTGACTTCGAGTCTGTTTCGGGGCCCAGGACCAGTATGCACTAAAACGGATGCCCAGGACGCACACGGCCTCGGATTTGGACGTTCTACATATGCACGGAAAGCATCTCAATTTGCCTTCTATCTTGGGATAGCTGCTCGCCGGTAACTGTTGACAACAAGTCAATACCTCCAAAGGAGAAGTTTGAATGCACAAGATGTCAAGGACTTACCAAAAGTTTCAGCCTCGAGGTATTCAATCCTGTCCCGCTTCTTCTCCACAAGAGAATATATTCTCTGAATATGAAGAAGGGTATGGTTAGTTGGAAGAATGATTCAAGGAAGAAAAAACTTGTTATTGATATACCTTGTCGGCCTCTCAATGTTGATGCATGACGTCCATGTCCTTAGCTTCTGGTCGATTCAATGAGTCCTCAACCAACACGGTCTTACTCTTATAGTGGGGAGAAGACATGCCGATCGGGGAAGGGTTGACGGTCTAAGGAGCAGGCATTGGTAGTGTCTTGGGCACTGGATCGTTGGACGATTTTCTCGGCTCGATCTGCGCACTTGATGGTGTGCGGATCGGCTGAGGCAGGTCCGTCGGTCAAGGAGCAGGAGTCCACTGAGTGTCTTGAGACCCTTGGGTGCTCTGAGTATCACTTGACCGACCGCTATGATTGCCAAAGAGCATAACATTAAAGCTTAACAGATAATTTATAATAACAACAATGAAGAATAAAAAATGCAAAGAAATATACTCGAAGGCTTGTTTAATTTTGATCCGATAGACTTTCTTCTTTATATAAGTGGTCTGCGGGTCAGAATCCTTCCGCTTCAGGGAAGTCCTTATGGCTTCATCGGTCTTCTTCGCCGCTTTTGCATCACTCATCGATATACTCAGGGGATCCGACTTGCTTGATGGTCAGTCGGAGTGTGCACGGGTTGGCCGTCTAGCATCTTGGCGGCGCTCCTCCTCGTCATCATCATCATCTCCCACATATTGTCGACGACGATGAGCGCTCTATAATACTCGTCGGCTGGGGGAGGGCAAGTTGGGGCGAGGAGGTGCAGTGGAGACGTTGGCGATGACCTCTTCGGTCGGTCGGGCGTCTGCTGAAGAGCTGGCTCCACCAGTGCCAGTCTACGGTGGCTTTTTAACATAACTCGATCCCTCGGAATCAGTCGGAGGGAGCGGAGAGTGTGACACATAAGTGTCCAGAACTTGCAAAGATATCAAGACATCACAAACTATGATTATTCAAAAGGACGTCAAAATTATTCAAGACGACCGAGGTTTACTCGGGCCTGCAGAGTGCCCACGTTGTATACCTTCATGATCAAGAAGTGATCTTGAATGATGTCTCCTTTAAATATCTTTGATAATCGTGACCGATGCAAAGTGGAGTTTGGCGGATCAGGCACCTTCCTTGTCTCGTCATCGGTGGCATACTCCCAGGCGGGGTGGCTCTGTTTCTTCAACGGTTGCACTTGGCGCACTATAAGCTTTTTGCTACCGTGATGCCGTCGACCCCTTCATTCTTTAGCTCTATGATTTTTTCTAGCAGAGCGACCACTTGGGAGTCGGCTGGGTCAGGTCTTTCAGACCACCGCGCCTGGGGAATGGCTTTGGTACCAGAGAAGTCGGCAAGAACAGGAGGGGGATTGACACAGTAGAACCACTCGTCCTTCCAGTTCTTGTTCCCGGTCTTCAATGGCACGCTGATGAAGGCCTCCTTCTTGCGCAACTGGAAACCAACTCCACCTATGGCGACTTGATTTTCCTTGGTTGGCAGCGGTCGGAGGACGAAAAGATGGCGGAACAAAGTAAAATGGGGCAGAATGCCCAGAAAAGCTTCGCACATATGCATGAATATAGCAATGTGAAGGATGAAGTTGGGATTGAGGTTGACGAGCTCAATCCCATAGAAGAAAAGGAGACCGCGTAGAAAACTACAGCAGGGAACTCTGAAGCCATGCTAAAAAAATGAGCGAAAAACTACGATGATGGATTGGAAGGGGGCGAGTCTCTTTTGGTACCTTCCAGTCTATGCAAGCATGCTCCAGGAGGATGCCGTCCTCCACCATCTTGTTCAGATCAGCGGTGGAGATGTTGCTCTTCGAGAACTCCCGTAACTACTTCGGGATCTCTAACTCGGAGGAGGAGAACTCAGAGGCGGCAGCCTTCTTGGATGATTTGCGAGGCATCTTTGAGGGATGTAGTAATGCGGTGGATCTAAATCCTAGCTAATGCTCGGGGGCTTGAGGGCGATGAAGATCTGTGGCGGCGATGGGAGAAAGCGCTAACCCTAACTCTGGAAGCAGAGGAGTCGTAAGAACGGAAGAGGCGCGAGGAAGACAAAGCGTTGTGTGCAAATGGTGGCGTGGAATTGGAGTCAACAGTCCACTGCCCTTTTTATACCTTCGCCTTTTTGACCTAGTCTTTGGGTCCCATGGGCTGGTATGGGCCGCACAGTGACGGACATTTCTGCTTAATAATAATAATAACATAAAAGGCTTTATTCTTTAAAAGGAATTAGGGATATTAACCTTGAGAAATAATCTCGGGGGCTTCTTTGATGAGAAGCAGTGGCAAATCCACTTAAAAAATACTTTTTGTATCTATGTGATTTGATGATCATGTAGCTGAGGACTTGATGATCGTACGGGTATAAGTTCAAGAGATAAGTTATTGATTGATGTTGATAATTAATTATCAAAATTGGACTTATATTGAGTAGAGTGACAGTTCATTAAGGAAAAGCTATATTATATGATTGATGTCATTTAGCTTAGTACCATTATATGATTGACGTCATATTGTTTTATATGGATAAGACATGATTGATGTTATGAAATTTAGATCCACAATTCACTCAGACAAGAGTGTGTATCACTCGGCCTTTCTATTAATCGGTCGGCAAGATTGATGTCTTGCTAGCTGACATTCTGGTTTGATGATCAGGAGTTTACTTAAGCTCGAACTTGATGATTTGAGTGAATTATATATAACAAAATATTTAGAGCTAATATTATTAGACTCTTGCATTATTTGTTAGTCTCCAAATTATAAGAGTCGGGGGCTACACCTGATCAGGTGCACCTAGTCGGCGCACCAGATCCATCAGGAACTTTAATCAACAGGTCTTCCTAATTTGTGATTTAGGCACATAATCTCGAAGATCACTCGGCAGGTCAGAGCGTAAAATCAGGAAGCACTCGGGGGCTGCTGTGGAATACTTACCTTATAGGTATCCATAGTTATGCCTAAGTCGGTAGACGACCGGGTACCTCATCCATAAGGTAACCGACCGAGTCGGCTTGGAGCGCAAGGCAAATAGAGATAGACTTTCTATGTGAATCCTTGTAGACTAAGAGTAGGACTCTTCATGTACCCCTTGCCGACCGGATATATAAGGCGGTAGGGAACCCCCATCAAGGGACACGAACAACCACAACAGACAACATCAATACAACCACAGAACACAGGACATTGGGTTTTTACTCTCATTGAGAGGGCCCGAACTTGTCTAAAAATCAGCGTCTTGTGTCTTAACCATCGATTTCTTAATCCCAACATAGCCCTATAAATTTATTGTCGAGTACAAGTCTTGACATTTCTCATCTACCATGGACGGACCTTCTATCTCTAGTCTATCCATCCCAAAGGGTGAGTTCTATGAGCCACCTTTGTCTAGACAGGCAATCTATACGAATTATTATGAACTCTGGCCTGGCTTTTTAGCTTTGGTTCAAGAGCAACCCTTCTCCGGACTGAAACATGAAAGACCGTATGAGCACCTATGTGAATTCGAGTTACTATGTGCAACCCTGAAACTCAGGGGTATGTCGCAAGAAACTCTAAAGTGGAAAGCCTTTTCCCTCAAGGATCGAGCGAAACTATGGTACACTCATTCCATAGGAAAAGTGAATGGTGACTAGGAGAAGTTGCGAGACAAATTCTGTCGTGCGTTCTTCCCGTTATCACAAATCACTCTTTGCGTACGGAGGTTATTGCCTTCTAGCAAAAAGAGATAAGTCGCTAGGTGCAGCCTGGGCCAGAATCTCATCGTCAATACGAACTGGCCCAGACTTGGCTATTCCCGAGCATGTTGTCCTTGAACATTTTTATATGGGACTAACCAAGGATTATGCCCTCCTCCTTGACGTCACTGCCGGTGGGTCATTCGCCCTCAAAATGCCAGCCGAAGGGAAGGAAATTCTCGAGCGTATTCTCGAGAATTCATCTTTCCTAAATGAAGATGACGAACCGACGAATGAAGTCAAAGTAGGTAACGAGGTCCCAAATTCTTACGAGCCTGAGCCTGTCACCTCTACATCCTCAGACTCCACCTCTGAAACCTCGTTCGAACCACCAAACCCAGAGGATGAAGAGCCTTCTACCTCTAGACTGCCCTTCATATTTTAGGATAATATCTTTGAAGATGATTATGGGAACACCTCAAGATATGAAGTTCAGGTCAGAGCATATGTTCCTGATGTTCCCTCTTGTCCTCATGACAAGGAGTTTCTTTTAGAAACTGTCAAAGAACTTACCTCTATCTTGAGCTACGATTGGAGGAGGGAGAATGAGCTTTCACCTGATATTCTTAAAATAAGCTCTCCTTCATCCTATGTTCAACTCAACGTAAGAGGGACATCGGTTAAAGCCTGGTATAATCCCACAGTGGGCGCCAACATCATGCCATCCACATTCGCACTAGCTCATGTGAACGATGTGTCATTGGTGCCTACGTTAAAAGCCTTTAAGACTCCCTGGGCACTTTTGTCTGAAGGCTTGGGGATTTTACACGGAGTGTCAGTTAGACACGAATCCATTGAGGCAATCCTGGACTTCCATATTTTTGAAGTCCAGGAGTTTGACATCCAAATTGGGCTTCCCGTTGAAAAATTTTTGAAGGAACTCCCTACTTTTGGATGCCTCGATGTGAAACTAGGGGCAGGAATATTTTTGTGCCAATTTTACAATCGAGAAACAGCATTGCAACAGCCAATGGAAGAAGTGATGGCCATTCTTCCTTTTGAATCACCTGACTCCCTTATTGAACAAGCTGCAGGAAACCATAGAGTTACCTAAACTAGAGCCAGAACCTTGGCCACCAGTAGAGCTCAAAACCTTGCCTCCAGGACTATGCTATGCCTTTATGGACATTGACCTTGAAGCTCCCGTCATTATCAGTGACAAGCTTTCAGAACACGAAACCCGTAGGCTGATAGCAGTCTTAGAAAAGCATAGGCCGACACTAGGCTACTCGCTCCAGGACCTTAAAGAAATAAGCCCTGCTCTTTGCACACACCACATTCCCACTGACCCATATAGTACGCCATCCAGGGAAACTCAACGTAGGCTAAACAATGCAATGCGGGAAGTAGTAAAGAAGGAGGTGCTTAAGTTATTGCACGTCGGGATTATTTATCCCGTCCCGCACAGCGAATGGGTGAGTCCAGTCCAAGTAGTCCCTAAAAAAGAAGGAATGATGGTCGTTACCAATGAGAAGAATGAGCTAATCTCTCAATGAACCGTCACAGGATGGAGAATATGCATTGACTATAGAAAACTCAACAAGGCCACAAAGAAAGACCATTTCCCACTGCCTTTCATCAATTAAATGTTAGAGCGGTTGGTGAAACATTCCTACTTTGTTTCCTTGATGGGTTGAAGGACCGAGAAGGTGACCTGAGGGGGGGGGGTGAATGGGAGCCAATTAAAATTCTTCACAAGAACTTGGCCTATATCCCAATTACTACCCAACCCAACCTCGAACCGAGTCACCAAGATTACACACACCAACTTGTGATGTGCTAACCCTAGGAATGACTCAAACCAAAAGGACACATAGCGAAAGCTCAAGAGGGACAAAAAGAGAAACAATGAAGATCTGAGAAATCACAAAACTGAGCTTGACAGAAGTTCCGTGGTACCCGACAGAAGTCTCGAAGTCCCCGGCAAAGGTTCTGATGCTCACGAAAGTTCCGGGTGACGGAAGTTCTGTCACTCACGAAAGTTCTGTGGTCCTTGACGGAAGTTCCGTCATGGTGACGGAAGTTCTGTCCTGGGGATAGAAGTTCTGTCCTGGGCAAAACAGCAGCTCCATTCAGAAAGAAAATTGCCAAAACCCTATCACACGAACTCCAAAAATCATGAAATTTTGACCAGATCATCCTCAATACATCACGACACTCCTCTAAAGAGGTCCACTTAAAATGCACAAGGAATCATCATGAATTTCAGATCTCGTGCCAAGAACAGCGAAAAGAGGAAACTTGAGAAATCTTTGAAATCGAAGGTGCTCGTGCCTTTGATTCGGTTAAGGACCTATATAGGGGTGTTCTAGCACATCATAGCACCAAGATCCCCAAAGAAATCCATCCCAAAACTCACTCAAAATCGAGATAAAAAATCACCACAAAAATAGCTCCGAAAATAGGAAAAAAGAGAAATTTAGAATTTAGGGAGGGAGAAAGAACTTGAGCTCGAATTTGAATCTTATATCATTGATTCATCAGGTCAAGATACAATGATACATGACTAGGAATCCACCCTCTTCCTCCCACTATTTGGAAGAGAAAGAGATGTCTCTCACACACCCACTCCTCTCCTCTATTACATGAAGACCTCGCCTAGCACTTTGAATGAAGACCTAAGGCAAGGCTAAGGGAAAGAGAGGCACCTCTTCCATCAGCACTACCTCTCCTTATATAGGACTAGGAGTTGTCCTAAAGACCATCCTGCCCCTCACCTACAATACAATGCCGCCTACCACCTAGGGCATAACCGTTCAAATTTTTCCTCGTCGCCCAAACGCCATCAAGCCCTTCATGAGTTTTCTTCGCCTCGACAGAAGCTCCGCGATGGTGCCACGTGCACCTCCAATCACCGCCACCGGTTTTGAGGCCCAAACCGGGAAACCACCTTGTATGCTTCTCAAAGCACGACTTCTTGATCTTGATGCGTGTCACCTCGTCCTGTGATCCTCCTCGTCGGCAAGTCTCTCCCGCCTCCGGTCCATTGGAAGCCTCTACTTGCACTAACGCCCGATCACCTTTGACTTGGTCAACCCCATCGTCTTGATCACCACCTACGGTTTTGAGGCTCAACCGTGATACCATCTGTGCTCCTTGCCTCTCCACGTGTACGGTGTGGATCACCCTTGACTTCACCCGGCCTCCTGATCATCCGGCCCCAAGTCTCCTACTTGTGCCCGATCCTCTCGTCGTTGACTGCCAAGTTGACTCCAGTGACCTACATATCATGAGACAAGCAAACACATTTCCCATCTCCTGCAACTCTCCAACATCCTCACCAACTCCGGTTAGTAAAAACCATGACATGCACAACCTCATGCATTCCCCAGATTCCCGCATTTCAACTCAAACACAAATTCCGACAAAGTCAATTACTTATCACATATTGCAAACCATGGAACATATCCACATGGTTTCTCAATCTCCCCCTTGATGAGTACATTGACAACACCAAATGCACAAAGATTAGAGATTAAAATGCAAAGCCGAATAAGCACATCCAAATGGCCAAACCCAAAGAAAAGGTGAAAAGTAGGCCATCTAGCAAAATAGGAATCACAAAACCAAGAGTTGGCAAAGAGTGCAACTTGAGACGCAAAGAGTGTGAAAAGCGCAAGAAAACGCTCAAGGACATGATATGCTCCCCCTCAACTTGTGGTAGGTCTCATGTAATGCAAAAAGTATAGGATCATTTTAAGTTTCTTAGCATTATTTGTGCATGACCCAATATTTTCTCTCCCTTTGGCAATGAATTCATCAAAGAAGCAAAAGAACAAGAAAAAATGCATGAAAATGCAAGCCTAAGGAGCTTCAACAATTATGCAAACAAGCATTTAACTCTGCTAATAAAAAACATAGAGCCATGAAGTGTAAAACCAATAGCTCACAATCATACAATGACCAAAAAGGATAGCAAGACATAAACACCAAGAGCTATACAAACTAAGCAGAAAGATTGACTAGCTTAGATAGAATCAAATTGGCTCATCATGAGAAAACTGCCACCACATGTGTGAGTACTCCCATCCAAGACAAAACGAGTATCAAGTGAATCAAAAGAAGCTAGCCAGTCTCCATCTCAACTAGGGCAACAAGCATTAGCAGAAAATGAGCTTTACAAACGCTCACATATGCAACAGAGACTCATTTCATCAAGTGTTTATTGTTTATCCTCATATGTCCTCTTATCCATACGAAGGGTCGCACGACTGGGTACGGCAAACACCCAAGGCCTCAAGTCACAGTGTTTGGATTTAGCATTTTAGAATAATTTGATCAAAGCACTTAGCAGATTTTCATGATTTATTCACACGACAAAACAGCATGCCTTTGCGGCAAAAGGAACACACGTTCACACAATGTTCCATCATGAGCTAAACATTTGCAAAGCCTTCCATTTTGCAAACACAAGGTGCCAAAGCCAAGATATCCTCTAGACTAGCCTCAACACAAGTCTTGACTGGGATAAAAGCAATTATACACATGGTGAGCATATCTTAGCAAGATTAGTTTATAAGGTTCACAAGAAGCTAAGTTTACCTTTAAGATTAGCAAGTTGCTCGAAAGAGTTTATAACAAGCCATCTAGAAAATCTAAGCATTAGAGATTACTATCACATCCACAAAACTTAGCTCAAGCTTAATCATAGCAAAGAGAAATGCAAGAAGGCATAACAATCAAAGCTCATCTACCAATGCATATATTACATATGAGATGCAATGCATAAAAGGTAAGATACATATATACAATAGAACACCAACTCCCCCTCAAATGATGCCATAAGGATGGCAACACCAAGCTCCCCCCAAAGAAAAGAAAATCTCGAAGCATTTAGGGGCTTGGTAAGGATATCAGCCAATTGGTTTTTGGTGTTGATGTATTTGACCTCAACATCTCCCTTCTCAACATTATCTCTCAGGAAGTGGAATCTCACATTGATGTGTTTGACCTTACCATGTAGGACTGGGTTTTTGGCTAAGCATATGGCACTGGAGTTATCACACATGAGTGGAATACCCCTAAAGGTTAACCCATAGTATCTCATGGTGGACACAATCCATAGGATTTGTGAGCAGCAGCTAGCAGCTGCAACATACTCAACCTCCGTGGTGGATTAGGCTACACTCGACTGCTTACGAGAAGACCAGCAGATCAAAGAAGTACGTAAGAAATGACAAGTACCAGAAGAGCTCTTCCTATCAATTCTACCCCTAGCAAAGTCCGCATCCGAATACCCAATGAGATCAAGAGATGAAGATGCAGAGTACCAAAGATCAAACTCAAGGGTGTATTTGAGATACTTGAAGATGCGCTTGATAGCTTGTGATGAGTCACCCTTGGGAAAGCCTGAAGTCGAGCACAAAGACACACTGCAAAGTGTATGTCAGTTCTTGTCGCCGTCAGGTACAAGAGGGAGCCAATCATGCTCCTATACTCCCTTTGGTCCACCGCTTCACATCTTCGTCAGGGTCAAGTGCCGTTGTTGTGGACATTGGTGTTGACAACGGCTTCACATTGACCATGTTGAACTTCTTCAGGAGATCCTTCATGTACTTGGCTTAATGTATGAAGGTGCCTTGCTTGCACTGCTTGATTTGAAGTCCAAGAAAGAAGGTGAGCTCATCCATCATCGACATCTGAAATTCACTTTTCATAGCTTCCTGAAATCTAGACACAAGAGCATGAGAGGAACCTCCAAAGATGATATCATCCACGTAAATCTGAACCATTAGAAAGTCATTGCCATGCTTTAGAGTGAACAAGGTTTTGTCAACACACCCCATGACATACCCGCGCTCTAGCAAGAAAGTCTTAAGCCTAGCATACTATACCCTAGGTGCTTGCTTTAGCCCGAACAAAGCCTTTTGAAGCTTGTACACACAATTTGGGTATTTGTGGTGCTCAAAGCCAGGTGGTTGTCTCACATAAACCTCTTCCTTTATGAAACCATTTAGGAAAGCACTCTTGACATCCATTTAGTAGAGTCTAATGCTCTTAGAGGCAGCAAATGCAAGCAAGATCCTAATGGCTTCTATGCGTGCAAGAGGAGCAAATGTTTCCCCATAGTCTAAGCCCTCCACTTGACTAAAACCGTGGGCAACAAGCCTAGCCTTGTTTCTAACAACCTCACCATCTTCCCCATGCTTGTTTTTGAAAATCCACTTGGTTCCTATGAAATTGACACCAACAGGAGGCTCTACTAGGGTCCACACTTTGTTTCTCTCAAAGTTTTCCAACTCCCCATGCATGGCATTAACCCAATGTTCATCAGATAATGCGTGTCGAACATCCCGAGGTTCAAAGGTGGCAACAAAGAGAGAATTAGTAAAGCAGGCGAGATGTGCAGACCTTGACCTTGTTGTCCTCTCATAGAGATTACCAATCATCTGTTGAGGTGGATGTTGACACTGAATGTGGTGAGGGGCCTCTCTCTCAGAGCGTACCTCCCCCTCAAGCATAGCTGGAGCTGGCTCAACAGCTGCTGAGGTTGATGTAGAAGCTTTTGGACCCTCTGCTAGAGTGGTGGAAGCAGCAGGAACAAGCTCGGATGTGGGATGGAATGACTCATCATCGTCATCATCCAAGCCCTATAGGTCCTCTTTTACAAAGGTACTCTCCTCCATCTCCCTGTTGCCTGCAGTCTCAACCACATTGCTTCCACAAGAGTTCGATTCATCAAAGGTTACATCGTATGGCTCTACGATGGTGTTAGTTTCCAAATTCAAAACTCTGTATGAATGGCCATGAAGGGTGTAGCCAAGAAATATGCCATCAAAAAATCTCGACTCAAACTTATCAAGATTGCCACGCTTGAGAATGAAGCACTTGCAACCAAAAGCACGCAAATGAGAAATAGATGGCTTCCTCCCAAAGCGTAGCTCATAGGAAGTCACATTAAGAATTGAGCACAAGAAAACCCGATTAGAAACATAGCAAGCAGTGCTAATGGCTTCAACCCAGAACCGCCTCGGAGTCCTATGCTCATCGAGCATCGTCCGAGCCATTTCCACCAAGGTTCTGTTCTTTATTTCGACCACACCATTCTGCTGAGGGACACGAGGTGCTGAAAACTGATGCTCAATACCATGCTCAAGGCAGAAAGCATGAAAGAAGGAGTTCCTAAACTTGGTGCCATTATCACTACGAATTGCTCGTAATGCACCAGGAAGTTCCATGAACAAGCTCAAAGCTAAGCTCCGAAAGTGATAAAACACTTCATCCTTCCTCTCAAGAAAGTAAACCCAAGAGTAGCGAGAGTAGTCGTCAACAATCACAAGAACATACCACTTCCCACCCGCCGAACAAACCCGAGAAGGACCAACAGTGTCCATATGAAGCAGCTCTTCAGGGCGTTCAGTCATCACCAAATTGATTAGTGGATGAGAAGCGGCAATCATTTTCCCATGACGACAAGGAGCACAAACCAAATCCTTATCAAACTTGAGTTTAGGCAATCCTCGGGTCAAATCTAGGCCACTCAAGAAACAAAGCAAGTCAAAGCTCATGTGACATAGTCTCCTATGCCATTTCCAGAGCTTGGAAGAAGACTGAGCAAACAAGCACTTGTGAGAACCAGGAGAGACAGCAAAATCAGCCTAAAAAACCTTTCCAATGCTAAAAATCTCACAAACCAAAGAGCCATTCAAATCAAGAACACAAGAAGCATTTTTCTTAAAACGCACTTCCAAACCAACATCAAGCAACTGAGAGAAAGAGAGGAGATTGTACTTGAGATGCACAACCAAACCAACATCCTTGAGAGTGAATTTTTCATTTACCTTTACCATTCCTGTTGCCTTCACTCTCCCTCTCTTGTCATCTCCAAAGGTCACATACTCCCGGCACTTCAAGGGAGTGAGGCTGGAGAACCACTTTGCATCTCGGGTCATGTGGCGCGAACACCCGGAGTCCAACAACTATTTGTTCTCCAGGCCTCCACCTACTGCCTACAAAGAACAAGAAGGAAAGATCAATGACTCAGTGCTAGGGTTAGAAACAAAACTCTTGGGAAGCCAGCACTGAATCACACGACCTACAGGAGTTATCACAGTTCTTTGCACATTACCCGTCGAACGCGTGGGACGAGAACCACGATGGGGAAAGCGTGGCCTGTCAAAGCGTCTTGACTCAAACTTGTGGTTGTGAGGATAGAAATCATCTGTGTGAAAGCCAAATCCACGCGAGTGACGCTCACCAAGATGGGGAAAATGTGGGGCGCCAAAGCGCTGCTGCGCAAAGCCTTTGTTTCATGAATCAAAGCCGTATGAGGAATGACCCTGTCCACGATAGGCACGAGAATAAGAGCGAGGCTGAAAACCAACAAAATCATCATGATGCACATTCCTAGTTAACTCAGCTTGCATCCATTTAATCCTCTTACGCCTATAACAGTACTCATCCAAGTGACCCTTGTGGCCACAGAACATGCAAATGTAGACACTCTCATGTTTAGACTTAGCCTGCACAGTGGGTTTGGGTTTTGGCTTCTCGGCTTGCTTTGAGTTGAAGGAAGGATTGGGGTTAGGTGGATTATATGTGTCAGTGGGTTTGATAGATTGTTCCTTATCCTTGTAGCTAGAGCTAGGCACAAACTTACCCACATTCTCACTCTCCTTGTCACACCTCTCAAATCCCAAGCCCAAGTTGTAGGTTGACCTACTAGCACTTTCTTTGACTCTTGCCAAGTCACTCTCAATCTTCTCCTCACTCACTAGGGTTCTTTGGAGACGAGAGATGAGATAGTCATTTTCTTGAGTTAGGATTTTGTTTTCCTCTATAGTGATTGCAAGCTTATCCTTAAGAGAGCCACACACTACACATGGTGGTGATAGAACTTTCAAGCGAGTCTCATCTAACAGCTTGGACTCGAGCTCTTTGACTTTGAGGGTTTGAGCTTCCAACTCATTAGTGAGCTTGGGGCACTTCTGACATGCACCCAAAAGAGTTGGTCTAGCTTTGAATTCATCAAGATCTTTAAGGGCACTCTCAAGCTAACTGGCAACTTGAGCATGCACACTTTTCCTCTGACTGAGATCATTCATCACAACTTGACAAGACTCACACTCAACATCAGCATTTTTAGCAAGCTTGGACCTAAGCGAAGTGATCTCATACTCAGCACTCTCCAACTTAGACTTAAACTCTCTATTCTCACGAACAGCGCTGCGAAGCTTATCATCTTGCATGAGCAAAACATCGCGCAAATGATCAAGTTTAGAAGAGAGCTCATCCAAAGTGGGAGGTACCTCGCTTATGTCGGAGTCAGAGCGAGAGTCGGTGTCGTGATCATTCTATGCCATGAAACAAAGCCCGGTGAAGTCGTCCTTCCTCTTGACTCGTGGGTTCTCAACCTCCTCCCCCGAGCTTGTAAGGCCTTCGCTTGATGTGAGGTCCATATCGCTCAAGGAGTCAAAGCAGATGCATGCAATGGCCTTGGTGAACTTCTTGGAGTCCTTGCCTTTCTTTTAGAAGCGGTTTTTCTTCTGCTTGAAGTCTTCAGTGTTGTTGTCGTGGTACTCGGCCTTCTTCTTCGTCTTGGGATAGTCAGCAATGAAGTGTCCCAGGTCAACACATTCGAAGCAGGTTCTTGAACCACCTCCTCTTGTCTCCTTGCAGTTGTTGTAGAACTTCCTGAACTTCCTTGTGAGCAAGGACAACTCCTCATCAGGAATGCACTCTATCTGTTCATCGGAAGCTGCAACAAGAGAAGAAAAGGCAAACACCAAACAAGACTTGTCAAGTGAGGGGTGAGTTTCATAAAAAGCACCACTGTGACTATCCTTTTGAGAGCTAGAAAGCAAAGCCATGCTAGAAGCAGGATTACCAAGATTGGGACGAGACTTCCTAGATAGTTCATGAGATTTTAGCTTGCTATATAGCTGCTCACAGTCCAGGGTATTGAAATCAGCAGTTTCTTCTAGTGCAGCAATCTTAACCCCCCAAGCATTTTCATCAAGTGAATACAACAATTGCTTAGCTCTATCATTATCACTGTACACAAGGTTACCACAAGCCTGATCAGGTGTAGTCCCCCGACTCTTGTATTATTTGGAGACTAATAAATAATGCAAGAGTCTAATAATATTATCTCTTAACATTTTTGTCCTGTAAATTCAATTCAAACCATCAAGCTTGAGCTGATAACCCTCTGATCATCAAACCAAAGGATCAGTCTACATGACACCAATCATGCCGACCGATTAGATGTTATGCCGAGTGACTTACATTCTTATCCGAGTAATTTATAGACTCAAAGTTCCATGACATCAATCATGTGGTAGTCTATATGCAAATTTATATGACATCAATCAAATAATCAATTAAACTAAATGACATCGATCATACTATATTCTTTTTTGAGAAATTATTACTTGGATCAAAACAAGCCCAACGCTGGTAATTACTTTATTGACTTCAATCAATAAGGTACCTGTGAACTTGAACCCATACGACCATCAAGTTCTCTTGCTATATGATCTTTAAATCACATAGATATGGGATATATATATATATATATATATATATATATATATATATATATATATATATATATATATATATATATATATATATCAAAGAAGCCCCTAAGATTAAGTTCTCAGGATTTATAGCATCAATTCTTTTTAAAAATAATTCCTCACCATTTTTATAAGTGGAAAAGACTTGACACTATACGGCCCACGAAAGCCCATGGAGACCTCGAAGACTAGGTAAAAAAGGCTAAAATATAAAAGGGGCAGAGGGCTGCTGACTCCAAGTCTATGCCGCCATTTCACACGTAGCGCTTCGTCTTCCTTGTGCCTCCCCTGCTTCCGCGACTCCTCCACTTCAAAGCTAGGGGTAGCCTTTTCTCCCATCGCCATAGACCTTCTTCCACTGCAAGCTTTCAGCTCCTGCTAAGGTTAGCTCCCTTCCTCCAGATCCAGCGCGCCATTTCTTCATCGACAATGCCTCACAAGTCGTCCAAGAAGGCCGCGCCACCGAATCATCTTCCTCGGAGCTGGAGATCCCGGAGCAGCTGCGGGAGCTCTCCAAGAGCAGCCTCACCACCACCGATCTGAACACAATGGTGATGGATGGCCTCTTCCTAGAGCAGGCGCATATAGATTGGAAGGTACCGAAAGAAACTTGCCCCCTCCTAATCCATAAAAAGATCGTAGTTTTTTGCTCTTTTTTTAGCATGGTTTTGGAGTTCCCTGCTTCAGTTTCTTGTGCAGGATCCTTTTCTTCTATGGGATTGAGCTTGTCAACCTCAATCCCAACTCCATTCTTCACATTGCCATCTTTGTGCATCTGTGTGAAGCTTTTCTAGGCATTCTACCCCACTTCAGCTCCTACTCCTCATCCAACCTACTTGCCTCGGCCAGCCCGCACACCATCAAGTGCAATGATCGAGCCGAGGAAGTCTCCCAAAGCTCCAGCTCCTACACCGACGCTAGCACCGACTCCTCAGACCGTCAATCCTTCCCCGACCGGTGTTTCTTCCCCCCTTAACAAGGGCAAGGCCGTGTTGGTCGAAGATCCATTGGGTCGGCCTGAAGTCGAAGATATGGAGATTATCCATCAACACCGAGAAGCCAACTAGGTACATCAATACCAAGTTTCTTCTTTTCTTGGACTTAATCCTTTGTCTAACCATGCCCTTCTTCTTATTCAGAAAATGTATTCTCTTGTGGAGAGGAAGCAGGCCAGGATCGAGTATCTTGAAGCCGAAACTTTTGGTATGCTCTATATTATTTTTCCATATTAAATCTTTTCTTCAAGATATTGACTTGTTGTTGGTATCTTGCTAGTTACCGACGAGCAGCTCTCCCTAGCCAAGAAACAGATTGAAAGGCTACAGATCGATCACAAGGAGGTGACCAAAGCACTAGATCAGAGTCGTGCTGATGTCGTCGGTAAGATCGCATACCAACTTTCATTTGCTTTTTGCTCACTCTATCACAAAAGATTTTATATGTGTCTTTAGCTCACGATCAAAAAGTCACCGACCTGGAGAAGTTAACTTCAAACTAGCAGAGATTCTTGGATGCACTGAATGCCAAGAAGGATGACCTCTCCAAGTCGGTCGGACAGCAAAGCACCAAAATCACTCAGCTAAAGAAGAAACTGGAGGAGGCTGGAAAGAAGATAGAGGAGGCCAAGAACATCTCCAAATCTTTTAAATATAATCTTGCCAGTAAGCTCTCTATATTGTCTTCATTATTTCTCTTATCGGCTTTAGATTCTGATACTCTAAAAATTTTTTGCAGCATTGTCTTACGGCTCTCGGAAAGTGTTGGATTATATTCATGCTAACCAAGTGAAGAAGACCAGTCACTATCTGCTGGAGCATGCGTCGGAGGCGATTGCCAACAATACCCGAAGGGTGGCGACCAAGGCCGGGAGCCAAGTGCTGGCTATTTGCAAGTCTTGGTCTCCTGCATTGCCAGTGGATAATATCAAGGAGGCCAGACTTGAAAATAGACCAATGCCAATTGCTTATGGACTGAATGCTGGAAACCTCCTGTGCCTTGGTTGACAATGTAGAGGTTGAATTGCAAGATAAAGCATCTCCAGAAGTAGAATTGCAAGATAAAGCCTCCTCTCCTTCGAAGGAGTTATAATATCTGTAATGTTAGAAAACATTAGTAGTATTTATGTAGGAAGACAATATTACCTCTATGTAAATAATAATTTTTGTGCTTGCTTAGTTTATAAAACAAGTTAAAAGATCGACGAAATAGTCATAAGGCAATCTCCTGCTACTTAAGGCGAAACGATTAGTACTTAGCTATGTTGTTGCTTTAGCACATAGATCCCTTTACCATAAGTTTTTTCAGAGATAAAGACTAAAGTTGCATTGGTCTGCCTTAGCATATTGCGCTGTAATTCATAGTTGCGTAACAAGCAGAGTCGACCAGTCAAAAAATGATCTCTCGCTCTTTGGCTCTGGGTTTAGTGTAGTGGCAGTCTATTATGCAGTATGAATTGTATAACCATGATGTTAGGCGTTAGACCAAAAATCTTAAGACCGTGTCAAAACATGAGAAATCAGTCGGACAAAATCCAAAACCAGAATTTACCAAGGTTAAGGAGCAGTGGGACATTATTACTAGCCCCCTGGCTCGATTGTTTAATATGATAGATTAAGGAATCGAGACAAATAAGAATGAAAATCATCAATAAATCTTTCATCAAAAAGACTGTAGTTTCATTCACTAATAATGTATGAAAATACAAAAGATAGACTAAGTATAAAAACAACATAGCTGATTTATGTTCCACGAGTTTGGTATGTCGTCGCCGTCTTCATACATTAGTCGATAAATTCTCGGCCGAGTGACTTCTTTGACCATATAAGATCCTTCCCATTTAGGGGAAAACTTGTGATGATTTATGGTTGATTGCACTTGGCGCAGAACTAAATCCCCAACATAAAACTAGCGACTGCGTATGTTCTTATCATAATAACGTTGTAGGCCTTGTTGATATACCGCTGACTAAAACAGAGCGTGATCACGCAACTCCTCTGTCACAATCAAATCAATCTCTCGGCTCTCTTTAGAAAACTTCTCGTCATATCCCTTGACTCGCGCTGATACGAGGTTTACCTCGGTCGACAACATAGCCTCGAAACCATAGACCAATGAGAAAGGTGACTGACCAGTAGCCTGACTGATGTTAGTACGCAGCCCCTAGAGAACTGAAGGCAGCTTTCGTACCCACCGACCGGCATAAGGTTTGAGCCTGTCAAATATCCGGGGCTTCAACCCCGGAAGAATCATACCGTTGGCCCGTTTGACCTGCCCATTGCTTTGAGGATGAGCCACTGATGCAAAGTAGATTTTTATTCCCATCTCATCCGCAAAGTGACAGAACTCCTCAGATGTAAACTGAGTACCATTATCTGTGATGATATCATGAGAGACTCCAAATCTAGTGTCTTGGTAAATATATTAGCCAACTGATCTTCGATTCTCACATGACTAACTTCAATATCCCCCTTGATAGATGTTAGTCGTATCTACACACCCACTTATATACCGCAAGAGGACGGTGTACGATTGTAGCACTTTTTCCCTTGAATTGAGTATTCCAAGGTTTATCGAATCCACTGGGACCTTAGGGATAATTCAACAAAGTTATTAGTAAAAGATCTAGTCAAGGCTACTGTCTAGTATAGGTTGCATGAGGGGGAGACTGGCCAGCGCAAAGGTGCGCCAGACAGTAAATCTATCGTTGTGCTGATCGGCGCAGGAGTTGAGCCGATCGGCACACTAGTGAATCTCTCGTTGCGCCCATCGGCGTAGGAGTTGAGCCGATCGGCACACTAGTGGATCTAAGCCAAAGTGCGCCAGATGCCTTGTAAGCCTATGCTGTTAAGTGAGTAGCCAGATATCTACTAGTGAGATCGTAACCAGAAAGTCTAATTAAATAGCATCATAATGGGTAATTACATAGATCAATGAAAATATATAATGAATAAGACCACCCTACTTTCTGAGCGGCTCCCGATTTATCGCTACTGAGAGGAAACCCTTAATCACGCGAGTATCTTACCCTACTCAACTTTCCAATAGTGCTACGCAGGCTTAGTGCTGTCACCGCTAAACCACACTACTAGCATCATCAAGCAACCATAATCAATACAATGTCCGAATACTATCCTAATCACCACGATCAAGATAATATCAACTTACTTAGCGTAGAACTAAGCAAATGGAATAAGCACATGCATGATTATAGAATCAAGATAGACAAATCACCAAAACCATCATCAATATATTCAATAATCCTTGAGATACATAGAGTTGATCCCTCAAAGGACTGTAACTGGATGAAGAATGTGCATAGATTATAGAAGTTTGAACAAAGTGACGAAGAAAGATCACTATCCTCTTCCATTCATTGATAAGATGCTTGAAAGATTAGCAAGGAATTCATACTTTTGTTATTTGGATGGATATAGTGGTTTCTTTCAAATACCGGTAAGACCAGAAGATCAGCAGAAAACTACTTTTACTTGACCTTTTGGGACATATGCATATAGAAGGATGCCATTTGGTCTTTGCAACGCGCCTGCAATATTTCAAAGATGCATGAATGCAATATTCGCTGAATTCATAGAAGATATTATGGAGGTATTTATGGATGACTTCTCCGTACATGGTGCTGATTTTGATAGCTGTTTGGAGAATTTGGAGAAGGTTTTGAAAAGGTGTGTTGAATGCGACTTAGTTCTTAATTGGGAGAAGTGTCACTTCATGGTAACAGAAGGGATAGTACTTGGTCATGTCATATCTAAAAGAGGGATAGAGGTTGATAAGGCAAAGGTATCTATAGTTGAGAAATTACCTCCCCCTACTGATCTTACAACTTTGAGGAGTTTTCTTGGACATGCCAACTTCTATCGCAGATTTGTTAAGGATTATTTGAAAATTGCTAAACCCCTGACAGAATTGTTAAAGCAAGATACAGAATTTGTTATGGACGAGGAAAGACTCTTGGCCTTCAGAAGATTAAAGGAAGCTCTATGCTCTGCACCCGTTATGCAGCCACCTGATTGGAGTTTACCTTTTGAAATTATGTGTGATGCAAGTGACTCTGCAGTTGGAGCTGTTCTTGGAGAACGAAAGGAAGGTAAAGTGCATGCTATTTATTATGCTAGCAAAACTTTGAATGAGGCGCAAATCAATTATACAACAACTGAGAAAGAGATGTTAGCTGTTATATTGGCTTTTGAAAAGTTTAGATCCTACATTCTAAATTCTAAGGTGATTGTATATACTGATCATCCTACTATAAGATACTTGGTTTCAAAGAAGGAGTCTAAGCCTCGGTTAATGCGATGGGTATTGATGCTGCAAGAATTTGATTTGGAGATAAGAGATAAGAAAGGAGTAGAAAATTCTGTAGCAGATCATTTATCTCGTCTTGAATCACCATCAACTGAGCCAATAAGAGATGAAATGCAACAAGAGCAGTTGTTTGCCGCATTTGATCGTAGAGAGAACTGGATGATGGATATTATCAAAGGTTTCAAGGGACAAACTGATCTGATGAACAAGAACACAAGGAAAAGAGTTAAGAGTGAAATGAGAAAATTTATATGGGCCGACCCATACTTGTATAGGTATTGCGAGGACGGAGCAGTACGGAGATGTGTACCCAGAGAAGAAAGAGCAAGCATTTTAGCAAAATGTCATTCTTCGGATTATAGGGGACACTATGACTACTTCAGAACACGGGCAAAGGTATGGGCGAGTGGATTCTATTGGCCTACTATGCATGAGGATGCAAAAAGGTATGTTGTAACATGTGCTCAATGCCAACGAATAAGGAATGTTAACAGTAGGAATGCAATGCCTCTTAAGTACAATCTTCAAGTCGATATCTTTGATGTTTGGGGTATGGATTTTATGGGACCCTTTGTGAATTCTCATGGTTTCGAGTACATATTGGTCGCTGTTGATTATGTCTCAGGGTGGGTCGAAGCAATGGCATGCAAGGCTAATACTACAAGAGAATCAAGGAGTATACTTCAGGAGCAGATATTTCCTAGGTACGGAGTACCGAGGATAATAATTACAGATGGAGGATCCCATTTTACAGGAGGAGAATTTGCTAGGTTTTTAACCAAATCTAGGGTTGAACATAGAATTGGAACAACCTACCATCCCCAGACGAATGGACAAGCAGAAACTTCAAATAAGCAATTAAAGGGAATTCTGCAAAAGATTGTTACAAAGGAAGGAAAAGATTGGAGCATTATGGGCATATAGGATGGCATTCAAGACACCGATTGGTATGACACACTATCAATTCGTCTATGGGAAATCGTGTCACCTATCGGTGTAATTGGAACATAAGGCTTATTGGGCTATAAAAGAAATGAATTTGGATCTTGATGCCGCCAGCATGAAAAGAAAGATACAAATAAGTGAATTGGAAGAGATGAGATTGCGTGCATATGAAAATGCAGCCATATACAAAGAGAAAACAAAGAACTGGTACGATAAGAAGCTTTTGAAGAAGGAATTCAAGGAAGGAGATCGGGTACTCCTATTTAATTTGCGATTCAGATTATTTGGTAAAGGCAAACTACGAAGCAAATGGGAGGGACCTTATCTTGTGAATACGGTGTTATCTTCGGGAGCGGTAATCATAATGGATGGCAAGAGAAACAAGTACACGGTGAACGGACAATGCCTAAAGGTATACCTAGAACCCGACACATTTGAATTAAAATATTTTGATGTGTATTTCACTGCTTAGTACCCCGTGTGGTCGAGCTTAACGACGTAAAACAAAATCTTGTATGTATTTTAATTTCCATAGTTTTTCTTTTTCTGATTTGGCAACTTAGTGTACCGCGCCGATCGGCGCAGCCCTGCACCGATCGGCGCGGCAGAGTCCTTTTTTGTTTTTGAGTTGGTTTCGGACCTTGCCTTTTTAAGACTCGTTAAATTCCACGAACAAGAGAAAGAGTCCTAGTCCAATTGGAAATCAAGGGATATAAATATGAGGAGACAGCAAACCCACGATCAACTCGTATTACATTGTCACCAGAACAAACCTTAAGAGCAGAAGCGATGGAAGGCGGCGCATCAGGCAGAAACCAAGGCGGTGATCGACGCGACCTTAGCACCGATCGGCGCAATTCTAGAGCCGATTGGCTTGGTGGCGGATTTCCTCAGCCCTCTGCAAATTGGCCCTGGGAAGAAATCGACGAAGTGTTGACACCAACACGAGATGATCCCCTCGTCTGGTCAGATCTGCGGAAGAAATTCATGAAGAAAAGCGAAGCTGACGCGTGGAACACCGACAAGGTGAAGATGGACAATGAACTTCGGCAGATGGTGAAAAGAGTATTGGTGAGCAAAGGAAAATCTGTAGCACCTATTGAAAATGAAGTAGTTTCTCAAAGGTATACCATGGAAAGTCTTCTTGATCTTGCTAAGCCCTTGTCGTATGAGGATTTCCTATATTTTGAAAGATCATTGACTGAGCAAGAGAAGGAAGAGCTAGATGAAGAGAGCGCCCTCCTAATTCATAGGTGCCGACTTTATAGTGAACATGACATTGCCGGCAAGTATGAACTCAAGCTGCGAGAGGAAGTTGAAGAAGCTATGTACCAGCGGGATGCGGAGACGGATCTTCAAGCTAGCAGGGATGAATCCTTTCCCAAGTCTTACCGATTGGGAAAGTTTTCAAGAAAATAAGATTCATAGGAACAGTTTGAGGGTTGCAAGTGTTTCTTTTGTGCTAAAGATCTTCAACGCAAGGTTGAACTCCAATTGGCAGAGGATCCAGCTTTCATACCTAGATATTTAATATATGATGATGACTGTTGCGCGGTTCCTGGAGGAAGGACACCTAAGGAGATTAATGATGAGATTTTACGAAGGCAGCAGAATAAGGTGATCCGTGAGCATAATCTAGAGCAGTTAGATGAGTATATGAAGGAAGCTGCTGGCTGCGCCGATTGGCGCGACACTGGAGCCGATCGGCACGATCTGAAGATGGTTGAATTTATTGATCTACGGCTCTACCAAGTGAAGACGAAGAAACTGCTGCATGGAAGTGTAAGACTACACCAGAGGTTCGCAGATCTACTAGACTATCGGGTAAGCCAATTCAGAATTATTCCGAATGGGATAGCGACTATACGTCATACTATTTGGAAACTTTGGAAAGCGGTGATCCTAGTGTGCCTGGAGATTTTAGTGATGATTTTGATATGCGAAGAAGCTTTTGTAGTCCTAAGTTCAAAAATCAGGAAACACTTGCAGAATGTAGTAATGACGGGGTAGCAGGAACATCAACAAGAGTTAATGGTAATGCAGAGGGAAGTGGAGGAAGTCGCAATGGTGGAAGAACACCACTGCGCTGATCGGCTCGGAGGAATTTGAATAGTGCCTCTTCTTACAGTGTTGAAAATCATAACCTGCAATTGCCTGCTTGCTGTCCTGTCTGCTGAAGAAATATTGAGCGCCTGTATCTAGACAAAGATCGTGCTTACAGGAATCAAAGAGATGTGGAACGCAGAATCCAGGATACAATCGAGATGAACGAAGCGGACTACACTTTTCTCATAAGAAATATAAGACGAATTTTCCGAGTCTTGAACAGGCATGGTCTGCATGATTAGTGTGTTGAGTTTCTTCTCTTGCAATGAGGACATTGCAAATTTTAAGTGTGGGGGAAGGGCTTTGCCATTAGTCAGTTTTTAAGTGTTTTTGAGTCTAGTTTCTCAGTTTTTAAGTGTTTTTGAGCCTAGTTTTTCAATTGTTTTTCTTAATGAGTGTTTATTTAAGCTTGTGTGTGTGCTTAAGAGAGTCACGAGTCATGTTGAGAGTTGCTTCTAGGTCTTTTATGTAGTTTGAATTCTTGCATTGTCTTTAATAAAGTTAGTGTCGATTGTCAAATTGAAAGTGCCCCATGCTATTTATCTTGTCTTTCTGATGATCGATTGGTTGATTACTTGAATTTGTTGGTTACCACTTAACTTTTGAGCTTTATATTTGTGAAAATTTCTTTTGACTCATCGTAAGCTAAAGCAAAAGCAAGGTCTAAATATGCCTACATAGCCGAGTGAATGAGAGCAAGCTACACATTTGAACTAAGTGGATTGTAAATAACTTTGTCAACTTTTTGTTCATGATTTCGACCAAGTTAGGAATGGATGATCTACTTTGTTTATCTCTGTATTTCTAGCCATTCTTATCCAATTAAATTCCTTGCTATCATGAAAACCATACATCTTTGTTTCTCCCTCCTTGATACAACCTATATTCTTAGAAAATTTCTGCTGCTGATACAAGACAAAAATTGCTGATCATATCGAGAATAGAAAAAAAGAGGTGAAAGAAAAAAAAATAGACCGCGCCGACCGGCGCAGTGTTGCGCCGATCGGCGCTGTTGTAAAAAGGAAAAAAAAGAGGTTACTATGAAAAAAAGGGGGGGGGGGGTAAAGAGAAAAAATATATATTCCCTGAGAGGCAGTAAGGTCATCAAAGAAGGCAGATTTCTGATTATTTCTCATTCTTTGCCAATTGTTCTCGTTGAATTTTCTTTTAGATCTTCTACATTCCTCTTCTCCATTAAAAGTTCTTTTCCAAGAAAATTCTTTCTTAATAGGCATGATTGAGCACATTGTTGACATGGTGAATCTTATGTTTAATTTAGTTATACAGCCCTCCAAGACCCACATACAATCCTTGATTAGATAGGAGAGGGAAGGAAATACACTTGAGAGACCTAGAGAAGACCAAATGCTTGATGTTTGATGCTAAAAGATGAGTTGAGGAGAACTAAAATTATTTTTGAAAAAGTTTTATGGTAATTTGATTAAGTTCAAGTAAGATATGTCGATTGGTAAAAGGAGATGAGAGAAAATCTTTATGGCGGGATAACGAGTAAAAATGATGATTGAGATTGACTGCATGAGAGATGGTGTGAAAATTCTTATTACATATTTGATTTTGTATTGCTCAAGGACTAGCAATGATTTGAGTGTGGGGAAACTATTGGTGGTTTCTAGATACCCATTTTATCTACCAAAAATGGATGTTTTGCGTCTTAATTTGGTGGTTTGGACTAACAATTAACCCTATATTTGCATATATTTGTAGTTGTTCTGTTTTGGATGTAATCGTAGGAAACAGGTGTAAAAAAGGGCAATTATGGATAAAGAGCTGAAGAGTAACAAAGATGGGCCAGATACGGAGCCGCGCCAATCGACGTGACCCTTGCGCCGATCAGCGCAGGAGGAAAAGATGACGAAAACATGATCCGATCCAGGAAAGATGAAGGCCCAGCCCAGTATGAGTTAGAGTCGGTGGAAGTTGACCTAATTCCGTCGAGTATAAAAGGAAGATAATTATCAAAAGCCAAGGGGAACCAAGGAGAGACGACGATCACGAGAATCAGTTATTAAAACTAGGGTTCCAGGATATTGGCGGTGGAGGTTCGTCAACACCGACGAGATCCATCAGAAGGAAGGTCGCGCCGATCGGCTCGTGCGTGTTCCAGCGCTATTTCTCACCCCTCTGCTATGTCTAGCAGAAGGATGAGTGAGTAGTCTTATATTCTCTTCTCTGGTGCAGAGATCTGGTCATGTAACTCTCATACTTATTGATACTCTCTCGATGAATTTAATCTATGTGATGAACTTTATTGCACATCTATCTATCCCTTTCATTAGTGTATCGGCCAATACACTTTTGTCCATTACATAGTGCAAGAAACCAGTGGGGAGCTAATAGCCTCTGTAGTGACAGCCGGGGTGAACGAAACTACCATGTCTTGTAGAATATTGCAGTCATCACTCGAGTTGATAAGAATAAGGTTGCATGCTAGTGAACCAATCCTAAGGTGAGAATCCTTCATCATCCTGTTTCCTCTTAAATAACATTCACCTTCCTCTTTCTCACCGTCATCATTCACACCAACCAACCCATTGCAATCTGTTAGTAACCCTTTAATAGTATTAGTTCCACTCGTTCCCAGTGGATTCGATAACCTTGGAATACTCTGAGGGAAAAAGAGCTACAACTGTACACCGTCCTGTTGTGGTATATAAGTGGGTGCGTAATTACATCCAACAGTGGGCATTTTCCTTCGAGATAAAGTCTTGTACTGCACGTTGAGATCTTGATGTTCCATAAATCTTCTAGACAAATATCTTCAAGTGTCTTGCACAGATAAACTTCCATAAACTTGTGGAATGGGCCTCGGTCACTTCTGTGGGCTAACACACCCTTGCACTGATCGGCTCATGGACTGCGCCAATCGGCGCACTGGGCTTCTTTAGTGCTTTTCGTCGGTTCTAGGCTCCTGTCCTTTCCAGCATCACTTTAATCACCAATTTTACCTGTTTTTGTAATAAAGCTCCAAAACAACGAATATACAAATATATAGACAGTATCACAGGTAAATGGTCTAAATTAGTATCAATTATGCTCTAATGGGGTAATATTCACATATAAAAGGGGCACTTGGGAAGTGCCAACAGCAGACCCCTGACTCCCAATCAGGAAATAAAGCGACTTAGGGATGCCATGCATCTGGTCAGCTTCTGAACATCCCTCTGAGAATTAGGTGGCCCCATATCAAGGATTGCCTTGATTTTTATCTGGGTTGGCCTCTATACCTCGTTTCAAAATAATGTAACCGAGTAGCTTTCCCGAAGGAACCCCAAATACACACTTTTTAGGATTCAACTTCATCGAGTAACATCTCAAATTGTCGAACATCTCTGCCAGGTTAGAGAGAAGTTCTTCGATGCTCTGAGTCTTTACCACGATGTCATCTACATATGCTTCTTCATTCCGACCGATCTGAGATTCGAGGCAGCGTTGAATACCATGTTGGTAAGTCACGCCAGCATTTTTTAGACTGAACGGCATGGTAATGTAGAATTAGGCGCCAAAATGAGTAACAAAAGAAGTCTTGATTTGATCTTTGACTTTCAGTGGGATCTGGTGATAGCCTAAATAGGCATCTAAAAAGCTTAAAAGCTCACACCCGGTTGTTGTGTCTATGATTCGATCGATACGTGGCAGAGCGAAGGGGTCTTTAGGATAGACCTGGTTCAAGTCAATATAATCCACACACATCTGCCACTCTTTATTCTTCTCAGGTACACGAACTGGGTTTGCCAGCCAATCGGGATGGTACACTTCCTTTATAAACTTTTCAGCTAATAACCCAGCTATCTCCTTCTTCATGGCGTCCTTGCGATCTTGTGCGAATCTTCTAAGCCTTTGCCTGACAGGGGTGGCCCCAAGAGGCACCCTCAAATCGTGCTCAATCTTTTCCCTAGGAACTCCCGGCATGTCAGAAGGTGTCCATGCAAAGATGTCCCTATTTTCCTAGAGGAAAAGGGTGAGCGTGAGTTTCTATTTCTCGTCGAGGTCGGTCCCTCCATAAGTAACCTTAGCAGGGTCTTCTGGGTCGAGCGTGATCTCCTTATTAGGGATGTCGTCCTTCTTTATCTTGTCCTTGGTAGACTTCCTCATGGGGATCTCCGCATCGGTCTGCTCCTTGTTGCCGACTGCCTTCTGGATCTCGAGCCGATCGGACAACATCAATTGTTGGTCGGCCATCTCACAACTCTGCACATCTCAATTGAAAGAATTCCGAAGATCAGAGTGAAGGGAGATTATTCCTTTAGGGCCTGGCATCTTGAGGGTAAGGTATGAGTAGTGCGGGATCACCATGAACTTCACCATTGTCGGTCTACCGAGGATAGCATGCTATGCTGACTCCAAGTCGGCCACCTAGAAGAGAATGCGCCCGGCCCTAAAGTTCTCACGGGTTCCAAAGGTGACAGGCAGAACGATTTGTCCAATAGGAACTGAGGTCTTGCCGGGCATGATCCCGTGGAAGGGTGAGGAACTCGGCTAGAGGTTATTGACCGACAAGCCTAGCTCCATGAGGGTCTTGGTGAAGATCAAGTCCAGACTGCTTCCTCCGTTGATGAGTACTTTGTTAAACTTGACCTCCTTCATCGTGGCTGCGAGTACCAGCGGGTAGCGACCTGGCTTGAGCAGGTGCCTAGGGTGCTCCGACCGATCAAATGTGATTGGTATTTCAGAACACCTCATGTAATTGTGCATAGCAAGCTCTACGGAGTTGATCTCACGTAGGCATCCGGTCCTCCAAAGATGAAGTTGACTTCCTTCCGGGGCTCCTGGAACTCTCCTTCTTTGTCCTTGTTATCACCGTCTTTAGCCTTGTCTTTGCCACTGTGTCCTGGCGGATCCTTGGCCACCTTGAGCGTGGCAGTCGCAAAGCCCTTCAGTCGGCAATAGTCCTTTGCTTTGTGGTTCCCCTTTGGGTGCCATAGGCATGGGCTACTTAGCAAGTCATCCATGGTCTGCTGGTTCGTCCGAGGGTTCTTCAGGGATCGGTCTACCGTAGCAACCATGTTGTCAGACCTCCTTTTCTTGTCCTTCTTGGAGGACTTCGGCTTGTCCGAGCGCTTCTCCTTGCCTTTGCCGTGGATGTCATCCAGCGCCGACTCGCCCAACGCGAACTTATCAGCAATCTCGAAGCACTCCCGAGCGGTCAACATGAGGTCATGATTCCTCTGACCCATCTCCTGGACCAGGTCATCGCTGCGTAAGCCTCCTTGGAAAGCTGTGATGATCTACTGATCTGGGACATTAGGGATCTCGGTCTTCTTGCCGCAGAACCGCTTGATGTAATCGCGCAGGGGCTCATCAAATTTCTGCTTAATCCGAATGAGGTCAAAGTGATTGCCCGGACGATTGCAAGTAGCTTGGAAGCTTTCTATAAGCATCTTATTGAGGTATACCCAAGAGGTGAATGATTTCTCTGGAAGAGATGTAAGCCAAATCCAAACGGCCGGATCCAGGTAGACCGGTAGGTAATTGGCCATTACGTAGGTATCACCCCCGGCTGATCGAATCACGGTACTGTATAACTGAAGCCACTCTCGGGGGTTGGTCTAACCATCGTATTTTTCTATGGGAGCTGGCTTGAATCCTTTCAGCCATCGAGCTCTGCGAAGCTCAGGTATATAGGCCTTGATGCCGTCGAATTCTTCATCGCTCGGAGTAGGTGACCTTCTATATCGGTCAAGAGATGGCGATGAGCAATGATTATGATGTGGGCCAACATCGTCATCATGGCGACAACGCCGATTGTCTTCATCATGACTCTCGCGCTAGTCCCGATCATCACATTGACGTCGATCATCATGGTTGTTTCTTGGAGGTGGATCACGTCAGTCTTCCCGTCGGTTATCAGTCCTCCGATCGTGGCGCTTCTCCTCGTAGCGTCGGTTGTCTCGAGCCTGCTCCTCATAGTGGGAGTTGATGGTATCCCGACCATCGCGAATGCTGAGGGAATTTCTCAGATCCTCACGCCTTCGTTGACCGCATGAGGTCGCGTGACTAGAACCCGCCACCGAATATGGTTTGCCCTTGGCCGCATCTTGGGCAGCAGTAGCCTTGAGCATAGCCAACGCCTTATGCATCACGGAGGTCTGATATGATGTGTCAACCATCAAGTTGTCGAGCAATGTTTTAGCCCCGGTGATGCTGTTCTGTGGGGTGTCATAGACCTTGACACCATCCACTTTGATCTCGGGTCCAAGGTCCAGTCGTTGTGCGAGGCAGGATCCACGCGATCCTCTCAGTCGCCGGCAATGTCCTTCCGACAGGTTGTTGTCTTAAGGGTTTTCTTTCCTATGGCCTTCTTCTGTGTGTTCTTCTTCGCGGCCATCTTTTTCACGACCGTCTTCACGGTCACCCTCCTCTTCGTTGTCCCCTGATGGATTCTCCTCTATATCGACCATGTTCACGATCAGAGGGTATAAACAAGCAGATCCGACCGAATCCTTATCAAAGAAACATACCGACTTTGAGTCATACCCAACGGATAGATCTGTTCCGTCAAATCCGAGTGGGACCAACACTAGGATCAGATCTGGCGAGCTCGGTGATCACGCCGTAGAAGCGGCTATGGCTGAGTCGGATCAGTGGTTCCCTAGACCTAGCTCTCCATTGGTGTCAACGGCAAAGTCGAGCGCTCCGAAGGAGATCTTGAAGTCCGGCGAGTGCTGGATGTTGGGAGTTTTGGCCATCGTAGTCGACGGAGAATCCAGGTGAGCCTTGTCCCCTACCTGGCGCGCCAACTGTCGAGACTTGATCCCGACAATATATTTATAGGGCTACATCGAGATTAAGAACTATAATGGTTGCAAAAGACATCGAGTTATACAGGTTCAGGCCCTCTCGATGAGAGTAAAAACCCTACGTCCTGTGTTCTGTGGATCGTATTGCTTGTAATGTTGTCTCCCCGATGGGGGGTTCCCTGCTGCCTTATATATCCGATCGGCAGGGGGTACATGAAGAGTCCTACTCGTAGTCTATAAGAATTTACATAGAAAGTCTATCTCTAATTGCCTTGCGCTCCAAGCCGACTCGGTCGGTTCCCTTATTGATGAGGTACCCGGTCGGTTGCCGACTTAAGGCATATCTACGGATACCCGAAAGGTAAGTATTCCACAGGCGGTTCGGCCACCGCCTCCACGAGTCGACTCCTGGTGCTCTCCTGAAGGCTGTTTTATGGCGGTTACTCCTCTAAACTAACCTTCCAAGGCTATAAATAGATGGCTTCATTTCACTTGACACACACACTTTATTAAAGAGTGATTCCATATAGCAAGAAGGTGTAGTGCTGCTCCTATGTAGTACTAGAATAGGAAGAGAGTGAGGAAGGAGCTTTGGAGTGGAGCCTTGTCTGTGGGCCTTCTTCTCCACCCTTGTACCTCGTCAGAACCTTGCTCTTTTTGAGTAATCGAGTAAGTCTTCCGAGTTTATTTATGTTCTTAAGCTTTGTTTATTAGGCAGGTTGTGTGCTTATTTATTGTGGGTTTAAAGTCTCATAGATCATTAATAGATAATATATATCTATTATACACATATCTAGGATACTTAGTTTAAGCAACGCGACTTAGCTAAGTAGTGACGTATAACGTAAGTGAGGTGCTTAGGTTAGAAGTCATCTTTGATCGTCGCCTTGCCCACGGAAGAGAGGTAAGTTCTAGGAAGTGACAGCCCTAGGATCCCATGTTATCCTCCACGTCCAGTTGGGAGATAAGCGTTTAAGGTGGAGTTGTCTTGAAGAATGCGTTCAGTACATGAATCCGTGCGTGAAGCAATAACCCAAGCCTCAGCCTGATCTTAGTTAGAATTTTACCCATAGATAAACCTCTCTATCCTGCACCATATTTATCCTCTCGTGTACGTCCTTGAACCTTACTAGACTTAGGATAAACACAGACCGTTCTTTGGATTCGATAACCCTTGAATACTCTCTTGGGGAAGTGCTACTGTGGTATTATCTGTCTGCTTGCAGATTCTTCTATGATCAATAGATATTACCATCAGGACGCTCCTTGCGTTGCCATCAATTTTGGTGTGATATTAAGGAGTGTCAACATCCTTATATCATGAAGATGCTTATTCGTATAGTGGGCTGCTAGTTCTCCTGTGACCACAAGCATGCATCCATCAAGCCAAAGAGGTTTGCTCTCATTGCCTCTTCTCCCAGAGATGGCTCTCCACCTCTTGCTCCTGCACCAGAGGATGTGCCACAAACTTCAGCAACAGCATCAGCCGGCCCTAGTGCTACCCCTCTCCCTCGTCGTCACTCTTCCTAGGTCACCCGTGCTCTAAAGTCTATGTTCTACATGTGCCGGGACACAACGGTAATGTTGAGGGAGAAGCGGGAGATGCTTACTAAGATGGGGTCAGATATGGGTTTCCTTGCCACTTATGCTAGTGTTCAGCAGCCATCCCCTATGGAGCTCACTCCTTTGCTAGATATCAGCTCCTATGATGATCCACGGGGTTTCTACACTCAGGCTACCCATCTTGCCTAGTGTTGATATTTCTTAACGTCATCACTAAGTTGCCTTAGCAACAGCGCCAGAAATGTGTGTTGGTAATCTTTAACGAATGTAGAGAGTCCGCTAGCGCACGGAGAATACCTTTGTAGCATTTCACCTGAAAGTATTCAGGGTATCGTATTAGTTTTTATCCCAAAGGAAGGCAGGGGATTGATGAGAGTAATTACTATGTTCTTAACCAGGCATAGAGGATTATGAGACAAAGTCCTCACAGGGGTAAGGATAATGATAAACATGGGTAGTGGACACACAGATAGCATACTCAAGATAGATAAATACTAGTCTAGTGGAGAAGGACAAAGAAAGAGCTAAGTTCCTATGTTGCTTTTTATATAGTTACATAGTCTACATTATATGCTATTAAACAGATACATAGACAATACAAGACAATCAAATCATCACACCAAGGGCATCTGGTTTTCTCCTGCATCCACAATATGATTCCAGCCAAGAGCCCATTGCATAGCCGAACATGGGGGATTTCAAAGGACAGATAGGGTTATCACCACCTACAGCCTACCCCTAGAAATCCATGGCCTACATGACAAATAATGCATTCTATTGATCTAAGCACCACGCTTACATATCTAGAACAACACCCCTAATCCCGTAGCGATGGATCAGAAAAGGAGTAATCACATTGAAGTGAACACTAAGCACGTGGAGATGATCCAAGTCAAACATTAGTCATGCATCATTATAATGATATAGATAAAGACTATAGTAAGGGCTTATGTGTAACATGGTAATATAGTATAACTACATTCCTATCATGCAAGCATAATAACCACATACATGACTGGATCATAGAATCAAATAAGAAACACATGACCCAAGCATAACTATATAGAAAGACTAAATATATTAAATAGAATAAAGTCTTACAAAAGGAGAAAGATACAAAAGCCATACGACAACTCCAAGGAATACTTGGGAGCCAAAGAAGGCTCTATTCTAAGCCTAACTCCACTAAAACAAGAGCGAATCTCGAAATAACAAAGAGAGTGATGCTTCTTGGTGTGTGTTAAGGAGTGAGCCACACCCTTTATTTTAAAGCTGTCCAAAGGTGGTTCTGAGGTTGGTACCTCCCATCCTAAGGGGGACAACCACATTTGGGGAGTCGGTGGGAAACCACCATATGAAGCTAGGCCCCACTAGGCCTTCTCCCTGTTTGGCCGAATAGGGGTGGAGCCCAATGCCCCCCCCCCCTCTTCTGGCACACTGGTGGGTGGCCCCCTTTGACTCCTCCATAGCTTAGCCCTTTCGTATGTCGGTTTTGTTCTATAAGTGGGCCATTTGATCCGTGGAAATCCTTGTTGGCGAACTCTGATTGGTCGACATTGTGTTTCTTCACCACATTGGTGTGTTTCCTCCTTCATTTCATTATTTCTCCTGCATGTGAGTATTTCTCCAAGCACTAGTGGATATTTATTATTTCTAACTAACATGTGTGGTGGGAATGTTGAATCCTCCTTTATTTTGAGTAATATTGATGGTCAGAAATGGTATTTAATAACCGTCAACACCCAGCAGGCAGTGGATGAGGAGGAGGAGGATGACGACGATGATAGCGGAGATGAGTGAGTCTTTGAGTGCTTCTATCCTTCTTTTTCCCTTTTTGGTGTTCTGATGCCGAAGGGGGAGAAGTATGTATCTTTTATTCTATTTTATGAGTTGTGAGTTGTGATGGACAAATTTGTGATGCTTATGAGTTTGTAAAACTATTTGTGATATTTGTGCTTTGAGTCCTCTACTTATGATTTATGTGCTTTAGTGCTATTCATATCTATTTTGATGGTGTAATGTTGGTTTTCACTTTTTAGATGCATTTGTGTGAAAATTCTTGTCATTTGCATTACTTCTAGTTTTTATGCTTAATTGTTGAAAATTGACATATATGCATGGTGTTAAGGGGAGCTCTCACACTTTTCTTTAAATATGTGCACTTGCTATCATTGCTCACTATTGCTCACATGCAAACATTTAGGGGGAGCTCCACATCTCTTTTATATCATAAAATGAAACTTATTGCATATTTCTATGAAATCTAGTTGTATTGTCATCAATCACCAAAAAGGGGGAGATTGAAAGTGCATCTAGACCCCTAATTTTATTTTGGTGATTGGCATCAATACAATTAAGAATGAACTAATGTTATTATTGAGCATGTGTGTAGATGACTATCTCAATTGACAAATGAAATGCATTGAAACAAAAAAGAGAAAAGAAGATGGTCATTTGCCTCAAGTTGAAAGTCCAAAATGCACTCAAGAATAAAGATCAGGAAGTTCTATTTTTATCTTGAGTGTAGGAAAGCCGTACTATCAAGAGGGGTACAATTTATAAGTTTGGTAAAGTCAAATGCTCAAAATTCCAATCAATTGCATTCCTGTCGGCCCTCTATTTTTCCTCTCATCGGCTGTGTCGGTGGCTTCCATCGACAGCGCCGATCCATCCTTCCAGAGGCGTTGTAAAGACCAGACAGCTTTCTGGGCTTTGTCTTGCCATCATCGGCAGTGCCGATGTCCCTATCGATAGTGCCGGTAATCTTTGTCCAGAGAGGTCCTTTCTGTCTGGCTCTCTGGCTGTAGCTGATCGGCAATGCCGATCACCCCGATCGGCAGTGCCAATCATGCCTTCCAGAGAGCCACTTCTTCTGTCTGGCTCTGGCTTGTTCCATCGGCGGTGCCGATTCCTTTGATCAACAGTGTCGGTCCCCCCTTCCAGAGAACATGGTTTCCTCAGGCTCTTTGGTCTGTGTTGATCGGCAGTGTCGGTCAGGGCCCACCAGAGATCACTTATCTTCTTTGACCTTGCCTCATCGGCAGTGCTGATGCCTTGATCGGCAGTGTCGGTGAGAGTCATGACAAACTTCTATAGTGCTCTAACAGTTGTCAGAAACCCTAACGGTAGGATCCATCGGCAGTGCCGGTGTGGGATGTCCAGACAGGCCAACAACTCTTTTGGGGGCCTTGCTATATAAGCCCCAAACACCACTTTGGCCACTCTCTCTCCAACCCAAAAATCAAAAGACACTCTTGAGCTCCACTCTCCTCACTCTCCCTCTCCAAGTCAAAGCTTCATCCTTTGAGCTCGGGTTTGAGTGAGCCATTGATTCCTAGTGATTGAAAGCACTATTCCACTCTTGAGCATTCAACTCTACCATACTTGTGACTTGTGATTGTTACTCTTGGAGCTTTGCTCCAAGATGGTTAGCAGTGCCCATAGAGCTCTCAACTAGTGTGATGACGCCTCGGGAAGTTTATATTACCCATCCCATAAGGGATTTGCTAGTGGAGAACTCAAGCTCGATCTTTGTGGTCGCTTGAGTGAGAATAGGGTTGAAAGAGAACCGGTCTTTCGTGGACTTCTCAATGAATACGTAGAGTTCTTTATGAGCTCGAACTTCGGGAACAAATCTTATGTCTTCGTGTGCTCCTTCATTTACTTGTAGCTTTTATTCTTGTTTTAGGGTTTGCTCTTATATTTGCTAAAATTGTTAAATCTACTTGTGTAGCTTGTTCTTAGTTGTTTCTATGCTATTGTACAGCTTCATATCAACTATTATAGTACTCTTTATCACCTTATAACTACGAAACCAACTTAGATTTAAATTTGATCGACTTCCTGTTGCTTCATCGGCACTACCGATCAACCATCAGCAGTGGCCATCGACACCGTCGGTCCTCCCTATCGACAATACTGATCGTACTGATTAATTTATCTAAGTCCAATTTCACAGGATTTTTAGATTTACCTATTCACCCTCCCCCCCCCCCCCCCCCCCGCCCGAGGCAACTTTCAATTGGCTTGAATCGGTTCGACTTGTTATACGACCCAGCTCAAACTTTTCTCGGCTCGCCTTGATAGTTAACTTGAACGGGCTTGTTAGGCTTGTGAGCCAGGAACAAATTGTAATTCAAATACTAGATTCTAGGGAGATGACATATTTTACCAAAGAATAGCTAAGAATGAAGTATATAGTAGATAAAAATAGTTTACAAAAATAATTCGACCTAAAATAGTTAAATACTAACATAATATTTTATATTTTATCTTTAATGATCTTATTTTTTATGAGTCTTCTAGAGCTCGTTAAGCTCGCGAGCCACTCGTGACAAGATTGACTCGATTCGTAAATTTAACAAGCTAAATTATAAGCTCAGTTTAACTCGTTAATAAAATAAGCCGAGTCCAGTCAAACTTGTCACAAGCTTCGAGTTTTTTTTTTCCACTCGTTCCACCATGCCAAGAAGCTATGGGAAGCTTCATCAGGGTCAATGGGACCAATGAACCATACCCCCCTCCCCTAGTTCAAGCTTGGCCACAACCACAAGTCCACAACATCCATTGATGGCGTGGCCGTGCCTTGGAGAAATAGAAAACCACAACATCACGTGCTCTAATATGACTTTTCGACGGTTTGTGCGATTATAGTCTATGTAGGCTGTGAAAATATGGAATTAATAAGAGGGAAAATAACTAGACAAAAGCTAAAACAGAACTCTGTCCTCGGATGCAGAGTCGATGCACATCAACACCACACCGTGTGCAAGTGCGTGCGCCTCAGCCAAACCCGAAACCGATGCCTATCGCTTCGTCCCTCTCCCCTCGCGCTGCCGGGACGGACACGCGGCCGGGGCCCCCGCCCGGGACCGGAGCCACTTGGCGGCCGTCGCCGGGCACGTCGTCTCTGGGCACGCACGTATCGGACCAGGCCATCTGCACGGCACGCCGCGTGACGCACACCACCATTCGCATGACCAAACCCGCACACCTCTCTCTCACCCTTCATCAGAGCTAGAATTTTTGTTGGCCTCTTGGACCGTTTCAGCTTCTCGGTCACCCCCCTTTCCCAGAAACCGATATATGTTTGTTTTTCTTTTAAAAAAAGCAGAAAACGAAACATTGATATCCGTGTGGTACTGTCTTGCCGAACGTCAGAGTGGCCTGCCTTGACAAGGTATAGATAGACTCGAATGAAAATTTTTGGGAGAGCCATCAAGGTTCAGGCTACGAAAGGCTCAAACCTGCACACGCTCCTCATACCTTTCTCTCCTTCGTCAGCCCGTTGTCTCTGGCGATTTTGTGTTGCTTTGGTTCAGACTTCCCGGGTGCCGCCCTTCTGAACCGCCTTACCTACCTTCTGACCTCCTCCTCCTCCTCCAACTATATCTTCGTCTTCTCTTCAGTCGCCATACAAAATTGCCACCGCTTCTCTCCCCCGTCTCTGGACCAGTTCTTCCTTGTTTACCCAAGGAATTCTCTCGGTTCAGTTGTAGTGCTTTGCAGGTTGTGTGATTTAGGAGGAAGAAGAGAGCGGGCTCGTGAGATGGCAAGCTTCAACGAAGATAACAGAGCCGCTCCACAGAGGGAAGAGGTACTCATCTACTTCTCAGTCCTGCCTCCATGGTTGTTTATCTTACGATCCCGCAGTACTCCGTTAAAAAAATATGAACGGTTATTACCTGCTTGTTCGGAGAGAAATATCATCTTGTTTCCACTTCTGCCTAGTAGAAGAGAGTTCTAGTTTTCTTCATAGCGCGTGACCGTTTCCTTCTCGATGTTCAGATTAGGTAACTGTTTCTGTTTCGAGTTAACTATCCATTAGAAGTTCAGTGACTCAAGAAGAGCCGCGTCTTGAGGAACAATATCCATCTAGAATCCATAACTGGTCAGAACGATTGTAAACGGTCATTGCTCGGTCAGGTGGAATACAAACATAGATGCAAATTCTTCCCGGTTAGAAAATTATTTTTCTTATTCACATACCTCAAACCTTCCCCGCTAGCTGAACAGAGGAAAAACGCACTTAAAACGTCACGTGTCGATTGAGCACAGGTCATACTTATTGTAGATTGGTAGAAACCAAGCAGGAATAGAAGGAAGTCATTTTTGTCTTGCTCTTGTTGTTTTCACTAGTGAAATGGTAATCGAAATTCAAACGTAGCTCGCCGTCGACCCGATAAGAATATTCCAGGAAGCATGATGCCTGCAGCTAGTCGGACTTTTATAGGTCAACCTGGAAAATTCACTGGATTTTATTTATTCAACGCTAACGGATTGTGTTCTCATCAGTTGAGCTGCTGCTGCCGACCGCCGACCAAGATCCTTGGTCCACACCTAATAACCCCCGGGGTAAAAGGGCAGGACGATTTGAGGAAAACAAGTTGCGTTTATATTTTGAAATTCTCAGTGTTGATTTAGTCTCACACAATAATTTTGCAAATTCTTAACCTTTAGGCCGTTGAAACCTAAAGTAGAATTGATCATGACCACTGTTATTGCTTAAAGCATTTGATAATGACACAAGGAAAAATCGCGTTAAATCCTTGAAACAGTTCTACTTATTTTATATTCTCCTTTCGTCAAATGAGGCTTATGTAGCTCGCCTTGATGTTATAAGGTATAAAAAAACATACTCCCTACGTATTGAAAATGTTGTCGTTTTGACAACACTACGTAGTAGCCTTTTAGTTCAAATTTCATGTCTAAAACGTCAAGATTTTAACAACGGAGGAGTAGCTTCTTCTAGTATATAGGTTGTCTTGATGCGTTTTGATCTCAATCTTGCATTAGAAAGAGAAACAGTGCACAAAATCATTCAGTTAATTACTGATGAAAAGCGTCGATCCATTCTGTGCTCAGTCTGGACAAATGTGACAGTGATTTCGTCCTTCTAGTATTTTCTTTTTAAGAAACTAAAGTTTCTGCAAAACTTCAGATACCATCCTTGGTTCTGTTATATTATTAGCCGATCAAGTATCATCCATGTTAGAATTATCAACCAATCAGGATCATCCAACCTCCTCGGAGGCTAGTGCTAAGGGTGATCATCGCCGACGGCGACCGATCATTTGCAGGTGGCACATCATTATCCTGAACAAACACAGCGTCCTATCAGAAAAGAACAGAGGAGATCACTTGATGCAACCTGGTTGGCCACTACTAAATGTGGGTAGAAATGCACGAGGGACCACAGAGGCGAACAAAGGGAAAATAGGGAAAAGAAAAAAGATTTTGCGGCTTCATCATATTGTGGTCAAGGTCGTCTCCGTATCAGCACGTGACATAAATAAATTGCCCAAGTGGATGTGCCGACTGTTTCACGATAATTCATCGTGTTATGACAGGCTGCTTTCTTTGACAGATTCTATCGTACCGGTTCTTGATGTGATGTTCAACGAACTGATCAGGCCGCTCGCGGCTTGGCAGAAGCTTAATTAGAACTGAGAACCTGAAACTACCGCTGACTTTCCGATTTTTCCTTGCAGGCGTCGTCATTCCAGAGCAAGTACGGGGGGATCTCTCCAAAGAAACCTCTCATCAGCAAGGTAGCAAGTTGTGATTAGAATTGAGGAAACGTTTTAAAAAGGAAAATCACAGTGTTATACTGCGACATGCTTTTTTTTTAGGACCACGAGCGTGCCTACTTCGACTCAGCTGATTGGGTCCTTGGCAAGGTAAATGAATGGATGAGAAACGGACAGTCTGAAACCTATTATTCGATGTTGATGCTCATCAAAGCTTTAAAACTCCTACTAATTTCCTCTATATTATTATGCAGCAAGGCGCGAGCAACAGCAACAGCACCAAGCCCCCCGCAGCCGAGACCCTGAAACCCAAGTTGCAGGTAAGAAACCAGCTTCCGTCTGTAGCTTTTCCCGAAAAAAAAAAACAGCTACTCGTGAGCCGTAGCTCTGACTGACGGGTACCTGTTTCTTCCGAAGCGGACCGCGTACCACCAGCTTCCCCCGAGAAGGCCCGCGTGCACGTCGGAGTAGCCGCGCCCGGCATTGGCTTCGGTGAAGAATGTAAGCCTCGTGCGTGAGTGAGCCGTCAGGTCAGGCGCTATCGATCGGCGACGGCGTTGAGTTGGGCTGTTGGAGTGAACTACTGGGATGTAAATACGGAGACGTGTGTTAATATATAATCAGTACAGAATCAGATGCAATGGAGGCAGTTCACCGGCCATCTCGTTTGTTCTTCTCGAGATGAATAAATAAAAAGAAATTGCTAAATGTTTCTCAGCTATAAACACTATAGGAAACTTGTTATTTGCCGAGAAAACACTCCGTAAAAAAAAGACTCAGAAAGTAGTGTCATTTATCATGTTAAGTGTTTGGTGAGAATTGTAAACAACCACTCCTAACCACCCCTATCACTACACCACACTCTCACTTGAGTGTATACATATTATACTAAACCAAGTGCAAATTACTTATTTGAGACCCTAAATGAATTTAAATTGAAAAGTTGATAATTATAAAATTTCATAATTTTTTGAGATCTACAACTTTCATTTTAGGAGTTTCATTATCCAAGGTTGTTTACTAAATTTGAATTTCAAATTTGAGAAATAAAAGTTGTAAATCTTTAAAAATTATATAACTTTATAGTTGATTTTTTTAATTTAAATTAATTTATTGTTTTAAAATATAATTTAAATTTCTGAGTGTTATTTTACTAACACTCGATAAAAACATTGTTTGTCGATTGTTTTTTTTCAGTGAAATTAAACTGGATTCAGTCAATTTTTCGTCCAACTATGATACGTCTTGGCCCTAGACATGTCCAAATGGGCGGCTCAGCCCAGCACGGCTCGAGCCCTAAATGGCCCGACACGTTTAATTTCAGGCCGATACAGCATGCGGGCCATTTCGGGCTGTGTCATGGCAGCCCACGGGCTCGACTGCCGGCCCATGATATGACACGAAAACGATTAAACGTGTCAGGCTGGCCCACTAGAATGAAGACATTGGCCCACTAGAATGAAGACCTGTAGGAGTTGAGATTTGAACCAAAGGTCTTATAGAATTGAACCAGGTCACAACAGCTCGCTGTTTATAGTCGGAATAAAAAATCTATTTAATATTTTCTTAAACATGTCGTGTCGGGGCGGGCTTCATGCCGCTTCCTTGGCCCAAACACGGTCTTTATCATAGGACATGCCAGACTCGTGCCGGGCTTTTTTTTCTAGGCGTCGTTCGTGTTAGATCCGGCCTCTTTGAATAGGCCTACTTGGCCCTCCAGAGAGCCAGAGATTTGTGGGCCAAAATATCATTGTGTTTTCTTTCATTTACGGCCTTTTGTGTTTGATTTCCGGCTCGGTTTTCATGGAATTGTCATGCTTGTGGTGTTATACCACCAGGTCTATCTGGTGTATCTACACGGATCGTATCTGCGCCCGTTATGGTCTTACTCTTACCGAACTAGTGATTTATCGCAAATCTGGTTATTCATCACCTGGCAGCGATTCTCGCTGCCGCGGGTTGTTTGAGCTTGTATTAATGCAAATCTGGCAGATTCCATCCGTCTCCTTCTGCCTCACTCATCGTTCGTGCTACCTCTGATTTTTTTTTTTTTTGATTTCGCATATTATGATTGCAGTTAGTATAGAATGCGTAGTCGGATCAATACACTCTATTAGGGTTTCTCCTATATTGAAATGTTTAATTATGCCCATTTCAGCCGATGAATTTCGTTGGTTTATTTTGTATAATTGGCTGCAGGCTAAATCGTAGGTGTAAAATACTACGTATTTCCTATATTTTAACGGCGATTCGTCTCTGCTGTCTTGTGGATTCCAATCATTTTTTGTGGCTGATGCACTCAGTTCATTTTAATAATGGAGGTAGTGTTGTCATTATATATAAACTATGTGAGTTGTAGGATGGCATGATTTGATTTAGCACTGTTTCTCTCTCTCTCTCTCTCTACTCTCTTCGGTTTTCTTTTGTTCACGGCTAGTGCAAAAAAAATCAGGAGGGAGTACTCTGCTGGGTTTCATTTGTAATGATCACATCAGGAAAGGATATTGGCCACCTGATCAATGCTGCGATACATGTGTCTCACCCTTCCTCACGTACATTTTACTGTTTGATTTGTTAATTTCAGTCAATTTCTGAAGAGATTTCTGTTTTTATTAGAACTGATTGAAAATGTCGATGACATACTATACCAATCTAGCTAAAAGAGAAAAAATGACGTGCTCACCTCTAATTGGTCTACAAAAATCGGCTGAGCCAAAATGGTAAAACAGCTAAGTGTTAAATAATAAATAGTCATTCACTCATTCCCTAAACAAAAAGCAGGGAACTCGGGCATCGTTCCTTCAACCCGCTAAGTGTTAAATAGTCATTCACTCATTCCACAAACAAATGGCTCGCGAGGATGTTCCTGCAGGTTGGATATGATGCCCATTTCTGAATGTATTGTGTAGCACATGCACTGTGTCCCGGGAACACTTTACACGCAGGAAACGCTGCCCGCCGCACAGGATGCTGCGTGCATAGTTAAGACAACGCTCGAAAGCTCTGCCGGCTGCATCCACACCTCCACTCGCGTGCAAAGCCTGCCGCCTCTGGTACATCATCAGCTAAGCTTGCTCAAATCGTGCGGGATCCCTTGTATGTAAGTCCTATCAGCGCACGCTGTTAAGACTCCACTTTCTCTAAGGGACAGGCAGGGCAAATGGCCCAGGAAGCGCCGGCCTTGGATTGTTCCATATCTCTCTCTCTCTCCCTCTCTCTCTCACACACACACAGCTTGTTCCATTTATCTGAAAAAAAAAACATCGATGGGCCTCATGTTCTGAGCTCAATTCACAGAACCTCGTTTGGCCAATGATTTATTTTGTGAATGCACTAATAACAATTTCAAGATTCACAAAGTCATCACATGTACCTTGTCGTCGATTGTGTGACATCCTCACATGAACAATAACCCTGGACAAAATTTTGAACTAAAAATTTAATCAAATTTGGAAGTCATTTAAGCTAATTTGAATGACTATTGAACTACAACTCACATGTTTCCAACATAACATAGTGCCACCAAAAACATATGTGGTATGTCCTGGTGAAATAAAATTTCGGTGAATTTACCATAATTTGTTCTCACCATTTAATACCCCAAATAAATGGTCAAATGCATAAAAACCACCCCTCTTTATAAAATTTCTATTCAAATTTTATGGAGGACTAATGGCCGTTAGCATTTTTGTAAAATCATTCACATTATGAGGCGTTTGCCCATATTTTTAGTTTCATTTGATCAGCATTGGATTAATCCCCACGAAAATAACAAGCATCAATGGTTTATAGGAGTTTGGAAATAATTGAAAAAGAAAAACCTCGTGGGACCCGCCTGTCAGCCGCACTGAGGAAACACACCCGGGCGCCGCGCGCTCGCCCCGCTCGCGCGACGTCACGTGGCCGCCGGCGTACGGCGAATGGCCGAAGCTGCGGATCGACGCCCCCACCGACCTCCCGACATCCTTTCTGTCGCAAAGCGGTACGAACACCCCCCCCCCCCTTGCCCATTTCTCTCTCGCGCACTTTCCCCCTCTGTTCTCTCTTTTCCACCGAGTCGCTCGCCATTGCCGCCCGCACGAGCTCCGACTCCCGACCGCTGCACCGCCTCCCCGTCCCGGCCATGAACACCGTGAGCTCCGTTCCAACGTCCTCGTGCTCCTCGTGGAGCTGTTGTCCTTCTCCGACTCCGAGCTGCTGGCAATCGACCCTTCCTTCCCCGCCTCCGGCCGTCGCTCCACCGTGTCGCCTAAGCTCGCTGGTAAGCCTTGATCCGGTTCCTTTCGCATGCAGGGCGTTTTCTGCTCCACGTCCCTTCCCGGCCTCACTCGGCTCGCCCAAATGCAGGCCCACCGCCGGAACTAGCCCGGTGAGCTGCCCTCCTCGCTCTCGCACATCGCGCACCCATCCCCACTTGTAGAGTCATGTCCGCGCCAATGTCGGCCCTGCCGCCGCTCCGGCTTGCCGTCGCACCCGCGCCATCCCGCGTGGCCACGGTGCCGCCGCACACGCGTGCGGCTCAGCCGAGCTGGCCGCATGCCAGCGCCTCACTGGGCCGCAAGGCCTGTGGGCCTTAGCCGCGCACAGGCCGGATCTGGCCCAGGAGCGCCCCTCCGCGTTGGTTTCAGCCCACGGGGCTGCCGGGATGCGGCCCACGAGCACGAAAATTGATTTTCTCCTTTTATTCATCTCTAGAAAAATATTAAACATTATAAAATACATAGTAAAGTAAGTAATACGAATTTTGAAGCAAGGTAAATTTTGTTGGCCTTGTCTGGACTTGTACTATTGTACAAAAATGCTAAACCACGTTGTATGTTAATATTATTTTCAGGATTAAAATAAATAAGAAAAACACTTATAAATTCATAACTAATTATAGGGAGCTGATAAAATTTTGATACTTGGCCACCGATTATGTTGTTCAGTTCCTAGTCTCCCTGAAAAATGTCTTGGGGTGAGTCTCTGTATTTTAGTCATAATTAAAATTAATATTTTTTTTCTTATTTTAATTATTTAAAATTATTGGCTCATTGCATGTCTATGAAACTTCGGCCATAAATCACCCCTAGCATGACCTAGTTACAGTAAATCCTCCATGTGCATTTGGTTTTCAGAACAATGCTAAAATAATTAATTGTCTTGTAGCTCTATTAATTCACTCGGCGCTATAAATTAATTCTAATATTTTGGGTTGACTGTTATGTCTTTCCTGTCAAACATCATATAAGCTATAGGTAATGGCTTGATCAACACACCTTAGTAATATACACGTTACATCTTTGTTCGGTTATCGTGCTCCACCATACTTTTATACAACGTCATGGTGATAAGATACTGGAGTCCATGAAGGAAATACCCTAAACGCACTCATCCTATACCTCTACTATATATGTTATATTTACAGAACTAATCAACACATCCCATGCTCATCATACCTGTCAGTCTTACTTAAATGGACTGCCATGAATCTTCTCTCATGCACAGCAACACGTTTGCATCATGTAGATCATGAGGTGAACCACGTGGAGACGGGACCGGAGCAGGAGTCAGACGGGACCGAATGTGATTCAGCTGACCAAGAGTAGAACCCAGGCAAGCCTCGGTGCATCCCACCCGTTTTAATTTTTACTCTATCACTAGTTAGGAATGTAGGTCTATCTGTGCATTAAGTGATAGGAGTTGGTTGAAAATCCTAGCGTTGCAGTAGGCCCTTTTTTCAGATATTTAGCCTCAGGACGGTAGTCGCTCTGCTTAATTTAGAACGACCATTCACCGAGTGGTATGGAGACCACTCGTAGACAGAAAATATTACCACCGGAGAATGATGTCGGATGAAGAAAAGTGTGTATAGAATCATAATGAAGACCGGACGGACAACTAGGTGGAAAAGGAAGAACATCTTGTCTTCAAGGAGGTAGCCCCGTCCGAGTCACCTAAAGCTACGCCTCGTGTCCGGTCCTATGAGGTCAAGTTTGAACGTACTGTTTGCATGCTTCAGTTATGGGCCCAAATCGACGTAGCTACGACTACTGCCTGGTCGAAAGATAGCCTTCTCCCTTCTTTGGTGAAACTGTGGCTGAGAGGAGGGAGTAATCCACCCACGGATGGCGGCACAGGGCGCATCGCGTTGGGGGACCCTTCTCGGGGGGAATCTGGACCCGGAAGACCTTGCGGTACCGTAAGCGAAAGGTTGCTCCATACGGCTTCCAGGAAGCGCGTGTGGGTCGTGCAAGCAAGTTTCTCCTGCAGGATGTAAATCGATTCGAGTCACTGCCCCTCACAGTAACGAGTACCACTTGATCGCTGCTCCGGAACAGTGTCAGAAGCCATTAAGATAATAAGTGGGTTTAACACTGCCGTTTGAAATTATTGAGATTGTTTTGCGACCTTGATTGTCATAGCTTTAGCGTAAACTAAATTTTTATTTCGTATGACAACCTAACTTACTGCTAAAACTTAAAAATAAGGATCCACTCGTAGGCTGGCTTTCTGGCAAAGTAAACCCTATCCCTATCCTTGCATTATCTAGGTGTCGGCTGTAGTTGGCCATTTTGACGGGTCAGTCTTGCTGAGTAAATTAGTTACTCAGGACATAGCTCTATGTGGTTTTCAGATGACCAGGGTGGAGACTGCCACTGTGGTGGGAGGTTCCACTAGGAAGACCAGCGCCCTGATTGCTGGAACATCGAGTGGGAGCTGTGCACGAACGAAGACGAGGAGTAGTCTCTTGATTGCCGGTACGGTGTTCGGGCAACACACCTGTCATGACCGGATTTTTCACTGTGTGTCGCCGTGAGATGGCGATTGTATCTTATCTATCCCGCCGAATTATTCAAATCCCTGTTGAACAATTTCGCTTCCGCATTTTATTTTGTTAAAACTCTAGGTTGTAATATAAATTTGGATTTATGTAAAAACTCTGTACTCTACCTATGTCCTTGTTGCATTTATATTCTGCTGTCATGTGTTGTACTATTAAACGTCACAGCGCGTGTCGCCACCTGAGAAAGATCCTGAAACAGAGCCGTCTTCGTGGTAAGGCGGTTCTGTCACGGATTGAACATTGCATTCCACTGAAGGAGCCGTAAATGTAACACTCATTTCAAATTTGGGATATGAACTCAAAGAGGTTGGTTCCATCACAACGGACCTAACCAACTGAGCCATGCTCAGTTTCCTTGTATGTGTGTTGTGGATTCACAATTATGATTATTTCGCATGGTTTGCAAGCTAACATAAACATGCCCACAAAAGAGGGGAACCAATATGACGAAAAGTTATTTGGGATTTTGCACACTTCCTACTGCAGTAGTTATTTTTAATATTTGCAATAGTTCATCAGCAAATATTCTTGTAACACCGTTATAGAGATTCTTTCATGTAACAATGGCTATTACATATTTTTTTTGGCCAACAAAGAAGTCACCAAGTTGTGTTGTAGGTGTTTTAATTTCGTTAGGAAGTTTGGATTAGATGTTTTCATTTCTTGGAGTAGTGTTACTTGTCGATGTTTTAAAAGCAAAACAAATTAAATGATTAAAGAAAGACGACCAGATAAACATGACGCCAATGCCATCACATTTTTCAAGATTCATAATAAATGGTACATCCAATCCATGCATATGTAGGACTAGTACTATATAATAGAAAATGCATGAAAAATAATATTTTAATATATAAAAAATAAAGTATTAAATTCAGTCAATTATCAATCTAAACTTTAGTGTGTATTGTTTATATACTCTATTTTAAGTGACTTTTAATTATACATGGATTGTAACTGTTTATATACTCAAAATCTAAAGGAATGTTATTATTTATTTTTGTACATATTATTCTGATTTTTAATATTATACATGATTTGATGTGAACTCCAATATTTTCCTACTTTATTCCATTTTTTGTATTTTTCTATTATATTTGGCATGAACTTTTTATAATACCATATTGTAGTCGGTAATTTCGAAATAGATAAAAAGGTGTTCTGGTCTAATTATTTTATAACAAGATAGATGGGTTATTTGGAACACCAGATCATATTAGATCCAATCACTACAATTTATCTAGAAAAAAATCAATGGCTAGATGTTTTTTGGTTGAGAATTTCTATTATTTTACTTCAATTAACACGGAGGCGGAAAAGGAGTCTCAAGACTACAACTAATAAATACTATATCAAAGTCGTGCATGTACCCATGCATCTACACGGGCTACTACTATATTATAGGAAGTGCATGAAAATGATGTTTTTATATTGAAATGGATATCAATTTGCTAAATCTAAATTTGAGTTTATATTTTTTAAAAGATTATATTATATGAGTTTTAAACGTATATGGATTGTAATTGCTAGAGTCTTGTTTATATTAGTGTATTTTTTACCTCAAAATTTGAGGAATACTATTATCTACTTTTGTATATTTTTATTCCAAAGTTTCCATATTATATGTGTGTTTGTTGCAAACTCCACTAGTTTGCTATTTTTATTCTAAAGTTGGTACTTTTATATTGTGTTTGATAGGATTTTTTATATTAACATGTTGAGTAATTTAGAAATAGATGTTACAAATATTTTTGTCTAATTATTTTATAATCATAGAGGTGGTTAATTTAGATCATATGAGATTCAACGATATTTTTTTTTGGTTTTAGAATTTTCGTTCAAAATATTTTGAAAGAAATTTATTTTTTTTTTAGTAAATACAAGAAAAGATGGCAAGATCTATCAATCAAATACAACTAGAGAGGTGCTTTATTGGCAGTGATACTCTTGCAGATGCAACATCTGTCGTCATTGATCGAGCTCGGTACCTCACTTGGACGCTATACATACTGTACTGTCCTTGTCGATTGCAGCTCGTGCCACGACTAGAGGGCGTTCGACTGAAAAAAAAAGGCAGACGAGACGCAAGGTGGAAAGGACGTAAGATCTCTCAGTGAGGACATGTCAGAGCATATGCGATGCAAGTGGCATCTCAGGATCCGCATCTATTCTAAACAAAAGAAGAAACCGTCAAATTAATTAATTAAGCACATACCATACCGTCCTTCGCTTGCTGACTGCATCTCGACATCGGATCAGTGTGTCACAGGATCATAATTTAATGAAGTTTAGCAAAAACACTCAGAATTACCAACTCAAACAGCCCTTTGGAAATGATGGTCTCAGAAGTGAGTTTGCAATCATGATCCAGCAAACGACGACGGCATCTATCTAGGCTCGGCGGATCCTGCCAAACCCCAAAAAGTGGCATGTTGGCCGCCATGTGAAGCACCAGAGATACTTGCACCTGTACCCTGCAAACGCTGCACTGTCGGATCCTGTTCTCCTTTCTTAGTTTGCCGCCTAGCCGCCCCCTCATGGCGAGCATTTCTGTCGCAGCGTGCGGCACGGCACACTGTACTGTACATCTTCTCCGGAGAAAACTCCGATTGATGCGTATACCACACATGACACGACACACCAACTACAAAGCATCTTCGCATCCACCCCTCATATACAGAAGGCATATTGTACGTTATTGTGCCTTGGCAATTCGCCTTGTTGGATTCTTTGAATTTCCAGCTCCACGGTGGGGATTCTGGAGCAACAAAGAGTTTCCTGCAATCAATTGGTTTTTCAAAGAGCCATTAAAGAGTCATGTCAATGCAACCTCCCCTATGTGGAGCAACAACTTCTAGAATGACACTCTGATTCTTCAGAGGATGAAGGTTTTACTAAAGTTTCCCATAAAAAGTCTAAGAAAAAAAAAAGACTATCATTCTGTGGCAATAAAGAAAAATACTTGGCCTTACCTACAGTTGGGTCAAAGGAGGATAAAAGAGACCCTAAGATTAGCTCTAAGGGTGGCCCCAGGAAGGGAACCAAAAACAAAAAAACAAGATGAATGGCCTCATTTGGAATTGTAGGGGTATAGAGAAGAAAGGCCTCAGTCCTTTCCTCACGGAATTAATCCAAGATTATCATCTTGACTTTCTGGGAGTCCAGGAAACTATGAAGAAAAAATTTGCAGAGAAGTTTTTTAGAAAAGTTGACTCTCAAAAGTCTTTTGCCTGGCACTGGGTGCCCTCCAAGGGCAAATCTGGAGGAATGTTATGTGGGATTAGTGTGGACAGATTCAATGTGATCAACTTTCAAACTAGGGAATACTTCATTTCAGCAGAGGTACATGACAAAAAATCAAACCTAGACCTTTGTCTAGTGTTTGTTTATGGTCCTGCTCATGAGGAAGGTAGAGAGCAGTTTCTTGCTGAATTGGCTAGAATCTGTATCAGAAATCAACTACCTATGTTGATAGCAGGCGATTTCAATATAATTTGATTCATCACAGATAAAAATAAGAATTTAAGTAGCAACAAGTGGAGTGATTCGTTTAATCATATCATAAACACTCACGAGCTCAGATATATCTATTTGAATGGGGGGAAGTTCACATGGAGCAATAATCAAGCAAATCCGACACTTGAAAAGTTAGACAGGGTGCTGATCAATAGTGAGTGGGAGAAAATTTTTCCCTTAACCACAGTACAAAAAAGGCCACGATTCATGTCTGACCACAACCCGTTGATACTGTCAACGGGGGATAAAATCCAGTCTAAAAGGAAACCGTTTCGGTTTGAGAATTCCTGGTTTCTGCAAGAAAGATTTAAGGAGAAGGTCGCTGAAATATGGCAGCAACCTATAGTTGCTAAGTCCAATATTGATAAATGGATGATAAAAGAAAAAATACTGAAAAAATATCTAATGGGATGGGGGGATAAGAAAAAGGGGGACGAAAAAAGAAGAAGGATGGAATGGAAGGAAGAGCTATTAGGCCTGGAAATAATGGAAGAAAGTGACATTCTGAGCAGTGCTCAGTTGGAGAGGAAAACTGAAATACAAACGGAGCTGATGAAGTTAATGGAGCCGGAGGAACTATATTGGAATGAAAGGGCTAATAGCACGGGCTCTTAAAAGGAGATGGTAATACTGAGTTCTTCCATAGAGTGGCTAATGGGAAAAAGAGAAAGAATACAATCTACACCCTACAGTGTGAAGACAAAATTATTGAAGGAGATCCAAATCTTCTGAAGCATGCCACCGAGTACTATAAAGAGCTCTTTGGTCCAGTTGAAAAACATCGCCTCCAGCTCGACCCTCAGTGCTGGGCTGAAGACGAGAAAATATCTCCCGAAGAGAATGAATTATTGGAGAAAAATTTCTCAGAAGGTGAGATTAAAAGTGCAGTTTTCTCAATGGAAAAAATTACCGCACCTGGTCCAGATCACATTTGGACCTCTTAGATCTCTTTGATGACTTCTTTGAGGATAAATTTGATATTAGTAGAATCAATTATGGAGTATTAACTTTACTTCCCAAGCTGAAAGATGCAAACAGAATTCAGCAGTATAGACCTATTTGTCTTCTTAACGTGAAATATAAAATTTTCACCAAGGTTTTGACCTCATAATGGAGAGCTTGATGAACAAGGTGATAGACAGATGTCAAAATTCTTTTATTAAGGGGATGAACATAATGGATGGAATTATGGTCCTTCATGAAATCCTGCAGGACATAAAAATACGAAAAAAGGATGGCCTAATCCTCAAACTGGACTTTGAAAAAGCATATGACAATATGATTGGGAATTCCTGTTCGACTGCATGAGCAACAGAGGATTTAGCAACAAATGGTGTAACTGGATCAAGGCTGTGGTACAGAAAGGTACCCTTTCAGTCAAAATGAATAATATCATGGGACCTTACTTTCAAAGCGACAATGGTGTGAGACAAGGAGATCCCCTATCCCCCTTCTTATTCAATTTGGCTGCAGATTCCTTGGCGAAAATGATTAAGATGGCCCAACAGAATAATTTGTTAACCGGCTTAGTCCCTGAATACATTGAGAAAGGGATAGTGGCTCTGCAATACGCAGATGATACTATTATCTGCTTGTAGGATGATGCTGAGATGGCTGTCAATCTCAAGCTTCTTCTTTACCTCTATGAGACCATGTCTGGATTGAAAATTAACTTCCAAAAAAGTGAAATTTTGATCATTCAACAAGAAGACCAGAAGAATCTATTTTATGGTGATCTATTCAATTGTGCAATTGGGAACTGGCCAATTAAATATCTGGGTGTGCCTGTGTCACACTCCAGACTGCATGTCAATGATTGGACGATGGTTTAAGAAAAACTTGAAAAAAGGATGGATGGTTGGCAAGGGGGATCTCTTACCCTTGGGGGCAGGAATATGCTAATAAACACAAGTCTCTCAAGTATACCAACCTACCATATGTCCATGTACTTACTCCCAAAGACAAATATTAAAAGGATGGATAAAATTAGAAAAAGATTCTTTTGGCAGGGTGGCTCTCTTAAGAGAAAATATCACTTGGTTAAATGGAGTAAAATCTACTTACCAAAGAAGAAAGGAGGGTTGGGGATCAAAGATCTCAGAAAACAGAATATAAGCTTACTATGTAAATGGTGGTGGAAATTAGAGAAGGAAAAATGATTATGGCAGGAAATAGTGTCCAAGAAGTATATGAATAACCCATGTATTGCCCAGATCAAACACAAACAACAAGACTCCCCAGTTTGGTCGGGTTTGCTCAAAGTCAAAGAATTTTATCTCAAAGATAGGATCATGATAATAGGGAATGGGAGGAGAACAAACTTTTGGAATGATAAATGGTGTGGAGATTTCTCCCTGAGAGAGAAATTCCACGAACTACATGATATATGTAATGAACAAAGGATAACAATGGACAAAATGGCAAATAACAGATGGCACCTCTCTTTTAGGAGGTGGTTGTCCGAAGAAAGACAAGTAGAGTGGGGTAAACTGAAAGATATGTTTTTAACAGTATGTCTCTCTACTCAAGAAGACTCTCCTAGTTGGAAGAAGGGGAAGAATGGTGTCTTCACGATCAAATCAGTATATAATAAACTTTGTGAAAACGAGGCAAATTGCCCTAATGAAAGTATCTGGAGAGCAAAGATGCCTCTGAAAGTTAAAATATTCGTGTGGCTCATTTCAAATAGAGCAATACTAACTAAAGATGTAATGACCAGAAAAAACTGGAAAGGTGATACTACTTGTGCTTTCTGCAACGAACAGGAGACAATTGTGCACCTTTTCTTTCAATGTGTTGTAAGTAAATATGTGTGGAGTATTGTGGCCTGGACAATTGGGTCAATTGCAGGCCAGAATCCTTTGATCAATTTGTGCCCTGCATTGAACATTTTCTTCCTAATGGAAAGAAATTTCATTATATTGGGCTCTCAACTATTTGCTGGGCTATATGGAAACTGCGAAATAGATATTGTTTTGAGAACAAGCTAATTCGATCACCTACTGAGATCGTGTACTATGCTTGTGTCTTCCTGATGTATTGGGCAGGGTAGCAAAAAGAATCAGAGAAGCAAGAACTCGAAGCAGGAGCGAAAGCGCTGAAGAACAACGTTGTGGCAATCCATCCCGAAGGCGAAGCCCCAACAGCGGCCAGGTGTATACTGGCAATCACCGATGGAACCCACTGATTGAAGAGTCAATAGTGTCGATGTGCCGGATTGTTGAAGCTAGCCTTTTCGAGCACTTGTTTTGTAATAGACTCCTTGGTTTAGCTCTCTTTTCTTTAGCGATTGACGATGTGTCTTGCCTTTCTTTTTTGCTTCTAATTTGAACCTTTCCGACCAGTGACTGGCTAGCAGTCATACTGGTGCCTGAACTTGGTGGTTTCGTTCCTTATAAGTAATGAAATTCCATGGGAAACCCTGTTATGGAAAAAAAAATGTCAATGCAACATGTCCTGTTTATTTTTGAAGAAAGATAGATACGGGCATTGACTAAGACTTTATATAGGAATGGTGAAATATATTTAGTACCAGTGTGCCGATCTGTCTAAAGCTCGATCGAGCCATGCAGCATGCTTGAAGCCAGTCATCAAACGCATGCATACGCTTCGTTCTGGTTGTGAACATTATTATTCCATCAGCAGGCCGTTGCTTAAAAAAATGAGCACATTTTTAATTTTTTTTTGAATGAGCAGGAGGGGAGAATCCCCTACATATATATTAAAGCGAATTAAGACGAACAACGTACAACATAATTTAAGAGAGAGCAAACTGAAAGTAAAAGGAAAGAAAGAAAGCTATGGAAGTGCTTCTAGCCATTGTTGCATTTGAGGCAGGGCAGACAGCTTTGCTCTATGGAAAACCAGGGGCGAACTCTCTTTTGAACCTGAGGCTGCAAGCTTGGACTGAGGGGTCTTTGCCATTGAAAATTCAATCATTTTCTGGTTACCCAGATGCTCCACGCCATTAACACTATGATTTCTGGTAGCCCTACTGTAGGGAAAAAGGAGGATGAGGCGATGAGGGATCGACTCCGGGTGCGCCGCCTCACTTTGGTGCCGACGCCTCGGCCGGTGCCGTCGGCGGACGAGGAGGACCTGATCGCGGAGGCAGAACGCATTCTTGGCCATGAGCGATTGGCGAGAATGATGGATCTCGCAGTGGCGGCGACGACTCGACCATCACCACATATCCATGGTGTTGAGGATTGGAAGGGGTCCAAGTTTTGGGCCCTGGAGACCTCCGACGACTCTAGCGATGATGAGGAAGACTATGCTGGTGACATGGAAGAAAAGCCGGTGGCGGCCACTGAGAGTTCGACTGTGATGGACTCCACACGAAGGTATGATGTTTTGGCATGTACTCCGGTGGTGGAGAAGGAGAACATATCATCAATGAGGGTTCCGATGGGAGAGAGGGCGATGTCTACGATGAGTGTCAAAGTCATTGGAGGTCACCGGCTATCCACAAGGCCATGGCGTGGACCTCTACCACCTCCAAGGAAGTCACCGCCAATGACCTTTGGCACCGCTTTAGCCAAAGCTAAGGTACAACCTCTCTCAAGGCGTACGTCTCTAGCCTGTCGGAGTCACGAGAACACTCAAACACATTCTTCCTCGTCGGCGCGACAAAGATCATCGTCGGTGATGGTGACGAGTACTCGATCCACAATTAGCGGCATCCGAGCTACATCTGCGGAGTGTTCTCGTTTGAAATTCAAAAGTTTTCCAAAATCACGGGCCGAGTCCCAGCCCACAGCAAAGATAATCCGGCAAAACCTCAAACTGAGCCCAAATGTGCCATACCGGCCTACGTTGGGTCTAGTTGTGTTTTTTGCTAGAACTGGCACCACGCCTCAGAACCCTAGGGCACCTCATTCTTCCAACCCTAGAAAACCTGCTCTCATGTTTGTGGAGGCGGCGAAAAAAGGGATGGAGAACGGCGGCGCAAACCAGGGGCGAGGTGGAGCAGCGAACCAAGCCAATGGCCGTGGTACTGGCCAAGGCGGGATGATCGGACGCGGCGGGTTCCAACAGTTCCACCCGGGCTATGGCGGGGGTGGCCAGGGCTATGGAGGTCGTGGCGGCGGCCGCTACAACAACTACCACGGGCGCTATGATGCTTGGTAGCAGGGTGGCCCTCGTCACGCTGGCGGTGGCATTGGGCGTGGAGGCTATGCTGGGCGTGGTGGAGCCGAGGGTTTTCGTGAGGGCCACGGAGGTGGAAACCATGAATGTGGTGCTGGTGCCATGGCAGGGGGTCCCGGTGTTGGAGGCGGCGTGCCTCCTACTACGGACCAGCAAAACGGGGCGACCAATGCTGTGGTGGCTCAGGCTGCTGCTTTGTTGTAGCAAGTGATGGCTGCGAACACAGCAGCAATGATGACCATACCAAACCCGAATACGTCTAATGTGGTGTCACATGCGGTGGCACTCTTGCAGCATGCGTGCAACGCTGGGCAGGGAGGTCAGGGAAAGACTGAAGGAAACACGGAGGAGGTGGCTGCAGGAAACACAAAGCTGGAGAAAATCAAAGAGATGTCGAAGCCAACATCAAGCAATGAGGTTCCTGAATCATCGGCCCAGGGTACATCCAAAGACGGCCGTGGCAAAGTGCCTTACTGCAACAGATGTTACACGAAAGGCCATGGCATGGGTGACTACACCACAATTATGTATTGTGACATTTGCAATGTTGATTCACACACCAAGGCAAGATGCCCGGTCTATAGGGCGGCAAAAAAGTTTGCTATCCCGTGTGGATATGCTGTAGAAGGTCTTGGTTTCTACTATATCCCTCACAACATCATGCAGAAGCAAAAGAATGAATCTAAAACGGCGACAATTAGGATCACTGATGGAAACTTGACTGCTGCTCAAGTGACTTCAGAACTGGAGCGCCTAGTCTCAAACAAATGGAAATGGTCTATCATGGAGATGGGGAATAACATGTTCAAAGCCATGTTTTCTTCCAAGGCCGAGCTGCAGCGGATGGTGGAGTGGGGAGTGGTGAACACAAAGTTTGGCCCAAAACTCCAGATTCAGGAGCGAGTGGGGGATGAAATCAAGTATGTGATGCCGAAAGTTTGGGTACAGTTCACTGGTCTACCCAAGGAGCTGAGGGAGTTTCCTGTTATTTGGGCAATTGGTTCAATTCTTGGTGTCACAAAGGATGCTGATATGAGTTTCGTGAGGAGGGATGAGAGATGCAGGCTATAGGTCCTAGTGCTTGATCCCAACCTAATTCCACAGTACATGGATGTGGTGATTGGGGATTACCTATATGAAATCAGGTTCAAAGTAGATGAAAATGTTGATGAGAACAACCCTGAGCCAATGGACATGGATGATGTGGACAATGGGGATGGTCATAATCCAATGGATGGAGATGCTGATCAGGGACATGACATGCAGCACGATCACAACAGTAGCCAGGGAAAGGTGGATGAGGGTGTGAAAGACAAGCAATACTGATCAGGGTAAGCAAAAAATCGCCAGGAATGTCGGGCCATCAGCTACCCGACCTGTGATGCACTTGATGGTCCCAGGCACCAGTACCGCCGGCCTGAGAAGCGGAAGCTGCCCCCAGTTGTGAACTTGCACCCAACAGCTCAGGAGATAGTGGACCTCATGGAGGAAGACATAGCAGAGATGGCCTGCGGTGAAGATAACGGGTTGCTGCCCAATCTGGGCCCCACGGCTGCTGAGCTTGGGGCGATTCCCGAAGCCATGCCGGGCTGCTCCACACCACGCCGAAGCAAGCGTCGGGCTTTGACTGCTGATGACGATTCGCTGGACAGGGCTGAAAAAGCTACGGCAAACCGCAACTTGGATGGGGGTGCAACTCCAAAAGGTAAAGATCTGGAGCCAATATCTTTCTTAACTTTACCTGATAGTTATATTGCCAACAATCTTACTACAGTAGGTATCTCAATTGGGATCGGTGATGCATGTGTTACGAATTCTATTGATCTATTGAAAACTATAGAAAAAGATAGGTTGCTTGATAATAATAAGGAAGATTTCAAGTCGTATCTTCTAGATAGGGAAGAGAAAGAAATGGTAGAAGAGGAAGAACTTGATCGTTTTGTACGTAATCACTTATGTGAAGAAATAATGGAAGAGGTTATGGATACGGGCAGTGAGCATATTCATATGGCTTATACTAACTCGTCCAAAAATAAAAACAAATCCAAGAAAAAGGTCAAAAGAACCTCAGATACGATAACAAGATTGCAATGAAAGGAGTTTTTTTTGGAATAGTGATGGGTTTAGAGACTCTAAAAACATAGGTTTATAGCAGACCTCACAAAGGAACATAATCTTAGTTTTATAGCAATTTCGGAAACAGTGCGGAAACATTTTACTAATCTTTTCCTTAAAAAATTATGTATGGGTAGGAATTATATTTGGCACTACAAAGAACCAAGAAGCCGGTCTGGGGGCATTCTCTTGGGGATTGACCTGGATGTTTATGACATTGGTGCCATAGAAGAGGGTCAATTTTATGTTAAGTTCCATTTGTGCAACAAAAATGATGGCTTCAAATGGGCTTTAGTAGCGGTATATGCACCAACACAAAATGAATTTAAAGAAGCTTTTGTCACGGAATTAGTCGAAATGTGCAGCAATGAAGTCTTACCTAGCATGATTGGCGGTGACTTTAATATAATGAGGAAAAGTAGTGAAAAGAATAAAGATAACTTTGACTATCGTTGGCCATTTTTATTCAATGCCATAATTGATGGTCTAAGCTTAAATGAAATTGAGATGACAGGTAGACAATTCACTTGGGCTAACTCTTTGGATAATCCCACTTATGAAAAGCTAGACAAAATACTAGTAAGTACTGAAGGGAAATCAAACATCCAAAGTCCACTGTAGTAGCACTATCTAGAGATATCTCGGACCATACCCCCCCTTTTATTAAATTCAGGATGCACATCTTCGGGTGTTAACCAGCCCTTGTTCAAATTTGAACTAGGCTGGTTGCTACGTGATGGGTTCTCGGATATGGTGAAGGATATATGGATGAATGAGTTTAGTGGAACAACCCCCATGGAAAAATGGCAAGCTAAAATTAGACGCCTTCGCCAACATCTTAGGGGATGGGCTAAGAATACTAATGGTGCATATAAAAAAGGGAAGAAGAAGATATTAGACACACTAGATGGACTAGATAAGAAGGCAGAGGCTAACATGCTATTGCAACAAGAAATTGATCTTAAGCAATGCTTACAGAACAGACTAGCCGAAATGTTGAGAGGAAGAGATCAAGTGGTACCAGAGAGCAAAGGGTAAAGGAGTTACTAGAAGGCGACTCAAACACCAAATATTTCCAACTTATTGCAAATGAGAAACATAGGAAGACTAGAATATTCCAGCTTCGGGATGGGGATCATGTGATAGATGGGGATGATAATCTCAAAAAATATATCACAACCTATTACAAAAATCTATTTGGTCCTTCTGAAGCAAATGATTTTAGGTTAGATGAGTCTAGAAGGGATGACATAGCACAGGTTACTGAGGAAGAAAATGATCACCTGATAAGTCAATTCATGGAAGACGAAGTTAGAAAGGCCATATTTCAAATGGAACATTATAAGGCACTAGGACCTGATGGTTTTCCAGCTGAATTTTATCAAGCTTTCTAGAACCTTATAAAAAATGATCTAATAGCCTTGTTTCATGATTTCCATCGAGGAATACTTCCTTTATATAGTCTTAATTTTGGTACAATCATCCTCTTACCAAAATGCACGGATGCCATGAAGATACAATAATATAAACCGATATGTCTACTCAATGTGAGCTTTAAGATTTTCACAAAAGTGCCTACCAACATAATTATAATGGTAGCTCATAAAGTGATTAGTCCAACACAATTTGCTTTCATTCCTCATAGGAATATTATGGAGGGGGTGATAATGCTACTTGAAACTATCCACGAATTACATAGGAGGAAGCAAAATGGGGTAATTTTTAAAATTGACTTTGAGAAAGCTTATGATAAGGTAAATTGGCCTTTTGTTCGATAGACACTAAGAATGAAAGGCTTCTCTCAAACTTGGTACGAGTGGATAGCTGCTTTCACTCAAGGTGGTCATGTTGGAATCAAAGTCAATGATCATGTAGGTCAAAATTTTCAAACTCTCAAAGGTTTGAGGCAAGGTGATCCATTGTGTCCAATACTTTTCAACATTGTGGTTGACATGTTAGCAATTTTAATTAATAGGGAAAAATAAGAAGATCAAATCGTGGGGGTGGTTCCACACCTAGTTGATGGTGGTTTATCCATCTTACAATATGCGGACGACACCATACTATATATCGATCATGATATTGAGAAGGCAACAAATATGAAACTTTTGCTATGTGCTTTTGAGCAGTTATCGGGCCTCAAAATAAATTTTCATAAGAGTGAGCTATTTTGTTTTGGTTGTGCAAAGGACTATGAACAACAATACTCACAACTATTTGGATGCCAAAAAGGTCATTATCCTTTTCAATACCTAGGCATTCCAATGCATGTTCCTAAATTAAGTAATGCTGATTGGAAGACTATAGAGGAGAAGGTTGAAAATAAATTAAGTAGTTGGAAAGGGAAACACATGTCAGTGGGAGGACGTTTGGTCTTAATAAATTCTGTTTTAACAAGCTTAGTCATGTTTATGCTTTCTTTCTTTAAGGGCCCTAAAGGAATCCTAGAAAAAATCGATTACTATAGATCTAGGTTCTTTTGGCAAAGTGATGTCCACAAGAAGAAATATAGATTGGCTAAATGGGATATTCTATGTCAACCTAAGGGAGTAGGGGGGATAGGAATCAAAAACATAGAGGTGCAAAACAAATGCCTTCTAAGCAAATGGTTGTTCAAACTAATAAATGAAGAGGGTTTATGGTAAACAATCCTAAGAAGGAAGTACCTTAGTAGGGAGACCTTAAGGCAAGTTGAGAGGAAACCCACCGATTCACATTTTTGGGCCGGTTTGATGAAAGTTAAAGAGACTTTCTTTGGATTTGGATCTTTACAACTAAATAATGGCCAAAAATCAAGATTTTAGGAGGATAAATGGGTGGGTAACTCAACTTTGAAGGACCAATACCCAACACTCTACAATATCATGTGAAGGAAGATTGCAATTGTTGCATCGGTCTTTAGCACTATCCCCTTAAACATTTCATTCCGAAGAGCCTTAGTTGGAACAAACCTTGCCTTATGGCAAAACCTAGTAACTAGAATAATGCATATTTGTTTGAATTTGAATACAGATACATTTTGTTGGGATCTAACGAATAGTGGCATCTATAACGTTCAGTCAATGTATAATGCTCTGATGAGTAATGTCAATGAAGTCAATAACAAGGTGATTTGGAAGATGAAGTCTCCTCTTAAAATCAAGATTTTTATGTGGTACTTGCATAGGAAAATAGTGTTGACAAAAGACAACTTATCCAGACGCAATTGGAATGGTAACAGTAAGTGTTGTTTTTGTAGTAAACAAGAAATAATTCAACATTTGTTTATAGAATGCCATTTTGCCAAGTTTCTTTGGAGATTAGTCCACATTGCGTTTGGATTACAACCCCCTCATAGCATCATTAATCTTTTTGGTCAATGGCTGCATGTAGGGGATAAACTAAGAGGGATTATACTAACGGGTGCTTCAGTTTTATGTTGGGCTATCTGAATGAGTAGGAATGATGTTGCGTTTGATAATTCTCCAATTCAAACTCATATGCAGGTACTCTATAGGGCAACATACTAGCTAAGGTTATGGGTGCAACTCCACAGAAGTGAGGAGGACCAAGAGCTAATGAAAGGAGCATGCCAAAACCTGGAGGTGCTGGCAATGCATATTTTTTCACACTATGGATGGAGATTTACTAATAGGATTGGTCCTGTGTAACTCTCTTTATCCAAACATTGTAGTGTGAAATTTCCCCTTGGATTTAGCGTAGATGGAAGAGCTGCCATGCTTGTAACAATTTGGCCCTAGTCTATTTGAGATTAAACCTGAAACTGGTTTTCCATTGTCCAAAAAACACAATGATTTCCATGTAGAAAGGCACATGCAGTTGCCAATGAAATCTCTGCACTGCCTCCTCTGGGTTGTTGGTTCATGGTGCATGGAGGCCAATAGACTGCCAACATTGTTGTGCAAAGTACATTCTTAGAAGCAGGTGGTATGTTGTTTCCTGTCTTTGCCATATACACATTTCATAGTTGTGGTTATCTAGGACCATGTTTCTTCTTTGGAGTGTCCCTCTTGTGTTGAGTCTGTCATGAAGGATTAGCCAGAAGAAAACTTTATGCTTCATTTGACAGTATGAGGCCCACAACCAGTGAGTTGATGGGTGCACTTGTGCATGTCCTATTATGTGTTTGTATGCCTTTATGGCTGAGAAAATTCTATTGCCCCAAATGTATGTCCATTGGTCAGAACCATTTATTGTGATAAGATTTTGTAAGGTATTCTAAACGGTTAGTAGTTGCTCATATGCTTCAATTGACAGGGGCAGTTGAAAGAAAGAGGTGATGTTGTCTGACTGAATAGCTGAATGTAGGCTTATCCTTGTGTTCAATGTGAACGAGTATAATTCTGGGTATGCTTGTCTTGGGATAGTGCCTTCCCACATGTCATCCCAGAAGCATATTGTTTTCTCATCCCCTATGACCGGGGTGCTGATCCCTTTATAGATGTCTAAGAGTTTGATTATGTCTTGCCACCAAAATGACCTTTGCTTCCTCTGTCCTTGCAAAACATTGCCACAGTAATAATTGGACCATAGAAGTTGCACCCAAGGGGTGGGATGTTTGTTGAAAAACTTATGGAGATTCTTGAGAAGAAGTGCATTGTTCTGTGCTGACAGTCTTTTGAAGCCCAATCCTCCTTCTGACTTTGATCTAGTGACCATGGACCAAGCAGCAAGTGCTGGTTTCCTATTGTTAATGTCAGAACCCCTCCACAAGCAGTGTTTCCTATATTTGTCTCTTTGATGGATTATTGTTTCTGGAATTTTGAGGGTGCACATATAGAAGGTCGGCAATGAGGACAAAACTGTACTTACCATCTCTAGTTTCCCTGTTTGTGATAAAAAGATTAAGGTGCTCACCAATCTTCTTTCAATTCTCTGCACTAGGGGTAGAAAATCCTCTATTCTTGGCTTTGTTATGCTCAAAGGTAATCCTAGGTAAGTAAAGGTAATTGTCCTGTCATACAACCTACTATTGCCAGGATTTCCATTCTTTCAGGCCCTACATTGATTGGCACTATTAATGACATGTTATAGTTCACTTTTAGACCTGTAGATTCTCCAAACATGTGTAGTAGGGATTTTAGAGCCAGAAGTTGTCTTGGACAGGATTCCATTATTAGCAGAGTGTCATCTGCATATTGAACAATGGGAAAGTCATTTCCTGCACCCTGCGGGAGGGTTAGCTTGAGGACCCCCATGTCCTTTGCCTTATTCTGTATTGATTGCAAGAGGTCTGCTGCAAGGATGAAGAGAAGAGGTGAGAGGGGGTCTCCTTGTCTGACCCCTCTCCTGTAGTGGAAGACCTTGCCAGGGACTCCATTGAGAAGAATAGAGGAAGTGCTAGTATTGAGTATTCCTTTTACCCAGTTAATCCATTTTTGTTTATAACCTTTATGTTATAAGATGTCCAGAATTACCTGATGCTCTAGTTTATCAAAAGCTTTTTCAAAATCTAGCTTGAAGATCACCATCTATTTTTTTTATTTGTGACAGAGATATAGGTACTCAAAAGACCAGGCAGGGCCGTCTTGGATAGACCTTGACTTCAAGAAGCCATATTGATTTTGATGGATGAGTTGAAGGATGACCGCCTTCAGTCTGTCTGCCATTAGCTTTGTTAATAGTTTGATACAAGAGTTAAGCAGAAAAATGGGCCTATAGTCTCCAAAAGCTTGTGGTGATTCTTTTTTTTTTTTGGGATCAGAATGATATAGGAGCTGTTGATACTTCTAAGACAGATGTTTTCATCATAAAATGCTTGGCAGAGTAAGTAAAAGTCTTCTGCGATAATTGGCCAGCATCTCTTCATGGTATCTGAGTTGAAACCATCAAGCCCTGGTGATTTGTGTGTTGGCAGATTAGCAATCGCTTTATCTATTTCTTCTTTGGAAAAAGGAGCATGAAGCCATTCTAAATTTCCCGTTGGTTGAATGAGGGCATGTAGGTCGAATTGCATGTTTATGAACTATGTTGTTCCCAACCTTTCTTTATATGAATTCCATAGCAGAGATGCTTGTTGTTCATGGTCTTGAAAAATATTCCCACCTGCATCAGTAATAGAGGTGATGGCATTGTTCCTGTGTTTGATCATACATTTGCATGGAAGAAATCTGTACATTCATCTCTAAATTTAACCCACTTTATGGTCCCCCTATGCTTCCAGTAGATCTTTTGTTGGTTAAGGAGGCTATTTATGTGATCTTGCAGAATGTTTCTAAAGTTCCACTCTTCCAGAGTGAGATATCTGAACTCCTCTATTTTGTCCATGAATTGCAGGATTGTCTTGGAGTTAGAGATTGCTTGTGCCAGATTTGGTAGTTGTTTCTGCCATTCTCTAAAAATTCTCCTAGCAGTTTTCAGTTTTGCTCCTATTCTTTTAGCAGCATCCATTTGAAAGGGGATTGACCAAGCATATTGCACTACTTGCTGAAAGTAATGGTGTTCCATCCAATAATCTTCAAACCTAAACATTTTAGCCCTGGGCACATTTGTTTTGATCTGAATGAGAATAGGGACATGATCTAACGTTTCCTTGGAAAGGGTCATTGTAGAAGTACCAGGGTAATGGTTATTCCAGCTTGCAGAAGTGAATACCTAGTCCAGTCTTTGAAGTAGAGGGTTTTCTTGCTTGTTTGACCATGTAAACTGTTGACCTTGCAAGGGTAGTTCAGTGAGTCTAAGGTTGCGCATGGCCTCATTGAACGACATCATAGATTGTATGTCTCCTCTAGGTTTATTTATGTTATTTGGATACCTTATGAGATTGAAGTCCCCCATTATAATCCAGTCCATGTCATCTGGCATGTCTACATTCCTTAACCACTCAATGAATTGACTTTTGCCTTCATCTGTACATGGCCCATAAACGTTTGTGAGCACCCATTGTTCTCTAGAAATCAGGGAAGTGAATTCAACTGACTTTGCATATGCATTTTGGAAAGCCAGTTCTCCTCTAAATCTTGAGCCACACCAGATTTTTATTAGCCCTCTGGAAGTGCTCATAGAGGGTATGAAATGGAATTTATCAAATGAAGCAGGACAAAATTTCTTGATATATTCACGATCAAAATGCTCTCATTTTGTTTCTTGGATGCAGATGATTTCGCATTTCGTATCCAGAATTTTGCTACGTAAGGCATTCCATTTTTTTTCTGGATTAATAGCTCTGATATTCCAACAAGGAACCTTCCACTCTCTATTTCTGTTATTGTTTCTATTGTCCATTGAACAAATGTTTGAGTAATAGAGGTACTCTATGCATAACACAGAGTAAAAGTATTTGTCAGCAGCTCCTCAAGTGAAAGCGATTGAGGAGGATAGATTGCGCTGAACTCAGCTGCATCTGATAAGCAACACTGTACTGGGTAAGGACTAGATTCCATGAATCCACACCATAGAGATACTGGAGATGGACCAGGTTCAAGAGAGCCACACTATAATCAAAGGCAGGTCTAATATCAAAGCAACAGAGGTGCATAGAGGCAAGAACTGAGGTTTTATTAAGAACACAAGCACAAAATAACTTAAAATATCAAACCCTCCCATTTCTTCTATAGAGAAGCTTCTTGCTCTATTTCTTCTGCTTCTTGATTGTGTAATCATCATTGTTCTTCTTAATTTTGTGTTCTTTCTTTGTGCCATTAGACCTCAAGTCCTTGGGCACTTTACCGATCACCCCTTTGGGCTTCTTATTTGTCTGGAGGTGATCATCTGTAAGAGCATGGGGTGGGATCTTGTAGAAGTCTTTTCACAAGTTCATGATGATCTTGGAAGGTAATGTTGGTGGTGTAGAGGAATAGGTGAAGCAATGGATGTCTTTACAATGGACGGATTTGTATCCTTCGAGCTTTCCCTTAAGTCATTTTGCTTCTTCTGGTATCAGTTACTACTATCGGTGTTGTCCTCGACTTTCTCTTTTTGGCATGGGCTACTGATGTGCTATGGGACATCTTAAGTGGATCTCCTCCTCCCATAGGGGTGAGGGGCAGTTTGTCGTGGTCTTCAGCCTTCGCAACTTCTTCCCCAAATTTGTCTTTCCCTTCTCCAGTAAGATCATTTGAGGTGGAGGTAGGGTGTGTCTATGGGTTCTCCAATTCAATGGTGTAGCATGCTGGTTCAGTGGCTTCAACACATTCATTGGGAACAGAAAAGGTCATAGTAGAGGATTCAAGTTCACCGTTGAAGAATGGCCATGCTTGAGACATAAGGAAAGATTGAGCCTAGTTGAACTGACTTGGGGACATGAGCTGCAAAGTAGAGTAAGGGGCCCATTCTTTAGCAATACTGATGTTATTCTCAGACTGCTTTGTTGGCTAGAAATGTCTGGCCCATATTCTGTATAGGTCAGGGTGGCTCTTTGTTTTGAGCATCTCACCTCTCAAAAAAGATGCGTAAGTCGGGTCTGCTATCCATGTCTGCTTGTGTTGCATCAATCCAATGTATGTGACATTTTGATCCTGCTTAGGCTATACTGCTTGAGCCTGAATCAGTTGTAGTTGTGCTGGAACATTTTCATGCTGAATAGGTCCATCTTCTACTTGATTAGGAATAGCTATGTTGCCTCCTTCTTGTATTAGATCATTGATGTTCAAATCCTCTGGCAGGAAAGCTTCATGGTCTTGATTCTCCCCAATGTTGTTTTGGTTGTGGTTCACTATAGGTAATGCAAGTACTAAAAGTCGCCTAAAGGGGGGGTGGTGAATAGCGATTATCTTTGTTTACTTAATTTGAATAAATAATAACACAGGAAAACTTTGTCTGACTGGATTGTCCGACTATAGTAGGATATTGTCCGACTACTTCAAATATCTGACTAGGGTAGACAATGTCCGATGACCTCGCAGCGGAAAACAAATTGGCCATCAAAATGGACAAAGTTGCATGATTCAAGCTAGCAGCAAGTAGCTAAGCAAGCAACAAAGTAACAGCAAAAGGGGCACTAGCTAGCATGCAACCTACTCAAGTAAATCTAGGAAAGTAAGCACTACAACTAGCTAGATATTGACAACAAGAAAACCCCACAAGCAGAATTTAATCAATTACAAAAAGAGACAAGGAGACACAGAGATTTTTCACCGAAGTTCAGCTCCACCAAGGAGCCTATGTCTCCATTGAGGGATCCACCAAGTACCGGGTCTCTTTCAACCCTAAACCTCTTCAAGCTTCCACCAAGGCAAGCTTGAGCTTCAATATCAATCTCCACAAAGGAGGGGCCAATACAAATGTCCCGCGTCTCAACCACAAACTTGGGAGCTCTCCGGGCGACACCTAACCATCTAGGGGACGAATCCCCAAGAGTAACAAACACAAAAGACGTTGATGTTGAGGATGAACCAAGTGCTCTTGAGAGGAATGTATTGCTCAATCAAATCTCCTAAAATCTTCTCTCAAACCCACCAAGGATTGGAGTAGGAACCAAGGGAGGAGAAGGGGAGCGCTAAGAAGTGTTTGGAGTATGTTTTTCAGTTGTGGAAGTGGCCAGCCGACCAAAGGGGGTCGGATGGCCTTTTATAGTCGAGGCTTGAAAAAGAGCCATTGGAGAAAATGATTGTTGGACAATGTCCGATAGGGAGTCAGACATTATCTAACTCTGCGTGGAGCACAACTCTAGAGACTGAAAAGATTGTCCGATGGACTCGGATAATGCTCCGGTTAGAAGATAGTCAGATATTGTCCGATAGAGTCGGACATTGTCCGAGTCCTCTTCAATTTGCAACATTCTCGAGCCTGATGTTATTAACCGGTGGCTTCAGAAAATTTTGGAGTCGGACATTATCCGACTCCGTCTGAAGAGAGAAGTTGCGCATAGTTCTGGAGTCCGACCGGATTGTCCGACTGAGTCGGACATTGTCCGACTCCGCAGATATGAAAGTAGTGCGCAACATTCTAGAATCCGATTACAATGTTTGATAGATTCGAACAGTGTCCGATGAGAAAAAAAAAGATTTTCAAGGAAGTTGTCTCTTGGAATGGAATTTGAGCATTTGGTCTTTCAACACTTATTTCTTTTGTGTCCCTCTTGATAGTACGGTGTTCCTATGCTCAAGATAAAAGATAAAAAATTAATCCTTGATTCTTGAGCGTAGATTTTCCTTTTCCAAGATTTTCACTTTGTTGGCTCTTCTTTTCTGTCTCTTTTAGTTTCCTTGCTCTCATACTCATCAATAATTAGAAATTGTATACATGCTCAATGGAAATATTAGTCCTTTTTAATTGTATTGATGTCAATCACTCAAAACCATAATTAGGGGCCTGGATGCATTTTCAATCTCCCCCTTTTTGGTGACTGATGATAATACAACTAAAGTTCACAGTTCATAGATAAGAGAGCATTAAAAGAGAGAACAAATAAATAGGAGCTCCCCCTAAATGTGTGCATGAATTGAATTCCAAATTGGGCATTAACAACCCATATGCATATATTTGAGAGAAAAGTAGAAGAGCTCCCCCTTTTTCCTTGCATTGTCCCACATAGCATCAATATAGAAAGAAAAGCAACAATGCATATGACATGTGATTCACACAAATGTAACTAAAAGGGAAACAAATAACGTTACGCCAAGCCACATTTGCATAACACATAGTTCATCACATAGAAAGCATAAATAAGTCTTACACAAATAAGGTTCACGCAATAATTCAAAAACACATAAGTGACATGTCCAACGAGATCACAGGATACAAAATGATAATAAGCTAGGTGAACTTCTGGACTCTTCTTCTCCCCCTTTGGCATCAAGACACCAAAAAGAGGAAGGGAAGAAATCACTCATTGCCATCATAGTCGTTGTCCTCTTCCTCTTCATCATCCTCATCATTCCTCCCGTGCGGTGGTGTCTCCTCCATAATCTCATCGTCATTATCATCCTCGTCTTCAAACCTAGTGTAAGAGGGTCCAGCACCACTAGTACCAGCTGTAGAAGTAGGATGGGCATAGGAGCGGTAGTAGCCATAGTACTGAGACTCCTCATCAGTGAAGGTACTCCAAGGATTCTGAACTTGAGGAGGACAGGGTGCAAGATCTGGGGATGGAGAATGAGGAGGCTGAACAACTACATCATCATATGGCCTTCTGACGCTTGTTCAACACATCTTGACGCATATCAATGTTGTCAAGCCTGGCATCAAGTCTATTGCAGATACTGAAAAGTCCCTTAAGCATCTTGAAAAGGCCTCCTCTTTTCTTGCTAGAACCTATGCCTCTGCGCCGGTGGGAAGGACCTGGAGTGGAGCGGGCTGAGGGTGCAGGTGGTGAGATAGGCTCGCTGGAGGGAGTCTACCTAGGAGTGGAAGCACCACTAGTAGCACCTGAAGGAACATTGGGCCTGAGACTCTTGTGTTCACACTCTTTCTTGAAGGTCTTCTTGGTCACCTTCTCAATCATGAACATGATATAGGGGGCATAGGCACAACCCCGACTGGCAGTGATAGCTACATGCCACATTTCTGAGTATATGAATTCAAAAACATTAAACTTCTCAGAGCCTCCAATCCAATCAAGGAGTTACTTTTCAAACCCGGGAACATGATCAGCATTCCCTCCTCTTGGTGCAATGGAGACCCTTAGCATCCTGTGAAGCACATTGTAGAAGGGCTTAAATCCAGCAACATATGGTGGATTGCAATCATCTTCATTTACATACATGTACTTCATCTCGGAGGGGAGCATTGTGCATCCATCATGAATACACTTTCGTTCATCATAAGAATCCCTTATACCAAGCAGAGTAGCAAAGCGAGATAAAGTGCAAGAATACCTCTTGCCATCTGTCATCCAAGTCAACTTCTTTGTTTGTTCATCAAAATACACAGTGGAGTAAAACTATGACACAATCTCTTGATTCCAGTTGTACCTAAAACCCATAATGTCCTCGATTCCATGGTACTCACAAGCTTCAATGATTTCCTTGAACACTGGATTTTTCTTGCATTCCATGTACTCCCAGTCAATATACTGCATTGCAATAGTGGAATGCTTCTTGCTCTTGTAGGCACACATGTACCAATCTGTGTGGAAGTGATACCAGTACCTAGGATCAGTGGCCTCCTTCTCAGTTGCATAGTAGTTGATTTCCCTCGCCTCATGACTTGCTTTTTCAGTGGCCTTCACATAGTTAACAGGCTCTCTGTCCACATTAGGAGCAACAATCACATTGCGCATGACATTGATGATCTCAGTGGGTTCTTCTTCCTCACAACGCTCAACATATCTAAGATGCACGGTGCGAGGCTTTCTTCTTTTGGTTCTGCTACCTCCGGCATCATCCACGTACTTGGATCGCTTCTCCCCTTGAGACCAAGTGCCAGACATCCTGACAAAAAGGATAGATGGAGGTACAGGATGAGAGAGGAGAATTTTAAAGACAACATGATCATAAGAGTGAAAACAGAGATTTTTGGAGAAATTTGGGTGGAGTCGGACATTATTCGATGGAGTCAGATATCATCTGATTTCGGACATTGTCCGACTCCCCTAAAATTTCCACAAAAATTTTAGCTTTCTCAAATCTAACCATATCTCCTAGCCATATTGCATACAGAGCATCTATAGCATCCTAAGAATCATCACCATGAACTACAATAGTAAGGAAGTAAGGCTATAACATAGCATTGCAAAGTCAAACCCTAACCCTAGGAGAGAGGAGAGAAAGGAGAGAAAACTTTGAAGCAATGGTGGTACTCAGACTTTATCCGACGAATGGAGTCCCCTCCCCCTTAAACTTGATCCTTTTGACGGTGGGGAAGAGGGATCACCGCTAGAACGCCTTGGCCGCTTGTTGAGAGATGAGAGAGAGAGAGAGAGAGAGAGAGAGAGAGAGAGAGCGAGTTTGAGTGAATGAGGGGTTTGAAACAAATGGGTAGGCTCGGACCCTGATATGGGCGAAATTCCACTTAGTCGGATAATGTCCGACTTGGTCAAACATTATCCGACTAGAGCCTGAGATCGAACATTATCCAATTGGGTTGGATTTTGTCTGACTTTGGCAAAAATGGACTTGCCTCCTTTGGCAGAAATTTCTGAATTTGTCTTCTCCTTCTTTAGCTATGCTTAGGAATAGATATGCATCTTATTAAACTCATGAACATGCACAATTTTGAAAAAGTCTCAGTGAATATAATCAGCCGCAAAAAATCATTCCAACAATGATTTCATCCACATCAACGTGATCCAATGATCAAGAACCAAATATTTTTCAAAAACAAAGTGTCGTTGTTTAGATCACCGACTAGTGTAATTTGTTCACACGGGTGCGTGTTTCGGGTTCGGTGATGGCTAAGCAAGAGGACACGGGGGGTTATACTAGTTCGGGGAAGCCCCCTACATCCAGTTCTTAGGCCTGCTCATGTTACTTGCTCCGGTGGAGTACAATGGTGATGAGAGAGGAGGAGGCTCCAAGTCTCAGGTGCGAAAATGAGTTGTGTGTTCAGGGAGTGTGTCTGTTGTTGGTGGTGCTCTATTTTTTCTTCTCCCTCACCAGAGGGGCGGGCCTCCCCTTTTAGACTCCAAGGGGAAAGGACCCACGTTACAGAGAGAGAGAGAGAGATAGGGAGAGATTTCTATATGGGATGAGTTGGTGGAGGCGTGCTGAAGAAGGCGAAGCCCTTAGTCGACGGCGTAGTCTTCGGTTCTTGTGGCCCCCATCGTCCTGGTTTTGTCAGAGGGGCGGTACTACATCCGAGCATGTCCCCGTTCTCCGTCATCGAGTCGAGTTCCCCCTTGTTCCTGTAGTCGGCGTGTTCCATCGTGCGCGGGGTGGTGCAGCATGGGCTTTGTCACGTCATTCACGCAAGGCTCAATCTAGCTGTCCGTCAAGCCGTCCTGAACCATCACCATTCGATGTGTCATTGGGCGATGGTAGCACGGTGAGCCCTGCCATGCCTGCCATCGTCAGCGGGCGCACTGATGATGAGGGGGGCAGGTACCCGGAGAGATTTGACTCTTTTATACTATGTATGCGTGATGGGCATGGCATTTAAGGTCGGGTGATTGGTGGTTGTTGACCGTTGGCTCGCTCGACCCCCTTCATCGAGGGTCGTTGCGTTGGTTTGTGCCTGTCCGGACCTGCTTGGAGTTGGAATCCGTCCTATCCTGACAAGGCAATCGAGCTTCTCCACTCCGCCACTCCAAGCTCGGTCAGGGTTTCATCACCCCGTCCTGTCCGGGCTCGGATCCCACCAATGAGAGTTGACGGAGGTAGAGTTTATCTGGTGATTATGGGGGGGGGCATACTGTCATCATGAATGTAGCGGTAGCGGAGCGTCCGTCCTTGCCCTGGAGTGGATGGGCTTGGGTGAGTGGCTGAGTCATCTGCTTGGAAAGGCAAGCCGTGCCCGGGTTCCGTCAGGCAGGGCGACTTGTCCTCGACGCCCTTGAGGGGTCGAACGTGGCGTAGCGAATCCTCGACCCCCACTGAGGGGTCGAGCGAGTCACGACCGGCCCTCGACCACTCAGGGTCGAGGGAGTCGGGGTAGTGGCACGTCCTTTATGGCTAAGGCTTGACTGCCGTGGGGACACTTCCTATGGGGGCCCAGACTGGTGGTGCCCTGGTGGCGATCCAGCGGGTCCTTTTGAGTCCGGCGTGTGTGTGCCCTTAGGCAGTGCCATGTGGCACCCTAATCCTCTCCCTCGACACAAAGCAATCAACATTTTGCAATATTCTTCATTTTTTAAAAATATTACTCTATGTCACCATAGATGTGCAAGGTTTCAAACCACATTGCTAGAATCAAGAATATTGAGTTCACTTCTTAAATAGCAAAAACGCTTTTCATCTAGTGTCTTGGTAAATATATTAGCCAACTGATCTTCGGTTCTCACATGACTAACTTCAATATCCCCCTTGATAGATGTTAGTCGTATCTACGCACCCATTTATATACCGCAAGAGGACGATGTACAATTGTAGCACTTTTTCCCTTGAATTGAGTATTCCAAGGTTTATCGAATCCACTGGGACCTTAGTGATTTATCACACAAATTAATAGTAAAAGATCTAGTCAATGCTACTGTCAAGGTCAGGTTGCATGAGGGGGAGACTGACCAGCGCAAAGGTGCGCCAGACAGTAAATCTATCGTTGCGCCGATCGGCACACCAGTGAAACTAAGCCAAAGTGTTCCAGATCTTGTAAACCTATGCTGGTAAGTGAGTAGCCAGATATCTACTAGTGAGATCGTAACCACAAAGTCTAATTGAATAGCATCATAATGGATAATTACATAGATTAATGAAAACCTATAATGAGTAAGATCACCCTGCTTTCCGAGCGGCTCCCTATTTTATCGCAGCGGGGAGGAAATCCTTAATCGCGCGAGTATCTTACTCTACTCAACTATCCAATAGTGCTGCGTAGGATTAGTGCTGTCACCGCTAAACCACACTACTGGCATCATCAAGCAACCATAATCAATACAATGTCCGAATACTATCCTAATCACCATGATTAAGATAATATCTACTTACTTAGCCTAGAACTAAGCAATTGGAATAAGCACATGCATGATTATAGAATCAAGATAGACAAATCACCAAAAGCATCATCAACATATTCAATCATCCTTGAGATACATAGAGTAAGATTCATCCCCGTCGAGATGGCCTGCCTTGACGGATCAACTCTTGACTCCAATGGTTCTTGAAACTCAACTAGAGATCTATTCTAACGGGGCAAGCCCCGATGGCTCTAACTCCTGGATCTGGTGTCCCTCTGTCACCTCTTCTTTTGTGGTGAGGGTTTACAAGTATTTATAGGGGTTCTACTCGTAAAGGACTCGGTTTCTAGCAAATAAGGCGGTTGCGCCGATCGGCGCAGGACTGCGCCGATCGGCGCAAGCCGTGTCTTCTCTGATTTCTTCGCCGAGTCAGTTCCTCTGTCTTCCACAGCTGCCATGTGGGTCCTTTCCTTCGAGATAAAGTCTTGTACTGCACGTTAGGATCTTGGAGTTCCATAATTCTTCTTAGACAAATATCTTTAAGTATCTTGCGCAGATAAACTTCCATAAACATGTGGAATAGGCCTCGGTCACTTCTGTGGGTCAAAACACCCTTGTGCCGATCGGCTCATGGGCTGCGCCGATCGGTGCACTGGGCTTCTTCAGAGCTTTTCGTCGGTTCTGGACTCCTGTCCTCTCCATCATCGCATTAATCACTAATTTTACCTGTTTCTGCAATAAAGCTCCAAAACAACGCATATACAAATATATAGGCAATATCACAGGTAAATGGACTAAATTAGTATCAATTACGCTCTAATTGGGGTAATATTCACATATAAATGGGGCACTTGAGAAGTGCCAACAATAGAATGATCTCTCAAAAAGTGGTAGCGGATATCTATATGCTTTGTGCGTGAGTGCTCAATGGGGTTATAAGCAAGCTTTATGGCACTCTCATTGTCACATTGGAGAGGGACTCGGTTCAAATTGTAACCATAGTCCTTTAGAGTTTGACGCATCCATAATAGTTGTGCACAACAACTATCAGCTACTACATACTCCACTTCAACTGTGGATAGGTCAACGGAATTTTGTTTCTTGGACGACCATGATACTAGGGACCTACCTAAGAATTGGCATGTCCCGAAGGTTCTCTTTATATCCACCTTATCCCCGGCATAATCCGCATCAGAATAGCCTATTAGGTTGAACTTTGAATCCTTGGGGTACCAAAGCCCTAGGTTGGATGTGTGAACTAAATATCTCAAGATTCTTTTAACGACCACCATGTGACACTCCATAGGAGCAGCTTGAAAAGTGCACACATACACACACTAAGCATAATATCGGGCCTAGATGCACAAAGATAAAGCAAGGAGCTGATTATAGATCGACATACCTTTTGATCAACCGACTTCTCCTTTTTAGTGAGGTCGAGGTGACCATTTGTTTCCATGAGAGTCTTGATGGGCTTTTCCTTGTCCATGTCAAACTTCTTCAAGATATCTTGTGTGGCTTCACATAGAAAGGTACCTTCCTTGAGTTGCTTCACTTGGAAGCCTAGAAAGAACATCAATTCTCCCATTATGGACATCTCAAACCTCTTGGTCATTGATGTGAACAAGCGTTCCCGATCTTCCGATAGGTTCTGATAATCTTGATTAAGGCGGAGGCGATACACAAATCGATCCGGCTTCCGAACGACACGTTCTGAACCCCGTAATCGCAGCACAACGTCTCCTCTGGTTATCAACCATTCAATAACGATTGACCTTGCCGAGAAGGCTTATCCTTGCCTGCAAATCAAGAATACAAGCAAGAACAAAGAAGAATGCAACCAAATTTGCAAGTATACGATGAATCTCACAAGTTGGAGTCTCACAAACCGATCAAACGGCAAAACTGTTATCAACAGAATAATCTAAGCAAAACCTAAACCCTAATGAAGAGGCGGCGGCTGTATATGAAGACCCTAGGGTCCTGCAAGACCCCCTAGACGCAGCCCTAAGTGGGCTCAACTCGATACATGGCCAAAACACCGATTACGGTGTCGCAGCACCAGGACAGATTCTATAAGTCGATTTGTTTTGGTGATTACCGACGGCACGGCACAAATTTTGACATGGGACCGGTTGGGTTGGAAAGTTCTTTTCGTTATCTTTCTAGGCATATATAGAACGTCCAAATCTAAGTCCGTATGCATCCTGGGCGTCCGTTTTAGTGCAGACTGGTCTTGGGCTCGGAAACAGACTCGAAGTCGGTTTTGATTGGGCCTCCACCGTCGCTTGGACGTACTTGCTGGCCCATCACGTCTCCAATCACCTCCCCATCTATCTCATCATCATCTCCATGATTTCTAACAACAATTAATTCATTAATAGCAATCTATTCTCAAAACCACATAATAAAAACATTAGAAACGATCTCACCTACAAATTCAGGTGATGCACATGAACTTTCATCTTAGTTGGAGGAGTGTTGTGTGTATCCATGAGTGTGATGTACTCATCACTTAGCTTTCACTTGAACACTAGCATATGTAGGAGTTGTTTTGACTTGATTGATCACCCTAATATGTATTGTGTTACTAATGCTTGTGTGTTTATCTTGTACTTGATGATCTAGTAGCTTTGCATGAGTAGGCTCCTTTGCTAGCTTGTTGTGTGTTTTCACGTGTTCTTGGTTACTAGCTTGCATAGGAGTTGCTTTGCATCGTGTGTGATCCCCTAGTAGGGCTGTTCAACGGCGGTTCGGTTAAACCAGTCAAGGAACCGACCACTCGATATACACCTACGAATGAACAGTAATTCATGTGTTGAAATGATCTAGCCGGTTTCTCACCGGTTTCATGGTTTCGTCCGTGAACAGCCCTGTCCACTAGTATATTTAGATTGTCTTTCTTTTTATAGGGTTATATTGTTAGTGTGATCCCCATTAGAATTGCATAGGAGTTGTTTAAGTGGTCGGTTTTAGTAATTGACAAATTAGATAAAAAAAAATAACTAGCCTGTCTGCCTCGACCACTGATGTCAAAAAAATAATTAACTATTACATTTTTTTAAATACCCATGATCCAAATCCTAGTCCGCTAGCATTGGTGGGGTACACTTGAGCTTGTACCAGATGATGCTTGCAGCAGCAGATAGTTAATTATTCTACTCACATTTCTCTCTTCCATCCAACCAAACAACTTGCGGCAGTAGAGATAGGTGGACTTGCGGCAGTAGAGGTAGGTGGACTTGCGGCGGGTGCTCTAAACCAAAAATCTCATACAAAGTTCCAACGAACTATAAGCTCCTATCCTTGCTTTTGGTGCACCATGACGAGACACAAAAATAATGGCATCGAAAGTGGAATAGGATGTATTCAGGCGGATGACACTACTTGCTGGACCCAAAACAAAACCAGCGCCAATAAGAAAAGGCCACGTAGTGGAGCAGGGACGGAAGCAGGCGAAGCGAACTGGGAAGCCCCGCCCCTCCTATACCTACTGCACGAGCCGCGCACCCATCCCAGCTGTGTTTTCTCGTTATCATATATCACCATCTGATCCTGCATTGTAATATCTACAAAACAGATGATGAAAGTAACCACACTACGATGCATGGTATCCAAATTTAAGAAATTGGGTATTATGTGGCGTATGCATGAACTTTACCTCCAATTACATTGAAACTCCGCTGTTCCGTCAAGGATGCCCAAGCACACATTGCCACTTTTCTGGAAGAAGCATATGAAACATGTTAGTCGTCATTTATTTTCACCAAAAGGAAATTATAATTCACTGTTGACGCTCATTTGAGTAGTTTTTTTTTTTGATGTAAACAGGAGGTGTAAGCCCCTACTGGTTATATATTAAATATAAGAACAAAGAGAAACAGAGTACAAATAAAAGAAAGTGAAAAGGAAAAAACAGAAGAGAAACAATAGCACTACTGCAGGGCATTGAACCATTCTTGCATTTGAGGAAGGTAGCTGTTCTTTGCTCTATGGATAACCATGGTCATTTGGGTAGTATCAAGTGTTTACCGTGACAATGAGGTAATTCTCCGGAGGGATCTCCATGGCGGCATTCTTGCCACTAGCAAAGCTGAGAAACAGTGACTTGAATTCCTTCTTAACGTCAAACACAGATTTGAATGCTTTCTGCCCTTTCCAGCACAGAGGCAAACTGGTATCTGACACCTGTTTGAGTGATTTGCTGACTCCTCCTCGGAGCTACAAGGTCAGCATATCATTTAGTGAGGATCCTTTTTTTTTTTGCTATAGAAATTAGAATATGCCTTGGTCAAAATTTACCGCAGAAACAACAGCTTGGTATGACTGGGTAGCAAAGTAGATATAGGTACTACCACTGTCAAATACAACCTCTATTGGCCTCACACCAAGGGGACGCTTGTCGAAGTAGAGTGTTGCTGAGCCAGGTGAGTAGTAATTCCTGGAGAAAATATTTACATAATGTGTCAAACCAATTTTCTTACGAAGCAAATCCAAGTGTCACCATCTGAGTAATATTTGATCAAGATAGAAAGCTAGACATGAGACGGTAAATGATGTAGCAATTGTATGCAAAGAAGCATTCACACTTCTATATAAAATTGATGTCAAAAACTTGTTTTACAGTGGCCACATGGGAGCAGTATTCAAGTTTTGAATCATGCAATTTATTTTGACCCACAACATTTTAGACAAGGAAAGCAAATAAGATACGAAAACACACTAATAATTGGTCTAGGGCAAACACAAGTAAGGCAATTGCTAGCAAAAACAAATAAACAATTATAATAATAAAAGTGCCCTTTTGTAAAAATCCGAAAAATGCTTAAACCTTAACCCAGCAGGCCTTTAATTAAACTGCAAAAAATGAAACACTGAAATGGACAACTTGGTAGTTTCAAGAAGTAGAACATCCTGATAATAATGCATTTGCCAAACAGACTCTAGGAAAACAGTGCATACCCAGATGTGCTCCGGGCCATGGGCACCCAAGTTACACGTGAAGTAGGCACCATATCATCGCCAAAGAAGAGGAACCCTCCTCCGCTCGTGCTGAGGCAATGGCCAAGGACATTCTTTGTGATCCCTTGCTGTTTGAGCTGTGAAAGCAGGCTAATTGATCCTCTCCCAAGTCCAAGCAGTCCGTCTGTCGCTGCTTCCGCTGCTCCGTTTTTCCCTACTTGCTGGTCATATCCACAGCTGTGCAAACAAAAAAAAAAACATCAAGGCATCGACCATTGAATGCAGTGTGAAATGAATTAGGCAAATTTTCAGTTAAGTGATATACCCAAAAGTAATACCAGGACGAACGTTGGAAGAATTCCTCAGGGGCAATGAGAATTTGTCAGAGATGAGCACACCAAGGGAAGATGCATTGTCTGTATACTTTATTCGATAGTCACATTGCTGTGGTGAGGTGCACTTCTGATTCGATCCCTGTCCACCACTGTACAGGGCAGTACAGAGTGAATCTGCACATGGCACAATCCTGTTTTTCGCTGGCCGATACAATGGATGTGGCACCTGCAAAAGCCATTTGGAACACCAAACATCAGGAACTGTGCCAAGATTCTATACATTTCCAAGCATAGCAAGGATGAAAAACAAAATTAAAGACATGGAATAGTCAGTCAATGTATTCTGAAGTCAAACTGATAAAAAATCAGGTCAAACTTACTGGCTAACTTGGCACAAAGGCAAGTTAAAATTCCACCAGAAGCATGCTTAGTATCATGTTTCGTGGAAAATCGTCACAAAAATCATTTTGACAGTATCATAACCACTTGGCATCCAGTAACCAAGAATGGCGCTACGATGAAATTCGAACAACCAACGGGTAGCATCGAGCCGACTGTACCTTGTTGCAACTCTGACAGGGCGCGTCGCATTGCAACCACGTGAGATCGCTGCCCGTGTCCACGTCCAAGAAGTACGGCTTTGCCGGGTCCCCAATATTCATCGTCACATAGTAGTGGCTGCCAACAAAATTCCGAACGATGCAGACAAAGTGAAGATTAAAAGATTGCACAGAACAAAAGGGAATAACAAAACAGAAATCCAAGCAGAACTTTCCTTCTTTTTTTTTTCTTTCTGAATCAAGCTGAACTAAGACTGACTCTAACCACAATACGCAATTTGGAGAGGCAATTGAACCTTTGTCTCTTGTGCATAGTACAAATTTGGAGAGCAAAATATTGTTATCTCCAATAGTGAAGATGCAAATGTAAATCTGGCCGCTCGCCGCCACGGGCGCCCGTGCCTCCGCTCCGCTCGCTGCCCCGGGCGTCCGCGTCTCTGCTCCAGCCCCACTCCGCCCGCCTCTCCGTGCGATGCCGTCCCGGCCCGAGCTGGCGCCGCCGTCCCCGTCCGCGCCGACGGCCTCCAGCGCCTCCTCCCTCCAACATGGCGACCTCCAGCGCCTCCTCTCGCGCCGCCGCCCTCTAACGCGCCTCTTCCCTCGAGCGTCGTCGTCCTCCACGCGCTGCCCTCTAGCATCTTGGTCGTCCCCGAGCTCGTCCGCCGCCGCCAGGCCCGTGGCAGACCCTGAGCTCGCCGCTGCTGCTGTGCGCGCGCCCGCAGCCGCGCCCGCCCCTTTTTGGAACCACAATAGAAGGCATGTCATGTAAATTAATGACCTCTTTGAAAACTTGCTCAGCAATATGAACGTCAATCTCACTTTTATGGCAAGATGGAAAATATGTGATCTTAAAAACACTATAAAAACATGACATGACATGGTAATTGTTATTGCAGTTTTCTAGTTCATCATTTAGTTGTACAACACAAGGAGTATTCATGTTTGAGCAAATATAAACTTTATGCACCATAAATATACTTCTATGATCATAGTTTCCTATAGCATAAAATTTGTTTCTTGTTAGTAAAGGCAATTCAGTTTGAGAAAAGATTTACTTCTTCACGGTATTTAGATCACAAAGAACATCAAATTCAATATAACCCAAAGTATTTAGAGGAGACAATAATTTCTGCTCATCCTTTTCACATGTTATTAAAATCAAATGTTTTATTTCAGCACTAGTAAGTGAATTATAAGCAAAAACATCAAGCTTATTCATTTGTTATGGCAAAGGTATAAGTGAAGCAGTGGCACACAACTCCTCTTTATCACAAGGATCAGTAGATAAATCAACTTGTGACAAAGGCAAATCAAGACAAGGTTTCAATACAACAAGATTGTTGGAACAATTCATCACATCAAGAAAGCTCTTACCTGAAGCAACAACATGTTCTTCATCTTTCTCACTATCCTCTTTTTTGTGTAGAACCTGAAATATATTAGTTGCAACAAGAGGCAAGAAAATATGTTCATCATCTAATTCAGATTTTAATGTAAGTGTTGCAACATTTGAAACAGTCCATTCTTTCCTAAACGGTTTATTCTTTCTCCTTTCAAACCTTTGTTGATCCTCTTCTAAAATTTCTATAGCAGTCATAGGTTTAAGAGTAACTCTTCTATCATTATATTTAAATGAGTAGCTATTTATAATGGTATTATGCGAAGCATTATTTGTAATAATCCAAGGTTTACTCAATAACAAATGACATGCTTGCATAGGTACTATATCAAATTCTACACTATCCTTATAAGAACCAATAAAAAATTCAATGCGCGCAATTTTATCTACCTTTATCTTACCAAAAGAATTTACCCATTGGATATAGTATAGACATGGGTGTGGCTGTGTTGTCAATCCAAGTTTCTCTACTAATTCTAAACTTGCAATGTTACGGCTACTCTCTCCATCAATGACAACACGACAACGTCAATCCTTGACAACAAAGTGAGTCTGAAATAAATTATTCAATTGATTTTGCTCTACCTTCTCCATTTGAGGACTGAGCACTCTTTGTACTACATCACTCATATTATTCTCATTAGACGACGTTGAATCATCACCATGAGTGGTGTAACCTGTCATTGTTAGTAGTAAACAAGAAAACACACGGAAGTATACTTTCCTATCACTACTATGTGATCACAGTGTAAACTCTCAACAAGCAAAGGGAAGCATCTTATCAAGCTCTTACAAAGTTCTTAATTACAACAAGCAAAGGATACCTTGGAGAGTATGAACTGATGATTGCGAGAGTCAAAAAAAATTTTGCCTGTTCAGAAGAAAATATATGGAGCTTGGATAGGCAATATTAGGTAGCAAGGATTAGCAAAATTTCAATTCAGAAGTTGCAAAACTGAATAATAGTCCCAAGCTAGTCTATGTCACCGGCCTAAACTTGTCTCAGACCTAGTTCAAGCAAGCAAGCAAATGACTCAATATAGAACATAAAGGATGCAAGCAATTCTGAATTTGTATCTTTTCTTTTTTCTACTTCCTTTTTTTTGTGCGGCTTTTTCTCTTATGCACTTTTGCTTTTTTCTTTTCTTTTCTTGAGAATCAGAACTGTAGCAAGATATTATAAGTTTTACAACCAATAGAACCCCAGAATATTTTTTTTTCTTACTACAAGTGCAGCAAAAGGATTCTTATAATAGCACAACTAAAACAAACTTCTATAACAATATCAAGCACTAATTGGTTGGCTTTTGATCACAATGAGACAGCAGTAGAGCACTCTAATTTTCTTTTGCACAAGAAAGTAGAAGGCTAGATGTTAAAGAAATATTTAGTGCACATAATTCCAGCAATACTATTATCTCAACATGTGCAACACTGATTTTTTCCCTTGTTTGTCTGTGACAAGGATATGCATGACTGAAACAAGACCAAAGAACAAGTACTAGATCAGCAACACAATGACTTTATAGGGACTAAAATTCAGAGAAGCAATCTGAAATAAAAATTTGCAAGTCACAATGGGGTATAGGACAGCGTAAACACGATGAACCGATATTTTTGTGGGGTAATTTTCTGGACTATAGGATAGAACAAATAAATAAGGATAAAGGTGAACCTAACGGCATACCTGAAGCTCTGATTACCACTTGATGTGAACAAGAGTTCCCGATCTTCCGATAGGTTCTGATAATCTTGATTAAGGCGGAGGCGATACACAAATCGATCCGGCTTCCGAACGACACGTTCTGAACCCCACAATCGCAGCACAACATCTCCTCTGGTTATTAACCGTTCAAGAACGATTGACCTCGCCGAGAAGGCTTATCCTTGCCTGCAAATCAAGAACACAAGCAAGAACAAAGAAGAATGCAACCAAATTTGCAAGTATACGATGAATCTCACAAGTTGGAATCTCACAAACCGATCAAACGGCAAAACTGTTATCAACAGAATAATCTAAACAAAACCCAAACCCTAATGAAGAGGAGACGGATGTATATGAGGACCCTAGGGTCATGCAAGACCCCCTGGACGCAGCCCTAAGTGGGCTCAACTCGATACATGGCCCAAAAACCGATTACGGTGTCGCAGCACCAAGACAGATTCTGTAAGTCGATTTGTTTTGGCGATTGCCGACTGCTCGGCACGAATTTTGATATGGGACCAGTTGGGTTTGAAAGTACTTTTTGTTATCTTTCCAGGCATATATAGAACGTCCAAATCCGTATTCGTATGCGTTCTGGGCGTCCGTTTTAGTGCAGACTGGTTCTGGGCTCCGAAACAGACTCGAAGTCAGTTTTGATTGGGCCTTCATCTTGGCTTGGACGTCCTTGCTGGTCCATCACGTCTCCAATCACCTCCCCAGATATCTGATCATCATCTCCATGGTTTCTAACAATAATTAATTCATTAGATAGCAATCTATTCTCAAAACCACATAATAAAAACTTTAGAAACGATCTCACCTTCAAATTCAGGTGATACACATGAACTTTCATCTTAGTTGGAGGAGTGATGCACATAAACCTAAGGCATTCATACCATGCTCTTGGTGCTTGCTTAAGCCCATAGAGTGCCTTATGGAGCTTGTAAACATGGTTAGGATACGAGGTGTCTTCGAATCCCAATGGTTGCTCCACATACACTTCTTACTTGATTGGCCCATTAAGGAAAGCACTCTTGACATCCATTTGGTACAACTTGAAATCATGAAGAGTGGCAAAAGCAAGTAGTATAAAAATTGACTCAAGCCTTGCCACGGGGGCGAAGGTTTCATCAAAGTCCAATCCTTCTACTTGTGAGTATCCCTTTGCCACGAGCCTTGCCTTGTTTCTTGTCACAACACCATCTTTATTTTGCTTGTTGTGGAACACCCATTTGGTGCACACAACATTCTTGTTATTTGGTCTTTCCTCCAATGTCCATACTTTATTTCTTGTAAAGTTGTTCAATTCTTCTTGCATGGCCATCACCCAATCCGAATCCTCGAGTGCATCTTCTACTCTAAATGGCACCAAAGAAGAGACAAGAGAGTAATGTTCACAAAAATTACAAACTCGAGATCTAGTGATTACCCCCTTGTAAATGTCACCAAGAATTTGTTCAACGGGGTGATCATGCTGCACACTTTGGTGCACTCTTGGGTGAGGTGGATGTGAGCTTGCTTGACCACAATCTTCATCAACCTATTGATCATGTCTTGGAGAATCATCACTTGATGCTTGCACATGATCATTATCACCAACATTTTAACCTTTATCATATTGATCATGATTTGTGCATGGTTGGTTTTGACTTGAGGGAGAGGGTTGTTTTTCATCATTTCTTGATTCTTGTGGTCTCACATGACCAATAGCCATTCTTCTTATTGCTTGTCTAGGAGCTTCATTATCTACATCATTAGCAACTTGCTCCCCTTGAGAACCATTAGATTTATCAAATATTAGGTCACGTGCAATTTCAGCACAACTGATGGTTTTGTTGAACACAGGATAGGCGTGAACATTTGATTCATACTCGAGCAAGAAACCTTCATCAAATTTCAGAGCAAACTTGGAAGTCTTGGGTTTCTTGTTAAGCATAAAGCATTTGCTCCCAAAGACATGAAAATACGAAATATTAGGCTTGTTACCGGTTAGTAGCTCATACGGAGTTTTTATCGTAAGTCCAAGAATCTTATTTTTCAAAGCTTGAGTCTTACCGGGAGGGAAGTATTTGGCCAAGAATTCAGCTGCTAACGTGTCCCATGCCGTTTTTACTGGGTTTTCCAATCCATTGTACCATTGCTTGGGGCGTCCAACTAGAGAGAAGGGGAATAGCTACACACGTACTTGGTTCCCTGTCAATCCCGCTATCTTGAATGTACTGCAAACCTCAAGGAAGTGTTGCAAGTGACGATTGGGATCTTCCGAACCTGTGAACGGTTGTTGCGCCACTATTCCAACATATCTCTCCAATTGATACGGAAGTTGATCTTGAGCTTCTTGGAAATCTGTCTTGACAATACTAGTCAATTGTGGCTTGAGACGATTAACCATAGGTACCTCTGCCATCTCTTCTTCTTCTTGCTCTTGAACTGGGTCTTCTATGGTGAATAATACTCGAGGGGTTGCGCGAGCTGCTTCTTTAGCTAAATCTCCAAGTGACTTGCTTCTCTTCTCTGCTGTTCTCTTGTTGTGAAAGAGTCTTTCTGGATCATCAGTGTAATTAGAGGGTTTGTTTGACTTAGGACCGTCCATGCCTGTTAGTTTCACTTAACAGAATATATGTACTAGAGAGACAAGTAAAGCACAATGACTAAACACTAATACATCAAACAATGTTTAAAAACCTGCTATGGCCCCCCGCAACGGCGCCAGAAAAATTACGCTTGTTGGTCGTACCTACACACCCACTTATATACCGCAAGAGGATGGTGTACGATTGTAGCATTTTTCCCTTGAATTGAGTATTCCAAGGTTTATCGAATCCACTGGGACCTTAGGGATAATTAAACAAAGTTAACAGTAAAAGATCTAGTCAAGGCTACTATCGAGTTTTGGTTGCATGAGGGGAAGACTGGCCAGCGCAAAGGTGCACTAGACAGTAAATCTGTCGTCGCGCCGATCGGCGCAGGAGTTGAGTCGATCGGCACACTAGTGAATCTAAGCCAAAGTGCGCCAGACAGTGAATCTGTTGTTGCGCCGATCAGCGCAGGAGTTGAGCCGATCGGCACACTAGTGAATCTAAGCCAAAGTGCGCCAGATGCCTTGTAAGCCTATGCTATAAAGTGAGTAACCAGATATCTACTAGTGAGATCGTAATCAGAAAGTCTAATTAAATAGCATCATAATGGGTAATTACATAGATCAATGAAAACCTATGATGAATAAGACCACCCTGCTTTTCGAGCGGCTTCTGATTTATCGCTGCCGAGAGAAAACCCTTAATCGCGCCAGTATCTTACCCTACTCAACTATCCAATAGTGTTGCGCAGGCTTAGTGCTGTCACCGCTAAACCACACTACTAGCATCACCAAGCAACCACAATCAATACAATGTCCGAATACTATCCTAATCACCACGATCAAGATAATATCAACTTACTTAGCCTAGAACTAAGCAATGGGAATAAGCACATGCATGATTATAGAATCAAGATAGATAAATCACCAAAACCATCATCAACATATTCAATCATCCTTGAGATACATAGAGTAAGATTCATCCCCGTCGAGATGGCCTACCTTGACGGATCAACTCTTAACTCCAATGGTTCTTGAAACTCAACTAGAGATCTATTCTAACGGGGCAAGCCCCGGTGGCTCTAACTCACGGATCTGTTGTCCCTCTGTCGCCTCCTCTCTCTACGGCTAGGGTTACAAGTATTTATAGGGGTTCCACTCATAAAGGACTCGGTTTCTAGCAAATAAGGCGGTTGCGCCGATTGGCGCAGGATTGCGCCGATCGGCGCAAGCCGTGTCTTCTCTAATTTCTTCTCCGAGTCGGTTCCTTTGTCTTTCACAGCTGCCATGTGGGCCTTTTCCTTTGAGATAGAGTCTTGTACTGCACGTCGAGATCTTGAAGTTCCATAAATCTTCTAGGCAAATATCTTCAAGTGTCTTGCGCAGATAAACTTCTATAACCATGTGGAATGGACCTCGGTCACTTCTGTGGGCCAAAACACCCTTACGCCGATCGGCTCATGGACTATGCCGATTGGCGCACTGGGCTTCTTCAGTGCTTTTCGTCGGTTCTGGACTCCTGTCCTCTACAGCATCACTTTAATCACCAATTTTACCTGTTTCTGTAATAAAGCTCCAAAACAACGCATATACAAATATATAGGCAATATCATAGGTAAATGGTCTAAATTAGTGTCAATTATGCTCTAATTAGGGTAATATTCATATATAAAAGAGGCACTTGGAAAGTGCCAACAAGGAGAAGTATAAAAGGTAGGTGCACAGAAAATAAGGAGAAAAGAGATAGAGATAGAGGTGTATTGGAAAGAGAGAAAGGTGTATCAGGAAGTGAGAATGTCAATTATTTTGGGAAAACTGGAAAGAGCTAGAATGCTAATTATTTTGGGATGCAGGGAGTATATATGCAACGATACAGATTCATAATGTATTATTTAGGTCTCAAGGTCTCAAGGCAGCAGGACAGAAAAAGTGCGAAATGCATTAAGGCAGAGACTTACCTTTTGTTCTTATTATTTAGGTCCATGAACTTTCCAAATAAAGATACAGATTCATAATCTATTTAAGTGGTGCCAAAGAGATCAAAACCCCTTTCACTCTAGGTATTAGAGCTAACATAGCTTGCATAAATACTGACGTGAAATCTTTGGTTCTTTTTGCTAAATGAAATAAAATTACAACCATTGTGTTGAGCTCTAGAACTAAAATGGTATATTAATTGCACATAAGTTGTCTAAATTTGTATAAGTTACAAAATGATCGAACCTCCAAGTGTTTGAAACTTCGTCCCACCTATCTGCTCCAATAACCATTTTGAAGGTGATGTTCTCTGTTGTACCACTTTAAAAGATTGTGGGCTAAGTTATTTGGACTAAAAGTTCATGGACTTATAGTGAGAATCTAAGGTTATGTTTGGATCTCTCTAGTTTTTAAGAAACTGGTTTTTAAAAACTAGAGAGTCTCCAAACAGGTCAGTTTTTATGTCAATTTCTATAAATCAAATTATGGGTTTCTAAGAAACCCATAATCTGGCTCAACTCAACTAATGCTAGTTTTTGCCTCATTTCAATGGATTAACTATCTAAAAGCTAGTTTATAGATTATAAAAACTAGGATCTAAATATTCCCACTCAGTTTTTATTTCAAAACTAGTTTTAAAAAATTAAAAGTAAAAAACAATTTTCAAAAACTACAGTGGATCCAAACAGAGCCTAAAATAGAGGTGAAGTATCTTGGTCTCCTTGATGCAATTCACCCTCAAATACTCCCCTATCCCTTTTCAATTAATTGATGTTTTAGATATGAATACGAGAATTAAGAAGATGTAAAAAAGTTGGATGCACATGTAGTGAGGTGAGACATAGAGATAAATATAGGAAAGAGAGAAAGTTGCCTTCGAAGTGAGAATGTCAATCGTTTTGAAAAAACTTGGGATATTCAAAGTGTCAATTATTTTAGGACCAAGGAAGTAAAAAAAAAGATTTTATGAGCAAGGGAGTTGGAGGCAGTGCAAATATGGGGCATCAATACATTCTAAACTAAAAGTTGTGGAATATGGGACTTAATATAAATGTACGTTCCATTAATATGAGAGCATATTGTTGTGAGGAGAATAAATAAATTGTCTGACCTGACAAAACTGGTTAAATTATCTAAAGTAGATTAAGTTATGTGATAGTACTATATATGGAGCGCATGCTGCACATGCATGTTGCATGTTCAAGTTGTCTGATCAGGCATATAAGGGTAACTATGTTTTATACAAAACTTCAAGGCCTTTCTAAAATACTTTTCTAACCAATATTAATATATAATACATAAAGATAGGGTCATACATAGACTATAGAGGTCATTAAGCTGCCAATCAAGGCAGGGCGGCATCGATCAAGGATCAATGGCTTGTTTAGAAAAATGCATTTTGTTACTAGTGGGAATTGAAATAGCAATGATGCTGCCAGGTCTTCAGACACATCATGATACGGGTGGAAGAATCCCTATGAAGATCTCCTGGTCCTGCTCGCCATCGATCTCCCAGTCATATTCCATTTTTCTAATAACTGTCTATATATGCTATAGCAGCGGAATCTCGTGATGCAGGAGAAGCAATAGTTTGCAAACCACATGTTCCACGCTGGATTCGTGAGGATCTACTTGACGTCTCAAAATAACAAAAATTGCGCCCTTAATTGATGAGCAGCACATCCGTAGTAAGTTGAGCTACATGATCTGAAAACTGAAACACGCTATACGTGATCTGGCTTAGTGAAATAAAATGTCAGCTCATCTTTAAAAATATAATTAAACATTAATTGCTAATTTAATTTTATTCATAATAATAAAATAGTTATTATAAATATGTTACTTTTTCCAATATTACTCCTAAATTAATAAAATGTTGATCAATTGTTATGATTTGAATTATCAAATCTACACTGTCAGATTAAACTATTGGTCAATATTCCAGACAATAAGATTCCTCTAAACAAAAAGCACCCAAAGAACAGTAAATAATCATTTGAGAAGAGCAAACCAAGCTTAGAATAAAATCATTTGGATCAGACTCAAAGAACAGGGTCGTTGTCAAGAGGGTTGATAGGCAGAGGAATATAAATACAGGACCCTTTTAGGCTCAAAAAGTAGCAATCGGGCATTAAGTCTAGGATTGAATTCCTAATATCTTCGCCTGATCTTCTCGGGACCGCAATCTCTCGCTCAGCTCCGCTTGCTGAGTTGGACCCGAAAGGATTGCATTTTGTATGTGCATACTCGTGTAGCGTAGGTCACCACAAGTCTGTTTCTTTTTTACGATAACCACAAGTTTTTTTTTTTAATGTCCCACACTTCATTTTGTCCTTGCTCTTTTTGCTAAATGATAAGCTGAGTAACGTATAAAGAGCCTGCTGCTTAAAGAAAGACATCTGATCGCATTTTTTTATTACATATTTAATTTCGACTGTTTTCTCGAAAGGTAGCTTTAGGTACATAAATGTATCCTTTTGATCAAGAAAAAAAAATTACATTGAAATTCAGGATCATGGGGATTCACAACGATTGAAAACAACTCCCACTCGAACTAGGTCGATGACATATCTTGTTGGGGGCATTGTAGCTTGGTAAATAGCAAACTACAGATCAGAGAACAAATATTTATGTGGATGTTAGCAAAAATGTCATTGATATTCATCCAATACCAAGCTCATTTACCGCCAATTATATAATGAGTGGTTTATCTGTGTGGATTCTTTAAATTTAAACTGTTATGGCGAGCACCTCGAGAAACGGGCACATGCAGTGCAGGGCTCACGGCCTCTATCTCCGCGTACCATGGATGCAGCTACAGAAATGACAGGAACAGCCGGACATTACGAGCATCAAGGCTAATTGTGGAATAGTCAGCAGAGCAGACCACGTTACCCAGGCCGCACAAGATTGGTTTCTTTGTGAAAGAATATATGGCGCTCTATTTTAGCTCTCTGTTGCCCTGTTCCAGCAATGTTTAGCTTTCTCACCAACGCATACCAACAAAACATGAAAGGCAGCATATCTTCAGTTTTGGGTGCCATTCATCACGTGAAAAGCTGTCCAGCTTTTTGAAGCAAAAGAGAAAAGGTGAAAGTAGCGGAACAGTTCATTACAGAAAAAGCATGGGAGTAGAGCCGTTCCAAATAACATGGCGCTGTTCTTGGCGTGAAAAACAAGAACGGAGCCTGTGCAATCCAAGTTTCTTTCTGGCAGAGGTAAACCCAATGGACTGCATAAGTTGTGTGGCTAAAACAGCTGAACACATGTATGTGTACTCCGTAACAACTGAAGTTCCTGGTTCATGTGCAGGTTAGGGGAAGGGCATGTGGTTTGTTTGGTTCTTCCAGGAGAGATATAAACCTTTTATGCCTTGCAAAGCAAAGCAGATAATGCTAGTAAAAAAAAGCAACGCGGACAAAAAGTAGTTCATCAGTTGGTTCAACATTTCTTGTCCTGCATAGCTAAATATATGTATCTAACAATAGCCTGCAACATATTTCGCTATTATGCTGCTTTTCTCCAACATGGATGTAGTGCCATTGCGCTCTTGATGAGACAATTTTTTTTTTTGAGGGCCTCTTAATGAGACAATTGGGCAGATCCGTTTTCATTGCACGTGCACTTGCTGTGAGTAGAGGGGCGGGGTGTGCTGGGCGCCCCTCCTTACTTACCAAAATTACCAGGTATGCAGCACAAATCGATTGGAGAATTAGCTAAAATATTCCCTTATCACATTGCAAAGCGTGATAAACACACAGTATGCTGTGAAGCAGCAGGTAACTAACTCACACTCCACTTATCCACAACAATCACAGCTTCAAGGGTCCTATTTTTTAAGACTTTAACAATAGATCCAAATAAATACACATCGTTCATTTTCTTGATTCAATAGTTCAAATTAAAATTATAATATTTTTTTGATCCATTGGTATCATGGGTATCACATAGAGGTTATATGAGTAAATTAGGAATTACACATTATGACAAACTTATGATTTTCATGTTTGCTAAGATGAAAGAAATATAAATGTTGTCCTCGTTTTATTTTTATTTGTCACGGTGGCGAGGCTGATGTGCGTCCGGCGTGAGCAAAGATGTGGCCTTACCATGAGCTGCCGCCGGATAAATGGAAACCTAAATTGTGTCGCAAATCTCACAACACGCTGTCGGGATCTCCACGCAGCCATCATCTGCAGTGAGCGTCTCAAGAATGGCCATTGAGCGGGGTTCCCGGTTATTCCAACTGAGCGATGTGTTGTCGAATTACCGGTCGAAGGGCGCCGAGGCAAGCGAAAACTGCTTCATCATGCTTGTTGCCTGCGACATCTACCGCTACGTTATCCCTGTGACGAAGATTCACATCACCGTTTTCGCAGCAACAAAACACATATTTGGTGAAGATTTCAGAGTCATGACCATCGCGAAGGCATTTTCTCATTATGGCCATCCCCGCAACGGCACCAACGGTGGGGCAAATCCTACGGAGGCTGACTGGTGGATGGCCCTCACAATAGAACGGCTCAATGACCAAATATTTCTAAACCTTTTGTGGATTTAACTCATAACTTATTTTATAATTACAACTAATGACATCTCAAATAAACAGTTAGATCTAAACTATGATACATCAATTTTGATATATCATGACCTACTGTAAAGGTGCTCTAAATTTTGATGTAGCCTTTAACACTCTAACAAATTGGACCGCCTTTTGTATTGATGCACGCTCCGCCGCTGGGTGTGCCCAGCAAACACTAATATGAGCATGTAGATCTCAAAGCTTAAAAATCAATTTTTGGGGTTATTTCTTCATTATGTACTGAAATAAATAAGAGATCATTAGCTCAACACCCTTTCTATAGCAAAACCTTGCTCCGACCCTGTCTGTGAGCGCACATGGTAAAATTTCTAAGCGATTCAATTTTGATTATATGTTGTTTATCATGGATCCAAGTCGATCAAAATCTTAAATATCGCGTGTTTCTCGTGGAGCCCCTCGGGTGTACGTAAGGATGAGGGCCAATCCCAGTTTCGTAGACCATTCCACGCGTCAGTATAACAGCCGTATGTTCATCGAGCCTGAGAACTGATCCCAAGCAGTTTTCGCTACGCGACCCAACTGAAACGTCCCAAACAAACGGAGCATCCCCGTCGTCTTCTCCCGAACTGCGTCGTCTGTGTATATTTACCCAGGGGCCCCGACACAACACCAAGCTCCTCCCAACTTTTCAGACCCAGTCTCTGCAGGTCACCACAAGAAGCCACAGTACTTGCGGTTGGCAGTGGTGACCCCTCCCTCTCTCTTCACCTCTCTTCTCTCTCAAACAAGGAAATGGGGAGAGCACCGTGCTGCGAGAAGGTGGGTTTGAAGAGGGGGAGGTGGACGAAGGAGGAGGACGAGATCCTGGCGAGGTACATCAAGGAGCACGGGGAAGGCTCGTGGAGGACGCTCCCCAAGAATGCCGGTACGCAAGAACAGATACAGAGAGCAAAAGGGTTCTTGAAAATTCGAGTTGTGTTTTTCCCCCTTCCTTTTTATATGTTGAATGAATCGATCTTGCTGCAGGGCTGCTGCGGTGCGGGAAGAGCTGCCGGCTGCGTTGGATTAACTACTTGAGGGCGGATCTCAAGAGGGGCAACATCTCTGAAGAAGAGGAGGAGATGATCATGAAACTCCATGCCACCCTTGGAAACAGGTACTCATCTTTGAAATTCCGACTCGCCCAGCTTGATTTTTTTTTTTCTGCAAATTTTTGTGCTTTATTCCTGCATTTGAGCGAATTCGGTAATGCCTGTCAATGCACGGACAAAGTTATGTGCTTTCCATATGTCTAGAAGATGATCTTGTTCAACTGAACTGACAAAGGAGGGAAGAACCTGAAACATATTTTTTGGCCAAGGCCGGGGGTGAAACTATACTGCACAATTCCACTCATGAGGCGTTAAAAATGAACAGATTATACTGCAAATCAAGCTTGAAATAGGCACTCTAAGATACTCATTAGAATGCATCAAACTGAGTTACTGTTACTTGAACATTTATTCTCTGTTTCAAGACGGCATTTTTCACAGCCCTCATGTCATAAGTTTTGGCTTTGGCTTCAATTCGCCTATGTGCTTTTATAGATCTTATGCCCCTGTACACATTCTCAAAAACATAAAAAACCTCGAAGTACCACTTTCTATTTCCTCACTCATCAAGGAGAGAAGGAAACAAAGCACCGGACAAAGAAAGTTCGCAGAACTTATGCAGTACACATTGTTGCCTTGTTCTTTGCCGAAAACGTTGATAAAACACATTCATTTTGGAAGAGAATAACATCTACCCAGCACTACCATACACAGAAGTTTCACTGGTTCAATTTTCTCCACCCTGAACTGGTTTGGTTTTCCTAGTCAAGCACCGAAGCAAAAACCTCGACCACCTTTGTCAAGTGTCACTTAATCAGCATATGGACTCCAAAAGCTTTCCCATCTTCCATTTCCTCCCTTGTCGCCTTGCATCAAGCTAGGGGTGGTGACTGATATTTTTGTATCCTCCCTCGTTGGCCTCGTGGAAAAAGGACACGGAAAAGAAAGAGCAGGCCTGACCCACGCACACACGCCCGTTCCTTTTCATTTGACGTCGTCCGCCGGCCACGGGCCACTGTTCCGTATAACAGCGGCGGCCAGCCGGTAGCGAGAGAGAGAGAGAGATGAGTGAATGGTGACACGGCACAGCGCCGTCGGCGTCAGGCATTACTCTGATGGGGTCGTGTGCATTGAAACGCCGGGCCCCCGCGCGGCTGACAATACATGCGGCAGCTGACGGGGATCCGTGTCCACGCGAGGCTCACTGGACGTGGCGCCACGGGGTCCCTTGGCTTTAGGCTGTCCGCACTAGGTACTGGAAATAGCCCTCCAGTACCACGATGGCGTGGTAGCGGAAAAAAGGCCTGCACCGGGTCCTGGAACCGAATGACGAAGTCTCGGACGGCCTCTTGCATGTCAAATCTGACGCTGTGCCGGACGTCTGGGACACGCCGACGTGGTGTGGGCTCGGTGCTGGATCTACTCCTCCCGCCTGCAACAGAAAACCGGATCGAAGCGAGAACGACGATGGCCGCCCGCACTGTACCGGATCCGGAAGAGAGGACGGCGACGGAGGGCCTCGGCGGCGACAGGAGAGAGAGAGGGAGGCGGTGCTCGCTGCGGCGGCGGCGTGCTGCGGTGCGGGCGCCGAGGCAGGAGAGAGAGTGCGGCGGCAAGCTCGAGGCCGGCGGGAGATAGAGGGCGGTGATATGCTGCAATGGGGAGGGGAGGGGGGTTGGGAGGCCGACGTGGGAGGAGGTGACGTGAGCATGGGGGGAGGCCGGCGCGGAGGAGGGTGCCGGCGTGGGAGGAGGCGGCGAGAAGGAGGAGGAGTAGGGGGAGCTTTGGGAGGGAGGTAAAGGAAGAAGAGAGAGATTTGGGAGAGAGGAAAGAGAGAGAGGGGAGAGAAAAAGAAAGAGTAGTGAGAGTGATGTGTGGAGCCCTCACATGATAGTTGGGATAGAAGATGAAATATAGAGTATGACGAGTGTGAAAAAAATTAGTATAGAGAAAAGAATCTATATGATCAGGACAGAATATTTTTTTTAGAAAATAAAAATAAAAGACCACGAGTGCGGACAGTCTTAGGAACATATGGGCTGTGTTACCTTTTACTGAGAGGAAAATTGGGAATCACTGATGGTGCCGGTGAAAGAAATTTTCCCGTCTGTGAGACTGTAGTTTTACCCGAATTTGAAGAATTTCAGATCGATTTCAATTACACTGACTGTTCAATTTTCTGAGTCCTTTTTACCTTGACTGTTAAGTTTGCGTACTAGCTCATGCTAGCGCGACAAGTAGACAGTACCCCTGCACTGTTAGATTATTTGGACTGAGGTGACAGCATATGTACAATCCACTGCACGCGTGTGCCCGGCTCATTTGCTGACCAAGTACATGCTCGGCTCGTGGTGTGGCTCCCTACCAACGTGTTTGGACGAGCTATAGCCTCGAGTTCCTAGCTCGTTTCTCACGTGCGATACGTACGAGTCCTCTCGTTTTTTGACCTGGACACTGCTCGCCAGTACGTCTCACATTGATTATATACATACTGCGTACGGTATGAAACTTGTGCAATTAACATTATCTAAGTTGTTGCCGCAATATAATTTACTTTTGGTCTATCTAGTAAGAGTTTATCAAGCCACTGTATTACTCAGGCTATGCATAGTAATCTTCAAATTGGATGACACTGGTCATTCTCAAAGTATAACTGTATGAGAAGTAAATATCTTAGAAGCCTGGTTCATAGAGTTCTTAGCATTCATACGACTGTACAGGGCTTGTAACTGACACTGGTCATTCTCAAAGTATAATTAAAGATGTCTCCTCTGCTTGTCTTTGCATTGCTGCGTGTACTGAGTACTGACACCAAACCATGAATTCATTCATGAATGTCGGGAGCAAGGTTAGAATAACCGGTAAAAACTGGCTGATTATCCCGGTTAGCCGGTCCCGGCCGGTCGTGGCCGGTCGTGCTAACCGATTGGTTAGCCGGAGAAAACTGAATCTAGTACTGTAGCAATATAGTTAACCGATCGATTTTTTATCGAGCCGAACCGACCGGTTAAGTTGGTTATTTCAAGCTTGGTTGGGAGCGAAAAAGAAATCCACACCACTAGCATTTGCTGCCAACAATGGCGAACACCTAGCGCCACGTAGCATCCAGCTGTAACGCAGCCACAAAAGGAGTCGCGTTCCATGCATAACTGGGGTTGTTGGATCTCCAGCACTGCATATTGATTGCCACATGTGTCTGCCGTCTGGAGCTCGCCGTCATGGACAGCCATGACGTTGTAGCTCTTCTGGCTCTGGATCTCCTGTTCTTTTTTGTTACAGAACACTGCAGTTAATTATGTCTGAAACTTGTTTTCGTTTTTCTTGTTGTGCCTCATTCATCAGGTGGTCCCTGATCGCCGGTCACTTGCCCGGCCGGACGGACAACGAGATCAAGAACTACTGGAACTCGCATCTGAGCAGGAGGTCGAGCGACTTCCGCAGCGGCGGCGATGGTGTCGTCGTCAACGTCGACCTCAGCAAGCTGCCGGGCGGCGGCAAGCGGCGCGGCGGCAAGGTTACTGCCAAGGGAGGGAAGGAGAAGAAGGTGAAGGGGAAAGGAAAGGAGAAGGCTGCAGAAGTGGCGCTGCCGCACGACGCGAAGAAGGGTCAGGAGGAGGACACCAACGTCCCGACGCCGACGAGCTCCCAGCCGTGCAATGCCCAGAGCGAGGAGCAAGCACAAGCCAGTGCGAGTGGCGTCACATCTGATGGGCTCGAAGATGGACCACTGGGCCTGAGTGAAGAAATGGTGAGTGGACTTCTGGGCCCTGTAAGCTCAAAGCTGGAGATGGGCCCGGACGGGGCGAGCATGGACCATGAGATGGGGCTGTGCATGGACAGCGACACTGGACCATGCATTCAGAGCGAGAATGGACCTGGTGGCCCTTCTGAGGATGTGGCTCAGGAAATGGGCGATGAAAAGGCCTTGGGGGACTGGGACTTGACGGGGCTGGATACGGACATTTCAGTGGATGATGACATGTGGGACTCCCTGGTATGGGACTACGATGAAATGGTGGTCCCGCAAGGAGAGCTGATGCCAGACTTGTTCTTCCAGGAAAATGTGTAGGTGGTGGTGACTTTGTATCTTTAGCATGGTGTTTTGGGTGTCTTTTAGCTTTTGATCTAGTAGAGTTGAACGCGTGTTGGTGATGAGTGCGATAGGAGAGTGATGTAGTGACGTTTTTGTCTGTTGGTCTGCCATGATAAGTCGCGAAAATGGAAGAGTATGTAGAGAAAATAAGTGTGAGATCTGCTCCTTCTGTCGAACTTTCACAGGCATGAGCACACAATGATGAATTAATGTGTTAAAGAAATTCAGCAGGCAAAAACTATTTTAATTACATTGTATTTTCTCCCATTCTAACTGGGACTGAAGTTGTTATGAAAATTAACATGAGTTCATGTATCCCTAAAAATTCCAATCATCAGTAGACAGTACAGTTCCTTTCTCACAATCTACTAGTGAAAAACTGTACTAGCTCAGTGCACTACTTAATAATCAGGTCAGTGTTTTCTGGTTTCCAGTACTAGTGCAGCAGACTTTTCTGGTTTTTAGGGAACCATTCCTGTCTAGATCATGGTATTTTCTTCCAGCTTCCATCAGGAACTCAAGGTTTTATAAAATTATCATTAAATTCCTATGTCCCGAATTTCACCACATACCAGTTCACTTTCACATAGATTTCAGCAGAAAACATTTTTGTAGACAGTACAGATCGTTACACAGAATCTACTACTGATAACTGTAACCAGATTGTGCATAAACAGTTAAACCACTGTACAGAGTAGATGACAGTTCTGTACACTACTCACATATCAGTTTAGGGTGTGTTTGTTTTACTGGATTGGTTTGGATTGACTTGGACAGATCCATCCAATCCAACTTGTTTAAGCGTGATCGTTAGTAAATAATTAAAGATTATTAGCATGTTATGATATTAATTAGTATATTATATTATGAGATTATGGTTAATAAACACTCATATGTTAATTAATGTGCAAAAGGTACATGGATTAGAATGTGATTGTTGGTAATTAGAATATTTATTATTAATTAAGCATTATCATAAAAAGATTACCATTTACAAATATTAAAATAGGTTAATTAGTATGTATTTTATTGCTATTATTTCAATTAAGATATATAATTAAGTTAATTATTCTCATCCAACCTCTCTTATCCCTCCAACCAAGCAAAAAACTTGAATTACCCTATCCAATCAAACAAACACTGAGTTGGATAGTCCTGTCCCAGAAAATATGGATGGGATGATCCAATCCAACTTTGACGCTCAACCAAACGCACGCAGGGCAACAGACTTTACTGGTTTTCAGGAACCATTCCTGTCTAGAAACGAGTTATTCAAGATAGTACAGAAATGGTGTACACTGCACACAATTTAGTTCATCACAGTTCAGAACACTGCTTACTAATTAGGTCAATGTTTTCTGGCTTTCAGTACTAATGTAGCAGACTTTTCTGGTTTTCAAAACCATTCGTGTGCAAATCATGGTATTTTCTCCCCCATTCCAACAGGAACTCAAGTTTTTATGAAAATTATCATGAAATTCCTATATGCCAAATTTCACCCACACGTTTTGGTTCACTTTCGCATAGATTTCAGCAGAGAAATTGTTTGCAGAAAGTACAGTTTCTTTCACACAATCTACTACTGATAATTGTAACGATATACTGCAGAAAGAGTTGAACCAGACTACATGTATCTTAGTTCAGTGAGGCTTTCCTCCATGAGGAATTTATCCTTTGATACTGATCAGTTCAATGTTTGCACCCAGGGCAACAGACTTTGCTGGTTTTCAGGAACCATTCCTATCTAGAAAACATGTTATTTTGCTCCATTCCCAGCAGGAACTGACCTGTTTCATGAAAAATTAACATGAAACTCTTGCAGGCCAAATATTTCATTTTCAGATACCCATAAATCACCTAATGGATTTACTTGCGCAGAGATTTCAGAGCAGGTAGAATTTCACAATCAGCACAGAGGTTCTGCAGATAGAATAATTGAGTTCACTTCACACAATCTAGGTAACCAAGATACCACTAAACAATACACTTTAATTCACACAATCTACAACTGATAATTGTTTCCTTTTCCTTGAACAACAATCTACTACTGATAATTGTACCCAGATACTCCAGAAACAGTTAAACCAAATTACAAATAATCTATTTCATCACAAATCAGTACACTACTCCTAATCATCTCGGTGATTCAGTATACTACTCGCGAATTATCTCGCTGATACAGTACACTACTGCAGCCGACTTTTCTGGTTTTAGGAACCATTCGAGTCTACAACATGGTACTGCAGCAAGCGCCCTGTTTTAAGAAAAACGAACTTGAAATTCCTGCAGGCTAAACATTACATATAATCACAAATCACCTAATCGGTTCGCTTGCACACAGAATTCAGCACAGAGGTTATCCAGACAGAAGAATTCAATTTACACAATCTACTACAGTACTCACAAGTTAAAAAAGGAAAATCGAGTTCAGCGCAGTTCAGTTGACGACCAGTTAGATCAGTGTTTACCTAGAGCAGCAGAGGTTGCTGGTTCTCTGTCTTCTTTGATCCAGCCCTTCTTCCCCTCTTCCTCCCCTTCCTCTTCTGACGGACGGCAGATTGATCCTCGGTAGCGGCTGCGGCCGTCGCCGTCCCACTGCAACTTCTGCTCCCACCACCGTCTGCAACCGTAGCCTCAAGCGCCTTGCTCCCCTCTCCTTCGCTTCCGCCCGAGTTGCAGGTCTTGTTGGTGGCATTCCGGGTCGAGGAGGCGCAGCTCTCGCCGACATTGAGCTCGCCGAAGACCCTCCTCCCCTGATCTCCAACCGCCCGTGCTCGCCGCGCCGTCGCCGCCCCCGGAACATCCCCCGCGGCCGTGCACTTCCTCTTGCTGCCGCCCCACGCGCTGCGGCTGACAGGCGGCGCATCCTTGGCCTGCGGCGTCGACTCCGCATCGTGGCGGCGCGGGCCCAGCGTCCGCCCCGATCCACCTCGGTCCCGCGGTTTGCGGCGGGCCGGAGTCGATCTCCGAGCGAACGCGGGCGGTGGGACAGTGCGGCCGCAGTTCGGGGCCGCAGGCGGTAGGGCTGCCGGAATGGTGACGAGCCTGGGGCCGCGCGTGGCGGCGGCGTCGATCTCGAGGTCGCGCGCGCGCCAGTCAACGCCCTTCTCGGCGAGCACCACCTCCCTCGGCCTGGCCGCGCCGAACGGATCTAACTTGGTCTGCTCCTTCTTGGCCTCCAGCCGCTGCACCGGGATCTGCTCCTCCGCCGCCAACTGCTCCTGCTCTCTCTCCTCGCGCTCGACCTCGTCGGCCCACGAGAAGCCGAAGCCGAACCGGGTCGCTGGCTTACCGCCGCTGCCGCCCGCCTTCTCCATCTTGCCCTGGCCCTTCCTAGTGCGCGGCGAACTGCTTCCCTGGCCCGGTACCGGGATGCCAATGCGCTAGATTTGTGGTGCGGTTTCCTCCTCTCCTGGCCGCGCGGTGTTCAAGTTTGGGAAAGGAATGGGGATTGCAACGGTCGGCATCCGCACGGAGTCCACGGGAAGAAAGAGAGGAGAGCCCCCTTGGCCGTACTTAGATGCTAGTAAAGCAACGGGCCGTTTTCCCCCTTCTTGGGTCGAAATTCAAACATTTTGGAGTTACAGGTTCACTTTCGGTGCTTCCGAAGCCTATCCTCAGTTTCTTTTGACAGGACAAAGCTTATGTGTCAAACTTTCGGTGTCACACTTATTATGTGTCAAACTTTATTCTTTTCCTATAAGCATATTTCAGCTCAAAGCGAAATAATAATATATATAATGTTCAAGGAGTGTGGTATATATGTGAAAGTTTTGTTTTTGTTTTCTATACATTGGAAAGAAAGCGCTAATTTCTCGGTGTACAGAATTTTTTGTTTGGACATAATTTTAAACCACAAAATAAATAACCAAACATGATTGACCCAAAATGCCGGTCTGATTTGTTAATTTTAACATTTTCTAAATACAAGATAACAAAAATAGTACAGATATGATATTAATATATTTTTTAATAAATTTATAATATTGATGTAATAAAGTTATATGAGAATATAGAATTGTATTACATCAATCCTGTTGATTACAATAGGCAACGATGCAATAATCACAGGCTTAGCAAATTGGATCGATGAGAGTTTGGTTTCTTCTCAATTATCTCAATATTAAAAACCAAATAATTTTGTTTCATCTACTAACTATCTTCTAAAGCAGATATAATTCTGGAAAACCACTTAGAAACATTGCCCAAGTCAGTTTGGTTTTGGCTCTTATCTTGGATTTTTGTCCAGACCTAACCATATTGGATATTGTCCCATTATCATGGTATTAATAAAAATATAACTGGCGAAAACTTGAAGTACACTATTAGAAATAATTAATTATGAACTACAAATGTATGGAAGCCCCAAATGAAACAATATTATTATAATGATAAATGGCAATGGTGCCTATGAAATTTATCAAATCGTGGCAAAATTATGATGTGAACTTTCAAAAAGAAATGCGATAACAGTTCAAGATACACATAGAAAAATTACATTGATCTTTACTTTGTACAAATGGTCACAATTAGTACACTAGACGAGGTCAAGGAAAAAGCTAAAATATTTCATGGTCATCCAGAAGGAAAGTAGAATAATACAATTACAAGAACATTAGCTTGTGAAAAGAGTTATCAAGAGAAATCAATGAATAAGTACGTATACATTATATCACACTACATGTAACTTTATCTGGAATAATGTATATTTAGTTTCTGAAAATCCAAACAACTAGCTCACCCGGTCCTCTGTTTTTAACAGCAATCCATTTTCTATTTCTTTCATTTTTGAGCTGAAAAGTTATCCTAAATCATTCTTATAATTCTGGGAGTATTTGACAGTCCTGCATTCGTAAGAAGCAATAAGATTGGAATCCAATATTGATAGTCCGAAACCAATAACAATGATTAAGCAAAATAAGGCGGCCATGAGGAACCAACCAGTCTAGATGGGGATGATCGTAAATACAATGTACAACAGTGCACTTTTTTCTTGATCCAATCTAAAGGTGATCTTAAATTATTCCACTTGGATGGAATGCACTGATTCAAAATGTAGTAAAGATCTAATTATACTATCACATTGTGTTTTGTCTTCAAAATAATACACAAATTTCCATTTGTTCTGTCACTTGCATGCACCCACCAGAATCATAAGGAGATAAGATCGTCCCGAAGAAACATGTCAGCAATAATATAACTGTTGGGTTCTCATATAGAAAGCAAAACACAATGTTGAGGGGATGACCAAACGTTATTCATTCATTGATTGCAATATGAATCGATCAGCAGGATAAACAAATTATGGCTTAACAAACCCAAAGTCAGACGTTGATGATCATCCATGAGCAACATGGCCGTTCCTACATTCTAGGCATGCAGCACAAAGTCAGCCCCGATGGAGTACTGGACAATAACAAACGCCATTTGCAATATCTGGAATTTTCTTTCCTTTTTCTTTTCCATTTTTTTGGAATCTACGGAATTGATCGGCTTGAATACAATGAACGCTGCAGAAGTTCTTGATCAATCGATGAACAGGCATCAGCACCCGGTACCGCCGAAGAGTACTGGTAGAAACTGCCGCCAAAAGAACCGCATTTACCTTCCAAGAAGAATCAGAAGACGCCGCGCCGTGTTTTCAGATACGCAAGATGCTGGAGCACTTGCTCTTGAGCCATCGGAGCCCACGGCGGATCGAGGCCTTTACCTTCCCCTCCACCGCGTAGGCCTTGTATCCCGCCACCCGCCGCCGTCGCTTCATCTCAGGGTCGCCGAAGCAGCACACGCGGACGCGGGGCACGCAGCGGCCACATCGCCGCCTCCCGAAGTCCATCGGCGGCGAGGATGGGGCCGGCGGCGCAAGCGCGAACTGCTGCCGCGGCGGTGGTGACGCGGTCGTGTGGAGGCCCTGGGGGAAGGCGATCTTGGGAGCGGTTGATCTGGAGGCGGCGGGGACGGGCGTCGTTGATGGCCGGAAAGGATCGTCCCGGGAAGGACGTCGGAGGTTGGCCATGGAGAAAAGAGTGGAGACTAGAACGGGGAAGGAATAGGAGGGAGGACCAACATGGGGCTCTGGCACTCTGGTCTTAATTTGGAGCATGCTCGTTAAAAACCACTAATTTTTCTTTTCTCTATAAAAACAGAAGAATACCATAAGATGTTTTTTTTTTCTAAAATGATAGTTTGGTCGGCAATTTTTTTTATATTTTGAAAAACGGGTACATTTGTTACATGACTATATTTTTCCTATTCCTCAGCTGCACAAGAGTTTAGAAAAAACGGATACATATGTCGGGCTCAACAAAGTTCATAATCCCTCCGTTCTAAAATTTTTGCCACCATTGACTCTTTTGGTTATCTTTACCTTATTTTATTCAAAATATCTTTTTAAATATGAAAAGTTACAAGTTATATTTAAATTTTATCTAATAATAAAATAAATTATGAGAAAATACATAATATTTTTAAATTTTTTTAAATAAGACAAATAATCAAAGGTAACAAAAAAAGTCAATGAGGACAGCAATTTTGGAATGAAGAGAGTACACAAGAAAAATGAACAAAAGTTGGAAGCAAGCGAACTCCATAAAAAAACGTAGTTTGAGATTCTTAGGTGACAAAACATATTTTTGGCACTCCATAATTCATTCAATAATCAAAGATGATGATCATGCTCTGGAATAAATAACTGAGATAAAAATCTCTAAATCAAGTTTAAGCAAGACCTTCTCACTCCCATTTTTTTAGGGGACTTATGAGATTAAAAGACCAGATCTTGGCATTGGGGTCTTTTGAGATAAAGGATAAAACCTAAGAGAAATTTTTGGAAGATACATGGATAGACCAAAGGCCATTCAAAAAACAGTACCCATCTATATATAACATTATTGCCCGTCAACCTCATGCTACGGTGACGAGTGTATTGGGCCCTACTCCTATTAATATTTTCTTTAAAAGAGCCCTAGTGGATGATAAACTCAGAGAATGACTCAAAATGGTTGCTAAGATTTTCATTGTAACCTTGATAGAGGGGAGAGATACTTTCAAATGGAGATTAAATAAAAATGCATTATTTTCGGTACGCTCCATGTATCTTCATATGTTAGATCATCATGTCCCTTTTCGTCACAAGGTCATTTGGAAATTAAAAATCGCCATAAAGATACAAATTTTCATGTGGTGCCTCCAGAAGAGTGCCATTCTCACTAAAGATAATCTAGCAAGAAAAAAAATAAAGAAAAATAAAAATATGTCTTTTATAATTATAATGAGACAATTAAATATGTCTTCTTCCTATGCCATCATGCTAAAGAGGTTTGGAGGATTGTTTTCTTAGCTACTGTTATAACCCGACCAATTTATGTTACTCATATGTTGGGTCCTTGGCTTGGTACTCTAGATGATAAAACCAAGTCAAAAAATTTGGTGGGGTGGCCGCTGTTTGTTGGCTATTTAGAGATGTCGTAATAATATTATATTTGATAAAATCAAATACTCCTCATTTATGCAGGCTCTTTTCAGGGTAACATAGTAGCTGTGATTTTGGTTGCATCTTCAGCAGGATAATGAAGCAAAGGACATATTCATGGCTGCAAGCTCATCGCTTGAAGTCATTGCATTAGAACAAGATAATCATGGATGGAAGCATAATAATAAATTGACATAGATTTATCTCCTTTGTTTTCCTCTCAATCATCTATTTAAGCATAATAATAGACTGGCATAGATTTATCTTCTTTGTTTTTCCCTCAATCATCTATTGAAGCAGATTTTGAAGCTACTATTTTATCATTTGGAGGCTGTATACTGCGGTAGAGGCCGGATGTTATATCCATTTTCTAAAATAAATCTCCATAACCGAACAGGTAGCAAACAACACGATATCAGCCATGTTGTCTCAGACAAACAACATTTTTAGGCGATCGAGTGGACAAGGATAACAATCAAGTATATTTTAGAATAATATAGTCTCATCTTCTGATGGGGAGCAAAATAAGCTGTAAACACACACTTCCTCGATTAAAGAAAAATAAAAATGTGGAATAAACTAGGACCATGGGTGATGATGTCGTTTGTACTTCGGTCAAATCTTCCCTTTCTGAATAACCAAGGAATGCAATTTGCTCAATAGAAAGCACATAATTTCGTTATGTTATTTTCATGAGATTCCAAGCTTGACATTTTTGCATCTCACTACATGGTTCATATGCAAAAGATAGAATCCACTGTTAGATATAATATGGGCTGGCCCATATTCTATTTAATAATTAATAAAGTCTAGGCCCATATTAAATGTAGCAGTTTAATACCATATGGAGTACTTACTGCATGTTGACTCAACTTAATAGGTGGACTCTCATTACACCTATTAGAGAAGTTGAGAGGGGCTAAAGACGAGCCACACGCGCACGCGCGCCGCCGCCGCCGAGCCGAGCCGAGCCGTGCCGTGCCTGCCGCGCGCGCGTTTGGAAGTTTTACAGCGTGGAAACGGAAAGGCAAGATTCGAGTAAACCGAAATCCGGCTTTGATTGCTGCATGTCGGTTTTCCGTTTCATCGCCTGCAGTTTCTAAAACGCTGAGGCTATAAATATGTGTATCCCGGCACTGTCCCAGAAACACATAGAACACTTCCTATCCTTCGTCGAGTTGCCTTCCGAGTCTTCCTCGTCCCGGAGATCCGCGCGCACGGAGCTTCGGGAGAGCAGGCCTTTGGAACCTCTCCCGCAAGCGACACCTGCTCGGGTGTGCGGGCAATCAGATTTTTGGGGAGCGCTTGACGGCGCGACTGCTCAACCTCGTCGACTTCTTCCCGGTGCGTCCCCGATCCACGACTTCCTCCCGGCATCGTTCGAGGGACTGCACGGCAACGACTCTCTACCTGCTTCAACTAAGATCGACTACTTCAAGCAACGTGCCATGACGACTGGTACGAATGGAGCCGCCGATGCCTCCGGCACTGGTCCCTCCGCGGGATACATCCTTGTTCTTCTTGTGTTTACTAGCCTGATTGCGATCGTAACTAGTAACTGCAAATTTATGAAATTTGTCATCACCTATATGCTGCTAATTAGATGGACTAAATTCAACCTGAAAATGCCTATTTTTCTAACAATCTAAAAACCTGATAGGCATTTTTCTGTTAGAGGATTTGCTGCTGCGTTGAAACCCGATAATTTTGATGGTATGTTTTACAAGAGGTGGCGTGCACGGATGATACTGTGGTTGACGGCGATGAATTGCTATCACGCCGCACAGGGGAAGCCCGAACAATTCACTCCTGAAGAGGAGAAAGCGTTCGAGGCTGCCGATAACCTGTTTCGAGGCGGTGTGATTAGCGCTCTCGCTGATAAGTATGTTGATTCCTACATCACATGTAAAACTACCCAAGAGTTGTGGGATGCATTGGATGCTAAGTTCGGTGTATCTAATGCTGGGAGTGAGCTGTACGTCATGGAGCAAATGTTTGACTACAAGATGGTTGAGAACCGTTCTGTAGTTGAACAAGCTCATGAAGTACAGGCACTAGCAAAAGAACTCGAACAATTCCCTTGTGTGTTGCCTGATAAGTTTGTGGCTGGAGGTATTATCTCCAAATTACCACCTTCTTGGAAGGATTTTGCTACTTCTCTAAAACACAAGAGACAAGAGTTCAGCGTGGCTGACCTTATTGGGACTCTTGATGTTGAGAAGAGGGCTAGAGCAAAAGACACGCGTGGAAATGGTGTTGAGTCTTCTACCGCCAATATGGCGCAGAACAAAAATAATTCCAATGCATCTCGCAATAAAAAGAAGAAGCGGGAAAAGAAAGAGAAGCCAAAGCAGACTACCATGTTTAAGAAGAAAAAGGAAAAAGAAAACGACGGCTGTTTTGTTTGCGGCAGCAGTGAAAATTGAGCAAGTGCATGCCCAGACCGCAAATTTATCCAGCCAAAGAAATCAACAAATATGGTAATTAGCGAGACTGCAGGAACATCGGGGCATGGTAATTACTTACCTACTGTTCTTTCAGTTTATCATTCGCCTAACTGGTGGATGAACACTGGAGCTAATGTACATGTGTGTGTTGATATTTCTTTGTTTTCTTCTTATCAGGCTGGCGTGACTGGAGCGTTGTTGATGGGGAACAGATCGCATGCGTGTGTTCTTGGTGTTGGTATGCTCACTCTCAACCTTACTTCGGGAAAGACCGTGGTTTTGAAGAACGTCTAGCATGTCCCCTCCATCAAGAAAAATCTAGTTAGTGGCTCTCTGCTATGTAGAGATGGCTTTCAGATCATTCTTGAGTCAAATAAATGTGTACTATCTAAGTATGGGATATTTGTTAGAAAAAGGCTATGATTGCGGAGGCTTATTCCGTTTCTCTCTGCATGACAATGTCTGTAATAATGTTGCGAACAATGTCTTAATTTCAGATGAGTCGAATATTTGGCATTCACGGCTTTGTCATGTTAATTTTGGTTGTATGACGCGGTTAGCAAATTTGAATTTAATTCCTAAATTTAACTTAGTCAAAGGTTCCAAATGTCATGCGTGCGTGCAATCTAAGCAACCTCGCAAGCCTCACAAGGTTGCGGAGGCGAGGAACTTAGAGACATTAGAACTTGTTCATACCGCTTTGTGCGAAATGAACGGCGAATTGACTAAAGACGGCAAAAGATACTTCATGACTGTACTCGTTATTGCTATATTTATTTGTTGAAAACAAAAGATGAAGCGCTGCATTACTTTAAGATCTATAAAGCTGAAGTAGAAAACCAACTTGAGAAGAAAATCAAACGGTTAAGGTCGGATCGTGGTGGAGAATATTTTTCCAATGAATTTTCTGACTTCTGTACTGACCACGGAATTATTCATGAGAGGACACCGCCTTACTCACCTGAATCCTATGGGATCGCCGAATGAAAGAACCGCACTCTAACTGATTTGGTTGACGCCATGTTAGAGACCGCGGGACTATCTAAGGAATTGTGGGGTGAGGCAATTTTGACGGCATGTCATGTCCTGAATAGAGTGCCAACAAAGAATAAAGAAATTTCACCATTTGAGGAATGGTTTAAGAGGAAAATAAATCTCTCATTCTTGCGCACTTGGGGTTGCTTTGCCATGGTGAACGTGCCAATTAACAAAAAGCGCAAACTAGGACCTAAAACTGTTGATTGTGTTTTCCTAGGTTATGCATTCAACAGCATGGGTTATAGATTCTTAGTTGTTAAATCTGGAGTACCTGACATGGAGGTCGGTACAATTTTTGAGTCCAGAGACGCTACATTTTTTTAGAGTAATTTTCCTATGAAGAATGAATATAGCATCTCTAGTCATGATTCTATAATTCCCCATAAGATTTTTACACCGGTTATACACAGTGAACAGTCCCATATGAAAAATCCTGAGGAGGATGACAATGGAGTCACTCGAAAGAGTAAGAGACATAGGGTTGCAAAATCCTTTGGTGATGACTTCATTGTGTACCTTGTGGATGACACTCCCAGTACTATTGAGGAGGCATATTCCTCTCCTGATACTGACTTATGGAAGGAAGCAGTAAGGAGCGAGATGGATTCTATTATGTCTAATGGTACTTGGGAAGTCGTTGAGCTCCCTTATGATTGTAAACCTATAGGTTGCAAATGGGTGTTCAAGAAAAAGATTAGGCCTGATGGGACTATCAAGAGATACAAGGCAAGGCTTGTAGTTAAGGGATATTCACAGAAAGAAGGTGAAGATTATTTCGACACCTACTCACCTGTTGCCCGTTTTACCACGATTCGAGTACTACTTTCCTTGGCAACCTCACATGGTCTTCTCGTTCATCAGATGGACGTTAAGACAACTTTTCTACATGGAGAGTTAGAAGAGAAGATCTATATGGATCAGCCTGATGGGTTTATAGTAGATGGTCAAAAGGGCTTGGTGTAAATTGCTGAAATCCCTATACGGCCTAAAACAAGCACCTAAGCAATGACACGAGAAGTTTGAAAGAACTTTAATATTGGTCAGCTTTGCCGTCAATGAAGCTGACAAATGTGTATATTATCGGCATGGTGGGGGCGAGGGAGCTATCTTGTGTTTATATGTTGATGACATCTTAATCTTTGGGACCAGCCTTAACGTGATTAAGGAGGTAAAAGATTTCTTGTCAAATAATTTTGAGATGAAAGATTTGGGAGAAGCAGATATTATTCTTAACATCAAGCTGTTAAGAGAAGGTAATGGTGGGGTGACTCTTGTACAGTCCCACTATGTGGAGAAGATTTTGAGTCGCTTCGGGTTCAGTGATTGTCAATCTGCTCCAACTCCTTATGACCCTAGTGTGCTATTGAGAAAACATCGAAGAATAGCAAGGGATCAATTAAAATATTCTCAGATCATTGGTTCGCTCATGTATTTAGCTAACGCAACAAGGCCTGATATCTCTTTCGTTGTGAGCAAATTGAGCCGTTTTGTTTCAAACCCGGGAGATGATCATTGGCGTGCTCTTGAGAGAGTAATGCGCTATCTAAAAGGTACGATGAGCTATGATATTTACTATACTAGGTATCCGAGGGTACTAGAGGGTTATTGTGATGCCAACTGGATATCTGATGCTGATGAGATGTACGCCATGAGTGGATATGTGTTTCTACTTGGAGGTGACGTTGTTTCCTGGAAGTCTTGCAAGCAGACCATCTTAACAAGGTCAACCATGAAAACAGAACTAACAGCATTAGACTCTGCCACAATTGAGGCCGAGTGGCTTCGTGATTTTCTTACGGACTTACCGGTGGTTGAAAAACCTATACCAGCTATTTTCATGAACTGTGACAACCAGACTGTGATAGTCAAGGTGAACAGTTCTAAGGATAACATGAAGTCATCTAGGCATGTCAAAAGGCGGCTGAAATCTATCAGAAAAATGAGAAACTCCGGAGTAATAGCGTTGGACTATGTCCACACATCTAAAAATCTGGCAGATCAATTCACAAAGGGGTTGTCACGTAATGTGATAGACAGTGCATCGAGTGAGATGGGCATGAGACCCACTTGATAAACTGTTTCAGCAGTAACCTGTTCCATGTGATCGGAGATCCCGTGAAGTGGAATGGCGAAACAAGCTGAAACTAGTTTGAGAGGAAAGACCCTTTATCGGTCCGTCTCAGATGTACTTCTTTCCTATGCTATATGGTAGGCTGGTTTTTCTTTACCTTAATATGTTCCAATGGCTTATGAGAAGCAGAGATATCGACCTACAGGATATCCCTCGAGGAATGCACCTATATGAGTTCGACTGCTAGTCACAGTACGTGAGATGGTGGGAATCTCTGGATGCTCATGAAAAGGGCCAGGAGTTTGACTTATACGCTCCAACCAGAGGGGATGTTCTTGGCAACCTAGTATCAGTAAAGAGTTTTAGTCAAACCTTCTTCGCACAAAACTGTCAATTCAAGGCTTAGTCCATTGTTCAGTTATGAAAAGGCGCAACTTCTACTCTAGATGGATGTTCAACTTAACAGTCTCCATCGAAACACTGGTATATCAAATGACAGAAGGGAATGGGAGAACATTTCTTATGAACTCTAGACTTGGTGGGGATTGTTAGATATAATATGGGCTGGCCCATATTATATTTAATAATTACTAAAGTCTAGGCCCATATTAAATGTAGCAGTTTAATACCACATGGAGCACTTACTGCATGTTGACTCAACTTAATAGGTAGACTCTCGTTACACCTATTAGAGAAGTTGAGATGGGCTAGAGGCGAGCCACACGCGCGCGCGCCGCCGCCGCCGAGCCGAGCCAAGCCGAGCCGTGCCGTGCCGAGGAGAGGCGTGGCATGCGTGCGAGCGAGCGAGCCGAGCCGAGCCGAGGCGTGGCGTGCGTGCGAGCGAGCGAGCAAGCCGAGCCGAGCCGAGGCGTGGCGTGCGTGCGAGCGAGCGAGCAAGCCGAGCCGAGCCGAGCCGTGGCGTGGCATGGCGAGCCGAGCCGGGCGGTGCCTGCCTGCCGCGCGTGTTTGGATGTTTTGCAACGTGGAAATGGAAAGGCAAGATTCGAGGAAACCGAAATCCGGCTTTGATTGCTGCATGTCGGTTTCCCGTTTCATCACCTGCAGTTTCCTATCTCCTCGCCTGCAGTTTTCAAAACGCTGAGGCTATATATATGTGCATCCCGGCACTGCCCCAGAAACACATAGAACACTTCTCATCCTTCGTCGAGTTGCCTTCCGAGTCTTCCCCATCCCGGCGATCCGCGCGCACGGAGCTTCGGGAGAGCAGACCTCCGGAACCTCTCCTGCAAGCGACACCTGTTCGGGTGTGCGGGCGATCAGGTTTTTGGGGAGCGCTTGACGGCGTGACTGCTCAACCTCGTCGACTTCTTCCCGGTGTATCCCCGATCGATGACTTCCTCCCAGTGCCGTTCGAGGGACTGCACGACAATGACTCTCTACCTGCTTCAACTAAGATCGACTACTTCAAGCAACATGCCATGACGACTGGTACGAATGAAGCCGCCGGTGCCTCCGGCATTGGTCCTTCCGCTGGATACATCCTTGTTCTTCTTGTGTTTACTAGTCTAATTGCGATCGTAACTAGTAACTGCAAATTTGTGAAATTTGTCATCACCTATATGCTACTAATTAGATGGACTAAATTCAACCTGAAAATGCCTATTTTTCTAACATCCACATACATCTGGTCCTTCATGGATGGCTATTTGAATACGCATTAGTTATATTGTCTTGTTTCCATTAAAAATTAAATTATCTTGTCATCACATATATAATTCATTTGATTAAACAAATAGATATTATGCAGTTATTCCCTTGCCCAACGTTAGAATCACCATGCAAAAGAGAAAAACATAAGAAAAAGATGGCATCTCTGGTGTCTGGTCGTGTGGAAATGAACACCACATTGAGCATTAGCCAAACCTCTAAATGGAAAAGGTGAGGTCCATGGTTCCTTCTAGTCGTTGATAGTGCGCACCAACTTAAAAAGAAAATTATTTTACATGTTCTTATGAATGGCCATTTGTGGATTATCATGCTATGCACTAAAATATTTTTGCAACCAAATAATTAAAAAAGTGGAACTGTAGCCCCGTCTTTGCCTCCAAGCATGCATCCTTCAGAGACAAAAAAGACGTCTAAATCTTTGAGTTGAATTATTATCTCATTTGCACAATATTATTGTTTTTTATTTCCTTCTTGTTCTAATAACGTATTCACATATATGAGAGAAACCCGAACAGGACCGTGAGATTTGCATGTAGGGATGTATTCCCTCCATATAAATAAAAATATGCGACGTTCATTGAATCAATCATGAGTCGAATTACTTGTTCTTTTGATGATCTCTAATTTCTCAAATGTATATAGTACTGCTTAAAAATTAGAGCTGCGAGGTTGACAATCCATGTTGACAAGGTATACTAGTCAAATAATTTCGAGAAATGTTAGTGGATCCATATTTATTTGTAAGAGCATCTCCAAAAACTTTTTAAAATACTCCCAATAACTTGATTTCCAGAAAATACTGGGAGAGAACAAAATACTCCGCTGCTCCAATGGGTCCTAATATATTGTTTCTAAATTGGTTGAAATCTAATAATGTTCGTTTTTTTGTTTGCCCCCTGTGTGTTTTTGGAGATTGAGAGTGCGCATGTTGTGAGTAAAATTAGCACCCTGTGGGGCTGCATTTCGGGAGTGTGAAAAAAAATTTGGAGTAAGTTTAGGGACTTGTTTGACCAGTGTTTCTACTATGATGCCTAAAATTAAGGTGTTGAGATTGATTTCTGGGAGTTGTTGGAGAGAACACCCGTTATAACTATTGAACCATGCCCATCTTTCTTCATTAGCTTAGATTTTTGGATGCAATTAGTTGGTACATAGTAGTTTAACATGGTATTAGAGTCAGAGGTCTTGAGTTTAAGTCCTGGTGACCGTATTTTCTGCTACGCCATTCCTACTTTCACGTTTACGTCCCGAGGGAGCTGCACGTGAGAGGGAATATTAAACCATAAGTGAATTGCTCACCCTTTCTTATCAGGTTAAGCTTTTGAATGCAACTGGTTGGTACATCTTTTCTTGATGGCAAAACAGCAAAAGTAGCTACTCTCCGAGTGTATATCCCATGATGATATATACCACAAACATACATATGTGTACATCCTTGTCACACCGGCCAATGAGAAAGTATTTATACAGTCACACCAATGTTTACACAGCGAAAGATGCAATACATACACACATCATGAAGCATGATCCCAAAACCAACTTAACCAACGTTTGTCATGCTCTCATGCATGAACAAACATGTCAGTCCGTGTAAATCGATCGCCAAGCCAACCGTGTCATCTTGTTCACTGGTCGTCATGTTTTATTCATCATTACAAGAGACGTCATCAACGACAGACAAATATATGTATTCACATGAAGCCCAAAAGACTTTGGTAAGACTTAGACCTTAGGGCTCGTCATCACTGCCGAGGGGAGGCACATCGTTGTGACCGATCGGGTGTTGGCTAGGGCCAGGATTAGTGTCGAGCACGGCCGTGTAGCCACCGGCGACCGACACAGCAGGCGAGTGCACCACGGCCTTCCTCACGCAGCAAACCAGTGGTGCGGCATGGCTCGCCAGAAGGAGGACAACGGTAATCGCGGTAAACCATGAAGCCGATGGGTTGGCCATGTATGCACGTGTGTGGGTTGTGGCCTTCTTGTGGGATATTTTACTAGCTGTTTGGTGCTGACGATGGTGTGACTATGAATAAAGGAGGAGAGATGTATGTTTTGGCTCAGACGATGGTGTGAATGGTGAGTGAGCTGGGTTGGCTAACTGAAGGTGGCTTATATAGGCATTCGCATGGGGCCCGAATGTACACAGACGACAGTTACCTTGGGCGAGACTGATTGTGAAGTTGCTTTTTTCCATCCGAAATTAGAGAGCTGACGATGGAGCCAATGTGAGGTTATTTATGCCTAATTTTCAAGCCATTTAGCTGGTCCAAGTATGTTTTGCAGTGTTGGTTGTGCTCCCTGATCTGGTGCCAGTGCACCAGGGATACGCTACGTGGCTGCGCCACTAGTTTGCATTATGAGATATACTCACTCTATATATGCATCACTACCATAGAACTGATCTTTAGTGACAGGGATCTAGCCACAATAGAGACGTGATATGCCTTTGTCTCAATTTTTGCATCGCGAAATTTGAAGCTATAGTGATGGGGATTTTGCTGTCACAAAAAACCACTAGTCTAGAGATGGTGCTAGCCCCGTCCCTAAATGTCTATAGTGACGGGTTTCATAACCCGTCACTATTTTTTACAGACGGTTAAAACAATCTTTTACTGTCAAATTTTCAAACCTATCATAATTTCTGGTACGACTCCCACAACCCGTCTCTATTGCTGTCCAACAGAGACATTTTAACAACAAACCCCCATCTCTAATGCTAAATATAGAAAAAAATTGCACCAAAATATCTCTTCTTTTTCCATTCCAAACATGATTACATAATTAATATACATCAATTCACAACAATGACTACAAAATCAATATATATTCTGTTCAAGAGATGTACAACTTAACACATTAACTTAAAGTTTAGAAAACATTTGAACAATAAGCATGCAAATCAGTAGGTTAAGGATCAGAACAATGGCGTGCTCTTCCTAGCAGCTCCTCTAGTGAAATAATCAATATTTTTTCACCACCAAAATAAGTCACAGCTCTAGGAAGGAACAATAGAAAATGAGAATAAGACTCATGACAAGTGATGTAGTCAGGATTCAATAAGAATTTGCTGCGAGTCTTATTGAATCCTGACCAGCTGCAATTTGGGCCGACAGATGGCAAGCGAAACTAAAAAAATGTCTAAGTGTTTTAGTGTAAAACAGGAGCTTGAACGGAGTGGTCAAGTTGCTTGACTCCCATTCATCAGGAGCTTGAACAGAGTGGTCAAGTTGCTTGACTCCCATTCATCAGGTTCTGGGTTTTGAACCCGCCCTAAGCCTTTTATCATTTTGTTCCAACTTAACCTGTAGCAACAGGGAACACCGTGCCGATATAGCGATGGGGAACATCATGCTGATGTGAAAAAACTAACTGCATGTTGCTGGTTATGTCGTTCGATGTTTGGAACAGTATAAATGTCTTTTAAATCCCATCGCTAATCAAAGAAATAGTAGTGATGTCTTTTTATACCCCGTCACTTACAAATGAAACAGTAGCGATGTCTTTTAAAATCCTGTCGCTGTTAATAAACCCCATCACTAATGACTGAACTAGTAGCGACGTCTTTGCTAAAACCATCACTGTTTGAAATATTAGAGACGGGTTTAAAAAAATATGTCACTATTGGTGCTCTTCTTTAAAATATCAGTGACAAACATGTCACTATTGATGATCTAGTGAAAAGTTGTTTTTAACCATCTCTAATGTCATGTCACAAAAGTCTCTTTCTGTGGTAGTGCATGACAATTATGCAAATGCTATGGTTCTGCTTTAGAACTTCGTTCATATGGCACTAATATTTCTCTTTTCATAGGAATGAGCATACATGCACCGTGCTGAAATGATAAAGACTGGAATCATAGGTCCTCTGATTTACTCTCACGGTAATGATGGGTTGTCTAATTCTCAGGTAACTCGGATTTTCTAATCTATGAAATAACGTTTTCAGCCATTGCATATGGATCTAACCATTTACTCACATAAATGTTCTGTTGACAACAAAAAAAATGTTCCACTATCAATGACAAATTGTCCTGGCTATAAAAAGAACATATACATTTGATTTGTTCTGGCTTGAATAAAATTTTATTCTAGCTTCAGAATAAGAAATGGTCTACAAACACTTATTATTTGTTGTATAAATATGTTAGAGAGGTCCACAAATTGTTTTAAATGATACACTTTTTACTTTTGTGGTAATCCGTTTGCATGCTAGCTAGTACTACACAATCACACAACACAAATGATCCTCTCTTAGATGGGGAATATTGGCCAGCATTCTATCACTTTTTACATGACATAAAGCAATACTATGTAGTTATGCCCTCGATACTAATATTAGCATCCATGATGGGAAAATGAAAAAGTGAAGGCCAACTGACAAGTTGCGGAGACAACGTATTCCTGAGGAAATCTTAGAGTGGAAAACATGATTAGTTGTCCAAGGTTTTCCTCCAATGATTACATGGCACATCGCATGGTAGCATTTACAAGAAATCATCTTTTCCTCCGCATATGTTGAAAACAAGTACAAATAAGTATCAAAAGAAGTGTTTGCATGTGCTCCAGTGGTGGATGGGACAGTGGCGGAGCCAGGAATCAAGGTAATGGGGTGCTAATTAAGGACATGGAGAAGCGCTGCAATGTGAGAAGTATAACGATGGCGAAGAAAAACGAGCCACCATAGTGATTGTCTACTTTACTGTGTATGTTACCCAGCAATAATGGGGCAGATTGACGTGCATGTCCGGGCTCAGTTATGAAACTTTGCCTATTTTTATGGACTGAATTTTTTTTGGGCAAGGGGGTGCCCCCCCCCCACCAACCGCTCCTGGGTTCGGACTAATAAAACCTTTTTCCCATTCGCTATTTAATTTTTTTGTCTCATATTTGCTATAAGTTTTTTCTATTCATATTGATGAGGACATCACCCCTATAGATATACACAATAACACTCCTTGAAGTAAACTTTGTAAGAGCTTGTTGTTCATATTGACGAGCACATCAAGATCTTGCATGGTTTTGTTGCGTGAGATATCAAGATCTTATATGATTTTGTTGTGCGAGATTAAGAAAGAAAGAAAATAGTATTTATGCTTTTATAACCTAGACATTGCTCTAGAAAAAGGAAAAAGGTGCAAATAAAGAAATTGAAGAAAAAGTCGCACCAACAAAGAAAAAAATTAAAAAAATCAGAGTGCTTGCATCCTTTTTGAGTCTAAGGTATTGTGGTATTTTTCCATTGCTAGCTTCATCTTGTCAGGTGACAGGTCTAAGCCAGCAACATAGACTTGTACTTTGCACTATTATTCAGCTTTGCATATCTGATTTATACTATTGCTAATCCTTTCTTCTACAGTTTGCCTACCTAGCTCAACATATATCCTTCTAAACAGGCACATAACTTTGACCTTCGCAATCGTCGGATCACACTCTCCCTGGTATCCTTTGCCTTGTTGTTAAGAACTTTGTAAGAGCTTGGTGAGATGTTATCATTTGCTTGTTATGAGTTTCCACTGTGATCACATTGTAGTGATAGGAAAATATACTCCTGAGTGTTTTCTTGTTTGCTACTAACAATGACATGTTACAACACTTATGGTGATGAGTCAATGACATCTAATGATGATGATAAGAGTATTCTTAAATAGAGAAGGTAGAACAAAATCAATTGAACAACCTATTTCAGACTCATTTTGTTGTGAAGGATCAGCGCTGTCATGTCACTATTGATGGAGAGAGTAGCCGCAATATTTTAAGCTTGGAGTTGGTCGAGAAGTTTGGTTTGACCACACGCCACAATCATGTCCATACTACATCCAATGGGTAAATTCTTGTGGTAAAATAAAGATAGGTAAAATTGCATGCATTGATTTTTTATTGGATCTTATAAAGATAGTGCAGAATTTTATATAGTATCTAATCAAGTATGTCATTTGTTATTGAGTAAACCTTATATTTCTATAAATAATGCTTTCCACAATACCATTACAAATAGCTATTCATTTAAACACAATGACATAAAAGTTATACTTAAACCTATGACCGCTGCTGAAATTTTTAAAGAGGATCTCCAAAGGCTTGGAGAAGAAAGAATGAACCACTTAAAAAAGAATGGTTAGTTTCAAATGTTGCAACATGCTCATCAAAATCTGAATTATTACAAGATGAATATATTTAATTATCTCTTGTTGCAACTAATATCTTTTAGCATATACACAAAGAAGAGGATAGTGAAAAAAATAAAGAACAGGTTGTTGCTTCAGGTAAGAGCTCTCTTGATGTGCTGAATTGTTTCAATAATTTTGCTGTATTGGAACCTTGTCTTGATTTGTCATTACCACAAGTTGATTTATCTACTGATCATAGAGGTAAGTATTGATGTTGCTGTATTGAAATTGCTTTTATTAGTAAGTAATAATTTTCATACTATTGGCAACTACGATCATAGAAGTGTGTTTATGGTGTATAGAGTTTACATTTGTTAAAACTTTAAATCTTCTAATGTTGTGCAATTAAATGACAAACTAGAAAAATGCAATAACAATTACCATGTCATGTTATGTTTTTCTAGTGTTCTGAAATCACATATTTTCTACATTGTCATATTAGTAAGAATGATGTTCAGATTGCTGAACTCTTTTTTCAAAGAGTTTGTTCATTTGCATGTCATGTCTTCTCCTAGAATATCACACCATCATGAGAAAACTCATAATGCATATAACATGAGTTGCATCCTGAAAGGATCGAGTGACCGAGAGGGGGGGGAGGGTGAATCGAGAACTTAAACTATGTACCTATTTTACCAAATACAAAAAACCGACCACTCAATACAACTCCTACACAATTCTAGTGGTGATCACACTAACAAGATAATCCTATGAAAGAAAATACAACCTAAGCATACTAGTGGATCACACATGAGGCACACAACACCTATGCAAGCTAATAATCAAAGACATGCGGAAGCACACAATAAGCTAGCAAAGGAGCCTACTCATGCAAAGCTACTAGATCATCAAGAACAAGATAAGTACATAAGCATGAGTAGCACTATACATATTAGGGTGATCAATCAAGCCAAAACAACTCATATACATGCTAGTGATTAAGTGAAAGCTAAGCACAACTAGCAAGTAGAGAAGTCTATTCATGCAAGAGTACAAGGTAATCAACTAGAGCAAGGTAAGCACACAAGCATGAATAGCACGATACGTAAAAGCGGAAAGTAAATGCATCAAAGTAAGGAGTAGAGTAAGAGGTGGCTCATGATATTTTTTCTCGAGGTCTCGGAAGGATGGCGCCTTCCCCTACTCCTCGTTGGACCACTCCCGCCGAAGTCCCTGTTTCTCCCGCCACCAATGTGGAGTTCTCGCCCACAAGCCCGCAATCACTCCTGGATTAAAGACATGGTGCGCGTCATTGCTTCCACCAAGGCACAAGCTTGCCTCCCTTGAGAACTTGCTGGACTCCGCAAGCCGACACAGGCGCTCACTAGCGATGCCTCTTTTACCGGCGGACTCAAACCGTGTACAAAACGTGCGTCAGCCTTCACAACGGATTACGATAGGCTTGATCACCGACACCTAACCGGTCTAGGTCTCACCATAGACCAAGAGTAACAACCTAGATCACACCCTCAAGGACACCCTAGCCCTATATGTGCATCAATGCTAAGTTACTCTCACTAGCACTCTAAAGATATGCAATATCTCTTCCTAGTGCTCTCCTCTTTTCCTCTTGGCTCTCACCAAATGCTCCAAGCAATTCCACTGGCCAAGAGTGGTCTCCAAGACCCTAGCAACGAAGTTATATAGGCTTCCAATCTCAAACTAGTCGTTGCTCCGCGAAGTCAACATTCTGGGCATACTGACCGGACAGTCCGGTCTCTGCCTGACCGGACCGTCCGGTCACTGTAGTCTTCAGCTCCAACGGCACTGCCCTGGACCATACGGTAAGTTGACCAGACCGTCTAGTCCGTTTCTCTCTCCATTACAGAAACATTTCTAGAGCGCTGCTTCTTTTCTGTCCTGTGCAAGTCCCCAGACCGGACCGTCCGGTCTCTTCAGACTTCAGCACAGACAGATTCCTTGCTGAGACTCTTCTCTAGATTTCCTGTCCTTCAATTGACCGTACAGTCCAGTCTCCACTGACCCCTCTGTCCGGTCACTATGTTCAGAAGCTGAAACTTCTTGTCATCGCTTGACTTCATTTCCCGGCTTCTCTGAACAGCTCCTTGGCTTCTCCACTATCACCTTGTGCCTATGATTTCACTAAGCATCCATGCACATCACCGACTAGACATGACCTAAGAGAAATGATCTAGACCCCCTTGATAGTCCAGTTTTTCCTATGGACTCAAAGCCCTAACAACTAGACAAGTGTTTCCAACACTTGCTCTATGGCTTGTCCTTAGTTTTGATCCATCTTCATCAACCCTTGGACCCCATCAAGCTCATCAAGCCTCCATGCTTGTGGTTATTGTCATCCATCGCCAAGGCCGCCGTCAACAATCATCATAGAGTAGAAAAGGTTTCCTACACGAACAACACTCGTGTAGACATTAGTCACATTTTATGTTTGTCATTCATCACCAAAATATTCATACCTCGGGGTGACCTCAATGGTTATGATCCTTACAATCTCCCCCCTTTTTGGTGATGGATGACAACCACTACTTATGATGATCCAAACCGAATGAGCAATAAGGGACCGAAGGAAAAGAAAAGATTAAAAAGATTACCTTAGTCCTTACCTTGGAAGTAGTCTCCCCCTTGGAATGTGCTAGGTGTCGAGGGAGAACTATCCAATCTTGTAGCGCACTAGAAGTTGAGCTTGAGTTGAATTTGCATCCGTCATGGTGTTGTGGTAGTTGATCTTGTTGATGTAGACATGCACCAAAGACGTAGATGTTCATGTCAGTGTAGGTGTTCTTCTTGATATGATCTTCATGTGTACTTCAAGTGAACATGCACCATTGTCTTGATCATCTCCATTTGGTCTTCATGTTCTCCTCGTTCTTCTTCTCCCCTACTAGACTTGGCTTTTGGATCTTCATGTCTTCACTTTCTTCTTCTCCCTCTTTTTGCTATCCTCAATCTTGACATGGCTTTTGGATCTTCATGTTCTTCTCTCCCTTTGTCACCTATCACCAAAAACCACAAACCAAAGGCAAAACACAAGACAACCAAAGAGCAAATAATATATGGCAAGAGTTAGGAAAACTCCCCCTTTCATGGTGCTCCTTCTTGGTCATGACGGTGTTCCACCATAGCTCCCCCTACACACATGACTCAACAGAATATTTTCTCAAGTATGCAATGGTTAGTCATTTGTGTGATGGGAATGTATAAGACACTTGTCTTTGAGCCGCGCAAGTAGATTTAACCTCGGAGCTCATTTGAACATGACTCAATGGGCATGAAGCACAAAGATCACTATGTGATCATCTAGAGGGTCATATACTTACATTGTAAATAAGCAACTCCCCCTAGAAACATGCTCGGGAGCATGTAAGGTATCACGATGCAAGAGTGCATGAATGCAAATGCAAATGCAACAAGTATACACATGCATGATGTGATGCTAAAGGAAAGATAGAGAAAAGCTGCAAACCAAAATGCCAATGACATGTTGTTCCCTTCTCGAGCTTACTCTCAATGGACCATTCTTTAAAGCCTTGGGCACACCATGAATCACCTTCCCAAGCTTAACCCATATCTATTGCTATCCCAAGGCGGTCCGAAGTTGACCTACAAGCAAATAGAAACAAGCACAAAACAAAGGCACAAACAACAAACAAAACAAACAAGGCTATACATATGTACAAGAGACAAGCATTAGGGTTACTCATGTGAAGTTTGAAAGGTCGAGAACATTTAGTTCTCCCCTTAGTTTGTTGTAGGTCTTCTCATCAAGTGGTTTGGTGAAGATATCCGCCAATTGTTTATGAGTCCGCACACTCACCAACTCAATATCCTTCTTCTCAACATGGTCTCTTATGAAGTGATGACTCACTTGTATATGCTTTGCATGACCATGATCTCCAGTTTTGAGTGCCATCTTGATTGCCGCCTCGCTATCGCAATACAATGGCATTTGACTGTAGTTGAGGCCATAATCCGAGAGCGTTTGCCTCATATAGAGAAGTTGGGCACAACACACTCCCACCGCCATGTAGAGCCACCAAGTTTTGCTTCTTTGAGCTCCAAGATACTAGAGATCTTCCAAGAAATTGGCAACCCCCCGATGTACTCTTCCATTCACTTTGTATCCTGTGAAGTCCGAGTTCGAATACCCAAGTAACTCAAAGCTTGTTCCTCTAGGATACTATAGTCCCATGGTAGGTGTGTACTTGAGGTATGTAAGAATCCTCTTAATGGCCTTCAAGTGAGACTCCTTCGGATTTGCTTGATAGCGTGCACACAAGCACACACTAAACATGATGTTCGGTCTTGAGGCGGTGAGATAGAGAAAGGACCCAATCATTGATCTATAGAGCTTGGGGTTCACCGGTTTACCCTTTGCATCATCATCCAAGGGTTTGCTTGTTGCCATAGGTGTATGCAAGGGTTTGCAATTTCCATGTTGAATCTCTTGAGTAGGTCCTTGGTGTACTTCTCTTGGTAGATGAAGTTCCCTTCTCTCAATTGCTTCACTTGAAAATCAAGGAACACATGCAACTCTCCAATCATTGACATTTGAAATTCCCTTGCTATCATTTCTCGGAACTCCTCATTGAATTTTTCATTGGTTGACCCATAGATGATATCATACACATAGATTTGGCACACAAAGAGATCCTTCCCAACATGCCTTGTGAACAAGGTGCTATCAATGCTTCCAATCTTGAAGCCCTTCTTGAGAAGGAAGTTCCTCAAGTGTTCATACCATGTCCTTGGTGCTTGCTTGAGGTCATAGAGAGTTTTCTTCAATTTATATACATGTCTTGGATGTTTAGGGTCCTCAAACCCCAGAGGTTATTCTATATAGACTTTCTCATTGATCTCTCCATTCAAGAAGGGACTTTTGACATCCATTTGATAGAGCTTGAAGCCATTGTGTGATGCATAGGCAAGTAAGATCCAAATTGCTTCAAGACGGGCCATGAGAGCAGAAGTTTCTTCAAAGTCAATACCTGCCACTTAAGAATAACCCTTGGCCACTAGACGAGCCTTGTTCTTGACAATTGGCCCTTTTTCATCTTTCTTGTTCTTGAAGACCCACTTGGTGCCAACCATATTATGATTCTTGGGTCTCTCAACCAATTTCCATACTTTGCATCTCTTAAAGTTATTCAATTCTTGTTGCATAGCAATAACCCATTTGTGATCATCCATAGCTTCATCAATTGTTGTAGGCTCAATCATGGAGACGAAAGAGAAGTTCTCAATTGCAACATTTGCCTCCTCATCATTTTCTTCACTCACATAGTTGTACTTGTATTGATTTCTCCTTGTCCTAACTCCTTGAGATGGACTCCCAATGATCAAGTCACGTGAGTGATCTTTGTTGATGGCCTTGGGTCTAGGATGATGTTTTTCTTGAGTGGGAGGAGCTCTAGGTGAAGTACCTTGTGCATCATGGATTGCTCGCTCTCTTGAGATATGAGTGTCTTGGATTCTTAGTGAGGTGGGAGAATCACTCATATGTTTTGTTGTTTTGGAGCTAGAGCTTGGTGAGGATGTGGGGCTGTTGTGTGAGGAGCTTGGAGAAGTGACTCGATGCGAAGTATGTGTAGAGGCTTGGGGCTCACTTCTCTCTTGGGTTCCTTCATGGGTAGGTGGATTCACTCTCAATGAATCTTGGGAGGAGCTAGTGGGCGAGGCAATGACATCTTGGTTTGGTTCTTGCACCTTGGAGGAAGAGGTTGGTTGAGGTGGTGGAGTTGAGGGCTCATTAATATTACCATCATTGGCCTCGTGGGGTAAAACCTCACCCACGGGCATATTTACCAAGGCTTCCCTCATAGGCTCATCTCCAATGTTCACTTCATGAAACTCATCTCCTTTCTGAGAACCATTTGACTCATCAAACTACACATCATAAGATTCTTTCACAGATCCCGTGGCTGAGTTGTAGACCCGATATGCTTTGGAAGTCCCTGAATACCCAACAAGAATGCCTTCTACTCTCAAATTTTCCGGGCTTCCTCCTCTTATTGAGAATGTAGCAAGTGCAGCCAAAGAACCGAAAATAGAAAACATTGGGTTTCTGTCCAACCAATAGCTCATATGTTGTCTTATACAATAACCAGTGGAGATAGACACAATTTGAGGTGTAGCAAGCTGTGTTGATTGCTTCAGCCCAAAACCTCTCATGTGTTCCATACTCATCCAACATGGCACGAGCAAGGGTGATTAGTGTCTTGTTCTTCCTCTCTACTACTCCGTTTTGCTCGGGAGTATATGTAGCGGAGAATTCATGCTTGATCCCTTTCTTGTCATAATATTTCTCCATTGATGTATTCTTGAACTCAGTCCTATTGTCACTCCTTATCTTCACAATGCTAGCCTTGAATTCATTCTTTGCTCTCCTTGCAAACTTTCTGAAGATGTCACTTGCGTGAGACTAGTCCACAAGAAAGAAAGTCCAAGTGTATCTCGTGAAGTCATCCACAATCACGAAACAATATAGATTCCCTCCTAGACTCTTGTAATGTGTTGGCCCAAACAAGTCCATGTGCAAGATCTCTAGAGGACGAGATATAGACATGAATGACTTGGTGGGGTGAGATGATGCAACTTGCTTCCCAGCCTGACAAGCACTACACAATCTGTCCTTCTCAAAGGTGACATCCTTGATTCCTTCAACTAAATTCCTCTTGACCACTTTTCTGAGTTGATTCATTCCAACATGTGCCAGTCTTCTATGCCACAACCATCCCTTTGTTGCCTTAGTGAAGAGGCAAGTTCTTGGTGACATATTGCTTGATTTGAAGTCCGTGACATACAGGTTCCCATGCCTCACTCCATGAAATACTAGTCCCTTCTTTGCATTTTCAATCATTGCACTATCCTCATCAAATGTGCATTTGAAACCCATGTCACAAAGCTGACCGATAGATAGGAGGTGAAGTTGAGGGTTTCCACAAGAAAGACCTTGGAGAGATAGAGGTCCTCAGTAATGGCCACCTTGCCTGATCCTCTGACTCTCCCTTTTGAGTTATCCCTAAAAGTCACCTTCTCATTGTCTTCGTCTTCATCAATGTTGGTGAACATGGTTGGCTTCCCGGTCATATGTTGAGTGCACCCACTGTTAAGAATCTAATGAGTACCTCCACTCTTGTAGTTGACCCTGGTGGTAGCCAGAAGACAAGCACTAGAGGAAGAAGGGTTAGTATCCAAAGCATTACTTGATTGACTAGCACTAACCTCATCACGTCGGGCGATAAGCCCATCCTCATAGATAGGGATTCCTGCAATCCCTTCTTGAAGTCTCCTCCTAATCGGATAGTGAGGAGCATGATACCTCCAATGTCCATGACCATCTCCCATGTGCACATTGTCGAGGGTGATGTAGTAGCGAGGAGGATCATAGAGGCCAGTGACGTGCTCAAGCATGTGTCCCACTTCTGAGTGGAGCACAAGTATCATCTCCATTGCTCTCTCAATTGAGAGCTCATGTCTTCTGTTGATCACCTTCTCAAGTAAGAAACCCCTCTCAGGAGTTGTGATTTGCAAGAGGAGTCTATCAATCACTTCATATGATGGGATCCTCCGAAGACCTCTGAATGAGTTTATCCTACACAAAAGATCATAAATGCTTAAGAGAGTATCACAAAGGTTGTCATTCGGATTTCTCAGAAATTCACCAAGTTGAAAGATGAGATCCTGTTGGTGAGCTCAATGAAGATACCAAAGTCGATCTTGTGGTGGAGGAGGTGGGGGCGCTGGAGCCGTAGTGGTGAGATCGATCATCCCAAGTGATCGTGTGAGCATTGTGGTCGGCGCTCCTCTCACACTTATGCGTGGTCCACCCAAAGTGTTTGGAGTAGAACTTGGAATGGCACTCGGGGTAGAACTTGATGAAGCGCCTGATGAAGAGCTTGGTGTAGGTCTTGATCCGAAGGGGTTGTAGAAGCTACTGCAAGGCAATCTTGTGGAGGAATCAAAGAAGTTTGAGCTCGAAGCTACTTCTTTCCCTTTTCTTGAAGATGCTCCATTGTTTGCCTTGGAAGTCTTCTCCCCAGTCCAGCTTGCGATGATCTCCTCATCCTCAAAGAGCAACCCAATCACATCCTCGATGGAGAGACCCTTATCCATGATGAGATCAAGTGTGATGTAGAGGAGCTTGCTGCTAGGGAGTAAGGTGAGGATCTTCTCGACTATCACAATCTTGGAAAGCTCGAAAGTAGTTGCTCCAATCCTATCCACAATACCTCGCAAGCGAATAAGAGAGTCAAGTAAGTCCTCATTCTCATTAGCATGAAAAGCAAAGAACTCCTCAACAGGTGTATCACTAGCATGACCAATAAAACACTCACAAGCATCATCAACACTAGTCACACTAGAAAAGCAAGCAAGACCAAGAGAGCCAACATCATCAACCATCTAGGCACACTAGTAGAGCAACCTATCAAATTGTCACTAATAGGATCTAGGCACTCACTAGAACTAGGCACATCCACACAATCATCATCCTCATATACATGATCATCGGTAAAGGTATTGGCAAAGTCCACAAGTGTGTCCATCCACTCATCTGGAATCATGGCATTTAGGTAGCTTTTTAATTGATCCTTCCAAGGGCCATGACCCGGCCCCAAATGGGATGACATCCCAAATCAATACGGTCACTACTCAAGGCGGTTAAGCCCTATGATGAGCACTTGGCTCTGATACCACTTGAAAGGATCGAGTGACCGAGAGGGGGGGGGGGCGAGGGGTGAATCGGGAACTCAAACTATATACCTATTTTGCCAAATACAAAAAACCGATCACTCAATACAACTCCTACACAACTCTACTGGTGATCACACTAACAAGATAATCCTATAAAAGGAAAGACAACCTAAGCATACTAGTGGATCACACACGAGGCACACAACTCCTATGCAAGCTAGTAATCAAAGACACGCGGAAGCACACAACAAGCTAGCAATGGAGCCTACTCATGCAAAAGCTACTAGATCATCAAGAACAAGATAAGCACACAAGCATGAGTAGCACTATACATATTAGGGTGATCAATCAAGCCAAAACAACTCCTATATATGCTAGTGATCAAGTGAAAACTAAGCACAACTAGCAAGTAGAGAAGACTATTCATGCAAGTCTACAAGGTAATCAACTAGAGCATGGTAAGCACACAAGCATGAATAGCACGGTACGTAAAAGTGGAAAGTAAAGACATCAAAGTAAGGAGTAGAGTAAGAGATGACTCATGATATTTTTTTTCCGAGGTCTCGGAAGGATGGTGCCTTTCCCTACTTCTCATTAGACCACTCCTGCTGGAATCTCAGTCCCTCCCACCACCAATGTGGAGTTCTTGTCCACGAGCCCGCAATCACTCCCAGAGTAAAGACATGGTGCGCGTCACTGCTGCCACCAAGACACAAGCTCGCCTCCCTCGAGAACTTACCGGGCTCCCCGAGCCAACACGGGCGCTCACTAGCGATGCACCTTTTACCGGTGGACTCAAACCGTGTACAAACATGTGACGACCTTCACAACCGATCACGATAGGCTCACCGACACCTAACCGGTCTAGGTCTCATCATAGACCAAGAGTAACAACCTAGATCACACCCTCAAGGACACCCTAGCCTTATATGTGCATCAATGCTCAAGTTACTCTCACTAGCACTCTCAAGATATGCAATATCTCCTCCTAGTGCTCTCCTCTTTTCCTCTTGGCTCTCACCAAATGCTGCAAGCAATTCCACTGGTCAAGAGTGGTCTCCAAGACCCCAACAATGAAGTTATATAGGCTTCCAATCTCAAACTAGCCGTTGCTTCATGAAGTCAACATTCTGGGCATATTGACCGGACAGTTCGGTCTCTGCCTGACCGGACCATGCGGTCACTGTAGTCTTCAGCTCCAACGGCTCTGCCCTAGACCATACGGTCAATTGACCGGACTATCCGATCCGTTTCTCTCTCCATTACAGAAACATTTCCAGAGCGTTGCTTCCTCTTGGTCTTGTGCAAGTCCCTAGATCGGACCGTCTGGTCTGTAGACCGGACCGTCCGGTCTCTTCAGACTTCAGCACAGATAGATTCGTCGCTGAGACTCTTCTCTGGATTTCCTGTCCTTCTAGTGACCGTACAGTCTGGTCTCCACTAACCCCTCTGTCCGACCACTATGTCCAGACGCTAAAACTTCTCATCCTCACTTGACTTTGTTTCCCGGCTTCTCTAAACAGTTCCTTGGCTTCTCTATTGTCATCTAGTGCCTATGATTTCACAGAGCATCCATGCATATCACCGACTAAACATGACATAAGAGAAATGACCTAGACCCCCTTGATAGTCCGTTTTTTTCCTATGGACTCAAAGCCCTAACAACTAGACAAGTGTTCCCAACACTTGCTCCATAACTTGTCCTTAGCTTTGATCCATCTTCATCAACCCTGACTCCATGAAGCTCATCAAGCCTCCATGCTTGTGGTCGTTATCATCCATTGCCTAGGCTTCCGTCAACAATCATTATAGAGTAGAAAAGGTTTCCTAGATGAACAGCACTCATGTAGACATTAGTCATATTTCATGTTTGTCATTCATCACCAAAACATTCATACCTCGGGATGACCTCAATGGTCATGATCCTTACACGTCCCAAGTTTGAAAATAATTTTACATTTAATATTTCAGGTTTGAGACCATACTTGAGAGAAAAAGACGAACTCGAGTCGACGATGACTCTAATTCAAAACGGAGAGAATGATGAGGACATTACCCCTATAGATACACACAACACTCCTCCAAGTAAAATGTAAGTTCATGTGTGACAATCGAATGCACATGTGAGTTCATTTCGAAAGTTTTGTTTATGTGGTTTTGAGAATAGATTGCTACCTAATAAGTTAATTATTATTAGGACACAGAAGATGATGATGATATCTCTAGAGAGATGATTAGAGGCATGATAGGCCAGCAAGTACATCCAAGCCAAGATAGAGGCACAAATAATATCAACTTCAAGTCCAATTCAGAGTCTAGGAGCATACCGTACTAAAACAGACGCCTAGAACACATATAAACTTGGATTGGGACGTTCCATATATGCCTGAAAAGATAACGAGAAGAACTTTCAAATGCCACTGGCCACATGTCAAATTTTGTCCGGAGTAATTGGGAATCATCGAAACAAATCGATAGTCAGAATCTATTCCGGTGTTGCGACATCGTAATTGGCTTTTGGGCCATATATCGAGTTGAGCCCACTTAGGACTGCATCTATGGGGTCATGTATTTACCCTGAGATCCTTATATACATCCATCACCTTTTTATTAGGGTTTGGGTTTTGCTTAGATTAATTATGTTAAGAATAGTTCACCGTTTACATCTGCAATTGTGTTGGATTCTTCTTTTTTTTTTTTTGCTTGTATTCTTGATTTACAGGAAAGGATTAGCCTTCTTGACGAGGTCAACTAAGCAACGTCGGTTGATAATCAAAGGAGACGTCGTGCTACGATTATGGGGTCTGGGACATGCTGTTCTGAAGCCAGATCGATTTGTGTATCGGCTCTGCCTTAATCAAGTTTACCAGAATCTTTTGAAAGACTAGAAACCGTTGTCCACATCAAATGGTTTGTTTTTCATCTCTTTTCAATTTGTTGTTTCTTTGTTATAGTTAACCATCCAGTTTTCATGCTCTCATTTTTCGCAAAATAAATATGTATGGATTCCTATTTGCTGGAGAAAAGGCCTCAAACTAATGCCTAGCTTAAACCAGACCCCAAATCTTAGAGCCAATATATATAAATAAGAGTAAAGTGCATAGCCAGTTCTTAAACCTGCCTCGTTGTGTCACTTAGGTCCGTAGTTATGACTCCTTAAACTTAGGCTTGGGTGTCAGTCAGGTTCCTATACTCTCAAATTACAGTTTTCACTTCCTAAACTTACGTTTGGGTGTCAGTTAGGTCCCTATACTCTCAAAATATAAATTAATTAGACTCACTAATAGACCTGGTTTTAGAGTATATGGACCTAGATGACACCCAAGCCTAAGTTTAGGGAGTCAAAATTTTACTTTGAGAGTATAGGGACCTATATAACACAACTGAACAAGTTTAAGTACCGATCATGCACTTTACTCTTTAAATATTTTTGCTAAAACAGTTTTAGTTCGCTTTGATGATTTCAAGTAGGACCAACACGGAGCTCTGGCCCTCCGGCCTTAATTTGGACTATGAGTATCTTGTCAAAAAATTGCTATTTTTTCTTTATATATGAAAAGAATAAAAGAAGAGAACACCACATGAGAGGTGTTTGCTTCTCCAAAAAAATGATATTTTTTGTTCGTCAAATTATTCTATATATTTAGACCGAGTAATTAACTTTATATGATCATTTTAGCTCCAGAACGAAATGTTTAGTTGTTTTGCCCTAAAAAAAAGGAAAGAGAGAAATGTTTGCTTGCTTTAGGTGCGGCACAAGTGTTCAGACATGCACAACCAAATCGATGTCCGAGATGTACCATCAGCCATTCATCCAATGGCTCCCAGATGCTCTCCCACCTGCAAAGTTGGCTACTCATTTGAGACGCATATAAGATATTTCTCATCGCTCGTTATTTATTCAGCATACAGTATGTTTTATGATTAAGTCTCACCCTCCTGGTGGGGTGAGAAAATGAGAGCTTGAACAAAAAGTTCGCCCATGAAAGCAAAACTGATTGCATATCACATGTCTTTTATATTTTGATGATTCGATCAACCAATTTGTCATTTCCTAAGTAGCATACTACCGCCCAAGACCCAAGACTCACTACTGAGCTGGTTGGTGATGATGTGTGAAGGATTGAGCAGGAGATGTTTTGGCTGGGGCGAGCCATGGTAGTGATTGAGTTGCTGGGCTGGCTAGCTGATCAAGGTGACTTATATAGGCATTGGCATGGAGCCGGAACGTACACACATTACAGTTGGCTTGCAGGTGAGAGACACTATCATAAAAGGCTACTATAACGGCATCCAAAAAAACAAACCATAGTGATGCACCCAAAAGTGGACCATCGCTACAAACCACAAGAGCCTCGGCGAAGCAGGCCGCCGTTATATAGTGCTTTATAGCGACGGTCTGTTTTACCAACCACCACTACAAATGCCTTCTATTTCTAGCGGCGGTTGGAGTTAATAACAGCTGCTACAAATATATATGTACCAGTCATCATTTTTATCACCACAAGTGATTCCCCATAAGGAGCGCTATCGGGACAGATCAAAGGAAAGACGATTTGTTGTCGTAGCGGAGTCATAGTGGCCTCCATAGTGACGTTTGTTGTTGCGAGAGGCTGAGTGTGAGAGTTGCTCTTTCCACTCCGTTTCAAAAAGACCTAAGAAAGAATAATTAGGTGATCGTATTACTAGATAGCTAGACTGATTCCATGTGTGTAATCCAACAATTACTCTTGATGATTATGCAGATGTTAATGGTTTTTGTTTAGCATACTAAGTCATAATGGTTAGGTTTATTGTGATGAAACCAATCCAACCGGGTTCAAATACTACATTTGACATAAATATTATATTTTGGCCAATTATTCTCTTAGCAGGAGGCGACATCCTCGTCGATAGTGGGACACCTGTGATGACTTTGTTAATCTCAAGACCAAACCGGCCTAGTCTTTTGGAGACGTTCATAAAGATAAGTACTCTTGCGTATATGTGAGTGTCTACATCTATATTATGTTCAATTCACATAAAAATTGTGATTCTCGTTTAGAACTTTCATATGGCAATAACATTTCTCATTTTCATATGAATGAGCGTACATACACCCAATGACGAAGCTACATGCAGTCATTGGTGTCAGCTCGCACCGATGACTTTTTGTCAAATCCTTCATAAGTCACTACTTAAGCACTATTCATAGTAATAATGATCCAATTAAATATTGATTTTGACCCCCTACATATACCATACTAAATGATGAATGTCTATTAGAGACTTGAAGTATAGGTTTCTCTAATTCTTAGGTGACCGAGATTTTGCTAATCAGTATGATCATACTTTTTTTTAGCCTTTGGATATGGAAGTTCACTCACATAGTCACATAGTTAAATATTCTGTTCGGAATAAGAAAAATGTATTGTCTTTAGTAATAATTTATTCCAGTTACAGTATTACAATAGTGCTCGAAACATGCATTTTATTTGTTTCGTATAGATGTGATCAAGAAGTAGTGAAGATCTTGGCCACTTATTTATACGAACTAAATGTTGAAATTTTGAAGAAAAATTATTCTGGTTTCACAAAAAGAAATGTTACCAAATTTCTTAAATGATACACTTTTACTTTTTGTTTTGTGAATCCAAATGCATGATAATACCAACACAACCACATAATTGATCCTCTCTTAGATAACTAAAAATATTGTATGATGTTATATTCCTTTTTACATTGCATAAAGAATAATATGTAGTTATGCCCTTGATACTCGTGTTAGCAAAAACAATGGAAAAGAATGAAAAATTGAAGGCCAAACTAGCAAGTTGCGGAGACAACATATTCCTGAGAAAATCTTAGAGTGGAATAAATGATTAGTCGTCCAAGGTTTTCCTCCAATGATTATATGGCATGGTGTATGTATGGTGTGGGGGCATTCGCAAGAATATCATCCTTTTCTCCGCATATGCGAATGTTGAAAGAGAAAAAGCAACATGAACTCCTCAGCTACTTGCCATTGAAGGAGAAATTGATGAACGATTTTGCTAAAGTAGTTTGGGAAAGCTTTCTTAGTCGTTGAACATGGAGGGGTCAGTTGGAAAACAGAATAAGTCAAAACCATGACTAGCAGAATTGTTTGTGGCAAGAATTGTACAAATAAGTATTGAAAGAAGTGTTTGCATGTGCTCCAGCGGGCGGTGGGACCAATAAAGTGTTTCCCCATTAACTATTACATTTTGTGGCCATCATATCTATTTTCTTCTATTCATTTGCCTTTTTTTTAGTTCGGTTCATTTTTTTAGAAAATAGAAAACGGTTCTGGCCTTTTGCAAGAGTTGCATACGGCCCCAATTTGACCCTTATTATAGCATATTGTGCTTGCACAATGCAACACGATATTTAAGAGAGAATTGAAACATAGCCTATGCCTCAATGGTCATCCATTCTTTGTGAAGATGCTTATGACCACTACCTCCAACATTTGGCATGCTTCTACAATAGCGTCCTTGTGGATATTCTTTTGCAAGAGTCTCCAATGGCGGAGCTAATATGTTGCCTTAAAAATCACTTGCATCAGAGAGCATTGGTTTTTTGTTAAATACAATATCATTCCCGCAGAGCCATAGCAACCAGAACATGGCTGCCACACTAACAATCATTAATCGTTTTTCCTTCACCCCCCTTGAGCTTAGCCAACTCCCAAAAATGTGTAGAGTATTTTGGGGTTTAGGAAAACCCGTGGCAATGGAAACAATCCACCACATGTTCTAGGCAAGATGGCACTCAAAAAAAAGATGATGCCTTGTTTCATTGCTATTATAGAAACACCACTTTTGAGTACCTTTCCACCTTTTCTTAGCAAGGTTATCTTTTGGTTAAGGTAACTCCTTTAGTTAGGTACCATAAAAATATTTTAATCTTTAGGGGGAGTTTGATTTTCCACAGGTGTCTTAATCTAGACTTTTCTTGGAGCAACATGACATGGTACATAGAATGCACCGAAAAGATACCATTCTCATGAAGGTTTCATTTAAAATTATTTGATTCATCACCTAGAGAATCATCACTGAATTTTGAAGTCATGTTGTTCCATTCAACTAACTTGATGTCAATGATGGGTCTCCTAAAAAAAAGATTAAGAGGGATGGATTGGAAGACCTCTTGAACAGTAATGTTCCTCCACCTAGCCACGTTTTATAGGTTTGGGAATTATTCACTCAGAGGTGTATTATCCACCCGTGTGTCTTTCCAAAATCTAACTTGGCTACCATCTTTCACATGGAAGGAACATCATTTAAATAATTCATCCCTAACCTTTAGTAACCTAGTACAGAAATGAGAATTGCTCGTTTTCCTTTGGATTTGAGTAAGAGGTTTATCAGGAAAGTACTTGTTCCTAAGCAACCTCTGCCACACACCATCTTCGTTAAGAAGCCTAAAGAGCCACTTACTTAAGAGGCATATGTTTTTAGTGCGGAGATTGGTTATCCCAAGTCCCTCTTGATCTTTGGGTTGACAGAGTATTTCTCATATAACAATGTGGTATTTCTTTTTATGGCCTTCTCCCTCCCAAAAGAATTTGGAGCGGATGATGTTTAGCTTTTTAAGGACCCGTTCTGGAATCTTGAAAAAGGACATCGTAAACATAGGGAAATTGCTAAGGACAATATTTACAAGAATCAACCGTCCTCCTGCAGACATCAATTTTCCTTTCCACTTATTAAGGGTTTTTTGAAACCTATCAATCGCATCCCCCCATTCCATGTTTCTGAGCTTCTTGTGTATCATAGGGATGCCTAGATACTTGAATGGGATGTTACCCAGTTTGCAACCAAACAGGGTTGTGTATTTCTGCTCATAATTTTTTGCCTCACAAAAGCAAGAAATCTCACTTTTATCAAAGTTTATCTTGAGACCAGATAGTTGTTCAAAGACACACAATAGGAGCTTCATAGTTTTAGCTTTTTGTATGCCATGATCTATGAAAATGATGGTATCATCAACATATTGAAGGATAGATAGACTATCATCAACTAGATCCGGAACAACCCTACTAAACTGGTCGTCCTCCTTTGCTCTTGAAATTAAAATTGCTTACATATCAGCCACTAAGTTACAAAGAATATGAGACAAGGGGTCACCCTGTTTAAGACCTTTATGTATTTGGAAATAAGGGCCAATATCATCATTCACTATAATCCCCACATGAGCACCAGATACAAAACTATAGATCCAGTCACACCATGTTTTTATGAAGCCCTTCATCCTCATAGTTTGTTGGAGGAACGACCATTTCACTTTATCATAAGCCTTTTCAAAATCAAGTTTGATGACTACTCCATTCTTCTGCTTTCGATGTAGTTCGTGGATAGTTTCGTGTAAGACAATTGCACCTTCCATTATATGTCTACCAGTCATGAAAGCTATTTAAGATTGTCGAACTATTTTTCCTGTTACCATCCCAATTCTATTTATGGAAACTTTAGTGAGAACTTTAAAGCTGACATTTAGCAAGCATATTGGGCAGTACTCTTGGATTTTTTATGCATCTCCTTTCTTTGGGATTAGAGTAATAATTTCAAAGTTGAGGCTATGCACCGGTACTTTTGCATTATGAAAATCCCTGAAGAGGGTCATGAGGTCTTCCTTGATTACTTCTCAAAATACCTGATAGAATTCAGCTGGGAAGCCATTAGGGCCTAGAGCTTTATTATGCTCCATTTGAAAATTTGTCTTCTTGACCTCCTCGATCCTGAGCAATTAGGATCTAATTTTCATCTACGGTATGTCTAAGGTCCTAGATTCGTCAAGGGATATAGTATTATCGTCTGACCTGTAGAGTAATAGTATTGGCTTTTTTTTTTGTTTTAGTTGACTATACCATTTTTGGTGCTTTCATTATTCTTGAAAATGTATGGACTCCTATTTGCAGGCCAAAGAAGCCTGAAACTAAGGCATAGTTCAAATGGGGCCCCAAATCTTAGAGACTGAAGCTAAGGCATAGCTCAAACAGGGCCCCAAATCTTAGAGCCTGAAACTATTAGTGAACTTTGTTAGTGCTCGAGCATGGAGGGGTCCATTTGGAATGTGGGAGATGAAAGGAATGACAAGGAAACACAACAATTCAATTGACTAGCAGATTTGCGTGCTGCAGAAAAGAAAACACTAAGATTTAGTCAAAAGAATTGTTTGTGTTGACGTCAAAACGCGCTGTTAAACACGAGCATGCAAACGTGCAACTCGCAAACACACTCCACGTTGCAGAGTCTGTGAAAATCGGACCCTCCGGTTTGTCAAACCGAAGCCTCCGGTTTTGTCGGGGTTCTGACGAAAACCGACGAGTGCTCGCCCGGGAGGGACCCCGTCAGAGCAAGCACACATAGGGTTCTCCTAGAGTCGGCATGCCATCTAAGACGCCTTCAATCGCCGTCGAGACGAAGGAAGAACAGAAAATTAGGGTTGAGACAGAATTTGGGGTAGAAAGAGATAAAACATAAAGGTAAATTGATAGATTCGACTGGGATTGTTGGTTGCCTTCCTCAATCGGTCGTGGCCCTTTGTATATAAATGGTGGAAGGTCTTGTCCCACAAGAAACTGAGATTTATATGATACACATGAAGAACACTAACTCTAACTCGGTCTGGATCGTGAAAACCAGACCCTCCGGTTTACAAAACCGGACCATCCGGTTTTACATTCTATGAGCATCTTCCAAATGTCATAACTTCCTCGTCCGGACTCTAAAATAGGTGTTCCATATGTCCGTTTCGATCGTCTCGATGAGGGTTTCATCATGAAGACTTCAAATAATTATTTTGACTTGATATTCATACCTTTACATGCACTCCTTTGTTTCTTGAGTGAAACTTGGCCAAAATACTTAGAAAATATGCTCACAACCTGCAAAACATGTCTAAATACCAAATATATTAAATAATTAACATTAGTATTGATTTAGACAATTTTGACTACTATGTGTCTGCTAGAACCGGATGCTCCGGTTTTGTAAACCGGATACTCCGATTTTTCCAGAGTGTATATTTTGGTCGTCAACACATGCCCCCCTGTTTTTTGGCAAAGCTTGCATGCCAAAAAATATTTCTATAGACCAAAATTATCTAAGAATAATAATAAACAAAGCATCGGCTATGTATGACTGATGTAACCCTCATGAACCTAAAAATATAACTGAAATAGTACTCTTACAAATATAGCAACACAATAGTAGACACTAACTAACTATTTTGGCTTTTACTAAATTAGTGTTTGAGTAATAACAAAAATCTTGGTACGACCCTAATGGCCGATCATGTATATTTCTATTTGTCATAGCCCAACAAGAATGTTGATAGTGATAATAGGGCAACCAAGGATTAAACATAAACCATGGATTATGATTAACTAAATATGCATTCCATGGTATGTGCATTAATGGATTATATAACGAAAACCAGTTAGATGAATGCAAATTATATTGATGTACCTTTGGTCTCATCGGTGAAGAACTCCTCCTTTGACTCTTTCTAGCCTCACCGACTTCATTACCATTTTGTTTTTCCTTGGCTTCTTTCGTGTATTTAGCCAGCAACTCGTCAAAGGTTGGCTTGGCCCTCACCATCTTCATTTTCATCATGCCACCATCTTGCCCCCTAGCTGAACATGGTTTTTGTTCAACCTTTTCTTCTACAACTTGCTTGGGACAAGCTTCATCAACAACACTAGCCGATACACTAGTTTTTGGCCTTTTTTGATCTACTGTCAAGTCTGAATTCTTCTTTAAATTCCAATCCTTCTTGACACGCCAGACTTCTTTGATCACTTGTCGTTTAATTTTACCAATAGACCGATTCTTTTGCTCAAAACGGTCATTATTGATAGGTGATGACCTATTATCTGATAGACCTCCATAAGGGACTAAATCTGAATAAAAACAGATTGGAGGAGGCGGTATGCATGACAACCATGGTGAATACAAATAAGGCATAGATTGATAAGGTGTCCATGGTCTATTTACAGATGACTCAAATGATCGAAACGACATTGATGAAGTATGAGAACTATCTGGTTGCCGATTCGAACTATAAGACGACTGATATTTTTTAGGCCAAATAGCATATTCCTTACTATTTGGATTTTGGAACTTGGCCTGAAACTTTTGAGGTTTCGGCTTTCTAATCTTATGCTTGTCAAGGCCATTAGGTTTGTTGACCTTCCAGACACCAACCTCTGGATTTTTAGGCATAACCATCTTTTTCTTTTTCTGAACAAAACCGGAGCATCCGGTTTGGTAAACCGGAGCATCTGGTTTTCCTTGGACAGCAGGTTGAACCGAATTTTTGGACTTGTTTGCTTGCCCCCCGAGTACAGAGGTGGTTTGTGTGGTTTCTATGCTTTTCCTAGATTCAACTTGAGATAGCCCAACTTGATTTTCTTGTACTTGACCAACAACATTAGTAGTTGGCTTATCTTTGCGAGGAATACAAACTAAATTTGCATCAACATGAGTATTAGTCGGCTTTTCAACAACCGACTCTTGACTAATAGGAATCAGATCTATAGTGTTTTTTCTATTAAGTAAGTCATCCACAAATGTAAGCAAACTACTTATAAAATTAGCCGTGGACTTGCTATGCTTTGGAAGATCGTACATCCTCAACTCGTCGATGATAGATACCTCCATCATGATGACGCCTTGTTCTGTTACTTGATAGCAGTCAGGAAGCATTACTTTGCCAATGCCTTTGCGTAAATCTTCAGGTAATCCTTCAAGTGCCATCATATTACTAGGGTTTGCTAAATCAGCCATGATGGCCAGATTCTTCTTCCCCAGCGGAGTCGCCGAAAAGTGTGGTGACGCCGAAAAGCGCCGCTACACGAGCACGTTCTTGTGCGGATGGTAGAAACAGAACTTGCTGTTGAATCTGCCAAAACCGGACCCTCCGATTTCCAAAACTGGAGCTCCGGTTTTATCGGGTTCCGACGAAAACCAATGAACGCTCGCGAGGGAGGGACCCCGTCAAGGCAAGCACACTCTTGGGTTGTCCTAACATCGATAGGCCATCTAGGACGCCTCCAATCACCGTCAAGATAAAGGAAGAACAACAAATTAGGGTTGAGACGGAATTAGGGGTAGAAAAAGATAAAACATAAAAGTAAATTGATAGATTCGATTGGGATGGTTGCCTTCCTCAATCGGCCGTGGCCTTTTGTATATAAAGGGTGGAAGATCTTGTCCCATAAGAAACCGAGATTTACATAATTCACGTGAAGAAAACTAATTCTAACTCGGTCTGGATCGTGAAAATCGGACCCTCCGGTTTACAAAATCGGACCCTCCGGTTTACAAAACCGGACCATCCGGTTTTACAGTCTATGAGCATCTTCCAAATATCATAACTTCTTCGTTCGGACTCCAAAATAGGTGTTCCATATGTCCGTTTCGATCGTATCGATGAGAGCTTCCTCATGGAGACTTCAAATAAGTATTTTGACTTGATATTCATACGTTTACATGCACTTCTTTGTTTCTTGAGTGAAACTTAGCCAAAATACTTAGAAAATATGCTCACAACCTGCAAAACATGTCTAAATACTAAATATATGAAATAATTAACATTAGCCTTGATTTAGATAATTTTGACTACTATGTGTCTGCCTTCAGTTTTGTAAACTGGATACTCCGGTTTTTCCAAAGTGTATATTTTGGTCGTCAACTGTTTGTATGCTCGAGTGGTAAAAAATATATACAACTTTTCCTATTTTTCTGAAATTTTGTGGCCATCACATCTCCTCAAAGTTTCTTTTACTCACTGTGATATTCTGATCTTTTCAATTTGACTTATTTGATCTTCCTGATTTTTGCAACTTTTTTTTGGGAGGGGGGGGGGGTCAAATGTTTCTGGTCGGAGACCTGAATCGCACAACCCAAACCAGCTAAAATCAGACGGGCAGCGTCAGACCATCAGACGTTTCCGTGCAGCTGCTTAGGATAAACAGTGGGCAGAGGCAGAAGATCAAGTGGGCCTAGGTTTGGTGAACTCGAGGTCATGCGTTCTGTCGCGCCAGGGGGAAGCAAAAGCTCCCTCCGCATTGCCACGCTTGGCCCTCGAACTTTGGCAACGAGAAACGCGGAATCGCCAGCAGCAACCAGGCACCAGCCGCATCGAAAATAGTGTCTAACTGTCAGTAGATTGAAAATAAGGGTTTTTTAATCAATGTTTTTAATTTTTAAATTTAGATTTAAAAAATAAAAAAGATAAAACTTTTCTATAGTTTATATATAATACTAATTAATATAAATAATTTTATAAATAAAAAATAACAAAAGAAATAATTAAAAAATTATAAAAAAATAACACTAAAAAGACCATTAATTGAAAGAATACTACTTTTTAATCGACTGAAAAATAACATTCCCCGATAATAAAGTGACAGGACGAATGGAGCTGGTACTCGTCATTTTGTCATCACACAAAATCGTGCGTCATATGGATCCGTGGTCGGCGGTCGAGCTAGTTAACATGTGATGCAGGTTAGTATTGTAGTTACGGAGGCGAGGTGTCAAAGGTTGATTTGGGGGTGGCCGGATGTCACTGATACGCGTCCACTACTTGGAATGACAACAGATTTCGTCGTTGCTGAATGGTTGATAAAATATTACTGTCTGATGTTAGATGAGGACCAAGTTGCCCTGTGATATTAGTGGCATTTCTCCTCCCCTGTTGCTAAATGGTTGCCCTGTGACACTGAAGGCCTATAATATAAGGTGCTATTTTGACCCATATACATAGCAGGAAAATATCTCATCTCCACATATAGAAGAGGAGGGTGTACCCGGTCAACTCGTCACGTGCTGACCACACTGTTGCACGCCGGGAAGCAAACTCTCGCAAGACACCTGCCTGTCCCGTAGTCGGCTCACAGCTGTGGGCCTCTTGCAGCAGCCGAGGAGACAGAAAAGCAACGCGGACACCGACCAAGCAAAAGAAGGCTCTGTGCCGTGCCGTCGCCAAACTCCTCTTCGCTCTCTTTCTCCTGCCGCGCGCACCAAAAGACATTTTGCGGTCTGAGAACACGCCGGCTGCCGACTGACAGTCACCGGCACCGTCCAAAATACAAGCATCAGCAAATGGCGAATGCATTGCTGAGGTAGACATGGCCAAAGCAGAAATCACAAATGTGTTAGTGCCATTGATCGCCTGATGAATGTTGGCAAAAATGCAAGTCAAGCAACTGTCAAACAGGGGAGGCCGAGCAGAGCGTTTGAAAAAAAGTGGAAGGGGACAAATACCATGTGGGAGAGGTGTCTAGCTCAACTGGCTTCGCCACACGCCTCCGTCTCCTTCCGCGAGAGCTGTAAGCTAGCTAAGCGAAGCCAAAGCCTCTTGGTCGTCCTCGGCTGGCCGCTGCTGGATCGTTTGTCTCCGCGCGTAAGCAAAACCAAACCGCATTTGGATCCTTAACGGCAAAGCAACCGCGCGCCATTTATGGCCGCCGCCTCAGCCGCCCCCCGGAAGATGCCGCCGCCGCAGCAAGAGCAGCAGTACCCGCCTCCTCTCATGTCTTCTTCCTACTCTGACGACATGGCTGCCTTCTACGCCGCCTGGGCCGTCCGCGAGGAGGAGCTCGCGGCGGCGCTCACGTCCGCGCTGCCGTCGCGCCGCCGCGACGCGCTGGTCGCCGCCGCGCTGGACCACGTGGCGGCATACTACGAGCACAAGTCCCGGCTGGCGGACCGCGACGTGGTGGCGGCGTTGGACCCGCACTGGCTCAACCCGCTCGAGCGCACCTTCCTGTGGGCCTGGGGATGGAAGCCCGCCCTCGTCTTCCGCTTCCTCAACAGCAACAGCGCGGAGCTGGAGGCCCTAAGGGCCGCCACGTCAGCGGCCGAGCGGGAAGTGGAGCGCGAGGTGGCGGCCGTGCAAGAGTCCCTCGCGGGCCCACGCGTGCTGGCCGCGCTGCGCAGGCAGGCACCCGCGAGGCGGGACGGCGAGCCAGCGGCGGCGGCCCACGACGACGCCGTCGACGCGGTGGGCCGGGTGCTGCGCGTGCTGCTGGGCTCCGCCGACGCGCTGCGCGAGCGCACCGTGCGAGGCGTCGTGGCGCTGCTCGCGCCGGACCAGGCCGCCGCGTTCGTCGCCGCCATGCTGACGTTCCACATCTCCGTGCGCCGCGCGGGCCGGGACTGGAGCTCCTCGGCCCACCACGGCTAGTAGCCCGACCAAATGCGTAACAAGAACTGAGGAGCTCCTTGCTACGTGCATGGACATCGTCAAGCAATCCCCCGTCCATGTCACTTAAGTGTCTGGCCAACAATTGTTGTTGGCAATAATAAGAGGCCAAGACCCCCCCCCCCCCCCCTCGGGTGTGTTTGTCTCAAGATCTCGAGTCCATTTTGTCGAGCACCGTGCGTCAGTGTGTCTTCAAGAGTCAGCCGCTCATGGTTTGTCCGTGTCTTTTTTCGCGGCCGGTTGGATTTGTCCTCTGCCGATCCAGCCACGTCGCGTAGTATATGTTTCTTGGGGGTTTCACTGAATCATATATCAATGGAATCTGGTCAGTTTGTGTCTAATTGTTGTAGAGTCAGTCATCAGTAGTCCTCTTCCGAGACTAATTCATGGTCATTTCAACTCACACATTGTAATTCACACATCCATAATTCGTTCAAACGACAATATCCAAGCAACAACGACCGTTCATTCGCTTACAGTTACCTTTTGCTTCACATTACGCTGGACTGGGTTTCGGATCTCCAAAATGAGTAATGCTAAGAAATGTCCTCTTTGGATTTGTCGCCCTGTGTACATATATGTGAGTATCTCTGTTCCTACTCTCTGTGTGTACGTTTTCGGTTTTCAAATAAATAAGTAACAGAGGGATGATTATAAAGAGCGACAGTTCATATAAACTTCTAGGATGATGGGTAATTTTCTTATACTCAACCTTTCAAGAACTGGTAGGGGAGTTTCCGGTCGAATCCTGAAAACCCACTTTATCCATAATTTGTTATTTTATATATCTTTTTAATTAAGGTAAAATCTTTGAGTGTGAACTTTTGTGTCCGTATTTTCAAAAACATGTCATGTATACCTGGATACATTATTTATATATATATATTTTTATAGGATTTCCATGATCGCACCGAAAGGATTTGCAATTGAACTTTTTCTGTTTTGTCAAGGATAGATCACCACAGTAGTAATGGTGTGTTTCTTTTGAGGACAAGATTTGATTGGATATGGTCTAAGTTATATGTTTAATTGGGTGGATGAGATGATCCAATTTTGTGTTTTGTTAGATCGATAACAATGGATAGGACAAAATAAAATAATGAAATTATATATTTTATTATATCTTATTATTAAATAATAACAATTAACTATACACTAATTAGTATGATCTAATATTTATTAGTCTTAATCATATCTTAATAATTTGTAATTAGTAATAAAACATTAATTATCATTAATTCTAGTATGATTGAGCTCTCATCATGTACTAATCAACATCTTATTACTTATCAATAATAATATCATACTAAATCATATTAATAATATCTAATTATTTTAGTAATCATCATCGTTACATAAGTTGAATAGGCTCATCCGATAATTTTTACCAGTCAAACTCATCCAAGATTTTAAACGAATATTCTCATTTTGCAATTATAGAGCAAACGTCTGTGCTATGGCAAAAAGAAGAAATTTTTTTACGAAAACCAGCTCAAATTGCTGAGAATAATGCACAACAGAGTAGCCTACTCAGTTTATCATCTTCGTTGTGTTCCATACTAAAACTGAGTATGAAAAATCAAAAGAAATATTTGTATGGATAAAAATCACCCTAGTGTAACTTGTCTCTTTCCGATTGGTGTTAGTAACTTACTTTCGTCAGATCATTGTAATAAACAAATCCATAAGTCCGGGATCGTTCTTTCTGCAAGAATTGACTAATTTATTTTTCTCTTTTTGTGGAAGTATCTACTATTTTTTTTTTGCGGGAATAAAGTATTATCTACTAGTTGAGTGTGAAGCATTTAAGACAAAAGGAAGTTCTTTTCCTCTTATACCTTGGACTATATATGCATCATCATACAAATTTGTGGAATACTTATCGTATCGGTATCCATAGCTACGCTAAAGTCGGTAGACGACCAGATGACCCACCAATAACAGAACCGTCCGAGCCGGCTTGGAGTGCAAGGCAATTAGAAATATACTTACTATGTTTATCCTTATAGACTATGAGTAGGACTCTTTATGGATCCCCTGTCGACCGGATATATAAGGCGGAAGGAACCCCCTATTGAGGGACACACACGCGACACAACAATCGCACCAGATTACACTGTAATATAAACCACAAAACACAGGACGTAGGATTTTACTCTCATCGAGAGGGCCTGGACCTGGATAACTCAGCGTCTTGTGTATTAACCATTAAGTTCTTAATCGCGACGTAGCCCTATAAATATATTGCCGAGATCAAGTCTCGACAGTTAGCGCATCAGGTAGGGGGGAAGGCACGCTGGGATTCACCGTCGACTTCGATGGCAGAGTCCCAACATCCAGTACTCGCCGGACTTCAGGATCTCCTTCAGATCACTCGACTTCACCGTGGACGCCAATGGAGCGTTAGGCCTGGAAAAACATCGATTCGACTCGGCTGCAACCAATTCTATGGCGCGATCACTAGGCTCATCAGACCTGATCCTAGCCCTAGTACCACTAGGATTCGGCGGAACTAACCTACCCTCCGGGTACGACTCAAAGTCGGTCCGCTCCTTTGATGAGCAGTCAGATGGAACTTCTTGCCCATATCCATTGGCCGTAAATATGGTCGATCTCGTGGAAAACCCACCGACGAACAACGGAGAAGGAAATCGTGGAGAAGAGTACTACGAGGAAGAGGCCACATCAGGCGATCATCGTTGCCGGCCGAGAAGATCGCGCGGATCTCGTCTTGCACGGCAATTGGATCTCGGGGGCTAGAGATCGAGATGGATGATATCAAGGACTATGACACCTCACAGAATAACATCACCGGGACAAAGACGTTACTCGACAATTTGATGGCTGATGAGGCATATCAGACTCCCATGATGAAGAAGGCAGTGGCCATGCTTAAAGCAGCTGCCGTTCAAGACATGGTCAGAGAGCCACCCCAGTCAGTAGCAAGCTCTAGATACGGTACTACGCATGATCGTTGAGGATGTCATGATCTGAGAGATTCTCAAGGCCCTCATGACCTTTGACAAGTCATCAACTCTCATTATGAAGAGCGCGCTCGAGACAATCGCCGCTATGAAGAAGAGCGGCATGACCGGAGGGATGACTACCCTCTGGAAGACCGACGAGAAGATCACGTGATCCACCTCTGAGGGATAACCGCGACGACCGACGTCGTTATGACGATCGGGATCGGCGTGAAAACTATAGCGAGTATAACTGCCGTCGCCGCCGCGATGATGATGTGGGTCTGTGCCATCGGTGCCAAACTCCCTCTACATCATGATCTCTAGATTGTCGGCATAGGTCTCCATCGCCGACCGACGAGGAGTTTGATGGAATAAAGGCTTACACTCTCGAGTTGCGCAGGTGCAAGTTTCCAAGGAGTTTCAAGCCAATTGCTATTGAAAAGTATGATGGCCAGACCAACCCCAAGGAGTGGCTCCAGATCTATAGCACAGCTATTTGGTCTGCAGGGGGAAACAGTTACATAATGGACAATTATCTGCTGGTCTTCCTTGTGCCAGTCATTCGGATTTGGCTCACGTCTCAACCCGAGAATTCCATCTCCAATTGGGGAGAGCTCAACAAGCAGTTCATTGAGAGCTTTCAAGCTACCTACAACCGTCTAGGCAACCACTTCAACCTCACCTGACTCAAGCAGAAGCCTGATGAACCCCTGCGTGATTTCATCAAGCATTTCTACGCCAAGAAGATGGAGATCCCCAATGTCTTGGATCAGCAGATCATTACTGCCTTTCAAGGAGGGTTGCAGAGTAATGACCTGGTTTGGGAGATCGATCGACGGAATCATAACCTCGATCTGACCGCTTGGGAGTGCTTCAAGATCGCGGATAAGTACGCTTCAGGGGAGTCGGCTCTGTACGACATCCGCGGTAAGGGGAAAGAGAAGCGCCAGGAGAAGCCAAAGTCGTCCAAGAAGGACAAGAAGAGAAAGACCGATAACATGGTTACTGCCATAGACCTATCCATGAAGAATCCACAGACGAACCAGCAGACCATGGATGACTTGCTGAGTGGCTCATGCCTATGGCATCCCAAGGGAAACCACAAAGCAAAAGATTGCTATTGTCTCAAGGGCTTTGCGACAGCCATGCTTAAGGTGGCCAAAGATCCACCAAGACACAACAGCAAGGACAAGGCCAACAACAGTGACGGCAAGGACGAAGAAGGAGAGTTCCAGGAGCCCTAAAAGGTGGTCAACTTCATCTTTGGAGGACCGGATGCCTACGCGTCCAAACATAAGCAAAAGCTGGAACTACGAGAGATTAACTCCGTAGAACCTGTTGCTCCTGAGTACATGAGGTGGTCTGAGACTTCGATTACTTTCGATCGGTCAGATCATCCCAAGCACCTGCCCAAGCCAGGCCGCTACCCGCTCATGCTTGCTGCTACGATGAAGGAGGTCAAGTTCAGCTGAGTGCTCATTGACGGAGGAAGCAGTCTGAACTTGATCTTTACCAAGACCCTCAAAGAGTTAAGCTTGACTGTCAACAACCTCAAACCTAGTACTTCTCCCTTCCAAGGGATTGTGCTGGGAAAGACCTCGGTTTTGATAGGGCAAATCACTCTGCCTGTTACATTCGGTACCTGAGAGAACTACAGGACCGAGCGCCTGATCTTTCAAGTAGCCGACTTCGAGTCTGCCTACCATGCTATCAATGGCAGACCGGCAATGGCAAAATTCATGGTGGTCTCACACTAACCATACCTCACCTTGAAGATGCCAGGCCTCAAGGGAATCATATCCCTCCACTCTGATCTTCGGAATTCTTATGATTATGATGTGCAGAGTTGTGAGTTAGCCGACCAATAGTTGATGTTGTCCGACCGGCTGTAGATCCAGAAGGCAGTCGACAACGAGGTGAAGTCTGATGTAGAGATCCCCACAAAGAAGCCCAACAAGGAGAAACTCGAGACGGATAACGTCCAGACCAAGGAGATAGCACTCGACCCTGAAGACCCGACTAAGGTTACATATGCAGGGGCCGATCTCGGGGAGAAATAGGATTTTGTGCACACTCTTTTCCTCTAGGCAAACAGGGACATCTTAGCATGGAAGCCCTCTGACATGCTGGGAGTTCCTAGGGTAAAGATTGAGCACGAATTAGGGGTGCCTCCTGGGGCTACACCCGTCAAGCAACGTCTTAGAAGATTCGCTCAAGACCGCAAAGACGCTATGAAGGAGGAGTTAGCTAGGCTTTTAGATACTAATTTTATAAAGGAAGTGTATCATTTAGATTGACTGGCTAATCCAGTCCTTGTACCTAAGAAGAATAAAGAAGGGCGTATGTGCGTCGATTATACCGATTTGAACTAGGTCTATCCTAAGGACCCCTTCGCTTTGCCACGTATCGATCAAATCATAGACTCAACAGCCGGGTGAGCTTTTAAGTTTTATGGATGCCTATTCAGGCTACCACCAGATCCCACTGAAAGTTGAAGATCAAATCAAGACTTCCTTTATAACTCCTTTTGGTGCCTATTGCTACATCACTATGTCGGTCGGTCTGAAAAATGCTGGCGTGACTTACCAACATGGTATTCAACGCTGCCTCAAAACTCAGATCGGTCGAAATGCAGAAGCATACGTTGATAACATCATGGTAAAAACTCAAAATGTTGGAGAACTTATCTCTAACCTGGCAGAGACGTTTGACAACCTGAGACGATACTCGATGAAGTTGAATCCTAAGAAGTGTGTTTTCGGGGTACCTTCGGGAAAGTTGCTCAGTTACATCAAACGAGATATAGAGGCTAACCCGGATAAAATCAAGGTGATCCTTGATATGGGGCCACCAAACTCACAAAGGGATGTACAGAAGCTGACCACATGCATGGCGTCCTTAAGTCGCTTTATCTCTCGATTAAGGGTCAGAGGTCTACCTTTCTTCAAGTTGTTGAAGAAGCAAGATAACTTCGTCTGGATAGAAGAGGCACATGCGGCTTTAGATGAGTTGAAGGTTAACCTCAGCATTATCCCAGTCTTAGTCCCTCCAGAGCCCCAAGAGAAGCTTCAACTTCATGTTTCGGCTACAACTCAAGTTGTAAGTACTGTCTTATTAGTCGACCAAGAGGAAAAGAGTCATGTACAAAATGTGCAACACCCGGTTTATTTTGTTAGTGAGGTCCTTAACGCCTCCAAAACACATTACCACAGATCCTGAAGCTGCTTTATGCGCTCCTGATCACCTCGAGGAAGTTGAAGCATTAATTTCAAGCTCATTCAATTGAAGTCCATACATCTTTTGCCCTCGGAGATGTATTTTATAATCGTGAGGCGGTCGGCAAAATTGCCAAGTGGGCGGTTGAACTTGGTCAATACATCATTTTGTTCGTGCCTCGCTCGGCGGTTAAGGGACAAGCCTTGGTAGACTTCGTCTCCGAATGGATAGAAATTTAACTGCCAATGACACCACAAGACATTGACTATTGGATGATGTATTTTGATGGGTCACTCCAATTACAAGGTGCAGGAGCGGGAATTGTGCTCATCTCACTTTAGGGAGAGAAGCTCAGATATGTCCTTCAAATCAATTTTCGCGTATCGAATAATGCTATGGAATATGAAGCCCTTCTACATAGTCTGGGCAATGCCATATCAGTTAGCATCCAGCGCCTTGATATCTTTGGTGATTCGGGTCTAGTAATTAATCAGGTCACTAAAGACTGGAACTATGTGCACGATAACATTGCTGCTTACTGTCAAGAAGTAAGGAAGTTGGAGAACAAGTTTGATGGACTTAAGGTCACGCATGACAATAATCAAGCTGCTGATGAGCTAGTGAAGATGGGATCATCGCGATCGGCCGTCCCTCCTGGTGTTTTTTTACACACCTTCGATACTCCTACTATTTCTCCTCGTCCGGACGTGCTGACAACCGATGTTGCCGAACCAGTAATGGACCAAAGTGCGAAAGCCGACTGGCGTGATCCAATTGTCCAATTCTTGACTAAGGGTACGCTGCCTACGGATTCCAAAGAGCAACAAAGGTTAAAAGCCAATTGTCAAGGATATTTAATGGTGGATGACCTCCTTTGTCGAAAGGGAGGGTCAAATATTTTGATGCGCTGCATCTCAATTTCTAAAGGCAAGGAGCTGATGGTACAGATCCATGCAGGAGTATGTGGTAACCATGCAGCGTCCAAGACTTTGGTTGGCAATGCTTTCCGGCAAGGGTTTTATTAGCCCACGGCGGTCGAAGATGCACACCAGGTTGTTTGGATATGTGAAGGCTGTCAGTTCTTCATTCAGCAAACGCATGTGCCTTCGCAACAACTTCAGATGATACCCATGACTTGGCCCTTTGCAGTCTGGGGGCTCGATATTGTTGGGCCTTTCAAGAAAGTGCCAGACAGGTTTACTCATTTGTTTGTTGCCATCGACAAGTTCACCAAGTGGATTGAAGCAAAGCCAGTCGGCCGAGTTTGTCAAGCAGGTTTTCACTTGGTTTGGAGTTCCTCACGATATCATCACCAATAAGGGCACTCAGTTTACATGTGAGGAGTTTCGTGACTTTACCGATGAGATGGGAATAAAAATCCACTTTGTGTGGGCTCATCCTTAAAGCAACGGGCAGGTCGAGCGAGCCAACGGTATGATTCTTCAGGGGTTGAAGCCCCGGATTTTCGATAGACTCAAGCCTTATGCCGGTCGGTGGGTCATAGAGCTACCATCGGTCCTCTAGGGGCTACGCACTAATGTTAGTCAGGCTACTGGTCAGTCACCCTTCTCGCTGGTATATGGCTCTGAAGCCATGTTACTGATCGAGGTGAACCTTGTATCAGCACGGGTCAAAGGGTATGATGAGAAGGTCTCTGAAGACAACCGAGTGATTAAGTTGTTTGCGGCAGATGAGTTGCATGATCGCGCTCTGTTTCGGTTGGCAGTATACCAGTTGGGCTTACGATGTTATTACGACAATAATTTTTGACGTCGCCAGTTTCAAGTTGGAGAATTAGTGCTACGCCGAGTGCAATCGACCAAGAATCAGCACAAGTTATCCCCTAAATGGAAAGGACCTTATGTGGTCGAAGATGTCACTCAGCTGGGGGTTACCAACTGATGTATGAACATGGCAACGACGTACTGAACTCCTGGATTATTAACCAGCTATGTCGCTTTTATACCTAGTCTTTTTATGTATTCACATGTACATTATTATTGAATGAAACTTCAGTCTTTTTGACAAAAGATGTTTTTGATGGTTTTCATTCTCATTTGTCTCGATTTCTTTATTTAAACATTAAATAATCGAGTGAGGGGGCTAGTAATAATGTCCCGCTACTCCTTAACCTTGACAAATTCTGGGTTTGGATTTTTCTGACCGATTTCTCAAATCTTGATACGGTCTAATTCTTTTGATCTAACGCTAAATCATTACGGTCATACAATTTGTAGTACATAATAGACTGCCACTACATTAAACCCAGAGCCAAAGAGTGAGAGGTCATGTGTCGACTGGTCGACTCTGATTATTATGTAGTTATGAATTACGACCTAGTATGATAAGGCAGACCGCTGCATCTTCTATTTTAATCTCTAACGACCTTATGGTAAAAAGGTTTAAGTGCTAAAGCGCGAATACTGCAGCTAAGTACTGACCGGTCTACTTTAAGGAACAGGAGAACGCTCTTGTGACTTCTTAGTCAACTTTCTACTTGTTTAAACAATTAAGCAAGAAAAGAATTTTTATTTACACAAGGAACATATTGTTTCTATATCGAAATACTACTAATGTATTTCATTACACAGATATTTACACCTCCTATGAAGGAGAAGAAGCGTCATCCTCTAATTCAACATCCGGAGTCGCTGGAGGAATCGGAAGGTCTGGAGCTATGTCAATATTCTCCACTAAGACTCGAGAGGTCTCCACCATGGAGTCTAGCAGTAGCTGACATTGGTCGACGGTCTTCTTGGGATTGAAGCCCTCCTTGATTTTATCTTTGGAGAGCTCAGGGTTCCATGATTTGCAAATCGCCAATACTTGGCTCCTAGCGTCGATAGCCACTCGCCTAGTGTTCTGCTCAATAGCCTCGGGGGCATGCTCCAGCAAATGCTCCAGTAAATGTCCGGTCTGCTCTACTTGGTTGGCATGGATATAACCCAAAGCCTTCCGAGCACCATAAGATAAAGCTTCAAGATCCACAAGGATGTCAAAAGTTGAAATTTACACGGTGGATGACAAAGAAGACAGTGAAGAGCTTACAGGCAAGATTACATTTAAAGGCCACGGCAGAGCTTTTGGCTTCCTTTAGCTTCTCCTCGGATTCTTCCAGTTTCTTCTTCAGCTGAATGATTTCAGCACTCTGCTCTTCGGTCTCCTCTAGTTTCTCCTTCAGTTGTGCATTCTCGGCACTCTGCTCCTCAAGTGACTTGGTGATGTTATTCTTCTCCGCAATCAGAGTATCTAAATACCTCTACTGGTTTGAAGTAAGCTTCTCCAAGTCGATCGCTTTCTTCTCATGACCTGAAGACAAATACAAAGTTTTTAGCATGGGAGTCAATGAAGGTTGAAAGGCTTACTAGTCTTTTACCTGCACTATCGAGATGGCTCTGTTCCAAAGAGGTGGTAGCCACCTTAAAGTTGGTCAGCAGTCTGTTTACTTGCTCCTTAACCTTGGAGTACTGCTGACTGGTGACTAGAAAAATCAGAATAACACCATGTTAGTTAATAGGAATAACATTTGTATAATGAAGACTCAAAAGTGCATTATCGAAGCTTTCAGCCTCAAGGAAGTTAGGAAGTCAATCTGTGCCTGTTTCCTCCAATAGAGAATATATTTTCTAAACAAAGAGAGGAAGAGTGTATTAATATTTCATATAACTTGAGAAAGGTGGAAAAGGACCTTGGTATTGATGTACTTTGGATGCTTCGTGGTGTTGACGAAGGATTTCCAGATCTTCAGCTTCTGGTCGACCGATCGGCCTCTCGACTGATGCATCTTTATTAGCAGATGGTACGATGATAGTCTGTGATAGGGCGGCGGTCTTCGGTGGCGCTGGAGCATCTGGAGACTTCGCCGTTTCAGTTTGCATGCTTGATGGCATAGCAATTTATTGAGGCTGCTTGGTCGGACAAGGAGCAGGAGTTTGTACAGTGTCTTTAGATAGGGATACACTCTGCGGTCTGATCGACTGGGAGGTATCTCCACAATGAACAGGAAATTTAGAGGTCAAACAAACTCTGGGACAAGTCAATTAAGGTTTGAAAAGATGAGTAAACTTACTCAAAGACTTGTTTGATTCAAATCCTACAGACCTTCTTCTTCATAGAAGTGGTCTGTGAATTAGATTGGTTCCTCTTTAAGGATGATTGCTTCACCACCTCCATAGTCTTCTCTGCTGCTCCTATGTTGCCAGCCACTCGGCTAGAGGGCTCCGACTGGCTTGAGGGTCAGTCGATGGGAGTGAGGGACTGCTAACCGACGTCTTGAGGACACTCTTCCTCCTCCTCCTCATCATCACCATCCCCTCGGTACTATCTTCGGCGGTGGGTGACCAACTTAACCCGTTGACCGGGGAAGGGCACGCTGATGCCAAGGATAGTAGAACCGCTTGCATCGACTAAATCAGTCTGATGCACGCTCACTAATAAACTTGTTCCGGTAGGGTCGGTCTACGAAGGTGGCTTGGCAAAAAAATTCACTCCTTCTGTGTCAGTTGTTGGGAGAAGAGGGTGAGACACATAAGTGGCAACTATCTGCACACATGAGTGAAGATAATGTCAACAAAGTATATCTTCGTTAAATCAACAATTGAAGATGCAGTAGAAGCTATTGCTTACTCGGGCCAGATGAGTGCCCTTGTTGTATGCTTTCTTGATCAATTCATGATCTTGAGGACCAACCGATTCGGACATCTTGTTCAGGCAATCCTTGCGCAAGGCTGCGTTCGGAGGGTCGGGAACTTCCCTAGTTTCATCATCAGAAGTGTAATCTCAACCTGGGTGGCATTGCTGCTTGAGGGGTTGCACTTGGCGCACAATGAAGTTCTTGGCTATGGTGACACCGTCAATTCCCTCCTTCTTCAGACTGGCAATCTTCCTCAGGAGACCTTGAACTTGGGCGTCGTTCAGGTCTGGCTTCTCAGTCCAAGAGGATTGGGGGCTAGCCTTAACACTAGTACAGTCTGAGAGGGTTGGGGGAGAATTATCGCAATAAAACCATTCATCCCGTCATTTCTTGTTCCCTGTGGACAGTGGAACGTCGATGTACACGTCCTTCTTCCCGAGATGGATGCCTACGCCCCCAATGGCTTCTTGACTGACGGCAGATGGCAAGGGTTGGAGGACAAAGAGGTGGTGGAACAGAGTAAAGTGGGGCAGAACGCCATGGAATGCTTCGCACATGTGCACGAAAATGGCGATGTGCAGGATGGAGTTAGGGTTGAGATTGACCAATTTAATTCCGTAAAAGAAAAGGAGCCCACGCAAGAAGCTGCAGTAGGGAACTCTAAATCCATGTTCGAAGGACGAATGGAAGACCACAATCTGATTATGAATTGGGAGGGGGTGAGATTCAGATCCTGTTACCTTCTAGTTTAGTCGCGCCTGCTCTGGTAGGATGCCGTCGACGACCATGGCATTCAGCATGTTGGTGCTGATGGTGCTCTCTGAGAACTTCTGAAGCTGCTCCGAGGTGTCAAGCTTCGATGAGGAGGATTCGACAGTGGCAGCGCCCTTTGATTTCTTCACCAGCTTGCACGACATCTTGGCAGAAGTAAGGAATGTGGCGGATCTAGAGACTTAACCCTAACCCTAGTAAAGGCTCAGGGGCTTGGAGGCATCGAGGATCTGTGGCGGCGATGGCGATGAGCTAGAACCCTAGAACAGGGGAGCAGAGAAGCAGAGGAGGTGCGAGGAAGACGAAGAGTTTAAGCAAAATGACGGTGTGAGGTCATTGTCATTTCGTCCTCGCCCTTTTATACTTTCACGTTGACCTAGTCGTGGGGGACCATGTGGGCTGCCATGGATCATACAGTAATACATTAGCTTTTGTTGTAAATTAGAACAGGCAATAATCTTTTGAACGATTTTCTGCCAACTCTGATCAAACCTGAGTGTTTAAACTCGAGGGCTTATTTGATGAGAAGCTGTGATTAAAAATCACAATCAATACATCCCATATTTATGTGATTTGATGATCATATAGCAGAGGACTTGATGGTCATATGGGAATAGATCTAACACCTAGGCTGCTGATTGAAGTAAGTTATATCGGTTAATGATATGACTTATGTTGACCGAGTGACAATCATTTAAGGAAAAACTATATTATGATTATTGTTATTAAAGTTTAGTACTGAGTTATGATTGATGTCATAACTTTTCTTTGATTTATAATGTGATTGATGTCATTATTTTGGAATCAAGGATCAATCGGTTAAGGGTGTTTGTCACTCTGCTTTCTATAGTCGGTCGGCTCAATTGATGTTGTGCCGATCGATTGTTCGGTTTGATGATCGAGACATTGACTGCTCAAGTTTGATGATTTGAGTTCACCTTATGCAATAAAATGTAAAGAGCTAAAATTATTAGTCTCTTGTATTATTTATTAGTCTCCAAATTATACAAGGGTCGGGGGCTACACCTGATCAGGTGCACCTAGTCGGCGCACCAGATCTAATAGGAACTTGAATCAAGAGGTCTTCCTTATTTGTGACCTGTTCACAGCAAGCATTGATGGAGAATCACTCGGCAAGTCATAGCACCAAATCAGAAAGCACTCAGGAGCTGCTGTGGAATACTTACCTTACCGGTATCCATAGCTATGCTAAAGTCGGTAGACGACCGGATGACCCACAAATAAGGGAACCGATCGAGTCGGCTTCGAAAGCAAGGCAATTAGAGATATACTTACTATGTTTATCCTTGTAGACTACGAGTAGGACTCTTCATGTATCCCCTGTCGACCGGATATATAAGACGGCAGGAACCCCCCATCGAGGGACACACACATGACACAACAATCGCACCAGATTACATTGCAATACAAACCACCAAACACAAGACGTAGGGTTTTTACTCTCATAGAGAGGGCCCAAACCTGAATAACTCGGTGTCTTGTGTCTTAACCATCAAGTTCTTAATCCCGACATAGTCCTATTAATATATTGTCGAGATCCAGTCTCGACAAAATTAAACTATCTTTCAGAGATCAGATGGAGATATTTTTCAATAATGCCACTGCAGTTTAGGTGGGTCATGTGGGCCCTTGCGTAAATATCACATGAATAATAAAATAACATCATGCTGAAGTGAGCATTCCTTTTCTGAAAAAAGAAAAAGGAACAAGTGTTTGTAGCCCATTATTGCCCATAAACGCTTCATCTGAAATTCTCTCAAAAAAATTGGGCATCCAATGAAATACTAAACATCTCACACCAGAACATTAGTTTCATGTAAGGCCCTATTTGTTTCCTGAGCAGATTAATTAATCTAGATTATAGTGCTAGATTATTTAATTTGAATTATTTAAGTTGGATTAATTAATTTGAAAGGGGGTGTTTGTTTCTCTAAATTATTTATGTTGGATCAAATGTTTTTTTATGTAAGAAGACAATAGCACCCTTGATTATTTGAGATGGTTTATTTCTTTTATTATAAATATTTGAATACTTTGAACACTTCAAATAATTTCATTTTGATTCTATCTCCCATCCTTGTCTCTAATGGAGCTGAAAACAAAGCAAGCAGCAACTCACAAATCCATTCAAATGTTTCGTTGGCAGCAACAAGCAGGCTGAAACATGCCTAGAGGGGGGGAGAGGGTGAATATGCAAATTTAAAAGTCCTGCAAAATTAGACTTAAACAAATTTATCAGTACGATCCACAGTGCCGATGGCCACAACCGGCAGTGTCGATGCTCAACCGGCAATGCCGATGAAGGTATAGTCAGTCACCTGAATTTAAATCTAAGTTGGTTTCGTAGCTACTAAGTGAATAAGGATACTTCCACAGGTAAGTAAAAGCTCTACAACAGTTTAGCAACAACTAGAAAGGTCTACACTAGTAGATTGAACAAATTGAAGCTAATACAAGAGTAAACCCTAGAGCATAAATAAAAACAATAAGTAGTAAAAAGGAGTACACGAAGACATAAGATTTGTTACCGAAGTTTGGGCTCACAAAAAACCCTACGTCTCTGTTGAGAATTCCACAAAGAACCGGGTCTCTTTCAACCCTATTCTCACTCAAGCGACCATAAAGATCACGCTCAAGTTTTCCACTAACAAATCCCTTGCGGAATGGGTAACACAAACTTTCTAAGGCGTCACCACATAAGTTGGGAGCTCTACAGGCACCGCTAATTGTCTAGGAGCAAAGCTCCAAGAGTAACAAGCACAAATCACTAGTATGATGAAGTTGAATGATCAAGAGTGGAATGTATGCTCTCAATCAATGGAAATCTTACTCACACTCAAACCCTAGCTCTAGGATGAAGCTTTGACTTGGAGAGGGAGAGTGGAGAGAGTGAAGCTCAAAGGTGCCTTTTGATTTTCGGGTTGGAGAGGGAATGACCAAAGTGGGGTGAGAGCCTTTTATACAAAGCTCTCAAAAAGAGTCGTTGGCCTGTCGGACGCCCCGCACCAGCACTGCCGATGGAACCCCCGTCAAGCGCACCTCGGTCGATCCTAGAGTTTCCATCGCCCTTGGTGCCTACCATTGCACCGCATCCTAGCCCGAGGCTCCCGCCGACAGCAGCAAGTGGTTGTTCTTCTTCAAACAAGTTTCTCTGCAATAAGTTGTGGTACTCTAGGGCTTGGGAGAACTGATCCTCTGCGTCGGCACCGTCCATGCGCACCGTTTTCATCGGTTTGGGGAAGCATTTGGGTGGATTTGATGTTAGAGCTTGGTAGAAAAATGAGGGTCAATGGAGAGGATACGGAGGAGGAAGAAACAGTCGATGCGATGGGAGTTGATCTGATCGATGGGGTCCTATGGTAGAGGTGGTAATTTATTCCAACTAATAGAGGGTAGTGGGTCTTTTATCAAAATAATCTAAAATAAGCACATCTTTTGGAGATAATTGGATTATCATAATCTGACCTCTAGATTAATTAATCTGGACTCATAATCTGAGCTGTTTGTTTCCTTGTTGGATTGATTAATCTAGATTAATTAATCTAGTGGATTATATGCTGAAACAAACAGGGCCTAAGACTCCTTATTATAAGTTAATAGAGGCATTAATTAGATGTACGTGTGTGTTTAGCCTGAACCCTCGATTGGGCACTGTTGATTGTTTCCCTTTAGTTGCTTTCAAAACTCTCACATAATTAAGCAATAATCCATTTATATTATTTGATGCATGAAATACTTCATACAATGTATAATTTTATTTTTGTTTTTATATTGATTTTTGTCATTTTTAGGAAAATATATAAGACACCAGCTGTATTCGAAACAGTGTTCACATGGGTTTATTTAGATGAAACTCCATTTTTCTCTTTTCTTATTAATTCATTGTATTAAATAAAAATGAAACTCACAATTGGGAGTAGCCTATTAAGGGTAGGTTATTTCTTTAGGACAATGGAAAATAAGGGTGTGCGAAGATTTGTGACGGTAGGTCCAAACACAACAATAGAAATGACTTGTAGCGGCGGCTCGTAAAGGCCTGTAGCGGCGGGTAGGCCACCCTGCCGCTACGTAAACGCAGCTACAAATAACAATTTGTAGTGGCGGGTGGTCTGTCACTAAAACAAACCGCTGCTATAGACCCATTAGTAGCGGCGGTTGGTGATGTCAACTGCAACTATTGTGTTCCAATATTAGCGGCGGTTGACATCACCAACCGCCGCTACTTTGCTCTAGTAGTAGTGACGGTTGACATCTTCAATCGCCGCTACTTGTTATTTTTGAAAAAAAAAATTCAGTATATATACAGAAATCACAGATTTTGCATACACAGAAATTTACAATATCTCATCACAGACATTTACAATATCTCATCATAGAAATTTACAACATGTCATCATGGAATATATACAACATTTCATCAAAATGTTCAATGGATATTACAAAATGTCTTATATGAACCCTAATGCATAGTCATTATCTTTCTCTGGAACATTGGACTCATATGGTGATCTCGAACCAGCCCACTCACAAAAGGACCTATGTTTTGTTGCTAGTAAACCCTTTGAATCAAAGCACTTCCCTTCTAGACTAATAATCTCTCTCAACATAAAACGACAGAGAGAATCTACAACTAGATACATGGACTTTATACTCAAGTGAACGTGGGATTCAGGAATCATTCCCTTTCGGAACTCGTCGTTCCTTTTGAACTTTGCAGCCCATTCTTTCTTTGCCCTTGCGACTTTCTGTGTCACATGAGCAAAGTTTATTAATATATAAGATATTAAAAATAAAAAATAAAGTAAAATAGACATAAACTGAATCAACTTACCTCTTGTTGAGACTCCTCAATGATATGGTCTAGGTTAGTTGAACTGCCAGACGAGAACACACAAGTGTAGTAACCACAATGCACACTTCCTTATACTTGCTTATGGCACTATAAATTAGAGAACACGTTCGTTACACTTACGATAATTATATGAATGGATAGTATGATAAGAACATGTATGAGATGCATATAAGTCTTACCAAAAAGTTATGACGGAAGTACATCTCTTTCTTCGTCTTGGATGGCATTCCCTTCCCGCTTGGACATATTTCTCGTAAGCACTGAGCGATCGACAAAAGCGTATTATGAGATGATATTAACATCATCAAACCATATATATGTAGACTAATTTATTACCTATCTATGAGTTCCACAATGTTGCTGCACAACTTCTTGTCGTAGTCCAGACTATCAAGCACTAGAAGGTACCCTTCTTTGGGAAATATCATCAGACAGATCCAATGATCGTTACAACAATGTTGTCAATAAGTTAATTACGATTGGATTTAACTTTATAGATGATGAAAGCAGTTGTTGTCCAACTTACTTGAAGTTGTATGAGGCCATAATGCATTCTCTATCCTGCCACCTCAAGTAGCAGTCGCATAAATAATTAATAACTTCACTCCATGCTTCATTTATCAGAACCGCCTTCATTGCAGTTAGCTCTGCCGGTGTCTTGTCCGGGTGGTTTTCTGGATTTACCGTTGGGTTGATGATGCTTTGGTTGATGCGGTTCGGTTTGATGTAGGCCACCCTCTAATCTTTTCTGTTGGTCCTCTTTCTTTGGAAAAAGGAGTTCAGGCTACAAAGAAGAAAAAGCATAAGATATTATATCAAATTATGCTTGAAATACAAAGTAGATCGAACGTGACACTTACATGCACCATAAGGTGACGAAGGTGGTGTCCATCTTGTCTAGACGAAACATTGAATGGACATCCTCCCTAAACTAGGGTAAGATTTGTTTGTCTTTTTTGTTGAACACCTCTTTTGGAATCCTACAAGTGATTGCGGTGACCCCTTCCTTCGACGCCATCATGTACCAGTCGTGCAACTTCTGCATCTCCCACAGGAGGTTCTTGTACATGTTCTTTGATATAAGGGGTTTACCGAATATAAATTTTGGATAGTCCACATCATCCACAGGATTGTCCAAAATTTGATCGTCGTATGACAATATATCCTGAGGATCTTATTCTTGCAGGATGAGCTTACCGATGGATGCCAGACATTTTTTCAATTCAGCCAAGTATTTATCAACATCATTTTTTTCTTTTAGGTCCTTTGGCTCTTTGTCAAAACCGGTAATCATCTTTGGGATTACCGGAGCCTTGATGATAACTGGTGCAGGTTGGACTTCAATTACAGGAGCCTGAACTTGAACCATCGCAACCACTATTGACGGAGGCTAGATGACAATAGGGGTAACCTGTACTATTCCTTCAGCGATGACAGGAAGAGGCTCGTTTTCACTATAGATTATCGGACTATGAGTCAAGTCGGCTTCCACATGAGGAGATTGGGGCTTGTTTCCAGAGGCTGCCACAGACATAGGAGACGGTTGTGCACCTGTCGGGAGTGGCGGGCTCGCATGATAGGACTCGTGCCCAGACAATAGGGGTGGAGAAACTCATTTGGCGAGTACAACATTATGGCGTTTCCAAATAATGAAAGAGCCAAGCGCATCTTGGAGAGTTTCTATACCCACCTTGGGTATCGAGCATTCGATCTTGTTGTCCTCATAGCTAGATACTATTTCTGACACGATGTCACGCACGTAACCGAGGGGGATATCCCTGTTATGGAGCGTCTCTCCTAGAAATGCCATACCAGATGCAACCTTCATCATCTTCCCCTTGTAACCAAATGGCACATGCAACTCGCATGGAGTATCCTCAGTGATGTCCTCCATTTCTGACTGCAAGGAGACTGATGGTTGCGTGGAGACGTATTGCTGCGTGGATGTGGACATACCATGTAAGAAGGCATCCATTGCAGCCTGCAGGTTGGGGTCCAAACGACTGCTTTCTTTGTTGATAGCGAACATAAGAAGTTGCCGCCTCTAATCCTCCTTTGCTTTCTCTTCTTGTTCTTTCTTGTGCAATGTATACTTCTTGTACAGGTGTGAGGATGTTCTAGAGAAACCTTCTTTCCATGTTGCCGATGATGACACTCCTCGTATCCGACCACCATGTTCTTTGGTCCCAATAGCCTTCGCTAGCTCATCCTTGTGATACTCAGGTGTAAACAGACCAGCCTCCGTCTGCGTCGTGATGGGACCTTTCAAGGCTTGCACGACTTCAATTGTCGCGGGATCCTTCACAATAATCTCTCCTTCATCGGTTAACTTGGAGCGACCATATACCCAAATCCGGGTACACTCATTGGTGTTTGGCAAAGGATCGAGTTTTCCTTCCGCGTGAAGCTTGGCTTCCGTCTCTCTCCAAATCGGAATCTTCTTTTTGTATCCGCCCGAACCTAACCGCGGCTTGTACTTGTTTTGCTTGTTCAGCTCAACCATCTTTTCACTGAGCTCCTTCGAAGCACTGCTCGTCTTCTGCTCAACAAACTCATCCCATTCTTGCTGAATGTTATTTCCACGCTTGTCGAATGGGGTTCGATTTTTCTTGACGTATTGGCAGTTGAGCTTGGACTTGTAATCTCGAAAGATGTGATTGAGAGTGGACATCGTGGCCTTCTTGGATCTCTCGAGATCTGCTGGCTAGAACCGGATGGTTGTCGTGACGTCAGCCCACATATCGACGCTCGAGGGGAGCCGAAGGGGAGGAGCGCATGGCGGCACTCAAGGAGGCATCGGGGAGCTCGCACGACAGTCGTCGATGCCGAGACATAGGAGGGGGGCCCGCATGATGGCCGTCGACGAGGGGAGCGGTGGATGGAGGGCCAAGGAGACAAGGACGCGGTCAGGAGAGGAGTCAGCGCTCGGGGGTTGGGCAGCCTGATGGCGTCTTTCTTCTCCACCGCGGTTAGGGGTTGGGCCCCGCCGCGCCCGTGCTAATATAAAGGCGGTGCTCTTTAGCGGCTACTCAGGAAGACAACCGTCGCTAAAAAGGCAGTTCATCTTGTCAACCGCCGCTAAAAGAGAAGCTCCAAGGATTTTATAAAGGAACCCCTGAGTTCATTATTAATTCTATTTTAGTCCTATCCTTTTACACTTAGGTCCCTATACTTAATTAAAATTATGTTTAGGTCCTAAATTTTGCGGAAACAACCCTATACTTTTTAATAATTACATTTCACTCCTAATATTTATACATTTTAATTATTGTCATTTAATGAAATTACAAATAGGTCCCTAAAATGTCAAACTAGCATAACTTTTCAACCTCTCCGATTTAGGTGATTTTCAACCAAAAAATGAACCCGAGCCTTGTTCTTTTGCAAAAAAAAAAAATCTAGAAGTAAACAAAAAATGTTTTGGTCCTAGATTTTTGCAAAAACACCCCTACACTTTATATTCAAATAAGCATAAGTTACATAGAACATAATACAAGGTTCACGTAATGAACGATACTTCAAAAATAAAATTACATGATGCTTGAATTAGCCTTGAATGACTTTGCCTTGGCACTGATCGGTGCGCATGTAGGGCATTCCACCGGCAAAGGAGAGTCTTGCTTCTAAGACTTTAAAATTTTTTGGATCTATGAAAAATGGCACCTCGTCATATTAATTGTAGTCATCTTGATCCTCCACATTCTCCACTCCAACTTTCTTTATTTACCTGGAACAACAATGTATTTCTTCTCGTCCTTTGGATCAAGTACATAAAACACATGTTCCACGGTCTTGGCAAGTATCCAAGGCTCATCCTTCTGACCAACATTGTTAAGATCAACAATTGTGAAACCATATTCATCCACCTCGATGCTATTAGGGTGCTTCACCCATTTGCATTTAAATATGGAAACCTGTAAATTTGCATTGTAGTCTAGTTCCTATATATCCTCAATGCACCCGTAATACGAGGTCATCTGGTCCTCTTCGTCAATGGCTTCTACTCGAACACCGTTATTTTGACACTTGCTTTTCTTATCTTTCTGTTGTGTGTAGAAGGTAAAACCATTAGTGTCATATGCCTGAAAGGTAACCACAGTTCTTCTCGGGCGGTTAGCTAACTCTCTCAACATTTTCTCTTCAACGGACACGCCACTTGGAAGGTCTATGGAGCTAAACCATGATGTGAAAGAGCGTGTGCTCGTCTATGATCCATTCATCCATCGCGTCCTTGTTGTTCCGGCGGAGCTCTAACAGATGTCTCTAAAAGTACGATCCCACAATCTGTGTCTGTTGCAATATGCTGAAATGTGCTTGGTCCACTCGTTCGAAGTCATGATCGATGAACGATCTACATCCTTTGGTACCTTTTCCAGATAATCTGCCCTCATGACAAGGCACGGGGAGACCAATTGATCTGTTACCATCATTAATGTAATCTGAGCAACATTCGATGATCTCCTCAGTTGTGTAGCCCTCGATCATAGAACCCTCTCGATGTGAACGAGTACGAAAATAGCGTTTCAATACATACATGAACCTCTCAAAGGGAAACATCTGATGTAGGTATACGGGGCCCAATGCAGAGGTCTGGTCAACAATATGAATCATGAAGTGTTCCATCGTATCAAAAAAGGATGAAGGGAAGATCATCTCAAGTATGCACATTGTTTCCTTCATGTGGGTTTGTAGGTCATTTCACTCGTCTTCAGTTATCAACTTCTTCGATACCATGTTAATGAAGTAGCAAAGACGAGTTACAGCCAACTTCAGCCATGACGATTTCACAGCTCGGATAGCAATAGGAAGAAACATTGAAAGCATTGTATGGCAATCGTGAGTGTTGTACCCACTTATCTTTAACTCTTCCATATTTACAAGATTTTTGATATTCGATGAGAAACCCGTCGGTACTTTAATCCCATTGAGGCACTTACAGAATGTTGTTTTCTCCTCAATCATAAGGGTGTAGGCTACTAGGGGGAGAAAGTACTTTCCATTTTCTCTATCTTGAGGATGGAGCTCTGGTCTTATTCTCATCTCTACAAGATCTCTACGTGCGCTGAGTCCATCCTTTGTCTTACCAGGTTGGTCGAGTATAAGTCCGCTAGTACTATCAAATACACCCTTCCCAATATGAATCCAGTCGAAGGCATGATTCACTTCCAATTCTTTCCAATAATTGAAATATAGGAAGAAAATAGATTTCTTCTTAAACGGCGTGAGACCTTTTGCCTTTTTGACTCCCTTCACCGGCTTTCCAAAAACAATACTAATGTTTTTAACAAGGTCAAACACAACACTGCCAATCCAACGTCGAGGTTCTATGTAGTTCTCCACTTTGCCATCAAAGTGTCTAGCCATCGCATGAT